>JALAZF010000007.1:23597500-28397500 GCA_022829125.1 Lathyrus tuberosus
TTGGTTTTGTGTTTCTTGGAACACAGATTTAAAGACAACACTTTATATTCTCAGTTGGTTGGTAACATTTCTCGGGCAGAGTTGAACTATATTTTCATGAGGCTAAACGAGCAGATAATGTAGGTTGCGATAGCGTGAAGTGTGGTTGCACTATTGTGAAAACATATGGTCTTCCATGTGCTTCTACTATTGTTAAAAAAGTGAAACTTGGTGAACCAATAAGAATGGACGAAGTTTACCCTCATTGGAAGAGACTTAGGTTTGATGATGACGGATGCATGAATGAGGGGAAATCAAATATCTCTATTTTGATCGAATGGGAAGCGATACAAGAGACATTTTCGAAGGCCGATGACGACATAAAAATCCACATCAAAGAACAATTGAGGAAGATTTCCTATCCCGAAATCACCGACATGAAATTGCCTTCTCAACCGGTAAAAATAAAAGGTGCTTCGAAGAAAATGAAACATACGTCGAATGACAACTCGACTACACGGTCTCCTTCATATTTTGAACATGTTAACAAAGTTTTTCCCGACTCACCGACTCCAAAATCTCAAAAAAAGTGTTGTGAAAGGAGTCTGCATTAGCAAACCACCTTTGACGCCGCTTCCACCGAAGATTCCATTCAGTGATGAGGTGCCGATTTTTATGCACAAATATATCGAGCGGATCGTCAATGTGTGGGGGACTGTAATTGCGGTTACCGGGTCGTTTCGTCTTTACTCAATAAAGGAGAAGATAGCCATGCACTTGTGCGACATCAACTTATCCAAGAGTTGAAGACGCATAAAAAATCGTACACGTGATTGTACGGAGGATTGACTTATCCAAATTAACTTATCCACCTGGACCGCCTCAAATAATGGAGTATTGAGAACCTTAGATGCAACTCCCTTCCCTAAGAGAGAAAAATCATATTGGAATTCCATTGTTTTCCATTAGTACTCAATAAGTCTGAAACTTTAAGGTTGACCACCTCCGAGTGATTCGGCCAAGGATTATCCAATGTCGAACTATCATGAAGCCACTTTTTCCCCCAAACCGGAATACTCTCTCCCGAACCGATACTCTATTTATACCATCCTCGCACCATAAACTTCGAACTCCAGATACTCCACCACACATAACTAGGATTGTGCCCAATATCAGAATAAAAAAAATCACAATTGGGGAAGTGTCTTGCCTTGTAGAGACGAGTGACCAAATTGTGAGGCTTGATCATAAAATTCCAGGTTTGTTTACTCATCATAGCATAATTGAAAACACTCAGGTTTTTTAAACCCATCCCTCCATCAATTTTGGGCATAGACAAACGGTCCCATGAAAGCCAATGAATGCCTTTTGCCCAATCTCGCTTGTGACCCCACCAAAAGGAATTCATCATTTTCTCAATCCACTCGCTTAAAAAAGAAGGAAACAAAAAGATATTCATGATATAAGAGGGGATAGCTTGAAAAACTGATTTAATGAGAGTTTCCCTTTGTGCTTGAGATATGTTCCTACTACTCCAAGAATTAATCTTTTTCCAGATTTTATTTTTAATGAACTTTAAAGTAGCCTTCCTGCTTCTACCAACCATAGATGGCACACCAAGATACTTACCTGTTCCCAACACCTGTTGAACTCATAAGTGTCAACCAAAGCATTTTTAATATTCAGCTTAACATTCCTACTACAAAAGACTTCTGAATTTTGGAAGTTAATGGCTTGTCCCGATGCTTCCTCATACGCGTTGAAAATATTCTTCATCACATTTGCTTCATGCAAAGCCGCTCTAAAGAAAAGAAAACAATCATCGGCGAAGAGAAGATGAGATATGACAGGCGCATTATTACAAATTTTTATTCTGTGAATATCCCTCTGGTTTCAGCTTGCTTGATGAGAGTTAATAACCCTTCAGAACAAAGAATAAATAGATACGGGGATAAAGGGTCCCCCTGCCTCAGACCCCGCCCAAGAACAATCGGCCCAACCGTGTTACCATTCTTGCACACAGAGTAGTCAACCGTCTCCACACATAACATAATCCACCCTACCCATTTCTAACTGAAACCCATAGTGATAAGAACACTCTTCAGATAATCCCAATCTATTATGTCATAAGCTTTGATAATATCCAACTTGAGAGCTATATTCCCTCGTCTACCTTTTATTTTAGTATTCGTGTAATAAACCACCTCAATGGCTACCATGGCATTATCCAGAATAGATCTACCAAGAACAAAATCCGACTGATTATCTGAAATGCACTTATCAAGAACGCTCTTGAGACGATTTGCTAGAACTTTTGCTATCACTTTATACAACACATTACACAGAACAATCAGTCTCTAATCTTTCATGGAAGTTTGAACTTCACCTTTTGGAATAAGAGTGATATTAGTCATATTAAAACTAGGAGGGAAAACACCACTCTCTAACCAAGAACAACTAGCATTAACGATTTCAATCCCACAAGTCTCCCAAAATAGCCCCTTATTGTTGTCATTTATAGAATTAATATTTTTTTACCCTAGTCTTTTAATGTTATTAATTTTGGGTGGCTTAAGGCCCTATTTTTTTGAAACAAAAGATTTTAATTTGAATTCATTTCAAAATTTAAATTTAAATAGAAAATAAAAGAATAATTTTTTATTACATAATTCTGAAAATACTTTTTTTTTTATTCTTTAAAATTTGTTTTTTATTTTTTAAATGGAAAATTTTTTAAATAATAATACATTCAAAACTAATTTTTTCCAAAAAAAAAAAAATTCACTAATTTTTTTAAAAAATAAAGAATTTTTATTTTAAATTTTTTAACCACAACTCTAGTGTATTGAAGCTTCGGTAGGTGTGTGTCTTTAGAAGATTTATAATTTTTTGTTTAAAAATTGTTATAGTTGACTGTTTTTACAAACTTTCCTTTACAAAACTATAGTTTTGAGAGTTTGTAGTTTTTTTATCGTAAAAATTGAAATTTAGTAATAAATTTGATTGTGAATTTTAAATTTTCCAAAAACTGGTATTAGAGTATTGTCTTTCAAAAGCGTTACATGTTAGCTATAATCTTATTTGTGTTTTTTCATAGATAATAGTATAGCTACTTTAAGGTTGTATATTCTTTATGAGGATTTATTTATCACACCACCCTTGTTTCTTAGGCACCATCTGAATTTTCGGTTTTGTTCCCTGATTTCGAATGTGCACATCCGGACGCACCAATTTTTTAAAAAATGCTGATGCGTTCCGGAAGTGCACATCCAGAAACATTTCTGATCTGCAGATCCGGAAAACAACAGAACTTTATTTTTTTTTTAAATCGGTTTTTTTGCTTGGTCGCTGTTTACCTTGAAAATTGGTAAACAACCGCTGATCTTCTAAAACTATAAAGTTATAGTAACTTACAGGATCAATCAGATTGATCCTAGGACATGTGTTGTATGTGTATTTAGAATATTTTGCAATTTGATAAAGGATGCCTTTCGACAATGCTCATAAATAAAAAGGGTTGTTTGAAGTGCAAAGGGAAGTGATAAAGATAAAAGAAATGACTAAGTCGAACAATACATCAAAGAAAAGCAAAAGGGCTGAATGTAAAAGGTTTGATAAAGAAAACTGGAGTTAAATGTTGGAAAGAAATGCATAAAGATCATAAAATACAGAAAAGGTAAATGTTTGAAAATAAAGGCTTTTAATGTAAAACTGTAAAGTAAAGACCGGGTAATGTAAATGACTTGAAAGGTAAAAGTTCATGAAAAGAGATTTCAAAGTAAAGAATCTAAAACAGAAACTTCAAAGTAAATTGCATTGCAATAAAAGGTAATGGTGATTACAATCACGTAGATTCTCACTTCACTGGTTTCTCGACACACTGGATATTTTGAGTGAATATAGAGTTACTTGTACAATTTGATTTTTTCACACTATTCTAACTCTAAGACTAACCTACTTATAATACTCTAATGTAACCACCCTTTGACGGTTTTATTCTTAGATTATGCCACTTGGCACTTTGCATGTCTTCACGATCTGGATCTTCGCCACCTGTCCTCTTTTCAAATTCAAATAGTGGAACTTCCCTCCACTATTCAGTTGTAACTGCAGCGCATTATCCATATCCACTTCACCGTGTCGACTTGACTCCTTGGACTTAGCAATATTTGAAGTCTTGAAATCCTTCCATTCGACTCAGGCATTGCACAAACATGGTCGAAAGCCTTCTTAGTCGAAGCCTTCTTTTTCTATCATTATTATTTTAAAGAAAAACTTCTTTTAAAACCATTGTCTGAAATCATGTAGCATCAAAATTAGGAGCTAACAAATTGCCCCCCAAAAATGCCCTTTCGCCAGTATTGGTAGGAAGGTCATTTTTTGATAACATAATTTTCGACGCCTGCTCATTCGATTATGGAAAACATGGTCTCAACTGACCAACCCACGATTTAGAAACTATTCATTTTCTTTCAACCATGCTTGTGACGTCATGTCATGATGGCAAATCTCCAAACGTCTTTTCAGCCGTATTCGTGAACAGTTTTCATCATCACTTTTCTTGGGATTAAGCGTTTACAGTCTGACCACAACCACCACCATCCAACGATCTCCAAAGAGGACACGCGTCCCACTATCGTATCCATTTTAACGGTGGATTCACAGTCCCCTCGTCTTCCACACATCTATAAATACCCTTTTTCCCCAATTTTACGAACTTTCGCATTTTCAAACTTTCTGCAACTTATTTCTCTTGTTCTCTAAACCTCAAGAAAACTCAGAACACATTCTCGTTTTCTCTTCAACCTCCATCAATGGCGTCTTCTCAAACAGTTCCCCAAGCAACGAAAAACCAAAAGGATAAAACCACTCCGTTCGAGCAAACTCTCCCGCCATTTTCAAACATCCCTGGACCAAAGGTGGTAAAGAACCAACAGTTCTTGCCGGAACCTCTTCTTGAAGAAACAAAGAAGATTTACGAATCCCAGATAATGATCCCTCTCCTTATCTCTGATAAACCCTACGCTTTAGGTGGCCCCCTAGCTGATGTAAAACCCAACAATGAAAAACTGGCTGAGTTTTTTCCTTCATACCGTAAGTCTAGACCTTTAGGGCAAAAAAGCAACCCTAATGAGGAAGGAACCTCTCCTAATACACCCACTCTGACAAAAATGGACCTGAGGTATCTCCATGATGGTACGAGGCTGGTAAGAGCTGTCAATCCTTTAAAGGATTTTGACCTTTGGATGACCAGAATGGAAAGGGTCAAAGCTTATCACTGGAAAACCATAGGAATATATGATCTGCTGATGCTGTCGAAAACCAACATTCCTTATTGTTTGAACCTGCTGGCAGCATCACTCTATTTTTGGGATAGCACCCACTACACCTTTCATCTTCCTTGTGGGATGGTTACTCCCACACTCTTCAACCTTGCTGCCATTGCAGGTCTTCGACCAGATGGTATTTCCTATGACCCTGATACTGATGCAGAGGATACCATAGGGATTTCTGACTTCAAACTCACATATACCCACTTTATCAACCACCACAAACGTGATACTGCAGAAATCACTAATAAGGAACACATTGCCTTTCTGACCGTTTGGCTGTCGAGGTATGTATTTTGTTCAAAATCCCTGTAGGTGACCAAGAAGTATCTCACTCTGGCTAACCAGCTTCACAACAATAGAGGAGTTTGCCTAAGTGGATTGATCCTGGCTAACCTCTACGAGTCTCTCAGTGAAGGGGCGGCTCGACTCAAAGACTTGGAGAGCCAAGGTACTGTTCACTTGAATGGCCATCTCTGGCTACTTCAGTTGTGGCTCAATGCAACCTTTGAAGCTAGCCTTCCCAAGAAAGGACAGGTTGATGAAGATTCCGCTGAAATCAAAGAGATGAGGGTCGAAGGTACCCGCCTGGTGAAACTTACGCCAAATGATGATGGGGAAACTCTAAAGAGAGCCTTCTCCAGTTATATTATAAAGTTTGCAAAAAGGCATGAGTTCACACCTAGCATGGCTCCCTTTGCTGAGAGAAAGTGTGGGCCTGAGTGGTTCACAAGGCCATTCCCTGATCCATCCACCAACCTCGACGCTGAATCTGTTTCGATCTGGGAAGCCTTCTTGATTCCTAGATTTATTGTTGAAAGGCTGAATCTTGGGAGAGACCTGGCAGCCTTAATTGCTTACCAACCAAATCTTGTCTCTCGATAATTTGGGTTGACTCAGATCTTCCCCAAGTGTCTATATGGGAAGAAAGGCCATGTGGTCCTTCACACAGCCAGTTTTGATGAAGGAAGTGCTGCAGTCACTTTCGACTGGTGGAACGCTAGGAAAGCAACCCTTTCCCCTGTGCATTTTCAGCCCACCTTCTTATGTACCAAACCCTTCCATAACTGGTGGTCGAAGTACTACAGTGAGCAATTTCTTGATGTTGCTGCTTTCTCTTCCTTACTTGACCAAGCTTTTCTTGATGTGCAGGAGAAGACCAAGAAGAGTAAGTTCATTCATGTCAAAGAAATTCAAGCCTTTTAAAAGTACTTTGAAACTGTCTATCGACCAGAGGATATTAGTCGAACCGTTCATGAGGCTGCTGTCACTTTGAAGGAAAAATTTCTACAAAAAATGGATCAGTTAAAAATCCCTTCAAACGTTCCTGTTGAGAAACGTTATAAGGTAGCTTTTGAACTCTTTCCTCCAAAGTTCCCTCGACTGCCTAACGCTGATTTTGGAGTGGTACTTGCCCCCCATTTCCAGACTAGTTTGTCTGTGGTGAGCACTTAAAACTCCTTCGACAACAGTCTCAACCGAAAGCCCAACGGGTGGTTGCGACTAAACACACGCTGGATAGTTTCAAAGGACACCTTCATATAGGGGTCGAGGATGTCCGTGTCGAATCCGAAATATATGAAGGTTTAAGGCCCTTGATTTGTGATTTTTTTAACTAACCACTTAATTATTAACCTTGTAATAATCGTCTGTCTTTCAGCCATGGCCAGAAAGACCAGCTCGTCGAAGGGTGTTGCGAAGGTCGAAAAGGACACTGAAGGCACAAAGGTACTTTATATCCCTTGCCTAAGTCTTTTTGTGTAACCAATTCTCTAATATTTGCGTCACCTTTCAGGCTGCTCGAAAACCTCTAACGCCTTCAAAAAAGGGCAAGAAAGGTGCTTAAGCAGTTGTTTCTCCAGATACTGATGATGAGTCCCCTGAGGAGGTAGTAGTTAAGAAGAAAAGGAAGCTTGTCAAAGCTTCTGGAACTACCAACCAATCTCCCTCAAAGGCGTCAAGAATCCTTGAGAAGACACCTGCTGGTAGTGATGTCAAGAAACAACTCTCCAGGGTTGCGTCGAAAACGACTGCTGCCGATCCTGAGAGTGCAAACTCAAGTCCTGATGATGCGGTTGTACAGGTATGCGTACTATCTTTATTCAGTATTTGGATTCCCTACTCAGACTCCTCTCAATCTTATTCCTTTTACTTGTAGTTTTTCAGGCTGATGTAGGTGGTTCTAACCCACCACAACCTTCCTTCAGCTTTACAATAACTCTGCTGAATAGCCAAGGTGAGCCAACTTATCACCCTACCTCTGACCTTGGTTTTGGATATAGCTCAATCAGCAAAATTAACCAACCTATCCCTCTTACAGTTCCTCCTCCTGCAGCAGATGAAACAAACCAAAGTTCTCCTGCCAGGACCACTACTCAACAATCCCAGACCGATGGTTCTGATCATGAAGAGGATGATGTTTCTCATCAATAACCTTTCAACCAAATAGAGGCTATTGGTATGGACACAGAAGAAAGGCCCACCGAAGCAGTAGAGGAGGAAGTCGAAGAAGACAAAGAACAAGAAGAAGAGAGGGAGAGGACTGAGCAAGATCACACCCCTTCGACTGTGGTTGAGGCAGATCCTGTCAACAATCCAACTCCTAAGCCTATAGTCGCTTCAACTACTGGAGGATCCCCTACTGGAGACCCACTGGCTACTCTCAAATGGTCAAATCCTCGAGAATATGCCAGATTGATACTTGGGAAGAAGTACAGTTCTTCAGGCACTAGTCTTAGTACTTCGACCAGCTCTGGAGGTCCAACTCCAGATGATTTCGCCAGTCCTATCCTTAAAAAAAATCAAGGACAAATTATTCAAGGGAGACATCCACAATGTCCTACTTTCAGATCCAACTGCTTCTCTCTTTCTGAAAGATAGCCTTCAGAAGCTGGACCTTTCGACCCTTAGCCAAGGTGTTTCTGAATTCCTATTGGAGCTAACTGCTTTAGTGAATCAAATGTCTGAGGACTTCAAGTCCCTCCCCAAGATCCAACACAACATTGAAATCACAACTGGATTGGAAGCTTCAGCTTGGGATGATGCGCATGCATTATAAGCTATGGTCGAAAGTCTAGAGACTGAACAACAGAAAAGGTAGGCAGAAGTGGAGTCGAACCTGAAGAATATTGATGACTGGAAGCAGCAAATTGAAGAGGTGCAGAACAAGATTTCTAAGGCTGAAAAACGCAACCTTGAGCTGGGAGAGTTCGACGATACTGAAATGGCCAGAGAGCTGAAGCGCACCATAGACTTCCTCGACAAGGCCCAAACGCTTGAAAAAGAACTTTCAGCAGCCAAACTCACCAAAGCTCTATGTGAAAAACGCCTTCAGAATCACAATGTCACCTTCCTCGAGTTAAATTCGAAGCTCCCTTTCTGATTGTCATATGATTTCTTGTTTGTAGTTCCACTTTTGTTCATTATATTTTATGGTCCTTTTAAGGCCCAATTTACAGACAATCTTAATGCCCTATGGCCTTTATCTAAATTCTTCTGTTTACTATCAACTTTTCGACTTGCAAAACATATTTTTTACTTTGCTAACTGAGTAATTAAAGTATTCTGCCTCTTTTCTTGGAAATCATAAAAATAGCGCAGCTTTTAAAAGCTTAGTGTTCCAACGGCACAAGTTTCCATTCCATAAAGGAATATTAATAGCGCAACCCTAGGGTCTATTCCCAAGGGTCATTTCACGTATTTCCATCGTTGACTGGCCAATCCTTACAAAGCCTTGCCTTTATAAAACCCTCTTCCCTCTTGGGATATCTTGCATCTACTACAGCAAGTATGAGTACCTCTTCAAAGAAGGCAATGACCAAGAAGGTGGCTGGAGAGACAAGGAAAGCTGAGGCCACAGCTACTGCCCTCAAAGACACTTCAACTGGAGCAACAACTCGCGCCAAGAAGAGAGAAACCAAGATGAAGGTACCCAAGAAAGGACATTCCAAAGCACAAAACTCTGATGATGAAGCTGACGAAGATTATGTTACCTTCCTCAACTCTATTAGTTGGAGAGACTATGAATAATCTTTCTCCTGGGTTTTATGTTATTGTACTTGTTTTTTTGTATGCCATTTTGGCCTCACATGGCCTATTTTGGCTTTTATAATTTGAATAAAATTTACGTCTTAATATGGATTTCTTGTAAAATAGGCTTATATTTTTTCAAATATTTCCCATTTACCTTTGAGACTCTTAAATCACCCTCCATCTCTTGAATCTCATAAGCATTATTACTAAATGCCTTAATAATTTGAAAAAGACCTTCCCACTTAGGAGACCACTTCCCCAAAGTTTTGGTCTTTCGATCCATAGGTAAGATCACTTTCCACATTAGATCTTCAGTTGAAAAGGTTTTAATCTTGACCTTTTTGTTATAAGACTTCTCCACCCTTTTCTTTTGCCTTTTCAACAACTCTAAAGCATGGAGCCTTTCTTTATCTAGGTCTACTAATTCATCAAACATCATACTCCAATAAGACTCATATGGAATCTCATGATGCCTTTGAATCCTTATTGATTGAAGATAAATCTCCACAGGCAAAACTGCATCATAACCAAAAGTCAGTCGAAATGGGGTAGTATTAGTTGCCTCTTTAGGGGACGTTCGACATGCCCAGAGTATTTGGTCCAATGTCCTATGCCAATTTCTTGGCTTTTTCCCCACATGTTTTTTTATCAAACCAATAACTACTTTATTTGCTGCTTCGACTTGGCCATTAGCTTGAGCATAATAAGGTGTGGAGGTTACAAGCTTGAATCCCATTTCTTTAGAAAACTCTTGCATCTTTCGACCAGTGAAGACTGATCCTTGGTCTATTGTAATTGTCTCTGGGATTCCAAACCTATAGATGATGTGCTTCTGGATAAATTCAATCACATCTTCCTGATCAACATTTGGTAATGGGATAACTTCGACCCACTTGGTAAAATAATCAATACCTACCAAAATGTACTTATGATTTTTAGATGATGCTGGTCGAATCTCTCCGACCAAATCCAAAGCCCATCCTCTAAAAGGCCAAGGTTTCACTATAGAATGTAATTCACTCGCAGGGACATGTTGAATGCCAGCATGAACTTGACATTCCTGACAACCCTTAGCAAATTCAATACAATCTTTTAACATGGTAGGCCAATATATGCCTTGTCGAAACAACAACCATTTCATTTTATGGCCTACCTGATGTGCCCCACATGCCCCACTATAGACAGTCGAAAGGGCTAAGTATGCTTCTGCCTCACTGAGGCACTTAAGAAATACTCCCTCAGGAGTCTTTTTGAATAATTCATTACCCAACAAGACATAACTTAAAGCTTGATACTTGATTTTCCTTTCTGTCGAAGCTATTGGATTTTTCAGGTAATCCATTATAGGTTTCCTCCAATCCTTGTCAGTTATACTATCAACTGCCAGAATTGCGAAATTTTCTTCGTCAACATATCCAAGCTTAGTTTCTTCCAAATCTGATGGGGTTAATCCTACTGACACCACCCTTCCTCTGACTTCGACTTCGGTTGCATCTTGTAATTTATCTTTCGAAACTTTATACCCTGATGCAATCTGAGCCAAGTCATTAGCTACCTGGTTTTCCAGTCTAGGGATGTGTCGAAAACTAACTGCGTCGAACTTTTTCAACAGTCGATTCACAACTACAAAGTACATAATCAAATTTTCTTTTATGCACTTGTACTCTTTGGTCACTTGTTTTATGACCAGTTCTGAATCTCCCATTATTTCGACGTGAGTTGCCCCCAATTCCAACAATACTTCAAGTCCAGCAATTAAAGCTTCATATTCAGCCTCGTTGTTAGAACAACGGCCTTCAATTTTATACTTAAGTGTTGTTGGAATTTTACTAGGAGAAATAACAAGTACTCCTATGCCTGTCCCATCTTTGTGGCTTGACCCTTCGAAATATAACTTCCAAGGTTCCACATCAAGATAGTTCAGGGGGGTCTTATTTGTAAAATGGTCAACTATAAAGTCTGCCACTATTTGTCCTTTAACAGCTTTTAAAGGCTTATAAGTTAAAGAATATTCAGTTAATGCTAATGCCCATTTTCCAATTCGACTATGCAAGATAGGTTTGGACAACATATGTTTAATAACGTCATAACGAGAAGAAATATACACATCAACTGGTTTTATATAATGCTTCAATTTGGTACAAGAGTAATACAAACATAAACATAATTTTTCAATCATGCTATATCTAGTTTCTGCATCATTTAAAACTCTACTAAGATAATAAACGACTCTTTCGACGCCATCATCATCCTCTTGAGCTAACATGCTCCCTAAAGTTCTATCTGACGCAGCTATGTATAATCTCATACACTTATTGCCACGAGGTGGTGAGAGAATAGGGGGGTGACTCAGGTACTCTTTGATTTTGTCGAAGGCTTCCTGTTGATCTTGCCCCCAGTCGAACCCATCCTTGCTAGCTCGAAGCAATGGCAAAAAGGCTTGCGTTTTCCCACTTAAGTTACATATAAATCTCCTCAAGAAATTTATTTTGCCCAAGAGAGACTGCAATTCCTTCTTTGTTGATGGCGTTTTTGCTTCCATAATGACTTTGGTTTTATTCTGGTTGATTTCGATCCCCTTCTTGTGGACCACAAAGCCTAAGAAATCCCCTGCCTGCACACAAAAAGCACATTTGAGAGGATTCATTTTCAGACCATGCTTTCTCATCCTTTCAAAGGAATGTCGAAGATGGCTTACATGATCTTTTCCTGAAAAGGACTTAACAACAATATCATCAATATATATTTGCATAGAAGTCTCAATAAAATCATGAAAGATCGAATTCATTTCTCTCTGGTAAGTTGCCCCAGCATTTTTTAGACCGAAAGGCATCACTACCCATTCGTAAGTACCTAATGCCCCTGGACATCGAAAAGCAGTTTTTGGGACATCTTCCTCAGCAATGAATATTTGGTTATAACCAGAATAACCATCCAACATGCTCAAATATTCATGTCCTGCAACAGAATCAATCAGCATTTCTGCCACAGGCATAGAATATTCATCTTTAGGGGTTGCAGAATTTAGATCTCTAAAATCTATACAAACCCTAAAAGAACCATTCTTTTTAATGACTGGTACAATATTAGCTAGCCATTCGACATACCTAGCTGTACGGATGAACTTGCACCTAAGTAGCCTTTCGATTTCCTCTTTGATCTTGGAAAGGATTGTTGGGGCAAACCGTCTTGGATTTTGCTTGACTGGCTTTTTCCCAGGTATGATTGGCAACTTATGTTCAACAAGCTCTCTCCTCAAACCAGGCATTTCATCATAGTCCCAAGCGAAGCAATCCTTGAATTCCCTCAATAATTGGACTATTTCGACTTTGAGTAGTGGTTCAAGATTAGCGCTAATATAAGTAGGCCTTTTCACTCCCCCTTCACCCAAGTCAATTTCTTCCAAAGGATCCTGCGCCAGCATTTTAATATTATCTGACAGTAGATCCTTTTCAAAACCTAAAGGCTCACCATCATACACAACATCAAGCCTTTGGTCTTGGTCTTCAATTTGAGGCCCGTAAGGTGGCTCAGGTTCAAAGTCCTTACCAGGGCCTACTTCACAAATTTGAGTTTTGGCTTCGACAGCCATGTGGTTGTGCGCAGCCTCTAAAGCCGCTTGTAACTTGGATTCGGCCACATAGGCCAAAATTCTTTGTAATGCGTCGAATTCAGTCATTGTTACTGAATTCACTCCCCCAGCCTGTGGGGTCAACCTCAGGCAGCCCATAGTATGGGACATTGCCTTCTTCTCTTACGACTTCTCTGTCCCATCGAAACCCCTCCAGTGGGTGCAAGTGCAATGAACAGAATGCGTGATTATCTGGGGAGAGATCAAATTCTGTTGGAGTACAAGGCGCAATATGCGCCAAATTTTTGTCGAACTCAGAACCATCAACATGATTAACAGGCACCTTAAAGTAGCCTTGATCAGCCTCGATGTTTTCTACTATTCCATCAGGCCTCCAGATTGTTATGCGTTGGTGCATTGATGAAGGTACTGCCCCAATGCCATGAATCCATTCCCTTCCTAGCAGAAGGTTGTAGTTAGCTTTACTTTCGACCACCATGAACAAGGTGGGTTTTGTCACTGTACCCACAGTCAAGTCAACCTGTAAGACACCTAAAGTGGTCCCAATCTTCCCTTCATAGTTAGAGAGGACCATGTTGTGGGGTTTAAGATCAGTGTCGAATTTACCAATTTTACTTAGAAGAAAATGTGGCATTAAGTTGACAGTAGCCCCACAGTCCACCAAGATCTTGTTAACAGCCACGTTCTCTACTTTCCCTGTAATATACAGAGGTTTCAAGTGTCCCTTCATGGCTTCAGTTGGTCGCTTAAAAAAAGCATTATGTTCTTCGACACAGCCATTGTTCATTACATAATAGCACACAGGTTGGTGTGCTGCCATTTCTGCCTCAGCGTTGGCATCCAAATTCTCCACTTCAGTTACTCTGTCATACTCCCTTGGCATTATTGACACTACGTTGACAATGATGTTCAAAGAAGCATCAGAGTCTGAATCAAAGTTGTGGGTCGACGCATCGTCTTCAACTGTTTCGACCACAAATTTCCCAGCTTCCTTCTTGGAAGTAAACAACTTTCGACCCACCGGCAGCTGGTTTGTTGTTCTTATGCCAACACCTTTGTTGCTAGCTGGCAGGACATTAATGCTGGTCTCCGTCGAGTCTCTTGCCTGAGCTTCTCTTAAAGCTTTCCTTCGCCTTTGCTCTCTCCTTCATTGGGACCTCGACATGGGATTTTTTTCCTTTGTAATTCTCAGACACATAGGCAGCTTTATTGGAAGACTTAAATTCTTTCCTATACTCAAGTGAAGAACCTCTAGCCACATCAAAACTTTTCCATCCTTGCTTCCCTTTTCCAGCTGCTTCGACGGGTTTAACCCACCTCCCAGTTGGTACTTCGTCACTGGGTTTGAAAGTAGCTTGCTTGGCCCTTGAGATTTGTGGCCTTGGACCATATTGTCTCTGAGTAGCTTTCCTTGGGTCGAAACGCCCTGGCTTTTGAGCATCTTTCCTCCCACGTCCAGATTTGGCCACTTTCCCCGCTTGGAGGCCATGAGCAGCTTCTTTGTCGAAGATAGCACTGCATCGAGGGCACAACATGACTTCAAAATTCTTCCCCTGGCACCTGTGGAGAAAATCAATGATGGTCTCATCCTCTCTGGGATAAGCCAGTTTGTCGCAGTCCTCTGGGTCATCAATATCCATGGCCTGTTTGTCAGTAACTTCGACCATGTTCACGTTAACTTCATCTTTTACACGTATCATAGAAAAGTCAATATCAAGGCCTGCAGCAGCCTCATCCATTTGTCTAAAATGATCAGCAATCTCTCTTGTCACCATCTACAACTTTAGTGCTTCAACTTCAGCACGGGTCTCGACTATAGTTTCAATGTCGAACCTTTGAACTTCAGAAGAGGTACTAAAGTAATGTTCAGCAGCCATACATATCAAATGCTCCAGCTGATAGTCATCCATCTCTTCGGCCTCTCTGATAAACACAACATCATTGGTAAGGTCCTCAGTACCCTCCAGCACCGTGGCATTTTTGCCAAGAGCTTCGTTGGTACTAACACTACCCGAACTGCTGTCAGACAATTCAACCAGTTCGACCATGTTGACCTCCTCAGGCTCTGCATAATTTGCTTCAGCTACATCAAGGGGGTTGGTATCAATCTTCATCTGGGTCTTAGTCTTCTCCCCAAATTTGAGCCTTCCCTCCTGAATAGCATTCTGCACCAAATCCATGAAAAGAAAACATTGAGACGTCTTATGACCCAAGTAATTATGGTATTTACAAAAACCTCTCTTTTTTCTTTGCTCTAAAGGTGGTATTTTAGCACCGGGAGGCACTAATATTTGACCATCCTTAACTAACAAATAAAAAATTTCGTCACATTTAGTGATGTCGAAAGTGTATGTTTTCTTTGGGAACTTATCATTCTTTTCGGTTTCGACAGGGTTTTTTCCATTCGAGGGAACTAATAATTTACAAGAATAAGGGGGGCCCTTCTTAAGTTCAGCAAGGTCTATCTCATTTTCGTCGAACCTAACGGACTCGTCATACAGTTCTTCGATGCCCTCCTGGTATTCGATGTAAGCTACCTTCTTGTTCTTATTCACCCTAGCTTTCTCATCTTTGAGACGCTCTAGCTGTCAAACTCTGTCAGCCAACTGGGCCATATCCCTTAAATACTGGGTGTCCAGTTTTTTCTTGATAGAGTAATCAAGGCCACCAACGGCCATTTCGACAAGCTCGTGCTCAGGCACTTGTGTAAAACATCTAGCCTTGAGTAGTCGAAACCTATTCAAATAATCATCTATTGGCTTATTGAACTTTCGTTTCACACTAGCCAATTCTTTCAAACTAATCTTCATGTGACCCATGTAAAATTGCTCATGGAACAAACATTCCAACTGGGTCCAATTACAAATCGAACCAGATGGTAACGTAGTGAACCACGTGAATGCATTTTTTGTGAGGGAACTAGGGAAATACTTTACCCTCAGACTCTCATCATTTTCAATCTCACCGGCTTCGATCAGGTAGCGCACCATATGTTTGACGGTAGATTCTGTAGTATCTCCTGAGAACTTAGTAAACTTTGGTACTTTTGTCCTTGGAGGCAATTCAGCTTGAAGTATATAGTTTACTATAGGTGAAGTAAAGTTTGGCCTAGAAAAACCCATATTCAGGCCATTTCGAGCCATTATTCTTTCGACCAAGGCTGTCAGATTGTTCTCTGCCGCTACATTGTTGCGTCGAACCTGATTCACCACACGATCATCATCTTGATTTCTGTTCACTAGCACCATCCTTGGTTCCTCCTCTTCAAGTATTGGTATTTGATTTCTAGGAGGCTCCTCCCTAGGTGGTTCGACCAACCCTGGATTCACTGGGTTAACTTGTTGAGCAATCTCCCTCGTCTCGACTCCTTGAGTTTGGTGTTGAACAGGAGCTGGCATTCCCATGAACTCTGCTATTCGTGCCATCTGGGTTGTCATCATTTGATTAGTTTGAGTAGTATTCTGGATCAATGGCTGGAAAATTTCTCCCATCGTTTGAGACAAAGTATGTACCATTTACATATTGCTCTCATCCATCTGTTGCCTCAAATATGCTGCAGACTCATTTGTTAAGTTGGGCCCTTGACCAGAATAACCCAAACCTATGGACTGGCTATTTCGACCCATGTTAATTCCAGAACCTGACTCCTGCAAAGGGGAAGATATCACATTTTCTGAATATACTGGGGGTGCAGTACGCAGATTCTGCATCATTGTCGTTGGCATGCCATAGATTGGGTTCCTAGGCAAAGACTATGAAAATCCTGGGGGAGGAAACTGCCTGTACGTCGAACCTCCTCCTGGCGGAGTCTGAGGATTTGTCACTGATGGGCCAATGTACTCCAAGACTGGCTGAGTGTAAGGCCTCACATATGTTGCCCCTGGTCCCGCTGTCGAACACGAAGGCTCTATCACCATGGTTAACACTGTCGACCCTCCTGTCGAAGGAACTGGAGTTGGCGCCACATTACTTCTTGGTAATTCTTGAGGATTGATGGTGCTGTTCTGAACACTTGAACTGCTTGGTTGAGTATTGGTCCCAGCAGAACTGGGATTTGAATTTCCTTGGTCAGATGCCATTCTCCTCATGTTTCTTCTCTTTGGTCTATATTCGTTTGAACTGGCTACCTTTCCACTTCTCAGGTGCATACGATAATTTGCCACAAACTCGACCAATGAAACAACAAATACTTAAGAAGACAGTTATAAAACTTCCTTTTGGCGGTTATTTAAAAGTTACAAACTTCCAAATCCACGTTTAGCACTGTCCCACTGGGCGTGCCAATTTGTTTACCTTGAAAATTGGTAAACAACCGCTGATCTTCTAAAACTATAAAGTTCTAGTAACTTACAGGATCGATCAGATTGATCCTAGGACATGTGTTGTATGTGTATTTAGAATATTTCATAATTTGATAAAGGATGCCTTTCGACAATGCTCATAAATAAAAAGGGGTGTTTGAAGTGCAAAGGGAAGTGATAAAGATAAAAGAAATGACTAAGTCGAACAATACATCAAAGAAAAGCAAAAGGGCTAAATGTAAAAGGTTTGATAAAGAAAACTGGAGTTAAATGTTGGAAAGAAATGCATAAAGATCATAAAATGCAGAAAAGGTAAATGCTTGAAAATAAAGGCTTTTAATGTAAAACTGTAAAGTAAAGACCGGGTAATGTAAATGACTTGAAAGGTAAAAGTTCATGAAAAGAGATTTCAAAGTAAAGAATCTAAAACAGAAACTTCAAAGTAAATTGCATTGCAATAAAAGGTAATGGTGATTACAATCACGTATATTCTCACTTCACTGGTTTCTCGACACACTGGATACTTTGAGTGAATATAGAGTTACTTGTACAATTTAATTTTTTCACACTATTCTAACTCTAAGACTAACCTATTTATAATACTCTAATGTAACCACCCTTTGACGGTTTTATTCTTAGATTACGCCACTTGGCACTTTGCATGTCTTCACGATCTGGATCTTCACCACCTGTCCTCTTTTCAAATTCAAATAGTGGAACTTCCCTCCACTATTTAGTTGTAACTGCAACGCATTATCCATATCCATTTCACCGTGTCGACTTGACTCCTTGGACTTAGCAATATTTGAAGTCTTGAAATCCTTCCATTCGACTCAGGCATTGTACAAACATGGCCGAAGGCCTTCTTAGTCGAAGCCTTATTTTTCTATCATTATTATTTTAAAGAAAAACTTCTTTTAAAGCCATTGTCTGAAATCATGTAGCGTCGAAATTAGGAGCTAAAAGTCGCATACGTTAAAAAATCGTCGGAACTTAATATACATTTGACAACCTCCATATATAAAATAAAATTATATATATATATATATATATATATATATATAAAATAAACGTCTATCAAAATACAGTGCATACATGTAATATAAATATGATACATAAAAAAAAACTACTGCGTATGGCGAAGGATCTCTCCTGGCTCCCCTGCTCCTCTGCCCCTACCCCCCAACCTGGATCGATGTCTGCGGTACTGAAGTGCCCCCAGTAATCGAAATTATCCTATCCACGGCAAGTCTAGCACCAGAGCCCTCAGGGAGGTGACCGTCCACAATGGCCTGCTGCCCTATCTGTACTATCTGACGACAGCGTGGTAGGACATCCTGAGTATGGTCCAGTTGAGACTGCCGCTCCTCTAATATCTCCTGATGAGTAGGTCTGGGTGGCGATCCCTTAGTAGTGGGCACCATGCATGGGCGAGAGACGGTGTAGAACCACACGATGTACCCGGCAGCAACGCTCCAGTCTGTCTCCGCTCTGGTCGCCCGAGCCTCCTCCGGTACCAAGTAGGACTGGTAGTCAGCATATAGCTCATCTATCTGCCTGCGAGTCAAGCCTAGAGGAGCAGACTCATGAGGCATCCTGGGGATCATCTGCGTATAACCGAACTGACGCAAGACACGCTCTGGGAGGTATCGGGCAGTAACGGTCGAACTGCATGCCAACCATCCTGAGAACAAATAAACCTCATCGAACGGGCGCGTCACACGGTGAGCGGCATAGGGGCAATACAAAACGTCCTCAGTAGCCATCCGATCTAGATACACTCTGAAGGGGTCCGGCGCCTGGTTCCCTCTGAGCAGGACAAATGCAACAGCACGTGGCATATCCTCAGTGTACCTCTGGACACTCCCCCAACCAATAATGTATGGAAAGTGCTGTAAAATCCACGCCTGAAATGGAAAACATAACATGGGTGTCAAACATTATAATGAATACAGAAAGAAAAGAAATGAAAAAATCACTTAGAATATTAGATTGTTACCACGTATAGCGTACAGCTGCCTGCCACAGTCTTGGCTGCCCAGCGGCAACCATCAGAGAGCCTGGAATAGGTGAATGCCGGTGCAACCGCCCCCCAGTTGTACCCATGGATCTTTGTCTAATCCGAAAGGTACCTGAGGTAGACGATATCAACATAATAGGCGCTGGTGTCCACAAACACCTGCGTGCCCAGCAAAAACAAGTAGCAGCATCTCAGGGCACGCGTCCTGTGGATCGCCACCTCAGCTAGATCACCATCTGCCCGTCCTGCCTCTACAAGTGCCTCAGCAAATCTATCCATCAGAAATGAGAACCGGACGTGTGCGCCCCTCAACTGGCGCACCTCCGCATGTGCCTTCTCCGTGCTAGTCCCAAGCTCTGTAACCAATAACTCCATGCCGTCCACCTTCGTCATCCTAACGTGACGGAGAAGGGTACCCGTGATCGGTAGATGTAAGAGGCACGAGATGTTGTCCAGCATGATCGTGATCTCACCGTACGGTAGATGGAATGAGGATGTCTCAGGGTACCATCTCTCAACAAATGCCATCAGGATACCGTACTGGATCTGGGAATACCCAATCCTAGACAGGCCTCCAAGACCAGACTCCGCAAGTGCATACGTGAACCACTCAGCCTCTGCCAGTATCTCAATCGTGTCCATAACCTTGCCCCCATGGTTATAGAACTTCTGTGAATCCTTCTCCTGAAAATTTCCAAATAAAACAATGTTACAAATAAACATATTTTCAACGAATACAATTCTATAAATAAACTGAGAAAGGTTACCTGTCCTAGCCAGACATATCTGGCAGTATGCTCAGAGTACCCCCCGAGTAGGGACATATCAGACAGTCCCCCGGGGTAACCGCCCAGCTCATCGAAATCGTCATCAGCGTCAACACCCTCATGTGCTGGGTGATCACCCTTTGGAATGGGAACAGGAACAGGGGAACGAGGAGGAGCAGCTGGAGTCTCCCGATGTCGCCTGCGTGCGGGTTGGAACCCTGATAAACTAGCAGTAGAATCTCGACGCTTCCGAGATGTAGAATCGGCGGCTGGCGGGGGAGTGCCCTGAACATGTGATGTGGAAGTGGCCTGAACCTGTGATGTGGATGGATGTGGTGTAGGATGTGGTGTAGGATGTCCCTCAGTTGTAGGGGCTACCCCAACTCCCTCTGCTCCAGAAGCCTCGGCTGTAGACTGCATCCGCTCACGTCGGACAGATGTGTGCTGAGCTGTCCGTCCATGTATGGTACAATCGTCTCTGTCAGCCATCTAATCTGCAAAGCATAATAAATAAATTAATATTTTTTTTAAAATAATTAAATAAAAACAAAAACAAAACAAAACAAAAATTGTCTTCCGGATGTGCAGATCCGGAAGGACACAGAATTTTTAACGTTGTGTATTTCCGGATGTGCACATCCGGAAATACTCAGAAAACTAAATGTTATAATCTTTTCGGATCTGCATATCTGGTGCGTATTTTGAAATTTAAAAATGGCAGCCATGGCCACTGTAACATGCAAAAGGGCATTTTAATGCCCTGATCGTCAGTTTGAAGCAGTAAAAATGACCTACATTGTCTCTAACCTATGTTATTCATACAACCTAACAATTTCTACACCTAAATGTGTACTCTAAATCGATTACTCGAAAATTAATCTGAAACTCTAAAATTTGAAAACTTACCGATTAAAATGAGATACGGAGGATTTGGAGTGTGTTGATCGTTGTAGAAGTTGCTCTGCGCCGAACTCGAGTGGAAAAAATCGAGATTTGTGGTGATTGAAAATTTGAGAGTTTGAGAGAGTTTGAGAGATTTTGGAAATGGAAAAGTGAAGAATGAGGGGGAGGAAGAACGTCTGGCGCGAATTAATAAGAAATCCTTTCGGAAGTGCACATCAGAATTGTTTCCAGATATGCATATCCGGAAAAGTTCTGCATTTTTTAAAAATTTGGTGCGTCAGAATGTGCACATCCGAAATCAGGGGGCAAAAAAATAATTTCACATGGTGCCTAAGAAACTTGGGTGGTGCATTAAGAAACCACCTTCTTTATCGATGAAAAGATGGACTTATCCTTATGTCTATGCATGATTCAAGATTATTTGGTCCAATAAGATTTTGATAGTGATTTGAAAACAAAAACACCAAGTAAGATGAAGGAATCAGATTGAAATACAATGCAAAGAAATGCATTGGGCACAATTCAATTGGAACTTGTTCCACAAATTAAAGTGATTGTGTTTATCATATTAATAAGGTTAACAAGTTGGTGTGTACAATCATGAATATAGGAGAAAATATTAAAGATGAAAAACAAATATTCCTTCCGTCTCATAAAAAATGTCCTATTTGAACCATTCATGGTTCTTAAGAAAATGATTAGATGTGTTGGGTTTAAGGAAAAAATTAATATCATTTACTAAAATACCCCTATTAAATATAGTAAATAGAGTAGTTGAATAAAATAAAAGTTAATGAATAAGGGTATAGTAGTGGAAAAATAATAATAAATGTTGCATTGGTAATGTAAATGGACAATTATTTTGAGACAATGAAAAAGTGTAAATGAGACACTTTTTATGAGACGGAGGAAGTATTATTTTGTTGGCTTCACTATCCGGATTTACAAATCACTAATGCAATCATTGTTAATAGAGAATAGAACACCACACTCAGGAGAAGTGGTGAAATCGTTGAAGGAGAATCAACAAATCATGGTATTGAAAAAAATTTCAAAGACAATTAAATACTAGTAGGCAATGGTGGGAAGGAAAGAACTGTGATAATCAATATGAGATAACTTTTTAATCAATAGATATGAGTTTTATCATGTGTCACTATCGTGAACAATTTTGTCCCATAAAAGCCAAATGTCTAGAACTCATGGAAAGCTTGTATATCATAAAGAATAAGAAAGAAAATTTTAAAAGCATTCCTTCTGCAAAAATGGTTAGTTATAAATATGAGTTTTATTTTGTGAGTTTAAAGGTGACTATAAAATGAAGAGATGTGATATTTTAAATGAAGAAAGGATATGTTTTGTCAAAGTGGATACTCATCCAAGTATTGCATTGAGTCACATGTGAAGTTACATGTCTCTATTACCTTAATGGTTATGATTTTGTTGCTTGTCTCTTAAACTTTTGATTGGTAATTTTATATCATTGAGTCTTCTTATCAACTGCGCATCTCTAGATCGAGTTTTAGATCCTTATTTTTGCATGCATAAATTAAAATGTTTGATTATAGTGTAAGTGATATGCTTTAGTTTAATTTGTCGAGTTTTTTGGATTAAGAAATATAATTGAGTTTGATTTAAGTCATGACATTGGTAGAATCTAAAAACATCTTCAAAAATTTTAAAAAAAATGAGATTCAAGGTGTGTGATTCGAATCACACACCCTATGCCGCGAATCATGTGAAATAGAAGCCTTTGGGAAGTGTTTGAAGTTGTCATGATTTGAATCACAGCTTGTACATGATTCAAACCATATCACCCTGTTACTCGAATCATGGAGAGCTACAGTTCCATGTTTTGCCTTTGCCTTTTTTTATTCAAATCATACATCTTTATGACTCAAATCATGGCTTGAGTCATTGTAGCGAGCGATTTTGGACGCAGTTGCGAAGCGCTATCGCTCTTTGGTGTCTACAGCTCGATTCATTTTTATCCTATTAAAGCTGATGAAGGAAGGGAAATAGATGTCTCAAATTAACCCTGCTTACAAACTGAGGTTAAACAGCGGTCTGTTAGGTTACAGATGCTACAAAGATTCGGGGTCTTTATCGGGTTTATTTTTTTAAAAGTGGCGGGAGGTTTAGATGTTAGGATGCATGCTTCTTGATAGATATGTGAGAGTATGGGATTTTGGGTTTTTGTTTAGTGTGCTCGCTAAGATCTTTTCTTTCAATCTTATGCCTACGTATTCCCGTTTACCGAAACAGGGAAATCAGAGCGTTCGTAGTTCCTCCTATTCTATGGGAGGAAATGGTTGTTTTGGTGTCTTGTTCAAAGCCCAAGACGTGAAGCTAAAGGTGGTTTGTATCTTGTTCAAAGCCCAAGATGTGAAGCTGAAGGGTCTACTTGTATCTTGTTCGAAGCCCAAGATGTGAAGCTAAAAGTTGTTGTCTTTAGAGAGAATTTGTCATCTCTAAAGAGGGGGTTGTATGTCACAACTGTTTATAAAGGAGAATTACTTTAACCGAGATTTGTGAATCCGGCAATGCCATAATTTCCTTTATAGGGTATTTCCAACCTGAAAGAGAAGACTTTAACTCAGTGTAGAGCAACACTATCTTTCCTTAGGAATTTCTCATGCCAAAAGAGGGACAGTGGCATGGATGTAGATGATCCAGAGGCTTACCGCTTACAGCGATTAGATAAAGGGGAAGGAGTTGTTGATGTTTGTGTACTGTGAACGAGGCACAACTTTGATGCTAAAAGGTTGATTGGATCAACCAGTGGTTTTCTTATACAAAGCCTAAGAGGAGGCTAATATGTGTCTCGTACAAAGCCCGAGAGAGAGAGGCTAAAAGGGTTTGACTCAACGAGGGAATCTTTTGGTATCTCGTATAAAGCCCGAGATGGAGGCTATTTGACTCAACAAGAGAGTTTTTTGTATCTCGTACGAAGCCCGAGATGGAGGCTAAAATTTGTTTGGCTCAATAAGAACCTTTTTGTATCTCGTATAAAGCCCGAGATGGAGGCGAAAGGGTGATTGACTCAACGAGGGAGTCTCTTATGTGTCTCGTACAAAGCCCGAGAGAGAGGCTAAATGTTGTTTGACTCCGCTGGGGAGAATCATTGTACAAAGCCCAAGAGGAGGCTATGGTGTTGTTTCAGTTGAGTGACAGGTCCAATATACTGATTTTAAAAGAGAAAATCAGTTCTTATATGAGCAATGTTGTACTCAAGGATTTGATTCGAGGATCAGGGATATTTCCTTGTCTTTTAGGAAACGGGAAATCCAAAGAGTATTGAGACTGTCCGAGTCTACGGGTTCCCTTCCTATTTAACGAAGGGGTCACTTGAGAATGTCTTTGAGACTCAAGGAAATTAGTCTGTCCGTGTCTAGAGTTTCATCTTTTGTACTATGTTTTGAGAAACAGTAGTAGACTCTTTGAAAGGGCTGTTCTATGAAGATGACTAAGTTCTGTTCCTATACCTCTAGGAGGTCGTCGGGACAATTTGTACGAAGCCCAAGAGGAGGCTGGAAACTTTTAAGAAGCCGACGGGTCCTTGTACTAAGCCCAAGAGGAGGCTATCATTCCCGGAGGAAGAAATCATTATACGAAGCCTAAGAGGAGGCTGTGAATACTTCTAAGAAGCCGTAGGGTCCTTGTACTAAGCCCAAGAGGAGGCGGGGTTGCTTTTAGGAAGCCCATGGGTCCTTGTACGATGCCCAAGAGGAGGCCGATGCTTTTAAGAAGCCCGTGGGTCCCCAAACCCCGAGAAATTCAAGACAAACCATTCACGAGGAATAGATCAAGCCAGGAAAGTTCGAGAATTTGGAAGAAACTCAAAGATGCCATTCACGGAGAATACATTCATCTCTGGGAGTAGAGTTTCTTGACAATTCCTAATGAGGACAGCCGGAGAGAAGACTATATCTGGTGGTCCTATTGGGGATCTAGTTGTCTATTTCTACGAATAAACGCGACGGCTTTACCTAGTTCTAGACGTAGTTGCCGAGGAAACTCTAAATATCTATACTATTATTACACAGTTGATATGAGTTTACGAAAGAAGACTTACAGCGAAACAGCCCCACAATACAGTTATATGTATATGAAAGCGGTAAAGGAAAGCGGATAAACACTTACTCGGTTGTAGAGCTTCCATGCTGTTTGGTTAGTTGTTCAACAAAGAAAGATTGAAAACAACAGTATATTTCAAAATCAAAGGAGAAAGTGCTTTGAAAAGGAAAGATTTGGGGCTTACAGCTCAAGGAGAGGCCCAGGGATTTATCAGTGAGCGCACTGTTGAATTTGTACAGAGGGACTTATACAAGTGACTGAGGCCCAAAAAGGTTTTATGTACAAAGGGATGGGTCTTACACTCTCTCAAGAGGCCCAAAAGGTTTAAAGAAAAAGAGTGGGGCTTATAACACGAGGGTAGGCCCAAATGATTTTTCGTTAAAAATGGCGATCGCGCCGAGGTTTTCTTTTAACGAAGAGGGACTTATACAATAAGTGAGGCCCAAAGTTATTTTTGGTTAAAAGGGGATTGGGTCTTACACTCTATTAGAGGCCCAAAAGTTTTGAATGGGTCTTATAGCTCAAGGAGAGGCCCATATGTTTAATTTTAAACTGGCGACGATCGCGTCGTTTATTTGAAAATGTACAGAGGGACTTATACAACGAATAAGGCCCAAAAGTTTTTCTGTACAAGGGGGTTGGGTCTTGCACTCTAATAGAGGCCCAAAGGTTTTGAAAAAAGAAATGGGTCTTACTACTCGGCGGTAGGCCCAAGGTTTTTTTGTTTTGAAAAGGCGACGATCGCACCGTTTGTTTTTGACGGTATCGAGGCTTATACAATATACTGAGGCCCAAAAATGATTTGTTAAAATCTATTAGAGGCCCAAAGTGTTTTGAAAATGATTTATGAGGGTTGAATTAATCCAAAAACCCTAATTTGTTTTCAAAAATGTATTTAATTGAATAAAAATTCAATTAAAATGATCAAAATTGTTTAACATATGAAAAAAAAATTGTGATCTTGGATTAATGCTTCAAAAATTAAGTATTGACCTACAAAATAATTAGAAGGCATTAAAAGTTGCAAAATCAAGGTGGAAAAAATATTTTAAATGTTAAAAACAATTAAAACATTAATTCTTTGCAAAAATATCAATTATACAAAATAAATAATATTTTAGGAATTTTTTGGGAAAATAAAATATTTTAACATTTTTGTGAATTATTAAAAAAAGAATCAACTCAAAATCATTAAAACTCAGAGAGAAATTAATTTTTGAATCAATTAAATAAAATCACAAAATTCAAATATTTGAATTTTCAAAAATGGCGCCAAGAACACGCGCGTGTTCTGGGTTTGCCCAGATTTGCATTTTCTCTCCCATCTCACTGAATACTTAATCATATCATGTAATCCACATACCAATCAACTCGTTTCAACCTCACGATCATGTCTATGACAATTAATTACATTTAAATTAAGCATAAAACAAGAAATCACGAAAAATCCTCAAGAACCCTAAATTCTGCATGAAGGCTAGGATTTTTGATACACGATTCAAACAATGCAATTAATTGAGGGGAAACATTCCATGCATGATTATGAACATATGGCCAAATTATTGTGTAGCAAAAATTGCATGGATCAGAGAGTTAGAAGAGCTCATGCTTACCACTTGCAGCTGGTGATCGTGATTTGTGTTGGAGGTGTTACAGCTAGGTTCCAATGATCTGGATAGCTTCCCTAGGTGCCATGGAGTGTGTATGAATGCTTGGAATGGATTGAAATGATCAGGAACTTGAGATGGTACCCCAACTGCAAATCTGTCAAGAACTTGAGCAATTGGCTGGTGATTTTGTGAAATCTATGTTCCAGATGTTATGTGAGTGTTTGGATCACTTCTATATGATGTATATGAGGTGTGTGTGTGTGTGATTGGTTTGATTGGAAAAGCTCTCAAACTCAAAACCCGATAGTGACTTGCCTTAGAAGGCAAAATTGGAGTGAAAGAAGAGATTTTGAGGAAAGCATCGGTTTGATGGCTTTGGTGTACTCAAACTAATCATAATTGAGCTCTATTTATAGTAGAGCAAGTTTGTTTTGTAAGGAATAGTGAATGGCAACTGCTGAGTAGGTTTGGCCAATGTTGGCAAATGAAAATCCAAGTCTCCTCTAGCCATTGACTAGAGGTTAGGGCACAGGCTGCTGGTTCCCTTGGTCTTGGATAAGTCTTGACTGAATTCAATTGAGAATGGCTCAGTCCATGCCACCTTGATGCTTCCATTGAATTCTCCAATCCAAAATTGGAGTCTTGTCCCTATTTTGGCAATTCTAGGTTCAACATGCTATTTCTTGTTCCAAAGACTTTGGAGGCTAGGCTCAGTGATTGTCCCCTTTAGATTCAATCCTCAGAGGTGTCCAAGTGGATAGGAGCATTTGGATTTGGCTGATTTTGGCAAATCGACCAAAAGTGTAAAAATCTGCCTTGCCTTGGCAGATTTCAGCAAGGCAACTTGCCAATGTCATATATCATGACTCAAATTGAATTTGGTAATGTTCTTGGCCATTTTGGAAAGCCTTTACATGATACAACAACGGTTTGAACATGTTTGGTTTTGATCTCTTTTGAATCCAAGTGAAAAATCCCCCTACATTTGGCAAAAAGTAAGGTAAAATCTGACTTAGTGAAATTTTCACTAAGTGTTGGAACAAAGTGACTTTTCTTGATTTTGATCACTCCATAACTCAAAATCCATGAGGAATTTGGACATAGGTCAGTATGAAGCTTTTGTAGAGGGCAATGAGATCTACAAATCAAGCTTTGAATGGGGAACAATGGCCTTGTGGTTTAGGAGTTATGGTCCTCCAAAGTTGGCACATTAGTGTCACTTTTTCCATAACTTAGAAATTTTTCTAAGTTTTTATGGTTACCCCTTTTACAAGTTATCCCACTTTCTTTGATTTTTCTTGATGAATGATTATTCAAATCATACATTAACATCATTTTAGGGTTAAAAATCCATTTTGGTGAAAAATCTCAAAAAGTCAAAGTTGACTTTTGTGCACAGTTGACTTTTTATCAGATGAATTCCAAACTGTGCAATTCTTCATGAAATCATGTCCTTGACCTAAATCAAACTTGATGGACATGTTCCATGGGTGTCATAGGGTATATTGAATCATGTCTTAGGGCTTGGGAGCATGTCCTGGTCAAAAGTCAAAGTTACAGTTGACTTTCCTCGCGAAACCCTAATTGTGGTGCAGATGAAATTGAAACTTGTTGCTCAAGCTTCTTGGATTAATCCATTGTTCCAAATGGATCAATATGGTATATTAGAGACCCTCAAACCCTCTCTTGAGGTCTTGGCTCATGATTTGCCCTAAAAGTCAACTTAGGGGTGAATTAGGTCAAGAAACCCTAATTCCTGATTTTTGATGAATACATCCCCTGAGGCAAAATTGACTTGATGATTGGGTCCATGAGGTCCCATGAAGTATATTAGGTTATGTTTTGTATCATTGGCTTGTGCCCAGATGAAAAATTTCCATCTGGAGGCCCTGGTCGACCAAAACCCTAATTTGGTGACACTGTCGATCTTGAGACTTGATCCACCTAGAAGGGAGCAGCCTTGTGCTTGATCCTTGAAGTGGGAGTCCTTTTGATCAATTGTGGATATTTGAGAGGTTAGACAAGTTGAAGATCATGTCATTCCTTGATTGATCCTTTGTCGAAGGCTCTGAGAGGGCTTGAAACCCTAATTTTGATTGTAGTGGATGGTCACCCATATTTGGGGAGACTGATGAAGTATGATGGTTCCTCCATATTGTGATGATGATTTTCACAATGATGGGAAATCTTAGTGGTCAATCTTCTTGGACACGAAGGTGTGAATGACGAAGGTATTCGGGCATTCGGGGTGCAAGAGGATTAAATATCGGAATACCTAAAATTTTGATGGTGGTTATGAATGGTAGCTTACGCATTCATCTTCTTTACCTAAGCGATGATGCTTAGAAAAGGTAAACTTCCCCTCGATCCTGGTCTTCAGCCAAGGAGCTGGTCTCAGTTTCCATTTGGGATAAACCTCCCCTCGATCCTGGTTTCCTACCAAGGAACTGGTCTTAGTTTCTCTTGTTAACTTCCCCTCGATCCCGGTTTCCTACCAAGGAACTGGTCTTAGTTTCTGATTTAAACTTCCGCTCGATCCTGGTTTCCTACCAAGGAACTGGTCTTAGTTTCTGATTTAAACTTCCCCTCGATCCTGGTTTCCTACCAAGGAATTAGTCTTAGTTTCTTTTGTCAATAAACTTTATTGACAAGGGACGTTATTCATAGCGGTTTTCCTCAAACTTCTCGGCGAATTTTCCTTGGGAGATGCCATTTGAAGAAAAAAATTTGATGTCCGAGTTGCTGGGGAACCCAGTCGTATGAGTTGTAGAGTTGCACAAACTTCTCTGTTGGAGACGCCATTTGATGACTCTATCTGGGGAAAGCGAGTCTCTTGAGAGGCTGCTTCTGCATGGGATCTTACATCATACTTTTCTCGGGATCTTCCCGGAGAAATGCCATATGATGGGGTCCAATTTTGAGGTGTCGAGGACTTTTTCATCAGCGGTCTTTTCGAAGCGAAACTGGCATGCTGCCGAATCTCTGATTACGAGGCTTTCTCTGTGGATTTTCCTTAATTCGAGAAAGCAAGGATATCATCTTCAATGGCGAAGAGTGATGCTGACTGAAAGTTCCTCTGGTTTTTCAGAGGTTCAAGTTATCAAAGTGGTCAAGGGCCAACTTCCTTCCAGAAATAAACTGGAGGCGAGGTTGTTCAAACGCAGCGTTTCCTGACGAGGCAAGAACTGACAACTCGATTGAGAGAACTTCTATCACTAAGGGACAAGACCGACTAGAGTGATAGTGATGCAACATGAAATGTGAATGCAAATCAATAATGCATGATGTATGTATGTATATGCTGACAAAACTGACGCGACACACAAACTAAAAGATGAACATGACTGGATACGCAGCCATCGCGGGGCGAAAAAGTATCGCTGGTTCAAGATAGCAACTCCACCTTGCTTAGGAAAGATAGTCCCTGTTAGGAGCTATGTTGGTCGGGGTTAGGTGATAAGAACTCGGCCGAGGCGTGTCAGACGAAACAAGGTCTCTGACACAGTTGATCCCTTCATTCAGGCGTACTGGGTTAGAAGGAGTACTTTGATTCTGCACTTTGAGGTTCGATTACTTCTGGAGAAGCGACCGATGTTCTTCTGATGTTCAACAGTCAAAAGAAATTGTCGTCTTTATTAAAAAGCAGAAAAAGTTTTAACAAGTAAATTCATTTTTGTTTTATTTCAAGAATCGTTAATCATGTTAAAATGTCGTTCTGTAAAGCTAAAACAAATAAGAATTAGAAACAAAAGCACAATGGCTCAAATTTTATTGATAAGATGGAGATCAGCCAAACGCGTGATTCCAAAGAGTATTTACAAAGTTAGAAAATGGTAATTTACAGGGAAAAGGGCTACATTGAAACATAACGACCGCTATCCTCCTACCAACTTTGAATTCGGGGCATCCTGAGCTTCTGCCGAAGATGACCTTGACTGGAGTTTTTCTGATGGATGATGTAACTGCTGCTGCTGAGGGACTCGCCTCTGTTGAACATAGTTACTTGCCATTATCCCTAATTTTTGCCTGGATTGTACTATGATGCTTCCAATCCATCGGGATGATTTTTTTTATGTCTCTAACTTTTGCCTGGACCGCCCTTTTGGGTTTTCAATCCACCGAGACGTTTTTTATTTTAGTTTAGGCGAAGTATTTCTTGACTACATCAACATTTGTGGGGTAGGCAAATTCCTCTCCGTCCATGGTTGCAAGTCTCAAGGCGCCGCCTGAGAAAGCTTTCGTGACCACATAGGGGCCGTCATAATTCGGAGTCCACTTGCCCCGAGAATCAATGAGAAAAGATTGTATCTTCTTGAGCACGAGGTCTCCTTTTCTGAAGATGCGAGGTCAGACCTTTTTGTCAAACGCCCTCTTCATTCTCTGTTGATACAACTGACCGTGGCATAGTGCCGTGATTCATTTCTCTTTGATCAGGTTGAGTTTGTCGTGTCGACTTTGACACCATTCAGCTTCTGTAAGCTTAGCTTCCATCAATACTCGGATTGATGGGATCTCTAATTCTATGGGGAGCACTGCTTCCATGCCATATACTAGAGAGAAAGGGGTAGCCCCTGTTGAAGTGCGGACAGATGTGCGATAACCGTGAAGCGCAAAGGGCAGCATATCGTGCCAGTCTTTGTAGGTTACAACCATCTTTTGAATGATCTTCTTGATGTTCTTGTTAGCCGCTTCTACCGCTCCGTTCATCTTGGGTCGGTAGGGAGATGAGTTATGGTGTTTAATCTTGAACTCTGCACACAACTCTTTCATCATATTGTTGTTCAAGTTAAATCCATTATCAGTAATGATCTCGCTTGGAACACCATAACGGCAGATGATATTGTTTTTGATAAATCGGACCACCACTTGTCGGGTTACATTGGCGAATGATGCTGCTTCGACCCACTTGGTGAAGTAGTCAATGGCTACTAGGATGAACCGATGTCCGTTTGAAGCCTTGGGCTCAATCATGCCAATCATGTCGATTCCCCATATCGAGAATGGCCATGGGGAAGAGAGAACTTTGAGATGTGATGGCGGTACATGAATTTTGTCGGAGTATATCTGACACTTGTGACACCTCCTCATGTACTTGTAGCAGTCGGATTCCATTGTCAACCAATAGTACCCTACTCTTAGGATTTTTCTCGCCATTGTGTGTCCGTTGGCATGAGTGCCAAAGGATCCTTCGTGAATTTATTTCATAAGCATGTCTGCTTCTGGTTTGTCGACGCATCGAAGCAAAACCATGTCGAAGTTTCTCTTATAGAGTATGTCACCGCTCAGGAAGAAGTTTCCAGCCAATCTTCTGAGGGTTTTTCTATCTTTTCTGAGTGCCCCAGATGGGTACTCTTGTTTCTGAAGGAAGTATTTGATATCGTGATACCAAGGTTTGTCCTCTATGACTGCTTCAACTGTGAAGATGTAAGCGGGCCTTTCAAGGCGCGTTATGTCAATCTTAGGTATGTCATTCCATTGACCTACACTAATCATGGAAGAGAGAGTGGCTAAAGCGTCAGCCATGTGATTCTCCTCACGAGGGATGTGATGAAACTCGACTCTGTTTAAGAAAGGTAGCAACCTTCTTGCGTGGTCTTTGTAAAGAATCAATCCTGATTGGTATATGTTCCAATCTCCTTTTATCTGATTGATAACCAGGGCTGAATCACCATATACGTCCAAGTTTTTGATCCTTAAATCAATTGCTTCCTCGAGACCCATGATACATGCTTCGTATTCGGCCTCGTTGTTCGTACATTTGAACGTAAGTCGAGCGGTGAAAGGAATGTGGGTACCTTGAGGGGTACCAATGATTGCCCCAATTCCGTTTCCATAATGATTAACTGCTCCGTCAAAGATAAGTCCCCATTGGGAACCTGGTTCTGGCCCTTCACTGGGTAACGGTTCATCGCAATCTTTCATTTTTAGATACATGACATCTTCTTCTGGGAAGTCAAACCCGATTGATTCTTGATTGTCAATCGATTGATGAGCCAAATGATCGGCTAAAATACTTCCCTTAACGGTTTTCTGAGCGTGGTACTCTATGTCATATTCTGATAACAACATCTGCCAATGGGCAATTCTTCCCGTGAGAGCAGGTTTTTCAAAGACATACTTGATTGGATCCATTTCTGAGATTAACCAAGTAGTATGACGAATCATGTATTGGCGAAAATGTTTGGCTGCCCAAGCCAAAGCGCAACAAGTTTTCTCAAGCATCGTGTACCGAGTTTCACTGTCGGTGAATTTCTTGCTAAAATAGTAAATGGCAGACTCTTTCCATTTAGTTTCGTTTTGTTGGCCAAGTACACATCCCATTGAGTCCTCTAGAACTGTGAGGTAAATGATCAGTGGTCTTCTTTCCACTGGAGGTGATAGAATTGGAGGATTCAACAAATATTCCTTGATACTGCCGAAGGCGGTTTGGCAATCTTCTGACCAAACGCAATCCTGGTTCTTTTTGAGTAATTTAAAAATTGGCGCACAGGTCGCGGTCATAAGGAATATGAATCTGGAGATGTAGTTCAAGCGTCCCAGGAATCCTCTGACTTGTTTTTCAGTTTTCGGAGAAGGCATTTCTCGAATGGCCTTGACCTTGTCAAGATCAACCTCAATTCCTTTCTGGCTGACAATGAATCCTAAGAGTTTCCCTGAACGGACACTGAAGGTGCACTTGTTGGGATTCAAGCGGAATTTGTACTTACTCAAACGCTCGAATAGTTTCGACAGGTGGGTCACATGCCCCTCTTCTGTCTTAGATTTTGCAATCATGTCATCGACATATACCTCTATCTCTCTGTGTATCATGTCATGAAACAGAGTAGTCATGGCCCTTTGATAGGTTGCCCCGGGGTTCTTCAAAACGAACGGCATCACCTTGTAATAAAAGGTACCCCATGGGGTAATGAACGAAGTTTTCTCCATGTCTTTTGGCACCATTTTGATCTGGTTATAGCCCGAGAATCCATCCATGAAGGAGAAAATTTTGAACTTTGCTGTGCTGTCTACCAGCATGTCAATGTGTGGTAAAGGAAAGTCGTCCTTTGGACTAGCCTTGTTCAGATCCCTGTAATCAACACGCATTCTGACCTTTCCGTCCTTTTTGGGAACGGGTACAATGTTGGCTAACCATTGAGGATATTCTGACGTGGCGAGGAAACCCACGTCAACCTGTTTCTGTACCTCCTCTTTGATTTTGATGGCCATGTCCGGATGAGTCCGTCTCAACCTTTGCTTTACTGGCGGACATTCCGATCTTAACAGTAGGTGATATTCCACGATGCTGGTATCCAATCCTGGCATATCATGATAGGACCAAGCGAATACATCGGGAAATTCTCTGAGAAGCTTTATCAAACCCTCTCTGGCAGTTGGACTGAGCAGTGCCCCAATCCTGATTTCTTTTCTCTCTTTTTCTGAACCCAAGTTTACCGTTTCCAACGGCTCTTTGTGAGGTTCAATGGACCTTTCCTCTTGTTTGAGTAATCGGGAGATCTCTTCTGGAATTTCGTTGTCAACTTCTTCTTCAGCCCCAAATACCGGGAACCTAAAGTCGGGAGAAGGCATCGGATCGTATGTTTCAACTGGGTTTAAAACAAGCAATCTGCATGACGTGATAATTCGTGTTTAGAAGAGATAGAGAAAATGCGAGTGTGTGCAGTGTATTTATTTTACTGCTTGTTTTTATTTTTAATTGTTTTTTAGGATTACCATTTTCTGAAAAACGAAAAGAGAAAATAGCAATTAATGCAGAAATTACAGAACGACGTTATTTTATTAATGAACAAGTCGATTCTTGAAACTACAGCCTGTCGCTCCCGAAAGATTCGCATCCAACGGTACAAACGCGAGAGTGGCGCAAAAGACACAGAGTCGCCAGCAAAGTGTATTTATTCCAAGAGAGGAAAAGGAAACACTGCGTAAACCTGAAAGAAAGGGAAAGAGCATGGTCTTGCGACCAAGAGAACGGGTACGGGAGTCGGTTACGCGAAGGGAAGGTGTTAGCACCCAACACGTCCATCGTACTCGACGGGATCCACACTTGTTGTCTGCATCAAAGGGTGTCGTCGTCTGGAACTCCACTTCTACTGGAAACGAGAAAGAACGGGAGAGGAAATGAGCGAAGGAACGAAGAAGAAAAGAAAAAGAAGGTGACTCGATAGGACGGTATCGTTGTCCTAGGCCTACGTACTCCCTCAGTGCAATGGGAAAGTCAGAGTCAACGTAGTTCGGACGGGAACTGTGGGGGAAGGTTGCTCGCCAAGACAATCACTGTCTTGTGCCTACGTATCCTCAATCGGACGAGAGAGAGGAATCAGAGCTGACGTAGTTCGTGGGTACGACCACGGGTGGGTAAGTGTTTTTTACGTGAGCGACGAGCTCTTTTCTGAAAAAAGAAGTTTGAAACCCAACAATCCCGAAGGATAAAAAAGATTTGAATTTGTTTGGTGTTTTTTAGACAGAAGTGTCTTTTAAGTTGTTTCGCAACTTGTATTGAACCCAAGTCTTGAATACAGGAACGAATACTTCGTGCATCGTCCCCAACAGGACGTACACTAGGTATCCTAGAAGAATGAGAGGAAGCCCCTCAATCCCCACTTCCCACATAAAAGGCTCAAGCGCAATACACGTTAACTTTTATTACGTGTCTTGAAAGAGTTTTGAGATGAGAAGAGAAACGACACAAAGGAAACTCTAAAGGGAAACTAAGAGTCCTAATGTTATCATGCATGGATGTCCTATGGTTAGTGAGGTTTAGGAGAGACGACTACCTAACCTAATGCTAATCCTACTCCAAGCTTAATCAAAAATTAAGTTGGACTAGGTAGCTCTAACGGGAGAGAGTCCAAGACTTAAACAAGTCTTGAGACTCGAGGGACGAAAAGAGTGAAAGAGAAGAAGAAGAAAGAGAAGAAGAAGATAAGTAATAAGATGGGGCAGCAAGTACATCATATCATAAATGTCCAACTCAAGTCAATCAACATGTTTCAAAGATTAATGCAAATCACTTCAAGTAATCATGCAAAGGTAAACATGGAAGGATGCAAGCACACTTGAATTAAATGCACAATTAAACACACATGGATCTCATACCAAAGTGACATGAAAGAGACAAGATGAAAATGAAACAAGACCAGAACTCACATCATATCATCATTAACAATCCACATATGCAAAAGAGGTTCACATTATGCAATACGATGCACCAAAGAAGTTACAAAGCAAAAGGGATGATATACATCACATAATTCAAACCAAATGCATCCAACAATGCTCAAGTAACATGAAAATCAAGTATAGAACTCAAGAGGCAGTAGCATATACATCAATGTCATATCAAACCCAAACTCAAGTCATACAAGATCAAACATCCATCAACAACTTCAAAACATGCACCAACAATGAGAAAGACATTCACATAACATCCAAGCAAACCAACAAAGAAGTGTGTGAAGCAAAGAGTGAGAACATGTCACATAGAGCACTTTAAACCAAGAGGGTCAGAACCTCTAGCATGTCACACAAATCAAACAAAAAGTCTCATGCATTGGTGGAATCATACAAAGAAACCATCACAAGATTAGGTTGAGCATACCACAAAGTTCAAGTCCAAAACAACAACACTTTGTAAAATCAAGAACAAATAGGAAAATGAGTGAAAAGAGATGATTCCAAAGCCACAAGTAAGCTCAAACAGTACATGATCATACCATAAAAACATCTTAAGCATCACTCAATCACAAGTAAGCAAATGCATCCAAACTAGATCATGTACCAAAGTATACCTCAACCAAACTTGCATCACAAACAACACTCAACCAAAAATAGAAAAGTGGATTAATAAAATCCCAAAAAATGTCCAAACAGAAGCTAACTCAATAAAGTAACATATACAAAAATATTGGATCAAAAATAATTAAAGAGGTTGTCTAAAAGTGATTCACAATCCAAGATGTGCACATAATTGAACAAAGATCGAGGGTCAATAAAACTTGAGTGGCAAGTCACTAAGAATAACTCAAACCAACCTCTAACCAGCATCAAAACATCCTCATATAATCCTCCACAAGTAACCAAAAGATCAATCTCAAATGATGAGTAAAAGTTAAGAACATCCTAACCCTAGATGAAGGGTATCATTGGAAACTCATCACCAAATTAAATCAAAATAAATTATGAAAATAAAATAGGAAATAAAAATAAAAATATGAAAATAAAGTTAACATATTAATCAAATGAAAAAATATTTTTGGTATTTTTATAAGGTTTAAACAATTAAAATAAAAATCAAAGTTAAAAAGAAAGTAAAATGAAAATAGAATGGAACCTAAGGCAGAGGGGGTGTACTCAGTAATAACAACCACACAGTTTCCACATACACACGCGCATGGGCTTAATAACATGGGGGTGTAAAAATCAGAAAAGCCAAAAGCCCAGTCCACGAGAATTACCATCAGCCCCCTTTTCTTTAAAAAAAAAAACGAAAAGAAAAAAAAAGAAAATAAAAGTAACAAAATCATGTGGCACTCACTATCAATCGGTCAAGCCAAAGTTAAGTGAGAAAAAGATAAAAAAAACAAACAGCCAACCAGAGCACGCCACACAATCGTCTTCTACAACCATAAAGAACCCTAAACACAACCCCATGCATCGTGCAAACCATAGTAACCGAACCCACCATCCCCACTTCTACTCCACATATCTCCATGAAAATCTCACCAAAACAACTAAAATAAAACATGAAAACGGAGCTTATGGATCATAGATCAGCATGGTAACATATATTTCTCAAAATACACATTCAAACATAGAGAAAAATGGATTCAAAAACACGGGTACAAACACGAATTCAAGTGTTCAACAAATCAACATGCTCAGATTTGAATCGATGCTTAATGCACACACCATGCCTACCTTAAGTAGGACTTCAGACACATGCCAAACGATTTCCAAACTTTATAAATTAAATAAGGGAAAGTTTTTATCTATTACCTAGTGGAGTTACGTCCACTGCGCCTTCGATGTCTCACACAAAACCACCACAAACTGCAGCAAGCTTCCTTGCACTTTGAAGATCCCAGCCCGAAACTCAAACCCAACAAAAATGTTGCCGTGATTCCTCTGCCAGACTCAAATTAATGGTGAAGGGAAGTGAATTTGTAGAACCTCCAATGGTGGAGCGAGAGATTACTATGTTGGTGATGGCTTTACCGAAGGGATCTCAAGAACTCTCAAAAAAATGCAGAGCTCGAAAAATGAGAAGAAAAGGAAAGTTATGGTTCAGATCTCAGAAAAAGTGGTGAGTCCCCTTATTTTGGAATTATCATGAGTTTATATATGGTGCATTTAAGGTTGGCAATTGGTTTGGCAACAAAGCTAAGGTTTAGAGCAGTGTATTATTGGCTTGGAAAGAGAAATAAAGGTGGAGCTTCACATGTGCATGGTACGGGTAGTGGTTTGGAGTGAAGTTTTTTTGTTGCTTGGGAATGTGGTTTGGGAAGGCGGTTTGTGCTATAGAAGGAGAGTTCATTGCGTGTGGTATTGGGCTGACAAATTGTACCAGCCTGCATGACAAAAAAATGGATCCATTTGCTTTCATGACCACTTTCACCTTTTTGGCAAATTCTCTCTCTCTTGGGTCAGGTCGTGTGTGCTTATTTTGGTGGTAAAGGGTGATGCAAAATGATCAAGTGAGTCAAGGGAATGGTGTGAATACAACTTGGTACGATTTGTCTTATCATTGGCCATGCATAAAAGTGAAATCAACACATCCCTGGAGGGCACTTTAAGAGACAATTAGTCACTTGTGAATGATTCAAATGCTAAGAACTTGTGCTCAAAATAAACTAGGGAAATCATAGAATGAAAAACATGTTGGAAAGGTTTTAAAATAACATTTGAATCAATGAGGAAATTGGCTATGAAAAGATGTTCCCAAAATCTGCCAAAACAAAGTTGGAAATAATTCTAAGTCATCACCATTTTTATTTGAAACCTTGATGTTTGAATGACCATAACTTGCACCACAATGATCCAAGTGAGACAATCTTGGACTCTTTAGAAAGCTAACATGATGAGGAACAAGAATGGTGTTGGAATCAAGTTTAAATAACACTTGTAAACACATGAAACTTTGCCTTGAAATCGTGTCCTTGAAGCTGCCCAACAAGACTTAAAAAAAAAATTCTAAATTATAGTGAAATCATAGGTTGAAAATGTCACACTTTGAACATTCATAACTCCATGAAAAATAACCCAAATGGCATGGTTCTTGTGCTCATTTTGAAGGGAAAACTTCAATCTACAACTTCCATGTGGAAAAGGTTTTTGAATGAGGCCTTGAAAATGGTGAAAAATGGCTTAGAAAGTGATTAAAAACTTACTAAAAATAGTAAGTTTCTAAAAAACCTAATTTTCCAATTTTAGCAACTTTCCCAAATTCTTGATTTTTTTATGAACCTTTGAACATTTCTTGATCAAATCTTGTCCATGGACCATATTTGACTTGAAAATCATGATGTTGACCTCAAAAAGTCAGGGGTTGACTTTTCCACTGCACAGTTGACTTTATTCCCAATTCTCCTGATTTTCAAATTTCTGATCAATTGAAAACCTTCTGAAGCAAATTGATGGACAATTCTCCAATCATAGACACTTGAGGACATGAGGAATACCATGAGGTCGATTCTTGTCCTAAAAATTAGAAATAAACTGATTCTATAGGAAACCCTAATTTTGGCTCCTCTGGTTAGGAGAAAACAGCACATCCTCCAAATTCAAATTCCTCTGAGTATGATGTGTGTCATGTCCACCAATGATGATATGCGCCATTTGGAGATGATAAACAATCAAAGAGCTTGCTCATTTGAGGGTTAAATCTTAGAATCTCCAAAACCCTAATTTAAGAAACCAAGTTAGGAGAGTGTGATTCTTTTGAATTCCCCTGCCAATCTTGATCTTGTGATGAGATGATGGACCAAATAAAACACCTTGAGGCTCAAGGCTCATTTGTGGTTCAAGAATTGATAGCATCAAGAATTTTCTCTCCTCTTAGCCCCTTGGACAATGCACATGAACTGTTGTTTGAAAACCTGAAAAAACCTCTTCTTCCCTTGAGTTAAACCAAGTACCTTGATCCCATGCTAGGACCCAATGCTATGCACAAATGCTAATGCAAGAAATTCAAAGAAACATAAGCCAGTTATCTAAAAACAACAAGGCAAATTTTGGGGTGTTACAGCTGCCCCTATTCAATCAACTTGATCCTGAAGGTATGATAGTGACGGCTATCATGCGTTCCAAGGATTCACGGAGATTGAATACCATAAGAAACCTGAAATTTGCAATCCTCAAAGGAGGGACGACTCCGCTGGGGAACAAACAAAAAATGTTGCACTGTCACAACACATACGAGTGTTGGAAACCAAAACTGTATTGAAAAGTCTTGAAATAAACACAAACGAGTGTTAGCTACGTCGGGGATAAACACGGACGAGTGTCAAAGAATCCAGGATATCAAATACGGACGGGTATTGAGAAAATACACGGACGGGTGTAAAATGTCAATGCGGACGGGCATTGAAATAAAAGTTCAAACACAGACGGGTGCCAAATGGATTCAATACAGCCGGGCATTGAAAAAGGTACATGGACGGGTGTAAAAGATTTCAATACGGATGGGTATTGAAAAAGGTACACGGACGGGTGTAAAAGATTTCAATACGGACGGGTATTGAAAAAGGTACACGGACGGGTGTAAAAGAAGGTTCAAGATGACCTCTCTGGGGATTGAAAATGTACACGGACGGGTGTCAAAAGTCAATACGGACGGACATTGACTTAAAAGGTTTAAACACGGACGGGTGCTGAAAGAAACACAGACGAGTGCCAAATGTCAATGCGGGCGGGCATTGAAACAAAAGGGTCAAACACGGACGGGTGCTGAAAGAACACAGACGGGTGTCAAAAGTCAATGCGGACGGGCATTGAAACAAAAGGGTCAAACACGGACGGGTGCTGAAAGAAACACGGACGAGTGTCTGACGGTAAAAATTTGAGGGAATAAACCAAAGGACCACCTGGACGAAGGGGTACAAATAAAATCGAGGATAAACAATCCTGGCAAGACATTCTGCCGGGGAACTGTCAAATATTGCTTAACCCAACACCTGTGGAGTAAAGACATCTTTTTGAAATCCGGCTTTCCTGACGAAGGAAAACTCGAACCTGGCTCATGCTTCAGATGCATATGTTTGAATTTTGCCGTAATGCTCCACACGAAGTGGAAATGCTACGCATTTGGGAGGATGCTATGCAAAACAAATGCTTATGCAATGCAAAAGAGGCGTCCCAGCAAAATAAATGCTGAAGACCAGAAGCAACTCCGCTGGGGATAGAGAACTAAATTGCCACTGAAACCAAGGAAATCCTGCTGAGGAAAACTTCTCCCTGCTAGGGAAGATCACAATCACCAATTCTGCCGGAGATGGACGAATCTCCGAGAGAATACCTACTCTGTTGGGGAATATCAAGATCAACAACTCTGCTGGAGATGGACGAAGCTCCGAGAGAATACCCACTCAGCTGGGGAGGGAGATGAATATTGAAGATGGAAATTCCTCCGCTGGGGATGACCAAACACTTCAGAACCTGGCTTCGAAGCCTGCCAAAAATGATTGGACTTAAGACCTGCTGGGAATACCACCCACCACCAGACTCTGCTTTGGGGAAATGAGCTTAATCTACTGCTAGGGAAGTAACTTTACCCTCACCCTGCTGGGTATTAGATCAAACCATTGTCGTCGAGACTATACTTTCTGACCAACTGAGGAAAGTAGACACCAGGACCCTGTGGGAATAACAACATCTTCGTCCACAAACTTCCTGCGGGAGATACAACAACACTCACCTTAAAGAAATCCTTTTCTGAGTACTTGCTGGGGAATAGTAATCCAAACACAACTTCAACTGGGTATACAATCCTCTGTACTCTGCTGAGAAGGACGATCCTCAACGACTCCGCTTGGGAGAGAAAGTAATTATCAACATCCACCCTGCTAGGGGATAACACATGCTTCCTGACTAGCTGGGGAACAAATAGTTGTCCCATGCTCCGTGGGGAGACATCACTTGCTGAAGAAAGATGTGCCAAGTGACAACCCTGGCCTGGAAAAAACCTCTTATATCCTGCTAAGGAGGACGATCCTTAACAACTCCGCTTAGGGAATTACTTCTTTATACTCTGGTTGAGGAAGACGACCCTTGATACTCTGATGGGGAAGAGTAATAACCTGCTGAGGACGATCAGACTTCAAAGTTGAGGGGAGCTCTACTCTACTGGGGAAAACAGCAAGCTGCTGAGGACGATCAGACTTCAAAAATGGAGAGAGCAACTCTACTAGGGAGGTACACCTGTCATCCTGCAAAACCAACAAAAAATCTACGTGCAAGAATGAATACGTTGATTATCAACATAGTGACTGTCGCCTAAGCAATTGCCACTGTTTTCCAACTTGTGTCATAAAGCTCAACGTTTTAGCATGTAATGTTTTTATCAAAAATATCGGACATTTTCACAAACAAAACAGGTAAAACAGAAAACAAAAAGTTCTTTAACTGAAATGCAAACTTTATTGAATGAATTGGCCTGTGAATAGGCATTTACATCTGGAAGCAATTCCTGAAAAGAGGTAATTGCACAAAAAGCAAAAGAAAATACAAATGTCGGCAATGTGGGGAACAGACATCCACCATGACTCAACTCAGCTATAACCCACATGACTTGTTCATCCGCAGATACTTTGGCCTTCGAAGACGACTAACTGGACTGATTCCTTTCCTCCGAATTTTCCAAGTGCGAACGGTGATCACAGATCGAACGCGGATCGTAGTCTCTGCTTTAAAATCCCTAACTTTTGCCTGGATCGCCCTTTTCGGGTTTTCAATCCACCGGGATACCCATTTTTGCCAAGGTTTCCTTTTCAGGTTTTCAACCTTGCGGGTTTATTCTTTTTCTTTTTATCCCTAATTTTTGCCCGAACCTTTTGTTTTTATGGTTCGCCAGGATGCCCCATTTTTGCCTGAACCTTCTTTTTATGTTCAGCGGGTCTCTTTTATGCAAAGTATTTTTTGACTACATCCGCGTTCACAGGGGACGTAAAATCTTCGCCATCCATAGTTGAGAGTAATAAGGCTCCACCAGAGAAAACCTGTCTTACTACATATGGCCCTTCGTAATTCGGAGTCCACTTGCCCCTGTGATCTGTTTGAGGAGGAGTGATCCTTTTCAGAACTAATTCACCAGCTTGAAAACACCGAGGACGCACTTTCTGATCAAAGGCTTTCTTCATCCTACTCTGATACAACCGGCCATGCGCAATGGCTTTCAGTCTCTTTTCTTCAATGAGGTTCAGTTCATTCAGCCGGGAACACACCCACTCAGCTTCATCCAGCTTCACATCTGTCAGAATTCTCAAAGAAGGAATCTCAACTTCTAATGGCAGGACTGCTTCCATGCCATACACCAATGAGAAAGGAGTTGCCCCAGTCGAGGTGCGTACCGAAGTACGATATCCATGCAAAGCGTAAGGCAACATCTCATGCCAGTCTTTGTATGTCACTACCATCTTCTGCACAATTTTCTTTATGTTCTTATTAGCCGCTTCAACAGCCCCATTCATCTTCGGACGATAGGGAGAAGAATTGTGATGTTCGATTTTAAAGCTCTGGCATAGCTCCTTCATCATCTTGTTATTCAGATTTGAACCATTGTCAGTAATGATTCTCTCCGGGACCCCATACCGGCAGATGATGTCCTTCTTAATAAACCGGGCTACCACTTGTCTGGTGACGTTGGCATACGATACCGCTTCTACCCACTTCGTGAAATAATCAATAGCCACCAAGATAAAACGATGTCCATTCGAAGCAGTTGGCTTAATCTTTCCAATCATGTCGATGCCCCACATGGCAAAAGGCCAAGGTGACGACAAAACATTCAGAGGAGTAGGCAGTACGTGCACCTTGTCAGCATAAATCTGACATTTATGACATCTCCGGGCGTATTTAAAACAGTCAGACTCCATAGTCATCCAATAATACCCCGCTCTCAACAATTTTCTGGCCATAGCATGCCCATTGGCATGAGTACCGAAGGAACCTTCGTGAACCTCTTCCATTAACAAGCCTGCCTCGTGTTCATCAACACAACGTAGCAAGACCATGTCAAAGTTTCTCTTGTACAACACATCATCCTTGTTCAAAAAGAAGTTTCCTGATAACCTCCTCAATGTCTTTTTATCCTTGGAAGATGCCCCAACTGGGTATTCCTGACTCTTCAAGAAGACTTTGATGTCATGATACCAAGGCTTGCCATCTGATACCCCTTCAACTGCAAATACAAAAGCAGGTCTATCTAAGCGCATGATTCTGATTGAGGGAGCTTCATTCCAAAGATTCACTTTATACATTGATGACAACGTTGCCAACGCATCAGCCATCTCGTTCTCTATCCGGGGAATGTGATGGAAGTCTACTCTGTCAAAGAAAGGTAACAATCTTCTGGCATAATTGTTATATGGAACGAGATTTACTTGATGAGTCTCCCATTCACCTGTAATCTGATTCACCACCAACGCAGAATCACCATAAACATCAAGGTTCTTGATTCTCAAATCAATTGCTTCTTCTAACCCCATGATGCATGCTTCATACTCCGCTTCATTGTTGGTGCATATGAACGCTAATCGGGCAGTAAAGGGTATATGAGAACCCTGTGGAGTCGTAATGATTGCCCCGATTCCGTTACCATATGAATTAACGGCTCCATCAAAAACCATCTTCCATTGAGATCCAATCTCAGGTCCTTCATCAGGCAAAGGCTCTTCACAATCCTTCATCTTCAGATACATGATGTGCTCATCCGGAAACTCAAACTTCATCGGTTGATAATCCTCAATTGGCTGTTCAGCGAGATATTCTGACAAAACACTTCCCTTAATGGCTTTCTGGGAAACATACTGAATATCGTATTCTGTCAGAACCATCTGCCAACGGGCTATTCTACCAGAAAGTGCTTGCTTCTCAAACACATACTTGATCGGATCCATCTTCGAAATCAAAAGGGTTGTATGGTTTAACATATACTGCCTCAAACGCTTAGCGGCCCAAGCGAGTGCACAACATGTTTTCTCCAGCATTGAGTATCTTGACTCGCAATCAGTAAACTTCTTACTCAGGTAATAGATGGCGTGCTCTTTTTTACCTGACTCGTCTTGTTGACCGAGCACACAACCCATTGAATTCTCAAGAACCGTGAGATACATAATCAAAGGCCTTCCTGGCACTGGCGGCATAAGGACCGGAGGTTCCTGCAAGTATTCTTTAATCTTTTCAAACGCCTTTTGACAATTTTCATTCCACCTGACCGCTTGATCTTTTCTTAGCAACTTGAAGATTGGTTCACACGTGGCTGTGAGATGGGAGATGAACCTAGCAATGTAATTCAATCTCCCCAAGAAACCACGAACCTCTTTTTCTGTTTTCGGCACAGGCATTTCTTGTATGGCTTTTACCTTTGCAGGATCAACCTCAATACCTTTTTCACTAACAATAAACCCCAACAATTTTCCTGATCTCACTCCGAAGGTGCACTTGTTTGGATTCAACCTCAGTCTGAATTTCCTTAACCTTTCAAATAACTTCTGAAGATTCACCAGATGTTCTTCTTCCGTCTGTGACTTTGCAATCATGTCATCAACATAGACTTCAATCTCTTTGTGAATCATATCATGAAAGAGAGTCACCATCGCCCGCTGGTAAGTTCCCCTGCATTTTTCAATCCAAAAGGCATCACTTTGTAGCAGAAAGTTCCCCACGGTGTTATGAATGTTGTTTTCTCGATGTCCTCTGGGGCCATCTTGATTTGGTTATACCCAGAGAAGCCATCCATGAAGGAAAACACAGAATACTGAGCAGTATTGTCAACTAACACGTCAATGTGAGGGAGCGGGAAATCATCCTTTGGGCTTGCTCTATTCAAATCCCTGTAATCAACACACATCCTGACCTTCCCATCCTTCTTAGGTACAGGCACGATGTTAGCAACCCATGGAGGATAATTTGTTACGGCAAGAAATCCGGCGTCTAGCTATTTCTGAACCTCTTCCTTGATCTTGACAGACATCTCCGGTTTAGTTCTTCTCAACTTTGGCTTGACCGGAGCACAACCTTCTTTGAGTGGTAGCCGGTGTACGACAATATCAGTATCGAGCCCGGGCATGTCTTGGTAAGACCAGGCGAAGATGTCCACATACTCACGGAGCATTTCAATCAATCTTCCCTTGACACTGTCTTCCAATGCAGCCCCTACTCTTACCTCCTTTCTGGCATCCTCGGTTCCCAGATTCACAATCTCAATTTCCTCCTGATGAGGTAGGATGACTCTCTCCTCTTGCTTCAACAATCTGGCCAATTCTTCGGGCAGTTCATAATCTTCGTTAGCCTCTTCTTCAGCCTGGTAGATTGGATTGTCAAAGTCATACCGAGCTATAACTGAGTCATGATCGGTGTCATCTGAACAAAAAGACCTGCAATGATTTATGAGGTATGTTTTATTATGATGCAACAAAAGAAACACATTGCCATTTTGATGTGGGTTTTTTAATGCATAAAAATAAAAACAGAAAGACAAAGATCAAAATATTTGAGTGTGAAAAGTCCTTTATTGATGATAAAGCAAAACATGCGACAGTTAAAAGCCCTACAAACAGAATCACTACGTCTTGGGCAGAACGTAGGATTAACAAAATAGGAAAACAAAGCAATTACTCGAAGCCTGTCACTTGAATGACTTTCTCGGAAGACCAGTTGTGCAGACTTTCCCCTAGGACACAAGGACGGATCCAGCTATCCATGTCGTAATCACTGTCTCCTTCTTCATCAATAGCATTAACTCTGTCGAAGAAAACTCCAGCGCTAGTGAACCGGACAGGGCCATAGAATTTTGGGGGATCCTCATCTCTCTTGGATGACTTGTATCCCAATCCATAAGTATCCTTCTTTTTCTAGACTTTAACCACCTGGCCCCACCTCTGTGAGCTACCCGCTTCAACCACAGCTTTGGCGTCTCTTAACGAAGACATGGAACCCTCAGGTTGATTTACCACTACAGGCTGCACTACAGCTTCAGACTGAACAACTTCTTCAGAAACTTTCACCTTCTCAAACCCCTGGCACAACGTCTCGTGGATTTCCCCATCCACTTCCACGTATTTGAAGGTTGACAGCTGACTGATCATTATGTCTTCTTCCCCGCATACTGTCACTACGTGACCATCAACCATATACTTCAGCTTTTGATGCAAAGTGGAAGTTACAGCACCTGCCCCATGGATCCAAGGACGACCCAATAAACAGTTGTACGCTGGCTGAATATCCATAATGTAGAACGTTGCATTAAAGATTTCTGGTCCAACCTTGATTGGAAGCACAATCTCGCCAAAAACAGATCTCTTCGAGCCATCAAAAGCTCGCACCACCAAGTCACTTGGTGTACAAATAAGTCCTCGAGTATCCAACTTCATTAACGCTTTCTTGGGCAATACATTCAACGATGAACCAGTATCAACCAAGACATGTGACATCAGCGAGCCACGACATTCGATCGAAATATGCAGGGCGTTGTTATGATTCCTGCCAGCAGAAGTCAAGTCAAGATCTGTAAAACCCAAGCCATTACCCGCATTCACGTGTGCTACAACCCCTTCCAGCTGATTAACAGAAATCTCTTGAGGGACGTAGGCTGCATTCAAAACTCTCAGAAGAGCATTCCTGTGAGCCTCATAACACAAGAGCAGAGACAGAATAGAGATCTTGGACGGGGTCTGATGTAATTGGTCCACGATCTTATAATCACTTTTCCGAATGAGCCTCATAAATTCCTCTACATTTTCCAAAAAAGCATCATCAACCGGCTTCACTGTAGATTCCACAATCACTGGAGTCTGAACAGAGCCATCCATCGCCTGTTTTCCTCTATCTTGCCTAGAGGTACTGGGTTGATCGTTAACCGGAGGAAGCACTCTACCACTTCTGGTTATAGCATCAGTCTCAACTTTAACCCCTGAACTAGAACCCACTGGTGAAGTATTCATTAGCTCTTGCTTTTGCCCATTGACAAACACCTCTGCACCATAATTCCACGGAATAGCCTTAGAACTCTCGTACGGAATGGGTCCAGCCCTTGTGATAATGACTGGAGGTGGCCTTGCTGGACCAGAAATAGTAATTGTTTTGAACGGAATAGTGATAGTGGCAACCTTTTCACTAACAACCTCTTCTAGCTGATTACCTCTGTCAAACTGTAAACAGCCCTCATCAATCAGATTCTGAATACCCCTCTTCAACGAATCACAACCATTAACCTTTATCAAACAATCTGAGCAGTTCTCACCACAACCCGGATAGACATCACCTTTCAATAATCTGTTCTTAACCACCACCAACGGAGTCTTCAGTTCCTCCACATCTATGATCAAATTCAAAGTTTCACAGTCCTTAATTATAGCATTCACCCTTGGCCCATTGTGATTAGGCATCGGGTTTTGAATAACATTGGGTTCGTCATTCGAGAAATTGATGGCTTTAGAGTCCACAAGGTCCTGCACCTTGTGCTGAAACGCCCTGCACTTCTCCACCGTGTGCCCAGGGGCACCAGAATGAAAATCGCAGTGTGCGTTAGCATCGTAGCCTCGTGGGAGTTCCCCTGTTGGTGGAGCCAAGGTACGAAGCTCAACTAGACGCAACTGCAGCAAGTGTTGCAACAACTGTGCATATGACATTGGGGGTTGATCAAAATGCCTCTCTGCATTCCTCTGTCTGTTCTGATACTGACCCTGCTGCCTATTCTGATTAGCATTACCCCTTTGCTGCTGTGGCGGAGGTAACGTTGCTGGAATGGTCACTGATGCTACCTGTTGATTGTTAAACTGGCGTTGTTTCCCTTTTCCCCTGTGGGATGATACAGCGTTGGTCTCTCCTTTCTTCTTATAATTATCGAACGGCTTATTTCCATGTCCAGAGGACGATCCATCACCGCTAGAAACCTTCCCAGCCTTAATTCCGACTTCTATCTTCTGTCCAATAGTAATCACATCTGCAAACTTGCCTAGAGAACAAGGCAAAAGCTTCTCATAGTAGTGCTTAGGCAGTGTGTCCATGAACATATCCAGCATCTCTTTCTCTAGCATTGGTGGCTGCACCCTAGCCGCCAATTCACGCCACCTTTGCGCGTATTCTTTGAAACTCTCATCATTCTTCTGGGACATGCTCAACAGCTGAGTTCTGTTGGGAGCCATGTCCGTGTTGTACTGATAATGCTTGATGAAAGCTGCAGCTAGCTCTCTCCAGGTACGAACATCTCTACTTTCTAGCCCCATGTACCATTCCAAAGACGCGCCAGACAGGCTGTCTTGGAAGAAGTGCATCATTAACTTTTCATCCTTAGCGTGAGCAGCCATCTTCCTGGTATAGGCCTTCACATGAGTCCTTGGGCAGGTAGAACCATTGTACTTTTCTAGCGTAGGAATCTGAATCTTGTGTGGAATAACAATATCAGGGACCAACCCTAGGTCGTCCAAATCAATCCCCAAATCATCCTGTTTCACCATTTCTTTCAATTGAGCTTCGATTAAACGGATTCTTTCATCACTGACCACAGGAAGGGCAGCATCTAGACTCCTGACCGAGAACACATCGTCCTGTTGATCATCAAAATGATGGCCATGGATAGCCCGAACAGTACTTCCCTCTCCAACCACTGTAGGAATTCTGCCCTGTCCACCAGCACCAACTCCGCCCAGAGGGATATTACGGTTAATAAGACCACCGTGTAGGATACCATTTTCGTCGACCTGCGCCACCAATGGCTGAACCAGAGTTCTGAACTCGTTCTGACTTTGCACCACACCCTGCATCATTTCCATGAACTGGTCGATGCGAGCTTGCATAGCGGCCATATCTGCTTGAACTTTGTCCATCACTCTGTTTTGATTGAGCCGAGTAGAATAACGATGAGTTGGTTGATCAATCCTGACTGAAAGAAAGAGAGAACATAAGAAAAACAGAGAAACCCAAGAGAAACTGCAATGCAAAGAATGAATATGACTATGCAAATGCAAATGCAACAAACATATTTGAACATTTCCAAGGTATATCCGCTTTGATTCCATTCCAAGCAACCGGGCCAGGGATTAGACGCAATATCGAAAAATAAATCCGACCCAGAAATACCACCGGATCCAACCACAGGAAACCAATCAAAAAAACTACCAAGGCAAAAATATCTGAATCAAACATTCTATTATCAAGATGGAAGAATTCATATAAACAAAGTCAATCGTAACCAACGGTGATTCCATCAACAATCCTGATGGTAACCACATAAAAAAATAGATACACAAAAAACTACAATTCTACCCCAAACAGGCTAGCCTCCACTTCTTCCAGAAGATTCAAAGTGTCAGGATGTGCCGGTCGCGAGATTAGCCCTTTGATTAGCCTGTTTCTCTTTGCAATCTCTTGGTTCAGCGTTGCAATCTGTTCTTCAGCGTTGCTACTTTCATGTCTCACCTTCTTGATTCCAACTTGTAATTTAAGCTCTTCAATCTCCTTTTGGGATTCTTTCCACTTGTTGAAGAAATGCTTCCCCTTTTCTTTCGCCTTTTGCAGCTCTTTGTTTAGTACCTCGTTTTCAACTTGGACCTCACTCCACATCTCCTGATAAACATCGAGCTCGGTTTCAGTCTTAGCCAAAAGCTTCTTAGTTGTCCTGGTGGTCTGGCTTGAAGTCTCTGCTGCCATGCTGATCTTCTTGAAATGCTGAATTCTGCTATCCAGATCATTTTCTGTCTTCTTCAGACGCTCAGTCGACTCTTTGACCTGCCACTTCAACTCCAAATTGTCATGCAAAGCTCCTTGCAGCTGACTACTCATACCGTAATTCTCTGCTCTCAATTCACGCACCAACTTCTGTTGCTTGTTGAACTCTTCAATAGGCACAATAAGTCTTTCCTCCACACCTTCTGGGTACAGCATAGGTGCTCGATCAAAAGGCAAGTAACACTCCTTAACTCTCTGTTTTATCCACTCCACATAAGGAAGGAAAACCTGATTGTTAGGTTTTCCCAGAACGGCCTTGCCTTTCTTCAATATACTACCCCAAGCTTCAGAAGCTCTCTGCGCCTCTTCTAGTCCTTCAGATGAGTGAAAATACAAAGATTCTTCCACATCTCTCTTAATAGGTGGACCCACCAAAGCATAACCAAATTGTCTGACGGCCAAGGAAGTGTTATAATTAATTCCGCCCTTCCTCCCTATCAGAGGAACATTAGGATATTGATCATAACTGTGAATGATGTTCTTGCCAAGCAATCCATGATTTATCCACACAATGTCTTTACTGACCAATTCCATCAGGCGCTGACTCCACTCTAGAGAATCCTTAGAATCAACAAAGGCACCAGATTGAGGTAGATGACTTGCGAACCATTTAAAAAATAATGGAGCGCAGCAATGAACCATTCTCCCTCTCTTCTTCTCATTCCTGTTGTATAAGGCATAATGGAGATCTCCCAACAGGGTTGGCACAGGATTCCTCGTTATGAATATCCTGATAGCATCTTCATCGACGAAATCTGGCTCATTGGGGAACAACACAATGCCATAAACACAAAGAGCTAACACTGCATTGAACACAATCCAGTCTTTATCCTCTGCTGCTTTCTGAGCCTTCTTCGTTAGACACCTCAGCTTGAAACCACAGATATTTCCTTTGGTAGAAAGGTTGGCTTCTAACTCTGACTTGCTCAAATAAAGAGCACCGACCAATTTCCCACAATCCAGGTCTCCTTTAGAGCCAAAGAAAGGAGGAACTTCCTTGATATCAATCCCTAGCATGTTAGAGTATTCCTCCAAGGTAGGTACCAACAAATAATCCGGGAACAAGAAACACCTCAGTGGAGGGTCATAGAACTGCATTAGAGTATGAAGGCCTCGGAACTCATAATCGTCGATGTTGCGAACAGAAGACAGAATCCACCCATACTTCTCTGCAAAAGCATTCAATACATCAGGACTTGCCATCCCCTTCAGAATAGTGAGAGGACCTATTGCTGGCTTGTGAAACTTGTAGATGATAATATCCTTCTTACCCCTTGGAACATCCATCCCTAATACTGCCCTCTGACTGGAATCACGGATTCGGATACAACCTGGAAATGCAAAAATATGAATGTCAGAGAAAAAGAATGAAATGCAATGCAAAACATGGGATCAAGGCACCAAGCCTCTGTGCTGAACTGGCTGGACAATCTTAAGGCTCTGTACAAACTCTCGAGTCAAACCATAATAACAGAATAACCACACTGATACGGCTGTAGAGACAAAGAATCCAAAAATACCGGGTAGGTAGAAGGTCACGGTTACCTGCAAACCTGTAAACAACCCGCCCCTCTCACGTGTGGGTACTAGGATGTTCAGTATCACGGGCTCTCAGGTCGAGAAATGATGATACGTTCGCCATTTCTGGTTTGGCATCATCATCAATCGAGGAGGCCTCAACTGATTCTCCAAGACGAAAGGTCATCAGCTTCAAAGGTTTGAGAAGCAATAGCACATTCAGCCCGAAGGATACAATGCTACCGCCAATCAAAGAGGTCGTCCGCTGATTCCCCCTCACAAAAGGAAAACCTATAGCAAGTTCCCAGCATTGGGTCCTCGGGTCGAGAATGTGCAATGGGTTTGCCACAGAGCGTGGTCTGCCACTGTCACATCACGGGAGGAGTGCCGCAACTGAGTCCTCGGGAATGGTCTCCAGAGTCGACAATCCCTCAAGAGAATACCTACTGGCCTGTACCAATGCACAGTAGCAGGTAGCTCCTGATAGAACCTCGTCTGGTTGTGGGTCTCATGAACAACAATACATGGCCACCCCCATGCAAGCGTCACGACTATCCACTCTAAAACCTGTGTGTATGCTCGAGCATGGGTAGTGAGCTCATCTCTCAGAACATCCCAACCCGCCAAACAGAAAACCAGCCAGTACAGCGCAGTAATATCCAGTATGACAATAACAAAATGCAATGCAATGCAGTAAAAACTATAAAAATAGTAAAGCAATAAAGCAAAAATACAGCAATACAGTAATATACAATAAAGCAAAGCACCACATAAACACCCGAAGAAAATAGACAACCAAGCGCTAGGATCGACTCGCTAAAGGGGAAGGACCAGCAGTAGGTCAACCATATCCCCAGCAGAGTCGCCAGCTGTCGCTCCCAAAAGATTCGCATCCAACGGTACAAACGCGAGAGTGGCGCAAAAGACACAGAGTCGCCAGCAAAGTGTATTTATCCCAAGAGAGGGAAAGGAAACACTGCGTAAACCTGAAAGAAAGGGAAAGAGCATGGTCTTGCGACCAAGAGAACGGGTACGGGAGTCGGTTATGCGAAGGGAAGGTGTTAGCACCCAACACGTCCATCATACTCGACGGGATCCACACTTGTTGTCTGCATCAAAGGGTGTCGTCGTCTGGAACTCCACTTCTACTGGAAACGAGAAAGAACGGGAGAGGAAATGAGCGAAGGAACGAAGAAGAAAAGAAAAAGAAGGTGACTCGATAGGACGGTATCGTTGTCCTAGGCCTACGTACTCCCTCAGTGCAATGGGAAAGTCAGAGTCAACGTAGTTCGGACGGGAACTGTGGGGGAAGGTTGCTCGCCAAGACAATCGCTGTCTTGTGCCTACGTATCCTCAATCGGACGAGAGAGAGAAATCAGATCTGACGTAGTTCGTGGGTACGACCATGGGTGGGTAAGTGTTTTTTACGTGAGCGACGAGCTCTTTTCTGAAAAAAGAAGTTTGAAACCCAACAATCCCGAAGGATAAAAAAGATTTGAATTTGTTTGGTGTTTTTTAGACAGAAGTGTCTTTTAAGTTGTTTCGCAACTTGTATTGAACCCAAGTCTTGAATACAGGAACGAATACTTCGCGCATCGTCCCCAACAGGACGTACACTAGGTATCCTAGAAGAATGAGAGGAAGCCCCTCAATCCCCACTTCCCACATAAAAGGCTCAAGAGCAATACACGTTAACTTTTATTACGTGTCTTGAAAGAGTTTTGAGATGAGAAGAGAAACGACACAAAGGAAACTCTAAAGGGAAACTAAGAGTCCTAATGTTATCATGCATGGATGTCCTATGGTTAGTGAGGTTTAGGAGAGACGACTACCTAACCTAATGCTAATCCTACACCAAGCTTAATCAAAAATTAAGTTGGACTAGGTAGCTCTAACGGGAGAGAGTCCAAGACTTAAACAAGTCTTGAGACTCGAGGGACGAAAAGAGCAAAAGAGAAGAAGAAGAAAGAGAAGGAGAAGATAAGTAACAAGATGGGGCAGCAAGTACATCATATCATAAATGTCCAACTTAAGTCAATCAACATGTTTCAAAGATTAATGCAAATCACTTCAAGTAATCATGCAAAGGTAAACATGGAAGGATGCAAGCACACTTGAATTAAATGCACAATTAAACACACATGGATCTCATACCAAAGTGACATGAAAGAGACAAAATGAAAATGAAACAAGACCAGAACTCACATCATATCATCATTAACAATCCACATATGCAAAAGAGGTTCACATTATGCAATACGATGCACCAAAGAAGTTACAAAGCAAAAGGGATGATATGCATCACATAATTCAAACCAAATGCATCCAACAATGCTCAAGTAACATGAAAATCAAGTATAGAACTCAAGAGGAAGTAGCATATACATCAATGTCATATCAAACCCAAACTCAAGTCATACAAGATCAAACATCCATTAACAACTTCAAAACATGCACCAACAATGAGAAAGACATTCACATAACATCCAAGCAAACCAACAAAGAAGTGTGTGAAGCAAAGAGTGAGAACATGTCACATAGAGCACTTTAAACCAATAGGGTCAGAACCTCTAGCATGTCACACAAATCAAACAAAAAGTCTCATGCATTGGTGGAATCATACAAAGAAACCATCACAAGATTAAGTTGAGCATACCACAAAGTTCAAGTCCAAAACAACAACACTTTGTAAAATCAAGAACAAATAGGAAAATGAGTGAAAAGAGATGATTCTAAAGCCACAAGTAAGCTCAAACAGTACATGATCATACCATAAAAACATCTTAAGCATCACTCAATCACAAGTAAGCAAATGCATCCAAACTAGATCATGTACCAAAGTATACCTCAACCAAACTTGCATCACAAACAACACTCAACCAAAAATAGCAAATTGGATTAATAAAATCCCAAAAAATGTCCAAACAGAAGCTAACTCAATCAAGTAACATAAACAAAAATATTGGATCAAAAAGAATTAAAGAGGTTGTCTAAAAGTGATTCACAATCCAAGATGTGCACATAATTGAACAAAGATCGAGGGTCAATAAAACTTGAGTGGCAAGTCACTAAGAATAACTAAAACCAACCTCTAACCAGCATCAAAACATCCTCATATAATCCTCCACAAGTAACCAAAAGATCAATATCAAATGATGAGTAAAAGTTAAGAACATCCTAACCCTAGATGAAGGGTATCATTGGAAACTCATCACCAAATTAAATCAAAATAAAATATGAAAATAAAATAGGAAATAAAAATAAAAATATGAAAATAAAGTTAACATATTAATCAAATGAAAAAATATTTTTGGTATTTTTATAAGGATTTAAACAATTAAAATAAAAATCAAAGTTAAAAAGAAAGTAAAATGAAAATAGAATGGAACCTAAGGCAGAGGGGGTGTACTAGAGCTGTCAAAATGGGCCGAAGCCCATGGACCGGCCCGCCGAGCCCAAAAAAAGTTAGGGCTTGGGCCTTATTTTTGGAGCCCATATTATTCCGGGCCTTTTTGAGCCCGGCCCGAAAAAGTCCGAAAAAAAATGGGCCGGCCCGTATGGGCTATGGATAGCCCGCCAGTCCGACAACTTTTTTTAAAAGAATTAATTTAACTATTTGGCCCATATATAAATTAATAAATATATATAATTGGACCTAAAAAATAAATTTGGCCCAAGAAACATTTGGATACAATGTGTTAGTGCTTATTTGGTTCGGTCCACACACACTTCAGTGACTACCAGAACATTAATTTCTATTACATTATATTACATTACAGTATTCTAAAATGAATATATTACATTAAGATCATTAAAATGAGTATTAATTTCTATAACATTATATATTAAAATGAGTATTAATTTCTATTACATTATATATTACTTAAAAAATGAATTTTTTAATTTTTTTTTAAAATGGGCCCGTTTAGGGCCGGGCCCGTTTAGGGCTGGGTAGCCCGCAGCCCAGACAGGGTTGGGCCTGGGTAGTAAAAAAGGAGCCCGTATTCAAAATGGGCTTTTTGAGCCCGGCCCGAAAAAGCCCGAGGCCCGCCAGGGCCGGCCCGTTTAGGGCCGGGCTACCCGTTTTGACAGCTCTAGGGTGTACTCAGTAATAACAACCACACAGTTTCCACATACACACGCGTGTGGGCTTAATAACATGGGGGTGTAAAAATCAGAAAAGCTAAAAGCCCAGTCCACGAGAATTACCATCAGCCCCCATTTCTTTAAAAAAAACGAAAAGAAAAAAAAAGAAAATAAAAGTAACAAAATCATGTGGCACTCACTATCAATCGGTCAAGCCAAAGTTAAGTGAGAAAAAGACAAAAAAACAAACAGCCAACCAGAGCACGCCACGCAATCATCTTCTACAACCACAAAGAACCCTAAACACAACCCCATGCATCGTGCAAACCATAGTAACCGAACCCACCATCCCCACTTCTACTCCACATATCTCCATGAAAATCTCACCAAAACAACTAAAATAAAACATGAAAACGGAGCTTATGGATCATAGATCAGCATGGTAACATATATTTCTCAAAATACACATTCAAACATAGAGAAAAATGGATTCAAAAACACGGGTACAAACACGAATTCAAGTGTTCAACAAATCAACATGCTCAGATTTGAATCCATGCTTAATGCACACACCATGCCTACCTTAAGTAGGACTTCAGACACATGCCAAACGATTTCCAAACTTTATAAATTAAACAAGGGAAAGTTTTGATCTATTACCTAGTGGAGTTACGTCCACTGCGCCTTCGATGTCTCACACAAAACCACCACAAACTGCAGCAAGCTTCCTTGCACTTTGAAGATCCCAGCCCGAAACTCAAACCCAACAAAAATGTTGTCGTGATTCCTCTGCCAGACTCAAATTAATGGTGAAGGGAAGTGAATTTGTAGAACCTCCAATGGTGGAGCGAGAGATTACTATGTTGGTGATGGCTTTACCGAAGGGATCTCAAGAACTCTCAAAAAAATGCAGAGCTCGAAAAATGAGAAGAAAAGGAAAGTTATGGTTCAGATCTCAGAAAAAGTGGTGAGTCCCCTTATTTTGGAATTATCATGAGTTTATATATGGTGCATTTAGGGTTGGCAATTGGTTTGGCAACAAAGCTAAGGTTTGGAGCAGTGTATTATTGGCTTGGAAAGAGAAATGAAGGTGGAGCTTCACATGTGCATGGTACGGGTAGTGGTTTGGAGTGAAGTTTTTTTGTTGCTTGGGAATGTGGTTTGGGAAGGCGGTTTGTGCTATAGAAGGAGAGTTCATTGCGTGTGGTATTGGGCTGACAAATTGTACCAGCCTGCATGACAAAAAAAATGGATCCATTTGCTTTCATGACCACTTTCACCTTTTTGGCAAATTCTCTCTCTCTTGGGTCAGGTCGTGTGTGCTTATTTTGGTGGTAAAGGGTGATGCAAAATGATCAAGTGAGTCAAGGGAATGGTGTGAATACAACTTGGTACGATTTGTCTTATCATTGGCCATGCATAAAAGTGAAATCAACACATCCCTAGAGGGCACTTTAAGAGACAATTAGTCACTTGTGAATGATTCAAATGCTAAGAACTTGTGCTCAAAATAAACTAGGGAAATCATAGAATGAAAAACATGTTGGAAAGGTTTTAAAATAACATTTGAATCAATGAGGAAATTGGCTATGAAAAGATGTTCCCAAAATCTGCCAAAACAAAGTTGGAAATAATTCTAAGTCATCACCATTTTTATTTGAAACCTTGATGTTTGAATGACCATAACTTGCACCACAATGATCCAAGTGAGACAATCTTGGACTCTTTAGAAAGCTAACATAATGAGGAACAAGAATGGTGTTGGAATCAAGTTTAAATAACACTTGTAAACACATGAAACCTTGCCTTGAAATCGTGTCCTTGAAGCTGCCCAACAAGACTTAAAAAAAAAATCTAAATTATAGTGAAATCATAGGTTGAAAATGTCACACTTTGAACATTCATAACTCCATGAAAAATAACCCAAATGGCATGGTTCTTGTGCTCATTTTGAAGGGAAAACTTCAATCTACAACTTCCATGTGGTAAAGGTTTTTGAATGAGGCCTTGAAAATGGTGAAAAATGGCTTAGAAAGTGATTAAAAACTTACTAAAAATAGTAAGTTTCTAAAAAACCTAATTTTCCAATTTTAGCAACTTTCCCAAATTCTTGATTTTTTTATGAACCTTTGAACATTTCTTGATCAAATCTTGTCCATGGACCATATTTGACTTGAAAATCATGATGTTGACCTCAAAAAGTCAGGGGTTGACTTTTCCACTGCACAATTGACTTTATTCCCAATTCTCCTGATTTTCAAATTTCTGATCAATTGAAAACCTTCTGAAGCAAATTGATGGACAATTCTCTAATCCTAGACACTTGAGGACATGAGGAATACCATGAGGTCGAGTCTTGTCCTAAAAATCAGAAATAAACTGATTCTATAGGAAACCCTAATTTTGGCTCCTCTGGTTAGGAGAAAACAGCACATCCTCCAAATTCAAATTCCTCTGAGTATGATGTGTGTCATGTCCACCAATGATGATATGCGCCATTTGGAGATGATAAATAATCAAAGAGCTTGCTCATTTGAGGGTTAAATCTCAGAATCTCCAAAACCCTAATTTAAGAAACCAAGTTAGGAGAGTGTGATTCTTTTGAATTCCCCTGCCAATCTTGATCTTGTGATGAGATGATGGACCAAATAAAACACCTTGAGGCTCAAGGCTCATTTGTGGTTCAATAATTGATATGATCAAGAATTTTCTTTCCTCTTAGCCCCTTGGACAATGCACATGAACTGTTGTTTGAAAACCTGAAAAAACCTCTTCTTCCCTTGAGTTAAACCAAGTACCTTGATCCCATGCTAGGACCCAATGCTATGCACAAATGCTAATGCAAGAAATGCAAAGAAACATAAGCCAGTTATCTAAAAACAACAAGGCAAATTTTGGGGTGTTACACAGCCCTATAAAACAAAACTCTGTCGCTTTGGGCAAAGCGAAGAGGGAAATTTACAGAAAGTGAGCCCTATCAAAACATCCATTCCACCTGGGCAGGGTGAAAGGCTAAAAGATGGCAATTATTTTGACTTATGAACGATCTTCAGAGCATCGACAGCAACCCATTGGCAGCGAACTCCTCGGTGAATCACAAAGTCTGGCACCTTCCTTGATTTGTCTTCAGAAATGACGCTGATTTCTGGTGGAGCAGGATCATTGGAATCTGTCTCCCAGGCAGAATTGTCGTAGGAGGATTTCTCTGTTGCATTATGCAGAGTAGTTGTGCTCTCACCTGTATCTCCTCATCCAGTTGGTTGGATATCTTCGAGCCTGATACGAGAGCTTTCGGGAGCAGTGTACTTGACCATATAGTCGTATTTTCCATTCGGTTGTCCCAAGGTGTCCCAAACTTCTTTGGAACTGGAGGAGTCATCTCTCTCGATGACGTTGACCTCGCGAAAAACATAGTTGATGAACTCAAGTCCTGCAAACGTTGCGAATTCATCTTCATGTTGAGTAGCTTTAGGATGACCTGAGTGTTGATCCCATGATATGGTGGGGACACAAGTATTCTGTTCAATGAGACTCAGCTGATTTTCATTGTTCGGCTGACTTTCTTGCCCCAAATCTCCTGGATAAGGTTGCCACATTGGCAGACCATCCATTGGGCCATAGTAATTGTGGTCAAAGTTGTCTTTCATCGGAGTGTCTTCCTCTAATGAATTTGGCGGAGCACGACATCCTTCCGGATTACAATCCTCGTATATCATTTTGATGTCTGACCTGGGTATAAATCTCGGACTCTCTGTAGGAAAGCAAAAAGGAGTTTGCCTTTCGTCCTGAGACATATAATCGTCCTTGTTAAGATAGGACTTCCATTCTTCCTCTGTGTCAGAGGGATCTTCCTCATTGATAGCATGGACTGCTTGAGGGACTGGGTGAAGAAAACCTCCACTGTGGAAGAAATCCTGAATGGGATGAAGACTTTCATCGCTGGCAGCTGTCCGGGTACAGGTTGCAGAAAAACCAAGACCCTTCTTTGTTTTATTGTCAATAGGAATGACAAGCTGTCCCCATCCGGTTGTATCGGTACTCTCGACCGCTTTGATAGCATCTTTGTATGAGTAAATCGAGGTTCCTCCATGGGATTGATTGTCCTTGCTCACCGATAGTGCTTGGAACTGAGTTCCAATAACCTCCTCGGGTTCTATACCAGTAGATGATGATAAACTACTCATGAGCAAGGCTTGTTCTCCATAAATCATGACGAGCTGATCGTTCTAAACGAACTTTAGCTTTTGGTGGAGGGTCGAAGTGACCGCTCCAGCCTGATGTATCCAAGGTCTTCCTAATAAATAACTGTATGTTGCCCGGATGTCCATAACCTGGAAAGTGACTTGGAAAGTGTGAGGACCGATAGTTATGGGAAGATCAACTTCGCCGATAACTATTTTTTTGGATCCATCGAACGGTTTGACGACGACCTCGCTGATTCTCATCGGAGGGCCTTTGAATGATAATTGCATCAAAGTGGACTTCGGCATAACATTCAGGGCTGACCCTGTGTCTACCAGTACGCTGGCTAAAGCATCGTCTTGGCAGTTAACTGTAATGTTGAGCGCCATGTTATGACGGCGACCCTCTTCGGGTAATTCCTCATCACTAAATCCCAAATTATTGCAGAAAGTGATGTTAGAGACAATGCTATCGAACTGTCTGATTGTTACATCTTGTTCCACAAAGGCTTGCTCCAAAACTTTCTGTAGAGCCTCCCTATGCGCTTCTGAACTGAGTAACAGTGATAATACCGAGATCTTTGAAGGAGTTTGCAACAGTTGATCAACAATGTTGTATTCACTCCTTTGGATGAGCTTCAGTATCTCATCATTGTTTTTTGAAAGGTCGGGATTACTGGATTGACCGACTGGTAGATCAGAAGCTTCTGTCTGAAGTTCCTTTTCCTTGTTAGGTTCTCCAACTCCTCGGTTGAAGATTCTACCACTCTATGTTACACGACTGATGTATGTAATATTCACGACGGAGGGTAATGGAATTTCCTTTCCATTTTCAATTGTTGATGCACCGTACTTGTAAGGGATAGCCTTAGTTGACTCATACGGTAGTGGTCCCGGTAGTTAGATGACTACGGGAGCCTTCTGATTTTTCTGACCATCGTAAGTAATCTCGATCCGTTCCCGGTTGGGAACTTTAGATTCGTCAAGTAAAGGGATGATGGCAAAAACATCCCTGGTCTGGTGACGACCAGAGATTGTGACAACGTCCTCGACTTGATCGGCAAGGTAGTTCGGCGTCCAATTGATGGGTCCAGAACCCGGATATGGACGAATCTCTCCACAATCCACCTGATCCTGAAGAGCTGCTCTCACAAGGTAGCACCCTTGGTTACTTTTCGAACAGACGCTACAACGGTCATAATTGTGTGGTGGCACCTGGCCACGCCCACTTTGAATACAATGTAACCTCACTAGGTTAGCTTCCACTGATCGAACATCCTGACTCTGACGCCGAGTAGGATTCCTGTTACTGATACTAATTTGCTGAGTATCTTCATCCATATAAATTGACATCCACCAGTGATTTAACAAGTGTTAAAGTGCCTCCTGGACAAGGGTACAACCTCGATCGTTTTTGCAACCTGCTTTACAGCTTTGATAGTCGTGTGATATTAAGAATCCGAATCGGACCTGCTCAGCATGTAACTCTACCAGGTTGGTATATATCACGCGAATATCGAAGATCTGAACCATGTTGATCTGATAAGGGTTCCTATCATGGTAGTCTTGGATCCATCCAAGATCCATCTGACACTGGAGGGCCTCCTGTATGAAAGAGCAACCTTGTTTGTTTACCGAGCAAGTCAGACAAGAATTGTAATCGTGTCGCGGCAGATTATGATACTGGCTTTGCCTTGAGTGCATTGCCACCAAGTTGACATTCATCGCACGTATGTCGTGGTTCTGAATGACGTTGGAGTTCGTGTAAACCATGTTAACTCCACGAACTCGGTGCTCTTGGATCCATCCGAGATCCATCTATTCTTGTAGAGCTGATTGCACTACCGAACATCTTTGATTGCTTTTAGAGCACACATCACATTGATGATAATTATGAGGTGGCACATGGCCATATCCACTGTGTCTACAATGCATCTTGACCAGATTGGTCCTCAACAATAGTACATCGCGAATTTGATAGACATTGTTAGACTCTCTCTCAATCAGGTTGACTGCAGCTTTCTCGTGTTGAGGCAGCGAGTTCGTGAGAACATTGGGATTTGTATCCTTGAAGGATAAGACCCCGCTCCTAACAAGTTTTTGCACGTCGGATTTGAAATTGAGACAATTCTCTATGTTATGCCCTGATCCTCCTTGATGATAAGGGCCTGTTTGATCCACCTTAAACCAAAAAGGCGGATTTTCCGGTACTGTAAGAAGAGACTTAGTCTGGATGTGCCCCTTAGCCAGTAGTAACGGGAATAGTTCTGCGTACAACATGGGTATAGGATCAAACCTTGATGGTCGTGTTGTACGGTTGTTGTTATATGGAGGACGAGCCTGCTGAAGAGGCTGTTATGTCCTTTGCTGATCAGGTTGGCTCTGCGCAACCTGAGGTTGATACGTAGGAATAGGCGCAGGGCTGATAGCAGGAATTACAGCTGCTACCGGTTGATAACGTCGCCTTTGCTTTCCGAGAGAGATATTCTCAATATCCTGCTCCTTTTTCTTAGGGAGAGCACTACCGTATCATTTTGCATTGCTTGATGGTCTAGCGTCTTTTGCCAAACGTCCTTCTCGGACGGCTTCCTCAAGACGAACTCCCATGCCCACCATCTCGGTGAAATCACTGGGTGCACTGGCAACCATTCGGTCATAGTAAAATGAGCTTAAGGTTTTTAAGAAGATCTTTGTCATCTCTTTTTCCTCAAGAGGTGGAAAAATTTGAGCGGCAATTTCACGCCACCTTTGAGCATACTCCTTAAAGGTTTCCTTGTCCTTTTGTGACATTGATCTGAGTTGATCTCTGTCCGGTTCCATGTCCAAATTGTATTTGTATTGTTGGACGAAGGCAGTGCCAAGATCTCTGAATGTGCTGATCGTCGAGCGGTTTAAACCCATGTACCATTTTAAGGCGGCACCGGTTAAACTATCCTGAAAGTAATGAATCAGTAGGTCCTGATTCTCCGTCTGAGCTGACATTCGCCGAGCGTACATCACCAAGTGACTTTGAGGGTAAGAGTTACCCTTGTATTTTTCAAAGTCGGGCACCTGGAACTTGTGCGGGACTTTCACATTGGGGACCAAGCAGAGATCTGCGGCATCCTTTCCAAATAGATCCTGACCGTGAATGGTTTGCAGTTCCTTCTGCATTTCCAAGAACTGTTCCTGGAATTCATCCATCCGGTCAAACATAGTTTCCTTTTTACCAGAAAGTATCGGTGAAATCTGTCCTTCCGGGACAGTGTGCACCACAGGGGGTGGGACCGTGACTACGACAGTGAATCTTGGCGTTTCCCGAAGTTTGTAATCTTCAGGAGTCTTCAGTATGCCCTTGGCATCTTCGCTTTCCCGAAGTTTGTAACCTTCAGGCCCAGCGGCTTCTGTTGTGATTCCCTGATCTTCAGCGATCGGCGGAACATATCCTTCCGGGATATAGTTAACAGGCATGCCCCAAGAACGATCTTTCGGCATTTAATACCTAGGATCATACTTTTCCACTATGGGCGTTGAGGTGATCTTCGAGATCACAGTTCTTTGTAGCTGAGCTTCTGCCATGGCTTGCATGTCGTTACGAAGCTTTCTCATATCCTCTCTCAGAGCGTCGATCTCTTCTTTCAACTCTCTGTTTTCTTCCTCAAGATCATCCATCTTTTTCTGACGATTGGCCTGAGTATTATACGAATGAGACAGTTTGACTCTAGAATCGAGACACAAACGTGAGATTCGTAGGTAAGAAGAATTCGTGATGTGAGAATGATGAATGCAATGATTATATTAATTGTTTTTTTGGTTTAATCAAAATAAACTTCAACAATTAGATTGCAAATATCAAACAGTGGGGAAACCCCTTTTTATTGAATTCAGAGGATTACAGAAATGGAAATACAGTAGATTACAAGGTGCGGAAACAGAAACCTAAGCTAATGGGTCCCGAGTCCTCTCTGAAGAGAAATCAGGTGCTGACTCTGGTACTTTCCTTTTCTTTGACCGGGGCTCTTGGGCCGTTGTCGGGTTGTCATTCCTTTGCCAAGTGAAAGGAGCGAGCAAATTCCTTTGGTCATCTTGATTATCCATAACATGTTGCTCTAAAATCTCGATCAGAGCATCCTTATCTTTCAGTAATTGCTGTATTTTGATGCACTCTACGTTGAGGGTGCGGTACTTATTCTTCCAAGACCTTCTCTCCTTTTGAACTTTGTTGAGAGTAACCTGAAGCTTTTTAGTTTCCGTCATGAAGTACATGACAGATTCCCTCGGCGGAAGAATTCCGTAACGAGGATAAGGCATCTTTAGCTTGAGAGCTCTAGTTTATACCCAATGGAGATAAGGCTCCACCGAGACACAGTCCGGTTTTCCTAGAGACTCACGTCCTTTCTTATGAACGTGTTTCCAAGCGTGCATTATTTCCGTCTTTAGTGCTCTGTCGTTTTCTCCTTCTTTGAAGAAAAGACCTTCCAGATGAGAATTCCGTGGGACGTGTCTCATCGGGTATCCAAATTGACGACGAACGAGAACTGGATGGTAATTGATTCCCCCCTTAGTTCCTATAAGGGGTACGTTGGGGAAGTTTCCACAACGATCAATGATTCTGATTCCATCATAAATCCTATTGCACCAATCTATGTCAGAGTTGTTGAGAGACATGATCTTCTGCGACCAGCGCAAGGCACTCTTATGATCCCAGAAAGCGGTAGACTTAGGTAAATGGGAGATAAACCATTTATAAAGTAGATGTACACAACATGTGATCTCCCCTCCGCTGTACAAATTCCCTAAGTGTACAGAATGATATGCATCTGCGAGCAAAGTTGACACAGGGTTTCCAATGAGAAAAACCTTAATGGCGTTGATATCGACGAAGTTATTAATGTTGGGCAACAAAAATAATCCGTAGGTGAGTAAAACAAAGATGCTTTCAAAAGCAGTCACGTTTCCTATACTGGCGAAATACAGAGCTTTCTTTGTCAAGAACTGGGCTGGCAAACCTTGTATGCCACCCTTGGTAGTCATGTGAGTCCTGACCTCTGGCTCATCCAAATGAATTGATCTTGCAATGGTCTGATTCTTTGGAATTTCTTCCAGTCCAGAAAATGGAGCTCGATCAGTGATATGTAAATCAATCAGATGAGAATACTCCTCCAGCGTTGGTGCGAGCTGGTAATCCGGGAATGTGAAACAGTGATAAACCGGATCGTAAAACTGAATGAGTGCATCCATGATTCCCTCAATCACATGGACTCTTAGCAGCGATAGCAAACCTCCGTGCTTGGCTCTGAAGGCCTCTTGGTTTGTGATCATCCTCGCCAAACCTCTCAAATCCTCTAACCTTGGAATCCTGAAGGTGTACGTATGAGTTCTCCTTCTACTGAAATCCATTAGCGCAATCCTTTTCTCTGATATTTGCAATCACAGTCTTAGTTTAATTTGAAAAACAGAGAGACTAGAAGAGAAATTTTTTGAATGTTTTAATGTTTTTTTAAATGAATGCATGAATGCAGCACACAAAAACATAGAAAAAACATGGGGTCAAAGGGTCGTTGTCATGAAGTCAAGGCTCTACCCATCCCCAAAGGTTTATACTAGGGTGATTTTTGTACATGTACTCATTATCACCAGCTCCTCCCAGGAAAGCAAAACAACAAGCGGATCGCCAACGAGTTGTAGAGCAATCTTAGAGTAAGTGTCATTCACCGAGAATAGATCACCAGCCTCAAATGAGGGTAGTATCGCGTGACAACTATTTTCGATAGTTTCTGCACTACAAAAGGGTTGGCTCCTCAGCTTCTCAGACATCACAATCGGCCCATTGCCTAGGAGAGGGAATGGGTTGCATTGGTCAGCCTCCACTGAGGTTGATGGTCGACCTCGTCACCATCACTTATCTTAAGTGTATACTCAATCTTTCCACATGCGGCATCACACGCATTCCCATTAGCAGAAAAATAAACACGTATAGCAATTAGGAAAAGCAGTATATATATTTGTCCTAAACATCCTAGACCTTTAAAGCTATGAATCCTAAGTTCCTGACAGAAAATGGGTTCCCCGGCGGAAGCCCTAATCTGTAGTATTCACACAAGTGAAGAGAAAAAAGGTTAGAGGGGCCCCACGATGGGCGCCACTTTTAAAGTTTCCACCTGATAGATGGGAAGAGAACAATATCTTGCTACAAAGGTGAGATAGATCCTAATGACAGAGTCCCCAGCAGAGTCGCCATTTTTCTGTAGCGAGCGATTTTGGACGCGGTTGCGAAGCGCTATCGCTCTTTGGTGTCTACAACTCGATTCATTTTTTATCCTATTAAAGCTGATGAAGGAAGGGAAATAGATGTCTCAAATTAACCCTGCTTGCAAACTGAGGTTAAACAGCGGTCTGTTAGGTTACATATGCTACAAAGATTCGGGGTCTCTATCGAGTTTATTTTTTTAAAAGTGGCGGGAGGTTTAGATGTTAGGACGGGTGCTTCTTGATAGATATGTGAGAGTATGAGATTTTGGGTTTTTGTTTAGTGTGCTCGCTAAGATCTTTTCTTTCAATGTTATGCCTACGTATTCCCGTTTACCGAAACAGGGAAATCAGAGCGTTCGTAGTTCCTCCTATTCTATGGGAGGAAATGGTTGTTTTGGTGTCTTGTTCAAAGCCCAAGACGTGAAGCTAAAGGTGGATTGTATCTTGTTCAAAGCCCAAGATGTGAAGCTGAAGGGTCTATTTGTATCTTATTCGAAGCCCAAGATGTGAAGCTAAAAGTTGTTGTCTTTAGAGAGAATTTGTCATCTCTAAAGAGGGGGTTGTATGTCACAACTGTTTATAAAGGATAATTACTTTAACCAGGATTTGTGAATCCGGCAATGCCATAATTTCCTTTATAGGGTATTTCCAACCTAAAGGAGAAGACGTTAACTCAGTGTAGAGCAACGCTATCTTTCCTTAGGAATTTCTCATGCTAAAAGAGGGACAGTGGCATGGATGTAGATGATCCAGAGGCTTGCCGCTTGCAGCAATTAGATGAAGGGGAAGGAGTTGTTGATGTTTGTGTACTGTGAACGAGGCACAACTTTGATGCTAAAAGGTTGATTGGATCAACCAGTGGTTTTCTTATACAAAGCCTAAGAGAAGGCTAATATGTGTCTCGTACAAAGCCCGAGAGAGAGGCTAAAAGGGTTTGACTGAACGAGGGAATCTTTTGGTATCTCGTATAAAGCCCGAGATGGAGGCTATTTGACTCAACAAGAGAGTTTTTTGTATCTCGTACGAAGCCCGAGATGAAGGCTAAAATTTGTTTGGCTCAATAAGAACCTTTTTGTATCTCGTATAAAGCCCGAGATGGAGGCGAAAGGGTTATTGACTCAACGAGGGAGTCTCTTATGTGTCTCGTACAAAGCCCGAGAGAGAGGCTAAACGTTGTTTGACTCCGCTGGGGAGAATCATTGTACAAAGCCCAAGAGGAGGCTATGGTGTTGTTTCAGTTGAGTGACAGGTCCAGTATACTGATTTTAAAAGAGAAAATTAGTTCTTATATGAGCAATGTTGTACTCAAGGATTTGATTCGAGGATCAGGGATATTTCCTTGTCTTTGAGGAAACGGGAAATCCAAAGAGTATTGAGACTGTCCGAGTCTACGGGTTTCCTTCCTATTTAACGAAGGGGTCACTTGAGAATGTCTTTGAGACTCAAGGAAATTAGACTGTCCGTGTCTAGAGTTTCATCTTTTGTACTATGTTTTGAGAAACAGTAGTAGACTCTTTGAAAGGACTGTTCTATGAAGATGACTAAGTTCTATTCCTATACCTCTAGGAGGTCGTCGGGACAATTTGTACGAAGCCCAAGAGGAGACTGGAAACTTTTAAGAAGCCGACGGGTCCTTGTACTAAGCCCAAGAGGAGGCTATCATTCCCGGAGGAAGAAATCATTATACGAAGCCTAAGAGGAGGCTGTGAATACTTCTAAGAAGCCATATGGTCCTTGTACTAAGCCCAAGAGGAGGCGGGGTTGCTTTTAGGAAGCCCGTAGGTCCTTGTACGAGAATTTGGAAGAAACTCAAAGATGCCATTCACGGAGAATACATTCATCTCTGGGAGTAGAGTTTCTTGACAATTCCTAATGAGGACAGCCAAAGAGAAGAATGTATCTGGTGGTCCTATTGGGGATCTAGTTGTCTATTTCTACGAATAAACGCGACGACTTTTCCTAGTTCTAGACGTAGTTGCCGAGGATACTCTAAATATATATACTATTATTACACAGTTGATATGAGTTTACGAAAGAAGACTTACAGCGAAACAGCCCCACAATACAGTTATATGTATATGAAAGCGGTAAAGGAAAGCCGATAAACACTTACTCGGTTGTAGAGCTTCCATGCTGTTTGGTTAGTTGTTCAACAAAGAAAGATTGAAAACAACAGTATATTTCAAAATCAAAGGATAAAGTGCTTTTAAAAAGAAAGATTTGGGGGTTAAATATACAATACCCCCCTGCAATGTTAGCGATTTCTCATTTTAGCCCCTGGTAAAGTTTTTTTTTAAAAACCCCCTCGTAATATCCAGATTCCCTCACTTAGGCCCCTGGCTGCCACATGGCAGCAAAGATTCCTCTCTCTTTGCTTACGTGGCAGCCACGTGGCATTTTTTATATTATTTTATTCTTTTATTATTATTTTATTATTTTTTTTTTTTATTTTTTTAATTTTTTTTTATTTTTTTTTTATTTTTTTTTATTTTTTTTTATTTTTTTTTATTTTTTTTTTATTTTTTTGTACTTTTTTTTTTATTTTTTAAATTTTTTTTTTAATTTTTTTTTTATAATTTTTTTTTTTACTTTTTTGTTTTATTTGTTTTTATTATAATTTTTATAATTTTTTTTCTTTTTTTTTTATTTCTTTTTCGTTTTTATTTATATATATATATATATATATATATATATATATATATATATATTTTTTTTTTTTTTTTTCGTTTTTGCACCTAATTTTTATTTTTAATTCTATTTTAAACAAATTTTTATTTTAAAAATTACACTAGTGCAGAAAAGACTTTTTATATCAGGCGAAAAACACATTTTACATCGGTTCTGGGTCCGATGTAAAGCCAAGCGATGTAGTAAATCAAAGACATTTTACATCGGGCCATAGTCCGATGTGAAAAATACATCTACTACATCGGTTGACTATTAAGTCTGATGTGAAATACATCTACTACATCGGTTGACTATTAAGTCTGATGTGAAATACATCTACTACATCGGTTGACTATTAAGTCCGATGTAAAATGTATGTTTTTACATCGGTTGCCTTTCTGACCCGATGTAAAATGTATGTTTTTACATCAGTTGCCTTTCTGGCCCGATGTAAAATGTTTTTTTTTACATCGGTTTCCTTTCTGGCCCGATGTAAAATATATGCTATCTTTCTTAAAATGTATGTTTTTACATCGGTTGCAAGGCGAAAATGAAATAAATAAAAAAAAAAAAATTATAAAAAAAACAAATAAAACAAAAAATAAAACAAAATTTAAAAAATTAAAAAAATATTTAAAAAAAATAAAAAATTAAAAAAAATTAAAAAAATAAAAATAAAAATAAAAAAAATAAAAATAAAAAAAAATAAAATAAAAAAAAATTAAAAAATTAAAAAATTAAAAAAAAAATTAAAAAATAAAAAAATAAAAAAATAAAAAAAAATAAAAAAATAAAAAAAAAAAAAAATAATATAAAAATGCCACGTGGCTGCCACGCAAGCAAAGAGAAAGGAATCTTTGCTGCCATGTGGCAGCCAGGGGCCTAAGTGAGGGAATCTGGATATTACGAGGGGGTGTTTAAAAAAAAAAAATTTACAGGGGCTAAAATGAGAAATCGCTAACATTGCAGGGGGGTATTGTATATTTAACCCTAAAAAGAAAGATTTGGGGCTTACAGCTCAAGGAGAGGCCCAGAGTTTTATCAGTGAGCGCACTGTTGAATTTGTACAGAGGGACTTATACAAGTGATTGAGGCCCAAAAAGGTTTTCTGTACTAAGGGATAGGTCTTACACTCTCTCAAGAGGCCCAAAAGGTTTAAAGAAAAAGAGTGGGGCTTATAACACGAGGGAGGCCCAAATGATTTTTCGTTAAAAATGGCGATCGCGCCGAGGTTTTCTTTTAACGCAGAGGGACTTATACAATAAGTGAGGCCCAAAGTTGTTTTTGGTTAAAAGGGGATTGGGTCTTACACTCTATTAGAGGCCCAAAAGTTTTGAATGGGTCTTATAGCTTAAGGAGAGGCCCAGATGTTTAATTTTAAACTGGCGACGATCGCGTCGTTTATTTGAAAATGTACAGAGGGACTTATACAACGAATGAGGCCCAAAAAGTTTTTTGTACAAGGGGGTTGGGTCTTACACTCTAATAGAGGCCCAAAGGTTTTGAAAAAAGAAATGGGTCTTACTACTCGAGGGTAGGCCCAAGGTTTTTTTGTTTTGAAAAGGCGACGATCGCGCCGTTTGTTTTTTACGGTATCGGGACTTATACAATATACTGAGGCCCAAAAATGATTTGGTAAAAAAAAAGGATTGGGTCTTACACTCTATTAGAGGCCCAAAGTGTTTTGAAAATGATTTATGAGGGTTGAATTAATCCAAAAACCCTAATTTGTTTTCAAAAATGTATTTAATTGAATAAAAATTCAATTAAAATGATCAAAATTGTTTAACATATGAAAAAAAAATTGTGATCTTGGATTAATGCTTCAAAAATTAAGTATTGACCTACAAAATAATTAGAAGGCATTAAAAGTTGCAAAAGCAAGGTGGAAAAAATATTTTAAATGTTAAAAACAATTAAAACATTAATTCTTTGCAAAAATATCAATTATACAAAATAAATAATATTTTTGGGATTTTTTGGGAAAATAAAATATTTTAACATTTTTGTGAATTATTAAAAAAAGAATCAACTCAAAATCATTAAAACTCAGAGAGAAATTAATTTTTGAATCAATTAAATAAAATCACAAAATTCAAATATTTGAATTTTCAAAAATGGCGCCAAGAACACGCGCGTGTTCTGGGTTTGCCCAGATTTGCATTTTCTCTCCCATCTCACTGAATACTTAATCATATCATGTAATCCACATACCAATCAACTCGTTTCAACCTCACGATCATGTCTATGACAATTAATTTCATTTAAATTAAGCATAAAACAAGAAATCACGAAAAATCCTCAAAAACCCTAATTTCTGCATGAAGGCTAGGATTTTTGATACACGATTCAAACAATGCAATTAATTGAGGGGAAACATTCCATGCATGATTATGAACATATGGCCAAATTATTGTGCAGCAAAAATTGCATGGATCATAGAGTTAGAAGAGCTCATGCTTACCACTTGCAGCTGGTGATCGTGATTTGTGTTGGAGGTGTTACAGCTAGGTTCCAATAATCTGGATAGCTTCCCTAGGTGCCATGGAGTGTGTATGAATGCTTGGAATGGATTGAAATGATCTGGAACTTGAGATGGTACCCCAACTGCAAATCTGTCAAGAACTTGAGCAATTGGCTGGTGATTTTGTGAAATCTGTGTTCCAGATGTTATGTGAGTGTTTGGATCACTTCTATATGATGTATATGAGGTGTGTGTGTGATTGGTTTGATTGGAAAAGCTCTCAAACTCAAAACCCGATAGTGACTTGCCTTAGAAGGCAAAATTGGAGTGAAAGAAGAGATTTTGAGGAAAGCATCTGTTTGATGGCTTTTGTGTACTCAAACTGATCACAATTGAGCTCTATTTATAGTAGAGCAAGTTTGTTTTGTAAGGAATAGTGAATGGCAACTGCTGAGTAGGTTTGGCCAATGTTGGCAAATGAGAATCCAAGTCTCCTCTAGCCATTGACTAGAGGTTAGGGCACAGGATGCTGGTTCCCTTGGTCTTGGATAAGTCTTGACTGAATTCAGTTGAGAATGGCTCAGTCCATGCCACCTTGATGCTTCCATTGAATGCTCCAATCCAAAATTGGAGTCTTGTCCCTATTTTGGCAATTCTAGGTTCAACATGCTATTTCTTGTTCCAAAGACTTTGGAGGCTTGGCTCAGTGATTGTCCCATTTAGATTCAATCCTCAGAGGTGTCCAAGTGGATAGGAGCATTTGGATTTGGCTGATTTTGGCAAATCGACCAAAAGTGTAAAAATCTGCCTTGCCTTGGCAGATTTCAGCAAGGCAACTTGCCAATGTCATATCTCATGACTCAAATTGAATTTGGTAATGTTCTTGGCCATTTTGGAAAGCCCTTACATGATACAACAACTGTTTGAACATGTTTGGTTTTGATCTCTTTTTAATCCAAGTGAAAAATCCCCCTACATTTGGCAAAAAGTAAGGTAAAATCAGACTTAGTGAAATTTTCACTAAGTGTTGGAACAAAGTGACTTTTCTTGATTTTGATCACTCCATAACTCAAAATCCATGAGGAATTTGGACATAGGTCAGTATGCAGATTTTGTAGAGGGAATTGAGATCTACAAAGCAAGCTTTGAATGGGTAACAATGGCCTTGTGGTTTAGGAGTTATGGTCCTCCAAAGTTGGCACATTAGTGTCACTTTTTCCATAACTTAGAAATTTTTCTAAGTTTTTATGGTTACCCCTTTTACAAGTTATCCCACTTTCTTTGATTTTTCTTGATGAATGATGATTCAAATCATACATTAACATCATTTTAGGGTTAAAAATCCATTTTGGTGAAAAATCTCAAAAAGTCAAAGTTGACTTTTGTGCACAGTTGACTTTTTATCAGATGAATTCCAAACTGTGCAATTCTTCATGAAATCATGTCCTTGACCTAAATCAAACTTGATGGACATGTTCCATGGGTGTCATAGGGTATATTGAATCATGTCTTAGGGCTTGGGAGCATGTCTTGGTCAAAAGTCAAAGTTACAGTTGACTTTCCTCGCGAAACCCTAATTGTGGTGCAGATGAAATTGAGACTTGTTGCTCAAGCTTCTTGGATTAATCCATTGTTCCAAATGGATAAATATGGTATATTAGAGACCCTTAAACCCTCTCTTGAGGTCTTGGCTCATGATTTGCCCTAAAAGTCAACTTAGGGGTGAATTAGGTCGAGAAACCCTAATTCCTGATTTTTGATTAATGCATCCCCTGAGGCAAAATTGACTTGATGATTGGGTCCATGAGGTCCCATGAAGTATATTAGGTTATGTTTTGGATCATTGGCTTGTGCCCAGATGAAAATTTTCCATCTGGAGGCCCTGGTCGACCAAAACCCTAATTTGGTGACACTGTCGATCTTGAGACTTGATCCACCTAGAAGGGAGCAGACTTGTGCTTGATCCTTGAAGTGGGAGTCCTTTTGATCCATTGTGGATGTTTGAGAGGTTAGACAAGTTAAATATCATGTCATTCCTTGATTGATCCTTTGTCTAAGGCTCTGAGAGGGCTTGCAACCCTAATTTTGATTGTAGTGGATGCTCACCCATCTTTGGGGAGACTGATGAAGTATGATGGTTCCTCCATATTGTGATGATGATTTTCACAATGATGGGAAATCTTAGTGGTCAAAATTTGGGGTATGACAGTCATGACCCAGATCATAAATATGAGTTTCTCATATGTTTCATATCTTGATTCAAATCACTTTTCTCCTTGACTCGGATCATGTTTTTGCTCGTGACTCGAATCAAACATCATTTTCACTCATTTTTGTGCTAGATATCCAAAACCTATAAAATCATTTTTCTCTCAAAACCTTCATAATGTTAAAAAATATACACTTCCAATATTGATTTGAGAACTCACAAACCACTTATTCTTTCACGTTTTCAAAAGAGTTTTGAATCTTTCGTGAACACTTTCAAACGATCTCTTTCATATTTTGCCTCATTCTTTCTTCATTGTTGTATGGGTTTGAATCTCATTTTTAGAGATTAGTGATTATTGAGGAGAATCATTTTTTAATTTAATTTTTCTTCGAAGATTTGGTTAATATTTCAAAGGTTTGCAAGGTGTGTGGTGTTGTGGCTAGTTTTGAAAATTCTAGTTGAAAAGAATAAGGTTTTTCTCTCCATGTTGACTATGGGGGTGGAAGATTCAAGAAATGATTTTGCAAATTTTTATATTTTCAACATTTAAATTGGATATTGTGAGTATACGAACTAGTATAAATATCAGTGTATTCTCTCTCTCTCTCTCTCTCTCTCTCTCTCTCTCTCTCTCTCTCTCTTTTATAATTTTCGTAGTTAATTGCATGATTAGGTTGTTCTTTAATTCTTTCTAGGAACTGCATGCCATTAGGATTTCTTTTGGTAGTTATTTTATTGTAAAGATGTAGGTTTTGTTAGAATTGAAAATTCAATTTTGTCTTGTTGTAGATTAAATTGAAAATTGTTGTTGTAGAATCTATATAATATTGGTGTTGTAAAATTACACCTTTCATGAAATTTGAACAGGTATTCAATAAAAGTCAGTTTTGTATATTTGGTTAAATTTGAGATTTTGATATTTATTGTATTGTGAATTGTTTAAGTTTTTACATGTTAGCTACAAACTATAAGCATAATCTATTTTATGTTAAAGTTTTCTTCCGCTATGCAAAATCCATTATGTTTGTAAAACTCTGATAAAAGTTTTTCAAACTATTTTCAATGAAAGTATTTTAGTTGGGAGGTCTACTCACCCCTCCCTTTTCTAGACCGTTGAATACATCATATTCTCGCCTAATAATTGGCTTTAGAGCTGATCTTTTGATCAGGTCTAAGCGACTCAAAAGTTTGAGAATATGGATGACGACGATCCAAAGAAGGCGTATAATAGAGCACCACTTTTAAAAGGCGGTAACTATGCTCATTGGAAGGAAAATATGTACGTACACTTAAGTTTAGTTGACAAGCATCTATGAGTAGCGATTACTGATGGGTCTTTCATTATCAAAAACGAAGTCGATAATTTTGTTAAACTCCTAAAATATTGGAACGATGATGAAACCAAAAAGGCATTATATTATTTGAAGGTGGGGAATATGCTTATCTTTGTAATAAGCGTTGAAGTATGCTACTCTATCTCATATCATAAAAGTGCACAAATAATACATAATGCTCTTCAAGTGCTTTACGAGGGAACTGAAGATGTTAAAGATTCTAAAATCAATATGTTGTTAGAGGCATGTGAACTTTTCCATATAGAATCCAGTGAATCTGTGAAATTCATGCAGACTCGTTTTCTCCATCTAATCAACAAGCCATACAACTTGAGAAAGTCATTTTATAACAAAGTTTGTGATAACAAAATTTTAAGATCTATGTGAAAGAAATGGAAACCAAAGGTTACGACCATTAGAGAAACAAATTATCTTAGTAATTTGGATATCACAAAATTGTTTAGAAAGTTGATCGAACATGAGAATGAATTGAAACGGCTCGCTGAAAGTGAATTAAAGTTTAAAAATAAAGAGAATGTCAAAGAATAAAGGTGGTATATTTCCTTGAAAGTTTAGTCATCAAGGACAAAGAAAACCAAGGACGAAAGTGATAGTTATGATGAAGACTCTTCTTATGAAGAATATATGAGGTTATACATCAAGTGCTAAAATCGATATATGAGAAAAATAAACTTAAACATTCAGACAAAAATATGATTAATTTCAAGAAGTCTCATCCGTACAGGAATAAGAAAAGGGGATAAGATGTTACATGTTTTGAATGCGGAAATTCAGGTCATTACTAAATGACATGTCTGAGTCTTAACAAATATCATAAGAAAAAGGATACGGAGTTCGACAAGAGGATTGAAAATGATGCAAAAGGGCGTAGAGCCTATATTGTTTGGGAAAAAGATTATAAGAGTTCCTTTTCATCTTCTAGTTCATACTCAGATGATGAATGTGTCAACCTATGCTTGATGGCACACAAGAAAAGTGAATACTGAAATTCAGGAAAGCAGATCACATATGTCCTAAGAGATGTCGAGACATTGATCCCTGCTCAAAACTGAACAAGGACAGAACATAAACATTCAAAAACACTTCAGGTTAAAACAATGTCGTGACAGATGTTTCTGAAGAAACGAAAAAACACAAGAAGGGGGTTGAATTGGGGTTTTTAAAAAAATTGAAGCACTAAGGGACACGTTGGTTATCCTGGTTCTTTTGAACTCAAACTACTCCAGTCCACCCGCCAAGGTGATTTCGCCTCTCTTGAGGACTTAATTCACTAATCAGTTAAGATTACAAAAACACAGGGACAACCGTCACTGTCTTCTTGAGTTTTAACCACAACTTGGTTTTCTCAAGGAATTTCGACACAACAAATTGCTTCTAATAAGCTTTATCACAACCGTGAATTTTTAACAATAATTTTTATCAACCAATTAAAAATAGATGAGAATTCTTGAAGGATTGTGAAGGTATGCGCGCAAGTGTGTGTGGTCATCTGCAGGTGCTCCTTTAAATAGATGAGAGTGATTGATCCGTTGGAGATGTGTAGTTATTTCTGGAGATTGACAATAATGCCTTTTAATGCTTCTTTCCAAAAATACAGATCTTGTCTGATTTAATCCGTTGGTTTGTGATCCTTATAAATGTGGAAGATAGCGTATCAGAGTCCTCGATGATTTGATGCAATATCAGAGTTTCTGGCTTGATGCAACTTTGGTACTGAAGCGTGAGACATCCTTCATCAGAACTTAGCTAGCTTAGATCTAGTGTTTCTTCCATATCAGAGTTTCGCTTGATTAGAACTTCGCTTTGCTTAGATCTTGTTTGCTTCGCTTGATTAGAACTTCGCTTTGCTTAGATCTTGTTTGCTTCTATATCAGAACTTCTTTCCGTTAGAACTTCCCTACATATCACAGAAAATGAATAAAGGAGCATCAAGTTCTAAATAATATAATGTTTGTTATCATCAAAACTATTAGGAATGTAGAATCAATTCTTGTTCTAACAGTTTCAACATTAGTCAACAACACCTACAGTTTCAAAATAGAAAGATAAATAACACAAGGATATGATTACCCAGTTCAGTGAACAACAACACCTACATCTGGGGGCTACCAAGCCAGGAATGAATTCACTATTAGTAGTATTAATTTAGAGCTAACTCTCTCATTTACAACTATTCACTTAATTTCCTACCCAGTGCAGTTCTATCTAGAAACTCCATCTAGATAAGAGAAGCCTATCTCAATCCCTAAAGCACCTCAGTGATATCTAACAGTTACAACCTCCGACAACTGCATCAATTAATTTAATTGAAAGACACCTCTTCCAATACACTATTCACTCAAGACTCTTGACTAACAATAACTCTTGAATTTGCTTAATCATCTAAAAACAATGCACAATTCATTACCTACAGGTTTCTGAATCTGTAAAACTATGTCTACCACAATGCATCAAGCGATACAATGGGTGACTTACAACACATGAAAGTACACGACTCCCAAAACCTTAAATCCTTATTTTCTACTTTACAAAAGTCCTAATAAAATTTCTTATTCTACCCTAAATCTTGGTCTTCCTTTTATAATCTTCAGCTGTCCATGGGTTTCAAAATATGTGTTTATTTATTCCTTGATCCATGTTCTTATTGCTCCTTAAATCTTGGACCAGGTCTGCAACAACCTGTTATAACATACCAAGATGTCGAGTCCACAAGCTAGGACATCTTGTCTGACATGTCTTCATCCAGCAGATTTCATCATGTTGGAACATCTTGTTCAACACCATGTTTTACCAAAATTCAGTCAAATCTTTTAGAGCCTTCAAAGACTTAGAGGTATATACTTTTGACTCTGAAGTTAAACCTTATTATAAACAATAGCCAAAAGTGTTTAGTGAAATGCATGCAGGCGCATTAAGTGCTTTTAAGAAAATTTGTCTCCAAAGAAAACTTATTTCAAAATTTGAAAAGGAGATTAATGATTTTAATAGTGCTTTAGATTTCTTAAAGGATGAGCATGCATCTCTTGTTGATGAGCGTGTTGATGCTTCTGATACTTTATTTGAAAAGGTAGTAAAAATGGATTGCGTTACTTGACCAATTTTAAAACTTTAAAATTAAAATCTTAAAGGATAATTAGCACAAGTTATTTATCTATCTACAACTAGTTCTACTTTTTCGAGTGAAAGATGGACCAGTTTTGAGAAAAAACCTCTCTTTGCTAGAAGAAATAGAAAGAGTATTTCATCTAAAGAAACATGCCATTATTGTGGTGACAAAGGTCACATTAGGTATCTTTGCCATATTAGCAATGTCAAAGTTCCTAATGGTACCATGGTTTGGATACCTAAGTGTTCTTTAACTAACCCTTTAGGACCTACTAGTTAGGTACCTAAATTACCTGTTTGATTTTTTGTAGGAATGTCTTCTCTTCGCAAAAAGGTTGTGGTTCCTAAATACTGGATGCTCAAGACACATGATAGGAGACACTTCCATGTTTATTAAGTCCAATCACAAAGAAAGCGGTCACGCCGCGTATGGAGACAACACAAAAGGTAAAATATTAGGAGAAGGTCACAAGCTTGCCAAGCATAAAAAATGGGGAGAATAAAGTTGCACATCTTTGCTACCTTAACAGTTATGGTTTTTTGCTTGTCTCTTAAGCTTTTGGTTTGTAGTTTTATATCTTCAAGTCTACTCATCAAATGCACATCTCTAGATCGAGTTTTAGATTTGTATTTTAGCATTCATAAATTAAAATGTTTGATTATAGTGTAAGCAGTATGCTTTAAGTCAATTTTTCAAAAAAATTAGATCAAGTTTGAGTTTGGTTCAAGTCATGGCATTGGTAAAATCTCAAAACATCTTCAAAATTGCAAAAAATTGAGATTCTATGTGTTATTCGAATCACTCATCCTATGACTCGTCATCCTATAACTCGTAGTTAATCCATGATTAGGTTGTTCTTTAATGCTTTCTAGAAAATGCATATCATTGGGATTTTTTCTGGTAGCTATTTTATTGTGGAATCTATATAGTATTGATGTTGTAAAATCACACTTCTCGTGTAATTTGAATAAGTATTCAATACAAGTCAATTGTTTGTATATTTGATTGAATTTGAGATTTTCAATCTTTATTGTATTGTGAACAGCTTAAGTCTTTACGTGTCAATTCTAATATATAAGCATAATTTATATTACGCTAAAGTTTACTTATATTCTCGTCTCCTCTATACCGTTGAATACACCATATTCTCATCCAACAATTTCAAGAAGAAGAAAAAAGGTAGAAAATTATTATAAATAAGAAGAGCTAATTTAAGTTTAGTCGGTGTAACAACTCTAGTTTTTAATGTGTATTCGGGGCTTGGGTAGTTATGTGGTTAGAGAAAATTTTTAATTTCTTGTCAAAAAATTATAGTTTGAGTGGTTTTCAAATTTTTCCATTTAAAAATTATAGTTACGGATTTACGATTTTCTTCTTATAAAAATTACAAGTTTATAAAAAGTTTATTTGTGTATTCATTTTATTTGAGCATTTCTTAATACACCACCCAAGTTTCTTAGGCACCAGGTGAAATTATTTTTTTGCCCCCTGATTCCGGATGTGCACATCCGGACGCACCAAATTTTTAAAAAACGCTGAAGTGTTCCAGATATACATATCCGAAAACAATTCTGATGTGCACTTCCGGAAGGATTTCTTATTAATTCGCGCCAGACCTTCTTCCTCCCCCTCATTCTTCACTTTTTCATTTCCAAACTCCCTCAAACTCTCTCAAACTCTCAAAATTTCAATCACCTCAAATCTCGATTTTTTCCTCTCGGGTTTGGCACAAAGCAACATCTACAACGATCAAGAGACTCCAAATCCTCCGTATCTCATTTTAATCGGTAAGTTTTCAAATTTTAGAGTTTCGGAGTACTTTTCGAGTAATCGATTTAGAGTAGATATTTGGGTGTAGAAATTGTTAGGTTGTATGAATAACATAGGTTAGAGACAATGTAGGTTTTTTTTACTGCTTCAAACAGACGATCAGGGCATTAAAATGCCCTTTTACATGTTACAGCGGCCATGGCTGCCATTTTTAAACTTCAAAAAATGTACCGGGTGTGTAGATCTTGAAAGATTTTAATGTTTAATATTCTGAGTGTTTCCGAATGTGCACATCCGGAAATACCCAACGTTAAAAATTCTGTGTCCTTCCGGATGTGCACATCCGGAAGACTATTTTTTTTTTTTTGTTTAATTATTTTTTAAAAAATCTAATTTATTTATTATGCTTTGAAGATTAGATGGTTGGCAGAGATGGTCGTATCATACATGGACGGACAGCTCAGTACGCATCTGTCTGACGTGAGCGGATGCAGTTTACAGCCGAGGCTTCCGGCGCAGAGGGAGTTGGGGTAGACCCTACAGCTGAGGGACATCCTACACCACATCCTACACCACAGCCATCCACATCACAGGTTCAGGCCACTTCCACGTCTCAGGTACAGGACACTCCCCCTTCAGCCACCGATTCTACATCTCGTAGGCGTCGCGTTTCTACTGGTAGTTCATCAGGGTCCTAGCCCGCACAAAGACGTCGTCGGGAGACTCCAGCTCCATCAGCTGCTCCTCCTCGTTCCCCTGTTCCTGTTCCTGTTCCAGAGGGTGATCACCCAACACATGAAGGTGTTGACGCTGATGACGATTTCGATGAGTCGGGCGGTTACCCTGGGGGACCGTCTGATATGTCCCTACTCGTGGGGTACTCTGAGCATACTGCCAGATATGTCTGGCTAGAACAGGTAACCTTTCTCGGTTTATTTATAGAATTGTATTCGTTGAAAATATGTTCATTTGTAACATTGTTTTATTTGGAAATTTTCAGGAGAAGGATTCACAGAAGTTCTATAACCATGGGGGCAAGGTTATGGACATGCTTGCGGTGCTGCCAAGGGATGAGTGGTTCACGTCTGCACTTGCTACCTCTGGTCTTGGAGGTCTGTCTAGGATTGGGTATCCCCAGATCATGTACGGTATGCTGATGGCCTTTGTTGAGAGATGGCACCCTGAGACATCCTTATTCCATCTACCGTACGGCGAGATCACGATCACACTCGACGACATCTCGTGCCTTTTACATCTACCGATCACGGGTACCCTTCTCCGTCACGGAAGGATGTCCAAGGGGGACGCGATGGAGATGCTGATTGAGGAGCTTGGGGCTACCCCAGAGAAGGCACTTGCGGAGGTGACGCAGTTGAGAGGCGCACACGTCCGGTTCTCCTTTCTGACACGCAAATTTAGTGCGGCGCTTGCAGAGGCAGGACAGGCAGCAGGTAATCCAGCTGAGATGGCGATCCACAGGCAGCGTGCCCTGAGATGCTATTACTTGTTTTTGCTCGGCACGCAGGTGTTTGTGGACACCAGCACCTATTATGTTGATGTCGTCTACCTCAGGTACCTTTCGGATCAGACAGAGATCCACGGGTACAACTGGGGGGCGGCTGCGCTGGCATACACCTATTCCAGGCTCTTTGATGGTTGCCGCTGGGCAGCCAAGACTATGGCAGGCAGCTGTATACTATACGTGGTAACAATCTAATATTCTAAGTGATTTTTTTATTTTTTTTCTTTCTATATTCATTATAATGTTTGACACCCATGTTGTGTTTTCCATTTCAGGCGTGGATTTTACAGCACTTTCCCAACATTACTGGTCGGGGGAGTGTCGCCGAGTACACTGAGGATATGCCACGTGCTGCTGCATTTGTCCTGCTCAGAGGGAATCAGGTGCCGGACCCCTTCAGAGTGTATCTTGATCGGATGGCTGCTGAGGACGTTTTGTATAGCCCCTATGTCGAGCACCGTGTGAAGCGCCCGTTCGATGAGGTTTGTTTGTTCTTAGGATGGTTGGCATGCAGTTCGACCATTACTGCCCGATACCTGTCGGAGCGCGTCTTGCGTCAGTTCGGTTACACGCAGACGATCTCCAGGATGTCTCATGAGTCTGCTGCTCTAGACTTGACCCGCAGGCAGATATATGAGCTATATGTTGACTACCAGTCCCACTTGGTACCGGAAGAGGCTCGGGCGACCAGAGCGAAGAGAGACTAGAGCGTTGCTGCCGGGTACATCGTGTGGTTCTACATCGTCTCACACCCATGCATGGTGCCCACTGCTAAAAGATTGCCACCCAGACCTGCTCATCAGGAGATATTAGAGGAGCGGCGGTCTCAGCTGAACCATACTCAGGATGTCCTACCACGCAGTCGTCAGATAGAGCAGATAGCGCAGCAGGCCATTGAGGTCGGTCACCTCCCTGAGGGCTCTGGTGCCAGACATGTCGTGGACAGGATTATTGCGATTGCTCGGGGGGCACTTCAGTACCGCAGACATCGATCCAGGATGGCAGGTAGGGGCAGAGGAGCAGGGAGCCAAGAGAGATCCTTCGCCATACTCAGTAGTTTTTTGTTTGATGCATTCTATTTATATTAGATGTATGCACTGTATTTTGACAGAGATTTATTATATATATATATATATATATATATATATATATATATATATCATTTTATTTTATATATTGATGTTGTCAAATGTATATTAAGTTGCGACGATATATTAACATATGCGACCAAGCAACAAAACCGATTTTTTTTAAAAAAATTAAGTTATGCTGTTTTCCGGATCTGCAAATCAGAAAAGTTTCCGGATGTGCACTTCCGAAACACATCAGTGTTTTTTAAAAAATTGGTGCGTCCAGATGTGCACATCCGAAATTAAGGGGTAAAACCAAAAATTCAGGTGGTGCTTAAGAAACCTGGATGGTGTGATAAGAAATTCTCTTTTATTTTACCTTATTTTTATTTGTGTCCATGTTTTCTCTAGTTTCTTTTCCAATACGGAAACCCTTTATGAAAAGGCTTCCTCTTCTATTGGCAGTTGCATGTCCTTTCCGGTGCGGGAATCAAGTATGAATTTGATATTTATAGTTACCACATCATGTAGCCATGTACAATTTCCAAACGAAGGATCTAAGTGCCTCGGTCCTAGGGGACGAAACATAGTTCAAATACTTAACATATTTTTGATCAACTATGATGAACTTATAATAGAGTTAACTCAGGAGGATGTCTCGGAATATGTTGAATGCACACAAGTTGACATAATGCTCACTTAGGCAGGTAAAGACCTTGGATGATCCTCTCCTCTGATCTTTTCAAGTTTATAAAGGGATTTCTCATATGGTCCAGCTCTATTGGCGTGTACCTTACACGCGCGATTCTGCCGTGTAGAGATAATAGGTGAGTTTATGTTTTCTATAGTGCAGCTTCAATCTGTTATTCCTAAAACATACTCTATTCGTTTTATAATGACTGTTTATAACAAATAAAATTTATTTTAAAATAAGTGTCATTTTATTTTTTTTGTGTATAAATAATTGTTATTTTTACAAGTATATCATCAGGGTCGTCTTTGAGAGCGTTCAAGGCGACCTACAGCACAGGGTCTCACATTTTTTTATGATTAAACTATTCTAAAAAGGGCCTCCATACACATCATTTACAGTTAAATATGGTCTCTTAAAAATAACTCAAGACTCAAATAAAATTGACTCTAAATTTTTACACAGGGTCTCTCAAAAGTTGGAGACGGCTCTGTATATCATTTAATTATTATTTTATACACTATTTTTAATAATATTTTATAATAATAATATTATATTCTTTAGTATGTATTTAAAAATTTTAAGCGACATTAATTTTAAAACGGGTGAGTACCATGTATTGTCATGATTCAAATTTTAAAATTTGAAGGCATGTTTGGGAGTGCGTCTGAATTCTACCGTCCGAAATCAAGCCTGGCAAATATTTGGATTCTATAATTTTGACAGTATTAGTAATTCAAAAAGAAAGAAAATAATTAAACAAATCACGTGATCAAGCAAGAATGTACTCCTCCTTCATTTCGTAATAGGAAGAGTATAGTTGTTTCTAGAGGTAATACTTATTTTCACCCTTGTCATATGGACGTGTTTTGAAAAATCTTTTTATGAAAAAAAAAGTTGTAAGATTGACCTTAACATATTTCAAAAATTACCATTTAGACCTTCATCAGGCCACATCATCAAAAATAATGATATGGCAGTCATTTTTTTTAATTTTTTAATAAAAAGAAATTCCACATCATTAAAAGGTTTTGTGAAATGACTTTTATACCCCCACTTTTTAATTTTTTTATTTAATTTTTTTAGATTTTATTTAATTTTTTTTTTAATTATTTTGTTTAATTATATTTTAATTACACGCATGACATTTTACTATTATTTTATTATTTGAATGTTGAAATGTTTAAAGATCAAAAATCAAAATTTTTGCTCTCACCAAGTATTGAACTCATGTTCTCATGGTTGAGAGGAGATACTCTTCCACTAAGTCATTTAGTCTTTCTTGTCCATTTGTTAACTTCAAATATATATATTACAACATCTCAATAAACAATTAAATTAACACTTAAATTAACATATTAAATACATAAATGACTTTAAATAAATACTATAACTTATTATTATTTTATTTTACGATCAATTTATTATTTTATTTATTTATTTTTTTAATTTCAGTTTAATATTTTATTTTATTTATTTATTTTTTTAATTTCAGTTTAATATTTTATTTTATTTATTTATTTATTTTATTTAATTTCAGTTTTATTTATTTTATTTAAAAATATACATTAATATTTATTTTCAGTTAATTTATTATTTATTATTTATATTTATATTCAGTTTATTTATTATTAAATTTATTTTCAGTTTATTTATTATTTATTTTCAGTTTATATTTATATTCAGTTTATTTATTTAATATTTAGTTTATTTATTTATTTTTATATTTATATTTAGTTTATTTATTTTCAGTTTATTTATTTTCAGTTTATTTTTATATTTATATTTAGTTTATTTATTTTCAGTTTATATTTATATTCAGTTTATTTATTATTTATTTTCAGTTTATATTTATTTAATATTTATTTTCAATTTATTTATTATTTATTTTCAGTTTATAGTTATATTCCGTTTATTTATTTATTTAAACTGAATATAAATATAAACTGAAAATAAATAATAAATAAACTGAAAATAAATAAACTAAATATAAATATAAAAATAAACTGAAAATAAATAAATTGAAAATAAACTGAAAATAAATAAACTAAGTATAAATATAAAAATAAATAAACTAAATACTAAATAAATAAACTGAATATAAATATAAACTGAAAACAAATAATAAATAAACTGAAAATAAATTTAGTAATAAATAAACTGAATATAAATATAAATAATAAATAATAAATTAACTGAAAATAAATATTAACGTATATTTTTAAATAAAATAAATAAAACTGAAATTAAATAAAATAAATAAATAAAATAAAATATTAAACTGAAAGTGAAAAAATAAATAAATAAAATAATAAATTGATCGTAAAATAAAATAATAATAATTTATATTATTTATTTAAAGTCATTTATGTATTTAATATGTTAATTTAAGTGTTAATTTAATTGTTAATTGAGATGTTGTAATATATACATTTGAAGTTAACAAATAGACAAGAAAGACTAAATGACCTAGTGGAAGAGTATCTCCTCTCAAGCATAAGAACATGGGTTCAATTCTTGGCGAGGGCAAAAATTTTGATTTTTGATCTTTAAACATTTCAACATTCAAATAATAAAATAATAGTAAAATGCCATGCGTGTAATTAAAATATAATTAAACAAAATAATTAAAGAAAAAATTAAATAAATAAAAAAAATTATAAATTAAATAAAATCTAAAAAAATTATAAATTAAATAAAATCTAAAAAAATTAAATAAAAGAAAAACTAAATAAAAAAAATTAAAAAGTGGGGGTATAAGAATCATTTCACAAAGCCTTTTAATGATGTGGAATTTCTTTTTATTAAAAATATTAAAAAAATGACTGTCACATCATTATTTTTGATGATGTGGCCTGATGAAGGTCTAAATGGTAACTTTTGAAATATGTTAAGGTCAATCTTGCAACTTTTTTTTCGTAGGGAGTTTTTCAAAACACACTCATATGACAGGGGTGAAAATAAGTATTAACCGTTGTTTCTAACCAGATTTATTTAAAATGAGGCCAAATGATTGAGAAAACAAAGTTTGCTGAAGTGAGGGAAAGAATGAAAAAAAAAAACTACTTAACTAATGGGAGTTTAATCTGAATGATATTTTTGTTACTTTTAAAATTCTCTAAAATGTTCAAAAAAGAGAAGAATTTCCCTATTCATAAACACAATCAAGAAGCATGTTTGCATTTTCAACTCAACAAAAAGTAACCAATGGACCTAAAAAGTTAATCATTGCAAATACCCGCACCGACTAGATAGCTACTCTCCATCTAAAACGGAGAAGAAAAAAACTACATTATGCTATAGCTTTTGTAAAATCACCTAACTGTTCGGACATCAAAAATAAAGCTGGCTTTCAATAATTAGATTCCTTTTGACTAAAATTTCCACATCCACAGAAAAAACTGCAATAATTAAAGCTTTGATAAAACATGGTTAGTAGAATTATAAAATAACTTACAATGCAAGCTAGGGAAGCAAACACAAACAAAACTACGATTGCTCTACCTTAACCACCTCATTCATTCCTTCTTCATATAGGTGTTTTATAGTAAAATCAATGAGTAAATGTTTTTTTTTCTCTACACAATCATATTATCATTCACTATGTTCACACAATTTTTATATAAAAACAGAAGTAACGTGACCTTAAAGAGTTGCATAATATGTTGCGAGTATTTTGTTATAGAAAGGTTAATGGTAGTTTAATCAATTTATATTTTATTATATATTTACGGTATGTTATTAAAAGTATTGTAATCTTAATCTCTTTTCCTTTTTCTTTTTCTATTTTGATATCTATGTTGTTATCATAGTATCTAGACTTTATTTTGATCCTTCTTGAAGTATTCCTCGCTTAGATTTTGAGTTCTCAAAAATAAAGTTTGGGATGAGTTTGTTTTAATTTTTTGGCAAAACTACTGTCTAGGTCTTTTAAATTATTTTAAAATATCAAGTTAGTCTCTTCAGTTTTTTTTATAACACTTTGGTCCTTTTTTAAAAATTTCTGGTACAATAAATTACAAACTCATACAATTTGAATTGGTTTTTCGCGTTGGTCACGAATATGTAATTAGTTTTGCGTTTGATTGTGTATTTTGGTCGGATCGATGAATTTCGTCCATTTTTACCTGATTCTCATGAACCGTAACTTGTTTGATAAATTTGATATCATATTCGTTATCAGCGCAAAAAATCAGTTCAAATGGTATATGAGTTTGCAATTTATTGTAACGAAGATTTTTAAAAAGTGACCAAAGCGTTAAAAAAAAAAACTTAAGTGACTAATTTGATATTTTAAAATAACTTAAAGGACTAAAACAATATTTTTGTCTAATTTTTTTAATGATAAGTTCTATTGAAAAAAAATTGTTGAATTGCTAAATTGCTTACGACATGTCATCCAACACTTTTGTGTGCATGAAAACCAAGATTAAATTATATATGACTTTGTTTGGTTCTCTCACTATTGGTTCTGGTATTGATCATGGATACTCTCTCTCTCTCTCACATTTATTTGGTTTTGCTTTGTTTGATTTTGTGTGGTTAGTTTGGTTTCGTTCTTCTATTTGATTACTCTTTTACCATTGACTCTTCTATTTGATTACACTTTTTCTTATTGGTTCTTCTATTTGGTTACTTCTTTCACCATTGATTCTTCTGTTTGGTTACTCATCTTCTTATTGGTTCTTCCATTTGATTGCTTCTCTCCCTATCGGTTATTTTGTTTGGTTACTCCTTTCCATATTGGTTATTCTATTTGAATTGGATTTATTCAATTTGATATGGTTTGATTCAGTTTGATTTATTTCGTTTTGGTATGTTTGGCTCATTGATTTGGTTCAATTTGGATTGATTTTGTTTGGTTTGGTTTAGTTTGGATTGAATTGGATTGGTTCGATTTGAACTAATTTGATCCAGATTAATTTAGTTTGTTTCGATATGTTTGGTTAAAATTGATTTGGTTTGATTTGGTTCGGTTAAAATTGATGTGGTTTAATTTGAATTGTTGGTTCTATTTGTTCCCTTTCTTTGATTGCTTCTCCTTCAGTTGATTTCTCTCTTTGACTTTTTCAACTGTTGTTTCTTCTCTCTTTGATTGTTGGTTCTCTCTATTATGATGGTTTTTCTTATTGATTGCTCTTTCCACTAGTTACGATATTATTTAATTTGGTTTGATCACTTATTTTTAGGTCAATTTGTAATAAACTTAAATTTTAACAAGCTTTAACTTGAAGAGAATACTAGACTTTTAGATTTATATTGTTTATCATTTAGTGTGTTTTTATTTTGTGTGAGAAACTCGCAAGATTTTATATTAATGCTTTTGAGGATGAAATTCAAGCATATTTAACATGGTATTAGATTCGGTTTAAGGACTGCAATGTGGGAATTTGACACATGCCCACGCTATGCCCACGGGGCGAACATGCGAGCACTGCACTTTTAAAGCTTAAAAATTGCAAATATTATGTTTATGCCCATGCGCGTAAAAGTTCGCAAAAACGTGGAAGACATATTAGAGAATGTGAGTGTAACCTTGGCCCACCCCACAAAAAAATACAGGCAAAAGGGGAACGCCTAGGGAGTCTGGCTCGTTTTGCCACCCTTACGCATGATGTTCCTCTTCTGCTAACCCCTAAGTCAGACATCATAGGACCTAAACCCAGGAGGTGGTAAAAATTTCATAAGGTCAAGGGCCATCACACAAAAGACTAATACCTGCTCAAGAAGGAGATTGAGCGCCTTATCCAGGAGGGTTGCTTACAGAAATACGTATGAGGCAGCTCTACCTAGTCACCGCGAAACTCCAGATCTTAAGGGTGAGATGTCTTTAGAAGCCCTAGATAAAAAGATAAGAAAGGAACCAAGCAAAGGAGATGAAGATAAGTTAGTATGTCACACCATCAATACCATAATAGGAGGGTTTGTCGATGGCGAGGAGACCAACTCCGCTCATATAAGGTATGCATGCCAAGTCATGACTGTAGAAGACTCATCTGTCAGTCCTGATATGGGAAATAAGGAAGCTCTAGAGTTTGGGATCACCTCTAAGAAGGACATTATTGGCATCCATCCCCGTGATAATGACTCTGTGGGCATAACCATATGTATGGTGAGTGGGAGATTAAGAGAGTGTTAATTGATCAGTAGAATTCTACTGGCATCCTCTACTGGAATGCTTTCGAGAGATGTCATTTGGACATGCCCAACAGCCAGATGCGCAAGAAGTGAATATTGTGGACCTTAATTAAGCCAAAAGCATATCCCTAAGAAGGGGGAGGATGCCTCTAGAATAGGAAGAATTTGTTGCGTTGTTCAAGAGGAGCATGGAAGTATCAGGTTAAGAGGTTGTAACGATTTCATTAACTTTGTTAGGTGTAATGTCGTTTAAGGTCCACAACATCTCTGTTGATTGTATAATTTATTTTAAAGTGTCATTTATTTAATGGGGTGGTGCTTTTTTCCATTGTGGGCACAAAGGTATTTAATTAGGCACCCCGTGTTTCTTTATAAATTTTGGTAGATTTTTGTTCATATTTTGCAGGAGTCGATGACTAGACTTTAGAACCTTAACCAACTCACCCAAGTGGCAATGAATTATGTTGGATCCTCATGAGGAATCTTTGTCGCCCAAGTGGCAATGGCTTATGAAGGATCCTCATGGAGGAATCTTTTTCGCTTACATAGCAATGAACTATGTTGAATCCTTATAGAGGAATCCTTGTCACCCATGAGGCAATGAATTATGATGGATCCTCATGGAGGAATACTTATCGCCGAAGTGGCAATGACTTATGTTAGATCCTCGTGGAGGAATCCTTGTCGCCTAAGCGACAATGAGTTATGTTAGATCCTCGTGGAGAAATCCATGTCGCCTAAGTGGAAATGACTTACGTTGAATCCTCGTTGAGAAATCCTTGTTGCCCAAGTGGCAATGACTTATGTTTGGTCCTCATGGAGGAATTTATGTCGCCCAAAGGGCTACCAGAACTTAGAATCTTCAATAAGGAGTCGTTTCCCCCACCTCTCACCCCCAAGGGGAAATATAGTGTTTGAAAACCTATTAAGAGTGCTTTAAAATAATTTACTCAATACAAATAGGCAAAACGGTGCAAAGACAAAAAGTGGTGCCTTAAGGCCAAGAATGTCAATAATGAAGTTTTGAAGGGAAATATAACAAGATAAAATCCCCTAAGGGCATAATTAATAATTACATAAAGCCTCTAAGGTCATGGTTAGGAAAATCCACCAAGAGTAAAACAACGAGAAAGCCAAAGACAGAACTACGAGTTCACTTGCCATTCTTCTGGGACGTTGTTCATCTGAAGAGACTTCCTCGCAAACAACATCCTCCTTGGGAGTTTTGTTTGCCCCTTCGTTGGTGTTCTCAGTTTTGACCTGAACGTCCTCATTAGAAGATAGATCAGACGCCTTGGGGAATGACACTTCCTCTTCATCCACTAATTGATTGCCCCATACTACCTTAAATAAGTTCATCCGACTCAAGTTCAAACCAGGTAAAGAAGGGATATATGTTCCTTTGCCCACTCAAAATTCTGGTAGAAAGTATCCATCAATTCTTCCTTAAGGATGAACAATTCTCCTTCCATCTTTTCCTTAGAATGGATGGCAAACTTAAGGGGCTCCTTTAGGCTTTTCTCTAAAAGAGCGGGCGGTTGGCCTCATACACTGCCTTTCTAATGTTCTCTTTAAATGTCGCCTTTGAGTGCTTATGCTCATCGTGAAGGTGAGAAAAATATACCCAAGAAATGGGAGGCTGAATTGTGTATGGGAAAGTTTACTTCTTTTTCTTCAACCTTTTTCAAAACCTAAGATGTCAAGCTTAGATTATGATCCAAGTAAGAGACTGAATCAGATCAGAGTCTAACTTCAGAGCTTGTTGCACATCAGAATGTAAAGGAAAAAGTAAATAAAGAGACACATGATATATCATGATTCCTCTCTGATGACTCGATTCCTTATCGTTTATTTCGATTCAATTCGTGCATGTTTAATTGTATTTTTATCGAGTCGTTATCATTTTATGCATTATTTACTTATGTTTTCTTTCATTTTCCCATTACAGGTCCTATATCAGCCCCATAGAAGGAAAGAACAATAACTGAGCTAAAAGAGAAGAAAAAGTGAAGAAAATGCATGATTCTGCCCCAGCCTGAACTGAATGGCGCTCGCCATCTTCCCAGTGCAAAAGGAATGGCGCTCGCCATAGCAAAAAAGGAGGGAAATTCAAGTTCAACTTAATGGCGTTCGCCATTATGCCTACGGCGGTCGCCATTGTGCGCGGGAGCAGTTTTCCAGAGGCAGTTCTGGCAGTTTGCAAGTTAAACTTCAAATTCGAAATTGTTTTCTTGGAGCCAGTTTCTTTCTATAAATAGACCATCAGAGGTCTGCATTTGAAGATCCAAGAACCCCGCGGAAGCACTGCAGAATTTTCGTTAGCCTACCTACTTACATTACTTTCCAAAGTATCGATCACTCACATCGAGGGATTGATACAACTGTTGTATTTTCTTTTCTGTGTTGCTGATGTACACTTGGATCGATTGCAATTAATAGAAGATTTACTTTTCGTTTATTTTCTTCGCATTTCAGGTTATTTACATTCTGTTTATTCCACTGCATTATTTAATTGTACTTGTATGCAATACAACCTGTTTTACTAATAAATCATAAGTCTGAACTTTATTAAAATTAATCAACATGTTTGCCTTAAAATTCAGCAATGTTATTGTGTTAGAATTAGGTTTAAATATGTCTGAGTAAATTTGCATGAGTCCGTAGATTGAGGATCGTCGTTCCGACGGGTCTCCGTAGAGCCATCAGTGTTTAATTTAATGTTTTCAAAATTATGGTTTTGGTAACTAATCTGAATTTAGGCAGCCTTGTCGTGAGAGCGAGGGGTTGTTTAACAGTGTTTCATCACGAGAGTGAGAAACGCATCTAGGCGTGTCCAATATAGCGAGAGTTTGTGGTGATCGTCGGATAGTAGGCATCGCACATTGAGCCTAAATGCAGCGAGAGCGCTTTAGGGCCTCATTTAGGTTATGTTAGTTTTTAAAGCGCACCTTTTAATTACCGAGCGAGCGAGAGCAAAATCTTGGGGTCATTAGGCGTGGCTTAGTTAATACCACGAGAGCGTGAGATCGAGCCTTTAAATCGGTATTTCCTACAGATCAATTTCGAAACCTTTGTTAACACCCGGATTTTACGGAGTCCCCAAGGAGCACGGAAATCATTCTCCGGTCTCGTCTTTATTGTTGTTTTGCAAATCCCGTTAAAAACCAAATTTCTTTTACCGCCAAATATAGCCTTAGCTTTACACCGCAATAATCGATCACTCTAGGTTGATCATTAGTCCCTGTGGGTTCGACAATCTTTTAATACTACGCGATAAGTTGTATACTTGCAGCAGTAATCCGACCAATACGCAAAGTCGCGATCAAGTTTTTGGCGCCGTTGCCGAGGACTAATTAGTCAATATTGTGATACTTTCGTTGCACAATATAGACTAAGGCAACTTTTTATTTTCCTTTTCGATTTGTCAATTGTATGCCAAACACTCGCTCACAAGGCGAAGAGTTGGGGCAACCAATCAACGAAATCGAACGTTACATACTTCTGAGATGTCGAATTAACGAATTCCTTCTTAGATATAACATCCCAGATCCTCTTATTCCTTACTCAGATTCGGAAACCGAATCAGAACCAGAACAAAACATGGCCGAAGGACCGAGAAACCGTCCTCTAAAGTATTATGTTGTTCCATCACAAGAAGAACCACATAACAGCATTGCTGCCCCAACTATTAACCTAATGATTTCGAGCTGAAACCTTCGCTAATTTCAGCAGTTCAACAAAACCAATTCTCAGGTAATGCTACGGATGACCCGAACCTTCACTTATCAATATTCGTTCAATATGCAGACATCGTAAAAGCCAATGGAGTCAGTTAAGAAGCAATAAGACTAAGACTTTTTCCGTTCTCATTGAGGGATAGAGCTAGAGCTTGGCTCCAGTCTCTACCATCCCACTTAGTGACGACATGGGACGAGTTGAAGAAAGTCTTCTTAGCCAGATATTTCCCACCAAGCAAGACAGCTATGCTGAGAGCCCAAATTAACGGATTAAAGAAAAAAGATAACGAATCTTTATTCGATGCTTGGGAGAGATACAAGGACATACTGAGGCTATGACCACACCATGGACTTGAAGAATGGATGATAATACATACCTTTTACGACAGGCTGTTGTACAATACCAAAATGAATCTGTGTGCTGCCGCAGGCGGTGCTCTAATGGATAAACCGTATGCAGAAGCTTATGAACTCATAGAGACTATGGCTCAAAACCATTTCCAATGGGGAAGTGAACGCGCTGGTGTAGAGAAACCAACTCCGAAAGGAGGAATGCACGAAGTTAATGGTATAGACCGAGTCAATGCTAAAGTGGACGCTATTGCTCAAAAGATCGAAAGTTTAGCAATAGCACCACCAGCAGCTACCGTAGCTGCGGTGACACCAAATTGTGAAATATGCGGAAACCCCGGGCATACAAACGCTGAATGTCAAGTGTTGGCTAGTGCTCCTACCGACCAAGTGAATTACGCTCAAGGGAACCCGTATTCAGACACTTACAATCCTAGCTGGAGAAATCACCTGAACTTCCCGTATAAGAATAACAATGCTTTGAATCGACCAAACCCAATATCTTCTATTCCACCTGGATTTCAGAAAAGAGCGCAACCCGCTCCACCTCTACCTAAAAAGTCAAATCTGGAAATCATGATGGAAAACTTTATGAATGCTCAAGCTCAGCAAAACAGAGATTTCGCAAATCAAAATGCTCACACGAGTGAATTGATGAAACAATTGTCAAGCAAGCTTGATGCTATGGCTACTCATAATAAAATGTTAGAAACCCAAATCACTCAAGTAGCTCAATAACAATCAACTGTAACAGTCCCCGCTGGAACATTTCCTGGCCAACCACAACCAAACCCAAAAGGTCATGCTAACGCTATTACTTTGCAAAGCGAAACAGAATACGATGGACCTGTTAACCCGAGACTCCAAAATTCAGCCATGCACCAAAATTTACCAAAGGGAACCGAGAAAACAAGAGAACCTAACACGGAGAAGGAAGATGAAAGTGGAAAGGCCGCAGAGAAAGAAACACCATATGTGCCTCCGCCACCATACAAACCACCCGTGCCTTATCCCCAAAGACTAGCTAAATCCAAAAACGAAGGACATTTTAAGAAATTCGTAGAGCTTTTAAAGCAAGTGAATATAAGGATACCTTTCACAGAAGCTATTACGCAGATGCCCTCATATGCCAAATTCCTTAAAGAGATCCGATCAAATAAGAAAAAGTTAGAAGATAACGAAACCGTTATGCTCACTGCTGAGTGTAGCGCCATACTTCAAAATAACATGCCTCCTAAACTAAAAGATCCAGGTAGCTTTCCCATACACTGTGTAATCGGAAAGACTGTCATAGACAAAGCGTTATGCGACTTAGGAGCCAGTGTTAGCCTAATGCCCCTATCCACATGTAAGAAACTTGACTTAGGAGACCTGAGGCCAACGAAGATGTCTCTACAACTAGCAGACCGTTCTGTGAAGTATCTAGTAGGTATGCTAGAAAATGTGCCAGTTCGCATAGGTCAGTTTTACATTCCGACGGATTTCGTGATAATGGACATTAAGGAAGATTCTAATATACCAATCAACTTAGGTAGACCATTCTTAGCAACAGCTGGAGCTATAATAGATGTAAAGAAAGGAAAGTTAACCTTCGAAGTAGGGGAAGAAAAAGTCAAATTTATCTTAGCCTAATTCCTAAAGGCCCCTGCTTTAGACGATTCATGTTGTTTTCTAGACGTTATCGACGAATGCGTCAGAGAAATGGAGAAGGAGCCGACAAGGTACACGGAAGTACAAAAGATTCCAGCCCCTCCAATATTCGAGGATGATAACTGGCGTGAGCCATATGAAGACGAAAGTCTAAGAGAATGCCTGGCACTCACACCCGATCCAATGCCTTGCCCAAAGAAACCATCTGTAGAACTAAAAACATTACCCAAAGATCTAAGATATGAATTCCTAGGAACTGAACTTGAAAAACCCGTAATAGTTAATGTCGATTCAGGACAAATAGAAACCGAGAAACTATTGGAAGTCTTGAGGAAATATCCCACAGCTCTTGGATATAACATCTCCGATCTAAAAGGGATAAGTCCATCTATATGTATGCATCGCATCATGATGGAGGAAGATTGTAAGACATCCAGAGAACATCAAAGACGATTGAACCCTGTCCTAAGCGATGTTGTCAAGAGAGAAGTGCAAAAACTATTGGAAGCAGGAATCATATATCTGATATCTGACAGCAAATGGGTCAACCCGGTGCATGTCGCACCGAAGAAGGGTGGTGTCACGGTTGTAACTAACGAAAAAGGCGAGTCTGTAGCCAAACGAACTCAAACTGGATGGAGGATGTGCATAGACTATAGAAAGCTGAATAAGGCTACTAGAAAAGATCATTTTCCTTTACCCTTCATAGACCAAATGCTTGAACGGCTAGCTAAACATTCATATTTCTGTTACTTAGACGGATACTCAGGATTTTTCCAAATACCTATCCATCCTGATGACCAAGAAAAGACCACATTTACCTGCCCCTATGGCACATTTTCCTATCGTCGAATGTCGTTTGGACTGTGTAATGCTCCCGCAACATTTCAGAGATGCATGATGTCGATCTTTGCAGATTTCATAGACGACATAATGGAAGTCTTTATGGACGATTTCTCTGTATGTAGGGAAAGTTTCGAACACTGTCTGTCAAACCTTGAGATGGTATTTGAACGATGCGTCAAAGTGAAACTTGTGTTAAATTGGGAGAAGTGTCATTTCATGGTGCGACAAGGTATAGTTCTTGGACATGTAATATCCGACAGAGGTATTGAAGTAGACAAAGCTAAGATAGAAATCGTAGAAAACCTTCAACCTCTAAAAACAGTTAGAGAAGTACGAAGCTTTTTGGGACATGCCTGTTTTTACCGAAGATTCATTAAAGACTTCTCTAAGATTACAAAACCTTTGACTGGACTACTGATGAAAGAAGTTGAATTCATATTCGATGAAGAATGCTTGAAAGCATTTGAACATCTGAAGAACACTCTTATTACCGCACAAATTATGCAACCACCTGATTGGAGTTTACCATTTGAAATAATATGCGACGCTAGCGACTATGCTGTAGGCGCTGTCTTAGGACAAAGAAAGGATAAAAGGCTTCATGTTATTTACTACGCAAGTAGGACCTTGGACGACGCACAGATGAACTATGTGACCACAGAAAAGGAACTCCTGGCTGTTGTATTCTCCTTAGATAAATTTCGTTCCTATCTAGTGGGAGCAAAAATCATTATCTATACCGATCACGCCGCGATTAGGTATCTGTTGGCTAAGAAGGATGCCAAACCAAAACTCTTGAGATGGATCTTGCTTTTGCAAGAATTCGATTTAGAAATTAAGGATGAGAAAGGTACAGAAAACGTGGTAGCAGATCATCTCTCCAAGATTGAGGATCTAAAGCCCTTACGACAGACTAGTAGCCCAGTTGGAAAGGGAAAGCAAAACTGTAGAATGTTCCTTGTTATTTAACGATGCAGAAACAAATGAAGTAGTAGAAGCAATCTATACTAAAACCACATTGCCATGGTATGATGACTTCGTCAACTACCTAGCAGCCAAGGTGCTTCCACCAGATCTAACATACCAACAGAAGAAGAAATTTTTCCATGATCTTAAACAATATTACTGGGATGAACCCCTACTATTCAAGAGAGGCGCCGGTGGAATATTTCGTCGATGTGTCCCTGAATCGGAAGTAGCGGATATCATATCCCAATGCCATGTTGCACCGTATGAAGGACATGCCAGTACATCAAAAACATGCGCAAAGATATTACAATCTGGCCTCTTTTGGCCAAACCTTTGGAAGGACGTTCACATTGCCGTTATGAACTGTGACCGGTGCCAACGCACTGGAAACGTTTCTAGACGCGATGAGATGCCACAAAAGGGAATTTTAGAAGTTGAAGTCTTTGATGTATGGGGCTTTGATTTCAATGGACCTTTTCCATCTTCCTTTGGAAACAAATACATACTCGTGCAGTTGATTACGTATCAAAATGGATTGAAGCGATAGCTTCTCCTACAAATGACGCACGAGTGGTGGTAAAACTTTTCAAGAACATAATCTTTCCCAGATTCAGTGTACCAAGAATTGTCATTAGTGATGGCGGTTCCCATTTCATTTCGAATGTTTTCGGGAAACTATTGCTTAAATACGGAGTACGACACCGAGTAGCAACACCCTATCACCCTCAAACTAGTGGACAAGTAGAGGTGTCAAATAGGGAAATCAAGCCAATTTTAGAGAAAAGTGTTGCAACCTCTAGGAAGAATTGGTCTACTAAACTTCATGAAGCTCTGTGGGCTTACAGGACAGCCTACAAGACCCCTATAGGAACCACACCATACAAACTAGTTTATGGAAAATCATGCCATCTGCCTGTGGAACTTGAGCATAAAGCTTATTGGGCCATTAAGACCCTGAATATGAATTATAAGGCAGCAGGCGAGAAAAGGATTCTAGATATCCATGAACTAGAGGAACTAAGACTTGATGCCTATGAAAATGCCAGAATATACAAAGAGAGAACCAAGAAGTGGCATGATAAAAGGATAATAGAGAAGGAGTTTAACGAATGAGATATAGTTCTTCTCTTTAACTCTAGGCTTAAACTATTTCCCGAAAAATTATGTTCTAGATGGTCTGGTCCTTTCGAAATTATAAAAGTCCTACAAAGTGGAGCAGTTGAAATAAGAGAAAATTCGAATGAGACGTTCTTTGTGAACGACCAGAGGCTCAAGCACTACCACTTAGTAGAAAACAAGGAATTCATCACTAATTACAAGTTGGAAGAGCTTCCAGCTCTTCCCGACAAATGATGCCCTTTTCAGTTCTAATGTTGAGCTTCTGACATTAAACAAAGCGCTCCATGGGAGCTAAACCACGATCTTTAGTTTTTATTTTACTTTGTTAGTTTTAGGACACTGCATGCATGTTTAGTACAAAGTCTATACCATATGCATTACTGTTTGTTGCATCTCATTATTATTGCTATCATTATCAGTATTATGATTATTATTACCATTTTTATATTATTTATACTAACGCGTAGCTAATAATATTATTCCCCTAATATTGTAATATTTTTCAATTTTTCAGGATAACCTTTCTCTAAGAAACCTTTGACCAACAACCATGCAGACATTTGAGAACCATGCCGTTGTTTTCAGGAACGATGTCTAGAGACGTCGGCTTGAGGCTTTGTCTCAAAGAGACTTTGGTCTGTCCATCTACCCTGACGACTCGGTTATGCAAACCCTTAGCATCCGAGACAGTGTTGTTTTCCTTCTGAGCCAAATAGGCTGGACTCACTTTGCTTTAGAGAAGAGATTTAGCACTTACCGTAACCTGACCTTGGAGTTCCTTAGCTCCCTCTACTATGATGCCACCCGTGGTTTTGGATTTGGCCGTGGATTGGCTACCTTCAGGTTATTTGGAAATAAGTACAAATTCACCCACCATGAATTCGCTGAATTATTGGGTTTTCCTAATGAACCCGATGATGTGACCAAAACCCCTGTTGATGCCTTCACTAGCTATGACCTTCAACATTTCTAGGGTACCATAGCCAGAAACGGTAATGTCGAACCTGATGCCATATTTTCGGAAAACATTCATAATCCTGGATGGAGATATTTCCATAAGGTTCTTGCTCACACTTTCTTTGGCAAAGAAGAGAACATTACATCTGTGTCGAGGGATGAGTTGTATATCATGCTCTGCCCATCCCAATGAAAACCTATCAATGATGCCCCGTATTTTCTTCCTAATTTCAGTCGTATTGCTCGTGATTCCTTTGAGTCGATTTTAATAGGTGGGCTGGTGACTATGATTGCTGATGCAATTAGAATGAGGTACCATCTGAACCGTTCCTTTGCTTTCGGTGGCGTTCGCCCAATGGACATTAGTTTTTGTTTCAACAGAGGCATAATTGCTAATCTTGGCCCGGTTGAATTTGAGTTGTTTATCGATAATGTTGTAGTCCACACTTTCACCTTACCCAACCATGAAAAGACCAGTGTGCACAATAAGTACAATTGGCTCTATAACTTAGAGGTCGTCAATGAGTTTCTGACTCCACCCGACTCTCCTCAGGCCTACGAGAACCGAGATACCATTATGTCTGCCGCGGCCACTCAAGGTTCCGAAATTGATCCTGCTATACCACCCATCAATGTAGTTGCTGCCATTAATGCCCTCCAGTCTGAAGTAGACTCCTTCCTAGATGAGATTTCCTCTCTTCGAGTGGACTTCATTGGACATGGATGTTGTACATGAAGAGTTTGACCATATGTTCCAAATTGTCTACTCCCTTATGCAACATCATGGATGATCCATAGCTGCACCTATTTCCCTGTTTTTCTTAGGATAGTTTGTTTACATGTATAGTGTTTCCCTTTCTTGTATCGTTTGTACTGTTAATTCCCATTCTACTGTATACCGTCGGAATGCCGACGTGTAAATGTAATGCACTACTATTTCTTTTAATGCAAGTTTCCTTTCCTTTAAGTGTTTTTAATATTTAGCATTTTGTGTTTTGCCCATAAAATAAGAAAAACCCAAAAATATTCAAAATTCTGCATTCAGTAGGAGCCAGAACACAAAATTCGTGTCTGAAGCAAAAGGCGCCCGCCATTATGCATAAGGCGCTCGCCATTCCTTTGAACAGGCAGAACGCGTTGTTTTGCTTCAAAACACGTTTTTGCCTCCTCTTCTCCCCATTCAAAACATTCTTGCATGTTCCTTAGACTCCCTAAGCACCTAGTAAACCTCTCATTATCCCACATTAAATTTTAACCATCCATATTCATCCATTTAATCCCTATTTAAACACACTAAACCACACATTACCAATCATCTCTCTCAAAACCCACTTTCCATTCTCTACTCATTTCAGAAAATATTCACAAACACCATCCTCCTAAGAAACAACTATGGAAGCTAACCAAGAGATAGATTACATGGGCATTGAGTTCCCCGAAGGAACGATTGGAGCCACCATGCGTTCGAACTTTCTCCGAGTATCCAAAAGGCCAGACTATGCTACAAGATATCCAGAACCGGAAACTCTTCGCACCTTAGGTCTTTATGATAGCGTCTCGTGGATGCTCGGGAACTTAGGTATGACTCGTTTCTGCTCCATGTTTAATCCCTCTTCCATTAGGCTTACTTATGAATTTCTTAGTTCAGTCCGCTATGTCCATGATACCAACCGCACTACTGGAACCATTTATTTCAGAATGTTTAATGTAGATTATTCGCTAACTCACGAGCAGATAGATGAATATTTTGGTTTTCCTACCGGTGAGGGTCTTGCGACTCAAGCACCCTTGGACAGTGACTGGGAGGAAGGAGCCTTCCAATTCTGGCATCAAATAACCAACACAAGAACCACCAAATGGGAGGGCTTGAAAGCCACGACCATCCATAACCCTGTTATTTGTTACTTTCACCGTATCCTCGCCTCCACCATTTTCGGACGAGAAAACACAGGGAACGTGAATTCTAAGGATCTATTCTTTATTCACTGTGCCCTTTTCCAAACCCGTGTGAATCCTACACCGTTCCTCCTAGTCCATTTTAGTAGTGTAGCGAACAGAGCCGGTGGTTCCATCTGCATAGGCGGTATCATTACCGCCATAGCTATCTCTTTAGATTTAGAGGCCGACTTAGAAAACAAAGAGAGTATACTTTGTCTCTATGCTGACATTGACTTTTTCCGTAATGCGCGGCTTGTCAAGAGTTTGCATCGTAACAAGTATCACTTTATGGTCCGTACACATGAGTTCCGAGGTTTTTCTTTGCCAAATTCTGAGCGTATAAATATGCGTCATAGCACTAATTGACTATTTGATTTAGGAGCCCGTGATTTAGAGGCAGAGAGCGATGAGAGGCACTACCGTGAAGTCATGAGGCAGCATTCTGAGCAGCCTCGTACTCATAGCCATACCACTGACATACCTGGGTCTAGCACCCAAGCACACACCGCACCTTTTTCTGATTTTGCAGGTATTCGTTCATCGTTGGATGAAGTTCTGTCAGAGCTTAGGCAGCAGAGAGAGAGGTCGAGCGTGATGTGCAGATGCAGGATATGCAGAGGAGGCGGTACGAGTTTATGGAGAGAGCCCAGATGGATTTGAGAGATGTTGTCTCAGAAATGGCGGGATTGCGCAGAGAAGTGAACCGTATTGCAGACTGTGTCCAGCATGTGCCCCAGGACAACCCAGCCTTCAGGCAGGATAAACACCCTCGTGGAGGGCGTGCTCGCTATCATTGATGTACCCAGGTTTATTGCTCCTTCTTTCACCTTAGGCTAAGACATTGAGGACAATGTCTAGTTTAAGTGTGGGGGAGGAGTCGTTTATTGCTTTTATTTATTTCCTGCTTTCTAGTTTAGGTTGTTTTCATTATCGAGTCATATGCATGTTTGAGTCGTTTTTACTTTACGTTTTTCCTGTGTCTAATAACTCCCTTATTTGACCCCAATTTCAAAAAAAAAATCGTTTTGACTCAATGGCATGACACATATAGTATAGGTTGTTTCATTCTTTGATTTAGGCTAGGTAGGCGGACTTGGGAAAGTTTTGAAAATATCAGTACCGTTCCTACACCTTTGATTCCCTAAGTATGTGATATTGATTTAAATAGACATTATGCCATGACCTTATGCCTAGTTTCTTAGAAGTAGCCTCTTTATTAGTTTATACTAGCAGTCAGCACCATCCTTGTGTACGAACTAAGTAACGAACCGATGCAAATATGTGTGATCTCAAAATTTGAATGATGTGATTTTTATAGAAAAAAAAACAAATGAAAGACATGTTCCCGCTAAGTTAGGTGGTCCTCCCCCGACCATTTAGCCTAAAGGTTCGGACTCTTGAAATTCGTAAGCAAAAGAAAGTATAATGTGCGAAAAGAAAAAAAAGGAAAAAAAAATTGTGTTGAATAAGAGATCATAAAACACTAACAGGTTCGCTTACCATGTAAGTACAAAGGATAACGGGCTTAATGTGATTGCGCGAGAATGAAAAAGAGGTGAAATAAGATGAAGGATATAGGTCTAGTTATAATTTCATGATTTGAATTGGTATTGCATAGGAAGGGAGTATTCGTTCACTTTTGTGGAGTCATGTCGTTACGGTATCCTTGTTTTCACTATCTAGTACCTATCTGTTTTACTGTAGCCTAGCAACCTTGTGCTTAGATTATTTTTGTTGTGCCTAAGAGTCGAACATCATGCTTACTGTTTTATTACATTGGGAGTTTGCCTGAGGACAGGTAAAAGTCTTAGTGTGGGGGAGTTTGATGACTCGATTCTGTATCGTTTATTTCGATTCAATTCGTGCATGTTTAATTGTATTTTTATCGAGTCGTTATCATTTTATGCATTATTTACTTATGTTTTCTTTAATTTTCCCATGACAGGTCCTATATCAGTCCCATAGAAGGAAAGAACAAGAACTAAGCTAAAAGAGTAGAAAAAGTGAAGAAAATGCATGATTCTGCCCCAGCCTGAACTGAATGGCGTTCGCCATCTTCCCAGTGCAAAAGGAATGGCGCTTGTCATAGCAAAAAAGGAGGGAAATTCAAGTTCAACTGAATGGCGTTCGCCATTATGCCTACGGCGGTCGCCATTGTGCGCGGGAGCAGTTTTCCAGAGGCAGTTCTGGCAGTTTGCAAGTTAAACTTCAAATTCGAAATTGTTTTCTTGGAGCCAGTTTCTTTCTATAAATAGACCATCAGGGGTCTGCATTTGAAGATCCAAGAACCCCGCGGAAGCGCTGCAGAATTTTCGTTAGCCTACCTACTTACATTACTTTCCAAAGTATCGATCACTCACATCGAGGGATTGATACAACTATTGTATTTTCTTTTCTGTGTTGCTGATGTGCACTTGGATCGATTGCAATTAATAGAAGATTTACTTTTTGTTTATTTTCTTCGCATTTCAGGTTATTTACATTATGTTTATTCCACTGCATTATTTAATTGTACTTGTATGCAATACAACCTGTTTTACTAATAAATCATAAGTCTGAACTTTATTAAAATTAATCAACATGTTTGCCTTAAAATTCAGCAATGTTATTGTGTTAGAATTAGGTTTAAATATGTCTGAGTAGATTTGCATGAGTCCGTAGATTGAGGACCGTCGTTCCGACGGGTCTCCGTAGAGCCATCAGTGTTTAATTTAATGTTTTCAAAATTCTAGTTTTGGTGTCTAATCTGAATTTAGGCAGCCTTGTCGTGAGAGCGAGGGGTTGTTTAACAGCGTTTCGTCACGAGAGTGAGAAACGCACCAAGGCGTGTCCAATAGAGCGAGAGTTTGAGGTGATCGTCGGATAGTAGGCGTCGGACATTGAGCCTAAATGCAGCGAGAGCGCTTTAAGGCCTCATTTAGGTTATGTTAGTTTTCAAAGCGCGCCTTTTAATTACCGAGCGAGCGAGAGCAAAATCTTGGGGTCATTAGGCGTGGCTTGGTTAATACCGCGAGAGCGTGAGATCGAGCCTTTAAACCGGTATTTCCTACAGACCAATTTCGAAACCTTTGTTAACACCCGAATTTTACGGAGTCCCCAAGGAGCACGGAAATCATTCTCTGGTCTCGTCTTTATTGTTGTTTTGCAAATCCCGTTAAAAACCAAATTTCTTTTACCGCCAAATCTAGCCTTAGCTTTACGCCGCAATAATCGATCACTCTAGGTTGATCATTAGTCCCTGTGGGTTCGACAATCTTTTAAAACTACGCGATAAGTTGTATACTTGCAGCAGTAATTCGACCAATACGCAAAGTCGCGATCACTCTCAACCCGAGAGTAGTTCAGTCTCCTTGCAACACACGAGATTTTTCATTATAATCAACAGATTACAATTTGCTCAATCAAACTAGAAAGAGACTTTTGCTCAAGCCCTCAAGCAAGATACTTCCTTGCCTAAACAACGTGTTCAGGACTTCATGTTTAATCCCACAGAAAGAGACTTCTTGCTCAATCATACCAGATTGAGACTTTCTACTCTACCCTCAGGCATGAGACTTCAATGCTCAATCACACTGATCGAGACTTCTTTGCTTTTCCCTTAAGCATGAGACTTCAATGCTCAATCACACTGATCGAGACTTCCTTGCTCTGCCCTCAAGCATGAGACTTCAATGCTCAATCACACTGATCAAGACTTCCTTGCTTTATTCTCAAGCATGAGACTTCAATGCTCAATCACACTGATCGAGACTTCCTTTGAGCACAAAGGCTTGAGTCTTCAGATTATCATAACAAAAGAGTATGGTATTAACCTTGTGTTTATATGTGTGCTTCTTAGTTAAGCAGATACACAGAGGTGTTACACTCTTGAGCTGAATACAAATTGATTGCTTCTCTTCTTGCACATATTTTTATTCTTTGTTGTGTCTTTCTATTATGTTGATCTTCTTGATCATATTCACACATTCTTTTCTCAAGTCATATGCGAATGTGTTTCTCTCTGCTCTCACACACTTAACCCTTTTGGTTATATTTCTTTTTGTGTGTTTCTCTCACATGTGTTTTCTGTGTGACACAGTCTCTCACTCAACCCATTTTTGTGAACTCAGTTATCTATGCTTCAACCCTCATTCGTTCCCCCCTCTATTTTGAATGTCTTGAATTTTCTTCTTATAAAGATGTTGAGAATAGATCCGTGAAGATTGAAATTACCCATGATACAAGTAGTCGTTGAAGGTCTTTAGCTAGAGCACATAAAGTGAACTATATACTCAGTTAGCATAAAGACGTTGAGAGAAGCAGAGTAGAGTTCAGAATAATTGAAGAGATAAGATCTTGACAACGTTACTTTTTGCTTGATTATACATAAGGTAGTGTACCGTTGTCACGAGATCTTCTTTTAGATAACTTCTGATCAGAGACTTCTTGTAGATGTTTGTCAAAGCTTGATTTGAGTTATTGTTATCTTTATACTTAACTCCCTAAATTAGAGGCTTTTTATAGAATTAGTTAAAGCATGATCAGAAGTTAAAGTATGTCTTCAGTACCTGGTTGGAATGAGACTTTAGAGTCTTGAGTTCGCAGGTTCCGAGCTTACCTTTATTAGAGTCAGAACTAATCTAGATGAACACTTTTAGAGTTGTTGACTTGATTTAGACAAAATTCCTTTGAAACAGAATCTTCAGAATTGTTGATGAAACTGTGTTCAGAAGTAGCAGAGTCATTCCTTATGACAGAGTCTGCTTGCTTTAAACGACTATAGTTTTCAGAACCTTGTTGATCTTTGAATTTCAAGTAAGCTTAGGTTCATGTGAAAAACTTGAGTTGACTCTTCAGGTCTGAATGCTTGGTTCTGATCCTTTAGATTCATAACAACTTTTCTTTTCTTTAATGATTCTTCTAAGTGATTAACTTGATTTATACCAAGGTTAATGTCTTTTGATCTTACACACTTAAACAACCATTAGTAAATCCTATTGTCCTTTAAATACTTTGTTATCATCAAAACCTTTTAAGGGTGTGAACAAATCCTGTTCCAACGCATCGAACTCTATGGGTAGCTTTTTTACTATTTCCTGCCCTTTGGTCAGAGATTCCTTGGCATGTCTGGACTTTAGGTCACTCGGAGTTTTGGTGTTATTCTCACTGAGCACTCGCTTCATCAGCATGCCTTTAAGCATATGATTATCCACCATTCCGGATAATTTATGAGTCGTTGTCTGACGAATTGCCTTAAAGTCACTAGGAAAGTCTTCATGGAAGAGGAGTCGAGTGTGGGTGTATTTTATTGCATTGAACATTGCATCAGTCCACAACAAAGAGTGTTAGGGAGGGTCAAATTGAATTGGTGAGCTAGTGCGTTGTTTGTCATCTCCATCCTCTTCAAGGATTACAGAGGCGTTGTCCTTTAGGACAGAAGAAGAACTTTTATCTTGCTTTAAGCTTTTAGAAATGCGAGTCTCGGTAAGGGTGATCCCTTCGACACCTCTCTTGTCTCCTTTTGTGATGAGGTCACCCTTGTGATTTTTCTGACTATCAATCCATTGCTCTTGGCGCTCCACCTTTTTCCTGGCCAGGCAAGCTTTTCAGACGGGTAAATACTCCTAACAAACTGAGAATAACTATAGTCTTAGTCTTAGACTTACGCCACTGGTCTTCGGTCCAAGTCAAAGGACTTTGAGGAGTGTCATCATCCCCAGTTGTGACCATGGAGGCGCCATGTCACCCCCTGACTCTCATAAACCTATCTTTCCAATTTTGTAATGTTTGGAGTGAGGCTTGAATAGTGTCCTCCCAAACTTGATGCACAGAGTTACCCGATTGCCTTTCGTACCAGTCTTAATATCATAAAAAGAGATGAATAACAGTATGGTGAGGTTGACATCCAATCGTCGACATATAATCTCAAAGGCCCTAATAAAGCCCTGGTCATTTGGCGAAATCTAGGAAGGAGCAACATTTGTAGTTGCTAAAACCTCTAGTTCGAACAATGTGAAGGCAAGCTATCATTAGTTGTTGGAAGTTTCTTAGGAACAAATAGTAAGAAAGCGAGTCATTATCACTCGCATAACTACCAGTGCTCTCATAAGTTCCAAACATACCTATTTCCGTTCTGCATTCATCATGCATCGCAGATGAAATTGGTAATATTAAAGATTTTTGTAAACATAGAGGAGAATTTAAAGAAAAAGTATTTAGAGTAAAGTAAAACCATTCGGTCCTCGCTTTAGGATGGACAATGTCAAAAAGATATGTAATAATCAATGAACCACTTGCAAATGTATCATGGGGCTTGACTTTCATTAGTTTAATCGGACTCATGAAGACCATGCAATCATAGCTAAACACTAGATTTGCTGAGCCATGTAATTACTTTATTCTGATTGATAGTAACATGTTCTACACCTTCAAATTTCACCCAAACTAAAAAAAAAAAAAAAACTAACATTTCACATCAGAACAATTGAACCTTCCTTTGGTTTACTGAGCAAATAAAGTAGATTGTCTTTTTGTAACGAGAATGCTTAAACATTACTACTTCATTGACAATACTAGTTAACGAACTAATCTTCTAGGGCCACTTTATCTCATAATAATAATGATTATTCTCTTTTCCCCCTTATAAAACCCATTCAACCCATCTTTGATTTCAACATCTAAAATCTAAACAATAATCAAGTACTCTTAGTTAGCATGGCTTTCATGACTACATTCTTGAATTTAATTATCATGCTTTCAGTTGTTTCTACAGGCAAATCACTGAGCTTAAACTACTATGAAAAGACATGCCATGATCTGGAGTTTATTGTTTTGAAGGCAGTGAAGGATGCTACTGCTAAGGACAAAACTGTTCCAGCAGCACTTCTGCGAATGCACTTCCATGATTGCTTCGTTCGAGTATTGCTATAACAAACTTCTTTCTTCTTGACATTGTTTTTTTTCTGTTTTCTTTTTCCCCATGCCATTTATACAGTTCGATTATTCATTTCAACGAGTCTTTTTTTTCTCCCTATACTTTTGAAGGGATGTGATGCCTCTGTGCTGCTAAACTCGAAAGGAAACAACAAAGCAGAAAAGGATGGACCACCAAACATTTCCTTGCATGCATTCTATGTTATTGATAATGCAAAGAAAGCATTAGAAGCTAAATGCCCTGGTGTAGTTTCTTGTGCTGATATCCTTGCTCTCGCAGCAAGAGACGCCGTTTATCTGGTAATAAAACAAAATCATGAACCAATGTTCTCTTCATTGAGATTCCATTATGTTCTGGTTTTTCGCATAAGGGAACTTCTATTTGTTAGTTTAAATTAATGGTAAATCTATCATATTCTACAGTCTGGAGGACCGAAATGGGATGTTCCTAAAGGAAGAAAGGATGGAAGAACATCTAAGGCCAGTGAAACAAGACAATTACCAGCACCAACATTCAATATATCACAACTGCAGCAAAGCTTCTCGCAAAGAGCATTGTCAGCCGAAGACTTGGTAGCTCTGTCAGGTAAACTATTCCGCAAGTTATAAACCACCAAAACTTCACCACTTTTCATGTTTTCTAATTTATATTTGAATGGAGTTAAAAAGTAACGTGTTTTGACCGATATGTAGGAGGGCATACCTTAGGTTTCTCTGACTGCTCATCTTTCCGGAACAGAATCCAAAACTTTAATGCTACACATCAAGTGGACCCTTCATTAAATCCGTCGTTTGCAGCAAAACTAAAATCAACTTGTCTGTTGAAAAATAATGCAAAAAATGCTGGCGCCACGATGGACCCTTCTTCAACAACTTTCGATAATACATATTACAAGTTGATCCTCCAACAAAAAGGCTTGTTTTCTTCTGATCAGGCTTTGCTTGACAGCCCAAACACCAAGCGCTTGGTTTCTAAGTTTGCCGCCTCACAAGAGGCTTTCTACAAAGCTTTTGCAAAGTCCATGATCAAAATGAGTAGCATCAACGGTGGGCAGGAAGTTAGAAAGGACTGCAGAAAAATCAATTAGAAAGCCTTAATTTAGTTCAAGTTAAACTATGTATTTCAGTCAAGCTATTGTATTAAAAGTGGTGGGTCACATTTTGAAACTTGTAAGAATATTGTGCTTTTTCATATATAAAGAAATGTGTATTCTTGTATCAGTAAAATAAAAGCTCAAGCTTGTTTTGGCAAATCAATTTAGAAATATGCTTATAAGTTATAAGTTACAAGTAATCTTAAGAAATAAGTCAAGAAATGTTTCATTCAGCCACATGAGCTCTGCTTCTCCAAGGATGGTTTGAAATAACAGATAAGAATGCAAAACTCAACATTTGAAAATAATTCAAAATAGTCATAAGGGTTTTAGGCTTAACCATTTGACTACATGTAAACATCTTTTCAGTTACTCTGATAAAATCCCAAGTTATTCTTAACAGTAAATCAAATCAAGCCCAAATACAACTCTTAAAGCAGTTGAAATAAATAATGCTGGAAATTCCTTACTGTGAGCCATCTCAATTGCCCCATCCAAATTTTACTATTTGCTGCTAATTGCTGCCATGTTTTCATATTTTAAGCAACATCGAAAATTCGAAATAAAAAGGAAGTCTGTTTCTTCTTCATCAAATGTGAGAAGTATGATATCAATTTTGAGAGGTATTCCTTTAAAATGATCGAGTCCTACCTAGTCTGTTGCTTGATCATCGACAATAAGAATTAAGAACAACATAGATGGCAGCAGCATCGCCTAAAATTACAAATACTCCTTAAAAAAAAGATAAAATTTTGAGGTACCTCAAGCATTATCTTTCGACATTAGAGTCATCTCTACTAATTGGATGTTACCACTTAGCTGAGAAGCCTTGAAGGATGGCAGGATAGAAAACCCATCAAGAAGCTTGACACACTTCAAACCCCATTTTCGCATCAAAAACTCAATAAGGTGATGTCCACTGCAAATTATTGCATAGCTAAGTTAAAAAAATCTATTAAAATATATAGAAGACGCATAGGATAGAGTTAAAACTAAATTGCTTCACAAGTTCTGAGCATCCGAGAGAATGAAAAGTACCTTCTATTATGATATGAAGTTATAAAAGTTGATCCAGGTGAATTTCGGAGCAAGAATGTCACAGTTGCAAAGAGGTCGTCAAAAGCTAAATAATGTAAAAGAAACAATACTTAGGTACATCAAATCCACAGATGATGGTAAGAAAAAACTGAAACAGGCCCTTTTCTCACCGTTCGAGTCATACAACACGTCAGCCCCTAGAATAATTGTAGGTCGTAAATCAAATATGGACGAATCCCAAACTCCCCACGTCAATCCTAGCACCTTCAAAAGAAGCCAATGCTTACAAACATGATAGAAATAAAAACCTCAAGACCAGTTATTGTTTAATAATAACCATCCTTCTGAAATTCCATGATATATATACACAGTGTTATTCTAATATATAATAGCTTACATTGCACTCAAGTTTATTCAAGTCACAAACTCTTCTCATGTTGTCAAGCACCTGCAAGTCCAGAACAAGCCGCAGTCATTTGACAGATCAACAAGTTCCCGAATTCGACCATTAAATAACTAAACTGATAAATAACAATACTACGAAAATTGAAAACCATTCTCACATTCGCAAACCGAGATACAGTCGGATTCAACGCAACACTTAGGACAAGTTTGGTAAACATGCACCTTAATTAAAAGCTTATCAAAACCCATGTACATATTGAACATGCGATTATATAAACTTGCCGAAATATTAGTAGATAAACAGTTTTACAATGACATGATGAACATGCATATCTTTAATCCGAAATACCAATGATTATAGAAACTAAATCAACCTCTAACCAAAATTTTCCAAACACTCCTTATTCAAAAAAAATATCAATATATAAACAGGAAGAAAGAATATGACAGTGAAAGGGTAATACCTCCAATCTGCTGGAGTCATCGGTAAGAGTGACATTGGCACCAATTTTTGCCGCAACCAAACCAGGTAAGCAAGTTCCAGCACCAAGCTGCACGAATATTGATAAGAAATCATAGAAAATAAACTCCATATAATCACGAAATTCGAAAAAAAAAACTCACCTCAACAACGTTAGCTTCTGAAAATCGCTGCTTCTGCTGCCAAACATACTCGCCGAGAATTACAGCGCAAGGCCACACGTATAGGCCGTAATCTTCCCTCATGTTCTGTGTTGAAAATTTGAAATCATAGAACAGCATTAGGTTTGTTAGTTTGAGATTTCGGGGTGACGAAATTGGTGTTTGGGAAGTGGAAATTGAGCACCTCAACGATGGAGATGCAGATAGTTTCGGAATTGTCGCTGAAATTGTGCTGAGAAATTGTGCTCATTGTGGCGGTGTTATCAGATTCTTCGTCCCAATCATTCTCGTCCATGATCCCGCAAAAAAGGGGGAATTTAGGTTAAATTCCAAAACGTATCAGAATCTAATTGAATTCAAAATCTCATGCATTGCTTTCTTTTCTTTTCTTGAATGAAAAATGCAATTGTCATTCATTTTAGAGTTAATACATATTTTAGATCATGTCATATAGGACGAATTTGAAAAAAGATCTTGATAAAAAAAAACTTAGATTATGTCTCTGCCATTTTGAAGATAACAAGGTTAGAACCAATATTCTCATGGTTGAGGGGAGATACTCTTCCACTAGACCATTTAGTTCTTTTTGTTTATGTTTTAACTTCAAATATATATATTACAACATTTCAATTAACAATTAAATTAACACTTAAATTAACATATTAAATACATAAATGACTTTAAATATATACTATAACTTATTATTATTTTATTTTACGATCAATTTATTATTTTATTTATTTATTTGTTTAATTTCAATTTAATATTTTATTTTATTTATTTATTTTATTTAATTTCAGTTTTATTTATTTTATTTAAATATATACGTTAATATTTATTTTCAGTTAATTTATTATTTAATATTTATATTTATATTCAGTTTATTTATTACTAAATTTATTTTCAGTTTATTTATTATTTATTTTCAGTTTATATTTATATTCAGTTTATTTATTTAATATTTAGTTTATTTATTTATTTATTTAGTTTATTTATTTATATTCAGTTTATTTATTACTAAATTTATTTTCAGTTTATTTATTATTTATTTTCAGTTTATATTTATATTCAGTTTATATTTATATTCAGTTTATTTATTTAATATTTAGTTTATTTATTTATTTATTTATTTATTTAGTTTATTTATTTATTTAGTTTATTTATTTATTTATTTATTTATTCAGTTTATTTATTTAATATTTATTTTATTTAGTTTAATTATTTATTTATTTAGTTTATTTATTTATTTAGTTTATTTATTTATATATTTATTTATTCAGTTTATTTATTTAATATTTAGTTTATTTATTTATTTATTTTTATATTTATATTTAGTTTATTTATTTTCAGTTTGTTTATTAAATATTAAATAAAAATAATAATATTTAGTTTAAATAAATAAATAAACTAAATAAATAAATAAATAAATAAACTAAATATTAAATAAATAAACTGAATATAAATATAAACTGAAAATAAATAATAAATAAACTGAAAATAAATTTATTAATAAATAAATTGAATATAAATAAATAAACTAAATAAATAAACTAAATATTAAATAAATAAACTGAATATAAATATAAACTGAAAATAAATAATAAATAAACTGAAAATAAATTTAGTAATAAATAAACTGAATATAAATATAAATATTAAATAATAAATTAACTGAAAATAAATATTAACGTATATTTTTAAATAAAATAAATAAAACTGAAATAAAATAAAATAAATAAATAAAATAAAATATTAAACTGAAATTAAAAAAATAAATAAATAAAATAAAAAATTGATCATAAAATAAAATAATAATAAGTTATAGTATTTATTTAAAGTCATTTATGTATTTAATATGTTAATTTAAGTGTTAATTTAATTGTTAATTGAAATGTTGTAATATATACATTTGAAGTTAACAAATAGACAAGAAGAACTAAATGGCTTAGTGGAAGAGTATCTCTTTGCAACCATGAGAACATGAGTTCAAATCTTGGGGAGGGCAAAAATTTTGATTTTTGATCTTTAAACATTTCAACATTCAAATAATAAAATAATAGTAAAATGTCACGCGTGTAATTAAAATATAATGAAAATAAACATAAAAATCCAAGTAAGCGCCACGTCACATTAAAAAAATAAATAAAATAAAAAAAATGCTGACTGTGTGAACTGAGGGGCCAAAATGAAAGAATCTTCAAATGGCAGGGACGGAATCTAAGTTTTTTTTTTACAGGGTCCTTTTTCGAATTCGCCCCATATGGCAGGGTCTAAAATGTGTATTAACCCTTCATTTTATTTTACAAAACTGTTTTTTAATTTTTAAAATTTTAAAATGATAAAAGATATAGTTTTAAATAGTTACTAGTAACATACCCGTGCTGTCGCACGGGTCTCATATGGATTCAAACATTGTGGTACAAAAATAAAAATTTAAAGTATTATTTTTTATCGGTATATATCATTAATGCAATCAATATAATGTAATAGATTTTAGAAAATAAAAAATACATTTTGATTATATTTTTAAGGGAATGATTTCTTAATAAATAGGTAGTGATATGCCATTATATTAGATCAAAATGAAACGTAATGTTTTCTTAATGTATCAACCAAGTAGATAAAATGCTAAACCATGAACAAAATTTATAGTTTTCCCTTTATGAAAAAGAGACAACCAATTCGCATGTTAGAAATGAAATGGCATTCAATATATAAAGGAGCAAATACTTAAAATTAATGTTTATCGGTATCCATCAATACATAATTCAGGCTGATTGTTCATAAAACAAAAGATTAAAACCATTCCACAAAACATTTCAAATGATAAACTATTGATTAACTTAGGAACTCATACTACGGACAAAATTCACTCGTCTTCTTGACCACCGAAACATAAATCCTATTTGAGGATTGTTTAATTTTGAAACGAATACAATCTCCCTTTTCAAGCTTCCTATCCTCTACGAATCTCAACCACCCATGCCACATGAACTTTTCAAGTTATTTTACCTTGCCGTTACGCTTTGCACAGTGAATTCTAACAGTGTAAACCCTTCCGCGGTCTGTATCCACAAGCTGAATGTGCCTCTGGTTTATGTCCAGAAAGTTTATGCTAACAGTGCAAGGAATGTGCTGCAATGAATTGAACAAAAAAGTTTCAATTTAGATAAATAAGTGTCATAATCAGAGACACAATTTAATATAACTATGATAACTCACCATGACATTTTTCGACCATTTTATGCCACAGCTTACTTCCTTCTCCCATTCATATGCTTCGTTCAAATGTTGTTGCAAAGAATCCTCGGCAGATACAAACAACTCCTGTGCAGCATCACATCCATGAACTTGAGCAGCCTGCTGCTGCACTTCCAAAGCCGGCATTTCGGAATCTACATATTGGACTGTACCTTCAACCTGGTCTCCTAATGCTTTGTCGGTCCTACTGTTATGATAGCATAAGATTTGGATTCGACAATAACTTTACGAAACTTCGACAACATAATAATATGAAACATACCTCCATGTGCAGTGCTGTGAATCACCGTCCAAGGTTACAGGTGGTAGGATTGGCCGGCTTGAAACATTTGATGGTGGTTCAGCAAATCTCACCTTCTTGATTAATACACCATGAACCATATCCGGGTTTCCATTATTTGGCTCCCCGTAAAGTTGAGACATCTTATTCTCCAACTCCCTCTTCTCTCTCAAGTAAGCTTCAAGATTTCTGGGAGAACAAACAATGATCAGCTTTAAGAGTTTATTTATATGCACCGTGACAAACCATGATTACAAATTAAACTCACCATGAAAGAATCAAATGAGAATTATTAATAAAACCATGACAGAATCAAATGAACAGTATTAATACAAACCATGACAATGAAATTAAACTCACCATGACAGAATCAAATGAGCAGTATCAGACACAACATGAAAAATCGTTTTATATAAACAGTGCATTTCTGGACACACAATGTTATAGAGATACATAAACAGCTAAATCAAATAGAAACAGTGAACTTTTCTCCAAACACTCAATGTTTTTATTACAATCAACAATCAGATAAGTATCTATTTACAATCTTTTATCCCATACCTTAACTGCCTCTGCTTAATCTCCTCATATGACCGCTTGTGTGCTTCATCCTTTGCTAAAAATTCCCTACAAAACAGAAATATATATATTAGGTTAAGATTAAGTGTTGTTTGTTGCAATGCTGATCATCGTCCTATACAGAGCATACTGGGTACTTGACATTATGTTGTTCGAAAATGATTCATATTCTGCAATAACATGCTTGAGAATGATTCTTACCCGGAATCGTCGGTCAGAGTTGTTTTACGGGTTCGATGCTCTTCCTTTGAGAGGTCGAGAACCGTCTTCCCCTTTGCATCACGAAGCAGTATATTTTCATTTGACATTGCTTGATTCAAACTGGATGCATTAAAGAAGAAAAGAACACACATAAGACAATATATACAAACTAAATCAGTTACATGCACACAGAGAGATTAGACTTACAGTTCAGAGTGAGTGCTGGGTTTGCTTTGTTCCATGTACAGTAATTTTTCGTTTTCTTGAAAGTTCAGCGTAAGTGTATTGAAATGCCAAAGGTTTCCCATTCAAAACTATGTATACCAATTATCATTAAATTTTGTCATTCATTATTTTTATTAGCGCCTTTCCACTACCAACCATTTTAAAATCTATTTTTTTAACTCTTCATATATTCTTACATATAAATACATTATTATTTATACTAATAAAAATAAATAAAATTAAGGCTTAAATAATGTTTTCGTCCCTGTAAGTTGGCGAGTTTTTGGTTTTGGTCCCTGAATCTTTTTTTTTTTCGGTCCAAGTCCTTAACATTTGATTTCTTTTTGTGATTAGTCCCTGACGTCAAACTTCCGTTACAAAAATGATGATGTGGCTAACGGTGATGATGTGGCAAGTTTTTTTAATCATTTTTCATTTATTTTAATCTCCGATAATTCCACATCATCATTTTGATTTTGGTCCCTGTAGTTAAAGAAAGCAAAACTTCAAATTTTGGTCCCAAAAGGACTTAAACCCATGACCTTTGCTTCCACAACATGATTATTAACCACTAGTCCATTTAACTCACTTGTGTTTTTATTTGCAACAAATTTATATATTACATAAATCCAATATTTACTATTTAATACTTATATTTGAAATACTGCACTTATTTAATACAATTAGTATAAATTATTTTATACTGATAATATAAATTATTTTATAGAGTTTAATACTTAATACTTATTAATATAAATAAAAATTATTTAATATAAATATTTATATATACTGTTAGTATAAATTATTTATTATAATTAGTATAATTATTTTATTAATTAGTAAAATAATTAGTCTTTAAACTAGTAAAATAATTGAAATAGGAAAATTATTAAACCAAATATTTAATAAACCAAATAATTATTAATTAATAAAATAATTAGTCTTTAAACTAGTAAAATAGTTGCAATATTTAGTATATCAAATAATTATTTTATTAAATATTTAGTAAATAATACTGTAATTATTTAATAAAAATGATTAATATTAAAATTAAAATTATTTAATAATAATATAATTGAAATTATTTAATAAAATTGTAATTAATAATACTGTAATTATTTCAGTAATTAATAATGTTGTAGTTTAAATTGTTTAATAATACTGTAATTAAAATTATTTAACAAACTAATCAAATAATATTTCACTAAGATTAATAAACTAATTATTTAATAGTATAATATTTAATAAACTAATTAATATATTTGATTAATTACTGGAATAAAAACTGGTTATAGTTGTTTGCTTTGCTACCACAATAATTAATCCCTTCACAAAGTATGCTATTTTATTCATAAATAGTAATTAATAAATGGTAATTAATTATTAAATAATTAATTTTTAATCAACTTATTAAATATTAAACAATTATTTTATATTATTTCAACTATTTTCATAATATTATGAAATAATACTACATACTGCAACTATTATATTTTAATTATATTTTTATTGATTTTATGAAATAATATTAATATTATTAAATAGTTTATTAAATATTTCAACTATTTAGTTACTTAACATTATTAAATACTTTTATACAGTTTTTTAAAATACTTTTTTAATAGTTTATTAAATAGATTTTTAAAATACTTGATAAATAGTTTTTTAAATATTAGATATGTTATTAAGTAATTTATATTTCAACTATTAAAATATTAAATAGGTTATTAAATATTAAATAGTTTATTAATTAATTTATATTTTAAATAGATAAAATAGTTTATAATCAATAGATAAAACAGTTTATTTAAAATAATTTATTAACTAATTTATATTTTAATTTTTATTAAATAGATAAAATAGTTTATTTAATATTTATATTTTAACTATTTTATTAAATATTAATAAAATATTAATATCATTAAATAACTATTTACATAACTATTTCAACTATTATTTCAAATAGTTTAAACTAACTTAGTTAATTTATTCAATATTTTAACTATTTAAATAAGTGGCTGAAATATTATTAAATATTTAATAAAATAATTAATAAACTAATTATTAGTTATATTATTTAATAGCTGAAATATTTATTAAACTTATTATTAGTTGAAATATGTAGGTTGGTTTAGTAATATATTAGTTATATCATTTATGTAATATATAAATTTGTTGAAATGAATTAACCAAATATGTAAGTTGGTGTTGTGATTATGTACTTTCATATAAACCCAATGATCTTGGGTTCAACTCCTTTTGGGACCATTTTTAAACTTTGCATTAGCCTTTAAATCAACACAAAAAAAATAAATAAAAAAATAATGTTGACGAGGACTTAAAAAAAACGAAATAAAAAAATAATGCTGACGAGGACTTAAAAAAAACGAAAAAACACCTTGCCACGTCAGCGGTAGGAACCACATCAGCCCTGCCATGTCATCACCGTTAGCCACATCATCATTTTTGTAACGGAAGTTTGACGTCAGGGACTAATCACAAAAAGAAATCAAATGTTAAGGACTTGGACCGAAAAAAAAAAGATTCAGGGACTAAAACCAAAAACTCGCCAACTTACAGGGACGAAAACATTATTTAAGCCTAAAATTAATTATTAATAATTATTCTTTGAATTTAGTTAAATATTAAACATATGATTTGATTAAAACATAATTAATTTTAATTATTTTAATGTTACATAACAGGTCATTTGTTGGTATTAGGCCCATACCTAAAATTAACCTTGTCATTTGACCTTTATGCATGTTGCATGTTTCATCAAGTTAGTGAAGAACAATGGCAGCCTCAAAGGAATTGAGTTGTGCAAAACAGAACGATGACGACAAAGAATCGATCAGGTAAACCTCTAATTTAGATTGTATTTGTCAGAGAAAAAGTTTGTCATACGATTATATATTCATTTGTTGTTATTCAAGATACCATGGGAATTGTTGTATAGTTAATCTCAGATGTTTTATTTTACAACTGACTTATTGGGTTTATAAACAAATGGGATTTGTGTTTTACATAAACGGATTGTAATTTTTAGGGTTTGTAAACAAATCAGATTTAGGAATTGTATTATAAGATGTGATTGGCATACAGATAAATGACAATGTTTTTTATTTATTGCAAGTTTTCAATATGCAAAGGAGATAGTAGATCAGCTGTATACAGAAGTTACTGGACATGCACCCGGAAAGAAACCTATGAAGAAAGTGAAAAAACCTTGTAATTCTAAGAACATAGGTGACAGGACACATAAAAAGGGGAGACGATCATTAACTAATCCTATTCTTGTTGGTGACGATGATGAAATCATAGAAATTCCTCGTAATGAATTTCGTTTGGCTGTGCAGGCAAGAAATGAGGAGGTATATTGAATTTGATGCTGTATATGTTATTATACTTATGTGTTAACTTAAAATCTAATGGAAATATGTATCGATGCTGTATATTGAATTTGATGTTTGTTATAATTTACTCAGATGTTTGGAAAAGGTAATGGGAAGATGGTCCAAACTAAAAGGAAAGCTAAATTGAATGGAACTAAAGGCAACTGCAATATTGTTGGAGCTAAAGGGGATGATCATCAAGGTGTAGCAAAAGGGAAGGAGGTGATGTTTGTAGGCTATGTGAAAGAGCAGGTAGCTGATAAAGGCAATGGGAAGAATGTTGCAGGCAAAGGGAAAGAGAATATGGTTAAAGATACAGGCAATTAGATGATGGTCAAAGATAAAAGTAATGAGAAGATTGTTGCAGCGAACAGAAAAGAGAAGCAGAGTCAGACTAAAAGAGGTATTGTTATGCCTTACCAAGGAATAAGACAAACTGAGTTGAATAGAAAAAATTCAAACATAGTGTACGAACAAATGGATAATGGTAACAGAGTCTTTGTTTGGGAAAGCAGTGTAGTTGATGCAAAAGTGAAAGTCAGTAATGTATTGGTAATATTCCTTATATACAATTGTTTTTAATTTAGAACAAATATTTATCTGAAAATATATTTCTATTGTTTCCTTATATATATGTATATATTTACAGCATTTCCCCAGAGATATGGCTCGAAAATGCCTCCGTCTTAGAAGCCATGATATCAAAATAATTGATGTTCAAACTCGGGAGTCCTTCAAATGGGCAATTCATACGGCGACACGGAACAACAGACCAAGTCAGTACGAAAGGTTTTTCGCAAGAGAATGGTTTGATTATGGCAGAAATAAACAAATTAAGAGTGGAGATACATTGGTTTTCAAGATGATGAGGTTTCCCCCTATATGTACTTGACAATTAGGAGGGATTGACGTGTTATGGGTTCATATTAAATCAACTTGTGTTTTAGCTAATCCTTTTGCCGTTGTATGGGATATGTTGCTGAATATCAGCATTTTTTGGTTTTTGCTAATGTAATTGATGTATAACTCAGACATCATAGGCATTGGCTTGATTTCTCTTTAACATTTGGATGCCAATGATTTGACACGTTTATATACTTTGTTAGAAGTATAATCTTTAGAATTTGACAAATGAGGTTATGCTTAATGTTATAAGATTATTGACTCAGCTAATATAAGTATTACGCTTAATGCATCTGTTTTTTACACATATGTAAGTAATGCTGATTGAATGATATATGGTTGTCTTCATGTTTTGTTTGGTGCTCATTCTTTGTAAGAGTTAATATATCCTGGCACTATTTCATAGCTGAATAAATATTTTTCCCTTGGCAATATTGCAGTTAGTCTCCTCATCGTATATTTTTTTAATTGCATTTGTTAATTTGTTGTATTAATGGCATGATTATACAAACAAAACCTTCGAGACAAATTTCTTATTTAGTGCCTCTTATTGGGTAGTTAGGAAATGGTATAATCCCATTCAATGAGGTAATTCGGGTATCGTTTCAAGGACTGTTTGTCATATATCTTATGTGCATTCTCAAGTATTTTTTGCACAGGATTTCTTAGTTAGGGAGTTTTTTCTTTGGCCTATACCCTTACACCAATATTGTCTGAATGATGCACTATTAAGTTCTTTCCAATGTTGCAGTGATCCTGAGCGAGATGCGCCTGAATTTGCTTGGAAAATACATGAAGAGTTTGAGGAAGAGCAAGATCAGATCTTTCAAACTCTCATAAGAGATGGGTGGCTTAGTGAAGTAGACAGAAACAATGAATGTGACAGCTTTTCTTCGTGGACATGGAACGTAACCAACATAAACATGTCAGTGAAAAATTCCATGGTATGTCTATAATACGTTTGTACATAAATATGATTTTATAGATATTGATGTTTAAATATAATAATTTAATAAGCTTGTGTTTAATGTATAACAGTGTATTCCAATGGAGATATCCGGAAGTTGTTTTACTAAAGAGCTAAATGATATAAGAATGTTAGATTTTGATAATGCAAAAGGCTATAACTGTGTGATTGAAAGAGTTGAAAGATCTGATAACTTTCAGATACATTTTGCGGAAGGATGGAATGAGTTTGTGGAGGACAGAACACTTCAAGAAGGAGATGTTCTTCAGTTTTCCATGATTCCTTTGTCAGATCTGGTGTATGTTACTCTGCTTAACCGCTAATGTTGCCGCAGATAACAGGGATATATTTATGGATCAAACTGTTCATCGTATTAATGTTTATATTAATTTCGTGATTGTTGTAATATGATTGATATTTTGTGTTAGCACCTTGTATTTCGTACTTGATCATAATTTGTTGTACTGCATCGTATAAATGCTAACTTATGCGTATAAGGAATTTATACTTTTCCTGCTAAAAGTCTTCTTCGCATTAATATTGTTAAGATCCTACAATTAGGAATTAGATATTTGGTGAGCATTGTAGGAATTGGATATAAGGAAATAATTGAGATCAACTGTTTGAAAATTAAACTCGTCATTTAAGTTCAATGCTCTTAGCAACAAAAAATCAATAGCATGTGTTTTAACAGTCATTACTTTGAAAAATGTTAAAAAAAAAAAAAGCGCTGCAGTAAGATGGAGATCATATCTCTATATATAATAGTATATACCAAAACATTGGAGAATAAGGATTAGAGTGAGACATTCCCTTGCTTTGTTTGGAACTTATGATTAGTTTGGAGCCTGCACAGAAAAGAAATTGCCTGCATCAGTTCAAGATAATATACTTAATTCGATTAATATACCAAACAAACTTAGCCTCTGGAAATAAACTGAGTGTAAGTTAAATTCTTAGCCTCTGGATATGTTTTGTTTGCTTCCATCCAAGCAGTAAACATTGAATCTTTCACAGTTGGTTTGTCAAGAACCTCATCAATGATTTGATAATCGGTATAATAAACACAGTTGTCTCCCTCGAGATGGAAATACAACCTCTCAACTGTAGGTGACCTACCATGAATAGGAAATGAAAAAAGCCTCCAACATGCCTCACTTGGTGATACATATCTACAATCAAGATATTGCTTGATTTCATCAACATTTCGTTCAACAGAAGTTCCATCAGAGTCGGTATAGACAACAGCAGCGGTTATTCTGTCGTACCCCTTGTTAATATACTTGAATAAGTACTTAACGGAGGTACTCTGATTACACCACTCCATGTTGATGTGTGCTTGAAATTTCTTCAACAAATATGGGTTGTAAGGAACTACAAATCTGTCATCAAGAACAACTTGATTTTTCATCACTTTATTTCCAGTATTTCTTCTCCTGTAAACTGGATATCCTTCCTGATCAACAATGGTCTGAGTCTGAAATTGTTTAGGAAAGTATTTTGAGCACTTTTCGTTTTTCATGCAAGGTGAAGATACGTTTGCTAGACCACATGGACCATGTATCATATGTGTCTTGACCAAGAGATAGAGTTGCCTATCATCTTCTTCTTTTGGTATCTCAGCCGAAATGATCTTGTTTATATCATCAGGAGTTGGATACTTGCTGGACGGATGCAGAAATAGCAAAATACGGGCATGTGGTAAACCCCGTTTCTGGAATTCAATTGTGTAAATGTCTACAAAACAATCAAGAACAACATTTCTTTACACGTTAAAGATTCAAAATGAGCATGTCACAAAATGAAATATTCAATGATAATCTTTTAATTTCACTTACATGCAAGAACTCTTCCTAAAACATGCTTCTTTGTTAAATCGTACAACAACTCATCAAATTTTATTTTGAAGACTCTTGAGATGATATCTGGACGATCTTGTGGATGCAAGTTAATCCTACTAATCAACCTTTGAATTTCAGGCCAGTTTGGATTGCAAGTAAATGTGATAAAAATGTCTGGAAACCCAATATGGCTTCAGATCGCCATTCCATCGAAATAGAGTTGTTCCATAAATCTCGGACTCCCAACATAAGTAGATGGTAAAACCACTCGCTTACCTTTGTCTGATCCTTGAGTGGTTCCGTGCTGTTCGGATGCGGTCAACTTGCTGTATTTGGAGACTCTAAGCTTTTTCTGATGTTTACGAAGATAATTTAACCTCTGTGACTCCATCATAGTGAACCCATCAACCAAAAACTGTTGAAACAACCTTCTTGATCGCAACAGAGTATGCGCATCGTTATGTCTGGTTTGAACCCTAAAGGCAAGCCATTCTCTGATGGTAAGCTTATTCCTTTTTCTTTTTCTTTTTTTGAATTTTTTCCCTAAGAAGCACACCAAGTCTAAAACCATCTTCCCCGTATGGAAACAAAAGTGCATACTGAAATGCAAGGTAACTTGGATGAATCACTTATTCGTTTCAACTTTCCATTTTGTCTCTCAAGAAGAATATCCCTTTTAGTTTCTGTATCAACATCACCAACGATAAGAGCATCTACCTCTGAGACAATAGGTTGATTATAAATCCTTTCATCCGTTGACCTATCAGATATTAATCTAAGTTTCAGATCAGGATGGGGACAATCCTTTAATCTATCTGCTGCCATCCTAAAAGACTTAGCATGTATGTTGTATTCATCCAACATATGTTTCAATCTCTCCACAGTTTCTGGAATAATATTTGGGTTATTTCTGCATATTATAACAAAACATATAATGTTACATGTATGTGCAGAATAACATGAAATAATTGTAGACGACTAATAAATTAATAGTAATAATGTTTTGAATCAAAGTATGAATCAAATAATTACCCTATTCCTTGCATCCTATGTTGAATCTCATTGTCGGTATCGTAGATGTATAATTGAGCAAACTTCGGTGATTGTCCGGGTAAAGGTAGCATGCTCCCAATTCTATGGCAAGACTGTCCATGTATTCTGATGTTAGGTGGGCCTCTACCGGCTTGAAATCTATTGTCGATTTTCATACCCGGTGACGTAAAAGCAAACATCATGTTATATAATCTGCAAAACTTTTGATAATTCTGACATTGTGTTTCATTATTATCAAACAACAAATGTTTGAGTAATAAAGGTAGTGTTTTTAAAAGTGGCAACACAACTTTACCATTACCACAACATAGGTTGAATTTAGGAACAACATTGTGTTTCCGTTTGTCGGTCTTTTCTTGATACCACATCAATGCTCCACATTCTGTGCATTCCACTACAGGATCACCAATATCTACATAATCTATGGAAATAAAATGAATTTTAGCAAATCATAGATTATAACTAATAGAGCAACAACAAATTTGAAAAGTATTGAAGCATGACAGTATGTAATGTAAAATATAGATATATAGAATTAGTCTTTTGATACTTGTGGTACATACCAATGTTGTCACAATCCACTGATGTAGAGTTAGGAGAATTATCTTCATCATCATCAATAGTTGAACTTGTGTCATAGTTTGCATCTTGAACATTAAACTCACATGAACTATCGTTGAATGAATCATCGGTAGAGACTTCATCAATATTGTCATCATGCACATTGTCGACATTTGAAGTAGCGTCCAACGTTGGAGGTCCTTCTAAATCAACATTGGTTGTTGATGATGATGCGTTAGTAATACAATCGTTTGAAAAATTATCGAAGAGCCTGGCAGTCATAGCTTGAATAGCACCCACATTCAATTGCCTTTTAGATGAAACAACTGATGCACTTGGTTGTGTATGAATGTTGTTGTTACCTTGCGAAGAATTTAAGGGGGTTATATCAGTGACAAGTCTTTTTAAATTCAAAAAAGATGGAGTATTTACCCTAAAACGGTATGTTGTGTTGTTGATAACATTCTCATCAAGATTCTTAGATTGATACATCTTATTCTGCATAATACATTTCCTCCTCTGTCGTGCTAATGCCGATCTTTGTTTTGTAGAAAGATTCTTAGAACCACTGATTGCTTTTGATGTGGATGATACAGATGATGGTGTGCGTAAAACATGGTTGCTTTCACTTTGCAGAGATGAAGTTATATCAGACAGTAGTGTCCTGATATTAACCCTGGGTGAGTAATGATGACTTTCAGAACCTCCTACAAACTGATTCTCAGAACCACGGATTTCATTTGATGTGGATGATACAGATAACGGTGTGCGTAAAACATGGTTTCTTTCATTTTGCAGAGATGAAGTTATATCAGACAGTGGTGTCCTGACATAAACCCTGGGTGAGTAATGAAGAGTTTGAGAACATCTGTTGTGGTTAATACTATTATCATCAATCCTGAACTTTTTCGACCTTTTATCTCTAAGAATTCGCTTCCGTTTGTGACGTACGAATTTAGAAACATCTTTTTTTGTCAGATTAAACGAATCCATATTGTTGAAGGTGGGTGTTTGACAAAGGTTTTTGCTGTGGAACTAAGAAGAATTCCTGAACAGTAAGGATCCTGCAATAAGTCTTGCAGACTGTATTGTTAATGTTATGTATGTAAGAATTGTTAATGTTATGTAAGTAAGACCAAATATAACTATCTGATTTTGTTTTTTGGCTGTGAAAAAATCACTACAATCAATTGTTTTTGCATAGTGTGTTTAGAATACTGTGTAGACATCAAGTAATCATCACTGCAATGCATGCAGAAAAAAACTGACATACAATTAAATACAATGACCTATCTCTTTATTGGAACATGGACCAATTATTAATATTTGGCTACACACGTTTAGATGATGTCCTCAAATATTAATATTTGTTAACGTTTTTCATTAGAACCTTAGAATTAATAATTAATTTCTTCAAAACCTCAGTAAATATATATAATATTTGCTACACTTATTATATAGCAATTTGCTCAAGAGGCAATCAAAAACACTTTTAGATGATGTCCTCAGAAGTCAAATGGAAAAAACAGGTATATGTATGTTGGAGCTGGATCCTACGATTTATCTCCCTCCAAAAAAATTTTGTATGTCGGATTGGGCAGACGCCGTAAATAAAAGTATCTTGAAACGCAGCATATAATCTTTGTACGAAAACACTAAGCAACATCTAAATATTATATGATATCTGTTTGTTTTAATTATGAAGTTGTTCATTCCTTTATTATGTATTATAGAATTTCACAGTCAATCCTGATTTTAATATATAATTCTGAAGTACGAAATTAGTTTTGTTTCTGTTATCTATCTAAAAAACTTCAGTATGCATGAACAAAATACTATTTTATTGATCAACAATTAGATGCAAAGCAAAATCATGAACAAAAACTATTTTATTTATCATTTAGATGGAAAGCAAAATCACGAACAAAAACGGTAGTATTCAATTCAATATGGATAAAAAGACAAATTGTTTTCAATATATAAAGGAAACAACATTTCTCAAACATTCAGCATGTTCTTATAACAATAGATAAACATAATCCAACAAAAGCTTGAAATGATTGACTAAAACATAAACAAAGGTCTCAGCTAATATGTGGCTACTTCTCCTCTTTTATGGCTTTCGATAACTTGGTTGAGGACAGTTGAACACTCTCAATATCTTCCACAGAATCAGTTAAAGTTCTTTTTAACGGAGTCAACACAGGATTTGATATAGCAGGATCATAATCAGCAGTTGCAGACATAGCCTCCTACAAACCAAAACAAAAATCTAATTAAAATAGATGAAAGGCTTAAAACTATTTCTTTCGCTATTCACCGATGGATGAAAAGACATACAGAATAACTTCTCAATTCATCTTGTGAAGAAGGTTCTGGCATCTTCAGATCCGATGTATGCTGCCAATTAGAAGTATTATGAGAAAATCTCATCAAAATTTAATTATGATACAATTTTATATCTTGAGCAAGATGTATACAAATATTACCTCTCCAGTTTTGAATAACTCCCGCACCTTTTTACAGTATTCATCATCATATTTAAATCCAATTACAGAAAGTTTGCCGTATTTTGGCTGAAACACAGCTCTTACTGCCAACTCCTTTTTCAAGATAGCATCAAATTCATATGGAAATTCCAGGGGGTCATAATCACCGGCCTGTTAAAATTGAAACATGCTTGTTACATAGTCATGATACAACATATATATATATATGTCATTTAAAAATGTACAACAAACAAAAACATTAACCTCAATCAACTGCATTTTCATTTGCAAGGCAGACTTTCCAATTAACTTCACACAGTCCCCGTCCCAAAACACGAATTTCGCTTTGTCATTGCCATCACTGCCCAAAATTTCTAGCTTGTACCTTCAACAATTGAATAAATTTCATATCATAAAGCTTAGCATCTACATAAATAGTTATGTACAATCAGTGTTGTTTATGACATACCGTGGCACAGGTTCATCCGTTGTGTGATTCGCAAAACATCTCAGCTTTCCATCCTTCAAAGACACACTTTTTGTACACTGACCACATCCATCATAAAACCACCTTGCCTGGCCTACCTCAAATTTCATCAACTTGGAAACAGTCACAACGGTTGTTTCCTATAGTACCAAGAATGAGAACAGTTATCAAACATATAGCGGTTAAAATATTAATAAAAGGAAAGTATACAAATAGGGCATACATGCTGCAGGTTTAGGATCTCAGCCAGAGTAAGAATTGTGGCCTTCCACACAAACTTATCAAATTCTGAATATTGTGAATTTTGTGTGGTTTGCACTTGTATGCTAGAAGAAGACAACTGAGGCAATTCGTCCTTAAGACTGAAAAAAAAAACAATAACAAAAACTATGATTTTACTGGTGAGACAGATGGATAACAATAAGGTGGGCAATAAATTACCTTTCCTTTAGCTTTGAAATCTCAGCAATGCTAGTGTCATTTAAAATTAACTTGGTGCCATTCCATGCATTGGAAACATTCAACGGATAAGTTCCTGCAGTAGGCATAAAAACAAACTCACATCAAAGTAAGATGAAATTATTTGTGATATACATAACAGCATGGTATACTATAGGGTAATTATTTTGGTATACCTTGAGCAGCCTTTATACGTGCATTCTGCAACAAAACAATAACATTTTCACCCTCTGTGTGATTCTTATAATAATCGTAAAACTGTACGGCAAGCTGGCCCCATAAAGTACACTGGACCAATGATTTGCTGAATAAATGGAAACATCCAAGGTCACAACATATCAAAATAATACAGACAAATAATATGTAACAAACATCAAAATGAGAACACAAACCATACCTCATATCAGTTATCGTAAACACGACTTTACTTTTATCGTTATCAGTATTAAACTGGGACTGCGTGATCTCAGTAACTCCTCCGACGATATCTAACCATGTCACACAATCAAACAAATATAATAATACAAAAACAGTACGTATCCATTAAAATAACACTTACCAACCAACACGTCAGTTTAAAATCGTTCACTCAAGATGGATGCCAAATCAAGTATTTTGAAGTAATTAACAGGGATGTCAGGCAAGTCAGTTTTCTTAACAGAGGTCGACCCACAGAACACCAACTTGAATTTGTGTGTGGTCGACTTAAAAGAAAAATCATTATAAGAAACCTTGAAATTCTGCATAATGTATGAACTTCCAACAACCAGTTCTGCTCTGAACTTCGTAACCAAGTGCGGCGGAACAATGACTTGAATCATATCAACCTACAACAGGAAATTTAAGACTTTATACATTGGAATACAACTATATCAGAATATAAACATGATCTTTAAACATGCAACGCAGTAAAATAGTTTAGAATATAACCACTCTGTTTAAACATGCAATGAAGTAAAACAACTTTCCATGTTATATTACATTTGAATCAAGTAGAACCATCTCCAAATGCTCTTTGTTGGAGGTACTCACGACAGTCCATAGATTTTTGCAACGAACAGCTATTTTCCATAAGTCCTTTGAATCATCGATGTCCCTGACGGCTTCAATCGGGCGAGACATTTCCTAATAAGAATCTGAAACAATAACATAGAGTATAGAATTATTAGCAACGAATGCGTGAAACAGACAAATATACAATGCTGCGGAAGAAAGAAGATGAAGAGCATACACTGTGAAGAGTTACGGTTGCAGTGAAGGTGAATGTGAGAGTGAAGGTCTTACAGGGTTAGGGTTGAAGTTCTTCAATATGACCATAATCTTTCCATATTCTACATGGATATTATCAGAGGAACCTCTCTACTTCCAAGAAAAGAGGCGGTTGAATATTGTGCAAAGAAGTTGCAAAGCCGTGTATATGTTGTTTTGTGATTCTAGTATGATTCTAACCGTGTAATTAGGATGTAAGGAAAAATAATAGAGTGAAACATCAGCTGCATTAAATGCAGAATCAATAAAAATGAAGTATGCAATCAAAAGACAGATTTGACCCTGGAATAAGAATAGGTTTAGTTGTTAATCAGAGGATTAGAAATGGTAATTCTAGGTACTTTAATTTTAATAGTTAGATATTGATTTGGTCTCTGTAAGTTAGCAAGATTTTAAATTTAGTCTCTGTATCTTTTTTTGTCTGCGTCCTTATAACTCAATTTTGCGTTGCATTTAGTCTCTGACGTCAGTCTTCTGCTAAAAAAACGCTGCCTGTATAAACGGTGCTTACGTGGAAATTGTTTATGTGTGTTTTTCACTTATGAACATACCTACGTGGAAATTTCTAAATTTCCCACAAAAAATATAAAAGTGTGCATAAAACATGCTTTGTGTTTGGTCCCTGCAAATTAGGGGTATTTGAGCAAAAAATATAAACACTCCATTGAAGCTGTTGTAGAAGATGAAGATGGCGAAATGCTGATATCAAGATCATCCAACGGGTATCGCATGCAGTAGATTTCAAAATAAAGGAACGAATACTCATCCATGGAGTTCTCTTTGATTGTTCATTATGGGGGTAAATTTGATAGGGACTGCCTAGTATACTACACTGGGGGAAACGAGCATGCAGTGAAAATAGATCCTGATAAGTGGAGCTTATTTAAAGCAATAGGTATTGTGAAAGAGTTAGTTGAGCTTGAGCATACCGATTATTGGTTATGGTGGTATAACAGTGATGCTGATAGGTATAGTAGAATGGTTAGTGACACAGATGCTTCTAATGTATATCAATATGCCATGGAAATAAAGTGCGCAGTGCATATATATGTAGAGCATAAAGGTGAACGCAATGCAGTAGTAGCTGAACAAGGTAATGGTGTTGGTGGTGTGGAGCAACATGAAGTAGGTAATGAAGTAGACAATGTTGGTTGTGTGGAGCAAGATGAAGTATGTAATGATGTTGGTGTTGAGGAGAATGTTGAAGTAGATAATGTTGGTGGTGTGGAGCAACATGAAGTAGATAATGTTGGTGGTGTGGAGCAAGATGGGAAAGATGGTAATGATGTTGGTGTTGAAGAGAATGTTGAAGTAGATAATGTTGGTGGTGTGGAGCAACATGAAGTAGATGGGCAAGATGAAGAAGCTAGTGTAGGTGGGCAAGATGAGCAAGACGGGCAGGATGAAGCAAGTGTGGAACAAGTTGAAGTAAATGAGTGTAGTGAAGATAGTGAGAACAGTGAGGACAGTGAGGATAATGACTTTGTAGCTGATGGTTTATCATTTGATGATAGTGAGGATGAGAGGGCTCTTGGGTTGGATGATTGTTTTGATGCTGTTGAAAATCAAACTGAAGATAATGGTAAAAGAGGTAGGATAAAAGTTGCAGCAAGGAAGCACAAGAACACTCCAAAGAAAGTACCAATTGGTGTTGAACATGCAGGAAATTGGATTCCTAACTAGTCTGGTGATACATTATGGCAAGTGGAACATACACATACCAAGAATAGTTTCATTGTGGACACTGCAAAGAAAACTTGCACATGTAATTTTTGGGAACTTATAGGTATTCCATGTAGACATGCAGTGGTTGCATTAGGTTTTAGGAACCAATGCCCAGAAGATTATGTTGATGAATGTTATTCCAAGGAAACCTATGAGAAATGTTATAGTTTTAGTGTAAGTCCTATTAATGGCCAAGACATGTGGCTAGAGGTTGACATGGAAGAGATGTCACCTCCAGCCTATAAAAGAGGACCTGGCAGACCAAAGAAGTTAAGGAGGAGGGAACCTGATAAAGACCCTAATAGAGTAAGAACACAAACCACTTATTGTTGCACTAGATGTGGTGTACATGGCCATAATGCAAGAAGTTGTACTAGTCAAGTGATTGACCCTTAATTTGCTATAAGTTTGCATATCTTACTATTACCATTGTTAATGTCAATTACTTGACTATGCTTTGTTTATCCAGAGAAAGTCAAAGAAGATTGCACTAGGACAAGGAAAATGACAAGGATATAGTCAAACTCAATCTGCATCAGTTCAAGGACAAGGCCAGACTCAAACTACTGAGACTCGAGTTGAGACTCAAATTGAAGTAGACCCTGAGTTTGAAATGCTTGTTGCAAATCTTGCAGCAGCATTTGAAGCAACTCAAACACAACCTAATCTTGTTGTTACTATACCTGTTGCATCATCTGCACAAAATGAACCTGTTACATCATCAGTACCTGTTGCATCTTCACAAACTATTACATCATCTGAACCTGTTGCAACTTCACAACCTGTTACATCAACTGAACATGTTGCAACTTCACAACCTCTTACAACATATGAACCTCCTGCTACTTCACAAACTCAAGATATACCTGAATATATTTTGAGTGCACTTGTTGCATCATCTGACAATGTGCCTGTTGCATCTGTGCATACCACTCCAAATTTTCTTAAAGCATTTGAGTATATTGTACCATTTCCTAATAATATGGTTTTATTCTAATGATGTATGGCAACTCTAATTTTAACCCTACATTTTACAGAAGAAGAAGAAGATGATGATGAAGACAAACAAAGCACAAGTTGCAAGGAAATTAGAGTTAAGGAGAAGTGATAGAACAAGGGTCCTAAGGTGTAAAAACCTGAAAGGAGGAGGAAGTAATTCATCATAGCCTATGGATGTGAACAAGGAGTCATAAGCATAGTTTCATTGTGTATTATGATGCCTTTTGAATATGTTTATTGTGTCTTTATTATAATGTTAGACATAAGTATATGACCTTTGGCTTTATTTACTTTTGAGACATATCACACAATTATGGTTTGTGTTTAGGTGTGAATTTGTTGTACTATGTAACAAATTTATATGCTTTTTGGCTATATGTAAATGTGAGACATCTTTTGGTTTATGTATGGTGTGTTTTGCCTATATTTTGAGATCACTTTTCTACACCTTTATGTTATGCAATATTTACTAAAATATTGTAAAACAATAAGTAACAATAAGTTATGTTATGCTATATGTTATGTCTTTATGGTGTAATACAATCATTTCAATAAGGCAGAGGGATGCAAAGCAATAAGTAACAAACATTTAGGGACTGAATTAAAAAATAACATTACTTCTGATTCATTACATGATGTAGCATTACAAGGACGCATTTTAACAACCAATATACTTATAGGGACTAAAACACAAAAAAAAAAAGACAAATTACAGACTCCATGAATCACTATCATTTCTGGTAGGGGAAAAAGAAACACCATGAAATAGTCAATAATAGCCTCAACATTTCGGCCTTCTTCATTTCGTTTTCCAACTTCATTTTCATCTTCTCTTTTTTCCTAGCTTCAAGACCTTTAATGATGCACCCTAATTCCTTAACTACCTCTGAGCAATTGCATCCAACTGGGTTTTTGTGTTCATTTCATGTGTTGCGTTCAAGTTCATCATCCTAAATGAAAAGCTTGCAAACTAATCTCAAATTTGAACACTTACAGAATCTTCTTTTAGGGTTTTCAGTTGAGTTTGAAATGAACATTCTCATAGCTTTGTTGCAACCACAAAATGGGATTTTAAACTCAACAAAATTCCCAACAGAAGATGTTGCCATGATTGATTCTTGGTAAATTTTTTAAGTTCTTGAGAAGAAGATGAGACGAAGAAGAAGAAGAATTGACAAATCCAAAATGTAATTTATTTATTTTTTGGATTACGTCCTCCTTTTAAGGCTCTTTCACATGCATTTCCACGTCTGCATCAGATAAAAATGAAAAACACACATAAGCAATTTCCACGTAAACACCATTTACACAGTCAGCGTTTTTTTAACAGAAGGCTGACGTCAGGGACTAAATGCAACGCAAAATTGATTTATAAGGAGCCACAAAAAAAAAAAAGATACAGGGACTAAATTCAAAATCTCGCTAACATAGTAACATACAGGACCAAATGACTATTTAAGCCAAAGATATATTTGATAGTTTAATTTTACAAATTATTTTTATATTGAAGGTTTTAGAAACAAGAAAATTTAAATAGGTTTTAAAAATTTTTCTTTTTGGATTTTCATTTTAAAATTAAGGAATAGAAAAAAATATAAAAAAATAAATAATACACTTTTTATTAATAACAAATTTATAATATTATCCAATTTTAAAACTGTTTTAAAAATAGAATTATCAAACATTATTGTTTTTTCTTCAAAACTCTCTTGTTTTGTTAAGGTAAAATGCAATGATTCGATTTTTTTTTTTAATTTTTGATTGAAGTAAGGAATTTTTTAATCAAATATTCGAAGTAAGATATGATAGTAATATTAATTCATATTATTAATAAGAAACGGTTATATATATATATATATATATATATATATATATATATATATATATATATATATATATATATATATATATATATATATATATATAATTTTTTATAAAAAAAAAGAAATATGCATTATAATAAAAATCAATAGTTCTAATAAAACAAGAATTCACAAATACATAACATAGAAAAGAACAGAATGATAAATTTAATATATAGATTGACCTGCCTATGTATTATATTTGACAATTTCTTAACACACCGCCCATGTTTCTTATACACCATGTGAAATTTCGTTTTTGCCTCCCAGTTCCGGATGTGCACATCTGGACGCACCGTTTTTTTTAAAAACATTGCCTTGTTCCAGATGTGCAAATCCGAAATGACAAGTTACGCGTATTCCGGATGTGCACATCCGGAAAAATGGCTGAAACTTAAAAGGTATATTAATTTTAAGAAATAATAATAATATGTATTTTAACATAAGGTTAAAGAAACGAATATGGCAGACATCCTTTAATGATAACTTCAAAATATTTATCAAAACGCATGATGGCCACTTGTTCCGTATCCAAAAGTTGTCTAGTAGTTCTAACCCATATTTAAAGAAAATAACGGTCATCCACCTATAGTGACAAACATGACCTCTGTAACCATAAGTTATATATCCTAAAACGACACTGTGAATATCTGAACTCGCAAATCTATCCTCGAAGATTGTAGTACAAATCAAGATCAACAGTAAAACATTACTTCTTTGACGTTATCCAAGATAAATGGCAGCAGAGTCGACACAAAGTTGGTGGTACTCATATTACCACTTGCAGAACCAGAATCAAAATTTTCTACTTCACTTATGTAGTATCGAAGGTGGTGCCTAATTGATACATGTTGATGTATATTTATGTATATGTATATATTATAACTTGTTTTAATTTTATAGTTGATTTATTTTGCATTGTTAATTTCTGTTTATCAGAGATGGAGTAAGTGAGGGTCAGTTCAGTCAGGTTTTGCTTTATGAGATGGATGCAATTCGGAAGGTATGACATAGCTAACTTTAACTTTTAGTTGTTATCATAGTGGCTAAAACCGGAGAACACTTGCTAGCTTTCCGCGCTCGATACTACATACGTGAAGTCAGAAATTCTGATTCTGGTTCTGCAAGTGGTAATAGGAGTACCACCAACTTTGTGTCGACTCTGCTGCCATTTATTTTGGATAACGTCAATGAAGTAAGGTTTTACTGTTGATCTTCATTTGTCCTACAATCTTCGAACCTGGAAAATATAATCATTTTAGGCTTAAACCCAGTTGATTTATAGAAAGCCACACGTCACTCCCTGAAAACCAAAATGGTAAATAATAATGAATTATTTATGCATTCAAACACGTTTTTTGTATCGTGTAAGTTAGTAACTACTCTCATTCTTAACCTTTCTTCTCCACAAAGTTCAGTCTTTTCGGTGCTCTGTGCCCTTACAGGTAAATAATAATGTGTTTTTTTATGCATACAAACTTGTTTTTTAATCATCAACGTTTCACTCTGAAATGCATGTTTACCCATTGACATTAACTAAAGATTAATGGTTACACCGAAACAACACATTGAAGAGATACGAAGAACAAAGTTTTATATTGGAGAGATACGAAGAACAAAGTTTTCTATTGGAGAGATACGAAGAACAAAGTTTTCTATTGGAGAGATACGAAGAACAAAGTTTTCTATTGGAGAGATACGAAGAACAAAGTTTTCCATGGGCGGGAAACCTAATCCCTTGACTCAAGATCTTCATCATGCTGTCAAGACCTCCTCCCTCCCCTCATTCGAATGTATATTAACTTGCGATGATATATTAACGTATACGACCAACCGACAAAATCAGTTTTAAAAAAATATGCTATTTTCCGGATCTGCAGATCAGGATTTTTAAAAAATAAAGTTATCCTATGTTTCCGGATGTGCACGTCCGGAACACATCAGCGTTTTTTAAAAAAACGGTGCGTCCGAATGTGCACATCCGGAATCAGGGGACACAAACGAAATTTCATGTGGTGTTTAAGAAACTTGGGTGGTGTATTAAGAAATGGTCTTAGATTTATGATTATGTTGTCTTTGTTACGTATTAGCGAACTCTTGTACAATTAGCACTACTTGTATTTGTTGTAACTAATAAGATATATGTATGTATACACGGGTACTATACAGACATTTGTATACAAATTGAATAAATTATAAAGTTGATTATATTGATGTCTTTATTTATATATAAAATAAAAAATAAAAAAAATAAAACCTAGAGACGAATAAAGATATGAAACATGGAATAAACTTAAGTATTGTTGTGATAATTATACACAGTTAATATGTAGTGTAGTCACTCTAATTGTGCACCAATATATTAATAGTAGATAAACAAAATTTTAAATTACGACGAAATACAAACTTAATAATAATAGTAATTGAACGAAATTGAAAAAGTTATTGTTTTAGGTCTTTAAGATGACTATTGTATTTAAAAAGTTAAGTCACTCTCAACTTTTTTTTTTATAACATACCAATTTCATTAATGAAAAGAAATTGAGGTACAAGATACATGATCAAGGTTTGGTATATGACCAGTTCAAGTTATGGATCCTATAAACTTACCAATACCAACTATACTATGAGCATCAATATTACTCAACCTATTAATAAATATAACAACAACACTGGCACACCTATGCATTAACTGTCTGCAGTCACAAACAATAGGATCTAAGTCAGCATTAAAATTCATACCATTAATAATATCCATAACTGACAGAGCGCCTGACTGAACTATAAAACTATTAAGACTCAACTCAATCGCCAATTGCAATGCCCAACGTATAGCCAATAATTCGGCATTAGCGGGATCGACTACCCTAATTAATCTCTTAGAAGCTGCAAGGAAAATGTTTGAGGTGAGGTCTCTAATGACACACCCAAGAGCAGCAATCCCACCCTCAAAATAACCTGCATTAGTTTGAACAACCCAACCATTAAGATTTTCGAACTTTCTCCCAATCTCTTAGACTCTTGCAGTACTGCCCGTCTTATCTCCACCACCTTCAATAAAAGCTTCCCAAATTTCCATCGCCACCCTGCACAGATCAGGCTTGGCATTTTTATAAATGACACAGTTGTTAACATGCCACATTTTCCAAAGGAAGATTGCTATGAGCTGCCCTAACTGTATATCATTCTTGGAAAAGATATCATTAAACCAATGCATGATACTACCAGATTCAGGAATGCAAATTCCTAACGGAGTAGAAAAAAGGGTCCTCTTTGCAAAGTTGCATCGAAGAAAGAGATAAGAAGGAGTTTCAGATTCTATATTACACAAAGGACATACATCGTCAATAATCGTACCTTTTTTCCGTAAGTTGTCTTTGGTTGGTAGAATATTCTTTAAAAGGCGCCAAACCAAATTCTTCGTTCTGGGATTGACATTCAGCTTCCATAGGTTTTTCCAAAACTTCCTGGAATTATTGTTGGAAGGTCCAGGAAGCTTCTTCCTCCTTTGATCCCCCAGCCAATAATAAGCTGATTTGACAGAAAAGATGCCATCCTTTTCGTGGTGCCATAATAATTTGTCTTCAGGAAGATTGGACGAAAGAGGGATACTTCTGGTATGCAAGATGTCCCGGTCTTCAAAATTCTCCTTCAGCCGATCCAAATTCCAGCATGCAATGTCCCTATCAATGAGTTGTTCAACCTTTGCATCAGGAGCGAGGCAACGGGCCATAATGGATGGGTGGAAATCAGGAAGTGTTGGAATCCAATTATCAAAACCAATGCTGATTTTCGAACCGTTTCCAACACTCCATCAGGAACCATGAAGCACAAAATCTTTCGAGCTTAGGATACTGCGCCATGTATAACTAGGCCTATAACCACTAGGAGCTTTTGCAATAGAGCATCTTGGATAGTACCGACCTTTGGAAAATCTCTCGAAGAGGGATCCATCTTCTTGCATTAAGCGCCAGAATTGTTTGCCCAACAAGCTGGTGTTGAAATCATGGATGCCTCGAAAGCCTAATCCTCCTTCCCCTTTAGATTGAGCTAACCTCTCCCAACTTAACCAATGGATTTTCTTTTCCCCTTCCTTTGAACCCCACCAGAACTTGGCAAGCAAAGCTTCAATTTCCTTACAGCAACTGTCAGGGATACGGTAGCAGCTCATGATGTACGTCAGTATAGCTTGTGCCACAACTTTGATCAGAACTTTTTTCCCTGCTCTTGATAGAAATGACTCTTTCCAGCCTTTGACCTTCTTCCAAACTCTATCAATAACAAGCTTAAAGACCTCTTTTTTTGACCTACCAAATACGACCGGCAGATCAAGATATTTCGAGTGATTGTTGACAAAACGAAAACCAAGTTTGTCTTTGATTCTATCTTTAACCTCCTGCATAACATTTCTACTAAAAGAAACCTCAGGCTTTTCAATATTCACAACTTGCCCAGAGGCTCTTTGATAAGCACTAAGAATTAGAAGAACACGTTCAACTTCCTCCTCACTGGCTCTTGCAAAGAGGAGACTATCATCCGCAAAAAATAGGTAAGGGATGATTGGAGATTTCCTCGCCACTTTGATGCCATGGATCCTCCTCGAAGCCACCTTCTGCTTTAGCATTCCAGAGAGAACATCTGCACAAATAATAAACAAATAGGGTGAGAGTGGATATCCTTGACGGAGACCCCTTTCGGGGACAAAACGTATACTAGGATGGCCGTTGATCAAAACTTGATAGGCGACACTAGTGATGCATTTTTGGATCATGGAAATCATTGATTAAGGGAACTCCAAGCTTTTGAAGGTTTCCAACACGAAACTCCACCCCAATCTGTTGTAGGCTTTTGACATATCAAGTTTTAATGCCATAGTTCCTTTTCTACCCTTCTTCTTGTGCTTCATCCAATGAAAGCATTCCATTGCAATGAGGGCATTGTCGATAATCAGCCTTCCTTGAATAAAAGCACTATGCTCTTCACTGATAATATCTGGAAGAATTGTCTTGATTCTATTGGCGATTGCTTTAGTAACAGCTTTCATGATTACGTTGCATAGGCTAATTGGCCTAAAGTCCAGCGGAGTCGTGGGATGCTTCTTCTTGGGAATGAGAGTAATGAAGGTGTTGTTGATTGCACTGGATTCCGTGTTATTATTCAAGATGTCAAGAGTAAAGTGGGTAACATCTTCCCCAACAATTAGCCAGAATTTTTGATAGAACAGTGCTTGGAGACCGTCCGAATCTGGAGACTTTGTAGGGTGCGTCTGGAGGGTAGCTTTGTTAACCTCTTCTCTAGTGAACTGGTTGGAACAAAACTGCTTGTGAATGTCCGAGAGTTTACCAGATATGGAATTACAAATCACCTGTTGATTCTCTGGTTGAGAGGAGGTAAAAATATTTTTAAAGTAATTTGTAAGGAGCTTCTCACAATTTTGGTGCCCTCTCCTCCATATGACTTTATCATCCTTCAGCCTCTTAATCGTGTTATTCCTCCTTCTTTGGTATGCTTTCTGATGATAAAATTTTGTATTTCTATCCCCTTCCACGAGCCACACTGCACGGCTTCTTTGCCTCCAAAGAGTCTCTTTGATTTTGAGCAAGGAATCCCTCTGTCTGTCAGCAGCCTTGTACTGTTGAATCTCAGCCCAATCCCCGGACCATCTTTTATCCTCCTTTAGAACCTCTTGGAGTCTCAGAATTTCCTTCCTAACCTTGTTTGTTCGCGAATCTTTGAAACAATGTTGAAGCTCTTGCATTGAGTTGATCCTTTGATGAATAAAATTAGTGTTTCTACTCCACAACTGTCTTATTAAATCTCCACAATTCTCTTGTTTTGACCAAGCCTCTTCAAAGCGAAACAAATAATGTCTCCTATCAACAGACTCGTCTTTCTGAATGAGAATACGCAAAGCAGCATGATCAGAGCTGAATCTTTCCAAATGAACCACTTTCGTTAAAGGAAAGTATTGCTTAAATGCAAAGGTAACCAAAGATTTGTCAAGCCTACACTGGAAGTTTTCCTCACCACGTCTGCCATTAGACCATGTAAAAGGGTAGCCTTCAAAACTAACTTCCTCCAAACCGCATTTGTCCAAGGTCTGTCTTCCCCATTGAACTTGATAAGTCGTCCTGCTAACTCCACCTTGTTTGTCCGCATTCTGCAGAATGTCGTTAAAGTTTCGAAATAAGATACACTTCTCCCCTCCTTCTTCGTAAATCTTTTGAACCAACTCCCAAGTATCTCTCTTATTGATCTCCTTAGGAATTCCATATATGCCAGCAAATGACCAAAGACCCTCGTCGTCTTCTAATTTACAGCTCCCAGCTATGTGGTTCTGAGAATGTGAGTTAACATTAATGTCAACACAATCATTCCACCAAAGGCTCAAACCACTCGCTCTATCTCTCCCTGTACCCCTACACTCGATGGTTACATCGTGTTTAAACCTATATTTTTTATTGACAGACTACAATTCCTCTTTTTTAAGCTTGGTCTCCATGAGGAAGACAAGTTGGGGGTTTTCCAAACGAATGAGCCAAGCTAGGGCTCGAACTGCACGGGGGCTCCCTAGACCCCTGCAGTTCCAACTGATAACCTTCATTGGGATATGCGGTGTTGGTCCTCCAACACCACCTCTGGTAGAAAATTATGACCTTCACTAACAGTTGTTGAATTCTTCCTCTTTTTTTACCAATAATGCCTTCCTCTAAAGGACCTTTCATTATCATTACGTCGACCAGTTGTCTTTTGGAAAGCTTAGGTTTAGAAGTCCCTGCGTTACCAACTTTCACTTCCTTCACGTTCTTTCTCCTGGTCCATTTCCTTTTCTGAACTCCTTCTTTGCTACCGAAAGCCTTTTGGACATTTTTATCATTTGGTAGGATAACAGCACCCAGTGACTCCGCAACCCTCTCAATATCTGCGTTCTGAGGCTTCTCCTTATCTCCAACCAAAGCACTCATTTCTTGCTGTTTTGAAGTTTGAGTATTTTGTTGAACCTCTGCATCTTCTCTATTGCCCTTCCCTTTTGCTTCACATCTACTTTGACTGGAAGAGACGTTGAAAAGGTCTCTCCTGCATAAACTAGAGCTTGACTCCTTCGTCTTCGTATCTACAGACATTTTTGGGAGTGAGGATGCTCGTAGCCATTGCCCGTAAGATAGATCTTGTTCCTCTAATTCCTCAAACCCTTCTTCATTTAAATCCTCCACTGCTTCACAGTCTTTAATTTGATGGCCCATTCTGTCGCAGACGAAGCAAAATGTCGGTAACCTTTCATATTTGAAATGGACCCTGAGATTTTTCTCCTTAAATTTCACCACCGTTCCCCTTTTGAGCGGCTCTTTGAGGTTGATGACCACTTTAATGTGAAGGAATCTACCATTCCTATGTGCTTCTTTAACATCCATCTCTTCAAACTTTCTGATGATATTACCAAGCTTCTTCGCCATTGCTTCAGATCTGAGGTTAAGAGGTAATTCGTAAATCTGCACCCAGAAAGAACTAAAATGCATGTTCAGATCTGACGGTTGTTCTTCGCCGGAGATGCGATTCAGAACCAGCAATGCTCTATCAAAGCTCCATGGACCTGATTTAAGGAAAAATTCCAAATCGCGTTTGGCGTTAAATTTGAACAGAAAAAGGTTTTCGCTGAGGTCTTGTATCTCCACCGAGTGTTTCAGTTTCCAAGCATTAACCATTGTTGTCTTGAACGCTCTGGAGTTTAAGTTGCTTTTCGTCCACAGTTTCCCAGCCAATGTTCTTTGAAAAGACTCATCTACATAGATCTCTTCGTCGTCCGCTACTACTCCTTCTTCTCCTTCCTTCGATAGAGTAATAAACTTCCATTTCTCCATCTTTGCTTGCTTGAAAGATTACCGGAATCTGTTTCACAAATCCAACCAGATGTGGGTTGAAAAAATCCAGAAAACTGGAGGTGAAAAGCCACTACAAACCTGAAGATGAAGAGAGGGCGTGGAACAAGATAAGACTAAGAGAGAGAAGTGTAGCCTTCTCTCTAAAAAGTCACGTGAGTGTAAGAAATATTTAGGTCACTCTCAACTTTGAAATTACTATCTTTTGTGAAGTTATATCAATTAATAGTTGTTGTTCTGGACTGGACCAATGGCCAGGCATGGTCCTATCCACTTCTGCTCCCAGAACGACCCAATTGCTTAAGCCCAACTCGCGAAGGGCAAATTTTACCTTTCTGCCCTCCAACCGGGCAAGGATTACATTGCTCCTCCCTGGTACTGCTACCCGTCCCGCACGGCTTCGTCAATCCCAGGACAGCTAGGGGCATGTGTCCGAAACTACGCCTTTGACCGACATAGCGGCTAGTTTTGGGCACCCTACTGTAGCGAGCGATTTTGGACGCGGTTCTTAAGCGCTGGTCGCTCTCTGCGGTTGAGCTTAAACTACAGGTCGATTCATTTTTTATCCTATTGTGAGTTGAATAAGGAAGGGAAATAGATGTCTCCAATTAACCCTTCTTTGCATACTGAGTTTAAACAGCTGTCTGTTAGGTTACGGATGCTATCAATGTGGGGGGCCTTTGTACTGGTTATTTGTATTTTCGCCAATACAGTTTCTTTCTTTTTACCTGGGCAGAAGGTTTCTGGCGGGGAACAAGGATTAGGATGTTAGGACTGATGTTTTTTGATAGATACATGAGAGTATGGGATTTTTGTTTTTTGTTGATTGCGCTCGCTAAGATCTTTTCTTTCGATCTTATGCCTACGTATTCCCGTTTACCGAAACAGGGAAATCAGAGCGTTCGTAGTTCCTCCTATTCTATGGGAGGAAATGGGTGTTTTGGTGTCTTGTTCAAAGCCCAAGACGTGAAGCGAAAGGTGATTTGTATCTTGTTCAAAGCCCAAGATGTGAAGCTGAAGGTGATTTGTATCTTGTTCAAAGCCCATGAGGTGAAGCTGAAAAGTCCATTTGTGTCTTGTTCAAAGCCCAAGACGTGAAGCTGAAGGTCTCAACTTTAGAGAGAATTTGTCATCTCTAAAGAAGGGTTTGTCTGTCACAACTATTGGGTGACTGGTTATAAAGGAGAATTACTTTAACCGGGATACACGGATCCTAGCAATGCCATAATTTCCTTTAAAGGGGATTTTAACCTGAAGGAGAAGACTTTAACTCAGTGTAGAGCAATGTTATCTTTCCTTAGGAATTTCTCATGCTAAAAGAGGGACAGTGGCATGGATGTAGATGATCCAGAGGCTTGCCGCTTACAGCGATTAGATGAAGGGGAATGAGTTGTTGATGTTTGTGTACTGTGAACGAGGCACAACTTTGATGCTAAAAGGTTGATTGGATCAACCAGTGGTTTTCGTATACAAAGCCTAAGAGGAGGTCATTGACCCAACAAGAGGGAGTTTTTACGTGTCTCGTACGAAGCCCGAGAGAGAGGCTAAAAGGGTTTTGACCCGACGATGGAGTCTTTTGGTATCTCGTATAAAGCCCGAGAGAGAGGCTAAAAGGGGTTAATCCTACAAGAGGATCCTTTATACTCAACAAGAGAGTGTTTTTTTGTATCTCGTACAAAGCCCGAGATGGAGGCAATTGTTTGTTTGGCTCAATAAGAACCTTTTTGTATCTCGTACAAAGCCCGAGATGGAGGCGAAAGGGGTGATTGACTCAACGAGGGAGTCTCTTATGTGTCTCGTACAAATCCCGAGAGAGAGGCTAAAAGGTTTGACTCAACAAGAGAGTCTTTTATACTCAACAAGAGAGTGTTTCTGTATCTCGTACGAAGCCCGAGATGGAGGCTAAAAGTTTGATTCGCTGGGAAGAATCATTGAACAAAGCCCAAGAGGAGGCTATGGTAACTGTTTCAGTTAAGTGACAGATCCAATATACTGATTTTAAAAGAGAAAATCAGTTCTTATATGAGCAACACTGTACTCAGGGATTTGATTTGAGGATCAGGGATATTTCCTTCTCTTTGAGGAAACGGGAAATCCAAAGGGTATTGAGACTGTCCGAGTCTGTAGGTTTCCTTCCTATTTAACGAAGGGGTCACTTGAGAATGTCTTTGAGACTCAAGGAAGTTAGATTGTCCGTGTCTAGAGTTTTATCTTTCGTACTATGCTTTGAGAAACAGTAGTAGACTCTATGAAAGGACTGTTCTATGAGATGACTAAGTTCTGTTCCTATACCTCTAGGAGGTCGCCGGGACAATTTGTACGAAGTCCAAGAGGAGGCTAGAAACTTTTAAGAAGCCGACGGGTCCTTGTACTAAGCCCAAGAGGAGGCTATCATTCCTGGAGGAAGAGATCATTATACGAAGCCTAAGAGGAGGCTGTGAATACTTCTAAGAAGCCGTAGCGTCCTTGTACGAAGCCCAAGAGGAGGCGGGGTTACTTTTAGGAAGCCTGTGGGTCCTTGTATAATGCCCAAGAGGAGGCCGATGCTTTTAGGAAGCCTGTGGGTCCCCAAACCCCGAGAAATTCAAGGCAAGCTATTCACAAGGAATAGGTCAAGTCAGGAAAGTTCGAGAATTTGGAAGAAACTCAAAGATGCCATTCACGGAGAAGACATTCATCTTGGGGAGTAGAGTTTCTTGACAATTCCTAATGAGGACAGCCGAAGAGAAGAGTGTATCTGGTGATCCTATTGGGGATCTAGTTGTCTATTTCTACGAATAAACAAAACGGCGTCACCTAGTTCTAGACGTAGTTGCCGGGGAAACTCTAAATATCTATACTATTATTACACAGTTGATATGAGTTTATGAAAGAAGACTTACAGCGAAACAGCCCCACAATACAGTTATATATATGAGTTTGTGAAAGGAGACTTATAGTGAAACAGCCCCACAATACAGTTATATACATATGAAAGCGGTAAATGAAAGCGGGTAAACACTTACTCGGTTGTAGAGCTTCCATGCTGTTTGGTTAGTTGTTCAACAAAGAAAAATTGAAAACAACAGTATATTCAAAATCAAAGGAGAAAGTGCTTTGAAAAAGAAAGATTTGGGGCTTACAGCTCAAGGAGAGGCCCAGGGTTTTATCAGTGAGCGCACTGTTGAATTTGTACAGAGGGACTTATACAAGTGACTGAGGCCCAAGAAAGGTTTTCTGTACAAAGGGATGGGTCTTACACTCTATTAGAGGCCCAAGTGAGTTTTAAGAAAAGAAATGGGTCTTACTACTCGAGGGTAGGCCCAATGGTTAATTTTGAAAAGGGCGACGGTCGCGCCGAGGTTTTGTAAACACCGTGGGACTTATACAAGTGACTGAGGCCCAAAAATTTTGGTATTTACAAAGGGGTTGGGTCTTACACTCTATTAGAGGCCCAAAGAGTTTAAAGAAAAGAAATGGGGCTTACAACACGAGGGGAGGCCCATAGTCTTTATTTTCAAGATGAATATTCACTTTTAAAATGCTTAAAAACAATTAAAAATGAATTTATTCACAAAAATACCAACTATATTAAATAAATAATATAAATTTTATTTTTTTGTAGAATAAAATATTTTACTATTTTTGTGATTTTTCAGAAAAAGAACCAATAAAAAATAATCAAAATTGAAGGAGTTATTAATTTTCCAAATCATTCAAAAACAATATGAAAAATGAGAAAATATAAAAAAAAGAGGGGTTGGGTCTTACACTCTATTAGAGGCCCAAAGTGTATTTTTGTATGAAAGATGGGGCTTACAACTCAGGGAGAGGCCCAAAATATTTTCAGTTTGAAAATGGCGATCGCGCCGAGATTTTTAACGTATCGGGACTTATACAATAGCTGAGGCCCAAAATTGTTTCGTAAAAAAAGAGTTCGGTCTTACACTCCAATAGAGGCCTAAGTGTTTAAAAATGAAAAGAAATGGGACTTACAGCTCAAAGAGAAGCCCAGTTGATTTTTGTTTGAAAATGGTGATCGCGCCGAAGTTTTCTTTTAACGCAGAGGGACTTATACAATAAGTGAGACCCAAAATTTTTTGGTTAAAAGGGGATTGGGTCTTACACTCTAATAGAGGCCCAAGTGAGTTTTAAAAAGATTTGTTAGGGTGAAAATCAAAGAAAACCCCAATTACATTTTTTAGGCATTTTTCCAAGAAAAATTAAGTAAAAAATGATAAAAATATCAAATAAAATCATTAAATAATGATTAAAGTTTATGAAAAAAAATATTTTATCAACATAAATATTTAAAATCATTTTGGTTTTAAAAATCAAGGAAAAAAAGAAATCATTTTAAAAGCATTTAAAACAATATAAAACACTATTTTTAAATATATTAAAAATAATACTTTTATTTTTTATTTTTTGTGGATTAAAATATTATGGGGTATGAATTGGAAAATGATGATTTTTTGCTATGTGAAAAAAATTGGTTGAGTTTTGAAAATAAAAAGTAAGAAAAAGAGGAAAGATATCAAAATATCATCTCCGACATTTCTTTTGGGGTAAAAACGAGTACCGAAACTTTAATTTTCAACACGTTTTTATCAAATTTCAAACACTCATAACGCTGTCAATTTTTATCGGAATTAAGATTCGGAAGAGCCTATCCTAACCGATTTTTCGCAAGGAATCCGATGATATTATTCACGCACACGGAAAATCGACGTATAAAACGCAGAAATTAAAACCAAAACTGCTATCGTTTTGAAAACATCGTTCCGCGTAGAATTTCCAACACGCGTAACTCTCTCGATTTTTAACCAAATCAAGATCCGTAAGAGCCTATCCTGACCGATTTTTCGCAAGGAATCCAATGGTATTACTCACGTACACGGAAAATCGACACACAAAACGCAGAAATAAAAAAACAAAAACTGCTATCGATTAAAAACATCGTTCCGCGTCGAATTTCCAACACGCGTAACTCTCTCGATTTTTAACCGAATCAAGAGCCGCAAGAGCCTATCCTGACCGATTTTTCGCAAGGAATCCAATGGTATCGAACACGCACGCCGAAACTCAACATACAAAACGCAGCGATAAAAAAACCAGAGCTGCTACGTTGTAAAAACATCGTTCCGCGTCGAATTTCCAACACGCGTAACTCTCTCGATTTTTAACCAAATCAAGATCCGTAAGAGCCTATCCTGACCGATTTTTCGCAAGGAATCCAACGGTATTACTCACGCACACGGAAAATCGACACACAAAACGCAGAAATTAAAAAACAAAAACTGCTATCGATTAAAAACATCGTTCCGCGTCGAATTTCCAACACGCGTAACTCTTTCGATTTTTAACCGAATCAAGATCCGCAAGAGCCTATCCTGACCGATTTTTCGCAAGGAATCCAATGGTATCGCACACGCACGCCGAAACTCAACGTACAAAACGCAGCGATAAAAAAACCAGAGCTGCTACGTTTAAAAACATCGTTCCGCGTCGAATTTCCAACACGCGTAACTCTCTCGATTTTTATCGGAATTGAAATCCGTAAAAACCTATCTTGACTGATTTTTCGCAAGGAATCCAATGGTGTTACTCACGCACATGGAAACTCAACACACAAAATGCAGAAATTAAAAAACCAAAACTGCACGTTGTTTTCGACACCGTTTCGCATAAAATTTCCAACGCGCGTAACTCTCTCAATTTTCATCGGAATTGAAATCCGTAAAAACCTATCTTGACCGATTTTTCGCAAGGAATCCAATGGTATTAATCACGCACTCAGAAACTCACTGTACAGAACACACAAAGCGAAAAAACCAGAACCGCCATCGTTAATTCGACGGTGTTTCGCATAAAATTTCCAACGCGCGTAACTCTCTCAATTTTCATCGGAATTGAAATCCGTAAAAACCTATCTTGACCGATTTTTCGCAAGGAATCCAATGGTGTTACTCATGCAAACTAAAACTTAATGTATAGAACACACCAATGAAAAAAAAACAGAACTGTACATGGTTTTGAAATAACCAAAATTCCACACAAAAACATGTCAAAATGCAAACAGTGGAAGGATCACAACATACACATTAAGGACTACATTTTTGCCTCAATAATTGTTCAATATGATGCATGTATGTTGACAACAAAGGAAAGCATGATTCAAAGAATTCAAGTTGTGAATTTTACCTCTTTTTTGGAGATTTTGGGCAACCTACCAAGTGCTTTGTTCCAGAAATGATTTGATGCTTTGGATAACCTCAAATGACCTCTTAGAAGCTTTTAGGATGGTTGGAATCGGCTGGAAACCTCTGGAGCAAGTTTGTGCACTTTCTCGCGAAATGGTCAAAAACGGCCAAAATGCCAACTCTCTCAAATGGTGTTCCAGATGTGTGGCACCATTTGGGACAGTTAAAGGATGATATTTAGAGTGCGTTTAAGGTTTTATCTAGCTTGGAAAGTGACTGAATCAAGACATGGCTTGAAAAATGCAAAAAAGTGCCATTTTGAGGTTTTGGGAGGTGACTTTGTGATGTTGTGATTACAGGTCACTTTTGATGGTTTGCACAACTTACATATGATATATATGAGGTGTGTGTGTGTGATTAGTTTGAGTGGAATTGCTCTCTAGCTCAAAAACTCAGAATTTCCTTACTAAAGAAGGCATTTTGGAGTGAAAGAGAGAATTTGAGGAAAGCATCTGTTTGATGGCTTTGGTGTACTCAAACTGAACACAAATGAGCTCTATTTATAGTGGAGCAAGTTTGTTTTGGGATCCACAGTGAATGGTGGCTGCAGCAGAGGTTTGGCCAATGTTGGCCAATCGAAATCCAAGTCTCCTCTAGCCATTGACTAGAGGTTAGGGCTCAGAGCTTTGGTTCCCTAGTTGTTGGATAAGTCTTGACTGGTTTCAGATGAGAATGGCTCAGTCCATGCCACCTCTAAGCATCCATTAAATGTTCCAAACCAAAATTGGAGTTTTGTCCCTCTTTTAGGGATTTTTAGGCTTTGGCATGCTTTTCTTTGTTCCTTGGACTTGGGAGGTTCATGGATCAGATCATCCCACTTGGATTTGATCCTTAGATGTGTCCAAACTGATGACAAGGCTTGAAAATTCGTGTGGCACACAAAATGTGCAAATCTGCCTTGAAAAATTCAGCTTCAGCGAGCCTTTTTGTAAGATCCATAACTCCTTGCTCGAGTATGCTACATGGACGTTCTAGGACTTTTCGGAAAGCTTAGATGACGTACTTCAACTTTGATGTTTGGCCCTAGACCTGGTTCAACTTGGATCATGGAGAAAAACAGCCTTGAAGTTGGGACATTGTGCTGAAATTACAAGGCAGATTTTGCCTAAGTGCTGAAAAATGTCAATTTTAAGTTTTTAGCCATTTTGATCCAAGCATAACTCAAAATCCTTAATGAATTGGACTTAGGTCTAGTTTTTGTAGAGGGCTATGAGGGCTACAAATCAAGCTTTGGATGGGGAAAAATGGCTTTGTGGTTTAGGAGTTATGATCCTCCAATGTTGGTACCCTTGCCACTTTTTTTCATAACTTAGAAAAATTTCTAAGTTTTTATGGTTACCCCTTTTACAAGTTATCCCACTTTCTTTGATTTTTCTTGATGAATGATGATTCCAATCACACATTAACATCATTTTAGGGTTAAAAAACCATTTTTATGAAAAATCTCAAAAAGTCAAAGTTTGACTTTTGTGCACAGTTGACTTTTTATCAGATGAATTCCAAACTGTGCGATCCTTTAGGAAATCATGTCCTTGACCTAAATCAAAATTGATGGACATGTTCCATGGGTATTATAGGGTGTATTTAATCGTGTCCCACGGCTTGGGAGCATGTCCTGGTCAAAAGTCAAAGCTACAGTTGACTTTTCTCGCGAAACCCTAACTGTGGTTCAGATGAAATTGAAACTTGTTGCTCAAGCTTCTTGGGTCAATCCATTGTTGCAAATGGATCAACGTGGTATGTTGGAGACCCTCAAATCATGTCTTGATGTCTTGGCTCATGATTTGTCCCAAAAGTCAACTTAGGGGTAAATTAGGTCAAGAAACCCTAATTCCTGATTTTTTATGTATGCATCCCCTGAGGCTAAATTGACTTGATGATGGGGTTTATGATGTTCCATGGAGCATATTAGGTTATGCTTTGAAGCATTGGCTCATGTCCAGAGGAAAATTTCCATCTGGAGGCCCTAGTCGACCAAACCCTAATTTGGTGACACTGGCGATCCTGAGACTTGATCCACCTAAAAGGGAGCAGCCTTGTGCTTAATCCTTGAAGTGGGAGTCCTATTGATCCATTGTGAATATTTGAGAGGCTAGACAAGTTGAAGATCATGGCATTCCTTGATTGATCCTTTGTCTAAGAGCTCTGCGAGGGCTTGAAACCCTAAATCCTGTTTGTAGTGAATGCTTACCCACCTTTGGGGAGACTAATGAGGTATGATGGTCTATCCATATTGTGCTGATGATTTGCACAATGATGGGAAATCTTAGTGGTCAAAATTTTGGGTATGACAGATGCCCCTATTTAATCTTCTTGGACCCTAAGGTGTGAATGGCGAAGGTATTCGGGCATTCGGGGTGCAAGAGGATTAAATATCGGAATACCCGAAATTTTGATGGTGGTTATGAATGGTAGCTTACGCATTCATCTTCTTTAGCTAAGCGATGATGCTTAGAAAATGTAAACTTCCCCTCGATCCTGGTCTTCAGCCAAGGAGCTGGTCTCAGATTTTTTTTTTTTGAAATAAACTTCCCCTCGATCCTGGTTTCCTACCAAAGAACTGGTCTCAGTTTCTAAAGTAAACTTCCCCTCGATCCTGGTTTCCTACCAAGGATCTGGTCTCGGTTTCTGATATAAACTTCCCCTCGATCCTGGTTTCCTACCAAGGAACTGGTCTTAGTTTCTAAAGTAAACTTCCCCTCGATCTTGGTTTCCTACCAAGGAACTGGTCTTAGTTTCTTTTGTAAACTTCCCCTCGATCCTGGTTTCCTACCAAGGACCTGGTCTTAGTTTCTGATTTAAACTTCCCTTCGATCTTGGTTTCCTACCAAGGAACTGGTCTTAGTTTCTTTTGTCAATAAACTTTATTGACAAGGGACGCTATGTGTAGCGGTTTTCCTCAAACTTCTCGTCGAATTTTCCTGGGGAGATGCCATTTGAGTGGAAAAAGTTTTGATGTCAGACTTGCTGGGGAACCCATTCGTCTGAATTGTAGAGGTACACAAACTTCTCTATTTTGGAGATGCCATTTGTCGATTCTATTAGGGAAAGCGAGTCTCTTGAGAGACTGTTTTCGTTTGGGGACTTACATCATACTTTTCTCGGGATCTTTCCGGAGAAATGCCATATGATGGAATCCAATTTTGAGGTGCCGATGACCTTTTCATCAGTGGGTTTTTCGGAGAAAAACTGCCGTACCGTCGAATCTCTGATTAAGAGGCTTTCTCTGGGGATCTTCCTTAATCCGGGAAAGCAAGGATATCGTCTTCGATGGCGAAGAGTGATATTTGTTCAAAGTTTTCTCTGGCTTTTCAGAGGTTCAAGTTATCAAAGTGGTCAAGGACCAATTCTAATCCAGAAATAAACTGGAGGAGAGATTGTCCAGACGCAACACTTCCTGACGAGGAAAAGGCTGATAACTCGATTAAGAGGACTTATCACTAGGGGATAAGAACGACTAGAGTGATAGTGATGCAATATGAATGTGAATGCAAATCAATCATGCATGATGTATGTATGTATATGCGGACAAAACTAACGCAACATACAGACTAAAGGATGAACACGACTGGATACTCGGCCATAGTGGGGCATGTAGAAATATCGCTGGTTCAAGATAGCAATTCTGCCTTGCTTAGGAGAAACGGTCCCTGTTGGGGGCGACGCTGGTCGGGCTTAGGAGATGAGAACTCGGCCGAGGATGTCAGACGAAACATGGTCTCTGACATTGTTGATCCTTCATTCAGGCGTACTGGTCTAGAAGGAGTACTTTGATTCTGCACTTTGAAGTTCAAACACCTTTGGAGACGCGATTGATGTTCTTTCGATGTTTAACAGTCAAAAGAAATTGCCATCTCTATTTTAAAAAAGCAGAAAAAGTTTTAATAAGTAAATTCATTTTTGTTTCATTTCAAGAATCGTTAATCATGTTAACAACGTCGTTCTGTAAAGCTAAAACAAATAAGAATTACAAACAAAAGCACAAGGGCTCAAATTTTATTGATAAGATGGAAATCAGCCAAACGCGTGATTCCAAAGAGTATATACAAAGTTTGAAAATGGTAATTTACAGGGAAAAGGGCTACGTTGAAACATAACGACCACTATCCTTCTACCAACTTTGAATTCGGGACATCCTGAGCGTCTGTCGAAGATGACCTTGACTGGAGTTTTCCTCCGATGGATGCTGTAACTGCTGCTGAGGGACTTGCCTCTGTTGAACATAGTTACTTGCCATTATCCCTAATTTTTTCCTGGATTGTACTTTGATGTTTCCAATCCATCGGGATGATTTTTTTCATGTCTCTAACTTTTGCCTGGACCGCCCTTTCGGGTTTTCAATCCACCGAGACGTTTTTTTTTTTTTAGTTTAGGCGAAGTATTTCTTGACTACATCAACATTTGTGGGGTAGGCAAATTCATCTCCGTCCATGGTTGCAAGTCTCAAGGCGCCGCCTGAGAAAGCTTTCATGACCACATAGGGGCCATCATAATTTGGGGTCCATTTGCCCCGAGAGTCAGTGAGAAATGATTGTATCTTCTTGAGCACGAGGTCTCCTTTTCTGAAGATACGAGGTCGGACCTTTTTGTCGAACGCCCTTTTCATTCTCTGTTGATACAACTGACCGTGGCATAGTGCCGTGATTCGCTTCTCTTCGATCAGGTTCACTTCATCGTGTCGGTTTTGACACCATTCAGCTTCGGTGAGCTTCGCTTCCATCAATACCCGGATTGATGGGATCTCTACTTCTATGGGGAGCACTGCTTCCATACCATACACTAGAGAGAAAGGGGTAGCCTCAATTCCGTTTCTGTAATGATTGACAGCTCCGTCAAAGATAAGTCCCCACTGGGAACCTGGTTCTGGCCCTTCACTGGGTAGTGGTGTATCGCAATCTTTCATTTTTAGATACATGACATCTTCGTCTGGGAAGTCAAACCCGATTGATTCTTGATCGTTAATCGGTTGATGAGCTAAATGATCAGCTAAAATACTTCCTTTAACGGCTTTCTGAGCGTGGTACTCTATGTCATATTCTGATAACAGCATCTGCCAACGGGAAATTCTTCTCGTGAGAGCAGGTTTTTCGATAACGTACTTGATTGGATCCATTTCGGAGACCAACCAAGTAGTATGACGAATCATGTACTGGCGAAGACGTTTGGCTGCCCAAGCCAAAGCACAACAAGTTTTCTCGAGCATCGTGTACCGAGTCTCGTAGTCGGTGAATTTCTTGCTTAGATAATAAATGGCAGACTCTTTCCTTTTAGTTTCGTTTTGTTGGCCAAGTACACATCCCATTGAGTCCTCCAGAACTGTGAGGTAAATGATCAGTGGTCTTCCTTCCACTGGAGGTGATAGAATCGGAGGATTCAACAGATATTCCTTGATACTGTCAAAGGCGGTTTGGCAATCTTCTGACCAAACGCAATCCTGGTTCTTTTTTAGTAACTTGAAGATCGGCGCGCATGTCGCGGTCATAAGGAATATGAATCTGGAGATGTAGTTCAAACGTCCCTAGAATCCTCTGACTTATTTTTCAGTTTTCGGAGAAGGCATTTCTTGAATGGCCTTGACCTTGTCAGGATCAACCTCAATTCCTTTCTGGCTGACGATGAACCCTAAGAGTTTCCCTGAACGGACACCGAAGGTGCACTTGTTGGGATTCAAGCGGAGCTTGAATAATCTTAAACGTTCGAATAATTTTGACAGATGTTCAACGTATTCACTCTCTGTTTTTGATTTTGCAATCATATCATCGACATATACCTCGATTTCTTTGTGTATCATGTCATGAAACAGAGTAGTCATGGCCCTTTGATAGGTTGCCCCGACGTTCTTCAAACCGAACGGCATCACCTTGTAACAAAAGGTGCCCCATGGGGTGATGAATGAAGTTTTCTCCATGTATTTAGGCGCCATTTTGATCTGGTTATAGCCCGAGAATCCATCCATGAAGGAGAAAACTTTGAACTTTGTTGTACTGTCAACCAGCATGTCAATGTGTGGTAAAGGAAAGTCGTCTTTTGGACTTGCCTTGTTCAGATCTCTGTAATCAACACACATTCTGACCTTTCTGTCCTTTTTGGGAACGGGTACGGTGTTGGCTAACCATTGAGGATATTCTGATGTAGCGAGGAAACCCACGTCGATCTGTTTCTGCACCTCCTCTTTGATTTTGATGGCCATGTCCGGGTGAGTCCGTCTCAACCTTTGCTTTACTGGTGGACATTCCGATCTTAACGGTAAGTGATGTTCCACGATGCTGGTATCCAACCCTGGCATATCCTGATAGGACCAAGCGAATACATCGAGGAATTCTTTGAGAAGCTTTATCAAACCCTCTCTGGCAGTTGGATTGAGCAGTGCCCCAATCCTGGTTTCTTTTCTCTCTTGCTCTGAACCCAAGTTTACCATTTCCAACAGTTCTTTATGAGGTTCAATGGACCTTTCCTCTTGTCTGAGTAGTCGGGAGATCTCTTCTGGAATTTCGTTGTCAATTTCTTTTTTAGCCTCGAATACCGGGAACTCAAAGTTGGGAGAAGGCATCTAATCGTATGTTTCAACGGGGTTTAAAACAAGCAATCTGCATGACGTGATGATTTGTGTTTAGAAGAGATAGAGAGAAATGCAAGTGTGTGCAGTGTATTTATTTTACTGCTTGTTTTTATTTTTGAATTGTTTTTTAGGATTACCATTTTCTGAAAAAGCAAAAAGAGAAAACAGCCATTAATGCGGAAATTACAGAACGACGTTATTTTATTTATGAACAAGTTGACTCTTGAAACTACAGCCCTATAAAACAAAACTCTGTCACTTTGGGCAAAGCGAAGAGGGAAATTTACAGAAAGCGAGCCCTATCAAAACATCCGTTTCACCTGGGCATGGTGAAAGGTTTAAAGATGGCAATTACTTTGACTGATGAACGACCTTCGGAACCTCGACGGCAACCCATTGGCGGCGAACTCCTCGGTGAATCACAAAGTTTGGCACCTTCCTTGATTTGTTTTCAGAAATGACGTTGATTTCTGGTGGAGCAGGATCATTGGAATCTGTCTCCCAGGCAGAGTTGTCGTAGGAGGATTCCTCTATTGCATTCTGCAGAGTATTGGTGCTCTCAGCTGTATCTCCCCATCCAGTTGGCTGGATATCTTCGAGCCTGATACGAGAGCTTTCGGGAGCAGTCTACTTAACCATATAGTCGTATTTTCCACTTGGTTCTCCCAAGGTGTCCCAAACTTCTTTCGAACTGGAGGAGTCATCTCTCTCGATGACGTTGACCTCGGGAAAAGCATAGTTGATGAATTCAAGTCCTGCGAACGTTGCGAGTTCATCTTCATGTTGAGTGGCTTCAGGATGACCTGAGTGTTGATCCCATGACATGGTGGGGACACAGGTATTCTGTTCAATGATGCTCAGCTGAGTTTCATTACTCGGCTGACTTTCTTGCCCCAAGTTTCCTGGATAAGGTTGCCACATTGGCAGACCATCCATTGGGCCATAGTAGTTGTAGTCAAAATTGTCTTTCATCTGAGTGTCTTCCTCTAATGAATTTGGCGGAGCACGACATCCTTCCGGATCACAATCTCCATATATCATTTCGACGTATGATCTTGATATAAATCTCGGACTTTCTGTAGGAAAGCAAAAAGGCCTAGGCACCTCTTCTTGAAACATATAACCGTCCTTGTTGAGATAGGACTTCTATTCTTCATTCGTGTCAGAGGGATCTTCCTCATTGATAGCATGAACTGTCTGAGACACTGGGTGAAGAAAACCTCCACTGTGGAAGAAGTTTTGAATGGGATGAAGACTTTCATCGCTAGCAGCTGTCTGGGTACATGTTGCAGAAAAACCAAGACCCTTCTTTGTTTTATTGTCAATAGGAATGACAAGCTGTCCCCATCCGGTTGTATCGGTACTCTCGACCGCTTTGATAGCATCTTTGTATGAGGAAATCGAGGTTCCTCCTTGGGATTGATCGTCCTTGCTCACCGATAGCGCTTGGAACTGCGTTCCAATAACCTCTTCAGGTTCTACACAAGCAGATGATGATAAGTTACTCACGAGCAAGGCCTGTTCTCCACAGACTGTGATGAGTTGGCCGTTCTGGACGAACTTTAGCTTTTGGTGGAGGGTCGAAGTGACCGCTCCAGCCTGATGTATCCAAGGTCTTCCTAATAAACAACTGTACGTTGCCCGGATGTCCATGACCTGGAAAGTGACTTGGAAAGTGTGAGGACCAATAGTTATGGGAAGATCAACTTCGCCGATAACCGTTTTTTTGGATCCGTCGAATGCTTTGACGACGACCTCGCTGACTCTCATCGGAGGGCCTTTGAATGATAATTGCATCAAAGTGGCCTTCGACATAACATTCAGGGCTGACCCTGTGTCTACCAGTACGCTGGCTAAAGCATCGTCCTGGCAGTTAACTGTGATATTGAGTGCCATGTTATGACGGCGACCCTCTTCAGGTAATTCTTCATCACTAAATCCCAAATTGTTGCAGGAAGTGATGTTAGAGACAATGCTATCGAACTGTCTGATTGTTACATCCTGTTCCACAAAGGCTTGCTCCAAGACTTTCTGTAGAGCCTCTCTGTGTGCTTCTGAACTGAGTAACAATGATAATACCGAGATCTTTGAAGGAGTCTGTAACAGTTGATCGACAATGTTGTATTCACTCCTTTGGATGAGCTTCAGCATCTCATCATTGTTTTTTGAAAGGTCGGGATTACTGGATTGACCGATTGGTGGATCGAGAGCTTCTGTTTGAAGTTCCTTTTATTTGTTAACTTCCCCAAACCCTCGGTTGAAGATTCTACCACTCCGTGTTACACGACTGATGTCTGCAATGTTCACAACGGAGGGTAATGGAATTTCCTTTCCATTCTCAATTATCGTTGCACCGTATTTGTAAGGGATAGCCTTAGCTGATTCATACAGTAGTGGTCCCGATAGATAGATGACTATGGGTGCCTTCTGATTTTTCTGACCATCATAAGTAATCTCGATCCGTTCCCGGTTGGGAACTTTAGATTCGTCAAGTAGAGGGATGATGGCAAAAACATCCCTGGTATGGTGACGACCAGAGATTGTGACAACATCCTCAACTTGATCGGCAAGGTAATTTGGCGTCCAGTTGATGGGTCCAGAACCCGGATATGGGCGAATCTCTCCACAATCCACCTGACTCTGAAGTGCTGCTCTCACAAGGTAACACCCTTGATTACTTTATGAACAGACGCTACAACTGTCATAGTTGTGTGGTGGCACCTGGCCACGCCCACTTTGAATACAATGTAACCTCACTAGGTTAGTTTCCACAGATCGGACATCCTGTCTTTGACGCCGAGTAGGATTCCTGTTACTGATACTAATTTGCTGAGTATCTTCATCCATGTAGATTGGCATCCACCAGTGATTTAACCAGTGCTGAAGTGCCTCCTGGACAAGGGTACAACCTCGATCATTTTCGCAACCCGCTTTACAGCTTTGATAGTCATGTGATGTTAAGAATCCGAGTCGGACCTGTTCAACATGTAACTCTACCAAGCTGGTATTCATCACGCGAATATCAAAGATCTGAACCATGTTGATCTGATAAGGGTTCCCATCATGGTAGTCTTGGATCCATCCAAGATCCATCTGACGCTGGAGGGCCTCTTGTATGAAAGAGCATCCCTGTTTGTTTACCGAGCAAGTCAGACAGGAACCATAATCGTGTCGCGGCAGATTATGATACTGGCTTTGCCTTGAGTGCATTTCCACCAAGTTGACATTCATTGCACGGATGTCGTGGTTCTGAATGACGTTAGAATTCGTGTAAACCATGTTAACTCCACGAACTCGGTGCTCTTGGATCCATCCGAGATCCATTTGTTCCTGTAGGGCTGCTTGCACCATAGAACATCCCTGGTTGTCTTTAGAGCAGATATCACACTGGTGATAGTTATGAGGTGGTACATGGCCATATCCACTCTGTCTACAATGCATCTTGACCATATTGGTTTTCAACAAGAGTACATCGTGAATTTGATAGACATTGTTAGTCTCTTTCTCAATCAGATTGATTGCAGCCTTCTCATGTTGAGGCAGCGGGTTCGTGAGAACATTGGGATTCGTATCTTTGAAAGATAAGAGCCCACTCCTAACAAGCCTTTGCACGTCGGACTTGAAATTGAGACAAGTCTCTATGTTATGCCCTGATCCTCCTTGATGATAAGGGCATGTCTGATCCACCTTAAACCAAAAAGGCAGATTTTCCGGTACTGTAAGAGGAGACTTAGTCTGGATGTGCCCCTTGGCTAGTAGTAATGGAAATAATTCTGCGTACAACATGGGTATAGGATCAAACCCTGATGGTCGTGTTGTACGGTTGTTATTGTATTGGGGACGAGTCTGCTGAAGAGGTTGTTGTGTCCTTTGCTGATCAGGTTGGCTCTGCGCAACCTGAGGTTGATACGTAGGAATAGGCGCAGGGCTGGTAGCAGGAGTCACAGCTGCTACTGGCTGATAACGTCGCCTTTGCTTTCCGAGAGAGATATTCCTAATATCTTGCTCTTTTTTCTTAGGGAGAGCACTACCGTATTTTTTAGTACCGCTCGTCGATCCAGTGTTTTTTACCAAACGTCCTTCTCGGACGGCTTCCTCAAGACGTACGCCCATGCCGACCATCTCGGTGAAATCACTGGGCGCACTGGCAACCATTCGGTCATAGTAAAATGAGCTTAAGGTCTTTAAGAAGATCTTTGTCATCTCTTTTTCCTCAAGAGGTGGACAAATTTGAGCGGCAATTTCACGCCACCTTTGAGCATACTCCTTAAAGGTTTCCTTTTCCTTTTGCGACATCGATATGAGTTGATCTCTGTCGGGTGCCATGTCCAAATTGTATTTGTATTGTTGGACGAAGGCAGTACCAAGATCTCTGAATGTGATGATCGTAGTACGGTTTAAACCCATGTACCATTTTAATGCGGCACTGGTTAAACTATCCTGGAAGTAGTGAATCAGTAGGTCCTGATTCTCCGTCTGAGCTGACATCCGCCGAGCGTACATCACCAGATGGCTTTGAGGGCAAGAGTTACCCTTGTACTTTTCAAAGTCGGGCACTTGAAATTTGTGCAGGACTTTCACATTGGGGACCAAGCAAAGGTCTGCGGCGTCCTTTCCAAATAGATCCTGACCGCAAATGGCTTGCAGCTCCTTCTGCATTTCCAAGAACTGTTCCTGGAATTCATCCATTCGGTCAAACATAGTTTCCTTTTTACCAGCAGGTATTGGCGGTATCTGTCCTTCCGGGACAGTGTGCTCCACAGGGGGTGGTACCGTGACTACGGTGGTGAATCTTGGCGTTTCCCGAAGTTTGTAACCTTCAGGAGTCTTCAGTATGCCCCTGGCATCTTCGCTTTCCCGAAGTTTGTAACCTTCAGGCCCAGCAGCTTCTGTTGTGATTCCCTGATCTTCAGTGATCAGCGGAACATATCCTCCCGGGATATAGTTAACAGGCATGCCCCAAGGACGATCTTTCACTATCTGATACCTAGGATCATACTTCTCCACTATGGGCGTTGAGGAGATCTCTGAGATCACAGTCCTTTGTAGCTGAGCTTCTGCCATGGCTTGCATGTCGTTACGAAGCTTTCTCATATCCTCTCTTAGAGCGTCGATTTCTTCTTTCAACTCTCTATTCTCTTCCTCAAGATCATCCATCCTTTTCTGACGATTGGCCAGAGTATTATACGAGTGAGACAGTTTGACTCTAGCACCGAGACACAAACGTGAGATTCGTAAGGAAGAAGAATACGCGATGTGAGAATGATGAATGCAATGATTATATTAATTGTTTTTTTGGTTTAATCAAAATAAACTTCGACAATTAGATTGCAAATATCAAACAGTGGGGAAACCCCTTTTTATTGAATTCCAAAGGATTACAGAAATGGAAATACAGTAGATTACAAGATGCGGAAACAGAAACCTAAGCTAATGGGTCCCGAGTCCTCTCTGAGGAGAAACCGGGTGCTGATTCTGATATCTTCCTTTTCTTTGACCGGGGCTCTTGGGCCGTTGTCGGGTTGTCATTCCTTTGCCAAGTGAAAGGAGTGAGCAAATTCCTTTGGTCGTCTTGATTCTCTACAACATGTTGCTCCAAAATTTCAATCAGAGCATCCTTCTCCTTTAGTAATTGCTGTATTTTGATGCACTCTACGTCGAGGGTGCGGTACTTGTTCTTCCAAGACCTTCTTTCCCGTTGAACTTTGTTGAGAGTAACCTGAAGCTTTTCAGTTTTCGTCATGAAGTACATGACAGATTCCCTCGGCGGAAGAATTCCGTAACGAGGATAAGGCATCTTTAGCTTGAGAGCTCTAGTTTGTACCCAATGGAGATAAGGCTCCACCGAGACACAGTCCGGTTTTCCCAGAGACTCTCGTCCTTTCTTATGAACGTGTTTCCAAGCGTACACTATTTCCATCTTTAGTGCTCTGTCACTTTCTCCTTCCTTGAAGAAAAGACCTTCCAGATGAACACCCAATGGGATGTGTCTCATCGGGTATCCAAATTGACGGCGAACCAATACCGGATGGTAGTTAATTCCCCCTTTAGTTCCTATGAGGGGTACGTTGGGGAAGTTTCCACAATGGTCAATGATCCTGATTCCCTCATAAATCCTATTACACCAATCTATATCAGAGTTGGTAAGAGACATGATCTTCTGCGACCAACGTAAGGCACTCTTACAATCCGAAAAAGCAGCAGACTTGGGCAAGTGAGAGATAAACCATTTATAAAGCAGAGGTACACAACATGTGATCTCCCCTCCGCTGTACAAATTTCCCAAGTGTACAGAATGATACGCATCTGCGAGCAAAGTTGGCACAGGGTTTCCAATGAGAAAAACCTTAATGGCGTTGATATCGACGAAGTTATTGATGTTGGGAAACAAAAATAATCCGTAGGTGAGCAAGACAAAGATGCTTTCAAAAGCAGTGACGTTCCCTATACTGGCAAAATACAGGGTTTTCTTCGTCAAGAACTGGGCTGGCAAACCTTGGATGCCACCCTTGGCGGTCATGTGAGTCCTAACCTCAGACTCGTCCAAATGAATTGCTCTTGCAATGGTCTAATTCTTTGGAATTTCTTCTAGTCCAGAAAATGGAGCTCGATCTGTAATGTGTAGATCAATCAGATGAGAATACTCCTCCAGCGTTGGTGCTAGCTGGTAATCCGGGAATGTGAAATAGTGATAAACTGGATCGTAAAACTGAATGAGCGCATCCATGATTCCCTCAATCACATGGACTCTTAACAGTGGTAGCAGACCTCCGTGTTTGGCTCTGAAAGCCTCAGGGCTAGTGATCATCCTTGCTAACCTTCTCAAATCCTCTAGCTTTGGAACCTTGAAGGTGTACGTATGCGTTCTCCTTTTACCGAAATCCATTAGCGTAATCCTTTTCTCCGATATTTAAAATCACAGTCTTAGTTTAATTTGAAAAACAGAGAGACTAGAAGAGAAGTTTTTTGAATGTTTTAATGTTTTATTAAATGAATGCATGAATGCAGCACACAAAAACATAGAAAAAACATGGGGTCAAAGGGTCGTTGTCATGAAGTCAAGGCTCTACCCATCCCCAAAGGTTTATACTAGGGTGATTTTTGTACCTGTACTCATTATCATCAGCTCCTCCCAGGAAAGCAAAACAACAAGCGGATCGCCAGCGAGTTGTAGTGCAATCTTAGAGTAAGTGCCATTCACCGAGAATAGATCACCAGCCTCAAATGAGGGTAGTATCGCGTAACAACTATTTTCGATAGTTTCCGCACTACGAAAGGGTTTGGCTCCTCAGCTTCTCAGACTTAACAACTGGCCCATTGGCTAAGAGAGTGAATGGGTTGCGTTGGTCAGCCTCCACTGAGGTTGATGGTCGACCCCGTCGCCATCACTTATCTTAAGTGTATACTCATTCTTTCCACATACGGCATCACCCGCATTCCCAGTAGCAGAAAAATAAACATGTATAGCAATTAGGAAAAGCAGTATATATATTTGTCCTAAACATCCTAGACCTTTAAAGCTAAGAATCCTAAGTTCCTGACAGAAAATGGGTTCCCCGGCGGAAGCCCCAATCTGTGGTATCAACCAAAGAGGTGAAAAGGAGGAAAAAGGAAAGAAGCTGAAGAGATAGGCCCCACGGTGGGCGCCATTTTTCTGTTGGCAGCCACCGCCATGAAAATGACTTACCCAAGTTTTAAATTGTAAGAAGGAAAGGACCGCCCCCACGGTGGGCGCCATTTTTCTGTAGCGAGCGATTTTGGACGCGATTCTTAAGCGCTGGTCGCTCTCTGCGGTTGAGCTTAAACTACAGGTCGATTCATTTTTTATCCTATTGTGAGCTGAATAAGGAAGGGAAATAGATGTCTCCAATTAACCCTGCTTTGCATACTGAGTTTAAACAGCGGTCTGTTAGGTTACAGATGCTATCAATGTGGGGGGGCCTTTGTACTGGTTATTTGTATTTTCGCCAATACAGTTTCTTTCTTTTTACCTGGGCAGAAGGTTTCTGGCGGGGAACAAGGATTAGGATGTTAGGACTGATGTTTTTTGATAGATACATGAGAATATGGGATTTTGGTTTTTTGTTGATTGCGCTCGCTAAGATCTTTTCTTTCTATCTTATGCCTACGTATTCCTGTTTACCGAAACAGGGAAATCAGAGCGTTCGTAGTTCCTCCTATTCTATGGGAGGAAATGGGTGTTTTGGTGTCTTGTTCAAAACCCAAGACGTGAAGCGAAAGGTGATTTGTATCTTGTTCAAAGCCCAAGATGTGAAGCTGAAGGTGATTTGTATCTTGTTCAAAGCCCAAGAGGTGAAGCTGAAAAGTCCATTTGTGTCTTGTTCAAAGCCCAAGACGTGAAGCTGAAGGTCTCAACTTTAGAGAGAATTTGTCATCTCTAAAGAAGGGTTTGTCTGTCACAACTATTGGGTGACTGGTTATAAAGGAGAATTACTTTAACCGGGATACGCGGATCCTAGCAATGCCATAATTTCCTTTAAAGGGGATTTTAACCTGAAGGAGAAGACTTTAACTAAGTGTAGAGCAATGCTATCTTTCCTTAGGAATTTCTCATGCTAAAAGAGGGACAGTGGCATGGATGTAGATGATCCAGAGGTTTGCCGCTTACAGCGATTAGATGAAGGGGAAGGAGTTGTTGATGTTTGTGTACTGTGAACGAGGCACAACTTTGATGCTAAAAGGATGATTGGATCAACCAGTGGTTTTCTTATACAAAGCCTAAGAGGAGGCCATTGGCCCAACAAGAGGGAGTTTTTATGTGTCTCATACGAAGCCCGAGAGAGAGGCTAAAAGGGTTTTGACCCGACGATGGAGTCTTTTGGTATCTCGTATAAAGCCCGAGAGAGAGGCTAAAAGGGGTTAATCCTACAAGAGGATCCTTTATACTCAACAAGAGAGTGTTTTTTTGTATCTCGTACAAAGCCCGAGATGGAGGCAATTGTTTGTTTGGCTCAATAAGAACCTTTTTGTATCTCGTACAAAGCCCGAGATGGAGGCGAAAGGGGTGATTGACTCAACGAGGGAGTCTCTTATGTGTCTCGTACAAAGCCCGAGAGAGAGGCTAAAAGGTTTGACTCAACAAGAGAGTCTTTTATACTCAACAAGAAAGTGTTTCTGTATCTCGTACGAAGCCCGAGATGGAGGCTAAAAGTTTGATTCGCTGGGAAGAATCATTGAACAAAGCCCAAGAGGAGGCTATGGTAACTGTTTCAGTTAAGTGACAGATCCAATATACTGATTTTAAAAGAGAAAATCAGTTCTTATATGAGCAACACTATACTCAGGGATTTGATTTGAGGATCAGGGATATTTCCTTCTCTTTGAGGAAACGGGAAATCCAAAGGGTATTGAGACTGTCCGAGTCTGCGGGTTTCCTTCCTATTTAACGAAGGGGTCACTTGAGAATGTCTTTCAGACTCAAGGAAGTTAGACTGTCCGTGTCTAGAGTTTTATCTTTCGTACTATGCTTTGAGAAACAGTAGTAGACTCTATGAAAGGACTGTTCTATGAGATGACTAAGTTCTATTCCTATACCTCTAGGAGGTCGTCGGGACAATTTGTACGAAGCTCAAGAGGAGGCTGAAAACTTTTAAGAAGCCGACGAGTCCTTGTACTAAGCCCAAGAGGAGGCTATCATTCCCGGAGGAAGAGATCATTATACGAAGCCTAAGAGGAGGTTGTGAATACTTCTAAGAAGCCGTAGCGTCCTTGTACGAAGCCCAAGAGGAGGCGGGGTTACTTTTAGGAAGCCTGTGGGTCCTTGTATAATGCCCAAAAGGAGACCGATGCTTTTAGGAAGCCCGTGGGTCCCCAAACCCCGAGAAATTCAAGGCAAGCTATTCACAAGGAATAGGTCAAGTCAGGAAAGTTCGAGAATTTGGAAGAAACTCAAAGATGCCATTCACGGAGAAGACATTCATCTTAGGGAGTAGAGTTCTTGACAATTCCTAATGAGGACAGCCGAAGAGAAGACTGTATCTGGTGATCCTATTGGGGATCTAGTTATCTATTTCTACGAATAAACGAAACGGCGCCACCTAGTTCTAGACGTAGTTGCCGGGGAAACTCTAAATATCTATACTATTATTACACAGTTGATATGAGTTTATGAAAGAAGACTTACAGCGAAACAGCCCCACAATACAGTTATATATATGAGTTTGTGAAAGGAGACTTATAGTGAAACAACCCCACAATACAGTTATATACATATGAAAGCGGTAAATGAAAGCGGGTAAACACTTACTCGGTTGTAGAGCTTCCATGCTGTTTGGTTAGTTGTTCAACAAAGAAAAATTGAAAACAACAGTATATTCAAAATCAAAGGAGAAAGTGCTTTGAAAAAGAAAGATTTGGGGCTTACAGCTCAAGGAGAGGCCCAGGGTTTTATCAGTGAGCGCACTGTTGAATTTGTACAGAGGGACTTATACAAGTGACTGACGCCCAAGAAAGGTTTTCTGTACAAAGGGATGGGTCTTACACTCTATTAGAGGCCCAAGTGAGTTTTAAGAAAAGAAATGGGTCTTACTACTCGAGGGTAGGCCCAATGGTTAATTTTGAAAAGGGCGACGGTCGCGCCGAGGTTTTGTAAACACCGTGGGACTTATACAAGTGACTGAGGCCCAAAAATTTTGGTATTTACAAAGGGGTTGGGTCTTACACTCTATTAGAGGCCCAAAGAGTTTAAAGAAAAGAAATGGGGCTTACAACACGAGGGGAGGCCCATAGTCTTTATTTTCAAGATAAATATTCACTTTTAAAATGCTTAAAAACAATTAAAAATGAATTTATTCACAAAAATACCAACTATATTAAATAAATAATATAAAATTTATTTTTTTGTAGAATAAAATATTTTACTATTTTTGTGATTTTTCAGAAAAAGAACCAATAAAAAATAATCAAAATTGAAGGAGTTATTAATTTTCCAAATCATTAAAAAACAATATGAAAAATGAGAAAATATAAAAAAAAGAGGGGTTGGGTCTTACACTCTATTAGAGGCCCAAAGTATATTTTTGTATGAAAGATGGGGCTTACAACTCAGGGAGAGGCCCAAAATATTTTCAGTTTGAAAATGGCGATCGCGCCGAGATTTTTAACGTATCGGGACTTATACAATAGCTGAGGCCCAAAATTGTTTCGTAAAAAAAGAGTTGGGTCTTACACTCCAATAGAGGCCCAAGTGTTTAAAAATGAAAAGAAATGAGACTTACAACTCAAAGAGAAGCCCAGTTGATTTTTGTTTGAAAATGGCGATCGCGCCGAAGTTTTCTTTTAACGTAGAGGAACTTATACAATAAGTGAGGCCCAAAATTTTTTGGTTAAAAGGGGATTGGGTCTTACACTCTAATAGAGGCCCAAGTGATTTTTAAAAAGATTTGTTAGGGTGAAAATCAAAGAAAACCCCAATTTCATTTTTTAGGCATTTTTCCAAGAAAAATTAAGTAAAAAATGATAAAAATATCAAATAAAATAATTAAATAATGATTAAAGTTTATGAAAAAAAATATTTTATCAACATAAATATTTAAAATCATTTTGGCTTTAAAAATCAAGAAAAAAAAGAAATCATTTTAAAAGCATTTAAAACAATATAAAACACTATTTTTAAATATATTAAAAATAATACTTTTATTTTTTATTTTTTGTGGATTAAAATATTATGGGGTATGAATTGGAAAATGATGATTTTTTGCTATGTGAAAAAAATTGGTTGAGTTTTGAAAATAAAAAGTAAGAAAGAGAGGAAAGATATCAAAATATCATCTCCGACATTTCTTTTGGGGTAAAAACGAGTACCGAAACTTTAATTTTCAACACGTTTTTATCAAATTTCAAACACTCATAACGCTGTCAATTTTTATCGGAATTAAGATCCGGAAGAGCCTATCCTAACCGATTTTTCACAAGGAATCCGATGGTATTATTCACGCACACGGAAAATCGACGTATAAAAAGCAGAAATTAAAACCAAAACTGCTATCGTTTTGAAAACATCGTTCCGCGTAGAATTTCCAACACGCGTAACTCTCTCGATTTTTAACCGAATCAAGATCCGTAAGAGCCTATCCTGATCGATTTTTCGCAAGGAATCCAATGGTATTACTCACACACACGGAAAATCGACACACAAAACGCATAAATTATAAAACAAAAACTGCTATCGATTAAAAACATCGTTCCGCGTCGAATTTCCAACACGCGTAACTCTCTCGATCTTTAACCGAATCAAGAGCCGCAAGAGCCTATCCTGACCGATTTTTCGCAAGGAATCTAATGGTATCATACACGCACGCCGAAACTCAACATACAAAACGCAGCGATAAAAAAACCAGAGCTGCTACGTTGTAAAAACATCGTTCCGCGTCGAATTTCCAACACGCGTAACTCTCTCGATTTTTAACCGAATCAAGATCCGCAAGAGCCTATCCTGACCTATTTTTCGCAAGGAATCCAATGGTATTATTCACGCACACGAAAAATCAACACACAAAACGCAGAAATTAAAAAACAAAAACTGCTATCGATTAAAAATATCGTTCCGCGTCGAATTTCCAACACGCGTAACTCTTTCGAGTTTTAACCGAATCAAGATCCGCAAGAGCCTATCCTGACCGATTTTTCGCAAGGAATCCAATGGTATCACACACGCACGCCGAAACTCAACGTACAAAATGCAGCGATAAAAAAACCAGAGCTGCTACGTTTAAAAACATCGTTCCGCGTCGAATTTCCAACACGCGTAACTCTCTCGATTTTTATCGGAATTGAAATCCGTAAAAACCTATCTTGACTGATTTTTCGCAAGGAATCCAATGGTGTTACTCACGCACACGAAAACTCAACACACAAAATGCAGAAATTAAAAAACCAAAACTGCACGTTGTTTTCGACGCCGTTTCGCATAAAATTTCCAACGCGCGTAACTCTCTCAATTTTCATCGGAATTGAAATCCGTAAAAACCTATCTTGACCGATTTTTCGCAAGGAATCCAATGGTATTATTCACGCACTCAGAAACTCATTGTACAGAACACACAAAGCGAAAAAACCAGAACCGCCATCGTTAATTCGACGACGTTTCGCGTAAAATTTCCAACGCGCGTAACTCTCTCAATTTTCATCGGAATTGAAATCCGTAAAATCCTATCTTGACCGATTTTTCGCAAGGAATCCAATGGTGTTACTCATGCAAACTAAAACTTAATGTATAGAACACACCAATGAAAAAAAAACAGAACTGTACATGGTTTTGAAATAACCAAAATTCCACATAAAAACATGTCAAAATGCAAACAGTGGGAGGATCACAACATACACATTAAGGACTACATTTTTGCCTCCAGAATTGTTCAATATGATGCATGTATGTGGACAACAAAGGAAAGCATGATTCAAAGAATTCAAGTTGTAAATTTTACCTCTTTTTTGGAGATTTTGGGCAACCTACCAAGTGCTTTGTTCCAGAAATGATTTGATGCTTTGGACAACCTCAAATGACCTCTTAGAAGCTTTTAGGATGGTTGGAATCGACTGGAAACCTCTGGAGCAAGTTTGTGCATTTTCTCGCGAAATGGTCAAAAACGGCCAAAATGCCAACTCTCTCAAATGGTGTTCCAGATGTATGGCACCATTTGGGACAGTTCAAGGATGATATTTAGAGTGTGTTTGAGGTTTTATCTGGCTTGGAAAGTGACTGAATCAAGACATGGCTTGAAAAATGCAAAAAAGTGCCATTTTGAGGTTTTGAGATGTGACTTTGTGATGTTGTGATTACAGGTCACTTTTGATGGTTTGCACAACTTACATATGATATATATGAGGTGTGTGTGTGTGATTAGTTTGAGTGGAATTGCTCTCTAGCTCAAAAACTCAGAATTTCCTTACTAAAGAAGGCATTTTGGAGTGAAAGAGAGAATTTGAGGAAAGCATTTGTTTGATGGCTTTGGTGTACTTAAATTGAACACAAATGAGCTCTATTTATAGTGGAGCAAGTTTGTTTTGGGATCCACAGTGAATGGTGGCTGCAGTAGAGGTTTGGCCAATGTTGGCCAATGGAAATCCAAGTCTCCTCTAGCCATTGACTAGAGGTTAGGGCTCAGAGCTTTGGTTCCCTAGTTGTTGGATAAGTCTTGACTGATTTCAGATGAGAATGGCTCAGTCCATGCCACCTCTAAGCATCCGTTAAATGCTCCAAACCAAAATTGGAGTTTTGTCCCTCTTTTAGGGATTTTTAGGCTTTGGCATGCTTTTCTTTGTTCCTTGGACTTGGGAGGTTCATGGATCAGATCATCCCACTTGGATTTGATCCTTAGATGTGTCCAAACTGATGACAAGGCTTGAAAATTCGTGTGGCACACAAAATGTGCAAATCTGCCTTGAAAAATTCAGCTTCAGCGAGCCTTTTTGTAAGATCCATAACTCCCTGCTCGAGTATGCTACAAGGACGTTCTAGGACTTTTCGGAAAGCTTAGATGACGTACTTCAACTTTGATGTTTGGCCCTAGACCTGGTTCAACTTGGATCATGGAGAAAAACAGCCTTGAAGTTGGGACATTGTGCTGAAATTACAAGGCAGATTTTGGCTAAGTGCTGAAAAATGTCAATTTTAAGTTTTTAGCCATTTTGATCCAAGCATAACTCAAAATCCTTAATGAATTGGACTTAGGTCTAGTTTTTGTAGAGGGTCATGAGGGCTACAAATCAAGCTTTGGATGGGGAAAAATGGCTTTGTGGTTTAGGAGTTATGATCCTCCAAAGTTGGTACCCTTGCCACTTTTTTTCATAACTTAGAAACATTTCTAAGTTTTTATGGTTACCCCTTTTACAAGTTATCCCACTTTCTTTGATTTTCCTTGATGAATGATGATTCCAATTACACATTAACATCATTTTAGGGTTAAAAAATCATTTTTATGAAAAATCTCAAAAAGTCAAAGTTTGACTTTTGTGCACAGTTGACTTTTTATCAGATGAATTCCAAACTGTGCGATCCTTTAGGAAATCATGTCCTTGACCTAAATCAAAATTGATGGACATGTTCCATGGGTGTTATAGGGTGTATTTAATCGTGTCCCACGACTTGGGAGCATGTCCTGGTCAAAAGTCAAAGCTACAGTTGACTTTTCTCGCGAAACCCTAACTGTGGTTCAGATGAAATTGAAACTTATTGCTCAAGCTTCTTGGGTCAATCCATTGTTGCAAATGGATCAACGTGGTATGTTGGAGACCCTCAAATCATGTCTTGAGGTCTTGGCTCATGATTTGTCCCAAAAGTCAACTTAGGGGTGAATTAGGTCAAGAAACCCTAATTCCTGATTTTTGATGTATGCATCCCCTGAGGCTAAATTGACTTGATGATGGGGTTTATGATGTTCCATGGAGCATATTAGGTTATTCTTTGAAGCATTGGCTCATGTCCAGAGGAAAATTTCCATCTGGAGGCCCTAGTCGACCAAACCCTAATTTGGTGACACTGGCGATCCTGAGACTTGATCCACCTAAAAGGGAGCAGCCTTGTGCTTAATCCTTGAAGTGGGAGTCCTATTGATCCATTGTGAATGTTTGAGAGGCTAGACAAGTTGAAGATCATGGCATTCCTTGATTGATCCTTTGTCTAAGAGTTCTGCGAGGGCTTGAAACCCTAAATCCTGTTTGTAGTGAATGCTTACCCACCTTTGGGGAGACTAATGAGGTATGATGGTCTATCCATATTGTGCTGATGATTTGCACAATGATGGGAAATATTAGTGGTCAAAATTTGGGGTATGACAGATGCCCCTATTTAATCTTCTTGGACCCGAAGGTGTGAATGGCGAAGGTATTCGGGCATTCGGGGTGCAAGAGGATTAAATATCGGAATACCCGAAATTTTGATGGTGGTTATGAATGGTAGCTTACGCATTCATCTTCTTTAGCTAAGCGATGATGCTTAGAAAAGGTAAACTTCCCCTCAATCCTGGTCTTCAGCCAAGGAGTTGGTCTCAGTTTTTTTTTTTGAAATAAACTTCCCCTCGATCCTGGTTTCCTACCAAAGAACTGGTCTCAGTTTCTAAAGTAAACTTCCCCTCGATCCTGGTTTCCTACCAAGGATCTGGTCTCGGTTTCTGATATAAACTTCCCCTCGATCCTGGTTTCCTACCAAGGAACTGGTCTTAGTTTCTAAAGTAAACTTCCCCTCGATCCTGGTTTCCTACCAAGGAACTGGTCTTAGTTTCTTTTGTAAATTTCCCCTCGATCTTGGTTTCCTACCAAGGACCTGGTCTTAGTTTCTGATTTAAACTTCCCCTCGATCTTGGTTTCCTACCAAGGAACTGGTCTTAGTTTCTTTTGTCAATAAACTTTATTGACAAGGGACGCTATGTGTAGCGGTTTTCCTCAAACTTCTCGTCGAATTTTCCTGGGGAGATGCCATTTGAGTGGAAAAAGTTTTGAAGTCAGACTTGCTGGGGAACCCATTCGTCTGAATTGTAGAGGTACACAAACTTCTCTATTTTGGAGATGCCATTTGTCGATTCTACTGGGGAAAACGAGTCTCTTGAGAGACTGTTTTCGTTTGGGGACTTACATCATACTTTTCTCGGGATCTTTCCGGAGAAATGCCATATGATGGAATCCAATTTTGAGGTGTCGATGACCTTTTCATCAGTGGTTTTTTCGGAGAAAAACTGCCGTACCGCCGAATCTCTGATTAAGAGGCTTTCTCTGGGGATCTTCCTTAATCCGGGAAAGCAAGGATATCGTCTTCGATGGCGAAGAGTGATATTTGTTCAAAGTTTTCTCTGGCTTTTCAGAGGTTCAAGTTATCAAAGTGGTCAAGGACCAATTCTAATCCAGAAATAAACTGGAGGAAAGATTGTCCAGACGCAACACTTCTTGACGAGGAAAAGGCTGACAACTCGATTGAGAGGACTTATCACTAGGGGATAAGAACGACTAGAGTGATAGTGATGCAATATGAATGTGAATGCAAATCAATCATGCATGATGTATGTATGTATATGCGGACAAAACTAACGCAACATACAGACTAAAGGATGAACACGACTGGATACTCGGCCACAGTGGGGCATGTAGAAATATCGCTGGTTCAAGATAGCAATTCTGCCTTGCTTAGGAGAAACGGTCCCTGTTGAGGGCGACGCTGGTCGGGCTTAGAAGATGAGAACTCGGCCGAGGATGTCAGACGAAACATGGTCTCTGACATTGTTGATCCTTCATTCAGGCGTACTGGTCTAGAAGAAGTACTTTGATTCTGCACTTTGAAGTTGAAACACCTTTGGAGACGCGATTGATGTTCTTTCGATGTTTAACAGTCAAAAGAAATTGCCATCTCTATTTTAAAAAAGCAGAAAAAGTTTTAATAAGTAAATTCATTTTTGTTTTATTTCAAGAATCGTTAATCATGTTAAAAACGTCGTTCTGTAAAGCTAAAACAAATAAGAATTACAAACAAAAGCACAAGGGCTCAAATTTTATTGATAAGATGGAAATCAGCCAAACGCGTGATTCCAAAGAGTATATACAAAGTTTGAAAATGGTAATTTACAGGGAAAAGGGCTACGTTGAAACATAACGACCACTATCCTTCTACCAACTTTGAATTCGGGACATCCTGAGCTTCTGTCGAAGATGACCTTGACTGGAGTTTTCCTCCGATGGATGCTGTAACTGCTGCTGAGGGACTTGCCTCTGTTGAACATAGTTACTTGCCATTATCCCTAATTTTTTCCTGGATTGTACTTTGATGTTTCCAATCCATCAGGATGATTTTTTTCATGTCTCTAACTTTTGCCTGGACCGCCCTTTCGGGTTTTCAATCCACCGAGACATTTTTTTTTTTTTTAGTTTAGGCGAAGTATTTCTTGACTACATCAACATTTGTGGGGTAGGCAAATTCCTCTCCGTCCATGGTTGCAAGTCTCAAGGCGCCGCCTGAGAAAGCTTTCGTGACCACATAGGGGCCATCATAATTTGGGGTCCATTTGCCCCGAGAGTCAGTGAGAAATGATTGTATCTTCTTGAGCACGAGGTCTCCTTTTCTGAAGATACGAGGTCGGACCTTTTTGTCGAACGCCCTCTTCATTCTCTGTTGATACAACTGACTGTGGCATAGTGTCGTGATTCGCTTCTCTTCGATCAGGTTCAGTTCATCGTGTCGGTTTTGACACCATTCAACTTCGGTGAGCTTCGCTTCCATCAATACCCAGATTGATGGGATCTCTACTTCTATGGGGAGCACTGCTTCCATACCATACACTAGAGAGAAAGGGGTAGCCCCAATTCCGTTTCCGTAATGATTGACAGCTCCGTCAAAGATAAGTCCCCACTGGGAACCTGGTTCTGGCCCTTCACTGGGTAGTGGTTTATCGCAATCTTTCATTTTTAGATACATGACATCTTCGTCTGGGAAGTCAAACCCGATTGATTCTTGATCGTCAATCGGTTGATGAGCTAAATGATCAGCTAAAATACTTCCTTTAACGGCTTTCTGAGCGTGGTACTCTATGTCATATTCTGATAACAGCATCTGCCAACGGGCAATTCTTCCCGTGAGAGCAAGTTTTTCGAAAACGTACTTGATTGGATCCATTTCGGAGACCAACCAAGTAGTATGATTAATCATGTACTGGCAAAGACGTTTGGCTGCCCAAGCCAAAGCACAGCAAGTTTTCTCGAGCATCGTGTACCGAGTCTCGCAGTCGGTGAATTTCTTGCTTAGATAGTAAATGGCAGACTCTTTCCTTTTAGTTTCGTCTTGTTGGCCAAGTACACATCCCATTGAGTCCTCCAGAACTGTGAGGTAAATGATCAGTGGTCTTCCTTCCACTGGAGGTGATAGAATCAGAGGATTCAACAGATATTCCTTGATACTGTCAAAGGCGGTTTGGCAAACTTCTGACCAAACGCAATCCTGGTTTTTTTTAGTAACTTGAAGATCGGCGCGCATGTCGCGGTCATAAGGAATATGAATCTGGAGATGTAGTTCAAACGTCCCAGGAATCCTCTGACTTGTTTTTCAGTTTTCGGAGAAGGCATTTCTTGAATGGCCTTGACCTTGTCAGGATCAACCTCAATTCCTTTCTGGCTGACGATGAACCCTAAGAGTTTCCCTGAACGGACACCGAAGGTGCACTTGTTGGGATTCAAGCGGAGCTTGAATTTGCTTAAACGTTCGAACAATTTTGACAGATGTTCAACGTGTTCACTCTCTGTTTTCGATTTTGCAATCATATCATCGACATATACCTCGATTTCTTTGTGTATCATGTCATGAAACACAGTAGTCATGGCCCTTTGATAGGTTGCCCCGACGTTCTTCAAACCAAACGACATCACCTTGTAACAAAAGGTGCCCCATGGGGTGATGAATGAAGTTTTCTCCATGTCTTTAGGCGCCATTTTGATCTGGTTATAGCCCGAGAATCCATCCATGAAGGAGAAAACTTTGAACTTTGCTGTACTGTCAACCAGCATGTCAATGTGTGGTAAAGGAAAGTCGTCTTTTGGACTTGCCTTGTTCAGATCTCTGTAATCAACACACATTCTGACCTTTCCGTCCTTTTTGGGAACGGGTACGATGTTGGCTAACCATTGAGGATATTCAGATGTAGCGAGGAAACCCGCGTCGATCTGTTTCTGCACCTCCTCTTTGATTTTGATGGCCATGTCCGGGTGAGTCCGTCTCAACCTTTGCTTTACTGGTGGACATTCCGATCTTAACGGTAAGTGATGTTCCATGATGCTGGTATCCAACCCCGGCATATCCTGATAGGACCAAGCGAATACATCGAGGAATTCTTTGAGAAGCTTTATCAAACCCTCTCTGGCAGTTGGATTGAGCAGTGCCCCAATCCTGGTTTCTTTTCTCTCTTGCTCTGAACCCAAGTTTACCGTTTCCAACAGTTCTTTATGAGGTTCAATGGACCTTTCCTCTTGTCTGAGTAGTCGGGAGATCTCTTCTGGAATTTCGTTGTCATTTTCTTCTTTAGCCTCGAATACCGGGAACTCAAAGTTGGGAGAAGGCATCGGATCGTATGTTTCAATGGGGTTTAAAACAAGCAATCTGCATGACGTGATGATTTGTGTTTAGAAGAGATAGAGAGAAATGCAAGTGTGTGCAGTGTATTTATTTTACTGCTTGTTTTTATTTTTGAATTGTTTTTTAGGATTACCATTTTCTGAAAAAGCAAAAAGAGAAAACAACAATTAATGCGGAAATTACAGAACGACGTTATTTTATTTATGAACAAGTTGACTCTTGAAACTACAGCCCTATAAAACAAAACTCTGTCGCTTTAGGCAAAGCGAAGAGGGAAATTTACAGAAAGTGAGCCCTATCAAAACATCCATTTCACCTGGGCATGGTGAAAGGTTTAAAGATGGCAATTACTTTGACTGATGAACGACCTTCGGAACCTCGACGGCAACCCATTGGCGGCGAACTCCTCGGTGAATCACAAAGTTTGGCACCTTCCTTGATTTGTTTTCAAAAATGACGCTGATTTCTGGTGGAGCAGGATCATTGGAATCTGTCTCCCAGGCAGAGTTATCGTAGGAGGATTCCTCTGTTGCATTCTACAGAGTATTGGTGCTCTCAGCTGTATCTCCCCATCCAGTTGGCTGGATATCTTCGAGCCTGATACGAGAGCTTTCGGGAGCGGTGTACTTAACCATATAGTCGTATTTTCCACTTGGTTCTCCCAAGGTGTCCCAAACTTCTTTCGAACTGGAGGAGTCATCTCTCTTGATGACGTTGACCTCGGGAAAAGCATAGTTGATGAATTCAAGTCCTGCGAACGTTGCGAGTTCATCTTCATGTTGAGTGGCTTCAGGATGACCTGAGTGTTGATCCCATGACATGGTAGGGACACAGGTATTCTGTTCAATGATGCTCAGCTGAGTTTCATTACTCGGCTGACTTTCTTGCCCCAAGTTTCCTGGATAAGTTTGCCACATTGGCAGACTATCCATTGGGCCATAGTAGTTGTAGTCAAAATTGTCTTTCATCTGAGTGTCTTCCTCTAATGAATTTGGCGGAGCACGACATCCTTCCGGATCACAATCTCCATATATCATTTTGACGTCTGATCTTGATATAAATCTCAGACGTTCTGTAGGAAAGTAAAAAGGCCTAGGCACCTCTTCTTGAAACATATAACCGTCCTTGTTGAGATAGGACTTCCATTCTTCATCCGTGTCAAAGGGATCTTTCTCATTGATAGCATGAACTGTCTGAGACACTGGGTGAAGAAAACCTCCACTGTGGAAGAAGTTTTGAATGGGATGAAGACTTTCATCGCTAGCAGCTGTCTGGGTACATGTTGCAGAAAAACCAAGACCCTTCTTTGTTTTATTGTCAATAGGAATGACAAGCTGTCCCCATTCGGTTGTATCGGTACTCTCGACCGCTTTGATAGCATCTTTGTATGAGGAAATCGAGGTTCCTCCTTGGGATTGATCGTTCTTGCTCACCGATAGCGCTTGGAACTGCGTTCCAATAACCTCTTCAGGTTCTACACAAGCAGATGATGATAAGTTACTCACGAGCAAGGCCTGTTCTCCACAGACTGTGATGAGTTGGCCGTTCTGGACGAACTTTAGCTTTTGGTGGAGGGTCGAAGTGACCGCTCCAGCCTGATGTATCCAAGGTCTTCCTAATAAACAACTGTACGTTGCCCGGATGTCCATGACCTGGAAAGTGACTTGGAAAGTGTGAGGACCAATAGTTATGGGAAGATCAACTTCGCCGATAACCATTTTTTTGGATCCGTCGAATGCTTTGACGACGACCTCGCTGACTCTCATCGGAGGGCCTTTGAATGATAATTGCATCAAAGTGGCCTTCGGCATAACATTCAGGGCTGACCCTGTGTCTACCAGTACGCTGGCTAAAGCATCGTCCTGACAGTTAACTGTGATATTGAGTGCCATGTTATGACGGCGACCCTCTTCAGGTAATTCTTCATCACTAAATCCCAAATTGTTCCAGGAAGTGATGTTAGAGACAATGCTATCGAACTGTCTGATTATTACATCATGTTCCACAAAGGCTTGCTCCAAGACTTTCTGTAGAGCCTCTCTGTGTGCTTCTGAACTGAGTAACAGTGATAATACCGAGATCTTTGAAGGAGTCTGTAACAGTTGATCGACAATGCTGTATTCACTCCTTTGGATGAGCTTCAGCATCTCATCATTGTTTTTTGAAAGGTCGGGATTACTGGATTGACCGATTGGTGGATCGAGAGCTTCTGTTTGAAGTTCCTTTTCTTTGTTAACTTCCCCAACCCCTCGGTTGAAGATTCTACCACTCCGTGTTACACGACTGATGTCTGCAATGTTCACAATGGAGGGTAATGGAATTTCCTTTCCATTCTCAATTATCGTTGCACAGTATTTGTAAGGGATAGCCTTAGCTGATTCATACGGTAGTGGTCCCGATAGATAGATGACTATGGGAGCCTTCTGATTTTTCTGACCATCATAAGTAATCTCGATCCGTTTCCGGTTGGGAACTTTAGATTCGTCAAGTAGAGGGATGATGGCAAAAACATCCCTGGTATGGTGACGACCAGAGATTGTGACAACATCCTCAACTTGACCGGCAAGGTAATTCGGCGTCCAGTTGATGGGTCAAGAACCCGGATATGGGCGAATCTCTCCACGATCCACCTGACTCTGAAGTGCTGCTCTCACAAGGTAACACCCTTGATTACTTTCCGAACAGACGCTACAACTGTCATAGTTGTGTGGTGGCACCTGGCCACGCCCACTTTGAATACAATGTAACCTCACTAGGTTAGTTTCCACAGATCGGACATCCTGTCTTTGACGCCGAGTAGGATTCCTGTTACTGATACTAATTTGCTGAGTATCTTCATCCATGTAGATTGGCATCCACCAGTGATTTAACCAGTGCTGAAGTGCCTCCTGGACAAGGGTACAACCTCGATCATTTTCGCAACCTGCTTTACAGCTTTGATAGTCATGTGATGTTAAGAATCCGAGTCGGACCTGTTCAACATGTAACTCTACCAGGCTAGTATTCATCACGTGAATATCAAAGATCTGAACCATGTTGATCTGATAAGGGTTCCCATCATGGTAGTCTTGGATCCATCCAAGATCCATCTGACGCTGGAGGGCCTCCTGTATGAAAGAGCATCCCTGTTTGTTTACCGAGCAAGTCAGACAGGAACCATAATCGTGTCGCGGCAGATAATGATACTGGTTTTGCCTTGAGTGCATTTCCACCAAGTTGACATTCATTGCACGGATGTCGTGGTTCTGAATGACGTTAGAATTCGTGTAAACCATGTTAACTCCACGAACTCGGTGCTCTTGGATCCATCCGAGATCCATTTGTTCCTGTAGGGTTGCTTACACCATAGAACATCCCTGGTTGTCTTTAGAGCAGATATCACACTGGTGATAGTTATGAGGTGGCACATAGCCATATCCACTCTGTCTACAATGCATCTTGACCAGATTAGTTTTCAACAAGAGTACATCGTGAATTTGATAGACATTGTTAGTCTCTTTCTCAATCAGATTGACTGCAGCCTTCTCATGTTGAGGCAGCGGGTTCGTGAGAACATTGGGATTCGTATCTTTGAAAGATAAGAGCCCACTCCTAACAAGCCTTTGCACGTCGGACTTGAAATTTAGACAAGTCTCTATGTTATGCCCTGATCCTCCTTGATGATAAGGGCATGTCTGATCCACCTTAAACCAAAAAGGTAGATTTTCTGGTACTGTAAGAGGAGACTTAGTCTGGATGTGCCCCTTGGCTAGTAGTAACGGAAATAATTCTGCGTACAACATGGGTATAGGATCAAACCCTGATGGTCGTGTTGTACGGTTGTTATTGTATTGGGGACGAGCCTGCTGAAGAGGCTGTTATGTCCTTTGCTGATCAAGTTGGCTCTGCGCAACCTGAGGTTGATACGTAGGAATAGGCGCAGGGCTGGTAGCAGGAGTCACAGCTGCTACCGGCTGATAACGTCGCCTTTGCTTTCCGAGAGAGATATTCCCAATATCTTGCTTTTTTTTCTTAGGGAGAGCACTACCGTATTTTTTAGTACTGCTCGTCGATCCAGTGTCTTTTACCAAACGTCCTTCTCGGACGACTTCCTCAAGACGTACGCCCATGCCGACCATCTCGGTGAAATCACTGGGCGCACTGGCAACCATTCGGTCATAGTAAAATGAGCTTAAGGTCTTTAAGAAGATCTTTGTCATCTCTTTTTCCTCAAGAGGTGGACAAATTTGAGCGGCAATTTCACGCCACCTTTGAGCATACTCCTTAAAGGTTTCCTTTTCCTTTTGCGACATCGATCTGAGTTGATCTCTGTCGGGTGCCATGTCCAAATTGTATTTGTATTGTTGGACGAAGGCAGTACCAAGATCTCTGAATGTGCTCATCGTAGTACGGTTTAAACCCATGTACCATTTGAATGCGACACTGGTTAAACTATCCTGGAAGTAGTGAATCAGTAGGTCCTGATTCTCCGTCTGAGCTGACATCCGCCGAGCGTACATCACCAGATGGCTTTGAAGGCAAGAGTTACCCTTGTACTTTTCAAAGTCGGGCACTTGAAATTTGTGCAGGACTTTCACATTGGGGACCAAACAGAGGTCTGCGGCGTCCTTTCCAAATAGATCCTGACCGCAAATGGCTTGCAGCTCCTTCTGCATTTCCAAGAACTGTTCCTGGAATTCATCCATTCGGTCAAACATAGTTTCCTTTTTACCAGCAGGTATTGGCGGTATCTGTCCTTCCGGGACAGTGTGCTCCACAGGGGGTGGTACCGTGACTACGGTAGTGAATCTTGGCGTTTCCCGAAGTTTGTAACCTTCAGGAGTCTTCAGTATGCCCCTGGCATCTTCGCTTTCCCGAAGTTTATAACCTTCAGGCCCAGCAGCTTCTGTTGTGATTCCCTGATCTTCAGTGATCAGCGGAACATATCCTCCCGGGATATAGTTAACAGGCATGCCCCAAGGACGATCTTTCAGTATCTGATACCTAGGATCATACTTCTCCACTATGGGCGTTGAGGTGATCTCTGAGATCACAGTCCTTTGTAGCTGAGCTTCTGCCATGGCTTGCATGTCGTTACGAAGCTTTCTCATATCCTCTCTTAGAGCGTCGATTTCTTCTTTCAACTCTTTATTCTCTTCCTCAAGATCATCCATCCTTTTCTGACGATTGGCCAGAGTATTATACGAGTGAGACAGTTTGACTCTAGAACCGAGACACGAACGTGAGATTTGTAGGGAAGAAGAATACGCGATGTGAGAATGATGAATGCAATGATTATATTAATTGTTTTTTTGGTTTAATCAAAATAAACTTCGACAATTAGATTGCAAATATCAAACAGTGGGGAAACCCCTTTTTATTGAATTCCAAAGGATTACAGAAATGGAAATACAGTAGATTACAAGATGCGGAAACAGAAACCTAAGCTAATGGGTCCCGAGTCCTCTCTGAGGAGAAACTAGGTGCTGATTCTGATATCTTCCTTTTCATTGACCGGGGCTCTTGGGCCGTTGTCGGGTTGTCATTCCTTTGCCAAGTGAAAGGAGTGAGCAAATTTCTTTGGTCGTCTTGATTCTCTACAACATGTTGCTCCAAAATTTCAATCAGAGCGTCCTTCTCCTTTAGTAATTGCTGTATTTTGATGCACTCTACGTCGAGGGTGCGGTACTTGTTCTTCCAAGACCTTCTTTCCCGTTGAACTTTGTTGAGAGTAACCTGAAGCTTTTCAGTTTCCGTCATGAAGTACATGACAGATTCCCTCGGCGGAAGAATTCTGTAACGAGGATAAGGCATCTTTAGCTTGAGAGCTCTAGTTTGTACCCAATGGAGATAAGGCTCCACCGAGACACAGTCCGGTTTTCCCAGAGACTCTCGTCCTTTCTTATGAACGTGTTTCCAAGCGTACACTATTTCCATCTTTAGTGCTCTGTCACTTTCTCCTTCCTTGAAGAAAAGACCTTCCAGATGAACACCCAATGGGATGTGTCTCATCGGGTATCCAAATTGACGGCGAACCAATACCGGATGGTAGTTGATTCCCCCTTTAGTTCCTATGAGGGGTACGTTGGGGAAGTTTCCACAATGGTCAATGATCCTGATTCCCTCATAAATCCTATTACACCAATCTATATCAGAGTTGGTAAGAGACATGATCTTCTGCGACCAACGTAAGGCACTCTTACAATCCGAAAAAGCAGCAGACTTGGGCAAGTGAGAGATAAACCATTTATAAAGCAGAGGTACACAGCATGTGATCTCCCCTCTGCTGTACAAATTTCCCAAGTGTACAGAATGATACGCATCTGCGAGCAAAGTTGGCACAGGGTTTCCAATGAGAAAAACCTTAATGGCGTTGATATCGACGAAGTTATTGATGTTGGGAAACAAAAATAATCCGTAGGTGAGCAAGACAAAGATGCTTTCAAAAGCAGTGACGTTCCCTATACTGGCAAAATACAGGGCTTTCTTCGTCAAGAACTGGGCTGGCAAACCTTGGATGCCACCCTTGGCGGTCATGTGAGTCCTAACCTCAGACTCGTCCAAATGAATTGCTCTTGCAATGGTCTGATTCTTTGGAATTTCTTCTAGTCCAGAAAATGGAGCTCGATCTGTAATGTGTAGATCAATCAGATGAGAATACTCCTCCAGCATTGGTGCTAGCTGGTAATCTGGGAATGTGAAATAGTGATAAACTGGATCGTAAAACTGAATGAGCGCATCCATGATTCCCTCAATCACATGGACTCTTAACAGTGGTAGCAGACCTCCGTGTTTGGCTCTGAAAGCCTCAGGGCTAGTGATCATCCTTGCTAACCTTCTCAAGTCCTCTAGCTTTGGAACCTTGAAGGTGTACGTATGCGTTCTCCTTTTACCGAAATCCATTAGCGTAATCCTTTTCTCCGATATTTACAATCACAGTCTTAGTTTAATTTGAAAAACAGAGAGACTAGAAGAGAAGTTTTTTGAATGTTTTAATGTTTTATTAAATGAATGCATGAATGCAGCACACAAAAACATAGAAAAAACATGGGGTCAAAGGGTCGTTGTCATGAAGTCAAGGCTCTACCCATCCCCAAAGGTTTATACTAGGGTGATTTTTGTACCTGTACTCATTATCATCAGCTCCTCCCAGGAAAGCAAAACAACAAGCGGATCGCCAGCGAGTTGTAGTGCAATCTTAGAGTAAGTGCCATTCACCGAGAATAGATCACCAGCCTCAAATGAGGGTAGTATCGCGTAACAACTATTTTCGATAGTTTCCGCACTACGAAAGGGTTTGGCTCCTCAGCTTCTCAGACTTAACAACTGGCCCATTGGCTAAGAGAGTGAATGGGTTGCGTTGGTCAGCCTCCACTGAGGTTGATGGTCGACCCCGTCGCCATCACTTATCTTAAGTGTATACTCATTTTTTCCACATACGGCATCACCCGCATTCCCATTAGCAGAAAAATAAACATGTATAGCAATTAGGAAAAGCAGTATATATATTTGTCCTAAACATCCTAGACCTTTAAAGCTAAGAATCCTAAGTTCCTGACAGAAAATGGGTTCCCCGGCGGAAGCCCCAATCTGTGGTATCAACCAAAGAGGTGAAAAGGAGGAAAAAGGAAAGAAGCTGAAGAGATAGGCCCCACGGTGGGCGCCATTTTTCTGTTGGCGGCCACCGCCATGAAAATGACTTACCCAAGTTTTAAATTATAAGAAGGAAAAGACCGGCCCCACGGTGGGCGCCATTTTTCTGTAGCGAGCGATTTTGGACGCGGTTCTTAAGCGCTGGTCGCTCTCTGCGGTTGAGCTTAAACTACAGGTCGATTCATTTTTTATCCTATTGTGAGCTGAATAAGGAAGGGAAATAGATGTCTCCAATTAACCCTGCTTTGCATACTGAGTTTAAACAGCGGTCTGTTAGGTTACGGATGCTATCAATGTGGGGGGGGGCCTTTGTACTGGTTATTTGTATTTTCGCCAATACAGTTTCTTTCTTTTTACCTGGGCAGAAGGTTTCTGGCGGGGAACAAGGATTAGGATGTTAGGACTGATGCTTTTTGATAGATACATGAGAGTATGGGATTTTGGTTTTTTGTTGATTGCGCTCGCTAAGATCTTTTCTTTTGATCTTATGCCTACGTATTCCCGTTTACCGAAACAGGGAAATCAGAGCGTTCGTAGTTCCTCCTATTCTATGGGAGGAAATGGGTGTTTTGGTGTCTTGTTCAAAGCCCAAGACGTGAAGCGAAAGGTGATTTGTATCTTGTTCAAATCCCAAGATGTGAAGCTGAAGGTGATTTGTATCTTGTTCAAAGCCCAAGAGGTGAAGCTGAAAAGTCCATTTGTGTCTTGTTCAAAGCCCAAGACGTGAAGCTGAAGGTCTCAACTTTAGAGAGAATTTGTCATCTCTAAAGAAGGGTTTGTCTGTCACAACTATTGGGTGACTGGTTATAAAGGAGAATTACTTTAACCGGGATACGCGGATCCTAGCAATGCCATAATTTCCTTTAAAGGGGATTTTAACCTGAAGGAGAAGACTTTAACTCAGTGTAGAGCAATGTTATCTTTCCTTAGGAATTTCTCATGCTAAAAGAGGGACAGTGGCATGGATGTAGATGATCCAGAGGCTTGCCTCTTACAGCGATTAGATGAAGGGGAAGGAGTTGTTGATGTTTGTGTACTGTGAACGAGGCACAACTTTGATGCTAAAAGGTTGATTGGATCAACCAGTGGTTTTCTTATACAAAGCCTAAGAGGAGGCCATTGGCCCAACAAGAGGGAGTTTTTATGTGTCTCGTACGAAGCCCGAGAGAGAGGCTAAAAGGGTTTTGACCCGATGATGGAGTCTTTTGGTATCTCGTATAAAGCCCGAGAGAGAGGCTAAAAGGGGTTAATCCTACAAGAGGATCCTTTATACTCAACAAGAGAGTGTTTTTTTGTATCTCGTACAAAGCCCGAGATGGAGGCAATTGTTTGTTTGGCTCAATAAAAACCTTTTTGTATCTTGTACAAAGCCCGAGATGGAGGCGAAATGGGTGATTGACTCAACGAGGGAGTCTCTTATGTGTCTCGTACAAAGCCCGAGAGAGAGGCTAAAAGGTTTGACTCAACAAGAGAGTCTTTTATACTCAACAAGAAAGTGTTTCTGTATCTCGTACGAAGCCCGAGATGGAGGCTAAAAGTTTGATTCGCTGGGAAGAATCATTGAACAAAGCCCAAGAGGAGGCTATGGTAATGTCTCAGTTAAGTGACAGATCCAATATACTGATTTTAAAAGAGAAAATCAGTTCTTATATGAGCAACACTGTACTCAGGGATTTGATTTGAGGATCAGGGATATTTCCTTCTCTTTGAGGAAATGGGAAATCCAAAGGGTATTGAGACTGTCCGAGTCTGCGGGTTTCCTTCCTATTTAACGAAGGGGTCACTTGAGAATGTCTTTCAGACTCAAGGAAGTTAGATTGTCCGTGTCTAGAGTTTTATCTTTCGTACTATGCTTTGAGAAATAGTAGTAGACTCTATGAAAGGACTGTTCTATGAGATGACTAAGTTCTGTTCCTATACCTCTAGGAGGTCGTCGGGACAATTTGTACGAAGCTCAAGAGGAGGCTGGAAACTTTTAAGAAGCCGACGGGTCCTTGTACTAAGCCCAAGAGGAGGCTATTATTCCCGGAGGAAGAGATCATTATACGAAGCCTAAGAGGAGGTTGTGAATAATTCTAAGAAGCCGTAGCGTCCTTGTACGAAGCCCAAGAGGAGGCGGGGTTACTTTTAGGAAGCCTGTGGGTCCTTGTATAATGCCCAAGAGTAGGCCGATGCTTTTAGGAAGCCCGTGGGTCCCCAAACCCCGAGAAATTCAAGGCAAGCTATTCACAAGGAATAGGTCAAGTCAGGAAAGTTCGATAATTTGGAAGAAACTCAAAGATGCCATTCACGGAGAAGACATTCATCTTGGGGAGTAGAGTTCTTGACAATTCCTAATGAGGACAGCCGAAGAGAAGACTGTATCTGGTGATCCTATTGGGGATCTAGTTGTCTATTTCTACGAATAAACGAAACGGCGTCACCTAGTTCTAGACGTAGTTGCCGGGGAAACTCTAAATATCTATACTATTATTACACAGTTGATATGAGTTTATGAAAGAAGACTTACAGCGAAACAGCCCCATAATACAGTTATATATATGAGTTTGTGAAAGGAGACTTACAGTGAAACAGCCCCACAATACAGTTATATACATATGAAAGCGGGTAAACACTTACTCGGTTGTAGAGCTTCCATGCTGTTTGGTTAGTTGTTCAACAAAGAAAAATTGAAAACAACAGTATATTCAAAATCAAAGGAGAAAGTGCTTTGAAAAAGAAAGATTTGGGGCTTACAGCTCAAGGAGAGGCCCAGGGTTTTATCAGTTAGCGCACTGTTGAATTTGTACAGAGGGACTTATACAAGTGACTGAGGCCCGAGAAAGGTTTTCTGTACAAAGGGATGGGTCTTACACTCTATTAGAGACCCAAGTGAGTTTTAAGAAAAGAAATGGGTCTTACTACTCGAGGGTAGGCCCAATGGTTAATTTTGAAAAGGGCGACGGTCGTGCCGAGGTTTTGTAAACACCGTGGGACTTATACAAGTGACTGAGGCCCAAAAATTTTGGTATTTACAAAGGGGTTGGGTCTTACACTCTATTAGAGGCCCAAAGAGTTTAAAGAAAAGAAATGGGGCTTACAACACGAGGGGAGGCCCATAGTCTTTATTTTCAAGATGAATATTCACTTTTAAAATGCTTAAAAACAATTAAAAATGAATTTATTCACAAAAATACCAACTATATTAAATAAATAATATAAATTTAATTTTTTTGTAGAATAAAATATTTTACTATTTTTGTGATTTTTCAGAAAAATAACCTATCAAAAATAATCAAAATTGAAGGAGTTATTAATTTTCCAAATCATTAAAAAATAATATAAAAAATGAGAAAATATAAAAAAAAGAGGGCTTGGGTCTTACACTCTATTAGAGGCCCAAAGTGTATTTTTGTACGAAAGATGGGGCTTACAACTCAGGGAGAGGCCCAAAATATTTTCAGTTTGAAAATGGCGATCGCGCCGAGATTTTTAACGTATCGGGACTTATACAATAGCTGAGGCCCAAAATTGTTTCGTAAAAAAAGAGTTGGGTCTTACACTCCAATAGAGGCCCAAGTGTTTAAAAATGAAAAGAAATGGGACTTACAACTCAAAGAGAAGCCCAGTTGATTTTCGTTTGAAAATGGCGATCGCGCCGAAGTTTTCTTTTAACGCAGAGGGACTTTACAATAAGTGAGGCCCAAAATTTTTTGGTTAAAAGGGGATTGGGTCTTACACTCTAATAGAGGCCTAAGTGAGTTTTAAAAAGATTTGTTAGGGTGAAAATCAAAGAAAATCTCAATTTCATTTTTTAGGCATTTTTCCAAGAAAAATTAAGTAAAAAATGATAAAAATATCAAATAAAATCATTAAATAATGATTAAAGTTTATGAAAAAAAATATTTTATCAACATAAATATTTAAAATCATTTTGGTTTTAAAAATCAAGAAAAAAAAGAAATCATTTTAAAAGCATTTAAAACAATATAAAACACTATTTTTAAATATATTAAAAATAATACTTTTTTTTTTTTTTTTGTGGATTAAAATATTATGGGGTATGAATTGGAAAATGATAATTTTTTGCTATGTGAAAAAAATTGGTTGAGTTTTGAAAATAAAAAGTAAGAAAAAGAGGAAAGATATCAAAATATCATCTCCGACATTTCTTTTTGGGTAAAAACGAGTACCGAAACTTTAATTTTCAACACGTTTTTATCAAATTTCAAACACTCATAACTCTCTCAATTTTTATCGGAATTAAGATCCGGAAGAGCCTATCCTAACCGATTTTTCGCAAGGAATCCGATGGTATTATTCACGCACACGGAAAATCGACGTATAAAACGCAGAAATTAAAACCAAAACTGCTATCGTTTTGAAAACATCGTTCCGCGTAGAATTTCCAACACGCGTAACTCTCTCGATTTTTAACCGAATCAAGATCCGTAAGAGCCTATCCTGACCGATTTTTCTCAAGGAATCCAATGGTATTACTCACGCACACGGAAAACCGACACACAAAACGCAAAAATTAAAAAACAAAAACTGCTATCGATTAAAAACATCGTTTCGCGTCGAATTTCCAACACGCATAACTCTCTCGATTTTTAACCGAATCAAGATCTGCAAGAGCCTATCCTGACCGATTTTTCACAAGAAATCCAATGGTATTGCACACGCACGCTGAAACTCAACGTACAAAATGCAGCGATAAAAAAACCAGAGTTGCTACGTTGTAAAAACATCGTTCCGCGTCGAATTTCCTACACGCGTAACTCTCTCGATTTTTAACCGAATCAAGATCCGCAAGAGTCTATCCTGACCGATTTTTCGCAAGGAATCCAATGGTATTATTCACGCACATGGAAAATCGACACACAAAACGCAGAAATTAAAAAACAAAAACTGCTTTCGATTAAAAACATCGTTCTGCGTCGAATTTCCAACACGCGTAACTCTCTCTATTTTTAACCGAATCAAGATCCGCAAGAGCTTATCCTGACCAATTTTTCGCAAGGAATCCAATGGTATCGCACACGCACGCCGAAACTCAACGTACAAAACGCAGCGATAAAAAAACCAGAGCTGCTACGTTTAAAAACATCGTTCCGCGTCGAATTTCCGACACGCATAACTCTCTCGATTTTTATCGGAATTGAAATCCGTAAAAACCTATCTTGACCGATTTTTCGCAAGGAATCCAATGGTGTTACTAACGCACATGGAAACTCAACACACAAAATGCAGAAATTAAAAAACCAAAACTGCATGTTGTTTTCGACGCCGTTTCGCATAAAATTTCCAACGCGCGTAACTCTCTCAATTTTCATCGGAATTGAAATCCGTAAAAACCTATCTTGACCGATTTTTCGCAAGGAAGCCAATGATATTATTCACGCACTCGGAAACTCACTGTACAGAACACACAAAGCGAAAAAACCAGAACCGCCATCGTTAATTCGACGGCGTTTCGCGTAAAATTTCCAACGCGCGTAACTCTCTCAATTTTCATCGGAATTGAAATCCGTAAAAACCTATCTTGACCGATTTTTCGCAAGGAATCCAATGGTGTTACTCATGCAAACTAAAACTTAATGTATAGAACACACCAATGAAAAAAAACAGAACTGTACATGGTTTTGAAATAACCAAAATTCCACATAAAAACATGTCAAAATGCAAACAATGGGAGGATCACAACATACACATTAAGGACTACATTTTTGCCTCAAGAATTGTTCAATATGATGCATGTATGTGGACAACAAAGGAAAACATGATTCAAAGAATTCAAGTTGTGAATTTTACCTCTTTTTTGGAGATTTTGGGCAACCTACCAAGTGCTTTGTTCCAGAAATGATTTGATGCTTTGGACAACCTCAAATGACCTCTTAGAAGCTTTTAGGATGGTTGGAATCGGCTGGAAACCTCTGGAGCAAGTTTGTGCACTTTCTCGCGAAATGGTAAAAAACGGCCAAAATGCCAACTCTCTCAAATGGTGTTCCAGATGTGTGGCACCATTTGGGACAGTTCAAGGATGATATTTAGAGTGTGTTTGAGGTTTTATCTGGCTTGGAAAGTGACTGAATCAAGACATGGCTTGAAAAATGCAAAAAAGTGCCATTTTGAGGTTTTGAGAGGTGACTTTGTGATGTTGTGATTACAGGTCACTTTTGATGGTTTGCACAGCTTACATATGATATATATGAGGTGTGTGTGTGATTAGTTTGAGTGGAATTGCTCTCTAGCTCAAAAACTCAGAATTTCCTTACTAAATAAGGCATTTTGGAGTGAAAGAGAGAATTTGAGGAAAACATCTGTTTGATGGCTTTGGTGTACTCAAACTGAACACAAATGAGCTCTATTTATAGTGGAGCAAGTTTGTTTTAGGATCCACAGTGAATGGTGGCTGCAGCAGAGGTTTGGCCAATGTTGGCCAATGGAAATCCAAGTCTCCTCTAGCCATTGACTAGAGGTTAGGGTTCAGAGCTTTGGTTCCCTAGTTGTTGGATAAGTCTTGACTGATTTCAGATGAGAATGGCTCAGTCCATGCCACCTCTAAGCATCCATTAAATGCTCCAAACCAAAATTGGAGTTTTGTCCCTCTTTTAGGGATTTTTAGGCTTTGGCATGCTTTTCTTTGTTCCTTGGACTTGGGAGGTTCATGGATCAGATCATCCCACTTGGATTTGATCCTTAGATGTGTCCAAACTGATGACAAGGCTTGAAAATTCGTGTGGCACACAAAATGTGCAAATCTGCCTTGAAAAATTCATCTTCAACAAGCCTTTTTGTAAGATCCATAACTCCCTGCTCGAGTATACTACATGGACGTTCTAGGACTTTTCAGAAAGCTTAGATGACGTACTTCAACTTTGATGTTTGGCCCTAGACCTGGTTCAACTTGGATCATGGAGAAAAACAGCCTTGAAGTTGGGACATTGTGCTGAAATTACAAGGCAGATTTTGGCTAAGTGCTGAAAAATGTCAATTTTAAGTTTTTAGCCATTTTGATCCAAGCATAACTCAAAATCCTTAATGAATTGGACTTAGGTCTAGTTGAAGTTTTTGTAGAGGGCCATGAGGGCTACAAATCAAGCTTTGGATGGGGAAAAATGGCTTTGTGGTTTAGGAGTTACCCCTTTTACAAGTTATCCCACTTTCTTTGATTTTTCTTGATGAATGATGATTCCAATCACACATTAACATCATTTTAGGGTTAAAAAACCATTTTTATGAAAAATCTCAAAAAGTCAAAGTTTGACTTTTGTGCACAGTTGACTTTTTATCAGATGAATTCCAAACTGTGCGATCCTTTAGGAAATCATGTCCTTGACCTAAATCAAAATTGATGGACATGTTCCATGGGTGTTATAAGGTGTATTTAATCGTGTCCCACGGCTTGGGAGCATGTCCTGGTCAAAAGTCAAAGCTACGGTTGACTTTTCTCGCGAAACCCTAACTGTGGTTCAGATGAAATTGAAACTTGTTGCTCAAGCTTCTTGGGTCAATCCATTGTTGAAAATGGATCAGCGTGGTATGTTGGAGACCCTCAAATCATGTCTTGAGGTCTTGGCTCATGATTTGTCCCAAAAGTCAACTTAGGGGTGAATTAGGTCAAGAAACCCTAATTCCTGATTTTTGATGTATGCATCCCCTGAGGCTAAATTGACTTGATGATGGGGTTTATGATGTTCCATGGAGCATATTAGGTTATGCTTTGAAGCATTGGCTCATGTCCAGAGGAAAATTTCCATCTGGAGGCCCTAGTCGACCAAACCCTAATTTGGTGACACTGGCGATCCTGAGACTTGATCCACCTAAAAGGGAGCAGCCTTGTGCTTAATCCTTGAAGTGGGAGTCCTATTGATCCATTGTGAATGTTTGAGAGGCTAGACAAGTTGAAGATCATTTCATTCCTTGATTGATCCGTTTGTCTAAGAGCTCTGCGAGGGCTTGAAACCCTAAATCCTGTTTGTAGTGAATGCTTACCCACCTTTGGGGAGACTAATGACGTATGATGGTCCATCCATATTGTGCTGATGATTTGCACAATGATGGGAAATCTTAGTGGTCAAAATTTGGGGTATGACACCTGCCCGACATAACAACTAGTTTTTGGCAGTTACCTATTCTTTAGGAAAACGGTTATTTCGCCCCGAAAATAGGACCATTGGCCACGCGCTGGGGGCACTATATAAACCCTCTCACTTGAGAGGGTCAGGTATCCAATATTCATCCTAAGAACACACTTTGTACTTGCCTCTTTTCCTCTGACCCTTTCTTACTTGAGCGTCGGAGTGCCTTGCATGTACACCCCCTCCTCTCCTATAAGCATCATCATCTGCCCTACTCGAAGGCCACGACGATCCAGTTTGATCACCTCCGATCAGTGGCGCCATCTGTGGGAACCTAACTTCCCCGTCTTTTGATTCAAGATCCCATCTTTTTCACTTCGAAGACTAAAGCTCTCTTCAAACCCCTTTCGATCATCATGGCCTCCACCAAGAATGATGTTGTTGTCACCGTTATCCCCGATAATGCCGGCCACATCCCCTCCGGAGCTGCTTTCCCGGGGACAGATCATCATGACGGGAAAACTGCCTCCCCTACCCCCGATGACGTGAAACCTCGGGCACAGGCTGCTGACCGTGTTTTGAGCCTATTCTGGTTCCGCAAAACGCTAACTCCAACACGACTGCTCTCATAGCCTCCCTCAACAGATCAAACCTCTTGATCTTCCAGCAAGGTGAAAAGATCAACGCTCTCGAGCATGCCCTCCATGAACTCCTGTCCTCGGAGAAGCCTCGCAGCTCGTCTCCTCGTCCTCGGTCTCCCCCTCAGAAACGGAGACGCGACAGGTCCAGAAGCCTCTCCCCGGAGAGAAGATGATCAAGATCAAAAGAGCCCGCGTCCGATCTTGCACGAAGACGATGTCGGTCTCCTCCGCGGAAGTCAAGACGTTCCCCTGCGTCAAAGAAATCCAGGCCCTCAGAAAAGTACGAGCATCGTCGTTCATGCAGGCATTCTCCACGATGAAGCAGGAGCCGTAGTCGTAGCCATTCCATCTCCCGTTCCCCGAGCACAAGTAGTGACGACGACGTCCATGGCCCCCTCTCACAGGAGATCATGGACACCAGGATTCCTCACGGGTTGGAAAAGCCCCCCGCTTTAGCGACCTATGACGGGACCTCTGACCCCGGTGAGCACATAGAAAACATAGAGGCAATGCTCCACTACTACAACGTGAGTGGGGCCATAAAATGCAGACTGTTCCCCATCACCCTCGGGAAGGGGGCCATGGCTTGGTTCAAGCGCCTTCCCCGAGGGTCGGTCACATCGTGGAGAGATTTGAAGAGCCGGTTTGCCCGACATTTTACGGCTTTCCGACGACATCCCAAGTCAGATGCCGCCTTGGAAGCTATCATACAGGGCAGGGACGAGTCCATGCGAGCATATATTGAACGGTTTAACAAAGAAGCCGTGGAGGTCCGTACTACGGACCATATGAAAAAATATCTTCTCGAGAAGGGCTTGAGACCAAAAAGCGAGTTTCACAAGGCCTTCGGAATCGAGACTCCTCGAACATTAATGAAACTTCTCCAGAAAGCTGAAGCGTACATACAGCACGAAGAGAAGGAGGCCGCATACCATGCCCGGACGCAAGAGATCGCGAAAATACCTGGGCACCAAAAAAAGATGAACCAGAGACATCCCGGCAAGGAAAAGAGAGGCGACGATATGATCGCCCCCGAGAAGGTAAAGGGCCTGCTGGCCGATTCACAGAGTATACCCTGCTCACCGCTCCTCGCGAGCGCATTCTCTCTGAATCCATCAATACGGAGTTCAAGCAGGGAGGCATCAGGTTCCCCAAACCGACGACATCCAAAGGCAAAGTGGATAAAAGTAAATATTATCGTTTCCACCGCAGCCATGGCCACACGACCGAGGACTGCGTGCACCTTAAAGATGCTATTGAGATCCTCATCAAGGAGGGTCATTTGAAGCAATATATCAAGAAAGGTGGGTCTTCAAAAAGGGAGGCGTCATATTCAAAGAAGGAAACTTAATCATCCTCGTCCAGTCCTCCCCCGCAGGTCGCTATGTCCATCACGTGACCAGAGGACTTTGTCGTCCCATACTATTTTGAGGAGCTATCCCAGGTGTTCGCGCTCAACACTTGGGAATCATTCCCTGCAACCATGGTTATCTCATGCGGGGGGTACAGTGAGCTGACAGTGGGATCTGTTAAGCGAAAGTTCGAGTAGCTTATTGATTGCAGCCCTAACCGACTATCCACACTTGAGAAGATTAAGGGGTGTTCCCAACCGATCACCTTTTACCGTGAAGAGTTGCCTGAAGGCTCTCCCAACTCGAACATCCCCTTGCTCGTCAGGGCAAGATTGGCAAGCACCGACATCAGAAGAATCCTGGTCGACCAGGGTAGTTCGGTGGACATAATGTACACCGGCTATTTCGGGCCCTCAAGCTGGACCAGAAGAACCTTTCACCATACGTGGGATCCGATTTGCAGGGGTTCAACGGAGTCACGGCCAGACCCTGGGGGTACATGGAGCTCCTAGTCACATCCGGGGAAGAAGAGGGGTCCAGGTCAATCAAGACCCAATTCTTGGTGATCGATTGCCCGTCACTGTACCAGTGCATCTTGGGGAGACCGGCCCTCGCAGAGTTAGTTGTTGTCCCTTCAACCGTCCACCTCAAGTTGGAGTATTATACGGAGAAGGGTCACGTTGCGACATTGCACTGGGACATAGAGGCTGCCCGCAGATGTTTCGAAGCAGCAACCCGGGGACAAAACCAGATTGGTGCAGCACCCAAAGCAGCTAAGCGTGCACGGGAGGAGGATCATCCATCCAAAGACGGCCAACCAGACAAGAAGTCGGCACTCCCTGTACACACTATCGACCTTGACAATCGAATTTCAGAGGAAGACGAGGAAGATAACAGTGAAGGTGCGACGACCAGTTCCTCCACGTCAACCCTCATGCGACTAGTTCCAGACAGGGAGTTTGAAGTCATCGCCTTCAGCAATAACTCCCAACAGAGGGGTGAAGATTGGTGTTGGACTGCCCGACGAGGTCAAGCAATAGTTGAAGAAGTGCCTGGATGACAATACTGGTTTGTTTGCTTAGAGTGTCGCAGACATGCCCGGCTTGGACCCGGAGACTGCATGCCACCATTTGACCATCGACCCAGCTGCCCGTGCCATCGCGCAGTGAAGGCGGAAACAATCCGACGAAAAGGCACATGTTGCCGAAAAACTTGTACAAGACCTCTTAGAAGCGAAATTCATTTTGGAGGCCAGGTATACAACATGGTTGTCCAATATTGTACTTGTTAAAAAGCATAGTGGAAAATGACGCATATGCATTGACTATACTGATCTCAATCGGGCTTGCCCGAAAGATGTTTATCCCTTACCGAGCATAGACAAACTCGTAGATAACTTTACAGGTTTCAAACTTTTGTCCTTCATGGATGCCTATTCGGGGTACAATCAAATCCATATGGCCGAAAAGGACAAGAGGTACACCACATTCATGACTTCCTCAGGGAACTATTACTACAATGTAATACCCTTCGGTCTGAAAAATGCTGGGGCCACATACCTGCGCATGATGAACAAGGTCTTCCGATCAGAGATCGGAGACATGCTCGAAGTTTACATGGATGATATGATCGTGAAATCCCAAGAGGAATCCGACCATATGGCCCATTTGTAAAAGGTCTTCGACCAGGCCAGGAAGTGCAAAATGCGCTTTAATCCAGAAAAATGCACCTTCGGCGTGCGTGCGGGGAAGTTCCTCAGACTCTACCTCACCGAAAGGGGAATAGAGGCAAATCCAGACAAGTGTCGAGCATTCGCGGAATTTCCCACGCCCAGGTCGAAGAAATCCATCCAATCTCTTAACGGGATGCTCGCGTCACTTTCTCATTTCATTGCCAAGTCTGCTCAGCACGCCCTGCCCTTCTTTAAACTCCTAAAAAAAAGGACAATTTTGAATGGACGGAGGAGTGCGAGCAAGCCCTGGCTCACCTTAAGCGAGCCCTGTCCGAACCTCCTGAGTTTTTGCGACCAGAATGTGGGGAGACCTTGTACCTATATCTCTCTGTTTCCAGCGAGCCATCAGCGCTGCACTCATCCGCGAAACAACGGACGGGCAAAAGCCCATCTATTTCACCAGCAAGGCCTTGCAAGGGCCAGAAATCAGGTACGTGCAGATAGAGAAAGTTGCCCTTGCCCTCGTTACTGCCGCGAGAAGACTCAGACACTACTTCCTGGCCCACACCATAGCAGTACGCACAGACCAACCCATCAGGCAATTGCTTTGCCAACCAGACATGGGCGGCAGAATGCTCAAATGGTCCCTGGAGTTATCAGAATTCGACATTCATTACGAGGGCAGGAAGACACTCAAGGCACAAGTCCTGGCTGACTTTGTGGCAGAGATGACACCTCCATCATCCCCACCAAGTGCAACGCAGAGATGAACCATTTACGTGGACGGGGCATTCAGCCCCTCTGGTAGCGGAGCAGGTATCATCCTCGAAAATGAGGAAGGAATACTAATCGAAGTATCTCCAGTCCTGTCCTTCCCTAAGTCTAACAACCAAACCGAATATGAGGCCCTTCTCGCGGGACTACGGTTGGCAAAGGACGTGGGCGCCAAGGAGGTATAGATTTACACAGATTCCCAGCTCGTAGCATCCCAAGTACGGGGAGAGTTTCAAGCAAAGAACGACCAGCTAGTCGAATATTTGACACTGGTGATGGAGAGAATCACCAAGTTTGACGCGTGGGAAGTCCAAGACATCCCCCGCGAACAAAACACGCGGGGCAGACGTCTTGTCCAAGCTTGCCAGCACCAGGAAGAAAGGCGACAATAAATCCATCGTGCAAGAAATACTCGCCCGACCCAGCATCGAGAAACCGTCGCAGCTGCCCAACGTCAATGCCATCGAGGACAATCACTGTTGGATGACCCATATATACGATTACCTCACCAAAGAGGAGCTGCCCGAGGACAGTAAGAAGGCTAGCGTGACTAAACGGCGAGCTTGCTAATACGTGCTGATTGAGGACAGACTCTACCGACGAGGATTTTCCATCCCCCTCCTGAAATGTGTCGAGGAGAGAAAAGTCCCCGAAATCCTCCAAGAGATCCACGAGGGCATCAACGCGCAACATTTGGGAGGGAAATCATTGGCACGAAAAAGCCCTGCGAGCAGGATACTATTGGCCGACCATGCAGCACGACGCCAAAGAGCACGTCCAAAAGTGTGACCGGTGCCAGCGCCACGAGGACATGCACCTGGCACCCCCCAACGAGTCGAAGACTCTATCCTTGCCTTGGCCCTTCGCCTGGTGGGGGATGGACATACTCGGCCCCTTTACAATAGGGTCTTATCGAAACAAATTTTTGATCGTGGCCGTCGACTACTTCACCAAGTGGATTGAAGCTGAAGCCCTCGCCAAGATCACAACCTTCAACATACTCCGCTTCTACAAAAGGAACGTCCTCGCGCGATTCGGGGTGCCCCAGGCCCTGGTGACCGACAATGGAACTCAGCTCACGGACATGAAGTTCCAAGACTTCGTCGCCAAATTAGGCACAAAGCAACACTTCACCTCCGTCGAGCATCCCCAGACTAACGGGCAAGCGGAGGCAACAAACAGGGTAATCCTTCATGGCCTAAAGTGAAGGCTGGGCGAAGCCAAAAAGAGATGGGTCGAGGAGCTACATAGCGTGCTCTGGACCTACAGAACAACACCGCACTCCACCACCGGGGAAACCCCTTTCCGACTAGCTTACAGAACTGGGGCGGTGATACCGGTGGAGATCAGGGAACCTTTCAGACTAACGGAGGCCCCCATCGACGAGGAGATGAACGACGAAGCCTTGAGAGAAGAGCTCGATCTGGTCGAAGAGATACAGTCGGGGACAGCTCTTTGCGAAGCTTTGCTGAAAGAACAAATAACCTTGTGTCACGATGCTAGAGTCATAAAGCGCGACTTCCCCATTGGCAGCTTAGTCCTGCGCAGAAACCAGAAGGATTCGCGCGAAGGAAAGCTGGCCGCGAACTGGGAAGGACCCTACAGAGTCAAGTCCAAAACGGGCACCGGAGCCTACTATTTAGAAACTCTAGACGGAGAACCATTTGCTCGACCATGGAACGTTGAAAAGCTTAAACAATACTACAGTTAGAACCAACTACGAGGTCGGACTAACTGTCGACGAGATCTCCCCTAAACGGGGAGACGGCTCAGTCACAGGATCGTGCCCCGGTGTAAGCACGGTCTATTTCACAATGCCGGCCAGTTTTTGCTTATGGGACGAGCAGACTCTGTGCACAACGGGGATACCTCAATCGAGCTTCGTCGTTGCCACACCAATTAGGCAAGACACTCAGATCGCGATGGGAACCGTCCAAGCCTATGAGATTAGTACCTTAACCGAGATCCTAGTCTCATCACGGGCTAAACCACTTCCCCGGCCGTTCGACCAGTTCCCCTAACTGTCGAACACATCTACGTCGAGTAATTCTCTAAATCGAAAAACAAAACACTGATCCCTGTTGCGGGCACAAAAGCTTATCGAGCAATAGTAAAACACTTAGAAAAATAAACAATGAAAGCCATACATACAAAACCGGCCATACTGACCAGACACATACATAAATAAATTAAAGTGACCACAAGGGCCACAAGTTGTGCATGTTACAAAACAAGAGGGTCGTGCCCCCGAAGAAAATAAGGTACATAAAAAAAACACGGCACGCAGGCCGGATACATTACAACAAGAAAAACTAAAATTATTCTTCCATCCGCTCTGGCTGATCCTGGACGAACTCTGGCTGCTCGGGGATAGGCTGCGGCGACTGGGTCTCCTCGGGACGGGTGTGCTCAGCACCAAGGTTGAGAAAATCAGGGAGAGTTATCTTGCCGTTCTCCACACGGCCAAGAAAGTTGGTACCCTCGGTGAAGATCTGGACGTCGGGGTTCACCAGCCCGAGCCGGGCCACAACATTCTCGAACGATTCTTCCCCAATGGAAAACAAGTCCTCTTCCGCCCAAAGCATACGAGCAACTATCTCATCCCTGGTCTTTAGTGTCTCCACGTCTTCAGGCTCATCCTCGGTCGGAGCGCTTACTGTCCTTAGCTGTTCGATCAGCTCCTCGGTTGCCTTCTTCTCCGCCGCCAGCGTGGCATTCCCCCCCTTCAACCTGGTAGCCTCCTCGTCTGCCTTCTTCCTGGCGTCACCAGCTTCCTTCGCTTCTTCCTTGGCCTTCCTCGTCGTCACTTCCAGAGAGGCTATGGTAGCCTGGGCAGCTCTGAGCTCAGACTCAGTTGAAGAATCCCCCTCAGCATAGATCGCCGCCATTTCCAGAACTCTGACCAGTGCGGAGGCGTCCTGCGCCACCAGCGCCCTCTTGCTCGGACGATCCATGCCCTCCAATTGGAGAGACTCTGCCCGCGGCACAACCAGGGACGTCCCCTCGAAGAATTTGCTATCAATAATACAAGGAGGAAGCTCGAACTTCCCTTTTTCTGATGCCCGACTGAGGTCCACTGTTTCATTGGCCCTGGACCTCTTAAACCTTGAAGCCAAAGGCAAGGGGGATCCCTGGGCAGGAGTAGGCGAAGAGCTCCCTGTAGCCGGATGAGAAAGAGGAGGAGCACGCTGGGCAAATCGAATCTTTGGAGTAGCCGCTCGAGGTTGTTCCTCGCAACAACATTTCTCACCATTCTTTTGTGGGCGGAGGGCATATCACCTACGAAAACACAACAAATATATTAGACGACAAAGAAAATATAGTTCGGGCAAGTGAAAATAACTAAGACTACCGAGCATCTTATAAGCGTCTGCGGGAGTCTTGCACTCCAAAAGCGCCTTTGTATTAATGTATCGGTACTCCACCAGCTGGCTATCGTCCTCCTCAAAAATAGGACTACCCTTCTTCGTCCAACATTTAGCAAGTCTAAAAGAATTCACATAGTTCACCAGCTTATCGTAGCCGACCAGATCCTGCCCGTCCAGCATGTTCGACTGAGCAACGTAACCATTGGGCTCCTTAGAAAAATGACTCCCACTCCACTGAAAGGGAAATTTGAACTCTCTATCCTCGATCAGCTTCCCGTTCTCGTCGCGCATATCGTTACCATTCTCGTCAATCGACACCGCCCAGACATACGTGCTGTCCTGGGCCCTCTCCGATACAGGCTCGATAATGTAGAACCTCTCTTTAAATGTCCGGATTGACTCCGAGAAGGGTTTGAACAACTTTCGGGGTTGCTTCAATGACACCCAGCCATATCTCCTCCCCGTGACTTGCTGCTGGAGATGGAATATGGTGAAGAACAAAGGCATCGTGGCTCCTACCTTCAGGAACTCACAGGTCAACGCGAAGGCGCGGATGAACGCTAACGAGTTGGGATGCAGCTGCGACGGGGCCAGGTCCAGATGTACGAAGACGGGCTGTAGGAAATCAGTGAAGGGCAGCCTCAACCCCAGCTCCTTAAAGGCATATTCATACATGGCGAATCTCTCCCCAAATTCCAAACAGATCTGTTCATCTTGGGAGGGGAAATGCACATTCCATTCCCTCTTCGGTCCAACATTCGTGAAAACATCCCAGTGAAAGTCGCAAAGATGGATTCATGCTCGGCAGGCTCAGCCATCAACCACTCCTCAACAGGATTCTCTTCGAGCTCCTCCTCGACTTCGTTGGGGACAGTTGAAGCTTCCGTGCTACTACTCTCTGAGGAGCTCTCCTCGGACGAATCTATTAAAATTTCCCCGTCGGGCCCTGTCGCCATCACCCGAAAATCAGAGGACAAAAGTGAATTCGACGCAAAATCAAATCCACCCTTCCACCGTTGGTCAAGTGAAAGGGCGCACAAAGGGCCGAGGATATCGTCCCCGACCTAAGCCCTAAATTAAACAAAAATACAAGAGTCTCCCACGAGGAGGCACTCGGGGCAGATCCCTCACACAATGAGGAGCTTCCTCGAGTCACTTTCCAGTTTCCGTTTGAAGCTTCACCGAAAACTTCAAACGTTCACCGGAAACTTCAAACGTTCACCGGAAACTTCATCAGAGCACCGGAAACTGAGTAGCCACGACGGTTACTTAGGCGTCATCATAGCAACGACGCTAGAGACCGCCCTACTCCTAGTTCTCTAAAGGGCTCTGGCGGCCACGTAAGCAGCAAAGGATGCCCCAGCCACCGTCCGCCACCAACAACCGTTAGGAAAACACCACTATATCTCCTAAATCTAACCTAACCGCATGCATTCTAAAACGAAAATGAAAAAGCTAAAAGAAGACAATGAGTTGGATGACTTACATGTCAGAGAAGTTGAAAGGAAGTGCTTGAAGCTTGTACGGTGGTTACGGCGGCGGACGAAGACGGCGGCGAGATAAGTTCTCTGAAGAAGATGAAGAAGAAGAGAGAGAAACGAATGTGTAAAATGGCCAGACTCCTTCTCCTTTTATACTGCAGAGGAGCACGTGCAGAGGCACGCTCGCATAGGTCATAATGGCTATAGACTAGCCATCATTGCCTAGTTACTGCAGCACAGGGCTCGAGGCACACATGGCGCCCCAACGTTTCAATTCTTCCTAACCTTTAGTCTCCCCGTACGACGGGCAAACCAGACACGCACTACTACAATTTTGATTTATAATAGCGTTAATTTAATAGCGCTTTTTTATAAAGTGCTATTAAAAATTTCAATCAGAGACTTATGATAGCGCTTCTGCATCGGGCGCTATTATATGCGTCATCCTGTAATAGCGCTTTTTATAAAATGTTATTAAAAATTTTAATTAGAGACTTATGATAGCGCTTCTGCATCGGGCACTATTATATGTGTCATTCTATAATAGCACTTTTTATAAAATGCTATTACAAGTTGCTGGCAAAAAAATCTTTTTGAGCGCATTGGAATAATTAGATTGTGCACTATCTATATTAGCGCTTTAAAAAGCGATATTATAGGATTTTAATATAAAAAAATCATTAATAATTTCTTTTGCGAAAAAAATAAAATAAAAATCAAAGACCAATATCACCCTTATTCTTCAGATACTATTCTTCTCTGAAACACCTTTATCCTCAAAGCTTCTTCTTCCTCCACACCATCCTTCACCAAACATTTAGAGAATTCTTCCCTTGTTTCTTTGACATTCTTCTTACGTCGAATTCACTGTTTTCTTTCCCTAAATGCATAAACTCCTATTCTTCTCAAACGAAGTCACTTGAACCACCCTGCATTCTTCTCTATGTCGAACACATAAACCTTCTTATCTTTGTCAAACTCAGCCTTCATTCACAAAATCAGAAACTCTAAACCAAAATCGATTTAAAATAGAACTCAAAAATCCCAAAATTTCATTGAAACCCTAAAATTTTGTTTGAACCCAGAACTTGGAAATTAATTGATTTGCTGCTTGAAATCAATTGAAAACCTAAAACCCCTTCCACAAAATCATTTCGGTTTTAGGTTTTCAATTGATTTCAAGCAGCAAATCAATTAATTTGTAGCTTCGACATCAAATATATGTCATTATGCTGCCGTTTGTTCTTTCGATACATTAGTGGAACATGATCGGTTTCGGATCAAGCATTATGCTCTTACAAATTCGTTTCGTGTTCGAACTTCGTAATATTCGTGAAACCATTGCAATTTACTATGCTGTTGCTGCCTGTATTTACGGTGCTTTAATCGGACGTGTTACGATAAATATGTTTCTAATTTAGATTTCATGATTGTGGCATTTGTGTTGTCGTTCATGACGTGCCAGCTTTATGAGATTCAGTTTTCGAATCATACTTGTGTCATTTAAACTGTTGTTCTTATTGAATTCAATTTTGGTTCAATTGTTTTCGTTTCTTGTTGCTTATGTTGTGATAGTGTGTGGACATTGATGATTGTTTATTTTTCTCAATTTTTGTTTCATTTGAATTCTGAATTGTTGGTTAATGGTAAACATGGAAAAATCATATAATATGAAAGCATACTATTTTTTTATGGCTAGAATATATAACCGCAAGGGACAGTAATGGTTAATTTTCACTTTCGATGTGGGATGCAGTATAGCAGACCTTTTCAAAGCCATTAATATTTTCGGTGCACTAATGAATAAATTCGTATGGTTTCATAAAATGCATAGCCATTGATACTGCACTTGAGATCTAAAATTTAATTTACTATCTTGGTAGTTCCATATATGCTTTATTAAGTGTGTAGATTTTAGTTTCATTTTGATCAAATGTGTGGTTAATAAGTTAAGTATAATTTTGCAATTATATTTTTTTGAATAATGTGGTGTATATCGACATCGGCCCGATTATATCGCGATGTTGGTGATATTGCGGTAATATATTGTGAATTTTGTATAGAGTTGTTCTTGTCTCAATTTTTGCTTACATTGCATAATCGAATTCTTAATCCATGGATTCGATAACTTGATACCGTTATGCCACAAATTCTTTTAGACGTTATTTGGATACGCGAATTCACATCTCGATTATCATCAATTTTTTTCACAAATTACTTGAACGAAAAAGAGAGTCTAAAGCCTTTTATTCTCTCTCCCGATTCATTTTTCTCAATTGTTTGGACCCGAGGAGCCTTTCTTACGATTCATTTTCCGTAAGCATTATGCTTCTTCTGTAGACGAGTCTTCACCTTTGAGGAATGCCCCCTCAACATAAGTACTTGATCAATCCAACAGTCAGCTTCTTCGCACCAAGTTTGTTTCAAACAGCGCTTCTAGGAAGGCAATGAGACGACAAGAACGCTTAGCAGCAGAGAAAGTATGCAACATCTGTCAACAAAACAAGATTCCTGGTAAAGATGTAGCAACATTTTTTAATTTGAGGACTGGAAGAGTAACTTGCTGCAGTCGGAATCCAACTGGGGTAAAATCATTTCATTAATGCTCTGATCTTGTTTTGCTATATATTTATTTGTTAATAATAAAGCAAGCATATGTAGAAACTTAAGATATTCAAAGTTGAAACTGCATTTTATTCACAATAATGTATTTAACTATGGAAAAGAGTTAGATTCAATTTTCAATTTTCAAAACAGAACTTATATTTGGTTTTATACGCAGGCGTTTCATGTGTCTCATACGGCCTGCCTCATACACTGGATACTCTTGTGTAAATATGAAATAATCACAAATCGCTTAGTTAATCAAAATGGTAGTCAAGGGAAGATAAAGACTGTATTAGGAAGTGTAAAGAAGACAGGGATATCAAACATGTTTTCTGTCCAGGGTGTCAAGGTGCCGGTATGATCATTGCAGATGAGTTGGGGCATCCAAAAATTTTGTTCTCTGTCTCAGGTTTATTTATTATGTGTATAATCCTTTCCTAATCCTTCATCTTAGATAACCTCTCTTCCCTATTGGTCTTGTGTTAAAAAAAATTATTTTGAATTAATTAGAAGCTTTTATGACATTATGAAATATATATTAGGACCTTTGCATTAACGTTTCCTTTTTTGAATAAAATATCACATGCATAAACTATTTCGACTATTTCGACATATATCAATCCAGTACTTTAAATTTAAACTATAATCTCTTGCCCCGTGGCATGATTTTTTTCTGACTTATTTATTTGAAGCTTTACTTTGTATTTTTGTGTTCATTTTTGCAGCATCCCAAACATGCATATGGAGGAGCAAGGTCAATTATTTTCTCTAAAATCACAATCACCTCTTTTTTGGTCCTTCTTTTTCTATAAACAGAGTAAGTTTAAGATTATGCTCTACACCATATCTTTTTCCTTCCTTCAATGTATCTCTATTGGTTATCTCTATGTGCATTCAGGAATCATAAAATGAAACCCAAATTTTTCCCATAAATCTCCATATATGTTAAATTATGAAATATTGCATTTTGATCTATAGAATTATCTCAATTCACAAACATACATTTTTTTTTTTTTGCATGCATGACATTCCCTGTTCTAGTTTCAACACCAGTAATTGATTAGAGCTTTATTGTATGATTGTTACTCTTGTTATGATAAGTCAGTGCTTTCATGAGGGCATTGTGGTTTCTATGTTTTATGAAATAATAAGAGAGAAGTGAATAAATGAATCAAAGGTAATTAGCTAAGTTATTTTGAGTGGTCTAACAGGGATGGTCCTATAGAGGTGGATAAGCAAGTTGGACCAAGAAAAGTGATATGTAGAGGTGGATAAGCAAGTTGGATAAAGAAAAGTAATATTTAGAGGTGGATACATTGGATTTTAGCTTTTTTTGTAATTTGATGCAGTCTAATGTCTTGAACTAAAAAAAGAACATATATATGTAATTTTTAAATCTGTAGTCTTATACTTAAGTTTAATTATTTGGAAAATCATTTGTAACATTATACATGTAATTTTACTTTTAACAAAAACAAGTCTTGTAATTTTACATTTATGATAAGGATGTTATTTTCATAATTGTTATTGGTATTTGATTCTTAGGTTTTATAAATGAAATGAATCATTTATACACACACTGGGGGCACTATATAAACCCTCTCACTTGAGAGGGTCAGGTGTCTAATATTCATCCTAAGAACACATTTTGTACTTGCCCCTTTTCCTCTGACCCTTTCTTACTTGAGCGTCAGAGTGCCTTGCAGGTACACCCTCTCCTCTCCTACAAGCATCATCATCTGCCCTATGCGAAGGCCACGACGATCCAGTCTGATCACCTCCGATCAGTTGTATATATTTCATTTTGGTAGACATTTTAGTATATTTTTTGACATATAATGATTATTTTTGATTTGATAATATTTATAAATACATTTGAATCAACAATACACTTTTCTATTATATAAAAATAATATTGTTTATAAATTTTTTGGATTATTTGAGTTTGTCGGACTCATTTTTACAAAGCCAACTTGTAAGATAAAGGGTAACACTCTATATATAATTTTTGTTTTAGTACTTTTATAAATTGAAAAAAATAAAACAAAAATATATTTTGAATATCGCCGTCTCTAAAAATGACATACATTTTTTTTCATGGTTGGTAGAATAGTTCACTTTTCCCATGCATTTTCTTTAGTGTTTACATCAATAAAAAAATGATAATTTAATTTTAAAAACAAGATATAACAAAAAGTATTAAAATTATATTACCATTCTATCAAACTAATAAAAAAACAATTTCACATATTGTTGTGAAAAATTATGTTGTTAATGGCTTAATGCATGTTTTGGTCCCTTAACTTAATTAATGTTTCACTTCAGTCCTTTATCTAAAAAATGTTACGAGTTAGTTCCTTAAAAACACTTTTGTTAGCCAATTTGGTCTTTTTCTATCAATTTTTTTGTGAAAAATCATTAGCTTCTGCAGAGGTGGCAATCTATTTAGATATATTTATCTGACATGGCTTTTTGTATATTTGAAATATATTATTACGAATGTTAATTGCTGAAACACATTTACTTAAAAAAATGAAGTAACACTATTCCTATTTGTTCAGAGTTAAAGTGAGAGAGACGAAGAAAATACAAAGTAAGAGAGACGAATAAACCATAGCTTTCTCAAGAAGACGAAAATTCTTGTTCTGAAGTGTGAAGATAGAAGAAAATCCTTGTTATGAAGTGTAAAGATAGAGAAAAATCCTTGTTCTGGAGTGTAAAGATAGACAAAAATCATTGTTCTGAAGTGTGAAGATACCATTCTGTATCATAATTAGTTAACAAAAAAAAAAGAGGGAAACAAAAATAAACATAATAGACCATGAGATTGAAATCACCTTATCCAAATCATAATACTACTTTATGAAGATTCCTTAAAGTTTTCATTGAAATTCAAACCTGAAAGTTAAATATTAATATCTCATATAAAAATTAAAATTTAGTAGAAATGATTGTATTCATACAATATTTTTGTAAAAAAAAATATGAATAGTTGATGAGCCAACAAACCATGAAAAACTTAGTTACCCTATTTGAAAAAATGTTGATGAAATTGAAAACATACCTTTTATCAACAATATTTTTGAAAATTTGAATATGAAAAGGGCCTATGCTTGAAGACATGATACTTTAAATCCGTTATTGGCCCCACATATAAAATCTCCTCCATAATCTTTTATAAATCTCAATAAGAAAATGGAAGAGAGAAAAAAACACGAGCTTCATTCTATGAATCATCAAATAAAATTTAAATTTGAAAAAAAACACAATCAAATTATTTAGATAAAATTAAGGCATTTTGGGTTTATAGGAAAATATGGTGATATTGCATATCTAAGCTAGAGTACAAATAAAAATATTAGGATTTCAAAAACATAAATTAAAAAAAAGGTTAATGTAAAAAAATTGGAATATGTGTATGAAACTTATTGTTTGAGTAAACAAAATATTCAAATTGTTAGTGTTAACATATGAAGATGCAAAGAACCAAACATATGAAATATGTACATAAATGATGTTAAAGATGGAAGAATATTTCAACATATATGAGAGGATTACCTGGTTTAGCGAAACAACGTTTTAAAGTTTGAAGAAGCGATTTCAAATCGGATGACTAAATGCAGAGATTGGGAAGATGATGTCTTTTTATGTTAGTTGATTGAGACAAGAAGGACATGGGGAAATGGAGGAAGACTCATCATGTAAACATTTGTCGTAACCCGAAATTTGACCTCACTTTTGCCTTTTATATAAGCATGTGCACTTGCATCGCTGGCATACGCATTTGCATTTCTCTCTATGATTTTTGTTGCATGAATATTCAGGTTTTCCAAGCCCGATTAATCGCATCCTTACAAAGTCATCACATCATCAAAACAAGCACAAAACAAGGGTTTCTATGCCTATTCATCAAAACAAGAGGTGGAAAATCGAAACCGGACTCCAACACCTGTTCCTAAGCAATTTGGACAAATTTTGCCTAGGGTAATCGATTACCCTGTGCAGATTTTCAATTTCTGTTGCTTTTTCATGACAGCAACTTTGCACTCCCCTTTCTCTTGTGTTCTACTTGGTTATAGCATTGTGTGGAACATTCTAGACAGTTCAAGACCATTCAAGACACTCCACTTACATTTATTCCAATGCATCACTTTGAATTAAGTGCACCATGTTCCTTAATTTCCAAGTGTGTGACCCTTTGATTTGGATTTACATTGGGATTTTCCCACCGAGTTAACTAACTAACTAACCGAGTCAACTTCTGACTCGGTGAGTCAAGTGTAACTAACTCCCAAGCTAGCTCCAAAGCTAACTCCAAAGCACATTCCAAACCTATCAACTCCAAACCAAAACCCTATATAAACAAGGTTCCACCATTTCACATGGACCTTCAACCATTTTCAATCATTTCTCACTCTCTTCACTCTCAATTCTCTCATTTCTCTCTGCACTTTCTGCAATTTCTACACCTTCATCTTCATCTTCTTCCTCAAACCACACTAAAGCTCCATTATCACCATTAAAGAGTAGCAACTTTCACATTGAAAGTGCTTTTCTCTTGAGCTTAACCACCATTCTACTTCATTCTTGCTTGGATTCTTGGAGTTATAGTAGTTTCTACTTCATCTCAAGTAATCTACTCAAGCAATTCGGTGCAAATTCGATCTCGGTGCATTTTCGCGTTTTTGCTCGGTTTCGCTATGGTTCGAAGTGCAAGTGCAGAATTCTCTGGTTTTCTCCACTTATTTTCATCACATTTACTTTTAAACAACATCCAAGCCAATTCTCCGGCTTGTAGGTTGGTCAATTCTCACTCAACTTACTATTTCGATCACTTTCGCGCGTTTACGATGTAGTTTCGGTAGTTTTTTCGGTTCGATAAATCATGTGATTGTTGGATTCTGATCTTCATGTTTAATACTTTCAATTGATGATTATTTGCTCATACATGATGTATTTTTCGTGCATAAATTCATCCCATAGCATGTGGTAGTTTGGATAAGTGATTAGGTGATGAAAATGCTTTTTGAAAAGTTGTTTTTTGCCACTGCTACAGTGGTAATCGATTACTCATATGAGGGTAATCGATTACTCTGCTCAAATTTTCACTAATTATGTTATTTTCAAGGAGGTAATCGATTACCTGCATTGTGGTAATCGATTACCACTGTAACAGAATGCCATTTTTGAGTTTTTTCAAGCTTGTTTGACATTCTTTCCTCCTCTAACTTCCACGGCTTGATATGCTTGATATTTGTGGATGTTTTAGGTGTTGTTAGCCTCTGTTTAAAGCATGCTTACAATAATTTGATGCACGATTTATCGATTCTTGTAATTGTTTGTGTTCTTGACATTGTTTGATCATGATCATTCTTGCACACTTTTGTTCACATGTTAACATGATTTGTGATGCATACTAATTGATATTTGGTACTGTTTTGCACTTTCATTCTTGATCACATTAAATTTGTTCTTCATTGGGCAATTTTAATCATGTACAATCAATAATCCACACTTTTGCTTTAATATTTTTTCCATATCTTTGGAAAATTGTTAGCACATCAATTCCCTTTGATTGATTAATCGAAACATTGTTTCAATTAGTTGATCCTTCCTTGCTCTTCTCTTTAGGCTTCCTTTAGAGTTTGGTTTTCTTGATCCCATGCCGAGCTGGAGATTCACACGACGCAATGGAGCACCGTACAACTTGGCGTTGTTATGCTGTCTGTTTCAATTTCTGCACTATACTTTGGTGCTAGAGAAGGGACGAGAGTGGAGAATTCCTACACTCATCTTGATTATTTTGGGTAGGGGATGAATGACCCTCTGCCAGAAATAATTGTCTCTATCTCCAAGCTATAGTGTCTCTCAACCCTCAGTCGAGTCGATCCTTGATCACTCTTGCTCTTTTCCAATCACTCTTTTGATCAATCACCATTCTCTTGATTAAAGATCATTGTCTTTTGGGTTAACACCCGCCTCTTGTTTCTATATTCTTTTTTTGTGGTCAATCATTGCTTATTGATTCCCCAGAAGAGTCTTAATCCTTTTTTCTTTGATCAACACAGTCTTTCTGTCAAACACCGAAACCCTTGCGGATTTCGCAACCTTCTCTTGGTTCCTCTCCCTTTGAATGGTTAACCACTGCCTATCAGTTAAAACACAAATTTGCACTTCTCCCCAGTTAACCACAGGCTATCTTTTAACATATTGAAGTACTTTTGAGTTAATCACCTTCTCGTTGGTTAATCACTCATTCTTTTGGTTAATTACAGTCTTTTTGTTAAGACCAATACCCATGTGAGTTAGTAACCTTCTCTTGGTTCGAATACTCGCACCCTTGGGTAAGTAACCTTCTTTTGGTTCAAATACCCTTTTTGTTAATCAAGAACCGCTTGTTCAGTTAATACCAACATCCCCAGTGGGTCACAACCTTTGCTTGTTTCCACACCCGTCCTTTGGGTCACAGCCTTTGCTTGGTTTTACACCCATTCTTTTGGTTGATCACAGTCTATCTGTTAAAACCTTTCTCCTCGTGGAGTTGCAATCTTTTCTTTCTTGCGGTTAACCACTACTTATCAGTTAATATACCGAAGTCCCGTCAGAGTCAAACACCTTCTCTTGGTTCAGTACTCTCTTCTTTTGGTTTATCATAGACTGCTTGTTGACACCAAACCCTTTTTCCCCACAGAGTTTTAATCTCTTTTTCTTCGGTTAACCACTACCAGTCAGTTAACATACCGAATCCTTATCCTCTTAGTTTTGACACCATCCCTTTGTTTGTTTCCCAGTAGGGTAGCTTACCCTCTGATCCCCAGCATAGTCATTGTGTTCTCTTACTCCCTAGTGGAGTCTCTGTTATCCTTTTGCTCCTTTATCTTTTTGGTTTCGACACCACTCTTGCACTTTATCCTCAATACAGTTATTATCTTTTCCTTTGCAGTCCTTTCTTAGTTTTAACACCAATTCTCTTTGCATCCCCAACGGATCTTTCTCTACCTCTTTTGCTCTTGGTTTTGACACCACTTTCCTTTTCCGTCTTTGTTCCACGAACTACGGACGCTCTGATTCTGCATTCATTCGAATGTAAGATACATAGGCACAAGATTGCGATGATCTTGGCGAGCACACTTCCACCTTCTTCCGTTCCTCTTCTCTGTCCCTGGTTCCATGAACTACGGCACTCTGATTTACTCATTGAACTATGAGGGTACGTAGGCACGAGGACCCTAATCCTTTGCGAGCACTTTCTTTCTTTCTCTTTTCCTCTCTCTCTCTCTCTCTCTCTCTCTCTCTCTCCTCTTTTTTTAGCTAGAAGCCATTAGATAGATAACCTATCCAAGCCTAGAAGCAAGCGAAATGGTTCTCGTCGAGTACGACGGATGCATTAGGTGCTAGTACCTTCCTTTCGCATAACCGACCCCCTTACCCGTTTCTCTTCCCCTTGGGTTTTATCGATATTTTCCCTGTCTTTTGGGACTAAATAAATTTTGGTGGAGACTCTGTTATATCTTTGAGTGTGTGATTCACTCGGGTATAATCCCGCTAGCTTCAGCTGGCGACTCTGTTGGGGAGTCCTTGCTCTTGCAAATTGGGGTCTCGCCTAGTTTTGTTTACTTTCTTGCTTGTTTAGGTGTTTATCTTTTGCATTTTACCCGCTTTATCTTTATGATTTATTAGCTTTATGTTTATTTACTGCATTTCTTTACTGCTTTGAATATTCATATGCTGCATATTCTAGATATCTGCTATATTTTCTGTTGTTGTTGGGATGAGTAGATATTATTTGAGAGAAAAGTCCTAACACCGATCTTGAGCATGCACATAGGCTAGAATGTGGATAGTCGTGAGGCCTGCGTTTCGCGCGTTGGGTTACCACGAGAGCCATATCCCAGATCGTGATTCGCTTGAGAATAATTCCGTCCTGCGAGAATTCGCTACGGCGGGGGGTTTTCATTCTGAGTCCTATGGTTTGGGCGACCTTTCTGGGACCACCTTGTTGTGTCTAGATCACACCTGTGAGTGGGATATGGGTTTTTTCAGGAAAAACAAGCCTCTTCATGCATTTGTTCTCTCACGCACATCATATTATTTCGCACCGACACAGAATTATATATTTAGATATTCAGATTGTTCAGATTTGATTGTTCAGACAGTGTTGGCTTCTTGATTCTTGTGTTGCACATCATTTCATCATGTAAATTAATTTTTGCATGTGCATTTCCAGGTTATTCGAAGGCTTATTCTTTGTTGACATTATCATAGAGATGAGTATTGGTTGCCGAGGTATCTTTAGCTACAAGTTTGTAGAGCCTAAGCTGAAGACTTTGAGAGGTTTAGCATCCCGTGTGGTTGAAGATAACAGAGGGGTTTTCAAAGACAGTTACAGAAATTTGTTGGCCATCCTCAACACTGAAGTCAACATCACTGCTATTCATACACTTGTTCAGTTCTATGACCCGTCATTTAGGTGCTTCACATTTCAGGATTATTAGCTAGCACCTACACTTGAGGAGTACTCTCATATCTTGGGGGTTGAGATCAAGAAGCGGGTTCTTTTTGTCTACACCAGCGGTTGTCCGAAGTTTCCCCTTATTCCTGATGCTCTTTGAATTAGTAAGAAGGATGTGGAAGCTAATATCAAGACTAAAGGGAATGATATTCGAGGGTTTGCTTCAAAGTTTCTGGTTGACAAAGCCACTTCCTTTGCTGCAGATGGAAACCGGAAGGCTTTCAACACCATTCTTGCTTTGCTGATATATGGGATTGTCTTGTTTCCGAACATGGAGGATTTTGTAGATCAGGCTGCCATCAGTATCTTCTTGTCCAAGAACCCTATTTTGACACTTCTTACTGATACTAATCATTTTATTCATTCGAGGAATGAAAAGAAGAAAGGAATTATTATCTGTTGTGCTCCTTTGTTGTATCGATGGTTCATGTCTCACCTTTCACCAAAGGGTCCCTTTGTTGAGAATAAGGGTAATCTCAAGTGGTCTCAACGGATCATGTCTCTTACTGCTGATGACATTTATTGGTATTCTCGAGTCTTCGACGATACTAAGATCATTCTTCATTGTGGTAAATTCTCCAATGTGCCTCTCTTGGGTACAAAGGGTGGAATTAACTACAATCCGAGACTCGCATTCCGTCAGTTGGGATATCCTATGGTCGCCAAACCAGATCCTGAGGTAGTGGAAGAGTTCATCTTTCATGAAGGGGTTGATGATATGAGATTGCTGAAGAGGTTTAGTGTCGCTTGGACTCAGATCACCTTGAAGGAAGAGCCGATTTGGGTAAGAAGAATTGCATATCCAAGGAAGCTTACACATTTTGGGTCAAAGAGCGCGTCAAAGAGATCTTGTTGCCATTTTCTCCCGAGCCTTCCATGAATGCCAAGCTTCCGGAACTTGCCATTATTCCTCCATCTGAAGTTGACCAACTCAAGCGAACTGTTGAGATGTTGAAGAAGGAGAATGCTAATCTTTGTCTCAACCTTGATAGAGTCACATCCAAGAAGGAAAGCCTACAGATTAAGCTCCATCAGAAGCGCGAGCATATGCTCAAAGAGGTGGAAGCTGAGCCGAACAAATGAAGAAAAGTGTGTGATGCTTTGAAGAGTACCTATGATGGACTTACTTCCAAGAAGAGACAACTCGCCGACACTTAGTATCAAGCCTACAAGGATGAGTTGAGCTACAAGAAACAACTTGAAGAGCTTCGAGGGAAGTTATCAGAGTACAAGACAAAGTGGCAAAGTGAACAAGACCATGTTAACCAGTTGGCAAATGACTTTTCTCAGTGTCAAGCCAAACTCGACAAAGCCTTCGGTGAGATCCAGAAGCTGCAAGATCAAGTACATCAGAGCCGAGAACAAATTAGTCAGCTCAACATGGAGAGTACTCATTGGGAGCGCCAGAGTCGTCATCTGCAAGTCCTCTTGGATAAGAAATAGACCTTTCTTCAGGATTTGCTTCATGGACCTAACCATTATTTGTTGTGCAACCTCATGAAGGATGTGAAGTATTGGAGTGAGAGACACGGCCGTCTAGCCAGATTTACTGAGCATGCACTTGAGGATTTGCCTGGGTTGTTAAGGGATGCATATGCTGACATGTTGCCGCACAAGACTCCTTGGGCTGTTTTTCACTTCTTGTCTATTTGTAGGGTAGTTTTTGATAGGATCCAGGTTGATCTTGTTGTAGTCCAAAAGACAGATATTTGATTTGTACTTGACTTTTACTTCTTTCCTTTGTTGAATGAATGAAGTTTCTTGCCAGATTTATCTTTGCACCTTTACCTATATGTTGTATGATTATTGTTAACAAAGATAAGTTTACGAATTCCTGGAATTTAAAACTTTATTTTTGCATGCATTGCAAACATTCATGCACACATATGCACGTCCCTTCATCCGAAAAACCTTTGCTTACCCTGTCCGTCTTCGGCTTATAGCAAGACGACGACTCGACAACACTATTTCACTCGCTCAAGCAAATCCAAGATCATGGCTGATTTCGAAGCTGAGAACGCTGCCTATAAGGAAACTCTGACTTAATTTCAAGGTTGGATGGATTAGTTTCAGACCAACATGGATGTTATTATGGAGTTCCTTCGTGCTCAAAAGGACGCTGCTGCCGCTGCCACTAATGCAACCATTGTCACCCCTGCTGTGACCGTTCCTTCTGTTATTACTACTGGTCCTACCGCTGTTTCTTCTCCTCCTATTGTGGAAGTGCCAGTTGAGCCTGTGATTCAGCCTACTGCTCATCGATCAAATTCTCAATCTGATTTCAATAAGATGCCTGTTGCTTTTCCTTGGGGCATGCCTCCGAATTTCACTCCTCAGATTGCAAATAGTGGTGCCTTTGTACCATATCAACCTTTTGTTGTGCCCATGCCTAATGGAAATGCTGCTGCGTATCCATGGGGTATGCCTACTCCGGTTCCACCTCCGGTGGTGAGTGATGATCATGAGAATCTTTAGGTTCAGACTCGTCAGACTCCTGTGTTGGGTGACATTGAAACCCCTGATGACGATGAGCCTGTGTATAGGGATCCTCCTCTTCATGTTCCGGTGTCATCCCAAGTTGCTCAAACTACTGTTCAGAATGTTAATTCTAGAATGCTTTACCCTGGGGCATCTTCAGCTGTCGTGGTACCTCCTCAGAATTATCCGTTTGGCATTCAGATGGGTCAGAATGCTGGTCAGATGGTTAATCAGGGATTGATATACCCTTCTCAGTTTACTACTCCGCAAGTGCACGCTCCAACCGCATCTCAGTTGCCAAATCCTCAGATCCTTGTCAGGCCTACTGATCAAGGTAGACCTGCTGATTACAAGCTGTTGGAAGACCGTATCAGAGCTATTGAAGGGTTTTCTGCTTTTGGCATGGAGGCCAAGGACTTATGTTTAGTTCCAAATGTTGTATTGCCGCAGAAATTCAAGATACATGAGCTTCCAAAGTATAGAGGTTTGAGTTGCCCACACAGTTACATCACTATGTACTGCAGGAAGATGGCATCCTATATCGATAACAATGAATTGCTAGTTCATTGTTTTCAAGATAGTTTGTCTGGTGCTTCATTGGATTGGTACACGGGCTTAGAATGCAACAAAATCCGTACTTGGAGAGATCTGTCTGAGGCATTCTTAAAACAATACAAATATAATCTTGATTTGGTGCCTACCAGATTACATTTGCAAAACCAGTCTCAGCGCTCAACTGAAACATTTAAAGAGTATGCACAAAGATGGCGTAAGATGGCATCTCGTGTGCGACCTGCTCTCTCTGACAACGAGTTGGTCGACATCTTTATGGGTACGTTGCATGGATCTTACTATGAGAAAATGGTGGGTAGTTCTTCATCAAACTTTGTCGATATTGTAACCATTGGTGAAAGGATTGAGAATGGGCTGAAGATTAGGAAAATTTCTGGAGCTGTTTCACAGCAGCCGGCTAACAGAAAGTCTCAGAATAGTCAGTCAAAGAAAAAGGAAGGTGAAGCCAACGTTGTGACAGCTAAAGTCTCTCCTCAGTATAAAGTACCCATGGCTCTCATGCCATACTATCTATATCCGTACATTGTTGTTGCACAATATCAACAACTTCCGTCCTAGTATCATCCGCAACAACCAGTTCAGAATGCTCAGAATCAGCAACAACCGCAACGTCAACAACCGTCTCAACAAAATAGTAAAAATCGGTAGAATCAAAACCGGCAAAACAACAACAATCAAGGAAATCGTAAGCGCCCAAATTTTGACAGAATTCAGGTGCCATACACTGAATTGTTCCCTTACTTGGTTCACCAAGGGGCAATTGTTCCCAAAGAGATTGCACATGCAATTCCTCTATTCAACCCAAAGCATAATCCAAATGTGTCTTGTGCTTAACACTCTAGATACATAAGACATGTGACAGAGGACTGTATTGTTTTCAAAACCAAGGTTTAGGAACTCATTGATCGAAAATTTTTGACTTTTGCTAAGGAAGGTCCTAACATTCAGCACAATTCATTGTCCAATCACGGTGTACCTGCGGTGAACATGATTGAGGATAATTCAAAGGGTGAATTGATCATGGATGTTGACGAGGTAAAGACCTCGATGAATGTAGTTATCAAGAGATTGAATGAACATGGGTTGTTGAAAGGACTGCATGGTAAGTGTCAGATTTGTAACGATAATCCCAACCAGTGTCGAAGGCTAAAGGGTTGCGTCCAAATTTTAATGAACCGAGGGGAAGTTCAATTTTCCAGATCTAAGCCTGTTGAAGAAGTCGCTGCTATAGAGCCATTCACCATAATCTATAGGAAGGTTCCTGTTGAATCCCCTAAAAAGAAAATACAACCTATCGTTGTTTGCCCGCCAAAACCATTTCCATATCAGAATTCTAAGGAGGTACCGTGGAAGTATGGGTCTACTGTGTTTTTCTGGAAATCAGGAGACCAGATTTGCAGAATCTGAGTTTGTGAATGTTATAGCCACTGGAGGTACGACTCAGAGTGGACGGGTGTCCGCTCCGAAGGTCACTACAAAGCTTGTTCAAGTTCCAATTGTTGTTCCTCCCAAGGAGAAGCATGCATCTGCAACCCCTAGCATTCAGCAAAGGGCATATACTATTGTACCAGTGCTAACTATTCCGTATGAGGATGTTTCAAAGAACAAGGATACGATCGACAGTCAAGAGTTCCTTAAGCTAATCAAGAAAAGTGACTTTAAGATTGTGGATCAGCTGGGACAAACTCCCTCAAGGATATCAATCTTGTCCTTAGTCATGAGCTCGCCCGTGCACAGATCAACTTTGTTGAAGGTTTCGAACACTGTTTATGTGATGCATGATATATCTGTTGTCGAGTTCGATGATGTGGTGGCTAACATAACAACGAAAAAGATACTTGGGCTATAATGAATCTGAATTGCCTCCTGAAGAAGCTGCCCATAATTGAGCATTGTACATATCTGTAACTTGCATGGACGCGTCATTATCTCGTGTTCTTGTGGACATCAGTTCTTCCCTCAATGTGATGCCTAAGGGCACATTGAGTCAATTGCTGGTAGAGGGAAGCGAGATAAGGCCGAGCGCTTTAGTTGTCAGAGTCTTTGACGGTTCTCGAAGGCAAATCATTGGAGAAGTGGATTTACCCATTAAGATTGGACTGCATTTGTTCACCATTACTTTCCAAGTAATGGATATCAATCCCGCCTACAGTTTCCTATTGGGTCGCCCGTGGATTCACGCTGCAGGGGCAGTTACTTCCACTTTGCATCATAAATTGAAATTCATGATTGACAATCAACTGGTCATCGTCTGTGGTGAAGAGGACCTGATTGTAAGTGTCTCGAGTTTGAAGATGTCAGTTCTGTTTCATCTAATCAAAGTAGATCACCGCAAATGACCTTGGCATCCGCCAAGAGTGCTAAAGAGATCATCGAGAAAGGTACCTTGCCAGGCTGGGGACATGTGATTGACGTGGTTAAAAAACATGATCTCTTTGGATTGGGTTATCGTCCTGGTCGACAATCTAGTTCACTTGGTCAGAAGTAGTGCAACTTGATCAAGTTCAATAGTGTGGGTTTTCAAAAGGGTGACGTCATGGCTGCCATTGATGATGCTGGTCCTAGCAACCAGATTTCAAACTTTGTGCGCGAGTGCCCGCCTGGATTCGAGCTTAACAATTGGACATTTACTATATTCCTGTGGTTTTTCCAACAAACATGTAATGCATTTTGTTTTCTTATTCCCTCGTCCTCGCCGGAGACGAGTGGATAGCTTGTAAAGGGCCTCCGCTTTTGCAGTATTATGTGATCAATAAATGAAAGTTTTTTGCATTCAAAATCATGCTTTAGTTTCTTTCTTTATTTTACTTTTTCACAAACAAATGGCAAAAGTTTCTTTTAGTTTCACCTTTTCAAAATAACTCATTCTAAACATATTCATAAACATGCAGAACAAATAAATGCATTGATAACAACATGGAAAACATCCATTGTAATTCTGGGATTCCAATTAACCAAGCCGAAGAAAATGGTGAGTAAGATTGTGAATTACCGGCTGAACTAGCAAGGCTCCTAGAGCACGAGCACAAAGAGATTCAACCACATAAAGAGCCAGTGGAAGTTGTCAATCTTGGTACTGATGAGGTCAGAAGAGAGGTCAAAGTTGGCGCGTCCCTCGCAAAGCATGTACACTCCGAGTTGGTCAAGTCATTGAAAGAGTATGTTAATATCATCGCTTGGTCTTATCAAGATATGCCTGGGTTGGATACCAACATCGTTGAACATCACTTGCCACTCAAGCCCGGATGTCCTCCTGTCAAGCAGAAACTAAGGAAGACTAGACCCGACATGACACTTAAAATCAGAGAGGAGGTAAAGAAACAACTTGATGCTAGGTTCCTAGTCACTTCCGAATATCCTGAATGAATCTCCAACATCGTCCCGGTTTCAAAGAAAGACGGGAAGGTCAGAATGTGTGTGGATTATCGATATCTCAACAAGGCAATCCTAAAAGATGATTGCCCTTTGTCTCATATTTGATGTCTTGGTAGACAACACGGCATATTTCTCTGTCTTTTCCTTCATGGGTGGTTTCTCAGGATATAATCAAATCAAAATTTCCCCAGCTGATATGGAGAAAACCACTTTCATCAAGCCATGGGGTACATATTGCTACAAAGTCATGCCATTCGGGTTGAAGAATGCAGGGGCAACATACCAACGTGCCATGACAACTCTCTTTCATGATATGATCCATAAATAGATTTAGGTTTACGTGGAGGATATGATTGCCAAGTCCAAAACTGAAGATGATCACCTGGTCCATCTGAAGAAACTATTTGACAGACTCCAGAAGTTTAGACTGCGGTTGAATCCTGTGAAGTGCACCTTCGGAGTTTGGTCTGGTAAATTATTAGGCTTTATTGTGAGTCAGAAGGGCATTGAAGTTGATCCTGATAAGGTTTGAGCAATTCAGAACATGCCGCCTCCCAAAACAGAAAGAGAAGTCTGTGGCTTTCTGGGCAGACTTAATTACATTTCAAGATTCATTTTGCACTTGACGGCTACCTGTGAATCGATATTCAAATTGCTAAAAAAAATCAATCGGTTGAATGGAACAATGATTGTCATGAAGCATTTGATAAGATAAAATAATATTTGCAAGAACCACCAATCTTGGTACCGCCGGTTCCTGGTAGGCCTTTAATCATATATCTCACTGTTCTCGATGAATCAATGAGATATGTATTGGGTCAACATGATGACACTGGCAGAAAGGAACATGCAATTTACTATCTGAGCAAGAAGTTCACTGATTGTGAGACCAGATACTCACTCTTGGAGAAAACTTGTTGTGCTCTGGTCTGGGCTGCTCGACGCCTAAGACAATACATGATTTGCCATACCACTTTATTGACATCCAAAATGGATCCGATAAAATACATATTCAAAAAGCTTGTTGTCTCTGGAATAATTGCTTGGTGGCAGATGCTCTTAACTGAGTATGATGTCCAACATGTTACCCAGAAAGCAATAAAAGGGAGTGTCTTGACTGACTACCTTGCCCATTAACCTGTGGAGGGTTATCAACAAATGAAGTTTAACTTTCCCGATGAGGATGTCTTGTTTATCAGAGACCACGAGACTCAAGACCCTGACATAGGACCTGAACCAGGGGTGTGATGGATGCTCGTGTTCGATGGTGCCTCTAATGCTAAAGGTCGTGGAATTAGTGTTATCCTCATCTCTCCAACGGGTTTTCACCTTCCCTTCACTGCCAGATTATGCTTTGCATGCACCAACAATATGGCTGAATACGAAGCATGTATCTACGGTATTGAAGCGACAATTGACATGAGAATCAAGATTCTTGAGGTCTATGGAGATTCTGCTTTGGTTATCGGCCAAGTCAGAGGGAACTTTGTGACTCAGGATTCCAAGTTGGTTCCGTACCAAAAGCACATCGCGAAATTGATCCCTTACTTTGATGAAATCTCTTTTCATCATATCCCCTGAGAGAAAAATTAACTAGTCGATGCTCTTACCACCATGGCATCCATTTTCAAGGTCAAGTGGAAGAATGAAGCTCCTTCTATCTGTATTGATCATTTGAACAAACCAGCACATTGTTTAGCAATCGAGGACGAGTCTGATCACAAGCCTTGGTTCTACGACATCAAGAGATATCTGGAAAAACAGGAATATCCCGAGGGTATCACTATCACTGACAAGAAAGCTCTTAGACGGCTCTGCGCCAAATTCTTCTTAAGTGGTGGTGTACTGTACAAGAGGAATTATGATTCCGTGTTGCTCAGATGCGTGGATAGACACGAAACAAACACGGTCATAAGGTTCATACATGAGGGTTGTGAGGGTGTACATGCTAAAGGTCCTACTATGACCAAGAAGATCCTTTGAGCTGGGTATTATTAGACAACAATAGAGGTAGATTGTTACAACTTTGTTAAAAGATGTCACAAGTGCCAAATCTACAGAGACAATATTCACATGCCTCCAACTCCATTGAATGTTTTGACTTCGCCTTGGCCATTTTCTATGTGGGGTATCAATATGATTAGAATGATCTAGTCGAAGGCTTCCAATGGTCATCGCTTCATTCAAGTTGCTATAAACTACTTCACCAAGTGGGTTGAAGCTGCTTTTTACGCAAACGTTACACGACAAGTGGTTTCCAGATTTATCAAGAAGGAGATAATTTGTCGCTATGGTATTCCTAGCAGCATTATCACTGACAATGCAAACAACCTAAACAACAAGATGATGAAAGAGTTGTGTCAAGAATTCAAGATCGAGCACCACAACTCCTCACCATATCGGCCCAAGATGAATGGTGTCGTCAAAGCAGCAAACAAAAACATCAAGAGGATTGTCCAGAAAATGGTCAAAACTTATAAGGATTGGTACGAAATGCTTCCATTTGCACTATATGGCTACAGAACTTCAGTCTGTCCTTCTACTAGGGTAACTTTGTATTCACTTGTGTATAGTATGAAGGTTGTTTTGCCCATTGAAGTCGAGATCCCTTCACTCAGAGTCATCATGGAAGCCGGTCTTGATGAAGCTGAATGGGTCCAATCCAGATACAACCAGCTGAATCTCATCGAAGAGAAGCGCATTACCGCTGTTTGCCATGGTCAATTATATCAGAGACGCCTCAAACGAGCTTTTGACAAGAAAGTCCTCCCTCGAGCGTTCCAAGAAGGCGAACTCGTGCTTAAGTGATATTCACCTGTTCACTCGGATCCACGCGGCAAGTGGACTCCCAATTACGAAGGACCCTTTGTTGTCAAGAAGGCCTTCTCAGACGGAGCCCTGATCCTCACCACCATGGATGGGGAGGAGTTGCCATCGCCCGTGAACTCTGATGTAGTCAAAAAATATTATGCCTGGAAAAAAATGGATAAAAGGCCCGCTAGATTGACATCCGCAAAGGCAATCTAGGCAAAAATGGGCGTCCCGATGGACCCAAAAAAAAGAGAAATGTCCATGCAAAAGTTAGGGACAATGAAAAAAATAATAATAGCCCGCTAAGTTGAAAACCCGAAAGGGCGACTTAGGCAAAAATGGGTATCCCGGTGGACGAAAAAAAATAATAGAAAATGTCCAGGAAAAAATCAGGGATAAAGGAATTTGACTGTGAATGTTTGAGCCTCTCTTCGTCATAGCTGGATCTCAGACGGTAACAGAGCAGTCAAATCATCATCAACCGGTGCAAGGCGTTGGAACCTAGACTTACAGTGGATGGTAGCCAATGTTGTAATCAATGCAAAACATAATTTCCCTTTGCCGTTACTTTTGTTTTCCAATTTTATTGAAAATTTCCTCATCAAGTATTTTTTGCATCTTTGTACACATCTTATGTACATATTTTTCACATTCAATAAAAATGCATCATTTGATTTCTCAATTGTTTTTTCAGTATTTTGTTTGCAAAATAAACGATTATTTGCGATCACATAATACTATAACGTATTGAGAATAATAAAAAGCTAAACCTGGAGAAAGCATTATGCATTGCATATTTCATTGGTAACCCCTACGGGATAATCGGTAATATCCATTGGCAAGCCTAATGCCCGACCAGCACGGTGATGGTTCTTTGAAGAGGTTGTCTTTTCCTCAACAGAGCCATCATTTCCCCAGCAAGCGCCATCATGGTTCTTCAGAAAGATCGGTTACTTTCCATTTCCCCATCAGATCCATAATGTCCCAAATAAAGTTGTCATGATGTGCCCTTAAGCTGAGACCTGATTATTCTCTTATCTCTGGCATGGGTTGTGCATCATTCCCTGCAGGTCGAAACCGTCACTCCCTAGCGGCAACACATTTCGATCTCCCCAAGCAGAGAAGATCGTTCGGACCCTGGAATTCCCTAAGCAGGATCAGTATAAGTTGGAAGGTCGTTCCCTAGATGGAGTCAGCCGTGACTTGAGGATCATCCTGGTTCTTTCATTTCCAGCAACAATGGTGGTAATAGCTTGGAAACCTGAGATCTCTAGGCTATTTCCCCAGCGGAGTCATCGCTATCTGTGGGTTCTTTCCCAAGCCGAAGATGTCGAGTTTGTTTTGCTACAATCTCTGCCTAACCACTGCACGGTACTTTAACCTTTTCCATTGCATGGCATAATAACAAGCATCATGTAGAACAGTACATACATAGCATATGCATCAAGCATACTTCCTTTTGGACTGATTCATCTCCCCAGTAGATTTTCAGCCGAACCTCTCACCTATCAAACTCTCTACACTTGCGCCTTTTATTTTGTCGTCGTCGGCCAAATTCTCGAGCTACTCTTTTATTTAATCCCCTTCTACCTCGAATCATCAAAAAGCTGGCACAATTCAAACATTCAGGTCCAAGAGGATTAAATAGGGGCAACTGTCGTAACCCAAAATTTGACCTCCCTTTTGTCTTTTGCATAAGCATGTGCATTCGCATCGCTGGCATACGCATTCGCATTTTTCTCATATTCAGGTTTTCCAAGCCCGATTAATCGCATCCTCACAAAGTCATCACATCAACAAAACAAGCACAAAATAAGGGTTTCCATGCCTATTCATCAAAACTAGAGGTAGAAAATTGAAATCGGGGCTCTAACACCTGTTCCTAAGCAATTTGGGCAAATTTTGCCTAGGGTAATCGATTCCCATTTTGCTAGGCAAAATAGGGTAATCGATTACCCTGAGCAGATTTGTAATTTCTGTTGCTTTTTCATGACAACAACTTTTCACTCACCTTTCTCTTGTGTTCTACTTGGTTCTAGCATTGTGTGAAACATTCTAGACAGTTCAAGACCATTCAAGACACTCCACTTACATTTATTCCAATGCATCACTTTGAATTAAGTGCACCATGTTCCTTAATTTCCAAGTGTGTGAGCCTTTGATTAGGATTTACATTGGGATGGTTCCACCGAGTTAACTAACTAACTAACCGAGTCAACTTCCGACTCGGTGAGTCAAGTGTAACTAACTCCCAAGCTAGCTCCAAAGCTAACTCCAAAGCACATTCCAAACCTATCAACTCCAAACCAAAACTCTATATAAACAAGGTTCCGCCATTTCACAAAGACCTTCAACCATTTTCAATCATTTCTCACTCTCTTCACTCTCAATTCTCTCATTTCTCTCTGCACTTTCTGTAATTTCTACACCTTCATCTTCATCTTCTTCCTCAAACCACACTAAAGCTCCATTATCACCATTAAAGAGTAGAAACTTTCACATTGAAAGTGCTTTTCTCTCGAGCTTAACCTCCATTCTACTTCATTCTTGCTTGGATTCTTGGAGTTACAGTAGTTTCTACTTCATCTCAAGTAATCTACTCAAGCAATTCGGTGCAAATTCGATCTCGGTGCATTTTTGCGTTTTTGCTCGGTTTCGCTACGGTTCAAAGTGCAAATGTAGAATTCTCTGGTTTTATCCACTTATTTTCATCACATTTACTTTGCAACAAGATCCAAGCCAATTCTCCGGCTTGTAGGTTGGTCAATTCTCACTCAATTTACTGTTTCGATCACTTTCGCGCGTTTACGATGTAGTTTCGGTAGTTTTTTCGGTTCGATGAATCATGTGATTGTTGGATCTTTGATCTTCATGTTTAATACTTTTAATTGATGATTATTTGCTCATACATGATGTAATTTTCGTGCACAAATTCATCTCATAGCATGTGGTAGTTTGGATAAGTGATTAGGTGCTGAAAGTGCTTTTTGAAAAGCTATTTTTTGCCACTATTACAGTGGTAATAGATTACTCATATGCGGGTAATTGATTACTCTGCTCAAATTTTCACTAATTCTGCTATTTTCAAGCAGGTAATCGATTACCTGCTTTGTGGTAATCGACTACCACTATAACAAAATGCCATTTTTGAGTTTTTCAAGCTTGTTTGACATTCTTTCCTCCTCTAACTTCCATGGCTTGATATGCTTGATATTTGTGGATGTTTTAGGTGTTGTTAGCCTCTATTTGAAGCATGCTTACAATAATTTGATGCACGGTTTATCGATTCTTGTAATTGTTTGCGTTCTGGATATTGTTTGATCATGATCATTCTTGCACACTTTTGTTCACATGTTAACATGATTTGTGATTCATGCTAATTGATATTTGGTACTGTTTTGCACTTTCATTCTTGATCACATTAAATTTGTTCTTCATTGGGCAAGTTTAATCATGTACAATCAATAATCCACACTTTTGCTTTAATGATTTTCCATCTCTTTGGAAATTTGATAGCACATCAATTCCCTTTGATTGATTAATCAAAACCTTGTTTCGATTAGTTGATCCTTCCTTGCTCTTCTCTTTAGGCTTCCTTTAGAGTTTGGTTCTCTTTGTTGGTATAAGCCCTGGAGGCCAATACTTTTGGTACTTGTATCGAATTATTTATTAATAATAAAAGGTGTTTCTTTATTATGTTTGTTTTTCCAAAGTGATAAAGTCCCTAGAATAGCTAATTTGTTTAATGAAATATTAAGTGTGACTTAATCATGAGATTCCATTAAACATAAGGACGCTATTCTTAAAGTATCCGTAGTCGAACTTTAATCTGAAATGGGATAACCTTAAAGCATTAAGACTATTATGTAGATTGACTGATGATTACATCTCATGGATCATGGATAAGGAGTTATCAAGTCTTAACATAAGTATGAATATTAGGAGTAATATTTATACTGGATTGACCCACTATGAGAGTACTACATATAATGTTATGCAAAGTGTCATAAGTTAATATAGTTGTGTATACCACCCTTCGACCTGAAACCACTATGGACCCTAGATGTAGAGTTAAGTACTTTATTGCTGATTAAACATTGTCCGTAATTGGATGACTATAAAGACAGTTGATGGGTACTTCATAAAGCATGTTGAGGGACATGAGTGACCTAGATGGAATTTGCCCATCCTGCATAACAGGATAAATGTCTAAGGGCCTAATATTGAACTGAATAAGGATGACACGGTATATGCCTTGTGTTCAATATAGACATAAGGGCAAAAGGATAATTGTACACATAAGCACTATCACAAAAGGTTTTGTCAGATCACATGACAATTTCGTGACTTGGGTAGCAGTGATGTGTTTCTAGATACCGCTCACTATTTATTATGTTAAATGCATGATTTAATATAATTACCAATGTCGCGAAATCCTACAGGGTTACACACATAAGGACAGTTTGATAAGAGGTAGAGTAAATAAGGAACACAGTAAGGTACGGTGTACTTAAGTAAATATGTAACACTGTAAGGTACGGTGCATTTAAGTGGAATACGGATTATGGTAAGGTACCGCGTGCTTAAGTGATATACGGTACATCATAAGATATGGTGTGCATGCACTTAAGTGGGCTTTTTAGCTTGCAGCCCATACAAGTGGTTCTATAAATATAACCTTTGTGCAGAAGCATAAACACTTGATGAAAATTCAACTGTGAAACCCTAGCCATATTTTCTTTCTCTCTATCTCTCACTCAAAGCCTTCAATCATAGTAGCTAGCACTGAGACTGAAGGAAGTTGTTCGTGTGGACTTAGTAGAGGCGTTGTTCATCGTACATCGCTCGTGATCATTCTTTCGATTTAGAATCAAAGGTTTCATCGCCATAAGAGGCAATCATTATATCACTGATCATGATCTTTTGTAAGGATCGCTAAAGGGAAATTTTTCATTTCCGTTGCGTTTTGAATCGCGATTTCCCTTCAGTGGTATCAGAGCCACTTACAAAACCATGCATCAGATAAGTGTTTATTTTCTGTTTTTGTTTTAATTCAATTTAAACACATAACAAATTAAATTAAATCGAGAAATTGAATTTTGGCATGAGACTGTGTACAATTTGGATGATCGATATTGACTATGCTTCGGAATCTGACTATAGTATGGTGAAGCAGCGATATATCGATAGTCCTTAAGTTACACAAATATGATCGACCAAGTTTTATATGTGATATAATTAACTCTAATGCAAAGATGGTATATTGGATATACTGATTCTATTTCGTTCATTTAAATCACGTAATGATCATTATTCCTTTGAGCGATCCATGTTCATTTGCTTCGGAATCCGACTTTAGTATGGTGAAGCAGTGACATATGGATCAATCATACTGAATTATTGATCATGGTGTTTTGACGATATGAAATTGTTGCATTAGGGTTCATGACGGTACAAGGGTTATGCTGTCTAAAAGGTCTGCGATTAGGGTTGTGATGGCACAAAAGTTGTGCTTTAATTTTATGGAAAGTATCAAGTGTTGATACGAAAAATGACGCTGATTTCAAATGAATTATTCATTAAGTTTTTTCCGTAGGGGCGTTGCCCCCTCGACCCCCGTCCGCTGATTGGTCAGCGGAACCCCCGTCTGCATAGTGTGATCATTCGCTGAAATTTAATTTAATTCATTTAATTAACAGGATTTAAACTAATAATAATAAAAGTGTGTTTATTATTTTTCTCTTGTGGTGATCAGTTATGGCCTTAGTTTTCCTTTATTTTGTTTTGGGATTTTAAAATACGACCTGCGTGTCGTGCCTCTCTTTTAATCTCTTGATGTAACTTCTTTTCTCATCTCACTCCCTCGTATGTAAAACGAGTATTCTTTAATGTAATGTAATGTTATGAAGAAAAAGAAGACTACAAGATCAAAGGAGGACAACCTTGGAGATCTTGCTTGGATAAGTGTAGATCGTTATTAGGTTTAGCTTAGGTTCTCTCATTGGCTTGGGAGAACAATTGCGCTAGCGGTCATAACTGTTTCATTTTGTATGTATGTTGATGCATGTGAGAGACGATTTATATGATAAATAAGCCGGTGAGATCAAACTAATGAAAATTCCCTCAAATTGAATATTAAGTTTATGCTTTCCAAGTTTTAGAACTCATCTAGACTAGTATCGAATAATATCGATTTCGCCTAACGCGAGGTGCATGTTCTATATTAGTAAGATGCGATGGGATAAATGTAATATCCAATTTCTAAAACAATGGGTCAAACTTAACTAAACAAAATATAATAAGATTATATACGTTTAGAAGCAAGAGTTGGGAATAATCCATGTGATGGATTAGAATAAGGAGTTATTCACCCAATTAAAATATTCGAGAATTGTATTGGATACAATTGGAAGAAGTTCCTACCTAAATAGGTGATTTTTGTGTAATCAGCCTAACGCTGACTTAAAACAAAGTGAAATATGGATCTCGATCCACTAGAAAATCTTCCAACGGGATTTTTCGAATCAAATGGTGAGGGTCATTTGGTTTGAGTAAAATAGTGGGAGCATATTTAATTAAAGGCCTAATTGAATATGTTGTTTTAATGATACTTATATTTTTCCATTCTATTTTGTAGATTACTATGACAACAAACACATCTAACAACATTTTGCGATCAATCCTTGGTAAGGAAAAATTATTTGGGACAAATTTTCTGGATTGGCACTGAAATCTGAGGATTGTCCTCAAACATGACAAAAAGTTGTATGTCTTAGAGACACTTGTTCCTGAGGAAGAGCCTCATAGTTCTGCTCCTAAGGCTGAAAGAGATGCTTATAAGAAGCATGTCGATGATGCCAATGAAACTGCCTGCCTCATGCTGGCTACCATGAATTCTGAATTGCAAAAGCAGCATGAAAATATGGCAGTGTTCGATATGATCGAACACCTGAAGATACTCTATCAAGAGCAGGCAAGGCATGAGAGGTTTGAAGTTTCAAAAGCCCTTTTTCAAGCCAAGCTATCTGAGGGAGCCCCTGTAGGTCCACATGTACTCAAGATGATTGGGTATGTGGAGAACCTTGAAAGATTGGGATTTCCCATCAAAAAGGAGCTTGCGACTGATTTGATCTTGCAATTGTTGCCGGAAAGCTTCAGTCAATTTGTCCTTAATTTCAACATGAATGATATGGACAAAACTCTTCCTGAATTGCTAGGCATGTTAAGAACTACTGAGCAAAATCTGAAGTCAAAAGGGAAATCCATTCTAATGGTCAGTAATAGAAAGAAACAGAACAAAAGGCCCACCAAGCAGGGTGGTAAATGGAAAGGCAAGGAAGTTGACAAACCCAAACATACTGCCCCTGCTTTGAAGCATAGTGGAGGTATATCAAAGGAGGGAACTTACTTCTATTGCGGTAAGACCGAACACTGGAAGAGAAACTGCCCAAAGTACTTGAAAGATATGAAAGAATGGAGTGGAGACTTCGACTTCAGTTATTTTTGTTATAGAAATAAATTTATCTACTTCTGCATCATGTGTATTAGATACTAGATGTGGTTCTCACATTTGTACCAATGTGCAGGGTCTAAAAAGGAGTAGAGTTTTGGCAAAAGGTGAAGTTGACCTACGAGTTGGCAATGGAGCAAAGGTTGCTGCTTTAGCCGTAGGAACTTATGTATTGACTTTACCTAGTGGTTTAATAATTCAATTAGAGAACTGTTACTATGTACTTGCAATTAGCAGGAATATTATTTATGTTTCTTGTTTGGACAAGTTTGGTTTTTCATTTATAATAAAGAACAATTGTTGCTCTATTTATTTGAATGATATATTCTATGCTACTGCACAAATGAACAATGGATTGTATGTCATTGATCTTGAAATGCCAATTTATATCATTAATACTAAAAGGATGAAACCTAACGAGTTAAATCCAAGTTACCTTTAGCATTGTCGCTTCGACCATATAAATGAGAAACACATCTCCAAACTCCATAAAGATGGACTATTGGACTCTTTTGATTACGAATCATATGATACATGCAGATCTTGTTTAATTGGAAAGATGACAAAGTCTCCATTCATGGGAAAAGGTGAAAGGGCTAATGATCTTTTGGCCCTCAGACATACTGATGTATGTGGACCACTTATCATACCAGCCAAAGGAGGTTTTCAATACTTCATCACATTTACCGATGATTTCAGTAGATATGGTTATGTCTATTTAATGAAACATAAATCTGAATCCTTTGAAAAGTTCAAGGAGTTCAAGAATGAAGTACAAAACTAACTAGGTAAGAATATTAAAACTCTTCGATCAGATCGAGGCGGTGAATATTTAAGCCTAGAGTTTGATGACCATCTAAAAGAGTGTGGGATTCTATCCCAACTCACTCCTCCTGGAACACCACAATGGAATGATGTATCTGAGAGAAGAAATTAAACCTTGTTAGACATGGTCCGATCCATGATGATTCACCCCGATCTTCCAAACTCCTTTTGGGGACATGCACTACTGACAGCAGCTTACACACTTAACCATGTTCCATCCAAAAAGGTTGAAAAGACACCATATGAAATATGGAGCGGTAAGAAACCACATATGTCTTACATGAAGATTTGGGGTTGTAAAGTTTATGTGAAACGACAAATTTCAATTAAGCTTGAGCCCAAATCTGACAAATGCTTATTTGTGGGGTATCCTAAAGAAATAAGAGGGTATTACTTCTACAATCCTTCTGAGGGCAAAGTGTTTGCCGCTCGAACTGGAGTTTTCTTAGAAAGGGACTTTATTTCCAAAGGAATCAGTGAGAGGAAAGTAGAGCTTGAAGAAATTCAAGAATCACAAAGCATTGATACACCTATGGAGGAATTAGAGAAAGTACCACAAGTAGTTGTGAAAGAGCAACCTGCTCAAGTAGAACAAGACCAGCGTAGATCGAGCAGGATACATCACCAACCAGAGAGATATAGATATCTCATAACTGATCAAGGTGATGTATTACTCACGGATTAAGATGAGCAGGTAGCCTATCAAGAGGCTATAACTGGTCCTGAGTCTGAGAAGTGGATAGAAGCCATGAAATCTGAAATGGATTCCATGTACACAAACCAGGTTTGGACCTTGGTAGAACCTCCTGTAGGAGTTAATCCTATAGGATGCAAGCGGGTCTTCAAAAAGAAGACTGACATGGATGGTAAGGTACACACCTATAAGGCAAGACTGGTTGCTAAAGGTTATAAACAAAATTCATGGTGTAGACTATGATGAAACCTTTTCACCAGTTGCAATGCTTAAATTTGTTCAGATTTTACTTGCTATCGCTGCATATCATGATTATGAAATATGGCAGATAGATGTCAAGACTGCTTTCCTTAATGGGAATCTTCTTGAGGATGTGTACATGACACAACCTGAAGGATTTGACATACCAGAAGAAGCCCAAAAGATATGCAAGTTACAAAGATCAATCTCTGGATTGAAGCAAGCTTCTAGAAGTTGGAATCTTCGTTTTGATGAAACTGTAAAATAATATGGATTCATAGAGAATGAAGATGAGCCTTGTGTCTACAAGAAGGTTAATGGGAGCATGATCGTCTTCCTGGTATTATATGTAGATGGCATATTAATAATTGGAAACGATGTCATTGGAAATCCTTTTCTATGAAGGACCCTGGTGAAGCAGCCTATATATTAGGAATCAGGATCTATAGAGATAGATCACAAAACCTGCTTGGCCTAAGTCATAATACATACATAGACAAAGTGCTGAGACGCTTTAATATGCATGATTCCAAGAAAGGATTCATACCTATGCAACATGGTCTGTGTCTATCAAAAACACAATCTCCTTCAACTAAGGAATAAAGGGATCACATGAATACGATTCCATATGCATCTGCAATAGGATCTATCATGTATGCCATGTTATGCACTTGACCATATGTCTCGTATGCTTTAAGTGCAACGAGTAGGTACCAATCTGATCCCAGTGATGCTCATTGGGTAGCTGTCAAGAATATCCTTAAGTACTTGAGAATGACTAAGGATTCATTCTTGATAAATGGAGGTCAGGAAGAGCTTGCAGTAATTGGATACACCAACGTTAGCTTCCAGACAGATAATGATGACTTTAAATCGCAATCTGGTTATGTGTTCTGCCTAAATGGTGGCACTGTGAGCTGGAAAAGTTCAAAGCAAGAAACAGTTGTTGATTCTGCAGCAAAGGAAGCTGTTTGGATCAAAAAGTTCATTAGTGAACTTAGAATAATCCCTATCATTGTGGATCCCATTGATCTCTATGGTGATAACAATGGTGCAATCGCACAAGCTAAGGAGCCTAGATCTCACCAACAATCCAAACACGTACTTAGGCGTTATCATCTCATTTGAGAGATAATAGATTTGGGAGATGTGAAGATATGTAGAGTACCTACACTTGACAACATTGCTGACTCACTAGCAAAGCCTTTTGCGCAGTAGAAGCATGATGGCCATACTAGATCTATGGGTATTAGGAGTATGCCTGATTGGCTCTAGTGTTAGTGGGAGATTGTTGGTATAAGCCCTAGAGGCCAATACTTTTGGTACTTGTATCGAATTATTTATTAATAATAAAAGGTATTTCTTTATTATGTTTGTTTTTCCAAAGTGATAAAGTCCCTAGAATATTTAGTTCGTTTAATGAAATATTAAGTGTGACTTAATCATGAGACTCCATTAAACATAAGGACACTATTCTTAAAGTATCTGTTGTCGAGCTTTAATGTGAAATGGGATAACCTTAAAGCATTAAGACTATTATGTAGATAGACTGATGATCACATCTCATGGATCATGGATAAGGAGTTATTAAGTCTTAATATAGGTATGAATATTAGGAGTAATATTTATACTGGATTGACCCACTATGAGAGTACTACATAGAATGTTATGTAAAGTGTCATAAGTTACTCTCATGGTGATAGTGGTGTATACCACCCTTCGACCTGAAACCACTATGGACCCTAGATGTAGAGTCAAGTACTTTATTATTGATCAAACATTGTCCATAATTGGATGACTATAAAGATAGTTGATGGCTACTTCATAAAGCATGTTGAGGGACACAAGTGACCTAGATGGAATTTGCCCATCCTGTATAACAGGATAAATTTCTAAGGGTCCAATATTGAACTGAACAAGGATGACACGGTATATGCCTTGTGTTCAATATAAACATAAGGGCAAAATGGTAATTATACACATAAGCACTATCACAAAAGGTTTTGTCAGAATACATGACAATTTCGTGACTTGGGTAGCAGTGATGTGTTACTAGATACCGCTCACTGTTTATTATGTTAAATGCATGATTTAATATAATTACCAACGTTGCGAAATCCTACAGGGTCAAGAGGTAGAGTAAATAAGGAACACCGTAAGGTACGGTGTACTTAAGTAAATATGTAACACCGTAAGGTACGGTGCACTTAAGTGGAATACAGATTGTGGTAAGGTATCACGTGCTTAAGTGATATATGGTACATCTTAAGATATGGTGTGCATGCACTTAAGTGGGCTTTTTAGCTTGTAGCCCACAAGTGGTTCTATAAATATAACCCTTGTGCAGAAGCATAAACACTTGATGAAAATTCAGCTGTGAAACCCTAGACGTATTTTCCTTGTCTCTATCTCTCACTCAAAGCCTTCAATCGTAGCAGTTATCACTGAGACTGAAGGAAGCTGTTCGTGTGGACTGAGTAGAGGCGATGTTCATCGTACATCGCTCATGATCATTCCTTTGATTCAGAATCAAAGGTTTCATCGCCACAAGAGGTAACCATTCTATCACTGATCATGATCTTTAGTAAGGATCGCTAAAGGGGAATTTTTTATTTTCGTTGCATTTTGAATCGCGATTTCCCTTCACTCTTGATCCCCTGCCGAACTGGAGATTCGCACGATGCACTTGAGCACTGTACAACTTGGCATTGTTATGTTGTCTATTTCAATTTCCGCACTATACTTTGGTTCTAGAGAAGGGATGAGAGTGGAGAATTCCTACACTCATATTGATTATTTTGGGTAGGGGACAAATGACCCTGTTTCGGGAATAATTGTCTTTATCTCCAAGTTATAGTGTCTCTCAACCCTCAGTCGAGTCGATCCTTGATCACTCTTGCTCTTTTCCAATCACTCTTTTGATCAATCACCATTCTCTTGGTTAAAGATCATTGTCATTTGGGTTAACACCCGCCTCTTATTTCAATATTCTTTTATTGTGGTCAATCATTGCTTATTGATTCCCCAGAAGAGTCTCAATCCCTTTTTCTTCAGTCAACACAATCTTTCTGCCAAACGCCGAAACCCTTGTGGAGTTCGCAACCTTCTCTTGGTTCCCCTCCCTTTGATTGGTTAACCACTGTCTGTCAGTTAAAACACCAATTTGCACTTCTCCTCAGTTAACCACGGGCTATTTGTTAACATACTGAACTCCTTTTAAGTTAATCACCTTCTCTTTAGTTAATCACTCATTCTTTTGGTTAATTACAGTCCTTCTATTAAGACCAATACCCCTGTGAGTTAATAACCTTCTCTTGGTTCAAATACTCACACCATTGGGTAAGTAACCTTCTTTTGGTTCAAATACCCTTTTCATTGGTCAAGTACTGCTTGTTTAGTCAATACCAACATCCCAAGTGGGTCACAACCTTTGCTTGGTTCCACACCCGTCCTTTGGGTAACAACCTTTGCTTGGTTCTACACCCGTTCTTTTGGTTGATCACAGTCTATCTATTAAAACCTTTCTCCCCGAGGAGTTGCAATCTTTTTTTTCTTCCGGTTAACCACTTCTTATCAGTTAATATACCAAAGTCCCCTCAGAGTCAAACACCTTCTCTTGGTTCAGTACTCTCTTCTTTTGGTTTATCATAGCCCGCTTATTGACACCAAACCCTTTTTCCCCACATAGTTTTAATCTCTTTTTCTTCGGTTAACCACTGTCAGTCAGTTAACATACCGAATCCTTATCCTCTTGGTTTTGACATCATCCCTTTGTTTGTTTCCCAGTAGGGTAGCTTACCCTCTGATCCCCAACATAGTCATTGTGTTCTCTTACTCCCTAATGGAGTCTCTGTTATCCTTTTGCTCCTTTATCTTCTTTGTTTCGACACAACTCTTGCACTTTATCCTTAATACAATTACTTTCTTTTCCTTTGCACTCCTTTCTTAGTTTTGACACCAATTCTCTTTGCATCCACAACGGATCTTTCTCTACTGCTTTTGCTCTTGGTTTTGACACCACTTTCCTTTTCAATCTTTGTTCCATGAACTACGGACGCTCTAATTCTGCATTCATTCGAATGTAAGATACGTAGGCACAAAATTGCGATGATCTTGGCGAGCACACTTCCACCTTCTTCTGTTCCTCTTCTCTATCCCTGGTTCCATGAACTACGACACTTTGATTTCCTCATTGCACTATAAGGGTACGTAGGCACGAGGACCCTAATCCTCCGCGAGCACTTTCTTTCTTTCTTTTTTCCTCTCTCTCTCTCTTTCTCTCTCTCTCTCTCTCTCTCTCTCTCTCTCTCTCTCTCTCTCTCTCTCTCTCTCTCTTCTCTTCTTTTAGCTAGAAGCCTTTAGATAGATAACCCATCCAAGCCTAGAAGCAAGTGAAATGGTTCCCGTCGAGTACGACAGATGCATTAGGTGCTAGTACCTTCCTCGCATAACCGACTCCCTTACCCGTTTCTCTTCCCCTTGGGTTTTATCGATATTTTCCCTGTCCTTTGGGACTAAATAAAGTTCGGTGGCGACTCTGTTGTATCTTTGAGTGTGCGATTCACTCAGGTATAATCCTGTTAGCTTCAACATCTATTAGGAAGATTGTAATTGCAAAGCTTTGATAAGATACATGATTAATTTGACATATGGTTTGTTTACAACTTTTTAATAAAATATAATTTGGGGGATGTGGGTGATGGGTCATCATGAGGGGGAAGCATTCACATTGGGTCAAACACTCACCTAAAGGTCAAAGACTCATTTAAATAAGTGAGAGAGACACCACATATTCACCCAAAACTTTAAGGTAATAGGTGTATAGGTCCTCTTACTTATAAAGTGCTTAACCTCCACTTTTCTAAGCAATGTGGGACTTAGAACTCACACTTATTTCTCCACACAACTCACACTTATTTTCCAACAATCGCCCCCTCAAGTGTGAGTCCATCCACTATGCTCCCCCTCAAGCGAAAGCTCTTTCATCCACATGTTTGTATCGCCGTTGAGAGACACCCTTATCTCTTCACGGGCACTTTAGCGGGACACGCCGCCTGACTACCATGTCAGGAAGACTTTCGATACAAAGAGCCGGTCCCTTACTCGAACCATGGCTCTGATACCACTGCAGGTCATCATGAGGGGGGAAGCATTCACATTGGGTTAAACACTCACCTAAAGGTCAAAGACTCATCTAAATAAGTGAGAGAGACACCACATATTCACCCAAAACCTTAAGGTAATAGGTGTATGGGTCCTCTTACTTATAAAGTGCTTAACCTCCACTTTTCTAAGCAATGTGGGACTTATAACTCACACTTATTTCTCCACAGAACTCACACTTGTTTCCCAACAGTGGGAAAGCAAAGTTATTGCACATTTCTCCATCCCAATATTGAGTAAGAGGCATAATCACAAATTATTTTTGCTAAATCTTCTATATAGTTACAAATATGATTATTTTTACCTTTCAAATACTTCACAATATGTGTAACGCCCCAGTTTAATTTATTTATTTTTTGTAATTAAAACATGTGATGTTGTGTGCATATATGTGTTGATTGGTGTTTTGGTGTGTTTGAACTACCCTTAGGTGTGGGGTAGTGGCCTTAAGAATAAAATTAAGGTGTTGGGGTGCATGAGTAAAAGTGTAGAACTTGGTGGTGTGGTGAGTAAGACTAATTAAATTATATTAGTTAGTATTTAGTAATAGTATAATATTAGGTGAATATATTATTTAATTAAAATAATTATTGAAGATTATTATTATTATTTTATTTAATTGGAATATTGAGTAAATTAGTAATAATAAAAATAATATAATAAGGAAACAAGGGAAGCGGAGGGATAGAAACAGATAGATCGTGGAATTGAGAAGAGTTTGGAGAAAAGGGAGAAGAGAGCTAGGGCAAGGAAGAAGAAGTTAGGAAGAATCCCCATTGCTAAAGGTTGAAGAAACTTTGCAAAAACTTTAAGGTAATGATGGGGTTCTTATTATCTAAGGGATTATATAATGATTTGTGGGTGGGGATTATGATTACCATGTTGGAATTGTGATTTATGATTATGATGAGTAGTTGTGTATTGAATCAAATTGTATGATCATGAAATTGTGTGGTGTTTTGGTGAATTAGAATGTTTTTGTTGATGAATTATATATTAATGTTGTTAGAATTGTGCATTGGTGAAATTGCATGATAATGTATGTGTATGTTGTGTCGTTGATGGTGAATTGTGGCGAGTCCGAGTCGGAACTCGAAGTTATGAGTTTTTTTGGAAAAAAATGGGGTTTTGTGACTTTTATAAAAAGTGATTTTTGTGTAAAATATTGTAATTCACGAGTTATATGAAAAAAGGGTTTTGGGATGAAGAGAAAGTGATTTTCGTTTGGAAAAGCAGCAGAAAAATGCTTTTGCTCATAGTCTAATCGGTTACCAGAAAGGGTGTAATTGGTTACACTGCTTTGAAAAGGCGCGTTTGGGAAAGTTTGTGAGGGTGTAACCGATTACCTTAATTGTGGTAACCGATTACACTGAGTGATAGAGGCGTGATATGGGCTAGTTACAAAGGTGTAACTGGTTACCTCATTTGGTGTAACCGATTACATTGAGAGCATCTTTTGAAAATCTTTGAAAAATCATAACTTCAGTTCTGGGTGTCCAATGCGGGTGTCGTTCAAAGTGTTGAGAAGCTGACGCGACAAACTTTATTCAAAAATTGGTTTCAGTACCTGAAAAATGAATAATTTTCTGTGTGGTGGTGTTAAATGCATTATATTGCTTATGTTTTGGTGTGACATAATCTTAAATGCATTGTTGTTGCTTGCTATATCAGTGTGTTGCTGTGGATGACATCATAAGAAAATTGGCAAATTGCGACGGTTCATTTTGGTAGTTTATGACGGTTAAAACCGCTGCAATTTACATGTTACGACGGTTGCATCTCTACCCCTGAAACGTGCGTCACGAGGTTGTATTGCGACGGTTGTCAAAATTGTCACACCAACTGTCGTTCTCTTTCACGGCGGTTAGGGAAATGACGTAACCTGAATATTGCGACGATTACCAACCATCGTGGAATTTTGCTTTGAGTTTTGTTTTATTTGTTGATTGCTACGGTAAATTGTGGCGGTTTGAACGGCCGCAAATTACGAATTAAAAAAAAAAAAAATTCTACCCTTAATTTTTCAGCATTATAATAAAAAACAAAATAAAATAAAAAATAAAAATAAAATCTAACTCTATTATTGTTATAAGAAAATCGTTATCACTACTACCATAGCCGATACACCATAAACATGAATAGATAGCCTAAAGTTAGCAAATCCAAACACATAGTATCAAGACTACTGGTTGTTGGACGATCAAAATTTGAAGAATGTTGAGCAGACTCAAAGTTAAAGCTAAAGTTAGAAAACTCAAAGATACCAAGTTTATACAAAGAATGTGCACAAAAACTATGATTGTATTAGAATTATCTTGTACATACTTATAAAATTATCATTTGTATTCAATCAATACCTGTTAAGTTTCTTGTAACACTTAGGAGACATGATTGTTAATGGAAAAGTGAGAGAACCCTTTAATGAATGTTTTCACTATCTTAGCATGAGAGTTGATAAATTTGAACGGATCATATTTTCATCCATTGTACGTACCCTGCATACTATGTTCTAATCATTCAACTATGTTGTGAATGAAGAAATTGAAAAATGCTACATTTCACACATTTTTTATAGTTTAAAAAGACACAAGCAAGCATATTTTTTTAATAAAGAGGCCAATAAGATGATATTGTGAAATCCGACAATTTTAAAGTGGTTTTTAAAATCTGTCAACATGTACAGTTCAGATACTGCTTGCAATCTAACTGTCAGAATCAAGGGAAAGAAAAATCAGAAATATTACAAGAGAAATAAGATACAGGTTGTGCAATTTAGTAAAGAACTTCTAACCTTTTTCACAAGTTGTTAGTTAAAGACTGAATCTCATCGTCACTGAAGTTGTTGTCGTCCCATATAACATGATAATGAGCTGCTCTACTTGTAACCAGAAAATTCCATTGATATTAGTTAAAATAATTCAACACTATCATGTTCTTCCTAAAGTAATGATGTAAATGTCATAGTCATACCTGAATTCCTGCATGATTGCACAAGTAGAAGTCGAAATCAGTATAATCCACAATGGTACCTACATTAACAAATTAGAATTATTTCAACTCTTGTATTAGTAATCACAATTCTAGCAGATACAATTGGAGAGTATTCCAGATATTCTACAATTATACCTTGCAAGATATTCCCACTTCTATCGACAATGTTCATGTCTTTATGATTGTTCGAGAAGAGTCTAGTGTGATGCCATTTCTGAACCCCACAAATGTTACTGGAGGTTGATAACCAGGTTCCAAAGAAACACGGCCTACACATATTGAAAATTGAAGAATGCTATAAATTCATAATCAATAGAAAAAAAATATAAGTGTTTTAAGATGTTATGTCTTAGACTCAGTAGTCAGTACCTTGCGGATTGAATCGAGCTCAATTGCGACTGTATTTTGCATAATTATCAAGGTTTGAAACATAACCGCAATTTTGGTGATTCTAAATGACTTTCATAATTCTGGCTCAAATCAGATACTGTTATATCTATAAGGAAGTGATTAGCTTTGATAAGAAACTTTGTCCTAAGTTTTCCATAGCCAGACCTAGAAGGAAGAACAAAACTTTTGCAAGAAGAAGAAAAACATGAAGCTAGTTGAGATTCAAGTCCAGTTTCTTGGACTTTATCTTCTTCCTTCATTTATAACGACAAGATATCTATGTAGAAAACAAACAAGAAATTATCACTTAGTTTCATGTAGTGGTTGATTTGTAAAGAAAAATAAGAGCAAGAAAGTACATAAGAGATTGATGGCATATGCACTAATGAACACCAAAGAAAATTTTATTCAAACTCAAACATTAGTAATAGAGAGGTACTAGAGATTTATTGGCTTAGTTGTAAGCATGCTCTCGTGCATTTACACTCACAAGCTAAAACTTTCTTGCTAAAGTTTCAACAAAACAAGGGTTGGATTTATAGAAAAGAGTGTGAAATTGTGCAGTCGCCAGGACATCAATCCTCAGAGGCATTGTTATATATGACAGGGACTTGGGTATTATGGGATATTATGTGAAATATTTAAGTGATTTAGTTCTTCCCTCTTAATAACTATCTTTTAAGGGAGGGTTTCCAAAGTGCTTGGATCATTGAACAAATGCATACAACAGGTTTTTTAATAGAGTAAATTTTATTTCTTTGAACTCAAACGGTGCACACGGTGGGTTTCTATCTCAGGGTAGGCTTTACAAGTACAAATATAATTGTCATGTTATGTGTCTGAATCTGATCAGGGTATCCCATATTTAATATAAACAACTACATCTCTATGGTGTTATAGCTAAATCTCTTTAACACACACAACTATAGAGGTAAAGGGATTATACTACAACTTAACCATTTCATTAAAAGGTTCATAGTAACATCTCTGATAATTAAAAGAGTTGTTTGAGGAAGTAAATAGTGTAATTACTTTAAAAAGGTAACATGGACTCACCCCTTTTGTTCTCTAACATGCAACAGAACATGATGCAATACAAGATCAACAACATTTGCAAGGTCTTCACTTATATAGCTGAATAACTTGACTCTGTCACCAAAGAAAAAGCATAAGAACATAATGGATCAATATTTTTAACCAACATGGAATAGAGGTAATCTGTTAGACTTCAAGGCTGCCAAACTTGAGATTCTAGATAAACTTATTTGTATTTTAAGTGGTAAACTCATTTCTAATTTAAGAGGTAAACTCGGATAGTAGACTCACCTATCAAGTTAGTTATTCTAATGATCACGAGTTTAACATACTTCCATAACTATTGAAATATATAAAATCTTTTACCTTTTGATAATTTTGATAATTTGATCTTTGATGCTAATGTTTTACTTTGCTTTAATTGAATAAAGGATTTTCAACATCCTCTCTTTAACTTAGTATTTTGCTTTATTTTGTTGGTATGCTACTTTTTGTTTATGGAGTTACAATATTAAATTTTTGTTCTCTTATTAGTATTATATAAGTATATATGTCATGTATAGGAGTTTTTAATATTATTTTTAATATTAGGTAAAGTCTTAATAGTCTACAACTTGAGTTTATGATTCGAGTTTACCTAGGCAAAATGGTTTTACCTAGAACTTTGTGCTTGACATCCTTGCACACTACCTTTATCTCCAGCTGACTGTGGAAGATCTAGGTTCTGGCTGATGTTGCTGCAAGTAAGGAGACAAACTTTTAGTCAAGTTGTGGTATCTTCACAAATCAATTCATTCATGGTTTTTGAATTCTAACTGTAGAAAAAGAAATTTACAGCTTTATGCTTTTATAAGTTCTGCTCGACAACTTTAAACGCCCAATAGAAAGAGCAGTGAAGAAAAGAAAACATACTTAAGACAATCAACAAGTAAGAATATGATTTCAATATTCTGGTTGTGTCCTTTGAGGACCCCAATAATAGCATCACTAGTAGATGATTGATTATCATCAAGGGAGTATACGAGGCAAACCAATGCAGGAAAATACAATGAAGGGTCTGCAAGATTAAATGAATCAGCTATGATAATATACCGCCATACAAGTAGTAATAAAATTACAAAAAGACATATGTTTGAGTAATGAGCACCAAATATTTAGAGGATAAACAATGGGTGTCAAAATCATTCATATATGTCAGTTAACATATTTCCGGACATTAAATGGATCACCATAACAAAATAATATGATATTAACAATAAAACAGTAATGCATCTGAACAAGGAATGACAAATAATGAAGCATTTGAACAAGGAAGTAAAGTAAGAGAGAACAAAAATGAAAGGAGAATAGCGCAAAGAAGCAATGAACCTGAAAACTAAAAGGTATGTTTGGTTTACAAAAATCTGAGTATGCCACATTGTACTTCTCACTTTGTTTCTTATTTTCAAAGATTTGTAAAGGAAACCACGAAAAGAGATAAAGTAGTTTTTGCTATTTCCTTTACAAATATTTGAAAACAGGAAACAAAATGGTAGTTTTTAAATTAAACATGAAGACAAAATCAAAACAAAAAACAATTTCTGAAATCAAACAAGCCTATCAGGTGTGAACTCAGAAATTGAGTTTGATTACATCTCGAACACACTGCTCAACGTGAATGCCCTTTAGACTTGTGGCATGAATAAAGCGCGTGGGCAGTGGCCATTAATACCTTCTACTTGAAATTTAATTTAGAGATAAAAGATGGAGAGGATCAAGTTAAGCATTTGAACCATTTAGACAAAAGAGGCTTCATAACCATGTCAATCATCCTAAAAGCTTCAGTAAATACCAGAAGTCCCAATAATAAATTCAAAATATTAAATAATACATCTAATAGAAAACCCAATAATAGTTGTAAATTAATATCACATAGGAAATATTAGAAATATACACCTTACCAAGTAGAAAAAGGCAATAATAGTTTTAAATTAATATCACGAATACTAATATCTTTATCTACAAGCCGCTCAAGCAACGTGTTGGCAGTTTCTTGCCTAAAATGGACATCAATAATCAAATATACAAACAGCTAAAAAACAAGGTATAACTATATGAGCAACCATACCAAGTAGAAAAAGGCAATGGTTTTCTTGACTCTGGTGATATATGAAAGATCTCAACTATAACATCCATTACATTTCTTCTTTGTGAAATGTTTTCAGAAGCAAGACGTTTCAGAACTTCCATGAGACACATATTAACTTTGATTCAGGTAGATTATCATAAGAAAGCTCCAAATCAGAAAAGGAAAATTTTCGGACTTGAAAAGTAGATTTAACTATTCCTACTCATAATCAAATGAGAAAGAATAGATTGATTACATTGAGCAGTATTTGAATCAAAATTTCTTATGCAAGACCAAAGCAGGGCGCATGACGGGTCAATATGGAAAATCTTAGACACATTAGGAATCACACTTTGGTAAAAATTGACACCATCCTAAACTTTTGATAAGCATCTAGCTCATCACTTTCACCACCCTACATATTCAAACAGAATAAAGGAGGCACCCAGGGCCGGCCCAAACAATTTGGAGGCCCTGTTCAAATTTTAAAAATAAGGCCTCAAAAATAAACTACTAAATAAAAATCAAGATGAAAATTGTGTTTTTAAAGAATTTAATTAAAATAGGGTAAAAGAATTTTACACAATCAGTTAATTATAAATGTTGAATGTTAGGAGAAATTTAACTTTTATTTTAACTATCTATAAAATAATACAAATTGATGATGGTGATAAATTGAGAGAAATTTTACACTGAAAATGCATAGTAATTATTCTTTTTTTTTTTTAAATTATAAATACCATTATAAACTAAAAAAAATATGAATAACCGGCTAGAATGTAACATGTATAAAAATTATTTTTGTATTTTTTATAGAATTTATCTATTTATAAATTTTTTATCATCAAATTAATCATAGTGTGTATCAATTCACATTAATATTCACAATTTTACATATTAAAAATAGATTTACAATTATGCGATTTTTAAAATTTTAAAACACTAGTTAAAAATCTAATTAAGCTTGTACAAACAAACTTTGATTCTCACTCCTACAAATATATATTTTAATAATATACTAGTATTTCTCATTAGAAAATACTTATAAATTTTATCAAGAGTTAATATAACAATATGAAAGAAAGACAAGATTAAATTAGGTTTTCAAAAAATTATTAAATCTAATCAAATATTTTTTTAAGTAAGTTAGACAAGATTAAATTATTTATTTAATTGTAATGATTTAATTAAAAATAATAATATTTATTTGAAATTTTAAATGATATTAAAAGAAAATATATTATTTTAGTAAAATAGAACAAAATAAAAACATTGTTTTCAGAACCCACCCTTTTATTCCCCTAAACTACTTTTTTTTTTCGTTTGCTAGTTTACTTTGAATTAAATTAATATATAGAAATATAGTTTAATGTATATTAAAAACATGAAATGAGACCCCTTACATTTTGAGGCCCTGTGTTGTGGCACTGTTTGCACAGGCACAGGGCCGGGCCTGGAGGCATCATACCTAATAACCAATCAACCAAAACTTTCATAAACTGAATCATCAAACTTGAGATCCATTAGTTTAATCTAGAAAATCAATATTTCAAATGGCCTCTTTGTTACATGATTAATTAGGAAGGAAACAAATATGTGTATTTTTTCCTTACTATACAACAAACATATATTAGTATGACCCATATCCGCAAAAACAATGAATTCATCAAACCATGTCAAAATAGGCGTTTAAATTACAAAAAAAATAAAAATAAATTGTACTCCTAATTTGCATTTGATAAAATATGAGAAACATGTATGCAAGACAATCATATAAGAATTCAAAAACTTACAACTAAGGAATTAAGGAAGCTCAAAACAATTGTAGTTTATGCATAAATCAATACGCGTTCAACATCATTCAATGTAGTAATGTTGTATACACCAGATCTTATATTCTTCTTAATCCATGTCACTATAACATTTATGCATAAAGCAAAGTTTTAACTCATAAGAATGTTTTAAAAGCAATGCCACATCAATTGAAAGCAAAATTCAATGAACAAATGATTTCATGGGCATTAAAACAAATAAACCCTAAACCCAAATCAAAACAAAATTGTCAGAGAAATACAAAACATAAAAACGTGAGTAAAACATACCTTCACTAAATTTCTTTATACATGAGATGTGCGAGAAGAATCATTTTGCGATTATGAGATTCGATACAACAAGACTGTTTTGTAATTTTAGGAAAATGGATATGGTTTCAATTTGGATGGAAAAGGGAGAGGGTTTACGATTCTAAAAAAGATAAAAGTGCGGTAGAAATTAAAAAACACAGCCAAGTGAATTGAAAAATTGGTATATAGGAACATGGCGGATGGTGGAGAATGGTCATGGAATTTGAGTGAGGTCGGTTCTTACAACCGTCGTAGGTTGTGAAATCTGGCTTGTAACTTCCAGCAAAAGGGATTGTATATTAGTTTTTCTTTACTTAACCAAAAAAATAGGGGACAATTGGCTCTAACAGCCGTAAAAACCGTCGTAGACAAGGAATTAGGGCAGTTTTTGGGTAAGTGTCGCAACTTATGTGTCGTAAATCTCATTTTTTCTTGTAGTGTGAATCTTATAGCATGTGTTTGGTGCATGGTAGCCAGTAATGGGAAAGTACATTGACTATGATGGTGACGCTCATTGTGGATGGTGTTGTTGTTACATGTTGTATGTTGAATGCATCCATGGTGTTGAACGGTGGCACGTTTTTGGTGAGCCTCGGTCCTAGTTGGGGATTGGGTGCGAGTAACTGATTTCAGAGGTGATGGAATCAATGAAGCGTTATCAGTGGGGATGGTAATGAATTGGTGGTATTTGATCCTAGGTGGGGATCAGAGCGGTGAACCTGAGAGTACCACATGCATTGAGTCAAGTTGTGAGTCTCATTGCATTACATATTGGTTGCATTGTTATTATGTTTGGATGGTTGGTGTGTTGATTATGCGGAAGTGTGTTGTGGAATAGGTGATATGTATATAATAATCTGATGCTTACTTATTATCATGCTTTCCTTTATATATTTGTGATATCTCACCCCTTCTGTTTGAATGTTGCCTTTACATGGGCATCATGCAGATAATCTGCAATAGAAGCGTGGATGTGAGTGAAAGATGGAGTCTTTCTTTTATTTTATAGAGTCAGCGTCTGCTCTGATGTGTAACACTGAGGGTTGGCGTTTGTGTGTCATTCTATTGATGGAGACTTATGTTATCTCCTATGTTAACTTTTCGTTATAATTGCATTATTTCATAATTAGATTTTGAATAATCATTTGATGTTGATGTTTTCACTGCTTAATAATAAAGTTGAAGTTCAGACTTGGTGAATGTATTATTATTATTATTATTATTATTATTATTATTATTATTAGTAGTAGTAGTAATTTTTAAAGGTAACATGTGTTACATGTTATTAAGTATGGGCATGTTTTCTTGAACTGTAGCATCCTAAATGTTTTGTGTTGAATTTTACTCTGATATTTTATTTTAATTACGCGAGGGATATTTAGGGTGTTACAATATGGCTTAAAGCAGTGCTTGTAGGTCTTGATTTATTTCCTGCAAAAGAAAAGAAACTATTGATGTGAATTGTGACCTTGCATGTCTCTAATACATTAAGGGGAATAACCCTAATACGATTTTGTTGCTCATCTTTTAACCATCTGTTTCGTTATTATTGTTTGCCGAGTCTTCTCTTCAATTGTACATCTTTGGATTAAGTTTTGATATTAGGAAAAAAAACATAGAGAAAAATAGGAACATAATAATAACACAAGAGATTAACGTGTAAACTCTAAAACCTAAGAAAAAACCACGGTCATTGTCAAATGACAACCATAGAATAACATTATGTGAAAATTGTTACAACACATATACTACCCTCAACCACCTCAGGCCCTAATACACACACACTTTTCAAAGCAAATATTTAACTACCCCTTATAACACTCTAAACCAAGAGTATAAGAGAAAATATAAAAATTCGAATACAAGCTTAAAGTGCTTTTGACTGGTACATCTTTGAATGAAAAACTTGAATCATTATATATATAGTCTTGGACTCCTTTTTTCATTCACAAAACTAAATGATGCAGGACTTCAAAGAACTTGTATTCTATATATGGCCTTGGATTCTCTCTTCATTCATAAAACTAAGCGATGTGGGATTTCTTTAACATGTATATTTTCGACCAAAACCAACAATATCCACCTTGATTGAAAATTGTACATAAACTTTCATTGTGTTCGCCGACAATCATATTCCACTATAAAGAGTAATAACATGTATATTTTCAAGCAACCTCAACAATCTCCACTATGATTGAAAATAATTCATAAGTTTCATTGTTTTCATTGACGATCATACTCCACTAGAAAGAGTATAGTCACTTGACGCTACACCACTCCAAGAATTTTCACATTGTCTTCACCAATTATAGTTTTAAAAACTATCATACTCTCTCATGAAGAATATATTTCACTTGAAGCTAAACCACTTCAAGAATTTCACATTTTCATCACCGACAATCATATATTTATCATGAAGAATAAATTTCACTTGAAGCTAAATCATTCAAAGAATTTCACTTTGTCTTCACCGACAATCATAGTTTTAAAATACTATCATACTCCACCTAAAGAATAGTATACTTCACTTGAAGCTAAACCACTTCAAGAATTTTCACATGTCCAAAACCAGGTTGAAACTTTATGGCGCAACTTCCTTGTTGGCAGGAAGCTCTTCAACAACCGACATAATCGTGTACCCTATGTAATCTTTATTGTATCAATATATCTTTGACTTAAACTTTCCACAAGTAAAAAAAAATCTTCCATCAATTTTCTCTAGCCTAAAATGCACAGTGGAATTTTTTATTGCAGCTTAACCACTCTTTCACAACTCTACCCTTCTTTTCTGATGTGGAAGATCAAACAAAATTGCAACCACATAGCATACTAAGAACATGTATCCCCAGATCGAACCAAAAAGCTCGGATACCCTTTGTTGTGAAAGAACAAAGCAAAGCATATAAAAAAAGGAACACAATTACAACACAGGAACATAACATGGAAACTCCAAAACCAGAGGAAAAAACATGGTCATTGTCAAATGACAACTAGAGAATAACACTATGTGAAAATCGTTACAATACATAGACTACCCTCAACCACCCAAGGCCCCAATACACATGCACTTTCTAAAGAAAATATTTAACTACCCATCACAACACTCTAAACCAAGAGTATAAAAGAAAATATAAAAAGTCAAATACAAACTTAAAGTGCTTTTGACTGGTACATCTTGGAATGAAGAACTTGAATCATATATATAGCCTTGGACTTCTTCATTCACAAAACTAAGCAATGTGGGACTTCAAAAAACTTTTATCATATATATAGACTTGAACTCTCTATTCATTCATATAACTAAGCGATGTGGAACTTTTTTAACATGTATATTTTCAATTAATCCAAACAATATCCACCTTGATTGAAAATAGTACATAAGCTTTTAATGTCTTCACCGACAAGCATACTCCACCATAAAGAGTATCAACATGTATACTTTCAACCAACCTTAACATTTGAATTCACTTGTTCTAGCATGCATAAATCAATTGTTTGCATTTGAGTATGATCATTATGTTTTAATTCAGTTGATTGAGTCAATGGAACAAAAACCATAATTTATATTGGTTCAAATTCTGTGGGAAGTAGAATCTCAAATTATTTTTAAAAACTTGAAAAATTAAGATTTCATGTGTGTGACTTGAATTACTCACAAACCATGACTCAAATCAAATCAAACTAACGAAAACAAGAAGTATCTTTGTTTATGTGACTCAATTCACTATTTTCACTTGATTCGAATCATACAACACTGTGACTCGAATCACAAGTTACACATGATTGAAATCATAGAATTCCAGTTAGCCTTTGCCCATTTTAATTCGAATCACCACTCACACATGACTCGAATCACATAGTTTATAACATTTTCCTATTAGTCACTGTCCAATTTGATCTGAATCACAGTTTCTACATGACTCGATTACAACGATAACTTGACTCGAATCACAAGAAAATGGGTCACTTCTTTTATTTTGATCTTGTTCCACTATACTTATTCACTTCACTCAAATAAATAAATGCTCTTGACTCGAATCAAACAACCAATTTTCACCTATTTTAGTGCTTAATCTCAAACACCTATAAATATTTTGTCACCTCACATTTTTCACAACAACATACGTAATTACATGATAAAAACTTCCATTTTTGAAAACTTAAATCACTTGCAAACAAATTTCTTTCATCTTCAACCTCTTGTTTGGATTCATATCTTGATTGAAAAATTTGTAATTGTTGGGGGAAAGGTGTCTTAAAACTAAAATTTCTTGAAGGATGTGTAAAGATTTTATAGAGGCTTACAAGATTGTGGTAGTTGTGAGTGGTGGTGACAAATTCCGGTGAAAAGAATGAGGATCTTCTCTCCAGACTGACCTTAGTAGTGTTGTATGAGAGCCTACAGACAAGGTAGGAGTTATTCTCAATCTTATGACAATTCATCACTCAATAAATTGGCGGTATCAATAGGGATCGCCACATACGAATACTTGGAGCAGATTGGTGAAGTTGGAAGACTCGATAAGAAATAATTGAGTAGAGATTTTGCATAGAGCTCAGAATCAAGGTTGTATACAAGTCAATATCCAAATAGAAGATTTATTTTCTCAACATTATTGTAGATTCTATGAATGTACAAACTCATGTAATATTTTTCAAAACATAGTGGAAGAATAACTTTCAATAGGAAACCATTTGAGAGTGGAATAGGCTCCTGCGATGATGATAGAGTCGAACCACTATACATTCTAGTATACTCCCTCTCTCCCTCTCTCTCTCTCTCTCTCTCTCTCTCTATATATATATATATATATATAGGGAAATGCTAACATACACCCAAAATTGGTGGGTCCCACACAAAAATACACTACATCTATTTTCTTTCTATTTTTTTTCTTCATTTTTTTAATGTGAGTCCCACCCAAAATTGGTGGGCCCCTCACAAAAATACACTAAGGTGTATGTTGCTAATGCACACCTATACGGGTGTGCATTAGCATAACCCACACACACACACACACACATATATATATATATATATATATATATATATATATATATATATATATATATATATATATATCCAAGAATAAGTTTTTTTAGTTTACTCCAAATGTTAACCTTTAAATTGAATTTAATTTAATGGTTAATTAACATTTTTACTTAACCATTATATTATAATCAATTTAAAGGTTATGATTTGGAGTAAGTTAAAAAAAAACTTACTCTTTGCGTATGCGTGTGTGTGTGTGTGTGTGTATTTTAATTTTTGTAGATTGTTGCATGTTTAGGTAATCGTTTTTTAGCGTAGTTTATCGTTAATTCTTATTTGTAGCGATTTATTACATAAGTGTAGGTTTTGTTAGAATCGAAACCTATTTTTGTTTTAGTGTTGATTAAAATCCACAAACTGTGGTGTTAAAATCCCATAACAATTGAATTTTGTAAAGAACACATCTCATGTAATTTGCAATTTATCAATTCAGCAAAGTTTGTAACTTTTTGTTATTGTCTTTGAATAGTCTAAGGATAATTATGAACTGTAGTATAATTACATTTGTGATTCCTTCCAAGATAAGTATAACGTCTCTATTTTCGCAAAGCTCTTTCTGCAACGCAAACTCTGATTTTTCATTTTGAAAATTAGTTAAAACTTTAAAAGGATCTATTCATCCCCTTTAGACCGTTTCTCCACTATATATTCACACCAACAAATGGGATGTTATCACTTGACGCCTATTGTATAATATGTTGTAATCCCAATTTCTGATAGCCCTTAATACTTTTTGGACAATATAAGAAAAGATGTTTATCATTTTCCATTTCTCCACCACATACACTGCAATAAATCAGATCTTGTGCACTTTTATCTATTAAACATTTTCTTGTTGGTACACAATTCCTACACAGACACCAAAAAGGAAGGTTTCTACTCTCAAATGGGTCTTTATTTTTCAAATGAGGTGTCAATTGTAACGAGCTCTTAGATGGATTATATCAATAGCCTTTTATATACAATATTGATAGGCACTACATACTAAAACATGTCATTTGTTTCAAACTTTCATATTGTTCTATTTTGGAACCAGAAATGTGAAGAGTTGTGGAAGTTGCGGCAGAGGAGAGCTTCTGATGTGACAGAGCGCGCGCGCGACCAGCAAGGCTAGCACTCCAACACTCAAGTCAATACGCTGACGAAGAGAAAGTATTTAAATTGTGTTTGAAACTTGTAACATGATTTTCCATATTCCCCATATATATGGGAGATGAATAATTACCTCGCTATCTTTCATGCATAAAAAGAGGAAGATCGTTGGATCTACTTAGGGCTTGGATCCCCTGTGGCTGGGTACATGATTTTATGGTGGTCAGAAGAATATTCTAGATATCGATTAAACGACCGACTGATACATTCAGACCCCAAGTGTTTCATCTTGGGGTGCCCAGATCAACGAAGGTGTGTCCGGATTTAGTGAGATATGCCAGACCCAGAATAATTATCCCTAAGACTTAGCGAGACTCTTGGGGTACCAGCAAGTCTTTAGTATCTTTGGTAGGTTATATTGAAGGCTTTCCCTCAGTTACTTTGAAATTTTAAATGTTTTGAGTACTTCACAGAAGAAATGAGCGCATTTAATACTTTTCTTGTCGTCGATTTGTTGTCTCTCTTACTTGTAAGCATGTCACTTTAGGCACATGGGTTAACAATCGATTACCATACTTATGAAATTCAAGTATTTCTCTATTCTCTTGTGGGTTGATGGGACAAAAAACGTGTTACTCTTAAATTTCTAGATCTAGACCGTTGATCCCCATTTTTTCTTTCCCTATAAGAGCTTTGGGCGTTGGTTTCTATATTCTTGACGGGCGAACTAGTTGCACGAAACGGTGGCGATAATTCTACTCTTAAGAAAATTTCTCTGAGTGTGCCTGGAGTTATTGGGTGTCTTATAAAGCTCTAAATGAGGTTAATAGAGATATGAAGGCAGTTATTTTTTTGTTTCCGATGATCTAATACCTTGTAAAGAAGTGGCGAAGGCTTATTCTAGAGAAAAGTGTCTTTCTTTTTACACCTATTACATCAGACCCTTTTGAAGATCAACCTAAAAAGAAACGCGTCATAACCATCATAGTTTCCCCCAATAAAGATCAGGTAAAGGGGATAAATTGAAAGTTGACTTTATGACCGATACCGTCGGAGGGTTAGGAGGTGCACCTCTTTGTTTGCCTTTAATTGATGACAAGCAACTTGGGGATATATGGAGAGTATCTCGTGTGAAAAGATAACAAAGTGATCGACATTCACTTGGAGGAATTTTATCAACGTGGACCTTACCTCGGGAGAGAGCTCGGGCCCGATCTTAACTGACTTGGCCAAATTATCTCCTAGCTGCACGATTTTAAATTCTTCGTCCGGGTAGGTTTTATATCGCCTTCGCACGCATTTAGATTGAGCTCATCACTACTCTTTGATGTCGATGTTAGAATTCCTTCACGAATTACCTTATTGATTCTTCTAGCTTCTTGTAAATCTTCCTTTACAATGACTGGTATTCCCTTCTCGTCGTGATATGTTAGCTTCAAATGGATTGTAGAAGAAATTGCCTCAAGTTTTTCCAAGAAAAACCTCCCTAGGATGCCTTTGAAGGAACTTCGGCATTGCACCACAAGGAACAGGAGAGTCATTATTCTCTGGCTCGTTCCTTCTCTAACTGATAACGTCAGATTTATCGCTCCATAATGATTAGTTGTTGAATCATTGAAGGTTAATAAATCCTCTCTGCCGGATAGCCTCAGATTTATCTGTCGGAGGCTTAACGATTCCAATTCATCTTCGCAAAGGATGTTACAAGAGCTTCTATTGTCTACTAAGATTCATGTTAGGGTAGGGTTAAACCAGTGGTATCGACCACGATGACTAAAGGTAAACCATAGTTTATGATTTTGTTGATCTTTTCACTATCTAGGAATCCTAACTCCGATCTATTAATTTGTTGAAGTCTTGAATTGGAATCTAGTAAGAAACAATCTAAGAAGGGAAAATCATCCTATAAAGTGCAAAGGGCGAGCCCATATGTTGTGTGAGGATATCACTTATGCCTCCTCGACATTGTCTAAGACTCTAATAAATATAACACTACACAAACCCATATATTAAATGGATTTCCCATCTATTAACTTTGCACATTTGATGGAATTCCACTGTTTGGAAGTGAACATTCTTATCAAAGGTTCCTTGATCTCATACAAGAACCCTAAAGTAAGGTAAGATGTGGCAAACTGAGTAGCGTTTGTCCTCACCAAATATATTTTTTTTTATGTGTGATGCAAAATAGAAACGAGAGAAGTTCTTGAATAAATAAAAGTTGTAATTTTTTTACCCTTTAAAATTGTTTCTTTATGAAATGATGTATTCTTATCCAAGTCTTCAAGCATCAAATCAAGACAGTGCACAACACAAGGTGTCAAATATAATTTTGTCCTCTTTTGCATCAGCATCTCACCAACAACCTTGTAGTTTGCTGCATTATTTGTCACGACCTGAACGACATTATCTTCTTCAACCTCTTCAACAACAACATCAATCATCTCAAATATTTTGTCGACTGTTTTTTGCATATGTTGGATGCATCAAGAGACTTCAAAAATACAACACCCTTTAAACTATTAACAAATAAATTCAAAATTGTCATCCTCTTCCAATGAATCAATTTATCGATAATTATAGTGCAACCAATATTCCTTTATTTATTCCTACGTTCTTCTAAAGCTTCATTTGTCAACTTCACTTCTTGGTTAAACAATTTAACTCTTAGGTCATGATAAGATTCTGGCTTGAATCCATTACCATGTCTTGAAATGATACCATACATAATAATGAACTCTTCATTCCTTACTACATTGAATGGTATGACATTGTTGTGAAAAAACCTTGCAATTGCTTGACATCCATCATCTCTTAAACCCTTATTCAAAACTATATTGATGTTAGTTTATGAGCTCAAACACATTTTCCTAAATATGTTTCCAAAGTTATTATTGTTCATTCTTTTTTCACTAACCTCTGGCTTCTCCTCCTTCATCATTGCATTTATTTTTTGATTAAATTTTCTTACAATCTTGAACAAATTTGCAGTAGTTCTCTCTTGATTTCATATGGAACAACCTTACATACTTTGACACCTTTTTAAGTTCCAACCAAGTGATGTTTTAGCCTGTAGACACCTCCGTTTACCTTTTTTTACAATACTTGCAAGGTATTTTCCTTGGATTACCAGGATCAGTAACACCATGTTTCCATGCTATATCAGTTATGCTACCAGGAGCATTTTTAGGCATGTTTTATGGCGTGGTGGTGGTGTAATTGCAAGAGAAGCAGTGAGAGCACCAATAACTAAAGTTCCAACAACTGACCTTGAAGCCATTGGAGAAGGGTTGAAACTCAAAGGGTTGTTTTTAACGTGAGATAGAATATAGAGAATGAAATATTGTTTTTAACGTGAGAGAGAAGATAGAGAATGAAATACTTAATATGAAATAATTGTTGTATTTAACAAGAGAAAGATGGAGAGAATAGGAGGAAATTGTTGTATTTTAGGAAGGTAAACCAATCATGGATGTATATTAGGAAGTTGTACAAATTATTTATTATTAAATGGATGGATATTGATTTCTTATTTTAATTAGGCATAAACGTTTTGAATATCAAACAGAAAAGAAACGTTTCAAATTTCAATATGAAAAGAAATATTTTTTAGGGTTTTTTTTTAGGTGGGCCGCGAACCCGAGTTCCTGGGTTATGAACTAAAACGACGGTGCGTGACTATTCCACTATTTCCACATGTTATTGCGGCGAATCCTGCAACGTATACCAAAAAACGATTTTGGCCATACTGCGACACAGAGGGGGACTGTAAGACCGAATAATCGTTCAATTCTACTCGTTGGATCACGATTCTGACTACCATGACTATCAACACAAAACATGGTTATAATGTCTATTTTTCTAATAATGGTATGTTTCAACCGAGTCTAAAGTCTTAGCGACTTGATAAAACTCAATAAACTCGAGAAAGATTTATCTGTATTTATACTCAACTGAATTACTATCGGTTAATAGAATTTTGCCTATCTATTAATGGTATTATTCTAGACTGGGCCGACGCCTGCCCATCGGTCGAGCAGGCCTAACCCAATACTGATGTGGCCCAATAAGGCCCAAGTCTGCCCAGCGTCGAGCACGCTCGAACCTCCTCGTCGTCGATCACATGCTAGCCAAACACTGTCGAGCAGGGGCTTCATGTCTCGGGGAACACGTCACGTCTCTCCTCGATCTCCACATGCTCCTTCTCGCGAGGACACGACATCATGTAACCTCCCAACTCCGAAATAATAGGTCTACCCACCTTTCGGAGATCTCGGGACCATTACCCCAGGGCGAAGACCACGTGCTGGTCTTCCTTACGCCACGTAACCCCTGGCAGTCACCTGTATTAGGCCTTGCAATCCAACCCAGTGCAGGTGACAGTTGGCCCCGCGCTGGGGGCAGCCTATAAATACCCTATCGCTTGAGAGGGTCAGGTTACACATTACATTCTAAATCACTTTCACTTTCTGTACTTGCTTACTCTCTTTTCCTGACTTTGGCATCAGAGTACCTTGCAGGTACACCCCCTGCCGTTTCATTACCACCGGAGATGCGGAGCTCACTACGTTGCTGGCCACTAATCTCATTTCTGATCAGGTACAATCAGTGGCACTGTCTGTGGGAAACTCTTTGCTTCCCCGTTTTCCTCTTCGTTAATCCAAAGCAACCTTTACTTTTCTGAAAACCATGGCCAGCTCCCAGCCTAAGAACAAGACTTCGAACACCACCTTTGCGCCGTTCGACAACGGAGATGACCGCGAGGACAACGTGGCCATCCATGTCGAAGAAGGCGACGAAAGGGATGGGCGTACAACCTCCCCTTCCTCTAACAATGCGGCCTAACAAGACAGCGCCCCCGCTGTTTACCAACCGATCCCCGTGCCACCAAATGCTGATCCGAACATGGTGGCCCTGTTCGCTTTGATTAATTATACCAACCATCTGATCTCCCAGCAGAACGTGAGGATTGAAGTACTCGAAAAGGGGCAACCACGACGCTCTCCCCCGCGGAGACATCGTCACCCTCCTTCTCCCAGTCGTTCGCCTTCCCCGCGAAGGACGCCACCGGTCGACTCCAGAAGCCCGATGCCCCACCTGCGGGATGTCGCCCACGCCAGGAACGACCCTAGCCTGTGGTTGCCCAGAAGCGCCATCGATCACCTCCTCCAAAGAAACAACGACGCTCCCCTGCCCAGAAAAGAGCAAAGCCGACGGTGAAAAGCCGAAGAGCCATTTGAGGAACTCTCCTCGACGACACGGACCTGGTCGGGGCCATCACTTTCCATCACGTTCACCGGTTAGGAGTGATGAGGACGACCAGCGGACCCCTCTGTCAAGGGAGATTATGGAGACCCCTATACCTGTAGGGATGGAGAAGCCTCTACCCTTAGGGACATACGACGGCACCACCGACCCCGACGATCATGTCGAGAGCTTAGTGGTTATGCTAGACTACAGGAATGTTCGGGGAGCCATTAAGTGCAGGCTTTTCCCGACCACCCTCAGAAAAGGTGCCATGACTTGGTACAAAAGCCTGGCACCAGAATCCATCACATCCTAGAAGCAGGTGAATAGACAGTTCTCCAGGCATTTTACTGCATCTCGCTGCCATTTGAAGACGGTGGCCTCTTTGGAAGGCATCCTCCAAGGGAGGAACGAATCTCTCAGAGACTACATCGAGAGATTCAACTGGGAAGCCATTGAGGTCCCCACCACCGACGATATGAAGAAGTTCCTGATCGAGCGGGGACTGCGCCACGGGACAGAATTCACCAAGTATGTGGGCATCCATAGACCACGCAACTTGGAAGACCTCCTCCACCAAGCCCAGTCATACATCCAGTTCGAAGACTCGGAGGCCGCCCACGTTTCCCGAGACTCACGACACTAAGAGGGCTCCCGCAACTCCAAGGATGAAGACTCTACTGCCCCCCGATGCGGGGGAGAGAGAAGACGCGAAGGCCGTCCCAGGGACCCTCGCGAGGAGAGAGGTCCATCTGGCCGGTTCACGGAGTACACTCCACTCAACGCTCCCCGCGAGCAAATTTTCACTGAGTGCACCAACTCAAAATTTCATAAATGGGGTGTCCGTTTTCCGAAGCCGACACCCCCCAATCAAACACGGACAGGTCCAAATTCTGTAGGTTCCATCGGAGCCACGGACATGTCACCGAAGATTACATCCACCTCAAGGATGCAATCGAGATCCTAATCAAGTAGGGGCATCTCAAACAGTATACCAAGAGGAATGACGCTCCTCGCCCAGATGCCAGGGACACACAAACTGTCGAGGAGACGACACCTCCGTCCAGAGAAAATAAACTGCAAATTGCCCTGAGCGTCACTCGACCAGAGGACTTCTACGTCCCCGAAGAAATCGAGGAAGTCGCGGCAATTTGCAGCATATGGGAGAGCTTTCCCCCTGAGGACCTTGTCACTGCCCATAGCACATGGGAAGGCTTCCCCACAGTGATGGTTATATCCGGCGGGGGCTTTAATAAGGTCTCCGTCGGGTCGATCAAGCGGAAGTTCGACGAGCTGGAATCTGCAACCTCGGCTCAAACTGCCGTCTTTGAGAAGGTACAAGGGATGTCAAACCCATCACCTTCTATCTCGAGGAACTGCCCGGCGGGGCGCCCAATTCCACTATTCCTCTCCTGATCCGGGCGCAGATGATGAATTTTAACGTCCGCAGAATCCTGGTCGACCAGGGGAGTTCGGTGGACATCATGTACTTCTACCTCTTCGAGACTCTCCAGCTCGACAAAAAACATCTGACCCCTTACGTGGGCTCGGATCTACAAATGTTTAACGACACCACCACCAGGCCGTGGGGCTATGTTGAACTGATGGTGACTTTTGGGAGCGAAGACACTGCTCGACAGGTCAAGACCCACTTTCTGGTGGTAGACTGCCCTTCCCTATACAATTGCATCATGGGGAGGACCACTCTGACCGAACTCACAGCAGTACCATCTACAGTCCATCTGAAGATGAAGTACTATACCGCCAGAGTCCGGGTCGTCACCATGCACGGGGACATTGAGGCCGCAAGGAGATGCTTCGAGGCTGTAACCAAGGGTCTGAGCTCGATCAACGTTAAGCCCAAGGCCGGTGAGATGTCAACCCCGGACGAAGTGTAGAAGCCACTCTCTCGTGTCAATGCGGTGAACCTCGACAGTCGTTTCCCTACCGAGCAGGAAGGAGCCGGAGCAACGGACACCGACCTCCCCGCTGAAGGAAACGGCCAGCCTCTCCACCCAACGCGCCCCATTCCAGATGAAGACTTTGAGTTCTTCGCCCTCGGAGACGATCCAGATCGGAGCGTAAAGATCGGCACCGGGCTTCCCGACCTGGCAAAGAAGCAGCTGAAGACATGCCTCCGGGAGAACACTGATCTATTCACGTGGAGCGCATCAGAGATGCCTGGCCTCGACCCAGAGATGGCCTGTCACCAGCTCACTATAGATCCAGCTGTTAGGGCCATAGTACAACGTAGGCGTAGGCAGTCTCCCGAAAAGGCGGAGGCTGCTAAAAAAGCTGTAAAAGACCTCTTAGAGGCAAATTTTATTTCGGAGGCCAGGTACACAACCTGGCTGTCCAACATTGTACTTGTCAAAAAGAATAATGGAAAATGGAGGATGTGCGTTGACTACACCGATCTTAACCGGGCGTGCCTGAAAGATTCTTATCCTTTGCCTAACATCGACCATCTGGTCGACAATTCTACAGGTTTTAAACTATTGTCCTTCATAGACGCCTACTCGGGGTACAATCAAATCCCCATGGCAAAGGCCGACAAGCAGCACACCACTTTCATGACCGAGTTGGGCAATTACTACTACAACGTAATGCCTTTCGGCCTGAAGAACACCGACGCGACCTACCAGCGGATGATGAACAAAGTCTTCCGGGGAGAGATCGGCGACACGCTCGAGGTCTACATGGACGACATGATCATCAAATACGCAGAAGAAGTCGACCACGCTGCCCATCTTACGAAAGTTTTCGACACGGCGAGAAAATGTAGGATGAGGTTCAACCCTAACAAATGCACCTTCGGCGTTCGGGCGGGCAAATTCCTCGGTTTCTACCTCACAGAGCGAGGAATCGAGGAAAACCCCGACAAGTGCAGGGCTTTCTCCAAGATCCCGACCCCGAACTCGAAGAAGCCGATTCAATCGCTGAACGGGATGTTGGTCGCGCTTTCCCGCTTCGTCGCTAAGTCCGCACATTACGCACTCCCGTTTTTCAAACTTCTACGCCAGAAAGCCACGTTCGAGTGGACTGAGGAATGCGAGCAGGGCTTCTCCACCTCAAACAAGTTCTGTCGCAACCCTCGGTCCTCTCACGACCAGAGTGCGGGGAGACATTATTCCTATACCTCGCCATCACGGGCGAAGCAGTCAGCGCGGTCCTGGTCTGAGAAACCACCGATGGGCAGAAGCCAATTTACTTCACCAGCAAAGCCCTCTAAGGTCCGGAACTTAGGTACCAACAAATCGAGAAGGTCGCCCTGGCTCTCGTCACCGCGGCCAGAAGACTGCGACATTACTTCCTAGCCTACACGATAATGGTGAGGACCGAGCAACCCATACGACAACTCCTCGGTCGGCTAGACATGGCGGGGAAGATGCTCAGATGGTCGCTCGAACTCGCTAAGTCGACATCCAATACAAGGGCAGGAAGGCCCTGAAAGCTCAAGTACTGGTCGACTTCGTGGTGGAGATGACCCTCCCAGAGCCTTCGACCAATGAATCCCAAAAGTGGACGATCTACGTCGACGAGGCATCCAGCTTGAAAGGCAGCGGAGCCGACATCATCCTCGAGAACGGGGAAGGAATCTTGATCGAAGTCTCCCTCACTTTGTCTTTCCCGACGTCGAACAATCAGGCCGAGTACGAGGCCTTCCTCGCCGGGTTACACCTAGCTGAAGACCTAGGGGCCAAGGAGGTCAAAATATTCACCGACTCCCAGCTCGTGGCATCCCAGGTACGGGGAGAATACCAAGCCAAGAGCGATAGCCTTATCGAATAATTGGATTTGGTGAAGAAAACGATGAAAAAGTTCTCCTCAGCGGAAGTGCGTCACGTCCCGCGCGAATACAATACTTGAGTAGACGTTCTGTCGAAACTCGCGAGCACAAAGAAGAAGGGCAGGAACAAATCTGCCATTCAAGAGGTGCTATCTCGTCCGAGCATCGAGAATGTCGCCCCATGACTGACGTGAACGCCATTGGGGATGGCTGTAATGCCCCGAATATTTAATTATTTATTTAATTAATTATTTGTGATTATTCGGTTAATTTTGTGTTGAGGAGATTTAATTGATAAGTTGGTATTTAAGTTGGTTTAGTCGTAGAATTATATTAGAAATAATATAATTAAAATATTATTAAGTAATTTCCGAATAATTGATGAATATGTCGATTATGTGGTTAAGTCGGTAAGTTGATAGTCGGGTATAAATTAGTCAGGAAATTAATATTATAAATAATATTAGTTTAGTAGAATTATTAATTTAAATACTTGAGTTTAGTTATGTGTGGAAATAGCAATTTCTAAGTGACTAGTAGTAAGCCCATTAAGACATAGTGATCCATTATTTTATTAAGTCTCTAGTTTATGTTAAAGTAGTAAAAACAAAAACTAAAACCTAAAAGAGAAGAGAAGAACAGCTGCGAACAGTGAATTAGGGAGAAGAGGACGAGAAATTGCTGCCGGTGTCGAAAAATCAAGAAATTCGAGCTACCTTCGATCCAGGTGTGTAGCAGCATAGTCTTTGGTTAAATTTTTTTTATATATATATTAGTAGAAGGGGGGCGGTGGCTTGGTGATTGGCAAAAGAAGAAGAAAAAAAAATCGAGTTTTATATATATACATATGGGACACGTGGGGCGACCACTAGTTGTAGTGGAATTCCATCTTATTTCTTTTTCTTGGCTACAGGTGTATATGTAGCATAGCTTTTGGCTACTTTTTCATGGCTAATTATGAATAGGTCCCCCTAGGTGATTAATAGTATATAGTATGAATATTGGAATGAAGACTTAGTTTTAATGTACATAAATATTAACAGTGAATTAGAAATTGGCAGCCTAATGATACACAGCAGTATTATATCAGGAACTTGGGATTAATAGTAGTTGGTCTTGTTGAGTAGCAGTATGGAATAAATAAAGTAGTAAATGTTATTAGTGCAAAAATTTTAATAAAAGATAGTAGTGGAGGATAAATGTTGTAGCAGAAAAATAAATTAGTAGCAGAACTGGACAGAAAATAGGGTCGAGAGCAAAATTAAGCGGTATATTTAGTTGCCCGGAATCGAATGAAAATTTACGGGGAAGTTCGTGTATACGAATAGATACGTGTCTTGTATTTATTTTGTTAAATTAAGTTGAATGCATAGAATTGTCGGTACAGTCGATTGAGTTGGTTTTTGTCCCAAATATGGACAGGTTTTGTTGGAGGCTTAAATAGCAAAAGTTGAAAGTTGTTGTGCTGAGTTGTAATTATTGTGTTGATGTTGTTAATTGTATGTCGTTCATATGTCGCATACATTGCATTGTTTAAGTTGGCCTTGATGGCATTGATTAAGTTGGCCCTTGATCTTGATGGCACCTGTTTAAGTTGAAAATGCCTCGATAACCTGGCATATGTTTAAGTTGGGAGTTCTACTCCGAAATGGTACCACATGCATCTGCATAAGTTGAGTCGCATTGAGTCGTATTATTGGATTTGTTGTTATGATGAATGTTGATTGGTTGTGATATGGTTGTTAGTTGTGAAGTGGTGAAACTTGTATGATTCTAATTCTAATATATTAATTATCATACTTTTGATTATATTATTGGATATCTCACCCTTTCTTTGTTTCGCCGTTTCCTTTATATTGGTAACGTGCAGGTAATCCGGAATGAAGGAAGCCTACCTTCATTAGTTCGAGTCGGTGGTTGTCGCTCTGATACGTAGCACTCGGGGGGATAATCGCGTGTTTTTCCTATTGATTGAATTATGTTTAAGTTGTTGAATTTTATATTGTTTTTATTAAAGGCTTACATTTGAAGTTGTTTTTTTTGTTGGATGAAGATGCTTTAACTATTTGACTGGTAAAGACTTGTTGATTGGGAGTTGTTGTTTTTGTTGAATTCAAAATTAAGAAATTTTTATGTTGAATTTATGAATCCACTGCATGAAAGTTAAAGTTGTTATATTTTAAAGACTAAACAGGTTCGAATCAGTTACCCAGAGAGTTGTATTCTTTATGTATGAATTACAGGTGATTGTATGATATGTTTAAGTTGAAATGAATGTGACATCCTGTATGTTGTAATCTTATACTCTGATATTATATAATTACGTTGGGTAGAATCAGGGTGTTACATTAGTGGTATCAGAGCAGGTCGGTCCGTCCAGCCAAGTTGTTGAGTCGTAGTGTAGTTTATCAATCGAGTATTGTTAATTAGTTCTAATCGTTGTTTATGTTGCAGTGATAAGTTGAGATGGCTGGAAGGAACGATGCTGCAATGGCTGCTGCAATGCAAGCAATGGCTCAAGCTGTGCAGAATTTATCGAACGCTGGCGAGAATAATGGATCTAGTAGCTTGGCGACATTTCAGAGAGAGAATCCGCCTACCTTCAAGGGCAAGTATGATCCTGATGGAGCGTTGGATTGGTTGAAAGAGATTGAGAGGATCTTCCGGGTGATGGACTGCACTCCATCGCAGAAGGTTCGTTATGGGACTCATATGCTAGCAGTCGAAGCTGATGACTGGTGGCTAGAGACTCGTCAGAGGTTGGAGACTACAGGTGAAGTTATCACTTGGGATGTGTTCCGAAGGGAGTTTCTGAGGAAGTATTATCCAGAAGATGTCCGTGGTAAGAAGCAGATTGAGTTTCTTGAGCTGAAGTAAGGAACTATGTCGGTTACTGATTATGCTGCGAAGTTTGTTGAGCTGGCTAAGTTTTATCCGTACTATACCAGTGATGATGCTGAGTTTTCTAAATGCATAAAATTTGAGAGTGGGTTGCGCTCTGAAATCAAGAAAGCTATTGGGTATCAAAAGATTCGTGTCTTTTCTGATTTGGTCGATAGTTGCAGGATTTATGAAGAGGACAACAATGCTCACTACAAGATTGTTAGTGATAGAAGAGGCAAGCAACAGCAGAACCGTGGTAAGCCTTATGATGCTCCAGCTGGAAAAGGTAAACAGAGAGCGACTGAGGGCAAGAAGACTAGTAAGGGAGATGCTCCTGCTGGCATAACTTGTTTCAATTGCGGGAAACCTGGCCATAAGAGTACTGCATGCAATTATGAGGTGAAGAAATGTTTTCGTTGTGGTAAGATGGGACATACTATGTCTGAATGTAAGCATAAGGAGATGGTCTGTTTTAATTGTGGTGAAGAGGGACATATTGGTAATCAGTGTCAGAAGCCAAAGAAAGCTCAGACCGAAAAAGTGTTCGCGTTAGCAGGAACTCAGACAGCTAATGAGGACAGACTTATCAGAGGTACATATTTTATTAATAGTACTCCTTTAATTACTATTATGGACACTGGTGCTACTCATTGTTTTGTTTCTACTGATTGTGTTCAAAGATTGGGTCTTAAATTGTCGACTATGAATGGAGAATTAATCGTCGAGACTCCGGCTAAGGGATCGGTGACTACTTCTCTTGTGTGTTTAAGGTGTCCTTTATCGATCTTCGATAAAGACTTTTATGTTGATTTGGTTTGTTTGCCGTTGACCGAAATGGATGTAATCCTAGGTATGAACTGGTTAGAGTATAACTATGTTCATATAAACTGTTATCGCAAGTCGGTGAGGTTTTCTACTCCAGAAGAGGAAGGAGTTGGATTGTTGTCTTTCAGAGAGTTGCAGAAATTGATGAAGGAGGAAGCTCAGATGTTTTCATTGATGGCAACGCTGTCTATTGAGAGTAAAGCAAAGATTGATGAATTGCAAGTGGTGAATGAATTTCCTGAAGTTTTCCCTGATGAAATTCCTGATGTGCTGCTTGAGAGAGAGGTTGAATTCGGAATTGATCTTGTACCTGGTACTAGACCTGTTTCGATGGCACCGTACAGAATGTCGGCATCCGAGTTGGCTGAATTAAAGAAGCAATTGGAGGAGTTACTTGAAAAGAAATTTGTGAGACCAAGTGTATCGCTGTGGGGAGCTTCAGTGTTGTTAGTAAAGAAGAAAGATGGAAGTATGAGACTTTGTGTTGATTACAGACAGCTGAATAAAGTGACAATTAAGAACAAGTACCCACTTCCAAGAATAGATGATTTGATGGATCAATTGGTAGGTGCTCGCGTGTTTAGCAAGATCGATCTGAGATCGGGTTACCATCAGATTAAAGTGAAAGATAAGGATATTTAGAAGACGGCGTTCAGAACACGGTATGGACACTATGAGTATTCGGTGATGCCATTCGGTGTTACAAATGCACTGGGAGTATTCATGGAATACATGAACCGTATTTTTCATACTTATCTGGATCATTTTGTGGTTGTATTCATTGATGACATTCTGATTTATTCTAAGTCAGAAGAAGAGCATAAAGAACATTTGAGGACAATATTGGAAGTTTTGAAAGACAAGAAGTTGTATGCGAAGCTGTCCAAGTGCGAATTTTGGTTAAAAGAAGTCAACTTTCTTGGTCATGTGATTTCGGGTAGTGGTATTGCCGTGGATCCTTCTAAAGTAGATGCTGTGTTGCAATGGGAAACTCCAAGGTCGGCTACTGAGATTAGAAGTTTTCTGGGACTAGCTGGTTATTATAGAAGGTTTATTGAAGGGTTTTCTAAGTTGGCACTTCCGTTAACCAGATTAACTTGTAAAAGTAAAGCTTTTGTGTGAGATGTTCAGTGCGAAGAGAGTTTTACAGAATTGAAGAAGAGGTTGACGTCGGCCCCGGTTTTGACATTACTGAATCCAGGAGAACCGTTTATGGTTTATTGTGATGCTTCGTTGATGAGTTTAGGAGGTGTGCTTATGCAGAATAATAAAGTAATTGCTTATGCGTCTCGACAATTGAGAACTCATGAAAAGAACTATCCTACGCATGATTTGGAACTTGCTGCAGTGGTTTTTGTGCTGAAGATTTGGAGGCATTACCTCTATGGCTCTAGATTTGAAGTTTATAGTGATCATAAGAGCTTAAAATATTTGTTTGATCAGAAAGAGTTGAATATGAGACAACGCAGGTGGTTGGAATTACTAAAGGATTATGATTTCGGTTTGAACTATCACCCAGGAAAAGCTAATGTAGTGGCTGATGCTTTAAGCCGAAAGACTTTACATATGTCAGCAATGATGGCTAAAGAATTGGAATTAATTGAACAATTCAGAGATATGAGTTTAGTTTGCGAAGTGACGCCGCAGAGTGTTACTCTAGGAATGTTGAAGATTAGAAATGATTTTTTGGACAGTATCAGAGAAGCTCAGAAGTTAGATGTGAAATTGGTAGATTCGATGGTTGGAATCGATCAGTCTGGGGATAATGATTTTAAGTTGGATATGCATGGTGTGTTGAGATTCCGCGATCGGATTTGTATTCCTGATGATGCAAATATGAAAAAGATGATTCTTGAGGAAGGTCACAGGAGCAATTTGAGTATTCATCCAGGAGCTACAAAGATGTATCACGACTTGAAGAAATTGTTTTGGTGGCCTGGGATGAAGCGTGATGTGGCGCAATTTGTGTATGCGTGTTTAACCTGTCAGAAATCGAAAGTTGAGCATCAGAAACCTGCAGGGTTAATGCAACCGTTGGAAATTCCAGAATGGAAATGGGACAGCATTTCTATGGACTTTGTGACAGGGTTACCTAATACCTTAAGAGGACATGATTCGATATGAGTGATTGTTGATAGGCTTACTAAGTCGGCTCATTTTATACCTATTAACATCACTTTTCCAGTGTCGAAGTTAGCAGAGATTTATATTCGTGTAATTGTGAAGCTGCATGGTGTTCCTTTGAGTATTGTGTCGGATAGAGATCCGAGGTTTACTTCCGATTTTTGGAAGAGTTTGCAAGAAGCGTTGGGTTCTAAGTTGAGGTTGAGTTCGGCATATCACCCTCAGACGGATGGTCAAACTGAGAGGACTATTCAGTCGTTGGAGGATTTGTTGCGAGCATGTGTTCTCGAGCAGGGGGGTTCGTGGGACACCCATCTACCGTTAATAGAGTTCACTTATAACAACAGTTACCATTCTAGTATCGGAATGGCACCTTTCGAAGTGTTGTATGGTCGGAGATGTAGGACTCCTTTATGTTGGCATGAATCCGGAGAAAGTATAGTGCTGGGACCGGAAGTTGTTCGAGAGACTACTGGAAAGGTGAAGTTAATCCGAGAAAAGATGAAAGCTTCCCAAAGTAGACAGAAGAGTTATCATGATAAGCGAATGAAGGATTTAGAATTCCAAGTTGGTGACCATGTATTTTTTAGAGTCACGCCTGTGACTGGTGTCGGACGAGCTTTGAAGTCTAAGAAGCTCACTCCTCGTTTTATCGGTCCATATCAGATTTTGGACAGAGTTGGAAAAGTTGCTTATCGGGTGGCATTACCGCCAAATCTTTCGAATTTGCACGATGTGTTTCATGTGTCACAACTCCGGAAGTACATTTCAAATCCATCTCATGTGGGTAGCATGGATGACGTACAAGTACGGGATAATCTTACCGTGGAAACGATGCCTGTACGAATTGCGGAACGTGAGATGTAGACCCTAAGAGGAAAGGAAATAGCATTGGTGAAAGTTGTCTGGTTGGGAACTGCTGGAGAAAGCATGACATGGGAATTGGAGAGCAAGATGCGAGACTCCTATCCCGAGTTGTTTGAATCAGGTAAATTTTCGAGGACGAAAATATTCTAAGTAGGGGAGAGTTGTAACGCCCCGAATATTTAATTATTTATTTAATTAAATATTTAATTAATTATTTGTGATTATTCGGTTAATTTTGTGTTGAGGAGATTTAATTAATAAGTTGGTATTTAAGTTGGTTTAGTCGTAGAATTATATTAGAAATAATATAATTAAAATATTATTAAGTAATTTCCGAATAATTGATGAATATGTCGATTATGTGGTTAAGTCGGTAAGTTGATAGTCGGGTATAAATTAGTCGGGAAATTAATATTATAAATAATATTAGTTTAGTAGAATTATTAATTTAAATACTTGAGTTTAGTTATGTGTGGAAATAGCAATTTCTAAGTGACTAGTAGTAAGCTCATTAAGACATAGTGACCCATTATTTTATTAAGTCTCTAGTTTATGTTAAAGTAGTAAAAACAAAAACTAAAACCTAAAAGAGAAGAGAAGAACAGCTGCGAATAGTGAATTAGGGAGAAGAGGACGAGAAATTGCTGCTGGTGTCGAAAAATCAAGAAATTCGAGCTACCTTCGATCCAATCAGGTAAGGGTGGGGTTCGAATTTTATAACCGGGAGAATGATAGTTAGTATGTAGAAATGGGGGGCGGCATAGTCTTTGGTTAATTTTTTTTTTATATATATATTAGTAGAAGGGGGGCGGTGGCTTGGAGATTGGCAAAAGAAGAAAAAAAAAATCGAGTTTTATATATATACATATGGGACACGTGGGGCGGCCACTAGTTGTAGTGGAATTCCATCTTATTTCTTTTTCTTGGCTACAGGTGTATATGTAACATAGCTTTTGGCTACTTTTTCATGGCTAATTATGAATAGGTCCCCCTAGGTGATTAATAGTATATAGTATGAATATTGGAATGAAGACTTAGTTTTAATGTACATAAATATTAACAATGAATTAGAAATTGGCAGCCTAATGATACACAGCAGTATTATATCAGGAACTTGGGATTAATAGTAGTTGGTCTTGTTGAGTAGTAGTATGGAATAAATAAAGTAGTAAATGTTATTAGTGCAAAATTTTTAATAAAAGATAGTAGTGGAGGATAAATATTGTAGCAGAAAAATAAATTAGTAGCAGAACTGGACAGAAAACAGGGCCGAGAGCAAAATTAAGCGGTATATTTAGTTGTCCGGAATCGAATGAAAATTTACGGGGAAGTTCGTGTATACGAATAGATACGTGTATTGTATTTATTTTGTTAAATTAAGTTGAATGCGTAGAATTGCCGGTACAGTCGATTGAGTTGGTTTTTGTCCCAAATATGGACAGGTTTTGTTGGAGGCTTAAATAGCAAAAGTTGAAAGTTGTTGTGCTGAGTTGTAATTGTTGTGTTGATGTTGTTAATTGTATGTCGTTCATATGTCGCATACATTGCATTATTTAAGTTGGCCTTGATGGCATTGATTAAGTTGGCCCTTTATGGCACCTGTTTAAGTTGAAAATGCCTCGATAACCTGGCATATGTTTAAGTTGGGAGTTCTACTCCGAAATGGTACCACATGCATCTGCATAAGTTGAGTCGCATTGAGTCGTATTATTGGATTTGTTGTTATGAAGAATGTTGATTGGTTGTGATATGGTTATTAGTTGTGAAGTGGTGAAACTTGTATGACTCTAATTCTAATATATTAATTATCATACTTTTGATTATATTATTGGATATCTCACCCTTTCTTTGTTTCGCCGTTGCCTTTATATTGGTAACGTGCAGGTAATCCAGAATGAAGGAAGCCTACCTTCATTAGTTCGAGTCGGTGGTTGTCGCTCTGATACGTAGCACTCGGGGGGATAATCGTGTGTTTTTCCTATTGATTGAATTATGTTTAAGTTGCTGAATTTTATATTGTTTTTATTAAAGGCTTACATTTGAAGTTTTTTTTTTGTTGGATGAAGATGCTTTAACTATTTGATTGGTAAAGACTTGTTGATTGGGAGTTGTTGTTTTTGTTGAATTCAAAATTAAGAAATTTTTATGTTGAATTTATGAATCCGCTGCATGAAAGTTAAAGTTGTTATATTTTAAAGACTAAACAGGTTCGAATCAGTTACCCGAAGAGTTATATTCTTTATGTATGAATTACAGGTGATTGTATGATATGTTTAAGTTGAAATGAATGTGACATCCTGTATGTTGTAATCTTATACTCTGATATTATATAATTACGTTGGGTAGAATCAGGGTGTTACAATGGCCATAGCTGGATGACCCCGGTATACGAGTACCTCAGCACAGGAAAGCTACCCGACGACCCTAAGGACGCCGAAGTGGTTAGGCGTCGGGCATGCTCCTATACAATCGTCGAAGACAAACTGTATCGACGAGGCTTCTCGATCCCTCTTCTCAGATGCGTCGAGGAGTCTAAGGTCCCCGGCATACTCCAGGAGATCCACGAGGGATCAATGCACAGCACCTCGGCAGATGATCATTAGCCCGCAAAGAGTTACGACCAGGGTACTACTGGCCCACCATGCAGCAGGACGCCAATGAGCACGTCAAGAAGTGCGACAGATGCCAACGACTCGGGGACATGCAATTGGCCCCACCCAGTGAGCTCAAAACACTATCGTCCCCATGGCCGTTTGCATGGTGGGGGATGGATATCCTCGGGCCCTTCGTTGTGGGATCGTACCAAAATAAGTACCTAATCGTCGGCGTGGATTATTTCACCAAGTGGATAGAGGCGGAAGCCCTGGCCAAAATCACGGCCCACAACATACTACATTTCTACAAGAGAAACATACTCGCCCGGTTCGGCGTGCCCCAAGCAATTGTCACCGACAACGGAACACAATTCACCGACAATAACTTCCAAGACTTCGTCATCAAACTGGACACGAAGCAACACTTCACGTCGGTCGAGCATCCCCAAACAAACAGGCAAGCTAAAGTGACGAACAGAGTGATCCTGCGAGGACTGAAACGACGACTATGTGACGTCAAGAAAAGATGGGTCGAGGAGCTGCACATCGTCCTCTGGGCCTACAGAACAACCCCGCACTCCACTACCGGGGAGACCCCATTCCGTTTGACTTACAGAATGGAGGCGGTGATTCCCGTGGAAATAAGGGAACCCTCAAGAAGAACAGAGTCTCCACTCGACGAGGAGACGAACGATGAGGCCCTCAGGGAGGAGCTCGACTTCGTCGAAGAGATAAGGTCGGACGCATCCCTCTGAGAAGCCTCACTCAAACAGAAGATAACTTTACGTTATAACAACAAAGTTATTAAGCGTGATTTTCAGGTGGGCACCCTAGTCCTATGAAGGAACCAGAAAGATTCGCGAGAAGGAAAACTCGCGGCGAACTGGGAGGGCCCCTACCGCGTCCGCGCGAAAACGGGGACAGGAGCCTACTACCTAGAAAATCTAACGGGGAGGAACTTGCTCGGCCATGGAATGCTGAGAAGCTTAAACAGTACTACGGTTAAACACTGCCTGCGACACAGCTACGTCGCGACCATGGGGGTGCACTAAGGTACAGGCGCGACTCCCCTTCACGAAACACGAAGACAAGGGTCCGCGTTGTGTGTGCGCGAGGACCCTTGGTCCGACGAGGATCCCTCAACCAAGCTCCGTCGTCGTCGTACCAATCAGGCATAACACCCAGCTCGCAATGGGAAGTTCACGCCACGAAGCTAAGACCTCGGTCGAGCTCTTAGCATCGTTAAAGGCCATAATACATCTCCGGCCACTCGACCAGTTCCCCACACAGTCGAGGACCAACAAAGTCGAGCAAACCCCCAAATTACTTAGACAAAAAACAACAAATATGTCAAGCATACAAATATCACACACACAAATAAGCAAAAGACAAAGTATTAACCGGGCAGAAGCCCATTGTGCAAATAGTACAAAAATGTCATGAAGCCCCTGGCACACAGGCCGAGCAATTACAAAAACCACGGCGCGCAGGCCGAACTAAACAAAGTTAAAAGAAAATTGGCGCGCAGGCCAAATAAGCTAAACAAAAGAAAAGCTAAGTATCCACGTCCTCCTCGGGTTGCTCTTCCTCCACATTCTCGTCATCATCATCGGACGCTGGTGGGGCAATCTGACCATCGACAACCTTGTGATAAGGTCCAGTCCCCTCGGTGATGAGGTCGGGATTCAACACTTGGAGCTGCCTCAAGGCTTTAGCAAATCCCAACCCGACAGACTGGAGGACATCCTGCTCAGTCTGCCTCAGCTTTGAGATCAACTCAGCTCGAGAGGTCAACAACTTGTCATCCTCAGTTTCCTCTTCAGCAGGTCGGACAGCCCGCTCTAGCTCGGCGAGTCTTGCCAGGAGATTTTTCCTCTCCTCAGCAGCTTTCTCCAACTTCTTTTTCAGCTGCCTCTGAAGCTCGACCTAGGTCTCGTTCTATTTCTTGCACTCCGCGAGGTCATTGCTCAGCTTCTTCATTTCAGCCTCAACGGATTTGAAGCTATTCTGCAATCTAGTCAGCTCCGACAACGGACAGGTTTCATCATTCAGGACTAGCGCGGTAGCACATACCCGCATCATCGCGGTCATATCATCCACCAGGGATTTCCTCCTCGAAACCTAGTCAACACCCAAAACGGCTTGGGCCTCGGAGGCAAGGACGGACGGGGAGTTGTCCCCCGAGAAAAAATTAGGCCTCAAATGACAAGGTGGGAACACAAACTTGTCGCGGAGGGGGGGGGCTCTTAGTGAGATCGACATGCGTCTGTTCGATGGTCCTTTGTTTCTTCGGGGACCCCTACGAGTCTGGAGATTGACTGCCCTGAGGTGAGCCAGAGGAATCCCCAGACCCCGAGATGGGGCCCTGCACCTACTGTCGAAGCTGCTTGACCCGCCCTTTGCCGGCTCTCTTCGAACCTCGAGCTGATGTCAGCTTCTTCACGTGTTCCTTCAAGGTCGACATGGCACCTGCGGAAAAAGAGAGCAAACATCAGTAAACCAACAGTAGAAATGATAACGGGGCCCGAGTCAGGGACGTGCCCACTACCTAAGAACCAGATAGCCTCCTCCTCGGTATCACACTCGAATAAGACCTTTGTGTTTATGAGTCAGGCTTTGGTAAATGTCTCTCCGCATGCGTTGGTTATGAAGTTTCCGTCCTGGGTCACCAACTTCGCTTTGCTGAAACCTTGGACAAATTTCACTATCTTGTCGTAAGCCTGCTGGTCCTCCTCGCCCAATGTACATGGACTAACGATATAGCTCTCAATGCTTAGCTTGAAGTGCTCCTTTGTCCATTCCAGGGGCACTTCGATTCGAGGACCTCCTTCTGTCGACCACCTTCCACCTCTACCGTTCTAAGGTTGTACAAGGTGTCGGTGGCTGCACGGGTGAGAGGCTTGATAATGAACCACTGGGTTTTGAAGTTCCGGACAGAGTCCATGTATGCCCGAAACAGCCTCCCCGACTGCTTAAACGACACCCAGCTGTGACGGCCCTTCATCGTTTGTCGTTGTAGGTGGACGATCTGGAAAAAAAGTGGGACGGTGGCCTCAACGTCGAGATATTTATAAACGAGTTCGTAGGCCCGCACAAAGGCAATAGCGTTTGGATGGAGTTGGGAAGACGCTAGGTGCAACCAAGAGAACACTCCCATTTGGAAACCACTGAAGGGCAGACGCATGTCTGCCACCTGAAATGCAAACTCATGCATGGGAAATCGTGCCCTCCTGAACGTCGAGCATATCCGGTGATGCTCTGGTGGCCTATACGCCAGCCAACTCAGCGGGGAACCTGCGCGGACATCCTCGATAGTGGCGAAGGTGCCGGGACCACCGGGAACAAATAGCCAGGGAAAGCCCAGAGGCTCATCCCCAACCCAATCCTCGGGCGATCGAGCACCACTCTCCAGCGCCACGGGGGAGTCGGGCTCATCGTCCGTTTCAGTATTCCCTTGAATCCACTCGGCAGCCATTTTTACTTGAAAAGTAGAGGAAACCGGTGAATTCGATATCCTAGATCAAATTCACCCTTCCACCGCTGATCAAGTGAAAGGGCGAAAAGGGGATGCAGGGAACTACTCAGTGGAACGGCCCCCCGACCACGATGATCGGGGAAACGTGCATGTGTGTTCTGTATCCCTGTCACACGTCCCCGAAACACTTACCCCGCGTCCTCGGGACATTCATCGAACGTCCCCGAGAAATTCATCGCGTCTCTTAGAGACCTTCAACGGGCCCCGAGATATTCATCCAAACTCCCCGACGCATTCATCAAGAACCTAAAGAAGCTCCGCCGTTTTCGCCGGAAACTCCGTGGCCTCCCCGGGAACTTCATCAGTTCGTCGGAGGAACCACCATAGAAAACGTAAAATGGAAAGAAAGGGATAGAAACTTACTTGAGACAGTGGTTGTGAGTTTTCGGTACGACGGCATACGGTGGCGAGACGGTGGCGAAAAACAGGAGAAGAAGAGAGAAACTCAGAGCGAAAAAGAAGGAAACGTGCAAATGCCACGGACTGACTCCTATTTATAAGGCCATCACGAGACTCGAGGCGCCCCTAGACACTCGAGTACCCTAGCCCTAGCCTTAGCCGCCCTATGCAATAATGGTGAGTGACACGTGGCACACAGATTCCCGCGTGCGTCCTTTTGCTTGCCTTGATGCCCGAGTCCACGTCTTCTCATCTCCTCGCTTCGTCGCCCAACGACGACATAGGAAACTCGGGCAGACTTCCATCTCCGAGGCTCCTGCCCGACGAGCACCCTTTGCTCTTGGTTCCCGACATTTTCACCATCTTGTTATGCCGGGAACACTGCCCATTTGACGAGTCTCCCCGACAAAGGATGACCCGTGGACATCAGACAACCATCTCTAACCTGATATTTCGAGCACCCTTACTCTGTCCTCGACATCTGAGCTGATCCTTAAGTCATTACTCTGACACTTCAGAGCAACGACTTGGGGGGCTCCTGTTCTAGACTGGGCCGGTGCTTGCACATCGGTCGAGCAGGCCTAACCCAATACTGATGTGGCCCAATAAGTCCCAAGTCTGCCCAGCACCGAGCACGCTCGAACCTCCTCGTCGTCGAGCACATGCTGGCCAGACACTGTCGAGTAGGGGCTTCATGTCTCGGGGAACACGTCACGTTTCTCCTCGATCTCCACGGGCTCTTCCTCGCGAGGACACGTCATCATGTAACCTCCCAACTCCGAAAAAGTCGGTCTGCCCACCTACCGGAGATCTCGGGACCGTTACCCTAGGGCGATGACCATGTGCTGGTCTTCCTTACGCCACGTAAGCCCTGACAGTCACCTATATTGGGCCTTGCAATTCAGTCCAGTGCAGGTGACCGTTGGCCCCGCGCTGGGGGCAGCCTATAAATACCCTCTCGCTTGAGAAGGTCAGGTTACACATTACATTCTAACTCACTTTCACTTTCTGTATTTGCTTACTCCCATTTCCCGACTTTGACATCGAAGTACCTTGCAGGTACACCCCCTGACGTTTCATGACTACCGGAGTTGCGGAGCTCACGACGTTACTGACCACTAATCTCCTTTCTGATCAGGTACGATCAGGTATGTCTTGTTGATTTTAAACAAGATGTGAATTATTTTTAGATATAAACTAAAACATTTCACAATTCCAATTATTTTAAAAATAAATTCTTTCATACCTCAATCCAAAGATATCCTAAGTGCTTTGAAGATCGATAACAAGCTTATTTATCCTATGCATATTTATGTTTGTTAAGTCATAATTGAAACGTCGAAGCGTGTATTTTATCCTAAAAAAATAAATGTATCAATTTCTTTATTAAATTGAATTATTCCCGTGATAGCTTGAATAAAGTCTATAATATTAAAACAATTTTTTGTGTGAATAATTTCTTTTTCTAATTTGTATAATGTGTTATGGTTTTGTAGAAGAAAGAAGAAAATAAAGCATAATGAAAGAAAGATTAAAGAATATATCCCTTTCCCTCATTTGATCGCATTCTAAAAGTCAAAGGAAAGAAAATTTTACATAGGCCCCACACAATAAAGACATTAATACCCTTATTTTTCCCATATCGAATGTAGCTTGGAAGCTATGAACGTAAAAAATACTACATATTTTTATTTGTTTCTATTTTTATTTTAAATAAATATTTGTAATAATATAATTAAAATAATAATTACACAATTTATTTGATAAATGAAGTATTATTTATTTATTCGTCAAAATATATATCTTTCCTTTTTTTTCATTTTCTATTCTCTTTCACTTCTATAAATCATCTCTTTAATGTCCATTCATTTGACTACTTTCCTCCACTTTCTTTTTCATATAAACAAATTAATAAAACTATTTTAATTAAAACTTGATTTTATAATTTTTTTTTATTTTATGTTATTTTATATTAATCAGTTACTAATTTTATCAAAAATCACAAAATAAATCGGCTATAAATTTAACGTTTATTATAACTATCCCCATTACGAAGATTCGTTGAAGGAATTAAAAAACGTTTGTCAAGTGCAATGAACCACATTGCTTTTGGGGTTAAAAACTGTTGAATTCGGTGCCCGTCCGACGTCACAACCCAGCCTCCGTCGTGAAAAAAGTTAAATGGAAGTCGTAAGGAAAATAAAAGAGGGGTATTTCCGTAAACTCATGTGTCACAGTGACAAACCTGGCATCCGTAGCTTTTCGCAGTGTTTCTTTCGAACGCATTCTTCTCTCCCCGCACGCATTAAAACAAAACAAAAGTTGTTCTTCTTCCTTATTCTCATTATTCCCTGCGATTAGATCGTACAATTTTTGGAACCCTAATCTACCACATTTCATTTCACACCTTCATCGCAACCTCACAAAACACGCTGTTCGAACCAATCTTCTCCGTTAACGTCGATCATCTCATCACCGGAGAGTTATTACTTATTTTAGCCCTAAACATTCCTAGTCATCGATGGCCATGATCGGTAACGAAAGTTCTCGTCATTCCTCCGAGAACCTCCAATCGAGTCGGCTTCCGGTCTCCTCGCCTTGGAACCAGGTAGTTCGCGGCGAATCGGAGTTCGTTCCCGCCGTTTCTTCATCGGAGGAACCTTTTCCGTCCGCAACCACGGCGCTTGATGATTCTGGCTCTGTTGTGGAGAGCTCCGATGACGGTGGTGAGCACAATGGCGGCACTGATAAGAGACCTGCTTGGAATAAGCCTTCCTCCAATGGTGCAGCTCCGGAGGTACGGCCGGTCATGGATGCACACTCTTGGCCAGCGTTGTCTGATTCCGCTAGAGCTTTTACTAAATCGGAGTCATCAAAGGGTTTGTTAGACGGATCTTCTGTTCCTCAATCGCAGGTTTGTTTCCGTCGGGATTCACTATAGTATTTCAGTTATTAGTACTGCAATTCAAAAATTCCGATTAGTTAGACATCGTTGTTATCATGTTAATTTCACTGTTGTTATCATGGATAATAAAGATTGAGATAAATTTCAGCAGGTTAGGATCATTATGCAATATATGTTAGATTAAATCAAAGATGCATTATGTACTTCACATTCAAATTAACTTTTCTTATTCTTTTCACCGCATAATTTCGAAAATGCAGTGAAAATTGCTTTCAAGCATGTGAATTGCATAATGCAAATTAACATTTTTGGTCTGAAGTTATGGAAAATACACAACTGCTGAAGCATGTGAAGTGGGAACATTATTAGATCAAATTGCTTTGTCTTCACAATTAGATGAATTGTTAAATGCTGTCATTTTTCACTTTGTCGACATATTCATATATGCTCTTTGTTTTTTATTTTTTGTTTGTATGCACATCGATATTGCCATTGTTTTAAGTGCCAATTATAGGGTATGGAAAGCACGCCTTCTTCCTCTTCCCAGACGCAGAGACAAATTGAAGATCATGTAAATTTAAACAGTATGGCACCAACTCGCCAGAAACCAATCAAACACAACAGTTCAAATGCCTCTTCTAACGGGGGCCACACACAGCAGTCTGCCCCCCAAGTTGCTATCGTTTCAACGGGATCTCACAACTCTTTTTCCAAAGACCATACACAGAGAAGTGGGTCTGTGTCCAGTGATCATCCACAGCAGCGTAATTCATTTAGAAATCGTAGTAATGGTCCGCATCAGCGTGGAGATGGTTCTCACCATCATAACTATGGGAACAGGCGTGATCAAGACTGGAATAGTCGTCGAAATTTCAATGGTAGAGACATGCATGTGCCACCAAGAGTTTCTCCAAGAATAATAAGGCCATCCCTGCCTCCTAATTCTGGACAATTTATTCATCCACAATCATTGCGGCCTTTTGGTGGTCACATGGGATTCCATGGTATGTTGTATTGATGTCAAGATGATTTCTCTTATGATGTGAATATTCTCTGATTTCTGTATTCATTTTCAGAACTAGCACCTCCAGTGGTATTTGTCGCAGCTCCACCTCCACCTCCACCCCTGGATTCACTAAGAGGTGTTCCCTTTGTGCCTCCAATGGCACATCCCGCACTTTATTATGCAGGGCCAGACCCTCAGTTGCATAGTATGATAGTTAGTCAGATTGAGTACTATTTTAGGTACGGCTTTTGCTTTGGTCTTCCAATTTTTGTATTGCATGCATTTTTATTTGTTAAGAAAGTTGACTGTAGACAATAACACAGCTTTTCTATTGCAGTAATGAAAATTTAGTTAGGGATACATTCTTGCGGCAGAAAATGGATGACCAGGGCTGGGTTCCAATAAAACTAATTGCAGGCTTCAAAAAAGTGAGTAGTTTAGTGTATATGATTGCTTTTTTTGTGCGCGTATGAGAGGGATAGGCGGGAATGGATTATATTTTTGTTTTTATGGCTGACTCATAACACACACACACAATTATTATCCACTTATTTACTAATTTTGCCGCTGCTTGGAAAGGATCAAGTCATGACTGATTTATTGCATATGCAGTGTTTATTTTTGATAAGTATTCTGTTATAATATTTTTGTTTGTTCTATGGCAAATTGACATGACAATGGTGGCAGCACTTGTTGTCTCCCCATGGCTGCAGAATTCTGGTCATATCGCCAAAGCTAGCATCCTATCTTATACTATTTCAAATCGTCTGAGGAATTAGGCTAGTATATCTCCTAATTTGTGGGGATTGATGTTATGGTCTTTATTTTTCCTTTGAACCTTCTTTTGCTTTCATTAAGATTTGCAGTTCTATTTAAGGAATCTGGTCTCAAGTTGTGATTAGTTATGCTGTGTATCTCGAAATTATACCAAGAAAACAAAAAAAGTTGTTTAAAGTCTTGAGGAAATGTTTATAGCATCTGGACAGGAAATTTTTCAAAGACAAGGCTATGCCCTGACTTTTTATTTAAAAAATGTTCAACTCATTCATATTAAATTAAAATATTTTTTCTATGATCCATATCTTTTTTAAACGTCAGTGAGATAGAATCGGGAAACATCGCCTACCAGGTACTATATGTTACATGAATATTTTTGCCTGTGTTGGCCTTCTGCAATAGCGCCTTTTCTCCCACTCCCTTCAGTGGAAAAAATGGGTTTGATAGTTATAAATGAATGTATGCACTATGAACCAAATAAGAAGAATAAAAAGCTTTTAGGAAGATTTGAAATTTGATCATTTTAATTTTCACTTTTTAATTCTGTTCTCTTGGATTTGTAATTATGGTCTGTTTACCATAGTAAGGATTACTACTGTGGTTATCATTATTATTATTGGTACTACAATCTGCTCATAACAGCTAAAGTAGCTTATTTAACGGATACAGTCATTGTTGTGCTTGTTATATGGTGGTTATAGACAAAGTATTGACCATAAAGATCTGTATGTTTTGTTATTGATGTTGACCAATGCATAGGGGCCTTTTCTAGGCCGCTTTTCTCACGCTCCCTTCGGTGGAAAAACACGGGTTTGATAGTTAAATGAATGTATGCACAATGAACCATGTCAGAAGAATAAAAAGCTTTTAAGATGAGAAGTTTGATCCTTTTAATTTTCACTTTTTAATTATTTTTTCTCTTAGATTTGTAATTATATTCTGTTTACCATAATAAGGATTAGGCAAAATACCTTTTTAGTCCCTTAACCATACCCTTGGGTTCAGATTGGTCCCTTAATTTTTTTTCGTGTCATATTGGTCCCTAAACTCTTTAAAATGTACCATGTTGGTCCTTTTCGTCTAATTAGCGACAGAAAAATTCAAAAATTAGTCGCTAAATTCATCGTTACTACTGTTATTATTATTATTGGTACTACTATCACCTCATAACAGATAAAGTAGCTTATTTAATGGATACAGTCATTGTCATGCTTATGATTTGGTGGTTATAGACCAAGGGTGGACCATGAAGATCTCTATGTTTAGTTATTGATGTGGATCAATGCATATTTGATTTATAAGTAATTGCATTTAAGCATAACCCGCAAAATTATATGCTCTGGCGTGTATACAGAATTTTATCTACTGAATTATTTACCATCATAATTATGGCCGATGCTGGCAAGATGGAACTGGATATGTAAATGTGTACGACTATGCATGTAATACCCGTTTCAGGCTCCAGCGTGTAGTTTGTACTTATACTGTTGACTATTTTGTGGTTTACTTTATTAATTATCATTTACATCTTGTACTGCGCTGTTTTCTTGTTTTCCAAACCCGTCTTTACTGTCTTAAACATTCTTTTATTTGGATGTGAGTTATAGCATTATGTTTTAATTAATGAAAATCTTCCACTTGACAGGTCATGCTTTTGACAGACAATATCCAGCTTATAATGGATGCAGTTCGAAGTTCATCTGTTGTTGAAGTGCAGGTACTTTTCTGAATGTGTCATACAGAAGTTTTAGTTTATAGTTTTTGAATGGATTGACAATATCAGTTGGAATATGAATGAAAATGATAATTCTCACTTACCTTGTTTTATCAAATCTTGAAACTCTTGTTTTGAATTTCTATCTTTCTCACTTTTACTCTTCTATCAATTATTTTTTTCTGATTATTGCATTGGAAATTTGTGTTTATAATTTGAATAGATGTACTATTCCATTGGAATGTCTAGTTTAAAGAACTTACTAGACTATTTGAATTTTCCCTGCTCTATCAATTTCTTGAGCCTTTTGTTTTTATTTTATTTCTTTATTTATATTACAGGGAGACAAAATAAGGAGGAAAATTGATTGGAAAAAATGGATCATGCCTCCTCCTGTTCAGTTTCATAATGTTGAAACTCCAGGAGTGCTGACTCATGACGTGCTCTCAGAAGAAGTGCACAACATTTCCCTGGAGACCACTATCTATGCTGGCGCTGGAGGACTAGTTCAACCAGATAGCATAAATACTGGTCAAGTTGGCCATCATCACTCAGATGACTTTATTTCAACGAGAAAGTAAAGTTCCAAATGTGCTTTCGGCACATTGTTTTTTTTTGGTGAGCCATTAAAAGTTAAGGACACATGAAGCAGGTATCTAAAAACTATCTCACTTTTTTGCATGTGGCACAATGGGGAATAATTTCTCACGAGACATATTTAGGATAACATGATTGAGGAACGGGAAGAAAATTCCTATTGCAAAACAGAAAACAGGACTAAATGGCAAAGTTGAACCCCTCTCCCTCAAAAAATGAACACAGGCATTTCATTTTTATTTTCAATTGTTGTGGACCTAGTGGCACAACTGTTATTATTACTTATTATTATGGGATACATATATGTATGTTCTTAGCCTTAGAGGATGGTTTTGCTTGCTTGAATATTCTGCGAAATTTTGGCTTTGTTTTGTTTCCCGACTGTGCCTCAGCTGATTTTTAAAATTTGAGGTCAGCTTTAGCTTTCCACCAGTTTTAGGAGCTTTTTATTATTAATATGGCTGTTGTATGAGGAATGTGTCTGGTGATAATAGCTTCCTACTGCCTCTGAGGGAAGAGGAAGTATGGCTTTCTGGTGGCTGAGCTTGTCCTAGGAATGCTTGCTTGATGTCTCTTGCTATATACCGTCATTGTCATATATGGAATGACATTGGTACTCTAGCATTTTTCAGTTTTCATATTTGTTTTTACTCAAATTCCAACGACATCACATTGACCATGTGCGGTCGGTTACAGGTCATTTAAATTTAAAATTTAAGACAAGTTGTACAGGTTACAGCTGTGCACAGTGGAGACTACTTATCTATTCGGACCTAAAGACGTTGCATGAACCTGAACTTATATTTTGATATTTCTAACTTTCTATATTATCTTGATGACTTTCTCCCACACACGGTAATGATCCGCATTTTTTTTTTTGCGATTTATAGCTATAAAATTGTTTTAAATTTCGTATCTAATATTCATTATTATTACTAACATGTAGTATTCTACCAAAACAACTTCAAATGAAAACATTGAGTAAAACTTTAGAAATGCATGTTTTAAATGTGATACTTTAACTTAGTAGATATTAATGTTATAATATAAAGAAAACTCAAGGTAACTACATAAACTATTGATTTTCTTGACAAATTTTAACAAATTTAAATCTACATTATATTTACAGGAATTTTCATATCTACTTATAAATTATAGTTAGATATTTTCTAAGACATTTACCCTTAACAATACAATTTTTTAATTAAATATTTTCTAATATTAAACATAAGCATGAATGAAAATTTAGAAAAGGTTTGATTACCATTATAATACTACCAATACCTTTAGCAGCTGGAGAATTAGCTGGCTTCTCACAGATTACTCAGCGGAATTGCACTCTAAGAAATACTTTTAGATTTTGGAGATGCATCTTTTGATGCATTTTAAATATACCAAATATATGTATTAGTGAGTCACGCTTGTTTTGTAAAATAAAAAATTCTCAACATACACTTCTATAATAAATCTTGAAGTATACTTGTAAAGTGAAAAAATTGTAATATTTTGTTTTAGTGTCTTATAACATGGTTTCTTCCTAAGTAACAAGGACTAAATAAATAAACTAGTACAATGTTTTATGCCACGTTCCACATTTCTTAAGCTAGAAGGAGAGTGATGGAAAAGTTGTATGAAGGAATAACTAAGGGTGTGATTTTTAATAGATGAGGCGTGTCTTTATGTGTAATGAAAAGAAATGTATCAATTTGAAGTAATAAGGTGCTTCTCTATTTGCTTTTCCAAACAAGGCATTGGTTGGAATAATAGGGTGAAGAAAGAAAATCAATATATAATTGTGGCTTTAAATGTCTTCGAAAATGTACTTTTGAATTTATTTCAGAAGTGTATTTTCAGAATATTTTTTTTTTTTTATAAAACGAAGGAGTGACTCAATTACGTATAAATTTACGATAAATAGATATAGGTGAATTTAGAAATGCATCTTCGACTAAATTTTAGGGTGAGTTTCACTTATAATGTGTTTTGGTGAGACTCAAGGTGCATGTGAAAATGCATTTTTGAAATCTAAAGAGTATTTTTGGATTTTTATATGGTATTTTTCTACCACTTAGAATGTGATTTGTAATTTCCTATTCAACATTAGAGAGCTTCTCATCTATGGAGTTTATAGAACCTATTAATTTTCCAGAGTCCATAGTCTCAAATAATGTTAAGATGGAAGTAATTTATGAATATGATTTCAGGCAAATTTTAGTCTTAGAAAAAAAATCTTTTTCTAAATAATATTCTAAATTCAATTATGAAGAAACCAAATGATATAATGATTTTTTGATTAAAATAATCAAGTGAATTTAATCAGGTTGGTGTTTGGATATCATGATTGACTAATAATATGTATTTTAATCACTCAGTGGATTTTCGAAAAACATAATAAGAAACTGATAGGATGTGACAAGATATGGTAAATGTTGTATGTAAGTAGTATTGTGCAATTGCTAAATAAAAAGGAGCATTTTTCATCACACAAATCTTGTTTCTTAAGCACCATCTGAATTTTCGGTTTTGTTCCTTGATTTCGGATGTGCACATTCGGACGCACTATTTTTTTTAAAAACGCTGATATATTTCAGAAGTGCACATCTGGAAACATTCCTGATCTGCAGATCCGAAAAACAGCAGAATTTTATTTATTTATTTTTAAATCGGTTTTTTTGCTTGGTCGCATATGTTAATAAATCGTCGCAACTTAATATACATTTGACAACATCCATATATAAAATAAAATGATATATATATATATATATATATATATATATATATATATATATATATATATATAAAATAAACTTCTGTCAAAATACAGTGCATACATGTAATATAAATATGATACATAAAAAAAAACTACTGCGTATGGCGAAGGATCTCTCCTGGCTCCCCTGCTTCTCTGCCCCTATCCCCAACCTGGATCGATGTCTGCGGTACTGAAGTGCCCCCCCAGCAATCGCAATCATCCTATCAACGGCAAGTCTGGCACCAGAGCCCTCAGGGAGGTGACCGTCCGCAATGGTCTGCTGTCCTATCTGTACTATCTGACGACAGAGTGGTAGTACATCCTGAGTATGGTCCAGCTGAGACTGTCGCTCCTCTAATATCTCCTGATAAGCAGGTCTGGGTGGCGATCCCTCAGCAGTGGGCACCATGCATGGGTGTGAGACGGTGTAGAACCACACGATGTACCCGGCAGCAACGCTCCAGTCTGTCTTCACTCTGGTCGCCCGAGCCTCCTCCGGTACCAAGTGGGACTGGTAGTCAGCATATAGCTCATCTATCTGCCTGCGGGTCAAGCCTAGAGGAGCAGACTCATAAGGCATCCTGGGGATCGTATGCGTATAACCGAACTGATGCAAGACGCGCTCCGGGAGGTATCAGGCAGTAACGGTCGAACTGCATGCCAACCATCCTGAGAACAAACAAACCTCATCGAACGGGCGCGTCACACGGTGAGCGGCATAGGGGCAATACAAAAAGTCCTCAGCAGCCATGCGATCTAGATACACTTTGAAGGGGTCCGGCGCCTGGTTTCCTATGAGCAGGACAAATGCAGCAGCACGTGGCATATGCTCAGTGTACCCCTGAACACTCCCCCAACCAGTAATGTAGGGAAAGTGCTGTAAAATCCACGCCTGAAATGGAAAACATAACATGGGTGTTAAACATTATAATGAATACAGAAAGAAAAGAAATGAAAAAATCACTTAGAATATTAGATTGTTACCACGTATAGCGTACAACTGCCTGCCACAGTCTTGGCTGCCTAACGGCAACCATCAGAGAGCCTGGAATAGGTGAATGTCAGCGCAGCCGCCCCCCAGTTATACCCATGGATCTCTGTCTGATCCGAAAGGTACCTGAGGTAGACGATATCAATATAATAGGCGTTGGTGTCCACAAACACCTGCGTGCCCAGCAAAAACAAGTAGTAGCATCTCAGGCACGCGTCCTGTGGATCGCTACCTCAGCTGGATCACTATCTGCCCGTCCTGCCTCTGCAAGCGCCTCAACAAATCTATCCACCAGAAACGAGAACCGGACGTGTGCGCCCCTCAATTATTGCACCTCCGCATGTGCCTTCTCTGGGCTAGCCCCAAGCTCTGTAACCAGCAACTCCATGCCGTCTGCCTTCGTCATCTTACCGTGACGGAGAAGGGTATCCGTGATCGGTAGATGTAAGAGGCACGAGATGTCGTCCAGCGTGATCGTGATCTCGCCGTACCGTAGATGGAATGAGGATGTCTCAGGGTGCCATCTCTCAACAAATGCCATCAGGATACCGTACTGAATCTGGGAATACCCAATCCTAGACAGGCCTCCAAGACCAGACTCCGCAAGTGCAGACGTGAACCACTCAGCCTCTGGCAGCATCTCAATCGTGTCCATAACCTTGCCCCCATGGTTATATAACTTATGTGAATCCTTCTCCTGAAAATTTCCAAATAAAACAATGTTACAAATGAACATATTTTCAACGAATACAATTCTATAAATAAACCGAGAAAGGTTACCTGTCCTAGCCAGACATATCTGACAGTATGCTCAGAGTACCCCACGAGTAGGGACATATCAGACGGTCCCTCGGGGTAACCGCCCAACTCATCGAAATCATCATCAGCGTCAACACCCTCATGTGCTGGGTGATCACCCTCTGGAACTGGAATAGGAACAGGAACAGGGGAACGAGGAGGAGCAGCTGATGGAGCTGGAGTCTCCCGAAGAAGCCTGCGTGCGGACTGGGACCCTGATGAATTAGCAGTAGAATCCCGATGCCTCCGAGATGTAGAATCGGCGACTGACGGGGGAGTGGCCTGAACCTGTGATGTGGAAGTGGCCTGAACCTGTGATGTGGATGGCTGTGGTGTAGGATGTAGTGTAGGATGTCCCTCAGCTGTAGGGGCTACCTCAACTCCCTCTGCGCCGGAAGCCTCGGCTGTAGACTGCACCCGCTCACGTCGGACAGATGCGTGCTGAGCTGTCCGTCCATGTATGGTACGATCGTCTCTGTCAGCCATCTAATCTGCAAAGCATAATAAATAAATTAAATTTTGTTTAAAAAAAATTAAACAAAAACAAACAAACAAACAAACAAAATAAAAAAAATAAAAAAATAGTCTTCCGGATGTGCACATCCGGAAACACTCAGAAAACTAAACGTTACAATCTTTCCGGATCTGCACATCCGGTACGTATTTTGAAGTTTAAAAATGGCAGCCATGGCCACTGTAACATACAAAAAGGCATTTTAATGCCCTGATCATCCGTTTGAAGCAGTAAAAATGAGCTACATTGTCTCTAACCTATGTTATTCATACAACCTAACAATTTATACACCTAAATGTCTACTCTAAATCGATTACTCGAAAATTACTCCGAAACGCTAAAATTTGAAAACTTACTGATTAAAATGAGATACGGAGGATTTGGAGTATGTTGATCATTGTAGAAGTTGCTCTGCGCCGAACTCGAGTGGAAAAAATCGAGATTTGTGGTGATTGAAAATTTGAGAGTTTGAGAGATTTTGGAAATGGAAAAGTGAAGAATGAGGGGGAGGAAGAACGTCTGACGCGAATTAATAAGAAATCCTTCTGGAAGTGCACATCAGAATTGTTTTCGGATATGCATATCCGGAAAAGCTCTGCGTTTTTTAAAAATTTGGTGCGTCCGAATGTGCACATCCGGAATAAGGGGGCAAAAAAATAATTTCACGTGGTGCCTAAGAAACTTGGGCGGTGCATTAAAAAATGCTCATAAAAAGAAATGACCGACACAATAATAACCAATCTTTAAGAGTTATAGCTCGTAATCTCTCACTTGACCAAACTACAATGGACAACAATCCGATGACCACTATTTGTCATCTTTATTCAATTTAAAACATATTGAATAATATAAATTTAGCCTAGTTACTTAGGCTTTTGGCATCACGCCTAATATAAACAAACTTGGTAAGAGACATACTAAAGATACTCCCCCCTTCCCGACAAAGTTTTACCTTGTCCTCAAGGAGAAAACTAGTTGATGGTGTCAAAGGATTCTTATGATGTTTCAAACTCGGGCATTTGCTTCCACTAAACCAAGGCTCCAATGGGACTAGCAGGAGCTGTCTAAACAACTTTGATATCACGAGGTTCCACATCCATTTCCATGTCCTCAGTCAGCATATGTGGTAGGGGTTATAGCTTAACATCAGGGAAAATCTCCTTCATAAGTAATGAAACATGAAAGACTGAGTGACTTTTGGTAGCAAGTGGCAATTTCAATTGATAAGCAACCTGCCCAAAAACTTTGGTTATCTTATATGAACCATACAATCGAGGACTAAGCTTCTCATTTATCTTCTTTGCCAAAGGTTTCAACCTGTATGGTTGCAACTTAAAGTAAGCAAAATCACAAAACACAAAAGAGATGTCGCGACAATGCTTACTGGCTTGTTGCTGCATCTGATTATGAGCCTTTAGTAAATTGGCTTAGAGTTCCTTCAAAATGGCGTCACGCTGCTATGCTAGTCTAGTAACTTCAACCATAAAAGATGGAATAGTTGTGCCTTTTATAAGGTGATGAGGGTCACGACTATAATGGGCCTGGAACAATGTCATTTTAGTCGAGCCATTATAGTTGAAGATGAACCAAAATTCTACTCACCCATGCCATTTAAACCATAACCTCAATTTAGTACATGTGGACAACGAAGATATGTCTCCACACACCTGTTTACCACCTCTATTTAACCATCCGTTTGAGGTTGATATGCAGTATTAAACTTTAATTTTGTACCAGTCAGCCAGAAACTTTTAGTCCAGAAATTATTGAGGAAGACTTTGTCTCTGTAAGATATTATTCTTGTTGGGAAACCATGTAAACTTACAATCACTTGGAGGAACAGTTCATCCACGCTTTTGGCGGTGGAAGGGAATTGATGTGGAAGGGCAATGAAATGGATATGTTTAGTAAAGCGGTCAACCACCACCAATATAACATCCTTTCCATAGCTCTTTGAAAGACACTCAATAAAATCCATGGAGATATCAACCCATACATGTTGTGGGATAGGTAAAGGCTATAGTAAACTTGATGGAGATAAAGTTTGATATTTATTTTGCTAACATCACAAGATGTCATAAAGGACTGGGTGTCTTTTTTCATTCCCTCCCGATATACCAAATTTGATTTTTTTTATAAGTTATACAAAAATCAGAGTGACCACCCACTCTTGAACCGTGATATTCTTTCAAAAGGGTTGGTATCTTAGATGAATTCTCGGGAAACGCCAGTTTTCCTTTATATAATAACTTTTTATCAACAAAAGTGAAATATGGATGTGATTGAGAATGTTAAATCAAATCTTGGATGATACGTTGAAAGCCTTGGGCGAGACTGCACCTCGGTTTCCCATCCTCCAATTCTGAGAACTGAACCATGGAGAGAACGCAAAAAATAAAACGCATCTACAACCCCATTATCACATCCTAGCTTGTAAATAATATCAAAATCAAAGCCCATGAGTTTGGAATTCCATTTAAATTACTCCTCTCCCAGAACACATTGATCAATCAAAAACTTTAAACTTTTTGGTCTTTTTGTACAATGAAATATAAGTAAGGACATCATTTTTGTACTTCCATCACAATGGCCATCAATTCTCTTTCATAAATTGACTTCCGTTTAACAGGATTAGACAATGGTTGACTCAAGAAAGTCTCTGGTCGACCATGTTGCATTAAAATAACGCCTAAACCTTTGTATGAAGCATTTGTTTCTATCACAAATGACAAGTTAAAATTTGGAACCGTGAGCACTGGCAATTCGCTCGTTGTCTTAAATCTAGAAAATGCATTATGCCCCTCCCCATCCCAATGAAACCTATCTTTCTTGAGCAATTGGGTTAGAGGCCTTGCTAACTTACCATAATTCTTCACAAAGCGCTGATAATACCTCGTTAAACCCAAGAAACCCTTTAAGAACTTGAGATCTTTGGGTGTTGGCTAAGTAAGCGTTACGTCAATTTTTTGAGGGTTTGTTGCCGCACCTTGGGCTGAAATGATATAACCTAAATAATCAAGTAGTGACTGACCAAAAGTGAATTTGTTGAAATTTTCTAAGAGTTGATTCTTCTTAAGAAGTGATAAGATAATTTGAAGGTGAAATTGAAGATCCTTGTGATTTTGTTGTACACTAAAATATCATAAAAAGACACCAAAGAAAACTTCCATAAATAATTCTGGAAGACTTCATTCATTGGTTCTTGAAATGTGGATGGAGTATTCGTCAAACTAAACCAAACCAAAGGGCATGACAAGAAACTCATAATGGCCTTCATGAGCCAGGGATGCTATTTTAGGAACATCCTCTGGTCGCATATGGATTTGGTGATATCCTGATTTTAAGTCCAGCTTTGAAAAAATAGTGGCCCTCCTAACTCATCTAATAATTCGTCAATGATTGGGATAAGAAATTTATCTAGAACTGTGATCTTATTCAAGTCCTGATAATCCATACAGAACCTCCAATTTCCATATTTCTTCTTCACAAGAATGAAAAGGCTAGAAAAAGGACTTACACTCTGACGTATAATCCCTGATTTTGCCATATCATCTAACAACTTTTTAATTCATGTCTCATAATAATCGGGGTATCTATAAAACCTCAGGTTGGGAATGATGATTCTTTCAAAATAGTTGAATGATCATGAACTCTTTGCGGGTGGAGTCCTTGGACGTCAGTAAAGACTTCTAGATAGTTGTCCATAATAGTCTGCAGCTATACTAGAAATTGTTATCCCGGTTCAGAAGACAAAGAAAGTACATACCATGTTAGTACAAAGCCCTCATTTTCCTTGTACAACTCATGAACGAGTGTCTTCAATGAAATGGAAGCTTTGTCTAATGTAGGAACTCCCTATAACACGTGACAACACTATTTTGTTGGAATTTGGAGAGTTAGTTCACAAAAGTTTGCACGAATTTCGCCTAGTTGAGCCAACTAATCCATTCCTAGAATTATAACAACTCCTCCAAGATCAAATATATAAAAATCTTGTATCACATGGCCCTGCATATGCAAACAGACAACCTCGCAATGTCCTTCACAAGGAATCATTCAACCATCTCCCACTTCCACCATGCATGCACATGTTATCACAATTGACAAACCCGATTCTTTCACCAAAAGGGTTGAAATAAAGTTGTGAGAGGCTACACAATCAACCAAAACAATGACTTTTTGACCTTCTATCTCCCACAATTTGATTGTTTTCTTCGAAGTAAAACCTGAAATGTTAAAGATGGAAAGGTACAGATTCTGGAATTCATTGACTACTATGTCAGCATTATTAATGTCACTAGAGTTAACATCGTCTTTGATTAACAACATATGAAATTGTTTATTAGCACAAACATGTCCCTGTACAAATTGTTCATCACAACAACAACAAAGTCCTTTGGTAAGTTTATCCTGCATTTTAGTATCATATAGCCTCTTAAAAAGCCCTTCACTGGTTGTTATGAGACTGATTTATGGTTAATTCTTGTAAATTATTGATTGGAAGAGTTTTAAGTGGGTTTTTTTGGTCGGGAGTTCCCAGGAAATGGTGTGATTTGATGTAAAGGACTAAGTGCAAATTTGTGGCATATGATCGTTCTATGCGGGTTAGGATAATACTTTATTCCGATCATCAATGTGTTGCGAAAAATCCATTATCTTAGGCAAAGAATCAACCTAATGCAATTTCAATTCAACCTTAATAACATCTTTCAAACCATTTAGAAAAATACCTTTCAAATATTCAGGCTTGACACTTCAAAGTAGTCCTGCATATAGTTCAAATTCATCATGAAATTCTTCAATAATACCAGTTTGTTCGAGACTCATCAAGAGTTCGTAGGTGTTACTCATTATCATTGGTTGAAACAACTTCAGAAGAACGACCTTAAATTCCATCCAAGTAGATTTGGAGAAGAAAATTCCCACCACTAATACCATGAAAATTTCTTTTCCTCCATGAAAACCCTGACAACCAACATTTTTTCTTCTTCCAGAATGCCTTTTGTAGTTCATTTTATTTGGTTGCATTAGATAAAACAACATATGTACAATATGTATTTTAGGCAACATAAGGAACAAGATGTTCCAACTTGTGTTTCAACATCTGAGTGTGATGGTGTTTATTGCTAAGAAGTGTTGTTTAACTAAAGTGCTTGACATAACCAGTTAAGCAAGAGTTGTTTAGCTTATGTGCTTGACATAACCGATTAAGCCAGAGATGTTTAGCTAAAGTGCTTGGGTGAACCAGTTAAGCAATATGCAAAGGCTTCATTAGAGTTATCTTTAAACGTCCTTCATTAGAGTTATGGTGTTGACTTCTTCAGAAGATGCAAAGGCTAATTTTGGGAAGAAGTTTGTGGTGTTAATCCAAAATCAACTTGAAAAGATTTGGATTTGTTTCAGTCAAAGAATAATTGATTCGATGTACCATGAAGGAAGATTTGGTCTAAGATTTACTCTACAAAGAAGACTTATATGAAGAAATTTATTTTGGATGTTCCAATAGGTGTGCTGCAACATCGGGTATATGTTAACTGAAAAATGTTAATGCAATTGTGGTGAAGAATGATATGTTGCAACATGGGGTCTCTATCAACAGATTGATATTAGTGCAGTTGTAGTGAAGAAGTGACACATGTGAAACACAATGTTCTAACATGTGTGCACCATCTTTCCCTGGTTTAGCAAGCTAATGTTATTGCTTTTTTGGGGCGAAAATCTGGTTACTATTTAATCAGATTTGTTGCTATATTTTTGTAATGCGTTTGTGTGATTTGGTTGACAACTGTTGAAGATCAAATCAATTTAAATGGAGATTTAAATTTGAATTTGAATTAATAGTATATCATATCTTTTGTTGGAGATCTTGATGGAGAAAATCAAATCCAACAATATATGTTATTATTCTGGACAAAATTAAATAAGAAATTCAAAGGAGAAAAGCCCTGAATTGCATTGTTATTTAAGGAGAACCTCACGTTTGAGGTGTGCACGTTTTGAAGATACTTAATGTTAAGGTTTATATTTTGAGTATTTTTTTGTGCATCACTCTAGCGTCTCCTTTCATATCTTAAGACATATAGTTTGCTTTGTTAGTTGAGTTGTAAAGCTTTGTTCTAAGACACTAAGTCTATGAGCTTGAGAGCAAAGTGTTTTTGGTATTCCACGCTAGTGGTATATTAGTTTTGAATCTATTTGTTCAACATCAGTCTATGTTTCAGTAACTTGACATAGTTATTGGTTTGTTTTAGTGGAGTTGTAAATTCAACATTCATTGCGTTAATGGTTAAGTTGATCACTAAGGGTTAGTGATTGAGAGAAAGTGAGAGGGGTTCTCATATTTAGGGGGGGGCCTAAATAGAAATTCATTATGATTAGGGAGATACATATAACTTCATAGGGTTTATGATTCTTATAAGACTAATTGTTCTAATTCGAAGTAGTGAATTTACTTTCTTAGGTAGAGTGCCCCCCATACGTATGTGTGGTTTCACTGAACTGGGTTACCAATTTCTTATGTTCTCTTTATTCCTTTTTTGCTTCATCATATTGTATAAGTTAAGATATTATACATTGTTGTCATACTGATGTATCACATTAGACTAATTGTCCCAACATCGTGTCTGACATCTGTCCCCTCATGAACATAATTTTCACCTTTCAACTCGAAATAACGCTCAACTCGATTGACCCATCAATACGCATCCTTGTTGTTGAAAAATAGGGATGGAAAGTTTCCTCCATCTTTCTTGCGGCTCACGATTATTGTAGGGGTTTCCAGCGGTGAAGCCTTATTGGTTATTCGACGAAGTGGAATCGTTGCGGTTGGAGGTCGCAATTGTGAGGCCACAAATAATCTCTTCCAGTTCATGAATGTGTCGTTGGGAAATTGCTTTCTCGACTTCTATACTCTATTACAATTCTTAATAATCTTTACGATATGTCATTAAATCGTTGTAAGTCTTCTCGAGAAATTTCAATCTTGCGTCAATCTTTGACCTTGTAAGTACCATGCATTGGATTGGTGCCACTGATACCAATGATAGGATCTGACAAGATATGGTAATTGTTGTATGCAAAAGCAATTACAGTAGATATGACTTTATTTAATGAAAACTCTAATAGACAATAGTATTGTGTAACTGCAAAATAAAAAGAAATAATTGACTCAATAATAGCCAACCTCTAGGAATTATAGAACCTATCTTCCTTAACCAAACCACATTTAACAACAATTCGATAACCCCTAGTTATCATCCTTATTCTATATAAAACATAGTATAATAACATAAATTAGGTCAATCTCTTAGACTTTTGGCTTCACGTTTAGTATAAATAAATTTGACAGGAGGTCTACAAACAAAAACATTTTTCTCATGCCCTTGTAACTTAATTGGTTCTCACCCTTACATTTTCCTACAATTTCAAATACTATATTTTTTGATCATAACTACTTTATGTAAAGTACAAATTTGAAGTGTTACATGATAAACTAACTAAGAACATCCACATGTAAAGAACCCACTTTAGTTCTTTAAGTGGCTCATATTAATTTTTTATATTATTTTATATTTTTTTAATTATTTAAACCACTCATCTACATTTTTTAAATATTCATACAATTCATAAAAAACTCTAAAATAGACCCTACAAAACACCACAATACACTCTACTTTTAATATTATATATATATATATTTAATGCAGCTTATGCTAAAAGAACTTTTGTTATTGTGTAAACGTTGTCCAATTCATGAACGATGCTGATACAAATTAATTATCCAAAAAATTCTGATATGAATGCTATAGAAATAGCGAAGACACGGCTAAAAACCACCGATATTCATGCTCTAAAAAATTACATTGAACTTGAAATTTTACCCTTACATTTTCCCACAATTTCAACAATACTATATATTGATTATAAGTACGTTATGTAAAGCACAAATTTTAAGTATTACGTGATAAACTAACTAAGAAATTTCGTTGTACTTGAAATTTTGAATTTTACGTTTTTTGGGTACTATTTTACAATACTTCTGTAAAATTCAAATGTAATTATATATTGTTAAATTCAAATGAGATTTTACACCCTAAATATTCTAATTTTTTTTTTAAAAAGTAAATAGCCATAAAAATTAAATCGTAAAATTACCATAAAACACATACATTGAGTGAAAAATGAAATTACCGTACATCTATAGTAAAATATAGGCCTAATACTCATTTTAGTCCCTTAGCTATACCCTTGAGTCTATTTTTGTCCTCTTTCTTTTAAAAGTTTCAATTAGGTCCTTTACGTTGTTAAACAGAATCAAACAAGTCCAAACAAGTCCTTTCCGTCAAATATTGATAAACGGCGTTAGAAATTGGGGAAGTGACAGCTGAGATGACGACAGACAGGACGTGGCAGCTGAGGTGGCATAATGGTTTTTTATTATTACATTTAATAATTAATTTTTACACACTTGAATATAAAATAATTGGTCTAAAGCCCATGTTCTTTAAAGTAGGAGCTCAATTATCAAGATTTATTATTATAGTGTTAAAAAGTGCTTTATAAACACTTGATATTATTACTAAAAATTCAATGTGAGACTTCAATAGAAAGAGTGTAGCCAAAAACTACAATAAGCATATCTTTGTTTTGGATTTACAGGGCTTTGAAAACTCCATCTCCTCATCCGACGTGAGATTTTCATCATTCTTAGCACTTAACTCTTAAGAACTCTCCTCCATCTACTGCTCAGTCTGTCGCTTGAGTGATTCTATGACACCTATCATACCTAGTGATTTGAAACAAAACTTTGAACATTATCAAATGCATAGATACTATGCAGTTGGAATAGAGAGTAAGTTTATGAACAAACTAATGTGGTCACATTACCAAGCTGCTTTCAGGACACTGAAGTATATTAAGGGGACTATAAGGCATGAAGTTTTGTTCCCTTCTGGTACTGAATCTGATTCAAAGCTGACATGCTATTCAGACTCTAAGTGGTGTGGAGATATAATTGACAGAAGAAGTACTTCTAGATATTTCTTCAAGTATTTAGGAGGTCCCATTTGTTGGTGCTCCAAGAAACAACCATTGGTTGCATTGTCAACATGTGAAGTTGATTATATTGCAGATGCTTTGTCTGCGTGTCAAGCTGTTTGGATTATGAACTTATTGCATGATCTGAAGATAAAGGTGAGCAAGATTGTGAGATTGATGATTGACAACAAATCAGTTATAAGCCTTGCTAAGAATTCAGTGCTGCACGGAATGAGCAAGCACATTGACACGAAGTTCCATTTTCTGCGCTATTAGGTTCAGAATGAAGTGCGTAAAGTTGTTCAATGTAGCACTCTGAAACAACTTGCAGATGTGTTGACTACAGCTATCAAGACTGTACATTTTATCCATTTGAGGGATGAAATTGATGTTGTTAATTTTAGTCTTGAATTTGAATTAAGAGATGGTGTTTAAAGTGTAATCCAAATTTAGTTAGTTAGAATTTCATTTGAGTTTCATTTAGGATTAATTTAAGATGCATTTAATTTTCTTTGTAGTATATAAAATGAACACAATTTTAATTTGAGAGAATTCATTGTGTAACCTTTTTGCAATACTCCTTCCGTCTCATAAAAGTCTTTCATTTTCACTTTTCTATGTCTCAAAATAAATACTTTTTTAGAATTCGAATACAACATTTATTATTTTTTTCACTACAATACCTCTAGTATTTATAAATTTTTACGTTTTTCAACAACTCCATTAATTATTACTCCCTTAATTCCTTTTTAATTGTCATTTTTTAATTTTTTACGCAAACCAATAAATTCAATAATTGTTATTACTTTTTAGACCATGATTTTTCTTTTGCCTATAATATCCCTAGCTTTTAATTATTTTCATACACATTTTTCTCTCTCCATAATATAATAGTTAGGACAATTTTGACAAATCTATAATCATTACTACCGTGAATTTTGAAAACGATATTTAAAAAAGAACATAAAATTATTTAAAAAATGACACTTATAAAAAAACAAAAGAAATATAAATAAGAGTATTTTAATAAAAGATATTAATTTTATTATTAAAATTAATATATCTAAATTTTTTTTAAGAATAGCGCAAAGTTCATATAAAACATTTATTATGAAATGAGTAAAATAATAAAAGTTATTTAGAATTTCCTCTCTCTTTCATATTTTATTATCATCAACTTTGTGTTTATATATATATATATATATATATATATATAAAGGGTCATGCTAATACACATCTATGTAGGTGTGCATTAGCATCATACACTTTAGTGTATTTTTGTTTGAGGTTCATCAATTTTGAGTGGAATCTATATAAAAAGATTAAGAAAAAAATTTAAAAAAAAATAGATATAATGTATATTTGTGTGAAACCCACAAATTTTAAGTGTATCTTAGCATTTTCCATATATAAAAGATTTGAATAATTTTTCTTTTAACCGGTCAATTTTTCTGGTCTCATTTTAAAGTATACCTCTATATGACTATTTATTTTTATGTCACTTCTACTTGGTAACTTTTTCCTAGCTAGCTTCTCTTTTCTCATGCTTACTTCTTCTCCAGCTTATTACCATTTTCAACAATCACTTCCATATGAAGCGAAGACACATATTTCTTTAAACCCTCTCCTATTGTTTTATTTCCTTACTAGGTACATGCAAAATGTAACCTCATTTTTATTTCCATTTCTATGAAGTTTTAGTTTACTAAATTTATTAAAGATCAGTAGTACTATTAGTTCAAAATTAGAGTAATATAGGAGTTTCAAGTTTCAAAAAATAATAATGCTTCTTAACCATTGTTTGATTGATTGTGACTCATCAAGCTAGCTTGAGTGTGTAGGTGTTCAGAGAGAATATCAATCAGAAAATGACCTTTGTTTATTTTTGAAAGGTGTTTTGTCCTATCTATAACTATAAAGTGTATTGTGTTCTGTCACCTACGAATGATATTGTTCATTGGTCTGAAAACGTGGAATGGTTATTAACCGTTGGATTTTTTATGGATGAGTCAAATCATATGTAGTTTGATAAACATAGAAGTTGTTGGAAACAAATTAAGCAGTGTGTGAAGAGGAAACCTATGATGGTTAGGTTTGATAGAGTAACACTTGTTCGAATGAGAGTTCACTATTTCGTTGGTTTTCCGAAAAAAGAGATGCATTTTTGACAAGTGTCAGCTCTACTTCTACAAACCAATCTCATGCTAGCAGTTGGAGATTGGCAAATTGGTAGAGGTAGGACATGGTATTCTAGTTTACTTTATTGACTTAATATCTCTTTTGATCCTTTACATTTATTCAATTTTTTTACTTTGTTTTTTAAATTTAAAAACATTACACGAGTCCATTAAATTTTAGTCCCTTCTGTTAATTTTTTTATGAAAAACGTTAAATATAGCTTTGTTGGACAGTTTAAAGCTGACTTGGAATTGTTTTATGAAAAACGTTAAATATAGCTTTGTTGGACAGTTTAAAGCTGACTTGAAATTTTTTTATTTAAGATTGATTTAAATATTAGAAATAAATAAAATAAGAAGCTGAAAGGTCCAGGAATACCCATCATTATTTTTGCCCCATTAATTTCTCTCAATTTCTTTTATCCTAACCACACAAACCTGTTTCCTACGTAAAGCTCATCTCTTTCATCACTCCCACACTCTCCGTCCATGTTCAACCAATGTCATTTATATTTTTTCATTTAGTCAAAACTATCCAACAATAAAGTTTTGATTTTTAATCTCACCCTTTTGACGGTGTTTTTTTATTAGAGTTTTTTCAACAACAACAACCACACCAAGAAGAAAGCCAAAGAAGATGAAAGCAAAAATCATAACTATTTCACAGACATTCAATTGTTGGAATTTGTTGAAATCTGATGTTAGATCTAGTCAGAAGAGGGAAAAGAATAAAGATTGGATTTTTTAAGATACCTATAAGTTGAAAATAAAATCAAATGCTAAGAAACAATAATAGTGCTGAAGAAACAGTTTCTTTCTTTGTTGTTTCTTTAGGAAATTGTTGAATTGAATATTTGTTAGAAGAAAATAGGGAGGGGGGGGGGGGGGGGGGGGGGGGGGGGAGAAAGAGGGGTTTATGTTTGTTTGAATTGATGGGAACACGGAAACTATTGAGATCAATTTTGGGTATTATAAATTAAAACTTTATTATGTTCTTCAGTGGTATAATAATATGGATTAGCAATTTAATAATTTTATGTTTGTGTTGAAGTTTTCTTTTAAGTTTAATTGTTAGTTGATGTATGATAAAAAAATTTGGATTTGTTTTAAAATTTTCTGGATTTTGATATGAATTTGTTGAAGGTGAGAATAAAGATAAAGAAAAAGAAGATGGAAGGAGATGAAGAATTGTCTACCTGACATGTCAATTCAACCCTAATTAACATTTTTTCATCAAAACTAACGGAATGGACAAAATAGTTTAACGGAAGAGAAGTTAAAGGATCATTACCTAACGTTTTTTAGTTAAGCAACCAAAGCGAAACTTCCCTTAAATTTAAGAGACCTATGGCCTAATTATGCCTACTTAATTTGTTTCCCAATAGTGTGTATTGGAGTTTTAAATAAAATAATTTTTTTTAAAAGAATAAAATTTCAATGTTTAGAAACAAATATTTTTTATGAGCAAATCACTCAAATTGTGTTCGAGTAAATAATTAAAAATAAAAACTTTATTTTAGAATTTATGTTTAGGATAATAATTTTAGAATACCAAAAATAAAATACATAATTTTTAAATTAAATTTTGCATTTTTAATTTTTTTAAACTAATTTTGTTGGGTCATCATGAAGAGCGATATGTTGGATCATGAGTAACGCACAAGTGAAAGAAATTACATATTTACCAAAAATCTTAAGATAATAGGTGTATGAGTTTTCCCACTTACAAAGTATTCAACTCCCATTTTTCTAAGCAATTTCAACTCACATTTGCACATAACAATCTCCTCCTTAAATGTAAGTTCATCCACTATCCTCATTTTCAAACAAAAACTCTTTCATCCACATACATTTATATACCGCTGTTGCGGACACTACAATGGAACATGCCGCTTAAACACCACATTGTTAGGATGAATCATAATGAAAAGCCTTCAAATTGAGTCAAGAGCAACACACAAGTAAAAAACACTACATATTCATCGAAAATATTAAAGTGATAAATATATGAGTTTCTCACTTATAAAATACTTAACATTCTATTTTCTAAACGGTAAGACTTCCAACTCATATTTGTACGCAATACTTTTAATTGTCTAATTTATCTACGTGATCTATCTTTAATCATAAACCATTTTTTGAAATGTTGGGTCCTTCGATATATATATATATATATATATATATATATATATATATATATATATATATATATATATATATATATAACTTTTTACCTATAGAATATATTTGATAGCAATATCACCTTTTAAGCTATAGTGATCTGATACATAAATCACATTTCTAGTGAAACTGTGAAAGTGTATGGTGAGAATTATTATAGCAACAGCTGCCCCCCTCTGTCTGGACGGTATAGTCTGCAAAGTGGAAACCTTTGGACATCCTTTTGGGAATGTGTTTGGTTTCCTAAAATCACAACAAGATCGACAGTGTTTTCCTTAACAGGGATAAGCGAGTGAATAATCGATCGGTACTAGAATCCTGCCTAATAATGATCAATTTTACTACGGTATTACTCCTTCCGTTTTAAATTATAAGACGTTTTAAACTTTTTACACAAATTAAAAAACTTAATTATTACTTTATGAGAAAAATAAATTATGTATAAATTTATAGTAATGCCTCTCATAATTATATAGGAGAGAGAAATTAAAAAAGTTGAAAGTATAAATAATAGTAATAAATATTTGAGGGTATATTGAAGAAAATGCCATTTATATTGTATTGGGAATGTAAAGTGCCTTACTCCCTCTGTCTCAAAATGAAAGTCTTTCTAGCCAAAAAATTTTGTCCCAAAATAAGAGTCTTTTTAAGTTTTCAATACAACTTTAATTAATTTTTATCAATTTTATCCTTAATAATTATTGTCTACACTACTCTCAAGATAATACATCACACCATATTTTTGTGACAACCAATAGTAATTATGGGTAATATTGTAAAATTGTTGCACTTAATTATTTAATTATTACTTCTCTTAATCTATGTATAATAATCTTAAAAAAAAATTATTTTGAGACAGAGAAAGTATAATTTAAGACAAATTTTTTTAATAAAATAATTTATAATTTAGGACAGAGGTAGTAGTTTACTGTTGAGTTGGGGTGCGATGAAGCCAAGTATGGGAGTTTTGGGTAGTTTTTTTTGTACCACTGTGACTATTAAATTGATGTCTCACTTACGTTGGTTTAATTGACTTGCGCTTGTCCAGTGAAAAATTTAGTAATTTTTTTTTTCTATGTTACAATTGAATGAGAGAGCTAAAGTGTCTGTAATAAAGTGAGAGTTTGATGTTTTTTATTTATTAAAAGAGTTTGATGAATTTCACTTTTAAAAAAAACACAAGTGAATGGTGATTGTTAGTTAAGACTTTTTTTTTCTTCTTTTAGAAATCAAAACAAGTTTATTATTCTATTTGGCCAGCTCAATTGGACCCAGTTATAAAATTAATCCAACTTTTCATTTTGGCAATTTCGTAAAGCATCATATATATATATATATATATATATATATATATATATATATATATATATATATATAAAAGCACCACACGAAAATCTTAAATTATTTATAATTTTCAGAGAAGAATTTTCAAATGCACTTTAACACACACTCAACATATGTCATTATGAGTGACATCCTATAAGTTGAATTTTCTTTATTTCTGAGATTTATTTCCAAAATGTCTCTGTAATTACATTTCCATAATACATACACATCAGCATCAGAACCAAAAACATGTAATTTTCTAAAATGAAATTAAGATTCATATAATAAAATAAAGATTAAATAGATCATTTAAACATAAAATGCAACATTACTTCAATATCTAGGTGGACGCTTCAATATCTTCGCAATATCTTCGACCGATCTTGAAACCATCGTTTCCAACTCGAGAGGAACCTTCGTTTCGAAACGGAAATACGTATTCCACATAGCCCTAACATCTACTTGCGTCTTGAGCTCGAATTTGCTAAACACAATCTTCTCTCCGTAGTTAATCGACGGTGAACGGTACTCGAGCTTCACAATCCTTCGATTGTCTCCGTAAGGTAGAAGATTATGAATTTTATCTTTGATATCTTCAAGAGAGGTGTTCTCGGTGAGCTTAAACGTTTTCCAGGGTGCAGAGTTGGATAATTTGTGACATACCAGTTAATGTTTATTTGTGACATTTGAGACATTTTCACTTTATGTGAAATATAATATAAGAGTACCTTAATTTATAGAAGCCATAGATCAATATGAACCACTTAATAACTGCATGCTGATTCCGGAGATATATCTCCGGTTCCGCATTATATTATCTTGTTTCGGAGATATATCTCTTGAACTTCTCATGAACAGGTTTGAAAACAGAACCTTTAAAACATATTTTTTTTTTTACAAAAGAACAAGTGTTGTTATGAGGAAGATAAAAAATGCATTACGACACAATATGAACAAATTTTGAATATATTATACTTCATTTATATTGAGGCACAATTACATACACTTATTTGTCTGGATAAACAAGAAATTAAAATGAATCAAAATATATGTCGCCGGCTAAATCCATGGGTGGTACCCCCTTGGACTTTTGTGCATTTGATTCTCTTTCAATGTTGCTCAATTTCTCGAACTCTTGCATCTTTTCCATAAAATGATTCGACAAAATCTCGGTTTTTGATATTGAATGAGTCGTTCACTCTGGCAATGTAAGAGGTATAGGGCATCCCGATTTCAAGTAAATTTGAACAAAATGAATTGATTTTGAAATCCATTTAATAAACATAATACAATCATTGGGATTTTGAGGTGAGGCGGTGCGCAGTGGGAAAAAGGTTTTCGAAAAACTGTATCGTCTCAGATGAACACACACCCTATCATACGCACATGCTATTAGGTGACCCATTTCAAGGAAGTGCATCCATTTTGCCTCTGGTGCCGGACTGCTAAGGCAAGGAACTAAAGACTCATAAACTTCATCGAATTTTTCTTTCTTTCTGTAAAATCGTGTGTATGATTCTTTATGCGTCCTCAACTCTTGGATAAGTTGATGGCGGACAAGTGTGTGATTATCTTCTCCTTTACCGAGTAAAGCCGAAACTGCTCAATAATCGCAATTACCTTCCGCCACAACAATGACAATCCACTCGATGTATTTGTGCATAAAAACGAGTATCTGGTCGATAAACAAAATTTTTGGCTGAGGCGGCGGAGGAGGTGATTTGCTAATGCGAGATCCTTTGACAACACTTTTTTGTAAACATGTTCAAAATATGAAGGAGACTGTGTATTCGAATTGTCATTCGATGTAGGCTTTATTTTCTACGGAGCACCTTTTGTTTTTATTGGTTGAGATGGTGGTTTCAAGCCGATGGTTTTCGGATAGGCAATCTTCCTCAATTGTTCTTTGATGTGGAGTTTCATGTTGTCATCGGCTTTCAAAAATCTCTTTTGTATCACTTTCCATCCTTTCAAAATAGAGATATTTGATTTACCGTCATTCATGACACCTTCATCATCAAACCTAAGTCTCTCCCAATGAGTGCAAACCTCATCCATTTTTATCGGGCTACCAAGTTTCACCTTTTTTTGGAATAATACAAGCACATGGGAGACCATATATTTTCACAATTATGCATCCATACTTGGCGTTACTGGAGCCTACATTATCAGCTCATTTAGCCTCGTGAAAAAATATAATTCTAACTCGCTCAATAAATATTACCAACCAACTGAGAATAAAGCTTGTTGTCTTTAAATCTATGTTCCAAAACTGTGATGCTCCTGTAACATCCTACTCTCCCCATTGACTTAATAAATAAAGATAAGAAAATAGTTTGCAGAAAAATTCAGAGTTACACACGTAGGATGCCAAATCAACATTAATATTCTCATGAAGTATCAAATCACTTCATATCTTATTACTCTTGAAAAATTAAATCAAACAGCGGAATAGTCAATTAGTTCGGCACTAAGGCTCCAATTACGTCAAATCTCCACAAAATATAAGGTTCAACAACATTAAGCAAATCAAGATACGTAACAAATAACAAATAACATAGAGAAAATAACGAAATCCTCATCCTTCCCGTGTTACGTATCAGAGCGACTCCTAAGACTCGATCAATAGCAACACATGCTCCAAGCACTACTCAAGTACCTGATTATCTGTACTCCCCAAGGAGCACAAACACAACAACAGAAAAGGGGTGAGAATTACATTCAATAATACACGGTGAAAATCACATGCTAAGGAGTAGTTATCACACAAATCACACCATTCATACAATCACAACGCACATACAAGCGCCACATCAATATTCGGCATAGTCAACCCACATTCAATCATACACATATGCAATGCGACTCAACTGACACGACACAATGCACGCGGTACCATCACAATCCACACGGTTCACTCTTTGAACTTGATTCCCGTTGGAATCCAGATAAGTCATATACATTCCTCTGAACTACAACTTATCTCCACTCGACTCCCACATGGAGTTCGGGCAAGACTAGGCACCCATCATGGATTCCCACCTAGACTCATCTCCACATGACCCAAAATGAATGCATGACATACTATTATGCCTAATATAAATATCATTCATGCATAACAAATAATCCACAATGATCACACATAAGCCACATACTCACCGTAATTCTCTTTGGAATTATCACCGCTGCCCAAGACTCTCCACATAACAACAATCTTAGCAACACAAGCATCCAACACACATCATGAAGAGACCACACAAAATTACATATTCTACCATATTTACTATCATTATAGGTTCCCCTATGTCCAATTATATCATCTTAGCCTTACAAACCCAGAAGGATTGCATAGCACGTGAAATCGGGAAAGAAATCGTGAAAACGGAAAAAAATCATCACACATCCCTGCCCATACGCGTATGGACTGTTTCCTAGCCCATAACCCTGCGTATGCTACTTGTAGAGCCCCATATGCCAGGCTTCATACGCGTATTGCCACCTGCCGTACGCGTATGACCAGAGGCTAATTTCCTTCAGAATCCTCTTGAGAACAACCCGTACGCGTAATGGCTACCCCATACACGTACTGCCCACTTCCTATATGCGTCCCATACACGTTTTAGTAGAGGGTCGTGTTGGCCATGGGGACAGGGCGCGTATGCTACGCGTAATGCCCCTGAATGAGTCCCCCATACGCGTATTGCCCCCTGGCATACGCGTATGACTAGTCTGTTGCAGAAAAATTAGTTTTTCGCATAAATGCGATTTTCCCCCATTGGAGCACTTCCAAGCTCCTGATTTCGACCCAAAACAGAAGTTGTATCAGTATAATCCTAAAGTCCTAATTCTACTTCATTAATTCATCATTTTATCCAAATTTTCTACCATTAGAATCCTTTTTCGTTAACCCCAAAATTTCCAAATTTGCCCCCCCATAGTAGAACCTAGCAACAACAGTACATAATTCACACGAATTTCATATCCAATATCAGCATGCAACACGAATTTACATCAGAACAGTACACATATACGAATTTACAAGGGTCATCACACAAGCATACAATCAAACAATAAGAAGAAGAAATGCACAGAAATCCTAAGAATGGAGGAACCCTCACTACCCTTTCATGCTCAGACCACCATTAAAGAACTCATTCTCCCCTTACCTTAATTTCCAAACTTGACCTCTCTTTAACAATGGTGGAACTTTTGATTACTCATGCCCTAGCTCTCCTTCTTTCTTCTCTCCATTCTCTTTTCACGTGTAACTGGCAAACTGATCTCATTTCCCCACTTCTCTCTAGTTATGGTTTAATTCCCTAATTTTCTTAATAATAATAATAATCCTAATAATAATAATCCTAATAATAATAATAATAATATTAATAATAATAACATTAATAATAATAATGAAATATCTCATCATCTATATTATTATTATTACAATATTATCCTAATATTTAATTTCGTTTAATTCGATCCACTAAGCTCTCACACCCACCCTTACACACATACCCTTAACCAAGTCAATACCAAAATATTCACACAAAATAAATCACAAAACGACTAAATATTTAAATGGGGTGTTACAACCCTCCCCCACTTAAAATATTTTTGTCCTAAAAAATGTACCTGATGAGAACAATTCAGTATACGACTCTCGTATCTTGCTCTCCAATTCCTAGGTCGCACTTCCTCCAGCAGCTCCTCCCCAAGCTACTCTCATTAAAGGAATGTCTTTGCCTCTCAACTGTTTCATCTTGCGATCCTCGATCCTTATCGGCATCGCCTCCACGATAAGATTATCCGTAATCTGCACTTCATCCCTTTGAAGCACATGGGATGAATCAGCAAGGTACTTCCGAAGTTGCGACAAATGAAACACATCATGCAAATTCGAAAGTTTGGGTGACAGAGCCACTCTATATGCAACAACTCAAACTCTCTGCAAGATCTGATATGGTCCAATGAACTTAGGATCCAGCTTCTTTGATTTCAGCGCACGACCAACACCAGTCACATGATTGACCCTTAGAAACACATGGTCGCCTTCGCTGAATTCCAAGTCTTTCCTCCTATTATCATGATAACTTTTCTGCCTACTCTGGGATGTTTTCATCTTCTCCCTAATCATTTGGATTATCTCAGTAGTCTGTTGCACAATCTCGAGTCCAAGCACAACGCTCTCACCCGACTCATACCAACATAGGGGTGTCCTACACCTCCTACCATACAATGCTTCAAACGACGCCATTCCAATACTAGAGTGATAACTATTATTGTATGTAAATTCAATCAACGGTAAATGAGTATCTCAAGCACCTCCCTGCACGAGTATACAAGCTCTCAACAAGTCTTCCAGTGACTGAATAGTCCTCTCAGATTGTCCATCTGTCTGTAGATGATAAGCAGAACTCAACTTCAAACTAGAACCCAAAGCTTCATGCAAGCTCTTCCAAAATTCGGAAGTAAACCTCAGGTCTCTTTCAGACACAATGCTCGACGGAACCCCGTGCAACTTCACTATTATTCTGATATAAATCTCTGCTAACTTTAACAAAGGAAAACTGATGTTAATCGGTATAAAATATGCCGATTTTGTCAGTCTATGCACAATCACCCAAATAGCATCAAAGCCTCTCGCTGTATTCGGCAAACCAGTCACAAAGTCCATCGCGATACTATCCCACTTCCACTCCGGTATTTCCATTGGTTGTATCAAACCAGAAGGTTTTTGATGTTCCACTTTTGACTTCTGGCAAGTCAAACAAGCATATACAAATTGAGTTACATCTTTCTTCATACTTAGCCACCAAAACAATTTCTTAAGATCCTGATACATTTTCGTAGCTCCTAGATGAATACTCAAGCTACTCCTGTGGCTCTCCTATAAGATCATTTTTCTTAATTCAGGATTATCCGACACACAAATTCTGCCTCGAAATCTCAACACACCAAAATCGTCTACCTTAAAGTCACCTTCCGCATCCGACCCTCCTACTGTCATCAAATCCACCGGCTTCAAATCGAGTTTCTAACTCTCACTAACTTCATTAAGGAACTCATTATTAACCTTCAGCATACCCAACATCACACTCTCAGGAATCAGTTCGCAAACCATACTCATGTCTCTAAACTGTTCAATTAAATCCAACTCCTTAATCATTAATGTCGGCATGTGAATTGTCTTTCGACTTAAAGTATCCGACATGACATTAGCTTTACCTGGATGGTATTTCAAGCTAAAATCATAGTCCTTCAAGAACTCCAACCATATTATTTGTCTTATATTCAATTCTTTCTAGTCAAATAAATATTTTAGACTTTTATGATCACCAAACACTTCAAACCTCGATCCGTACATGTAATGTCTCCAAATTTTCAACACAAAAACCACTGTAGCTAACTCAAGATCACGAGTAGGATAATTCCGTTCATGTACCCTCAATTATCGTGAGGCATAAGCCATGACCTTATCATCCTGAATCAATACTCCGCCTAATACCATTTTAGACGCATCACAATATACCACAAAAGTTTCATCTGGATTTGGTATAATCAACACTGGCGCTGTAGTCAAGCTCTTCTTCAATTCCCTAAAACTCTCTTCACACAAGATATCCCACACAAAGGCCTAGCCTTTTCTAGTCAACTGAGTCAGAGGAAGAGCCAAATTAGAAAACCCCCTTGATAAACCTGCGGTAATAACGTGCTAAACTAAAGAAATTCCTAATCTCCGTCACTGATTTCAGAGGTTCCCACTGAAGTACAACACTTACTTTGGATGGATCCACTGCTATGCCATCACCAGAAATAACATGTCCTAGAAAACTCACTTCGTGCAGCCAGAAATTACATTTTGAAAGTTTCGCAAATAACTTGTTATCTTTCAACACTTGCAACGCAATCCTCAGATGTTCTGCAAGATCCTTTTCCGACCTGGAGTAAATCAAAATGTCGTCAATAAAAACTACGACAAACTGATCTAAGTAGGCATGGAAGATACGATTCATGTACTCCATGAATATGCCCGACGCATTGGACACTCCGAATGGAATCACATCATATTCGTAATGTCCATACCGAGTCCTGAATGCCATCTTCTGAATATCATCCTCTTTCACACGAGCTCCCACGAGTTGATCTATTAGATCATCATTTCTTGGAAGCGTATATTTGTTCTTGATGGTAACCTTATTCAACTGACGATAATCAATACACAATCTCATACTACCATCCTTTTTCTTAACCAATAATACTGGAGCTCCCCACGACGACACACTGGGTCTAATAAACTTCTTATTGAGCAATTCTCCTAGCTGAGATTTCAACTATGCCAATTATGACGCTAACATCATGTATGGTGCCATAAATATAGGTATGGTACCAGGGACAAGATCAACTACAAATTCCACCTCTCGCTTCGGAGGCAACTCTGAAATATCATCTGGAAACACTTTTGGAAACTCTTTCACTACAGGTAATTCATTAATCAAAGTTTTGCCTTCAACAAACAATGAGGCAAACACCGCGAACATTTTAGCTTCATCTTCCAACATGGTTCTCAATTCCTTGGTAGATATAAAATTATCCAACTCTTCCTCCTCTGGGGTAAGAAATAACAACCTATTCCTATAACAGTCAATGTAGACATAATTGCTCTCTAGCCAGTTTATCCCTAAAATAACATCCAGATCACTGAGTGGTAAGCAAATCAAATCCACTCTGAAATCTTTACGGAAGATTGACACCGGACAATTCAAGCATACTAGAGACATAGTTATCGACCCAATAGATAGAGTATCAATCACAATCCCCTTATTCAAAGTAGACGACACATGTCCTAGTTTCTTCACATAATCAACAGAAATAAACGGGTGGGCGCACCCGTATCAATGATAGTAATCAAAGAAGTGTTATAGATGTAACAAGTACCTCTGACCAAATGATCCTCACTGGTAGGCTGAGCCCCTACCAATGCAAATACCTTCCCACCAGTCTGCGACTTCTTCGGCTTTTGACAGTGGGTGGTCCTATAATCTGCCACAACATGACCTAGATTCCCGCATTTGAAACACTTCTTCACCTTATTCTGACATTCATTAGCACGGTGACCCATGCCACCACATCTGAAACATTTGATAGGGTTGGAAGAATTTCTTCCCCCACTTGGCTTCTTGCCAACAACAGCTCTCTGCTTCCCTTTATCGGCCGGAGCACTGTAAGGTGTACTCCCGTGTCTCTTGTCGTAACCCGAAATTTGACCTCCTGTTTTGCCTTTTGCATAAGCATGTGCATTCGCATCACCGGCATACGCACTGACACATTTTCTCTATGATTTTGTTGTAGGAATATTTAGGTTTCCCAAGCCCAATTAATCACATCCTCACAAGGTCATCATATCATCAATATAATCACAAAACAAGGGTTTCCATGCCTATTCATCAAAGCAATAGGTGGAAAATCGAAACTGGGGCCGTAACACTTGTTTCTAAGCAATTTGGGCAAGTTTTGCCTGTGGTAATCGATTACCACTTTGCTAGGCAAAGTAGGGTAATCGATTACCCTTTGTAAAATGGCAGTTTTCTGCTTCATTTTTAGTACAACAACTTTGCACTCTCTATTCTCTTGTGTTCTACTTGGTTCTAGCATTGTGTGGAACATTCTAGATAGTTCAAGACCATTCAAGACACTCCACTTACATTTATTCCAATTGATCACTTTGAATTAAGTCAACCATGATACTTAATTTACAAGCATGTGAGCCATTGATTTGGATTTGCATTGGGATTGCTCCACTGAGTTAACCAACTAACTAACTGAGTCAACTTCCAACTCAGTGAGTTGAGTGTAACTAACTCCAAAGCAAGCTCCAAAGCTCACTCCAAAGCACATCCCAAACCTAGCCTACTCCAAAGCTAGTCTCTATATAAACAAAGCTCCACCATTTCACAAAGGATCCACAATCATTCTCACAATCTCTCACTCTTTTCACTCTCAATTCTCTCATTTCTCTCTGCATTTTTCTGTAAGTTCTACACATTCATCTTCATCTTCTTACCCACACCACATTAGAGCTCAATTCCACCATTGAAGAGTAGCAAATTTCACATTGAAATTGCTTATCTCTTGACCTTAAGCCTTCATTCATCTTTAATTTTTCTTGGATTTCTAGAATTACAGCAAGTTCTACTTCAATTCAAGTGATTACTTCAATCGTTTCGGTGCAAATTTGATTTCGGAGTTTTATCGCATTTTGCTCGGTTTCGCTATGGTTTGAAGTGCAAGTGCAACATTCTCTGGTTTTCTTGGCTTCTTCTCTCTACATTGCACTCACAACAATCCCCAAGCCAATTCTCCAGCTTGTAGGTTGGTCAATTCTCACTCAATTTACTGTTTCGACTACTTTCGCGCATTTACGATGTGGTTTCAATGGCTTTTTGGTTCGATAAATCATGTGATTGTTGGATCTTTAATCTTCATGTTTAATGCTTTCAATTTATGTTTAAATGCTCATACATGATGTAATTTTCGTACACAAATGCATACCATAACATGTGGTGGATTGGATAAGTGATTAGGTGCTGAAAGTGCTTTTTGAAAAGCTATTTTTTGCTAATGTTACAGTGGTAATCGTTTACCTATATGAGGGTAATCGATTACTCTGCACTTTTTTTCACTAATTCTGCTATTTTCAAGCAGGTAATCGATTACCTGCATGTGGTAATCGATTACCACCGTAATAGAGTGTCATTTTTGTGCATTTTCAAGCTTGTTTGACATCCTTTCCTCATCTAACTTCAATGGCTTGATATGCTTGATATTTGTGGATGTTTTATGAGCTTTTTAGCCTCTGCGTGAAGCTTGTATGCAAACTTTCGATGCACGATTTGTCGATTCTCATAATTGTTTGCATTTTGGCATTACATTGAGCATGATACTTCTTGCATACTTTTGTTCACATGATAACATGATTTGTGATGCATGCTAATTGACATTTGGCACTGCCCTTGCAACTTCATCCTTGATCACATTGAGTTTGTTCCTTCATTGAGCAAATTTAATCTTGTACAATCATTAATCCGCACGTTGCTTTGACGATCTTTCGACTCGTGAAAGATTGTCAGCTTGCTCACTCCCTTTGATCAATTGATCGAAACCATGTTTTGATTAGTTGACTCTCCCTTTCCCCTCTCTTTAGGATTCTTTAGAGTCTTGTTCTCTTGATCCCCTGACGAGTCGAAGGTTCGCACAATGCACTGGAGCACTGTACAAATTGGCGCTGTTATGCTGTCTGTTTTAATTTCCGCACTACACTTTGGTGCTAGAGAAGAGATGAGAGTGGATAATTCCTACACTCATCTTGATTACTTCGGGTAGGGGACGAATGACCCTATGCCTAGAATAATCGTCTCTATCTCTCAATCCTCAGTCGAGTCGATCCTTGATCACTTTTTCCCCTTTCAATCTCTCTTTTGATCAATCATCATTGTCTTGGTTAACGATCTTTGTCACTTTGGGTTAGCAACCTCCTTTTGGTTTAACACCTTTTCTTCTGGTCAACAATTGTTCATTGATTTCCCATCAGAGTCGTGATCATTTTTCATTTGGTTAATAACAGTCATACTGTTAATACCAATTCTCTTTTTCCCCTGCAGTCGCAATCTTTTTCTTCGGTTAAACACAATTTTCCTGTTAAACACCGAAACCTTTGCGGAGTTCGCGACCTTCTCTTGGTTCTTCTCCCTTTGATTGGTTAACCACTGCTTGCCGGTTAAAACACCAATTTGCACTTTTTCTCAGTTAACCATAATTTACCTGTTAATACTGAGCTCTTTTCGAGTTAATCACCTTCTCTTGGTTAATCACTCGTTTCTTTTCGGTTAATAACAATCTTTCTGTTAACACCGAATCCCCAACAGTTAGCGACCTTCCTTTAGTTCAAATACCCGCACCTTTGGGTTATTAACCTTCTTTTGGTTCCAATACCCTTTTCATTGGTCAAGTACTGCTTGTTCAGTCAGTACCAGCATCCCCAGTGGGTCACAACCTTTGCTTGGTTCCACACTCGTCCTTTGGGTCACAACCTTCGCTTGGTTCGACACCCGTTCTTTTGGTTGATCACAGTCTATGTGTTAAAACCTCTCTCCCTGCGGAGTTGCAATCTTTTCTTTCCTCGGTTAACCACTGTTTATTAGTTAATATACCAGAATCCCTTCAGAGTCAAACACCTTCTCTTGGTTCGGTACTATTTCCTTTTGGTTTATCACAGCCTGCCTATTGACACCAAGCATTTTTCCCCACAGAGTCTTAATCTCTCTCTTTGGTTAACCAATGCCAGTCAGTTAACATACCGAATCCTTTTTCTCTTGGTTTCAACACCATCCCTTTTGTTTGGTCCCCAGTAGGGTCGCTAACCCTCTGGTCCCCAGTATAGTTGCTCTGTTCTCTTACTCCCCAGTAGAGTCATTATTATCTTTTTGCTCCTTTATCTTCTTGGTTTCGACAACATTCTTTCACTTTATCCTCAGCACAGTTAATATCTTTTCCTTTACCCTTCTTTCTTGGTTCTGACACCAATTATTTTGAATCCTCAGCGGAGTTTTCTCTCCTTCTCTTGCTCTTGGTTTTGACACCGTCTTCCTTTCTTTTCTGTCTTTGTTCCCCAAACTACGTAGGCTCTGAATTCCTCATTGCACTATGAGGATATGTTAGTTCTGTTATTGGCAGCAATTTTGGTAAAATAATGTGTTTGTTCAAGATGTCATGTCTGATGTCTTAACATGTGCTTCTAACATTCTGCTTGTGGTGTGTTGTTTGGTATTGCAGCTTTTGTGCATGATGTCAAGACTGATGTCTTAACATCGGTTGAAAGAACATCATGCCAAGACTGATATGTGGTTTAGGGCTGCGTGTTAATTGTTATGTTTTGAGAGATTCTGTTTGTGAGATTGCAGGCAAAATTCTTGGAGAAGATTTATTCAGATGCAAACGTTTGTTTCTATATTTAAGGCGAAAAGATTTGAAGATAAAATCTGTTTTCATTGTGCATCAAATCTGTGTTTTTCTAACAGAGCCCAAGCCCAAGAATCTGTTTCTATTTAAAGAAGTCTCAACCCTACTTGGACGATACGAAGACAAGAGATTGTGTACTGAGTGTCAAGTATTAGGGTTTGTGTTTTCGTCTGTGTATTGTGAGCCATTCATTCATCTATTTTGATGTTTGAATTGGACTGATTTAGTTGAGTTGTAATTTGTCCACTCAAAGCTTTTAAGCACGAGTGTATTATTTTTGGTTGAAGCTTTTAAGCAAGATCAAGTTATCGTCGTTGAAGTGTGTCTTCTACTTTCTGTATTGTATGAGGTTATCACTGCTGTGATTGAGGGGGAGTGAGAGGTGTCTCATATCTAAGAGTGTCTTTGGTAGAAGTGACATTGGGTAGTGATTAAGTGAATAGATTGTCAACTTGTATATTGATTGTAGAGTCTATGAATTAATACTACTGATAGTGAATTTCCTCCCTGGCTTGGTAGCCCCAAGACGTAGGTTGTTAGACCGAACTGGGTGAATAATTCTCTGTGTTTATTTATTGCTTTTAAGTGCTGTTACTTTTATTGTCTTGTTCATAGAGCAGATATTGATGTTGTGACATCTCACTCGACATCAGTTATTTGATACCAGAATTTCAATTGGTATCAGAGCAGGTCATCCTGCTCTGTATCTGGGTGAGATCTAGGGCTGTTACTTTCTGGTGCAATGGACAAGGAGAGTGGTGGATTTGTGAATAGACCCCCTATTCTAGATGGATCAAATTATGACTATTGGAAACCTCGCATGGTTGCCTTTTTGAAATCTTTAGACAGCAGGGCATGGAAGGCTGTTCTGACAGAATGGAAACATCCTGTCATTGTGGGAAAAGATGGTGTGTCAAAGCTGAAACCTGAGGAGGAGTGGACCAAGGAAGAAGATGAACTCGCTCTTGGGAACTCTAAGGCCTTGAATGCTTTATTTAATGGTATTGACAAGAACATTTTCAGGCTGGTCAACACATGTGAAGTAGCTAAGGAAGCTTGGGATATCCTGAAAACAACTCATGAAGGAACTTCCAAGGTCAAGATGTCAAGACTTCAGCTGCTAACAACAAAGTTTGAAAGTTTGAGGATGAAAGATGAAGAGACCATTCATGACTTTCACATGAATATACTTGAACTGTCAAATGCTTCTAGTGCCCTAGGAGAGAGGATGTCTGATGAGAAGCTGGTAAGAAAAATTCTCAGATCTCTTCCCAAGAGATTTGATATGAAGGTGACTGCTATAGAGGAAGCTCAAGACATCAGCCAGATGAGGGTAGATGAATTGATTGGTTCACTTCAGACATTTGAATTAGGGTGTAATGACAGATCTGAAAAGAAGGTCAAAAGCATAGCTTTGGTGTCTAGTACAGAAGATGATGAGAAAGAGTATGGTCCTGGAACTCAGGAAGAGTTATCCAATGCCATTGTTCTGCTGGGAAGATAGTTTAATAGGGTTTTGAAAAGAATGGACAAGAGCCATAAACCTAATGTCAAGAACACCACATCTGACATCAACATGTCAGGTGATCAGATGAAGAAAACAAGAACTGAGGAGAAGCCTAATTATGACAAAGGAATCCAATGTCATGGATGTGAGGGTTATGGTCATATAAGAGCTGAATGCCCTACATATCTTAAGAAGCAGAAAAAGGGTTTATCTGTGTCCTGGTCTGATACTGAAAGTGAGGAAGATGAAGAGACTGCCAAGCATGTTAGGGTATTGACTGGAAGGTATACATCTGATGATGATTCTAGGGATGAAGAGAGCACATATGATGAGCTTACCGATTCTTATAGAGAGCTATATATTAACAGTGAAGAAGCCTGTCAAGAAGGGGAGATGCAGAAGAAGATCATTGCTCAACTCAAGGCTGAAAAGACAGAGCATCTGGAAACCATTGCCAAGCTGGAAGATGAAGTATTTGTGCTAAACTATAAACTTGAATCTATGTCCAAGTCTATCAGAATGCTGAATAGTGGAACTGATGTTCTAGACAATATTCTTGATGTTGGAAGAACTGCAGGAGACAAAAGTGGGTTGGGGTTTAACAGTGGATCTGCTTCAAATGATGTTATTCCCAGTTCTAAGCCAGTGATGTTGAAACATCCTGACAGGACTCCCTCTAGGAAGAAATTCAGGCGCTGGAGATGCCATCATTGTGGGAGCTTTGGACACATAAAGGCTTTCTGTTATAAGTTGCACGGGTATCCTAAGAGTACTTCTAATTGTGCACCCAGACAGGTCATTCATAAAGGTAATCAAGTCATCAAGCAAAAGAAGCAATGGGTCTCCAAAACTGATGTTGTCAGCTTGATAGCTCATACTTCTCTTAGAGTCTCTTGCAAAAGAAGATGAAGTCAAAGTATGGCATCAAAAGTTGGGACATCTACATCTGGAGGGAATGAAGAGAATCATATCTACAGAAGCAGTAAGAGGAATCCCAGAGCTCAAAATTGAAGAAGGAAGAGTGTGTGGAGACTGTTAGATAGGGAAGCAGACCAAGATGTCACATCAAAAGCTTCAACATCCCACTACTTCTAAAGTGTTGGAACTTCTTTATATGGACTTAATGGGGCCTATGCAGGTGGAAAGTCTAGGTGGGAAGAAATATGCTTATGTAGTTGTGGATGATTATTCCATGTACACTTGGGTGAATTTTATCAAAGACAAAACAGAAGTGTTTGATGTGTTTAAAGATCTCTGTCAAAGACGCCAATGAGAAAAGGAGAGCAATGTCATCAGAATAAGAAGTGATCATGGAAGAGAGTTTGAAAATAGCAAGTTTGCTGAATATTTTTCTATTGAAGGCATCAGTCATGAGTTTTCTTCACCTATTACTCCTCAGCAAAATGGAGTTGTTGAAAGGAAGAACAAAACCATTCAAGAACCTGCTAGAGCAATGATTCATGCCAAAAAGCTTCCTTACCATTTTTGGGCTGAAGCTATGAATACTGCCTGCTACATTCACAATAGAGTTACTTTGAGAAGAGGTACTTCAGCTACCTTGTATGAGCTGTGGAAGGGAAGAAAACCAAGTGTGAAGTACTTTCATGTCTTTGGAAGTAAATGTTATATTCTGTCAGATCGTGAACAGAGGAGGAAAATGGATCCTAAAAGTGATGAGGGAATCTTTTTGGGATACTCTACAAACAGCAGAGCTTATAGGGTATTCAACTCCAGAACTAGAGTCATGATGGAGTCTATAAATGTGGTTGTTGATGACTATGGAATGAAGGAAGTTGTTGATGTCCTGGATGATGTTGGAACATTTGTTGATGATGTATCAACAGAAGCTGAAGACAAAAGGGGAAATCCCAGTCCTACTGCTGCTAAACCTGAACCAGAGCAACCTAACAAGGGACCATCCATCAGAGTGCAAAAGGACCACCCAAAAGAGCTTACCATAGGTGATCCAAACTCAGGGGTTACCACTAGGTCAAGAGAAGTTGTGTCAAATTCTTGCTTTGTATCCAAAATTGAGCCCAAAAATGTTAAAGAAGCCTTGAAAGATGAATTTTGGATTAATGCCATGCAAGAAGAGCTGGGACAATTCAAAAGGAATAAAGTGTAGGATCTTGTACCAAGACCTGATGGAATAAATGTGATTGGCACCAAGTGGGTTTACAAGAATAAATCTGATGAACAAGGAGTGGTCACCAGAAATAAGGCTAAACTGGTTGCCCAAGGTTGCACTCAGGTAGAAGGAATCGATTTTGATGAGACTTTTGCTCCTGTGGCCAGACTGGAATCTATCAGGTTACTCTTAGGTGTGGCTTGTAATCTCAAATTCAAGTTATTCCAGATGGATGTAAAGAGTGCTTTCTTGAATGGGTACTTGAATGAAGAAGTTTATGTAGATCAACCCAAGGGGTTTATTGATCCAACACTTCCTAACCATGTCTACAAACTAAGGAAAGCTCTTTATGGATTAAAGCAAGCACCTAGAGCTTGGTATGACAGGCTTACTGAATTCTTGTCTCTGAATGGTTACAGAAAAGGAGGAATTGACAAGACATTGTTTGTCAAAGAGGAAGGAGGAAAACTGCTGATAGCTCAAATATATGTTGATGACATAGTGTTTGGTGGGATGTCAGAAGCAATGGTTCAACATTTTGTGAAACAGATGCAGTCTGAGTTTGAGATGAGTCTTGTTGGTGAACTCAGCTATTTTCTGGGTCTGTAAGTTAGACAAATGGAAGACTCCATATTTATCTCTCAGAGCAAGTATGCAAAGAATATAGTCAAGAAGTTTGGTCTAGAGAATGCTAATCACAAGAGGACACCTGCTCCTACTCACCTGAAGTTGTCCAAGGATGAACATGGAGTGAGTGTGGATCAAAGCCTATATAGAAGCATGATTGGAAGCCTACTGTATCTCACAGCTAGCAGACCTGATATCTCCTTTGCTGTAGGAGTTTGTGCCAGATATCAATCTGAACCTAAGGTTAGCCACATGAATCAAGTGAAGAGAATTCTGAAATATGTGAATGGTACTAGTGACTATGGTATACTATACAGTCATGAATCAGGCACTGAACTGAGTGGATATTGTGATGCTGATTGGGCAGGGAGTGCTGATGATAGAAAAAGTACTTCTGGAGGATGCTTCTTCTTAGGGAACAATCTTATCTCGTGGTTTAGCAAAAAGCAGAACTGTGTGTCTCTCTCTACTGCTGAGGCTAAGTACATAGCAGCAGGAAGTAGTTGTTCACAACTGGTTTGGATGAAGCAAATGTTAACTGAATACAATGTCAAGCAATATGTCATGACATTGTACTGTGATAATCTGAGTGCTATCAATATCTCTAAGAACCCAATTCAACATAGCAGGACTAAGCATATTGACATACGTAATCACTTTATAAGAGATCTGGTTGAAGATAAAGTGGTTGCTTTGGAACATGTTGCTACTGAAATGCAATTAGCAGATATTTTTACTAAGGCCTTAGATGCAAATCAATTTGAAAATTTAAGAAGCAAATTAGGGGTTTGCATATATGAGGATTAGTAGTTTTTTGTGTGTGCAGGAAGGTGGTTTTTGGTGCAGGTGTCTTATGTAGTGACATTGACAAAATAAGAATGGTTGGAAACATACAAGAACATTTTTATTGCTGGAAATACTCAATTTTACATTTTTTTTTCAGAAACTACAAGCAAATAGTTTTCATGTTTGGATTCAGCTATTCATTTCAACCGCCTGAGTTAATGAAATTAACCCAATCTTCATCTGCCTCATCCTCAGAATCGTGTAGTTGCACCTGAGCCTTCTTGATGGTCTTCATCCTTGTTTCTATTTTTCTTCCTGTCCTTGTTGCCCCTGTAGAGGATCCACCTATTGTCATTTCTCTGGACTTCACCTCCTTTGGTTTTATGCTCTTGTTCTTCTGGTCTTGCTTCAACTGACCCTTGTGTGTATCAACTGTCTTGGAGGACTGACTCATGTTTCCTTCTCAAGTTGGCTGTAGTAAGAAGCAGATTGGTGTAGTTTTTATAACTCAAATGGAAACCCTTGTTTGTGTCGCCTGGTCAGTCAAAGTTGTTTGGTGTCTGTGCACCTCTCTCTGTTGAGTAATGTGTCACTCTTTCCAAGCTGTGTTACAACTGTTGTTATTGGTACTTGACCATGTTTGACTAGGTGTCAGAACATTGGGCTTGATGTTTTGGCCAATTGTGGCTAAAAAGGGGGAGAGTAGTAGTTGGCTGTGATGTTGTGTAGTAGTTGGCTGTGATGTTGTGGCTTAGTAGTTGGCTTTGCTGTTGTGGATTTGCTGTTGGTTGTTGGTTGAAATAGTGTTGTTGCTGGTCCCTTGGCTTGAAGGGGAGTTTGAGTTTTGATTGGTGCGCAACTGCTGAATGTTAGATGTGTTTTGGTGTGTTTCTACTGCAGGTATCTCTGATGTGCGCTGATATTGTTTTAGCCAAAATTAGCCAAAGGGGGAGATTGTTAGTTCTGTTATTGGCAGCAATTTTGGTAAAATAATGTGTTTGTTCAAGATGTCATGTCTGATGTCTTAACATGTGCTTCTAACATTCTGCTTGTGGTGTGTTGTTTGGTATTGCAGCTTTTGTGCATGATGTCAAGACTGATGTCTTAACATCGGTTGAAAGAACATCATGCCAAGACTGATATGTGGTTTAGGGCTGCGTGTTAATTGTTATGTTTTGAGAGATTCTGTTTGTGAGATTGCAGGCAAAATTCTTGGAGAAGATTTATTCAGATGCAAACGTTTGTTTCTATATTTAAGGCGAAAAGATTTGAAGATAAAATCTGTTTTCATTGTGCATCAAATCTGTGTTTTTCTAACAGAGCCCAAGCCCAAGTATCTGTTTCTATTTAAAGAAGTCTCAACCCTACTTGGACGATACGAAGACAAGAGATTGTGTACTGAGTGTCAAGTATTAGGGTTTGTGTTTTCGTCTGTGTATTGTGAGCCATTCATTCATCTATTTTGATGTTTGAATTGGACTGATTTAGTTGAGTTGTAATTTGTCCACTCAAAGCTTTTAAGCACGAGTGTATTATTTTTGGTTGAAGCTTTTAAGCAAGATCAAGTTATCGTCGTTGAAGTGTGTCTTCTACTTTCTGTATTGTATAAGGTTATCACTGCTGTGATTGAGGGGGAGTGAGAAGTGTCTCATATCTAAGAGTGTCTTAGGTAGAAGTGTCATTGGGTAGTGATTAAGTGAATAGATTGTCAACTTGTATGTTGATTGTAGAGTCTATGAATTAATACTACTGATAGTGAATTTCCTCCCTAGCTTGGTAGCCCCCAGACGTAGGTTGTTAGACCGAACTGGGTGAATAATTCTCTGTGTTTATTTATTGCTTTTAAGTGCTGTTACTTTTATTGTCTTGTTCATAGAGCAGATATTGATGTTGTGACATCTCACTCGACATCACTTATCTGATACCAGAATTTCAGGATACGTAGGCACGAGATTGCGAAATCTTGGCGAGCCACCTTCTCTGCTCCTTCCTCTTTCTTTTCCTTGGTTCCATGAACTGCGACGCTCTGATTTCCTCATTGCACTATGAGGGTACGTAGGCACGAGGGCCCTAATCCTCCGCGAGCACTTTCTTTCTTTTTCTTTTTCTCCTCTCTCTCCTCTTTCTTTTAGCTAGAAACCTTTAGATAGATAACCCATCTACGCCTAGAAGTAAGCGAAATGGTTCCCGTCGAGTACGACTGATGCGTAAGGTGCTAGTATCTTCCTTTCGCATAACCGACCCCCTTACGCGTTTCTCTTCCCCTTGGGTTTTATTGATATTTTACCTGTCCTTTGGGACTAAATAAAGTTCGGTGGCGACTCTGTTGTATCTTTGAGTGTGCGATTCACTCAGGTATTATCCCGCTAGCTTCATCTTTGGTTACCCCTTTTGTCACTCAGGGGCTTGTAGTGAGCAACCCGAGCCCTGTTATCTTCATCATAAATCCGACATATGTTCACCAACTCAGGGAAGTATCTGATCTTCTGATAACCGATACCTTGTTTGATCTCGGAACGTAACACGTTCTAAAACTTGATACACTTCGAACTCATAGTAGCATCAGTATTGTAATGAGGACAGTACTTCACCAGTTCCTCGAACTTGGCCGCATATTCTGTAACTGTCGAGTTTCCCTGCTTCAATTCTAGGAATTCAATCTCCTTCTTACCACGAACATATTCTGGAAAATACCGCTACAGAAACTCAGCCCTGAACACCGTCAAAGTAATAGGACTACCTGCAGCTTCTAACCTTTGACGAGTGTTATCCCACCAGTCTTCAGCTTTCTCAGTTAACATATGAGTGCCAAACTGCACCTTCTGAGCTTCGGTACATCCCATAACTTTGAAGATCTTCTCGATGTCCTTCAGCCACTTCTGTGTCGCATCTGGTTCGTGCCTACCCTTGAACTTTGGTGGCTTGTTGTTCTGGAACTTCTCCAAATTGCAGAACTCGACATCCCCAACATTCTGATTGGTATTCTGCACCGCCTGCGCAATAGCTTGTAACGCAGCAGAAATCACAGCATCATTCATACCATCCATATTGCATAACACCAAAGAAAACACAGGTTAGAAGAAACACATGACTATATTCACTCTATAGTCAGACTCTACTACTACATTGGCCGGACGAACCAACCTGCTCTGATACCAATTGTAACACCCTACTCTCGCCATTGACTTAATAAATAAAGATAAGAAAATAGTTTGCGAAAAATTCAGAGTTACACATGTAGGATGCCACATCAACATTAATATTCTCGTGATGTATCAAATCACTTCATATCTTATTACTTTTGAAAAATTAAATCAAACATCGGAATAGTCAATTTGTTCGACACTAAGGCTCCAATTACATCAAACCTCCACAAAATCCGTGGTTCAACAACATTAAGCAAATCAAGATACGTAACAAATAACAAATAACATAGATAAAATAACGAAATCCCCATCCTTCCTGTGTTACGTATCAGAGCGACTCCTAAGATTTAATCAATAGCAACATATGCTCCAAGCACTACTCAGGTACCTGATTATCTGTACTCCCCAAGGAGCACATACACAACAACAGAAAAGGGGTGAGAATTACATTCAATAATACATGGTGAAAACCACATGCTAAGGAGCAGTTATCACACAAATCACACCATTCATAAAATCACAACGCACATACAAGTGCCACATCAATATTCGGCATAGTCAGCCCTTATTCAATCATACACATATGCAATGCGACTCAACTGACACGACATAATGCATGTGGTACCATCACAATCCATACGGTTCATTCTTTGAACCCGATTCCCATCGAAATCCGGATAAGTCGTATACGTTCCTCTGAACTACAACTTATCTCCACTCGACTCCCACATGGAGTCCGGATGAGACTAGGCACCCATCATGGATTCCCACCTAGGCTCATCTCCCCATGACCCAAAATGAATGCATGACATACTATTATTCACAATATAAATATCATTCATACATAACACACGATCCACAATGATCACACGTGAGTCACATACTCACCGTAATTCTCTCTGGAATTACCACCGCTGCCCAAGACTGCCTACATAACAACAATCTTAGCAACACAAGCATCCAACTCACATCATGAAGAGACCACAAAATTACATATTCTAACATATTTACTATAATTATTGGTTCCCCTATGTCCAATTATATCATCTTAGTCTTACAAACTAAGAAGAATTACATCACACGCGAAATCGGGAAAGAAATCGCAAAAACAGAAAAAAAATAATCACACAACTCTACCCATATACGTATGACCTTGCCCATACGTGTATGGATTATTTTTTCGCGCATATCCATGTGTATGGTACGCATAGGGCCCCATATGCCAGGCCTCATACGCGTATTTCCACCTGCCGTACGCATATGACCAGAGGCCAATTTCCTTCAGAATCCTCCTGAGAACAACCCGTACGCGTAATGGCTACCTCATACGCGTACTGCCCACTTCCCATACACGTCCCATACGCATTCGCAAAGGGTCGTACTGACCATGGAGACATGTAGCGTGCGATTTTTGCCAGTGACGCGACCACCTTACCGCAATGGTTGGAATTGGGTGCTACTTTCTGATTTCTTATTTATCCTACAAAGGTGGAAAGGAAAGCGAAGATATCTAAAATTAACCTTGCACGTGTTAGCTCCTAATTTCGACGCCGGGTGTTGGGTTGAGAGTTTTTCCTAAGAGATGGAATTTCTGAAGTTCTATGAGGCTTCGACAGAGATATTGCTATCAGAAAATCTAGTCGAATGTTATCCTTCTGCAGATAGGAGAGGATTTAAAAGACTTAGAAATATTTCTAAGAGTTTGGAAGGACTTTTCGACGGAAGGCTAAGGGGTACCGTTCGACGCAAAGATTTGAATTCAAAAAATAGGAGGGAACAATTATTCTTATCCGATTTTGAAGGAGGACGTGTGGCGTTTATCCAAGAGGCCAAAACATGCACGACGCCATGTGTTTCGCCCTCATTAGTATCCCGTTAGTGGGTAGTTATTTTTAACAATTATAAATAGCAAGTTTTAGGAACAAATTTGGGTGGTGTTCAATTGTATACAAAAACTCAGTGTGCTCAAAGTACCAGCGTAGAGAAAAGAGCGTGTGAGAATGTATGTTGATGTAAAACCACTTTTTACAATTCAATGCAATTTAGCAAGTTTCATTTATTAAAGCCTATTTCCATTTCATGCAAGTTAATTTTTACATTTACCAGCCTTTTCGATTCAAAGCTCTTTTAAAGCCTTTTTATCTTTTAAGTTGCCTTATATTTCTTGAAGTAGACTATCCTTTTTACTCATTCACGCCGTCAAAGTATTCTTAACCATTATCTAGAAACTTACACAAGAAACCAATTTGGCACATGTCCTAGGATTTAGTGTGGTCGATACTGCAAGTTACTCATTTTTATATAAAATTGATAGACCAGAGGTTGTTTACTATTTTTCCCAGTAAACAAATTGGCACGCCCAGTGGGACAATGTTAAACGAATCTAAAAGAAAATTCATAAATTTGTGTTTTTTATTATCTTTTCTGTGTCAAGTACTTCGTTGCATGTTATTAAGAAGTGGAAAGGTAGCCACCATAAATGAAGAGAGACCAAAAAGAAAGTATACAAGGAAAATGGCAAGTACTAATCAGCCAAATAGTTCCAATCCTTAAACCATGTCAGGTGTCAATGCAGAACCAATCTCAGAGTCTTCGGCTGGAGGACCCACCGTTCCTGCGTCTGTATCTGAAACTATGCCATCTATGGCCAGTTCGACACCAACACATTCAATTTCCCATATTGAACCAATTTTGACTTATATTGGGCCAAGGAGACCCCCAGTGACTCCCCCACTAATAGGAATATCTACGTACCGACATTTTTCGCCACTAAGTTTTTCGATGCCTTTAAACGATCGAGAACAGCCTTATGGGATGCCAACTTCAATGATGTCAAATCTGTAAAACGCCCCCAGTATATTCAGAACCCGTGATGACATCACCTTTACAAGGGTCAGGATCTGGGATTCATATGGGTCAAAATAACCAATATGTAGGGATAGGATATTCAACCCAAATGCCAGGATTGATGAATACTACTGCAGCCTATTTAAGGTAGCAAATGGATGAAAGTAACCACCAAATGGTCCATGATGTCCCAAACTATGGGGGAAATATTTCAGCCTTTATTTCAAAACACTACCCAGACCAATCAGCAAATGGCTGCGCAGATGACGCGCCTTGCGGATTTATTTGGTGTGCCTAACCCTCCTCGACACCCTCAGAGAGAGTATATCGCAGGAAACCAAGAGGTGGTATTCGAAGAGGACCCCACTATTAACCAGAACCAACAAAACCCAGGAAATATACCTCAGGCAAATGTACCAAACCAGGGAGTAGTCGAACCCCCTAGGATTCAACCACAAATTCCTGTAAGAGAACAACCAAGAGTGGTTTTGGTGAATAGAAATCAGGATGTTGACAATGTCATACAACAAGTTCGACGTAATGATGTGGCAGCATACAATAATCTGGCAGCCATGGTCGAAAGGATTATGGTTCAAAATGGGGTAAACTTTGGCTTACGTAGGCCAAATTATACATCTCCATTGTCGGAATACATTCTTCAGTCGGAGTTACCCCCTAGAACTAAGGTCCCTAAGTTCACTAAGTTCTCTGGGGACACCACTGAATATACTGTCGAACACGTGGCCAGATATGTGATAGAGGCTGGAGAAATTGCGAATAATGAGAATATTAGGATAAAATACTTCCCAAGTTCTCTGACGAAGAATTTCTTCACGTGGTTTACAACTTTGCCACCTAATTCGATCCACAATTGGACCCAATTGGAACGGCTATTTCATGAGCAGTTCTATATGGGACAAACGAAGATTAGTCTGAAAGAGTTGGCTAGTATAAAACGTAAATTCACTGAGCCAATAGATGACTACTTAAATAGATTCTGACTGCTCAAAGCTAGATGATTTACACAGGTACTAGAGCATGAGTTAGTCGAAATGGCCGCTGGAGGCCTTGATTATTCTATTAGAAAGAAATTAGATACGCAATATCTAAGAGATATGGACCAATTAGCTGATAGAGTTTGACAGCTAGAACGCCTAAAAGAGGAAAAGGCTAGGGCGAATAAAAACAAAAGGGTGGTTTACGTCGAAGTTAATGACGAAGATGAAAAATACTATAATGAACCAGAGAGTTTCAACGAAGGTGAGATCGATCTTGCTGAATTAAAACAAGGCCCACCTTACTCTTGTAAATTGTTGGCCCCTTCGAATGGGAAAAATCCTGTCGAACCAGAGAAAAATAACAAATTCCCCAAGAAAACTTATACTTTCGACGTTACTAAATGTGACGAAATTTTCGATTTGTTAATTAAGGACGGTCAAATAATAGTGCCTCCTGGTGCTAAAATGCCTCCTTTAGAACAAAGGAAAAAGAGAGGGTTTTGTAAATATCATAATTTCTTGGGCCATAAGACTTCTCAATGTTTTCTTTTCAGGGATCTTGTTCAAAACGCAATCCAAGAAGGAAGGCTAAAGTTCAGAGAGAAGTCCAAAAACCAAATGAAGATCGATTTAGATCCCCTACGAGTGGCTGATGCTCACTATACTGAGCCAACGGAGGTTCATATGGTTGAGGTTGCTGAAGGCTTCAACAATGATGTTAATATGGTCGAAATCGCTGATGATTTCAACAATGAGGCAGTCATGGTCAAGATTACTGAAACTCTCGACCAAGAATTCATAAGGAGTTTTCCTGCTAGGTCTGTCGGAAGTTTCACCAACAACGCTACCGATGGTGTTGAAGTCATTGAAGGAGCCGACAAGGGAGTTATTGAGGATTCCCGGTGGATGTTGGTAACAAAAGAAATCGCTGACGGTTTCGTGCAGATGGATAAGGCTGCTTAGGGCCTACAGATGGAATTGAGAAAGCTTGGCATCACTGAGGATGTCAAAATGGAAGTTAATATGGTGGAGATTTCTCAGGAGTCACCAATGGAAGTCGGTGATAAACGCCGATAGGAAGAGTACAACAAGTTTGCCTTCCCAAAAGCGGAAGAAAATTTGGTTGATTTTATGCACAGGTGTCAAAGGAAGGGATCTGAAGTCATGCTCTGCCACAGATGTAGCGCTGTATTCGAAAAGAAAGCAGCGCATAATCTCGAAGAAGTACGAAAGGCCAAGGAAAAGAAGGAGAAAACCCATCACGGCTCGCGGAGTTTCGACCCTAGGAGGTATGCGTCGAACCAGGAACAGCCAAAGGCTAGAGTACCAGGGGCAAGGCCTGATACGTTTAAACCATTTGCTGAACTTTCTAACGGCAAGTGGGTAAAACCAAATGAGAATAGGCAGAGAGACCAGCAGAAGTGGAAAGATTTCGATGTCAACATGGGCTCTTCAATTACCTATCGCAAGGAATTTTAATCCTCCAACAAATTGGCCCACATTTCTAAGAACTACAAAGGTAAAAATCCTATGTCGAGGTCGCAGTGGCGGAGGGAGCATCGAATGAGGAAAGCCCAAAAGGAGGCTGAATCAAAAGATAAGGCGGAATCAAGTACAAATATACCTGCCGAAAGCAATGAAAAGGGGAAAGAAAAAGTTTTTGAAAAGTTGCCCATAGGGCTGAAATTATTCAAAACTCAAGACGAAGAGGCCAGAGAGAAACATGATCAAGCTATAGCGGAAGATGAGATGATGACGGATAACTTCGATTCTGATTCAGAGGCCTCGTTGGACATTATTGTGAATGTGGTATCTGTATTGCCTAGTGTTGCACCCTAATTTTTGACCCTAAGATCCCTTTTCCTTTTGCATAACATCCTAGGCCAATCATCCGTGCATAACTAACCACTTTATCTAGCTTTTGGCTGTTTGTTTCATTTGTGAAGACAGGTACTGCTGCAGAAGATTCAAGGTCTTAAAGGCGGTGATGTGTGTGTGTTTGTGGAAATTCTCTGACCCTTTACAAGTTATGTTGAATTCCTATGGAAGGGCAACCAAAATCAAGGTTAATTCAAAATGGACGTTGCTCACGTAAATAAGGCTCTAGCAAGGAGTTCTCAAAACGAAATTCAAGAATTATGCCCTTTACAAAATTGGTTCACTATCCTTTTTCACAAAGTGCAAACCCAAGATTATGGAGCATCTTTTACTTGTGCCATACGAGCCATATGCTGTGATTTCGTGGACATTTCTAAAGAATCATTAAAGAATTATTACAGTTACGTCAGCAAGGAGACAAAAAGTGTATCAACACAATGATTCAAATAATAGTGAGAGATATAAGGTGATTTCTGAGATGTTGCCCCCTCAAGACTTGATGCTTCATATTCTTGATTTGTTTCCTCCCAAATGCCTTGTTAATTTTGGGCCACCATTGTCCAAACCTTCCCTTTTGTACTCATGGCAAGTTTCTTTTATTGATGAGCTTGGTATTGGTGAATTGCATTCATTAAGTTTGAAGCAATGTTTATGATGTTACTAGGTAACTTCGTATGTGAGTTCTGATATGGAGTATGGGTGAAGTTATTCGGTAACATTCCTAAGTTGAATGTGGTTACAAAAGACTTGCTTAACAAAAGGCTGAAAAGAAATATTTGTTGCTTAGAATTGTATGGTAAGTGCTTATAATTAGTATGAGGCGTAATGATGCGCTGATTTCCTTTATGATATGCTGGCTAATAGAATTAGTTCTGATAAGGCTATCTTTGTGAGTGTGTTGGGTGTTTATGCCATCAGTGTGTTCGGTTTTGAGCAAAACAGTTCATGCACATCTGTTGAAAAGCAATATCGCCATGTATGACCAAAATAGTGAACTAACAAGTGCACAAAAGGTTTAATAATAATGGAAAAGAAAACATAATTACAAATCTAAACACAAGGTTTCGAAGGTCCCGATTCAAAATATTCAAAGACCCCTAAAATCGGGGCGTCACAAGTTTTTGTACAAAACTCAAGTTACGATTACAAGAACAAGCATACTAGATTCTAAATTCGGTTACAAGAATGCCCGAAATGCCTTTACAAGAGGTCCACATGTTATAAACTCCTAAAAATTCCAAAATCACCAAAGTCACAATGATATGCAAGAATAGTGGTTTGAGGAATATGCCGACGAGATAGTTTCCAACGACCATGATGTAAGGGCTACTGTTGAGGGAGTCAACCTTGGATTCTCACTTTTAAATGGTGCCATTACATAGATGTATACTAAGAATGACTCGTAACTCGCCATGACTATTGCCAACTGGTGCTCCACGCCTTCGTTAACTTGAGAAGTTACCATGAGAATTCCACAAGTTTGTCTAAACAAAAATTTGTCTAAACAAAAATTTGAAGAGCATAACTTATTTTGAGCAGCTACCAAGTTTGGTAGAGGAGATTGGTCCTGCCTGGAAGAAAACTCAATCTATTCCTAAATTAAAAGAAGAGAACCAATCAAGTTCTAATAGAGATATAAAGAAAATCATGGTAAGGTCTGAACGGTGGAAAGTAACCGAAGTTGTAGCATTTTCTGAATACGACTCGGAAGCCATACCTGATGGAGTTTGGAAATTATTCCAGGCGCGTCTAAGAGGATACTGACCAAGAAGCAATGGAAATTGAAACCTGCAGCAGGTCTCCTTATTGTGCCCCCTAACTCTGCAGTACTATCATCTCCAGTGTTCAACATATCAATACGCGGACATCTTCTGTCTGTTTGCTTCACAAGACATTACGAAGAATGAGGAAACCAACGCAAGAGTAACATTGGAAGTTGTATATCATAACTGATTGTTCTAATTGCCTGTAATATGGAAAATAAAATTTGACATTTGAACTTACATTTGAATGTGAGCATATGGTGAACTCAAGCATAGGAGTTGTACCTTAAATCTTAGGTGTTATGATGTACCTTGAAGCCCAATTCCAGGGTTTGGAAGAAATTGCCACGGCTCCCAAGCACAATCAGAACAGAAACTCGTTCCATTTTCACCCGCAAGAGGTCGACTGGGGTAAGGCCTCTAGCTTACCATAGTTGGTAATCTCAGAAAAATCATCAAATCAAACGTACGGATCCATCCAGCATTCAAAGAGAAAAATTAATTTGAATTAAAAGTGTGTTCCAACAGTTTTGAACCAAAGTGGAAATGACTTTCAGCCACAAGACATTATCAGACATAAAATCAGCAATGTTATTTCTTTCCAAAACACACTCAAACATACTCATACAAAAAAGGAAAACTCATTAGCACCTATCAATTTGGACAATCATCATACATCATCCATTTCTTCCCAAATCATAAGAAAACGTGTTTAATGTTTTTTTTGAAAACTTACCAAAACAATAGTGAGACTTTTCTTAAACCAGAGACTCATACACGTTTAAACCAAAACGGAAAGAATTATCACAATTAGTAGGGCATTCAATTCCAAATCAAAGAATTCAATGTCATAACACCTATATAAAGAGACATCAGAAAACTCAGAAAGGGGATACCAAAAACATACACGGTTCACCTCCATAAACCAAAGAATACACTGATCTACCAGCATCAACAATACGTAACTAGAAATTCACAACTACACAATCATTCAAAAACACGTCTGAACAAGTCAATTCATCACAATTCAAAACCAATCATTATATCAATATACTACCAGAATCTCTCAAATCATACATCAACCAAAAATTAACCACAAAGTTCATACACTAAACCACCCACAAATCTAATATCAGAAAACCCTCAGTCCATGATTCAAACCCCCATTACAGTTACCAAAGTCCCCAATCCCTCAGAAAAATCCGCAAACACACACGCATTCAAAAGAAACAATTCGAAAGAAACAAGCTCATAAGCAACAACAAAGTAAAAGAGAGAAGAGGATCCTTTCGACTTATCTGTGAGGAGGAATTTCCGAAGTTGGCCTCCATATCATCCTGCTCGCCTGGGTTTCTTCGCCGTTTCCTTTTCCCTTTTCTTCAAATCCTTTGTATTTGTAATCTTCATTATTAATGAGAACATCAGGGTTAGGGTTTTGTGGGGATTAGGGTAGATTTAGGTCTTGTTGATTTTGTTTTAGTTTCGTTCGGATTCGAGGGAAGCCGAGAATGGAGAGACGGTGAGGGGCGGCCGAGAAAAAAAAATCGATATAGAAGATGAGAGGTTGAGTTTGAGAGTTGCGAGAGAGATACGAAGGAGAGTTCTCAATTCTTTTTCCCCTTTCGTTTTTCTCTTTTTTTTAATAAAAAAAAAACCTTTCTTTTCATAACTAAAATAAAAAAAAACCTTCTTTCAAATTAAAACTTTTGATAATATAATTTTAAACCTTTTCTTTTATTATAATAATTAAAATTAAAACCTTTTTTAATAAAAAACCTGTTATTTTAATGAATTAGTTCAAAACTTTTTTTTTAATCAATTTAAAACTTTTTCTTTTATATTAATAATTTAATTTAAAACTTTTCTTTTATAATAATTGGTAAAACTCTTTTTATAATGAAAATTAAAACTTTTAATAATAACCAATTTAAATAATCAATTCAACTTTTATAATAAAAATTAAAACATTAAACTTTCTGTTTTATAATAATTAATCTAATCTGTCTATGTAACCTAATCTTTTTTTTAATAATAATCAAAACTTTTAAAATGACTATCTTTTAATAAGAAAACCTTTTATTTATTAGCTTTATTAATATAACTTAAAAAAACTAAATAATAAAAACTTTATTTATGAAAATATTAAAACCTTTTTATAAATTGTGAAACTTTCTTTAATTGACTTTCGTAACATAACTTTAAAAAACTAAAATAAAATAATATTTAAAACTTTAAGAAATAATTAAAATCCTTTTTATTGTTAATAAGAAATCTTTCCCCCTTTTTAACTAATAATAATCTTTAACCTAATAATAAAATAATAACTTTTATATTAATTCTCCCGTTGAAAGTCAAAACTCTCTAGATAGATCCCTCGTGTTTGAGTGTACGCTTGTATGTTCGCTTTATTGTTACTTGTTGAATGTATGTTTTTATTGTTCTAAACCTTTTCAAAAAACTAAAAATCCTCGATCCAACGTCGAGCCAATTTTCTACCCATATAAGTCGATCGCCTTAGGGCATCGCATTCAACCTTTTGGTCACAAGACACAAGTCTAGCATCACTTTGCTAGCACTCTCGCCTAATATAAACAATTAATCGCATAAAATATCCAAGGGAAAATCCCATGCATGATAACCATGTTATTGTGCATGGTGCATATCATTTGCATTCATAATTGATACCTTAAGATAAGACTATTAGACAACTTAGGATAGATTTCCTAGGTTAGTCCCCCCTCAATTTTGATTTTTCAAATCAAACTTTAGCCCACCTAATTCTCCACACAAGAGAATTAGATGTTAATCATCTCAAAGAAAGGGACATACAATCCCATACCCCACAAAATCCAAACAATTTTCAAAAACTGTGGTGGTTTACTTAAGATGATGACTCATCTTTTCTCCTAAACCTTTAAACTTTTAGTATCCTTAATAAGGAACTATAAGTGCTCTGATTCCCTCCTGACAGGATATGTAGGCACAAGATGCGATATCTTGTCGAGCACACCTAGGATTAAAAATAATAAATTACCTACCTTTAAACCCTTAGCAAAACAGATAACAAATAACATAAAATAAATCAAGAGGTTCCTGTAGAGTACTACAGATATCTAGGATGCTAACACCTTCCCTAGGTATAACCAACCCCCGAACTTAGAATCTTAGTGCATTTGCATTGCATTGTGGGAATTCGGTTTTTTCTCCCTTCCCTTGGATAAAATCAAAGACCGGTGGTGACATTAAAAATGCGATCCTAGTTAACAAATAACTATGGTATCCAATTTTCACCGCGACAGAAATGGCGACTTCATTGGGGACTCTCATAAGAGGGTTCCCCCTAACTTGATTAATTATATTTTGTTATACATTTGTTATCTGTTATGTTTGCTTGGGTTACTACTTGTGTGGTGAGACAAAGTCCTACACCCGGACTAGAGTGAAAATTATGATAGGAACGGTGAGACTTCAATGATACTTTGAGGGAGTCGATTCCTGAAAAAGTAAATTGAGACTTCACCACTCAGTCTAGGCCCTCTCGAATAAAATATTTGTCCAACGAGTTCATTCGTGAAGACGATATGGTTTCGATCTAAAGGCCCTCGGGACTGGGGACCGTAGTTACCTTTAACCCAACTTGGCCTATTAGGGCGTAGTGCGGGGATTATTCGGGAGTCTATTTCTGCAATAGTCGCTACGCGATACTACACTCAGACGAGATTCTCTTGAGAATATTATTGACTACCAAGTGATCTGGAAAATCGATAATATCCGAAAGATGGGTTGTAGACTCTGGGAACTTTTAGAACCCGTTCGGCAGGTACATTTGAAACCATAGTACACTCCTATTGGGAAGGGTAGACCTTGGCTCCATGCTGTGACCTTTAAAACCTAGGACCTTTGTCTGTTTGATTGCTTGTGTGTGCTTTGTGCTTTGTGTGTTTGCATCCCTGCATTCATTAACATCATATCATAAAGATTCATGGAACTTAGCCTTGTTTATAAACATCATAAGGATATCATGGACTCTAAAAAAATTTTTAAAGGAAAAAACGTCAAAGTACACTTACAACAGTCATAACTTGGATGACCTAAGGAGATTGGAGACCTTGTGGCAATGAAGAAAGGTTCAAAGACAAGATGAAAAGGACAAAATTACATTTTCTATCTTCGGTTCAAGCCAAGATAACTTTAAAAGAAGGATATATTGGGAAAAAGGCTATTTCTCCCAAGAAATAAAAGGCTCGAAGACGTCTTATTCCATTCTAATCTTCAGTCAACACTTCTAGAAGAAGCTCAATTGGAAGAAAAGTCAAAGAATTTAAGAAGATCGTTGGAAGAGTCTCCTTAGATCCATCATTATTAGCTTTTATTTAGCTTTACGTTATGACTGTTGTAAGGCATACAAACGCGTTTATAATCAATTTTGTAACATATCAATGATTGTAACCGTTTTATAAAATACATCTTTTAATATTCCATGATGATTATAAATAGATGAGTTCCATGAATCTTGTCACATCATATGCATCTTTTTACATTCGCATTTGCATTCCTTTGCATTTCGGGTTCCCATTCGTGTCTCTCTTCTCAGACTCTGAATCATCGATACGATACTCTAGTCGGTCGCAAGAAAAGGATGGATCATTTGGAACAGGAAAACCAAGCACTCCGAGCAGAGATTGCCACTCTAAAGGCCAACATGGAAACTTTTTCTACTACTATGAAGAATCTGATAGACATTCAAGAGCATGAAAAACAAGAACTTCGCGACAAGGTTGCAGACTTAAAGATTACCAAGATGAGCCTGATGGATTTGGTCAAAGAGTTAGCCATATCCCAACGCCAGGATGGATTTTCTGCCTCCTTAGCCAACCAGCCAGTTGAACGAAGTGGTGAATTTTTGGATACCCCTATGCTCTACAATAATTTGTTCCCTACCCTCTTACAATATGGTTTAATCAAGAAGGAAACTCCACTATCCATCCCGGTGACCCATGTGAGTTATTTCAAAGCTGATGCCTTCTATGCCTTCCATCAAGGGGCACCCGACCATGATTTTGAGGAATGTCATGTCTTAAAGGAGAAAGTGAAAGAGATGGTTCAGAAGGGAATCTTGTCTTTCGAAGTGTGCGAACCCCAAGTTGAGATCCATCTCTCACTCGAACAAGAAGCAATCCCCTCCTTGCACATGGTGGATTGATACACAGGACGGTTTTCTCCAGGCTATGTCTCGCCGTATTTTAAGCTTATTTGCTATTTTCATATGTTAATTTTCTACGTTCGTTAATGCGTTTGTTTTGCGTGTAAGAACTCGTTTAATTTTGAATAATTAATGCAATAAACATGTTTGTCATGAAGAAATCCATTCGTTTCACTCATTTTTTAAAATGCTATTTTATAATGCCAATGATGCCCAATCTCTTGCCTTGGCAAAGAACTGAATGGAGGATGATGAAATCAAACGCAAGATCTCTCGTAGTATGCTTTTGAATAAAAATCTGCTAGTGATATGAGGCATTGTTTCAAATCCCTAAACACCGGAGATATAAGGAGATAGACCCTCGTTAACCCTTTTGAGCTATTGAAGTAGGAGTTTTTCTTTTTCCAAATCCAAAAACCCTCATTCTTGACCTGGGGCAGGGTAATTTTCAAAAAAGATGGAGTAAAATATCACGAAGATTGGGTGGGTGCAAACAAACTTTGAGCCTTATATCCTTTGTTTCTTAAACCGTGAACCAATCCATAATACAACCCTTAAAAGTCCTAATTGAAGGAGGGTTTGTTTCGAAAGCATACTCATTGAGATATCGTTTCCTGACTCCTATGAGCTATGCTCAAGTTCGCGTTGGCATTATAAAATTGGTAATTCGACCACCAAAAATATTTTAAATAAAACTTCAAGACAAATATACGTTGCATTATCTGTTTCAGAATTAACATTTTCTGCTTGCTAACATTGCTTGACATCGTAGAAATTAACATACGTGTGGCATTGATGAGCTAAAATTTAGTACTGTTTCAAGGAGATGATAGTATCCAGGGGCACGTCACCCGAAGACCTTGCTAAGCAGAGGCAAGTTGTTTCCCAATTGTTTCTTTTGCCGTCTGACCTCAAGGAACAAAGTTTGAAGACTTAGAACACTGTCAACCTGGGGCAGTTACGTCGAGATTTGGTAAATCTCTCAAAGAATTTGAAGACTCAGTTACAGAACACAGTCAATCCGGGCCAGTTACGTCGAGATTCGACAATCTCTCCAAGAGTTTGAAAACATTGGGACAGTTGGACGCCAAGTTTTCTGTAAAATCCTCTTGGAATGACTTTTTCTCATAAACCAAGTGATCTGGGGCATTTGAGAAGCGAAGATTGCTTCTTATCCACAAGAATTGTTGTTCAAAATGGTGACTACTATACAATATCAATGCAGAGTTTTCATCCATAATCCATGTCTCAAAGGGTTTCTATCCCAAGTAATGACGACTCCCCAGTAAGTCTTTACTTCAGGTAGTCCCGACCATTCCCCGGTGGATCTCTACTACAAGAAGTTATGGCACATTTGATGCAAGGTTTCTCTCGTCAGCAACCTAAGAATCCTCAGTGGATTTTCTTACAACTTCAACTTTCCCCCAGCGAAGCGAGTGTTTATTTCACTCCTCATTGGATTTCATCATTATCTCAATCTTCACCAATAAAGGAGGATGTTTATTTCACCCCCTCAAAGTTTTATCTCCGACGTTTTCAACTACTATTAATCCAAGTTTCCCCAATGAAGTGGATATTTATGTTATCCATTTGCAACTTTCATTCAAGATTATTTCAGTTCGCATTGGATATTTATTTTATCCCCCATGGAGTTTTTTCAATCATGAGTTTGATTCGTTCCCAGTGAATCTTCTCATCCCCAACAGAATCACAAGGTTTATCTTGACAATCCGAAGTGAAGTCACGATGTTCATCCCAAGTGGAGTGCTCTCTTTTCCCCAGAGATTTAAAGCTTTAAAGTGGGACATGTTTCCATATGTGGCTCTCCATTCAGCCCCAGTGATGCTTCTTATATTGCAAAGATTGGCCGAGTATCCGTATCGAGATGCTTGTTTTTGCCTCCAGTTTGCTTCTTGTCGTTGATTTGTCAGCATAAGCATGAGCATAAGCATAGCATGGCATTCTTTCATGTAGATTCATGGCATTTGTGCATTTCTGCATCTTGCATTTCTGTTTTGTTCTGTCACTTTGGTCGTGTTTATCCCCAAGTGACTGGGTTTTGTTTGCTCCGTCCAAGTAGAATCGTCACCCCTAGGCAGAAAGAGCACATTCTTCCTAAATTCCCCACTGAGTTCGATCCTCGTGGAAGATGGTTGCTTCAGTTTTCTTTTCCATTTTTGGACAAAGATAAACCCGTTGAGTTCAATCCTCAATGGACGGGGTCTTGTTTGACTGTTTCTTTCCAGTTATTCCCTGGATCGAACTTTGGTCTTTGACAATCACGAATTTTGAACATCTTTCTGAACCTTTGAACCCAGATCGAGCGTGCGTTTATTTTGCACTTTGTCTCCCCAGGAAGAGTTCATTTGAATATCTCTATGGAAGACAGGAAATTATATCTCCAACAGTTATTTCAATATTTCATGAGATTTAAACCCAGACAACAAATGGTAGCTCTTTAATTGAGCTCGATTTTCTATCCGGATGACCAATGGCAGTCTCCCTATGACATTTTGTCTATCCCCGGCGAAGTTGTCAATATTATCAACTTATTCTCCAAAGGAAGTTATGGAAGACATTACAAGTATTCTCTTTATTTGAGAACCCCTATTACAAGAATTTTACCTACTTTAACGGATTTTCGACTACAACAATATTACTTCACAGTGGTATTCTCCCCAGTGAGTTCACGGTTTAATTTACTCCCATCAGATGGCATCTCTTCGAAAAGTTTGGTGAAGATTCAGACGATATTTTCTTCATGAACTACCCAGTAAACCGGTAGTTAATGATATTTTCTTTGCTGACTACCCAGTAAATCGGTAGCAGACAATATTTTCTCTATATTCTACCTAGTAAACCGGTAGTTAATGATATTTTCTTTGCTGACTACCCAGTAAATCGGTAGCAGACAATATTTTCTCTATATTCTACCCAGTAAATCGGTAGCAGGTAATATTTTCATCGTAGACTACCCAGTAAACCGGTAGCAGATGATCTTCCTCTGTGAACTACCCAGTAAATCGGTAGTGGATATTCTGTCCCCAAAGAGGAAACTGAGACCAGTCCATGGCTTATGACTCGAGACGAGGGGAGGTTTATATTCTACCCTTTCAAGTGAAATACTTGATTAAGGAAGAAACTGAGACCAGTCCGTGGCTTATGACCCGAGACGAGGGGAAGTTTATTATCATTTAAACAGATTGCTTGACTATCAGAAGGTATTTCCCTAGTTATTCTCGGCAGTAGATTTCCAGAAGACCTCGGCAGTAGGTATCTCATTTTATATTCTCTGGTTGTTCTCGGCAGTAGATTTCCAGAAGACCTCGGCAGTAGGTATCTCATTTTATATTCTCTGGTTATTCTCGGTAGTAGATTTCCAGAAGACCTCAGTAGTAGGTATCTCATTTTATATTCTCTGGTTATTCTCGGCAGTAGATTTCCAGAAGACCTCGGCAGTAGGTATCTCATTTTATATTCTCTGGTTATTCTCGGCAATAGATTTCCAGAAGACCTCGGCAGTAGATTCCTCAATTTTTCTCTCTTCCTAAACGGAATATTCAAAGGAGAAGCTGAGCCATTATTTTGATCATTGGAAGCTTATTTCGGTTATTATCTTTGCTCAGGCTATCATATATTTGATAGTAGGTAATATACCGTATATGTTTGGTCAGATACCTAGCTTAGGCTACCGTAGTGGTGGTAGGTCATCTTTCCTTCTGTGTTTACCTTGCTCAGGCTACCATTTGTTTGGTAGTAGGTAATATACGCCATTTTATTGGATACCTTCGCTTAGGCTACCAGCTGTTGGTAGTAAGTTATCCTTCCTTTCAAGTTTCTTGCCATGCACTTAAGCTACCCTGTGATTGTCAGTTGGTAGTCTCTTTCCCCCAATGGAGTTGGTATTTTCCCGTGGAGTCTTGTCTCGCTGAGTCGTCCTCGTCGGGTCTCTCTCTTTGTGTTTTAGCATCGGTGATCCCCTGTGACATTAGCCCTCACATGATCTTTGTCTTGCTTTCCTTTGTCTTGCATTCATATCATTTTCATATCATATCATGTGCATTTGGCGGCATCTTAGGGCCAAAAATTTGTGCATGTTTGTATTTAAGTCCCTCCTATCTCGTCGAGACGAAGATTTCGATCTCCATATCTCCGAATAGGAGTAACTTAAATAGGGGCATCTGTTGCACCCTAATTTTTGACCCTAAGATCCCTTTTCCTTTTGCATAACATCCTAGGCCTATCATCCGTGCATAACTAACCACTTTATCTAGCTTTTGGCTGTTTGTTTCATTTGTGAAGACAGGTACTGCTGCAGAAGATTCAAGGTCTTAAAGGCGGTGATGTGTGTGTGTTTGTGGAAATTCTCTGACCCTTTACAAGTTGTGTTGAATTCCTATGGAAGGGCAACCAAAATCAAGGTTAATTCAAAATGGACGTTGCTCATGTAAATAAGGCTCTAGCAAGGAGTTCTCAAAACGAAATTCAAGAATTATGCCCTTTACAAAATTGGTTCACTATCCTTTTTCACAAAGTGCAAACCCAAGATTATGGAGCATCTTTTACTTGTGCCATACGAGCCATATGCTGTGATTTCGTGGGCATTTCTAAAGAATCATTAAAGAATTGTTACAGTTACTCAGCAAGGAGACAAAAAGTGTATCAACACAATGATTCAAATAATAGTGAGAGATATAAGGTGATTTCTGAGATGTTGCCCCCTCAAGACTTGATGCTTCATATTCTTGATTTGTTTCCTCCCAAATGCCTTATTAATTTCGGGCCACCATTGTCCAAACCTTCCCTTTTGTACTCATGGCAAGTTTCTTTTATTGATGAGCTTGGTATTGGTGAATTACATTCATTAAGTTTGAAGCAATGTTTATGATGTTACTGGGTAACTTCGTATGTGAGTTCTGATATGGAGTATGGGTGAAGTTATTCGGTAACATTCCTAAGTTGAATGTGGTTACAAAAGACTTGCTTAACAAAAGGCTGAAAAGAAATATTTGTTGCTTATAATTGTAAGGTAAGTGCTTATAATTAGTATGAGGCGTAATGATGCGTTGATTTCCTTTATGATATGCTGGCTAATAGAATTAGTTCTGATAAGGCTATCTTTGTGAGTGTGTTGGGTGTTTATGCCATCAGTGTGTTCGGTTTTGAGCAAAACAGTTCATGCACATCTGTTGAAAAGCAATATCGCCATGTATGACCAAAATAGTGAACTAACAAGTGCACAAAAGGTTTAATAATAATGGAAAAGAAAACGTAATTACAAATCTAAACACAAGGTTTCGAAGGTCCCGATTCAAAATATTCAAAGACCCCAAAAATCGGGGCGTCACAAGTTTTTGTACAAAACTCAAGTTACGATTACAAGATCAAGCATACTAGATTCTAAATTCGGTTACAAGAATGCCCGAAATGCCTTTACAAGAGGTCCACATGTTATAAACTCCTAAAAATTCCAAAATCACCAAAGTCACAATGATATGCAAGAATAGTGGTTTGAGGAATATGCCGACGAGATAGTTTCCAACGACCATGATGTAAGGGCTACTGTTGAGGGAGTCAACCTTGGATTCTCACTTTTAAATGGTGCGCTTACATAGATGTATACTAAGAATGACTCGTCACTCGCCATGACTATTGCCAACTGGTGCTCCACGCCTTTGTTAACTTGAAAAGTTACCATGAGAATTCCACAATTCCTAAAACCTGCAAAGAATTTCAAGAAAGCAGCTAAGAAGGGAGTCATTACAAGTTTGTCTAAACAAAAATTTGAAGAGCATAACTTATCTTGAGCAGCTACCAAGTTTGGTAGAGGAGATTGGTCCTGCCTGGAAGAAAACTCAATCTATTCCTAAATTAAAAGAAGAGAACCAATCAAGTTCTAATAGAGATATAAAGAAAATCATGGTAAGGTCTGAACGGTGGAAAGTAACCGAAGTTGTAGCATTTTCTGAATATGACTCAGAAGCCATACCTGATGGAGTTTGGAAATTATTCCAGGCGCGTCTAAGAGGATACTGACCAAGAAGTAATGGAAATTGAAACCTGCAGCAGGTCTCCTTATTGTGCCCCCTAACTCTGCAGTACTATCATCTCCAGTGTTCAACATATCAATACGCGGACATCTTCTGTCTGTTTGCTTCACAAGACATTATGAAGAATGAGGAAACCAACGCAAGGGTAACATTGGAAGTTGTATATCATAACTGATTGTTCTAATTGCCTGTAATATGGAAAATAAAATTTGACATTTGAACTTACATTTGAATGTGAGCATATGGTTAACTCAAGCATAGGAGTTGTACCTTAAATCTTAGGTGTTATGATGTACCTTGAAGCCCAATTCCAGGGTTTGGAAGAAATTGCCACGGCTCCCAAGCACAATCAGAACAGAAACCCGTTCCATTTTCACTTGCAAGAGGTCGACTGGGGTAAGGCCTCTAGCTTACTATAGTTGGCAATCTCAGAAAAATCATCAAATCAAACGTACAGATCCATCCAGCATTCAAAGAGGAAAATTAATTTGAATTAAAAGTGTGTTCCAACAGTTTTGAACCAAAGTGGAAATGACTTTCAGCCACAAGACATTATCAGACATAAAATCAGCAGTGTTATTTCTTTCCAAAACACACTCAAACATACTCATACAAAAAAGGAAAACTCATTAGCGCCTATCAATTTGGACAATCATCATACATCATTCATTTCTTCCCAAATCATAAGAAAACGTGTTTAAGGTTTTTTTGAAAACTTACCAAAACAATAGTGAGACTTTTCCTAAACCAGAGACTCATACACTTTTAAACCAAAACGGAAAGAATTATCACAATTAGTAGGGCATTCAATTCCAAATCAAAGAAGTCAATGTCATAACACCTATATAAAGAGACATCAGAAAACTCAGAAAGGGGATACCAAAAACATACACGGTTCACCTCCATAAACTAAAGAATACACTTATCTACCAGCATCAACAATACGTAACTAGAAATTCACAACTACACAATCATTCAAAAACACGTCTGAACAAGTCAATTCATCACAATTCAAAACCAATCATTATATCAATATACTACCAGAAACTCTTAAATCATACATCAACCAAAAATTAACCACAAACTTCATACACTAAACCACCCACAAATCTAATATCAGAAAACCCTCAGTCCATGATTCAAACCCCCATTACAGTTACCAAAGTCCCCAATCCCTCAGAAAAATCCGCAAACACACACGCATTCAAAAGAAACAATTCGAAAGAAACAAGCTCATAAGCAACAACAAAGTAAAAGAGAGAAGAGGATCCTTTCGACTTATCTGTGAGGAGGAATTTCCGAAGTTGGCCGCCATATCATCCTGCTCGCCTGGGTTTCTTCGCCGTTTCCTTTTCCCTTTTCTTCAAATTCTTTGTATTTGTAATCTTCATTATTAATGAGAACATCAGGGTTAGGGTTTTGTGGGGATTAGGGTAGATTTAGGTCTTGTTCATTTTGTTTTAGTTTCGTTCGGATTCGAGAGAAGCCGAGAATGGAGAGACGGTGAGGGGTGGCCGAGAAAAAAAATCGATATAGAAGATGAGAGGTTGAGTTTGAGAGTTGCGAGAGAGATACGAAGGAGAGTTCTCAGTTCTTTTTCCCCTTTCGTTTTTCTCTTTTTTTTTTTTATTAAAAAAAAAACCTTTCTTTTCATAACTAAAATAAAAAAAAACCTTCTTTCAAATTAAAACTTTTTATAATATAATTTTAAACCTTTTCTTTTATTATAATAATTAAAATTAAAACCTTTTTTAATAAAAAACCTGTTATTTTAATGAATTAGTTCAAAACTTTTTTTTTAATCAATTTAAAACTTTTTCTTTTATATTAATAATTTAATTTAAAACTTTTCTTTTATAATAATTGGTAAAACTCTTTTTATAATGAAAATTAAAACTTTTAATAATAACCAATTTAAATAATCAATTCAACTTTTATAATAAAAATTAAAACTTTAAACTTTTTGTTTTATAATAATTAATTTAATCTGTCTATGTAACCTAATCTTTTTTTTAATAATAATCAAAACTTTTAAAATGACTATCTTTTAATAAGAAAACCTTTTATTTATTAGCTTTATTAATATAACTTTAAAAAACTAAATAATAAAAACTTTATTTATGAAAATATTAAAAGCTTTTTATAAATTAGTGTGAAACTTTCTTTAATTGACTTTCGTAACATAACTTTAAAAAACTAAAATAAAATAATATTTAAAACTTTAAGAAATAATTAAAATCCTTTTTATTGTTAATAAGAAATCTTTCCCCCTTTTTAACTAATAATAATCTTTAACCTAATAATAAAATAATAACTTTTATATTAATTCTCCCGTTGAAAGTCAAAACTCTCTAGATAGATCCCTCGTGTTTGAGTGTACGCTTGTATGTTCGCTTTATTGTTACTTGTTGAATGTATGTTTTTATTGTTCTAAACCTTTTCAAAAAACTAAAAATCCTCGATCCAACGTCGAGCCAATTTTCTACCCATATAAGTCGATCGCCTTAGGGAATCGCATTCAACCTTTTGGCCACAAGACACAAGTCTAGCATCACTTTGCTAGCACTCTTGCCTAATATAAACAATTAATCGCATAAAATATCCAAGGGAAAATCCCATGCATGATAACCATGTTATTGTGCATGGTGCATATCATTTGCATTCATAATTGATACCTTAAGATAAGACTATTAGACAACTTAGGATAGATTTCCTAGGTTAGTCCCCCCTCAATTTTGATTTTTCAAATCAAACTTTAGCCCACCTAATTCTCCACACAAGAGAATTAGATGTTAATCATCTCAAAGAAAGGGACATACAATCCCATACCCCACAAAATCCAAACAATTTTCAAAAACTGTGGTGGTTTTCTTAAGATGATGACTCATCTTTTCTCCTACACCTTTAAACTTTTAGTATCCTTAATAAGGAACTACAAGTGCTCTGATTCCCTCCTGACAGGATATGTAGGCACAAGATGCGATATCTTGTCGAGCACACCTAGGATTAAAAATAATAAATCACCTACCTTTAAACCCTTAGCAAAACAGATAACAAATAACATAAAATAAATCAAGAGGTTCCTGTAGAGTACTACAGATATCTAGGATGCTAACACCTTCCCTAGGTATAACCAACCCCCGAACTTATAATCTTAGTGCATTTGCATTGCATTGTGGGAATTCGGTTTTTTCTCCCTTCCCTTGAATAAAATCAAAGACCGGTGGTGACATTAAAAATGCGATCCTAGTTAACAAATAACTATGGTATCCAATTTTCACCGCGACACCTAGAGAATTTGATCAGATCACAGAGGTTGAAGAGGTTGATACCTATTCAAAAGCTGAAATGGCGGTACACAAACCAGTGTGCTACTATGTAATGAACAATGGCTGTGTCGAAGAGCAGAATGCCTTTTTTGAACGGCCGGATGAGGCAATGAAGAGCCATCTGAAGCCTTTATTCATCACTGGGAAAGTTGAAAATGTTCCAGTGAATAAAATCTTGGTTGATTGCGGCACGACAGTGAATTTGATGCCGCACTTTATGCTGAGAAAGATTAGAAAATTCGATACAGACACTAAACCACACAACATGGTTCTGTCGAATTATGAAGGAAAAATTGGCACTACTCTTGGTGTTATATAGGTTGACCTAATAGTTGGAACAATTACAAGGCCTACAGTTTTTATGGTGGTCGAAACAAAGGCAAACTATAATTTGCTGTTGGGACGAGAGTGAATACATGGAGTTGGAGCTGTACCATCTTCTATGCACCAGAGGATCACAATATAGAGACCAGACGACATCGTTGAATACATGGCTATTTACTGTATTACTGCTTTACTGTATATTACTATATTTACTACATTTTAGTATTTTCATTGCATATGATATATTATGCTATACTGCTGTACTGTTTTCTGTTTGGCGGGATGAGGTATTCTGAGAGATAGGCCTAATACCCAGGCCTGAGTGCACTTATGATTAGTGTGTTTCATATCCTCTCGCGTTCCATCTCGGTTCGAGGAGGGAATATGAAACACAATCTGGATGTGGTTCTCTCTAGAGAATTCTGCGTTGTGGATTTCCCCTGATGGTAGAGCTATCTGGAAGAGCTGTTAAGTCTGGATGACCTTTTAGGATGACCCCTCTTTATTTTGAGAAGAATCAAAAGACGATCTCTTTGTTTGGCGATAACACTATATCCTTCGGGCTGAATGCGCTATTGCTTCTCAGTCTGAGATTCGAATTTGAGGATCTTCACCTTCTAGCACATACATGTGAGATGGGGGGATTGTTTATAGGTGTGCAGGAACCCTTGACTTTCAGAATACCCGGTTTTCTTATGAGTTCTGGATTTGTTACTGAATCTGTGGTTCTGATCAGTTCACATTTGTTCTGGATTTGTTATTGGACTTCTTATCCTGGATTTGGATATCTCACCAAATTCAGATTGTAGTACAGTGGATTCAGCTTTATTTTGTGCAGCACTGATCACATGCCCTTGCATACATATCATCATTAGCATTCTTGCATTTAACCCTCATGTTTATTCATTTGCAGGGTATACTTCCTTTCGATTCCAGTGGACAGTTCCCTTTTGCAGCTATGGAGATTCCCAGGAAGAACAATGTGCACTATACTTTCTTTGACACAAAGGTGGGACAGTTGCGAAAGATGATTTCTCTTATTACTCCAGACCATGTGGGTATGTTCCGAAAGTCTTATGGGGAGATTATGACTGTGGTTGTTGACTTGAATGCTTCAGAAAGGAGTGTCATCCATACGTGCTTACAGTTTTATGACCCACAACTAAGGTGCTTCATTTTCTCGGATTTTCAGTTGGGCCCGATGCTAGAAGAGTATGCGCTGCTTCTAAGTGTGCCTCTCAAGTACCAGATTCCTTTCAACTCTGACATGCGCCCTCCATCTGAGCGTACCTGTGGTAGCAGATAACCTCACCACTAAAGGAGGTTTATCTGGTTTTCACCTGGACTTCTTGGTTGCCAAAGCTGAAGAATGTGCTGCTAAGTCTCAGTGGGAAACCGTTTGCGCAATACTGGCTTTGAGCATCTATGGAATTATGATGTTTGCTGATGAACCTAAGTTTGTGGACATGAGTGCAATCCATATTTTTATAATGAAGAATCCCATACCTACACTCCTGGGTGATTTGTACTATTCTGTGCACTTCAAAAATGAGAAGAAACGAGGAGGTCTGGTTAGATGTTGCGCACCTCTGTTCCACAAGTGGCTTATGAGTCATTTACCAAATTCAGAGGCCTTTTTGAATCCTCTGCCTGCAAAGAACTGGGCTAAGAGAATGATTCAGTTGACAACAAAGGACATTCGTTGGCTCAATCAGAGGACGATGGGGGGAGACTTTGTCAGTAGCTGTGGAAGACATCCTAATGTGCCACTCTTGGGAATAAAGGGTTGCATCAATTATAACCCTGTTATTCCCAGGAGACAGTTAGGATTTGCCTTAATAGAGCCTCCGAGGGACGGTGATTTGGAAGAATCTTTCTTTTTCCCTGTAAAGGATAACCTTTTGTTGGTAAGGCAAGCGGCTGGAGCTTGGGGTAATCTGTAAACGAAGGGTAAAGTTGTCTTCGGAAAGTGCAACAATGTGTCTTCTTCTCAATATGATGCCTGGTTGAAAAGAAGGGTTCAAATCACTCTTTTACCGTTTTCTCAGGAAAGACCGTCATATCCAGTTGCTGAAGAACCGGTGACCATGATAAGCATTGCGGAATATGACAAGCTTAAAACAGAGATGGATAAGACAGTCAGAATGAATGAGAAGCTAAGCGAAGGACTCAGAAAGGCGCTTTGTGAAAAGCGTAATGTTGAGTATGAACTGCAAAAGCTGACTGAGCGTCACGAGGCCAATGAGAAAAGAATGGCTGAAGACACCATCTATATTCGCAAGGTCAAACAGAATGAGATGGCACTAAAGGAAGCGTGCAAGCGCATCAATGAGCAGTTGACCAAGTCTGAAAATGCTCTGGCCAAAGGACAACAAAGATGGGATGAGTTTTCCGAATGCCGGAGGGAGATAGAGGCGAGAATCAGAGCTGAAAATGACGGGTTGAGGAAAAATTTGAAGAGCAAAGAAAGTGAATTTCTTCAGCAACTAAGTTCAGCTAATTAAGAGATCGAAGATCTGAAGATCCGCACCGGAGTAAAGAGAGCCAAAGAGTCAGCTGTCAAAGATCAAATTCGAAAGCTAGAAGAAGTTGTCAAGTTAAGGAGTCAACTGATCAGAAGTCTTACCGAACGCCCAAATGATCCAGTTATTGAAGCGCTTCTCAAAGAGGTCCGGGAAGATTTATATGGGCTCAGTGTCTGAGTTGTGTTGTTATTCTGGGAAATCACCATCAGGCTTGTTGATGGGTTTTCTTTTATTTTGTATTCATGCAGTTCAGTTGTATTTGTTCAAGAACAATTTGTATTTGACTGTTCCACACCTGGCTGTGGGTTTTTCATTTATTCTATTGGATTTGTTGGTAATTATTGAGGTGGATTCTTCGTCAACACTCACTGGGCTGTATGATGGGTATTCTGAATTATTAATATGCTCCTCTGATGTTTTGTCGCTGTTAGCAACTGCAGGAATATGCGCTTTCCTATTTTGGTCAAACTGGAATCGAAGGAAGGAATGCCTCGAAATGAATAAACATTGTATTGCATTGCATATCATTGTGCATCCTGTTGTTTGTTTTTTCTCAGGTACTTATTGCAGGAGATCTCTAACCTTTATTTGGTTTCAGGCATTATAGCTGAGAATCATATTCACCGATACTCAACTCGAAGAAATCAAGCAAGGATTATGGATCAAGTGCAAAGTGATTTGGTTGAAATGAGGGCGCGCATGGACCAGTTTATGACTCTCATGACTGGTATGGCACAAGCTCAGGAAAGATTGAGGCTTCTGGTCAAGCGACCAGAGGCCACGCCTAAAGGTAATCAGAATGACAATTCACAGATAAGGATCACTCATCCTCCTGGTGGTAATCCTCCACCTGTTGGTAATCTGGGAAATGGAAATGGCAGAAATGCTGGTGTTGTTCAGGAAGATGCTCAAGAAGACCAATTTACCCTACTGGATGCTGATATGGGTAACCCTAGTGACCGAAGGTATGATGAGTTAGCTGAGAAGATCCGGGCCATAGAGTGCAAGAATTCTATGGGCATTGATGTTACTAGTTTGGGACTGGTACCAGGAGTCAGAATTCCTCCCAAATTTAAGTCGCCCACTTTTGATAAATATCATGGCAATACGTGTCCCCAGACACATATCCAAGCTTACTTTGGGAAGATCTCAGCCCATACAGATGATGAGAAGTTATGGATGCATTACTTTCAAGACAGTATGGCTGGAGCTCCTTTGACCTGGTATATGAAGTTGAATAGAGCTGTTGTGAGAAGTTGGAAGGATCTGGCAGAGGCATTCCTAAAGCAGTACCAGTATAATATTGACATGGCGCCCAACCACACTCAATTGCAGGGGTTGTCACAAAATGCTAAGGAAAGTTTCAAGGAATATGCTCAAAGGTGGAGAGAGATAGCTACACAGGTTCAACCTCCTTTGCTGGATAGAGAAATGGCAGACATGTTTATGGGCACCCTGCAAGGGGCATACCTTGATAGATTAGCTGCTTGTCCATCAACCGGATTTGCTGATATAATAATTGTTGGAGAAAGAATAGAGAGTCTGTTGAAACTTGGAAAGATCCAAGATGTAAGGGGGGCTGGTTTTTTTGGGACGAAGAAACCATTTGCTAGTGGTCAGAAAAGAAGAGAAGGGGATACAAATGTTATATATAGGGGACGAGGCAAAGGACGTTCTCAGGGTTACCATCAAGTAGGTGCAGTGACAATCCCAGCACCGTCTGTTCAACAGAAACAACCACAACAGCAAGCTCAGCAGCAGCAGCAACCTCCTTTCTAGTAGAGATCTAGGCAGAGGGATCGTAAGATTGACCCTCTCCCTATGACTTATGCTGCATTGTTACCACAGTTACTCAAGTTGAAGTTGGTTGAGCTTCGTACTATGAGATCTCCCGCCGCTGGCAACTTGCCACCTAATTTTGATGTTAATGCTCGCTGCGAGTTCCACTCAGGTGCTCAAGGGCACTCAATTGAAAAATGTTGGGCGTTCCATCATAAAGTGCAAGACTTGATTGATGCTAAAGCAATCAATTTCTCGTTACCTCCTAATGTTCTACAAAACCCTATGCCTGATCATGGTGTGGCAGATGTGCGGGCTATTGAAGACGGAAAGAGGTTAAATTTGGTAATGGATATCAGTCAGGTGAAGACCCCGTTGCTAGTGGTAAAGGATCGTTTGTTAAAGGGACAGGTGTTCCCGGGATGTGATCAAGATTGTTCTGAGTGTTCGAATCAAGAGAATGGCTGTGATAAGTTGAGAGTGGGTTTGCAGAATCTGATCAATGAGGGTCGGCTACAGTTTGACAGGGTTGTGAAAGAAACTGACGAGGTGTCAACTGTGACCATCTATTATACCCCCGATGAGATTCAAGTGCCTGCTAGTACAGCTCCCGTAGCAAGTGTTGTGCAAGAAAGACCCAGTCCTGTTACCATCACAGTACCAGGATCAGTTCCGTTTACAACTACGAAGGCAATCCCATGGCATTATGGGGCAGACGTGTATTATGAAGGTAAAAAGCAGGAAGTCAGGACATCAGTCAGTTCAAATTTTGACAATGTGGGTGGTGTAGGAGGCTTTACTCGGAGCGGAAGGTTGTTTGCTCCCCAAACTTTGCGAAGTTATAAAGAAGCTGAAGCTACAGCAAAAGCTAAAGGAAAACAGGTGGTTGAAAGTGTGCCTGTGCCCGAAGCAGAGACAAAGATTGCCTTCGACAACGAGGTAGAAGAGTTCATGAGGATAATAAAGAAAAGCGATTATAAGATTGTCGATCAACTGAACCAGACGCCCTCGAAAATTTCAATTTTGTCACTGTTGATGTGTTCTGACGCGCATCGGGAGGCTTTATTGAAAGTGTTGAAGAGAGCATATGTTCCGCAGGAAATCACTGTTAATCAGCTTGAAGGTGTAATTTCCAACGTCAATGTTAGCCAAGGATTGGGTTTCACAAGCAGTGATTTGACGTATGAAGGGAGAAACCACAATAAAGCTTTGCACATTACAATGGAGTGCAGGGGTGCAGTGTTGTCACATGTACTGGTAGACACTGGTTCCTCGCTCAATGTCTTACCTAAGAAGGCACTAATGAAGATGGAAGTTGATGGTTTGATTTTAAGGCCCAGTGAGTTGGTTGTCCGAGCGTTCGATGGAACGAAAAGATCTATGTTTGGTGAAGTAGAATTGCCCGTGCAAATTAGACCGCAGGTGTTTAAATTTACATTCCATGTGATGGACATACAACCTGCGTATAGCTGCTTATTAGGCCGCCCTTGGATTCATGCGGCCGGGGCTGTTACGTCCACCTTACACCAAAAGCTGAAATACGAGTTCGAGGGACAAGTTGTGACAGTGTGTGGTGAAGAAGATATTTTTGTTAGTCACTTGTCCACGTTCAAGTATATTGAAATGGATGGGGAAATTCATGAGATGCTTTGCCAGTCATTTGAAGCGGTGAATATTGACAACGTTCCTGAATCTTCCCTTGCACCAGAAAGAGCCGGTACATCCATTTCGTCCTATAAGCAAGCTGTTGAGGTCATCAGAGCAGGCAACGCCCAGGGCTGGGGCAAACTGATAGAGACACCAATGAAGGAGGACAAATTTGGTATTGGCTATCGTCCCTCTATGACTTCAAGTACAGAGAACAGTGGGCCCATCACTTTCAGTAGTGGGGGAATCATTTACCCAGATCAGTCTTATGCAGCTACAGAAGATAGCGTTGATAGTGACTGTGACTTGGACAACTGGGTACGCCCACGCGCTCCGGGACAACCATTGCAGAATTGGGTCATTGAAGAAGTCATCCGAGTTACTCTTCAAACAGAGTAATTTTCTTTGTTTTTCTAACCATAATGCATGTTAAAATCTTGCGCTCTTCCCAAGGTGTATAGATTCATTTGCAGGGCCACCCTGTTTGCATTTGCAATTTTAATCATCAATAAAGGACGTTTTGCAATCAAGTTTCGCTCTTTGTCTTTCATTTTTATGCTTGCACAAAAATAATAAAATGGCAATGTTTTCTTCCTTTTCGTTTTAAAAATAAATTCTAAAATAAAGCATGAACCCGTTCGTGCAGACTTGATCCTCCGGATTCCATTGATAACGATTTTGCTATGGCTATGTATGACTTTGACAACCCGATTTATCAAGCCGAAGAAGGGGATGAGAAAGGCTGTGAACTCCCCGAGGAACTAGCCAGATTGTTAAAACAAGAGGAAAGGGCCATCCAGCCTCATCAAGAGACCATAGAGATCATTAATATTGGTACCGAGGACGCTAAGAAAGAGATCAAGATTGGTGCCAGCTTGAAAGCAGATGTGAAGAAAGCTTTGACTGAGATGTTGTGTGAATATGTTGATATCTTCGCCTGATCGTACCAAGACATACCAGGGCTGGATACTGATATTGTTGTGCACAGGCTGCCATTGAGAGAAGAATGCCCGCCAGTCAAGCAGAAACTTCGTCGGACTCATCCCGATATGGCCATAAAGATCAAAGAAAAGGTTCAGAAGCAGTGAGACGCTGGGTTTCTTGCTGTGACTAATTATCCTCCCTGGGTTGCGAACATTGTACCGGTGCCAAAGAAAGACGGCAAGGTGAGAATGTGTGTGGATTATCGAGATCTTAACAAAGCTAGTCCGAAAGATGATTTTCCACTGCCTCACATTGATGTGCTGGTTAACAATATATCTCAGTTTTCAGTGTTCTCGTTTATGGATGGTTTCTTCGGGTACAACCAGATTAAGATGGCACCTGAGGATATGGAGAAGACCACGTTCATTACACCGTGGGGTACATATTGTTATAAGGTGATGCCTTTTGGGTTGAAAAATGCAGGGGCAACGTACCAGCGGGCAATGGTAACTTTGTTTCACGACTTGATTCATAAAGAGATCGAATGTTATGTGGATGACATGATTGCCAAGTCGAGAACAGAAGAGGAACATCTGATTAACTTGAAAATGTTGTTTGAAAGGTTGAGAAAATTCTGTCTAAGGTTGAATCCTAACAAGTGCACTTTTGGGGTGCGTTCTGGAAAGCTGTTGGGTTTCATTGTGAGTGAAAAAGGGATTGAGGTTGATCCTGCCAAAGTGAAAGCAATACAAGATATGCCTGAACCAAGAACAGAAAAAGAGGTTCGTGGTTTTCTGGGTAGATTGAACTACATTACAAGGTTCATATCTCACCTAACAGCCACGTGTGAACAAATATTCAAACTGCTGAGAAAAGATCAAACGGTCAGGTGGAATGACGATTGCCAATTGGCATTCGATAAAATAAAAGAATACTTGCAGGAACCTCCAATCCTCATGCCTCCGGTGTCAGGAAGGCCTTTGATAATGTATTTGATAGTGCTTGAAGGTTCTATGGATTGTGTTCTCGGTCAACACGACGAGACAGGTAGGAAGGAGCATGCTATCTACTACCTGAGCAAAAAGTTCAATGACTGTGAGTCCCGGTACTCAATGCTTGAAAAAACATGCTGTGCACTTGCATGGGCCGCCAAATGATTGAGACAGTATATGATTAGGCACACAACCTTGTTGATTTCAAAAATGGATCCTATCAAGTACATTTTTGAGAAACCAGTACTAACAGGCAGAGTTGCACGGTGGCAAATGGTTTTGACAGAGTATGATATTCAATACACTTCCCAAAAGGCCATCAAAGGAAGTATCTTGTCAGACTATCTTGCGCAACAGCCAATTGATGATTACCAACCCATGAAATTTGATTTCCCTGATGAGGACATCATGTTTCTCAAAGCTAAAGACTGCGAGGAACCACTCCCGGGGGAGGGGCTAGACCCTGAATCCAAATGGAGTTTGATGTTTGATGGGGCCGTTAATATGAATGGATGCGGAGTTGGAACAGTTCTTATCACGCTGGAAGGTGTCCATATGCCTTTCACTGCCTGAATAACTTTCGGATGCACCAACAATGAAGCAGAATATGAAGCTTGTATAATGGGGATTGAGGAGGCAATTAATTTACGAATTAAGACCCTTGATATCTTCGGTGATTCATCTTTGGTAATCAATCAAGTGAAGGGGAGTTGGTACACGCACCAAGCAAATCTGGTTCCGTATAGAGATTATACAAGGAGATTGCTGACATTTTTCACAACAATGAAGCTGTACCATATTCCTCGAGATGAGAATAAGTTTGCAGATGCCTTGGGTACTTTGCCTTCCATGATCAAAGTGCAAGGATGGAATCATGTACCTAAGATCGAAGTGTCTCGTCTTGACAGACCTGCATTTGTGTTTGCTGTTGATGCAACGTCTGATGACAAGCCATGGTTCCATGACATCAAGTGTTTCTTGAAAAGACAAGAGTACCCGCCCGGGGCATCTGCTAAAGATAAGAAGACGTTGAGAAGGCTGTCTGGTAGTTTCTTCTTGAATCAGGATGACGTGTTGTACAAGCGAAATTTTGACATGGTTCTGCTCAGATGCGTGGATAGACACGAAGCAGACCTGTTAATGCAGGAAGTACATAAAGGATCTTTTGGTACCCATGCTGGGGGACACGCAATGGCAAAGAAGTTGTTGAGGTCGGGGTATTACTGGTTGACCATGGAGTCAGATTGTTACAAGTACGCCCGCAAGTGTCACAAATGTCAGATCTATGCAGACAAAGTGCACGTCCCTCCAAATCCGTTGAGTGTCATGTCCTCTCCTTGGCCCTTTGCCATGTGGGGCATTGATATGATCGGGAAAATTGAGCCTACTGCTTCAAACGACCATCATTTCATCTTGGTCGCCATTGATTATTTCACTAAATGGGTTGAAGCAGCATCTTGTGCCAACGTCACTAAGAAGGTGGTGGCTCGTTTCCTGAAACGGGATATCATTTGTCGCTATGGAGTGCCCGAGAGAATCATTACTGATAATGGTTCTAATCTGAACAACAAAATGATGGATGAGCTGTGCCGGGACTTCAAAATTGAACACCACAACTCTTCTCCATATCGCCCGAAGATGAATGGCGCTGTGGAGGCGGCCAACAAGAACATTAAGAAGATTGTGCAGAAAATGGTGGTCACATATAAAGATTGGCATGAGATGTTACCATTTGCTTTGCATGGGTACAGAACGTCAGTACGCACGTCCACTGGGGCAACACCATTCTCGCTTGTATATGGTATGGAGGCAGTACTATCGGTCGAAGTAGAGATTCCATCCCTCAGGGTCATGATGGATGTCAAGTTAGACGAAGCTGAGTGGGTTCGCGCCAGATTTAATCAGTTGAGCCTTATTGAGGAGAAACGACTGGCAGCGGTGTGTCATGGGCAGTTATACCAGCAGAGGATGAAGCAGGCATTTGACCAAAAGGTGCGTCCTCAGGTTTACAAAGTGGGAGATGTGGTACTCAAACGAATCCTTCCTCCTAGTACAGATCACAGGGGCAAATGGACTCATAACTATGAAGGTCCATTCGTGGTTAAGAAAGTCTTCTCGGGCGGAGCCTTATTACTTACAACCATGGACGGTGAAGACTTTCCATCCCCTGTCAACTCAGACGTAGTCAAAAAATACTTCGCATGAATAGACCCACTGGACAAAAAAGGAAAAGTCCAGGCAAAAAAAGGCATCCCGGCGAACCATAAAAAAACAGAATAAAAAAGGTTCGGGCAAAAATTAGGGATAATAAATAAAAAAATTTGTTGTACACCCGGTGAGCTGAAAATCCGCAAGGACAACTCAGGCAAAAAAGGGTATCCCGGTGGATTGAAAACCCGAAAGGGCGGTCCATGCAAAAGAGGGATTTAAGTGAACGACTATGGTCTGAGTTATCTGTACTCTATCACCGTTTCAACAACTGACATTCCAAAGGGTAGGAATCAGTCTGATCATTCCTCAGAAGGCAAGGTCGGGGAGTTTGGAAGACATACTGGCCATAGCAGAATTGAAACTCAGTGGAATGCCGTTTTCACATTGCCATTAGGATAGTTTCTTTTCTCAATTTTTAGTGATCACTTCTTTCCAGGGATTGCTTCCTGATGTAATTGCCTATTCTGGGCTTTTCTTCAATAAATTGAATTTCAGTAAAAAGCTTCTTATTTTGTTTTACTGCTTTGTTTGCAAAAACGCCTGAATTTTTGATAAAACATTGCATTTGAAAACATGGTGGCTTTACAATAACATGCGCGGAAAAACATTTAAAATTGCCTTGAATGTTGAATAATCCTGGTTGGTGGATTCAAACCACACAATATTCTGGGGCATGTGTGTCTGTTCTTTTGTCGCAGGTAACAGGTCCAGATGACTTCAAGCACAAGAAGCATTTTTCCTCTTAGACGAGTAATCACTTATTCCCACGCAGAAGACTGGGGCAATCATGTTCAGGTAAGGGCTCACATGGTACCCTTTTATCACAACGTTTACTGATTGAGTCCATCATTCGGTCGACGGTCATTTACGACGTCTCGATATCAGTGAATTGAGTTCAACTGGGTATCGTTGTATCTTATTGAGTCGATTCTCATTCAGTACTTCCAACAGTTACAAGCTTTTCTGTGTCGATAACGGTTGCAAATCCTCCAGCAGAGTTGCTTCGCAGACACCAAAGTTAATGGTCAATCCCCAGTGATGTCACCAGGAGTTTGAAGATGCTCAATCCTCTGTAAAATCCTCTTATGGTGTTTTCTTAGAGCAGTCTTGTATCATGGAGCAGAAGCAAGTTGTTGACCTTCCCAAGCATGGGACATATTGAATTTCCCTGGCAGGAGATGCTCCCGATCTATTATCCCCAGTAGAGTTTGAGGACGTTTGGTCTTCTGTAAAATCCTCTCAAGAGACGCTCCCCTGCACGAGATGTTGGAAGCGATTCTCCCCAGCAGAGTTTCTTACAAACTCATCATCCCCAGCAGAGTCATCAAATGGAAAGTTCGCCTAACATGGGGCATTGTGGCACTTATCCTAAGCTCGACAGTTTTGTTCCTCAGCAGACTACCGTGGAGTTGCTTTGGGTTTCCCAGCGGATTTCTAGGGACTCTTTCCCAGCAAGTTGCAGTGAAATGTTCTAACCAGGATTTGCATATCCCTGGCAGAGTAGCCTGGATTCCCAGCAAGATCGTATCTCTGATAATTGCATTCCCCACAGAGTTCAGCATTGAATCTTGTCAACAATACTCCCCAGCTGAGTTGTTTTTCTCCCTACAAGAGGCTTATCGATCAACAGAATCTATTCCTCAGCAAGGTGATAATACATGCTTTCCCCAGCCGGGTAGCAGGTTGATTCTCCCCGCAAAGGATCTCGGGTTTGGTAGATCCTCATGCAGAGTTTTAATGACCTTTCTTCCCTTGCAGGACGTCATTAAAAAATTCTCATCCCCAACGGAGTTGCTGTGACCAGAATTCATCCCCAAGCAGATGAAGTGATTCCTGGCAGAATCATCATTTCCCCATATTTCAAAGTCTAATTTATTTTTGGCAGGCCTGAGAGTTCGAAGCAGACGGATTATTCATTCATTCTCCAACAGAGATATTATCCTTTCAGGAGTCTCTAAGATCAAATCATTGATTATTGTTCCTCAGCAGAGTCAGCAGAGATGTCTGATATGGATGCAGAGCGTAATCCAATGTTGAATGCTTTTGCAAAAGTCCAACCGTAGATTGGCAAAAGGTCCGTCCAAGGGTGGCAAATTCTTAAAGTCCAATCGTAGATTGGCAAAAGGTCCATCCAAGGGTGGAAAATTCTTAAAGTCCAACCGTAGATTGGCAAAAGTCCACCCGTAGTGTGGCAAGTCAGTAGTCGTCTGACTCCCTTTAAAAAGACCGCAGCTAAGTCCAACCGTAGATTAGCAAAAGTCCATCCAAGGGTGGCAAATCATTGGCAAAGTCCAACCGCAGATTGGCAAAAGTCCACCCATAGTGTGGCAATTCAGCTGCAAAGTCCAACCGTAGATTGGAAAAAGTCCACCCGTAGTGTGGCAAGCCAGTAGTTGTCTGGCGTTGTGTTAAAAGACATTGTAACAGTCCACCCGCAGTGTGGCAAGCCAGTAGTTGTCTGGAGTTGTGCTAAAAGACATTACAAAAGTGCACCCATAGTGTGGCAGGCCAGTAGTCGTCTGGCGTTGTGCTAAAAGACATTGCAAAAGTCTACCCGTAGTGTGGCAGGCAAGTAGTCGTCTGGCGTTGTACAAAAGACGTTGCTAAAGTCCACCCGTAGTGTGGCAGGCCAGTAGTCGTCTGGCGTTGTTCAAAAAGACATCTCTTCAGTGTTATTCTTCATCATCAGAGTTTTTATACAAGCAGAGTTCATTTGGTTGGGTTTATATCCCTTTTCTTTTTCTCCACAGAGCGCAAATTTTTTGGTTATTTTTGGTATTCAATCCCTCCATACCTTGAAAGTCTGACAGCAACCGCTATCATCCGTTCAGGTCTACAGTGATTGAATAGGGGCAGCTGTAATACCCCAAAATTTTCCCTCTCTTTTCTTCATATCATTTAGCATGAGCTTTCATTGCATTGCATTCAAGCATAGAAAAATAAAACATCAAGCATTACATTGCATCTTGCATAAGGGCATGTGATCAGTGGTTCTTTAGGTGTTGATCATCCAAGGCAAGAGAATAATAGTCAAGTGTTTCTCACAAGTCTCAAAGGGTTTCTCAAGCCATATGTCATCCCCACTTGATCCATAAGGCATGGGAAGAGGAGCATTTATCAAGAAGGATGGGCAGTGCATGATATCCCACACAAGGCAGTCAAAATTGGGGATTTGACCCACAAATGGGCAAGCTCTTTGAGTTTTCATCATCTCCAAATGGCATATCTCATCATTGTTTGAAAGGATACACATCATATTCAGAAGAATTTGGATTTGGAGGATGTGATATTTCCTCCTAACCAGAGGGGGCCAAAATTAGGGTTTGACTTAAGATCAGTTTATCTCTAATTTTTTGGGGCAAGACTTGATCTCATGGTTTTCCTTATGTTCTTAAGTGTATATGGATGGAAAATGGCTCATCAATTGGTTTCAGAGGGGTCTCAATTGGTCAGTTGCTTGATAATCAAGAAATTGGGGAAAAAGTCAACTGTGCAGTTAAAAAAGTCAACTCTTGACTTTCTAAGGTCAAATTCATGAAATTCATGTTATATATGTTCAATGGACAAAATTTGATCAAGAAATGATGGAGGAATAATGAAAAATCAAGAAATCACAAAACTGCCAAAAATGGAAACTTTAGGGTTGCCAAAATTAGTAAGTTTGGACCATTTTGCACCCTACTTTGAGGCTCTCTTTCTCCAAGATAAAAGCTTCAAACCTCAGGCCCAAGTTGAGCCAATTAAATTTCATGTTCTAAGCTTCAAATCCACATAAATAACATCTCCATTGGATAAAAATTGAGTGAGATATGATTGATCAAAGTTTGAGAAAAGTAGGTCCAAAATCAAGTCATGACCAAGAATGCCCAGGCCCACGCGCCATAATTTTTACAAACACTTGGTGTGCCAAATGTTCACCCATTTTTCTTAATGATAAAAGCTTCAAATGAAAAACTTTTCAACATCAAAATTGTTCCTTGCCATGCCCTCTTCAATGTTGATGTTGGACAAATTTTGAATTGATCAAGTTATGATGGAGATATATTGGTTTCAAGTTAGGGTGATCATGCTGAAGTTTTGTATGTCATGCTGCCTTGCTAACCAACCATATGCCTCGCCCATGATACAGTTCCAAACTTGGATGTTCTAAGTTTCTTTTCAACCTCTCCCAAGCTTTAATTCAATTCAATTTTCACACTAAACTTGTAGTATTACATCTCCTCTTTTCATTGATCTTAAGAACTCATCAAATCATCCACTAAGTAGGGAGAATTTCATTGGCAAACTACCATACTTATCACTGATGCATTGACTGATGTTAGCAGCTTGGTGCACGAATTTGGTTCAAGCTTACAACAAACATTTGTGTACTTTGTTTCTTCATTTAGCCAAACATTACATCTGCCATGCTTACACATACATAGAGCCATACATGAAAAGAGCAAAGTGAGAAAGCTTGCACGATAAGCTACTGCATCATCACCATCCGTGCCATCACCACCACTCTTCTTCTTCACCCCACCATAACACCATAAACCTCAACCTCACTATATCATTCCTCTCCTCACTCGCCCCTAACTAACTTGACTCAGTTAGTTAGGGTGCACTCACCTTAACCCATTCAACTCACTCTAACTCACCCACTTAACCATGAGTTAACAGATTTAACCATACATATAAAACCAAATCTCACTCTCAAATTCAGTCTGAACACTTCATTCTCACATTCTCTCTCAAAAAACACTCTCGAGCTCTCTACACTTTCTCTGAACATTCTTTCTTTTGCACACGATTTCTTCATCATTCTCATTGAATTTCATTTTCAAACTTCATCATCAAGAAACATTGGATTTGGAGATCATTGGAGAATTGGAATAGCTTCTACTACAGATCCATACTCAGCCACATTTTCAAGATTCTCAAGCCTTTATTTGGCCAAGTGAAGCTCAAAGAAGAAGCACGATTCTCTGGTTTTCTTTAACTCCAGTTTGCAACATTTTCAGGTTTTATCATCTCAAACTTTTCTGGCACGATTTACATTTTATTTAGCTTGTTTTTGTTGATATGAGCTCAATAGGAGCATTTGACAATCCGGCTAGTTGATAGGCCTCTTAGAGGCGTAGATCCAAAAGCTAGGGCATGTTTTAATCTCTTCTGTTCTCTGCGTATGTGTTTGTTATGTGAAAAGTGATTGTGAATCCATGATGTACGTAACCTCGGCTTTATTTTGATATAAGAATTGTGTATTTCTGGAGAATGTGAACTTGCAGACGGTGGTGAGTGGCCGGAGAAGATGACCGGAGGTCCTTCTCCGGCCGGTGGCTTTAACTGTTAGGGTTTGTGTGGTTTTAAATCATGACCGTTAGATTGGAAAGGTTGAAGGGCTGGGATTAAGCCATCATATTAAAAGGTCATGTGACATGCGCGTGTTGTATTTTGGTTTCAGATTGATCATGTATGTGTGTGCACATGGTTGCTTTGATGTTCTCTTGATCTGAGCCATAGATCTTTCATACATTGTGAATATGTTGACTGTTTGTGATACGTTGGATGAATCTGAGGGATGGTGGCGTGCCAACGCATTGAGTTACCATGTGATGCTCACGTGTTGTCATTTTGACTTCTGATGATTGAATGTACGCGCGTGTATGGTTACTACCATGTGCATGGTTTTGTGAGACTTTGGATCGTTGACTGATTGAAATGCATAGCATCCTGTGGCCATGATTGATTGAGTATGTTGACTGCATGCATACTTGTCACACAGAACTACACGTATCGGTTAGACTCCAATTGATATACGCACCCCCACTCTGAGCCCATTGTGGATTCTGAACGTGTTATGTTACTTCTCTGCACCCCCTACTTGTTTTCCTTTTTTCTTTTTAATTCCTTTTTATACATGTTTCATAATTGATTTTTAAAAATACCAAAACATCATTAAAAATTCTGTAAAAATTCAGGTAATATCTTAGAATGTTAAAATAATTTTCTATATTTTTAATTGTGATTTTGTGAATATTTGCATATTAATCCATATTTTTCTTTTATTTCTTTTGAAATTGGTTTCTATGTTCACACCTTTATTTCAAAAATTTATTTCTCATAGATCCTTAAACATTTTTGCATCAATCTTTTTGTATATTTTCAATAACATTCAAAACTTAATAAAAATATTTTTGTTTCATTTTTAGAACTTTCTTTTATTGCATTTAGGTCCTCCATCTTTGCACTTTGGCTCATGGTTCATAAGTGACTTTTGTTTGTTTGGTTGGGATCCTTTCTTTTTGAATTTTTGTATGATAGTATGATGCTTGCCTCTGGTTGAGGTCTCTCAAGACCTAATTTGGTGATTTTTTAAGTCATGTTTGTTATTTCTTTGATGATGCTTGTTTGATGTCCATTTTCATGAACTTATTTGATCATTTTTGTTTACTTGCTTGATAAGGCACTTGTGCCATTGTGTGTGAAATTCTGGTACCAGACGTGTGATGTTAAGGTGCGATGTCACAACAACACACTCTGCACAATGGACAGCAATAACAGTAAATAAATCAACACAATGATTTGTTCACCCAGTTCGGTCTAACTACCTACGTCTGGGGGCTACCAAGCCAGGGATGAATTTCACTACTTGTAGAATTAAATTACAGACTCAACAACCCAGTTGACAATCTCCTAATCTTAATTCCTACTAGTGACTTTCTACCTAAGAAACCACTTAGATATGAGAACACTACTCAATCCCTAAAACCACTCAAAGAACAACCTCTTTGAGAACCCTTGATTCTGCTTCACAGCTTTGATCTAGTAATACAACTCTCTTTGCTTCACAGCTTTAGAGAGGACAGAATACGACACAACAATTCACCCTAGAATTCTGGTTATACACCTTGTACAAAATACTCAAGACACTCAGCCTCTGCTCTTGATCTTCTCCCCGTATTTCTGTACCTTTTCCTTTGGTCTTGTGCACTTTATATAGCTCCTTGAATTGGGCTTGGACTTGTCACAATATTTGATCAGATTTGTTAATTAAAATTGAATCTTCAAAATAGATTTTATCCCCAAAATCTTTTTAAATCTTCAACCTTTTAATTCTCCAACAGACCTGCAATCAAATCTCCCATGTAACAGAAAATATCTATCTCAAGATATTCGCATCCAATGAGTCAACTACTCTCCACAATTTCAGCTAACACGCAACCCTAACAACATCTGCACCTGATGTTAATGATTCTGCAGATCTGATGTCACAACATCGCCATGTGACATCAGACATCCACTTAAACAACTTAACACAGCCCAGTGTTAAGCACAATGTTGTGACATCAAGCCCATGACATCAAACATTGTTAGCCTTCACAACTTAGTACAACCCAGTACTAAGACTCATCAAACACTGTTAACCTTCATAACTTAGTACAACCCAGTACTAAGACTCAATGTTGCAACACCATGACATCAACATTGAACACCTTGTTGTTTTACCAAAATTCCAGCCAATCTAGGAACTTACAATCTCCCCCTTTGGCTAATTTTGGCTAAAACACCCTCTGAACCCTCAGAGACTTCAGCAGCGAAAAATCTTCAGTAATTTGAAATCTTCATCAGCAGCAGTTTGACAATCTTCATCACTTGATCTGCTGCAACACCATCTTCATTATTGACAACAGCCAATTGGTGCTCCCCTAAAAAATATGAACCAGCATCACCGCTGTTCAGTAGCTCACAATGTGCAGCACTTCTCTCCCCCTTGATGTCTGCTTGGCTGCACTCTTCAAATGCTATGCTATCTTCACTAGCAGCTCAGTCTAAACTCCCCCTTTATACAAAGGCCAGCATAGTAACCAAATTCCTTTGACAGCAACCCTTTTGATTTGCACTTTTGGCTTTCTTTCTTTGGCTACTTCTCCCCCTTTTTAGCCACAATTGGACAAACCTTAACATGTAAGTCCTATGACACCCTTTGCTGCAAAATCCATAGACAAGTACTCCCCCTGGCATGATTAACAAATGCTCTAGATGGAGATGAACATTTAAGCACATTTTCTGAGTACATGCATTTTGGTACCACTGTCCCTTTCTCCAAAGACTATCATACAATTCATCTTCACCATCCAAGGCAAACCTTCTACTTCATCATTCTCCCGTATGACTATGTAGATGCTCCGCTCCTTAGATATAATGCAAGCACTAAGCTTCAGATCCAGAACAAAGACATCCTTCACCAACGATACTCTTGACACCAGGGTGCTCCACTACTGGATTTACTATCAGTAAAATAATCCAAACTTAACACTGTGTCACAAACTCCACAAGTTCTCAGCTTACTTATAAGCTTTACTGAGATCCAGTCTCTTCAAGAGATCACACTTCCTTTATCCTTACATCCACCAGTAGTTGTTGAAACTGGTGATGTCTTCAAAGACAGTAGTCATGCTTTGCCGGAACAAACTACTAAACACATGACCATAATCTCCACCTCTTCTGACCAAAATGCTAGAGCATTCAACTCCACATGTCCAATCTTAATCATCTTCCAGATCTAACCACTAGCAAACATGATGTTATAACATCTTTTGGGATATCAGCTTCTCATCACAATTTAAAGGACTCATTGCACAAAGAAGTCCTTCAAGAAGCTCCCAATAGAACACAGTCAGAGCAGCTTATTCATACACACCTGAATACCATGAGTTCCCACACCCTCTCTGAACCATATCCTAGCAAACTCAACCATACCATATTCTTTTTCCCGATTAAGCTCCCTTTGAAAAACATACTTCCACCTTTTTATGGAATGCAAAGGAATGTTATCTAGTATGGCCTTTTGAATTTTCTCAGAAGTTCTAACAACAACGGCTTCCTTCATTTGAGAGATATCCTGGACATTATCATCAGACTTATCTCTGATCTTCCTATTTCTGGAAGAGATGAACACTTTACTCCTGGATTTTGTAGTACCATCCACATAGATCTTCTGCTTAGCAGTTCTTATCTTTGGAGGTGACTCAATAGCTTTCCTCTTGCTTGATTTCAGTCGTTTAGCAACCCCAGGAACCACTTTTGCAATTAGTTCATCATCACTCTTCTTTATTTTAAGGCTTGAAGTACCTTTCTTGACTTCTTCATCTTGCTTACATAACTGACTACTCAAGTTGGCTTTCAACACATCATCCAACTTAGGAGTAACAGCACCAGATTGACTTTTCACCATACTTTCACACTTGATGTCACCATCTGATGTTACAGCATCATCACTAGATAAGCTGTCCACTTGAGGTATCCACTGATAGCAGTTATCTTTGGATCTTACTCCCTTCATCACTACCTTATTCTGCTCATCTGCTACCACACATTCATCTCTGGTGTAGCTTGCCTTGTAACCTTCATCACAAAGTTGACTTATGCTAATTAAATTAACACTCAACCCTTGAACAAGGAGCACATTATCAAGAGTAAGACCATCATGATTCTTCACTCTTCCAACTCCTTCTACTACTCCTTTTTCACCATTGCCAAAAATAACATCTTTTGCATGGCAAGGATTGAACTCTACCAAATGCTTCTTGGATCCAGTCATGTGCTTTGAACATCCACTATCAAAGTACCATGCCTCCATAGCAAAATGTCCATCTGATGTGTGAGCCAATAGATATGTGACCTGAGCTTTAGGAACCCATTGTTTTACTACTTTGGGCCTGACCTCCTTCTGTCTGGGTTGAGGAGCATATTGTGGATAACCATGCAGTTTAAAACACGAGTACTGCATATGTCCAAACCTTCCACAGTAGAAGCATCTAACTCTGTCATCTCTAAAGTGGTTAAACCTTCTGCCACCATGATGATGTTGTCTCCTTCTCCCATAGTTGGCCTGTCTTCTATGATGCGGTTGTCTTCTCCTGTACAGAGGATGCTGTCTCCTAGGCTGTCTCCTATGGTGATGAGGCTTCCTTCTTCCATAGTCATGAGGCACAACATTATTGTATCCAGGTCCATGCCAGTTTCCCTGATGTTGAGACACCTGATTAGTCATGTTCTGTTTGAACTGAGCAGCTTGCATGCTCTTGTGGTATTGTGGGGGCATATACTGACTAGCTCCTTGTGGCTGCTTTCTCTTCTGATTAGGACCAGTCTTCTTCTCAATCTTCTTAGGTTGTGAAACATCAGCTTTCTTAGGTGTAGGATCCTGCTTCTTTGGCTGATGTTGAGACAAAGGTTGTGACACTTCCTTATTTGAACCTGAAGTGCTTGCTTCTGAAGTTCCCTTATCCTCAGCCACATAACCTATCCCAGCTTTGTCTCCAGCAGCTTTTTCTGACTGTAGTATCTTGTCAAGAGTGGTTGTCCCACTGTTCAACATTCTAACAGATTTAGTCATATGATTAAGATGAGCTTTGACACATAAGACTTCTTTTTCCAATTCAGCTTTGTCATTCTCTAGCTGAGCAATCCGTTTCTTCTGTTGATTCCTCTCTTGACATAGTTCAACACTTTTTAAGCACAGCTCTTTGTAGGTTGAAGCTAGCTCATCATAAGTGACTTCTCCATCACTATCATCATCAGGTTCAACAATTCCTGTCAAAGCTGTAACATGCTTTGCTGACTCAATTTCACTTTCACTATCAGAGTCAGACCAGGAAACTGTCATGCCCTTCTTCTGCTTCTTCAAGAATGTGGGACACTCTTTCTTGACATGTCCATACCCTTCACATTCAAAGCACTGAACTCCTTTATCTTGGACAGTCTTCTCTTCATCCTTCTCTTTTGCCTTGCTGTTGTCAGAAGAGATGTTCCTGACATTAGGCCTGGAGTTATTGTTCATCCTCTTGAACACTTTGTTGAACTGTCTTCCCAACATAACTATGGCTTGAGACAGATCCTCCTGAGACTCATCATCTGTAACTTTCTTAACTTCTGCAGGAGTGGAAACCAAGGCTATACTTTTGGGCTTCTTTTCAGGTTCTTCCTCATTCAAACCAAGCTCAAAAGTTTGAAGAGATCCAATGAGCTCATCAACCCTCATCTTGCTGATGTCTTGTGATTCTTCAATGGCAGTTACCTTCATCTTGTACTTCTTAGGAAGAGACCTCAGGATTTTCCTTACAAGCTTTTCTTCTGACATCTTTTCTCCAAGGGCACTGGATGCATTAGCCAGCTCAAGCACACTCATATGGAAGTCATGGATAGTCTCCTCTTCCTTCATCTTCAGACTCTCAAACTTTGATGTTAGAAGCTGGAGTCTTGACATCTTAACTCTAGATGTTCCTTCATGAGTGGCCTTCAAAATATCCCATGCTTTCTTAGCAACCTCACAGGTATTAATTAACCTGAAAATATTCTTATCCACTCCATTGAAGATTGCATTTAAAGCTTTGGAATTTCCAAGGGCAAGCTCATCTTCTTCCTTGGTCCATTCTTCTTTCGGCTTCAGCTTTGAGGTGCCCTCTTTATCTTTGCCAGCATCATCTTTTTCAAACACCACAGGAGCTTTCCATTCTTTAATGACAGCCTTCCAAGCTCTGCTGTCCAATGACTTTAAGAAAGTAGTCATTCTAGGCTTCCAATACTCATAGTTTGAGCCATCCAATATAGGGGGTCTGTTGACAAATCCTCCAACCTCTTTGTCCATCTTCACACCAGAAAGTATCTTCCCCAGATCTCACCCAGATCCAGACAAGATGCCTGCTCTGATACCAATTGAAATTCTGGTACCAGACGTGTGATGTTAAGGTGCGATGTCACAACAACACACTCTGCACAATGGACAGCAATAACAGTAAATAAATCAACACAATGATTTGTTCACCCAGTTCGGTCTAACTACCTACGTCTGGGGGCTACCAAGCCAGGGATGAATTTCACTACTTGTAGAATTAAATTACAGACTCAACAACCCAGTTGACAATCTCCTAATCTTAATTCCTACTAGTGACTTTCTACCTAAGAAACCACTTAGATATGAGAACACTACTCAATCCCTAAAACCACTCAAAGAACAACCTCTTTGAGAACCCTTGATTCTGCTTCACAGCTTTGATCAAGTAATACAACTCTCTTTGCTTCACAGCTTTAGAGAGGACAGAATACGACACAACAATTCACCCTAGAATTCTGGTTATACACCTTGTACAAAATACTCAAGACACTCAGCCTCTGCTCTTGATCTTCTCCCCGTATTTCTGTACCTTTTCCTTTGGTCTTGTGCACTTTATATAGCTCCTTGAATTGGGCTTGGACTTGTCACAATATTTGATCAGATTTGTTAATTAAAATTGAATCTTCAAAATAGATTTTATCCCCAAAATCTTTTTAAATCTTCAACCTTTTAATTCTCCAACAGACCTGCAATCAAATCTCCCATGTAACAGAAAATATCTATCTCAAGATATTCGCATCCAATGAGTCAACTACTCTCCACAATTTCAGCTAACACGCAACCCTAACAACATCTGCACCTGATGTTAATGATTCTGCAGATCTGATGTCACAACATCGCCATGTGACATCAGACATCCACTTAAACAACTTAACACAGCCCAGTGTTAAGCACAATGTTGTGACATCAAGCCCATTACATCAAACATTGTTAGCCTTCACAACTTAGTACAGCCCAGTACTAAGACTCATCAAACACTGTTAACCTTCACAACTTAGTACAACCCAGTACTAAGACTCAATGTTGCAACACCATGACATCAACATTGAACACCTTGTTGTTTTACCAAAATTCCAGCCAATCTAGGAACTTACAGTGTGATATCATTTCTTCTTGACTTCTTGAGCCATGTTTAGATCATTATAGGTCTGTTGAGTGAAATTATAGGTCATTGGTTTGAAGTTGATGTCTTTGGTGTACATATTCAATGCTTGTTTTACATGTTTCCTTTTGACCTATTTCCTCTTTCTTTTGCATCTAAGTGCCAACTTGAATTGTAATTGGATTGTAATTGGTTTGTTGATGCCATGCCATATTATCCATTTGCATTTCATGTGATGTATACCTCTGACCTTAAAGCATTACATTCCTTCCATATGATATTCATATCTTACTTGACATACTTGTACATGTTTCATCTCAATGCATGTTCCTTCTACTTCTAACTTCTAAATAACTTATAATTGCTTGAATGTGTTTGTATTGTGCATCTTATATTCACATTAACACGACATATCACTTCTGACCTTGATACTTGAGTTTCTTATTGAACTTTTATAGGTTTGACTTATGCCATGAATGCTTTCTTTCCATGTTAAATTCATGTTCACATCTTCTCAATTCTTATCTTTATCATCCTCAATGTTTGAATGCTTAATTGTATGCCTCATATGATGTTTGCATATCATGTTTAGGCACATGTTTAGGTGATCAACATTCTGACCTTGATATTATTTGAAGCATAATTGCATGATCACTTTACATTTCCACTCATTCTTTCTCTATTTCTTACATGATGCACTTCTTTGAGGATTAGTGTTTTGGGTGAGTATAATTCATTTGTGTTTGGTATCCTAACCTTAGAGATCACTCTTATGGTATAGATTCTGACTTTGGTTAGTTTGTATCTCTTGAAGTCTTTGTTCCTTAGTCCTTAATTGATTTGAGCATCACTTGTGGTTTTTCCTTTATTTTACAATTGTAAATATTGTGAACTAACCTTTTCATGTAGGTGCATGGTAAGTAAGAGTGTGGACTTAGTTCCACATACACTTCTCTCTTTCATCTTCTCTTATTTCATTTAATCATTCAAAGTGTTTGATAAGCATTTACATGCTTTCTTTGAATAACTTCTTCTTCATCCCTCTTTAAGATCAACTTAACTTCCATCTTGGAAGTAAGTTGTTTCTTTTGCTCTTCTTCTTCTTTCTTTTAGAAGTAGGGTTGTTGAACCACATTAACCATAGGATCTCCAAGCATGCTAACATTAGGGTGAGTCTTAGTTCCCTTTAGTTTTTACCGTTACTCCTTTTTCGAGTCTCTTCTTCTCATCTTCAAACAAAAGTAAAAAAATACTTAATAAAGGCATAACACCTATTGTATTTAGGCCTTTCATATGGAAACAAGGATGTGTGGGGTCTTCTCTTACTTTCTTGGAATGTTTAGCATACGTCTCGTCTTGGGTCGATATGCGAGGCATTCGATCCTACATGAGGGACTTAAATACAATACATGTTACAAAGCATAAAATAATCAAAACATTTCTTTCTTAAAAGACAAAAAAAAAAAAAAACAATAACATCTTTCCTTCGGGAATTCTCTTCTCATCTCACTCACTCTCAACGTACGAACGTGCTTCTTCTCGTTCTCTTGTAAGATGGTAACGCACTCGGACCAGCGAGCCTGCAACACCTGAGCTAGAACGTTAGCCGTTCCTTAAAAAACACGAACAATCCATCCCTAGTGAGGGGAACTACGTCGCTCTGATTCTCATGTTCCCGATGAGATACGTAGGCAGTGGGGTAAGGCCCATTCGAACACTTCTTTTATTTTCCCTACATTTGTTTCTTGATCTCTCTCCTTTCTTTTTTCCCCTTTCTTGTTCCTTTTCCAGTAACTTTTCCTTACACCCTTTGATTGAAGCAGCAAGCGTGGATCCCATCGGGTACGATGGACGCAAGGGGGTGCTAATACCTTCCTCTCGCATAACCGACTCCCGAACCCAGTTCTCTTGGTCGTAAGACCATGCTCTTTCCTTTTCCTTATGTTTACGCAGTATTTCCTTTCCCTCTCTTGGGATAAATACACATTGCTGGCGACTCTGTTCCGGTGCCACTTTCGCGTTTGTACTTGGATGAAAATCCCGGGAGCGACACCTTGTAGAAGTAGGAGTATGAGATTATACATATATATCTCCGTCGGACAAAACCTTAGGGAGCATGTTGGCTCAAGAGGATGAAAATGGCGTCGAAAGAGCCATTTATTACCTTAGTAGGGTTTTGAACGATGCAGAAACTAGGTATAGCATGGTTGAGAAATTATGTTTATGCTTGTATTTCTCTTGTACAAAAGTAAAGCACTATATAAAGCCAGTTGATGTTTATGTTTCGTCTCATTTCGATATCGTTAAGCATATGTTATCCAAACCTATTTTGCATAATCGAATTGGTAAGTGGGAATTGGCATTGACTGAATACTCCCTAACGTATAGACCTTTAAAGGCCGTTAAGGGACAAGTGGTAGCAGACTTTATTGTCGACCACTCTATAAGTGAGAACACGACGAATTATCTTGAACTTGGACCTTGGAATTTATATTTCGACGGCTCAAGTCATAAAGATGGCACAGGCGTAGGAGTCTTGATTATTTCTCCTAACAAAATCCAAATACAAAGTCGAAGGTCTTTGTTCGAACAATGAGGACGAATATAAAGCCTTAATAGCCAGACTTGAAATTTTGTTGGAATTGGGGGCAACTCGAGTCGAAATAATGGGAGATTCAGAGTTAGTCATCAAGCAGATTACAAGGGAATACAAGTGCGTGAAAGAGAATCTCATAATGTACTTTGTAATAGTTAATAGATTACTGAGAAAGTTCGAGACGGTAAGTGTTCGGCATATACCTCGACTAGAAAACCATGTAGCCAATGACTTGGCTCAAATTGCTTCTGGGTACAAAATTTTGAAAGAAAAGTTGCAAGACGCAATCGAAGTCAGAGGTAGAGTTGTATCAACCAGATTATCCCCATCAGATTTGGAAGCTACAAAGCTAGGGTACGCTGATAAGGAAAATTTTGAAATCTTAGCCGTGGATAGTTTGACGGACGAAGATTGGAGGAAGCCAAAAGTAGAATATTTGCAAAATCCAACAACATCTACAGAGCGAAAAATCAGGTATCGAGCTTTGAGTTATGTTCTTTTGGGTAATGAATTGTTTAAAAAGACTCCTTTAGTGAATCAGAGGCATACCTAGCCCTTTCGACTGTCCATAGTGGGGCATGTGGGGACCATCAGGTAGGCCATAAGATAAAGTGGCTTCTATTTCGACAAGGCATGTATTGGCCTACCATGTTGAAGGATTGGATCAAATTTGCCAAAGGATGTCAAGAGTGCCAAGTGCATGCAGGTATACAGCATGTCCCTGCAAGCGAACTACACTCCATAGTTAAACCATAGCCCTTTAGAGGTTGGGCTTTGGATCTGGTTGGTGAGATTCGACCAGCATCATCTAAGGGTTAAAGGTATATTTTGGTAGGTATTGATTACTTTACGAAGTGGATCGAAGCTATACCTTTACCAAATGTTGACCAAGAGGATGAGATTGAATTCATTAAGAAACACATCATCTACAGATTTGGAATCCCAGAAACTATTACAACGGATCAAGGATCTGTTTTCACTGGTCGAAAAATGCAGGAATTCTCTAAAGAGATGAGTTTCAAGCTGTTAACCTCTACACCCTATTATGCTCCCAAAGACGCAACTAACACTACTCCTTTTCGTTTTACTTTTGGTCACGATGCAGTTTTACCTGTAGAAATCTACTTAAAATTAACAAGGATCCAAAGGCATCATGAGATTCCTTCTGAATTCTATTAGAATATGATGTTAGATGAGTTGGTAGATTTGAATGAATAAAGACTTAATGCCTTAGAGTTGTTAAAAAGGCAAAAGAAAAGGGTAGAAAAGTCTTACAATAAGAAGGTTAAAGTGAAGGTTTTTTCTCCTGGAGAATTGGTTTGGAAAGTAATTTTGCCCATGGATCAAAAGGTTGGGTCTTTGGGAAAATGGTCTCCTAAGTGGGAAGGTCATTTTCAAATTATACAAGTTTTTTCAAACGGTGCCTATGAGATTGAAGAGGTAGATGAAGATAAAAGAATCTTGAAAGTAAATGGTAAGTATTTGAAAAAATATAAACCTGTACTTCAAGAACTGAAAATTGTTTATGAGTAATTGCAGAAAAATTGGTCGAAGCCAACTTGGTATATAACTGCCAGAATGGCTCGATTCATTACATAAAAAGCCTCGAAAGGCTGAGAAATGTTGTACCAAAAAAAAATATATGACAAAATTGGTAAAGAAACTGTAAGTTAAAATGGAAGATTGCCCTTCATTTTGAGGTACTTCGACCTGTGAAGCTCAAGACATTTCTCACATGAGATTTTGTCAAGTTTAAGCGTTGCAACTTCTGCTTCCAGCCGTCGAGCTTTGTCGAGGAACTCCAGTTCAAGTTTTAATTCTCTGACCACTTCAGATTCATCAGAGGCTAGCAGTTCAACATTACGTTGCTCAACCTTAGAGATCTTAGCTTGTAGCTCCTCGATTTGTTTCCTTCAGTTGGCAATATTCTCTTTATTGTTTTCGACCTCCAAGTTGTGTTGCTCTTTCATCTTTTCCAATTCTCCCACTCTAGCTTCTGATTCACAAGCAGTCGTCCATGCAGCATCCTCACTTCCAGATTTGGTCTCAAGTGCATCATTGATCTGAGGCAGTTGTTTAAGATCGGCGGCGACTTGGTCGATCATGGTACCAAGCTCCTGGTTAATGGTTGCAGTTTCAGGGGAGACGGTTCGAAGATCAACCTGTTTGAGAAGAGTCTTCAATTGGATAGGGGCGGTGACATCCGATTCCAAAAGTCCGAAGAGGTTACCTTTGAACACTTTTTCTTTTATCTTCAGAAGTGCCTCATTTGCAGGTTTGCTCAAAAGTTGATCTCCGGAAGCTATCGAAGCACTTAAGCTACTCTCGGAAGAGCTCCCTCGTTTGCTAAGGACAATTTTCAAATATTCACGAGGGTTGGTCACCTTGAGGCAATTAAGTTCTTCTTCAGAAAGAGCTACAGATGTCCCGGTCGAAGGTTTAGTACTCTCAGTAGTTACATCAACTTTGGGAGCAACAGTGTGTTCTTTTTGGACCTGCTCTTTGATAGATTCATTTTCAGCTTTATCTTCATCATCATCATCTTCATCATCATTTTCATTATCATCTCCTCCATCGTCATCATCATCATTTCCACCAGCTTCAGGATGGAACATTGATTGATCATCTTCTTCTTCTTCTTCCGTTTCATCATCTTGGACCGCAAGGTCCGGTTCAACATCATTTGGGTCTTTGTTGCCCGAGGGTTCGACCACTGGGGAGTCATTTTCAGAAGATTTCTAAACCAGGGTAGTGCCTTCGTCCATAGCTGTTGTTTCTGTATTCATCTCTTCAGGAATGTTTTGGTCATGATTCTCCTCGTGCTCAGAGCCACTTGTCTGAGATTGTTGAGTGGTGGTCCGTACAGACAAAGTCAGAATTTCTTTTGCAGCAGGTTTGTCGATTTCACCCATTGAGCATTTCGCTAAAAATGCGTCAATGAGAGTAGTTGGAGAAGGAGATTTGGTTGTTTGTTGGGTCGAGGTACCTGTACCATCCTGAAGCAACAAGTAAATAAGGTTAGGTTGAAACAAAAGGAGACTAGTAAGGTAAACAGTTTAAGGGAGATTACAATTACCTTAAGTTCCTCGACTCCAAGGCTAGAGTTGTCACTTTCAAGCTGAACCAGAGTTGCCTTCGACGTACCCTAAGGGGATGGCTCCAAGTCGCTTCGAGTAGCAGATGCTTGAGATACCTTTGCTGCCTTTACCTTAGGCTGACTTGAAGTCTCAGTGACCCTAAGTTGTTTCTTCCTCTTCTTAGTTTTTTGATCCTCAGGTGGAGAGTGATCGTTGTCGTCCGATTCGAGCATAATTTGGGCAGTATCCCTTTTAGATTTCTTCTTTTAAGGAGTAGGAGGTGGTCGTCGAGAACTCTAAGAAAAATTCAAAGTGTTAGAAGGCATAACTATACACAACACAGGAAAATTTAGTGAGCAAAAGTTACCCTTGTGGCTGGCTCGTTCTCTTCTTCGACTGGTCTTTTGGCTGCAGGTTTCTTCGGTTTGATAGCTGAAAATAAACAAAATAATTGCAAGTCAGTAAGAAAAGTCGAGTAAGGGAAATCTAAAATTCGAAAATCTTCATTCCACACCTTCATAAATTTTGGACTCGATGCGAACATCTTCGATACCGATATGAAGTGGTCCTTTGAAACTATCTAGGGTGTACTTAGTCGCAACCACGTGCTGAGGCTTTGGTTTCGACTGCTGACGAAAGATCTTTATAGAATCCCCACAGACGAACCAGTCTGGAAATGGAGGGGAAAGGGCCACTCCAAAATCAGCAGATGGCAGTCGAGGAAACTTGAGAGGAAATAATTCAAAAGCCATTTCGTAGTGTCGCTCAGGCGACACGCACGAAGGGAGTTTCAAATTCTCCATTTTGCTATCCCAAAAGTAAAGAGACGAAACTAGCATGGTCGAACAGTACGCGGGCCCTGTTTTTGACAACATAATAAGGTCGTAAATCCCTAAATCTTTCCAGGTTTGGGCTTTAACCTTCTCTACTTTGGTTAGCCAGTTCAGGTAAAGATCAAAATCTTTGAAGGATGGGGTTACCCTAAATATCCTAGATCCGTCATTCATATAACGTAAATTTATGTTATTGAGAGCTACAACGTCAGGAGCATTAGCTTCTACCTTAGACTTATTAGCTTGCCCTATGGGTTTCGTCTTACGGTAGGAAGGGAAATACTTGCTAAGTTTCTTATAATTTGTATCTAGAGCAGACAAAGGGCCAGATAAAGCATATGGCTTACCAGAGACAAGAACAGGGATTAATACCTGGGATTCGTAGATACGTCTCTTCTTTTTCTCAAGTGGTTCTGGGATGCATTGCAGATTCTTCACTATCTTTGGCCCAACAAGCGTAGCAAAAAGAGGAAGTTGAGATTGAGTCTTTGGCTCTTTTGGTTTTTGGATTTTCCTGGAGTCTTTGATGTTGGAGGTTGAAGATGCCATTTTTGAAGAACAAGACATTTGGGTTTGTTTTTTAAGAGTGAAGAAGCTGGAAAGAGGGCAAAGAGTTTTGAAGCGTAAAAAAGAAAAAATGGTTTAGAGAGAAGTTATTTAAAGGCTATGGAATATCAGCAGACCTCAAATTAGCATTAAAGAGCTAGTGTTGTAGTGGGACACGTGTCTCGTTGGGAGCGATAGATGGGACGGTGGCAGTTACTGCCTATACCCCACTATCTCCTAGACTTTAGGAGGTATGATGATGGCTAGTGGATTTGGTGCGCTTTAAGGAGATTTTTTCAGAGATTGTCATGATGACCATTACGCCATGGAGTGGTTCAGAAGAAACTAAACAGTTTGTAGAACATAGAAGTTCTAGTTATATCAACACCCACGTAAGGTGGAAATAAGGCGTTGAATGCCATTGCCAAAAAATGCCCTTTTCTTCAGTGAGGTCGAAAAAGACATTTTTGGGGGGCAATTTGTTAGCTCCTAATTTCGACGCCTGATGTTGGGTTGAGAGTTTTTCCTAAGAGATGGAATTTTTGAAGTTCTATGAGGCTTCGACAGAGATATTGCTATCAAAAAATCTAGTTGAAAGCTATCCTTCTGCAGAGAGGAGAGGATTTAAAAGACTTAGAAATATTTCTAAGAGTTTGGAAGGACTTTTCCACGGAATGCTAAGGGGTACCTTTCGATGCGAAGATTTGAATTCAAAAAATAGGAAGGAACATTTATTCCTATCCGATTATGAAAAAGGACATGTGGCGTTCATCCAAGAGGCCAAGACATGCACGACGCCATATGTTTCGCCCTGATTAGTAGCCCGTTAGTGGGTAGTTATTTTTAACTATTATAAATAGCAAGTTTTAGGAACAGATTTGGGTGGTGTTCAATTGTATATAAAAACTCAGTGTGCTCAAAGTGCCAGTGTAGAGAAAAGAGCGTGTGAGAATGTATGTTGATGTAACACCACTTTTTATAATTCAATGTAATTTAGCAAGTTTCTTTTATTAAAGTCTCTTTTCATTTCGTGCAAGCTAATTTTTACATTTACCAGCCTTTTCGATTCAAAGCTCTTTTAAAGCCTTTTTTTATCTTTTAAGTTGCCTTATATTTCTTGAAGTAGACTATCCTTTTTACTCATTTACGCTGTCGAAGTATTCTTAACCATTATCCAGAAACTTACACAAGAAACCAATTTAGCACATGTCCTAGGATTTAGTGTGGTCGATCCTGCAAGTTACTAATTTTTATATAAAATTGATAGACCAGAGGTTGTTTACTATTTTTCCCAGTAAACAGCACGCAAATGTTTTCTTTAACAAATGCTAAAAGATTGGGGGGGTCTGGGGGTCAGGTTATACAAATGGGAGTTGTCAATTACCCAGTGTATATATGGTTATCCATAGACTTTCTTTGGCATGTTTAAATACTTTCTGGTGTTTATCTGTTATGGGTAGGGAATGTTGAGAGAGTGTTTTTGTTGTTTTTGGGTTTTCTGTTGTTTTTGGTATGTGTGCTCGCTAAGATTTCGCAATCTTATGCCTACGTATTCCCGTAAAGATAAGAGGGAAATCAGAGCAATCGTAGTTCCTCCTATTCTATGGGAGGAAAGAAATGTTTGGTGTCTTGTTTAAAGCCCAAGATTGAAGCTAAAGGTTATTTGTGTCTTATTCAAAGCCCAAGATTAAAGCTAAAAGGTTTGGCTGAGAGAGAATTTGTCATCTCTAAAGGGAGATATCTCACTTATCCATCACAGTTGTTGGGTAATTGATTATAAAGGGGAATTACTTTAACTGGAATGTATGAAATCCAACAATGCCATAATTTCCTTTATAAGGGAGATGTCTTGAAGGAAGAAGCTTTAACTTAGTATTGAGCAATGCCATTTTTCCTTAGGACTCTTTCATGCTAAGAGAGGGACATTGGCTTGGATGTAAATAATCCAGAGGCTTGCCACTTACAGCAATTAGATGAAAGGGGAAGTTTACCAGGATAAGAGAGGGGCCACAACTTGGATTTTTGAATCACAAGTGTGCCACTTACAACAGTTATCTGGGATTGGGTTTTTTGATTGTTTGTTTTGATGTGTGATGTACAGATAAATGCCTTCCTACAGAGAGAACTCTTGATTTCCTCTGAGGGGATTTTTTGGTTTTATGTGTCTTGATCAAAGCCCAAGGTTGAAGCTAAAAGGTTGACTCTACTTAGGTGAGTTTTATATATGTCTTGTACAAAGCCCAAGATTGAGGCTGAAAAGAATTTACTCTTCTGGGGAATGTTTTGTCTGTCTTGTACAAAGCCCAAGACTGGGGCTAAAAGAAATTGACTCCACTGGGGAGAGGTTTTATCTGTCTTGCACAAAGCCCAAGATTGAGGCGAAAAGGAATTGACTCAGTTGGAGAATATGGTTTATCTTGTACAAAGCCCAAGATTGAGGCTAACTTTGCAGAGGAAAAATCATTATACAAAGCCTAAGAGGAGGCTGATTAGGGAATTTCTTATATGAAGCCTAAGAGGAGGCTGACTTCTGCTGAGGATTATTGAGATCCAGGGACAGGTCCAAATTGGGGAATCAACTCTTACCGAGGATTGAATAAGAGTTTAAAATATCATATGCCCTGAGGTTCTGATTCTATTAGGGTTTTATTGGTGGTAAATTGACCCTGTATGGGGATTTTAAGGTGAAGGTTTACACTTTGAGTTTGAAAACCTATGGAGGTTTTAACTCTGTTGGAGATTGATGAAGTGATCAGGGTCCTTCCTGTCCTTTTAGGAAATTTGAGGGTTTCTTTGAGATCCAAGAGGAGATGAGACTTTCCAAGTCTACTGATATGAAGAGGTTGACTCTTAACCGGAGGATGATTTTTGTATGATGTCCAAGAGGAGGCTAATGTTTTAAGGGATGAGAATCAACCCTAAACTGGTCTGATGTTTTGACATTCTGACTCTTTGGAGGATTGAACTAGTAGAGATGACTAAGTTTTGTCTTATACCTGTAGAAGGTCTTTGGGTCCTTGTACTAAGCCCAAGAGGAGGCTGAGAACTTCTAAGAAGCCTGAGGGTTCTTGTACAAAGCCCAAGAGGAGGCTGGGGATGCTTTTAGAAAGCATGTGGGTCCAAACCTGAGAAAAGTTCAAGAAAGGTTTCACCGGGAATAATCCTTTCCTCAGTGAACAGTTCTAGGGTTTGAAGAAATTCAGAAGAGGTTTCACTGGGAATTAGTCATCTTTAGGGAAATGAATTTCTTTTACATACATTTCTAAGTTGTGACAGTCTTGAGAAAAGTTTCACCGGGAATAATGTCTTTCTCTGTTCCATATTGTATAAGCCCAAGATGAGGCAATACTGTATCTGGAATTTCCTATGGGGGAACTAGTTTTGACTGTATTAAAAGAATAATCACTGGTTTGATCTACAACTAGACCTAATTGCTGGGGAAAACTCTAAGAAATTATATACAAGCATACATATACAGATGAAGTATATAAGCAAGTATGTGTAGAAGAAATAGTAAAACTTACAGTTGTGCAAGCTCCAGCATTGTAACCACAGCTGTATAGTTAGTTATTCAAGAAATTGAAGAAATTTTTTATAACACTTTGAATTTGAATCTAAATCAAAAGGAAAGTTGTTGTAAAAGAAGTTTGGGGCTTATACTCAATGAGAGGCCCAGATGAAACAGTGATCGTACCGTTATTCTGAAGATTGTATCGGGACTTATACAATGACTAAGGCCCAAATTGTTTATGTACAAAGGGGTTGGGTCTTACACTCTATTAAAGGCCCAAAAGTGTTTAAAAAAGAATAAAACTTGGACTTACAACACAAGAGGAGGCCCAGATGATTTCTGTTTGAAAATGGCGATCGTGTCGAGATTTTTAAAATCGTATCGGGACTTATACAATGTCTGAGGCCCAAAAAGTTTGTGAACAAAGGGATGGGTCTTACACTCTACTAGAGGCCCAAAAATGTTTTGAAAAAGGTTTGTGAGGGTGAAAATAATCAAAACCATAATTTGATTAAAAAATGCATTTTAATTTGAATAAAAATTAATAAAATGATCAAAATTATCAAACATGTGTGAAAACAAGTTGTGATCTTGGATTAATGTTTGAAAAATCATTTTTTATCCATAGAATCATTTGAGAATCATTTGAATTTGAAAAATCAAGAGAAATAAATATTTTAAATGTTCAAAAACAAATAAAAAATTAAATCTTTAGAAAAATATCAAATATATAAAATAAATAATATTTTTGTGAAATTTTTGTAGAATAAAATAATTTAACATTTTTGTGAATTTTGAAAAAAAGAATCAGTTCAAAAACATTAAAATTCAGAGAGAAATTAATTTTTGAATCAATTAAATAAAATATAAAAATATAAAAATATTCAAAAATTCAAAAATGGCGCCAAGAACAAGGGGAAGAACACGCGCGCACTCTGTATTCCTAGATTTGCAAAAGCTATGATATCTCACGGATTAGGCAATGAAATTGGATGAAACCAGCCCCAAACTTGTGAGATTTTAACCCACGAACATAATGGTGGTGTTTAATTTCATTTATTTCAAGTGTGGAATGAGAAATTCGTGATGAACACTGAAACCCTAGAATTTTGCATAAAGCTCATGAAATCTTAAACATGTAATAGATGAAGCAATTAATTAAGGGTTATCACCCTATAGACTACCAGAAACATGTTGGTGACTTGCAAATGAATTTATGATGCATGCAATATAGAGTTTGATAGGTTCAGGCTTACTTGAACTTGCTTGTGCAAGAGACTTTTGAATTTGGAGTTGGAGGTGTTCCAGATGTGTTGTGATGACTTGAATAGCTTCACTATACCTTATGGAGTGTGTTGGGAAGCTTGGACTTGATTGGAGATGTTTGGATCATTTCATGGCATCTCAGCTGCATATGAGCTTCAATTGGATTTGGAGCTTTGAGATTTTGGTGTTACAGGTGAGTTTTCAGGTCATGGATCACTCATATATGATATATGTGGTGCTTTGGTGTACTCAAACTGATCACAAATGAGCTCTATTTATAGTAGAGCAAGTTTGTTTTGCAAGGAATGGTGAATGGCAGCTGGTACAACTCATTGTCCAATGGTTGCATAAAGGAATCTAAGTCTTCTCTAGCTATTGACTTGGGTCAGTGCAGCATGCCTATAGTCTTCTGTTGCTTGAGTTCATCTTGACTCATTTCCAATGTTGTGGAGTGATACATGCCAGTTCTATGCACTCCTTGAATGCTTCATGACAAATTAGAAAGTTTTGGATTTGCAACATTGAATTTCACATGCCTACATTATGATCTTTTGTCTTAGGAGGCCTGTAGCTTAGAGATCTTTTGCTTTGATATGATCTTCAATGTTTCTAGAAGGATTACAAGACTTGTAATTGCACAAATTAGCCAATTTGAGCAAATGGCCTATAATCTACCTTGGGAAGAAACCAATCTTTGATGCCATGTTCCAAGGGTTATAACTCCTTACTCAAATTGAATTTGGAGATGATCTGGTACTTGTTGGAAAGCTCTCATGACATACTTTAACTTTGATGTCCACCAATGGACCTGGTTCAGATTGGATCAAGGTGAAAAATGGCCTAAAAGTTGGTAAAAAAATGAAACAGATTCTGACTTGAAAATTTCACTAAGTGTTGGAAAAAGTGGTCATTTTCATTTTTTGTGATTTTGATCAATCCATAACTCAAATTCCATGAGGATTTTGAATCTAATGTAGTTGACACTTTTGAAGTATGTCATGTGAACTTTCATTTGAGCTTTGGATGGAAGAGAAAGGCCTTAGGGTTTGGGAGTTATGACCTTGCAAAGTTGGTACCAAATCCATTTTGTTCCATAACTTAGAAAAATTTAAGTTTCTTATGGTTCCCCTTTTGCAAGTTACCTCACTTTTCTTGATTTTTCTTGATGGATTATGATCCAAACCATGAATTAACATTGTTCTTGACTTAAGTAAGCCTTGTTTGTCAAGAAATTTAAAAAGTCAAACTTGACTTTTTGACACAGTTGACTTTTTGTCAAATGAATTCCAAACTGTGTGATCCTCTTTGTAATTAAGTTCTTAACCTAATTCAAACCTAATGGATGGATTCCATAGGTGTTTTAGGGTGTCTTGAATCATGTCCCAAGGTTTGGGAGCATGTCTTGGTCCAAAATCAAAGGTACAATTGACTTTCTCTTCAAAACCCTAATTGTGGTCCAGATGAAATTAAAACTTGTGAATCAAGCTTCTTGGATCAATCCATTGTTGCAAATGGATCAATGTGGTGTATTTGAGGCCCTCAAATCATGTCTTGAGGTCTTGGTTCATGTATTTTCTCAAAAGTCAACTTAGGGGTGAATTAGGTCAAGAAACCCTAATTCCTGATTTTTGATGAATGCTTCCCCTGAGGCTACTTTGACTTGATGATTGGACTCATAAGGTCCCTTTGGTCATTTTGGATCATGTTTTGAGGTATTGGCTAATGCCCATATGAAAATTTTCATCTGGAGGCCTTGGTCGACCAAAACCCTAATTTGGTGATACTGTCGATCTTGAGGCTTGATCCACTTGGACTGTTACAACTTTGTGCTTGATTCTTGATATGGGAGACCTCTTGTTCCTTTATGGATGTTTGAGAGGTTAGACAAGTTGAAGATTATGTCATTTCTTGATTGACCCTTTGTCTAAGTGCTCTGAGAGGGCTCAAAACCCTAATTCTTGATTGTAGTGAATGCTCAACAATCCTTGATGAGGTATGATGGTTCATCCATATTGTGGTAATGATTTGCACAATGATGGGAAATCTTGGTGGTCAAAATTTGGGGTATGACAAGACAAGGAATGTATTCTACACGTAATGCCCCTGGGTGAGTCCCCCATACGCGTATTGTCCCCTGGCATACGCGTATGACCAGTTTGTTGCAGAAAAATTATTTTTTCACATAAGTGCGATTTTTCCTCCACTGGAGCACTTCCAAGCTCCTGATTTCGACCCAAAACAGAAGTTGTATCAGTATAATCCTAAAGTCCTAATTCTACTTCATTAATTCATCATTTTATTCAAGTTTTCTACCATTAGAATCCTTTTTTGTTAACCCCAAAATTTCCAAATCTGCCCCTCATAGTAGAACCCAGCAATAACAGTACAGAATTCACACGAATTTCATATCCAATATCAGCATGCAACACGAATTTACATCAGAACAGTACACAAATACGAATTTACAAGGGTCATCACACAAGCATACAATCAAACAAGAAGAAGAAGAAATGCACAGAAATCCTAAGAGAGGAAGGAACCCTCACTACTCTCTCATGCTCAGACCACCATTAAAGAACTCATTCTCCCCCTTACCTTAATTTCCAAACTTGCTCTCTCTTTAACAATGGTGGAACACTTGATTACTCATGCCCCAGCTCTCGTTCTTTCTTCTCTCCTTTCTCTTTTCACGTGTAACTGGCAAACTGATCTTATCGTACCCCAAATTTTGAACACCTTTTTATTTCTTTCTCAAAGATAATAATAGTAAATATTAAGGGATTTATTTTGGCATAATAAAGTAGGATAGTATTATCAGTTGAATGGGGTTAGATTATTATATTTATTTTAATATTAAGATATTATTATAATATAGAGATTAATCAGGGATAGATTAATTTTTAATTAAAATTATATTAGGGTCATAATGAGGTTATAGGAGTGTTAGTATTATTCTTAATATTATCCTGAAATAATTATTATATACTTACTAATACTATTTTATTCCGAATAAATGAAATAGCACAATTGGTAGTAAAGGGGGTACAAGGGGTTACAAAGGTAGGAGAGGTTGAGACCTCAAATCCCACCTTCCACACTTTTATAGTTTTATTTGTTTTTTCTTTACTACTAACTTTTACTATGTTTATTTTCTAAATCATAAAAAATCACAAAAATAGTATTTTTTTATTATTTAATTTTTAATATTCGTATTTTAATTTAATGTATTTTTTAAAAGATGATTTTTCCATTAAAATCATTATTTTATGTAAAAAATCTCAAAAAAATCATAAAATAAAAAGATTTGGAAATATTTTATTCACAGTTTGTTTGAGGATAACAATTTAATGTCATTTAACATTTCAATTTATTTTTTGTATAAAAATATACAAAAATATTTAAAGATTGTTGTTCTCTTTTAGATTAGGATGTAGAACGGAAATGTTTTTGGGGGATGTGACATCCCAACAATTCATTGATGCTACACTCAGAAGAGATCCTCCAAAGGTGTCTTCATGGTAGGGCTAGCCCCTAACATAGATGATGATTTGGATGTGGTCCATGACTCTGAGAACCTTTAGCCTACCCTTATCAACTCATGGTGACCCTAAGTATTCAACCCGCAAGGGTCGTTACTAGGGTTTTCCTAGATGAGACTTATCCCAAAGGATTATCGTAGGAAGGCTTGATCCTTCTCATGGTAAAACGAGAGTATAGTCCGTAAATTCTAGGGTTGACAAAAATTATATATCATACATGTGAGGGGACTGGGTAGACAAAACATAGATCTAACCCATTGTAGGAAACCCACCTAGTTAAGGTTATGCTTGCATTCTATCTCAAACCTTAAAAGCTTCAAAACAAAAATGTCCATGTCATCATGCATTTAAAAACACTTCTTTGCATATATTCATTTTTGTGGGGAATTTCAAGATGTGTTATAGGTACATTGGGAAGATGGATTCAAACAAAAGGGCTACCCTACGCATCAGAGTGCTAAGTGCTAATTTACAAAGTCTCAAAGACCTTCAAGACTTAATGCCAAAATCTGCTCATAGGATGTTTACATATAAGTATGGGAAGATCCTTGATCTCTTGGGAATCCCCGTGAAAACAGGAGCCATAACTGCCTTGGCACAATTCTATGACTCACCTCTACGTTGCTTTCTCTTTAAGGACTTTCAACTAGCTCCTACGCTAGAAGAGTTTGGATTATATTTGGATATTCAAGGAGAAGGAAAGGAACCTTACAAGGGTATGAGGCAAAAGGTGAAGCCCAAGGACCTAGCTTTAACTTTGGGAATACCTATTGAAGATCTGTTGCCTCACTACAAGGAGGATAGGGAAATGCAAGGGCTCAAGAAAGGATACTTGGAGGAGTTTAAAGCTCATTTGAAGAAGGCATTGGGGACATCTATTTAGTTTACGCTTTTTTAAGTTCAGGAGTTTTTATTTTGGATTATTGTTATGGGTTATTCCCAAGGAGTTATTTTTATTTTTCTAAGTTTGGAAGTTATTTTGGATTTGGAATTTGCTAATGAATTTGAATTTTTATAAAGTAATTTTTATTCTATGTGTATGGGTTTCATCCTTTGAATATATTCATCTCTAACTACAATGGATTTTGAAATTCCCTCAAATAAAAATTTTAAAATTATTTAGCATACATCATGCATACTCATACATTCATGCATCAAAATGCATAAAAAAAGGGAACAAAAAAAATCATTCATTTTATCACTTTGTCTCAGAATCATCGAGCATAACAACCTGACTTCCCGACCTCACACTCGAACGTACCAAAGGAAAGCTATGGATCAGTTGGAGCAAAATCAAGTTGCACTTAGAGGAGATATGGATGTTGTTAAGGAGAATGTGGGCGAGATGAAAGACAAGATCGATCAACTGACTTGCGCCATCCAAAGTTTGATATCTAGAGAGACTGAGTCTAGTCATCAAAGGAATGTTCCTACCCATATTACCCATGTTGAGGACAATAACCCTCTACTAGGATTTGTCCACGATTTGGAACATAAGGAAACTGAAGCTGCCAAGCAAAAGGCTAGTAACCAACCTCCCGAGGGAACTGTCCCTCCACCTATTCCTAATGGGGCACCTCGTAATACTCACATACCTGTTCCACATGAGAATTATGCAGATTGGAATCTCCAATATGAGGATGAGGATTCAAGGCAAATGGCCTTTGAAAATAGAGGAACTACCCTTATGGGAGGGAAAAGGGCTGATGATAAGTACAAAATACTCAAGGAAAGGTTGAAGGTTGTGGAAGGATTTAATATCTTTGGAGTTAATGCTTTGGAAATGTGTTTGGTGCCTAATGTGGTCATACCTCCCAAATTCAAGGCTCTAGACTTTGAGAAATACAAGGGTGTGAGTTGCCCTAAGGATCACCTTCGGATGTTTGTTCGAAAGATAGCTGCTTATGCTGCTAATGAGAAGCTGATGATGCATACCTTTCAGGATAGCTTAAGTGGGGCATCTTTAGATTGGTACATGCAACTGGAAAGGGTTTATATCAAAACTTGGGAAGATCTTGCTATTGCCTTCTTAAGGCAATACCAATACAACGTGGACATGGCTCCTAACCGCGTGCAATTGCAGAACATGTCTCAAAAAGGGAATGAGTCTTTCAAGGAATATGCCCAAAGATGGAGGGAACTAGCTTCTCGTGTGCAACCTCCATCATTGGAAAGTGAACTTGTGGATATGTTTGTAGGAACCCTACAAGGAATGTACTACAAAAAGATGATTGGGCCAGTCTCAACAGGATTTGCTGACTTGGTTATCATTGGAGAAAGGATTAAGAACGGTTTAAAGACAGGAAAAATTGAGCAGTCATCCTCCGATCAACATAACAATAAAAGGTATTCCGAAAACAATTCAAAGAAAAGTGATGTCAGTGCTGTAGCCCTGGAAGGTCAAAATGTGTGAGATCATCCATTGTTGGGGCGCAATGCCATTAAAGAGATAGAATATGAATTCCTAATCAAGAGGGGAGACATAACAAACTGGGGCAAACAGTGGGAGATACCTGAGAAGAAGGATTTGTTCGGGCTGAGTTAGAAACCGGCTAATGAAGGGATAGAAAACAATTTCCATAGTGTGGGATTCAGAATTGAGGATCATGTGGCCTTAGTAGAAGAGGAAGAAAAAGGAATGCCTAATTTGGCGTGTCATTGCTCACCGGATACAATCCTCAACAATTGGAAGGCCATCGGGATTCCTGAGATGATTTGTGTTTTGAAGTAATTTAATTTTTTCTTAAAATAATAATAAATCCCTTGCTATGCCCAAGGCAAGTGGACAAAGCTTTGTAGGGCCACCTTTTATTTCATTGGATTATTTCTATCAGTAAAATTGCATTTTGTTTTCAATCAAGATCTTTTTCTGTCATTTTCCGTTTGTTCAAAATGGCAATACATTTCTTTCAATAGTTTCATTACTAGCACTTCACTAAAAAAAAGGATAATAATAAAAAATCTTCCTCATGCAAATTTAAAAATGAACCTATTAAAAATAACACCGCTATAATCTCGAATGACTTTGAATTATCGATTAACCAAGCGGAAGAGGGTGATGAGGACGAGTGTGAGCTTCCCGAAGAGTTAGCCATACTGTTGAGGCAGGAGAACAAGGAAATACAACCTCACCAGGAACCAGTGGATGTGATCAATCTGGGAACTGAGGAAGATAAGAAGAGGTCAAAGTTAGTGTTTCTCTAAATGCGGATATAAAGAAGAGATTGGTCGAGCTATTGCAAGAATACACATACGTGTTTGCATGGTCATGCCAAGATACGTCGGGACTTGATACAAACATCGTCGAGCATAAATTACCACTCAAACCGGGATGCATGCCAGTCAAGCAAAAGTTGAGGAGAACTAGACCAGAAATGACTCTCAAGATTAGGGAGGAAGTCAAGAAACAATTTGACGCAGGATTCTTAGCCGTTGTGAAATATCCAGAGTGGGTAGCCAACATCGTGCCCTTACCAAAGAAAGATGGAAAGGTTAGAATATGCATAGACTACAGGGATCTTAATAGAGCAAGTCCTAAATATGACTTTCCACTACCTCACATTGATGTATTAGTAGGCAACACCGCTCAATTTTCAGTCTTCTCATTCATGGATGGGTACTCCGGTTATAATCAAATCAAGATGTCCCCTTCAAATATGGAGAAGACCATATTTATCACTCCGTGGAGGCACCTTCTGATACAAGGTAATGCCTTTGGGCTAAAGAATGCTGAAGCAACTTATCGAAAGGCTATGGTAACTTTCTTCCATGAAATGATGCATAAGGAAATAGAGGTTTACGTGGATGATATGATTGCCAAGTCACAAAATGAACAGGATCGTATAGCTAACTTGGAAAAGCTATTTGATCGATTAAGGAAGTTCAAGTTAAGATTAAATCCTGCAAAGTGTACTTTTAGAGTCAGATCCGAAAAATTATTGGGGTTCATAGTCAGTCAAAAAGGAATAGAAGTCGATCTTGGCAAAGTAAAAGCCATTCAAGGGATGCCAGTTCCGATGACAGAAAAGGAAGTTCGTGGATTTTTAGGGAGATTAAAATATATCGTGAGGTTCATCTCACCTCTTACCTCTACTTGTGAGCCAATATTCAAACTACTCAGAAAAGATCAAATCATTGAGTGGAATGAAGATTGCCAAAGGACTTTTAATTGAATCAAGGAATATTTAGAGAAACTACCTATATTGGTGCCACCAGTCCCAGGGAAACCACTCATAATGTACTTAACAGTACTTAACAATTCAATGGGTTATGTACTAGGGCAACATGACGTAATAGGGAGAATAGCTAGGTGGCAGATGTTATTAACTGAATACGGCATCTAATACGTCGCTCAAAAGGCTATTAAAGGAAGTATGCTAGCAAATCATCTCGCTCATCGACTAGTTGATGACTATCAACCCATGCAAATTGATTTCCCATATGGAGACATTATGGTTATAAAGGATTGTGAAACTCCAGACTCCTATGAAGGACCTGAACCTGGATCTCAATGGAAACTTATATTTGCAGAAGGACATGGGCTTCAAAGAGGTGCTACCAATTGAAGTGGAAATTCCTCACTTAGGGTCATAATGGAAACATAGCTTGAAGAGGCATAATGGGTGCAAACTAGACTCAATCAGCTAAATCTCATAGAAGAGAAGCATATGGATGCACTATGTCACAGACAATTATATCAACAGAGAAGGTTCGTCCCGGCCTATTCAAAGAGGGAGACTTGGTGTTAAGGAAAATATTACCCATCTATAAGGATCCCCGCGGAAAATGGACCCCAAACTATGAAGGGTCATACATCGTAAAGAGTGGATCCTCTGGCGGAGCACTAATGCTAACAAACATGGATGGAGCGGATTTTCCAAGACCGGTGAATTCTGATTCAGTCAAAAAAAAAAATATTATGCCTAGAAAAAGAGGATAAGAGCCCGCTAAGTCGAAAACCCTAAAGGGCGACTTAGGCAAAAATTAGGGCGTCTCGGTGGATTGAAAACTCGAAAGAGCAATCCAGGCAAAAATTAGGGACTTAAATAAAAATAAAACCTGATAAGTCGAAAACCCTAAAGGGCGGCTTAGTCAAAAAAGGGTATATCATCCAGGTGGACTAAGACTCTAAAAGAGTGGTCCAGGAAAAAGTTAGGGATATCCAAAAGGCATATGACTGAAAACACTCAAGTCACCCCGTAACAGGAATTCAGAAGGGAGCGATCATTCCAGCCATCATCTTCAGAAGCGAAGTATCGTGATCTTGAAGACTTAGGGATATTAGTTGGTGCTAAATTCAATAGGGACATAGATACATTTTTTTTCTTATTGCCATTGTACATCCTTATAAATTTACGGTAATCTCTCCTTATGGGAATTACCCTCCTTATGTACTATTGCCCATTTTCGGGCCGTTTCTCAATAAAATTTGCTTTTTCGAATCCAATTCTTTGCCTCTTAAATTATTCCGCTTGATTACAAAATGACGATTAATCGTGGAAATAGTGCATTGAAATATTGAGTACAATTAAAAAGCTTTAAAAATTAGAAAATGGATTTTACTTCGGTTTTTGGAATCATTAAAGGGATCATATTCTCTCAAAGCAGGGTACGGGGTCTATACACTGACAATTTAACCAACATGGGAGATTCTTTAACAACATATTACATATTACACAGGAATCGAGGGTATCATGGCTTACTACAATTATCAAAGTCCCGAGGGTTAGGGAGTCGGGAAGTTATGGAAAATATTTATATCATACAAAGACATACATTGCATAAAAGAGGCATTAGCCCACATAATGCATCATACATGGGAAATGCATCATACATATGCATACATGCATAGGATCATAATCACCATTAAAGGTTTAACTCTCGGTTTTACTATTAAAACATTATTTCAGTAAAGGATCTTATAGGATTATCATCTATCAGTGGGTAGGTCTTCACCTCTCACTTAGCAACCTATCCCACCCACGAAAGGTGTTTCATCAAATATCAAAGGGTTTCACCGGAATTTCCTATCAAAGGTTTCCACAGGGATTTTATCAAAAGGGTTTATCGGGGATGTTACCATTGGAGTTCGATCAAAAGAGGTTTTATTAAGGGATTTATCAAAAGAATTTCATCAGGATTTTTTTTACAAAGGGGATTTCATCAGCATTTTTTAAAGGGTTTGAAAAGGGGTTTTACATAGGGATTTACCAAAAGGGATTTTACCAAGGAATTAATCAAAAGGGATATTACACAGGGATTTACCAAGGAATTTATCAAAAGAGATTTTTACCGGAATTTTCTCTCAAAAAAAGGGGCTCTACCGGAATTTTTCAAAAAAAAGAAAAGGGTTTTACTAGAATTTATCAAAGGATTTCCATCAAAATAAGGGGTTCCATCAAGGGGTTTCACCAGAACTTTGTCGAAGGGGGTTCTTAAAGAGTAATCAGGGTATCATTAAAACCCTACTATATTCTAGTAGCAAGATCGGAGGAGTCATAGACAAGTTCCACCCGAAAAGGTGGAAACTTATCATCAATAATCAAGGGGTTCCATCAGGGCTTTGTCAGACAGCTTTGTCAGGGTTTTATCACCAGAGGTTCCATCAAAAGTCGTCACAGGAGTTTTTACCAAGGATTGTTATCAGGGGTTCTACCAGGGTTTATAAAAAAAGGAATCGGAGGATCGTCAGGGTTCTGCCTGATTTCTGTGATTATGAGGATCGTATCAACAAAATATCACCGGGATACGTCAAAGTGGGATACTAACAGAGCACTCCTCGCTAAACTCCGGAATTTATCTATTCCAAGGTCAAAATTAGGGTTCCTCTTTATATTTAATCATCTCCTCCCCAAGAATATGAAGACTTAACGTCATCATCATCTCAATTTGAAGCTGATTAAATAGGGGCAGCTGTCGTACCCCAAATTTTGAACACCTTTTTATTTCTTTCTCAAAGATAATAATAGTAAATATTAAGGGATTTATTTGGGCAGAATAAAGTAGGATAGTATTATCAGTTGAATGGGGTTAGATTATTATATTTATTTTAATATTAAGATATTATTATAATATAGAGATTAATCAAGGATAGATTAATTTTTAATCAAAATTATATTAGGGTCATAATGAGGTTATTAGAGTGTTAGTATTATTCTTAATATTATCCTGAAATAATTATTATATACTTACTAATACTATTTTATTTTGAATAAATGAAATAGCACAATTGGTAGTAAAGGGGTACAAGGGGTTACAAAGGTAGGAGAGGTTGTGACCTCGAATTCCACCTTCCTCACTTTTATAGTTTTATTTGTTTTTTCTTTAATACTAACTTTTACTATGTTTATTTTTTAAATCATAAAAAATCACAAAAATAGTATTTTTTTATTATTTAATTTTTAATTTTCGTATTTTAATTTAATGTATTTTTTAAAAGATGATTTTTCCATTAAAATCATTATTTTATGTAAAAAATCTCAAAAAAATCAAAAAATAAAATGATTTGAAAATATTTTGTTCACAGTTTGTTTGAGGCTAGAAAAATTTAATGTCATTTAACATTTCAATTGATTTTTTGTATAAAAATATACAAAAAATATTTAAAGATTGTTGTTCTCTTTTAGATTATTCTATTTTTAGGATTATATTTTTCCTTTTTAAATAATCATTATGGGTAATTAAACAAGTTTAAAATAAAGGGTTTAATTTTTAATTTTTCGATTTTTATATTATATTATATTTTAAATTTAAATTTAAATTTTTATTTCATTCTTGGTAACTTTTAATAAAGAAACTCATAAAAGGAAAATATGCTACTTTTTTACACTAAATCAAAAATCATTTTAATTTTAATTAGGAATCATTAACATTAAATTTATTTACTTATTCCTTGATTTACTTTTCTAACCTAATATAAATAGAGAATATTTTCTACCCTAAAAATTTTTCTAAATAGAGAATATGATTTTTGAGAAAATTCTCTATCTAATTTCTACCTAATATAAATAGAGAATATTTTTCTAACCTGAAGAGACCACCCACAATTTACAAATCCTACCCTAAAAATTGTTGTTCTTCACACTGAAGAACAACAATAACCAAATCCTAACCTCCATCACTAGTGAATAAAAAAAGTACCAAGGAGAAATACCAAGGGAAAAGGGATACAAGGAAATTATCAAGGAGAAAAGGGATACCCAAAGGAGAAAAGGGATACAAGGAAATTATCAAGGAGAAAAGGGATATCCAAAGGAGAAAAGGGATACAAGGAAATTATCAAGGAGCAAAGGATTACAAAAAGAAGAAAAGGGATACACAAAGGAGAAACAAGATACAAGGAAATCACTAAGGGAAAAAGGAATACACAAAGAAATCAAAGAAAAGAAGGGAGAGGAAAATGAGAATGTGAGGAACGAAAGGAAAAAAAGGGAGGAAGCAGCTTAAGTGGGTCACGGCACGCCAGGTCGGTATCATTATCTATTGTATATATTCACTCTTGTAATTTTGTTTGACTTACAACTTGAGGATTGGATTAATTACTGTGTATATGTATTATTCGAGGTTTGTATATATTTTGTTTGGAGTATATGGTTAATTTCAGTTAAGTCTTATTATGGTTACTATGACTATTAACATAATCAATAAAGGAAAACGTGTTTTTACCCTAGTTGGTATATCCATATGAACTCAACATCACTGTGTAATGATCTCAACGACCATTCACAACACAACCATTATCAGGATTATGAATTAAATAAATAAATTAAAACGGGATTAAGATGCATATAACTAAGGATAACAAATATTAGGATTGGAAATTGAATTATTCAATTAATTTTTTTTAATTTTAATGATTTAGAGATTAATGGACTATTGATATTTTTGGGGTTATTATAAAGTTTTGGATTTATTAAAATAAGTTGGGATCAAGTAGTAATATTTTGGATTTAATTTAAAATTTGGGGTTATTATAATGAATTGGGATTTATTAATAAAATTTCGAATTTAATTTATATTTTGGGGTTATTATAATAATTGGGGCTTATTTATATAAAGTCAGATTTAATTTATATAATGGAAATAAGGGTTTATAATTTTGATATTGGATTTTAATTTTTGACATATTTCTTTTAAATTGGGGATTTATTTATTTGAGAGAAATTATTATTATATTTTATTTTACAAAAATAATTGAATTAAAAATATGTTCTTTTTGGATTTTACTTTTCATATTACTATGAAAGTTTAAAGGAGTTTTTTTAATTGTTGGGATAAGGGATAATTACAAGGGATATTAGGGATTTAATAGGAAAATATGGGATAAAACTCTTAGATCCAAAGGGTATAAAATTTAGGATAAGAGATAAAAATATGGGATAAAACGCTTAGATCCAAAGAGTATAAAATTTAGGACAAGGGATAAAAATATGGGATACAACCCTTAGATCCAAAGAGTATAAAATTTTGGATAAGGGATAAAAATTTGGGATAAGACTCTTAGGTCCAAAGAGTATAAAATTTGGGATAAGGGATAAAAAAACTTGGGGATAGAACTCTTAAGATCCGAGAGTATAAATAAAGGACTAGGGATAAGGGATAAGGGATAAGGGATAATTACAACCTAAACATATATGGGTAAAGGGATAAAATCAACCAACTATTTTAATTTTAATTAGGAATCATTAACATTAAATTTATTTACTTATTCCTTGATTTACTTTTCTTATTGCAACTAAAGGTTTAACCTAATTTCTACCTAATATAAATAGAGAATATTTTTCTAACCTGAAGAGACCACCCACAATTTACAAATCCTACCCTAAAAATTGTTGTTCTTCACACTGAAGAACAACAATACCCAAATCTTAACCTCCATCACTAGTGAATCAAAAAAGTACCAAGGAGAAATACCAAAGGAAAAGGGATACAAGGAAATTATCAAAGAGCAAAGGAACACATAAAGGAGAAAAGGGATACCCAAAGGAGAAAAGGGATACAAGGAAATTATCAAGGAGCAAAGGAATACAAAAAGGAGAAAAGGGATACACAAAGGAGAAATAAGATACAAGGAAATCACCAAGGGGAAAAGGAATACACTAAGAAATCAAAGAAAAGAAGGGAGAGGAAAAGGGGAACGTGAGGAACGAAAGGAAAAAAAGGGAGGAAGCAGCTTAAGTGGGTCACGGCACGCCAGGTCGGTATCATTATCTATTGTATATATTCACTCTTGTAATTTTGTTTGACTTGCAATTTGAGGATTGGATTAATTACTGTGTATATGTATAATTCGGGGTTTGTATATATTTTGTTTGGAGTATATGGTTAATTTCAGTTAAGTCTTATTATGGTTACTATGACTATTAACATAATAAAAAAAGGAAAACGTGTTTTTACCCAAGTTGGTATATCCATATGAACTCAACATCACTGTGTAATGATCTCAATGACCATTCACAACACAACCATTATCAGGATTATGAATTAAATAAATAAATTAAAAAGGGATTAAGATGCATATAACTAAGGATAACAAATATTAGGATTGGAAACTGAATTATTCAATTAATTTTATTTTATTTTAATGATTTAGAGATTAATGGATTATTGATATTTTTGGGGTTATTATAAAGCTTTGGATTTATTAAAATAAGTTGGGATCTAGTAATAAAATTTTGGATTTAATTTAAAATTTGGGGTTATTATAATGAATTGGGATTTATTAATAAAATTTCGGATTTAATTTATATTTTGGGGTTATTATAATAATTGGGGCTTATTTATATAAAGTCGGATTTAATTTATATAATGGAAATAAGGGTTTATAATTTTGATCGTGGGTTTTAATTTTTGACATATTTCTTTTAAATTGGGGATTTATTTATTTGAGAGAAATTATTATTATATTTTATTTTACAAAAATAATTGAATTAAAGATATTTTCTTTTTGGAGTTTACTTTTCATATTACTATGAAAGTTTAAAGGAGTTTTTTTAATTGTTGGGATAAGGGATAATTACAAGGGATATTAGGGATTTAATAGGAAAATATGGGATAAAACTCTTAGATTCAAAGAGTATAAAATTTAGGATAAGAGATAAAAATATGGGATAAAACTCTTAGATTCAAAGAGTATAAAATTTAGGATAAGGGATAAAAATATTTGATACAACTCTTAGATCCAAAGAGTATAAAATTTTGGATAAGGGAAAAATTTGGGATAAGACTCTTAGGTCCAAAGAGTATAAAATTTGGGATAAGGGATAAAAAACTTGGGGATAGAACTCTTAAGATCCGAGAGTATAAATAAAGGACTAGGGATAAGGGATAAGGGATAATTACAACCTAAACATATATGGGTAAAGGGATAAAATCAACCAACCAAAATTAGGGAGGTGAACTACGGATACTCAGATCCTTCAAATGTGAGGGTACGTAGGCATAGGGTTGTAAACCCTAGTCAGTACAATAATAATAAAAAACTTAGAGTCCCCCTCTTACATCTAAGTCTTCTCTGTATAATAATAGGAATTTTTGTAAATAAAAATAAAAGGTCAAATATTCATGTAACAAGCAAACATATCCTAGAACTTAAGGAGGATCTCATTGAGTACAATGGAGGTGAGGGGTGCCTAACACCTTCCACTCACTTAACCGACTCCCGAACGTAGTGTCTCTCCCTTAGGGATTATGTTTTATCATTACTTTCCTGTCCTTAGGACAAATAAAGAATGATGGCGACTCTGTCATTTTTGCCGGCCGCGACAGATCCTTTTTCCCCACTTCTCTCTAATTATGGTTTAATTCCCTAATTTTCTTTATAATAGTAATAATAATAATATTAATAATAATAATAATAATAATAATAACATTAATAATAATAATAATAATGGAATATCTCATCATCTATATTATTATTATTATTACCATATTATCCTAACATTTAATTTCGTTTAATTCAATCCACTAAGCTTTCACACCCACCCATACACACATACCCTTAACCAAGTCAATGCCAAAATATTTACACAAAATAAATCACAAAATGACTAAATATTTAAATGAGGTGTTACAGCTCCGACCAAATGATGTATTTATCTCATTATGCTGGTTTTGAATCATGTGGTACACGGAGTCTCAATCTCTACACAAATCGCACATACTATTTCCCAGCCAATTTTTCAAAGTAGCATGGACAGACTCAACTCTGTTAGTTGTTATATTTCCAAGGTGTTTAACATTATTAGTCCATGCAGAAACAATTTTCTTTTTCACCTGGTGTCGCACCTCGAAAAAATTAGCTTAATCGAAGACACGACCCTCGTGCGAAAGGCGCGGAAGAAATGCGGTTCGACAGAGTCTCCACTGAACTTTATTTATCCCAAAAGAGGGAAAGGAAAATATCGAGAAAACCTTTAAAGGAGGATAAGAACATGGTCGTCGCAACCACATTCTGGGTTCGGGAGTCGGTTACGTGAGGAGAAGGTGCGCGCACCCCGTCACGTCCGTTGTACTCAACGGGAACCTCTTGATTCGAATCGCGATGCACGTTAGCTAAGCTTGTTTGTTTTCTTCTAAAAAATAAATGTGAAACGGAAAGATAAAAGGAAACGGTGCGAAAGGGGAAATGGGGTGGTTTTAGGATAGGGTGCTTGCCAAGGATTGGGGCCCTTGTGCCTACGTATGCTTATTCGGACGAGAATGAGTAATCAGAGCAATCGTAATTCGACTACGGTGTTTGGACGGAAAAGGTGTAAGTGTGGACGGAAAAGGTAGAAAAAGAAAAAGTGTGCTCCCCAAGATCATCGCAATCTTGTGCCTACATATCGCTACTCGGACGAGAATAAAGAATCAGAGCAGTCGTAGTTCGTGGTACGCCCACGAAAAGAGGAATGGTTTGAAATGTTTTAGAGGCGTCGGTTGCTCACACATGAGTAAGAGAACCCGCACCTAAACAACCGAAGGGAGATCAAAGACTTGAACCCCCATTTTCACCTTGAAAAGAGTTACGATAGTTATTAGTTGTTTTGAAGTTTATTGTGAAAATCCGCTTGACGTTGGATCAAGGGTTTATTTGTAAGCGCTTGGTTAGTTTGAAAAGATTTTGGTTAGAGGTTGATTGAAAATGGGCTCGACGACGAATCGAGGGTTTGGTTGAAAAGAGGTTTGTTTAAAATGGCTTGACGGCGAATCGAGAGTTTGATTGAAAATGGGTGAGAATCGATCATAGTCCCTGGGGTGCTCCTAGTAACGAAACCACGATGAAATGAGAATAGGTTAATGGCGATGCTAATGAGCAATTGACTTACGGGGGTATTTTGAAAATGGGCTCGACGACGAATCGAGAATTAGTTTGAAAATGGTTTTGTCTATGCTAGTCCTTAGGGGTGCTCCTAGTAAATAAACCACAATCAAAGAAACAACAAATACGTATATCAGAATGGGAGCGGAGTACATGTAAAGTACAGGGGATTGCATAAAATAAAAGGTCTCATTGTAAGGTAGCCCAAGAGGAAGTCGTGTGTATGCAAGGTGTCCTAAACTAAGCCTTGAGAAAGAGTAAGACAAAAGCTCCTTTGCTAGGGTTTCTGTACAAAGTCAAAGTTCCGTTGCTCGGAAAAGTAACCAACAGTCCACTAATTAGTCTTTATGGTTTCGATAATTTTTAGTGTGTTTTGATTAAGGTATGAACAAGAAGAAATAAGAAGAGGGCAAGATGAACAAGTATGAATATGATGAATATGAACAGATGAATAATATGATCAAGATAATATTTGACAGAAAATAAAATCAAGAATATATTGACTGAAAGTAAAGTTAGTTGTTAGTTGATTGTTAGAACGAATGATCCGCGATGGTTAAAACCATCCTTGGGCTTGCAAACATAGGTTTGGGCCACGAAGAATCATTTTTCGATACGGGACATATAGCTCTAAACCATCGTAGTACGATTTATGACGAAGAGCATACTATAAGAGATTGTGCAATTTGATTTATGTGCTAAAACACGATAGTGAAATGATATTGAGGATCATTCTCCTATGAAATCATGCCACACAAAAAATAAAAGGTGACGATCTCGTCTTAATCATAAACTTTCGTCGATTAATCGAAGGCAACCTATCACGATCCCAAAGTATAGAAAGTAATCTCGATGATCACTCACTACATATTTGAAATAATGAAGGTTAACAACCTCGATAATTAACATTCGTAAATAGAAAGACTTCATCGATCGAAAATTAAAATAGAAGAAGAAGAAAATGGAAATGAAATGGAAATCAAAATGAAAATAAAATTGGTCTCGTCTTAATCAAGATTTTAAATCGAGAAATCAATAATCTACTATGTTAGACTTTCATTGACCAACAAAAAAGAAAATGGCCTCATATTGATCAAGATTTTAAATCGATTTATTTTAAATCAACCAATCATGACCTGTTGCTATATTGTTGGCCCAAGATAAAATCAAAATGAGAAAAGGAAATGAAACTCCAAATGGGAATTAAAATCATGAAATTCTTTTAAGCAAATATCAATGCTACATTGTTAATTAAGTAAAAAAAGAAGTAGAGGAAATAATAATGAAAAACAAAACAAAAGAAATGAATGAAAAAATGAAAATTCATGATGGGGGGCGCAACAGATTAAGGGAGTATGAATACGGATAGGAATCATTTGGGCCAAGAGCCCATCATCCTTCAAAAGGGAAGCAGCACAGTGGGGAAAAGGAAAAAAAGTGGTGGTGGATCAAGACAAAACGGGCAAGGGAGCCCACATCACATAGAAATAAAAGCCAAATCAATTAAAATTTTAAAAAGAAATGAGAAATAATACATGGTCAAACGACCTTTCCCTCATCAGTTTTCAACACCGTTAAAAATGAAAAACGAAAAGCTCTGATGGCGACCATGGCTAAGCGACAACAAAGACGGTTCAGTCAAAATGCTCCAAAGCTATTGCTTCATCCTTGTACGGTAATTGGTTCAGAGGAGAAAGGAATTCAGTTGGATTTCTGTTTTCTGGGTTATGGTGTTTATGGGTGAAAGATTATTGAAGATTTGTTGGGAGTTTGTAACTTGAAGATTGAAGATTTGAGCAATTGGGGTTTGTGCATGTTGGGGTTGTTTTGAATGAAGAGGAAGGTAAGGTTTTAGGGAGAATTTTTGCAGAGTGGTGTTTGTTCAAATAGAACTTAGAGAATGAGAGAGAAATGGATTGAATTTATAGGAGAAGAATTAAGGTTATAAGGGGAATGATTCGAGGGAATCTTCAAGAGAGACCTCTGCTGCGCGTCGTTAAATGGATGTACGTCATGAGAAATCCGTTTTCAATTTATTCAATGTGTATTTGGTTAGGATTGTTTGGGGTCATCAGAAATGAAGTGAGGTTTAGCAATGTTATCGTGATTTGGTCTTGGCTGTATATGTAGTGGTTTTTGAGAATGTTGGTTGTTCGTGGGTCATGTGAAATATCATTGTGAAGGCTGGTTGAAAGCATGAGGCGCTGGAGAGGGCATGTTGTGGAGCAGGTTAATGTGCATCAAGCTTGTGAATTCGTTCTGACATGAGATGATGGCTGGTATGTGATGGTTCATGCTGCCACATTGGTTTCTCATATTTGTCTTACAATTTGAATCGTTTTGTTGTGTATAATGGTTGTGGGGTCACTGATGCTGGTTTTGAAAGGTGGGATATGGGTGTAGCTTGCGTGAGAATTATGTAGGTGACTGTGTATGTGTGAGCTATTGTATGTGGTTTCTAGTAGTTTCGGTTTGCATATTGACATGGTGGGAATTGTGGCTGAAATGTGTGTTAGTTTGTCTATAGCTACTGCAGCGTGAAGTCATAATGGCTGGTTATTTGTGTAGCTTACATTTTTGTTTTCCTGGACTCCATTTCCCCTTTCTGGTCCATTTGTTGTAATATCTTTTTCTCTCATTTCCTTTTTTGAGCAATGGGCTTGTAGATTTCTTGGTGGTAATTGGAAATGGGCCTTACTAGTGAACTTCATTTTGTAAGGCATTTTTTTGAAAAAAAAAACTGGACCTTGTTGTATGGGCCTTTAGTCCCTTTTGTTGCAATTTCAAAGCCCTTATTTTGTAATACTATTGTTTGGTAGAATCTTCTTATATGAACCTTGGCAATTTGAATTTGAACTTTGAAGACTAAATTTGAATGCTGAGGTAATTCTTGATTCTTGACTAAAAGACAATGACAATTAAAAATTTCAATTCGCCAATAAAAAAATCTCATAAACCAAATTCCACCTTTTTGAATTCCCTCTTGAAATGAATAAAACTTGAATTGATCAAGCATAACTCAATCTTGGGCTTTGAATGGACTAGGGCCATGTATCAATAAATCAACTAAACTTTGTCACTTGAATCCCGATGAACCAAAACTTTCACCTTAAACCTTCTTGAGCAAGAACATGCCTTGAAATCAGAGGGATTATGAATTGGGATATGAACTTTCAAAAACATCGTACAAAACCCTAATTGGACTTAACTCGGTCCTTGATGATCCTCAGTCATAAAATACTTGACTTAGCACAACCTGATAACTTGATCAACACACATGTGAATTACTTGATACAAACCCTAATTGCAACCTTACACACAACACTTGAATCAATCAAATCCCAGCGTTGATCTTGAAACAAACTTGTATGATCATTAAATCTTAAACAATACTGCACACACCTGACTTGATATCCTCAAATAAATCACAGACTTAGGCAACACGAAAGCGACATATTTTTTTGGATTTTCTGGATAACTGTTAGTGGATGGAGGTACAGATGAAAACTATACAGGTAGGGCAAATTTGGGGTATGACATATGCCCCTGTCTAATTGGCTTAAATCGAGTCAGGTGAACTGCTGTGGCATTCATTCTTTCAAGGTAGAAGTCAATTAGATATGAAGAAGACCACGAACCTGTCCGAAAAGAAAGAAAATGCTTGGGAGGTGGAATAACAGAATAACTTGCAAAAATTGTTATCACTAAAAGGATGATAACAGGAGAATCTGACACCAAAAAGATGACAAGCCTGTCACCAAAAGGATGATAGGAAACACACGCGCACATACCCTTCACCAAAAGGATGAAAATAAGGTCCCCACTCGCTATTACAAAAAGGATAATAGTAAGCCCACAGATTCCCAACACCAAAAGGATGACGAGTCTATCACCAAAAGGATGATAGAGAACACACGCACTGAGACCCTTCCACCAAAAGAATGAAAATGAGGTCAAAGCTCCCTATTACCAAAAGGATAATAGATCATACAAATTCTCGACACCAAAAGGATGACGAGTCTATCACCAAAAGGATGATAGTGAACTCACACACACACATACCCTTCCACCAAAAGGATGAAAATAAGGTCAAAGCTTGCTATTACTAAAAGGATAATAGAGCACACACACAGACCCTTCCACCAAAAGGATGAAAATGAGGTCCACACTCACTATTACCAAAAGGATAATAGTAAGCCCACAGATTCCTGACACCAAAAGGATGGCGAATCTATCACCAAAAGGATGATAGAGAACACACACACCGAGACCCTTCCACCAAAAGGATGAAAATGAGGTCAAAGCTCGCTATTACCAAAAGGATAATAGAGCACATAGATTCCCGACACCAAAAGGATGATGAGTCTATCACCAAAAGGATGATAGTGAACTCACACACACAGACCCTTCCACCAAAAGGATGAAAATGAGGTCAAAGCTTGCTATTATCAAAAGGATAATAGAGCACACACACACGCAGACCCTTCCACCAAAAGTATGAAAATGAGGTCCCCACTCACTATTACCAAAAGGATAATAGTAAGCCCACAGATTCCCGACACCAAAAGAAAGACGAGACTATCACCAAAAGGATGATCGAGAACACACACACATAGACCCTTCCACCAAAAGTATGAAAATGAGGTCAAAGCTCGCTATTACTAAAAGGATAATAGAGCAGACACACAATTATCTGACACCAAAGGATGACAGACCTATCACCAAAAGGATGATAGTGAACACACGCACACAGACCCTTCCACCAAAAGGATGAAAATGAGGTCAAAGCTCGCTATTACCAAAAGGATAATAAAGCACACACACACAAACCCTTCCACCAAAAGGATGAAAATGAGGTCAAAGCTCGCTATTACCAAAAGGATAATAGAGCACACACAGTTATCTGACACCAAAAGGATGACATACCTATCACCAAAAGGGTAATAGTAACACACGCACACAGACCCTTCCATAAAAAGGATGGAAATGAGGTCAAAGATCTCTATTACCAAAAGGATAATAAAGCAAACCCACAGTTATCTGACGCCAAAAGGATGACAGACCTATCACCAAAATGATGATAGTAAATACAGACAACTCTGAGACCAAAAGGATGACAGATCTATCACCAAAAGGATGATAGAGGACACACACACAGTGAACCTTCACGAAAAGGATGAAAGTGAGGTCACAACTTACTATTACCAAAAGGATAATAGCAAGCAAAATGATTTCAAAGGTTGTCATTCACCAAAAGGATGATACACAGACCAAAGGTTCACGGATCGCCGACACCAAAAAGATGACGGTAAGGTCAAACAACACAAGTTTCTACCACTAAAAGGATGATAGGAACTTCCCAATTGCGAGGACCAACATCGAAAGGATGAAGGTTAGGTTGAAACAACATGAATGGCTACCACCAAAAGGATGATAGTAAACTTCTGATTTTGAGGATTACCAACACCAAAAGGATGAAGGTTGAATTGAGTTGATAAGGTTTGGCTATCACCAAAAGGATGATAGTAATGCAGTTGACAAAAGGTCAAGTTTGCTGGGGATGTGATGAATAAGGCTTATTTGAAGACATCAATAAAAGGTTGAGGTAAGAAGTCACTGATGGACACCGTCCTTATCAACAAAAGGTTGACAAGGACTAACTTACTGAGGAACACCCAAGAGAGGTTGAATTTTGTTTATAGAGAACCATGATTGGTCTAAGGATAGAAATTCCATCAACAAAAGGTTGAAAAGACACGACTCAATGAGGAACGCCCACTGACTCGGAGAAATGCTTATTGGTTGAGCTGGGGATGACAACTTCATCAACAAAAGGTTGAGGAACACAATTCAATGAGGAACGCCCACTGACTTGCTTGGAGATCTCAACTTTATCAACAAAAGGTTGAAGTCTTCATGAGGAACACCCATGAACTTGAAGAAGATGCCCCTGACCGGGCTAACGATTACTTTGAAATCATGTCTTGATCAACAAAAGGTTTAAACAACTTTGTGAGGAAGGCTCATGGTCTTGAAGAAGATTCCCCTGTCTGGGCTGAAGATCGCCTTGGAATATCGAGATTGATCCTTGACCTTGACTTGCATGTATGAATGCTTAATCTTGTAATGATGTTCCATATCGAATGGAAGTACAATGCAAATGCTAACGCGTGGAGATGCAAGTGCTGGGGAAGTATAATTTGGTTGATGCACATGATGCAAATGATGTTGAATGTGATGCATATGATTTCAGACAGGTGATTGGATATGTTTGGAGGGTGCCAGCATGGTGGACTTTTGGTAGTTGCCAATGCGGATTGGACTTCGGGTGGTGGGAGGGATTGATTTCCTCGACACTCAGTTTGTTAAAGACGCCATGATTGAAGTATACGAAGATGCTCTTGAAGTTTTGAGTTTGATCACTTGATGATTTGTCGTGGTATTCGTTCTGAGAGAACCACGACTCTGTGATTGATGGTCAGGATGATCTGAAGATGAGTGTAGCGACGTGATCGACTCATGAAGATCGTGCTCTTGCTCTGAAATTGATGGTTGATAATGTCTGGCAAGGTTGCTTGTCCAACTTAAAGATATAGAGAGGATTTGCTTATTGCAATAGGTCTTACCCCAGTCTGAACATGGTAACGGCCTGCCCCTGATTAACCAATTATGGAATGATCTTTGAAATTTGAGCTTTGATGGCTTTGAGATAGCTTGCCCCTGATTGAGTTGTTGAATGCTTTGCCCCAGATTGAGGGTTTTAAGGGAGTCTTGATTCGGGTCGGCACCACTGAAAGTTTAAGTTCCCCTTTAATTTCCCTTTGTTGGAATTGCTTTGACGTTAACCACTAATTTGCAGTTAAAATTGCATATTTATAAATGGTAATCTTAATTCAATGCTCATGCAAGTTTTGAAAAAGTCGTTTATTGGAGTGTCGTGATAGTGTGAGACGAATGGATCGTTAGCCCAGACGTTGTGCTGATTTGCTGGTGTATAAAAGATATAGCAAGGAGAATGACACCAATACTGAAGATTACCAAATATGTGGGGAGTCAGTTTACGCAACCTTGCAATAGTATACTTTTAGAATAAACCTCGCCTCAATTAGGTCTTTTGAGGGTTGTAACATGGTCTGATTCGCGGTTTATGAAACAAAGGATATTAGGCTCAAAATTTGGTTTGTACCCACCCCTTCTTCGTGATGAACTCCAGTCCTACGTTCAGTTAATTCTGCACATGTTTGTCTTCCAAAAGGGTTGACGGTGTAAGCATGATGATTCAAGGTATGCTTAAAATGGCAGTCACCTTATTTTGTTTTTTATGGATGTCAGTGACCCTTTGATTTTGACATGGTGGTCTTTGGATCTTATTTTGTTTTAGTTGAGGATTCGAAGGCCTCTTTTGATTTTGTTTTTGATCCTTATCTTTTGCATGGACTGATTTCGCTTTTCGAGTCCATCGGGACTGCCTTAATTTTTGCCTAAGTCTCATTTTGAGGTGCTCGACTTAGCAGGCTTTTGATTTTTTTTATTGTTTTTTTTATTTTGTTGGAGGATCGTGACTGCCAAGTCATGGGTTTTTTTATGAACCGTCATGTCTTTAGGATTTTTCCTCGTGATTTGAGTGCGTAGTTGGATTAACTAAACACTACCCTGCCCCAGGTTGAGTGTAAGGGTTTTAATATCCGAAGGAAACTACTACTTTTTGGCTCGAAGTGGTTAACTAGGGATCCTTGTCTCTCCAGTGTTTGGGGATTGAAACAATGCTTGTACATCATCAACGAGATTCCGTCTGAAAGCATATAATTTGTAATTATGGGTATTTCGATTTCATCATCCTCCCTCAAATCATTGCTAAACAACGGTTGATAAATGTGTCGTTGATTTGCAGTAAATGGAAGAAATGAGTGAATACGACGTAACTTATTCAAAATATGCATAATCACTACATTAAGAAAACCAAATATGAATGGCAATGTTTAAAGCATACAGTACTTAAACAAACAAAGACAAAATAACAAGAATGCAAATGATGGGATGGCATGACGACTGCCTTCTTCGGGGAGATGAACTTGACTTGATTTGACTAGATTGGATGCTGACACTAGCTTGGCGAAGGCAGAGGGTTTTTTATGACATTTGGAGCCTTCCCATTGAACGTGAGGGCCTTTGAGTCAATCAGGTCTTGAACTTTGTGTTTGAAAGCTCTGCAGTCCTCGATCGTATGCCCTGGAGCAACCTTATGAAACTCGCAATGAGCGTTAGAATCATAATCTGGAGGAATAAAAGTTGGATGAGCTAAATAAATCGGAGTAATAGCCCTCTTCTCCAATAATTGAGCAAAGATCTGAGCGTATGTCGTCAGCAGACAGTCAAAATTTCTATCTGGCCTTCTTGTCCTCTGTTGATTAGGCTGACGATGCTGTTGAGCAACTCATTGTTGCTGATTCTGAGGAGGATAATAATGTCCTTGCTGATTGTAAAAATGTTCCTGAGGAGCCTGTTGTTGAGGCATCGGAGCTTGAACAGCCGACTGATAAGGCATTGGAGCATATTGCGCAGCTGTAGCGAGCGATTTTGGACGCGGTTCTTAAGCGCTGGTCGCTCTCTGCGGTTTGAGCTTAAACTACAGGTCGATTCATTTTTTATCCTATTGTGAGCTGATGAAGGAAGGGAAATAGATGTCTCCAATTAACCCTGCTTTGCATACTGAGTTTAAACAGCGGTCTGTTAGGTTACAGATGCTATCAATGTGGGGGGGCCTTTGTACTGGTTATTTGTATTTTCGCCAATACAGTTTCTTTCGTTTTATCTAGACAGAAGGTTTCTGACGGGGAACAAGGATTAGGATGTTAGGACTGATGCTTTTTGATGTGAGAGTATGGGATTCGGGTTTTTTGTTTAGTGTGCTCGTTAAGATTTTTTCTTTCAATCTTATGCCTACGTATTCCCGTTTACCGAAACAGGGAAATCAGAGCGTTCGTAGTTCCTCCTATTCTATGGGAGGAAATGGGTGTTTTGGTGTCTTGTTCAAAGCCCAAGACATGAAGCGAAAGGTGATTTGTATCTTGTTCAAAGCCCAAGAGATGAAGCTAAAAGGTCTCAACTTTAGAGAGAATTTGTCATCTCTAAAGAAGGGTTTGTCTGTCACAACTTTTGGGTGACTGGTTATAAAGGAGAATTACTTTAACTGGGATTTGTGAATCCGACAATGCCATAATTTCCTTTATCGGGATTTTAACCTGAAGGAGAAGACTTTAACTCAGTGTAGAGCAATGCTATCTTTCCTTAGGAATTTCTCATGCTAAAAGAGGGACAGTGGCATGGATATAGATGATCCAGAGGCTTGCCGCTTACAGCGATTAGATGAAAGGGAAGGAGTTGTTGATGTTTGTATACTGTGAACGAGGCACAACTTTGATGCTAAAAGGTTAATTGGATTAACCAGTGGTTTTCTTATATAAAGCCTAAGAGGAGGTTAATATGTGTCTCGTACAAAGCCCGAGAGAGAGGCTAAAAGGTTTTTGACTCAATGAGGGAATCTTTTGGTATCTCGTACAAAGCCCGAGATGGAGGCTGAAATTTGTTTGGCTCAATAAGAACCTTTTTTGTATCTCGTATAAAGCCCGAGATGGAGGCAAAAGGGATGATTGACACAACGAGGGAGTCTCGTTATGTGTCTCGTACAAAGCCCGAGAGAGAGGCTAAACGTTGTTTGACTCCGCTGGGGAGAATCATTGTACAAAGCCCAAGAGAGAGGCTAACTTCACTGGAGAAGGATCATTATACAAAGCCTAAGAGGAGGCTATGGTTACTGTTTCAGTTGAGTGACAGGTCCAGTATACTGATTTTAAAAGAGAAAATTAGTTCTTATATGAGCAACACTGTACTCAAGGATTTGATTCGAGAATCAGGGTTATTCCCTATTCTTTAAGGAAGCGGGAAATCTGAAGGGTATTGAGACTGTCCGAGTCTACGGGTTTTCTTGCTATTTAACGAAGGGGTCACTTGAGAATGTCTTTGAGACTCAAGGAGATTAGACTGTCCAAGTCTAGATGTGTCCTCTTTTGTACTATGCTTTGAGAAATAGTAGTAGACTCTATGAAAGGACTGTTCTATGCAGATGACTAAGTTCTGTTCCTATACCTCTAGGAGGTCGTCGGGACAATTTGTACGAAGCCCAAGAGGAGGCTGAAAACTTTTAAGAAGTCGATCGGTCCTTGTACGATGCCCAAGAGAAGGCTATCATTCCCGGAGGAAGAGATCATTATACGAAGCCTAAGAGGAGGTTGTGAATACTTCTAAGAAGCCGTAGGGTCCTTGTACTAAGCCCAAGAGGAGGCGGGGTTGCTTTTAGGAAGCCTGTGGGTCCTTGTACGATGCCCAAGAGAAGGCCGATGCTTTTAGGAAGCCCGTGGGTCCCCAAACCCCGAGAAATTCAAGGCAAGCTATTCACAAGGAATAGATTAAGTCAGGAAAGTTCGAGAATTTGGAAGAAACTCAAAGATGCCATTCACGGAGAATACATTCATCTCTGGGAATAGAGTTTCTTGACAATTCCTAATGAGGACAGCCGAAGAGAAGACTGTATCTGGTGATCCTATTAGGGATCTAGTTGTGTATTTCTACGAATAAACGAAACGGCGTCACCTAGTTCTAGACGTAGTTGCCGGGGAAACTCGAAATATCTATACTATTATTACACAGTTGATATGAGTTTATGAAAGAAGACTTACAGTGAAACAGCCCCACAATACAGTTATATGTATATGAAAGCGGTAAATGAAAGCAATAACCACTTACTCGGTTGTAGAGCTTCCATGCTGTTTGGTTAGTTGTTCAACAAAGAAAGATTGAAAGCAATAGTATATTCAAAATCAAAGGAGATAGTGCTTTGAAAAAGAAAGATTTAGGGCTTACAGCTCAAGGAGAGGCCTAGGGTTTTATCAGTGAGCGCACTGTTTGAATTTGTACAGAGGGACTTATACAAGTGACTGAGGCCCAAAATGTTTTCTGTACAAAGGGATGGGTCTTACACTCTCTCAAGAGGCCCAAAAAAAGTTTAAAGAAAAAGAGTGGGGCTTATAACACGAGGGTAGGCCCAGATGATTTTTCCGTTTAAAAATGGTGATCGCGCCGAGGTTTTCTTTTAACGCGGAGGGACTTATACAATAAGTGAGGCCCAAAATGTTTGGTTAAAAGGGGGTTGGGTCTTACACTCTATTAGAGGCCCAAAAAGTTTTAAATGGGTCTTATAGCTCGAGGAGAGGCCCAAAAGGTTATTTCTCAAAAGGGCGACGATCACGCCGTTTGTTTTTGACGGTATCGGGACTTATATAATACACTGAGGCCCAAAATGAGTTGGTCAAACAAGGATTGGGTCTTACACTCTATTAGAGGCCCAAAGTGTTTTGAAAATGATTTATGAGGGTTGAATTAATCCAAAAACCCTAATTTGTTTTCAAAAATGTATTTAATTGAATAAAAATTCAATTAAAATGATCAAAATTGTTTAACATGTGAAAAACAAATTGTGATCTTGGATTAATGCTTCAAACATTAAGTATTGACCTACAAAATAATTAGAAAGCATTAAAAGTTGTAAAATCTAGGTGGAAAAAATATTTTAAATGTTAAAAACAATTAAAACATTAATTCTTTGCAAAAATGTCAATTATATGCAATAAATAATATTTTTGGGATTTTTTGATAAAATAAAATATTTCAACATTTTTGTGAATTATCAAAAAAAGAATCAACTCAAAATCATTAAAACTCAGAGAGAAATTAATTTTTGAATCAATTAAACAAAATCACAAAATTCAAATATTTGAATTTGGAAAAAAGGCGCCAAGAACAAGCTGAAGAACACGCGCGTGTTCTGGGTTTGGCTGATTTGCATTTTCTATCCAATCTCCCTGAATACTTGATTATAACATGCAATCCACATATCATTATGCTCGTTTCAACCTCACGATCATGTCTATGTCCATTAATTTCATTTAAATTAAACATATAACAAGAAATCATGAAAAATCCTCAAGAACCCTAATTTCTGCATGAAGGCTAGGATTTTTGATACACGATTCAAACAATGCAATTAATTGAGGGAAAACATTCCATGCATGATTATGAACATATGGCCAAATTATTGTGCGAGGAAATATGCATAGATTGAGAGATGACCAAGTGTATGCTTACCTCTAGGCCGTGACAGTAAGTGCAATGTGATTTTTGATTTGGAGGTGTTACAGATGAGTGGTGATGATCTGAACAGCTTACTTACACCCTATGGAGTATGTTTGAATGCCTGGACTTGATTGAAAATGGCTGGAACGATTTGTGGTACCTCAGCTGCAACTTGATTGAAAGTTTGAGCAACCAGCTGGTGATTTTGTGAAATCTGTGTTCCAGATGTTATGTGAGTGTTTGGATCACTTCTATATGATGTATGTGAGGTGTGTGAGTGATTGGTTTGATTGGAAAAGCTCTTAAACTCAAAACCCGATAGCTACCTTGCTAAGAAAGGCATTTTTGCCAAGAGAAAGAGATTTTGAGGAAAGCATCTGTTAGATGGCTTTGGTGTACTCAAACTGATCACAATTGAGCTCTATTTATAGTAGAGCAAGTTTGTTTTGCAAGGAATAATGAATGGCAGCTGGTAAGTAGGTTTGGCCAATGTTGGCAAATGAAAATCCAAGTCTCCCCTAGCCATTGACTAGAGGTTAGGGCACAGAGCTTTGGTTCCCTTGGTCTTGGATAAGTCTTGACTGATTTCAGATGAGAATGGCTCAGTCCATGCCACCTTGATGCTTCCATTGAATGCTTCAATCCAAATTTGGAGTCTTGTCCCTATTTTGGCCATTCTAGGTTCAACATGCTATTTCTTGTTCCAAAGACTTTGGAGGCTTGGCTCAGTGATTGTCCCCTTTAAATTCAATCCTCTGAGGTGTCCAAGTGGATAGGAGCATTTGAATTTGGCTGATTTTGGCAAATCGAGCAAAGTTGCAAATTCTGCCTTGCCTTTGACAGATTTCAGCAAGGCAACTTGCCAATGTCATATCTCATGGTGTAAGTTGAATTTGGTAATGTTCTTGACCATTTTGGAAAGCCCTTACATGATACAACAACTGTTTGAACATGTTTGGTTTTGATCTCTTTTGAATCCAAGTGAAAAATCCCCCTACATTTGGCAAAAAGTGAAGGCAGATTCTGACTTAGTGAAAATTTCACTAAGTGTTGGAAAAAGTGACATTTTCACTTTTCAGCCATTTTGATCCCTCACTAACTCAAAATCCTTAATGAATTGGACTTAGGTCTAGTTGAAGTTTTTGTAGAGGGTAACGAGGGCTACAAATCCATCTGTGGATGAAAAAAAATGGCTTTGTGGTTTAGGAGTTATGATCCTTCAAAGTTGGTGCCCTTGTCACTTTATTTTTAACTTAGAAAATTTTCTAAGTTTTTATGGTTACCCCTTTTACAAGTTATCCAACTTTTCTTGATTTTTCTTGATGAATGATGATTCAAATCATACATTAACATCATTTTAAGGTTAAAAAACCATTTTGGTGAAAAATCTCAAAAAGTCAAAGTTGACTTTTGTGCACAGTTGACTTTTTATCAGATGAATTCCAAACTGTGCAATTCTTCAGGAAATCATGTCCTTGACCTAAATCAAACTTGATGGACATGTTCCATGGGTATCATAGGGTATATTGATGCATGCCATAGGGTTTGGGAGCATGTCCTGGTCAAAAGTCAAAGTTACAGTTGACTTTTCCTTAAAACCCTAATTGTTGTGCAGATGAAATTGAGACTTATTGCTCAAGCTTCTTGGATTAATCCATTGTTCCAAATGGATCAATATAGTTCATTAGAGACCCTAAAACCCTCTCTTGAGGTCTTGGTTTATGATTTGTCCCAAAAGTCAACTTAGGGGTGAATTAGATCAAGAAACCCTAATTCCTGATTTTTGATGAATGCATCCCCTGAGGCAAATTTGACTTGATGATTGGGCCCATGAGGTTCCATGGAGTATATTAGGTTGTGTTTTGGATCATTGGTTTGTACCCAGATGAAAATTTTCCATCTGGAGGCCCTGGTCGACCAAAACCCTAATTTGGTGATACCGTCGATCTTGAAGCTTGATCCACCTAGAAAGGAGCAACCTTGTGCTTAATCCTTGAAGTGGGAGTCCTCTTGATCCATTGTGGATGTTTGAGAGGTTAGACAAGTTGAAGATCATGTCATTCCTTGATTGATCCTTTGTCTAAGGCTCTGAGAGGGCTTGAAACCCTAATTTTGATTGTAGTGAATGCTCACCCATCTTTGGGGAGACTGATGAAGTATGATGGTTCTTCCATATTGTGATGATGATTTTCACAATGATGGGAAATCTTAGTGGTCAAAATTTGGGGTATGACAGCAGCAACAACATAAGGATACTGAAAGTAGGGGAGTTGAAAAGGCATTGGAGCGGGAGCTTGTTGAGCTTGCCCTTTCTGAGCAGAGATGACATTTGTTTTGCCCTCCTTCTTTTTGTATCCGTTGAAAGGATTTTTGGCTCTAGTATGATTGCTATAACCTCCTTCGATCTTTCCTTTCTTCAGACCTTCTTCAATTCTTTCACCGACAATTACCAAGTCAGAGAATCCAGTAGAGACACTACCAATCAGCTTCTCATAGTATTGGCCTTGCAAAGTACCCATGAAGATGTCGATCAGTTCACGGTCAACAAGAGGTGGATGCACCCTTGCGGCCAGCTCTCTCCAGCATTGCGCGTACTCCTTAAAGGATTCGTTGTCCTTCTGAGCCATACTCTAAAGCTGAATACGGTTCGGAGCAAGGTCAGTGTTGTATTTGTATTGCTTGACGAATGCATCAGCTTGCTCGCCTCAAGTGCGCACACTGCTACGCTCCAACTGCATATACCACTCAAGAGATGCTTCAGACAAGCTGTCTTAGAACCAATGAATCATTAGTTTTTCGTCTCTGGCATAGGCAACTATCTTGCAACAGTACATCTTCAGATGGATGTTGGGACAACTGAGACCCTTGTACTTTGAGAATTCTGGCACCTTGAACTTGTGAGGAATGACAACATCTAGCACCAAGCACATTTCCAGAGCATTTAGAGAGGTTGAGTTGTGCCCCTCCATGACTCGGAGTTTCTCAGCTAGATCACGACACATCTTGATAGCTTCAGAATCCTGAGCAGCAGTAATAGGGATGGCAACATGATAGTTTTAAACTCATTATACTGATCTTGCAGATTTTCCTCGGTATGAGGGATAGGAATCTGAGTAACAGCAGGTTAAGCTTGAGGGATAGCTCCAACAGTAACTCTAGATGTTGGAAGAGGTTGAGAAATGGCTCCTTCAGCGGCAGTAGTGAAGTTCATTGGTATCCTATAAGTGATAAGGTTGAGAATGGGAACTGAGATCCTTGAGGTAGAATCTTGCACAGGCACATTGTTGTTGGCAGCAGCGGCTTCACGCATTTCTTCTTCTTTTCTGGCCATCATGATGGCTTCAAGAATCTGTTCAATCTTTCCTTTGATAGAGTCCAACTCTTCTCTGAAGGCGGCTTGCGTACTGGTGTCGAGGAATTAGCTTGATTTACTGGGGAAGGAAGGAAGGTGAAGTGAAATTCTGGTGTTGAAATGTAATGCAAGATGCATAACAAATGCAATGCAATGCAATGACATGAGATGCAAGATCCAGGATCGCAGGTCACAGGTTCAAACAGTTCTGAGGTTTGCCGGAGGTACGGGTCAACAACCAGAGCTCGGATCAAAGAAAGCCCACGAGTAGGTTTCCAAGACGGGTAGGTGCCTAGAGTCATGGATATATTTCAAAAACATTATAGCCAAGACAAAGAGACATCTAACTAGAATATCTTCGAAAGAATCTCATCTAGGTGAGGTCTTCGTTTCTTCCCCACGAGAAAGATTCCTCGGAGGCGTCCACTACACAACCATCGACACACGGGTTCTATGTAGGGTTCTCAGAGTCATAGATCGAGGTTGAAAATATTACTGTCAGGAAGTAATAAGTTCAAGGGATCTCATCTAATTGGGGCGTTCGTATTAACCCAAAAAGAGTTAACACTACCAACCACCGTGGTTTGAAATGGGTTAATGGTCCTTAGGATCAACGTGACGAAGTAACATCAAAACAATAATATTTCCAAGGGAATCTACTCCAAGCGAGGTTTTCGCTTTGGCTCACACGGAAGAGACCACGCAAGCCTCCACTACACAACCACCATCCTAATCCTAGGGTTTTTCTCGACTCGGGTGTAGAGCCATCTCACAAAGTTCCCAATATCAGAACAACCCAACAATGCCACAAAAGGTAACACAAATAAGGAAATAGGAAAGCAAATAAATAAACAAAAAGAAAATTGATAAACAAAGCTAACGAGCTTGCGATTCAAATCAAGATAGGCTTGATTCCCTCTTGCATGGAGCAAATGGTCCCCAACAGAGTTGCCTACAGTCGCACCTCGAAAAATTCGCTTAATCGAAGACACGACCCTCGCGCGAAAGGCGCGGAAGAAATTCGGTTTGACAGAGTCGCCACCGAACTTTATTTATCCCAAAATAGGGAAAGGAAAATATCGAGAAAACCTTTAAAGGAGGATAAGAACATGGTCGTCGCAACCACATTCTGGGTTCAGGAGTCGGTTACGCGAGGGGAAGGTACACGCACCCCCTCACGTCTGTTGTACTCAACGGGAACCTCTTGATTTGAATCGCGATGCACGTTAGCCAAGCTTGTTTGTTTTTTTCTTAAAAATAAATGTGAAACAGAAAGATAAAAGGAAACGGTGCGAAAGGGGAAATGAGGTGGTTTTAGGATAGGGTGCTCGCCAAGGATTGGGGCCCTTGTGCCTACGTATGCTCATTCGGACGAGAATGAGTAATCAGAGCAATCGTAGTTCGACTACGGGGTTTTGACAGAAAAGATTTAAGTGTGAACAGAAAAGGTGGAAAAAGAAAAAGTGTGCTCGCCAAGATCATTGTAATCTTGTGCCTACATATCTTTACTCAGACGAGAATAAAGAATCAAAGCATTCGTAGTTCGTGGTACGCCCACGAAAAGAGGAGGGGTTTGAAATGTTTTAGAGGCATCAGTTGCTCACACACGAGTAAGATAACCCGCACCTAAACAACCGAAGGGAGATCAAAGACTTGAACACCCATTTTTCACCTTGAAAAAAGTTACGATAGTTATTAGTCATTTTGAAGTTTATTGTGAAAATCCGCTTGACGTTGGATCAAGGGTTTATTTGTATGCGCTTGGTTAGTTTGAAAAGATTTTGGTTAGAGGTTGATTGAAAATGGGCTCGACGACGAATCAAGGGTTTGGTAGAAAAGAGGTTTGTTGAAAATGGCTCGACAACGAATCGAGAGTTTGATTGAAAATGGGTGAGAATCGATCCTAGGCCCTAGTGGTGCTCCTAGTAATGAAACCATGATGAAATGAGAATAGGTTGATGGCGATGCTAATGAGCAATCGACTTTACGGGGGTGTTTTGAAAATGGGCTCGAAGATGAATCGAGAATTAGTTTGAAAATGGTTTTGTCTATGCTAGTCCCTAGGGGTGCTCCTAGTAAACAAACCACAATCAAAGAAACAACGAATGCGTACATTGGAATAGGAGCGGGGTACATGTAAAGTACAGGGGATTGCATGAAATAAAAGGTCTCATTGTAAGGTAGCCCAAGAGGAAGTCGTGTGTGTGCAAGGTGTCCTAAACTAAGCCTTGAAAAAGAGTCGGAAAAAAGCTCATTTGCTAGGGTTTTTGTACAAAGTCAAAGTTCTGTTGCTCAGAAAAGTAACCAACAGTCCACCAATTAGTTTTTATGGTTTCGATAATTGTTAGTGTGTTTTGATTAAGGTATGAACAAGAAGAAACAAGAAGAGGGTTTGATGAACAAGTATGAATATGATGAATATGAACAGATGAATAATATAATCAAGATAATATTTAATAGAAAATTAAATCAAGAATATATTGACTGAAAGTAAAGTTAGTTGTTAGTTGATTGTTAGAACGAATGATCTGCGATGGTTAAAACCATCCTTGGGCTTGCAAACATAGGTTTGGGCCACGAAGAATCATTTTTCGATACGGGACATGTAGCGCTAAACCATCGTAGTACGATCTATGACGAAGATCATACTATAGGAGATTGCGCAATTTGATTTATGTGCTAAAACACGATAGAGAAATGATATTGAGGATTATTCTCCAATGAAATCGTGCCACACAAAAAGAAAAGGTGACGATCTCGTCTTAATCACAAACTTTCGTCGATTAATCGAAGGTAACCTATCACGATCCCAAAGTATAGAAAGTAATCTCGATGATCACTCACTACAGATTTGAAATAATGAAGGTTAACAACCTCGATAATTAACATTCGTGAATAGAAAGACTTCAACGATCGAAAATGAAAATAGAAGAAGAAGAAGAAAATGGAAATGAAATGGAAATCGAAATGAAAATAAAATTGGTCTCGTCTTAATCAAGATTCTAAATTGAGAAATCGATAATCTACGATATTAGACTTTCATTGACCAATAAAAAAGAAAATGGCCTCATATTGATCAAGATTTTAAATCAATTTATTTTAAATCAACCAATCACGACCTTTTGATATATCGTTGGCCCAAGATAAAATCAAAATGAGAAAAGGAAATGAAAATCCAAATGGGAATTAAAATCATGAAATTCTTTTAAACAAATATCAATGCTACATTGTTAATTAAGTAAAAAAAGAAGTAGAGGAAATAATAATGAAAAAAATAACAAAAGAAATGAATGAAAAAATAAAAAATCATGATGGGGGGCGCAACAGATTAATGGAGTATGAATACGGATAGGAATCATTTGGGCCAAGAGCCCATCATCCTTCAAAAGGGAAGCAGCACGGTGGGGAAAAGGAAAAAAAGTGGTGGTGGATCATGACAAAACGGGCCAGGGATCCCACATCACATAGAAATAAAAGCCAAATCAATTAAAATTTTAAAAATAAATGAGAAACAATACATGGTCAAACGACCTTTCCCTCATTAGTTTTCAACACCTTTAAAAATGAAAAATGAAAACTCCGATGGCGGCCATGGCTATACGACAACAAAGACGGTTCACTCAAAATGCTCCGAAGTTATTGCTTCATCCTCGCGCGGTAATTGGTTCAAAGGAGAAAGGAATTCAGTGTACTCAACCTTTCCTCTGCGTGATTCTCGCTCTTTCACTCTCTTCTCTGCTTTGTTCTGGTTTGGGTTTCAAGTTTGGATCCGGATTGTTCTACCCTTCTTCTTCCATCTCTCCTTTCTTTCTGATTCGTCTCTTTCTCTTCTCTTTTCAGTTATATTTCTGTTTTCTGGGTTATGGTGTTTATGGGTGAAAGATTATTGAAGATTTGTTGGGAGTTTGTAACTTGAAGATTTGAACAATTGGCGTTTGTGCGCGTTGGGGTTATTTTGAATGAAGAGGAAGGTGAGGTTTTAGGGAGAATTTCTGCAGAGTGGTTAAATGGTATGTACGTCGCGAAAAATCCTTTTTCAATTTACTCATTGTGTTTTTGGTTAGGATTGTGTGGGGTCAGTAGAAATGAAGTGAGGTTTGGTAATCTTATCGTGATTTGGTCTTGGTTGTAGATGTAGTGGTTTTTGAGAACGTTGGTCGTGCGTGGGTCATGTGAAATATCATTGTGAATGCTGGATGAAAACATGAGGCGTGAGATAGGGCATGTTGTGGAGCAGGTTAATGTGCATCAAGCTTGTGAATTCGTTGTGACATGAGATGCTGGCCGGTATGTGATGGTTCATGCTGCCACATTGGTTTCTCATTTTTGTCTTACAATTTGAATCGTTTTGTTGTGTATAATGGTTATGGGGTCACTGATGCTGGTTTTGAAAGGTGGGATATGGGTGTAGCTTGCGTGAGAATTATGTAGGTGACTGTGTATGTGTGAGCTATTGTATGTGGTTGCTAGTAGTTTTGGTTTGCATATTGACATGGTGGGAATTGTGGCTGAAATGTGTGTTAGCTTGTGTATAGTTACTGCAGCGTGAAGTCATATTGGCTGGTTGTTTGTACAGCTTACATTTTTGTTTTCCTGGACTCCATTTCCCCTTTTTGGTTCATTTGTTGTAATATCTTTTTCTCTCCTTTCCTTTTTTGAGCAATGGACTTGTAGATTTCTTGGTGGTAATTGGCAATGGGCCTTGCTAGTGAACTTCATTTTGTATGGCATTTTTTTGAAAAAAAAAACTGGACTTTGTTGTATGGGCCTTTAGTCACTTTTGTTGCAATTTCAAAGCCCTTATTTTGTAATACTATTGTTTGGTAGAATCTTCTTATATGAACCTTGGCAGTTTGAATTTGAACTTTGAAGACTAAATTTGAATGATGAGGCAATTCTTGATTCTTAACTAAAAGACAATGACAATTAAAAATTTCAATTCGCCGATAAAAAAATCTCATAAAACAAATTCCACATTTTTGAATTCCCTCTTGAAATGAATAAAACTAGAATTGATCAAGCATAACTCAATCTGGGCTTTGAATGGACTAGGGCCATGTATCAATGAATCAAACTAAACTTTGTCACTTGAATCCTGATGAACCAAAACTTTCACCTTAAACCTTCTTGAGCAAGAACATGCCTTGAAATCAGAGGGATTATGAATTGGGATATGAACTTTCAAAAACATCGTACAAAACCCTAATTGGACTTGACTCGTTCCTTGATGATCCTCAGTCATGAAATACTTGACTTAGCACAACCTGATAACTTGATCAACACACAGGTGAATTGCCTTATACAAACCCTAATTGCAACCTTACACACAACACTTGAATCAATTAAATCCCAACCTTGATCTTGAAATAAACTTGTCTGATCATTAAATCTCAAAAAATACTGTACACACCTGACTTGATATCCTCAAATAAATCACAAACTTAGGCAACAGGAAAGCAACATATTTTTTTGAATTTTCTGTATAACTGTTAGTGGATGGAGGTACAGATGAAAACTATATAGGTAGGACAAATTTGGGGTATGACACCTGGTCAAGAATTGTGCTTTCAAATATTTCAACAAATCAGGATACTTTTTACACACTTTCCTGAAATGCATAACAGAATCGACATATAGTTCTTTTATGGAAGAATTTACTATACGATTTCCTGCATCAATTATTTTTTTCACAAGCACACCCTCCTTCACCATTTTTCCATCTTCGGACTCTATCTGTTTCGTACCTACTGTGAGTTTAGCCTGACTTCTCACAATCTTTGTTATGTGATACCTAAAAAGTAATGAATTAGAAGAAGGAAATACCTTTGCAACCAAATTCGTCAAGGCGGTATCGCAGTCGGTAACAATCACTTTAGGCATCTCACCTTGGTCCTTCAATAGTGTCTGACACACCTCTAAGGGCCAAGTAAAATTTTTCTCTTTTTCACTCTCAAGAAATGCAAACCCAACAGAATATGTCTTCTTAGTTAAGGTAACACATACCATGTCCAATATTGGAAGTCTATACTTGTTGGTTTTATAGGTTGAATCAAGTATAAGCATAGTAGGAAACATTTTGAACAATTTTATGGAATCATGATGAGTCCAAAATATATCTCTAATAGTAATTTCATCCTCGCATGTTTGGTACCTAGACACGTAACTGTTATCATACAACAGTTTCAAGAGTTATTACATTCCAGTTCTATCCGCTCGAAGCGCTTTGTTAGTTTGGTACTGAATATTATACACTTGCTTAATATTTTATATATTTTCCGGTAATTTTCGTTTCAATGTTGAAGTATATTTTTTGGTTGAACCAAATTCAATGTCATGTCAGCAACGTATTCCTTCTCTTCCGACCTGAGCCGACACACACTAGGATGGTCGGCTAATTTTTCACACAAATCATGGTTATGCAAACCACATATGACATAAAATCTCCAATTTTTGTTTGCCAACATGTAACCACACACCTTAAACGGACACTCACATTTTCTTGAACAGGTGTTGTCTCTTTTAAAATTTCGGATACGAGTTATATATTTCCTACTTCTTTCGCACGTCATTGTCATAAATGTGCATATTCTATCCGAACCATTATCAGACCTTTCAATTATCACACCAAATCCAAGTTTAAAGGCCTCCATATGAATCCATTGAAGCATTTGATCACAAGATTCAAACTATTGTTCGTTTTTAAATTTGTTGCCAACATCTACCACCTTCACAACAAAACCTTGGGCATTCGGAGAAATAACTTATTTTAGGAAAACATTGGGTTGTACCATATCTAATGAAAACAATTACAACATAACAGTATATAAGCGCCACTGCTGAAAACAGAGTTGGAAAATGAACTCAGACAAGTTCTGAAAATGCATTTCCAAAAAAGTTCACACTCGTTCCGGAGATACATTTTCGGACACAACGCTCGTTTTTTCAAACAAAATACATGATTAATATGAGCAATGCAGTGTGAAATACAGGATCTTTACCTAAAATTCTAACTTCTTTTGCCCCCTTTGATGTGATGAACTACAACATTGGAGATTTGTAGTGAAAAAATAGATTTAGAATGGAGGGGTTTTTGGTGAGGATTTGTGTTGGAAAACAACAATGCCCACAATGGTTGTGTGATTATGCAACTTTGTCTTTTATCAGATTATTCTAGAGATGCATCTCCGGAAATATCTGACATGCAAAGGTGATAGAATATTTCAAAATCCCGTCCAAACTTCCAGAGATGTGGCTCCAAAATTTCTACTGAATTGATCAATTATGAATATATTTCTTGAAATATTCCAGAGATGCATCTATGGAATAAGAAAAACCTAACTTATAGGGCGCCACTCAGAATGGCCTATGTTGAATGTGTGTTGGGGTGTGTCCAGAGATGCATCTCCGGAAACTGGGGGGCAATTTAGTATTTCTACGTGGTGCGTAAGAAGCATATAAGGTGTATTAAGAAATCCTCTTCATTTTATCCTGAATAACACTCTTTGCTAATTGGTGGGCTGAATTACTGTATGATAATATGAGTTGTAGACCCATTTCAAAAGTCCATTAGGGTTTGATATATGCTAAACACCAATCTTCCCATATGCGTTGTATCATTCTCACAATCCTTCTGCATAACCCTAATGTCACTCTCAGAAGCTTCTTTCACCATGTGGACCAAAGCTTTGCTATCAATTTGAATTTTCACACTTTGAGCATTCATCTTCTTTGAAACATTAAGCGTGTTGATAACCACTTGGCCTTCCGCCACTACTAAGTTTTGAAACTACGTATGAGTTCAAATATCTATTAAGATTGTGTTGCGGCTTTCATTGATGAACCAAGCCTCTATGTTCCACTCACCCTCAATCACAAGACTAACTCCATAGTGTATTTCATTCTTCTCTTTCTACTAGTAGTGAAACATGTCTCAATTAGTTAATTAGAGTGGTAAAGAAGAAAGGAAAATCTGGAAAGATCAAGGCATCTTTGACCTAATTCAAATGTCAAGGATTGGGCCAAGGTACAATGACAACATGCTCATATCTGCCTTTTATATTAGGGAAGATTCGACTGACCCCACTCTCAAAATCAAAATTAAATCAAATTTCTACTTTGACTATCCTAGCTTCAAATCATATAAAAAATACCACTGATGACAGTCCATCATTGCATGAATTTAGTTGAAGAATTGGATCAAAACAAGTTAAAGAAGAGCTAAAATAAAGAAGAAAGACCAAAGAATGAGGAAAAATAGCTAAGTGTGAAGAAATCTGACTTAGTTAAAAATCAGGTGAAAAAGGGAGCAAAAGTGTGCAGCTACTAGAATAATCACGCAGAACATCACACACATGATAAATCTGTACATTTTGCATCGCGCGTGATGCAGGTCATCACGTGCGTGATGAACCTTTTTCTAGGCTTTTTCTGACGCATTATGATCCATTTTGAGCTCTTTTCAATGGGAATTTCTGCACTTTTGCAAGGGTTACAAAAATTGACACTACAAGTACGATATTTACAGCATCAAGGGTGATTTAGAGAGCATTTGAAGCCATTGGAGACCAATCCTTCAAGGGAAATCATATGTTATTCTTCTTTATTCATTTGGTATTGTAATATGAATTATGAGTAGCTAAACTCCTCTAGGTTAGGTTGTGTATGATGAATCTATTTCAATATTGTTGGCTAATATATTGATTTAACTTTACATGAATACTTTGATCTATAATTCTATTCAATTACTCATTGTTCTTAATTATTTTTATGTGAGATACTTTTTTCAACAAATTTTAAGCACATAGAGAATAATTACCATTAGTCTATGTGTTGGACCTAGGGCGATTGTTGTACTTACGTTGGTTGACTAGGGATAGGAAACTCCGAGTAGTGATTAATGAGCTATTTCACAAGGGATTGGTTATAACAGGTTTATTAATTCGTCGTGGGATTATAGTGATAAGATTATTCATGTAAGTTATCAAACATCGGCAATAGAGGAATATGGGATTCAATACACAACCTGGCAGCTTTCGTAATTATGTTTAAACACTTTCTTTTATTTTCGAATTCAAACTCGAACCCCCCCCCCCCCCCCCATTTACTATTTTATATACATTGCACAAATTTGTCTTGTTAAAAAGAAGTCTCTGTGCATTCGATCTTATTTATTACTACGACATTATCGATACACTTGCCGAAAAGTCATCAACCACCATGACCAAAGTGAGGAAATCTCTTACTAGAAGCATATTTCTTTCCTCACCCTCTGGTTGTCTCAGCAGGTTGAACCTGGGTTGTATTTATGAATCCTTAGGGCTTGCATCCCTTGAACTAAAAAAGTGAACTAGTGTTGATGACAAGCTCCTGATTTTTGGCCCCATATGGATTTTGCAACTCAGTCTTAAAGCCACTTTTGAGTCATCTTTATATGTTCATGTCCTATCTGATTTAGCAAGATAAGTCGAAGGCACTAGACTTGTCTTTTAACTCTAGAGGATAATAACTTATCGACTGAAGAATCCTTCTGAAAACATTTCATTATGTATCATAATTGTGCCACATCTGTTCCTTTTATGGCACCATTTGTCGATCAAAGCCATGAACCATATTGGTTCAGAAAAGAGTTTCCAATTCTTCACCTGAAAACCAATGTAAAGCTCTTGACATATGGATAGTTTATCTTAAACTTGTTGGTATCTCAACTATAATTTCAATGGGGAAAGTTGGCATGAGGTTTGTTAGTTATAAGCCAAATTTGGTTGCTAGACAATTTGGTTTTAGCTGGTTCTTACCAAGATCACTTTTTACCAATGAAGATGAAATCTGCTTGGCTAATACCACACTGACGGAGAGAGACTACAAAGCGTGTTTAGACTTTCATGCCCCAAAAGTCATTAATCTTAGCCCTTTCAAATTTGAAGCTTCTTACCTATGTACCAAAGAATTCGCAGAGTTGTGGACATCATATCAAAATGGTGTTGTTGTAGATCACCCAACTTTGCTACAATGTTTGACCGGCGTTTTTTCTCTCTGCAGAAACAAACCAAGAAGAAGGATTGAGGTGTGCACCGAAGGTGAGAAAAACACAAGAAGGGGGGTTGAATTATGTTAACTTTATTTTTCCTTTCTAAAAATCTCTTATCAGATTCTAAACACAATATCTAGAATCTGAAATCAGAGTAAAGTGTCGAGTAGCAGAATAAAACAATTCAATGATAGAAAGGAAAGCAAGAAAGACACAAGCAGTTATCCTGGTTCCTCCCACAAATTAAGAGTAGTTTAGTCCCCTTGCACTTCCAAGGGATTTTCACTATAACCAAAACTACTTACAATTTCTTAAGCACAAAGAGAGAGACTACAAATGCTCAAACACACAAGCAAGAGACTTCTATGCTCAAGCACACAAGAAAGAGACTCCATATGCTAAAACACATATGTAAGAGACTTATATGCTCAAGCACACAAGCAAGAGACTTCAAATGGTCAAGCACTTAGCAAGACACTTCTTAAACTCTAACTTACAGTTAAGAGATTGTGAAAAACTACACTTGATGTACAATCAGAGGTGTAGACAAAATACAACACAGAAAGACTATTGAGACTTAATAATTTCTAAAATATACAAGTGTTAAGAAATTCTAAGTTAAACTTGTGTTTTTTGTTTGGCAAGGTAAAAAATATTTTAATGTCAATAGCTCGTTATTTTTCTTCAAGTCTTCAACTCCTTATATAGAGATAAAGAAAAGAGTCGTTGAAGAATTTAGACAAAAGAGTCGTTGAGAAGCTTGATTTAGAGACTTTTAGATGTTTCTTAAATTGGTTAAAAACTTTGAAAGTGTATTTGAAATCCTTTTACTACAAAAGGAATTATCTGTTGCATCTCAACTTTCTTCAGCAGATTTTTGCTTAAGTCTTCACGTGATCTGAAGAAGACAAAAACTTTAATCCTTGCGCTGACTAGATCTCCAGAACCTGAATATCTAGAGGATGACTCTTTAGAGTCTGGATATTTATAGTATGACTTCATTCAGAGTGTGGATCATCAGAGGATGATGTCATTTAGAGCCTAATCTCCAGCTTCTAATCTTCATTTAGAGACTATATATTTAACTTCTTTTTAAATTTCCATTATTAGTATCATTACTAGGTTATCTTTAGAAATTTTAGTCCATGGTCCCGCATACTTGAACATTTGTTAGTATACCCTATTATTTATGGGTGTTTGCGGGTTGGGTTGGGTCTAATTTGATTAAATCCAATACCCGATTCGATCAATATTTTTTGGGTTGGGTTGAGTGTTCAACCCGTACTTTTAAGATTAAACTCGACCCAACCTAACCCGTATATCAATGGGTTGGGTTGGGTTGGGTTCGTGGGTAATTCACTAAATATAATTTTCAAATTCTAAATAAAATATATCAATTTTATAAACACATTTATATTACAAAAACATTAAAAAAATCATAAACTTTTAATATTCAATTTGAATAAAATTTATTGGTTAATACCTAAAAACTCTTTTACGATTCATATAAAGTTAGAAAAATATACAAATGGTGTAAAGGATAATTTAAAAGGTAAGATATCTCTCTCTTTGAATGAATAAAATTGATCTCTCAAATTTCATTTAGACTTAGGATTTTATAATAAATAAAAACTATAGTTATATTTTAAAAAAATATATGCATTGTAAGAATTATGCTAGATAATTTCTAAATAAAATAAAATAAAAATAGTGTGACATATCAACGGGTTGGGTTCGCGGGTTCGTGGATTTAAAACTTCAAACCCGTTACCAAAACCAAATATCAATGGGTTTGAATGGGTTGGTTCGGGTTGTACCCGTACATAATTGGGTTGGGTAAAAATAAGGGTTAGGTTGGGTTGGGTGAGTGGGTTCGTGGGTTGGCCCGTACCCATGAACACCCATACTATTATTCTTTAAATACATTGTTATCATCAAAACCTTATAGATATGGTACAAACCAATTTTGTTCCAACAATCCCCCCCCCCCCCCCCCCCTTTTGATGATGACAAGCACAAGTTTTTAAGAACAATGGTTGTTAATTTAATTAACTAGATGATTTCAGGAATTGAGGTTTGTAAGCCCCCCTGAGTATAATAGCCCAAAAGGTGAGGTTTTTAAGCTCCCCCTAAGTTCTATCAAAGTTAATTAAATTTTATCAATAAAGCACAATAGAATAATCTTCAGAAACTTCAGACTTTATGCAAAAAAAGTTCTTCACTGTCAGATTTAGGCGCTTAAATACTTATATATCTATTCCACCTTTTTTCATCAACAAAAAGAATAAAGAATAATGAAGCAGAAAAAGATACTGAAGAAAATAATTTTAATTCATGCAAAATAGTCGTCCTATTGCATAAAAGAATTTCAAGGAAGTTAGCGATAAAAGACAACAAAAGGTACTAAGCCTAAAGTCTATGGAATTTTTTTCAAAATCACCAAGATGGCTTTGATATTTGACCCCATAGCATCTTGCTTGGCAACCACGGACTGCAGCTGAGAATCCATTTTGTCTTTCTTATCAGCTACTGCGGCCAGTTTCTCCTCTAATTGCTGCTACCTTTAACTGGTAAAAGCAACAATCTCAGAAGTGAAGGACTACATGCTTTGCAAAACTGAGTCCACAAAGGTTTTGAGAGAATCCCATTTAAAAGCATAAGTAACTGAGTCAAATGCAATGAGTCTTTCAGCAACCAATTCTTGTATCCTACAATAAAAAATAGTTCTAAAATCTTCCATGTGGTTTTGGATATTTGGTTGAGGGTTTATATTGAAGGTTTGTAGAAGGGGTGAAGGGATAATTGAGGTTATTTCTTCTGAGAAAGAAATAGGTGTTGTCTCAGTAACTGACGCATTATCTATATTAGATGGTTGAGGGTGAGGGTAAGATTGTGGTTCTGGGGACAATTTGGTCTATGGTGGCTTCTGGTTGAGGTTGATTTTCTAGTTGAGGGCATTGTGGGTCAGAGATTTCTTATTTAGGATGGGTTCAGTTTGAGCTTCAAGTTCTGGTTGTTGTTGAACAAGATTTGGTTGAGGTTCTGGGCCAGATGGTGTGGTTTCAATGGGTATTGTTTGAATTGGTGAGTTATCCATAGTTTCAAATTCAGATACATTAGAACTAGAACTTGATTTTGTACGGGAAACATGGATAGAGGATTCAAACACGGTGTTTAGGGGGGTTAGTTGTTCAAATTCATAGAGACATACTAATTGGTTATTTTTAGATGGATGTTCTGAAGAGAACTCGCCATCTAGGTGTCTTTACAGTACATCTATAACAGATGGTGTCTAGAAAGTGGTTAGAATTTGAGAAATTGTGTAAGAATCTAAATCATCAAAATGCTTAGGGGAAGACATGACATGTCCTAAAGGTAGAACCATATCATGTTCTAGAGAGGGAGTATGTTAAGAGGATTGGGTTGGTGAGTTATGAGGGGTTGTTGTTATGGTTTCAGATTTAGGAGTGGAAGAATTTAAAATATTATCTAAGATAGGGTCAGACATCCTACATGTGGTTGCAGTTTCTGCAACATTTGAAGCTTCTGCACCAATTATAACTTCAATAGGGATGTCTTCTTCCATAGCCGCTTCAAGAGCCCGAGTATCTGAAGCACCTACAACTTCATATGCATCCTTCAAAATAGTTTATGTAGTAGCCTCTACTTGTAGATCCTGCTCCATTAAAACAACAACTTTAGAAGGATTTTCAAAGCTTTATGCCTTAGGGCAGATGTTATCAGCTCTGCTCATTCTATAGTTGATTCTGTCATCAAGTCTTGAGCCAACTTCTTTATTTCCTTTGTCTTCCTGACCAAAGGAGAATTGTCTTCCTCTTCCTCTTCTACTTATTTTACTTCTACAGGAAGAGCTAACTTCCTTACTCTCTTTGTAGGAGCTTATTTGACAGAAAACGAAGTTGACTTATGAGGAATTTTCCATGTGGCTCCACTTCTAGTCTTGGTAGGAATCAAGGCAATAGAAGAGGTAATTTCCTTTACTTCCTTTTGTATAGAGGCATAAGCCATTTTCTTTAGTGGCTTTTGAACCCCCTTCTGAGTTTTAGAAGCAGCCTGATTCCTCTTCCTTGAAGGCTTGTAAGCATCTTCAAAAGCATCTGGAATATCATCCAAAGTCAGAGTGATTCCTGTATTTTCTTTTGTTATTTTGATAAACTCTTGAATCACTTCAAGGTTTTCCAACTTGTAAATATATGAAAAATCATCAAGATAAGCAGTCCTGCCACTTCTAATGCAAAGACTTGCTTCATGCTTTACCATATCCATCTATTTAATGATATTCATATTATCAAGAACAATAGTATAAAGAGTATTACAATATGTTTCTTCCAGATCCCGAGTGGCATAAACTTTCTTCAGAGCATCAATCAGTCTTCTCTGATGAAACAGTTCAGATAGGAGTCTGGCATAAAGAACATTCTTCTTGTTGTGATTTTGGATTTACTTAATAGCATGACACAAATGTTTGAAGATGTAGGCAGCCGGGTTGAGCCTTTCATGATTCACCAAGAACCAGATGAAATGCTTGTGATCCTATGAGATATGATCATATCTTCCTTCTCTAAGGATCAGGCATCCAATAAGAATCTTGAATAGAAGTTTATAAGGAACCTTTATGTTCTTCACTTTTCGAAAGTCATCATACTTTGAAATGATGCCAATAACAATTGGACTTTGAAATGATGCCAAAAAAAATTGGATTTTGAAAATAGATACATGGTGACAAACAACCTTTGAAAATAACGTAAGTGACAACTGGATTTTGGATGTATGTCGGTAATAGCCATATCTTAGTTACTAATAACAATTAGAGTTTGACAATTGATGCCAATGACAACTGGACTTTAAATTGTGTCAATAATAATTGGACTTCAAGTTGTGCCAAATAACAAATTGATCTTGAAAGGATGCCAATAACAATTGGACTTAAGAAATGACGTCGGTTACAATTGGATCTTAAGGATACCAATAACAATTAGTCTGTAAAATAAGGTTCCAACAATAATTGGGCTTCAAATACCAAAAACAATTGGATTTTTGAAAGTAGATACTAGTAATAACCGGTCTTAGAATATGATGTTGGTGACAACTGGAATTTAGATGCCAATGACAATTGGACATTAAAGATGAACTACCAGACGAGAACTGGGCTATGATATCAATTGAAGATGAGAAAAATACGCAAGAAAGGGGGTTGAATTGTGTCTGCCCAAATACAAAAACTCTTTTCACTAACTATTTTTGAACCATCATATTCTGAACCACGTTCAGAGTCTAGAACCAGAGTGAGTAATAGCAGTGAAAAGTTTACTTCCTTTTCTTAACCCTGTTTCAGAACTTAAGGTGTCAAGCTCAGATTATAATACAAGTAAGAGTCTGACTTTAGATTTTGTTGCACATCGGAATATAAATGCAGAAGTGAATAAAGAGACACGTAATATATCCTGGTTCCTCTCAACTGAGATTAGTCCATTCCCTTGCAGTACAAGGGCTTTTGACTATAATCAGACTAATTACAATTACTTAAGCCAGTAGCTCAAGACTTCTTGCTCAATCACCTAGAAAGAGACTTCTGCTTAAGCCTTCCAGCAAGAGACTTCCTTGCCAAAACATCCAATTCAGGACTTCTTGCTTAATCCCATGGAAATAAACTTATACTCAATCCTTCAAGCAAGAGACTTCCTTTCCTAAACATCCAGTTCAGGACTTCCTTCTATGCCCGTAAGCATGAGACTTCAATGCTCAATCACACTGATCGAGACTTCATGCTTTGACCACGAGTATGTGAATTTAATGTTGAATTTATCGATAATGAGACTTACTCTGAGCATAGAGGCTAGAGTCTTCATATTCACTTAACAGAAGATTTTGGCATTAACCTTGTGTTTACATGTGTGCTTCTTAGATAAGTAGATACACAAATGTTTACACTCTTAAGCATAATATAAGTTGTTTGCTCCTGAGTGTAGAAGAATGAAATTTTCATTCTTCTCCTCTCCTTGCACAAATTTCCATCTTGTTGTGCCTTTCTGCTCTGTTGTTTTTGATATCATATTCACATATCCTTTCTTATGAACATATGTGAATATGTCTGACTCTGCTCTCACACACTTAACCCTTCTGGTTATATTGAGTGTGTTTCTCTCAATTGTGTTTTCTATTAAACATAACCTCTCTCAAGTCATTTATGTGAACTGATATCACATCTTTGAAAACACAGTTACACATTCTTCAACCAACATTCATTCCATTAAGAGATATCTCCTCTAGAGTATTTTCTTTAAGAGTCTTCTGGATGTTTTCAATTTTCTTCTTTAACTTAATGTTGAGAATATATCTGTTGAAGATTGAGACTACCAAAGGTACAAGTAGCCATTGAAGGTGTTTAACCGGTATAGAATATGGTTAGCTAAAAACTCAGGTAGCATAAAGACGTTGAGAGTAGCAGAGCAGAGTTCAGAACAATTGGAGAGAGAAAATCTTGACAACATTACTTTATGCTGATTAGACATAGAGTAGTGTACCGTTGTCATGTGATTTTCTTTGGATAACTTCTGACCGAAGACTTCTTGAAGACGTTTGTTAAATCTTGCTCAGAGTCATTGTTATCTTTATACTTTGCTTTTTAAATTAGAGGTTTTTTTATAGAATTAGTTAAAGAATGATCAGAAGTTAAAGTATGTCTTCAGAACCAGGTTGGAATGAGACTTCAGAGTCTCAAGTTCACAGGTTTTGAGCTTGCCTTCATCAGAGTCTTGATCATAACTAGTCTGGATGAACACTTTAAGAGTTGATGACTTGATGTAGACAAATTCCTTTGAAGTATTATCTTTAGAATTGATGATGAAGCTTGTTCAGAAGATGCATAGTTGTTCCTTATAACAAAGTCTGCTTGCTTAAAACGATTTCAGTCTTCAGAGCTTTGCTGATCTTTGTATTCCAAGTAAGCTTAGGTTCAACATCTTAAAGACTTGAGTTGACTCTTCAGAGTCTGAAAGCTTGATTCTAATCCTTGAGATTCATAACAACTTTGCCTCTCTTTAATGGTTCTTCTTAGTGATTAACTTGATTTATATCAAGGTTAATGTCTTTTAATCCTGCACACTTAAACAACCATTAGTAAACTCTATTGTTCTTTAAATACTTTATTATCATTTGTCACGGCTGGAAAATTTATAGAGTCGCCATCATCTTTCATATGTTCCTAAGGAACAAGGAAATAATGGTAAAACCTAATAACTAAGGATGAGAGACTAGGTTCGGGAGTCGATTAAGCAATGGGAATGTGTTAGGCACCTCTCACCTCCATTGTACTCAATGGGACCATCCTCTAATTCTAGGGTTACTATGTTGTCTAAGGTATGTTTTCTTTATTTATTTATTATTGCTTAATTTATTTATTTACATGGGAATATGTTATTATTAAAGAAAATGCTTGATTAAAAAGAAGGACACGAAAAATGTTTTTGGTTATTGTACTTGCTAGAGTTTACAACTCTACGCCTACGTACCCTCAAGTTTATTGAAGGATCAGAGCACCGTAGTTCGTCTAAAAAGGTTTGTTTGTTTTATTGATTTTAGATCTTGAAAATGTTCTCAATGCAACGGGGGTGGAGAAATGTTTGATTTGAAAAATGCATTAATGTCCAAGGGCAGATGACTTAAAGTTTAAATGTGTGGAGTTGATTTTAATTGATTCATTAATTACAAAATATGGTGGTTAGTTTGATTTAAGAAAATAAGTTAATAATAGAGATACAATTATTTTAATTAAATGAGAAAATTATTAAACAAGTTAATTTAGAAAAGTATTAGTGATATATTTTATATCCCTTATCCCTAATCAAAACACTAATTTTAGTCCCTCTATTATCCAGAAATTATCCTAAAAATCAATCCTAATTAATCCTAATTACCTAATTAATTATAATTTTTCCTTTTTTATTTATCAATTATGGGGAAAATATTAATTATTTAAACTAATGGTTAAATATGTCAGGGGTCATCAGAAATATCACATCATTCAATTTTAGTCCCTCTAAAAATTTCCTTCAAATAATGGTCCTCCTAATATTTTTCATCCACACTTTTGGTCCCTCTTGCAAACGGCCGTTAACAGAAGCTGACGTGACATGCCACGTGGAACTTTTTTGATGTCTGGGCATACATGTAACAATGTCAGCGTGACAAAAATAATGGTGTGGATGCCACGTGGCAATTTCTTCCATTTTTAATTTTTATATTGATTAACCCATAATTTGTAGCTAATTCCTAGCTAATTGCCCGTTCATTTTTCATATGGGTAAGTACCAACTAATTCTCTAACTTTCCCGTGGGTGTCTGATCAGCTTGCCCATCTCTACACTGCACTTCACTTTATCTTTTGGACTTGGGGCTGCTACTAGGTTTGTTTATCTTTTCACCAAAATATATGGTAATTTTATCCATACACTAATACAAGCATGTAAACACAGTAAAATCAAAAGTAACTCATTTGTTTTATGTGACAACACATGAGTTTCAAATAAATTAGGGACAGGAAATCCAAAAGCAGGTCGTTTTTCTGTTTGTACGACTATGATACTTAGGGGAAATATAACATCTTCAAATTCTTACAAGCTCATTTTCTTATCAAAAAACTATATAAAGGATTTGATATGTACTGCCTGCCGGAGACTTTGGAACATCGTTCTAACTTTTGTCCTCTGAGTGTGCATTCAACACATTACCATCTGAGTGTGCATTCAGCAATTTCATATATTATGTGCCCATTTGTTTAAATTCATAATAACAACAATGATAATCCTTAAGTTATTAGGGTTTGGATCCTTTCTTTTTCCTTCGGGGACATGATAATTTCATGTTTGGAGAGAAAGTTGCAAGCATTACTTTACTGGGATCCATTATTTCCAATGCACGAGTTTGAAAATCCTGCATGTATGTTGTTTGTCTTTCTCTCTTTAAATGCCATGTATAAGTTGTATGCAAATCTAAGTGACTATCTAACAACAATATGCTACTTGAATTTGATGGAGAGAGCACCATTAAAAGCATTTTAGGTTCTGTTTGATGTATTTGCTATAGATTAGCTATGATTTTAGCTATCGATTAGCTACGAGTTTTTCTAGATACATGAATAATGTTGATTTTAGCTATGTGGTATGCCACAGCATCTTGTCACATTGGCACCCCACGTGTATGTCCAATCACAAAAAACTTTCACGTGGTGTGCTATGTCAGCTTCTGTTAACAGACTTTGACAGGAAAGACCAAAAGTGTGAACGAAAAATATTAGGAGGATCACTCTTTGAAGAAAATTTTTATAGGGACTAAAAGTGAAAATGGACATATTTAGAGGGACTAACAACATATTTAAATCTAATTATGCTTAATTATTCTAATAAAATTAGCCCTAACCAAGTCATAAAACACTAATTGAATACTTAATTATGTATTTTTTGTATTTTTATTTTATGTTAAATAACCAATTAATTATTACTATTAGACTCAATTAATGTTAATTATTTAATTAATAATAATTCTAATTAATGATAAAAAAAATTAAATAAGAACATAAGAAAACAAAACCTATGGGGTGTAAAATTGAACTACACTAGCAATGGGCCAAAGACTAGAGTGTGCAAATAGTAAGGGAGAAAGCCTAGAAGCTCTCTAGGGCCCAACGTGAGGAGAGGGTATAGGAAAGAGAGAGTCAATGGTTGACTCTCTCTGGATCCTTTGATCATGATCAGAAGGGTCTTATTACGCTTAATCTTTAGCCTTTGATTACAATGACTAGTCAATGTATGCCAAAAGGAAGGCTGTGATTAAGATTCATAGAGAGAGCATAGCAAGGTTGCGCGCATGAGGAGTATTAGTTGACTGTGATAGTCAACCGATCTGGAGGCGTCATGGAGGGCCACTTGGCGTACATTAAAGGGGTCACGAAGGGAGTATTCATCCAAAAATTCTCTCAAGTCATTTCACTCTTCCAATCTTCTTCTCTCTCTACTCTTCCTCAATCTCTGATCTCTATCTACTCTCTCGCCCTAACCCTTACCTCCGACCACCCTCTCAATTGAATGTGGCCCTATAAACCACTGTCCCCCCAGTTTTCGATTGAAGCTCAACCGAAAAATTCATCCCTCAAGAACCTTAGCCTGGGTTCCACATGAACCATAGCAATCCCGTGAACCCTGAGTGAAATCCCATGAATCCTAAACCCTTTCTGCTACCTAGATGAAACCTAACCCTAATGGCGAGGAACCGTAATCCTAAAACTTTGCCGAAAACACCCAAACAAACATCAAATCGTAGCTCGTGTTCCCCCCAACCTTAATCAACCATAAAAAAAAACAAATAAAACCACAAAATCACAAACCATAAATCCCTTTATTCTGAACCCTAACCCTATTCAACAATATAAATGAAACATTGATATCAAACAACAAACATAAGCATTCATCAATGATCAAGGCAAAGTTTTAAAGGTACCAATCCTCAGAGACAAGACTTTTTCTAGTAAGGAATAGTTCAATTTAATCTCTTTTGCTTTCGTTTGTACTCCTTCTGATCCTCTCTTCTTATTCTGACCAATTCTTATTTCTTCCGTGCGAGGTACTGATGGTGTGGCGATGTGGTTTAGCTCGGAAGAAATAGGGTTTATATGTGAAACCCTATTATCTGTTCAACTAGAGCTTTGGTGATGGGTGGTGTTGCAGAAACAATAGTATTTTATTTAGGGTTTTTTGGTCCTCTCTTTCATCTCAAAAAATTATGTATTTATAGGTTTAGGATAGGTCTCAGTAATCAATTTGATTTGTTGTATTTAAAAACTTTTTATTTGATTGTATTTGATTTATAATTTGATTTATTTAGTTAGGATTAGAGATTTGATTTGCAAAGTAAATTTTAAGGTTTCTGATCTGATTGTACTTGGACCGAATTCTTTTGTAGATTAAGTTTTTGCAATGTATTTGTAGTTTTAATTATAAGGATTTGATTCAAATCTGATCTTCAATATGATTGATCCATTTATGCACTTAGTTTTCTTCACATTAGGGTTTCTCTGGACTTTGGGCTTGGGTCAGCTTAATCTAGTCAACATTTTGTCCATATTCCCTCAATAATAATTTTTCATAATAATCAAAATAACATCTAAAGAAAACTTGACACAACTACTTCTACCACTAATAACAAAAGTAATAGCTAATTTTAAATAAATAATACTAATAATACAATTTAATAAAATTTGACTATTAATAATAATATAAATCAATATCATTAATCTATAAATAATAATAATAAAAATCTAGCTACTTGATCAAATAAATTAACCCTTAATAATTAACTCTTACTAATAATAATAATAATAATAATAATTAATAATAATAATAATAATAATAATAATAATAATATTGTTCTTGTGTAAAATAACATAAATCGGTTGACCTGCCTGATGCTAGTCATTGAAGGTCGTGAATGTATGGTTAAATGTGTCTGTAATGGTTAAAGGGTCCTTGACCACCATTGTTGATGATCCAAGGTTTCTGCTATTTTTCACTCCTTTATGTGTTATTCATTCACGTGTCTTCCTCTTTCTGTTTGGTCTTAGAGCATATTTATTCATTCGCGTGTCTGCCTCTTTCTGTTTGGTCTTAGAGCATATTTATATGCAGACCTAGATCTCCCCTGGATATTGATGGGACATGGTTCAATAAGTAACTTGTAACCAACTCCTTATTAATCATCTATAACGTACTTGTTATTAACCATTTGTAATGTCTTTTATAAATACCTGTAACAGTTTCATGAATTTTTGGTTGACCCCTTTTAACTGTTTAATGACATGGCCACCCGACATCTGAGGTCGGCCTATGCGTGCCAGCATAAGGCTCCTACATAACCATCTCGACCAATATTAGAAAGTAGGTACCTCAGCTATTTTAGAAAAGTCTGGCTTCATACCTTGGTCGGCCAAATAATTTACGGGATATACAAATACTAATAATACGGTTTACTAATAAAATACTAATCTATTCATAATTAATTTAATTAATAAAATTAATATATAATATAATTTAACTATAATATCCTGATTAATAATATAATCTATAATGATGTTAATGGTTGTGGCAAATCTTGTGTAACATGGGGCATATTTTTTTGCCATGTTTTCTCTCTCTCTCTCTCTCTCTCTCTCTCTCTCTCTCTCTCTCTCTCTCTCTCTCTCTCTCTTTCTCTCTCTCTCTCTATTCAATTACTCAATTTTTCACCAATCGAATGGGATGGACTAGAGTATGCATAAAGTAAGGACGGACTAGAGTATGCGTAAAGTAAGGACGGACTTTCTGAACTAGTATAAATATCAGCGTACTCTCTCTCTCTCTCTCCCGCAATATGTTCGGATCCTATGGATTTATAACAATGTTGTATAATATTTCTACTGATCTTTGATGATTATCCGACCTTTAAGACCAAAGCATATTTTAAGAAGATATATGATGTCGAAGAACACTACGTCTTTAATATAGAAGAAGGAGATTCCTAGTAGATTCCTGACATACTGTCATTTTAGAACCTGGTGGGTTCTAGTTATAGAGAAATCAGAGAGCCCCAGGGGTCCTAGACTATGATTAGATATCGTAGAATTCAGTGAGTTCCAGATATGGAAGAGTCAGGGAGCTCTAGTGTCGGGTTTTAATGATTTGAGGGTCTCATTAATCTCGAACACAAACCAGCTAACTCCGAGTAGATCATGTCAGATATCTGGTCAGTGTTAATATAACCGAATTATTTAAATATAGAGATATGTTAACTTTGCACGACCGTTGTTCAGAGTCCCATGGGGGTTGACGTTAAATGGAGGTCAGAGGCCTTTATTTTGCATGACCCGACCAAAGGCAATTATGCAAAAGTCTTAAAATGCTCTTGGTCTTGATTTTATGCCAAAAGTCTTAAAATGCTTCTGGTCTTAATTTTAGGCTTGAGGTATATCGTAGTCCGGACAAAGCCTGACTTCACCAGAGGCATCAAGTGCGCTTTGACTTTGGGTAGAGGTATATTAACATAGCCCGGACAAAGCTGATTTCGCCAGAGGCATCAAGTGCGCTTGGACTTCGGCCAGAGGTATATTAACATATTCCAGACAAAGTCAATTTCACTAGAGGCATCAAGTGTGATTGAACTTCATCCTGAGGTATATTAACATAGATCAGACAAAGCCGATTTCGCTAGAGGCATCAAGTGCGCTTGGACTTCGGTCAAAGGTATATAAACATAGCCTGGACAAAGCCGATTTTTCCATAGGCATCAAGTGCGTTCGGACTTCGGTCAGAGGTATATGAACATAGCCTGGACAAAGCCAATTTTTCCATAAGCATCAAGTGCGCTTGAACTTCGGCCATAGGTATATTAATATAGCCCAAACAAAGCCGATTTCTCTAGAGGTGTCAAGTGCGCTTGGACTTCGGCCATAGATATATTAATATATCCCAGACAAAGCCTATTTCTCTAGAGGCATCCAGTGCTCTTGGACTTCAGGAAGAGATATATTAACATAGACCGGACAAAGCCAATTTTTCCAGAGGCATCAAATGCGCTTGGACTTTGGCCAGAGGTATATTAATATAGTCCGGACAAAGCTGATTTCGCCAGAGGCATCAAGTGCGCTTGAACTTTGGCCAGAGTTATATTAACATAGCCCGGACAAAGCCTGTTTTTTCAGAGGCATCAAGTGCACTTAGACTTCGGCCAAAGGTGTATTAACTTAGCCCGAACAAAGCTGATTATGCCCCTTGTATAGGTTTTCGTCATTCTCGGTCCCTTCTTTTATGAAAAGGGAAGTCTTTGTCCGATCTTTGTTCCGACCACTATCATGCATGATTTAAAAAGTTTTTAGAAAAGAGGTGTCTCCATTCCTCGTAGGGAAAATGATCGACACCTATGTTCTAAAGTAAGCTCTAAATGGGTCATTTGTTACAAACGACATAGACATTTACTCGCGTTATCCAACAATAAAAATGATTAATTAAAGCTTAGAGTTATATATGTCAAGTCTCCAGGGCCGGCCCAACACATATTGAGGCCCGAGGCTGATTTTAAAATAAGGCATTTTCAAGTTAATATTATTTTTCATTTAAAATTTTATTTTGTAAATTTTTGAGATGTAAAATCACTTATTAAATTATTATAATTAATTTTATTTAACATATTTATATTCAAACTAGTATTTATGATATTAGAAGTGCAACCAAGTATAATTTAAAAATACTTCATATTGTTAATTTTTTGAATAATTTTTATTTTAATTTTATTTTTTATCAAATTTATTAATTTATTTTGTATCTTATGCCAAGGTAATTCAAATTTGAACATCTTGATTCAAATTTTTAAATTGACATTGTTCTATTCTAAAATAAAATAATAAATATTTTGTAGTATACACTAATATAAAATAAATAACATGATTAAAAATAAAAGTTAAATAATTAAATATTAAAAACTAAAACCTGTTTTTATAATGCGTTTTTTTAGTTGCCTTTGCTATTTTTTTTTTCCTTTTCTTTATATATATATATATATATATATATATATATATATATATATATATATATATATATATATAATATATATATATATATATAATATTTGCACAAGACAACAATGAGTGAGAGGAATTAAGCAAGGATAAGTAAATTATGGGATGAATAGGATGATATTAGAGAGAGATAAAAAAAGATAGAGAGGCAATGTAACTTTTTGTATGATTTTATAATCTATTAGTATACTTTTAGTTTTAGTTTGAGAGATAATAAAGTATTTCCTCCGTCTCACAATGAGTGACTCATTTAAAATAAAATAATGTTCTAAAATAAATGATCAATTTTAATTTTCAATGCATCTTTTCCAATTTTATTCTTTAATTAATATTATTTTCATCATTTTCAATATATGATAAAAGTACTTTAGTAAAAATATCACTCTCCCTCATTCATTCTTTTTTTTAATCGACGTGAAAAGTAAATTGAATCACTCAATATGAGATAAATGAATTAATTAATTAAGATGTAATCATGAAATTTGAAAGATGCTCCAACGTACACCCACTTAATTTTTAAAAGGTGTATTTTAGTAACATACACCTTAGGGTGTATTTAACTATTTTTCTAATTAAAGTTTGCTAAAACACACCTTCATAATTATAGGTGGGTATATATATATATATATATATATATATATATATATATATATATATATATATATATATATATATATATATATATATCCAAATCAACTCTAACCCCTGCTATCATATTTTAATAGAAACTGCAAGGTAACATCTTGTTGAATCACTGCTAAGTGCATGAAAGTATAGTAAATATCTAATTCAGATCTATATGAAATTGAGATTGAATAGAACAATAATTTCATCCCAATTGTTATCCAAATTTTTAACGTACATTCGCGTTTTTGGACTCAGAATTCATATCTATATGAATTGAGATTGAATTGAACTAATTTCATCCCAATTGTTAACCAAATTTTTAAAGTACCTTCGCGGTTGTGGACTCGAAATTTGTGAGCTATTTTGGCTAAAGGACACCTATGTGACGTTAAAGTAAGATTTCCGGTGGTGATGAATTGCAGGTTTGCCATTGTAGATCTGCCACCGTTGATGGCATTTAGTTAGTATATAGCTGAATTTTTAATAACTTGAAAAAGGTTCGTGGATATAGAGTGTGCATTTTTTTGAATGTAAATAGTTACGTAACCCTCATTGATTCAAAGATTTGATGATGCATTAGTTTAGACTCAAAAGTCTGACATATACACGATGCGATAACGCAGGTTCAAAAGTTCGGCATACATGATGATGCAATAAAGATATGCAATAATGTATGTTAGAGATACAACATATTCTAGATAGTCTGCATATACTGCTTGAGAGAATAAATGGTATAAAGAGTCTTGGTTTCCTGCAGAAAAGCCCAATATCCCTCACAGGTATGTTCTAGTCTTGAATAGGGGTTCCTAACGGTCCTCAGCTTCTCGAGCTCTCAGATTGAGAAGTAATAATACTTTCACAATAAATTGTTTGACATTATTACCCCTCAAGGAGGCCTCCACTGAGTTCCAATGAACGGTCACCAGAGTCATAAGTTCTCTATGGGAACACTCTGTCGTCTATATGAGACACGTAGGACATAATATATCCCAAGAAAACCTCGTCGTGGGTCTCGTGTCAACTACACGTAACAAGACGCTACACAAGTGAACACGACTATCCACTCTAATCCTGTGTATATGCTCAAGCCTGGGTAGTGGATTTATCTCTCAAGTAACATCAGCCCATCCCAACAACAGCAGAAAATATAGCAGATATTCAGAGTATGCAGCATATGAATATTTAAAGCAGTAAAATAAAACAATAAATAAGATAAAGATAAAGCAAGTAAAGCGCAAAGATAAACACTCAAACAAACAAGGAAACAAACAAAAATAGGCGAGACTCCAGCTTGCAAAAGCAAGGACTCCTCAGCAGAGTCGCCAGCTGAAGCTAGCGGAAATATACCTGAGCGCATCACACGCTCGATGTACAACAGAGTCGCCACCGAACTTTATTTGTTCCAAAAGGAAAGGGAAAATATCGATAAAACCCAGGGGAAGAGAAACAGGTAAGGGAGTCGGCTATGCGAGGGGAAGGTATTAACACCCCACACACCTGTCGTACTCGACGGGAACCATTATGAATGCTTCTAGGCTCATATGGGTGATCTATCTAAAGGTTACTCGCAAAAAGAGGGAAAGAAAAGGGACAAGGAAAGTGCTCGCGGAGGATTGGGACCCTCGTGCCTACGTATCCTCATAGTTCAATGAGGAATTCAGAGCTCCGTAGTTCATGGAATCAAGGAAAGAAAAAGAGAAGGTGGCTCGCAAAGATTGCGTAATATTATGCATACGTATCCTTATAGTGCAATGAGGAATTCAGAGCCTATGTAGTTCAGAGAACTAAAGTAGAGGAGAGAGAGAGAGAGAGAGAGAGAGAGAGAGAGAGAGAGAAGTGGTGTCGAAACCAAGAGAGACGTAAGGAAATGGTGTCAAACCAAGAGAAAAGAACAAGGGAGTGGTGTCAAAACCAAGAGAAAAGAACAAGGGAGTGGTGTCAAAACCAAGAGAAAGGTAAGGAGTAGGAGTAAGGAAATAAGAGCAAAGGTGTTTTAACCGAGACTCGGTGGTTTACCCAAAGAAAGGAAAAGCGGCTATTGCGCAGGGGAAACAACAACTTGGTCTTTTAACTGACAGGCAGTGGTTAACCAGGAAAAAGGTGTTGACTCCACTGGGGAGAGGAAAGTTGGTCTCTTAACTGAGGAACGATGATTAACCAAGGAATGGGTGTTTTAACCAAGAGGTGATTAACCCAACAGGAAAGATGCAAATTGGTCTTTTAACTGGCAGGAAGTGGTTAGCCAAGGAAACATGTGTTATAACCAAAAGGAGGTGTTTGACCTGCTGGGGATTCAGTATTTTAACTGACGGGCAGTGGTTAACCGAAGAAATGAAAGTTATTGGCCTTTTAACTGACAGACAGTGGTTAACCAACGAGAAGGAAGTGGGAACCAAAATAAGGTTGTTACTCCTTTGGGGATTTGTTATTTCAATTGATAAACAGTGGTTAACCGAAGAGAAAGAGGAAATTGTTGGTCTTTTAACTGACAAACAGTGGTTAACCAACGAAAATTCCGTGTTGAACCAAGAGAAGGTGTTAACCCAAAGGGACTCGGTATGTTAACTGACAGGCTGTGGTTAACCGAATGAAGGGGGAATCGAACCAAGAAAAGGTTGCTAACTCAAAAGAAGGAGAAAGTTTGGGGCAGAAATGAGTGACCAAGGATTGATCCAAGAAACACTGCGGTCGGGGGATAAAGGTGACTATTCCAGGATCAGGGTTGAGACGACCCTACCCAAAATAGTCAGAATGAGTGTAGGAATTCTCCATTCCCATTCCTTCTCTACCACTCAAAGTGTAATGCAAAAATTGAGATTGACAGAGTAACGACGCAATTTGTACAATGCTCTAGCTTTGTCGCCCAGCTCGAAACAGGATCAAGAAATAAGGGGCTCTAAAGAAATCCTAAAGAGTGGTGGTGGCAATTAATCAATCAAAACAAGTTTTGATCAATCAATCAAAGGGAAGATAATGCCAATAATCTTTCACGTGAGTTAAAAGATTATCAAAGAAAGTGTGGGAAATGATGTTGGACAAGATTAAATTTACTTAAGGTTGAACAAATCTAATGCAACAAGCTACCATGCATTTCTAAGAATTTCCATGTTAACACATAAGAAAAAATGTGTAAAAACTGCTTCAAACATGTAGCAAAATTGCAAAATAATCAAGGAAAATCAAGTAATTGATTAAGCGAAAATTATTGCAAGTAGGTACTGACCTAAAATAATGGCATTGGCATCAATATAGGCAAGCATGGGAAAGTATACAAAAAAAACATGCAAAACAGTCCCAAAACAGCAAGAATTTGGAAAAAATTGTCAGGTGTAACCGGTTACCAGAAATAGTGTAACCAGTTACACCATGCTCAAAGTGACTTCCTAGGGCGCATGCAAGGGGTGTAACCGGTTACACTAAAAACACTAACCAGTTACATCTGCAAAACCAGCAAAACAGAATTTCGAAAATCACTTTTCGGAATCACTTATTGCATGTAATCACAGTGTAACATAGCATGGAAGTGGATGCAAAATTTATGTTAATTCAGAGCAATCAAGAACTAATAGAATCAAGCATGCAAAGCAATTATTCATGTAGAGAAACGTCACTTAAGCATTACATTGTGAAAACGCGAAATCGATCGAAAGCGGTAAATTAAGCGGAATTCACCAACCTACAAGGATGAGATTTGCCTTGGTAATTGTTGTGATCAAAATGTGATGAGGAAAAGCTTAGAAAACCATAAAATCCAGAGATCTTAGCAATCCGTAGCGAGAAAACCGAAAATAATGCGATAATTGTTTCGGATCCAAACTTGCACCAAAACTCTTTCAATAATTTGCTTTCAAGGCTCAAAATGAAGTAAAAGTTATTGTTACTGCAGAATTCAGTGATGAAATGGAGATGAATGGAGGTCTAGCTCAAATAATAGCAAGTTTCAATGCAAAGCTTGCTAAGCTTTAATGGTGAAAGAGCTTTTGTGAGGTTTAGGGAAGAAGAATGTGATGTTTGAGAGAGAGTGCTGCAGAAAATTCAAAGAATGGAGAGTGAAAATTCAGAGCAAAATAAGAGAATGAAGGTTATGGCCAAGGTCTAAGTGAAGGTCCTTACATTAATGTGAAAGGTTTGCTTATATAGATCATAGGTTTGGAGTGAGTGGAGGCTTGGAACTTTGTATGAAGGTAGTTAAATGAGGTTTGGCATTTTGTTTGGAGTTAGTTAGATCCAACTCACTGAGTTGGGGTCTAACTAAGTTAGTTATTAGTTGACTCAGTTGGGGAATCCCAATGCAACTCAATGATCAATTGGTCCAAAATGAATGAAAATGAGGGTGCATGATGAGCCTTATTGATGATAATGTAGTGGAGCAAATGTAACTGCTATTTTCTTGTGTAATCACATGTCTAGAACCTTCTACAAGATGCTAGAATGAAGTATGCCAAAGGAATGTGATAGAAGTTGCTGCTGTGTGAAGAGGCAACTGAAAATCGGCAAAAATAGTAGGGGTAACTGGTTACAGGATTCCTGGTAACCGGTTACCAGTGCCAAAACGTGTCTTCCTTGGGTTGTTGAAGAGGATATAACTGGTTAACCTGATTTGGGTAACTGGTTACCACAATAAAAAATCCTCTTTTCTGGCTTGGAATGAGGTGTTTTGGCCATGGTTCCGTGCTTCGACCTTGTGCTTGGATAGATAGACGTAGAAATCCTTATGTCTTGCCTGTATTGATGCTTTGACGACTTTTCTGAGATACTGTTAATCACAACCTCGAGACTCTCTAGGAATTTGGATGTACCTGCAATAAATCCATAGATAAAAATGCTGATGCGTATGCTGGGAATACAAGTGCACATGCTTATGCAAAAAGGAAAAAAGGGAGGTCAAATTTTGAGTTACGACAGGTACATTTCTTGTCCAATTAGCACCCAACAAAATTGGAGTCGACGTACCCAACTAAGTCACAATTCGCTTCCTTGGGGTACCATAAACCCATTTGTTATGTGCTAGAGAGATATCTCATGATGTGTTTGACTGCACTAAGTTGTGTTTCTTTCGCGGATGCTTGAAAGCATGCACACTTACAAACAAACATTATATCATGATGGGATGCAATTAGATAGACCAGAGAGCCTATCATACCTCAATATTTGCTTTTCTCAATTAGTTTTCCATCTTCATTCTTGTTGAGATTTCACGAGGTTGACATTAGGGTTATTATTAGCTTTGACTTCTCCATATCAAACCTTTTTTATAAATCTTTACAATATTTGGCTTGATTTATGAAAGTTCCTTCCTTAGTTTGATGGATTAAAAGTTCTAGAAAATATTTGAGCTCTCCCATCATTCACATTTTGAACTCATGAGCATTATTTTAGAAAATTACTTGCACAAAGATTCATTAGTAGCACTGAAGATAATATCATCGATGTAAATTTGAACTAGTAAGGTTTCATGTTCAATTTTCTTGATAAAAATATTTTTATTAACTTGTCCTCATTGAAACATGTTTTCAAGCAAGAATTTTCTCAGACGATAATACCAAGCACTAAGGGCTTGTTTTAGTCCATATAACGCTTTATTAAGCTTGAAAACACGGTTTCTGGAAAAGTTGGGTTGACAGAACCTGGAGGTTTATCAACATATACCTCTTCTTGGATGTATCTATTTTGAAAAGCACTTTTTACATCAATTTGAAATAATTTGAAATTCATAATGCATGAGAAATCTAATAACATCCTTATGGCTTCTAATCTAGCTACATGAGCATGGGTTTCATTGAAATTTATTCCCTTATGTTGTTTGTATCCCTTTGCAACGAGTTTGGCTTTATTTATCAGAACATTTCCATATTCAAACAGTTTCCAGCGAATAGACTCATCGGGTACCAATCACTAGATTAACTAAGGCTTTGGGAATGTTGTTCCTTTTTGGATTGCCTGCACTATGCAAACCAACATAGTATGTTCAAGCTATTTTATGAAGAAAGAACACATGTGGGAACAAATGTCTCAGCATGTGTGCAAAGTTGTTTTTATGAAGAAATAACATATGTGGAAACATATGTGCTAGCATGTTTGCAACATTTGGCCTTTGTCAACAAGCCAATGTTGTAGTTGTTCTGTGCGTTATTTTCTAGTTGGTTCAATCAGATTTATTGCATATATATTTCTATATTTTAGCAATTCAATTATGTATATAATTGTTTGATTAAATTGGGCATGATGAAATCAATTTTAAATGGAGATTTAAATTTGAATTTAAAAATAAATCATATATTTTGTTAGAGAGTTTTGTGGAACAAATCAAATCCAACTAAATCTTCTATATTTCAGAACGAGATTAAAGCTGCTTATGCCCATTGGAAAAAACCAAGAAAAATAATTTTATTTAAAGAGACTCATTCCATCTTTCTAGAAGACGAGCAAGTATTGAAGATACCTAGTGTTAGGGCTTTATTTGAGTCCTTTGTTTGTATTGATTGTACACCACTCTAGCGCCCTCATTCATATCATAAGGCATAATATTGGTTTGTTTATTTGAGATATGTTCTCATATTTATGGGGAAACCTAAATTGAAAGTCACTAGCATTAGGAAGAGGCATTGAACAACATGGGATTGTTATACCTATAAGACTAACTGTACTAATTCAAGATAATGATTTTCCTATCTTGGGTAGAGTGCCCCCCAGACCTATGTGTGGTTTCATCAAATTGGGTTAATAATTTTGTGTTTTCCTTTATTGTTTTTCTACTTCATCATATTGTGTATTAATTGTATGTTAATTCTGGTGTAAGATGTTGAATAACCTTGCTTAAGCATCTGGTACAATATCTCCCCCCTTAATAATAGAACTTCAGGGAATGAGATCCAAAATTCTGTTTCGTTCAAATAGATTTAACTCCTCTTGCATGGCAAGAGACCAATGTTCATCGATGATAACTCCATTGATTCTTGTTTCTCAAATTATGAAACAAAAGCCACAAAATTATATACTTTATTGAGGGATCTTCGAGTAGTGACTCCCTCTGAGATATCTCCAATAATATTATGTATATGATGGTGTCTTTTTGGTCTTCATTCCTTTGGAAGATCCAGACATTCTGGTGGAGTGTATAGGATTTGATCTTGAGTCGGTTCTTCTTCTTGTTTTTTCACTTGAGACTTGGTCCGATTCTTGATTGTTTTCCTCCAAATTTGTGTTTTCCAAAATGCTTGCACAATCAACAACTTCTTTTTCTACTGGTTTAAGGTTAGATTCATCACAGGTACCATGAACTGATTCTTCGGTTGTCAGAGTTATTTTATTAAAGACTTTAAAAACTTTACTAGAAGTAGAATATCCTATGAATTCATAAGCTTTTGCGTCAAATTTTTTGAGGTTATCTTTCCTGTTGTTAAGGATAAAGCATTTGCAACCAAAGACATGTAAATGAGAAATATTCAGTTTTCTTCCTTTGTATAGTTCATAGGGCATCTGCTTTAGAATTGGTTTTATCAAGACACGATTCATAACATAGCAATCGATGCTCCCACCATCAGCACATAAGTATTAGAAAGATTGGTCTCATTGAGCACCATCATTGCAACCTCTGTTAGAGACTTAGTTTTCCTCTCTACTACTCCTTTTTTTTAGGGAGTTCGTGGAGTGGAAAAGGTGTGTCGAATACCATTCTTGTTACAAAAAAATTTGAATTCCTCTTTTTGGAATCCTCCACCATGGTCACTTCTGATGGATGTAATGCTTACTCATTTTTTGTTTTGAATAACCTTGGCCAGTTTCTGGAAGGAAACAAATGTGTCTATTTTATGAGATAAGAATAATGTACAGGTATAGCGAGAGTAGTCATCCACAATTACAAGAGCGTAGACATTTCCACTAAGACTTACAGTCCTGGATGGGCCAAAAAGGTCCATATGAAGCAGTTTTAAGGGCTAATCTGTAGAAATAATATTTTTAAATTTAAATGACGCCCTTACTTGCTTGCCTTTATGGTACACATCACATAATCTATTCTTATCAAAATGTAAGTCTAGCAGGCCATCTACCAGATCTTTGCATACCAACTTATTCAAGTGATCCATGTTAATGTGAGTTATTCTACTATGCCATAACTAAGATTCATCCTTGTTACTCATTATCCATACATAAGAATCTTGTTTAAATTCATTGTGTAGGTATTTCCACTTCTTATAGAGTTTCATTTGACTTAGATTTTATGACCCTACAACCATAAGAGTCAAAGGTTACAATTTTAACTTTGTCACTTAATTGACTTATGCTAACGATGTCAGCCCCTAGATTGTTTCCCTTATAAATATCTCCATAAGAGACGAATCCTTCTTCTTTAGGAAAGAATATGGAAAATAGGGTTTTGTCACCTGTTATCTGCTTTGAACAACCTCTATCAAGATAATATTTGGTGTTTGAGACTATAAATCATTTCTTCAAAGAAAAGGTTGTATCTTAACTATAAGTACATATATTATCTTGGGTCCTTGGTTGTTAGTTTCATAAACATGTTTTTCTTCTTTTTAGATATATATGCATTTTCTTGATTGGATTTTTTTTTTTTGCTTTGTGTTCACAGTGTTTGTTATAGAAATATGAAGAAGGTTATCCTTCTTTACTCTCATGACTTTTCTTAATAAAATAGAACATAACCATGTGTCATTCTTTATTATAGTAGTTGCATTCTAAAATTTTGCAATGAGAGGTTCTTTTGGGTTTTCAAATATTATCAAAGTTTCTACTATTATTATTTGGTTCATAGCCAAGACCAATTTTGTTGTAAGAAGCTCTTTGATTTACTAACAATAGATTCAAGTTATCTCTTCCTTTGTTAAACTTGATAAGTGTCTTTTGAAAATAAAAAATTTCATTTTTCAAGTTATCACATTCATTGCACTTGTTAGTTTCATCATCCTCACTTGAGGTGGAAGGATGTTGAATTGGATGGTTTTTCTCTCTTTAAGGATTTCTATCTCTCTTTCAAGATTTTTATTTTTAAGTTCAAGAGAGGAAATAGTATCCTTAGACGTAGAAACAATTTGTTCCAGCTTACTTGATTCTTTTGTAAACTTATTACATATTTTAGAAATATCGAGATAGGATAAGTGAGAGGTTACCTCATTATCTTGATGATTTGTCGTAAGAAAAATGTTGGTTTTGTTTTCTTCTTCTTCGTTGTTAGAGAATTCCATATTGTTGTCTTCCCGTGCAACATAAGTTTTTTTTGTTGAGATTTTCTGAATTTTTTATTTTCTTTCTTTAATAGGAGACAATATTGTTTGATGTGCATTTTCTTTCTATGGTTGTAACATGTTGGAATGAATGGTGTTTTTCCTCATATTTTGTTTACTCTTCCTTTTGCTTATTCTCATTCTTCAAGAATATCTTGAAGTTATTTACGAGAGACATGTCACCATCAAAATCAAATTCCCCAAATTTAAGTGCTTGAATTTTGTTTTCCTTTTTTCCTTCTTCATCTATGGCAAGCCTTTTGAGTTCCATTTTGTGTTTCTATAATTCGCCAATGTATGTGTGTGTATGTGTGTGTGTGTCCATAGTCGGTAAATCATTAGACTCACAGATCGTAGCGGCTTTGGGTTTTAACTACATTTTAGACATATAAGAATTTTTATGACTATTTCCTCATTTGAGAATGTTTTTCCCAGAGTTCTCATATGACTCGCGATAAGGGTGTATCGTGTTTGCATTTGATTTATGCTCTCTTCAGGTTTCATTATGAAGAGTTCACATTCATGGATTCACGTGCTTAACATTGCTCTCTTTACCTCAATAGTTCCTTCATGGGTAATTTGGAGGATGTCCCACATTTCTTTTGCAATTTTGTAGTGAGATATTCGCAAAAAACTCATCAAGAATAAGAGCAGTAGTTGTCATACCCTAATTTTTTATCCCCAAGATTCCACCACAATTGCATCATTGGCATAACATTCATCATTACATATATACATGTCTTTATGCATCGCTAACCCATCACAAGTACAAGATATGTGTGTGTACTTGCTTCATAGGTTAGGTGATCCCCCTAAAGCTCAAGCAGGTAAGTTATCAAAGGGATAGTCATTTTATTCAAACATCTCAAGTCCCTTTATCATCCATGAAGATCAAGAGCTTTCAACTCATCAATAGTCAAGTGCAAGATGACATCACAAGCTCAATCAAGCCTCAAGATCCTCAGTTCACCATAACTAGGGTTTTGACCTTATTTTGTCCCTAAGGTGACTTTTGAAGCAAGGCATGATTCCAAACCTCCAAATATGTTTCAAGGACCTCAAATTCCTCATATTAATACCTTCATGTGATTAGATTAAGCCAAATAACTTGATTCATAAGCAATGCAAGAATTCAAATTCATCTGGTCCACAAACTAGGGTTTCAGAGGAAAAGTCAATTGTACCTTTGACTTTTGACTAAGACATGGTCTCAAACCTTGGAACATGACTCAAGACACTCAAAAAAACCGTTGGAGTCCATCCATGATGTTTAATTTAGCCCAAGGGTTTGATTTCATAAAGGATCACAAAGTTCAAAATTCATTTGATACAAAAGTTAACTGTGGTCAAAATCAAGTTTGACTTTTGGAGTTTTTGGTCAAACATGGTCTCTTCAAGTTAAGAAAAATGTTAATATGTGATTTGGATCATGTATGATCAAGAAAAATCAAGAAAAGTGAGGTTACTTGTAAAAAGGGCAACCATGGAAAACCTAAAATTTTTCTAAGTCATGAAAAACAGTGATTTTTGCCCTACTTTCCAAGGCCATAACTTCCAAATCAAGTAACCATTTTCTTTGATCCAAAGATCAATTTGAATAGCTTGTTACATACTACAACTTTGTCAATTAGGGTGGATTCCCAAAAGGTGCATATATTTTAAGATATAAGAGTTAGCGTTTCAATACTTTTTGAACTTTGACACGTAGAAATTTTTTGGACAGAATATGTCTTGTGTTGGAACCAACTTTAGGGTTGTTTTTTACTATGATCCACAATGATTCAAGACCAACTTCAAACATCAAAGTTGAAGTATGATATACCAGCTTTCCAAAATGATCAAGAACATCAAAATCCCTTACTTGAGAAAGAAGTTATTAATGCTGCAACATTGCCTTGATCAAGCTGATTGTCATAACAGAACTGCTTAACCTACTTGTGCCACACAATTTGGATAAGTCTGGCAAACCTCAAATATTCACAAGATCAACTCCCAAATGATCATACAAGCATGTGCTCTGCAAAACATAACTGGATTTCCAAAGATTCATCACTTGGCATGTGAAACTGATCATTTCAGAAGTGAGAAGTGAGGTTTTATCCTCTAGCATTAAAGTGGAATAGTAATTTTGAACAAAACCCCTCCAATCTGCTAGAACTTGGTCAGATCATCAAGGGATGGGATGAAACCATGAGAAACCAAGCTCAAAAGATCATAGTTCAAGCCATGTGAAGAATAACCCATGTGTACCTTGGCTTTCAAGTTATAGGTGCATGACATCACTTGTTGAATAATGGCTTGCATCCCAATCCTTTCAAATTTAAAATACCAAACACATTTCCCCTATAAATAAAAGTAATTCTGAACATTCTAAGACACACCAAAACATTGCCAATGCTTGTTTTCTCTCAACTCTTCCTCCTTGCTAAATTCAAAGTTCTCAAAGAGTGAAAACTTGGAATTTTCAAACCAGTCCATTTCCACTCAATTCAATCATCCAAACACTTCACATACATCATGTGTAAGTGATCCAAACACTCAAACCCCAGCAGTAACATCAGAATCACCAAGTCATATGCCATTTTCTCAACACACATCATAAGCTGCAGTTTGAATCGAGCCAAGTAATTCAGAAGGTTTCCATCCATTCTAAGCATTGAAACACACTCTTTGGAGGTCAAGGAACCTGTTTGGATCATCAAATCGTATCTATAACACCTCCAACAGAGAATTCGATTCTCACTTGCAAGGCAAGTTTCTTTAAAACTGAACTCTATGATTCATGCATCAAATTTGATCATTTAAGTTACAGACAAGTTTATCATGATGTGGTGATCAGTTTTCCTCAGTTAATTGTCATGTATCATGATTATATGAGATTTCATATTAAATTATTCAGTTAGGGCTCATACGGTTTTCAAATCAATATCTTTGAATACACTTAATTTAAATGAAATTGAAAATAACCATTCAATTCCTCTTGAAAAATCCAACAACTTTCATTTTTACATCATTCAATTTGTTTGCGTATTGAGAGAGTTATAAAATTCGAAATTCTGATGAAGATGATGAAGACGACAATGGTGTTGGTGGTGCCATTTCTGCAATTCATGTTGTTTTAAAATATATTTAATTGGGTGTGGTTTGATACACAGATGTATCACCACCCTAGTGGTTAAGGCGTGTGTTTGGGAGGCTTGTGAGTCCAAGGTCTGGGGTTCGAAACCCCCTCGCCCCAGACCTTTTTGCTTTAATTTTTTTCAATCATTTTCAACTCAACTCTCTATATTATTTTCTCTTTCCACTATATATCAACCACACACACATGGCTTAGTTGGTTATATTTTAAGTCTTTCACCCCAAGCACGTGGGTTCAACACTTGGGAGGACCGTTCCTTTTTTTAGCACTATTTTTCTTCACTTTTCTTCACAAATTCATTCAATTATTTCAATAAGAAAATTTAATCTTTTTAAACCAATTTTTTTTACACTTCTCATTTATCTTGTATACTTTGATAATCGTTTGAAAAATTTCAAAAATAATATTTATTTTTACCATTTTTCTTAAGTAGAAAATCATGACTTTTTAAGGTATTTTTCCTACCTTTTTCAAAATTTCTTTTGATTTTTCCTTGACCTAATTGTACAAACATGTATTTATGGTCATGGTACACCTTATGTAAACCTTGTTCAAAACATTTAACTTGATTTTTTGGACTTATACTCTGTCCATACCTTGTTTAGGTATTGTTTTCTTTTGAAAATACTTTGATTATTCTTTTGAAACCCCAGGGTTTTATTTCAAATAACTTCTTTCTTTGAAAGTATCCTTAATGCTTGACTTGGGCTTCCACTTGAGTTTAGATCCCCCAAAGGCTTTGATTCATCCATGGTTGAATGTCTTGCTCAGGAGCTTTCCTGTAAAAAAATCTTCCATTAGGGTTTTGATTACCCACCTTCATTATTCATTCTGATCTTTGATCACTTTAAATACATTGCTTGCTTGAACTTCTCTGTGATTGCTTCCATTGATTAAATTTGTACTCACATGTTCAATTATTTCCTTCATAAACTATTACTATGATGAATATATTTCATTGTCTAATACACATTCACATGTTGATCATTTCATGCTTATGTCATCCTCGATGACTACATTTGTGTAAAAGCTTAAATAAACTTACCTTGTTAAGTTTCTCTTGACATTTTTTATACTTCGGGCTTAAGTCTGAACTGCAATTGCTCTGACTTGCTCTTAAGGATATGTAGGCATAAGATTTCAAGATCTTAGCAAGCACAGTAACCTTTTTTAGCTTTTTCTTTCATGTTTATACACAAAAACATTAGGATACCCTTCAACTATAGCTTAGTTCAAACATTAGGTTTCCCTTTGTTGAAGTTCCAACTATAAACTTAGCCTCCTCTTGGGCTTTGTCCAAGGAGATTTCCATTAACTTAGCCTCCTTTTGGGCTTTGTACAAGGAGAGTTCCATTAACTTAGCCCCCTCTTGGGCATTGTATAAGGAGAGTTTCATTAACTTAGCCTCCTCTTGGGTTTTGTACAAGGAAGTTAGACTTTAAACTCAAAACTCTTCAGAGATATGAGAATTCCCTTTTGGAGTCCTAAAGTCAACACACTGCCTCTTATGGCTTCAAACCTTCAAACTTTCAAACCTTCAAACTTCAAGTCAAACTCTAGCCAACCTTTGGCTTCAAATTCACAACTTTTCCCCTAAAGATGAGACATGAGTCATCTCTATGGAAGAGATATCTCTTCTAATTTCCATAATATAAATCAAACATTTCAAACTCTTTTCCATTTAAGTGATGTAAGTGGCACACTTGTTGATTCAAAATCCAAGTTAGAGTCCTTCTCTTATTATGGTACAAAAACACTTCTTTCATTTAAGTGATACAAGTGGTACACTTGTTGATTATATATCCAAGTCAAGGTCTTTCTCTTAATATGCAAAGACTCATTTAAAGGAAGATGTGGCATTACTCTGGATTTTCTACATCCAAGTTTAAAGCTTCTTCCCTTATTATATTTTTTCTCAAATGTTTGTGGTGAGTAGGTGAGATATCTCCCTTAAGATGACAGTTTGTCTCTTCTCAACAACCAACAAACCCAATTCCACCCATTAGTAGGTGGAACTACGAACGGTCTGATTTCTCAACTTCCTTTTGAGAATACGTAGGCATAAGATTGCAAGATATTAGTGAGAACAATAATAAATAAAACCATTAGGTTCTTACACCTTTTATCATAGTTTATCTCAACAAAAACACATCTCCTATCACTCACTCAAAACCAAATCAACCAATTCCCAGAATACAGCAAGTAAAACCACATTAACACAAATATATGCAAGAGGTTCCTATAGGATATTATAGATACTTAGGGTGCCAGTCCCGATCTCTTAAGTGCATTGTTTTTTTGCATTGCACACACTCATGGGTTTATTTAGATTTTTTCCCCTTCCCTACCTTTGGGATAGATTAAAAGTTCACATGTAAGAAGGGCATAATCTATTTTGTGCGGCTACAGATAAAATGGCAACTTCACTGGGGAACTAGGGATTTCATCCCCCCTGAAAGGATTAAGCTTATCTTGCATATATATTGGTGATTTTTGCTGTTGATATCACTTACTTATTGTTGTATTCATCCTATTTGTTTGGTCTCTCTGGTTGATCTCTATGAGTGAGACAAATCCTAACCCGGATTTGAGTGTACGTAAATAAGATAGGAAGTTGATATAATCAAAAGTTACATATTTGGAGTAATTCTACGCATGAGTGATATATGATATAATCACACTCAGTGGCGACCTCTTTAGAATTACTGATGTCATGCGAGTAGTCGTAATGTCATTACTTTTCCGACCTGAGAGCCTGCGAAGTTGAGGACCTTTAGTATCCTCTTACCCCCACTTGGCTTTTAAGGATGTAGTGCGGTGATTATCCAGGTGTAGACCTGAGATAGTTGATACGCAATACTACACTCAGACAAGTTTCTCTTGAGAATATTATTGATTCTCGAGTAGTCGGTGTGTCGATAGTATCCGAAAGATGAACCTATGACTCTGGGAACCATATTAGAACATATTCTACAGGTACAATGAACCCCTGGTACATATTCTTTTGGTTTGGTTAGACCCATGACTCCATGCTCGTAACGCTGAACCCTTGAACCCATGTTTGTTATTTTTTTGTATATGTGTGCATCCATACATTCATTCAAACATCATTTCTAAACAAAATTTCGCAAGGAACTTAAAACCTTTATGGCAAATATCATAGGGTTTTAACATGGATTTTGGGAAAATAAATACCAAAAAGTACAATTTCAAGGATCCTGATACAACAGAATTAAGGAAGTTAGGTTGTACAATCTCTTGTCTAGATAATTTCAGAAGAAGTTATGGAGGACTCTTAGGTGTCCTAAAGACCAATGTTGAAGAAGGAATTCTTGACACCCTTGTACAATTCTATGACCCTCTCTACCACTGTTTCACCTTTCCAGCTTATCAACTTACACCCACTTCAGAGGAGTATTCATATTGGATTGGTTTGCCAGTACTAAACAAGATTCCTTTCAATGGCTTGGAGGAAATTCCTAAGTACTCGGTTATTGCAAAGGCCCTTCATTTGGAAACTTCAGATATAAAAGACAACTTCACTTCCAAAGGAGGAATTAAAGGTTTAACTTCCAAATTCCTAATAGAGAATGCAACAGAGCTGGCTAGAGGTAATAGTATGAGTGCCTTTGAAGCTATCTTCACACTACTCATCTATGGTCTTTTACTATTTCCAAATATTAACCACTATGTTAATCTCAATGCCATCCAGATAGTTTTGAGTGGTAACCTAGTACCTATTTTACCTGGGGACACTTACCATTTAATTCATCGCAGGACTATGAAGGGTAGTGGAATAATCATGTGTTGTGTACCTTTGTTTTACAGATGGTTTAAGTCACACTTGCCAAGGACTAGACTCTTTGTTGAAAATTCTGACAAACTCAAATGGTCTCAACGACTTATGTCTCTCACTCATACTAATATGAATTGGTATGACCCAGCTTATGACAAAGGAGTTATCATCGACAATTGTGGAAAATTTGCCAATGTACCTCTTCTTAGTATACATGGGGGAATTAACTACAACCCCGCTCTTGCAAGACGTCAGTTTGGGTACCCCATGAAAGATAGACCAAGCAGTCTTTTGGTGTCAGGATTCTTCTATCTCAATGAGAGTGGATTTCCAGATTTGAGAAAAACAGTTATAAAGGCTTGGCATACTATTCTTAAAAAAAAGGCAAGGATCAGCTAGAAAATAAAGACTGTATTACTTTTAAACCCTACACTCAGTGGGCCAACACAAGATCCTGTGAGCTCAAGATGCCTTATCCTCTTGAGAAACCTTCACAGTCTTTCACTGATTTATCTTCTACCATCCCTATTGAGAAATGGGAAGAATATCAAGAACTCTTAACCCAGATAAAGCTGGAAAGAGGTACTTGGGAAGACAAATTCCATACTACAAGGACTGAGAGAAGAGAGTTGAAGAGACAACTGAAAGAAAAGGACGAGTTAATAGAAATCCTAAAGCAGCATGCTGTGAAGAGACAAGAGGAGCAGAAGAACTTATTTTTCTCTGGTCATATTCCTTCTACCTCAGGTGCTTGGAAAAAGATCGTCAATCAAATTATAATGGAAAACATACAACTGAAAAGGCAGAAGAAGAAGCAACAACATGGGGCTGGATCTTCATCAAAAAGATTTCCTTAGGACCCACATTCTTAATCTTTGTCATTATTGTAACAGATCTTTTTGAAGTTGTACTTCCATTAATGTAATCCTTTGAATACATTAAATAAAATAAGATATTTTTCAGTTATCCTAAGTGTTATTATTTCTTATAATATTTACGAAATAATTGTTAAAGTTCCTTGTAAAACAAAGTCAATTGCATTTTGCACATCATACATGAAAGCTCCAAGAGTTTGACTAAATTTTGGTAAAACATAATGTTGGGAAACATGTTCCAACATGAAGGTTTCAGACCTAGACTAAAGATGTTGACATCATGACTGTCACAGCAGGCTTGTTTTAAATTTGTTCCAAGATTCAAGGCGCGATTGGCAGTGGATCAAGGATCAAAGATATGAAGCCCAACAAAGCAGATGACTATAAAAGAAGACCAAGACCTAATGCAGCAAGGAGAAAGAGGACGCACAGACTTAGGAATCCTATTTTGTAAAGTAGGGTTTAGGTTTTGAGAGTCGTATGTTTCTCTTGTAAGTCTCCCTTTATATCGATTTGATGCAGTGTGGTAGACATAGGTACTTGTATAGATTTAGAAGCCCGTAGGCAATGAATCGTGTAGTGTTCTTGGATGAAGCTTTGAAGCAAATCCAAGTTAACTTGTTAGTCAAGGATGTTTGACTGAACTTTGTATTAGAAGGGGTGTCTTTCAATAGAGTAGATACAGTTATGAGGTATTAACTATTAGATAATCACAGGTTGTGATTTAGGGAGTGAGATAGGTTTCTCTTATAAATTAGATGTGACTTCTAATGATAAAGACTTCATTGGGTAGTGATAGGTTAGCGTGGGTGCTTTCTATAAACCTGAGGTTGTTTATATAAAACTATACTACTGATAGTGATTTCTTCTTCCTGGATTGATATCCCCCAGATGTATGTGAGTTGCACCGAACTGGGTCATCATATTCTGTGTTATTTGTCATTCTACTATTTTCAGTTCAGTCTTAATTAACATGTTTGATCAGATGTCGTAACATCTGTGCTGGTGCAGTTCTGATATTCAAGGTATCAATCTGCTGTTTCTGTTCCTTGTTTAAATGTTTATGCAGAACAATGTCTTGACATGTGTTAGGACATCTACTGCCTGCATTGCCAGATTTTCAATTGGTATCAGAGCAGGCATCCTGTCTGGTTCTGGATGAGATATTTGGGAGATACTTTATGGCATTTAAACAAGGAGGAGTTTTGAAGATCAGATCAATCAACTCAGACATACTCAAGGGTATTAATGGATGGGATGGATGTTCTGGATCGAAGGTAACAACTTGGGGGTTGTTCATGTTGCTGAGGAGGTTATATAACAACTGCAGGAGAAGTGGCTAGTTCTCCTGTTGGGGTGTCTTATAAGATGTTCTGAAATTTTGTTAGGTCAAGTTGAATTTGTTCCTTGGTGGTTCCGCTACATATGTTTCTGATGAAAGAGCTCTAGAATAATGGGATTTTGGAGTTGTTACTGAAGACAAATGGTGGAAGGTCTCAATCGTCGGCCTCTATTTGTGAAGATATCTGCATTCTTTTATTCCAAAGTTGGGAGCGATGGAATGAAGGGAGTTGTTGGAAGATGTCTGTTATGGTGACTTGGTACTTGGAATCTTGGTTCCATGGTGCAGTTTGAAGTCAGTTGAAGAGGAGAGGAGTTGAGTTTAGGTTTATCAAGTTCTTGCTCTGGGAGTTTGATAAATTATTGATCAGCTAGGTTGTCAAAGATACTTGAGAATTCTCTCAAGTTCACTCATAAAGGTGTCTCAGTCGTGCATCTAGAGTCTTCTAGATATTCTTCTGACTAAAAGGTGTTTCTATGAAACACAACCTGAAGAAAGTGGAGGTGATTTATTTCACCATCCAAAATAGCAAGGAATGATTCATCTCTCTTAACCCTAAGGGTGGATCCAATCTGATTGGAGTTCTCAGAATTGTTGAGGTAAATAAGGTTCGTTCAGAGAGAATCTTAGTTACTTGAGTTAAAGGTGGCAGCCTTGGTATCTCAACACTGTTTGTCAAAGAAGATACTTGCAAAAGATTGAATGCTTGATAAGTGTTCATGAAGTAATCTGGTGGAGCTTAGCTACAGCAGTGAAGAAGGGTTATTGGACAAGGATTTAAGATCAATTGTTATTTATGGAATTCACAAGTATTTAATTAATTATCCTTGAAAGTCAAGATTGCTGATGTTCAACAAGATGTTGGAACATCTCATCATCAGAGTTTGTGCAGAATCATGGGAGGGGTATTGCATACACTTTAGCATTTGTTTTGGTCTTGGGTGATGACCTAAGAATCGGCTTCAGTTTGGTGTGACAGAAGCATGTGATCTCTGGAGATTTTCCTGGCAAGAAACTGGTCTGGACTTTGGTGCTGTTGAAGATAAAGATGAAGACATCATAATCTTGATGGTTATTTCTTGGATCTGTTTATGTTTGATCTAGGAAAAATGGAGTGCTGATAGCACAACTTAGATTAGTTTATTTCTGATCTGGGTACTAAGGAGCATGAGATCTTGCTCATTTTGAAATTCAAGGTTAAGTGGCAGTTATCTCTGACTTTCTACAGACTGCTCTACTAAGGAAAGTGCCATTCCTTGGTATGGCTATGGTGTAGTCTATGACTACTTTATCTTCTGAAGATTCAGACGTGGCAGGTGTGAAGTCTTTAGAGTTTCAAAGCAGATAGTTATTCATCAAGGTGTGAGCTTGAAGAGAATATCGGTGATAAGCATGATGGAGGTTGTCTACTCAAACTTGGTTGTTGAATCAAGTCTATGAGAGCATGGAACTCTTGTTCTGTAATAGGGAGGAGGTTCTTCTAAGTGGCATAAGGAGGAGCTGAATTCAACAGCTGGATGTCGTATCAGAATGTTCTGACATCTAACTTAACATCAGGATCTCAGCTGGTGATATGGCACATCAGCTTAAGATAAGGTGATCTACAGGAGAATGGAAATTATGGATGCTTCAAATAGGTCTATCTCATGCAGTTTGCGGGAGCTGTGGTTTGAGAAAATGTTACATGTCTAGAGGCTTAGTGGATCCAAGATGTCTTGCTATGGAGCAAGTAGTTCATGTGACTTGAAGATCAGATTTCATTGGTGGATCAGTGTATCTTATGGGAGTTCTGAAGAAGAGTGAGATCAATCAAAAGGTGGCATTTGGTTGGTTTCACAGTGTGCATTCAAGCAGAGTGCTTGGAACTAATTACTCTTGGGCAGAAGAGTAGTTGGTTGAAAACGTAAGGAGGTTCTGGTTCTCTTGGAGCTTGTGGTAGAAGTTATAGGTTGAGGATGAAAGTATGCCTTCTTTTGGTGGATGAGAGTTTATTTCTCCCTGGGTTTCTGGTGTTCTCTTTGTTCAACCTGGTGGTGCAGTGTTGTGTGAAGATCTTTAGTTGGATTACTATGCAGATAGTAAGTCCAGTGGTGAAGCATATCAAGAACAATGGCGTGTGGTGTCTGTGATGTGTGAAGGATGTCCTAACTGATGTTAGAACATTTCTTTTAGGTTGGTTATCCTTGGAGTAGGATACTAAGTTCTGAGTGTAGAACTTGACACTCACATCTTGTATAAGAAGTAGTTATCTTATCATACGGGAGAATGATGGGTAAAGGATTGTCTTGGAAGTATGATTTGAATGGGACATGCTAGAAATAGATCAGTTTGGTGCTTGTGGAGCAAATGGACTGAAGATTTCTGGAGCATGTGTTTGATGTTCTTCAAGTGCAAAGAATATCTGGATGAGCTAGCAAACTAAGGAGCCATGTGCGTCTCTTTGAGGAATGTGAAGTATTATGATTCAATTGGGTTGTATCTCAGGGAACAAGGAGATCTATACATGAGAATTCAGGAGGAATTCGTGTGGTGTATAGATGGTTTCTTGACGAGAGGGATCAATGGAGCTTTGGTCTTAATCCAAGAGTTTGTTAGTTGTGATACACGGATGCGTTCCGGGTATTCACACATTATATGATCATGAAGCTGTCATGGGATATCTTGTAGTAGTTTTGGGGTGGTTCTTGGTGAAAAAGCATCTTTTGAGAAAGATAGGGGGAGAACTTCTATCTGATTTATGTACTGGTGTGGTACATGGTTGGCTTGTGGGTCAAGCAGTAGGTGAATGCGTTCAGTAGGTGTGTTGAACTGAGGGTACGCTCTTGAAGACATGAAGACGCGTCTTATGTTTTCCATTCATTTAGGGTGTTCTTCTGGAAAAGGAGCACTGGATGTCTATGACAGGGAGAGTTAGATCTCTGTTTTAGATATATAGCTGCAATGGTGCAGACTGGCTATCAAGATTGTTTGTGGTTTCAAGCAGTTTGTGATAGATAGCCTCGGGTGAGGTTGATATGTCCAACGAGATGTCGTGACATTGCTCTAATGATATGAGTTATGGATGAACTTATTAGGTGGTACTGATTCTGTCATTGGGTGTCAATAGATTGAATTAGAAGTGGTACAAGTATCTTGGGAAATTCTGTTGCTGTCTGGAAGAAATTAGTTTTCTACTAATGGATGGGTAAATGAAAGAATTATGCTGTAATTAAGTGTGCTAAATCTGGATTAAGAAAGTCCTATATGTGGGACCATAAGCCTGAAAAAATCAGGTTAGGTATCAGGACACTATTCAGAAGCAGTTTCGAGGACAAGTCATAAAAGGTGGAAACTTTTGAAACAAACTCGATCAGCAGTTATTGCACTCTTCGGCTAGTCTTTTGGTTTGGCTCTACCTACATAGCTTCTTCATTATTAAAGAGAGTTGTGATGCTTAAAGTATAAAATATCTTCTTATTAAGTTGAGAGAAAATGGGTTTTGTCCGTCTTTAGGAAAGCACAATATGGGTATGGGTCTGCATGGGTCATTGTTGTCAACTTTTGGCTAAAAATGAGGAGAATGGTTTACTGCTGAGAGGTGTATGTACATTTGTGTTGCTGGTATGCAAAAATGTTCCAAAGAATGTTCCAACATTCTGGTTTTAACATCTTGGGGAGTTGTGTTTTGGGATCAGAGCTAGGAAGCAAGTTGTGTTTTGTGATCTGAGTTACATTCTCTATGTACTCGGTGTCACAAGGAAATGAAGAGGGTAACTCCAAATTATCTTCTCCCTTTTCCTTAGCACTTGCTTCAAGTATTTTTCCACTGCATGCACCATCAGGCTGAAGGATGTTTTAGCCAACATTTGTCAAAAGGGGAAGATTGAAAGCTCCAAAAGTTTGACTAAATTTTGGTAAAACATAATGTTGGGAAAGATGTTCCAACATGAAGGTTTCAGACCCATACTAAAGATGTCGAGTGAAATATCACAGCATGTAGATTCGACATCATGACTGTCACAACAGGCTTGTTTTAAATCTCTTCCAAGATTCAAGGCGCGATTGGTAGTGGATCTAGGATCAAAGTTATGAAGCCCAACAAAGCAGAAGACTGTAAAAGAAGACCAAGACCTAATGCAGCGAGGAGAGAGAGGATGACACAGACTTAGGAATCCTATTTTGTAAAGTAGGGTTTAGGTTTTGAGAGTCGTAGGTTTCTCTTGTAAGTCTCCCTCTGTATCGATTTGATGCAGTGTGGTAGACATAGGTACTTGTACAGATTCAGAAGCCCGTAGGCAATGAATCATGTAGTGTTCTTGGATGAAGCTTTGAAGCAAATCCAAGTTAACTTGTTAGTCAAGGATGCTTGACTGAACTTTGTATTGGAAGGGGTATCTTTCAATAGAATAGATACAGTTATGAGGTATTAACTGTTAGATAATCACAAGTTGTGATTTAGGGAGTGAAATGGGTTTCTCTTATCAATTATATGTGACTTCTAATGATAAAGACTTCATTGGGTAGTGATAGGTTAGCGTGGGTGCTTTCTGTAAACCTGAGGTTGTTTACATAAAACTATACTATTGATAGTGATTTCTTCTTCCCGGATTGGTATCCCCTAGATGTAGGTGAGTTGCACCGATCTGGGTCATCATATTCTGTGTTGTTTATCATTCTGTTATTTTCAGTTCAGTCTTAATTAACATGTTGGATCCGATGTCGTAACATCTGTTCTGGTGCAGTTCTGATATTCAAGGTATCAGTCTGCTGTTTTTGTTCCTTGTTTATATGTTTATGCAGAACAATGTCTTGACATGTGTTAGGACATCGGTTACCTACATTGCCAGAATTTCAATACATCATGTAAGCATTTTGCATTTTTACCTTAAACTTACACATGTTCTCGCTTTGAAGCCAAAGTGTCTCATTCATACAATACCCGTGCCAATCGTCAGAAAAATATGGACGGACTTGAGCAAGAAAATAGAGAACTTAGAGATGAAGTTACTACTCTAAAGGAAAATATAGAAAAGCTCAGTAACATGGTAGATTCCTTGACAATCACTCAGAATCAATCGTCAACTCTAATTCATAGGACTGTCATCTCAGAAATTGTCTCTGCACCTGTCACATCTGTTGTCATGCCACAGTATTCCATGCCTCCCGGCTTTCCTTGGGGCATACCTTTCAACTTTGTACCGGAGGGTTACACACCTCTGGTCCCTGAAACTTCGAAGATCTCAGCAATCATGACAACCCCACCTCCTATGATACACACTACTTCATACATTGAAGAACAAAACTTTCATGCTCCTCCAAGTGAAACCATGGGAATATATGACCGATGGGATGAGTTCCAAGAAAAGTTATCAAACCTGCAGAAAGAGATTAAGGCTCTCAAAGGACAAGAATTATTTGGGAAGGATGCCGCTGACCTATGTCTGGTTCCAAATGTCAAGATACCACTTAAATTCAAAGTACCCGACTTTCAAAAATACAAGGGGAATTCTTGCCCACAAAGCCATTTGGTTAACCGGTGCCGCACACAAATGGTACATGGGATTAGACAGTGCAAGAATCCAAACTTTTGGTGATCTCGGCAAAGCCTTTGTAAAACAATACAAGTACAACCTAGATATGGCTCCTGACCGGCATCAGCTTAGGGCTATGTCTCAAAAAGAAAAAGAAACTTTCAAGGAATACGCTCAGAGATGGCGAGAAGTCGCCGCCCAGATCTGTCCTCCTATTGAAGAAAAAGAAATGAAAAAGATATATTTGAAAACCCTGAATCCTTTATGCTACGACCGCATGATCACCAGTGCGCCTAATGACTTTTCTGAAATGGTGAATATGGGGGTACATTCGGAAGAGGCAGTCCGAGAAGGGCGGTTAACTAAAGAGGCGGAATCATCTAAAAGACACGAAAGTGGGTTCCCAAAGAAAAAGGAACATGATGTCAGCACTGTGTTACAAAGGCAGTCAAGATGAAGATATCAACCGCAACATATAGCGAATGTATATCCTGTTATCAATTCGGCACTAGCTCCGACCCACCAGCCACAAAATTCTCAGAATCAAAATCAGCATCAACATCAACATCAACAACAACAACCACAATATCAGCAAAGGCAGCAACAACCTCTACAACAGGCTCGCCCACAATACAATAACAACAACAATCGTGTTCAAAGGTCACTTGGGTTCGACCCTATACCAATGTCATATGCAGATTTGTTCCCAGCATTGTTGGCCAAAGGACATATTCAAACAAAGTCTCCTCCAGTTCTCCCAAAAGACCTTTCTTATTGGTTCAAAGCGAACAAATTTTGCCCCTATCATCAGGGAGCACCAGGACATGGCATCGAGAACTACTTTAGCTTTAAAGCTGATGTTCAAAGACTTATCAAAAGCGGCATCCTGTCTTTCAAAGACAGTAACCCAAATGTTCAAGTAAACCCACTACCTCAACATGAAGGAGCTTCTATCAACATGGTCTATGGATGCCCAGGCACTTATAGGGTCTTTCTCGTCCGTGATTTAAGGAGGAACTTGGTGAAAGTCCATGAACGACATAGTAGATAAGGTCTTATAGATCCCTATAATTATGTCGTATGCAGAGTTTGTTCTGTAAACAATCAAGGATGTTATGTTGTACAAGCAGCCCTGCAAGAACAAATGGACCAAGGTTGGATTCAGGAATACAAAATGAGACCACACCAACCAATCAATATGGTACAAGGCTGTCCAGGAGAATATGTAGTTTATGATATCAAATATATAAGGGAGTCGCTGGTCAAATTTCACAAATGTTTGTGTAAACTTTATTACTTTGGTCCCAATCATCACGATCATGTTGCTTGTAGAAAATGTCGCAGAAGTCGATGTGGTTGCCTTCTCATTCAAAATGAGATCCAAGGGTTGTTAGATTGAAAGACCATTACGGTGCTCCATGAAAGAGAACCTATTAATAGTGAAGCTGATGAGGATGTGTACACAATAATTCCTCAGTTTAATGAACCCGAACGAATGAAAATTCCTTTTGACAGTAGAAGAATTCCTGATGTCCCTACCATTGAGCCTATAGAAGTCATATATGATAGTCGAAAGACCACCATGACTTCTTTGGTCATTTATTTACCAGGACCAGTCCCATACAAATCATAAAAGGCAATACCCTACAAGTACGGTGCTACAATGGTTGAAGATGGGAAGGAAGTACCCTTACCATCTATTGTCAACATTGCTGACATAAGCCGAGTTACCAGAAGTGGTCGGGTATTCAACAAAGAAGTTAAGGATATGACTGCAAGAAAGGAAAAGCAGATTGAGAATCCTTTGGAGCCAATTTGTCAATCAAGTGATAACGATCAAATGAAAGATAATGATGAAGTTTTAAAGCTGATCAAGAAAAGTGAATACAACATTGTGGACCAGCTGTTAAACACACCTTCAAAGATATCCTCGCTATCTCTTTTAATAAGCTCTGAGGCTCACAGGGAAGCTCTATAGAAGATCTTGGAGCAAGCCTTCGTAAACCATGATGTAGCGGTGGGTCAATTTGGCAATATTGTTGCTAACATTATTGCCTGCAATAACTTAAGTTTCTGTGATAAAGATCTCCTAGAAGAGGGAAGCAATCACAATATGACACTAAATATCTCAGTCAACTGCATGAAGGACGCTCTATCAAGTGTGTTGGTAGACACTGGTTCATCACTAAATGTCATGCCAAAGTTAACTCTTACAAAATTGGCCTTTCAAGGCAATCCTATGAGGGGTAGTGGAATTGTTGTCAAAGCTTTCGATGGATCCAAGAAGACAGTTATTGGTGAAGTTGATCTCCCTGTAACTATTGGCCCTCATACGTTTAAAGTCACTTTCCAAGTAATGAACATCCAAGCAGCATACAGTTGCTTGTTGGGTCGTCCTTGGATTTATAAAGCCGGAGCAGACACTTCAATGCTACATCAGAAGCCGAAGTTTGTAAAAAATGCCAAATTGGTTACTGTGTGTGGTGAACGGGTTTTGGTCGTTAGTAATTTGTCATCATTCTCTTACTTAGAACCCGAAGAGGTTATTGGGACCCAGTTCCAGGCACTTTTTGTAAGTAGCAAGGATGGCTAAGGGGCATCCATGTCATCTTATAAAGACGTCGTCCGAGTAGTGGAGGGTGGTGTCCTAAAGGATGGGGATAGGTTGGGGTTTCTACCAAAAGCTAGACCAAAAGAGGCCTCGGTTGTTCTCTAGCATATGCAAAAACTACAAAAGAGAATTAATGCATTCCTCCCATTCAAAATACTTTTCACAGTGGAGGCTTTATTTATTCTATCCCTCAAGAGGTTGACGCCATCAATAGAGATGACTCTGAAGACGAACCCTCGGACTCTGAAGAAGAATGGAAGTCTTACCTCAATGATTCTGGCTACATTCGCAAGAAGAGACGCACACTCTGTTATCTTCTCTACAAGAGAAAGATAAGAATGCATCTGAGCCAGTTGATGAAATGGACATAGAGGATTGCAACGTTGAAAGCTGTCCCATTTTATTTTCTTCGCCAGAAGAAGACACGGTTATGGAAGATATTGTTTGTCACTTCGAATATGATTCATATATTTCTCCAGAGATCTGCGACCCCTATTTGGAAACTCTAGGGTATGACAGTCAATCGAAAGATCCCTACATACTGTTTTATACTCCTCAACCCATCGAGAGAGTAGTCGAAGATCATCTTTTTGACAAGTCTGTAAAGATTGCTGAAAGAGATTTCATTCATTATACCATGCCAGAAGTGAATGTCATAATGGAAGATGATTCTGAAAAGGATTTATCCACTTACATGGCACCTCCCAAAATTCTGCAAAAGCTGCCTAATCATCCATGGGGCATGCCGCACAAGTTTATGCGATCTGTCACGATTTCTACTAAACCGCCAGCCAAAGAAAAGCTTGAGGAGGTGAAAAAAGTTCCCAAAGGTGGAACTGCATCATGTGATCTCAATGTTTGCGAGTGGGAACCTTACTCAGAAGACCCCAGGTACATATCCCCAGAGGATGGGTATGTACCATTCCATACCCCGTGATTCATCGAAAAGGCCATTGAGGACCACCTTGTTGATGTATCAGCAAGGATTAAAGACTCAATCAGTTTAACTCCTCCAGAGGTCAGTGCCATTATCGAAGACAGGCCTGAAAGGGATTCACAAGACTTGGTGACACCTAGGAAAGTTCCTCGAACTTGGATAGTTGTTGATGTTCCAACTGTTGTCCACATCTCAAAGTAAATGTTAGTTTTGTTTTGTCCTCTTGCTCCGCCCAAAGTCAGAGATGTTTTTTAGGGCCACCTATCTTAAGTATTAGGACTTTGTTTCAAGAAATAATTAATAAATAATAAGGATGTTATTTTCAACACCATGTTGTTTGTTTTGTTTTTTTACTTTTCTATTTTTCGGAAATCGGTAATAATTAAAGAAAAACACAAAACAAATATAATAAACAAATTCGATGTCTGTACACCATCGCATTTATCTATTTTTTAAAAAACAACAATAAATCAAATGTGCAGATTAAACATCAAAAACTCCATTGAAAAACATGACCCTATGCCTTATCCCAACTTTGAGTTCCTAGTATTCGAAGTTGAAGATGAAGAAGAGGAAGAAATTCCGGATGAAATTTCCTGACTACTTGAACGAGAAGAAGCTTCCATTCAGCCATACAAAGAGCTGATAGAAGTGATCAACCTTGGTTCCGATGAAGACAGAAAAGAGGTCAAGATCGGGGCACTACTTAGTCCATCCGTTAAAATAAAAATGATAGAACTTCTCAAAGAGTTCCCGGATGTGTTTTCCTGGTCCTACCAAGACATGCCAGGGTTGGATACCGATATTGTGGAACACCAATTACTGTTGAAGTCAAAATGTCATCCAATCAAACAGAAATTGAGAAGAACTCACCCAGATATGACCATCAAAATTAAAAAGGAAGTGCAGAAGCAGATTGCCGCAGGATTCCTTGCCACAGCAGAATACCCTCAGTGGTTGGCTAACATAGTGCCTGTTCCGAAAAAGGATGGAAAGGTCAGAAGGTGCGTGGACTACGAGACTTAAACAAATCTAGTCCAAAAGATGACTTTCCACTACCACATATTGACATGTTGGTCGACAACATTGCAAAATTCAAAGTGTTTTCCTTCATGGATGGATTCTCCAGATATAATCAAATCAGAATGGCACCGGAAGACATGAAAAAACCCTCATTCATTACGCCAGGGGGAACATTTTGCTACAAAGTAATGCCTTTTGGTCTAAAGAATGCAGGTGCAACTTACCAAAGAGACATGACAACTCTTTTCCACGACATGATGCACAAAGAAATTGAGGTATATGTCGATGACATGATTGCCAAGTCCAGAACTGAAGAAGAGCATGTGGAATATTTGTTGAAGTTATTTTAGCGTTTGAGGAAATTCAAACTCCGCTTGAATCCTAGAAAGTGTACCTTTGGTGTTCATTTAGGGAAACTCTTTGGTTTCATTGTCAGTTAAAAGGGAAATGAGGTTGATCCTGATAAAGTCAAAGCCATTCAAGAAATGCCAGCGCCCAAAATCGAGAAACAAGTAAGAGGATTCCTGGGTCGTCTAAATTACATCTCCAAATTTATATCCCACATGACTGCCACTTATGGGCCGATATTCAAACTTCTTCGAAAGGACCAGAGTTGTATATGGATAGAAGATTGTCAAAAGGCCTTTGACAGAATCAAAGAATATCTACTTGAGCCTCCTATCCCGATCCCTCAAGTAGAAGGAAGGCCTTTGATCATATACTTAACAGTATTGGAAGATTCCATGGGCTGTATGTTTGGGCAACAAGATGAGACTAAGAAGAAAGAGCACACCATTTATTACTTGAGTAAGAAATTCACGGACTGTGAATCTCGTTACACTGTGCTTGAAAAAACCTACTGTGCCTTGGCTGGGGCTACTAAATGTCTCCGACAATACATGATTTGCCATACTACTTGGTTGATATCCAAAATAGACCCAATCAAGTATATCTTCGAAAAGCCCGCCTTAACTGGAAGAATTGCTCGCTGAAAGATGTTGTTGTCAGAGTATGATATTAAATACCATGCTCAAAAAGCTGTTAAGGGAAGAATTCTAGCTGATCATTTGGCTCACCAACCAATTGATGACTATGAAACTGTTAAATTTGACTTCCCTGATGAGGATGTTATGTACCTAAAGATGAAAGACTACGATGAACTGCTACCTTTCTTCAGCAAAGTTAAGTTTCATCACATTCCTCGTGAAGAAAATAACATGGTTAATGCACTGGCTACATTATCCTCCATGATTGTTGTAAATCGGTGGAATGATGTACCTAGAATTGATGTTATACGCCTAGACAGCCCCACTCATGTATTTACTGCGGAAGAGATTGTTGATGATAAACCCTGGTACCATGATATCAAATGCTTCCTTCAAAACCAAGAATACCCGCATTGGGGCATCAAAGAAATATCGGAATACTCTCAGGAGATTGGCTAGAAATTTCTTCCTGATTGATGATGTGTTGTACAAAAGAAGCTTCGACATGGTCTTGCTCAGATGCGTGGATAGACATGAAGCAGACATGTTAATGGAAGAAATTCATGAAGGCTCTTTCGGTACTCATGCCAATGGGAAAGCAATGGCAAAGCAAATGTTAAGAGCAGGATACTATTGGTTGTCAATGGAACTGATTGCTGCAAATACGTGAGGAAGTGTCACAAGTGTCAAATTTATGCAGACAAAATTCATGTACCTCCGACTCTTCTCAATATTCTCTCCTCTTCATGGCCCTTCCCATGTGGGGAATTAACATGATTGGCATGATTGAACCAAAAGCTTCCAACGAACATCAGTTCATCATAGTGGCTATTGATTACTTCACCAAATGGGTTGAAGCAGCTTCGTATACCAATGTAACCAGGCAAGTGGTGGTCCGTTTTATAAAGAACAATCTAATTTGCCGTTATGGTGTTCCAAGTAAGATCATTACTGATAATGGATTGAACTTGAATAACAAAATAATGAAGGAATTATGTGTTGAATTCAAGATTGAACAGCGTAACTCTTCTCCCTACCGGCCTAAGATGAATAGGGTTGTTGAAGCAGCTAATAAAAATATCAAAAAGATCATTCAAAAGATGGTAGTGACCTACAAGGATTGGCATGAGATGCTACCATTTGCTCTTCATGGATAACGTACATATGTTCGTACTTCAACAGGGGCAACCCCTTTCACTTTGGTATATGGCATGGAAGTTGTGCTCCCCATAGAGGTGGAAATCCCATCAATGAGAGTCCTGATGGAAGCTAAGTTGACAGAGGCTGAATGGTGTCAAAGCAGATACGATGAGCTGAATTTGATTGAAGAAAAGAGAATGACGGCTTTATGTCATGGTCAGTTATATCAACGAATAATGAAGAAGGCTTTTGACAAGAAAGTTCGACCTCGTGTAATAAGAGAAGGTGACCTTGTGCTTAAGGAAATTCAATCATTTCTTACTGATTCTAGGGGAAATGGACTCCTAATTATGACAGGCCATATGTCGTTAAGAAAGTCTTCTCAGACGGTGCTTTAATGCTTACGACTATGGATGGGGAGGAGTTCACTCATCCTACAAATGTCGAATAAGTCAATAAATACTTCGCCTAACAAAAAGAAAAAAGAGCGTCTCAATGGACATAAAACCCGAAAGGGAAATCCAGGCAAAAATTAGAGACATAAAAAGAGATAAATCATCCCGGTAGATTGGAAACCCGAAAGGGCAATCTAGGCAAAAGTTAGGGATATTTGGCAAGTAACTGCATCAAACCAGATTGGATTATTTGAAGCAGACCAGAATAGCTATAGGAATACCACAACCTCCATAAAGGATCTAGAGGTTCAATTGGGTCAGATAGCTCAACAAGTTGCAAATTCTCAAGCACAAGGCGCCCTCCCAAGCGCCACCATACCAAATTCGAAGAGTCATGAGAATGTCAATGTTGTTACCACAAGGAGCCGGGAAGTTGCAGAAGAAGAAGCCAGGCCAACCGAAGAGAAAAGAAAAGAAGCGGTTAAACCTAAGATCAAGTTATTGTACCCCTCAAGAGTGACAAAGAAGGAGACACCAGAAAAAGATTTTGAGAAATTCAGCTCATTGGTCAAAAAGTTAGAGATTAATATGCCTTTCTTTGAAGCACTTGAACAAATGCCTCTATATAGGAGATTCATGAAGGAGGTCATTGGGAAAAAGAAACCCAGTGGAGAAGAGTTAAAGAGTATAATTGAGGAGAGTAATGGGGAATCACAAGGTAGGAGAATTCCAATCAAACAGAAAGATCCTGGTTCTGTATCAATCCCCTGTTCCATAAAGGACAAAACTTTTAAGAGAGTCTTGATTGATTCGGGTGCTAGCGTGAGTCTTATGCCCCTCTCAATTTTCAAAAAGTTGGGTATAAAGAAAATAAGTGAAACGGGAACAAATCTGAAGTTTGTCGACCTCACAACCAAGCGGTCATACGACTTAGTAGAAGATATGCTTGTGACTATTGATAAATTCACCTATCCAGTGGACTTTGAGATCATTGATCTTCCGAAAGATGAGGAGACAGCTATCATACTAGGTCGACCATTCTTGATGACTAGTCGGTGCAGTGTGGATATTGAGGCTGGTACTCTAACCTTGAAATATGTTGGGGAGGAAATAACCTTAAAAGTGTGGGAGCTCGAGGATCAAGGTCAAGAGGAAAGTAATCAACCCTCAGTTGGAATGATCCGAACAGTGGGAAAAAACAAAAGCTTAAAACCACTTCTTGAAAAAGTCTATGGAATAATCCATCAGGTTGCAGCATCTGAGTCATCTATTGCGCCGAGCAATACTCCAAACTCCGGTCAAGAATACAATAAGAGGAAGAAACATCAGAGAAAAAAGAGAAAAAAACATCAAAGGAAGAATGTGGAAGTTGGATGTGAGTTGAATCACAATGTAGCTCTTATTCCTGAATCTGACCGGTGCTCTATTGTGGGAAGGTCGAGCAACAAAACGTGTAAGCTGAAGTATCCCCCATAGCATTGGGGAGTAACCCGTCGAGCCATGCGACGTTAAACAAAGCGCTACATGGGAGGCAACCCACGCCTATATGATTAATTACTTTCTTTTTGCTGTTTGTTTTTGTTTTTGTTGCAGGATATAATCCGGATCCTACATGTGCAAACGATGATGTAGCAATGGTGTTGCATTACCGTCAGCATCCTAGTAAGGATCTCTGTGAGTGAACTATCTCGCTCTTGTTCTAACACATTGGGGCCAATGTGTAGTTCAAGTTTGGGGGAGGATTTACTATTTTTAGTTCCTCCGTTTAGACTTGTTATTTGTGTTTTTGTATGTTGTTTTATGGAAACCACTGTGGGATCACCCTCGAATTAGAGCCGATAATTTTTCTTGTGAATTCTGTGATGTGTGAGGTAGTCAGGAAAGTACATAGAGTTTGAGGGAAGAGAAGTTAGAACTAGGGACATTGAAAAAGTTGGAAAACTTAGGAATGACCCGAACACCCTAGATTCTCCGGAGTAAGAAAGCGAGTCCAACGTGTAGATTTGTGCCATAGTACTTGGATTTGAGAAGTATTCCCCGATTAGTTTATAATTATAGTCCGGCATGACTAGAAAGAATTGCATGTGTGAGGTTGATTGATAGAATGACTTAAGGCACCGAAAAAGTGAATAATGGCGATAAAGACAACTAGTCCTTCTAAGTTGGGGTAACCCTCACCCGGTTACTTAGCCTAATGGTGGTTGAGTCTTAATTGTCGTCCCAAAGTGGACTAATAAACGCCAATGAGCGAGAAAAAAAAAAAGAGAAAATGGTGCCTAGAAAAACTTTCGATCAATCTTGTACATGTGAGGGAAAACGAAAAAAAAATGCCTTAATTTGATTATCCGAATGAAAGGGGTAGAAAATCGAAGAAAAGACTTAAGCCCAAACCATAGTTGGAGAGGTAACCGAAAGGGGGATTTAGGTTCGTGGTTTTACCGCGATATGTGTTTGTGAAATACCTTCGTTAACGGACGATCACCAAGAAAACTAGTTTTCGCCGATCGGAACAAAGGCTCACGTATGAGTATCGACACACCTTACTTCATAAGTCTTTCATTTGATATGTACTGTTTGATCTGAAAAATCTTTATGAAAACTTGTTGCTTGAGGTCAAGCAACGGTTTAAGTTTGGGGGAGTTTGATCGGTGGTTTTCATATGTTATTTCACTATTTGTTTTAGTTAATATTTTGTCATTATTGATTTGTTTTACATCTCTTCTACCACATTTTATGCCTTGGTTGTGTTCTTTAGTGTTTTCAGGTTCATACAAACATTCAAGAGGAATCGGAGCGGAAAAACAATAAAAATCGCAAGTTTCGGAAGAGTTTTAAGTAGGAAGATAGCAGCCTGACATGGCCACCCGTGTCGCCTGACACGGCCCGTGTCAGGAGAGTACCAAGAAGAGGCGATGTTGGAAATATGGCAGAGGCTGACACGGGTGCACGTGTCAGCTGACACGGCCCGTGTCAGCAGGTCTGGAGCATAATAGTTTTCTTCCCTCAAGGCAGAAAGCCAACACGGTCGGTCGTGTTGCCTGACATAGCCCGTGTTGGCCTGGGCGAGGAATTGCTGATTTTTATCATTTTTATGTTTGTGGTCTTCCTAAGGGCATTCTGGGTATTTTCCATCGCTGTTAAGTGGATTGTGGTTACTTAGGATCGTGGGGGAGAGAAAAGAAGACACTTTTGATTTTACGAAGGAATTGACGTGAGAGTTTGAATGCTATCAAGGGATCGGGAGAAGGAATATTTTTCATGAGCATCCGCAATTGAAGATCTAATTCATCCGTTAATCTTGTAATGTTTATCTACTATTTTGTAATCTCTTTTTGTACTATGAGTAGCTAAACCCCCCAATGCTAGGGGGTGTCCCTGAATTGCATTGTAATGACTTGAATTTTCATTGTTCTATGAAATATTACTTTTTCCCTTAATCTTTTGTTATGCAATGTTTTTAACGCTTTTCGATCGGACAAATCGAAATTGATTTACGGTTAGGGTTTAGGTCGGACAAACCAACTTAACGCTTTTGCATAATAATATTACAGTAGATATTGCCTAGGAATGGGGATACCCTGTAATAACCGGATTATTCTTGATCAAATATAATGCTTGTGATTCTTTCTTGACCGCTAAGGAATTAGGGTAAAGGTAGAATCTCAAAGGTTTTCCCGCCAAGGAATTAGGGAAAAATTACCTTAAGAATCGGTAAGGTTTGTTTAGAGTAATGTTTCATCGAATAAGGATTTAGAGTTTTTGCAGTGCAATTCATACACTTTCTCTAGCATGCTTCTCATATCTGTTTTTAAGTCAAGTTTATAATTTTGTTCATTTTACTATTCTTAGTTATAATTTCAAAACAATCAAAACCCAAGGAATTTTTGTTTAATTGAAATAACATCTACACTTATAATTACACGCAGTCCTCGAGAGATCGATTCTGGGGATAACCTCTACTATTACCACATCGGTAAAAATAGTACACTTGCTATTTTTCCGATCAAAGTGGAAATCTCTTTTTAAGAACCCTGTCCCTATCCCCGGATTTCCCAATGAATCGGAAAATGGCAATCTCTTTCCGAGCAGTTTGTCTATCCCCGTTGAAGCTATCAGAATTTCAAAATTTCTCTATCGAATAGTATCTCTCTGAACAAGTCCCGCAGAGAAGTTTGATTGTTAAATCCTCATCTTTACATCATATAGCATCTCTCCGAAGAAGTCTCGAAGAGAAGTATCATGAAGAAATAGTTATCTCTCTGGAAGATTCCGTCAGAAAAACTTTTTGAAGATTATCACAAGTATTTGTTTGAGAAAATTTTCTACAATTAGTTTTATCTGCTCGATACAAAGCAAAACTGCAGATGGTATTTCCCCAATAAGTCTGCTACCGAATTTTCCTTCGTCACATGGTATATCTCCGAAGAAGTCTCGAAGAGAAGTGTAATGAAGTTTATTTTCCGTCAAATGGCATCTCCCTAGTGAATTCATGTGAGAAGTTTGATGAAGACCCTTACGAGAAGTTTCTGTTTATTTGAGAAATTTTTTTTGCAAAATTAACCCGCCCACATCTCTTTGAAGATCCCCGGTGAAGTTATTATTTCAACAAGTAATTACCCTTTTAAGAACTTATCTGTTTTACCCTATTCAAGAGAAAGACTTGATAAGAAGAAACCGAGACCAGTTTCATGGCTTATGTCTAGAAACGAGGGGAAGTTTATTCTAGAAAACTGAGACAAGTTTCATGGCTTATGTCTAGAAACGAGGGGAAGTTTATTCTAGAAAACTGGGACCAGTTTCGTGGCGTACAACCCGAAACATGGGGAAGTATATTTTTACCCTTTGCTAAGTAATACTACTTAGTCAAAAAAGACGCTAAATCATTTTTCCAAAAATGGAAGTTTAAATTTGCCAAAATTATAACACTATCCCCTGTGGAGTTATGTTCCTCTCCCCATTGAAGCTGTTGTCTCTCTCCAAATAAGAGTTACAACATTTTACCCAATTTTTCTTTCCCAAGTGGATAATCCTGTTGTTATACCCATGTGGTTTAGACTATTTTCGATCTCCTGTGGCATCATTTCCCACATGTCTCATATCTTTTATTCTAAAGCACATTCATATCATATAACCTTTTGTGGCTTTTTAGGGGCCAAAATTGTGTATTGTTGTATTTAAGCTTCCCCAATCTGGTCGAGACCAAGATGTCAATCTTCATCTCTCCAGATCGGAGAAACTTAAATAGGGGCATCTGTCATACCCTAATTTTTTTACCCCTAAGATGCCACCACAATTGTATCATCGGTATAACATTCATCATTACATATATACATGTCTTTATGCATCACTAACCCATCACAAGTACAAGATATGTGTGTTTACTTGCTTCACAGGTTAGGTGATCCCCCTAAAGCTCAAGAAGATAAATTATCAAAAGGATAGTCATTTTATTCAAACATCTTAAGTCCCTTTATCATCAATGAAGATCAAGAGCTTTCATTTCATCAATAGTCAAGTGCAAGATGGCATCACAAGCTCAATCAAGCCTCAAGATCCCCAGTTCACCATAACTAGGGTTTTGACCTAATTTAGTCCCTAAGGTGACTTTTGAAGCAAGGCATGATCCCAAACCTCTAAATATGTTTCAAGGACCTCAAATGCCTCATATTAATCCTTTCATATGATTAGATTAACCCAAAGAACTTGATTCATAAGCAATGCAAGAATTCAAATTCATCTGGTCCACAAACTAGGGTTTTAGAGGAAAAGTCAATTGTACCTTTGACTTTTGACTAAGACATGGTCTAAAACCTTGGAACATGACTCAATACACTCAAAAACACCTTTAGAGTTCATCCATGATGTTTAATTTAGCCCAAGGGTTTGATTTCATAAAGGATCACAAAGTTCAAAATTCATCTAATACAAAAGTCAACTGTGGTCAAAATCAAGTTTGACTTTTGGAGTTTTTGGTCAAACACGGTCTCTTCAAGTCAAGAACAATGTTAATATGTGATTTGGATCATGTATGATCAAGAAAAATTAAGAAAAGTGAGGCTACTTGTAAAAAGGGCAACCATGGAGAACTTAAAATTTGTCAAGTCATGAAAAACAATGATTTTTGCCCTACTTTACAAGGCCATAACTTCCAAACCAAGTAACAATTTTATTTGATCCAAATATCAAATTGAAGAGCTTGTTACATACTACAACTTTGTCAATTAGGGTGGATTGCCAAAAGGTGCACAAATTTTAAGATATAAGGTCATGAAGTTAGGGTTTAAATACTTTTTGAACTTTGACACTTAGAAATTTTTTGGGTAGTTTTTCACTATGATCCACAATGATTCAAGGCCAACTTCAAACATCAAAGTTGAATTATTATATACCAGCTTTCCAAAATGATCAAGAACATCAAAATCCCTTACTTGAGCAAGAAGTTATGGATGCTGCAACATGCCTTGATCAAGCTGATTGTCATGACAGAATTGCCTAACCTACTTGTGCCACACGATTTGGATAAGTCTTGCAAACCTCAAATCTTCACAAGATAAACTCCCAAATGATCATACAAGCATGTGCTCTACAAAGCATAACTGAATTTTCAAAGATTCATCACTTGGCATGTGAAAATGATCATTTCAAAAGTGAGAAGCGAGGTTTTGTCCTCTAGCATTAAAGTGGAATAGTGATTTTGAGAAAAAACCATCCAATCTGCTAGAGCTTGGTCAGGGCATCAAGGTATGGGATGAAACCATGAGGAACCAAGCTCAAAAGATCATAATTCAAGCCATGTGAAGAATAACCCATGTGTACATTGGCTTTCAAGTTATAGGTGCATGACATCACTTTTTGGATAATGGGTTGCATCCCAATCCTTTCAAATTCAAAATATCAGACACATTTCTCTTATAAATAGAGGTCATTTTGAACATTCTAAGACACACCAAAACATTGCCAATGCTTGTTTTCTCTTAACTCTTCCTCCTTGCTAAATTTAAAGTTCTCAAAGAGTGAAAACTTGGAATTCTTAAACCAGTCCATTTCCACTCAATTCAATCATCCAAACACTTCACATACATCATGTGTAAGTGATCCAAACACTAAAACCTCAATTGTAACATCAGAATCACCAAGTCATATGCCATTTTCTCCACACACATCATAAGTTACAATTTGAATCGAGCCAAGTAATTCAGAAGGTTTCCATCCATTATAAGCATTGGAACACGCTCTTTGGAGGTCAAGTAAGCTGTTTGGATAATCAAATCGCATCTGTAACACCTCCAACAGAAAATTCGATTCTCACTTGAAAGGTAAGTTTCTTCAAAACTGAACTCTATGATTCATGCATCAAATTTGATCATTCAAGTTACAGACATGTTTATCATGATGTGGTGATCATTTTTCATTTTTCCTCAATTAATTGTCATGTATCATGATTGAATGAGATTTCATATTAAATTATTCAGTTAGGGTTCATACATTTTTCAAATCAATATCTTTGAATACACTAGATTTAAATGAAATTGAAAAGAACCATTCATTTCCTCTTGAAAAATCCAACAACTTTCAATTTTACATCATTCAATTTATTTGCGTATTGTGGGAGTTAGAAAATTTGAAAATCTGATGAAGATGATAAAGACGACAATGGTGGTGGTGGCGCCATTTCTGTAATTCACGTTATTTTAAAATATATTTAATTTGGTGTGGTTAGATACACGAATGTATCACCACCCCATTGGTTAAGGCGTGTGTTTGGGAGGCTTGTGAGGTCAAGGTCTGGGGTTCGAATCCCCCTCGTCCCATACCTTTTTGCTTTTATTTTTTTCAGTCATTTTCAACTCAAATCTCTATATTATTTTCTCTTCCCATTTTATATCAACCACATGCGCGTGGCTTAGTTGGTTATGTTTTAAGTCTTTCACCCCAAGGACGTGGGTTCAACACTTGGGAGGACCATTCCTTTTTTTAGCACTATTTTTTTGCACTTTTATTCACAAATTCATTCAATTATTTCAATAAGAAAATTTAATCTTTTTGAATCAATTTTTTTCACACTTCTCATTTATCTTGTATATTTTGATAATCCTTTGAAAAATTCCAAAAATAAGATTTATTTTTACCATTTTTCTTAAGTAGAAAATCATGACATTTTAAGGTGTTTTTCATACCTTTTTCATAATTTCTTTTGATTTTTCCTTGACCTAATTGTACATACATATCTTTATGGTCATGGTACACCTTGTGAAAACCTTGTTCAAAACATTTAACTTATTTTTTGGACTTATACTCTATCCATACCTTGTTTAGGTATTGTTTTCTTTTGAAAATACTTTGATTATTCTTTTGAAACCCTAGGGTTTTATTTCAAATAACTTCTTTCTTGGAAAGTATCCTTGGTGCTTGACTTGGGCTTCCACTTGAGTTTGGATCCCCCAAAGCCTTTGATTAAACCATGGTTGAATGTCTTGCTCAGGAGATTTCCTGTAAAAAAAACTTCCATTAGGATTTTGATTACCCTTCTTCATTATTAATTCTGATCTTTGATCACTTTGAATACATTGCTTACTTGAACTTCTTTGTGATTGCTTCCATTGATTAAATCTTTGCTCACATGCTCAAGTATTTCCTTCATAAACTCTTACCATGATGTAAATATCTCATTGTCTAATACACATTCACATGTTAATCATTTCATGCTTATGTCATCCTCGATTACTACATTTGTGTAAAAGCTTAAGTAAACTTACCTTGTTAAGTTTCTCTTGACATTTTTTTACACTTCGGGCTTAAGTCTGAACTACAATTGCTCTGAATTCCTCTTAAGGATATGTAGGCATAAGATTGCAAGATCTTAGCGAGCACAGTAACCCTTTTTAGCTTTTTCCTTCATGTTTATACACAAAAATATTAGGATACCCTTCAACTATAGTTTAGTTCAAACATTAGGTTTCCCTTTGTTGAAGTTCCAACTATAAACTTAGCTTCCACTTGGGCTTTGTACAAGGAGAGTTCCATTAACTTAGCCTCCTCTTGGGCTTTGTACAAGGATAGTTCCATTATCTTAGCCTCCTCTTGGGCTTTGTACAAGGAGAGTTCCATTAACTTAGCCTCCTCTTGGGTTTTGTACAAGGAAGTTAGACTTTAAACTCAAAACTCTTCAGAGAGATGAGAATTCCCTTTTGGAGTCCTAAAGTCAACACACTGCTTCTTATGGCTTCAAACCTTCAAACTTTCAAACTTTGAAACTTCAAGTCAAACTCTAGCCAACCTTTGGCTTCAAATTCACAACTTTTCCCCCCAAAGATGTGACACGAGTCATCTCTATGGAAGATATATCTCTTCTATTTTCCATAATATAAATCAAATATTTCAAACTCTTTTCCGTTTAAGTGATGTAAGTGGCACACTTGTTTATTCAAAATCCAAGTTAAAGTCATTCTCTTTATTATGGTACAAAAACACTTCTTTCATTTAAGTGATATAAGTGGCACACTTGTTGATTATATATCCAAGTCAAGGTCCTTCTCTTAATATGCAAATACTCATTTAAAGGAAGATGTGACATTACTCTGGATTTTCTACATCCAAGTTTAAAGCTTATTCCCTTATTATCTTCTTTCTCAAATGTTTGTTGTGAGTAGGTGAGATATCTCCCTTAAGATGACAGTTTGCCTTTTCTCAACAACCAACAAACCCAATTCCACCAATTAGTAGGCGGAACTACGAACGCTCTGATTTCTCAACTTCCTTTTGAGAATACGTAGGCATAAGATTGCGAGATCTTAGCGAGCACAATAATAAATAAAACCACTAGGTTCTTACACCTTTTATCATAGTATATCTAAACAAAAACACATATTCTATCACTCACTCAAAACCAAATCAAACAATTCCCAAAATACAGCAAGTAAAACCACAGTAACACAAATATATGCAAGAGGTTCCTACAGGATACTATAGATACTTAGGGTGCTAGTTCTTCCCTTTGTATAACCAATCCTGATTCCCGATCTCTCAAGTGCATTGTTTTTTCTTTGCATTGCACACACTCACGGGTTTATTCAGATTTTTTCCCTTCCCTACCTTTGGGATAGATTAAAAGTTCACTTGTAAAAAGGGCGGAGTCTATTTTGCGTGACTACAGTAATGATGCCAGTTTTTGCTTTCAAACCGCACTGCATATTCTCTTTATAATCTTTGGTCCAATCCTTTTTGGGTTTGTCTACTACAACTCCATTGACATTGTGTGTAGGAAAAATTTGACCTTATTTCACAACCTTCCAAATACCACGATCCATCCCTTCTATGAAGATTTTCATTTTTTCTTTCCATAAACTATACACTTCTCCATTCAAGGATGTGGGTTTGTTTAGTGAATAACTTGAAGACATTTTCCCGACTTAGACGATTAGTCCTTAATAAGAGTTAGGCTCTGATGCCACTTGTTGGACAAGTGACTTCAAGCAAAAGAAGGGGGACTGTGGTATTTAAAATTTGCGATTGGTTTAGTGGTTTTTTCAATTATACATAAAACTTCATTAGTAATTTCTCAATGAAAAAGTTAATAGTAGTGGAAACAAAAGACATTAAAATAAATAGCAGAATTTAAAGAGTTTAAGAGTTAGAGAGATTGTACTAGAGGTTTATCAAAATTTGGCCAAATGATGACCTAGTCTTGTTCCCAAGAGATCTTCTTAAGATTTTGACTATAAACTTTGAGCTTTTATATGTTATGTCCACGAACCTTATTACAATCTGATCTTGATGGATTTACAGGCTTATCCCAAACTAAATATAGTTTTTACCATATAAAAATCAAATGAATCTTTTTTCGAGATTTTTAGGTTTATCTCAATAACCAAAACAAACCTTTTTATGAAGAAATTCTAGAAACCAAAATAGAGATTTTATGATTGGTTTATCTTACAAACCAAACTCAACCTCCCAAGAGTATCACACTCTCAAGAATTAAACAACTAGTATGACCACTTACAAACTCTTCCACACAAGCAAAGTTTCACTCAAAAGTGCTAAGGAAACTTAAGTAACAAAGAAACATTTCTAAAGAGAGAAAGAGAGAAAATAGAGAGATAAATTCCAAATAAAATGTAAAGCTTTGAAAAGTGACATGAAATGAAAACGAGGCAAGCCTCCTTTATATAGGTGATGGAAAAACTAGAAAATGAAATGATCCATGGGCAGAATTGATGAGCTAATCGATTGGCAGACCTCAAAATAATCTATTACCGAAGTTTAAAAGGAAAGAATATATACAAAGTCGTTACAAGTCATTAAGATGATGTCTTAATCGTTTAGGCCTTCTTCAATCGACAGGCTTAATGCTCCAATCGATTGGTTGGTTCAAAAAAATTCCAAACGATTGGGTAGTTCAAATAATATTTAGAAGATAGAGGACAGTTTCTTAATCATTTGGCTCTGTCTTAAAAATATTTTTAAGGTGTTAAAATGTTAGAAAAAAACTTTTAAGCGAGTGTGTGAGTTTCCTTAAAACTTAAGAGCTATTTCCTTAGTTTTACAAAACTCTAGTCCCTTAGACTTCGACAGACACAACCTGGAGGACTTTCACACTTCCTCTCTTTCATCATTTTGAGGCTTCAATATTCTTTGCCATATGCATTAATCATATAATCACTTCAATTTGGAGTCTCTTTTCTTGATGACGCTTGAGATGTTTCTCTAGTAAGGTTACCATCGTCAAAGAGATGAAAATTATTTCCACCGACTTCAACAATTATTGGCATCATCAAAATTTCAAAGAGGATCCTTTGAAGGATTATTAATTTTTACCTGCAAGCACATAGATCCACATAAATAATAATCTTGAACTTTTACAGATGCTGTCCACAAACCTTCGTTACAAGTGAATTGCTAGATTTTACATTGGCTTATCCTACCAACCAAAAGAGAGTTTTGTGCGGGCTGAGCTCACAAACTAAGTAGAGATTTTATCGTCTAATTTCAATAACTAAAAATTATTTTTACCAAACAGAGTTTTATAACCAATTAGAGATTTTCAATGGGTGATGTTAAAAACCAAATATGATTCTTCAATAGAATGGAACCCTTGAAATAAAACAATGGCACAACACCAATACAACATTTTCTTTACAAGTAGTTTTCACTCACAAGACACTAAGGAAACTTTGATGAAAGAGAAATATTAAAGAGAGAGGATGAGACTGATAAAATATTAAGAAATTGTGAAACTCCAAGTTCTAGTGTGATTTCGAATGAGGAGATGCCTCATTTATATAAAAGGAAATGATGTTAAAAAAGGAAACAATCCATGAGCCAAATTAATGAGCTAATCAATTAGCCTAATCAAATATTCAAGCAAAAAATGGAACGTTTTGATTTCTAGTCATTGTCAATCATTAAGAGACTTTCCCAATTGATTATAGACTCAACCAAGATAAAATAGTCGATTAGATATATAGGTTTAATCAATTATTTAGTGGAAAAAGTCTCCCAATCAATCCAGACACTCTCATTATCAATCAAATAGGTTTCAAAAATATTTTTAGGTGATTTTATCAAATAAAGAGAGACCTTAAAAACATTTTAGGTGTGTGTGTGTGTGTGTGTGATTTTCCTTAGTATCTTAAGAGTTACTCTCCTACTTTAACAAGACTCTAGTCACTCAGACATACACAACCAAACAAGCTTTCACACTTTATCTCTTTCACAACTCTGAAGCTTTCAAGTTCCTTTTCCATATACATCAATCAAATAAGCACTTCATTGGAACCTTAAATTTTCCACTTCATGAGGCTTGCAATATCTTCAAGTTAATCATCATCAGCAAAAAGTTAGAAATATATCACCATTGGCTTCAATAAGCATCATTGTTGTCGTCCTTAAAACACTAATATAGTCAACATCATTAGGTTTATTAGCTTCATTTCTACAAGTACATAGATCCATAAAGTTTTTCGTCCACGTGCTCGACGTGTTCATCTAGATTTGCAGTCTCGTTGAATCTCTTAAGTTTTAGAGGCTTCTCTTCTGACTTTGAGATTCAGTTGTTGAAGATGCAAGAGAAACCGAGCTTCTTCTTCCGCGTTTGAATGAGAGCATGTTTTTCATATCTTTCCCTCATTATATGACGACGAACTTCAAGAGGAGTATGCCTACCGCTCCTTCCTTCGGGAACATGAGAAGGACAATGGTGCATGTGGCGTCGTCAAATTTGGAGACTTCTGGATCCTTTCTTGGTTAAAAAATGGTGGTTTTTATGCAAAGCATCCATTTGTACGATGTTGTTCCTCGGATTAACGTTCTGTAAACTTTTTTCAATCCAAGTCAGCCTCTTTGCCAAGGCCTGAGAGTTCTGCTGCTGAACCATTTGGTAGACGTTGTTCAATAGTGCATTGGATCGTTGCAAGCAAATGTTAGCCTACAAGAGTTGAAAGTTGGGGAACACTTCTCGCTCGAGCAATGTAGGTGGGTAGCATAGGTCTGAATGAAGGTTCACCTAGATGAAATTGTAGTGCAGATCCAAAGAATGGAAGAGGTTGAAACACTCATTGATTTGCCATAGGTTAGACATAATTTTACAGTGAGGGAACATATGGAGAAGTTGCTAGGACTTGATCGTCTGACCCTTGAGGAAGAGACGGGGGATTTCTGGCAGCTTCACTGGCTATAACGGCTTGTCGTTAAACGGCAGGACGAGTATCTTTGGAAGCTTCGATAATTGAAGATTCTGATGGAGGAGAGCTTGAATATGCATATGACTAAATTGACTAGAAAATGGAGATATGTGTTTCGATCGAATGAGATATGGATTTCTATCGGAAGAGGTTCACTTGAATTTAGAGAAGTTAGACCGTGGAGAATCACATAAATCAAAATTTGATTCTCACAGACAGAGCAAAATTTTATGTACTAGAACTAAATTTGATTGGAGAGGGTGAATTCATGGTTTTTGTGGTGATTCTGAGCTTCCGATGCAGTGGAGAAGGGAGCTGAACTACAAAATTAGGACCACAACGCTCAAATTAATAAGAGAGTGAAAAGTGAAATTTGAACAAATAAAAAAGATTTAAATACCAGTGAAATTGGGCGTTTTCCTCTTTCAATAGGGGGAATGAATGCAATTAGTAGTTGAATTGATTTGAATTGTTAGTGTGACGTTCTCTGTCTTCTAAAACTTGCGGACCACACAAAACCCTAATAGAAAAGTTAAGTAAAAAACAAAAAGAGAAAATGAGTGATGCACTGGCATAGTAAAAATTTTTTACACTGTCAACCAATCACGACCATGAATCCCGCCAAATCAGGCTGTAATTTTTAAAATATTTAAATGACATGACAAAATAATATGTTTTTATTAGATGACAGTATAAAACTATTTTACACTGTCCGTGCATATCCATTAAATCCAAAAACAAAATAAAGTGAAAAAATAAAAAGAAAAGAAAGTGTTTGATGTTGTTTAAATATGATTATTTTAGTATTGATATGACTGTAGCTGTAAGCATTTCGTACTCACTGATCTTGTTAGAAAGAATGGATGAGTAACAGGTACTCTACCACTTCACTATCCAGACTTCAGACCTTCAGTCACACCTCTCTCTCTCTCTCTCTCTCCCAATCTCTTCAAATCCCACTTTTTATATCCTACCACATTGCCCTATCCCACCAAACACAAGTCATCATCATCATCATCAATAACATTCAAACTCTCTCGATACTGTTTTTGTCCTTGTCCATTTCTTTCCAACAAAATTAACATAAATATCGCCATAACAAAATCATCAACTCTTTCTTGTAGAAACATAGTAGAAACCATGGAAGAGGTGTGGAAAGACATAAACATGTCTTCACTGAATGAACAAAACACACGACGACCCATGATTATGAATGCTCGTAATTCCTCCACTTTTGGTGGTGTTATCCTTCAAGACTTTCTCACTCGACCCCTTAACATAGACCCACCAAAAAGCATTGATCGTCATTATTCTTCTAATAACTCATCTTCTTCTGTTGCTTCAGATCAAAATCCTTCTTTTTATTGCCCTACTGTTTCAACTACCCCACCACCACTTGTCACTGCTCTCAGTTTAAACTCACGTCCTGATCATTTTCCCTTCGACCCTCTTATCAGACAGACCAAGGATAACAATTCTCAGTTACTACTTCAACAACACCAACAACATCAACATCAACATCAACAACTACGTAACATTACTGTTTCAAAGGTTTCTCATGTCGTAAATCCCTCACCATTTGATCCAAACGTGGGTGTTGTATCTAATGCTTTCACCTGTTTTGGAATGAGATTTGGTGAACCACCTGATGTTAGCCCAGGTGAAAGGAAAAACAAGAGAATGATCAAGAATCGTGAATCTGCTGCACGTTCACGAGCTAGAAAACAGGAAAAGATTACTTCTTCCAAATGTAGTTTTTTTTTTTGTTTGTTTAGACGTTGATAACATGGCTCAAGTTTCATTTTGTTATTTCAGGCTTACACGAACGAACTGGAGCAAAAAGTTGATTTTTTGATGGAAGAGAATGCAAAACTCAAAAGACAACAACAAGAGGTACATGATTAATGTCACAATTCCTTAATCTTTGTTCTTTTTCTCTTGTGTTTTTTTAGTAAGTCTATTATTGTACTATAATAGTTGAATAATATTAGGACATGTTTGTGAGAATGTGAATGCAGTTATGGGAAGCAGCTAGTAGTGTTCCAAAGAAGAAAAGCTTACATCGAACATTAACAGCTCCATTTTAAGGACAAGTAGTAGTATCTAACTAATTGTGGTGAAAACAAAATGTTACCCTTTTGAATGTAGTGTACCATGATGTAATTGTAATTGTGGTTGCGAATCTTTCCACGTTTTAGTTATAAGTTATTTTGAGGAAAAGTGGAATGTATGAAAGAAGAATGTGCTTTTGCCATTCCAAGTAGTAGGTGCCTCTCAATGGGGAAACTTAATTAGATTGGTCTTTTTATGGTAGGGACAAATTCTTTATTCGTCACAAAAAGTTGGGTAGTATACTTCAATCAATTCAGTAATGTCAAATTATTTTATTATACTTAATTATTTATTTAATAATTTAAATTTTATAAATTTTTAATACAATATAATTTAATTTACTCTATGGGTAATTTTATTCAATTTTTTGAGATAGATAGATAATTATTAACTTTACGGTATTATTATTATGCTCCCTAGTTTTGACGTTTTGCATTTTTGGGTTGACAAGTACTCCCCATATGTATTTTTTGGGTCAATGTTTGACAAAATTCTCTTCATGCGGAAATTGAATGATGTTGGAGAGGAAAGGAAGAAAAGTGTGACCTAAAAGCAGCTTAGACTAGTCACTACTCACTAGTGTTTAGCCTACAACTATATGCTTAGCTGGAGGGGTGTTTGCAAGACATGACTTGACACGACGTTTTGTTTTATATCCCCATCTATGACAAATGAGTACTATAGGTGTTCAAATTTAAACTAAAATAAAATAGACAAATTTTTATCTATTCACTCAAAAAAATTAGATAATTTTATCCAATTTAATTGTCAATTATTGATAAGTCCATGTGTCCAACTTTTTATATTTTTATAATTACAATTTTACTCATATACATTAGATTATCATTTTCAATTCAATCGATATTCACTCTTCCATGATTTTCAACCATTTCCATGTCTCCACTTCAATTGAGTGTTCACTCTTTTCATTTGCCTCCATCACTCTAATCATTTTTATATGTTACTCCATTTCAAGATTTGAAATTAATATACAAATGCCACCATTTTTTAATAACAAATTTACAAAGATTTTATTTTTGATACGTTTAAAAGTATATAAAATATATTAAAATAAAATATTAATATATTTATTATATTTAAAAATAAACTAATATCATTAAATTATTTTATATTAAAATTATATCATCTTTAAATTAATTGTTTTTCTTTGAGACTTGACTCAAACTTTTAATTAATTAAAGATTATAAGTTAATTTTATATTCATATATATTAAGATATTAGTCAAGTTAGATCAAGTAATAATATGAAACTCTAATTTTTTTTAAATAAATAAATAAAGTAAAATTTATTATTAAAAATAGTTAAACTAATTACTATTTACATGAGTGAAATTCGAAGAGTACATTTTAAAGTTACAAAGCTAAACTTTAACACTAAATTGACATACATAATCAAGTAACTATTTTAAATTGATTTATCATAAGAAAAAATATTTTTTAATTTATATTTTTCTCAAATACAATAATAGATTTACAATATTTTATAAAATAAATTACCAATTTCACCTATTATCAAAACTATATGATTTATATATTTTTTAAATTATTACAATTATTTAAAAAAAAATATTAAAGTAGATCATCAATCCATTTATTTTATAAAGAAATAATAAAATATTATTATTTAGAACAAGTTATATTTAATATAATTTGACAAAAAATATTATTTTGAAGGTTGTGGCCATGCTAAAAAAAATATTAATTTATTTATGTTTGTTAGTCTGTTTTAGAGGTTGTGGACAGTTCGCTGTTGAAAACACAAGTCGGTATTCGTATAGGGTTGAAATGAGTCAGTAGAGAATGACATTTTCTAGTGTGACACTTACGAATTTTGATATGGGAAGGTGAATGTGGACTTCCGGGAGTCCAATTGTTTAAATTTTTGAATTTTTATGTTTGCTAGCCTATTGTGCAGGTTATGGATGGTCTAATGTTAAAAATTCAAGTCGGTGTCTGTCCAAGGTTGGAAAGAGACCGTTGAGAAGGACACTTTCTAGTGTGACATTAGTGAATTGTGATCTGTGAATGTGATGGTGGACCTCAAGGAGAGTGATTGCCTAATTTTTTGAATTTATATGTTTGTTAGCCTGTTTTACAGGTTGTTGTTAGCCTGGACATTTTAGCTAAAGAAGTCAACAAAGAATGGTAGTAATTACCTTAGAAAATGCTAAGTATTAAGAGCTTCAATCAAAGGTTTCGACATATTAACTATGTCAACTAAGATGATTCGACTAACCTATTAGATGAGTTAAGGCAAAGATTAGATTGGAGGAGTCTCAGGAATAGATCCACAAGATTAGGATAACTCTCTCTTCAAAACATGTTCAGAATCTCGAAAAGAGTTACACAAATCAACTCTTCGACAAAGGTCGAGATCGATAAGTCCACCAGATGTTAGGGACTTGTGATATTCTTAAGTTCAAAGACTATATGATGTGAAAATGTCTCAACAACACTATAGGAGTGGACCAAAAACTCTCGACAGAGGCAGTTAAGAGGTTCAAAGCTATTACCAACACATTTATAATCATGATGGTTGGTTTTCAGCAGTTTTATCTTTGAAGACGCCTGAAAGTAAGTTAGAGCGATGAAACTTATGTAGTATGATATGTGTCAGATCCTGGGGATTTATCCATTGATGACGTCTACTATCGTATTAATATATAAGTCAATCATAGTGTATGGGATTGAGGTTGCAAATTTTCACTCATTCTCTATAGAACTAAAGTATCTAAGTCACAAAGAGAAATAATTTGTGAGAAATGTATGAGTCTACGTCCATCTTTTAAATTTTTTTAAGTCTTTTAAATCAAAATACTTATTTTATGACATTTATTATGCTTTTTATTTACTTTATTTCTCCAAAGCAATTATGCATTTACTATGTTTGTTAGTCCACACATTATGGACGAGCATATATTGAAAATCAGAGTATGTGTTATTCCAAGGTTGGAAATAGTCATTTGAGAATGATTCTTTCTAGTTCGAAACTTGTAAATTGTTATTTGGGAAGGTGATCGTGGACTTCCGGGAGTCCGATAGTTTAAAATTTTAAATTTCAACGTTTGTTGGTCTGTTTTACACGTTATGGACAGTCCGATGTTAAAAATTTGAGTCAGTGTTCGTCTAGGGTTTGAAAGAGTCAGCTGAGGAGGAGCCTTTGTAGATTGACACTTGTTAATTGTGATGTGGGAAAGTGATGGTGGATCTTCAGGAGTACGATTATTACAAATTTTGAATCTCTATATTTTTTTAGTCCATTTTACACATTGTTGACTAACCGATATTGAGAATTAGAGTCAGTGTTTTTCCAGAAAAGAGTCAGTTGAGAAGGACTGTTTCAAATGTAACACTTGCGAATTGTGATTTGGGCAGGAAATGGTAGACCTTCGAGAGGGCAATTGTTGAACATTTTGAATTTCTATGTTTGTTAGTCTGCTTCACACATTATGGACGGTTAGATATTGAAAGTTCAAGTCTCTGTTCGTCCAAGGTTGGAAATAGTCATTTGAGAATCATTTTTTTGTTTGAAACTTGTAAATTGTTATTTGGGAAGGTGATCGCAGACTTCACTCTTCACAAGATTTCATGTTTGAGTGACTGTGTATTAGGATAATTCTGTTTTCTCTAAGAAAAAGTAGATTGAAGGAAGGCAAGACAAGCCAATTCGGGGCGAGTACGTAGCTGGCACCATATGTTTCCCGAGGTTCGATTCTACTCTCCATCTACCAAGACGCGCCTATTATGTGTAACACTTGCCCATTATTAACATCACTATCCCTTGTTAGATTTGAGTCAAACCCCACTTATAAAATATGAGGGTTGACTAAGAGCAGAAAAGCTTTGTCAAAAGAGGAGCGACGTTCTCTTAGAAAATAAGGAAGTACAAAAATTAACAAACAAATATTATTTTTTATTATCAATTAAATATTATAAGCAAAAAACATTAACAAAAATAACTAAATAAAAATGATATCTCTCCTAAAAAAGTGTATACACATGTAAGTGTTGGTTTTATTTATTGAAATTTATTTTAATATTAAATATTTATTGAGTTTTTGTTAAAAAAAAAAATCATATCATTAATAAAACCAAAAATTGGTTTGATAACCTAAAAAACATGATTTAAATAATATATAATATATTTATAAGATGATCATTAATATTAGAATTATTAATATGAATCCATCTTTTCTTAATTTTTTTATTTAAAAATATTTGATGCTCCTTGTATTAACCTCTCTAAAGTCCGTTCTAACATAATTAACATTGTATATAATATAAAAAATTCATTTATAATATTTTTATTTTAAAATAATTTAAACTTTATAATATCAATAAGTTTTTTTCAATAATATATGTTTATTTATTGAACCTCAATTCACCTTATTACTTTACACAAAAATACTTTAATAAATAAATTAGTTTTATTTAAATATTTAATTTTTAGAAACTACACATAATCTATTTAAAATATTTTTGATGAGAGAAGCATAGTCATCCAACACATATTGATTAAATATATCATACATTTTTTATAAAAGAAATTATAAATCATATTAGTAGTATTATGAATAGTGTTTTGGAAGCAAATATTTAAAAAAAAAAAAAATAATAATAAAAAAATTAAACATTAATACTAAACAAAAATTAAAAGGAAACCGAAGCAAGCATAATGTAAAGTGTGAATTGCACAGTAAACTAATTTTTGGTGCATCTCATTAATTAAAATTGTGCATTGGAAACTAAAGTCAATTTAATTACACAGGATGATATTACAATTATGAAAAGATATACAGCAGTAAGTTATAATTATCATTTTTTAATGACATGTCATGTAACATAGTATTTTTAAACCAATCAATTGTTTACAATTCATGTGGGTAACATTACCCAACTTATTTTGTTGGGGAATGAAGTTGTCTCCAATAAAATAAAGGAGACACTCCATTCCAAAGCAAGCCCAATTCAAGTACAGAGGCGCATTAGGTCGTTATGCCTGAATCGAAATCCATGCTCCACTCTTTGGGATATTGTTGTTAAAAGGGAAAACAATTTTTTTTTCTTTCATAATTTGAGGAAGAACTAATCTTCCCTTATTTCCATGTCTTCGCAAGGAAACTAGGAGAAAAGTGTTTCTTTCCTTTTGATTAGGCTCAATGAGTCATCCATAAATGCTTCACCCTCAAAGTTTGGATATTCATCCACTATTTCAATCAAACCTTAATATATAGAGCTCTTTGCTATCTATATGTGAGTTGACTTTCGTTAACCTTTATTGTATTTTACAACTACAATTGGCGTCCACCGTGGGTTCTTAGTAAACTGACCTAGGGCATAATCACTCAAACATCCAACTGCTTCTACCACCTTCTTCAACATGGTCACACTATAAAGCGTCGACACAACTACTAGTTCTAGCCAGGACTACCAAGAAACATTAGCAGAGATGTGTGTTGCTACCAAGGAGCTACATTTCTCCAATCAGACTTTAGAGGCGGCCATCAGGTGGTTCATGAATTTCCTCCGCCTCTCAGTGATCGGTTACTAAGACTTCTCCAAGAAATTGGTCCACTAATTCTCAACAAGCAAACACCAAAAAATGTCCACCACTAGCTTGTTCAATATCTATCAAGTGCTTTCAGAGTTGTTAAGAGAATATCTCGTCTATTTCAGTGAGGCGATCATCAAGGTGATTCATCTAAACTAGGATATGTTTGTGGAAACATTCCACAAGGGTTTGATGGTAGGGCACTTCAACGAGTTGCTTGACCAGAAGCTCACTATCTCCATGAATAAAATCATGATATATATTGAATGTTATATTAAGGGTAATGAGAGAAAGGTAGACACGAAGTCTAGAGACGTCAATGAGGAAATGTCCAGCATATTTGACTCATCTTAGCAGTAACACATGAGTCAGTATACCTCGCGTGTTAGTGACAAAGTGACATTTAAGCAAAGTGAGAGGTCTACTAACACTTGCGAGGAGAAGATCTTTCGTGAAGTACTCCACACTCATGATAACCCACCTCCACCAACCCCCAATACATGTACAATGGGGTCTCAACTTGGCAGATCGTGCAACTACCACAAGGTGAGGGGTCATCGCACAGATGACTACTATCTGCTTAATAAATAAATCAAAGGGCTTATCGAAGAAGGTCATCTAAAGAAGTATGATAGGGGAAGCTTTCATAAGACTATGGGGCAGTTATAGAACTCAAGGGCATAATTGTCCTATAAACCCCCCGGGTCCAAGAAAGAAAAAGAACCCAAGAGAAGATAAGAGGACTGAAATTCTGCCACACATTAAAACACTATAACATGAGGGTTTGTCGGATGAGGAGAATATATCTCCTCCCACAGACCGATATGCCCGCAAGTTATAGCATTGGAAAATTAGGGGTATGCAAAATATCCGGTTGTGAGATCTAAATTCATAACTAAATCCAAATTCATTTAAAATATCCGAATATAATTAAATGATTATTAACCAGTTTAATTATTAATGGTTGGTTATCCAACCATATTTTATTTTTGGATCCGGTTATAATCCGATTATTATCCAAAATTCAAATGTTTTAATTCAATTATGATTTTTTTTTAATTTTCAAATAAAAGTTTTATTATTTAGGAAAAAAATAATTTTTTTAAAAAATAAATTATTTATTGAAAAATATAATCATTTTTGTGAAAAAATAATTTAATTTTTGTGAATTTTTTTTAATTTTTACGTACAGTTTAGTACGCATGCCTCTGTGCAATGGTTTATCACTATCAATATATAACTAATAGCAATAAGAATTAAGTCATCAAAGTTTGGTCTTAGCCACCATCCATTAATATTAAACTATGTCAATTAAGTTATTTAAAATTAATAGTGGTTGGTTATTAGGTCTGAACAATTTGATAAAGTCGTTCTTGTCATCAAATCTAAAAAACTTTTGTTAAATGATTGAAGTGCTACTCTTTTATATTAAATGTGATTTTGAAAATTCTAACATCCTTTCTTATAGATCAGATCAAGTTATGCTTTACACTCATAATTTCATATTAGTTAAACGTAAACCACTCTCAGTCAGATCAAGTTATGCTTTACACTCATAATTTCATATTAGTTAAACGTAAACCATTCTCAGTTAGCATGATATGCACAATGATTTAAACTTATGTAGTTGATTTTAGTTGAAAAATATAAGGTGTTTTTGAATTGAAGGACATGTTGATATACATTGACAAATAAAGAAAACAAAGAATAATAATTGAATTACTGTTTACTATGAAAATTAGAAAACAACCTCCGGTCTATCAAATTAATAAGAAATTGAGTAACTTGTAGGATCGACCATGCGAAATTCTAGGACATGTGCTAAGTAACTTAAAATGATATTTGGAAAAAGATGAACACTTCGACAATATTCATAGTTTAAAGAAAGTCTACTTCGACAATGTTGAAGAAAAAATAATGCAGAGAAATGATCGAAAGTACGTTGAAACTAACTTGCAAAAGTAAAGGATAAAAGATAAATTTCTGGGCAAAGATTAACTAAATTGCATTAAATAGGAAAGATGGTGTTACATCAAATGTACATTTCTTACACATTCGTTTCTCTACACGCGGGTACTTTGAGTAATTGAAGAATTTGTACAAACTTGAACAGACCAATCCTAACATTAAGACTTGCTATTTATAATAGTAGAAAATAACTACCCCTAACGGTCTACTAACTAGAGCAAGACAAATAGCATTCTGCATGTCTTCGTCCTTCAAATGCTCTCCACGTGTCTTCTACCATCAAATGGATAAGAACAAAGTTCTCTCCCTTATTTGAACTCAAATCTTGAATCGAACGTCATCAGCAGCGCCTCTGTCGAACAATACTTCCAAGTTGCTTAAAATATTTCTAAGTCCATAAAATATGTCTCTCTTGCACAAGGACACTTTCGTCTAGAATTTCTAGGAATACCATTCCAGTCGAAGTCTTCCAAAACTTCTCAAAAATTCCATTTCTTTGATTAATACTCTTAATCCAAAGTCAGGCGTCGAAATTAGGAGCTAACAAATTGCCCCCCCCCCCCCCCCCCCAAAATGTCATTTTCGACATCATTGAAGAAAAAGGCATTTTTTGATAATGTCATTCGACGCTTATTTCAGTCCTTGTGAAGTTTCGACGTTTACTTATTGTTCCAACGTTACAAAACCGTTCACTTTCCTTTCAGCAGACCTATGACGTCATATCCATCATTACCATATCTGACACGTCCTCTCAAAGCGTGCAAGAATCTCCACCATAATCATGTTTCCTAAAGTCTAGGAAATCATGGAGGTAGGCATTAATTGCCACCGTTTCATCAAAAATCATGAGGAGGACACGCGTCCCACTCCCAATTTTACCATTAAAGTAACTTCTGCAATAGTTTCCACTCCTAGCCTTATAAATACCCCTTTCAACAATTTCTTTCACTTTTTACGCTCTCTCACTCTCAAATCTCCCAGAAAACTTCTCATTTTTCAAAAGAATTCATTTTCTTCATTCCATTCTAACAATGGCTTCCTCCACACGATCAACCAAGGACGCTAACAAGACTACCAAAGAACCTGGAAAACCTGCAAGAGCTCCCAAGAAGGCCACTCAACTTCCCCCGTTCGAATCCATCATTGGTCCTGCCAATGTGGGAAATCAACAGTACCTACCTGAACCTTTTCCTGAAGAGAAAATGAGAATCTATGTTTCCCCGGTACTTATCCCTTTAATTGTTGCTGGTAAGCCTCTGGCTTTGTGTGGTCCCTTGTCTGACCCCAATGTTGGTCATAGTAAGATTAGGGATTTATTCCCTACTTACCATAAGTATAAACCCATAGGTCAAGCTAAAAAACCTAGGGCTAGCAACGAGGATCCTAAACCTGCTAACCGAGACAATCCTCCGACTGAAGAGGCCATTGATCTTAGGTATATGAACAATTTTAGGGTATTTAGGGCTAGTCAATCTTTGAAGAACCCCTCTAACTATTTAGGTTGGTTGAATAAGTTAGAAAAAACAAAATCTAAAGTTTGGAAAGAAATGGGTATTTATGACTTAATCATGCTATCGAAAGTAGGACCTGAATATTGCTCGAACATGCTTGTTTCGTCCTTATATTTCTGGAACAACAGACATTACACCCTCCATCTTCCATGTGGAATGATGACACCGACTCTGTTCGACGTAGCCGCTATCACAGGGCTCAAACCAACTGGAAACACTTACGACCCTGAGTTTATGGCTGATGATAGTATTAGTTTTTCGACCTCTAGGGCGGCGTATTCGACTCATATTGCGTATTATCACGATAAGGACATAGAGGAGGTTTCAGATGTCGAACACATAGCTTTTTTAGCTCTATGGTTATCTTGTTGTGTCTTCTGTTCGAAGTCACTTCAAGTTGCTAGGAAATTCCTAACTATGGCGAACCAACTCCATGCTGGCCACGACCTTTGTCTGAGCGAACTGATTCTTGCTAACCTCTATGAGTCCATGAGCGAGGGCGTTACCCAACTCAAGTGTCTGGGTGACAAAGGAAATCTCCTTCTTTCTGGACCTTTCTGGCTTCTACAACTATGGTTGAACGCTTCATTTGAAGCCTGTCTTCCCCACAAGATTCAAATTAATGTAGACACCGACGAAGTGAAGAATAGGAGGTTAAAAGGTCCACGCCTGGCGAAGCTGACCCCTGTTGATGATGGTCGACCCATTCAACAAACTTTTACCAACTTTATCATGATGTTCGCAAAACGTTATGACTTCACACCCCACATGGCTCCCTTCACTGCAAGGAAATATGGTCCTGAGTGGTTCACCAGGCCATTTCCAGCGTCGTCGAAGGCTCAAGAAGCAGAATCTACTGCGATTTGGGAAGCCTTTCTGACTCCTAGGATTTTAACCCTCAAATTCAACCCCTCAAAGAGCCAAGTTACTTTGATTTCTTACCAACCAAATATGGTCGCTCGACTATTTGGACTGGTTCAAGTTTTACCCAGACCCCTGTATGAGAAGAAACACCTCCTCCTCCTTTACAATGCAATTCACTCTGAAGCCGTAGTTATTAAGCAAATCGCGCAGTATGCTGGTCGAACACAACTTCTTCCAATAGCTTTCGAACCAAGCTTTCTCTGCGCCCAACAATTTGATGACTGGTGGAAAGCTTATTATGCAGAGGAATTTTTCGACGTGGCTGCTTTTACACACCACATTAACAGGGCTCATTAAGAGTGATGAAATGTACTTTGATGCATATTAAAGAAATCCAAGCCTTCCAGAAATACTTTGAAACTGTTTATCGACCAGATGACCTTGGTCGAACCGTCCGCGACGCAGATGAGACATTGTGTGTTAAAGAAATAATGGGAGACTCAGAGCTGGTCATAAAACAAATCACAAAGGAGTACAAGTGTGTTAAAGAAAATCTTATTATGTACTTTGTAATAGCCAATACTGAAAAAGTTAGAAGTGGTGAGCATTCGACACATATCTCGACTTGAGAATCAAATGGCTAATGACTTGACTCAAATTTCTTCTGGGTATAAAACTTTGAAGGAATTTTTTTTAAAGAAAATGGAGAACTTAAAGACCCCTTCGTACGTTCCTCCCGAGAAACGATACGAAACGGATTTTAATATGTTTCCTTCCAAATTCCCTCGATTGCCAAACGCTGACTTTGGAGTGGCTTTTGCCCCTCCATTTCCAGAATAGTTCGTCTGTGGGGATTCTATAAAAATCCTTCGCCAACAATCAAAACCAAAAGCGCAGCGAGTGGTTCCGACCAAACATAAACTAGACAGTTTCAAAGGGCATCTTCATATTGGAATCGAAGATGTTCGCATCAAATCTGAAATAAATGAAGGTGTGGAATGGGAGGATTTCGACCCAACATTTTCTTATTTATTTTCTTTCACATATAATAACTGTCTTCTAGTTTCCTTTAGCCGTGAAAATTCCGCCAAAGAAACCACCAGTTAGGAAACCTGCCGAAGTAAAAGAAGGAGGAGGAAGTAAAGCAGCAGCAACAACAAAGGTATTTCACACCTCTTATTAATTTTGTCGCTTTTCATATATTCCATTATTTCTAACATCTTCCCTTTCAGGACGCTCGAAAGCTACCCCGACTCCCCAGAAAAGGAAGGCAAAGGAGGATGCGGTTGTGGTAGTCGAATCGGATGATGAAGATTTATCTCCGACTGTTGAACATCCACTTAAGAAAAAGAAGAGACAACTCAAGATGAGCGAAGCCCTTGCTCAATATCAAACAAAAGGTATAAAGGCCCCGACAAAGAAACCCACTAACTTAACCATTTTGGAACCGACTCCTGCAGAGATGTCGAAGAAGGCAGCGGACAAGCCTGAAAGTGACAACTCAAGTCCTAGGGCTGAAGATCCTAAGGTACCAATTTTTACACCTCATAATATTCTTAGTAATCTTATTCGACTATTGACTTCGATTATTTTTCAAGATGATGCAGAAGTTTCTACTCAGCCAGCTTCTAAATCGACCAACACCACGCTCCTCAATAGTGATGGCGAACCAACGTATCATCCCACTTCTGCAAAGGATTTTGAGAAGAGCTCGATGAGCGAAATAAATCAAACAGTTGGGGAACAACGCGAAACTTCGCCACCCAATACCACTACTCAGAATTCTCACACCAGTGGCTCTAAACACGAAGGTGATCAGGAAAAGGACATGGAAACTGAAGCAGTTACGAAAGTGGATAACCCTCACATCCCTGTGAAAGAGGAAGCTGAAGATGGCTCCCCAAGAGTCGAACGTATGGATGTCACTCAGCAAGATCAAGATAATGACATGGAAGAAAGGAAAGCTCGCTCTACATTTTAGAACTATTCGATGCCTATTGAGGAATTCATGGATGACCCTAAAATGTCGAAGATGATGATGACCAGGAGGAAGAAGAGGACGAAGGCACTCATGATGAGACAATCGTTGAACCGAACCCTAATCCTGGTTCGTCGAATGCGAAAGATTCAGGCAGCGCCTTTGTGACCCTTTCTGCAGAAGAACTGGCGGCCTTGAAAAAGAGCAACCCTCGTGAATACTTGAAGGCTTTGATTGGGTATAGAGGGAGTTCGTCTGAAAAAAGTCTCAGCTCTCCTTCAGTGTCTGGTGGTCGATTAACCAACAACCCTGCTAGCGAACTACTTTCAAAGATCAAAGAAAAGGTTTTCAAAGATCAAAGAAAAGGTTTTCAAAGGTGACCTGTTTCGACTCATAGAGTCTGATCACACTTCTCCTCTTGTCTTGAAGGGTCTTCTCAAAAAGGTTGATATCCTGACCGCCTCTCCCGAAGTTACAAATGTCATCTTGGAGCTGACTTCAATGATTGACCAAGTTGCTGCTGATTTTACCAAAATCAAGCAAAGCTCCAAAGACATCGAAAGTTATACTGGCTCTATAGCGGCTGCATGGGATGCTGCCTCGGAGTCGACCAATCACTTGGCTGATTTAGAGAAAGCCCAAGAAGACAACAAGGCTGAAATCGAAACCAACAATCGAAATATCCATTCTTGGGAGGAACAAATAAAAGAACTCCAGGTCAAAATCTCGAAAACTAAGAAACAAAATGCTGAGCTTCAGAAGTTTGATAACTCTAAAATGGAGAAAGATATTGAAGTTGGGCTGAGCTTTGCTGACAAGGCTCAAAAGTTAGAAGCGGAACTGGATGTCCTGAGGTCGACCAAGTCCGTTTGTGAGAAGCAGCTAGATCTTTTGAAGGCGAAGTACCTCAGTATGAAGGCCACCCTTCCATTTTAGTTCTAGTTCCTTTTATTTTAAACTTTTATCATCACTTCATGGATTATGTAATGATTTTTTGAACCCTTCGCGTTTCTTTTGATTGCAACGAATTTAGCCATTTTGGCAACAAATTTTACCATGTTAGCTTCGATTATTTTGCATGTGTTTATTCTTTAGCTATTTTTACTTCTTGAAATGCAGGCTTGTATTTTTTCAAATACTTCCCGTTTACCTTTAAAATTCTCTTATCTTGATCTAACTCTTTGATCTCATAAGCACCATTCAAAAAGACTTGTTTGATACGAAAATGGCCTTCCCATTTAGGGGACCATTTCCCCAAGGCTCTATATTTTCGGTCCATAGGCAAGATTACTTTCCAAACTAACTCTTCAGGCGAAAACATCATAACTTTGACTTTCTTATTATTAGACTTTTCTATTCTCTTCTTCTGTCTTTTCAATAACTCTAAAGCATTAAGCCTTTCCTCATCTAAGTCCACTAATTCATCTAACATCATGTTCCAATATGACTCAGATGGGATCTCATGATGCCTCTAAATTCTCGTCGACTGAAGATAGAACTCAACTGGTAATATTGCATCATGACCAAAGGTCAATCGAAATGGTGTGAAATTAGTAGCCTCTTTGGGGGAGGTTCGACATGCCCAGAGAACCTGGTCCAAAGTCTTATGCCAATTTCTAGGCTTTTTTCCCACATGTTTCTTAATTAAACTAATCACTACTTTGTTCGCTGCTTCGACCTGACCATTAGCCGGAGCATAATAAGGTGTAGAGGTTAATAGTTTGAAACCCGTTTCTTTAGCAAATTCTTGCACTTTTCGACCTGTAAACACTGATCCTTGATCCGTTGTAATGGTTTATGGGATTCCAAACCTATAGATAATGTGTTATTTAATGAATTCGATTACGTCTTCTTGATCAACATTTGGCAATGGTATAGCTTTGATCCATTTCGTAAAATAGTCAATGCCTACTAAAATGTACCTTTGATTTTTAGATGACGCTGGTCGAATTTCTCCAACCAAATCCAAAGCCCAACCTCTAAAGGGCCATGGCTTGACTATAGAGTGTAATTCACTTGCAGGGACATGCTGTATACCTGCATGCACTTGGCACTCTTGGCATCCCTTAGAGAATTCGATACAATCTTTCAACATAGTAGGCCAATACATACCTTGTCAAAACAAAAGCCATTTCATCTTGTGGCCTACCTGATGAGCCCCACATGCCCCACTATGAATAGTCGAAAGGGCTAGATACGCCTCTGACTCACTAAGGCATTTAAGCAAAACTCCCTCAGGAGTCTTTTTAAATAACTCGTTACCCAAAAGAACATAACTTAAAGCTGGATACCTAATTTTTCGATCTGTGGACGCCGTTGGGTTTTGCAGATATTCCACTATTGGTTTTCTCCAATCTTCGTCCGTCAAGCTATCTATTGCTAAGATTTTGAAATTTTCTTTATCAGCGTATCCTAGCTTCGTTGTTTCCAAATCTGATGGGGACAATCTGGCTGACACAACTCTTTCTCTGACTTCGATTGTATCTTGTATTTTTTCCTTTGAAATTTTATACCCATAAGCAATTTGAGCCAAGTCATTAGCCACTTGATTCTCAAGTCGAGGTAAGTGTCGAATGCTCACCACTTCGAACTTTTTCAGTAATCGATTGGCTATTACAAAGTACATAATAAGATTTTCTTTAACACACTTGTACTCCTTTGTGATTTGTTTTATGACTAACTCTGAGTCTCCCACTATTTCGACTCGAGTTGCCCCCAATTCCAACAATATCTCAATTCCGGCTATTAAAGCTTCATATTCAGCCTCATTGTTCGAACAAAGACCTCTGACTTTATACTTGAATTTTGTTAGGAGAAATAATCAAGACTCCTATGCCTGTACCATCTTTATGACGAACCGTCGAAATACAATTTCCAAGGTTCGAGCTCAAGATAGTTTAACATATTTTCGTTTATAGAGTGGTCGACGATGAAGTCAGCTACCACTTGTCCCTTAACAACCTTTAAAGGTATGTAAGTCAGGGAATACTCAGTTAAAGCCAATGCTCATTTACCAATTCGACTGTGCAAAATTGGTTTAGACAACATGTGTTTAATGATATCAAAATGAGACGAAACATAAACATCAACAGGTTTTATATAATGCTTCAACTTTGTACAAGAAAAATGCAAGCATAAACACAATTTTTCAACAATGTTATACCTAGTTTCTTGTTGGTGTAAGCCCTAGAGGCCAATACTTTTGGTACTTGTATCAAATTATTTATTAATAATAAAAGGCATTTCTTTATTATGTTTGTTTTTCCAAAATGATAAAGTCCCTAGAATAGCTAGTTCGTTTAATGAAACATTAAGTATGACTTAATTATGAGATTCCATTAAACATAAGAACACTATTCTTAAAGCATCCATAGTCGAGCTTTAATGTGAAATGGGATAGCCTTAAAGCATTAAGACTATTATGTAGATAGACTGATGATCACATCTCATGGATCATGGATAAGGAGTTATCAAGTCTTGACATAGGTATGAATATTAGGAGTAATATTTATACTGGATTGGCCCACTATGAGAGTACTACATAGAATGTTATGCAAAGTGTCATAAGTTACTCTCATGGTGATAGTGGTGTATACCACCCTTCGACCTGAAACTACTATGTACCCTAGATGTAGAGTCAAGTACTTTATTGCTGATCAAACATTGTCCGCAACTTGATGATCATAAAGACAGTTGATGGGTACTTCACAAAGCATGCTGAGGGACATGGGTAGCCTAGATGGAATTTGCCCATCCTGCATAACAGGATAAATGTCTAAGGGCCCAATATTAAACTGGACAAGGATGACACGGTATATGCCTTGTGTTCAATATAGACATAGGGGCAAAAGGGTAATTATACACACAAGTACTATCGCAAAAGGTTTTGTTAGATCACATGACAATTTTGTGACTTGGGTAGCAGTGATGTGTTGCTAGATACCGCTCACTATTTATTATGTTAAATACATGATTTAATATAATTGTCAATGTCGCGAAATCCTACAGGGTCACACACATAAGGACAGTTGGAGAAGAGATAGAGTAAATAAGAACCACCGTAAGGTACGGTGCACTTGAATGAAATACAGAATATGGTAAGGTACCATGTAATATAATAATAGTTATTATTAATTTTATAATAGTTATAAAATGTAATAATAATAAAATTATATTTATTATAATAATAGTTATTAGTAATTTTATAATAGTTATAAAATATAATAATAATAAAATTATATTTATTATAATAATAGTTATTATTAATTTTATAATAGTTATAAAATATAATAATAATAAAATTATATTTATTATAATAATAGTTATTATAATAATATAATAATATTATTATTGAGTTGGGTTTTTTAGCTTGTAGCCCACACAAGTAGTTCTATAAATAAAACCCTTGTGCAGAAGCTCAAAGGTGGTTGTTGTAGAAACCCTGGCCGTATTATATTTTTCCTCTCCCTCACTCAAAACCTTCAATCGTAATCAGCTAGCACTGTGACTGAAGAAAGCTGTTCGTGTGGACTGAGTAGAGGCGCTGTTCATCGTACAACGCTCGTGATCATCCATAGATTTGGAATCAAAGGTTTCATCGCCACAAGAGGTAACCTTTCTATCACAGATCATGATCTTTCGTAAGGATCTCTAAAGGGAAATTTTTGTTTTCCGCTGCGTTTAGATCGCAAATTTCCCTTCAGTGGTATCAGAGCCACTTACGAAACCATGAGTCTGGTAATTGTTTATTTTCTATCATTTTTGTTTTAATTGGATTAAAACACGTAAAAATTAAATCAAATCCAGATATTGAATTTTTTGGCATCAATTTGTGTACGGTTTGGATGATTGATATTGACTATGCTTCGGAATCCGACAATAGTATGGTGAAGCAGCGATATGTCAATCGTCCATAAATTACACATATATGATCGATCTAATTCATATGTGATATAATTAACTTTGATGCAAAGATGGTATATTGGATATACTATTTTATTTCGTTAGTTCAAATCACGTAATGATTATCATTCGATTGAGCGATCTGTGGTTATCTGCTTCGGAATCCGACTTTAGTATGGTGAAGCGATAGCATACGGATCATTCATACTGAATTATTGATCATGGTGTTTTGATGGTATGAAATTGTTGCATCAAGGTTTATGACGGTACAAGGGTTGCGCCGTCAAAGAGGTCTACGATCAAAAGTCACGCGTTCTGTTAGCGTGACGGTCTCCATAGTTTTAGGTGTGACGGTCGCCATAACTTTGTGACGGTCGTCATGGGCTGATGTGTGACGGTCGCCATAGCTTTGTGACGGTCGTCATGGGCTGATGTGTGACGGTCGCCATGGCAACTGTGACGGTCGTCACAGGCAGTATGACGACGCAAATGTTGCGTCAATGCAGTCTGCGGTTTAGGTCATGCGTTCGCCGGAAATTTAATTTGATTTATTTAATAAACAGGATTTAAATTAATAATAATAAATTTTATTTATTATTTTTCTTGTGGTGATCAGTTATGGACTTAGTTTATTTTTCTTTGCTTTGGATTCTATAAATACGACCTGCGTGTCGTGCCTCTCTCTTATTCTCATCATGTAACTTCTTTTCTCATCTCACTCCCTCGTATGTAAAACGAGTTTCCTTTATGTAATGTATTATTGTAAAGAAAGAGAAGACTACAAAACAAAGAAGGACAACCTTGGAGATCTTGCTTGGAGAAGTGAAGATCGTTATTAGGTTTAGCTTAAGTTCTCTCATTGGCTTGGGAGAACAATTGCGCTAGGGGCCATAACTGTTTCATTTGTATGTATGTATGTTGATATATATTGTATGCATGTGTGAGGAACGATTTATATGATAAATAACCCGGTGAGATCAAACTAATTAAAAATCCCTCAAAACAAAATATTAAGTTTTTGCTTTCCAAGTTTTAGAACTCATCAAGACTAGTATCGAATATTGTAGGTTTCGCCTAACGCGAGGTGCATGTTCTATATTAGTAAGGTGCGATGGGATAATTGTAATATCCAATTTCTAAAATAATGGGTCAAACTTAACTAAACAAAATATAATAAGATTATATGCGTTTAGAAGCAAGAGTTGGGAATAGTCCATATGATGGATTGGAATAAGGAGTTATTCACCCAACTGAAATATTCGAGAATTGTATTGGATACAATTGGAAGGAGTTCCTACCTAAATAGCTAAGTTTTGTGTAATCAGCCTAATGTTGACTTAAAACAAAGTGAAATATGGATCTCGATCCACTAGAAAATCTTCCAACGGGATTTTCCAAATCAAATGATGAGGGTCATTTGGTTTGAGTAAAATAGTGGGAGCATATTTAATTAAAGGCCTAATTGAATATGTTATGATACTTATATTTTTCCATTCCATTTTGTAGATTACCATGACAACAAACATATCTAATAACATTTTAGGAACAATCCTGGATAAGGAAAAATTGTCTGGGACAAATTTTCTGGATTGGCACCGAAATCTGAGGATTGTCCTCAAACATGACAGAAAGCTGTATGTCTTAGAGACACATGTTCCTGATGAGGAACCTCCTAGTTCTACTCCTAAGGCTGAAAGAGATGCTTATAAGAAGCATGTCAATGATGCCAATGAAACTGCTTGCCTCATGCTGGCTACCATGAATTCTGAATTGCAAAAGCAACATGAAAACATGGCAGCGTTCGATATGATCGAACATTTGAAAATGCTCTATCAAGAGCAGGCAAGGCATGAAAGGTTTGAAATTTCAAAAGCCTTTTTTCAAGCCAAGCTTTCTGAGGGAACCCCAGTAGGTCCCCATGTACTCAAGATGATTGGGTATGTGGAGAATCTTGAAATATTGGGATTTGCCCTAAAAAAGGAGCTTGCGACTGATTTGATCCTGCAATCGTTGTCGGAAAGCTTCGGTCAATTTGTCCTTAATTTCAACATGAATGACATGGACAAAACTCTTCCTGAATTGCTAAGCATGTTAAGAACTGCTGAGCAAAACCTGAAGACAACAGGGAAATCCATTCTGATGGTCAGTAATGGAAAGAAACTGAACAAAAGGCCCACCAAGCAGGTTGGTAAATGGAAAGGCAAGGAAGTTGCCAACCCCAAACATACTACCCTTGCTTTGAAGCCTAGTGGAGGTATAGCAAAGGAGGGCACTTGCTTCTATTGTGGTAAGACCGGACATTGGAAGAGAAACTGCCCAAAGTACCTGGAAGAGAAGAAGAATGGAGTGGCGAGTTCGACTTCAGGTATTTTTGTTATAGAAATAAACTTATCTACTTCTGCATCATGGGTATTAGATACTGGATGTGATTCTCTCATTTGTACCTGTCATACCCTAATTTTTGACCCTAAGATTTTGTTTTCATTTCGCATCGTCTGCATAGCATATCACATTATTTCTAGGTCAATCATCCATGCATAGCTAACCAATTTACCAGACTTGTGTTTGTTTATTTTTCTTTGTGAATTTAGGGTTGCTGTAGAAGGTTCAAAGGTCATGGAAGTTGTATGCGTTCTCATGGTGATTCCTGTCCCTTGCAAATTGTGTTGGATTCTTGTGAAGATGGAGGAAGAATATGCCCTTATTATTATGGCCCCTTAGTCAATACAAGGTTTTTTTATTCTCAAGGTTTCTCAGAGGTTTCTCTAAGGAAGATCGGGGTTTTGTATTCATTGATGTGGCACGTGGTCAGTTAAAAACTAGTCACGGTTGTGTGGCAAATTGTGTCACAAATTATATCTGGGGATTCTTCAAGGCATGTTTTCTTGTACCAAGTTCATTTGTGAATGAGTGGGTGATAAATGTCGAGCAACGCTTTATTCTTGAAGGGTAGATCATGGTTTAAGTTCCTTTGATTATTAAGAGAAAGTATGTGGATTTTTTTGTTGGTAGTGAGCCGTACACTTTGAAGTGGTAAAGCTTGGATAAAGATCTTGAATTAAGGAAATCCTCAAAGTGAAGTTCAAGATTTGTTTTCTTTTACAAAAAAATTCAAGTTGATTCATGACATTCAAATCCAAATTCAAGGATCATATGTTCTTTATAAAAACTCAAATTTGATTCATTTATTTTTCTACAAAGAATTCAAGATTCATTGTTTTTTTCTACAAAGTACAAAATTCAAGTTGTGATTACAAGTTCAAGTATGTGTCAATGCCCATTCGTGATTGGGTTTCGTACGATTCAAAGAGTTTCATTCATACAAAGCTCAAATTTAAGTCATCATAAGAGACCCACGTTCTTTACCAAAGTTCACATTGATTGTTATTTACAAGAAGTTCAAATTGATAATTCACATTCTAAGGTCAAGTCCGAGTTCAAAGTGCTTAAAGATTCATCATAAGTTGAAATTATGTTTAGAAGTGCAAGATTTCCAACATCCTTTATATGTTTCAAAATTCAAAAGTGAAGATTCATAAATTCATATCCTTATTCACATGTTACAAGCGCCTCAAGCTCTAAAAGCCGAGTCTAATTCATTACCACCTTGCATCGAGTATCGTGCTCATATTTAAACATGGACGTGGATGATATTTGCAAACAAGCAAAGGAACTTTCTTGATTGATTCAAATTTTCTGAATTCAAAGCCAAGTGGTGCTATATTGTCATCCTTGCACAATACACCCTTTATGTGGCTCGTTCCAACACTAACAGGTGCCATCAGCGGATAATCGCATAAAATGGTAATGATGATGAATTATGCAATCAAGGCTGTAAAAGGTTTTAACATAAGAAATACAGGAAGAACTGAGTCATATTTTTTGTTCTAAATTGGTGAGGAAGAAATACATGTAAAACAGGATATACATGATGGCAAGGTTACATTTAAAATCACAACACCATTCATGCAGGGGAAGACCTTTTTGCCGGAACTGATAATTTGCGGAGGAGAGAGATCGTTGAAGATAGGCATTACTCATATCTTGCTGCGGATGCTTTGCCTGATTACCATCCAGTGCAGCCATATCGTGGAAGACAAGTTGGAAGCCTCACCTTTACGAGTTATGAGTTGCGTCTCGTTACTCTGTCGTCGGCCCCTCATTATCCTGTACACACAGCATTGCAGGAAATTAAATTAGCACCGAATTAAATCTTAAGGGAGAAATCAAGACTCCTTGGATACAATTCCAGAATTGCATCAGATTACAGACTCTTATACTCGTGCACAACATTATGAGAATAACGGAGTGAACAATCACATGTTGGAGCTACCTGGGCAGAATCAATACTGTCATGGATAATTCTGCCATTCGATGGCTACAATAGATTCGTGACACTTAACATATCAAAATTGGACTTGTTGAAGTATGTTACAGTCAATGAAAAAACTGGAAAATTATGCAAGAACTCAAGACTGTCAGTGATGGATCAAGAGTAAGAAAAGCGAAAGCTCGATGTTGTTACAGCAGCTCAATGTATATTGTCATGACAGAGTGAAAAAATTCTATGTTAGCAGTAAGTTCCTGGCCAACTAACGAAATCGAAATTCAGAGCGAATTCCGTAAAAGTGATAACCGTGGACAAGAAAATAAATGAAAAGTATTAGTTTCCAAGGGAGAATCAGTGGAACATGGATGATTTCCAAATACAGTCCAACAGAATCAAAGTACAAACGGAAACAAATCATCATTTCATCAAGAGTATCCAAACATGATCAACTGAGAACAGAAAGTTTTGAATCATCTTGAAGCAGGAATCACAGAGTTACTCTCTTTCCAAAGCCGTAATCGACAAAGAATCGCAATTCATCATTCACGGAATCAGTGGCATTCAATTCAAAAATCAGGAATTAACTGCACATAAGTCTATAAAAGAGAGACACATGGTTTGAAGATTCACAGGAGAACACACAAAGGATACACATAGCATCAGTTCTTAGATACATCGTATACACACATACAGAAAAATATACATACAGCAGTAAAAGAATTCATACCACACCAAATAAAATTCAACACACCAAGGCATTCATCAGATATCTCACATCAGAAATATATCACAGTTCACACAAACATACACCAGAATATCAGTGAGCAACACAAACACTCACACGGGTCAGAGATCGCAGCAGAGACGACACCATTCACTTCGGTTTACACGTAGTCAAAGGAGGAGGAAAGTTCGAACAAATTCAGAGCAACAACGCACATACCAGAATACAACACACTTTGGATCGGAAAAGAAGAGCGGAGAGTACCTGAAACCCATCGTTGTCGAATTGCCGTGACGAAACCTTCAAAGACAAAGTTCAGAAAGCCATCATCACTTACCTCCATTGCCGACGACAAGCCACTGTGAACAATATCTCTCCCCGCGACCTTCGTTCAACGAGTACCACCACGACGCGCCACTACGCAACACCACCGTAAACCGATGATTGCACAGCCGCCGGAGACGCATCGCCCCTCCGATTCCTACAGCACTCCAAGCCGCCGCCGTTTCGTTTTCCGTTCGGTCCTCTATCGTATACTTCCAACCTCAGATACTCCTACCGTGCACCCCAATGCTTATGACTGCTGGATCAGTTGACAAAATCAGATCTTCTGATCTGACGATCTTGGACGTGGGTGCATCTCAGACTTCATGGGCCTACGCTGCACTGGATCCGATGTAAGCCTGACCCAATATTTCTTTTTAATTCAAGTCATTATCATTTTATTTTATTTTATTTATTTTATTTATTTCTTTACCTTTTTTTTTTGCATTTTATTTTTATCATGTTTACATTTTAAATTATTTTATGGTTAAATAATTAGATTTAATTTTAATAATTTCAATTAGAGTTATTTCTAGTTTTTAGAATTGAGCTCTTTTAGCTTTTAATTAGATTTAAAAATTTAATTATTAATTAGACTTTAATTTATTCATCAATTTTCAATTAAATTTTACTTTAATTAATTAATTAGTTTTTAGATTATTTTAAATTAAAATCTAATTATTTTCTAGTTATTTATCAATTTTCTGATAAGTGTTTTTGATACACCTATATGGTTTTGATTCACATGCCCCCTTTAGAATATCTTGATCCTTGATCAATTTGAATCAGATAGACATTAGGATAATATTTTCCCTTTAATCAAATCCAAAGGAAAGGCTCCCCCTCACGTTGACTGCCATGTCACAACTTAGCCTAAACTTTAAGTCTTTCCCATTTATTCTAGCCTTAGGATCGGAGTCGTCTTACTCCATGTAAGTATCTTGCCATAGGTACTTACCTCCCCCTGGAATCTTGACCCCGTTAAGAAATTCCTATTTTCAGAACTACGCATACTCTGATTCCGTTCCCCTTGGGATACGTAGGCACAGGGTGCGACGCCTTGTCGAGTATACTTAGATACTAACCCCCTAGGTCTTTCCTTTAGCACATACCCTTAGCAAGCGAGCAATACATGACATAAACAATAACGAGAGGCCCCCGTAGAGTACTACAGACGTTTAGGATGCTAATACCTTCCCTAGGCGTAACCAACCCCCGAACCTTAGATCTCCCCCTTTAGGTTTTTGACCTTGAACCTTTCCTTTGGATAAATCAAAGTCGGTGTCGAAATAAATGTGATCCTAGTTCATTAATAACTATGGTATCTAATTTTCACCGCGACAGTATCAATGTACAGGGACTAAAAAGGAGTAGAGATTTGGCAAAAGGTGAAGTCGACCTACGAGTTGGAAATGGAGCAAAGGTTGCTGCTTTAGCCGTAGGAACTTATGTTTTGACTTTACCTAGTGGTTTAATAATTCAGTTAGAGAACTGTTATTATGTACCTGCAATTAGCAGGAATATTATTTTCGTTTCTTGTTTGGACAAGTTTGGTTTTTCATTTATAATAAAGAACAATTGTTGCTCTATTTATTTGAATGATATATTCTATGCTACTGCACAAATGAACAATGGATTATATGTCCTTGATCTTGAAATGCCAATTTATAACATTAATACTAAAAGGATGAAAGCTAACGAGTTAAATCCAAGTTACCTTTGGCATTGTCGCTTAGGCCATATAAATGAGAAACGCATCTCCAAACTCTATAAAGATGGACTATTGGACTCTTTTGATTATGAATCATATGATACATGCAGATCTTGTTTAATTGGAAAGATGACAAAGTCCCAATTCACAGGAAAAGGTGAAAGGGCTAATGATCTTTTGGCCCTCATACACACTGACGTATGTGGACCACTGAACATACCAGCCAGAGGAGGTTTTCAATACTTCATCACATTTACCGATGATTTCAGTAGATGTGGTTATGTCTATTTAATGAAACACAAATCTGAATCCTTTGAAAAGTTCAAAGAATTTAAGAATGAAGTACAAAACCAACTAGGTAAGAATATTAAAACTCTTCGATCAGATCGAGGCGGTGAATATTTAAGCCTAGAGTTTGATGACCATCTAAAAGAGTGTGGGATTCTATCCCAACTCACTCCTCCTGGAACACCACAATGGAATGGTGTATCTGAGAGAAGAAATCGAACCTTGTTAGACATGGTCCGATCCATGATGAGTCATGCCGATCTTCCAAACTCCTTTTGGGGACATGCACTACTGACAGCAACTTACACACTTAACCGTGTTCCATCCAAAAAGGTTGAAAAGACACCATATGAAATATGGAGTGGTAAGAAACCACATATGTCTTACATGAAGATTTGGGGTTGTGAGGTTTATGTAAAACGACAAATTTCAACTAAGCTTGAGCCCAAATCTGACAAATGCTTATTTGTGGGGTATCCTAAAGAAACAAGCGGGTATTACTTCTACAATCCTTCTGAGGGCAAAGTGTTTGTCGCTCGAACTGGATTTTTCTTGGAAAGGGACTTTATTTCTAAAGGAATCAGTGGGAGGAAAGTAGAGCTTGAAGAAATTCAAGAATCACAAAGCATTGATACACCTATGGAGGAATTAGAGCAGGAACCACAAGTAGTTGTGGAAGAGCAACCTGCTCAAGTAGAACAATACCAGCGTAGGTCGAGCAGGATACGTCACCAACCAGAGAGATATGGATATCTCATAAATGATCAAGGTGAAGTATTACTCATGGATCAAGATGAGCCTATAACCTATCAAGAGGCCATAACTGGTCCTGAGTCTGAGAAGTGGCTAGAAGCCATGAAATCTGAAATGGATTCCATGTACACAAACCAGGTTTAGACCTTGGTAGAGCCTCACGTAGGAATTAATCCTATAGGATGCAAGTGGGTCTTCAAAAAGAAGACTGACGTGGATGGTAAGGTACATACCTATAAGGCAAGACTGGTTGCTAAAGAAATTCATGGTGTAGACTATGATGAAACCTTTTCACCAGTTGCAATGCTTAAATCTGTTCAGATTTTACTTGCTATCGCTGCATATCATGATTATGAAATATGGCAGATGGATGTCAAGACTGCTTTCCTTAATGGGAATCTTCTTGAGGATGTGTACATAACACAACCTGAAGGATTTGACATACCCGAAGAAGCCCAAAAGATATGCAAGTTACAGCGATCAATCTACGGATTAAAGCAAGGTTCCAGAAGCTGGAATCTTCATTTTGATGAAACTGTAAAACAATATGGATTCATAAAGAATGAAGATGAGCCTTGTGTCTACAAGAAGGTTAGTGGGAGCATAATCATTTTCCTGGTATTATATGTAGATGACATATTACTCATTGGAAATGATATCCCTATCTTGCAACAAGTAAAAGCTTGGTTAGGGAAATGCTTTTCTATGAAGGACCTTGGTGAAGCAGCCTATATATTAGGAATCAGGATCTATAGAGATAGATCACAAAAGCTGCTTGGTCTAAGTCAGAGTACATACATAGACAAAGTGTTGGGACGCTTTAATATGCATGATTCCAAGAAAGGATTCATACCTATGCAACATGGCCTATGTCTATCAAAAACACAATCCCCTTCAACAAAGGAAGAAAGGGATCGCATGAATAAGATTCCATATGCATCTGCAATGGGATCTATCATGTATGCCATGTTATGTACTCGACCAGATGTCTCGTATGCTTTAAGTGCAACGAGTAGGTACCAATCTGATCCTGGTGATGCTCACTGGGTAGCTGTCAAGAATATCCTTAAGTACTTGAGAAGGACTAAGGACTCATTCTTGATATATGGAGGTCAGGAAGAGCTCGCGGTAATTGGTTACACCGATGCTAGCTTCCAGACAGATAAGGATGACTTTAGATCGCAATCTAGTTATGTGTTCTGCCTAAATGGTGGCGCTGTGAGCTGGAAAAGTTTAAAGCAAGAAACAGTTACTGATTCTACAACCGAGGCCGAGTATATTGCTGCCTCAAATGTAGCGAAGGAAGCTGTTTGGATCAAGAAGTTCATTAGTGAACTTGGCATAATCCCTAGCATTATGGACTCCATTGATCTCTATTGTGATAACAATGGTGCTATCGCACAAGCTAAGGAGCCTAGTTCTCACCAACGATCCAAACACATACTTAGGCGTTATCATCTCATTCGAGAGATAATAGATCGTGGAGATGTGAAGATATGCAGAGTACCTACACTTGACAATATTGCTGACCCACTAACAAAACCTCTTGCACAGTTGAAGCATGATGGTCATACTAGATCTATGGGTATTAGGGGTATGCCTGATTGGCTCTAGTGCTAGTGGGAGATTGTTGGTGTAAGCCCTAGAGGCCAATACTTTTGGTACTTGTATCAAATTATTTATTAATAATAAAAGGCATTTCTTTATTATGTTTGTTTTTCCAAAATGATAAAGTCCCTAGAATAGCTAGTTCGTTTAATGAAACATTAAGTATGACTTAATCATGAGATTCCATTAAACATAAGGACACTATTCTTAAAGCATCCATAGTCGAGCTTTAATGTGAAATGGGATAGCCTTAAAGCATTAAGACTATTATGTAGATAGACTGATGATCACATCTCATGGATCATGGATAAGGAGTTATCAAGTCTTGACATAGGTATGAATATTAGGAGTAATATTTATACTGGATTGACCCACTATGAGAGTACTACATAGAATGTTATGCAAAGTGTCATAAGTTACTCTCATGGTGATAGTGGTGTATACCGCCCTTCGACCTGAAACTACTATGTACCCTAGATGTAGAGTCAAGTACTTTATTGCTGATTAAACATTGTCCGTAACTGGACGATCATAAAGACAGTTGATGGGTACTTCACAAAGCATGCTGAGGGACATGAGTAGCCTAGATGGAATTTGCCCATCCTGCATAACAGGATAAATGTCTAAGGGCCCAATATTGAACTGGACAAGGATGACACGGTATATGCCTTGTGTTCAATATAGACATAGGGGCAAAAGGGTAATTGTACACACAAGTACTATCACAAAAGGTTTTGTTAGATCACATGACAATTTTGTGACTTGGGTAGCAGTGATGTGTTGCTAGATACCGCTCACTATTTATTATGTTAAATACATGATTTAATATAATTGCCAACGTCGCGAAATCCTACAGGGTCAGACACATAAGGACAGTTAGAGAAGAGATAGAGTAAATAAGGAACACCGTAAGGTACGGTGCACTTGAATGGAATACAAAATATGGTAAGGTACCATGTAATATAATAATAGTTATTATTAATTTTATAATAGTTATAAAATATAATAATAATAAAATTACATTTATTATAATAATAGTTATTATTAATTTTATAATAGTTATAAAATATAATAATAATAAAATTATATTTATTATAATAATAGTTATTATTAATTTTATAATAGTTATAAAATATAATAATAATAAAATTATATTTATTATAATAATAGTTATTATAATAATATAATAATATTATTATTGAGTTGGGCTTTTTAGCTTATAGCCCACACAAGTAGTTCTATAAATAGAACCCTTGTGCAGAAGCTCAAAGATGGTTGTTGTAGAAACCCTGGCCGTATTCTATTTTTCCTCTCCCTCACTCAAAACCTTCAATCGTAATAAGCTAGCACTGTGACTGAAGGAAGCTATTTGTGTGGACTGAGTAGAGGCGTTGTTCATCGTACAATGCTCGTGATCATCCATAGATTTGGAATCAAAGGTTTCATCGCCACAAGAGGTAACCTTTCTATCACAGATCATGATCTTTCGTAAGGATCTCTAAAGGGAAATTTTTGTTTTCCGCTGCGTTTAGATCGCAAATTTCTCTTCATTTCTGTATCGCTCAAAACCCTACTAAGGTAGTAAATGTCTCTTTCGACACCAATTTTATCCTCTTGAGCCAACATGCTCCCTAAAGTTTTGTCCGACACAGATATGTACAATCTCATACTCCTATTTCTACAAGGTGGTGCTAGAATTGGAGGATGACTCAAGTACTCCTTGATCTTGTCGAAAGCTTCTTGCTGAGCTTACCCCCATTCAAATCCTTCCTTGTTTAGTTGAAGCAGAGGTGAGAATGCTTGAGTTTTTCCGCTGAGGTTTGAGATGAATCTCCTTAAGAAATTGATCTTTCCCAGCAGTGACTGTAATTCCTTCTTTGTTGATGGCGCTTTCGCTTCCATAATGGCCTTAGTCTTATTCTGGTTTATTTCGATTCCCTTCTTGTGGACAACAAAGCCTAAGAAATCTCCCGCCTGCACACAAAAAGCATATTTGAGAGGATTCATTTTCAGACCATGGCTTCTCATCCTTTCGAAAGATTGTCGAAGATGGTCAATGTGATTCTTCCCTGAAACAGACTTTACAACAATATCGTCAATATAAATTTACATAAACGTCTCTATATAATCATGAAAGATCGAATTCATCGCTCTTTGGTATATTGCCCCAGCATTTTTTAGACCAAAAGGCATGACTACCCACTCATAGGTACCTAAGGCCCCTGGGCATCGATACGCCGTTTTTGGGACATCCTCCTCAGCAATGAATATTTGGTTATATCTAGAATACCCTTCGAGCATACTAAGATATTCATGGCCAGTGGCTGAATCGACTAGCATCTCCGTCACAGGCATTGAGTATTCATCCTTTGGGTTCGCAGCATTTGAATCTCTAAAATATATGCAAACCCTCAAACTACCATTATTTTTTATAACAGGTACAATATTTGCTAACCATTCGACATACCTGGCTGTTCGAATAAGTTTGCAACGAAGAAGCCTTTCGACCTCCTCCTTGATCTTCGAGAGAATTTTCGGTGCAAACCGCCTTGGATTCTGCTTGATTGGCTTCTTTCCAGACTTAATTGGCTGCTTCAATTTGACTAGATCTCTGCTTAAGTCAGGCATCTCGTCGTAATCCTATGCAGAGCATTCTTTAAACTCCTTTAACAACTGGATCACTTCAACCTTGAGTTGTGGGCTGATATTAACACTGATATATATTGTTCTTTTCGCTGCCCCCTCTCCCAAGTCGATCTCTTCCAGAGGATCTTGCGCTAACATTTTAATGTTGGCTGTCAGCGGATCCTTCTCGAAACCCAAAGGCTCGTCATCGTAGATGGTGTCGGGCCTTTGGCTTTGCACTTCATCCTGAACCTTATCAGGTGGTTCTGGATCGAAGTCCTTACCAGGACCTTCTTCGTTTAATCTTTTGTTGGCTTCGACAGCCATATGTTTCACCTCAGCCTCTAGGGCCATTTGTAGTTTGTTTTCGGCTATGTAAGCCGAAATCCTTTTAAGTGCTTCGAACTCAGGCATCATCGCCGAATTCGTTTCCCCATCCTGTAGGGTCGACTCCGGACATCCCTTCATATGCAAGGTCATCTTCTTATACGACCTCACAATCCCATTGAAAGCCATTTGTAGGATGCAAGTATAACGAACAGTATGCGTTGTCATCCGGAGTAAATGCAAAGTTGGTTGGGTTGCATGGAGCTATGTTAGCCAAGTGCTTTTCGAAATGGCGTCTGTCGACATGATTAATTGTATTCTTAAAATAAACTCGATCTGTTTCAATGTTTTCCACAATGTCGTCTGGGCGCCAGATAGTAATTCTCTGATGCATGGATGAAGGCACAACCCCTACCCCATATATCCATTCACGGCCAAGTAAGAGATTGTAGTTGGCTTTCGTTTCGACAACCATAAACATGGTCGATCTTGTAACGGTACATATGGTTAAATCGACCTGAATCACCCCCAAAGTAGTACCCATCTTTCCTTCATAGTTGGAGAGTACCATATTATGGGGCTTGGTATCGATGTCAAACTTCCCGATTTTTCCTCAGCATGAAGTGTGACATTAGGTTCACCATTGCACCACAATCTACTAAGGTTTTATTAACAAGAACGTCTTCAACCTTACCTGTAATGAATAGAGGCTTCAAATGACTTTTCATTGCCTCGTCTAGGCGTTCAAAGAACACATCCTGTTCCTCGACGCAACCGTTGTTTATCACATAATAGCACACAGGTTTATGTGCGGCCATTTCGATTTCAGTATTATTATCCACTTCTTCGACCTCAGTTATTTGGTCGAATTCCCTAGGGAGCATTGATACCACATTCACTATGATATCCAAAGACTACTCCGAACCTGAGATGAAATTGTCAGTAAGTATCTCATCCTTAGCAACTACTCAATCATGCTTTTATTTGGCTTATTGCTCATGTGTAGGAATTAACTTTCTCCCCACTAGCATTTTTTCGACAGGTTTTAGTTCCTCCCTGTCCGTCTTGTCAGTCGATAGGTTGGTACTTGATTCCGCCTTTGCCCCAGCCTCTCTCTAAGCCTTCCTTCGTCTTTGTTCCCTTCTCCATTGTGATCTGGACATGGGATTCTTTCCCTTATAGTTTTCTGAGATGTAGGCTGGCTGCTTTGAAGTCTGGAATTCTATGCGGTATGCCATTGATGAGCCTCTATCTACGTCGAAGCTTTGCCATTTTTGCTGGCTTTTTCCTTTGTTTTCGTTGGGTCTTGTCCACTTTCCATTAGAAATATCTGCAAGCAGCTTGAAAGTGGCGGGTCTTGCACCTTGGACCCTTGGCTTAGCCTGCTCCTGCTTCGAAGAAGATCTTCTTGGGTCGAAACCTCGTTGAACATGAGGGGCACTCTCTTCACGTCTTTGCTTGGCTTTCCTAACTCCTTCAAGGTTTTGGGCTGCCTTTTTATCGAATACAGCGCTGCATCGAGGACACAACATCACTTCTGATTTTTTTCTCTGGCACCTATGGAGGAAATCCATCAGAGTCTCCTCTTGTTTAGGGTAAGCTATTTTATTATGTTCTTCTTGTCGACGCTCCTCGTCGACTTCCATGGGGGTGTCTTGTGAGATTTCCACCATGTTGATATCCATGTTGACATCATCAATGATGTCTAACTTGTGTAATTTCATTTGAAGGCCTTCAGTAGCCTTGTCCATTCGAATGAAACCATCAGCAGTTTCTTTCGTTATCATCATTAAATTGGAATCCTCAGTGATTCCTCCATTAGAGTCTTCACTGACTCCCAAATCGAAACCATCAGTAGTTTCTTTGGCGAAGCCTTGAACATCCTCACTGGCAAAAAATTTCAAAAACTCCTGGTCAAGATCTTCAGTAATCCTGACCATAACAGCTCCATTGTTGAAGTCCTCAGTAACTTCGACCATGTTGACAGTGTTGTCGAAATCTTCAATAATCTCGACCATGTTGACAGTGTTGTCGAAATCTTCAGTAATCTCGACCATGTTGACTTCAGTTGGCTCTGTGTAATAAGCGTCGACAACTTGCAAAGGATCAAAGTCAATCTTCATCTGGCTCTTAGACTTATCTCTAAATTTCAATCTTCCTTCCTGGATAGCGCTTTGAACAAGATCCCTGAAAAGAAAACATTGAGAAGTTTTATGACCCAAGAAATTATGATACTTACAAAAACCTCTCTTTTTCCTTTGTTCTAAAGGAGGCATTTTAGCACCAGGAGGCACTATCATTTGACCATCCTTAACTAACAAATCGAAAATTTCGTCACATTTAGTACGTCGAAAGTGTAAGTTTTCTTATGAAATTTATCGCTTTTTTCTGGTTCGACAGGGTTCTTTCCGTTCGAAGGGGCCAAAACCTTACAAGAGTAAGGTGGACCTTGTTTTAATTCAGCAAGATCAATCTCGCTTTCGTCGAAAAATAATGACTCATTACAAGGTTTTTCATTTTCTTCATTGAATTCGACGTAGGATATTCTTTTATTTTTGTTTGCCCTAACCTTCTCTTTTTTTAGGCGTTCTAATTATCGAACCCTATTAGCCAATTGGTCCATATCCCTCAAGTATTGGGTATCTAGTTTCTTCCTAATGGAATAATCCAGGCCTCCAGCAGCCATTTCAACCAACTCATGTTCTGGTACTTGTGTAAAACATCTAGCCTTGAGAAGTCGAAATCTGTTCAAATAATCATCTATTGGCTCAGTAAATTTTTGGTTTATACTAGCCAACTCCTTTAGATTGATCTTAGTTTGTCCCATATAGAACTGCTCATGAAATAAACGTTCCAACTGGGTCCAATTGTGGATAGAATTTGGTGGAAACGTTGTGAACCAAGTAAAGGCATTCTTCGTAAGAGAACTTGAGAAGTATTTTACCCTAAGGTTATCATTATTTGAAATCTCCCCGACTTCTATCAAATACCTAGCCACATGTTCGACATTGGATTCAGTGGTGTCCCTAGAAAACTTGGTGAATTTGGGGACCTTCGTCCTAGGGGTAAATCTGACTGAAAGATATACTCTGACAACGGTGATGTGTAATTAGGCCTTCGAAGACCAAAGTTTACTCCATTTCGCACCATAATCCTTTCGACCATGGCTGCCAAATTATTATCTGCTGCCACGTCATTACGTCGAACCTGTTGTACGACATTGTCAGCGTTTTGGTTTCTATTTACCAAAACTACTCTTGGTTCTTCTCCTGCAGGAACATGTGGTTGATTCCTAAGAGGTTCGACTCTATATTGTTCGACTACTCCCTGGTTTACTAAATTCGCCAAAGGTATGTTACTTGGGTTTTGATGGAGTTGATTAATAGTAGGGTCCTCTTCGAAAACTGCCCATTGGTTTTCTACCATATATTCCCTTGGTGGATGTCGAGGGGGGTTTGGTACACCAAAGAAATCTGCAAGGCGCATCATCTGCGCTGCCATTTACTGATTAGTCTGGGTAGTATTCTGAATAAGAGGCTGAAAGATCACTCCCGTAGTTTGGGACATCATTTGGACCATTTGATGGTTACTCGCGTGCATTTGTTGCCTTAAGTATGTTGCAGTACTATTTGTCAAATTTGGCATTTGGGTTGAATATCCCATTCCTACAGATTGGTTATTTCGACCCATGTTAACCCCTGATCCTGACCCTTGTAGTGGCGAAGTCACTATGGGTTTTGTAAATACTGGAGGAGCATTCTATAAGTTTACCATCATCGAAGTTGGCATCCCATAAGGTGGGTCTTGACTAGGTAAAGACATAGAAAATCCAGGGGGAACAAATGGTTGGAAACTAGAATTCCCAACTTGGTGGGGGAGTCCTTGGTGGTCCCTTTGATCTGACATAATTCAAAATGGGTTGAGTATAAGAAATCGAATGTGTAGGGATCGAACTCGCCATGGATGGTATGGCTTCAGAAACAGGCGCTGAAACCGTTGGTCCCCCAGTCGAAGATCCTGAGGGTGGTTCTACATTAATACTGGGCGTTGATTGAGGATTCGAACTATTTGGTTGAGGGTTACTTTTCCACTTCTTAACAACATACAATGAATTTTTCGAAAGAGAAAAGACAATTGAATGCAGAATTATAAATTTTCAAAAATACATATTTTTTTTTAGAAAAAATACTTTGCACTGTCCCACTGGGCGTGCCAATTTGTTTACTGTGAAAATTAGCAAACAACCTCTGGTATACCAAATTAATAAGAAATTAGGTAACTTGCAGGATCGACCATACGAAATCCTAGGACATGTGCTAAGTAACTTAAAATGATATTTGGAAAAAGATTAACACTTCGACAGTATGCACAGTTTAAAGAAAGTCTACTTCGACAATGTTGAAGAAAAAGTAATGCAGGGAAATGATCGAAAGTACGTTGAAACTAACTTGCAAAAGTAAAGGATAAAAGATAAATTTGTGGGAAAAGATTAACTAAATTGCATTGAATAGGAAAAATGGTGTTACATCAAACGTACATTTCTTAAACACTCGTTTCTCTACATGCGGGTACTTTGAGTAATTGAAGAATTTGTACAAACTTGAATACACCAATCCTAACATTAAGACTTGTTAATTATAATAGTAAAAAATAACTACCCCTAACTGTCTACTAACTAGAGCAAGACAAATGGCATTCTGCATGTCTTCGTCCTTCAAATTCTCTCCACGTGTCTTCTACCATCAAATGGATAAGAACAAAGTTCCCTCCCATATTTGAACTCAAATCTTGAATCGAACGTCATCAGCAGCACCTCTGTCTAACAATACTTCCAAGTTGCTAAAAATATTTCTAAGTCCATAAAATATGTCTCTCTTGCACAAGGACACTTTCGACTAGAATATTTGGGAATACCATTACAGTCGAAATCTTCCAAAACTTCTCAAAAATTCCATTTCTTTGATCAATACTCTTAATCCAATGTCAGACGTCGAAATTAGGAGCTAACACATTGCCCCCCAAAAATGTCATTTTCGACATCATTGAAGAAAAAGGCATTTTTTGCTAATGTCATTCGACGCCTTATTCAGTCCTTGTGAATTTTCGACGTTTACTTATGGTTCCAACGTTACAAAACTGTTCACTTTCCTTTCAGCAGACCTATGACGTCATAGCCATCATTACCATATCTGACTCGTTCCCTCAAAGAGTGCAAGAATCTCCACCATAATCATGTTTCCTAGAGTCTAGGAAATCATGAGGGTAGGCATTAATTGCCGCCGTTTCATCAGAAATCATGGGGAGGACACACATCCCACTCCCAATTTTACCATTAAAGTAACTTCTACAACCGTTTCCACTCCTATCTTTATAAATACCCCTTTCAACAATTTCTTTCACTTTTTACGTTCTATCACTCTCAAATCTCCCAGAAAACTTCTCATTTTTCAAAAGAACTCATTTTCTTCATTCCATTATAACAATGGCTTCCTCCACACGATCAACCAAGGACGCTAACAAGACTACCAAAGAACCTGGCAAACCTGCAAGAGCTCCCAAGAAGGTCACTCAACTTCCTCCGTTCGAATCCATCATTGGTCCTGCCATGGTGGGAAATCAACAGTATTTACCTGAACCTCTTGCTGAAGAGAAAAGGAGAATCTATGCTTCCCAGGTACTTATCCCTTTAACTGTTATTGGTAAGCCTCTGGCTTTGTGTGGTCCTTTGTCTGACCCCACTGTTAATCTTAGTATGATTAGGGATTTCTTCCCTACTTACCATAAGTATAAACCCATAGGTCAAGCTGAAAAACCTAGGGCTAGCAACGAGGATCCTAAACCTGCTAACCAAGACAATCCTCCAACTGAAGAGGCCATTGATCTTAGGTATATGAACAATTTTAGGGTATTTAGGGCTAGTCCATCTTTGAAGAACCCCTCTGACTATTAAGGATGGTTGAATAAGTTAGAAAAAATAAAATCTGAAGTTTGGAAAGAAATGGGTATTTATGACTTAATCATGATGTCGAAAGTAGGACCTGAATATTGCTCGAACATGCTTGTTTCGTCCTTATATTTCTGGGACAACACACATTACACCCTCCATCTTCCATGTGGAATGATGACACCAACTCTGTTCAACGTAGCCGCTATCACAGGGCTCAAACCAACTGGAAACACTTACGACCCTGAGTTTATGGCTGATGATAGTATTAGTTTTTTGACCTCTAGGGCGGCGTATTCGACTTATATTGCACATTATCACGATAAGGACATAGAGGAGGTTTCAGATGTCGAACACATAGCTTTTTTAGCTCTATGGTTGTCTTGATGTGTCTTCTGTTCGAAGTCACTTCAAGTTGCTAGGAAATTCCTGACTATGGCGAACCAACTCCATGCTGGCCACGACCTTTGTCTGAGCGAACTGATTCTTGCTAACCTCTATGAGTCCATGAGCGAGGGCGTTACCCAACTCAAGTGTCTGGGTGACAAAGGAAATCTCCTTCTTTCTGGACCCTTCTGGCTTCTACAACTGTGGTTGAATGCTTCATTCGAAGTCTGTCTTCCCCACAAGAATCAAATTAATGAAGATAGCGACGAAGTGAAGAATAGGAGGTTAGAAGGTCCACGCCTGGCGAAGCTGACCCCTATTGATGATGGTCGACCCATTCAACAAACTTTTACCAACTTTATCATGATGTTCGCAAAACGTTATGACTTCACACCCCACATGGCTCCCTTCGCTGCAAGGAAATATGGTCCTAAGTGGTTCACAATGCCATTTCCAGCGCCGTAGAAGGCTCAAGAAGCAGAATCTACTGCGATTTGGGAAGCCTTTTTGACTCCTAGGGTTTTAACCCTCAGATTCAACCCCTCGAAGAGCCAAGTTACTTTGATTGCTTACCAATAAAATTTAGTCGCTCAACAATTTGGAATGGTTCAAGTTTTACCCAGACCCCTGTATGAGAAGAAACACCTCCTCCTCTACAACGCAGTTCACTTTGAAGCCGTAGCTATTAAGCAAATCGCGCGGTATGCTGGTCGACCACAGCTTCTTCCAATAGCTTTCGAACCAACCATTCTCTGCGCCTAATAATTTGATGACTGGTGGAAAACTTATTATGCAGAGGAATTTTTCGACGTGTCTGCTTTTACACACCACATTAACAAGGGTTTCCTCTCTGTGCAGGAAAGAGTGAAGAAAGGTACTTCGATGCATATTAAAGAAATCCAAGCCTTCCAAAAATACTTTGAAACTGTTTATCGACCAGATGACCTTGGTCGAACCGTCCGCGACACAGCTGAGACATTGTGTGTTAAATAAATAATGGGAGACTCAGAGTTAGTCATAAAATAATTCACAAAGGAGTATAAGCGTGTTAAAGAAAAGCTTATTATGTACTTTGTAATAGCCAATCGATTACTGAAAAAGTTCGAAGTAGTGAGCATTCGACACATACCTCGACTTGGGAATCAAATGGCTAATGACTTGGCTCAAATTGCTTTCGGGTATAAAAATTTGAAGGAATTTTTTTTAAAGAAAATGGAGAACTTAAAGATCCCTTCGTACGTTCCTCCTGAGAAACGGTATGAAACAACTTTTAATATGTTTCCTCCCAAATTCCTTCGACTGCCAAACACTTACTTTGGAGTGGCTCTTGCCCCTCCATTTCCAGACTGGTTCGTCTGTGGGGATTCTATAAAAATCTTTCGCCAACAATCAAAACCAAAAGCGCAGCGCGTGGTTCCGACCAAACATACACTAGACAGTTTCAAAGGGCATCTTCTTATTGGGATCAAAGATGTTCGCATCAAATCTGAAATATATGAAGGTGTGGAATGGGAGGATTTCGACCTAACATTTATTTATTTATTTTATTTCACATATAAAAATTATCTTCTATTTTCCTTTAGCCGTGAAAATTCCGCCAAAGAAACCACCAGTTAGGAAACCTGCCGAAGTAAAAGAAGAAGGAGGAAGTAAAGAAGCAACAACAACAAAGGTATTTCGCACCCCTTATTGATTTTTTCGCTTTTCATATATTCCATTATTTTCTAACATCTTCCCTTTCAGGGCGCTCGAAAGCTACCTCCGACTCCCCAGAAAAGAAGGCAAATGAGGATGCGGTTGTGGTAGTCGAATAGGATGATAAAGATCTATCTCCGACTACTGAACAACCACATAACAAAAAGAAGAGGCAACTCAAGATGAGCGAAGCCTTTGCTCAATCTCAAACAAAATGTATAAAGGCCCCGACAAAGAAACCCACTAACTTAACCATTTTGGAACCGACTCCTGCAGAGATGTCGAAGAAGGCTGCAGACCAGCCTGAAAGTGACAACTCAAGCCCTGGGGCTGAAGCTCCTAAGGTACCAATTTTTACACCTCATTATATTATTAGTAATCTAATTCGACTACTGACTTAGATTATTTTTCAGGATGATGCAGGAGTTTCTACTCAGCTAGCTGCCAAATTGAACAACACATACTCCTCAATAGTGAAGGCGAACCAACGTATCATCCCACTTCTGCAAAGGATTTTGAGAAGAGCTCGATGAGCGAAATAAACCAAATAGTTGGGGAACAACGCAAAAATTCGCCACCCAAGACCACTACTCAAAATTCTCACACCAGTGGCTCTGAACACGAAGGTGATCAAGAAAAGGACATGGAAACTGAAGGAGTTACAAAAGTGGATAACCCTCACATCCCTGTCGAAGAGGAGGTTGAAGATGGATCCCCAAGAGTCGAACGTATGGATGTCACTCAGCAAGATCTAGATGATGACATGGAATAAAGGGAAGCTCGCTCTGCATTTCAGAACTATTCGATGCCTATTGAGGAATTCATGGATGACCTTGAAAATGTCGAAGATGATGATGACCAGGAGGAAGAAGAGGACGAAGGCACTCATGATGAGACAATCGTCGAACCGAACCCTAATCCTGGTCCTTCGAATGCGAAAGATTCACGCAGCGCCTTTGTGACCCTTTCTGTAGAAGAACTAGAGGCCTTGAAAAAGAGAAACCCTCGTGAATACCTGAAGGCTTTGATTGGCTCAAGAGGGAGTTCGTCTGAAAAAATTCTCAGCTCTCCTTCAGTGAGAGAGTTTGATAACGAGAAATCGTATCGTATTTTATGGCTCATTACGCATTTGTTTCGTTCATTTTATTCGAGTTTTATTAGCATTTAATCATGTTTTATGTGTTTTACAGTTGATAGCTTCGTCTATGGAAAAATCGGGAAAAAGATCGGAAAAGAGCAAAAGAAGAAGAAAATTCTGCAAAAAATTAAAGATGCTGCACTTTACTGATATGGAGCTCGCCATCAAGGGATGGAGTTCGCCATGACCTTGTCTGCCACGTCAATTATAAAGGCCAGGACCATGGCGTTCGCCATGGCCTGGTGGCGTTCGCCATTGCTGCGCCATTGTAGAATTTTAAAACAACAACTGTTATGGGCAGTTTTGCTTCTCCTGATTTCCCTCCACTTCTCATGCACGTTTTGGCAGTTATCTCAGACACTTTGCTCTATATATAGGACCTTTCACTCTTGTATTAGACACCCAATTTTAGACGCGGAAGCTCTGTCTAATTCCGTTTAGGTAAATAACTACTTTTAGAGCGACAATTACTCACATCAAGGAATTGTTGCAAAAACTCTTGTAATTTACTTTGCTGTTGTATTTCTGATTTCGAACAAGCCTTTCGGTGTTTCCCTCTTGCAATTCAAGTTCAGTTTTAATTTCTACAGGTTATTAATTCTTACTTGTTTTAATTTTGAAATTTAAATTCTTGTCTTGTATGCTATGTATGTTTCCATGTTAATTACCAAAATTATGCTTGTAAATAAACCGAAATGCCTTGCTAAATACTGTTTGAGTTCGGCGTGTGAAGATCGTCGTTACCGACGGGACTCCGTAGAAAATGTAGGCGCGACTTTATTTGATTGCATACTAATTTTGGTTTTTGTTTATATTCTTCATGTTTTATTATTCCGACACGAAAGTGACGGATATGCTAAGTTCGGACTGATAGCGCGAGAGTGTGAGGAAAGAACAGATAGTAGAAACTAAGTACCGATCTTAAAAATAGCGAGAGCGCTTTAGGCATCATTTAGGATTTCATTAGCTTCTAAAATACAATTTTTAATTAAAACGGACGAGCGAGAGCAAAATTCTGCGGTTGTTAGGTGTGGCTTTTTTCGATAGCGCCAGAGTGTGAGGCAGAGTCTTTAAGTTAGTACGTCCTACGGAACGAAGTGCAGTCATAATTAGCACTCGACTTCTATAAGTCCCTTAGGTACGCGGAATCCACATTCCGGACTTGATTTTAGTATTATTTCCTAAAACCTCTAGAATTAGTAATTTTCCTTTTCCTTGCAAATTCCGTAAACTCTTAGCCTTAGCTTTACACTGCAACTATAGATTGCATTAGTTTGATTATTCCTTCCCTGTGGGTTCGACAACCTTATTTAAAACTAAGCGAACAACTGTATACTTGCAGTCTTAGCTCGACGGTCACATTAGTGCCTTCGATACGCATCAAGTTTTTGACACCGTTGCCGGGGAAGACTGATTTAGTCAATATTGTGAATCCTTTGTTGTGCAGTATAAACTAAGGCACCAAAATTTTTCCTTTTTCTCAAATTCGCCGATTGTATGCCAAACACTCGTTCTAAAGGCAACAAGCTTGAGCAACCAATTGACGGTATCGAACGTTTCATTAACTTAAGATGTCGAATTAACGAAATTTGGATTAAGTATAATCTTCCTGAACCTGAAATCTCTTATCCCGAATTACCGATACCCATGGCTGAGAACCCGCCAAACCGTCTTCTTAAGGATTACACTGTCCCATCGCAAGATGAACCACATAACAACATTGCTTCCCCTGCCATTATTCGAAACGATTTTGAACTGAAACCTTCACTGTTACAAGCCGTTCAATAGGACCAATTTTCTGGAAGTTCCACGGATGACCCGAACCTTCATTTATCGATGTTTGTGCAATATGTTGATACCGTAAAAGCAAATGGTGTTTGTAATGAAGCTATACGACTACGTCTTTTTCCTTTCTCTTTGAGAGATAAATATAGAGCTTGGTTCCAGTCTCTACCATCCAACTCTATCACTACGTGGGACGAGTTGAAGAAGGTCTTTTTAGCCCGATACTTTTCGCCGAGTAAAACTGCTATGTTGAGAGCCCAAATTAACGGATTTAGGCAGAAAGACAATGAATCTCTTTTCGATGCTTGGGAAAGATACAATGACATGTTAAGGCTATGCCCGCACCATGGACTTATACAATGGTTGATAATCCATACCTTCTATAATGGTCTTCTTTGCAACACAAAGCTGAATCTGAATGTTGCAGCTGGCGGCGCTTTGATGGACAAACCGTATGAAGACGCTTATCAACTCATTGAAAATATGGCTGAAAACCACTTCCAATGGGTAGGTGAGAGGACTCCGACAGAAAAAACCCGCTACGAAGAATGGAATGTACGAAGTTAACAGTCTGGACCGTGTCAGTGCTAAAGTGGATACGCTTACTCAAAAGATAGAAAGTTTGACTGTAGCTCCAGCAGCCATCGTGGCCGATGTGATGCCGTATTGTGAATTATGCGGAACCCCTGGACTTAGTAACTCTTAATGTCATTTACTAGCCGGTATTCCTACCGACCAAGTGAATTATGCCAAGGAAACCCGTAATCAAACACATATAATCCTGGCTAGAGGAATCACCCGAATTTCTCATATAAAAACTACAATGCTTTGTTTGCCCCAACTCAAGCACCAGCTGTACCTCCAGGATATCAGAAGGGAGCAGCCACTGCCCCTCAAGCGCCAAGAAAGTCAAACGTTGAGGTTTTACTAGAAAATTTCATCGCAATACAAACCCAACAAAATAAAGAGTTTGCCAACCAAAATGTGCACACAAGTGAATTGTTGAAGCAGATGGCCACTAAGCTTGATGCCATGGCTACCAATAACAAAATGTTAGAAACCCAAATCTCTCAGATAGCCCAACAACAAGCAACTGTAGCAGCCCCTGCAGGAACATTTCCTGGACAACCACAACCAAACCCGAAAGGACATGCTAATGTTATTACGTTACGAAGCGGGACTGAACTAGATGGACCAGTGGATCAAAGGCTTCAAAACCCTCCCGTGTATCAGAATCCTGGTAAAGGAACCGAAAAGGTAACGGAACCGAAAGATGACAAAAATGACAAAAGTGAAGAGGCCGAAGAGAAAGAAACACCTTATGTGCCTCCACCACCATATAAACCACCAATACCTTATCCACAAAGGCTTGCTAAGCCTAAAAATGAAGGACAATTCAAAAAGTTTATGGAGCTTCTGAAACAACTCAATATTACCATACCTTTCACAGAAGCTATAACACAAATGCCTTCGTATGCCAAATTCCTTAAAGAAATCCTGTCAAATAAGAAGAAGCTCAAGGATAATGAGACCGTTAAGCTCACTGCTGAGTGTAGCGCTATCATCCAAAATAGCATGCCTCCTAAACTGAAAGACCCAGGTAGTTTCTCGATACCTTGCGTAATCGGAAAGTACGTCATAGACAGGGCTCTATGCGATTTAGGAGCCAGTGTAAGTCTAATGCCCTTATCCATCTGGAAAAAGCTCGAATTAGGAGAATTGCGACCAACGAAAATGTATTTACAACTAGAGGACCATTATGTTAAATTTCCTATAGGTATGCTAGAGAACGTGCCCGTTCGTATAGGACAATTCTACATTCCTACTGATTTTGTGGTAATGGATATCAAAGAGGATTCCAACATTCCTATTATATTGGGAAAACCATTTTTAGCTACAGTCGGAGCGATCATTGATGTCAAAGAGAATGTTAAATTTATTCTGGCCCAATTTTTGAAAGCTCCCGCTATAGATGATTCATTTTGTTTTCTCGACGTCATCGACGAATGTGTAAAAGAAGTGGAGATGGAATCATTTAAGTAAACGGAAATACTAAAGATTCCAGCTCCTCCTATACTCGAAGACGATAATTGGCGTGAGCCATACGTACATGACAGTCTGAGAGAATGCTTAGAACTAACACCCGATCCAATACCATGCCCGAAGAAACCTTATGTAGAACTTAAGACACTACCCAAAAATCAAAGGTATGAGTTACTAGATACCGAACTGGAACAACCAGTGATAGTTAACGCTGGCTTGGGACAGATAGAGACCGAAAGACTTCTGCATGTTCTAAGAAAGTATCATAAAATGCAGAGGTACATCATTTCAGACCTTAAAGGAATAAGTCCCTCTATATGCATGCATTACATTATGCTCGAAGAAGATTGTAAGACCTCTAGGGATCCCCAAAGAAGGATAAATCCTATCGTAAGCGATGTAGTTAAAAAAGAGGTACAAAAGCTACTAGAAGCCGGAATCATATACCCGATATCTGACAGTAACTGGGTTAGTCCTGTGCAGGTTGTGCCAAAGAAGGGAGGTGTTACGGTTGTTGGCAATGAAAAAGGCGAATTCATTGCCAAGAGAACTCAAACTGGATGTAGAATGTGTATAGACTATAGAAAGCTGAACAAAGCCACTCGAAAAAATCATTTTCCTTTACCCTTTATAAATCTAATGCTTGAACGATTGGCCAAACATTCTCACTTCTGCTATTTAGACGGATATTTAGGATTTTTCCAAATTCCTATCCATCCTGACGATCAAGAAAAGACTACATTTACATGCCTTTATGGTACGTTCACCTACAGACGAATGCCGTTCGGACAGTGTAATGCTCCCGCGACCTTTCAGTGATGCATGATGGTGATTTTTGCCGACTTTATAGACAATATAATGGAAGTGTTCATGGATGACTTCTCTGTCCGTGGGGGAAGTTTTTAAGGATGTTTATCGAACCTAGAGATGGTACTCGAACGATGCATTAAAGTAAATCTAGTGCTGAATTGGGAGAAATGCCATTTCATTATCAGAGAAGGAATTATGCTTGGACATGTAATATCTAATTGAGGAATTGAAGTAGATAAAGCAAAAATAGAAATCATATAAAACCTTCAACCTCTGAAAACAGTTAGAGAAATTTGAAGTTTTCTAGGACACGCCGGTTTCTACCGACGATTCATTAAAGATTTCTCTAAGATAACTAAACCACTAACGGGTTTATTAATGAAATATGTTGAATTTGTATTTGATGAGGATTTCTTGAAAGCATTCAAACATTTAAAAAAGGCTCTCATAACTGCACCTATTATGCAACCGCCCGATTGGAGTAGACCATTCAAAATAATGTGTGATGCTAGTGACTATGCTGTTGGTGCTGTCTTAGGACAAAGAAAGGATAAAAGGCTTCATGCCATATACTATGCTAGTAGAACCTTAGACAGTGCACAGATGAACTATGCTACCACAGAAAAAGAACTCATAGTTGTTGTGTTCGTTTAGATAAATTCTGTTCTTACTTAGTGGGAGCGAAGATAGTTGTCTATACCGATCACGCCGCGATTAGGTATCTGTTGAATAAGAAGGATGCTAAGCCGAGACTTTTAAGATGGATCTTGCTTTTGAAAGAGCTTGATATGGAAATCAAAGATAAGAAAGGAACCGAGAACGTAGTAGCAGATCACCTTTTTAGAATTGAGGATCAAGAACCTGAGCGAGTACCCATCAATGACGATTTTCCATATGATAGAGTTGTAGCCAAGTTGGAAAACGAAAGAAAAATGAGTGAATGCTCTTCAATTTATTATGACGCAGAAACATATGAAGTAGTGGAATCAATATGCTCAAAGACCACACTGTCGTGGTACGCTGACTTTGTCAATTACCTTGTAGCTGGAGTACTTCCACCAGATTTATCCTACCAACAAAAGAAGAAATTCTTCCATGGTCTCAAACATTATTATTGGGATGAGCCCCTGCTTTTCAAGCGAGGCGCCGATGGAATTTTCCGTCGATGTGTCCCTGAATCTGAAGTTGAAGATATTATATCTCATTGCCACTCTGCACCTTATGGAGGGCATGCAAGCATTTCAAAGACTTTTGCGAAGATTTTACAATCTGGCCTATTCTGGCCTAGCCTTTAGATGGACGTCCACATAGCTGTCACAAATTGCGACCGATGCCAACGCACTGGTAACATTTCTAGACGCGATGAGATGCCGCTAAGAGGTATTTTAGAAGTAGAAGTCTTTGATGTTTGGGAAATAGATTTCATGGGCCCTTTTCTGTTATCCTTTGGCAACAAATATATACTCGTTGCAGTCGATTATGTTTCGAAATAGATCGAAGCAATAACTTCTCCTACAAACGATGCACGAGTAGTCATAAGACTCTTTAAGAATGTAATATTTCCTAGATTCGGTGTGCCAAGAGTTATCATTAGCGACGGTGGATCCCATTTTATCTCGAATATTTTTGGGAAACTATTGCTTAAATATGGAGTGCGACATCGAGTAGCAACACAATATCACCCTCAGACGAGTGGACAAGTGGAGGTTTCCAATAGAGAGATCAAGCAGATATTAGAGAAGACAGTTGCGATGTCTAGGAATGATTGGTCTGCAAAACTTCATGAAGCTCTGTGGGCTTATAGAATAGCGTACAAAACTCCGATAGGAACCACCCCATTCAAACTAGTTTATGGCAAATCATGTCATCTACCTGTCGAACTTGAACATAAGGCTTATTGGGCCATTAAGACCCTGAATATGAACTATACGGCGGCAGGAGAGAAAAGAATTCTTGATATCCATGAACTAGAGGAACTTAGGTTGGACGTGTATGAAAATTCCTGGATCTATAAGGAGAGAACCAAACAATGGCATGACAGATGAATAACTAGACGATAATTCAACCAAGGTGACATAGTTCTCCTTTTTAATTCTCAACTAAAGCTGTTCCCTGGTAAACTTCGTTCCCGATGGTCTGGACCTTTCAAAGTTGTAAGAGTTATCCAAAGCGGAGCAGTGGAAATTAAAGGGAAATCTGACGAGACCTTCATTATTAATGGGCAGAGACTGAAACACTACCATAACATAGAAAACAAAGATTTCTGCGTAAGTTATAAGTTGGAGGAGCTACCCGCTTCTTCGAAAGACTAGTTCGACCCTGATGTCGAGCGAAAGACATTAAACAAGCGCTGCGTGGGAGGCAACCCGTGACTCTTAGTTTTTTAGACTTTTCCTCAGTTTTCTTTTTATTTCTCTTTATTATCTCCCCCTGTGTCTGTATGTTATTATACTATTATTATTAGTATCACTATCATTATTACTATTATTATAACTATTATTTTTTGTTTTTGACACCTTCGCGATACAGTTCATTGATAGTGTACTCTTTGTCTATTTTCAGGCTAGCTTAGCTTAGGATAGCTTTCACTAACTTAGAGTATGGATCACAATGCTGATGTGGAGATTGTATTTAGGGATGACGCTCAGAGACGCAGATTTGACATTCTGGTTCAGGGGGAATTGGTAATCCCTATTTACCCTGATGGTCGTACCTTGACCTCCTTAGCATTGAGGGACAATGTGATGTACCTGCTCGACCGGATTGGTTGGGTGAACTTTGGTGTGAGGCACAAATATAGTCCTTATCGTATGCTGACCCTATAGTTTCTTAGCTCATTGTATTATGATCCAAGCCGAGGTCTTGGATTTGGCCGAGGCTTGGCTACATTCAGGTTGTTTAACACCAAACACCGTTTTACCCACCACGAAATGGCTAACTTGTTAGAGTTTCCTAATGGACCTGAAGCTTATTCAGTGACACTTGATGATGATTTTACTGCCCTTGACTACTTTTGGGGGACCATTACTGGTAACTACCATCCCGAACCTGACACTATGTTCTCTAGTAACATACATAACCCTGCTTTTAGGTACTTTCACAAGATTTTGGCTCACAGCCTGTTTTGTAAGGAAGAAAATATCACCTCTGTTTCCAAAGATGAATTATTCATTATGTACTGTGCTTCGCAGGGAAGGCATGTGAATGTTGCTTCCTTTATGTTGGCTAGCTTGAACCGCATTGCTCAAGCGACCAATGGTGCTATCCTTGCTAGAGGTTTAGTGACCATGATTGCTGAGGCAATAGGTTTTCATTACCAACTTAACCGCATCTGTGCTTATGGAGGCATCCGTCCGATGCACTTGAATTTATGTTTTAACCTTGGCATGTTGGCTAACCTAGGACCAGCTGAGTTTGAATTCCTAATTAACAACAAAGTGGGCCATAATTTTACCTTGCCTAACCATGAGAGGACAAACATGCATAATAGGAACAATTGACTTTATGACCTTGAGGAAGAGAGTGAATCACCAACACCACCCCAAAGCCCACAGCCTTATGAGATACTTAATGCCAATCCCTCTGATTCCACTTCACACGTCTCTGGAGCTCGTGTAGATTATGCTGCTGCCATTGGTGCTCTACAGTGCCAAGTGGACACCCTTAGGGATGAGATCACTTTCATCCGAGGGGACCTCATTGGATTCATGGACGTTGCTAATGAACAGTTTGACCATTTATTCCAGCAAGTCCATTCTTTCACTAGACATTTTAGCAAATGAGTTATGATTTGTACCGATGGAGTTCTTGTTGCTTTTATGATTTAGTTTATTCTGGTTTTTATTGTATTTTCATTCAGTTGTAATTTTCACTCTTTGTATTGTCGATTCGTCGGCAAAGACATGATGTTATAGTTTTTGAATTAATGTTATTTCTCGTTTGTGTTTCTTTGGTTGTTTCGTAAATTTTAATGTTCATTTTATTTTTTTTCTGCAATCTTAATCTCGTTCTCCAATTGGACTGATGTATTATGTGTGTTTTAATTTCTAAAAAAAATCCAAAAACAGATTGTTCTTAGCTAAAAACTGAATTCTGCGCAATTCTGCTTAATGGCGCTCGCCATGGCATGATGGCGTTCGCCATCAGTCTCTTCAATTTCAAAATTTTAATGTTAAACACATGGCGTTCGCCATGTGCTTAATGGCGTTCTCCATGGAGACGCAACTTGCAGATTTTTCTGCACGTATTCTGTTGTAGAAAACGCGCAGACTTCAAATGAAGCCCTTCCAACTTCCCTACACATCAGTAACCACCCAAATAACTACCGATTAATTATCCCATTAACCCCTAACCACTCATATACCGTTTATTCTTCTATTTAAACCTTCCAAAAAACCATTCTTCATCATCACCAACATCATTCTCAAACTTCTTACTCTCTGTTCTAGTTTCCAAACTCTCCAAACCTTTCCGAAAAAAATTCACAATGCCTCCTATAGTTGCTTGCGACATTGATTACATGGGAATCGAATTTCCCAAAGGTATCCTTGGTGAGAGACAGAGGGCTGTTTTTCACAAAATCTATAAGAGACCTGTCGAAGCCACGCGTTATGCTCATATAGATACTGTTCGTGCACTAGGATTGTTCGACATCATCAACTGGATGCTAAATAATGTAGGTTTGTCTCACTTTTTCTCTAATCTGAGCCAAACTTTTACTAGACAAACCTATGAGTTCTTGAGTTAGTTCCAATACTTGCATGACCTGTCCCGTACCACTGGCACCGCGAATTTTAGGATGCTCAATAGAGACTATTCGCTGCCACTAGAGAGAATATGAGAGATTTTTTAGTTTCTGAGTGGGGAAGAGTACGCTTGTCTGGCACCGCTCGAAAGCGAGTGGGAAGCCAATGCGTTAGGCTTCTGGCGCCAAATCACTGGCAAGACCGTTACCTCATGGGAAGGTCTAAAGGCCACTTCCATTCATAACCCAGCGATTAGGTACTTCTATCGCATTCTTGCAAACACTATCTTTGGGAGAGAAAACACAGGAAATGTGAATTCTAAAGACTTATTTTTTATTCATTGTGCATTGTCGGAAACAAAGGTCAATCCCGCACCTTTCTTGTTGGCTCACCTTTCTTCTGTTGCTAGTCGGTCCGGTGGTCACATTTGTGTAGGAGGAGTGATTACCTCCATTGCTATGGCTCTAGGACTAGAACCTGAGTTGGATGCCCTCGAAGGATTAGCCGCCGCTTTTGTTGACTTAGATTACTGTCGCAATATGCGACTTATCAAGAATGTGCCAAGCGGCAAGTATAGGCTCATGATTAGGAATAGGGAGGTGAGGAGTGTAGATTTACCATGTGCTTCGCGCATTAATGTGCGTATTAGCACAAATTGGCTATTTGATACAGAGGCCCCGAACTTTGATGATGAAGCTAGAGATAGGGCTTATGCTGAGACCATGTGATTTGCACACCAGCCTAGCCCCCGTGCCAATGCTGACATCCCAGGTTCGGGTCACATAGCACACAGAGCACACACCGCACCCACTATTTATGACCAAATTTTAGGTACCTACTAGCCTCGGGAGGAGTACGACTATGTTGCTATTCGGACCAGTTTGGATGATATTTTGTCCGAACTGCGGTATCAGAATGACAGGGAGACGGAGTGTGACTTGCTGCTACAGAACTTACAGCATCAGCCGAAGGATATCAGAGTTGCTGTAGATCTTGCCAATCAACAGCAGGTTGACTTTGCAGAGCGTATCGAGCATGATATGGCAGATCTGAATGAGCAGATGGAGGGCGTGAGGGTGCAGGTTACCTCTTTGAGGGAGTACGTTCAGCATGTTCCTAACCCTCTCATTGGCAGAGGTATTGGACGACACCGCGACCGAGGCCGTCCTCATTGATTATTCCAGGTTCTTCCACTCCTTTTTCACCTTGTACTAAAACATTAGGGACAATGTTTGGTTCAAGTGCGGGGGAGGAGTTTTACTTGCTTTGTTTTTCGTTATTTTCATGCTTTCTAGTTAGTTTCTTTTATGTCGAGTTGTTTATGCGTAATTAAGTCTTATTGTACTTTACCTTTTCCTTTCATTAGAAAAATTCCCTTAAGATTTATAAAAAGCAACCCCAACAAAAAAAAATTCCATCCGAATCTATTGCATGACATTTTTTCACCTTTAGGCTTTGTTATTTAGACTTGGGAAAGTATTGACATTGTCGGTACCATTTTAGCACCCTAGACTCCCTAAGTATGCGGTACCAATCTAAAATAACCATTATGCTGAGACCTTGATTTTCGAGTTTCTATAGTAGTCTCTTGAGTAGTTTATGTTAGCGGTCAGCACCATCCCAAAAACACATGCTAAGTAATGAACCGATGCAAATATGTGGTGATCTCGAAAAAAATTGATAATAATTTCCATTGTATTGTAGAAAGCGAATGAAAGAATTCGTTTCCTTCTAAGTTAGGTAGCCCTCACCCGGCCATTTAGCCCAACGGATCGGATTCTGGAAATTCTAAAAGAAAAGAAAAAGAAAAGAAGAAATGATACAAAAAGTTGAAAAATCGAGATCATAAACACTAACAGGTTCACTTACCATGCAAATGTAAGGATAACGGGCTTAATCTGATCACGCGATAATGAAAGAGAGGGAAAAAGAGGCAAGGAATATAGGTCGAGTTATAATGGTACGCTTTAGATTAGTATTGCATAGGGGGGAGTTTTGGTCCGCAAGTGCGGAAGTGTGACATTACGGTATCCTCGTTTGTCGAAGTCTAGTACCTATCTTTTAGCATAAGTCTATTGGTTGTGCTTCATTTTATTGTCGTGTTGTGTTTCTAATTAAGTCGGGAATTTGCTTGAGGACAAGCAAAAGTCTTTGTGTGGGGGAGTTTGATAACGAGAAATCGTATCGTATTATATGGCTCATTATGCATTTGTTTTGTTCATTTTATTCGAGTTTTATTAGCATTTAATCATATTTTATGTGTTTTACAGTTGATAGCTTCGTCTGTGGAAAAATCGGGCAAAAGATCGGAAAAGAGCAAAAAAAGAAGAAAATTCAGCAAAGAAGTGAAGATCTTGCACTTTACTGATATGGCGCTCGCCATGACCTTGTCTGCCACGTCAATTAAAAAGGTCAGGATCATGGCGTTCGCCATGGCCTAGTGGCATTCGCCATTGGTGCACAATTGTAGATTTTAAAAACTGCAACTGTTATGGGCAGTTTTGCTTCTCCTGATTTCCCTCCACTTTTCATGCACGTTTTGGCAGTTATCTCAGACACTTTTCTCTATATATAGGACCTTTCACTCTTGTATTAGACACCCAAATTTAGATGCAGAAGCTCTGTCGAATTCCGTTTAGGCAAATAACTACTTTTAGAGCAACAATTACTCACATCGAGGAATTGTTGCAAAAACTCTTGTAATTTACTTTGCTGCTGTATTTCTGATTTCGAACAAGCCTTCCGGCATTTCCCTTTTGCAATTCAAGTTCAGTTTTTATTTCTACAGGTTATTTATTCTTGTTTTTATTTTGAAATTTAAATTCTTGTCTTGTATGCTATGAATGTTTCCATGTTAATTACCAAAATTATGCTTGTAAGTAAAACCGAAATGCCTTGCTAAATATTGTTTGAGTTCGGCGTGTGAGGACCGTCATTACCGATGGGACTCCGTAGAAAATGTAGGCGCGACTTTATTTGATTGCATGCTTGTTTTGGTTTTTGTTTCTATTCTTCATGTTTTATTATTCCTACACGAAAGTGAGGGATATGCTAAGTTCGGACCGATAGCGCTAGAGTGTGAGGAAAGAACAGATAGTAGAAACTAAGCACCGATCCTAAAAACAGCGAGAGCGCTTTAGGCATTATTTAGGATTTCATTAGCTTCTAAAATACACTTTTCAATTAAAACGGGTGAGCGAGAGCAAAATCCTGTGGTTGTTAAGTGTGGCTTTTGTCGATAACGTGAGAGTGTGAGGCAGAGTCTTTAAGTTAGTACTTCTTACAGAACGAAGTGCAGTCGTAATTAGCACCCGACTTCTACAAGTCCCTTAGGTATGCGGAATCCACATTTCGGACTCGATTTTAGTATTATTTCCTAAAACCTCTAGAATTAGTAATTTTCCTTTTCCTTGCAAATTCCGTAAACTCTTAGCCTTAGCTTTACACTGCAACTATAGATTGCATTAGTTTGATTATCCCTTTCCTGTGGGTTCGACAACCTTATTTTAAACTGCGCGAACAGCTGTATACTTGCAGTCTTAGCTCGACGGTCACGTTAGTGCTCTCGATATGCATCATTTTCCAACATGTTTCTTAATTAAATTAATCACTACTTTATTCGCTGCTTCGACCTGACCATTAGCCTGAGCATAATAAGGTGTAGAGGTTAATAGTTTGAAACCAATTTCTTTAGCAAATTCTTGCATTTTCCGACCAGTCAACACTGATCCTTGATCCGTTGTAATAGTTTCTGGGATTCCAAAAATATTTGTCTCCCGGAAAGACGTTGTGGGAAATATTCCTCATGATAATGACCATATGGTCATAAAAGGGCAATGTAACGACTGGGAGATCAAGCGGGTATTGATCGAACTAGGATGTTTTGATGACATCCTATATCGAGACATTTTCGATTGACTTAAACTTGATCCATAAAAGCTCTTATCTTTCAGAAGATCTCCAGTAGGCTTTTCAAGTGAATACGTCCATATGAAAGGCTATATCACTCTAAAGATGGTATTCAGACTTAAGGAGGACGCCAAGATCATGAAATTTATGTATTTCATGGTAGATGCTTCATGCTCGTACCGTATCATCATTGAGCGGTATACTTTCAATCTCATGGAGGTCGTCATGTCAATTCTAAAACTGAGCATGAAATATTCATTACCAAATGGTCGTATCGGCATGATCTAAGGGGATTAATAAACTACCTGAAGATGTTACGAAGACAAATTGACGATCATAAGGAGGACTATGGTTGTTGTTGTGGCGCCGCAACCAGACACCAGTGGGGTGAATTTTGTAGATTTGGACCCGGAAATAGATCCTGAAAAAGAGAGACTCATACCCACTAAGGACCTAAAAGAAGTCTAGATCGGACCTCATAAATTCCACAACACCAAACTTGGCACATCAATGACAAATGCAGAAGAGAAAGACATGGTCGCCTTGCTTAGGAAAAATATCGACTTATTTTCTCAGGCTTCTTCTGATATGCTCGGGATAGACACGAGGGTTGTTTCAAATCGCCTCACAATCAATTCCACTGTAAAACCAGTAACACGGAGAAAATGCAAGGTTGATGAAAAAAACAGTTGGCCATAGACGTTGAGGTGAGAAAGTTGAAGGAAGTATGATTCATCATGAGATCAAGTATCTGAATTGGTTAGAAAATGTTCTAGTATAGGCAAATGTGTGTAGATTTCACACATATAAACCCAATGTGTTCTAAGGATCCTTATTTGTTACCAAACATTTAAAAATTGATAGATGGATCCTACGATGCAAAAATTTGAGCTTTATGGATGTCTACAGTGTTAGTTAATAATAATATTAGCTGCCTATTATCTTAGTCAAGAAGCAAGATACTAGCTACCTATTATCTTAGTCAAGAAGCAAGATATTAGCTACTTATTATCTTAGTCAAGAAGCAAGATACTAGCCACCTATTATCTTAGTTAAGAAGCAAGATATTAGCCACCTATTATCTTGATCAAGAAGCAAAGTGCATGCATGAGTAACACTTGGTGATTTGCATGGAAGGCACCTTTAGCTTACTTTTCCTATAAATAGGACCATAAGCAAAGCATTCTATTCATTCCAACATTGAGAGAAAAATATATATAACAACCTTGAGAGAGTTTCAAGAGAATTAGAGAGATTTCTAGTTAGTGAAATTCTTAGGTGTAATTGGGATTTTGGGTAGTGAGAGATTGTGAGTGTTTGTAAACACTTTGTGTAAATTTCCCTTTTCAATAGAAACATCTGCAGCAGCCCGGAGACGTAGGCATACTTGGCCGAACTCCGTTATCAATTTTTGTGTTTTATTATTCCGCATTTATCACTTCTCATTAATCTGACTTTGGGGAAACTAGACAAAGTTTCCTAACAACTGGCATCAAAGCTTTGGTTCGTTATCAAAGCAAGTCAGGTTCAAGTGGAGTGATGGCCGCAGACGAAGGAAGGGTGAAAATTGAAAAGTTCGATGGTGTTGACTTCAGCTTTTGGAAGATTCAAATAGAGGATTATTTGTATCAGAAAAAGCTTTACCAACCTCTCACAGGAAAGAAACCAAATGACATGAAAGATGATGAGTGGAAGCTCCTCGACAGACAAGCTCTTGGTTTTATTCGATTGTCGTTGTCTCGTAACGTTGCATTTAATATTGTAAAGGAAAAGACCACCGTGAGTCTTATGGCGGCTCTTACTAGCATGTATGAAAAGCCATCAGCATCAAATAAAGTTCATTTGATGAGGCGGTTGTTTACGTTACGGATGGGAGAAGGCGCTTCAGCTACTCAACATCTCAATGAACTCAACATCGTCATAACCCAGTTGAGTTCAGTTGGAATCGAGTTTGATGATGAGGTACGAGCATTAATACTTTTGTCTTCCCTACCAGATAGTTGGAGTGCTACTGTCACCGCCATGAGTAGCTCGTCAGGAAGTACAAAGTTGAAGTTTAATGATGTTCGTGATCTGGTTCTCAGTGAAGAGATCCGACGAAGAGAGTTGGGTGAATCTTCATCCTCTTCATTGTTGCATACAGAGTCAAGAGGAAGAAATTCAACCAGAGGAAATGGACGCGGTAAATCAAAGGACAGGCGGTCCAAATCCAGAAATCATCGTAGTTCCTACAACTCGAAAACTATCGAGTGTTGGAATTGCGGAAAGACGGGGCACTTCAAAAATCAATGCAAGAGTCCACCAAAGAACAAGGAAATGAAGGACGAGGCCAACGTTGCTTCTAGCCCATGAGAAGATGATGCTTTAATATGCTCTCTAGAAAGTAAGGAAGAGTCTTGGGTGTTAGATTCAGGAGCATCTTTTCATGCTACTTCACAGAAAAATTCTTCGAGAATTATGTCCCTGGTAACCTTGGTAAAGTTTATCTTGGTAATGAGCAATCTTGTGAGATTGTAGGCAAAGGTGAAGTGAAGATTAAGTTGAGTGGGTCTGTTTGGGAATTGAAAAATGTCAGACATATTCCCGACCTAACAAAGAACTTAATCTCGGTAGGCCAGTTGGCTAGTGACGGATACACAACAGTATTCCAGGGTGATGATTGGAAGATTTCAAAGGGTGCAATGATGATCGCTCGTGGTAAAAAGAGTGGTACTCTTTACAAGACAGCGGGAACATGTCATTTAATTGCAATTGCAACAAATGAAAATCCCAATCTATGGCACCAGAGATTAGGCCATATGAGTGAAAAAGGGATGAAGATTATGCACTCAAAGGGAAAACTTCCAAGTCTCCGGTCAATAGAAATTGACATATGCGAAGACTGCATATTTGGAAAGCAGAAAAGAGTCAGCTTTCAGACAAGTGGAAGAACCCCAAAGAAAGATAAACTCGAACTTGTACACTCTGATGTTTGGGGTCTAACAACCGTCTCATCCATTGGTGGGAAGAATTACTTCGTGACTTTTATCGATGATCACTCTAGAAAGGTATACACATACTTTCTAAAACATAAGTCAGAAGTATTTGAGGCTTTTAAGAAGTGGAAAGCCATGGTAGAAAATGAGACAGGCTTGAAGATCAAAAAGCTCAGAACTGACAATGGTGGTGAATACGAAGACACAAAATTCAAGAAGTTTTGCTATGAGCACGGTATCAGAATGGAGAGAACCGTGCCTGGTACGCCTCAACACAATGGTGTAGCTGAGCGTATGAATCGGACGTTGACAGAACGAGCCAGAAGCTTACGTATGCAGTCAGGCCTACCAAAGCAATTCTGGGCAGAAGCAGTCAACACAGCAACCTACTTGATCAATCGAGGTCCATCGGTACCATTGGAGCATAAAATACCAGAAGAGGTATGGAGTGGAAAGGAGGTCAAACTCTCACATCTTAGAGTTTTCGGGTGTGTAGCATATGTGCATATTAGTGATCAAGGTAGAAATAAACTTGATCCTAAATCTAAGAAGTGCACTTTCATCGGTTATGGTGAGGATGAGTTTGGATACCGTCTTTGAGATGATGAAAACAAAAAGATGATCCGCAGTAGAGATGTGATATTCAATGAAAGAGTGATGTACAAGGATAGGCATAACACAACCACTAGAGATTCAGAAGCTCGTGAGCCTGTGTATGCAGACTTAGATGATGTTCCTGAAATTCCTCAATCTGAGGAATTATCTGAATCAAGCAGCGGAGAACGTTCTCCTTCATTGAGAAGGTCTATTCGATCACATGTTCCTAACAAGAGGTTAGCAGATTATGTTTTGTTAACAGATGAAGGAGAGCCTGAAGACTATGCAGAGGCATGTCAAACTGCAGATGCTAGCAAGTGGGAATTTGCCATGAAAGACGAGATGAAGTCTTTAATCTCAAATCAAACATGGGAACTAGTTGAGTTACCTATGGGAAAAAGGGCACTTAACAACAAATGGGTGTATAGAGTAAAGGAGGACCATGATGGTTCCAAGAGATACAAAGCTCGACTAGTGGTCAAGGGATTCCAGCAAAAGGAAGGAGTTGATTACACAGAAATTTTTGCCCCGGTTGTGAAGCTCAATACTATCAGGACAGTATTAAGTATTACTGCCAGTGAAGAGCTCTTTCTTGAGCAATTAGATGTGAAGACTGCATTTCTTCATGGAGAATTAGACGAGGAGATATACATGCACCAACCTGAAGGATTCTCAGAAAAAGGTAAGGAGAACAAAGTGTGTAGATTAATGAAGAGTTTGTATGGCCTGAAACAAGCTCCAAGGCAGTGGTACAAAAGGTTTGAAAGCTTCATGCACAAGGAAGGTTTCCAGAAGTGCAATGCCGACCATTGTTGCTTCTTCAAGAGATATAACTCTAGTTATATCATTTTGCTACTTTATGTCGATGACATGTTAGTGGCAGGTTCAAATATAGACGAGATTAGAAACTTGAAGATGCAGTTGTCAAAAGAATTTGACATGAAGGACTTGGGTCCTGCAAAGAAGATCCTTGGAATGCAAATCACGAGAGATAAGAAAAAAGGAGTTTTACAATTATCTCAGGCAGAGTATATCAACCGTATCTTGCAAAGATTCAACATGATCAAAGCAAAACCAGTCAGCACACCTTTGGAAAATCATTTTCGCTTATCCAAGGAACAATCACCTCAGACCGAGGAGGAGAAAGAACTCATGGCTAAGATTCCATATGCCTCAGCCATAGGAAGTCTTATGTACGCAATGGTCTGTACGAGGCCAGACATTGGCCATGCAGTGGGAGTTGTTAGCAGGTTTATGTCAAATCCAGGTAAAGCTCATTGGGAAGCAGTTAAGTGGATTTTGAGGTATCTACAAGGCACCACAAAGAAGTGCTTGTATTTCAGTAAAGGAGAAATTAAAGTACAAGGATATGTAGATGCAGACTTTGCAGGTGAGGTCGATCACCGAAGAAGTACCACTGGTTACGTATTCACTGTCGGTACTACAGCAGTTAGTTGGATGTCGCGGATACAAAAAATTGTTACTATGTCCACTACAGAGGCTGAATATGTAGCAATAACTGAAGCTAGCAAAGAGTTGATATGGCTTCAAGGGTTGTTGACAGAGTTGGGTTTCATCCAGAAGCAAAGTGTCTTACATAGTGACAATCAAAGTGCAATACATCTTGCAAAGAATTCAACATTTCACTCAAGAACAAAGCACATTGATCTTCGTTATCACTTCATCAGATCTCTTCTTGAGGATGAGGTATTAACATTAAAGAAGATTGAAGGAAGAAAGAATCCAGCAGACATGTTGACAAAGGTGGTAACCATTGACAAACTGAAGTTGTGCTCAACTTCAGTAGGCCTGCTAGAGTAACAGACCAGGGAAGGCTGCTGCATGATTGATGTGTGAAGACCGATTGAAATCAGTCTTCAAGTGGGAGATTTTTAGTTAATAATAATATTAGCTGCCTATTATCTTAGTCAAGAAGCAAGATACTAGCTACCTATTATCTTAGTCAAGAAGCAAGATATTAGCTACCTATTATCTTAGTCAAGAAGCAAGATACTAGCCACCTATTATCTTAGTTAAGAAGCAAGATATTAGCCACCTATTATCTTGATCAAGAAGCAAAGTGCATGCATGAGTAACACTTGGTGATTTGCATGGAAGGCACCTTTAGCTTACTTTTCCTATAAATAGGACCATAAGCAAAGCATTCTATTCATTCCAACATTGAGAGAAAAATATATATAACAACCTTGAGAAAGTTTCAAGAGAATTAGAGAGATTTCTAGTTAGTGAAATTCTTGGGTGTAATTGGGATTTTGGGTAGTGAGAGATTGTGAGTGTTTGTAAACACTTTGTGTAAATTTCCCTTTTCAATAGAAACATCTGCAGCAGCCCGGAGACGTAGGCATACTTGGCCGAACTCCGTTATCAATTTTTGTTTTTTATTATTCCGCATTTATCACTTCTCATTAATCTGACTTTGGGGAAACTAGACGAAGTTTCCTAACATACAGTTGTTATAACCATATAAAGATAGATCCCATGTATACGCCTAAGACGTCCTTCATGATAAACAATTGTAACTACTACTGCAACGCGATGTACTTTGAATTAATGTTTATGAATTTTGATGAGTTTATTTCAAATGTGAATTTTGATACATTTACCACTAAGAGGTATATGTTTCACTTGATCGAAAGTAGATGGTTCATCCATTATTTCAATCGATGGATTTATAATATATGTAAGCTGGTTTTATCAATGGCGTACGGAGATGGGACTTTCAGATCATTGTTCTATAATAATTTGTAAAATATCTTTTGATTAGGGCCCAAAACTATTTTGCATGTTCAAATGTTGGAGATAATTAGAAGGATATCATAAGTTTATGGAAGAAAAATGGAATTCATTTGAGGTTCATGGATATGGTGGGTAAGTATTGAAATAGAAGTTCAAGTTGATCAAAAGACATCTTAAAGAATGGAGTAAGAGGCAAGTGACAAAATTGGATGGTAAAATCAAAGAGGCAAAAAAGAAATTCAATGATTTTGAGCTAAAAAGTGAAGTATGGGTGCTATATCTCGAGGAAATTATATCTAAGAGAGGTGTCAACACTACATTTTTTATGGCTGGTTCTACTACTACCAAGAGATTAGGGTTTACTAGAGAGACAAATAAAAAGACAAAGTTAAAAATGACATGATAATAATTCTTCTTCCTAAAATCAGGATACATCAATATTTAAATACATAAGCACTAATGGGCCTAAGCAATGGGTCAAGAAACCCAATTGGAGGAAAATATAAAAATTACTTAAAGTTGCAAAACAATAATAATTTTAATCCAAGATAAAGTCATGTTGCCATGAGGGCCTTTTAGTAACTCTAGTGGGTCTGCCCAACTTCCTATCACTACTATCCGGCCCACTAGAAACCTTGTCCTCAAGGTTTGGATTACTAAGCCCAAAATCTGCATTAGAGAAACCCGGCCCATTTGAAGAGGAGGAAGAAATTTTCTGGTGATTTGAAAATTGGGTTGGTGGTGTCGTGTGACCAAGGTTGCGTGTAGCAGTGAGTGAATCTTGAGAAAAAAGATCCGTTGCAGCCAAGGAAGTAGGGATATGGAGAGGAGTGCGCCACTTGTCAAGTTTGGTGATAAAATCCTGCTAATCTAACGGTGGATGAGCGTTGGAGATTTCCAAGGGAATGGTAGGGCCGACTGTAGCTGTGGAGCGCGTGGTCTTCAAGGCAATGGGAGACAGCTGGTGGCCATTTTCAAATTTTGTGGACTGTAAAGCAGCACGCGTGGGAAGTGTGGGAGACAGCTGGTACCCATCAATTAATTTTGGGGTCAGTGAAAAGTCACGTGAACGGTTCCAAGGTTGGTCAAACGGTGCGTTTCTCATAGAGCATCCAATGTTATTCAAAGGCTTAGATTTTGCATGGGGATCTAACGGTGATAATTTCTTCACAACCTCAGAGGACAAATTGGGTTTATAAATATGATTCGTGTACTTAGCTGTTTCAGTTTCACTTCCTTCTGTTTTTTTTTCTTCAGTCGCAAGTGCCTTCTTCTCAAACCTTGCTTCTTTTTCTGACTCAAGTTCCTTCCTTCCAACTTGAGAACTCTCAAACCTTGCTTCTTTTTTTGTCTCAAGTTCCTCACTTCTAACTTGAGAACGTCCCTTTTCCAGCTCTAAGGAAGTTTTCTGTCCATTGTTGTCCAAATAAACACCAGAACCGTTAATACTCGTAACCTCTTCATCCACTAAATTTTCTTCTCGTATATTAGCTGGTATGGGTATTGTGTCTTTGTAAGGATCTGCACCTTGGTATCGTCTCAACTGCGAAACATGAAAGACAGGGTGGATCCGAGAAGAGCTTGGAAGCTTAAGCTCGTAGGCCAGCGATCCGATGCGACGAACAATGGAGAACGGTCCAAAATAGAGTTTGGAGAGTTTCTGAGAAGTACGTTTTTGAACGGAGGTTTGACGGTACGACTGAAGGCGAAGCCACACAAGATCCCCAACTGCAAAGGTAAAATCTTTACGTTTTTTGTTAGCTTGGTCTTGCATGTTTTTCTGACTCCTAGTTAGATTGCGCTTCGAGGTGTTGATGATGATTTGTCTGTTGTGCAGGGATGCATCAAGAGAAGGAACGTTTGTGTGACCTCTGATATAATCTCTTGTGGTTGGGGGTTTTCGTCCATAAAGAGCTTCGAACGGAGTCATATTTATAGACAAGTGAAAAGTCGTGTTGTGCCAATACTCTGCCAAATGAAGATATTTGAACCATTGACGCGGCTGATCACTGGTAAAACACCGAAGGTATGTTTCTAAGCTTCGATTCACAACCTCAGTATTTCCATCAGTTTCTGGATGATAAGCCGTACTGTATTTCAGGGATGTTCCTTGGACTCGGAAGAGTTCTTTCCAAAAGGCGCTTAGAAATAGAGGATCCCTGTCTGAAACGATGGATCTCGGCACGCCATGCAAACGGCAGATCTCAACGACAAACCGTTTTGCTAAGTCTGGAGCTGCGAAGTGTGTGGGTAAGGTAACGAAATGCACAAATTTGGAGAGCCTGCCACATATAACCCAGATGACCGTATGTCCAAAAGATTTGGGAAGGTGAGTGACAAAATCCATTGATAAGTCTTCCCATACTTGTTGTGGTATTTCGAGCGGTTGTAACAAGCCTTGTTTTTTTGTTGGCAGGTATTTATTTTGCTGACATGTGAGACAGGTCTGCACAAATCGCTCGACATCTCTGTAGAGGCCAGGCCAAAGAAAAGTTGCTGAGATATGTGACAAAGTAGGTTTCAGGCCGGAATGACCCGAGGTTGGTGCGCAATGGTACTCTTTGAGGATGCTGGTGCGAAAATCCCCTGTGTCAGGTAAAAAATTTTTGTCTTTGAAATACAATAGGTTGTTGTGGAACTGGTACAACATCTTCATTTTCTCATCATTCTGACTTTTGCTGATAAGGTCCTTCCCTTGACTTGTTGTATAGAACTGCTTGAGATTAGTGACGAAATCTGGAATAGGACTGGAAACTGAAAGCATAAGAGCAGCTTCATCTGAATGGCGTCGTCTCAAAGCATCGGCGACTAGATTCGTCCTACCAGGTTTGTAAAAAATATCGAAGTTAAAACCCTGTAATTTAGCAGTCCATTTCTGTTGCTCGGGTGTTTGAATGGTCTGAACTAGTAAATTTTTCAAACTTTTCTGATCTGTAAAAATGTGAAAATATTGCCCAGTAAGGTACTGACACCATTTCTTAACAACTTCAGTGATGGCGTACATCTCCCTCACATATACTGATGAAGCTTGCATGCGTGGACTCATTTTCTTGCTGAAGAACGCCAGAGGGTGTCCATCTTGGGAGAGAACAACACCTATTGCAACCACATAAGCATCTGTTTCAATGACAAAGGTTTTCTTGAAGTTAGGGAGAACCAGAACCGGCGTCTCTGTCATTTTTTTCTTTAATGTTGTAAAAGCCATATCTGTATCTGTACTCCACATAAACTTATTGAAACGCAAAAGATCGGTGAGGGGAGCGGCGAGAGTGGCGTAGTGTCGGACAAATCGTCTGTAAAAACCGGTGAGGCCCAAAAATCCCCTGAGCATCGTGAGTGATCGTGGCTTTGGCCAATCTAAAATTGCTTGAATTTTCTCTGGATCAGAGGTGACTCCATTGGATGAAATCACATGACCTAAGTAATCAACTTTATGAACTGCAAAAACACATTTAGAAAGCTTTGCAACAAAGTGATTTGAAGCAAGTAAATCTAAAATCAAAGTTAGGTGAAGTAAATGGTCTGAATAAGAGTTACTGTAAATAAGAATATCATAAAAAAAACAAGAACAAACCGTCTCAAGTAAGGACGTAAGAGGTCATTCATTGCCGATTGAAAAGTACTAGGAGCATTAGTTAAACCAAATAGCATCACTAAAAACTCATAGTGCCCATCAAAGGTTCTAAATGCCGTCTTATGAGTGTCTTCTGGTATGACCCTAATCTGGTGGTAGCCCGACCTTAGGTCGATCTTTGTAAACAAAGTAGCGGAACCTAGCTCATCAAATAGTTCATCAATGGTAGGTATCGGAAAACGGTCGCGTATGGTAACTGCATTTAAGGCACGATAGTCCACGCAAAAACGCCATGAGCCATCTTTCTTTCGGACAAGTAGGACTGGTGAAGAGAATGGGCTGGTGTTGGGCTTGATAATCCCCTCAGAAAGCATTTCTTTGATAATTTTGGTTATGGCTTCTTTTTGTGAGTGAGGGTAACGGTAAGGTTTCACATTTATTGGGGAAGTGTTTGCGAGTAAAGGAATTTGGTGATCGTGAGGTCTGGACAGTGGAAGTCCGTGAGGGGTTTGAAACACGGTTGGATAGGAATTTATGAGGTTTGTGATTTCTGGTGGTGAGGTTGTGTTAGTGAGTTCTTGAGTCGGGTTGGGTGGATAAGGCTGATGGTCAGAGGTGGGTTGGTATAATAGGAGGTGTATAGAAGCAACAGAGTCAGTGTGTAAAAGATGGCGTAGCTGGCTGAAGGTTGAAGGGGTTGGGGTTTGGGTTTTATCACCTGAAATAGTGATATTTTGGTTGTCATAGGTGAAAGATATTTGGGGTATGGAGAAATCTGCCTGAAGTGGTCCAAGTGTTCTTAGCCATTCCATTCCCAACACAACATCAGCACCTTCTATTGGAAATAAGTAGAATGGAATGATGAATAAGTGAGATTGTAATGATATAGGAACTTGGGAACATAAGCCTGAGCAAAGTAGTTTGGATCTGTTCCCTACCATAACAGAAAAATTGGGGATGGTTTTACAAGGGATTTGGAGATGTTGAGCGATTCGTGGTTGCAGGATATTGTGGGTACTTCCTGTATCTATTAAGATAGTCACCGGTAATCCGTCGATCATCCCTTTAAATTTCAAAGTTTTTAGAGAGAATTCTCCACTTACAGCTTGTGGAGATAGTTGGAAGTAACTTTCAGCATTTTCTTGTGGAGAGGGTTCAATTTCCACCGAAACAGAATTTTCCACAAGGTCTAATGGGGTAGGGGGTTTGAGTCATCATCCACCATAAGTAAAAGAAACTTTCCAGCAGCACATTTATGGCCAGGAATATATTTTTCATCGCAATTGAAGCATAGGCCTTGTGCTCTACGTTCAGCTTGTTGTGATGGAGAAATTCGTCGGATAGGTAAACGACTAGTGGATGGTTGGGTAGTTTGTGGGGTAAGAGGTTTTGGGGGAACAGATTGGGAGGGTTGGGCTGGCTGGGGTGTATAAGGTCCTTTGAACTTGGGTTTTGAGTCTTTGATTTTGGCTTCAAGGAGCTTTGCCAAACCAATAGCATGTGAAATTGAGTGTGGTCGTTGGACAGCCAATTCATTACGAATTTCTGGAATTAAACCAGAAATAAAACAATTTAAAATAGCTTCAGGCGGTAATCCAATCACTCTATTGCCAAGTTTCTCAAAATTAGCTTGATATTCTGAAACTGTTCCATGCTGTCTTAATTTGAACAGCTGTGCTTGGTGATTTTCATAAGTTGAAGGACCAAAACGTAATTCCATAGCCCTAGAAAAAGCATCCCAAGTACTAAGTTCATTACTTTGAAACATCCACTTATACAAACCAAGAGCTTCACCCTTCATATGAAATGCTACCATTGGTAAACGGTTTTCAAGAGGGATATTATAAAATGCAAAAAATTGTTCAGCTTGGAAAAGCCATTCCAAGACATCACTTCCATCGAAAACATTCAGCTCAATCTTTGGTTGTCTAAAATTCATATTTGGCATTGTGTTTTGTTGTTGATGGTAAGGGTAGGAATATGGGTAATGAGGGTAAATGGTTGATTGTGTGAGTTGGCTGTTTGGGGGAAAAGTAGTGTAAACGTGGGGTTGTGTGAGAATGTGTGGTGGCTGTGTGAAGTTTGGTTGAAATGGGGTTGAGAAAGGTTGGAATGCAGAATTTAAGGAATGAATTGTAGGTGAAGATCTTGTAAAAGAAATGGGTGGCGGTGGTGGTGGTGTGTAAAGTTGTGTGGAACATAGGGTTGAGTTGATATGTGAAAGAGGTGATGTTAGTGGAATAGTAGAGTTACCTACATCAGATCTGGAGGTGGAAATTGTGCTAGATCTAGCTGCTGCTGTAGTAGATGCAGCTGCTGCTGTAGTTGCAGATCTGGAATTAGTGGCAGCAGCATTCATGGCTGCAAACTGTTGGGTCATGAGAGCTGTTAGAGCTGCAAAATTGTTGTTCATGGCAGATTCCAAGTTGTTGTGATTTGTGTGGATTTGACCAAGTTGTAAAGGAACATCTTGGTTGTTAGCTTCCATAGAGGATTCAAGGTTCTCATGGGTATTAATGAGGTTTTCAAGGCGTTGATTTGTGGCTTGTAGTGTTTCATCTAGGTCTTTGGGGGTGGGATTTTTGAGTTTGGGAGGCATTGAGATTAATGAAAGCACCAAATGATGGCTGGTTCTACTACTACCAAGAGATTAGGGTTTACTAGAGAGACAAATAAAAAGACAAAGTTAAAAATGACATGATAATAATTCTTCTTCCTAAAATCAGGATACATCAATACTTAAATACATAAGCACTAATGGGCCTAAGCAATGGGTCAAGAAACCCAATTGGAGGAAAATATAAAAATTACTTAAAGTTGCAAAACAATAATAATTTTAATCCAAGATAAAGTCATGCTGCCATGAGGGCCTTTTAGTAACTCTAGTGGGTCTGCCCAACTTCCTATCAATTTTCCACTTTCAAGAATAAAGTCCAGCATCTTGTGGCAAAAGCCACGTATGAAATGGTTAAAAGAAAAAGACACTAATACAAGATTATTGCATTGGTGTGTCGTAAAGAGAAGGAAATCCAATGAGATTACCTGCTTAGAAACACAATATGATAAATTAAGGGAAAATACCTCTTTTGTTCCTTTAACTTTATCTCGGGGTCCATTTTGGTCCCTTAATTTTAAAATGTTACAAATTGATCCTTTAATTGTTTAAATAGTGTCACATTCATCCTTACCGTTAGCACCGTTAGTCAAAGACAATGTTAGTGTACATGTGGCGCATACGTGTAGTTGATGTGGATATTTTCTGCCATGTGGAATATGAGTATGCAACCTTAAAAAGAAACTCAACTGAAATGATACATTCAGAAGTATTCCATCAAACCCCAACGCAGCCATTGTTGTTTCCTGAAGGTGCATCAGCTGCGATTTGAGGCGAAGACGTTTGTTCAAGGTGAAATCGAATACACCACTGCTCATTAAAACAGAGTATCCTGATGTGCAATCACCTAAGTATAGGAAAATGCCTGGAAGGCCAAAAAAATAAAAGGAATCTAAAGCAAGGTGAGATTGATGGCTCTGGTAGAAAAATGAGAAGAGTTGGTTTCATTGTAAAGTGTAGTAGATGTAAGAAACCAAGTCACAACCAACTTACTTATAAGGTGACACCAGATAGTCAACAAGCACCTACACCAGCTAGTCAACAAGAACCTACACCAGTAGCCTAGAAGCACCTACTCAAGCTTCCCAACAAGCACACACTCAAGCTTCACAATAAGAACCTACTCAAGCTTCCCAAGAAACATCACAACAAACTTCCCAACAAGTTACTCAGAAGCTACTCAAACATCTCAACAGTTATCTCATGGAAAGGTAAACAAGCAACCATTTAAGAGGGCATCTCAAACAGCTACTGAAACATCCTATCACTCAACTCATGGAAGGGCAAAGAAGTTACCAGTCAGAAGGCCAACTACATGTTTTGGTATAAACCACCTGATACACAATTGTTAATGAGCTAAAACACATTAATTGATACACAAATTGATACACAAGTTGGTATGCACACAATTGTTGCTGCATAATGAATTGAAACACATTAATTGATACACAAATTAAATGGTGTCAATTGCTAACATTAATTGATACACAAACTGATACAAACGTATTCAATCTCATAGACTTATTACAACATTCTAAATACCGCCAGAACTAAAACAATACAAAACATGCTCTTCCAAAAATTTTCCCATTTCACCTTCTTCTTCATTCTTTGAATTTGTAACTCCCTTAATTATAGCTTCAGTCCCTCATTTGTAGCCCTGATAAACTCCACCTCCATTTTTGTTGCATCAAGTTCATTTTTTAGCTTCTCCAACCTACTATTTTGCTTCTTCATAAACTGGTCTTTCTCATCTACCACATCCTCATAGAACCAATTAAAATATCCACAACCAGCTTGTGTTGCACCTTGTGTATTTGACAAATGCTCTATATTAGAACAACCAGCAAAGAAGAAAATAATGAAATTCGTTCTTACTTTATAATGACGACATCCCCAAAATTGTTCCCAAAGTTTGTAATAGCTGAGGCCTTGCGAAGAACAACCATGTCTCCACAGTGACGTATGGGTTTCCATCGCAAATTCGAATACAAAATACCAGAGCTCTTGAAATTACATTCTTTTGAACAACGCCAGAGTTCATTGATGACGATACATTCATTTTCCACAATCAATTTCAGTGTTGACACTACTATGGAAAACCCATTTAACAACGGTTGCGAAAAATGTATAATCACGCGGGCGCAGGCATTGTTATGTAGAGTGTCGTTGTAAAATGATACTTAATATGACGGCCCATTAAACGTTGTAATAACCTGGAAACAGCACGCCCTATCACAACGGTTTTTCAAATGAACCGTTATGATAAATATAATGGTCTTTGGTTCGATTCCCAGCTGTGCCATTTTGATATTTATTTTTTTTGGACAGTGCGCGAGATATTATAATGGTTATGATGTATAACCGTTGTTATATATTCTGCAGGATTAACAAATATCATCCTGCTTTTATATATAATCCCATTTTTTAACCTGTGTTATTGTTCATCATATCACAGCAGAAAATACAACCCCCATTTGTGATAAAGTTTTCATTCAAGTACTTTTAATAAGAATTGTGTGTCATATCGAAGACAACAAAATGTTTCACAAGTGCAAGTTTCATATTTAATACATCTAAAACTCCTGAATATTGAAGAGAACAAAGACACTTTTAAGTTTTAATTATCAAATCTAAATGCCCTAGCTGACATAAAATTACTCCAACTATACGGTGCTACGTCATCATCATCTGAATCGACCGTAGTTGTCCTCATTCTCTTTCTTCTTGATCTCCTTATTCTCCTCTTGGTTCGTATTCCTTCCAAGGCGACCGTCTGTTGGGTCTGTACAACTTGTTTAGGCTGGTCAACTTGTTGGACCTCTACAGCCTCTACGACCTGGAGAACTTCTTGGACATCTACAACATCTTTAACCTGGACAAGTTGTTGAACATCTACAGATTATTGGACCTGGACTGCATTGTTGGAACTCATTTTGATTAATCATCTTCAATGATGCTGCTTGTGTGATGGTAAGAAGAGGAATAACGTATTTATAATGATTTCTATGATTCTTCATCTTCTCTCTACATTGAAAATCTAATCGTTTTAGTTGAAAGTCATTATTATTTCTTTAATTCAAAAACCATTGTTGGTTATTGAATAGTGATGGTCAAGTTACTCATTCATTTTTTATTATATTCTTATTTAAGATGGGGAATTGGAAATCAAAATATTAAATAAACTAATATACGCCCTAATGCTATTCACATAAGAAGTGGTAATGTGTGTTTAAGGAATAATGGGCCCTAAGATGCCACACCATGATGTTCCTATAAATTTTCGTTATGTATAAAACATTACTAAAATAACATGTCACAAAACATTAAATAATTATGATATAAAAACATTCATTGATGATGCATGTACATGGTTACGATGACAAAATTTAGATTAGAAGTTTTAGTACACAAACATCAAACTGGACCAGATTACGAATAAATTAAGTTTAAAGTAGAAGAAAATAGAACTGACATGCTTATTTCCATGATTGCTACCCAAAAAAGACGCACGGTCTGCTTTGATGTCATAGTTCCATTCAATTCTAAATAGCTTCCTCAGCATTCTTTCTGTTACAGAAACAACTGAAGGCATTAAAACATAGGGTATATGGCAAGCGAGGCATAAATAACACACTACTAATGATATTGGCAATACAACTAGTGTCACCTAACACCAACTTGAACATCATGCCTAAAATATATTACAACGGTGTATATGAATCCGTTGTAAACCTGGCGTTGTCGTTTGCACGTTTTGTAGTAGTGTGACCTCCCCAAATTGAAGAACCCTAAATCGATTTGGATAAAAACCTTGGAACAGAGGGAGAAAGAGGATGGAACAGAGAATATGATTTATGATATCCACGTCCGTTGCCATGCATACCAAAACAAATGTCTGTTTCAGCCAAATGGACGAAAAGGATTACTGTGGCACTATATGAACAATTAAAGGATCAATTTGGAAATTTTTGAAATTAAGGGACCAAAATGGATCTCGGGGTATAGTTAAAGGACCAAAAAGGGTATTTTTTCATAAATTAATAAGTGTGTAGGAGATAAAACATGAAATTTATGAGAACTTTTCATAGTTGTTCAGACACAATATGTCAAATTGACTAGTTCTAAGGGATTTATGAGCACTTTTGAATTCAGAAAGATCGAATGAGAGGATAATGATGAACTTACAACTGAATTCTCAAAGGAGGAAATCAGAATAGCAGTGTGGCATTGTGATAGTTTGAAGAGTCATGTCCAAATAGGGTGAGTTTTCGTTTCATCAAAGAGTTCTAGGATGTGATTAAAGGAAGATTCATTAGGTTCATTGCAAAATTTCCCACAAACTGGCAGATTGTATGTGGATCTAACAGTTCATTCTTAACTTTGATCCCGAAATATAAGAACCAAATGAAATTGAATGAATTTAGGCTTATATCGTTTATCACTTGTATAAGGTGTTAACAAAGCTTTCTTGCAGATAAATTGAAGAAAGTGGTACACAAGGTAATATTAGATTCCCAATTTGCTTTATTGGAGGGGTGTCAAATGCTAGATTATATTCTTATAGGAAACGAGCTAGTAGATGATGCTAAGAGAAGGAGGAAAAAAACATTGATATATAAATCCAACTTTGAGAAGGCTTATAACTCAGTTGATTGGAAATTCCCTGATTTCAAGATGAAGAGAATAAAGTTTAATGATAAATGAAAGGTTGGATTTTTGAATGTTTGTAATTTGCATCAATTTCAATACTGGTAAATGGAAGTTCAACCAACGAATTTTCGGAAGGGAGAAGGGTGAGGCAAGGGGATCCCTTGTCTTTGTTCTTAATGATGACCAAAAGTGTTCATATGAATCTTTTCGATGATTATCATTTTAAGAATGGAGAGATAAATATTTCTCAAATACAGTACATAGATGATATTATTATTGTAGGGAATAAACATTTGGAGAATATTTAGACGATCAAAGTAATTCTTCAATTATTTGAATTTGTATGTGGGTTGAAAGTGAATTTCCATAAACGTTCACTAATAGGGTGAATATTCACCAATCATGATTGGAGGACACTCTGGTAGTACTAAATTATAAGGTGGGAAGAGTACCGTTTAAATATTTGAGACTTCCAATCAAAGGCAATTATTAGAGGGGTCGGGAATGGAAAACAATGGATGATATAGTAAAGAGGAGATTGTCTTATTGGACCAATAATCATCTCTTAATAGGTGATCGTATTATCCTCTAAAAGTTTGTCTTATATGTCTTACTGATTTACTACCTTTATTTGTTTAAAGCTCTGACAGGTGTTGTCTTTGAACTATAATATATTTTCAAAAAACAATATGGGTTGGAGAGTGGAAAGAAGGAAAATAAATCTGGATAAATGGGAAAATATTTTTCGTGATAAGGAAGAAGGGGTTTTGGGGATAAAATATCTAAAGGCTTTTAATTTTGTGCTGTTAGGTAAGTTGAAATGGAAGCTCCTAAATGAAAATAACGGGTTGTGGGTTAAAATTTTGGAGTATAAGTATGGGGGCTCGGTAATTAAGTGTTTAGGGTCAAAAAATTTAGTTGTGGTATATATATATATATATAGCGGGGATCAACTTACTCCAAGAGTAAGTTATTATAACTCACTCCACAAATATAGCCTTTAAATTATATTTAATTGAATGGTTATAACTAAAAATGCTAATTTAACCACTAGATTAGATTCGATTTAAAGACTATGATGTGGAGTAAGTTAAAAAATCTTACTCTTGGAGTAAGTTGATCTCCACTCATATATATATATATATATATATAGAGAGAGAGAGAGAGAGAGAGACACACACACACACACAGAGAGAGAGAGAGAGAGAGAGAGAGAGAGAGAAAGAGAGAGAGAGAGAGAGAGAGAGAGTTACGTGATGATGCGAAAACAAGGTTTTGGAGGATCTATGGGATTGGGGGAAATGTTGAAAGAATTATATATGGGTCTATAGAGGTTGTCAGTTGATAAGGAAGCAAAAGTAAGAGACTCAATTATAAGAGTGAGTGATATATCGGTTAAGAAAACTAAATGGGAAGGTATTTTGGACGAGGAAAGTAAGAAAATAGACGAGGGGATTAGATAAGGGGTGCAAATAATTATGTTGAATGACAATGTAAAGGATAGGTGGTGATGGTTCAAAAAGGAATATTCGGTAAAAAAAGCATATTCCTCGAATATCGATGGTCTGGATTCTTGAGATATTGAAGCTAAGGCTTTTAATGTGACTTAGAGTAAACTAGTTCCTTTCTTAGCATTAGTTTGGAGGTTTTGGCAAAATTAAATCTTGACCATAGATAAATGAATCAAAAGAGGAATCTTGGACGTATCTCAAAATTTATGCCCATTTGGATGCAGAAAAGAAGAGAGTGTGGTGCACTTGTTCTTCGGTGGCTTAGAGCAATATCCTAAGATGGATGAATTTTTCTACTGCATTTCATAATTCTACTTTGCATAAATTTTATCAATTTGGAGGCTTTCCTAACGACGGCATGGTAATTATGGATAGGTTCTGCGTAATTTGGTTCGCATGCATTTGTTATGTATGGAGAAGACAAAATGAGACAAATTTCAAAAGGAATGAAGGATGTGAAGCAACATTTATAAATGACATTCAGTTGACATCTTGGAAGTGGTTTAAGGGTAAAGTTGGAGGTTTCAATTACACTTTCAATTAATGGTTAACAAATCTAAAGTAGTTTTTAGGATGCAAAAGTTAAAGACGAAAGTGGTTGCTGTAATGAATCCTCAATAATTTCAAAGAGTAGTGTGAAGCATTTTGGTTATGGTATGTGTTAGTCGTGTCCTATGTGTGTGTGCGGTTATACATGATTTTGGGCTTGTAGATAATTCTGCTATATAGAAGATTCTTTTTTGTTGTTGTGAACTGGTTTTGGAGCTAGGTAATGGTGGCATTTTCTTGGCGTTGCAGTGTTGGTTGGGTTTTTGACATGTTGGGTGTAGGGCGGTAAACCTTAGTACTTATGTGTCTGTTGTTGGAACAGGTGGAACAATTATGGTTTTATGAAGAAGAAGAAAAAAAAGAAAAAGAGAGAAAACTGAATTTGAGAACTTGTTAAATTGTTAAAACTATCAAGTGTTAAACTCATTATAATGGCATGCCTATTATAGGCAACAAAATCCCATGCCTAAAATGTATAACCCAAAACCAAAACTTACAACCCAATCACAAAAAGTAGAAGTTATATTTTTCCTTCAGCACAACAGCTAAATGTTGTATTAGACTATGTCAAATATAGTTGACTCCTAATACTTCGACTAGCTACTTTGACAAAGTCAAATACTAGCTTTTCTACAAAACATTAAATTACAACTTCAAACACGCCACCTAATTCATGTTTTTGAGACTTATCATCCCAATGCTTCTCTTAAACTCATTGAACTTGGCTTTCTTCAGGGGTTTGGCGAGTATGTCAGCCAGTTGTAATTTTGTCTTGCAATGCTCAAGTTCAAGCTTTCCTTTGTTAACTTGATCCCTCAAAAAATGATACCTCCTTTCTATGTGCTTACTTCGACCATGACACACTGGATGATTCTCCAGGTTGATAACTGACGTGTTGTGGACAAACAACTTCATTTTCTTAGGTTCCATTATCTTGAGCTCTTCAAAAAGCATCTCTTCCATGTTGCTTGACATGTTGTATATCATGTAGCCACATACTCAACTTCACAAGATTTCAAAGCCATAATGTTTTGCTTTCTCGAACTCCATGAGATTGGGGCACCTCCATTAAAATCTGAATCAATGTAACCATGTACCTCTACATATGTGCTAGCCTTCATTTGCATTGGCATTTGCACACGATGATCAATTTTACCTTTTATGTATCTCATCACTCTCTTGACTGCAATGAGATGACACTATTGGGGCTTCTCCATGAATTTTCTCAATAATCTGACACTTTGACAAGTGTCGGGTAAGGTATTGCAAAGATACCTCAGGGATCTAATGATTTGTTTGTATAATGTTGCACTTACAAACTCATAATTTGTTTTCTTTTTCAAGTTTTCTCCAATATCTAATGGTGTGACAGCTGCATTACAGTTGCTCATTTTGAACCTCTTCTGTAACGCCCCAGTTTTAGTTAGTTTTATTTAATTGAGTCGTTTTGATTATTTTATTATTATATTATTTTATTTTTGACTTTTATCTGGAAATATGTTATTTTTCATCGTGATTATATTTTATTGCGTTTTGGGAGCGTTTGCGAGATATTTGAGTGTGTAGGGGTATTTTGGTCATTTCACTTTAATTTTTCTTAAGTTAATAGAAATAGAAATAGGAAGAGAGAAAAATAGAAAGGAAATAAAAAGAGAAGAAGAAAAAGAGGAAGAAAGAAAAGAAGAGGAGAAAAAGAGAGAAAAACTTGGAAAATCTAGGAATCGATTCAACCGACTTTCAAAAACACGATTAATCGGGTAATGGTGCGAAACTCGATTATCTTATGATTGTGTATGATTATGTATGTGTGTGTTGGAATGTTTATTGTGTTTTCATAGCTTTTCAATTCTAGGTCAGAACGATGGAAATCGATGTTTTCGCGGTTGAAATGTGATGTAAATGTTGTAGATTACTTGTTACCATGATTGGGGTGTGTTCTGATTGTTATGTTTTGATTTGGAAGAGATTTTGGTTGAAAAATATGATTTTGGACCTCAAAACAGCGCTGTAGAATTTCTAGGTTTTCCTTGGTTCGCCTAGCGAACCTGGGGCGAAGCAGTAGCGAATGATTTTTCACAGGTTCGCCTAGCGAGCCAGTTAGCGAAGGTCAGTGAATGTTTACTAACGTTGTTCGCCTAGCGAACTTTGTATCTTTTTGGTTCTGGTTGTTGCTGCCTTGGTTCACCAAGGGGTTCGCCTAGCGAACTTTGTGTCTGTTTTTATCTGATAGTGGTTTCGCTGGACATTCGCCTAGCGAAGGTGGTAGCGAATGCTCGCTAGAAGGTTCGCCTAACGAACATGGCAGTTTGTGCAATCTTGTTTTCTTCATAACTTTTGATCCGTAAGTCAGATTGGGGCGCGGTTGGGTGCGTTAGAAAGATTTTGAGTTGTTCTTGCTTATTAAAATGGTTTTGAGATTGTTGGCCAATTTAATTATGTCGAGAATTTTAAATAGTGTCGTTTTGGCGACTTTTACCGTTTTAATTGTGCGTAATTGGTGTGTTGTCATGCAATGTGCTGGTGGTATATGTTGTATGACTTATGTGCTGATTATACGAGGTGAATGCATGTGTTTAAATGTTGTGATGAGGGTTTGTGGCCTTATGGCAATTAAATGCATTGTTTTGGGCTTGAGTGTAACGCATGCTTATTGTTGGTTGAGATGGTTGCATGTATGTGTGCATTTGAATGTCATGGGTCATTGTATGCCAAGCATCATGATATGCATTCTTGTGATGACGTGTGCCCTAGTGGGTGTGAGCAACGAATCGATTCCAGAGGGAATCCGCTATAACATCGTGTGCCTTATACAAAGAGGACTTAAAGCGATGATTATAGACAATCGTGCGCCTTATACAAAGAGGAGTTAAAGCGATCGGATCGTGCGCCTTATACAAAGAGGACTTAAAGCAATCCATAAACGTCGTGCGCCTTATACCAAGAGGACTTAAAGCGACGGGGAACATCGTTTTCCCGACGGGGAGTTACGTTGAGTAACAAGCGATGATTCCAATAGTTCCTGAGTGAACTAATGTTGTGAATGACGGATGGATGGTACCGCATGTGCATTGCATAGAGTCGTTGTATCGGTTTCTGTGCATTTGCATAAATCATGAATGGATTCATTATGTGTGAGAATTGTGAATGTATGCATTATGTGTGGAAAATCATGAATGGATTGATTGTGTGTGGAATTGTGGATGAAATTGATGAGTTGATATATGTATATATGTTGGGGATAATTATATTGTGCATGGTTGATATGCCCTGGTGATGGATATATGAAATATACGTTGTGTTGTTTGGTGTCTGAATTCTGGTATAAGTTGTGGTGAGAATATTTTATATGTGTATTTTTGTGTGATATATAATTGTATACAATTATATTATGATTGTGTTTTTCACCCTTCTGCTATTTTAATGCTCTATGAGGCATTGTAGATTAGATGCTGGAGGTCTTTTTGTGAAGCTTAGGTCTTCATTCTTTTGTCGGTCGGCTCTGATATGTAGCACCGGGTAGTCGGGGAGATCGTTATGTGATTATTTGTATTATGTATTCACGTATTTCGGATTGTACATGTATGAATATGTATATGACAGACAAACTTTTTATGATGTATATATATAATAGATTCAGTTACAGATTTTCCATTTTTATTCTGTATCTGAATTGTGGGTGTTAGGAACTAAGTTCCTTTGTTATGTGCTACCTGAATTGTTACATATCTATATGAGCAGGTTTATTGTGTGTTGGTTTCAATTGATGTGACTCCTCAGTCTATGCCATGAAGTTTTAAATATACTCTGATGAAATTTTGAATTTTGTTATCGATTTATTTGTTGGGGGTATAGATTGGGGGTGTTACATTAAGTGGTATCAGAGCCAGTCCGTGCCAGTTTGTGTCAGTCCTTGTTGGTCTTTGTGGTTCGGTGAGCTGTTTGTTTAACCATAGTTGTTGTTATTGGAAACGAGCAGAATATGCTGGTAGGAATGATGCTGCTTTTGCTGAGGCTATGCAAGCTATGGCTCGGGCTGTGCAGGGTGCACCTAATTCTACGGGTAATGATGAGTTCAGGAAGAACAAACCGCCTATCTTCAAAGGAAGATATGATCCTGATGGTGCACAAATTTGGCATAAAGAGATTGACAGAATCTTCCGAGTGATGGATTGTGATGAGGATCAAAAGGTGAGACTGGGTACTCACATGTTATTGGAAGAAGCTGATGATTGGTGGGTTAGTACACGTCATGTGTTGGAAGCTGCAGAGGAGGAGATTACTTGGGTTGTGTTTAACATTGAGTTTCTGAGGAAGTATTTTCCTGAAGATGTAAGAGGAAAGAAAGAGATTGAGTTATTGGAGTTGAAACAAGGTAGTATGTCTGTTGTTGACTATACTACTAAGTTTGTGGAGCTTGTGCAGTTTTATCCACATTATGCTGAAGCTGCTGCAGAGTTTTCTAAGTGTGTGAAGTTTGAGAATGAATTGCGTCCTGAGATAAAGCAGGCAATCGGTTACCAAAGGATTCAGAGGTTTTTTGATTTGGTGGATTGTTGTAGGATTTATGAGGAGGATAGTAAGGCTCGTTCTACTCACTATAAGAGTGTGAACAAGAGGAAAGGGAAGCAACTGTTTCGTGGTGGTCCTTATGTGACACCGGCAGATAAGGGTAAGCAAAGGGGTAATTTTGAGAGAAGGCCAAGTGGAGGAGGTATGTCTAACTCTCCGAGATGTTTTGGGTGTGGTGAATTAGGACATCGTCAATTCGAATGTAGGAAGGGTATGAGGAAGTGTTCTAATTGTGGAGGTTTAGGACATGTCGCAGCTGAGTGCAAGAGGAAGAATGTGGTTGTTGGTTCTTGGATTGGCTAGAATTTTGGTAAAACAAAGGTGTTTAATGTTGATGTCACATGGGTGATGTCTTAACATTGAGTCTTAACATTGGTTTATGTTAAGAAGTTAAGTTGTTGAAGTTGTGATGTCTGATGTTACATGCGATGTTGTGACATCAGGTCTGCAGAAGGTTAATAACATCAGGTTTAGTGATGTTGTTAGGGTTTGTGTTTTAGCTAGATTTTGGGAGAGCTGTTAGGCTCATTGGTTGCGGATATCTTGGGATAGATATTTTCTGTTGCATAGAGATTTGATGCAGATTTGTAGGAGGTTTAAAAGCTAAAGATTTAAGAAGATTTTGAGAGAGAAAATCTGTTTTGAAGATTCAGTTTTAAACAACAAATCAGGTCAGATATTGTAGCAGGTCCAAGCCCAATTTAGATAGCTATATAAAGTGCATCAGTACTGAAGGAAAAGGAATGAAGAAAGAGAGCTAAAGACTGCGAGTCATTTGTGTCTTCGTGTATGTTTTGTAAACCATTCATGTGTGAATTGGTATTATTGTTTTGAGTTGTTCTTGATCAAAGCTGTGAAGCAGAATCAAGTAGTGTTATTGAAAGTGTGTGATCTTTGAATTATATCATTGAAGTGATTTAGGGATTAAGTAGTGATCTCATACTTAAGTGGTCTCTTAAGTAGAAGGTTTATTAAGTAGTGATTAAGTTTAGGCGATGTCAACTGGGTTGTTGAGTCTGTAAATTAATACTACTAATAGTGAAATTCATCCCTGGCTTGGTAGCCCCCAGACGTAGGTAGTTAGACCAAACTGGGTGAACAACTCTTTGTGCTGTTTCTGTTGTTGTTTGTTATTGTCCATAGCAGAGTGTGTTGTTGTGACATCACACTTAACATCACACATCTGGTACCAGAGCAGGCATCCTGTCTGTCTCTGGGTGAGATCTAGGGAAGTTACTTTCTGGTGTAAAGATGGACAAAGAAGTTGGAGGATTTGTCAACAGACCCCCTATTTTGGATGGCTCGAATTATGATTATTGGAAGCCAAGGATGATCACTTTTTTGAAATCCTTGGACAGCAGGGCTTGGAAGGCTATCATTAAAGAATGGAAAGTACCTGTTGTGTTTGAAAAAGATGATGTTGGGAAAGATAAAGAGGGCACCTCAAAGACGAAGCCTGAAGAAGAATGGACCAAGGAAGATGATGAGCTTGCCCTTGGTAATTCCAAAGCTTTAAATGCAATTTTCAATGGAGTAGATAAGAACATATTCAGGTTGATCAATACATGTGAAGTTGCTAAGGAAGCTTGGGATATTTTGAAGGCTACACATGAAGGAACATCTAGAGTTAAGATGTCAAGACTTCAGCTTCTAACATCGAAGTTTGAAAATCTGAAGATGAAGGAAGATGGGACTATCCATGACTTCCACATGAGTATTCTTGAGTTTTCAAATGCATCCAGTGCTCTTGGAGAAAAGATGTCAGAAGAAAAGCCTGTAAGGAAAATCCTTAGGTCCCTTCCTAAGAGGTACAAGATGAAGGTGACTGCCATTGAAGAAGCACAAGACATCAGCCAGATGAGGGTTGATGAGCTCATTGGATCTCTTCAAACTTTTGAGCTTGGTTTGAATGAGGAAAAACCTGAAAAGAAGCCAAAGAGTATAGCCTTGGTTTCAGATGCTCAAGAAGAGAAAGGGAATAGTGCTGAATCCCAGGAGGATCTCTATCAGGCCATTGCTATGTTGGGAAGGCAGTTCAATAAGGTGTTCAAAAGAATGAACAAGAACTTCAAGCCTAATGTCAAGAACATCGCTTCTGACATCAGCAAGTCTAAGGAGAAGGATGAAGAAAAGACTGCTCAAGACAAGGGTGTTCAATGCTTTGAGTGTGAAGGGTATGGACATGTTAAGAAAGAATGTCCCACATTCCTGAAGAAGCAGAAGAAAGGCATGACTGTTTCCTGGTCTGATACTGACAGTGAAAGTGAAGAAGAGTCTGCCAAGCATGTTAGGGCATTGACTGGAACATGTGCCTCTGATGGAGAGTCTAGTGACGAGGAATTAACTTTTGAGGAGTTAGCAGCATCCTATCAAGAGTTATGTCTAAGGAGTGAAGAGGTGTGTCAAGAAGGGGAGAAGCAGAAGAAAGTCATGATACAACTAGAGACTGATAAATCTGAGCTTGAGAATGAAGTTGTATTGTTAAAATACCAACTTGATCAAATGTCAAAATCCATTAGAATGCTGAACAATGGAACTAGCACCTTGGATAAAATTCTTGAAGCTGGAAAAGGGACAAATGACAAGACTGGTCTAGGTTTTGTAGTTGAGGAGAAGATCTCTGCTGAAGCTAGTACTTCTGGAACCAAAAAGGACATGTCTCAACAATTGCCTCAACATAACAGAAAAAGACATATTCCTAAACCTAGCAGGCTGTTCATCATCATCTGCTTCAAGATTCTGGGAAAGGACATGCTCGTGTTCCTCATGGGAAGGCACAGGTTTCTGGAGCTAAGCAGTATATGCCTCCACATTACCATAGGAGTATGCAGGCTTCTAGGTTTAAACATAACATGTTCCATCAGATGTCTCAACATCAAGGGAATGTGTATGGCTATGGGACTAATAATATTGCTCCTCATCATTATGGCAGAAGAAAGCCCCATCATCATGGGAAAAGACAACATCATGGTAGAAGACAACATAATAGGAGGAGACAACCTCATCAGTATGGGAGAAGAAAACATCAGCATTATGGCAGAAGACAAACTCAACCTCAATGGTATAGACAACCTCAATGTGTTGACAGAAGGAATACTCAACAGTATCATCAAGAGAGAAGGCATGTTAATTACTTTAGAAAGGAGATTCAAAGAGTAAGATGCTACTATTGTGGAAGAATTGGTCATATACAATCTTCTTGTTTCGAACTGCATGGTTATCCCAAAATTGTCCCACAACCTAAACAGAATCAGAACAGGCCTAAAATTAGTAAACAATGGGTTCCAAAGACTGTCACTACTTGTTTGGTTGCTCATATGTCTCTCGGGGGTTATACCAAGAAGGATTGGTATTTTGATAGTGGTTGCTCTCAACACATGACATGTGAGAAGAATTTGTTGGTTGAAGTTGAACCTTATTCAGGTTGTGTAACCTTTGGTGATGGTGTTCAAGGAAAAGTCAAAGGTATGGGAAATCTGAATTGTGCAAGTGCTCCTAGATTAAAGGATGTATTACTGGTCAAAGGTCTGAAAGCCAACTTGATCAGTATCAGTCAACTGTGTGAGCAAGGACTTAAAGTTCACTTCACTCAAGCTGAATGTATTGTCACTAATGAGGAAGGTGAAGTTGTCATGAAAGGTGCTAAGTCCAAAGACAACTGCTATCTATGGGTTTCTCTTGAATCAGGCTCTTACACATGTGATGAGATCAAAATATGGGATCAAAAGGTGGAACATCTAGAGGGTAATCATAGTATGATTGATCACAATGGCCAGAGTGATGTCATGACATCTTGCTGTGACATCAGAAGGATCACCAAACAACCTAGTGTTATGCATTCATTCAGAGGAAATCTGGAGGAAAATAAGGTCATCGAGGTTGATCATACAGAAATAAAGTGTAATGACAATTTGTCTAAAGATGTGTGTGCTGGAGTCTTAAGTGGAAAACTGGGCATATGTGAAGAAGTCTACAATGTTGATGGAAGGACCAAAACTAGTGACCTTAAGAAGTTTTAGAAGCTGAAAGATGATAAGCAGACTGATGACTCACAAGACAACCATCACAGGTTGGCAATCTCTGTGTTGGAAGATGCAAAGAAGAATGTTGAAGTGGTTGATGTGGATGATCTGTCTGACAAGGAGTTGATTGCAAAAGTGGTTCCTGGGGTTGCTAAAAGACTGAAATCAAGGAAAGGGAAAGCTACTGAGTCACCCCCAAAGGTGAGAACTGATAAGCAGAAGTTCTCTGTGGTTGGTACTACAAAATCCAGGAGTAAAGTGTCCATCTCTTTCAGAAATAGGAAGACCAGAGATGAGTTGGATCCTGATGATAATGTCCTGGACATCACTCATGAGATGAAAGCTGTGGTAATTAGAACTTCGGAGAATATTCCCGAGGCTTCACTAGATAACATTTATTTTCATTCTGTGGAAAGTGTAAAAAGGTGGATGTATGTTTTTCAAAGGAGGCTTGGTTTGGAAAGAGATCTTAGTAAAGATGCTCTGGAAACTAGAGAAGTTATGGAAATGATTCAGTTTGTTGGACTAATAAAAACTGTTTTTGGTTTTTGCAAATGCTATGAGATACTTGTTAAAGAATTCATTCCTGCTGACATTGCTGATAGAAGAGATGGGGATTTTGGAAAAGTGTATATGAGAAGGAAATGTACTGAGTTTTCTCCAACTGTTATGAATAATTACATAGGAAGAGGGTGTGCGAGCTTATGGTATTCAGGTGTGTATGTTAACCTGAATAAGCTGCTCTGACTGTGTTTTTTTGGGAGCTTCTTGAAGGACTTATATGCAAAATGAGCCCTTTGAATGGTAATGAGAAGCTGATTTCCCAAAAGATGTTGTTGAATGTGATGAGAAGAGATGTTGTAACATCATAATTGTTGATATTTGGAAGATGTTTGAGATTGTGCGTGTGGTGTCAGAAGAGGTGTTTCTGACTATGTGTATTAGATTCTGGTCTTGTTTTTAGTAGAGCATGACTACTATTTTTGAAGACTTCAACTACTGGTGGATGTAATAGTGGAAGGTTTTGGGTGTGTGCTTCAGATCGTGTGGATGAAGCATTCCTGACTGGATGGATGAAGACTGTGCATGGATGTTATGATGTGCAGGTCAAGGAGTTAGTTGTGATCATTTCTGTGGATATTGTTGACAGAAGAAGTATGGATGGTTTCTGGATAAGAGGGATCAAGGGCGATTTTGGTATCAATCCTAGAGTTTGTTGGGTGTGATCCTGGCACTTTCTTACTATATGATCATGACTGTGTCATGGGATATCATTGGTGTTTTTGGAGTGTTTCTTGTTGAAGTAGTGCAGTTGTTTATTAAGATTGTGTGGCTTCAAGCAGTCTGTGATAGAATTTCTCTGGTGAAGGTCTAATGTCAGACAATATGTCATGACATTGTGTTTCTGGTGCTGGTTCTGAGGGGGAGTTTGTAGTTGTTGCCTAGTTATATGTTTTATGGGAAGTTTTTACAGATTTTATGTTGGTTGGCAGTTCAGAGTTTGTCCAATTATGGCTAAAAGGGGGGAGAGTGTATGAACAGCTGTGAGCTGGTTCTTGTTTTGAGGGGGAGAGTTAGCCCATGTCAAGTAGTGTTGCTAGTTGTGATGCAGAAGTTGAGGGGGAGAATGGTTGAACAGCTCAGCTGAATTTGTTTTGTGAGCTGATAGGTGTGTGCAGCATGCTGAAAGCATTGTGAAGCTGTTATGAAATGTTGCTGGAAAGGTTGGTAGAAATTCATGTTTATCCGCTGCTGAAGTCTCTGATGTTGCAGAGATTGTTTTAGCCAAAATTAGCCAAAGGGGGAGATTGTTGGTTCTTGGATTGGCTAGAATTTTGGTAAAACAAAGGTGTTTAATGTTGATGTCACATGGGTGATGTCTTCACATTGAGTCTTAACATTGGTTTATGTTAAGAAGTTAAGTTGCTGAAGTTGTGATGTCTGATGTTACATGCGATGTTGTGACATCAGGTCTGCAGAAGGTTAATAACATCAGGTTTAGTGATGTTGTTAGGGTTTGCGTTTTAGCTGGATTTTGGGAGAGCTGTTAGGCTCATTGGTTGTAGATATCTTGGGATATATATATTTTCTGTTGCATAGAGATTTGATGCAGATTTGTAGGAGGTTTAAAAGCTGAAGATTTAAGAAGATTTTGAGAGAGAAAATCTGTTTTGAAGATTCAGTTTTAAACAACAAATCAGGTCAGATATTGTAGCAGGTCCAAGCCCAATTCAGATAGCTATATAAAGCGCATCAGTACTGAAGGAAAAGGAACGAAGAAAGAGAGCTAAAGACTGCGAGTCGTTTGTGTCTTCTTGTATGTTTTGTAAACCATTCATGTGTGAATTGGTATTATTGTTTTGAGTTGTTCTTGATCAAAGCTGTGAAGCAGAATCAAGTAGTGTTATTCAAAGTGTGTGATCTTTGAATTATATCACTGAAGTGATTTAGGGATTGAGTAGTGTTCTCATACTTAAGTGGTCTCTTAAGTAGAAGGTTCATTAAGTAGTGATTAAGTTTAGGAGATGTCAACTGGGTTGTTGAGTCTGTAAATTAATACTACTGATAGTGAAATTCATCCCTGGCTTGGTAGCCCCCAGACGTAGGTAGTTAGACCGAACTGGGTGAATAACTCTTTGTGCTGTTTCTGTTGTTGTTTGTTATTGTCCATAGCAGAGTGTGTTGTTGTGACATCGCACTTAACATCACACATCTGGTACCAGAATTTCAGTGGTGAAGTGTTTCAATTATGGTGAACCTGGTCATATTAATACGAAGTGTCCGAAATCGAAGCAAGCTCAAGCTGGTGGGAAAGTTTTTGCATTGACGGGAACTCAGACTTCAAGTGCAGACCGTCTAATCTGAGGTACTTGTTTTATTAACAGTACACCTTTAGTTGCTATTATTGATACTGGAGCGACTCATTCGTTTATTTCGTCTGAGTGCGCGAAGCGTTTGAACATTGTGTTGTCTTCGATGGATGGAGAGATGGTTATTGATACTCCAGCAATGGGGTCAGTAACTACTTCTTTGGTTTGTCTAAGTTGTCCTTTGACCATTTATGGTAAAGACTTTGAAATGGATTTGGTGTGTTTGTCGTTGGAGGGTTTAGATGTGGTTTTGGGAATGAATTGGTTGCAGTTGAATCGGGTTCATATTGATTGTTATCATAAGTTGGTGAGATTTCCTTCTCTTGAAGAAGACGAAGAGTCAAGTTTCTTATCTACCAAAGAGTTGAAGAAACTTTTGGCGGATGAAGCTCAGTTGTTTGGGTTGTTTGCATCGTTGACTGTGGATAGTCAAGTTTCACTTGATGTGTTTCCTGTTGTGTGTGATTTTCCGGAAGTGTTTCTTGAGGATATTTCAGATGTACCGCCAGAGAGAGAGGTGGAGTTTTCTATAGATCTAGTTCCTGGTACTAGACCTGTATCGATGGAACCATATCAAATGTCGGCATCTGAGTTGGTTGAGTTAAAGAAGCAATTGAATGAATTGTTGGAAAAGGGGTTTGTGAGACCGAGTGTGTCGCCTTGGGGTGCTCCAGTTTTATTGGTGAAAAAGAAAGATGGAAGTATGCGATTGTGTATTGATTATCGCCAGTTGAATAAGGTGACAATTAAGAATAAGTATCCTCTTCCAAGAATTGATGATTTGATGGGCCAGTTGGTAGGTGCGTGTGTGTTTAGTAAGATTGATTTGAGGTCGGGGTATCATCAGATAAGGGTGAAAGAGGAAGATATTTAGAAGACGGCTTTTAGGACACGTTACGGTCATTATGAATATTCGGATATGTCGTTCGGGGTTTCTAATGCGCCAGGTGTGTTTATGGAGTATATGAATCGTATTTTCCATGAGCATTTGGATCGATTTGTTGTTGTGTTTATTGATGATATCTTGATTTATTCTAAGTCCCGGGAGGAACATACGGAGCATTTGCGCATTGTGTTGCAGGTTTTGAAGGAAAGGAAACTTTTTGCCAAGTTGTCCAAGTGTGAATTTTGGTTGTCGGAAGTGAGTTTTCTTGGTCATGTGATTTCAGGTAATGGTATCGCTGTGGATCCATCTAAAGTAGAAGCAGTTCTACAATGGGAGGCTCCTAGATCTGTTATTGAAATTAGAAGCTTTTTGGGTTTAGCTGGATATTATCGAAGGTTCATTGAAGGTTTTTCTAAGCTAGCACTTCCTTTGACCCAGTTGACTTGTAAAGGTCAAGCATTCATTTGGGATATTTGGTGTGAGGAAAGTTTTAGTGAGCTGAAGAGAAGATTGACGACAGCTCCGATTTTGATCTTGCCGAATCCTACTGAACCGTTTGTGGTGTATTGTGATGCGTCTTTGATTGGGCTAGGTGGAGTGTTGATGCAAGAAGGTAAGTTTGTGGCTTATGCTTCGAGGCAATTGAGAGTGCATGAGAAAAATTATCCTACTCATGATCTTGAATTAGCGGCTGTGGTTTTTGTGTTGAAGATTTGGAGGCATTATCTCTACGGTGCAAGATTCGAAGTCTTTAGTGATCATAAGAGTTTGAAATACTTGTTTGATCAGAAAAAGCCGAATATGAGGCAACAGAGATGGTTGGAATTTTTGAAGGACTACGACTTTGGCTTCAATTACCATCCTGGTAAAGCTAATGTGGTAGCCGATGCGTTGAGCCGAAAATCGTTGCATATGTCTGTTTTGATGGTTAAGGAGTGGGAACTTTTGGAATCGTTTAGAGATTTGAGTTTGGTGTGCGAATTGACGTCGGACAGTGTGAGGCTTGGTATGTTGAAGGTTACTAATGATTTTCTGTTGACCGTTAGCGAGAAACAGGAGTTGGATGTGAAATTTGTGGATTTGATGACGGTTGGAAATCAAAGTGTGAAGGGTGACTTTAAAGTGGATGATCAGGGTGTTTTGAGGTTTCGTGGTAGGATTTGTATTCCTGATGATGCGGAGTTGAAAAGGATGATTTTGGAGGAAGGACACCGGAGTAGTTTGAGTATACATTTGGGAGCTAATAAGATGTACCAAGATTTGAAGAATATTTTCTGGTGGTCTGGATTGAAGAGAGATGTGGCTCAGTTTGTGTATTCATGTTTGACGTGCCAAAATTCTAAAGTGGAACATCAGAAGCCTAGTGGTTTGTTGCAACCGTTGGATATTCCTGAGTGGAAATGGGATAGCATTTCTATGGACTTTGTGACAGGGTTGCCGAACACTCAGCGGGGACATAATGCGATTTGGGTGGTTGTGGATAGGCTGACTAAATCGGCGCATTTCATTCCGATTGACATCAGTTTTTCTTTGGAGAGGTTGGCTGAGATTTATATCAGTGTGATTGTGAAGTTACATGGGGTTCCGTTGAGTATTGTTTCAGATTGAGATCCGAGGTTTACTTCGAGATTTTGGGAAAATTTGCAGAAGGCTTTAGGATCTAAGTTGAGGTTGAGTTCAGCTTATCATCCGCAGACTGATGGACAGACGGAGATAACGATTCAGTCATTGGAAGATTTGTTGCGGGCTTGTGTTCTGGAACAAGGTGGTGCTTGGGATAGTTATCTTGCGTTGATTGAATTCACGTATAACAACAGTTTCCATTCGAGTATTGGGATGGCACCGTTTGAATCATTGTATGGAAGAAGATGTCGAACACCATTGTATTGGCACGAATCTGGTGAGAGTGCGGTGGTTGGACCGGAGTTAGTACAACAGACTACGGACAGGGTGAAACTTATTTGTGAGAAAATGAAGGCTTCTCAGAGTAGGCAAAAGAGTTATCATGATCGAAGGAGGAAAGATCTTGAGTTTTAAGAGAGTGATCATGTATTTTTGAGAGTTACACCGGTGACAGGTGTTGGTCGTGCATTGAAGTCGAAGAAGCTTACTTCTCGGTTTATTGGTCCTTACCAGATATCCGCGAGAGTGGGTGTTGTGGCTTATCGGGTGGCGTTGCCGCCGAGTCTTTCGAATTTGCATGATGTGTTCCATGTTTCACAGCTTCGGAAGTATGTTCCGGATCCGTCGCATGTGATTCCGATGGATGAGGTTGAGGTAAGGGAGAACCTTACGGTTGAGGCGTTACCGGTTAGGATTTTGGATCGCGAGTTGAAGCGGTTAAGAGGCAAGGATATTGCACTTGTGAAAGTAGCGTGGGGAGGCGCTACTGAGGGAAATTTGACTTGGGAGTTGGAGAGTCGAATGTGGGAGTCATATCCAGAGTTGTTCGTCTCAGGTAATATTTTCGAGGACGAAAATTTCTAAGTGGGGGAGAGTTGTAACGCCCCAGTTTTAGTTAGTTTTATTTAATTGAGTCGTTTTGATTATTTTATTATTATATTATTTTATTTTTTACTTTTATCTGGAAATATGTTATTTTTCATTGTGATTATATTTTATTGCGTTTTGGGAGCGTTTGCGAGATATTTGAGTGTAGGGGTATTTTGGTCATTTCACTTTAATTTTTCTTAAGTTAATAGAAATAGAAATAGGAAGAGAGAAAAATAGAAAGGAAAGAAAAAAAGAAGAAGAAAAAGAGGAAGAAAGAAAAGAAGAGGAGAAAAAGAGAGAAAAACTTGGAAAATCTAGGAATCGATTCAAGCGACTTTCAAAAACACGATTAATCGGGTAAGGGTGTGAAACTCGATTTTCTTATGATTGTGTATGATTATGTATGTGTGTGTTGGAATGTTTATTGTGTTTTCATAGCTTTTCAATTCTAGGTCGAAACGATGGAAATCGATGTTTTCGCGGTTGAAATGTGATGTAAATGTTGTAGATTACTTGTTACCATGATTGGGGTGTGTTCTGATTGTTATGTTTTGATTTGGAAGAGATTTTGGTTGAAAAATATGATTTTGGACCTCAAAACAGCGCTGCAGAATTTCTGGGTTTTCCTTGGTTCGCCTAGCGAACCTGGGGCGAAGCAGTAGCGAATGATTTTTCGCAGGTTCGCCTAGCGAGCCAGTTAGCGAAGGTCAGCGAATGTTCGCTAACGTTGTTCGCCTAGCGAACTTTGTATCTTTTTGGTTCTGGTTGTTGCTGCCTTGGTTCGCCAAGGGGTTCGCCTAGCGAACTTTGTGTCTGTTTTTATCTGATAGTGGTTTCGCTAGACATTCGCCTAGCGAAGGTGGTAGCGAATGCTCGCTAGAAGGTTCGCCTAGCGAACATGGCAGTTTGTGCAATCTTGTTTTCTGCATAACTTTTGATCCGTAAGTCGGATTGGGGCGCGGTTGGGTGCGTTAGAAAGCTTTTGAGTTGTTCTTGCTTATTAAAATGGTTTTGAGATTGTTGACCGATTTAATTATATCAGGAATTTGGAATAGTGTCATTTTGGTGACTTTTACCGTTTTAATTGTGCGTAATTGGTGTGTTGTCATGCAATGTGCTGGTGGTATATGTTGCATGACTTGTGTGCTGATTATACGAGGTGAATGCATGTGTTTAAATGTTGTGATGAGGGTTTGTGGCCTTATGGCAATTAAATGCATTGTTTTGGGCTTGAGTGTAACGCATGATTATTGTTGGTTGAGATGGTTGCATGTATGTGTGCATTTAAATGTCATGAGTCATTGTATGCCAAGCATCATGATATGCATTCTTGTGATGTCGTGTGCCCTAGTGGGTGTGAGCGACAAATCAATTCCAGAGGGTATCCGCTATAACATCATGCGCCTTATACAAAGAGGACTTAAAGCGATGATTATAGACGATCGTGCGCCTTATTCAAAGAGGACTTAAAGCGATCGGATCGTGCGTCTTATACAAAGAGGACTTAAAGCGATCCATAAACATCGTGCGCCTTATACCAAGAGGACTTAAAGCGACGGGGAACATCGTTTTCCCGACGGGGAGTTACGTTGAGTAACAAGCGATGATTCCAATAGTTCCTGAGTGAACTAATGTTGTGAATGATGGATGGATGGTACCGCATATGCATTGCATAGAGTCGTTGTGTCGCTCTCTGTGCATTTGCATAAATCATGAATGGATTCATTATGTGTGAGAATTGTGAATGTATGCATTATGTGTGGAAAATCATGAATGGATTGATTGTGTATGGAATTGTGGATGAAATTGATGAGTTGATATATGTATATATGTTGGTGATAATTATATTGTGCATGGTTGATATGCCCTGGTGATGGATATATGAAATATACGTTGTGTTGTTTGGTGTCTGAATTCTGGTATAAGTTGTGGTGAGAATATTTTATATGTGTATTTTTGTGTGATATATAATTGTATGCAATTATATTATGATTGTGTTTCTCACCCTTCTGCTATTTTAATGCTCTATGAGGCATTGCAGATTAGATGTTGGAGGTCTTTTTGTGAAGCTTAGGTCTTCATTCTTTTGTTGGTCGGCTCTGATATGTAGCACCGGGTAGTCGGGGAGATCGTTATGTGATTATTTGTATTATGTATTCACGTATTTTGGATTGTACATGTATGAATATGTATATGACAGACAAACTTTTTATGATGTATATATATGAGATTCAGTTACAGATTTTTCGCTTTTATTCTGTATCTGAATTGTGGGTGTTAGGAACTAAGTTCCTTTGTTATGTGCTACCTGAATTGTTGCATATCTATATGAGCAGGTTTATTGTGTGTTGGTTTCAATTGATGTGACTCCTCAGTCTATGCCATGAAGTTTTAAATATACTCTGATGAAATTTTGAATTTTGTTATCGCTTTATTTGTTGGGGGTATAGATTGGGGGTGTTACATCTTCAATATGTCTCGAGCATACTTCATCTGGTGCAGAAACACTCCTTCAATTGTATCTTTAAACTTCATCCCTAAGAAATATGACAAGTTCCCTAGGTCGGACATTTCAAACTCCTACATCAGTTTCAGATTTTTTTTATTTCTGCTTCATCTGCACCTGTAATCATGAAATCATCCACATGCAAGCATATGATGACTCGACTAAGATTCCTTGCATTGTTGACATACATTCCATGTTCTGAGACACATTTTGAGAAACCTGCTTCGATCAGGGAGCTATCTATTATCTTATTCCAAGACCTTAGGGTTTGCTTCAAACCATGGAGAGCATTCCTCAATCTGCATACCTTCGAATTTTTCCCTTTGATTTCGAACCGTGGTGGTTGACTGACATAGAATTCTTCTTCCAAAGGTCCATTCAGAAATTTTAACTTTACAGCTAATTGATGTATCTTCTATCCTTTGTATGATGTTGTCGACACAAAAATTCTGATGCTTTCCAACCTTGCCATAGGTGCATAAACTTCGTCGAAATCAATACTAGGTTTTTGTAGAAAACCCCTTGCCACCAGTCTATCTTTGTGCTTATAAATATCACCATTCGGCCTTAGCTTCAACTTGTAGACCCACTTCACATCAATTGGCTTCTTGATTGATTTTTCTACAAGTTCCCAGGTCTTGTTCTTCTCTATTACCATGAGTTCTTCTTGCATGGTTGCTAACCAAATTGAATCACTCATGGCTTGATCCAAATTGTTTGGTTTTGATTCAGCCGTCGTCATTACTTCTTCTATTAAGTCACCATCTACATCATCTGATTGATGTGGAAATCTCTTATATCTAGATAGCCTTGTCAACTCAGTTTTTACTCTAGTCGATCTTCTAACATTCTGCTCAGGTGGTTCTTCATTTTGATTGGTTGTGAATCCATTCTGTTGGATTTCTAGAGCATAATTGTGACTATTTCTTGCTCCTGTAAAACTGACCCTTGACTATAATCTCACCCTTTGCTTTTATCCATTATAACATCTCGAGTGATCACAAGTTTATCATCATTTGGTGAATACCGTTTTTTTGCATCATTCGAATAATAACCTATGAGAACCATAGTCTAACTTCGATCATCTAGTTTCTTCCTAAATTGTTCAGGTACATGCCTGAAGCACATTGATCCAAGGTCTCTAATATGACTAACATTTGTATTTTGGCCTGTCCAAGCCTCATAAGGTGTCTTCTCGGCTATCTTCTTCTTAGAACATCTGTTTAAAATGTATACTGCTATTGAAGCTGCTTCACCCCCAAAATCTCTTTGGCATTTCTTTAGCTTTCAACATGCTTCTAGTCATGTTTAGTATACTTCTATTTTTCCTCTCAGTTATACCATTATGCTGAGGTTTATAGGGTGCAATGACCTCATGCTCTATACCTTCATTAGTACAAAATCTTGCAAAATCTCTAAAGGTGCATTCACCTCCACCATTAGTTCTCAGTTTCTTTAACTTGCATCCATTTTGTTTCTCGACACACTATTTAAACTTTTAGAACAATGTGGATACCCCACTCTTCCTTTTAATAAGGTAAATTCACACACACACACACACACATATATATATATATATAGTGCATTCATCTATGAAGGTTAGGAAATAACAATTACCTATATTCGACCTTACATCAAAAGGTCCACACACGTCAGAGTGAACAAGTTCCAGCTTTTCTCTCGACTTCATGAACAAGTCATGTTTGAACGCCTTCCTAGCCGACTTTCCTTTGCAGCGTTCCTCAAATAATTGACTTGGTTCTTTCACTTGAGGTAAGCCATACACCATCTTCTTCTGGTTGAGCATACCTAGACCTTTGAAGTTTAAGTGTCCATACTTGTGATGTCATATCCATTTCTTGTCTTCGACAGCAATCGAAGCAAGACACTGATGATCAACCATGTTGATCTCAATCTTGAAGGTTTTGTTATCTGTCAATGGTGCCTTCAGGATCATCCTTCTTTTACCATTATACACATTCATCATATTTCCTTCCAACTTCAAGTTATACCCTTTGGCAAGTAATTGACATACGCTTATCAAGTTACTTGTCATTGAAGGTACATGCAATATGTCGGTAATGCTGGCTCTTCGACCATTTTTTCTCACCACAACTATGTTTCCTCTTCCCTCTGATGTAACATTGTCTGCCATTTGCAAACTTGATCACTTTCTTGACTGATCTGTCCAACTTAGTAAATTAGTTTTTATTTCCAATCATGTGGTTGTTGCATCCTGAATCCAGATACCAAATGTTGGTTTGCTCATTGTTTGATTGAGTATTTTCCATTAGTAGCATATCATCATAGTCGTTTTCTCCAGCATATGCATATTGCACTTCGTCACCATCTTTTGCTCTAGATTCATTCTTTCTCTGATAATCTCTAGTATAATTACCAAATCCTTGACAGTTGTAACATTGTACCTCCTTCATGTGAACTTTATTCCCCGAATACTTGTTGCCCATGACTTTTGGATCAGAGTGATTTTTGGAATTCTTGCTTGAATTGTCATCATTAGCAAGATTCTTTCTCTGTTCGTCATTTTCTTTCCCAAATTTGTTGATGAATCTTTCTTGGAGTGCTTGTTCAACCACCTTCTCCCTTTCTGAGTTCCTCTGCTTCAGCCTCATCTCATGAGCCCCTAATGAAGTTTGAAGTTCTTCTAACTTCATCTCAGCTAAGTTCTTGGACTCTTTAGTAGACACTATAATGTAATCAAAATTTGCAGTCAGAGATCTCAATATTTTCTCAATCTTTTATAAATTGTTGATTAATTCACCACACGCCTTCACATGCTTTGTTAGCGATACCACACGCGTAAAGTTTTTTGAAACAGACTCATTTTCTTTCATTTGAGTCTTCTCAAATTGCATTTTTAGGATCTGCAACTTCAGCCTCTTCAATTTTTCATCTCCGCCATACAAGTTCTTTAACTTGTCCTGCCCTCCTTTTGTTTTTTCTTCTTCAATGATCTTCTTAAACACGTTAGGATCCACACAAATTTTGGATCAAGAATGGAGTTTTTTCATCTTTCTTTCTTTGTTCCTTGTCCGCAGCTTGCTTGTTGATCATCGTTCGCATTCTCTTTCAATGGTGATACTTCATTGTTCACGATTTCTGCCACATCTTGATATTTAAAGATGACTTTCATCTGCGCATATGTATTAGTGCGAACTTCGATTTCAGACACAATCAAATACTATCTTTTTTACAAAATATTGAATTACAACTTCTAACATTTATATTAATAGTGTTACTGGTGGAATGTTTGGTGTTTTCTATTTTATTTTGTATTTGGTGTGTATTGAACTAATGCTATGTTGTAATAAAAATGGGTGCATTTGTCTTAAAAAATGTTTAAAGGATCATGTGTCAGAGCTACTTAATGTTTATGATGCATAAGTTATTGCCAAGCATATTGATTGATTGTTGTTATCTAGAGTGATGATTCACATTCATATGTTTCTTTTGCGGCTACTTCAACATTGTTTGTGCGAGTAAATAACAAAATGATAATAGTTAAAAGAGCTTGAGATTGAAGAGAATAAATGATTGAAAGAAGTGGTCAATAAAAGAGCTTGAGATTGAAGAGAATAAATGATTGAAAGAAGTGATCAATAGTTTATTTTCTTGTTTAATACTCCCTCCGGTTATTATTATAAGCAAAAAAAACATCTTAAATTTTGGTTACTATTATAAGTAAAAGTCATTAAATTTTAGATTAATTAATGCTTGTATTATTATTATACCCTTAATTTAATTCAAAAGCATTTAATATTGGTAGTTGATTTATTAAATAAACTAAGGATATTATCGTAAATTTTACTTTGATAGTACATGAAATCAAGAAAATTAATTACACGTAATTAACTTTCTTAATACGTATGAAAGTAGTTATTTTAGCTTATAATTGTGACCGGAGGGAGTAAATGATATTTAGATGAATTAAAGTCACTCTTATACAATAATCTATACTATATATAAAAGGAATAGGTGTTTTTGGTCTGACCTATTTTACTTTCAATAATACCTCTATTAATAATAAATTTGTCAAATATATGTGGCACCTATTCAATTATAAAACAATTATTTCAATTATTTAAAGTTATAATCTATAACTATATATCCTAATAAGTTTTTTTTTTTAAATAAAATAATTTTTCCTTAATAATGTTTTGTCTTTTTCTTTAAAGATGAATCCAACCCTTTTTTTTAAATAACATTTTATTAAGATTTTAGGTTTCTACTAATTGTATATATAACTTCCCTTTCAAAATAAAACTTTGCAATTTAAGATAAGTTTTTATTTTAAAAATAGGATCATTAAGTGATATGCCTTTTTAAAATATTTAAAAAAATGTGTTTTTAACTAAAAATGAATTATAAACAATTTTAAAGTGATAATAAAATCTTAAAATATATTTAATCTTACTTGATGTCGTGTTAGTACTCCACTCTCGCTAATGTATGCACTTTACTTCTTTGTTTTGATTGTGTTCTAAACTTTTTTCAAAAATATAAAATTCTCGATCCAACGTCGAGTTAAAAATAATGATAAATAAAAAATTAGACTGTCCTCTAAATATTGAAATAGTTATTTTTACAAATTTATATTTTATATCTCTATTTGTGCTTATATTTAAAACAATTTTGTCATATTTTTTTATTATAATATATTTTTAAATTAGTACAGAATAGAAAGTGTCACATTTCCATTAGTTAACACTTTTTACTTTTGTATTAGCATATTAAATAATAAACTCTCATAGTGCTACTGTAAAAAATAAAATAATACTAACCGATTTGAATATATACGAAAAAGTATTAATACTTTAATTAAACCAGATAGTTTAATATGTAATAAATGTGATTCGGTTTCTCTTAAAATAACAATATTGATAAATATTTACAACTGCAAAGTCGTAACAACAAATCCATTGTCGTCCAGCGGTTAGGATATCTGGCTTTCACCCAGGAGACCCGGGTTCGATTCCCGGCAATGGAAGTTTTAAATTTTTAATTTAAAAGAAGTAAGAGTTTTCATCAAATCATGCATATAAGCCTTTGTTTTTTCCCATTGATCAAAATATAATATTCATATGCCTTGCAGCAACAAAATTACAAAAGCAAAAACAAAACCATACACAAATATACTGGTAAATTTTAGATCATTATATTTACATACCAGCTATATGGAAAGAAGAAAACCATATTAACATTTCTTCAGAAAACACTTCAGCATGATGAGACTTTTCCTCAGCTCCCATTGAAAAACGACACAATGGACATGTTTTATGATGACCCTTTAGCCAACTATTCACACAAACCTTATGAAATTCGTGCGAACAAGGAAGAACACGAATTTCATCTTTGTTGTTTAACATAGACAAGCACACACAACACAATCCAGCATCATTATTTTTCTCAATAACATTCGATGTTGTTATTGTTGTTGAAGATTCTGATGATATTGAGGTGGCAACAAGGTAAGGTAAAGTTGCATCCTGGTTTGTCTGTGCCTCTTCTAGGCCAATTAAATTGAAGACCAGTGATACAAAGGCTTTGAGTGTCATCTTGAGTTTTGAAGGCTAAGCATTGCTATTAGACTCTTATTAAGAAATTGAGTTGCAAGTGATGGATCTAATTGGTACAATTATAGGTCTTGTTTAGTCATTGTTTGTGTTGTTTTGCTTGGTTTGGAAGGGTGGTAGATGTTTGTATGAAAGTTTCTATGGTCCATAGATAGTGTGGTTACACCAATACAAGAGTGTTACTCTTGACCTATTTATATAAACTATTGGATGCCTAACTTCTATAGAGTACCGATTGTCATGTATGTATGTATTCGAATGCTGACTCACCGCAGTCACGCACACGTTTACGCGTTTGGTGCATCAGTGACTACTCGATCGAGATCTAATAGTTCAAAAAATATGTTTTTTTTTAAATTATAATTTAAAATATAAAACTTAAATTTAAATTATTTGATATTTATCGAACGGTCACTGATAAATCGGATGCATACATCAATGAGTGCAGGAATTCATGTGCTAGATTGTAATTACTAGTACTTTTGAAACTTTTTTTCCCATTATTCCTTTTTTCATAATGTGTTAGAAAATGACACTTATTAAGTTAAGTCTTAGTAAGATGAGTTTAAAGTCTTTTAAGCAGCAAGGCAAGGTGACATGGCAATTCATGACTCAGCAGACAACTTGATTGCTCTTGAAATTTTGCAGAGTATCATAAGATCACGCTTCTTATAAATAGCATAACGAGTTTAAATTGTGCACTGCACGCAAAAATAACCAAGTATATTTCATCTGACAATTGTGTGAATCTAAGGATAAGTCATCAGCTTGAATTTATATTTTACGGTTCATATTCTCTACACAACAATGTCTGAAATATCTTGAATCATTTTACTCTTCCACAGATTTGATGATTTCAAACTAAGTTGTTGGTAGGTCGTTTGTGTAAAACGTTAAAAGGGAATGAAGATGTTAAGTTATAGTCAATTTGTCAATATAAGATTTATTGGTCAGATAACTTCACTATAGTTTTTCTTTGGTGAATTACTGTAGTGTTTTCTATTACCATACAAACAAGAAAATGACACACTTATGTTAGCTTTAATTATCAGCTTGGACAAAAACAGAGAACTTGCCTTTGTAGTTTTGTAGATGACATATGATAAACTTTCAGAAATTGTGGAAACATGATAAGATAAATTGGTTATTGTGGAAACGGGGGAATTTGATGTTTAAATAAAAAGAGAAAACAAATAGACAGGTAGGTAAGCTGTAAAACACAAGTCAGGCCACCAGATCAGACCTCATTGAGGCAGACCATTGCTTTCAAGTGCAAGAAAAGCTATCTTGTATACTCTAACCTTCAATCGTTTTCTCATTCTTGCTCATGAAGTCACAATATCTGAATGACATTTAGCTTGATTGCCAGCAGTAACAAAGTCAGTTTTGGTCCCGATTCGATACTCGATTGGTGAACTAAGAGACAGTAAAGAAGTTTTGGTCATGAGATTCAAGGTTGAAACCTTGAAAACTAACACTACCACTAACTTATGAATATTTGCTACTAAAAAAAAATGTTTGTTTTGCAGAGCTATTACCAAACCCCTAATATACAAAGAGCCTTATCTTTATCTTCTATAAAAGTATTATGTATCACCACCAACAGACAAAAACGTATGAAGTATAAACTTTGAATCATTAAGTTAAAAAGACACATCCAAGAGATACAAATCAACCTACTCAGATTGAATATAGTATACAAATAGTGAATGGGAAGGGGGAAACTAAGATTTATTTTCCTAATTATTTCAAAGAAGGAAGACTCATATTTCAGTCCTCCCCAAAGTGTTAAAGGATAACTTCTTTGTCACACACAATTCTACCAACAACGTGTTCACAAAGAATTTGATCAACATGTGGAGAATGAGACGCGAGGAAGAGAGAAGAGAGGCAACATAATCCCTGTGAAACTAAATATCAAACCATTAGCTTCTCTCACAGATCATCATCTTAGGAACTTCTTCCCTTATTATCTTCGTTTACTGAATATAAATTGGCATCATTATCTGGTTTTGATGCATCTTCTTCCTCAAGTATCTTCCCATCTCTTGGAACCAAGCAAGGTATCCCATTTTTTATCTAACAGGTACACATAAAAATGTAACATAAGTCATCACTAAAACTAGATGCATATTTGTTTTAATGGCTATGCTTATATTTAGAAGATATTATCTAAACTCATTTATTTAACAAAATTACTTGTATAAGTCCTGGGAGGAGACTACCAAAACAGCACATGGGAATGCTCATATATTGTTTCGAGTTTATCTCATAAAGCCCCCTAAGTTTATAGAATGAGCTTGTTCAAAACTTATGCAAAGTTTACCTACATATTCTTTTAGGTTTATATAAATCAACCTTTATAAAACTGACTTGTAAAGTAAAGTCTTATCTCATTCAATATAAGACTCTTAACACACCTTTTCATGCACATGACTTGACATGGAGTGTGATCTGATTGGCTCCATAGCAGGTGGTCTAATAAATCTTAGACAAACTCTAATATCATCTTATAATTTAGATTGACCCTATGTTTGGATTAATGGAATATAACGGAGTGAAATGTAGCGGAGCGAAATGGAATATAGATCTCACTCCATTGTTTGGATACTTTATTCAAAATGTCTCATTCTATTGTTATACCCCAAATTGGATGAACAAAAAATGGAGGATTGGATGGAATGGGATGGAATGGATTCCATTATGTTCCATTACGCTTCATCCATTATTTGCAAATCCAAACAATAGAATCTTATTATTTACAATTTCATTCCATTTCATTCCATCTCATGTTTAAATTGGTGGTATGAGATGAGATGGAATGGAATTAAGTGGTAAATAATGAGATTTCATTGTTTGGATTTGCAAATAATAGATGAAGTGGAATGGAACATGATGAAATCCATATCATCCAATCCTCCATTTTTTGTTTCATCAATGTAAAGTGTATGCAAAATGAGACATTTTTAATAAAATATGCAAACAATGGAGTGAAATCTATATTTCATTCTGCTAGGCATCATTCCACTCTGTTATGTTCCATTTTGTTCCGCTTCGTTATATTCCATCAATCCAAACATAACCTTATGTTTGAATATCATGAAATGAACAGAGTGGAATGGAATTGAGCGGAATGGAGTTGAGCGGAATGAAGATTTCATACCATTGTTTGGGTATTTAGGACAGAGCAAGGCAAATTCTCCATTCCGCCCAAATCGGAGGGAAAAAAATATGATGGTAGGTGATGAAATGGAAGGGAATTCATAGCAATCAATTCCGCTCCATCTGATTTTAATTGATCCAAACTGTTAAGAGTCCCACATCAGACAATATATGGCAAAAACATGTGGGGGCAATCCTCACTCTACTAACCGGTTTTGTAGAGTTAAGTTAGGCCCAACCACATTTCTTAACACAAACAATGGATCCTTGTTCCATACCATTCCATTCCGTCTAATTATCTCACCCAATGTAAGACTCTTAAGAGAAATCATATTAAAAAGTCACTTAATTAAACTCTTTACCAAACTCCAAGTGTCTCTATACTCAATTATCATTTGAAGTTGTTAAATAAATACTCAATTTGATCTCAGAAATTGTAGGACTATAATGACATAAAGTTGGGTAGGGTTGCAATTGAAACCATTAATAACATATCAAGATTGATGAACATGATTAACATTTTGTAATTCTAGAAATGAAATTGATAATACATGGGAACTAAGTTGATGCAATTTGAATGAGAAAATTAAAATTCAAGAATGAGTTGATAGAACTGACGGGAAATGAAACGGCAATAGTATCACTGATAAGGGAATTTGATTCCTCGCAAACCCTAAAAAGATGTTGAATTTGATTAGGGTTTTGCATTTAGTAAAATTGAAAAGAAATGAAAGTGAGGTAGCTACCTTAGGGGTTGTTTGGACAGAGGGCAAACGAGAAAGTCGGAGAGTAGTGTCGCCGCTTTTTGCATAACTTCTTTGCTTACTTTCACCATTTCACTTCAATTTCCCAGTATCTACTTCTTCCCGTTCCCGTAATGGATCTTCTGCAAATTCATTCAATTTCAAGTTTATCGAGCTGAATTGTGATTTCAAAGATTTTTTTAAAAGGGTCTTTTATAATAAAATAATTTTATGGTGTTCAGTTAAAAAATTTCATAATTTAAAAAAGATTAGTAATATTTATGGATTTTTTAATAGAGAAAAGGATGGTGTACCATATAAATTATTGTTACACTTTTGTAAATTTTAAATTATTTATATAATTTGATATTTTAAAATATTTTAATTGGATGTGTGTTTAATACTTTTTAGATTAATAGTGCACTATTATTAAACTTTTTGAGATTAAAGGTAGTGCACTGTCAGTGTAAACTAGTTTTACACCATCATTCAATAGAATTATAACATTCTGCCATGTCATATCAGTATTTTAAAATTAAACATGTGACTTGGCGGGATACACGTCCGTGATTGGTTGACAGTGTAAAAATATTTTACACTGTCAGTGCATATTCTTTTTTCTCAACTTTTTTTAACAAATTGATTTTTGTTATAATATTATGGTTATTATTATTATTATATTATTATTTAGAAATGACTATTTAAATAATAACGACAAATTATTGCAGATACACAACTTGTCAAAGATAAAATAGTAAGTCAAATTATTACATTAGTGTGATAGTTACACTTCTAGTAGTATAAATATCATTCTTGGCTAATGTAAAAATACACCAAATTTTTTACTTTGAAAGCTCTAGTAAAATACTCTCCATTCTTCAATATTTCCATCTAAGTTTAATAATTGCAACTAGTTAACTAAATTATATTAGTTCATAAATATTAACAAATATTTAAAATCGATTTTTTTCAACACGTTATCAGCACGATCGTTTATATCGGAAGTTATTACCACACTAGGTATATATTTAAACTTATCTCTTTAATCTCATTATTGCTATAATTTTTATTATTTATCATGGTTATAGAAAACAGACAATTAGTCAAGTGATTTATAACTAGAATGATTTTTATCGTTATTTATCATGGTTATTGTTATTTTTATTATTTATCATGGTTATAGAAAACTGACAACTTGTCAAGTGCTCTATAATAAGTGTGGCTTTTATATATTTTGTGTGGAGGTTTAAAACCCCATATGCAGTTACTAACTTTTATATTTAGTTGAGATTTAAAACCCCATATGCACTTATTAACTTTTATATTCAGTTACTAACTTTTATATTTAGTGGAGGTTTAAAACTTCATCTGGACTTACCAATTTTTATATTCAGTTACTAACTTTTATATTTAGTAAAAGTTTAAAACCTCATCTGTACGTACTAACTTTTATATTCAGTTACTAACTTTTATATTTAGTGGAGGTTTAAAACCCCATCTGCACTTACTAATTTTTATATTCAATTACTAACTTTTATATTTAGTAGAGGTTTAAAACCCCATCTGCACTTACTAATTTTTATATTCAGTTACTAACTTTTACGTTAGTGGAGGTTTAAAACTCCATATGCACTTACTAACTTTTATATTTCAGTTTCTAACTTTTATATTTAGTGGAGGTTTAAAACTCCATCTGCACTTACTAATTTTTATATTCAGTTACTAATTTTTATATTTAGTGGAGGTTTAAAACCCCATACGCACTTCTAACTTTTATATTTCAGTTCCTAACTTTTATATTCAGTTGCTAACTTTTATATTCAATGGTGGTCTAAAATCGCATCTGTAGTTACTAAATTTTCATATTTAGTGGAGGTATAAAACCCCATATGTTATCTTATTATTATCTCTAAACACTTGTAATAGCTAGTTGATATTTAACACACTTTAAATTTGATTTGATGATTTTTTTTCTTTCTCTTTTTGCTTTTTCCTTTCTTTTCCCTAACGGTAACTATAACGGCCGTTTTACAAATTTATCTCTATATAATTCAACTTCTTTCACAAATTTTATATCATTCTCAAAAATTTATCCATATTTTTCAAATGGCTAAATGTTTTCTTTTGTTCATCACTCTACTTGTAACTATTTTATTCCTCATCGGTATTATCAAGCATGAAGAACTAAGTAAGATTATGTAGTATTAATGATACTTATTGTTTTACCATTATTAGTCTTAGCTTGGTTTATTAATAGAGGTTTTTGATTAAAACATTATCATGGTTGTTGTAATCGTTGTTATTGAATAAATTGACATATATATATATATATATATATATATATATATATATATATATATATATATATATATATATATATATATATTTGTTTTGTTTATGTATTAAATTTTGATTATATTCTTTTGAATTCTAGATAGAATCATGTCAAATGTTAAGGTTCACTTCAAAAGTTTAAGCATAACTGGGGACAACTACATAACCTGGAATAACAACTTAATAGAATATCTTGCATGTGAGGGACTTGATAAAATCCTTGAAGAAAAAATTTCAGGAAAGTCAGTTGTTGACCCAGAAGAGATGGCAATGAAAAAATCAAAAGTAAATCGAATAATCAAGCACCACCTTGACGATGGTTTACAAACAGAATATTCAAATGCAAAAGATCCCAAGATTTTGTGGGACAAACTTAAGGCAAGATTTGGACAGCAGAGGAAAGTTTTGTTGCCCTCATTAATGGATCAATGGAACAAACTAAGGTTCCAAGATTATAAAAGTGTTGTTGCATATAATTCTGCAATGCACCAAATTATAGCACAATTAGAATTTTGCGGCATAGTTATAACTAAAGAAGAAAAATTGGAAAAAACTTTTTCAACTTTTCATGCATCCCATGTTTTGTTGCAACAACAATACAGAATGAAGGAATTTTCTGAGTATTCTGACTTAGTTGCAACCCTTCTAGTAGCAGAACAAAATAATGAGCTCCTTATCAAAAACCACCAGTCGCGTCCCACAGGGACAATATCATATCCTGAGATAAAGGCCACAATATTTAATCAAAGGCGTGGTGGCTATAGTCGTAATAAAAAACGTGGAGGTTATGCTCGTTTTGAGGGTCATAGTCGAGGCGGATATCACGGTCGAAACCACTTTCGTGGTCGAAGTCGTGGACGAAGCTATGTGAATAATTACAGATTTCCCAAATATGACCAAACTAACAGGTATCGTCAACGTAGGGGTACTTATAGCCAAGAGGGTCCCTCGAGGAATCATGATGATTTGTACTATAGATACGGAAAGAAAGGTCATTGGTCTAAGACGTGTAGAACACCAGAACATTTGTGTAAAAGAAACAAGGCAACTATAGAGGAAAAGGAGAATGAAGTAAATTTTAATGAAATTGAACCTGAAAATGATACTACATGTCTTGAGGTTGCTGATTTTGTTGAAGGAACAATGGATTAAGAAACTTTTTGAATAATGTGTGTGATATGCTTATATTAATTTGGCTAAAATACAGTTTTGGTCCCCCTGTTTTTCAAAATTCACAGTTTTGATCCCCCTGTTTTTTTTTTTAACAGTTTTGGTCCCCCACCCCAATTTTGGCCCAAAAAAAACGATGAACAGTAACTTGTCCGTACATGTCCGTACATGAACAGTACACGTCCGTACATGAACAGTGAGGGGTGGGGGACCAAAACTGTTAAAAAAAAAACAGGGGGACCAAAACTGTGAATTTTGAAAAACAGGGGGACCAAAACTGTATTTTAGCCTATTAATTTTATATTTGAACTATGTACAAACTTAAGTATTTGTATGTTGTTTGGTGTATCCAATGTTTGAAATAATCATGTTAAATATGTTGTGTTGATTTACATTCTATTTAATCTTATTTCTATTTCAAGAAGGTTAGACATGGAACATGTTGAAGACATTTGCATTCCAGACAGTGGAACTACTCACACAATCCTCAAATGTAAGAAATATGTCATTGAAATAAATCCTACTAAAGGTGTAATAAATTCAATCTCAGGTCCTGCAGAATTGATCGAAGGAACAGGTAATGCTATGTTCATATTACCAAATGGAACAAAGTTTGTCATTAATAATGCTTTATACTCTCCAAAATCAAAGAAAAATTTGTTTAGTTTTAATGACATATATCGTCAAGGATATGATACTAAAACTGCAACTGAAGGTAATGTGAAATATATTAACATTACTACTAATGTTTTGGGAAAGAAGAAAATTTTAGAAAAACTACCAAAATTGTCTTCTGGATTACATTATACTTATATACATGCAATTAAATGTAATTTAGCAGTAAAAGAAGATCCCAAAATGATAACTTTATGGCATGATCGTTTAGGTCACCCTGGTTCAACAATGATGCGTAAAATAGTTGAAAGTACCTACGGTCATCCATTGAAAGGTTTAAAACTTACAAAAGGAGATAAACCATGTGAAGCTTGCTCTCTTGGCAAACTAATAACAAAGCATTCACCAGGTAAGATTCAGACAGAATCACCTGCATTTCTTGAAATAATTCAAGGCGATATATGCAGACTTATCCATCCACCGTCATGACCATTCAGGTATTTTATGGTATTAATTGATGCATCTAGTAGATGGTCATATGTATGTTTACTGTCAAGTCGTGATATGGCATTTGCAAAATTTCTTGCACAAATAATTAAACTAAGGGCTCAATTTCCTGACTACACCATAAAGAAAATTAGACTTGACAATGCTGGTGAATTTACATCTGAATCATTTAATAATTATTGCATGTCAATTGGAATTACTGTTGAACACCCTGTTCCTCATGTGCATACACAAAATGGTTTAGCCGAGTCTTTAATCAAACGTCTTCAATATATTGTTAGACCATTGATTATGAAAACTAAACTACCAGTTACCGTTTGGGGTCATGCAATTTTACATGTTGCAGCACTCATCCGTCTAAGGCCAAGTGCTAATCATAAACATACCCCTTGGACCCATATAATAAATCATGGGATGAAAATGTAAAGAAAATTGTGCACTTACAAGATTTAGAAAATCAATTGCCAGATTCTTTTACTAATTTGAAAAGAGTGACAAAGTCACACGTACCAGCTATAAATGTCCCAACTCGGATTGAGATTTCAAATCTAAATGATGTAGCAAGTACATCTAAGGAACACTTGAAGCGTGACCTATGGGATCTAAAGACAAAAATCCCCGAAAAAGAAAAGGGATAGAAAATGTGAATATGATTGAAAGTGATCTTGAAAAGACACTAGATAATAATAAATCCACAATTGAAAAACGTGTTCTTGAAGAAGCACGAGACGATGATAATGAGATCATTGATAATGAAAATGAAAACAAGAATGATCTTGAAATTTCAATTAATTATGTTGATATGGGAACTTTGTGGAACCCAAAAGATATAAATATAGATGAAATATTTTCATTCTCCATTGCATGTGAAATTATGAATGAAAATGATGATCCCGAACCAAGAACTGTGAATGAATGTCAAAATAGACATGATTGGAAAAATTGGAAGGATGCAATAGATACTGAATTAGATTCTCTTAAAAATTGAAAATTATTTGGCCCCATTACGACTATACCAAAAGATGTGAAACCGGTTGGGTATAAGCGGGTCTTTGTAAGAAAACGAAATGAGAAAAATGAGATTGTCAAATACAAGGCTCGTCTTGTTGCACAAGGTTTTTACCCAAGCCCAGGAATTGATTATGAGGTAACTTATTCTCATGTTATGGATGCCATTACTTTTCGTTATTTAATTGGTTTATCAGTATTTAACAATCTCGATATGTATCTTATGGATGTTGTTACTGCTTATTTGTATGGATCACTTGATGTTGATATATACATGAAAATCCCAGAAGGATTTAAAATGCTCGAGACATCAAAACCTAGAGAAATGTATGCAATTAAGTTGCAAAGGTCATTGTATGGATTAAAACAATCAGGGCGCGTGTGGTATAATAGGCTAAGTGAATATTTGCTTAAAGAAGGCTATGAAAATAATCCTATTTTCCCTTGTGTTTTTATAAGAAAAACAATATCCGGTTTTGTAATAATTGTTGTCTATGTTGATGATTTAAATATCATTGGAACTAATAGAGAAATAAAGGAAGCAAGAGATTACTTAAAGAAAGAATTTAAAATGAAAGATTTGGGAAAAAACAAAGTTCTGCCTTGGTTTACAAATTGAGTATACTAAAAATGGTATATTGGCACATCAATCAAATTATACAGAAAGGGTATTGAAAAGGTTTAACATAGACAAAGCAAACCCTTTAAGTACTCCAATGATGGGTAGAACACTTAACATTAAAAATGATCCATTTAGACCTATGAAAGGTAATGAAAAAGATCTTGACTCTGAAGTACCATACCTCAGTGCCATTGGGGCACTTATGTATCTTGCTAACTATACAAGACCTAATATAGCTTTTGCAGTAAATTTATTAGCAAGATTCAGTTCATGTCCTACAAAAAGACATTGGAAAGGAATAAAGCATATATTCTGATATCTTCAAGGTACGTCAGACCTTAGTTTGTTTTATTCTATCAATACAAAACCAGTTTTACTTGGTTATGCAGATGCAGGATATTTATCAGATCGACATAATGCTAAATCACAAACTGGATATATATCTACATATGGTAACACTGCAATATCATGGAGATCATAAAAGCAAACACTTGTAGCAACTTCTTCAAATCATGCTGAAGTAATTGCTCTTCATGAAGCAAGCAAAGAATGTAGATGGTTACAATCGGTAACTAGACATATCCAAGGAGCATCTGGTTTACCCATTGATAATAATCCAACAATTTTGTACAAAGACAATGTTGCATGTGTTACCCAGATGAAAGTTGGTTACATCAAAAGTGACAGAACCAAGCATATCCCTCCAAAGTTCTTCTCATTCACACAAGAAATTGAAAGAAACAAAGAAGTTAATATTCAATATATTCGTTCATGTGATAATATAGCAGATCTCTTCACAAAAGGCTCTTCCTACATCAATTTTCAAGAAGCATGTACAAAATATTGGAATGCGTCAACTTCGAGATCTTTAAAGAAGAACTATACGTGCTCTATTGAGGGGGAGCATCATGTTGTACTCTTTTTCCCTTATTAAGGTTTTTATCCCAATGGGTTTTTCTTAATAAGATTTTTAACGAGGCAATATATGTTCCCATAAGTTTCTCTTTGATAAGACTTCGATGGAGCACCGTAATAGATATTTCAAAAGGGGGAGTGTTATAATATTATTATTGTTATTATTATTATAATATTATTATTTAGAAATATCTATCTAAATAGTAATGAAAAATTATTGTAGATACACAATTTGCAAAGATAAAATAGTAAGTCCAATTATTACATTAGTGTGATAGTTACACTTCTAGTAGTATAAATACCACCCTTGGCTAATGTAAATATACACCAAATTTTTTACTTTGAAAGCTCTAGTAAAATACTCTCTATTCTTCAATCTTTCCATCTAAGTTTAATAATTGCAACTAGTTAACTAAATTATATTAGTTCATAAATATTAACAAATATTCAAAATCGATTTTTCTCAACAATTTTGATAAACGTTTTAATAAAAATACATATTAACAATTTCATTCCAATGGTGTGACTTTTTTTTATTCTTTTAATTTTTTTATCATGATATTTTATATCATATTATTATTTTGCCTTAAATGCACTTTTGATTTTTTTTAATCTTTTAATCTATATTTACTACTTCCACTTGTTCTCATATTTACTACTCTCCTTTTTCTTTCTTTTATGGGGTGGTTCATACTTTTTGACCGCTGGGGTAGTTTTATTCTACCTCAAGCGTTTGTATTTCATATTTGGTTTCATCATTAGTTTGTGCTTTGCTTCATCACAAGTTTCAATCTCATCAACTAAGTAACAAGAAACATTTGTATAAGGATCTTTCAGGATTCTTGTCATTATGAATTCAATTCTCTCATTTCCTACCTGTAAGTTCTGTGATTTTTGGTTTGACAACAATTTTGTTAAAATAAGTTCACAGCAAGCTGTTGAGACAGATGTCTTGACAAGTCATTCAGACATCATGTTCAGCATGATGTTGGGACATGTGGCAGGACATGTTATACCAGAAGTTTAGGGTTGGGACGATTTGGTATTTAAAGTATGAGATTTGATTGTATTTTAATTCACACAGTGTCACAATCCAAGGAGGGATATTTTAGGAATTGTTGTCTTGACATATTTGCTTGTATTTCATAAAAAGGAGCATGGAGCTTTTTTTAGGAAACTTTCTATTCAGTTCCTATTTTTGTACAGAAGATCTTGCAGAAGATTTGAAGCTGTTATTTTGTGACATGTGTTTTATTTAATTGAAGAGCCCAAGCCCATGCTGATCTGAAGGCTATTTAAAAATGAGTTCTAAACCTAATGAGGTGGGGAAGCCATGTATTGAAAGAAATGGTTTTAGGGTTTAGAGAGTTTTGTGTTATTTGTTCTTTGTGATCCTCTCTTATGTCTTTTGACATTTGAGTTGGATTATTTTGTTTGTGCATTTATGAATCATTCATGTACTCCTTAGGTACTTGAATTGGATTGAGTTTTGAGTTGTAATCACTCCTAAGCTTTTAAGAAAAGAGTGGATTTTTGTGTCTTTGGAAGTGTGACTTCCAATATTCTTTATTCTTGAGTTTGTCATTGTTGTGTGACTGGTGGGAAGTGAGAGAGGTCTCATATCTATGAGTTCCTAGGTAGAAGTTAGCACGGGTAGTGATTAGGTGAGAAGCTTGTAAACTTGTGGGTGTTTGTTGTAGCTTTGAATTAATACTATTATTGTGGATTTCCTTCCTGGCTTGGATGCCCCCAGATGTAGGTGATGTTGCACTGAACTGGGTTAATAATTAATTGTGTTATTGTTTACATTCAATCTTTTAATTTTCTGCATAAGTGTTGTTTGCTATCTTGATCACAGTGTCTTGACATCTGATATCTGTGTGCCAGAATTTTAATTGGCATCCGAGCAGGTCACCCTGTTATGTTTTGGGTGAGCTCCAAGGAGATATCCTTTCTAGCATAATGGACAATGAAACATGAGGGAATATGAACAGACCTCCCATCTTGGATGAAACCAACTATGACTATTGGAAGGCACGCACGATGGCCTTCTTAAAATCCATGGATAGAAAAGCTTGGAAAGCTATCATTAAGGGTTGGGAACATCTTGTGATTAAAAATAAAGATGGGAAGGAAACTCTGAAGCCTGAAGAGGATTGGACCAAGGAAGAAGATGAGATTGCTCTTGGAAATTCCAAAGCCTTGAATGTCTTATTTAATGGAGTTGACAAAAACATGTGTTTATGTTAATTAACACATGTACTATAGCCAAGGATGCTTGGGAAATTCTCAAGACAACTCATGAAGGTACATTAAAGATGAAGATGTCTAGGCTTCAGATGCTTACTACCAAATTTGAAAATCTAAAGATGATGAAGGATGAGAGTATCCATGCCTTTCACATGAATGTTCTTGAAATAGCTAATGCCTTTAGTGCTCTATGAGAGAAAATATGGTTAGGAAAATTCTCAGGTCTCTTCCCAAGAGGTTTGATATGAAGGTAACAACCATAGAAGAAGCCCAAACCATCAGCAGCATGAGAGTTGATGAACTTGTGGGGTCACTTCAAAATTTTGAATTGACCATTAATGACAGAATTGAAAATAAGAATAAAAGCATAACTTTGTTTCCAACACAAGAGATGGAGTGGGAGAATGTGATATGGACACTGATGAAGCTATGTCAAATGCCATTGTTCTACTTGGAAGACAATTCAACTAAGTGCTAAAGAGAATGGAGAGGAAGTCAAGACCCAATGTCCAGAACATCAGTCCTGACACTGGAAGAAACTATGCCTCTCAAAGAAAAACAAGAACAAAAGAAAAGTCCAATCAAAATAGAGGGGTTCAATGTCATGAATGTGATGGATTTGGACACATTAGAGCAGAATGCCCTACCTATCTCAAGAAGCAACATAAAGGGCTGACTATTTCTTAGTCTGATGATGAAAGTGAAACTAAGGATGAATCTGCCAGACATGTTACTGCTCTAACTGGAAGATGGGCATCTGCTGTAGATTCATGTGATGAAGAAAACTCTTATACTGAACTGGCTGCTTCTTACAAAGATCTGTGTATCAGAAGTGACAAGCAACATAAAGTTATCTCTCAACTTCAGAGTGAGAAGGAAGAATGTTTGTCCAACATCCATAGTCTGCAGGATGAAGTAACCATGTTGACCTCCAAACTTGAAAATATGACCAAGTCTGTGAGAATGTTGAATAATGGTTCTAACATGTTAGACAAAATTCTTCAAGTTGGAAAAAGGGTTGGTGACTTAAAAGGCATAGGGTTTGATTATCAAACTCCGAAAGAAGATCCTAGGGTTCCAAAATTTGTCACTACTAGAAAGAAGTAAGAGCTAATGATGTCAAAACAAATGTTTCAACATCGTGCCAGACATTAGAATTCTCAAGTAGGAAGGAAGGCCTTGCATTGGAGATGTCATTACTGTGGCAGATTTGGGTATATCAAGCCCTACTGTTTCGGACTGTATGGATATCCAAGGTATCCTATACATCTCAAGGTTAAGCATGAAGTGATTAAGAAGAAATGGGTTCCCAAAGAAGCTGTCACTTCACTTATTGCTCATACTTCTCTTAGAGCTTCAGCTAGAGAAGACTGGTATTTTGATAGTGGGTGTTCTAGACACATGACTGGTGTTGAGGACTTTTTGGTCAACATCAGGTATCACTCTACTAGCTATGTTACCTTTAGGGATGGTGCTAAGGGAAAGATTCAAGGGGTTTGAAGACTAGCCTGTTCAAAATTCCCTAGTCTTGAGAATATGCTATTGGTAAAAGGATTGACTGCCAACTTGATAAGCATAAGTCAGTTATGTGATCAAGGGTTGAAGTTAATTTCTTTAAGTCTGAATGTGTGGTGACTAATGAGAAGGATGAAGTTTTGATGAGGGGAGTCAAATCTAAGGATAATTGTTACTTATGGACACCTTAATCAACAAAATGTTCTCCTACATGTTTAATGTCTAAAGAAGATGAAATTCAACTGTGGCACCAAAAGCTTGGTCATTTACATCTAAAAGGTATGAAGAAGATTGTGCCTACAGAAGCTATGAGAGGAATTCCTAAGGTCAGGATAAAGAAGGAATAATATGTGGTGAATGTCAAATTGGAAAGCAAATCAAGATGTCCCATCCAAAGGTCCAACATTTGACTTCTTCAAAAGTGTTGGAACTTCTTCACGTGGATTTGATGGGTCCTATGCAAGCTGAAAGCCTTGGGGGTAAGAGGTATGCCTATGTAGTGGTTGATGATTTCTCAAGATTCACCTGAGTGCACTTTATCAAAGAAAAATTAGATTGTTTTGATGTTTTTGAGGAATTATGTCAAAGGCTTCAAAGAGAAAATGAAATAAAATTGTAAGAATTAGGAGTGATCATGCAAAAGAGTTTGAGAATCACAAGTTTGCTGACTTCTATTCCTCAGAAGGTATTAGCCATGAATTTTCTTCTCCCATCATTCATCAGCAAAATGAAGTGGTTGAACAAAAAAAATAGAACTCTTCAAGAGTCTACTAGAGTCATGTTTCATGCTAAACATCTGCCTTATCATTTTTGGGCTAAAGCAATGAATATTGCATGATATATTCGTAATATGGTTACCTTGAGAACTGGTACCTCAACTACTCTTTATGAATTGTGGAAGGGAAGAAAGCCTACTGTCAAGTACTTCCATGTTTTTGGGAGCAAGTGTTATATTATAGCTGATCATGAACAAAAGAGGAATTCCCAAAAGTGATGAAGGAATATTCTTAGGTTACTCCAGAAACAGCAGAGCCTATAGAGTGTTCAACACTAGAACCCAGGTAATGATGGAGTCAATTAATGTTGTGATAGATGACTCAACTATAGAGAAGTAGACAGATGTCGAAGATGATGTTGAAACATCACCACAGGTGACTGCCACTGCATATAATGGTACTGATAATAACAACAACAATAAATATGCTGCTGTGGAGGATGATGGAAATCAGGAAAATAAAGGGCCCTCTATCAAAATTCAGAAGGATCATCCCAAGGAACTTATAATATGAAATCCTAATGAATGGATTATTACTAGATCAAGGGAGGTGGTATCCAATGCTTATTTTGTCTCTAAGATTGAACCAAAAAATGTGAAAGAGTCTCTAACTGATGAATTTTGGATTAATGCCATGTAATAAGAATTGGAGCAGTTCAAGAGGAATGAAGTTTGAGATTTGGTTCCTAGACATGAGGGAACAAATATCATTGGCACAAAGTGGGTTTATAAGAATAAATCTGATGAAAATGGAGTGGTTACCAGAAACAAGGCCAGACTTGTGGCTCAAGGGTATACTCAAATTGAGGGTGTTGATTTTGATGAGACCTTTGCTCCAATTATTCGCCTTGAATCCATAAGACTATTATTATGAGTGGCATGTTTGCTGAGATTCAAACTGTTTCAGATGGATGTGAAAAGTGCCTTCTTGAATGGGTTCTTACAAGAAGAGGTGTATGTTGAAAAGCCAAAAGGGTTTATTGATCCCACTTTTCCAAATCATGTGTACAAGCTGAATAAGGCTCTTTATGGTCTAAAGCAAGCCCCTAGGGCTTGGTATGAAAGGCTGACAGAATTTCTGGTCAGCAATGGCTACAAAAAATGAGGAATAGACAAAACCTTGTTTGTTAAAGAAATGGATGGCAAGATCATGATTGCTCAGATATATGTGGATGATATTGTCTTTGGTGGAATGTCAGACCAGATGGTCCAACAATTTGTTAAACAAATGCAATCTGAATTTGAGATGAGTCTTGTGGGTGACTTAACTTACTTTCTTGGGCTGCAAGTCAAACAGATGGAAGACTCTATATTCATATCTCAAAGAAAGTATGCAAAGAATATAATAAAGAAGTTTAGGATGGAGAATGCTAGTCACAATAGAACACCTGTTCCTACTCACTTGAAGCTCTCTAAAGATGAAAAGGGTGTTAATGTGGATCAAAGTCTCTACAGAAGCATGATAGGTAGCTTGTTATACCTAACAGCCAGCAGACCTGACATTACCTTTGTAGTAGGTGTTTGTACAAGATATCAAGTTGAACCTAAGATGAGTCACATCAATCAAGTGAAGAGAATATTGAAGTATGTAAATGGCATATGTGATTATGGCAAGTTATACTCTCATGGATCTGATTCCATTATGGTGGGATATTCTGATGCAGATTGGGCAGGTAGTGTTGATGATAGAAAAAGCACCTCTCGTGGATGTTTTTTGGGAAACAATCTTATTTCTTGGTTCAGTAAGAAGCAAAATTGTGTGTCCTTGTCCACTGGTGGGGCTGAGTATATTGCAGTAGGAAGCAGTTGTTCTCAGCTACTTTGGATGAAGCAGATCCTAAAGGATACAATGTCAAGCAGGATGTCATGACATTATACTGTGACAACTTGAGTGCTATCAACATCTCCAAGATTCATGTTCAACATAGCATGACAAAACATATTGACATTCGTCATCATTTTATCAGGGAGATTGTTGAAGACAAAATAGTCATTCTGGAACATGTAGCCACTGAGAAGCAACTGTCAAATATCTTTACTAAGGCTTTGGATGCAAATCAGTTTAAGAAACTAAGGGGGGTGAACTGGGAATTTGCATTTTTGAAGAATTATAACAATTAGTCTTGATTATGGAGGATACTAGGCATAAAAGAAAGTCGGTGTCAAATTTATGCCTAAAAAGGGGGAGTAGTGGTGATGGTAGTGTGGAGCATGGGATTAATGATGATTCCTACTTTTCTATGTTTTCTTTTGTGTTGCTGGGAGGTCTTTGCTGGTGGTGCTGGGATGCCATTCTATATGTTCTTACATCATTTCATCATGTGTCTGGGAGTTGTGTGGTTGTGTTCTTAAGGGGGAGCTTTGTGACAGGGGGAGTTCTACTGTCGTTTCTATGATGTCAGACAAGATGTCTTGATATTAGTTTTGTTTGTTGAATTATTGGTTATGCAATTCAGGGGGAGTTCTTGTTGTTTTGGGATGAAGTTTTTTTTTTAAGTTTTTTTGGTCTTACTGTGAGAGAGTTTATTTCTCTCTGTGTGATTCTGATTCTTTTCTGCTGCGTGTGCCTCTGATTTGTTCTAGTATGTTGTTGGTTACCTTGTGTTTATTTTTTGTTCTTCATGCAAATGTTGTTTTAGCCAAAATTTGCCAAAGGGGGAGATTGTAAGTTCTGTGATTTTTGGTTTGGCAGCAATTTTGTTAAAACAAGTTCACAGTAAGCTGTTGAGACAGATGTCTTGACATTTCAGTCAAACATCATGTTCAACATGATGTTGGGACATGTGGCAGGACATGCTATGCCAGAAGTTTAGGGCTGGGACGATTTGGTATTTAAAATGTGAGATTTGATTGTATTTTAATTCACACAATGTCGCAATCCAATGAGGGATATTTTAGGAACTTTTGTCTTGACAGATTTGCTTGTATTTCATAAAAAGGATCTTGGAGCCTTTTTTAGGAAACTTTCTATTTAGTTCCTATTTTTGTGCAGAAGATCTTGTAGAAGATTTGAAGCTGTTATTTTGTGATATGCATTTTATTTAATTGAAGAGCCCAAGCCCATGCTGATCTGAAGGCTATTTAAATAGGAGTTCTAAACCTAATGAGGTGGGGAAGTCGTGTATTGAAAGAAAAGGTTTTAGGGTTTATAGAGTTTTATGTTATTTGTTCTTTGTGATCCTCTCTTATGTCTTTTGATATTTGAGTTGGATTGTTTTGTTTGTGCATTTCTGAGCCATTCATATACTCCTTAGGTACTTGAGTTGGACTGAGTTTTAAGTTGTAATCACTCATAAATTTTTAAGCAAATAGTGGATTTTTGTGTCTTTGGAAGTGTGACTTCCAATATTCTTTATTGTTGAGTTTGTCACTGTTGTGTGACTGGTGGGAAGTGAGACGGGTCTCATATTTAGGAGTTCATATGTAGAAGTTAGCACGAGTAGTGATTAGGTGAGAAGCTTGTAAACCTGTGGGTGTTTCCTTCCTTGCTTGGATGCCCCCAAATGTAGATGATTTTGCACTGAACTGGGTTAACAATCGAATGTGTTATTGTTAACATTCAAGCTTTTACTTTTGTGCATAAGTATTTTTTGTTGTCTTGATCCCAGTGTCCTGACATCTGTCTTAACATCTAGTATCTGTGTGCCATAATTTCACTACCTAAAGGGCTAACATTTCCTTCTTAACACCAATAATAGTGGCAGCAGTGCGCAAAAAGGGCCTACAAACAATGATAAGTACTTGAGAATCTTCCTCAATGTCCATGATAATAAAATTTGTCGAAATATAGATATTTCATGCTTTTACGGTCAAATCCTCTAAAACACCAATTGGGAATTTGACTGGTCTGTCAGCAAGTTGTAGAGAAACATTTGTAGGTTTTAGCTCACCTATTCCTAACCTCTTACACACGGATGAGTGCCTCTGACTATCGTTGGCCCGTAAATCACATAATGATCTATCAAACTCCATAGTGTCAAGCTGGCAGAGAATTAAAAAACTCCCAAAATTCTTCAGTTTATGGGGCATACTTTGTATCACATCACTAGTTATAACAGTCATTGCCACGAGCTCATGTTCCTCTAATTTTTTTCTTTTTAGACAATATTTCCTTTAGGGACTTAATTTAAGTGGCCATTAAGGAGAGAACTCTGGTGAAAGGAACATTGACGTAGAGCTTTTTCAGCATCTCTACGAATTTCATAAAATGAGTCTCTACCTTAGCTTTCACCAATATTTTCGAAAATGTAATTTTTTGCTTGTAGGGAAGAGGAGCAACATAAGGTGTTCCCTTCTCTTCCTCTTCGACAACCATTATTTTATGTGGTGTCAGCAGACTCTCCTTATCATTTAATTTGTTCTCTCCTGAACTCTCAACCTTTTTACCTTTTTCCTCAGAACTCTCAACTTGTTTTCCTTTTTTCTCAGAACTATCAACTTGTTTTCCACTTCTGTTTATCACATCATTCACATGTTCCTTAGGATTATGCTCTAGATGACCCGAAAAAGATCCTTTAGGGACTGAAGATGAATATTATTGTTGCACAATTTAGGAGATATGTGTCTCCAACATCTTATTATGAGTGGAAATGGATTCAATCTAAGTGGTTAGTTGTTTAAGAACCTCATTTGTATGGAGGTTTTGGTTTTTGAATTCTTCATTCTAGTGATTTTGCATCGCCAAGAAACTCTCCATCGTGGTATCCAAGTTGGACTTCCTAGGGGTTGTGCCTTGTTGGAAACCTGAAGGTCCCATGGCATTCCGGGGCTGATTATTCTTATAAAATAAGATGGGGTGATCTATCTACCAGGGGAATGTCCATTTAATCCACATACCTCACAATAGAGGGATGTTGGATTGATAGGAGCAATAAAAGCTACATGTGTAGGAACATATGGTGTTACACTAAAGTTTTCAATCATTTGGTAAAGTGCATTTACCTTGGCGTTTATGTAAATCCACCCCTTTTAATGGGCCTTAACATTTTTTTTCTCGGGAGCTTCCCTACGAAGGTGGTTTTTTGCGATGCCTCAATCAAGTTATAAGCCACGTCTTACGGGATATTCATAAGCGCGCCACTAGAAGCCGCATCTATAGCCATCCTTGTGGAGTATAGGAGACCATTATATAAAGTGTGTACTATTATCCATTTTCCAATCCATGGAACAAGCATAATCTCAACAGATCTTTGAAACGCTTACAGGCGTTAAAGAGAGACTCTTCTTCCTCTTGTTTAAAGCTATTAATTTCACTTCTCACTTGGGTTGTCTTGCTAGGCGGAAAGTACCGTGCAAGGAAAGCAGACTTTAGTTGTGTCTACGTACTTATGGAATTAGCAAGCAAAGATTGAAGCCACGTTATGACTCGGTCTCTTAGTAAGAAAGGGAACAATTTGATTCGGATGGAATTTTGGTCAATGCCATTGGCTTTCAAGGTACCACAAAACACGACAAAGGTGGACAGATGAAGGTTCAAATTTTCAGTAGGTAACCCTGAGAATTGGTTTTGTTGAACCATGCCCACTAGCGAGGGCTTAATCTCAAAGTTATTTTCTGCGATGGGCGGATGAACAATGCAACTATGAAATTCATCATCGATAGGAACCGTGTATTCTTTCAGTTATTTGGTATCTACTGCTAGATCATCCATTTGTTTGAGAATTTGGCGTCTCTCATGTAAAAAATGCTTAATTTCGTTCATAGGGTCCAAAAGACTTCTCGCAGATTGGGTTCTTCTCATACGAAGGTAGCGAAGAAATTATAGCAACAAAAATAGAAAATAAAAGGTGTTTTAGTCTATATTGTCATGCCCCAAATTTTGACCACTAAGATTTCCCATCATTGTGTAAATCATCACCACAATATGGATGAACCATCATGCTTCATTAGTCTCCCCAAAGATGGGTGAGCATTCACTATAAACAAGAACTAGGGTTTCAAGCCCTCTCATAGCACTTAGACAAAGGATCAATCAAAGAATGACATGATCTTTAACTTGTCTAAACCTCTCAAATACCTATAAGGAATCAAGAGGACTCCCACCTCAAGAACCAAACACAAAGTTGCTACCTTCCAAGTGGATTAAGCCTTAAGATCGCCAGTGTCACCAAATTAGGATTTTGGTCGACTGAGGCCTCCAGGTGGAAATTTTCCTCCGGCCATGAGCCAATGCTTCAAATCATAACCCAAGATACTCCATGGGAACTCATGAACCCAATCATCAAGTCAATTTAGCCTCAGGGGATGCATTCACCAAAAATCAGGAATTAAGGTTTCTTGACCTAATTCACCCCTAAGTTGACTTTTGGGAAAAAGAATGAGCCAAAACCTCAAGACATGATTTGAGGGTCTCCAATACACCACATTGATCCATTTGCAACAATGGATTGATCCAAGAAGCTTGATCAACAAGTTTCATTTTCATTTGGACCACAATTAGGGTTTTGAGGAAAAAGTCAATTGTACCTTTGACTTTTGATCCAGACATGCTCCCAAACCTTGGGACATGATTCAATACACCCTATATCACCTATGTAATCCATTTATTAAGTTTGATTTAGGTCAAGGACTTGATTTCATAAAGGATCTCACAGTTTGGAATTCATCTGATAAAAAGTCAACTGTGCACAAAAGTTAAAGTTTGACTTTTTGAGATTTTTCACAATTATGGTTCTTTAACCCTAAAATGATGTTAATGTGTGATTGGAATCATCATTCATCAAGAAAAATTAAAGAAAGTGGGATAACTTGAAAAAGGGGTAAAAAAAAAAACTTAGAATTTTTCTAAGTTATGAAACAAAGTGGCTAGGGTACCAACTTCCAAGGATCATAACTTGAGATCCAAGCAACCATTTTGAATGATCCAAAGATGGATTTGTATCTCTCACTACACACTTTAAAAGTGTCAACTACACCTCATTCCAATTCCTCATGGATTTTAAGTTATGGAGTGACCAAAATGACAAAAACATGAAAATGCCACTTTTTCCAACACTTAGTGAAATTTTCACTAAGTCAGAATCTGTTTCACTTTTTTCAAAATGTAGGGTCATTTTTCACTTGGATCCAAAAAGTGTCAAGAAAAACTATGATCACACATATGTTGTATCATAGGAGAGCTTTCCAAAATGGCCAAGAACTTCATCAAATTCCATCTGAGCTAAGAATTATGACAGCTGCAACATGCCTTGCTGCAAACTGTCTTGGCAAGGCAGATTTGTGCATAAAAGCTCGATTTGCTCAAATTGTGCAATTCCAAGCATGCTTATCCATCTGCACACCTCAAGAGGGAACTACCAAGGGACAAGAACTGATTCCTCAGCCTCCCAAGTCCAAGATTCCCAAAGTAGCATGCCAAACCCTAAAAAGCCTAAAAGAGGCCAAGACTCCAATTTTGTTTCCAAGCATTCAATGGATGCACCAAGGTGGCATGAACCGAGCCATTTCCAACTGAATGAGTCAAGGATAAGCTCTAAACCAAAGAACCATAGGCCTGTGCTCTAACCTCTAGTCAATGGCTAGAGGAGACTTGAGATTCCAAAATGATCCAATTGGCCAACAGCCTGCTGCAGTTGCCATTCACTATTGCTTGCAAAACAAACTTGCTCTACTATAAATAGAGCTCATTTGTGCTCAGTTTAAGTACACCAAAGCACTACAACAGATGCTTTCCTCAAAATCACCTTCTCACTATCAAAATTGCCTTCTAAAGCAAGTCACTATCGGGTTTTGAGTTTGAGAGTCATTCCAACCAAACCAATCACACACACACACACCTCATAAACATCATATGTGAGCTGATCAAACACTTAAACAACATCTGGAACACCAATTTCACAAAATCACCAGCCAATTGCTCAAGTTTTCAACCAAGTTGCAGCTGAGGTGCCATAATCTGTTCCAGTCCATTTCAAATCACTCCAAGCATTCAAACACATTCCATATGGTGTAGGGAAGCTGCTCAGATCATCACAACTCATCTGTAACACCTCCAACTCAAAAATCCAATTGCTCTTGCTGTCACGACCTTTAAGTAAGCCTAAACTTGGTCATCTTTTAATCTATGCATATTTCCTCGCACAATACTTTTGCCAAATGTTCATCATCATGCATAGAATGTTTCCCCTTAATTACTTGCTTTGTATGAATCGTGTATCAAAATTCCCAGCCTTCATGCAGAATTTAGGGTTCTTGAGGTTTTGTCTTGATTTCTTATTCCATGCTTAAAATAAATGAAATTAAAGACCATAGACATGATCGTGAGATGAAAACGAGTAGATTGATATGTGGATTGCATGATTTCATGAAGTATTCAGTGAGATAGGATATAAAATACAAATCTGTGCAAAACTCCATTCGCGCGTGTTCTTGGCCCATGTTCTTGGCGCCTTTTTCATAAATTCAAATATTTGAATTTTGTGATTTTATTTAATTGATTCAAAAATTAATTTCTCTATGAATTTTAATGATTTTGAGTTGATTCTTTTTTTAATAATTCACAAAAAATGTTAAAATATTTTATTTTACCAAAAATTCCCAAAAATATTATTCATTTCATATACTTGATATTTTTTGCAAAAGAAGTAATTTTTATTTGTTTTTACATGTTTTCAATAATTGTTATTAATTTTTAAACAAAATTAGGGTTTTGATTAATTCAACCCTCATCAATCTTTTTAAAACACTTTGGGCCTCTAATAGAGTGTAAGACCCAACCCCTTTTGAAGACCAAAATGATTTGGGCCTCGGTTATCGCATAAGACGCACTGTGTTTTCAAACCTCGACGCGATCGCCATTTTTTAAACAAATAATCATCTGGGCCTCTCCTCGAGCTATAAGTCCCATTTCTTTTCTTAAAAATATTTTGGGCCTCTAAGAGAGTTTAAGACCCAACCCCTTTGTAAATAATACCTTTTGGGCCTCACACATTGTATAAGTCCCTCTGTATATTTTCAAACGTTTGGCGCGGTCGTCGCCTTCTTAACAAAATTAACTGGGCTTCTCCTTGAGCTATAAGACCCATCTTTATTCATTTTTAAACTCTTTGGGCCTCTAATAGAGTGTAAGACCCAATCCCCTTTTGACCAAAACTTTTTGGGCCTCAGTCGTTGTATAAGTCCCAATACAAAACAACAGTGCCATCACTATTAAAATTTGGGCCTCTCCCTGAGCTGTAAGCCCCGATCTCTGTTCAAAATAATTTCTCCTTTGATTTTGAATCCAAATGTATAGTTGCTATCAAAACTTTCTTTAATTTCTTTGTTGAACAACTAACAAAACAGCATGGAAGCTCTATAACGTTTAAGTGTTTATCCGCTTTCTTTTATATGCTTTCATATACATAACTGTATTGTGGGAAGCTGCGCATGGTTAGTCTTCTTTCATTCTTTTAAATGCTTTCATATACATAACTGAATTGTGGGAAGATGGGCATGGTTAGTCTTCTTTCATACTCCTTTAAATACTTGTCATATATCAACTGTATATATACTAGTATAGTTATTTAGAGTTTTCCCCGACAACTACGTCTAGAACTAGGTAAAGCCCTGTTGGCCACTCTTTAAATACAAACAAAACTAGATCCCCATAGGATTTCCAAATACAGTCTTCCCTTCTCTTAGGGTTAATCAATATAGAACAAAGAGAAAGGCAGTATTCTCGGTGAACCTTTTCTCAGACTGTCACCCCTAGAAATTGTCAAAGAAATTCTACTCCCCAGAGTTGATTTATTCTTTATGAATAGCATCTCTTGAGTTTCTTCCAAATACTCGAACTTTCCTGGAATGATCTCTTCTCTATGAATTGCATTTCTTGAACTTCTCTTGGTTTGGGGACCCACAGACTTCCTAAAAGCATCCCCGCCTCCTCTTGGGCTTTGTACAAGGACCCTTCGGCTTCTTAGAAGTTCTCATGCCTTCTCTTGGGCTTAATACAAGGACCCTAATGACCTCTTAAAGGTATAAGACAGAACTTAGTCATCCTTTGCTAGAGCAGTCTTTCCAGTGTCAAACCTCTGGCCACTTTAGGGTTGATTCTCATCCCTTAAGGTCCTTGCCCTCTTTTGGGCATCCTACAAAAGATAAAACTCTTCACCAGTAGACTTGGACAGTCTAAACCCCCTTTGAGTCTCAAAGACATTCTCAAGTTCCTTTCAAACATAGGAAAAAACACCGATCACTCTGGATAAATCTCCAGCAGAAATCCAGTATCTCTCATGAGAGTTCCCCATCCTTGGACCTGTCTATGGATCTAATCCTCAGCAGTAAGATAGCCTCCTCTTAGGCTTTGTATAATGATCCTTTCCTCAGGAAAGTCAGCCTCCTCTTGGGCTTTGTACAAATGATCCTCCCCCAGCGGAGCTAACCTTTTCAGACTCTCTCGTTGAGTCGATCACTTTTCAGACTCTCTTGTTGAGTCCATCACTTTTCAGGACTCTCTTGTTGGGCCAATCTCCTTTTAGCCTCCGTCTTGGGCTTTGTACAAGACATATAAAAACACTCTCTTATTGAGTATAAAATACTCTCTTGTTGAGTCAACCCCTTTAGCCTCTGTCTTGGGCTTTGTACAAGACATATAAAAATACTCTCTTGTTGAGTATAAAAGACTCTCTTGTTGAGACAAACTCATTTTAGCCTCCGTCTTGGGCTTTGTACAAGACACAGATAAACCTCCCCAACGGAGTCAAAAATCCCTTTTAGCCTCAATCTTGGGCTTTGTACAAGACAGAAAGAACATTTTCTTCGAAAAAGTCATACTGTTAGCCTCCTCTTAGGCTTCATATAATGATATCCCCAAAGAGTCAGACTCTTTTAGCCTCCATCTTGGGCTTTGTACAAGACACCAATATATCCACTATCTTGTTGAGTCAGTCTTATACAGCCTCCTATTAGGCTTTGTATAAGGACTTCCCCAGTAGAGTCAATCAGCCCCTTAGCTTCAACCTTGGGCTTTGATCAAGGCACACAAAAATCAACCATCCCTCTTTAGAGTAACAAATTCTCTTTCAGTCAACTTTTTAGCTTCAATCTTGGGCTTCGAACAAGACAAAAATACTCTTTTTAGCCTCTGTCTTGGGCTTTGAACGAGACACCAAAACATTTTTTTCCTCCCTTATAATATGAGGAACTACGATTGCTCTGATTTCCATGTTTCGTTTAAACTGGAATACGTAGGCATAACGTTGAACCCTAATTTTTACCCCTAAGATTTCGCACATTTCATTTGCATATCATTACCTCAAACAAGATCACAATCTTTGTTTCTCCTGAGCATCTGTATATTATTTTTACTTGTTTCTGTTTACTAAACTCTAACCAAAATACCAAAAATATGTTGTTGTTTGCCTGTTCTTCTCTCTGTATGTTGCAGGTTTGTCAGAACAAGGGCATAATTTCAAGTTACATATGGCTGTTCGTTCATGATCCGGTTCAGATGGATGTTTGACCTAATCTTGGTCAAACTATCAAGAGTTTGCTTCAAGTGCAAGTTATCTGTTTCAGGGGCTATTTCTCAAGCAGTGACTGTCAAGTTGTTGTGTGGTGATATCCATCAAGATCATCTGTCTTCACCATTCATCTGTGGATTTATTTTCTCAAATAATTGATTCAGACAAGTTCGAACAAATTCAAATGGCTGTTGTTCAGTTGTGGTTTGTTCAGTGGTAGCTGTGTGCACTTTATCAGAGGCTTGTGAAAAAGTTTGGTTATCCACTTGCTATATCCATTTCTCCTAAACCTTTATTAATTCAATATCCATTAATATCCAATTCTTTCCAATTTCCATTTTTTATCCATTCCCATTTTTTCCATATATCCATATTTTATAGATATCCATTTTTATCCATATCAAATTTCATTCTAAAACCAATTACCAATCTATTTCTCATAATCCATTTTTTCAAAATCCAATTTAAAGTCCATATCCATTTTTATACCCATTGTCATTATCCAATTTCTAAACCATACCCTTTTTTATCCATCTTTTAAATTCCAATCAATCTCATCCAAACTTAACTCAAAGATCCATTTGTAAAAAAAAATTGTTACAAAATACACCGAGCCCATCTTTTTACACCAATAATTGTACAAAAAAAATTGAAAAAAGAAAGGAAGAATACATGTTGTACAAGGCTACAATCACACGAGCCATGCATCATTACTAAGCCCAGCCTCATGCCTCATGAATCATTTCCAAGCCATCTACACACACGTGAACCCACAATGAAATTGGAAAAATAAAGAATTGAAACATCAGCTGCACTTCAAGCTGATACACACGGACAATTTTCAATTGCAATTACAAGTCGTGCTATACAAACATCCCCTTCCAAGTTGTTACGTGACGCATTAAAATTATCACCAAGCGAAGCCATCAGCTACACACATTACTTTTAACACTTCCAGCTGCAACAAGCCGACGTCACAAGCTCTCCATGATAAAGCCAAGCCAAACAAGTCGTAAACCTGAAGCATCCAAAACGCGTTGAATACATACACACAAGCTGCAGCAACGACAAAAATAAATTCAGCTTCAAAACTCATCAAGCAAAACGCAACACTGCAGAAGGAAATTCCAAAACGACTTGCACACGATGAAAACGGCAACCAATTCTCAAATTTCAGATTGAAAAAAAACTCACCTTATTTCATTATAAATAGGCAGCTTCATCCTTCAATTCTCTTAAGCTTGAATAGCAAAACTTACCATGCCAAAACAAAGTCTCAAGCTACATCAATAATTTCTAACCTTCACAGCTTCAAGTTCCTTCAATCTTCGAAGCTTTTCTTTCAATTTCCCTTCACAATTCACAAAAAAAAAATAGTTCAAATTTCAATTTACTCTCAACCTGTAAACAACCAAAACATCATTCCATATTGATTGAATTCAGAAACAAATCGCAACACATTCACAAGCCAAATCCAAATTCACCTTCGCAACATCCTCATTAACAACATCACACGACAACCACACAAGTTCAGCAGAGAAAGAGGAAGATGGATCAACGTGTTTCTAACCGAAAATTTGAAGGTAATCGGAACTCTTTGACGGTTTCAATTTTATTAATCAAAGCACAATGACACGAAATTGGATGTATATTTAGGATTTACGTTTGATTTCGATTGTCTTCGTCTTTTTCCTGCGTCCCGTCGCTCCACTGTGAGTCTCTCCCTCCGCCATGATGAACAACACCGCCGTAAGAGTGAGATGAAGAAGATGTTCATCCCTTTGGTTTTCTGATTTATTCATTTTTTTTAAGTTTTTATGATTTGTTTTTTTTAGAAAAATATTTTTAAAAGAACTTGGGCCTTGGCCCGTGTATAATCCAAATTACTCTATCTCACCTCCCCCTCACTTTCTATTTTCCTTTAATTTTTTCTTCTATTTCTTTTTTTTTCAAAATTAATATCTACTTTTTTAGATATTAGTTTTTTTTATGATTTCTGTTTCTTTCAATTTTGTTATAAAAATCTCTTGAAAAAATATTTTTAAAAATCTTTAGTGATTGATTTATATTTTCTTATGGCATTTTTTTTATATTTATTTTTAATTGTTGGTTGTTGATGGAACATAAATGTTAGATCCATCTTTCTCTTCATCTATTTCTCTTTTCCTTTTGATCGATGAAAGTCTAATGGATCTTGGAATTCCTTTGTTGAATTTTGATCAAGACTAGATCGTTACTATTTTTCTTTTCGTACGGTATTGCTTTCGGATGACGATTTACATATCGCTCATCTAGCATGCATTAGCACAAAAAGCTATTGACCGACCTTATTGTAGGGTAATTACTCCGTAAATTACTCGGCGATTGCTTAACATAGCACAGCATATGTCCCTTTATCGGAAAACAACTCAATATTGATTGATCTTTTGTATTAGGTTCAAAATCTATGAAGCTTGTTGTTGTAGAGGTTTTGATTCTATCAATCTTCTAGCAAGTCTTCATTAACCTTGACCTAAGTGCAATTATTCAATTATTATTGATCACTTACTCTAACAACTAACAACTAATCATTAACTTCTAACTTCTAACTTTACATTTCCTTCTTGCTCCCTATCTCTCTTTTACTTTTATGCTCCATTATTATCATTTCATATCATGTTTATGCTTCCGCAATTTTTCCTTTGTTCGTTGGACATATGTTTATGCTTCCGTAATTTTTCTCTTTGTCCACTTGGACCAAAAACATTAATAAATGCCAAAACCTCTAAAAAACTTGTGCTTCTAATCTTGGACTATGGTTACTATCCTTTGCAATGGACACGGAGTTTTGCACCTAGACCTTGGACTTCAATGCTATTCTTGAATCCTTGGACTTAGAACTTGGACATCCAATGCAATTCTTGGAACCTTGGACTTAGACTTAGGACCTTTCTCCCTTTGCATTGGAATTATGGTTCAAAGACTATGGAGCTTACTTGTGTGGTTAGGCTATTCTTATCCTTAGCTTTTACTTTATGCTTTAGGATAGTCACTTCTTCTCCTCCCCATTCTTCAATTTTCAAAACTCTCTCCCTTTTTCAAAATCTTCTTGATTTCAAACTATCACCTTTTTCATAATCAAACCTTGACTTTGTCAAGTGACTTTACTCTTTTCTTTTCATTTCTTAACAAATGCTAAACTACATAAGCATGTTGACACCTTTTTCAAAAGACTTTAAAAAACACCAAACTCACTTACTCTCTTTTGTGCCCTTGTGCACTTTTCTCTTTCAAAACTTTTTCATAAGTTTAGACATGATTAATTTCTTTAAGCGGAATTATTCGCTTGGAAATGACGACTTGTCTTTACATCTAAAATCAACCAAAACAAACAATTTTCATTCTTTGTACCATGAACTACGGGGTTTTGATCCTACAATGCACATCGTGGGTACGTAGGCATAAGGCGACGAGTCTCTCTAAACACAAAAATCTTTAAAAAAATTCTCTTCTCATCTCCTCAATCTCTTTTCAAGCAAACCTTTTCATACCAAAAGCGGTAGATATTTCAAAGGGCTCCTATAGAGTTCTATAGACGTTTTGGGTGCTAACACCTTCCCATTGCATAACCAACCCCCTTATCCAGTCTTTCTTCACTTGTTCTTGTTGTAGAGCTTGTGTAGGCTTTGTTCGCTCTTTTTCCTTTCCTTTTTGGATAAAATCAAAGTACGGTGGTCACCCTTGCTTTTCGAGTTAAGTTAATCAATAACTTACACTCACGATTTTGCCGCTACAGAAAAGTGGCGACTCTGCTGGGGAAATCCTACCTTGAGGGGTTTAGCCTACTTTGATTTATTTACTGCTTTTGTCTGATTTGCTTGTTACTTGCTGGTTCTGTTTGGGAGTTCCTCTGTGTGTGAGATATGTCCTATACCCATACCAGAGTGTACTTTGAGATAGGACGATGGTATAGTCAAGGGAGCTTTGAGGGAGTCGAATCTCGAAAAAGCAGAACTTGAGAATCCATTCACTCGGTGGTTGCCTCTTTGGAATTACTGATGTCGATCGAGCGATCGTGAAGGCATTACTTTTTCCATAGAAGCCTATAACACTGAGGACCGTAGTAACCCTTAACCCATCCTAGCCATTTTAGGATCGTGGCGAGGAAGCTATGAAGATGCAAATCTAACTTAGCTGTCACGCGATGCCACACTTAAGTTAGATTCTCTTGAGGATAACTACCAACCTCTGAGCAAATCGGTGCGCTGGTGTGTCTGATAGTGGATTGTGGACCTTGGGCACTCTGTTAGAATTGTTTTTTTCTGCAGGTACAATGAAGACAAAACCTTAGCATACACCTTTTGTGGGATTGGTTCTTAACCTTGGCTTCATGCCCGTGACTCGGACCTTTGAGCTTGTGTGCTTCGAGTGATCTTGTTTGTGGTTGTTGCATCCATGCACTCTTGCATCCATGAGCATACATCTGCATTCTTCCAAGTTGTCTCAGAAACTCATTTCAACTGTCTTTCTTCTCCAGTTATCTGTCCTCCGTCAAGCTGTTTCCTCAACACAACTACGGAACTAGAGCTGCTGCCAGATTGAGAATGGAAAACCAAGAACAACACAACGCCGAAGTCAGAATGAAAATTGATGAGTTGAAGGCCAGCATGACCAAGCTCACAGAAATGCTGCAAGTTATGATTGCTAGAGGTGAACCACCTCAGAGGACTGTGATTGTTGAAACTTTAACTGCTGCTGTTGACCCTCCATTGACTCAGCAACTAGCTTCTACTTGGCCAGAATTTGGGTTACCTCCGAATTACTCGCCACCCTTTGCAACTACTTTTGTGTTTGTCTCGCCAGTATCTTCAGCTCCATTGATCACTAAACCTCAGCCTATTGTGCATTTTGTTGCTCAAGTTATTCCTGAGAATCATTTCGTGTACCATGTTGCTGGTCCACAATCTGAAAGTCAAGGAGAACCTGGATACATTGAAGAAGTCAGAGAGCAATGGCAAACTCTAGACAAAAGGATAAGAGTTGTGGAAGAAAGTGATGTCTTTAGTGCTGCTGCAATGGACATGTGCTTGGTTTCCGACTTGGTTATACCTGCAAAATTCAAAACCCCTGATTTTGAGAAATACAAGGGGCACACCTGTCCCAGAAGCCACTTGGTGATGTACTTCCGCAAGATGGCTGCTCATGCCAAAAATGACAAACTGCTCATTCACTGTTTCCAAGATAGCTTGAGTGGGGCTTCAATGAAATGGTATATGGGACTTGAGAAGAACCGTATCCAAAGTTGGAAGGACTTGGCTGATGCTGTCTTAAAGCAATATAAGTACAATCTGGACATGGCACCTGATCGCCGTCAATTGCAGAATATGTCTCAGAAAGAAAAAGAATATTTTAATGAGTACGCTTAGCGCTGGAGAGAGCTAGCTGCTCAAGTGGAGCCACCCTTGGCTGAAAAAGAATTGACTGGATTATTCATGGACACTCTTCAGCCACTCTTTTGGGAAAAGATGATAGGCAGCGTATCATCTGGTTTTGCTGACCTAGTCACTATTGGAGAAAGACTAGAAGAAGGTATCAAGAAAGGAAAGATTGCTAATGCTGAAGCCTTTAGTGGTGCTAAAACGTATGCTAGGAACTTTCAAAAGAAGAAGGATGGCGATACCCATGCTGTTTCAGTTGAAGGGAAACCTCGTCACAGACAACAACAATATGTAGTTGTCGTTGCTCCTGTTGTCAATGCTCAACCAGTTTAAGCTCCTCGTCAGGCTGTTAGACAAAATCAGAATCGCAATAGGGTTAACTTTGATCCTATCCCGATGTCCTACACTGAGCTGTATCCATGTCTTGTTCAGAAAGGTTTGATTACAACGAGGGATCTACCTCCTCCTCTAAATCCTCTCCCAGCCGACTATAGGGTTGATCTTCACTGTGAGTTCCATCGAGGTGGGGCAGGCCATAACTTGGAAGGCTACTATGCATTGAAAGCTAGAGTACAAGAATTGGTGAATTCAAAGATTCTGACTTTTCTTGATGATAATCCCAATGTTGTTAACAATCCTTTGCCAGAGCATGCCAAGTGAAGTTTGAGTCAGTTCAGACGGATCATCTCCTAAAGCCAGTGTTTCAGACAGGACAGCTCATCCTTGTTGCTGATTAGTCACTAGACCTTGTTTATTTCTGTTTGCATTTTTCTTTGATTGTATTGACTGTTTGCTTTCAAACTTTATTTGTACTTTCATGGTAATTTCAATGAAATGAGCATTGCAATGTTTGATTCAATTCATTTATATCTACTGTGTGCATCTTTACGCTTTCTTTTTCACAAAACAAAAAATATATCTCCTGTTCACTTTCTTTATCAAGCTTTTGTTTATGCAAAGATTGGAGGGAGGATGATGAAAACGAAATACCTAAAATTGCTACTGTATGCTTTCAATTAAAACTTGGCTGCTGATGTACAAGCATTGTTTCAACTCCCAAACACTAGAGAAATAAGGAAGTTAATCCTTTGTCAACCCCTTTGAGCCTAGAAGGTGGAGCTTCTTTCTGTACGAAAAAACCCACAATCTTAACCGGGGATGGGTAATTCTCATTTAATTTGACTATGCATTCAAATTCAAGTGAATCATTCAAGACACCTTCCAATAAAGGTTGCAATCACAAGCTTTCCTTCACACACATCAAAGAAGTGTCGAAGGTGTCTTTCAAATCAAAAGCCAATGATGGTTCACCGTAATCATTAAGCCAGGAAGTCACTATCTTTCAAAAAAAAAAGAGAAAATAAAAAAATCAAATGAAAAGCCCGCTAAGTCAAAACCTATGAAGGAGACTTAGGCAAAAATTGGGGCATCCCGTTGATTGTAAGCTCCAACGACACAGTTCAGGCAAAAGTTAGGGATAACAAAAGAAAAATTAAGAGGTTACCAAAATCCTCAAAGACAAAATGAGTTGACTAAGGTCCTCATAAAAAACAACAAAATGTTGTAAGAAAGAGTGACTGTCATCTCAAAAATCCCTTGGCCCTTGAACCGTCATCACGACATGTGTTGCAATTCCGAAATTACTTGGAAACCGAATGCATAGTTTGAATTAACTGAGCATAGGACTGGAGATCATCACGCAGAATGGGATGAGTACAAATAAACTTTGAGCCTATATCCTTTGTTTCAAAAACCGTGAACCAGACCAAGTTACAACCTTCAAAAGACCTAATTGAAGCCAGGTTTCTTTTGAAAGCATACTACAGCATGGTTGTGTAAACTGACTCCAATGCTTATTTCCAATCATTTGCTTTGATGTCTTACCTTTGCTTTCTCTTCCATTTTTGAATGTCTAAACCGCCGTGTTTTGACAAGTGATTCATTTTGCTTTACATCAATAATATCATTCCAAAAATGATTTTTGATTGCATGAGCTTTGCATTAAAATTACCATGTTTGTTTGAATGATCTTATTTGCAGGCGAACTTTCCTTATCAAGAAATTTTTAAACATTTGAGAAACTTGGTCAGTGATCCTATCAGGGGCACATCACCTCCAGATCCTGTTGGGAATCAGTTCAAGATTTGTTGCTCAGTGCAATTCACTCTCAGAGTTGGTTAGCCAGAAGATCTCTTTAAAGATTCATACTGAGTTTAACCTTCTCAACAATCATTTCAAGAACTGAAGCCATGACCAGTTCATCCCCAGCAAGCTGAAGCCATGATCAGTTTATTCCCAACAATCATTTCAAGAATTGAAGCCATGATCAGTTCATTTTTTCCATGCAGCAGTCAAATTGAAGCTATGATCAGTTTTTTCTTCATCAGTCAATCAATCTGGGGCAGTCTTCTTCAAGAATCCTCAAAATTTCTTTCCTCAAAAGACCATCAGCCTAATACAATTCACAAGTGTGACAGAGATGTGTTCAACATCTTTTCTCCAAGCAGAGTGGGCAGTGTTCCCTGTGCTGAGGAATCAGAGTTCCATTCTTCCCTCACAAAAGAGTCTATCTCAGTTGTCACTATCATATGCATTGCAAACATAAATCATTCATATATCATACATAGAAAGATTTTCATAGCTCGAAGTGTGTTTCGCGCTCATATGCATTTCCTGAGGTCCTGTTGTTGTCAACATCTTACTTTGAGATCAAAGTCCAACTTACTTGGCGCATACCCAAAGTTTTACCTGCCTTTGCATTCAGTACCATTCCTGAATGTTGTCATTTACCTGTCTTCTTTCTTTCCAGTGCCATTCCTGGATGTTGTCATTTCCCTGTGCATCATGTCCTGTTGTTAGATGTTTGTCTTCTTTCATTCTAGTGATATTCCTGGATCTTTTTTTCTTTCCCTCCCGCGCCATTTCTGGATGTCTGTCTCTTTTGATCTCCAGTGCCATTCCTGGATATCTTGTGCCTCTTGTTTCTCCTAGTGTTATTCCTGGAAATTTTGCCTCTCCTCTGTAATCCCCATCATATCTGCTTGGATATCTTTCAGTGCCATTCCTGAAAGTTTTATCTGTTCATTCAATGCCATTCTTGAATGAGATTTTACCTTTACTTTCAGTGCCATTCCTGAAAGTTTTATCTGTTCATTCAATGCCATTCTTGAATGAGATTTTACCTTTACTTTCAGTGCCATTCCTGAAAGTTTTTACTTGTTCATTCAGTGTCATTCCTGAATGAGATTTTACCCTTACTTTCAGTGCCATTCCTGAAAGTTTTATCTATTCATTCAGTGCCATTCCTGAATGAGATTTTACCTTTACCTTTCAGTGCCATTCCTGAAAGCTCTTTCTCACTATCATTCAATGCCATTCTTGAATGTAGTGATTTAACTTTACTTTCAGTGCCATTCCTAAAAGTCTTATTTGTTCATTCAGTGATATTCCTGGATGAGTTTTCTCCTTTGCATTCAGTGCCATTCCTGGATGTCTTTCTCATTACCATTCAGTGCCATTCCTGAATGTAGTGATTTACCTTTACCTTTTAGTGCCATTCCTGAAAGTCCCTACTCACTTTATTCAATACCAGTCTTGGATATCGTGAACCCTTTTTATCCAATGCCATTCTTGGATACTTCTGATGTATTTTCCAGAACTTTTCTCACTTCATTCAATGTCATTCTTGGATGTTGTGATTTCTTCTGTCCAATGCCATTCTTGGACACCTTTTCCCCAACCAAGTCCAATGCTATTCTTGGATATCTCTGATATTTAACCTTGTCATCCAATGCCATTCTTGGATGTCCCCAGTGAAGTTTTCAAATGGAATTTTGTTTATATCCAATGCTATTCTTGGATGATTCTAATGCTTGTTATTGCCCCATTCAATGCATTCTTGAATGTCGTAGTTCTTTCATCCAATGCCATTCTTGGATACCTTATCACCAATAGAGTGTTTTTCACCTCCATATAATGCTATTCTTGGATGATGCTGTTGTTTTTACCAGAAACTTCCTTGTTGTTGTCCAATGTCATTCTTGGATATTTATGGGCTTACTTTTGTCTCGTTTGTAGTTTCCATCCAATGCTATTCTTGGATGTCACTACTCGTCTTCTCAGGGTCTTGTCCCTCTCTTTCCAACTATTGGTGGATACTTTATGTCACCTTGACGGATCTCCAGAAATAGCTTGTGTTTCCCAGCGTGTCTTTTCGCGTCATCTCTCTTAATTTGTGGCAGTCTGTTTCATCCAATGCCGCAGTCTGTTTCATCCTTTGCATTCATATCAACTTGTGGCATCTCAGGGCTAAAAATTTGGTTTTCTGTATTTAAGTATCTTCAATCTTGTCGAGACGAAGTTTTAACTTCATATCTCCTGATAGAAGAAACTTAAATAAGGGCAGCTGTTGAACCCTAATTTTTACCCCTAAGATTTCGCACATTTCTTCCGATTACCTTCAAATTTCCGGTTAGAAACACGTTGATCCCTCTTCCTCTTTCTCTGCTGAACTTGTGTGGTTGTCGTGTGATGTTGTTAATGAGGATGATGCGAAGGTGAATTTGGATTTGGCTTGTGAATGCGTTATGATTTATTGCTGAATTCAATCAATATGGAATGATGTTTTGGTTATTTACAGGTTGAGAGTAAATTGAAATTTGAACTGGTTTTTTTTTTGTGAATTGTGAAGGGAAATTGAAAGAAAAGCTTCGAAGATTGAAGGAACTTGAAGCTGTGAAGGTTAGAAATTATTGATGTAGCTTGAGACTTTGTTTTGGCGTGGTAAGTTTTGCTATTCAAGCTTAAGAGAATTGAAGGATGAAGCTGCCTATTTATAATGAAATAAGGTGAGTTTTTTTTCAATTTGAAATTTGAGAATTGGTTTCCGTTTTCAGCGTGTGCAAGTCGTTTTGGAATTTCCTTCTGCAGTGCTGCGTTTTGCTTGATGAGTTTTGAAGCTGAATTTTTTTTTGTCGTTGCTGCAACTTGTGTGTATATATTCAACGCGTTTTGGATGCTTCAGGTTTACGACTTGTTTGGCTTGGCTTTATCATGGAGAGCTTGTGACATCGGCTTGTTGCAGCTGGAAGTGTTAAAAGTATTGTGTGTAGCTGATGGCTTCGCTTGGTGATAATTTTAATGCGTCACGTAACAGCTTGGAAGGGGATGTTTGTATAGCACGGCTTGTAATTGCAATTGAAAATTGTCTGTGTGTATCAGCTTGAAGTGCGGCTGATGTTTCAATTCTTTATTTTTCCAATTTCATTGTGGGTTCACGTGTGTGTAGATGGCTTGGAAATGATTCATGAGGCATGAGGCTTGGTAATGATGCATGGGCCGTGTGATTGTAGGCTTGTACAACACATATTCTTCCTTTCTTTTTTCAATTTTTTTGTACAATTATTGGTGTAAAAAGATGGGCTCGGTGTATTTTGTAACAATTTTTTTTTTACAAATGGATCTTTGAGTTAAGTTTGGATGAGATTGATTGGAATTTAAAAGATGGATAAAAAAGGGTATGGTTTAGAAATTGGATAATGACAATGGGTATGAAAATGGATATGGACTTTAAATTGGATTTTGAAAAAATGGATTATGAGAAATGGATTGGTAATTGGTTTTAGAATGAAATTTGATATGGATAAAAATGGATATCTATAAAATATGGATATATGGAAAAAATGGGAATGGATAAAAAATGGAAATTGGAAAGAATTGGATATTAATGGATATTGAATTAATAAAGGTTTAGGAGAAATGGATATGGAAATGGATATAGCAAATGGATAACCAAACTTTTTCATAAGCCTCTGATAAAGTGCACACAGCTACCACTGAACAAACCACAACTGAACAACAACCATTTGAATTTGTTCGATCTTGTCTGAATCAGTTATCTGGGAAAATAAATCCACATATGAATGGTGAACACAGATGAACTTGATGGATATCACCACACAACAACTTGACAGTCACTGCTTGAGAAATAGCCCACTGAAACAGATAACTTGCACTTGAAGCAAACTCTTGATAGTTTGACCAATATTAGGTCAAACATCCATCTGAACCGGATCATGAACGAACAGCCATATGTAACTTGAAATTATGCCTTTGTTCTAACAAACCTGCAACACACAGAGAGAAGAACAGGCAAACAACAACATATTTTTGGTATTTTAGATTGGATGTATATTTGGGATTTACGTTTGATTTCGATCGTCTTCGTCTTTTTCATGCGTCCCGTCGCTCCACCGTGAGTCTCTCCCTCCGCCATGATGAACAGCGCCGCCGTAAGAGTGAGATGAAGAAGATGTCTATCCCTTTGGTTTTCTGATTTATTCATTTTTTTAAGTTTTTATGATTTGTTTTTTTTAGAAAAATCTTTTTAAAAGAACTTGGGCCTTGGCCCGTGTATAATCCAAATTACTCTATCTCACCTCCCCCTCACTTTCTATTTTCCTTTAATTTTTTCTTCTATTTCTTTTTTTTTTCTCAAAATTAATATCTACTTTTTTAGATATTAGTTTTTTTTATGATTTCTGTTTCTTTGAATTTTGTTATAAAAATCTCTTGAAAAAATATTTTAAAAAATCTTTAGTGATTGATTTGTAATTTCTTATGGCATTTTTTTTTATATTTTTTTTTAATTGTTGGTTGTTGATCGATCATAAATGTTAGATTCATCTTTCTCTTCATCTATTTCTCTTTTCCTTTTGATCTATGAAAGTCTAATGGATCTTGGAATTCCTTTGTTGAATTTTGATCAAGACTAGATCGTTACCATTTTTCTTTTCGTGCGGTATTACTTTCGGATGACGATTTACATATCGATCATCTAGCATGCATTAGCACAAAGAGCTATTGACCGGCCTCATTGTAGGGTAATTACTTCGTAAATTACTCGGTGATTGCTTAACATAGCGCAATATATGTCCCTTTATTGGAAAAAAACTCAATATTGATTGATCTTTTGTATTAGGTTCAAAATCTATGAAGCTTGTTGTTGTAGAGGCTTTGATTCTATCGATCTTCTAACAAGTCTTCATTAACCTTGACCTAAGTGCAATTATTCAATTATTATTGATCCCTTACTCTAAGAACTAACAACTAATCACTAACTTCTAACTTATAACTTTACATTTCCTTCTCGCTCCCTATCTCACTTTTACTTTTATGCTCCATTATTATCATTTCATATCATGTTTATGCTTCTGCAATTTTTCCTTTGTCCGTTGGACATATGTTTATGCTTCCGTAATTTTTCTCTTTGTCCACTTGGACCAAAAACATTAATAAAGGCCAAAACCTCTAAAAAACTTGTGCTTCTAATCTTGGACTATGGTTACTATCATTTGCAATGGACATGGAGTTTTGCACCTAGACCTTGGACTTCAAAGCTATTCTTGAATCCTTGGACTTAGAACTTGGGCATCCAATGCAATTCTTGGAACCTTGGACTTAGACTTAGGACCTTTCTCCCTTTGCTTTGGAATTATGGTTCGAAGACTATGGAGCTTACTTGTGTGGTTAGGCTATTCTTATCCTTAGATTTTACTTTATGCTTTAGGATAGTCACTTCTTCTCCTCCCCATTCTTCAATTTTCAAAACTCTCTCCCTTTTTCAAAATATTCTTGATTTCAAACTATCACCTCTTTCATAATCAAACCTTGACTTTGTCAAGTGACTTTACTCTTTTCTTTTCATTTCTTAACAAATGCTAAACTACATAAGCATGTTGGCACCTTTTTCAAAAGACTTTAAAAAACACCAAACTCACTTACTCTCTTTTGTGCCCTTGTGCACTTTTCTCTTTCAAAACTTTTTCATAAGTTTAGACATGATTTATTTCTTTAAGTAGAATTATTCGCTTGGAAATGACGACTTGTCTTTACATCTAAAATCAACCAAAACAAACAATTTTAATTCTTTGTACCATGAACTACGGGGTTTTGATCCTACATTGCACATCGTGGGTACGTAGGCATAAGGCGAGAAGTCTCTCCAAACACAAAAATCTAAAAAACAATTTCTCTTCTCATCTCCTCAATCTCTTTTCAAGCAAACATTTTCAGACCAAAAGCGGTAGATATTTCAAAGGGCTCCTATAGAGTACTATAGACGTTTTGGGTGCTAACACCTTCCCATTGCGTAACCAACCCCCTTATCCAGTCTCTCTTCACTTGTTCTTGTTGTAGAGCTTGTGTAGGTTTTGTTCTCTCTTTTTCCTTTCCTTTTTGGATAAAATAAAAGTACGGTGGTGACTCTTGCTTTTCGAGTTAAGTTAATCAATAACTTACACTCACAATTTTGCCGCTACACATAAGATTGCGAAATCTTAGCGAGCATATTTATCAAAAACTCTAGGTCCAATACCATACATCAATCAAAACTTAGGTCTCGCACCATTACCAAAAACTCTCAAACTCACTCACTCGTCTTTCCAAAGAAACTTTCCAAACCCATTATTAGATAAACACCATCAATTACAAAGCAGAACCTAAAGCTAATATCCTGTGGATAACCACATATAGGATTGGTAACTGACAACTTCCCGTTGTATAACCTGACCCCGGATGTAACACCCCACTTTCCCATTTTATAAAATATAAGAATATTACAGATAAAATCAGAGTTTTCAACCTTTACAAGTAGGATGCTACACCAATAAAATCAACATCAAAACTCTTTTTCATTAAAAGAAATAAAACAGCGGAATAATCATTTCATAAGTTCACGGCACACTTGCCAAAATACTCCAAAACTCCACATAAATTCGTGGTCCTCAAAATATTGAATTTAAAAGAGATACGTGACAAAATTCAATACAAAATAACAATTAATAAAATCCCCAAAATTCTCGTGTTACGTATCAGAGCGACTCCTACGACTCGAACAGGCAACACGCACTCCAAGCAACTCAAGTACCTGGATTATCTGTACTTCCGAAGAAGCACAGACACAACAACAACAAAGGGGTGAGAACTACATTCAATAATAAACGGAAAATAACACATGATAAGAGTAGTTACTCACACACAATCGTACAATCATATACTCACGACCTACTTGTCACTTTCAATCATAATTCAATCAACATATAATAATAATGCAATGCGACGCAACAACAGACACAATGCACGTGGTTCCAAAATCACCATGGTTCATTCAATCGAACCCGGATAAATCACATACACCCCTACTTGGCAATGATTTATCCCACCACACTCCACATTGGAGTTCGGATGAATCACATACACTCCTCCTGAGCAATGATTCATCACCACCGACACATCATGCATGCATGACATCAATATGCATATAATTCATGTATAATCATAATCATACATTTCCACGATCCTCCTGATCACAATCAATACATAACACCACAGGAAACACCTCACATGACGTTAATTAGCTAACTACTAATTAATTCACCAAAATTACTAAATCAATTATTTTATTACTAATCCTACATTTCTCCAGGTCTGACAACTACCCCCAACCTCTCAAACCAACAGAAACCACTTCAGATGCGAAAATAGGAAAGAAATCGCGAAACGGTAAAATTCTGCACACTCACTGGCCATACGCATATTGCCTTGTGCCATACGCGTATTGCCCAGCTCTCTCGCCCAACCATACGCGTATCCTACGCGTACCACCTCTCCTCCCACCCTGCCATACGCGTATTTCCCTACCTATTACGCGTATGGGCAGAGACCTGTTTCTCCATCAAATTCCATTTCCAAACCCAATACGCGTATTCCCTCCTCATACGCGTAAGGCCAGACCTCCATACGCGACCGTTACGCGTATGGGCAGAGGGTCGTGCCTAAGCCTCACTGTGGCCCTCCAATACGCGTATTGACCATAGTCGTACGTGTATTGCCTTTCCTGATACGCGTATGGCCAGATCTATTACGCAAATGCAATTTCCCCACACCAGTTTGGGTTCTGCTACGGGATCCTCACTTTTCCACTCCAATTCAGTCCTAAACTTATTTCTACATCAATTTTAGGACCTATAATCTCATCTTACAATTTCACCTATCATTACTACATTAGAATTTCAGGTTTTAGATCTAATTCGTCCTCTCAACCTGCATCAAAACCAGATCTGCAATACATGCATCTATACAGCAGCAAAACACCATACAATTACATATCTCATGACAGAGCAAAGCAATTCATACAATTCATCATAATTTCGACCATATCACAACAGATTCACAAACATAATTCATGCATCCAAAATCCTTTGTTCTTCCCTTCTCCTTAGCCTTTCCCCTTCTCTCTCTAAAATTCTGATTATGGTTAACCCCTCACTAATTCTCACTAAACCAGCTTAATGACTAAACTGCCCTTCCTATTTTCTATCAGCCCATTATCTAATTAATTAAATCAGATTTTAATTTACTAATAATATTAATAATAATAATAACCATAATAATAATAATATGAAATATACTATTAATAATAATAATAATACTAATATCAATAAGTTCCATATTACTATTAATAGACACACCCCCACCTTATCACTATTAACATTACCCCTTCACACTCAGACACCCCCCTAACTAAGGCCAAACAATGGAAAATAACACGACGATCAAATAATTTAAATTGGGGTGTTACAACTCTCCCCCCCTTAAATTATTTTCGTCCTCGAAAATGTACCTGATAGAAATAGCTCCAGATACGACTCTCGCATCCTGCTCTCCAGCTCCCAGGTCACACTCCCCCCAGCAGCTCCTCCCCACGCTACTCTCACCAAAGGGATCTCCTTTCCTCTGAGTTGTTTCATCTTGCGATCCTCGATCCTTATCGGCATCGCCTCCACAGTAAGATTATCCCTGATCTGCACCTCATCCCTCGGGATAAAATGAGATGAATCAGATACATACTTTCGAAGTTGCGACACGTGAAACACGTCATGCAAGTTAGAAAGTTCAGGCAGTAACGCCACCCTATAAGCAACTGCACCAACTCTCTGCAAGATCTGATACGGTCCAATAAACTTAGGATCCAGCTTCTTTGATTTCAATGCACGTCCCACATCAGTCACTGGGTTAACTCTCAAGAACACTTGATCACCTTCACTGAATTCCAAGTCTTTCTTCCGATTATCATGATAGATTTTCTACCTACTCTAAGACGTTTTCATCTTCTCGCGGATCATCTGAATTGTCTCAGTAGTCTGTTGCATAATCTCAGGTCTAAGCACCACATTCTCACCGGTCTCGTACCAACACAGAGGTGTCCTACACCTCCTACCATACAAGGCTTCGAAAGGTGCCATTCCAATGCTAGAATGGTAACTATTGTTATACGTGAACTCGATTAATGGCAAATGAGTATCCCACGCACCACCTTTCTCCAACACACAGGCTCTCAGCCAATCTTCCAACGACTGGATAGTCCTCTCTGACTGACCATCAGTCTGTGGATGATAAGTCGAGCTCAACTTCAATTTAGAACCCAAAGCTTCCTGCAGACTCTTCCAAAATTCTAAAGTAAACCTCGAATCTCTATCCGACACTATGCTCGACGGGACACCATGCAACTTCACAATTATTCTGATATAAATCTCCGCCAGCTTTGACAACGGGAAGCTGATGTTAATCGGTATAAAATGTACGGACTTCATAAGCCGATCCACCACTACCCAAATAGCATCAAAGCCTCTCGCCATATTTGGAAAACCAGTAACAAAGTCCATAGCAATACTGTCCCACTTCCATTCTGGAATCTCTAATGGTTGCATTAATCCTGAAGGCTTCTGGTGCTCCACTTTTGACTTCTGACATGTCAAACAAGCATAGACAAACTGAGCTATGTCCCTCTTCATACCGGACCACCAAAACAACCTCTTCAAGTCATGATACATTTTCGTAGCTCCCGGATGAATACTCAAGTTACTACGGTGGCTCTCCTCTAATATCGCTTTCTTTATTTCCGCATTATCTGGTACACAAATTCTGCCCCGGAATCTCAATACTCCAACATTATCCACTTTAAAGTCACTATCGGAATCATTGCTTCCTGTAGGCATCAAGTCCACTAGCTTCACATCAAGCTTCTGATTTTCCTTAATTACATCCAAAAAGTCATTATTCACCTTCAGCATACCCAATCTAACACTCTCTGGTGTAGTTTCACAAACCATACTCAAGTCTCTGAACTGTTCAATCAACTCCATTTCTTTCACCATCAATGCTGACATATGAATTGTCTTCCGACTGAGAGCATCTGCTACAACATTAGCTTTCCCCGGATGGTAACTCAAATTAAAATCATAATCTTTCAAGAACTCCAACCATCTTCTCTGCCTCATATTTAATTCCTTCTGATCAAACAAATACTTCAGACTTTTGTGATCACTGAATACTTCAAATCTTGATCCATACAAATAATGTCGCCAAATTTTTAATACAAAAACCACTGCATCTAATTCAAGATCATGAGTAGGATAGTTCCTCTCATGCACCCTCAACTGTCGTGAAGCATATGCCACCACTTTGCCATCTTGCATTAACACACCACCTAATCTCATCTTAGACGCATCACAATACACTACAAAAGGATCATTCGTACTTGGTAGAATTAACACTGGTGTTGTAGTTAATTTCTTCTTCAGTTCCTCAAAACTTTCCTCATAAGCAGCATCCCAAACAAAAACTTGATTCTTTCTAGTTAACTGCGTCAACGGTAACGCCAAATTAGAAAACCCTTCAATCAATCTTCTGTAGTAAGCTGCCAAACCCAAAAGCTTCTAATCTCCGTTGCTGTCTTCGGAGCTTCCCACCGAAGTACTACATTTACTTTAGATGGATCCACTGCTATACCATCACCATAAATAATATGACCCAAGAAACTCACCGTCCTCAGCCAAAATTCACATTTTGAGAACTTTGCGAACAATTTATTATCCTTCAACACCTGCAATGCAATCCTCAAATGTTCTGCGTGATCCTCGTCAGTCTTAGATTAAATCAGTATATCATCAATAAATACCACAATAAACTGATCCAAATAAGAGTGAAAGATACGGTTCATATACTCCATAAACACACCGACGCATTAGACACTCCGAAAGGCATTACTGCATGTTCGTAATGTCCATAGCGGGTCCTGAACGCCGTCTTTTGAATATTACCTTCTTTTACTCTAATATGATGGTAACCCGACCTCAAATCAATTTTGCTGAACACACGAGCTCCTACCAGCTGATCCATTAAGTCATCAATCCTCGGAAGTGGATACTTATTTTTAATGGTCATTTTGTTCAACTGACGGTAATCGATGTACTGACGCATACTACCATCCTTCTTCTTCACCAACAACACTGGAGCTCCCCACGGCGACACACTTGGTCTAATAAACTTCTTATCAAGCAATTCTCCAATCTGAGACTTAAACTCTGCCAATTCTGATGCCGACATCCTATACGGCGCCATGGATATGGGTCTAGTACCAGGAACAAGATCAATAGTAAATTCAACTTCTCTCGTCGGAGGCAACTCTGAAATGTCATCTGGAAATACTTCAGGAAATTTGTTCACCACTGGCAACTCATTAACCGAAGTCTTACTTTCGACAGATAACGAGGTAAACACTGCAAACATCTTAGCTTCATCCTCCAACAATGTCCTCAACTCCCTGCTAGACAACGAATCCGCTAATGCTTCCTCTTCAGGAGTAAGAAACAATAATGTCTTCCTAAAGCAATCAATATAAACTCGATTGAACTTCAACCAGTTCATTCCCAAAATAACATCGAGATTACCGAGTGGCAAACAAATCAAGTCCACTCTGAAATCTCTACCAAACATAGTCAGCGGACACTTCAAACACACCAAGGAAGTAACCACAGAACCAATAGATGGAGTTTCAATCGCCATCCTCTGATCTAGAGTAGACGGCACAATCCTTAATCTCTTCACACAGTCAACAGAAATAAATGAGTGGGTTGCATCCGTGTCAATGATAGCAATCAAAGGAATGTCATTAATAAAACAAATACCTTTGACGGAACGCTCCTCATCGGTGGATTGGGCTCCCACCAAGGCAAACACCTTCCCACCGGCCTGAGACTTCTTTGGCTTCTCACAGTGAGTGCTGATATGACCCTTCTCTCCACAGTTATAACAGGTAGGCATAGTGGCTTTACAATCAGCTATAACATGACCTGGTCGACCACACTTGAAACACTTCTTCACCTCATTTGGATAGTTATTAGCACGGTGACCCGCGCAACCCCATCTGAAACACTTGAGAGTATCAGAACCTACTCCTTTCTCCTTTGGTTTCTTCCCCACATCGGTTTTCTGTTTCCCCTTATCAGCTGGAGCACTGTAAGGAGTACCTCTAAACCTCTGCTTACCCTTCTTCTCATTCACAGCTTTGTAATGAGTAATCCTGGCTCTGTTATCATTGTCATAGATTCTACTTCTGCTTCCCAGCTCTGGATAGTTTCTTATTTTTTGACAAGCAATGCCCAGTTTGATCTCGGGACGCAACCCATTCTCAAACTTCAAGCACTTAGAAGTCATTGCCTCTTCTGTATTGTAATGAGCACAATACTGAACCAATTCCTCAAACCGAGCAGCATATTCAGCGACTGTCAAATTTCCTTGTTTCAGCTCTAGGAACTCAATCTCCTTTGCACTTCGGATGTCTTCCGGAAAATACTTTTCCAGAAACTCAGCCTGAAACACCGTCCAAGTGATCTCAGTACCCGCAGCTTCCAACCTCTAACGACTATTGTCCCACCAGGCTTTAGCCTCTCCTTCCAGCATATGAGTGCCAAACCGTACCTTCTGAGCATCACTGCATCCCATGGTCCTGAAGATCTTCTCAACAGCCTTCAGCCATTTCTGTGCAGCCTCTGGGTCCAAAATACCTCCCTCATATGTAGGCGGCTTATTGCTCTGGAACTGAGCTAAGTCACGGAACTGCGCACCTCCAGCCTGATTAGTGTTCTCTACCGCTTGTGCCATGGCTTGCATAGCAGCAGCAAGAGCAACATCATTCCTTCCTGTCATATTGTTCAACAAACAACATACGGTCAGAACACACAACTCGCTCCCATTCTAAGGACAGACTCTACTACTCAACCTGGCCGGACGGACCGACCTGCTCTGATACCAATTATAACACCCCACTTTCCCATTTATAAAATATAAGAATATTACAGATAAATCAGATTTTTCAACTTTTACAAGTAGGATGCTACACCAATAAAATCAACATCAAAACTCCTTTTCATTAAAAGAAATAAAACAGCTGAATAATCATTTCATAAGTTCACGGCACACTTGCCAAAATACTCCAAAACTCCACATAAATTCGTGGTCCTCAAAATATCGAATTTAAAAGAGATACGTAACAAAATTCAATACAAAATAACAATTAATAAAATTCCCATGTTACGTATCAGAGCGACTCCTATGACTCGAACAGGCAACATGCACTCCAAGCAACTCAAGTACCTGGATTATCTGTACTTCCGAAGAAGCACAGACACAACAACAACAAAGGGGTGAGAACTATATTCAATAATAAACGGCAAATAACACATGATAAGAGTAGTTAATCACACACAATCGTACAATCACATACTCATGACCTACTTGTCACTTTCAATCATAATTCAATCAACATTCCATACGCGTATTGCCCTACCTATTACGCCTCTCCTCCCACCCTGCCATACGCGTATTGCCCTACCTATTACGCGTATGGGCAGAGACCTGTTTCTCCATCAAATTCCATTTCCAGAACCAATACGCGTATTCCCTCCTCATACGCGTAAGGCCGGACCTCCATACACGTACCGTTACGCGTATGGGTAGAGGGTTGTGCCTAAGCCTCGCTGTGGCCCTCCAATACGCGTATTGACCATAGCTGTACGCGTATTGCCTTTCCTGATATGCGTATGGCCAGATCTATTACACAAATGCAATTTCCCCACACCAGTTTGGGTTCTGCTATGGGATCCTCACTTTTCCACTCCAATTCAGTCCTAAACTTGTTTCTACATCAATTTTAGGACCTATAATCTCATCTTACAATTTCACCTATCATTACTACATTAGAATTTCAGGTTTTAGATCTAATTCGTCCTCTCAACCTGCATCAAAACCAGATCTGCAATACATGCATCTATACAGCAGCAAAACACCATACAATTACATATCTCATGACAGAGCAAAGCAATTCATACAATTCATCATAATTTCGACCATATCACAACAGATTCACAAACAGAATTCATGCATCCAAAATCCTACGAGGGAAAGGACCCCTCACTACCCTTTCACGTTATTATCACCGGTATTGAACCCATTCTCCCCCCTTACCTCGAATTCCTGACCAAATTCCTGCGAAAATTTGATGAAGATGGGTGCCCTAGCTCTCCCTTGTTCTTCCCTTCTCCTTAGCCTTTCCCCTTCTCTCTCTAAAATTCTGATTATGGTTAACCCCTCACTAATTCTCACTAAACAATCTTAATGACTAAACTGCCCTTCCTATTTTCTATCAGCCCATTATCTAATTAAGTAAATCAGATTTTAATTTACTAATAATATTAATAATAATAATAACCATAATAATAATAATATGAAATATACTATTAACAATAATAATAATAATAATACTAATAACAATAAGTTCCATATTACTATTAATGGATACACCCCCACCTTATCACTATTAACATTACCCCTTCGCACTCAGACACCCCCTAACCAAGGCCAAACAATGGAAAATAACACGACGATCAAATAATTTAAATTGGGGTGTTACACCGGACGCCCCAATCTCTTTAAGCGTTTGTTTAAACATTCTCGTGCAAGGTTAGTTTTAGATACCTTCCCTTTCCCTTCCAACTTCATGGGATAAATAAGAAATCAGAAAGTAGCACCCCCTTCCTCCTCGAGGAGGAAAACCCCAGCGATAAGGTGGTCGCGTCACCGACAAAAATCGCTCGCTACAGAAAAACGGCGACTTCACTGGGGACGCCATTGACTGTTAGAATCATAGGACTAAAGGTCTAGGATGTTAGGACAAATATATATACTGCTTTTCCTAATTGATATCCTTGTTTATTTTTCTGCTAATGCGAATGTGTGTGATGCCGCATCTGGAAAGATCGAGTATACACCTAAGATAGGTGACGGCACGAGATGGGTAATCTTATTGGGAGTGAATCCCAAGTAAGAGGTCCTGGTAGACCATCGAATCAGTGGAGATGCCCTTTGCGGATTCAATGCCTATACGACTTCGGTTGTTGAAAGCAGATTGTTCGATTGGGTTATCTGAGAAGTTAAGGATTTTAGTATACTAAAACCATGTTACTATTTAAAATTTTGTAGTGCGGAAGCTATCGGAAATAGTTGTCACGCGATACTACCCTCATTTGAGATTACTCTAAGATACATCAGCTCGCTTGGGTAATTCCAGCCTGCTGTTGTTATCCCAAGAGGGGTCAATGATTTTGCGGACAGGTACAAAAAATCATCAATAAAACCTTTGGGGATGGGTAGAGCCTTGACTTCATGACACCGAACCTTTGACCCCATGTTTTTTCTATGTTTTTGTGTATTGCATTCATGCATTCATTTCATTAAAAAACATTTAAACAAAGAAAATTTTCTCTTCTAGTCTCTCTTTTTCAAATTAAACTGAGACAATGATTGCAAATATCAGAGAGAAAGATTGTGTTATGGATTTCGGTAGAAGAAGGACTCATAAGTACACCTTCAAGGTTCCAAAATTAGAGGATTTAAGAGGTTTGGCGAGGATGATCACCAACCCTGATGATTTCAGAGCTAAGTATGGAGGATTGTTGTCTCTGTTAAGGGTCCATGTAATTGAAGGAATCCTGTCCACACTCATCTAGTTCTACGATCCGGTCTATCACTGTTTCACATTCCCAGATTATCAGCTAACACCAACACTGGAGGAGTACTCTCACCTGACTGATTTACCTATCATTGACCAAGCTTCCTTTTCTGGACTGGAAGAAATTCCAAAAGATTAAACCATTGCAAGAGCAATTTATTTGGACGAGTCTAAAATCCGGACTCACATGACCACTAAGGGTGGAATCCAACGTTTGCCAGCCCGGTTTTTGATAAAGAAAGCCCTGTACTTTGCTAGTATAGGGAATGTGCCTGCTTTCGAAAGCATCTTTGCTTTGCTCACCTATGGGTTGTTTCTGTTTCCCAACATTGATAGTTTCGTTGATATCAATGCCATTAAGATTTTTCTAATTGGAAACCCCGTACCAACCCTGCTCGTAGATGCTTATCATTCTGTAGACTTAAGGAATTTATACAGCAGAGGAATGATCACATGTTGTGTACCACTGCTATACAAATGGTTCATTTCCCACTTGCCCGAGTCTGCTGCATTTTGGGATCAAAAGAATACTTTACGTTGGTCGCAGAGAATCATGCCTCTTACCAACTCTGACATCTATTGGTACAATTGAATCTATGACGGGATCAGGATCATTGATCATTGTGGGAACTTCCCTAATGTACCCCTCATAGGAATTAAAGGAGGAATCAACTATCATCCGATTTTAGTTCGTCGTCAATTTGGATACCCGATGAGGCATATCCCACGTAATGCTCATCTTGAAGGTCTTTTCTTCAAGGAAGGAGAAAATGACAGGGCACTAAAGACAAAAATAGTTCATGCTTGGAAACATGTTCACAGGAAAGGAAGAGAGTCTCTAGGAAAACCAGACTGTATCTCTGTGGAGCCTTATCTCCACTGGGTACAAACTTGAGCTCTCAAGCTGAGGATGCCTTACCCTCGTCAAGAAGTTCTTCCATTAAGGGAATCTGTCCTTTATTTTATGTCAGATACGGAAAAACTTCAGGTTGCTCTCAACAAAATTCAACAAGCGAAGAGGTCTTGGAAGAACAAGTACCGCATTCTCAATGTGGAGTGTAACAAAATACAGCAACTGTTAAAAGAAAAAGATGCTCTGATTGAGATTTTAGAGCAACACGCTGTAGAGAATCAAGGAGACCAAAGGAATTTGCTCGCTCCTTTCACTTGGCAAAGGAATGACAACCCGACAACAGCTCAAGAGCCCCGGTCAAAGAAGAGGAAAGTACCAGAACCAGCACCTGAGCTCTCCTCAGAGAGGACTCCGGACCCATTAGCTTAGACATTTCCTTTTACAGCACTTTGTAAATTACTGTATTTCCATTTTTGCAATCTTTGAATTCAATAAAACGGGGTTTCCCCACTGTTTGATATTTGCAATCCAATTGTCGAAGTTTCTTTTGAATAACAAAAAAAAATTAATTAATATAACCATTGCATATCATCCATCATTCTCCCATAACGCATTCTTCTTACCTACGAATCTCACGTTTGTGTCTCGATTCTAGAGTCAAACTGTCTCATTCGTACAATACTCGGGCCAATCAACAAAAGAAAATGGATGATCTCGAGGAAGCGAACAGAGGGTTGAGGGAAGAAATCGACACTCTGAAAGGAGATCTGAGGAGACTTCACAACGATATGCAAGCTCTGACAGCAGCTCAGATGCAACAACAACGGACTGTGATCTCAGAGATCACATCGACGCCCATAGTGGAAAAGTATGATCCTCGATATACCATGCCTAAAGATCGTCCCTAGGGCATGCCACTCAACTATATCCCGGAAGGATATATTCCGCCAATCATGAAAGATCCGGAAACTGCAGCAGGAGCCGCTGGGCCTGAAGGTTACAAACTTTGGGAAAACGAAGATGTCAGGGGCATGACAGCAACTCCTGAAGGTTACAAACTTCGGGAAGCACCAAGAGTCACTGCCGTAATGACTGTACCACTACCCATGGTACACACTGTCCCGGAAGGACAGATTCCATAGATACCTTCTGGTGGAAACAAAAGTATGAATGATAAGATGAAGGAATTCCTAGAACAATTCCTAGAGCTGCAGAAAGAACTGCAAGCCATTTGCGGTCAGGATCTATTTGGAAAGGACGCCGCAGACCTTTGTTTGGTCCCCAATGTGAAAGTTCCGCACAAATTCAAGGTGCCCGAATTTGAAAAATACAAGGGTAACTCTTGCCCTCAAAGTCACTTGGTGATGTACGCTCGGAGGATGTCAACTCAGACAGAGAATCAACAGCTACTGATCCACTACTTCCAGGATAGTTTAACCGGTGCTGCACTCAAATGGTACATGGGTTTAAACTGCACCAAGATCGTCACTTTCAGAGATCTTGGAGCTGCCTTCGTTCAACAATATAAGTACAATCTGGACATGGCACCGGACGGAGATCAGCTCAGAGCCATGTCGCAGAAGGATAAGGAAACCTTCAAGGAGTATGCTCAGAGATGGCGTGAAAATGCCGCCCAAATTTGTCCACCTCTTGAGGAAAAAGAGATGACAAAGATCTTCTTGAAAACCTTGAGCTCATTTTATTACGATAGAATGGTCACCAATGCGCCCAGTGACTTCACCGAGATGGTGGGCATAGGAGTTCGTCTTGAGGAAGCTGTCCGAGAAGGACGTTTAGCTAAAGATGCTAGACCATCAAGCAGTACCAAAAGATACGGTAATACTTTCCCTAAGAAAAAAGAGCAAGATATTGGTAATATCTCTCTCGAAAAGCAAAGGCGACGGTACCAACCAGTAGCAGTTGTAACTCCTGCTATCAACCCTGCGCCTGTTCCAATGTATCAACCTCAGGTTGCTCAGAGCCAATCGAATCAACAACAATATCAACAAAGGACACAACAGCCTCTTCAGCAGGCTCGTCCTCAGTACGACAACAACCGTACAACGCGACCATCAGGGTTTGACCCTATACCAATGTTGTGCGCAGAATTGTTTCCATTATTACTGGTCAAGGGGCATGTCCAAACTAGGTCTCCTTTTACAGTACCGAAAAATCCACCTTTTTGGTTCAAGGTGGATCAGACTTGCCCTTACCATCAAGGAGGGCCAGGGCATAACATAGAAAACTGTCTCAGTTTCAAATCCGATGTACAAAAGCTCATCAGGAGCGGGGTCTTATCCTTCAAGGATACAAATCCAAATGTTCAGACGAACCCGTTGCCTCAACACGAGAAAGCTATAGTCAATTTGGTAGAGGGAGAGTCTAACCACAGTTATCAAATTCATGATGTACTCTTATTAAGGGCTAACCTGGTCAAGATGCATCGCAGACAGAGCGGGTACGGTCATGTACCACCTCATAACTATCACCAGTGTGATATCTGCTCGAAAAACAATCAAGGGTGTTCTGTGGTGCAATCAGCTCTACAGGAACAGTTGGATCTCGGATGGATCCAAGAGCACCGCATTCGTGGGGTTAACATGACTTATACGAATCCCAACATCATTCAAAACCACGACATCCGTGCGATGAATGTCAACTTGGTGGCAATGTACTCAAGGCAAAGCCAACATCATGATCTGCCACAACACGATTACGATTCCTGTCTAATTTGCTCGGTAAATAATCAGGGATGCTCTTTTGTACAAGAGGCCCTCCAGCGTCAGATGGATCTTGGATGGATTTAGGATTACTGCGATAGAAATCAGTATCAAGTGAATATGATTCAAATCTTTGATATTCGCTTGATGAATACCAGCTTGGTGGAATTACATGCTAAGCAGGTCCAGCTCAGTTTTCTGACTTCGCATAATTATCAGAACTGTAAGAGATGTCGTGAAAGCCACCAAGGATGTGCTCTCATTCAAAGAACACTTCAACACTTGTTAAACCACTGGTGGCTTCCGATCTATCTAGATGAAGACACACAACAAGTCAGTATGATCGATGGGAACCCTACTAGGCATCATAGTCAGGATGTTTGATCAATGGAAACAGACCTAGTGAGGTTGCACTGTATACAAAGTGGATGTGGTCGGGTGCCACCACACAACTACGAGCGCTGTAGAGTTTGCTCGGAGAATAATCAAGGATGCTACCTTGTGCGAGCAGCCCTTCAAAGTCAGTTGGACCATAAGGAAATTCAACCATGGTCAAGCTCTAATTCAATGTCAAACTAGCATCTTGATCAAAGCAGGGATGTTATCTTGATCCCTAAGCGAGAAGTGGCCAAAGACGTATGTGCCATAATCCCTTTACTCTGTGAATCAAGAGTCCCTCTTGATGGTGGAAAGGTTCTCAATCTCGAACCAATTGAGGCTGGTTACGATGGTCAGAAAAATCATAAGGCTCTTGTAGTTATCTATCTGCCAATACCAGTACCGTACAAATCCGATAAGGCGATCCCTTACAAGTACGATGCAACAATAGTTGAGAATGGAAAGGAAATTCCATTACCCTCCGTCGTGAATATTGCAGACATCAGTCGAGTAACACGGAGCGGTCGAATCTTCAAACGAGGAGTTGGAGAACCTACTAGAGAAAAGGAACCTCCAACAGAAGTTCCTAATCAACCAGTCGGTCAGTTCAGTAATTCCGACCTTTCATAGAAAAACGATGAGATGCTGAAGCTCATCCAAAAGAGTGAGTACAACATTGTTGATCAACTGTTGCAAACTCCTTCAAAAATCTCTGTGTTATCTCTATTACTCAGTTCCGAAGCTCACAGAGAGGCTCTACAAAAAGTCTTAGAGCAAGCCTTTGTGGAACAGGATGTAACAATAAGATAATTCGATAGCATCGTTTCCAACATCACTTCCTGCAACAACTTGGGGTTTAGTGATGAGGAATTGCCAGAAGAAGGCAAAAGTCACAACATGACACTCAATATTACAGTCAACTGCCAGGACGATGCTTTAGCCGGCGTACTGGTAGACACAGGATCGGCTCTGAATGTTATGCCAAAATCTACTTTAATGCGACTATCATTCAAAGCATCCCCGATGAGGGGCAGTGAGGTCATCGCCAAAGCATTTGACGGATCTCGGAAAGCAGTTATTGGCGAAGTCGATCTTCCCATAACTATCGATACTTACACTTTCCAAGTCACTTTCCAGGTCATGGACGTCCGGGCAGCGTACAACTGTTTATTAGGAAGACCTTGGATACACCAGGTTGGGGCAGTCACTTCGACACTGCACCAGAAACTGAAGTTCTTCAAGAACGATCAACTAGTCACAGTTTGTGGAGAGTAGGCGTTAATCGTAAGCAACTTATCATTCACCTGTGTTAAACCAGAGAAGGTTGTTAGAACTCAGTTCCAGGAACTTTCAGTGAGCAATAAAAACCAGTCAGAAGAAGGAACCTCTATTTCCTCATACAAAGATGCTCTCGAAGCGATCAAAAGTAACAACGCAAAAGGATGGGGACAACTTGTCATTCCTACTGATAACAAAATAAAGAAGGGTCTTGGTTTTTCCTTAACCTGTACCCAGACTGCTACTAACGGTGAGAGTCTTTATCCCATTCAGGATTTCTTCCATAGTGGAGGTTTCCTTCACCAGTGCCTCAGGAAGTCCATACCATCAACGAGGGCGACTCCTCCGATACAGATGAAGAGTGGAAGTCCTATCTTAATAAGGACGGTTATATGTCTCAGGAAGAGGTGCCTACGCCATTTTACTATCCCGCACAAAGTCCGAGATTTATACCAAGGTCAGATGTCAGGATGATATACAGAGATTGTGATCCGAAAGGATGTCGTGCTCCACCAAACTCATTAGAGGGAGACACTCTAATGAAAGACAACTTTGACCACGACTATTATGGCCCAATGGATGGCCTGCCTATTTGGAAGCCGTACCCGGGAGACTTGGGGCAAGAAAATCAGCCCAATGATGCATATCAACTGAGCATCATTGAAAAGAATACCTACGTCCCCACTATGTCATGGGATCATTACTCAGGGCATTCAGAAAATATCTAGCACGATGATGAATTTGCAAAGCTTGCAGGACTAGAATTCATCAACTATGCTTTTCCCGAGGTCAACGTCATCGAAAGAGATGACTCCTCCAGTTCCACAGAAGTGTGGGACACCTTAGGACAACCAAGTGGCAAGTTCGACTACTTGGTCAAGTACACCGCTCCCAAAAGCTCTCGTATCAGGCTCGAAGACATCCAACCAACTGGATGTGGAGGTTTACCTGAGAGTACAAATACTATGCGAGATACAACAGAAGAGTTCGTCTACGACAACTCTGCCTGGGAAACAGATTCCAACGATCCTGCTCCGCCAGAAATCAGCATTATTTCTGAAGACAAATCAAGAAGGAAAGTACCCGACTTTGTGATTCACCGAGGGGTTCGCCGCCAATGGGTTGTTGTGGATGTCCCGAAAGTCGTCCATAAGTCTAAGTAATTGTCGTCTTTACTTTAACCTTTCACCCTACCCAGGTGAAACAGATGTTTTGATAGGGCTCACTTTCTGTAAATTTCCCTCTTCACTTTGCGCAAAGCGACTGAGTTTTGTTTTATAGGGCTGTAGTTTCAAGAATCGACAAGATAAAAAATAAAATAACGTCGTTCTGTAATTTCCACATTTATTGTTGTTTTCTCTTTTTCACTTTTTCAGAAAATGGTAATCCTAAAAACAACTCAATAATAAAAACAAGCAGTTTTCCAAAGAAAATACACTGCACACACTCTTGCATTCTCTCTATCTCTTCTAAAAACAAATCATCACGTCATGCAGATTGCTTATTTTAAACCCCGTTGAAACATACGATCCAATGCCTTCTCCCAACTTTGAATTCCCGGTATTTGAGGTTGAAGAAAAAGTTGATGACGAAATTCCAGAAGAGATCTCCCGATTACTCAGACAAGAGGAAAGGTCCATTGAACCTCACAAAGAGTCGTTGGAATAGGTAAACTTGGGTTCAGGGGAAGAAAGAAAAGAAATCAAGATTGGGGCACTGCTCAGTTTAACTGTCAAAGAAAGCTTGATAAAGCTTCTCAAAGAGTTTTCCGATGTATTCGCTTGGTCCTATCAGGACATGCCAGGGTTGGATACCAGCATCGTGGAACATCATCTACCGTTGAGATCAGAATGTCCGCCAGTAAAACAAAGGCTAAGACGGACTCATCCAGACATGGCCATTAAAATCAAGGAGGAAGTACAGAAACAGATTGACGCGGGTTTCTTTGCCACGTCAGAACATCCTCAATGGCTAGCCAACATAGTGCCAGTTCCGAAAAAGGACGGAAAGGTCAGAATGTGTGTGGACTACAGAGATCTAAACAAGGCCAATCCAAAGGATGACTTTCCTTTACCACACATTGACATGCTGGTAGACAGTACAGTGAAATTCAAAGTATTCTCCTTCATGGATGGATTCTCGGGATATAATCAGATAAAAATGGCGCCGAAAGACATGGAGAAAACATCGTTCATTACCCCATGGAGTACTTTTTGTTACAAGGTAAATCCGTTCGGTTTGAAGAACGCCGGGGCAACCTATCAAAGGGTCATGACTACTCTGTTTCATGACATGATACACAAAGAAATTGAAGTGTATGTCGATGATATGATTGCCAAATCTAAGATGGAAGAGGAGCATGTGACCCACTTGTCAAAGTTATTCGAGCAGTTGAGAAAGTACAAGCTCCGCTTGAATCCTAATAAGCGCACTTTCGATGTCCGTTCAGGGAAACTTTTAGGGTTCATCATCAGCCAGAAAGGAATTAAGGTTGATCCTGACAAGGTCAAGGCCTTTCAAGAAATGCCTTCTCCAAAGACTGAAAAACAAGTCAGGGGGTTCTTGGGACGTTTGAACTACATTTCCAGATTTATATTCCTCATGACCGCGACATGTGCGCCGATTTTCAAATTACTCAAAAAGAATCAGGACTGCGTTTGGACAGAAGACTGCCAAACCGCCTTCGACAGTATTAAGGAATACCTGTTGAACCCCCCAATTCTATCACCTCCAGTGGAAGAAAGACCACTGATCATCTACTTAATAGTCTTGGAAGACTCAATGGGTTGCGTGCTTGGTCAACAAGACAAAACCAAAAGGAAAGAGTCTGTCATCTACTATTTGAGCAAGAAATTCACCGACTGCGAGACTCGGTACACTATGCTTGAGAAAACTTGTTGTGCTCTGGCTTGGGCAGCCAAACGTCTTCTCCAGTATATGATTCGTCACTCTACTTGGTTAATCTCAGAAATGGATCCAATCAAGTACGTCTTTGAAAAACATGCTCTCACGGGAAGAATCGCCCGTTGGCAAATGTTGTTATCAGAATATGACATCGAGTACCACGCTCAGAAAGCCATTAAAGGAAGTATTTTAGCCGATCATTTGGCTCATCAACCGATTGACGGTCAGGAATCAGTCGGATTTGACATCCCAGACGAAGATGTCATGTACTTAAAAATGAAAGATTGCGATGAACCGCTACCCAGTGAAGGGCCAGAACCAGGTTCCCAATGGGGACTTATCTTTGACGGAGCTGTCAATCATTATGGAAATGGAATTGGGACAATCATCATAACACCTCAGGGTACCCATATTCCTTTCACTTCCCGACTAACTTTCAAGTGCACAAACAACGAGGTCGAATACGAAGCTTGTATCATGGGTCTCGAAGAAGCGATCGACTTAAGGATCAAGAACTTGGATGTATATGGCGACTCAGCCCTGGTTATCAATCAGATCAAAGGAGATTGGAACACATACCAATTAGGACTGATTCCTTACAAAGATTATGCGAGAAGGTTGTTACCCTTCTTCAACAGAATCGAGTTTCATCACATCCCTCGTGAAGAAAATCACATGGCTGATGCATTAGCCACTCTCTCTTCCATGATTAGTGTAGGTCAATGGAATGACGTACCTAAGATCGACATAATGCGCCTTGAAAGGCCCGCTTACATCTTCACGATTGAAGCAGTCATAGACGACAAACCTTGGTACCACGATATCAAATGTTTCCTTCAGAAATAGGAGTACCCACCTGTGGCACTAAGGAAAGACAGAAAGACCCTCAGAAGGCTAGCAGGCAGTTTCTTCATGAGCGGTGACACACTCTATAAGAGAAATTTTGACATGGTCTTGCTTCGATGTGTAGGCAGACCAGAAGCAAACGTGCTGATAAAAGAAATTCATGAAGGATCCTTTAGCACTCATGCCAACAGACACACAATGGCGAGAAAAATTCTAAGAGTCGGGTACTATTGGTTGACCATGGAATCCGATTACTATAAGTACATGAGAAGATGTCATAAGTGTCAGATATACTCAGACAAAATCCATGTACCACCAACACCTCTCAAAGTTCTCTCTTCCCCATGGCCTTTTTCCATATGGGGAATCGACATGATTGGCATGATTGAACCCAAAACTTCAAACGGACATCGGTTCATCCTGGTAGCCATTGATTACTTCACCAAGTGGATCGAAGTAGCGTCGTACGCCAATGTAACCCGACGAGTGGTGGTCCGATTTATCAAAAACAATATCATCTGCCGTTATGGTGTTCCAAGCCAGATCATTACTGACAATGGATCCAACTTGAATAATCGAATGATGAAAGAGTTGTGCGTAGAGTTCAAGATCGAACACCATAACTCATCTCCCTACCGACCCAAGATGAACGGAGCGGTAGAAGCTGCTAACAAGAACATCAAGAGGATTGTTCAGAAGATGGTTGTAACCTACAAAGACTGGCACGAAATACTACCCTTTGCTCTTCACGGTTATCGCACATCTGTATGCACTTCAACAGGGGCAACCCCTTTTTCTCTAGTATATGGCATGGAGGCAGTGCTCCCCATAGAAGTAGAGATCCCATCAATCTGGGTATTGATGGAAACTAAGCTAACAGAGGCTGAATGGTGTCAAAGTCGACACGATGAACTGAATCTGATCGAAGAAAAGCGAATAACGGCTCTAAGCCATGGCTAGTTGTATCAACAGAGAATGAAGAAGGTATTTGACAAAAGGGTTCGACCTCGCGTCTTCTGGAAAGGAGACCTTGTGCTCAAGAAGATACAATCATTTCTCAATAATTCTCGGGGCAAATAGACTCCGAATTATGACGGCCCCTATGTGGTCAAGAAAGCCTTCTCAGGCAGCGCCTTGAGACTCGCAACCATGGATGGAGAAGAATTTGCCTACCCCACAAATGTTGACGTAGTCAAGAAATACTTCGCCTAAATAAATAAAATAAAAAGAAGAAACAACGTCTCGGTGGATTGAAAACCCGAAAGGGCGGTCCAGGCAAAAATTAGAGACATAATCAAAAATCATCCCGGTGGATTGGAAAACTCAAAGTACAATCCAGGCAAAAATTAGGGATTCATGGCAAGTAACTACGTCCAACAGGGGCAAATCCCCCAGTAGCAGTTAGGCCAGAAAACTCCAGTCAAGGTCATCTTCGACAGAAGCTCAGGATGGCCGGAATTCAAAGTTGGTAGAAGGATAGTGATCGTTATATTTCAATGTAGCCCTTTTCCTTTAAATTACCATTTTCTAACTTTGTAAATACTCTATGGAATCACGCGCTTGGCTGATTTCCATCCTATCAATAAAATTTGAGCCCTTGTGCTTTTGTTTGTAATTCCTATTTATTTTAGCTTTACAGAACGACGTTTTAACATGATTAACGATTCTTGAAATAAAACAAAAATGAATTTACTTGTCAAACTTTTTCTGCTTTAAAAATAAAGATGGCAATTTCTTTTGACTGTTGAACATCGAAAGAACATTGATCGCTTCTCCGAAAGCAATTGAGCTTCAAAGTGCAGAATCAAAGTACTCCTTCTAAACCAGTGCGCCTGAATGGAGGATCAACTATGTCAGATGTGAATATTCCATCTGACATCCCCGGCAGAGTTCTTATCTCCTAAGCCCGACCAACGTGGTCCCCATAGGGACTATCTCTCCTAAGCAAGGCAGAATTGCTATCTTGGACCGAACGATACTTCTTCATCCCCTGCAGTGGCCGAGTATCCAGTCGTATTCATCTATTAGTCTGTATGTCACGTCAGTTTTATCAGCATAAACATACATACATCATGCATTATTGATTCACATTCATATTCATATTGCATCACTATCACTCTAGTCGGTCTTATCCCCTGGTGATAAAAGTCCTCTCAATCGAGTTGTCAGTTCTTCCTCGTCAGGAAGCGAATCAGCTAAGCAATCTCTCCCCAGTTTATTTCTGGGATGAAATTGGTCCTCAACCACTTTGATAACTTGAACCTCTGAAAGACAAGAAAACCTTCGACAAACGTCACTCTACATCATGGAAGATGATATCTTCGCTTTCCCGGATTAAGGAAAATCCCCAGAGAAAGCCTCATAACTAAAGACTCTCAGCAACACATTGAGTTATCTCTCCAAGAGAGTCAATGTTAATGAAGTCATCAGCACCTCAAAATTGGGGTACATTGTATGGCATTTCTCCGAGAAGATCTCGAAGAAAAGTATGATGTAATACCCCCAAGCCGGAAGCAGTCTCTCAAGAGACTCTTTTTCCCCAGTAGAGTTGACAAATGGCGTCTCCAAATAGAGAAGTTTGTGTGCCTCTACAACTCAGATGAATGGATTCCCCAGCAAGTCTGACATCAAACTTTTTCATTCAAACGACATCTCCCCAGGAAAATTCAGCAAGAAGTTTGAGGAAAACCGCTACGAATAGCGTCGCTTGTCAAGAAAGTTTATTGACAAAAGAAACTTAGACCAGTTCCTTGGTAGAAACCAGGATCGAGGGGAAGTTTATATCAGAAACTGAGACCAGTTCCTTGGTAGGAAACCAGGATCGAGGGGAAGTTTATTCCAGAAACTTAGACCAGTTCCTCGGTAGGAAACCAGGATCGAGGGGAAGTTTATATCAGAAACTGAGACCAGTTCCTTGGCTGATGACTAGGATCGAGGGGAAGTTTTTACCTTTTCTAAGCATCATTGCTTAGCAAAAGAAGATGGATGGGCAAACTGCCATTCATAACTACCGTTAAAATTCCGTGTATTCCGATATTTAATCATCTTGCACCCCGAATGCCCGAATACCTTCGCCATTCACACCTTCGGGTACAAGAAGATTAAATAGGGGCATCTGTCATACCCCAAATTTTGACCACTAAGATTTCCCATCATTTTGTAAATCATCACCATAATATGGATGAACCATCATGCTTCATTAGTCTCCCCAAAGATGGGTGAGCATTCACTACAAACAAGAACTTGGGTTTCAAGCCCTCTCATAGCACTTAGACAAAGGATCAATCAAGGAATGACATGATCTTCAACTTGTCTAAACATCTCTAATACCTGTAAGGAATCAAGAGGACTCCCACCTCAAGAACCAAGCACAAAGTTGCTACCTTCCAAGTGGATTAAGCCTTAAGATCGCCAGTGTCACCAAATTAGGGTTTTGGTCGACTGAGGCCTCTAGGTGGAAATTTTCCTCTGGGCATGAGCCAATGCTTCAAAGTATAACCCAAGATACTCCATGGGACCTCATGAACCCAATAATTAAGTCAATTTAGCCTCAGGGGATGCATTCACCAAAAATCAGGAATTAGGGTTTCTTGACCTAATTCACCCCTAAGTTGACTTTTGGGACAAAGCATGAGCCAAAACCTCAAGACATGATTTGAGGGTCTCCAATACACCACATTGATCCATTTGCAACAATGGATTGATCCAAGAAGCTTGATCAACAAGTTTCATTTTCATCTGGACCACAATTAGGGTTTTGAGGAAAAAGTCAACTGTACCTTTGACTTTTGATCCAGACATGCTCCCAAACCTTGGGACATGATTCAATACACCCTATATCACCTATGGGATCCATTTATTAAGTTTGATTTAGGTCAAGGACTTGATTTCATAGAGGATCGCACAGTTTGAAATTCATCTGATAAAAAGTCAACTGTGCACAAAAGTCAAAGTTTGATTTTATGAGATTTTTCACAATTATGATTCCTTAACCCTAAAATGATGTTAATGTGTGATTTGAATCATCATTCATCAAGAAAAATCAAAGAAAGTGGGATAACTTGAAAAAGGGGTAACCATAAAAACTTAGAATTTTTCTAAGTTATGAAACGAAGTGGCTAGGGTACCAACTTTCAAGGATCATAACTTGAGATCCAAGCAACCATTTTGAATGATCCAAAGATGGATTTGTAGCTCTCATTACACACTTTAAAAGTGTCAACTACACCTCATTCCAATTCCTCATGGATTTTAAGTTATGGAGTGACCAAAATGACAAAAACATGAAAATGCCACTTTTTCCAACACTTAGTGAAATTTTCACTAAGTCAAAATCTGTTTCACTTTTTTCAAAATGTAGGGGCATTTTTCACTTGGATCCAAAAAGTGTCAAGACAAATTATGATCACACATATGTTGTATCATAGGATAGCTTTCCAAAATGTCCTAGAACTTCATCAAATTCCGTCTGAGCTAAGAATTATGACAGCTGCAACATGCCTTGCTGCAAACTGTCTTGGCAAGGCAGATTTGTGCATAAAGGCTCGATTTGTTCAAATTGTGCAATTCCAAGCATGCGTATCCATCTGCACACCTCAAGGGGGAACAACCAAGGGACAAGAACTGATTCATCAGCCTCTCAAGTCCAAGATTCCCAAAGTAGCATGCCAACCCCTAAAAAGCCTAAAAAAGGCCAAGACTCCAATTTTGTTTCCAAGCATTCAATGGATGCACCAAGGTGGCATGAACCGAGCCATTTCCAACTGAATAAATCAAGGATAAGCTCTAAGCCAAAGAACCATAGTCCTGTGCTCTAACCTCTAGTCAATGGCTAGAGGAGACTTGAGATTCCAAAATGATCCAATTGGCCAACAGCCTGCTGCAGTTGCCATTCACTATTGCTTGCAAAACAAACTTGCTCTACTATAAATAGAGCTCATTTGTGCTCAGTTTAAGTACACCAAAGCACTACAACTGATGCTTTCCTCAAAATCACCTTCTCACTTTCAAAATTGCCTTCTAAAGCAAGTCACTATCGAGTTTTGAGTTTGAGAGCCATTCCAACCAAACCAATCACACACACACACACACCTCATAAACATCATATGTGAGCTGATCAAACACTTAAACAACATCTGGAACACCAATTTCACAAAATCACCAGCCAATTGCTCAAGTTTTTAACCAAGTTACAGCTGAGGTGCCATAATCTGTTCTAGTCCATTTCAAATCACTCCAAGCATTCAAACACATTCCATATGGTGTAGGGAAGCTGTTCAGATCATCACAACTCATCTGTAACAGCTCCAACTCAAAAATCCAATTGCTCTTGCTGCCACAACCTTCAAGTAAGCCTAAACTTGGTCATCTCTTAATCTATGCATATTTCCTCGCACAATACTTTTGCCAAATGTTCATCATCATGCATAGAATGTTTCCCCTTAATTACTTGCTTTGTATGAATCGTGTATCAAAATTCCCAGCCTTCATGCAGAATTTAGGGTTCTTGAGGTTTTGTCTTGATTTCTTATTTCATGCTTAAAATAAATGAAATTAAAGACCATAGACATGATCGTGAGATGAAAACGAGTAGATTGATATGTGGATTGCATGATTTCATCAAGTATTCAGTGAGATTGGATAGAAAGTGCAAATCTGAGCAAAACTCCCTTCGCGCATGTTCTTGGCCCATGTTCTTGGTGCCTTTTTCATAAATTCAAATATTTGAATTTTGTGATTTTATTTAATTGATTCAAAAATTAATTTCTCTCTGAATTTTAATGATTTTGAGTTGATTCTTTTTTTAATAATTCACAAAAAATGTTAAAATATTTTATTTTACCAAAAATTCCCAAAAATATTATTTATTTCATATACTTGATATTTTTGCAAAAGAATTAATTTTTATTTGTTTTTAACATTTAAAATATTTTTTCTTTCTTGATTTTCCAAACTTAATTGATTTTCAATCATTTTGTGGATAAAAACATGATTTTTGAAGCATTGATCCAAGATCACCACTCATTTTTCACATGTTTTCAATAATTGTTATTAATTTTTAAACAAAATTAATTACATTTTAAACAAAATTAGGGTTTTGATTAATTCAACCCTCATCAATCTTTTTAAAACACTTTGGGCCTCTAATAGAGTGTAAGACCCAACCTCTTTTGAAGACCAAAATGATTTGGGCCTCGGCTATCGTATAAGACCCACTGTGTTTTCAAACCTCGGCGTGATCGCCATTTTTTAAACAATTAATCATATGGGCCTCTCCTCGAGCTATAAGTCCCATTCCTTTTCTTAAAAATATTTTGGGCCTCTAATATAGTGTAAGACCCAACCTCTTTGTAAATAATACCTTTTAGGCCTCACACATTGTATAAGTCCCTCTATATATTTTCAAACGTTCGGCGCGATCGTCGCCTTCTTAACAAAATCAACTGGGCTTCTCCTTGAGCATTAAGACCCATATTTATTCATTTTCAAACTATTTGGGCCTCTAATAGAGTGTAAGACCCAATCCCCTTTTGACCAAAACTTGTTGGGCCTCAGTTGTTGTATAAGTCCCGATACAAAACAACAGTGCTATCACTGTTAAAATTTGGGCCTCTCCCTGAGCTGTAAGCCCCGATCTCTGTTCAAAATACTTTCTCCTTTGATTTTGAATCCAAATGTAGAGTTGCTATCAAAAGTTTCTTTAATTTCTTTGTTGAACAACTAACAAAACATCATGGAAGCTCTACAACGGGTAAGTGTTTATCCGCTTTCTTTTATATGCTTTCATATACATAACTGTATTGTGGGAAGCTGCACATGGTTAGTCTTCTTTCATTCTTTTAAATGCTTTCATATACATAACTGTATTGTGGGAAGTTGCGCATGGTTAGTCTTCTTTCATACTCCTTTAAATACTTGTCATGTATCAACTGTATATATACTAGTATAGTTATTTAGAGTTTTCCCCGGCAACTACGTCTAGAACTAGGTAAAGCCCTGTTGGTCACTCTTTAAATACAAACAAAACTAGATCCTCATAGGATTTCCAGATACAGTCTTCCCTTCTCTTGGGGTTAATCAATATGGAACAAAGAGAAAGGCAGTATTCTCGGTGAACCTTTTCTCAGACTGTCACCCCTAGAAATTGTCAAAGAAATTCTACTCCCTAGAGTTGATCTATTCTCTGTGAATAGCATCTCTTGAGTTTCTTCCAAATAATCGAACTTTCCTGGAATGATCTCTTCTCTGTGAATTGCATTTCTTGAACTTCTCTTGGTTTGGGGACCCACAGGCTTCCTAAAAGCATCCCCGCCTCCTCTTGGGCTTTGTACAAGGACCCTTTCGGCTTCTTAGAAGTTCTCATGCCTTCTCTTGGGCTTAATACAAGGACCCTAACGACCTCTTAAAGGTAAAAGACAAAACTTAGTCATCCTTTGCTAGAGCAGTCTTTCCAGTGTCAAACCTCTTGCCACTTTAGGGTTGATTCTCATCCCTTAAGGCCCTTGCCCTCTTTTGGGCATCCTACAAAAGATAAAACTTTTCACCAGTAGACTTGGACAGTCTAAACCCCCTTTGAGTCTCAAAGACATTCTCAAGTTCCTTTCAAACATAGGAAAAAACACCGATCACTCTGGATAAATTTCCAGCAGAAACCCGGTCTCTCTCATGAGAGTTCCCCATCCTTGGACCTGTCTATGGATCTAATCCTCAGCGGTAAGATAGCCTCCTCTTAGGCTTTGTATAATGATCCTTTCCTCATGAAAGTCAGCCTCCTCTTGGGCTTTGTACAAATGATCCTCCCCCAGCGGAGCTAACCTTTTCAGACTCTCTCGTTGAATCGATCACTTTTCAGACTCTCCTATTGAGTCCATCACTTTTCAGGACTCTCTTGTTGGGTCAATCTCCTTTTAGCCTCCGTCTTGGGCTTTGTACAAGACATATAAAAACACTCTCTTGTTGAGTATAAAAGACTCTCTTGTTGAGTCAACCCCTTTAGCCTCCATCTTGGGCTTTGTACAAGACATATAAAAATACTCTCTTGTTGAGTATAAAAGACTCTCTTGTTGAGTCAACCCCTTTAGCCTCCGTCTTGGGCTTTGTACAAGACATATAAAAACACTCTCTTGTTGAGTATAAAAGACTCTCTTGTTGAGACAAACTCATTTCAGCCTCCGTCTTGGGCTTTGTACAAGACACAGATAAACCTCCCCAACAGAGTCAAAAATCCCTTTTAGCCTCAATCTTGGGCTTTGTACAAGATAGAAAGAACATTTTCTTCGGAAAAGTCAAACTGTTAGCCTCCTCTTAGGCTTCATATAATGATATCCCCAAAGAGTCCGTCTCTTTTAGCCTCCGTCTTGGGTTTGTACAAGACATCAATATATCCACTCTCTTGTTGAGTCGGTCTCATACAGCCTCCTCTTAGGCTTTGTATAAGGACTTCCCCAGTAGAGTCAATCAACCCCTTAGCTTCAACCTTAGGCTTTGATCAAGGCACACAAAAATCAACCATCCCTCTTTAGAGATGACAAATTCTCTTTCAGTCAACCTTTTAGCTTCAATCTTGGGCTTCGAACAAGACACAAATACTCCTTTTAGCCTCTGTCTTGGGCTTTGAACGAGACACCAAAACATCTTTTTCCTCCCTTAGAATAGGAGGAACTACGATTGCTCTGATTTCCCTATTTCGTTTAAACGGGAATACGTAGGCATAAGATTACGAAATCTTAGGGAGCATATTAATCAAAAAATCTAGGTCCAATACCTGCATACATCAATCAAAACTTAGGTCCCGCACCATTACCAAATACTCTCAAACTCACTCACTCATCTTTACCAAGAAACTTTCCAAACCCATTAACAGATAAACACCATCAATTACAAATCAGAACCTAAAGCTAATATCATTTGGATAACCACATATAGGATGGGTAACTGACAACTGCCAGTTGTATAACCTGACCCTGGACGCCCCAATCTCTTTAAGCGTTTGTTTAAACATTCGCGTGCAAGGTTAGTTTTAGATACCTTCCCTTTCCCTTCCAGCTTCATGGGATAAATAAGAAATCAGAAAGTAGCAGCCCCTTCCTCCTCGAGGAGGAAAACCCCAGCGATAAGGTGGTCGCGTCACCGACAAAAATCGCTCGCTATATATATGGTGCTAGAATACATCTTCAATATCAAAAATACCTCCCCGACAACGGCGCCAAAAATTTGATGCAAGCCACAAGTGCACGATGCTGCGTAGTAGCAAAATAGATATCGAACCACAGGGAGATATGTTTGATAATCGATTTTTACTCGAGCGATGTGTAGGTAAGGAAATCAAAATATTAGGGATTCAACGCAGAGGAATAAAATTAATAGAATAAAAAGTAGGACATGGCGTACATGATTATCTATCTCGACACACCCAATTGATTGTCCGAATTGAATGCGAGAAAAACATAGAAAACTATAGAAAATAGAAAAAGAAAATTGTTCAACACCTACTTTTGTAGCATGTGTACTCTCTCGGTTGAATAATTCATCTTCTTTCGCTATCCCAAATCATTCATCATCGAACTCATATTTTAGAACATCTATGCGGCTTTCTCAACCAAGAGCGAGACACCTTGTTAGTGGTGCCGTAACTTGGTTGTTTACAATCCGCTTTCGGATACTAGATCATTACCTTTCAATACATTATCAGTATCTGAGTTGCCTTTGCTTTCGCAACCAACACAAATATGTTTAAGCATTTGGATTCTAAAATAACATTTGTTCTTTATTTTTCTCGTTATTCGGATACTGATAAATTAATCGGGGTTCATCATGAGATAGATCTCATGACCCCATGTCCCTAATGAACTAGTCGTTCATGGTGAGATTGATCGCAAACAAACAAAGTAGAGACATAGCATGCATGACAGATAAGTAAAATAAGAGCAGTTGCAAAGTAAACATAACGGAAGACAATACTTGAATAAAGAAAAAGCTTCAGGAATACTTTAGTGCTCTTAAAATAAAGTAGAAATTTCAAAAAAATAACTCACAAGAAAACTTAGAACAAAATCCTAATGCTCGAAATAAACTTAGAGAATGTAAGAGTAAAACATGGTTGCCATTACCAAGAATCCTAGGTTTATTATAGTCAATGATTACATTCAAGACCCTAAATTCGTGTAAATGGCACTTAAGGTCATTAAGTACTCAAAGTGGAACATTTTGAGGCCTTAACAGTCACAAAACGTCCAAAACTTTAGGAATTTGTAACTGTCGTTGGGTTGAACAATACAGTGTCAGTAAACACTACATACTCGTGTTGTTTTCTAAAAATATAGGGCACAACACAACCCGTTTCAGGGAACACGGTCTTCCCGTGTTATGCTCGACTTCTTTGTATGGAGGGGCGCTTCAGACCAACATGATTCATTTTAGGGGACACGATCAACATGTGTTGTTCTTGGGTTTTGTGTACTAAGGGACTCATCTTCTTGCATTTTTTTTAATCTTTTTTTGTTCCACTTCGACTCTTGACACTCCTAATTAGCTGAAAACACAAAACATATCAAAAAATAGTTAAAGGGGAATAAAACAAGGAAAGAAAGAAAGTGTAAGGATTATTTATAAAAACACACAATAATCTCGTGAAGAGAGAAGTTACAAACTCTACTTCAAAATAAAATTAAAGAAATAATTAAAGGCAAACTTACTTTTATAGAGATATTTGAACAAGACTCGATTTATTACACAAAAGGAACTCAATTTATACAAGACTTAGATCAAGAGAATTTTGACTGTTTTTCAGAGTAAAGAAGAGGTTGTGTGCTTCTTCGATGATCTGACAATCAAGAAACCCTATATTTATAAGGAATCGTCAAGGTGAGGCGATAAGAGACTGGATGCGCATTGGGCCTCATCGACATCATTCTTATCAACAACCTGACAAATTCGAGATAAAGAGAATCTTATACTGTCTCCCATTATTACAAAGCAACGAAAGACCTTTTACAAAAGGTAGTTGCTAATGAGGCTAGTAGATTCGAGGTAGGGAGAATCTTATCCTGTCTCCCATTATTACAAAGCGACGAAAAACTTTTTACAAAAGGTAGTTGCTGACGAGGCTAGGCTATAGCCTACTTTCCTTGTGTGGTTGTTCATACGTGGGTATCTCCATACCTCTGGATCCATCGTTGTAGCTTTCGATGTATCCTCTCCAGCTCTTCCGTTGATTTGTTGACGTGTGGTTTCTGATCATTCCAATAGTTATCCTTGCTAGAGACTCTTCAACATTCTTGGGCTCTTGACTGGGACATCTGATGGAGTAGACTGAGTTCTGCCTGCACCCTTTTTCCTTGGAGTTCGAACAAGTTGACGGCGACTTCACCAATTTTTGAGAAGGACTCCAGAGTAAGTGGTCCTGAATTTTGGCGGGTTTGATACAGTTGTTCCAGTATTGTGAGGGGATCTCCTTCATAGTTGCTTGGGTTAATCTCTGGGCATACTGCTCTTGCTGATGCGGCGGAACTTTCTTCCACTCCTGAAAGGCTTCTTCGAAAAGAATAAGGTGGTTGTGTACTTGAGTTTCCTGTTCTTGACATCCTGCAAAAGCAATTAAGTGAGCTATACGAGATAGCGTATCTGCTAAAATGTTTTGCTTTCCTTCAATATGCTCAAAATGAATGTTAACTCCTGATCCTGTGATAAAATCCGTAAAAGCTAACCACCTAACTCTAGAAGGTTTGTTTTGAACGGATTTATTATAGAAACTGATTATGGCCTAACAGTCTGTCCTAAGGGTTATTTCCTTTTTTTCAAGGTAGTGAATTTTGAATTTTTCCAATGATCTCATACACGCATATATTTCAGCATCAATAGTGGATTTGATTTTCTGGAACTTCCCTGAGGCATAGGCGCATATTTTCTCACAGTTTCGTGGGTCACTTTTCCTGTTTTTCCATTTACAAATCTCTCTCTCTCTCTCTCTCTCTCTCTCTCTCTCTCTCTCTCTCTCTCTCTCTCTCTCTCTCTCTCTCTCTCTCTCTCTCTCTCTCTCCTCTCTCTCTCTCTCTCTCTCTCTCTCTCTCTCTCTCTCTCTCTCTCTCTCTCTCTCTCTCTCTCTCTCCCTCCTCTTATAGTTTCAAGTTCTAATTTATTTATGAGATTCTATAACTACAAAATATGATAATCATTTTTCTTTAATTTTCGAAAATAATCGCTTTTTTTTATTTTCAAAATAATAGATTTTTTCTATTTTGGGAAATTTTGATTTTTTTTATTTTTGAAAAAAAACGACTATTTTTCTTATTTTCAGAAAACAATATTTTTTTTAATTTAAAAGAAAATTGTCTTTTTTTTTATAAAAAAATCAACTTGTTTTATTTTCGAAAAAAAAAAGCGAATTTAAAAAAAAAATTAAAAAAATCAATTTTATTAATTAGTAGAAATTTATTTTTTTATCAAAAAAAATTAAAATTAATTTCCTAAACTATTTATTTTTAAAAAAATTCAATATTAAAAAAACTAAAATATTTTGTTTCAAACAAATTAAATTTTGACCCTCTTACTTATACCCCATAAAAAATAAAAATATGAGGAAATTTAAAAATAAGGGGAAAAAATAAGGAATTTCTTAATGCATCTTATATGTTACTTACACAACACGCGAAAAAATTAAAATGCCCCCCCCCCAGATTTCGGAGATGCATCTCCGGACACACCATACACCAATGTTTTGACGCACTAAACGAGTGCCACCCTAAATGAATACTAAAAAAAATCCGAAGATGCATCTTCGGGTATTTTCAACAAATATAATGATAGTTGATCAGCTCAATGGACATTCCAGAGATAAATCTTTGAAAGTTTGGGACAAAATTTTGAAATTTGTCGTCACCTTTGCATGTCAGATATTTTTAGAGATGCATCTTCGGAATAATTTGATAAAACACAAAGTTGCATGATCACACATCCATACTTATTTTTCACTCAAAACCCTCACCAAAAACCCTTTCATTCTCAATCCATATTTTCACTTCAAATCTTCAATCTTATGTTTAATTACATCAAATAGAACAAAAGAAGTTGTAATTTCAGGTAAAAATCATTTATTTCAAGCCTCATTACTCACATAAGCTTATTTTCTGTCTGAAAAACGTGCGTTTATTCCAGAGATACATTTATGGAAGGAGTATGAACTCATTTGGAAACGCATTTCCGGTATCTGTCTGTGTTCATTTTTTTCAGCTTTGTTTACAACATTAGCACTTATTTACTGTTCTTTAATAATAGTTTTCATTAGATATAGTGCACCCCGATGTTTTCCCCAAACAAGTTGTGTCTCCCACTGTCAAAGGTGTTATTGTGAAGGAGTAGATGTTGGCAACCAATTTAAAAATGAACAAGAGTTTGAATCTCGTGATTGCATGCTTCAATAGATTCGTACGGAGGCCTCCAAACTGAGATTTGGTGTGGTTATCGGAAGGTCCGATAATGGTTCAAATAGAAGATGTGCTTTTATCACAATGACGTGCGAAACAAGCAGAAAATATAGACCTCCTCTACGAAATTTTAAACGAGACGACACCGGTTCAAGAAAATGTGAGTGTCCCTTTAAGGTGTGTGGTTAGATGTTAGCAAAGAATAAATGGATATTTAATGTCATATGTGGTTTACATAACCACGACGTGTGTGAAAAGTTAGTCGGTCATCCAATTGTGTGTCGTCTCATCCTAGAAGAGAAGGAATGTCTTGCTGACATGACATTGAATTTGGTTCAACCGAAAAATATACTAGCAACTTTGAAATGAAAAAGACCCAAAAATATCTCAAATATCAAGCAAGTATACAATATTCGGTACCAAACTAACAAGGCGCTGAGGGGTATAGAACTGAAATGCAACAAATTTTGAAATTGTTGGATGATAATAGTTATGTGTCTAGGTACCGAACGTGCGATGATGGATTAACCGTTAGAGATATATTTTGGACTCATCCTAATTCCATCAAGTTGTTCAACACATTTCCTATTGTGCTCATACTTGATTCAATGTACAAGACCAACAAATATAGACTTCCATTATTGGAGATCATTTGTGTTACCTCTATTGAGAAGACCTATTATGTCGGGTTTGCATTTCTATATAGCGAAAAAGAGGAGAATGTTATTTGGGTCATAAAGGTATGTCGAGCAATGTTGAAGGGCTAAGAAGAGATACCTAAAGTGATTGTTACCGACCGCGATACCGCCTTGATGAATTTGGTTGCAAAGATATTTCCTACTTCTTATGCATTATTTTGTAGGTATCACATAACAAATAATATGAGAAGTCGGGTTAAACCCGTGCTAGAGACGAAATAGATAAAGGTCGGAGATGGAAAAATGGTGAAGGCGGATGTGGTTGTGGAAAAAACAACTGATGATTGAATTGTATAGTAAATTCTTCTACTAAATAATTATATGCTGACTGTGTTATGCATTTCAGGAAAGTGTGCGGAAAATATCATGACTTGTTGAAATAGGTTTAAAGCGCAATTCTTGACCAGGTGAAGGAGAAAATTGTTTGTGCTTGGACCGATCAGGCTAGACACCTTAGAATTACAACAACTAACTAAGTTGAGTCTGCCCATGCTACATTGAAGAATTGGTTGGGAAATAGTAAGAGGGATTTGTGTAGAAATTGGGACTCCATGAACCAAATGATTCAGAACCAGCATAATGAGATACAAACATCGTTTGGCCGGAGCATCACAGTTTTGGAACATAATTTTAAAGACAACAATCTTTATTCACAGTTGGTCGGCAACATATCTCGAGCGGGTTTGAATTATATTTTTCACGGATTTAAATGAGTTGATAATGTAAGCTCTGATAGTACAAAGTGTGGATGCACAATTGTGAAAATATATGGTCTCTCATGTGCTTGTGTTATTGCAAAAAAGGTAAAACTTGGTAGCCCGATAAGAATGGATGAGGTTTGCACTCACTGGAAAAGGCTTAGGTTTGATGACAATGGTGTTATGAAAGACGGTAAATCAAATATCTCTATCTTGACCGAATAGAAAGTGATACAAGAGAGATTTTTGAAAGCCAGTGACAACATGAAACTCCATACCAAAGAACAATTTAGGAAGATTTCTTATCCGGAAACCACCGACTTGAAACCACCCTCAACCGGTAAAAACAAAAGGTGCTCTGAAGAAGCTCAAGCCTACACCGAGTGACAATTCAACAGTGTGGTCTCCTTCTTGTTTTGAATGTGTTGACAAGGTTTTTCCGAACTCACAATCTCCAAAATCTCAAAAAAGTATTTTCAAATGAGCTCGCATTAGCAAACCACCTTCTTCTCCCCTCCACCAAAGATGTCATTCGTTGGCGAGATGTTAGTTTTTATGCACAAATACATCAAGTGGATCATCAATGTTGAGGGGGACATTAATTACGATTATCGAGCTGTTTGGCTTTACTTGATAAAGGAGATGATAATCATACACTTGTTTGCCATCAACTTATACAGAAAGAAAGAAAAATTTGATGCAATATATGATTCTCGTGTTCCTTGCCTTAGTGGACCGGCACCGGAGGCAAAATGGATGTGCTTCCCTGAAATGGATCACCTCATGGCATGTGCGTATAATCGATTGTGTGTTGATCTTACACTATACGGTTTTTTGGAAACCTTTTTCCCACTGCGTATTGTCCTGCCTCAAAATCCAAATGATCGTATATGTGTATTGGGTGAATTTCAAAATTATAATATTTTGTTCAAGTTTACTTGAAATCGGGATGCCTTAGACCTCTTACATCATCGAAGTGGATGGCTCATTCAACAAGAAAATATGTGGCTTGGTCGGACCATTTTGTGGAAAGGATGCAAGAGTTTGAGAAATTGAGCAACATTGAAAGAGAATCAAATGCACAAAAATCAAAAGGGGTACCACCAATAGATTTAGTCGACGATAAATGTTTCGATTAGTTTTAATTTCATGTTTAGCTGGAAAAATAAGTGTATATAATTGTGTCTCAATATTAATGAAGTGTAATATATTCAATTTCTTAATATTTTAATACATATTTTTATCTTTGCCAAAACATTTGTTCATTTGCCAAACAAAATCATCATGTTGGTTATGTTTGTTGCCTGGTTCAGGATAAGTTCCAGAGATGTATCTCAGGAATAAGACAATAGGTTGCGGAACCGGAGATATATCTCTGGAGTCAGCACTGATGCTTGATAGAATTTTTGTGCTCCACATTTGTCTACAACTTCTATAAATTTAGGGGTTATGGTTTTTTATTTCACACAAACAGAAAATGTCTCAAATGTCACAATTAAACATTATCTGGTATGTAACAAACGTCTCCTTCTCCAATGCGATGTCTAAGCGAAAGTTTAAGCTCAACGAGTACACCTCTCTTGTAGATTTGAAATACAAAGACGATAATCTCCTACTTTACAGAGACAATCGAAAAATTGTGTAGCTCGAGTATCGTTCACCGTCGATTGACAACAGATGGAAGATTGAGTTCAGCAACTTTGAGCTCAAGACGGATGCAGATGTAAGGACAGTGTGGAATACATTTTCCGTTTTGAAACAAAAATTTTGCTCGATTTGGAAGCGACGATTTCAATATCGGCCGAAGATATTGTGAAAAGGTTGAAACGTCCACTTGGATATTGAAATGTAATGTTACATTTTATGTTGAACTCATCTATGTAATGCTTATTTTATGTTATGAATATGATCGTGAAGGCTGATCAGATCCTGTGATGGGTCACGAAGAACATCTGTGATGCTGGGTGTGAGAAGAGGATGGGGTGTACCTGCAAGGCACTCCGACGCTCAAGTAAGAAATGGTTAGAGAAAAAGGGGCAAGTACAAAGTATAAGTTCTTAGGATGATTATTCGATACCTGACCCTCTCAAGCGAGAGGGTTTATATAATGCCCCCAGCGCGTGGCCAACGGTCCCTATTTTTGGGGCGTAATAACTGTTTCCCGAAGAATAGGTAACTGCCAAAAACTAGTCGTTACGACGGGCAGGAGTGCCCGAAACTAGCCGTTGCTACGGGCAAGGGCGTAGTTTCGGGCACAGGCGTCGTGGCTGTCCCTGGATGACTGAGCCGTGCGTAACGGGAAGAGATGCCGGGGAGGAGCAAATGATCCGGAGATTCATTCGTCCATCTGTGCCCGGGAGAGGGGCAGAAAAGTAAATGTTGTCCTCCCTCAATTGGACTTAGGCAATTGGGTCGTTCTAGGAGTAGGAGTGGATTGGGCCGTGTCTAGTCATTGGCCCAGTCCGGAACAGAATATTTATTTTATTTTGTCAAATTACAATTTTTTGGTTACTTCCTTTGATACTGTTGTGCATACGTTACGGAAATGCATCTACGGATAGGTTCCAGAAATGCATCTCTGATTAAAAAGAACCCAACTGCTAGGGTGTCACTCAGAATGGCCTATGTTGTGTGTGTATTAGGTGCATCCGAAGCAGGGTCGGCCCAAAGCATATCGAGGCCTGAGGTGAATATTAAAATACGGCCTCTAAAATTGTTATATTTATATATTTTGAAAATTAAATTGTACATTAATTTATTATAATTAATTATATTTAATATATTTTAGTTGATAATAGAATATTTATATCCAATTTTAATTGAAAAAATTTTGATCTTAAATAAATATTTACCCATTTTTAATTTAACTATTATTTGTTCTTTTGATATTGACAACTGTTGGCAATCTATTCTCATTTTAACAATATAAAATTAATTTTTTGTTATTTAAGATCAAGTAAAACTTGTTTATATATATTGAAAAAAAATTGATCTTAAATAATTTTTTACTTATTTTTAATTTAACTATTATTTATTTATTTATTTTGACTAATGTTGGCTAACTATTCTCATCTAAACAACATAAGATAAAATTATTTAGGAGTATAGAATAGCATGTGTGAATATTTATAACAATTTCCCAGAAAAGTCTAAATCACCAACAGCAAACTTGGAACAGTACTGTTCTGGACTGGACCGTGATTTCCTACAATCAAATAGGCCCAATCCATACAACGTGAAGAAGCCCAATAAAGTCCTAGAGAATGACACATGACTGCCATACGCGAGGCCAAAGTCATGTCGGGCACCCTGAGGACCCGAGGACACTCGAGCATCCGAGGACAAAGGAAGACATCACACCATGATGAGATGAACCTCCTCGACAGATTAGCTCCTCCCCGCGAGAATACTCCTAATCTCGTTGACTCATAAGTCCTCGACAAACATGATTCTCCTCCGTTAGGTCATATCCAGACCACGGCCACCATATTTCCTCGACATCGTAGATTCTCCCCCCGATGAGCCCATCAACGGTCTTATCTACACATATATGTTTCATGTAACCGTCTAATAATGGCATTAAAGGGACAGTTACACTAGGGTGTTGACCACGAGCTGGTCATTATTACTACACGTAAGCCCTAGCAGTTACTTGGAACGGGACACACGCTGGCCCCACCCGTTGCAAGTAACCGTTGGCCACGCGCTGGAGGTTTCCTATAAATACCCTCTCACTTGAGAGGGTCAGGATAAGTCAACTTCTTACTCTCACTCATTTTCTCTGTATTTGCTGTGCACTCACTGACTTAAGCATCGGAGTGTCCTGCAGGTACACCCCCCCCCCCCCCACCGTCTTTCATCATCATTGAAGTAACAAGTCCAGACGTCGTTGGCCATCCTCAAACTGTCTGATCCATGTACGATCAAGTACAAATATTGTAATAGAAGCACATTTCGATTTTCGTTTTGCTTGATACAATTAAAGCAATTAAAGCATATTTTGAGTTCGTTGAAAACATAAACGGCAAGCTTGGAAATCTACAAACATTGAATAAAAGGAAAACAAAATTTGGAGGCCCAAGGCGGTGGCCTCGGTCGCCTACCCCTTGAGTTCGTTTTAGTATTTTTCACGTGGTGTGTAAGTAACATATAGGGTGTATTAGGAAATTCTCAAAAAAATATTCATGTAGTATAGGACTTAAAAATAAAGGCCAAATAGAGAGTCTAATTATTGGGATTTTGTCTTATAGAGCTTTTTGACACCTCTTCTTACATATAAAATGAAAGGACCTCGGGATGCTAATAATTACGGAGTTGGCCGATGATGACATAACGAACTATTCTTTCGTATATCCCACTAGCCTGCAATATCGAGTAAGATCCTTGAGTGCTTCACTTCCACTTTCTTTTAGCACCAGTCGAGTTCCATATGGACAATAATCGATTTTTCTTAAAGTAACCCAACTTATTATAATATGTACAATGTGTATTTTCTTTGACATAATGTTATTCCTGCCTTGAACCGAGCCACTTCGATGCCTAAAACGTTATGATGCATAAGTATGAGTAAAGTACTTGGTGTTGGTGCCGGTGTTAGTATGAAATACGACATTTAAAAAAAATTAAAGTACATGTATGTTAATAAAAGATAAAATTTAATTGATATGCACTGACGGTGTAAATTAATTTTACACTGTCAACCAATGACGACCATGCATCCCGCCAAGTCAGACTGAAAATTTTAAATTAATTATATAACATAGTAGAATAATATATTCCTATTAATTGATAGTGTAAAAAAATTTTACACTATCAGTGTATCTCAATTAAGCCCTAAAAGATAAGATTTTTTTATAAAATGTATGAATTAAGAGTTAAATTGTTAAGTTCACAACAAAATATCACTGTAAAAGTTTTTAAAAAATTAAAAATAATGATAGGATACAATAACGAAGAAATAAAATACATTAAGATACTATAGTGATATTTTAGAAATCCAAAAATTTCACTCGAAACCTAATAAAGAGAAAAAATGAAATACCACGAGTATGATATGTGTAGCTGCTACGAATGTGTACCTTGTATTGGTACTTTGTCATTTTAAAAATACTCATGCTTCAGAGCTAAAAGGTATTTGAGCAAGCCAAGATCGTTAACCTTGAAACAACTACTCAGAAATTTCTTGAGATTACTTATGGCTATCTCATTGTTACCAGTTTTGACCATGTCAAGAACATAAAGTTACACCATAATAACAGGATCCCCACGAACCTGTGTAAAAGATCGTGTAAAAGAGAGTAATCAACCTTGGATTGTTGGAAGCCGTTTTTGAATTGCACAATAAAAATGTTAGAACCAACTTCAAGATGGTTGCTGAGCCTATAAAGCAACTTGTGGAGTCGACAAATTACTTTCTCCCTCTGTCGACAATTAGGAGGCATGATATTTTCTTCTTCAACCAGATCATTGGGAAAAATGCATTTTGCTATCCAGTGATTAAATACACTCTTTCTTCCATCCTCTAGCCTTTTAATCGTCACAGCATTTTCACACACTGCAACTCATTGAAATTAGGAATGTGCATGGATCATAAACCAAACCAAATTAAACCATATATACGGTTTGGTTTGGATCTTAAAACTGTTTCCATAAAATCGGTTTATTTTTTTAAAACCGGTTTACAGATTAGAAACGTACAGATTATTTATTCTTAAAATACAGTTTTCAATTAACTATAAAAGTATCAAGAAAGTAATATTATAATATTGACTATATAATCAGTCAATTTTTAATACTTTGAGAAACACCTATCCAGCTAGTTCCTATGATGTGCATGAACCATATCATGAGTACAGCTCTCTTTTTTACTGCCTTTATTTATTCTTAACTTAGTTAAAATCCCATTAATCATATTCTTCAATTTATATTAATATGTTAATGTAAACAAGTATATGTGTTTCACTTTTCATCATATCTTGCTACTTTTCCAATGTGAACATGTATACTATGCTGTTTAATTAACTTAATCAGGTTCTTAAGCTACTGGTTTTCCATTAACAATTTTATATAATTATTTATATGCTCTCATATCATATCTACCTGTCAAATTTCATCTCAGATTATAACAAAACCTCATGTCTACTTCAGTTTTATATGCTCCAAATTTCAAAAGGTTGATCTTGATATTTATCAGATATTTTTGTTCTATAATAGCTGGTAACCTAGTAAAAGTTAAAAAGACCATAATTCTATTCTAGCTTATTAGATTATTAATATAGTAATAAAAGTAACAGCTTCCAATACTTAATTACTACTTGAAGAACAAAGAAAAAGAGAATTTATCTGTCTAGTTTAAAATGCACACAAAATTATTCTGTAATAGTAAAATGTTCCTTTAGAAATGAAAAACACATAGAACTAAGAGGTGTGTGGAAGGCCCCAACAAATATGCATCATTGAATGAGAAAACATAACGAACACCAATCACATCAGTAATCTAGTCAAATAAGAAACCATAGGACCATAGAAAATGTAACTGTTTTAAAAGTTTAATCATAATTTACCGTTCCATGTTTGTTTGAACCTTGAAGTCTAATTTGATGAGCTTCTTTTTACCTTATAACCAAACAACATAGTGGATTGGAAAATAGTCCAACAGTTTTGAAATTTGATCAAACTGTGTGAGCATAGTTTCTCCAAGTTAGGATTTATTTCATCATCTAAATGAGTGTAGTTGTGGTTGTGCCTCATCTTCAATTTCTATGCTAACTGTTCCAAACTGCATTAAGCTAACAAACCTATCCAATTTCACCAACTCTAGCATGTTTCAAACCAAACTTACACTGAAACAACACAAACTCACAGCCATGACACGGTTAACGCAATAACAAATTCAAGCTGCCACATTCACAACCAATACGCATTGTCTACAACAAGTTCCCATTAGAACCACTCTCCTAACCAATTAACCAATTTGTCTTCATAACAGTTTTAAGACAAACTCAAATTCACATGGCAGGCTATTCAAAGTTTGAAGCTAATTCTTAGTTCACTAACTTCATTATCTTAGCACTTGAACCAACTGACATAATAACTAATTCTAACTTCCCTAATTGCAACGAGCCAAATTGATTTCATGACTTCTCCAATCTTACATGATTCACATACAAATTGTTAAAAGCAAAACAACAATCAATCTAACAACTTTCAATCAATATTTACAACCCTAATACCATAATAACAATTCACCTAACCACTTTCACATTCCAATCTGATGTAATTTTACATATAACTCACATGCAAAATCAAACAACAAATCATTGGCCAAGTATTTCAAAATCTACATAATATTCTACCACATTGTTAGATTGCCTCAAACAATGGAGAAAAATCAACCTCCGTGACAATATAATTCAATAATCAACCACAAAACTTCAATCAACAAACACATACAAATTGAAGAGATAAGCAATAGAGAGAGGTAAGATTTTTGCGTACCTTCAAGAAGTTTACGGCACGGCGGTTCAATCGTGAGTCTCGGATCGAGGATTGGATTGGATGGAATGAGAGAGAAAGTGTAGAGAGAATCAGAGATGGAGAACGTGAAGGTGAAGGAGAATTAGGAAGATCTAGTGTTGCCGTTTTGGGAATTAGGGTTTAGCAATTAAGGATTGAGAGTTTCTTACAGCAGGCAAAAGAGAGAGTTTTGAGAGAGTCTCAAATTTGGAAACCGATCCAAATTAATTAATGATTCCCGGTTTTTTTTTGTTTTGATAAATGGACTACCTATTCTAAAATGTAATTTTGGATTGGGTTTTAAAATATGGATTAATTTGGATACTGATTTGGTTTATGGTTATTGGATTTTTTGCACACCACTAATTGAAATTCTCCAAGTTCTCTTCAAAAGATAGAAATGTTTGTCCCAGTAACTTCTTTATGCAGTGAGTTCATAACCTTCATTCAATAATATTCTCTATCCATTATATGATCACCTTCCTAAAATCTTCTTTGACACTATATATATAATCGGAAGCAATTCATGCTTCATTCAAAAAAATTATGCAGCACATGCAGTTAACCTTCTTAATCAATGTGTGAGCACGCATGTGGTACAAACATGATTTTTCCTTTTAAATTAGTAAACTTATCACACTTGTGCCAAACACTCTGCATTATTAAACATCTAATCATAATAATGAAATGGATTTGACATGTCCCTTGAGTGTCGGGAAATAGAAAACTTCTTAAATCGCTTTGTTTCTAATATAAAATAGAATGTGTTGTTTTGATTCAGAGGTATCTATTGCCTGGCATGTTCCATTGTTGAGGAGCTAAATAGTTTAAAGAATGGACTATAAAATGATGAGATCCAGATCTTGTTGGATATGATCAAAATATGGATACATAACAAAATTATATGCAATTTTTATTATATTAATCGGTTGTGTGTGCATGAATGACATGTAAGAAGCAATAAGAAACACTAATTTTTATAATTGCAACTATGAGTGTTATGTGTCAGCAGAGATGGCAAACTAATTGAATACTAATGATGTTTTCTGATTACCAACACTTGAAAGACATGCCACTTATATTCATCATGCACCTAAAACACATTTCAATAATATAAGCATCTTGCAGAATGTAACATGCAGTATCATTAACAAATTCACAATGTTGGGTTGACATGTGACAAGCTTACCGTATTCAAAGGGAAATCCATGCATGCACCACATGCTCTACACCATGATTAACAAGAGCTAACTATTTTATTATTTCTTTATTATATGAAATTAATAATTATCAACCAATCTCTTATATAAGGAGAGTTTCGAGATCACTTGGAAACATCACACAAACATTGAGCTTTACAATTATCTTTGAAGAAAATAAGAACAAGCTAAAGAGCAATATGGCAACAAAAAACCATGTTCGCTCTAATAGTTTTCCATCTCAATCTCATCCTAACTCAACAAGAATAGAACAAGAGCTAAGCAAAATCAAGACATGGGAAACCACATCAACATCCAAGTCTGATTCAATTACCATTGGCCTTTCTTTGCTGGAAGATTTGTATACTTCATTGGAAGATTTCCTCAATATGGCATCAACACAAAAGGCCATTTCTCAGCATCAAGGTGAGAATTTTGTGGAAGAGTTGTTGTATGGTTCGGTGAAAATTTTGGATATTTGTGGTATTACAAGAGACACCATGTTAGACATTAAAGAAAATGTTGAAGCCCTTCACTCTTCTATTAGAAGAAGAAAGAGAGATTCAAGCATCAAATCAAGTGTAGCTGAATATAACTTCTTCGCAAAGAAAATGAAGAAAAATGTCACGAAGTTGATCAAATCTCTAAAACAAATGGAAAGTAAATTTGGAGCTTCCACACTTTTGAACCAAAATCAAGAAGTTGTTTATGTGATAAGAGTTCTTAGAGAGGTTATAGTAATGAACATGTCTATCTTTCAATCCATTTTGTGTTTCTTGGCTACCAAGTCAAAGGCAACCAAATGGTCGAAAATGGCAAAGTTGATGCATAAGAGGAAAATATCATGTGAGGGGGAGAATTTGAGTGAATTGCAGCATGTGGATGCATCCTTAAGAACCCTTTTACGCGAAGTTCTGATGTTGCCAAGATGCAGGTTGCATTTGAAAGTTTTGAAGCTTTGGAGAATGCAATTGAAGGGCTAGAGAAAGGTTTGGAAAATGTATTTAGGCGTTTGGTTAAAACTAGAGTTTGTCTTTTGAACATGACTCAATAGTTTGCTGGGTCTTTATTTTCTCCCCAAAGCAAAAGCATCCAAATTTTGAGGATCTGCTGAGGATTGAAATATTTTTGTTTGTATATAGATACATATATCATGTGTAAATTCTAAAATATAGAACAAAGTAGATATCATGTGTAAATTCTAAAATATTGAAATATTTTTGTCTGCTGAGGATTGAAATATTTTTGTTTGTATATAGATACATATATCATGTGTAAATTCTAAAATATAGAACAAAGTAGATATCATGTGTAAATTCTAAAATATTAATCATAGAATAAAAGTAGTATAATTCCTTTTTTTAAAGAAAATATACATACAATAACTTGAAAATGGTTTAACAATTCATCAGCTTCTACTTACTACCACTTTAAAATATATCAGCTGTAAAATCTTGGGTGGTTCTACTTACTTGATTCGTAACACCTTTTTTAGTTTTGCAACAAAACCATAATATCATCAAGTGCCCAAAACGCCAGAAGAAAGAAGATACACAAGTGTTCCTGCCAAACATCAACTTCATATCTTCCTCTGAAATCTTCTCATCCACAATTGTTTCTGAAGAACTCCATTAATTGGTTTTTAAAAGGCTCTTGGCTCTAAAACTCAAGACTTATGCTGTGACCAGAGTAATAGTATAGGATCCAAAGTCCCTAGAACTAGAGCACAATGTTTTTTTATTCATATAAGAAACATTAAACTTAGATTGGGAGGAGGCTGCGCGAACGCAGGCCTCCACAGCAACAAATTATGATGTAGGCTCCACCACTTGGGTAGACCTTAGGCTAGCACCCCTCCTAAGTGCAATGGAGGTTACTTGCCTAGGCCATGGACCTTGATGAACATCCATTGACCCCATCCAGGTAAGTATGTTGCAATGAATCAAGCACATGTTCTTTATACCTCATGTTCCATGCTATTTACTCTAACAATTCCGATGTGGGGCTAGGGTTAACATGATATTCATTCATGATTTTTTGTGTGAAAGATAATCGTCATTTAAATCTAAACTAAGATGTATTTGTTCCCAAGATTTAGTGTTGGAGTTGTATGCACACAGTCTATATCAACTTAGTGGATTAACAATTCACACACCAACTCACATTTGCAACCTCCAGTAGGATCCAAATATATAAAGTATGTATAAGAATATTGCAGTTCTGGAATTTCATAAGTGAACATATGAAATCTTTTGGTCACCTCATTTTTCCTCTATACTGTTTTTTTAGAACAATTATTTATATGCATAACTTTGCTCTTGTTATGAAATTAACAGAGATCAAATCTTACCATTCATATCTGTTTTTATTTAGTTTCAAGTTAAGGCTTTTAATCATGAAAAAGTAGATCAATGTTGATTTTGCTACTATAATAAGTTGCAATATTATACTCAATGCTAAAATAAAAAACAAAGTTTGAATAAATTAAAAAAAATAGAGTATCAATGAACAAGACTTAAAAAGTTTATCTTAAAAAAATTACAAAATATATTGAACTAGAATTGTAGGACTTTACCCCTAAGGGAGTCCTTCCAGAAATTCTCAAAGGTTTGAGTTAAACCCAAGCCTAAGAGGGGGTTTGGAAATAGTTTTCAACCAGCAATAGACGCGCCTCGGTTAGAACCTCACTAGCTGCGTCATTGCCCCAAGCGCAAAGATAAAATTAAAAGACGAATAAGTTTTCTTTATATATAACTTCAAGCTTATCTAATTCCTCTTATTAGAAATATGGGACTTGGAAGTTTTGGCAACAACTAAGACAAGCAAATAGTAGAAAAATAGCCCCATCATCAAACAAGTACCAAAGTTATTGAATTTTACTTACTTCTAATCCAGCCACAAAATGACAATCTTCAACTCCCGTCTTTGACCCCTACTTTTTCTACATCTGAAGCCTTTCAATGGAAAAATCTTTAGGAGACAAAGATGTGTTGATGGAATCATGAAGCACGAGTCCAAGATAAGCTGATGACTATATAAATCCTGACCGAATCTTAATCTAACATTTGTGCAAACATTGACATGAAAATAACATAATGGAAGTAATTTACGCAAACATAGCACATGAATAAGAACTCACCTTGTAACAGAGGAACTCGCCGTTTTCTTGATCAAAATCTACCATGGCTATAGCTCACAAAAGAATCATGTCGAAGACAAAGAGGCTTTTTACCTAAGTGTACAGATGCAGGTCAGCAGACGATTCATGCACTAAAAATAAATTACAATGAAAGATGAAACAAACAATACTCTTTATTGCACAACAAGGTGATCAATTTAACTTTTTCAAACAAAATGATTAAGCATATAGATTATAAAAACTGAACCACTTCCGAACATGTCAAGATTTCAAAAGTTTCATCCAATCACTGAAAAAGTAACAACTTCAGTGGGAAGGAGACAACTAATAGTGTTTAAAAACTAGTCAATCATCAATATCAAAGGGGTCTCTTGTATTATTCCATTTGTCAAAAGTTGAAGCATCTGCTAAGTGATTTGATTATGGTTTTCAAATGCCAGCATAACAAACTCTTAATCTTGTTTTCTCTCTTCTAAAGTGACAAAGAAACAGAAACATTATTATTCAGGTGTCAATGATTTAGTTTTTCCAAAAACATCTTCACAAACCAGAGAGAAAAATACTGACATTTGTGAAATATTCAAATGTCACTAGAACATGGTCAAAGTATGTAATATTAAAAATAAATTTAGAAGAATATTCAATGAAAATTTATAATAAAGTTAAACTAAATTGCAGAGCCCTCAATATAAAGGACTCTTCCAAAAACTATCGTATGCCGCTAATTGTGACGCTGACACGGTATTCTTTAGTAAAAGGCGAAAGAATAGTTCGCTATGTCATCATCACACGGCTCCATAAATGTTACCAGCTTGAGGTCCTTTCATTTTATACGTAAGCACTATAGTTTCTTTCATGCAGTAGACGATGTGGGACTTCAGTCTAATACCCACTCACTTGAATTACTTAAGTATCCCAATCTAGCAATGCAATGCAAATACAGCACATGAATAAAACTCACCTTGCAAAAGAGGAGTTGTATTGAGCTGTTCCATCTTTAAAAATATCACCATTTTCATTATCAAAATCTACTATGGCTATAGCCTATAGCATACAACAAAAGAATCTGGTAGAAGATAAAGAGGATTTACCTTAGTTAGGCTTAACATATTTCATTCAAGAAGATAGTACTCTTCATTGCAAAACAAGGTGGTCAATTTAACCAATGAAAGAAGATAGCCATGGAGTATACAAACTGAGCACTGCCAAACAACAGATTTCTCTTAGACTAAACTACAACTATGAAGCCCAGACATCCCGAACACGACTTCGACACTTACACGGCGACACCGATAATAATTTAAAAAATTAATTAATTAAATATAATCACAAATGTCAGTACAAGTGTCCAACATGGAGACACACATTTTTTCAGAGATGTCGGTGCGACTTAAAACTACAGGATCTTTCGAAACCTCAATTCTCGCCTGGTGGTGTTTATCCCTAAATTTACAGGAGCACAGAGTATTGAAAACTACACACCTATATCCCTTAAAGTTAATATTAAAAAGGCATTAGATACATAAGATTGTAACTTTTTATCAATCATTTGGGTTTAATCAAGTGTTTTGCCCCTGGATAAAAAAAAAAGAATGACAATGCTGATGTTTTTAAAATTATAGTAAAAGAAGGAGATAGGGAGATCATTTAACAAGGATGGATGATGAGATTTGAGAAGCAATTTTACATGGCAAGTTAGTACAGACTCAAAACCCCTTTTTCAACCGACCCAAAACATCATTTGCAAATATTTATCAATAAAATGTGATTTTTTGAGAATGGAACTGCATTGTTTACCTTGCTTCACATAGAGAACATAGAGATTCATCCTCCATATCAAAATCATAATGAACTACAAATTTCTACTAGGAAGACAAAACGTTTAAGAGAAAATGCTTTTCTTTTTTTCTTTCCTGTTGGTTTGGTAAAGTGTTTTATTTTAGTTTCATGGTATTGTTGCCACTTAACTAAATATGTTCAAGGCTTAGGCAACAATGACCTCTAAATAATACTACCTCCGTCCTTAAATATAAGATCCCGTTGAAAAAATTACAGGAATTAAGAAAGTTGGTTAGAGTATTAAATTTATTGACTATTTTGTATAATTTTACAAGTTTATCCTTAGGAGAGAGAAATAGTTAATGTGTATGTAACTGTATTTATTACAGAGTGCAAAAAAAGATGTAATATAATTAGGGATATGTATGGAAAAAAGTAATTAATACACTTTAAAAATTGAAAAGGGTCTTATAAAAAGGGACAAGAAAAAAACTCAACAGAGTCTTATACTTAGGGACGGAGGTAGTATGAATTATGACACGTTTTGCCCATTATGTTGAAACTAGTTCTTGAGAAAAACTTCATAATGTATTTATTAAGAAAATAAATTAATTGCAATTTTTTTAAATTTAATTTCAAATTTCTTTTATTTATATATTATATTTGATTAAATTTTAATATTTTAATTATATTTTTTTATGAATATGATAAGTTTTAACTAATAAAATATGATAAGATAAGTTTTAAGTTTCATTATTGTCTCGCAGCATATTTATTGTCTCACTAGTAAAATTGGACACTTTATTCCACCCTTAGTAGTTTGTCTAGTGGGGGATGAATATTGATCTTGACGGTTAATCAGAATCTGAATTGGGCTAAAGATGACGTATGCGATGTTGGGTGTGAGAGATAAAAAATGGGTGTACCTGCAAGGCACTTCGATGTTAAAGTAAGAATCGGGAGAGAGAGAGAGAAAGAGAAAGAGGGAGAGCAAGTACAAAGTATGTGTTTCGTAGGATGATTTAGATTACCTGACCCTCTCAAATGAAAGGGTTTTTATAGTGCCCTCAGCGCGTGGCCAATTGTCCCTATTTTTGGGGCGAGATAACCGTTTCTCGAAGAATAGGTAACTACCAGAAACTAGTCGTTGGGACGGGCAGAGGTGCCCGAAACTAGCCGTTGTCACGGGCAGAGGCGCAGTTGAGGGCACGAGCTTCGTGATTGTTTCTGGATGGTGGAACCGTGTGTGATGGGCAGAACTACCAAGGAGAAGCAGATGACCCTTGGGGTCATCCGACCATCTTTGCCCGGTAGAGGGGCAGAAAGGTAAATTTTGCCCCAAGTTGGCTGGACTTAGGCAATTGGGCCGTTCTGGGAGCAGAAGTGGATTGGGTCATGCCTAGTCATTGGGTCAGTCTGGAACAGGAGCCCCCAAGTCGTTGCTCCCGAGCATGAAAGTGATGACTTAAGGGTAGTACGTCGTCCCGGGGAGGTCTAGAAATGGTTGTGGCTTGTCGACGAGATGAGGCTGTTCTACGATGCCCGAGGGAGTTAGTGCCCGCGGGATACGTATCGTTGTCTGGCGTGCCCGGCGTACGGGGAGTCCAACGATTGATGTGATCTGAAGAGGTGAAGTGCCACGTGTGCCTCGAGCCATGTGCTGCATTTAATGCGTCATGATGGCTAGGCTAGGGTCATGATGATGCCCCTAGTCGCGCGTGCTCGTGCACGTGCCCTCAGACCGTCTATAAATAGAGGGAGAAGCTGCTCATTTGCACTTTTCGCTTCTCTCTCTTCTCCATTTCATTGTTCTGCATCCTGTCGTTCGCCGCCGTCCAGCCGCCGTACAAGCACCGGCCAGCCTTCTTCGACCCTCTAATCCTTTCCTCGACCACGTAAGTTACTTGACTTGATCTTTGTTTTAGGCTTTTTCTCTTTCTGTTCTCTTAGAATGCATGATATTAGGGTGAAACTTTGGTAGTGCAGTAGCAGTTTCCGGTGTCTGTTGGTGGTAGGCGGTGGTTTAGCCAATTTTTGCCGCTGCCATAGTCGCTGGAACCTTAGGAACTTAGGATTTTAGGTTGATTCTAATGTCGTTGCGATGACGGGAGTGTTTGTCGCCGGCGGAGATCATGAATTTTCCGGTGTACTCATGAGTTTTCTGACGGATTCATGAGTTTTCCAGTAGATCTTCAAACGATATTCTAGGTAGCGAACCGGGGAGGATCTCCCCGTGTGCGTTGGAGGGGTTGCCCCGGGAATCTCCTCGCACCATTAGCTGTGCCATTTGAGTAGGGCTTAGGTCGGGGACGTCGTCCTCGGGCCTTTGCGCACCCTTTCACTTGACTAGCGGTGGAAGGGTGGATTTGATTTTGTCATCGAATTCATTTTTGTCCTCTGCTTTTCAGGTAAAAGAAATGGCTCGTGAAACGGAAGACGAAATTCTTAGAGACCTATCCGAGGAAAGCTCCTCGGAAGATAGTGATACCGAAGACACTGCTACTCTCTGTGATGCCGACGAGACCCCTCCCTTGAGAACTTCCGTGAAAGAATGGTCAGTCGCGGAACCTGCGGAGCATGCCTCCATTTTTGCCTCATATACTGGAGACGCTTTCACGACCGTGGGGGCTGAAGGGGAATGGAAGGTATATTCCCCCGGAGAAGACGACCGCGTCTGCACGGACTACGGGGAGAGGTTCCCGATGTATGAATATGTTTTTAAGGAGATTGGGCTGAGATTGCCCTTCACTGATTTCCAGAGGTCGATCTTTGTTCATCTGGCTCTGGCTCCCTCGCAGCTGCATCCTAACTCAATTGCCTTCATACGAGCATTCGAGCTGACCTGCAGTTATTTGGAGATAGGAGCTACCCTCCCTCTTTTCTTTACAGTCTTCCACCTGCAGCGACAGGTTTCGGGGAGGAAATTTGGCTGGGTCTCCCTGAAGCAGGGGAGAAAGTTGTTCAAACCCTTATTTTAGTCCATTAGGACTTTCAAGGAGAGGTATTATGTTATTGAGCCTATCTCGGCGCGGGCCACTGACTCCACGTTCGTCGAGGCGTTCTCGCTGGACGAAAACGGGGAGGACCTCTTCGACGAGGATGGCAAGATAGTGGGGCAGAGACTGCTGAAGTTCCCCTTTTGATGGAGCGGGGATCATTTTACTATGGGGACGGATGGTTACACTGCTACCCCCGAGATGTTGGATGTTGATGACAAGGTCGGCTATGCGAAGCTGGTGAGCTTTATCAACAGTTTTACCCCGGCTCAGTGCGTGACTAAAATCGGGGAACCGATCTACGAGGAAGACGGGGGGCTCAAGGTGGAGAGTCGTTTTATCAACACAAAGGAGTTCCTCGAGTGCCGGACTCAGGATGATGCCATAGCCATGCTTAGTAGCTTTTATTTCTTAGCCTGCTCGGACTGTTATCTTTTCTTTTTGCTAACGTGCTCACTATGTTTTTGCAGGTAAAATGAATTCTGCAAATGAGCAGATGGTGAAGAATGCCCAGGCGAAGGGCAAAGGTGGACCAACAATCGGGAAGAGTCGGCTCAGCCAACGGGGGCCACCTCCGCAAACGGGGTCGGGGACCTCCTCGTAAACTCCCTCATCCGTCCAGACTTCCCTTGTGCCTGTAAACTCGAGGTTCAAACGCACGCGATAAACCGAGCTGGTGGACCTCAACAAGGCGGAGGACAAGAGCAAGTTTGAGCTGCCTCCGTGCCTTTATAACAGAAGGTTCTTCGAAGGCTCCTCCTTGGTGATTCCTCGGGCAGATTCCTTGAAGCTCGAGGAGATGGATCGCTCGAGCAAAAGGGCAATGCTAGCCCAGGATGCTTCTTCCCTTATTAGGGTTCTTGAAATAGCGGTGATCTACACCGAGGAGAGCTTCCGCCAAGACTATGAGCTGAAGAAGGCCCATGCCACTATCGCGGATCTGGAGGAGAAGTTGAAGAAGGACAGGGAGGAGCAGGCTAGGGCCGTCGAGGAGGCGTTGAAGAAATCCCAGGATGCCATGACCAAAATCAACGGGGAGAAAGACACCCTTGCAGTGGAGAAGAAAGCCGCGGAAGACCTGGTTGAGCAACTGAGAAATGTTGCCGCCCCCGCTGAAGATGAGCACGAGGAGTTGAAGGGATTGAAGACTCGGGCTGAGCTGGTCACGCACATCAACCAGACAGAGGACGACGTAGAAGGTATCGTTGAGGACTCCTTTAACAACACCGTGGCGCAACTGAGGATCCTGAACCCCGGGGTTGAGTTGACCACCGAGGGGTCTGGGTTCCTCTACAGCGTTAAGGATGACAAGATAGTCGTTCCCAAGTTTCTTCAGATTGGCGAGGAGTATGCACAGATCCTCCACGACAAGCCTCAGCGCATGGAAGAGTGATTTCTTCTTTGTTGTATTTTCGGCCTGTGTGCCATATTTATGTAACTTTATTTTTTGTACGGGGCAGCCCCTTGTTAATGTAACTGGTACACTCGTGGTCCTCGTGGCCACTTTTATTGTAATATTTTATTCCCGACCGATCTGGTCGGTTTTGTATGATCTGTATTCGCTCATGGCTTTACTTTTCTATATTTTTACTAAGTGTTAAATTTTTGCTCGATAAGCGTGTGTTCCCGTAATAAGGGTAACTTAGAATGATTCGTTATTTTGGGGTTCGCTCGACTTAGATGTGTTCGGCAATGAGGGGGACTGGTCGAACGACATGGGTGGCTTTTGGGCATGAGAGCGGAGCTCAGGTCGCGTTTGAGGCCTGAGTTCGCGGCGTAAACTTCCCATCGCGAGCTGGGGTTCTTCTTATCATGGTACTTGGACGACGGCGGGCTCGGTCGAGGAACCGCTGTCGGGCATAGGTTCTGCTCGTTATTGAGCAAAAGTATGCCTTGATTTGTTTCTATATGCAGCGCTTGTACCTGGGCGCGCATTCGTGGTCGGGACGTTATGCTCGTCGTATCGACGAAGCAAGCCGACGATTAGGGCCTTAGCTATAATATTGTTTTAGCTTTTCGGTAATCCATGGTCGAGCAAGTTCTTTCCCGTTGAATTGTTCTAGGTAATAGGCCCCATTTTCTGTCTTTGCTCGAGCTCGATAGGGCCCTTCCCAGTTCGCGGCGAGTTTGCCTTCTCGAGAATCTTTGTGATTCCTTCTTAAGATGAGACTGCCTACTTGGAATTCTCGTCGTATAACTTTGGCTTTGTGCCTAATTGACATTTTTTGTTTTAGTGAGGCTTCGTGGAGAGCTTCCCCTGACCGGACCTCTTCGACGAGATCGAGCTCCTCCCTTAATGCCTCATTATTTGTCTCCTCGTCCAGGGGGGATTTAGTTCGCCTGGAGGGCACGTGTATCTCAATAGGGATCACTGTCTCAGTTTCGTATGCTAGGCGGAAAGGGGTTTCCCCCGTCAAATAGTGGGGCGTAGTACGGTAGGCACAGAGTACGTTGTGCAGATCCTCGACCCAAGTTTTCTTCGTTTCGTCCAGCCTTCGTTTGAGGCCTCACAAGATTACCATGTTTGCTTCCTCGGCTTGCCCATTAGTCTGGGGATGTTCGACGGACACAAAGTGTTGCTTGGTGCCCAGTTGGGCGACGAACTCCTGAAACTTTTTGTCCGTAAACTGCATCCCGTTGTCGGTGATTATTGCTTGGGGGATGCCGAAGCGGGCGAGGATGTTCCGCTTATAGAAGCAGAGTATGTTGTGGGCCGTTATTTTGGCCAGAGCCTCTGCTTCTATCCACTTGGTAAAGTAGTCAACGCCCACTATCAGGTACTTGTTCTGATTTGACCCCACGATGAATGGTCCCAGGATATCCATGCCCCACCATACGAAGGGCCTCGGGGAGGACATCGCTTTGAGCTCATTAGGCGGTGCCAAATGCATGTCCCCGTGCCGTTGACATTTGTCACATTTCTTCACAAGCTCTTTTGCGTCATGCTCGTAACTCTGCTTTTCTCCCCATCAGCAAGACTGTTTGTTCCTGTTCAGCCCAATGTTGACCCGGTCGTGGCGGCCCGTCTTGAAGCCCCCAACCTCCGAATCCTCCAATAAAACATAAGGATTGAAGCCTTAGAGGAGTCTAACTGGCAAAGATCCCCTCCGCCGAGGAAAGAGCACCGAAGATCCCGAAATCCACCTCCCTGACGTGAAAGAGACCATCGGGCACCACCTGAGCCAGAGTCCCATGGCATCAGGAAGCGTGACCACATCTCCCCATGGAGCCAGTACTCCACGAGAACCAAGAGGACCAGGAGGGACCAGCGTTCGCCTCCGCCCAGATCCAAGGGTCGGACACGAACCTCATATCCCCGCAGGAATCACCGTCCTATTCTTGAGCGAAGCACCCACTCCCCATCATGGTCTAGTAACAGCAGCGACGATGAGCCTCACGACCCGTTGTCTCAGAAAATCATGGCCACGTGCCTCCCCAAGGGACTGAAGAAACCACCGTCTCTGGGAACCTTCGACGGTACAATGGATCCTGACGAGCACGTCGAGAATATCGATGCTTTACTTGACTATCATGGCGTCTGGGTTGCCATCAAGTATAGATTGTACCCTACCACGCTCAGAAAGGCAGCGATGACCTAGTACAAGAAACTCTTCAACGAATCCATCACCTCGTGGAGACAGTTGGGGAGAATGTTCTCCAGACACTTCACGACATCCCGCCGCCTCCCTTGAGGCCATAATTTAAGGGAAATATGAGCCTCTCTGAGCCTACATCGAGAGGTTCATTAAAGAAGCAGTACAGGTCTCAACGACCGATGACATGAAGAAGTTCTTGCTCGAGCGAGGACTTCGTCCCCGTACGAAATTCGCCAAAGCAGTTGGCATTGAAACTTCGCGGACCCTGGACGCCTTCCTCCTCAAGGCGCAAGCATATATCCAATACGAGGAGAAAGAAGCTATCAACTCCGCCTTGGATTCACGGCACTAGGATAGTGCCCGGACATCCAAGCACGATGACCCCTCGACATCTTGTCGGGGAGATAGAAGGCGCGAGGACCGCCCCAGGGAGTCCTGGGACAACAAAGGACCCTTCGGCCGCTTCCATGAGTATACTCCCCTGACTGCCTCCAGGGAGAAAATCCTCTATGAATGTGCCAACGCAGAGTTCAAACAAGCAGGGGTCCGATTCCTTAAATAGATTCCGGCCAAGACGAATACTGACAAGTCAAAATATTGTTGTTTCCACAAAAGCCACAACCATACAACCGACGACTGCATCCACCTGAAGGATGCCATTGAGATACTGATCAGGGACGGGCACCTGAAACAGTTAACCAAGAAGAGGGGAGCTCCACGGCAGGATGCCCAAGATTCCAAGAAAGTCGAGGAAGAGGTGCCTTCCTCAGAAGAGATGAGCCTTCAGGTCGCCATGAGCATATCGCGGCCCGAGGACTTCCACATCCCCGAGGCACTCAATGCTCCCCCTACTTCGCTGCGCACAGCCCATGGGAAACCTTCCCCTCCACCATGGTCATCTCCAGAGGGGGATTCAATAAGGTTATCGTGGGCTCCGTTAAAAGAAAGTTCGAGCATCGTCTCAGCACGAGCTCAAATAGGAGTACTACGCTTGACAAAGTCTAGGGAGAGTCTGTCCCCATCACTTTCTACCACGAGGAACTCCTCGGTTGGGCTCCCAACTCAATCACTTTGCTGCTCATGAGAGCACAAATGGCTAACTTTGATGTTCGTCGAATCCTAGTCAACAAAGACAGCTCCGTCGACATCATGTATTCGCAATTGTTTTCTACCCTCCAGCTAGATGAGACACACCTAACGCCCTATGTAGGCTCTGACCTACAAGGCTTCAATGGGCCGGTCACAAAGCCCTAGGGACACATAGAATTGATCGTGACTTTCGGATCTGCAGAGACGGCCAGGTCTATTAAAGTCCAATTCCTGATCATCGACTGTCCCTCTCTCTATCAGTGCATCTTTGGGTGGCCAACTTTGGTCGAATTGGTGATTGTACCATCAACCGTGCACCTGAAGACGAAGTACTACACTTATAAGGGTATGGTCGCCACTCTGCACTAGGACATCGAAGCAGCAAGGAGATGTTTCGAGGCAGCCACCAAATAGCTGAACACTATTGCCGCCAAGCCGAAGACTTCCAGCAAGCCTTCCCTGCCCAGCAGCTCCGAGGAGGCAAAGTCGCTACCCCACATCGACTCTATCGACCTTGACAGCCGCTTCTTCGAAGACGACCAGAAGAAGCAGAAGAAGAAGGGGAAGGAGATCCAAACTTGTTCGAGCAACCCCTCAGCTTCAACCAGTACCAACGAGAGCTCTCATCCGATGCGCCCAATTCTGGATGGCGAGTTCGAACTCGTCCTGCTCGGCGATGACCCCCAGCGAGGAGTGAAGATTGGGACCGAAATCCCTGACTTAGCGAGGAAACAGCTCAAAGCCTGTCTCCGGGAGAACGCAGACTTGTTCGCTTGGAGCGCCGCGGAAATGCTCGGCCTAGATCCTGACGTCACCTGCCATCAGCTCACAATCGACCCCGCCGCTAGGGCAGTAGGTCAAAGTAGGCAAAAGCAGTCTCCGGAGAAAATGGAGGTTGCCGAACAAGCTATAAAAGACCTCCTCGAGGCAAACTTTATTTTAGAGGCCAAGTACACTACTTGGCTATCCAATGTTGTACTCGTTAAAAAGTCTAATGGAAAATGGCGTATGTGTGTTGATTATACCGATCTCAATAGGGCCTGCCCTAAAGATGCATATCCCCTCCCCAATATAGATAAATTAGTTGATAATTCTGCCGATTTTAAATTGTTATTGTTCATGGACGCATATTCGGGCTATAATCAAATACCCATGGCGAAAAGCGACAAAAGGTACACAGCTTTCATGACCGAATTGAACAATTATTACTACAATGTAATGCCATTCGGCTTGAAAAACGTTGGCGCTACCTACCAAAGAATGATGAACAAGGTCTTCCAGGGAGAAATCGGGGACATGCTCGAAGTCTACATGGACGACATGGTCGTGAAATCCCATGATGAATCCGATCACACGACCCATTTGAGGAAAGTCTTCGAGCAGGCCAGGAAATACCAGATGCGTTTCAACCCGGAGAAGTGCACGTTCGGGGTACGAGCGGGCAAATTTCTCGGCTTCTATCTAATAGAACGAGGAATCGAAGCTAACCCTGATAAGTGCAGGGCCTTCTCCAAGTTCCCCATGCCAAACTCGAAGAAGTTCATCTAATCCCTGAACGGGATGCTCGCTTCGTTATCCCGTTTTGTGGAGAAGTCTGCTCAATATGCACTGCCCTTTTTCAAACTCCTCCGCAAGGAGGCAGCTTTCGAGTGGATTGAGGAATGCGACCAGGCTCTCCTCCACCTAAAATGAGCATTGTCGGAATCACATGTTCTCTCTCAGCTAGACAACGATGAAACCCTGTATCTCTACCTCGCTGTTGCAATCGAGGCCGTTATTGCCGCCCTCATTCGTGAAACGCTCGATGGGCAGAAACCCATATACTTCACAAGCAACGCGCTGCAGGGACCAGAGCTAAGATATCAACAGATAGAGAAAGTAGCCCTGACCCTCATCACCGTCGCGAGGAGACGAAGACACTACTTTCTAGCCCACACAATCGTGGTTCGAACAGACCAGCCCGTGAAGCAACTGTTAGGCTAACTAGACATGGCCGGCAGAATGCTCAAATGGTCGTTGGAACTGTCCGAATTCGACATCCAATATGAGAGAAAAAAAGCCCTCAAGGCCCAGGCGCTGGCAGAATTTTCGTAGAGATGACATTCACCGACTCCCCCACTTACGGGGCACGCAAATGGACAATCTTTGTTGACGGGGCGTCCAGTTCGGCAGGAAGCGGGGCAGGTATCATCTTGGAAAATGAGGAAGGAATCCTCGTTGAATTTTCGCTTACTTTATCTTTCCCCACTTCCAACAATCAGGCTGAATACGAAGCCTTCCTCGCCGGCTTACGCCTGGCCGTAGATCTAGGAGCTGAGGAAGTCACCATCTGCACCGATTCTCAACTCGTGGCCCTCCAAGTCCGAGGAGAATACCAGGTCAAAAACGACAATATGTCTGAATACTTGACCCTAGTAAAGGAGAAGATGATGAAATTCACATCGGTGGAAGTAAAGCATGTTCCTCGCGAACATAATGTCAGAGCAGATGTTTTGTCAAAGCTGGCGAGCACGAAGAGAAAGGGCGGAAACAAATCCGTCATCCAGAAAGTACTTCCTCGACCCAGCATCGAGAAAGGTTCCGCGATCCTCGACATGCATGTCGTCGGCGATAACAACTGTTGGATGACCCTCGTCTACAACTACCTCGCCAAGGACGAACTATCGTTCAACTCCAAGGAGGCCAGCGTAGTCAGACGCAGAGCCTACTTCAACGTCCTAGTCGAAAATAAGCTCTACAGGCGAGGATTCTCCATCCCTCTACTCAAATGTGTCGAGGAAGAGATGGTTGCCCATGTTCTGCGTGAGATTCATGAAGGGATCAATGCCCAGCACCTCGGGGGGAGATCCTTCGCCAGGAAAGCCCTGCGAGCAGGATATTACTGACCAACTGGCTTTATCTAGTTCTAGACCTAGTTGCCGGGAAAAACTCTAAGCAGATATACTAGTATATATACAGTTGATATATGACAAGTATTTAAAAGGATATGAATGAAGGACTTACAGGTGACCAGGCTTCCCACAATACAGTTATATATATAAAAGCATGTAAAGTAAAGCTGGTAAAAACTTACAGGTGAGCAAGCTTCCATAGCTGTATTGTTAGTTGTTCAAGAAATTAAAGAAAGTTTTGAAAACAACTATATATTTGAACCTAAATCAAAAGAGAAGTTATTTTTGAAAATATTGTTGGGGCTTATACTCAAGGAGGGGCCCAGATGAAAAACAGTAATCTTACCGTTGTTTTATAAACTGTACTGGGACTTATACAATGACTGAGGCCCAAAGAGGTTTTTTGTACAAAGAGATGGGTCTTACAACTCAAGTAGAGGCCTAAAGATTTGAAAAAAAAAGAAAAGAAATGGGACTTACAACTCAAGGGTATGCCCAGTTGATTTTGTTTTTAAATGGCGATCGCGCCGAGATTTTCTAAAACACAGTGGGACTTATACAATGACTGAGACTCAAAATTATTTATGTACAAAGGGAGTTGGGTCTTACACTCTATTAGAGGCCCAAAGTTTATTTTTGTACCAGAGATGAGGCTTACAACTCAAGAAGAGGCCCATGGAAAAATAGTGATCGCACTGTTGTTTTGAAAATTATATTGGGACTTATACAACGACTGAGGCCCAAAATATTTTAAGTATAAAAGAGGGTTGGGTCTTACACTATATTAGAGGCCCATGAGTGTTTTAAATGTTTGATAAGGATCAAAAATCAAAGAAACCCTAAATTCATCTTCTTTTAAAAGTAATTCTTTAAAGAAAATTAATAAAAATGATAAAAATACCAAATAAGTTTAAATAAACTACTTGTGATTTTTGGTTAAGGTTTGAAAAATGAAGTTTTAATCACAAGATGATTTAAAACTCATTTGATTTTGAAAAGATCAAGAGAAAATAAATATTTTCAAATGTTAAGAAAACAAATAAAATAAGTTCTTTATGAAAAATATTAAATATAGACAAATAATATTTTTTGTGTGAGATTTTTGTAGAATAAAATACTTTATCAATTTTGTGAATTTTTGTAAAAAGAACCAATAAAAAATGATGAAAAATGAATGAGAAATTAATTTTCAAAGTTATTAAAAGATTGGTGAAAAAATGATAAAATTAAGTGGTAAAAAATTAGAAATGGTCCCCCCAAGGTTTGAACTCACGCCCTTGGGGAGGATAGTTCAAAATTTTGCCAACTGAGCCACTTGTGTGGGCTGATAGAAGATGGCAAGGGTGTATAATATGTGTAAAATGCATTTGAAAATGGTTTTAAAAAAATATCAAAAGGTCTGGGGCGAGGGGGATTCGAACCCCAGACCTCCCACTCGCTCACACACACAAACATACTAGTGTTTCCACTAGGGCGCAATGCCAACTCAGTTATTATATGGCAAGCAATAAATATATAGTAAAACAAGTGGAATTTCTGAATAATGGCACCATGGCCGTCTTCATCCTCAAGCTCAAATACGTGAAGCCTCCTATGTCACTCATTTCTCAACCATTTCACATGATCCAAATATGAAAATCATGCGTCTTCAGACAAGGAACACAATGGCAATACTCAATTTTATTGAAATTAAATGAATCACAAAATAATATGACAAAACCTGATGAACCCTAAAATTTGCACGAACTCAATGAAATCCTATACACGAACTGTAAACAACAATTGATTGAGGTTAAAGGATCTACGAACATTCAGAAACACAATGGTAATCACAAAACATATTTATGATGCATGATTCAATGAGTTTGACAGTTTAAGGCTTACCTCTGCAGGTGAGAATCGAATTTGATGATGGAGGTGTTACAGTTGAGTTCTAATGCTTTGGACAACTTCCTTGTAACTTAAGGAAAGTGTTTGAATGCTTGGAGTGACTGAGAGCCCTTTAGATTGATCAACCTGATTCCTTCTGCAGCAAGTCATGAGTTTTGTGCAATTGGATGGTCATTTGATGATATTGATGTTACAGATGGGAGGTGAGTGTTCAGACACCTTCTATATGTTATATGTGATGTGTTTAAATCAATGGTTTAAGTGGTATTGATCTCCAACTCAAAACCCGATAGTAACTTCTCAAGAAATGAAGTTTTTAGGCCTAGGGAGTGAAAGAGAGAAAACCTTGTTGTAATGAGCTTTGGTGTAGTTTGAATGATCAGTTAGGGCCTCTATTTATAGTAGAGGAGTTGTGTTGAAGTGGTTTTCTTGAAGCTCAGAGGATAAGGTAATGGTTCAATGGTCTTGGCTTGGTATAAATGCCTCTTGCACTAGATGCAATAGCTGTCCCAAATAGATCAGCTATGCATTGACTGAAATCACATTCTTCAGTCATTTTAATTATTGTTTAATCAGAGAACTTGACTGAGGAGAGTGATAATCTTGAATGTGCACTATTCCACATTAATGCCCTTTGAATTCAAGACATATATACCAAAAACTCATCAATTCTCAAGGATAAGCTCTTGGCATTTCAGTCCAAGCTTGAAGGTTGGATCAGATGCATTATGATCAGATTGAATGAATGTGGCACAGTGATAATTGCTTTTTGGCTCAAAATCGTGTATGGCAAGAAATCATACAAACTGAATTTTCAAGACACTTGTGCCATGGTGTCTTGCAGTAGCCATAACTCTTGGCTCAAGTTGAGTTGTTTCATGCCAATGAGTTCCTTGGATTGTTGGCAATATGCACAACAACTTTGATGTTTACATCTTGAATTGATTGAACCTAGAACTATGTGAAACAGCCCTCCAAGTTTCAGTGTTTCACTTGTTTTTCTGACTTAGACAGAATTTTGTCTAAGTGTTGGAAAAATAGTAAATTCCAAGTTTTAGTGATTTTGATCCAACCATAACTCAGAATCCATGAAAAATTGGAAACTCTTTTAGTTGACACTTTTGAAGTATGTAATGAGGGCTTCCATCTGAGCTTTGAATGGGAGAAAAAGGCCTTAGGGTTTGAGAGATATGGCCTTGTAAAGTTGGTACCCTAGCCACTTTGTTCTATAACTTAGAAAAATTCTAAGTTTTTTATGGTTACCCCTTTAGCAAGTTAACTCACTTTCTTTAATTTTTCTTGATGAATGGTGATTCAAATCACATATTAACATTGTTTCAGGGTTAAGGAGCCTTGATTGACCAAAAATCCAAAAAGTCAAACTTGGATTTTTGTACAGTTGACTTTTTCATCAAATGAAATTTTGACTTCGTGATCCTTTTGTGAAATCAATCCTTGGGCTTAATTAAACTTCATGGATGGCCTCCAAGGGTATTTAGTAATGTCTTGGACCCCTCCCTAAGTTTTGAGATCAAGGGTAGGCCAACAATCAAGGATAGGGTTGACTTTTTCCATCAGAAACCCTAATTTGTGATCAGATGGTTTTGAGTTCTTGTGGCTTATGATTTGAGCTCTTTGAGTCAATCAAATCTTGTAAACATGTCAATTTGATGTATTTGAGGTCTTTGAAGTTCATTTTGAAGCTTCAAGCCATGCCTCACTTCACAAGTTAACTCAAGGGTTGAATTAGGTCAAAACCCTAATTCCTGATTTTTTGATAGATGAACTTTTAAGGTGATTTTGCCATTGTGGATGGGCTCTTGAGATCCTTTTGAGCTTATAGGACCATACATTGAGGCATTGGCTCATGCCCAGTTTAGCGAGCGATTTTGGACGCGGTTCTTAAGCGCTGGTCGCTCTCTGCGGTTGAGCTTAAAACTACAGGCCGATTCATTTTTTATCCTATTGTGAGCTGATGAAGGAAGGGAAATAGATGTCTCCAATTAACCCTGCTTTGCATACTGAGTTTAAACAGCGGTCTGTTAGGTTACGAATGCTATCAATGTGGGGGGGGGGGCCTTTGTACTGGTTATTTGTATTTTCGCCAATACTGGTTTTTCTTTTTATCCGGGCAGAAGGTTTCTGGCGGGGAACTAGGATTAGGATGTTAGGACTGATGCTTTTGAATGACTGCTTTTGATTGATGGAGATATGGGATTTGGGTTTTTGTTTAGTGTGCTCGCTAAGATCTTTTCTTTCAATCTTATGCCTACGTATTCCCGTTTATCCAAAATAGGGAAATCAGAGCGTTCGTAGTTCCTCCTATTCTATGGGAGGAAATGGTTGTTTTGGTGTCTTGTTCAAAGCCCAAGACGTGAAGCGAAAGGTGATTTGTATCTTGTTCAAAGCCTAAGATATGAAGCTGAAAGGTCTCAACTTTAGAGAGAATTTGTCATCTCTAAAGAGAGAGTGGTATGTCACACCTGTTTATAAAGGAGAATTACTTTAACCGGGATTTGTGAATACGGCAATGCCATAATTTCCTTTATAGGGGATTTTAACCTGAAGGAGAAGACTTTAACTCAGTGTAGAGCAATGCTATCTTTCCTTAGGAATTTCTCATGCTAAAAGAGGGACAGTGACATGGATGTAAATAATCCAGAGGCTTGCCGCTTACAGCGATTAGATGAAAGGGGAAGAAGTTGTTGATGTTTGGGTACTGTGAGCGAGGCACAGTTTTGATGCTAAAAGGTTAATTGGATTAACCAGTGGTTTTCTTATACAAAGCCTAAGAGGAGGCTAATATGTGTCTCGTACAAAGCCCGAGAGAGAGGCTAAAAGGCTTTGACTCAACGAGGGAATCTTTTGGTATCTCGTATAAAGCCCAAGATGGAGGCTATTTGATTCAACAAGAGAGTTTTTTGTATCTCGTACGAAGCCCGAGATGGAGGCTAACATTCGTTTGGCTCAATAAGAACCTTTTTGTATCTCGTATAAAGCCCGAGATGGAGGCGAAAAGGGGTTATGGACTCAACGAGGGAGTCACTTATGTATCTCGTACAAAGCCCGAGAGAGAGGCTAAACGTCGTTTGACTCCGTTGGGGAGGATCATTGTACAAAGCCCAAGAGGAGGCTAATTTCACTGGAGAAGGATCATTATACAAAGCCTAAGAGGAGGCTATGGTGACTGTTTCAGTTGAGTGACAGGTCCAATATACTGATTTTAAAGAGAAAATCAGTTCTTATATGAGCAACACTGTACTCAAGGATTTGATTCGAGGATCCGGGTTATTCCTGTTCTTTAAGGAAGCGGGGAATCCGAAGGGTATTGAGACTGTCCGAGTCTGCAGGTTTCCTTCCTATTTTTGAAGGGGTCACTTGAGAATGTCTTTGAGACTTAAGGAGATTAGACTGTCCAAGTCTAGAGTTTTATCTTTTGTACCATGTTTTGAGAAACAGTAATAGACTCTATGAAAGACTGTTCTATAGAGATGATTAAGTTCTGTTCCTATACCTCTAGGAGGTCGTCGGGACAATTTGTACGAAGCCCAAGAGGAGGCTGGAATCTTTTAAGAAGCCGACGGGTCCTTGTACTAAGCCCAAGAGAAGGCTATCATTCCCGGAGGAAGAGATCATTATACGAAGCCTAAGAGGAGGTTGTGAATACTTCTAAGAAGCCGTAGGGTCCTTGTACTAAGCCCAAGAGGAAGCGGGGTTGCTTTTAGGAAGCCTGTGGGTCCTTGTACGATGCCCAAGAGGAGGCCGATGCTTTTAAGAAGCCCGTGGGTCCCCAAACCCCGAGAAATTCAAGGCAATGCTATTCACCGAGAATAGATCAAAGTCAGGAAAGTTCGAGAATTTGGAAGAAACTCAAAGATTCCATTCACGGAGAATACATTCATCTCTGGGAGTAGAGTTTCTTGACAATTCTTAATGAGGACAGCCTGAGAGAAGACTGTATCTGGTGATCCTATTGGGGATCTAGTTGTCTATTTCTACGAATAAACGAAACGGCGTCACCTAGTTCTAGACGTAGTTGCTGGGGAAACTCGAAATATCTATACTATTATTACACAGTTAATATGAGTTTATGAAAGAAGACTTATAGTGAAAACAGCCCCACAATACAGTTTATATGTATATGAAAGCGGTAAATGAAAGCAATAACCACTTACTCGGTTGTAGAGCTTCCATGTTGTTTGGTTAGTTGTTCAACAAAGAAAGATTGAAAATAGCAGTATATTCAAAATCAAAGGAGAAAGTGCTTTGAAAAAGAAAGTTTTGGGGCTTACAGCTCAAGGAGAGGCCCAGGGTTTTATCAGTGAGCGCACTGTTTGAATTTGTACAGAGGGACTTATACAAGTGACTGAGGCCCAAAATGTTTTCTGTACGAAGGGATGGGTCTTACACTCTCTCAAGAGGCCCAAAAAGTTTTAAAGAAAAAGAGTGGGGCTTATAACACGAGGGTAGGCCCAGATGATTTTTCCGTTTGAAATGGCGATCGCGCCGAGATTTTCTTTTAACGCGGAGGGACTTATACAATAAGTGAGGCCCAAAATAGTTTTGGTTAAAAGGGGATTGGGTCTTACACTCTATTAGAGGCCCAAAATGTTTTGAATGGGTCTTATAGCTCAAGGAGAGACCCAAGGTTATTTTTCAAAAGGCGACGATCGCGCCGTTTGTTTTTGACGGTATCGGGACTTATACAATACACTGAGGCCCAAAAATGATTTGGTCAAAAAAAGGATTGGGTCTTACACTCTAATAGAGGCCCAACGTGTTTTGAAAATGATTTATGAGGGTTGAATTAATCCAAAAACCCTAATTTGTTTTCAAAAATGTATTTAATTGAATAAAAATTCAATAAAAATGATCAAAATTGTTTAACATGTGAAAAACAAATTGTGATTTTGGATTAATGCTTCAAAAATTAAGTATTGACCTACAAAATAATTAGAAAGCATTAAAAGTTGCAAAATCAATGTAGAAAAAATATTTAATATGTCAAAAACAATTAAAATATTAATTCTTTGCAAAAATATCAATTATATGAAATAAATAATATTTTTGGGATTTTTTGATAAAATAAAATATTTTAATATTTTTGTGAATTATTAAAAAAAGAATCAACTCAAAATCATTAAAACTCAGAGAAAAATTAATTTTTGAATCAATTAAACAAAATCACAAAATTCAAATATTTGAATTTGTGAAAAAGGCGCCAAGAACACAAGCAAAAACACGCGCGTTTTTCTGGGTTTGGCTGATTTGCGTTTTCCATCCAATCTCACTGAATACGTAATCATATCATGCAATCCACATATCATTATGCTCGTCTCAACCTCACGATCATGTCTATAACACTTAATTTCATTTAAATTAAACATAAAACATAAAATCACGAAGAAACCTCAAGAACCCTAATTTCTGCATGAAGGCTAGGATTTTTGATACACGATTCAAACAATGCAATTAATTGAGGGAAAACATTCCATGCATGATTATGAACATATGGCCAAATTATTGTGCGAGGAAATATGCATAGATTGAGAGATGACCTAGTTTATGCTCACCTCTAGGTCGTGACAGCAAGTGCAATGTGATTTTTGATTTGGAGGTGTTACAGATGAGTGATGATGATCTGAACAGCTTCCCTACACCCTATGGAGTGTGTTTGAATGGTTGGACTTGATTAAAATTGGCTGGATCACTTCATGGCATCTCAGCTGCAACTTGATTGAAAATTTGAGCAACCAGCTGGTGATTTTGTGAAATTGGTGTTTCAGAAGTGATCTAAGTGTTTGATCAGCTCATATGTGATGTATGTGAGGTGTGTGAGTGATTGGTTTGATTGGAAAAACTCTCAAACTCAAAACCCGATAGTGACTTGCCTTAGAAGGCAAAATTGGAGTGAAAGAAGAGATTTTGAGGAAAGCATCTGTTTGATGGCTTTGGTGTACTCAAACTGATCACAATTGAGCTCTATTTATAGTAGAGCAAGTTTGTTTTGCAAGGAATAGTGAATGACAGCTGGTAAGTAGGTTTGGCCAATGTTGGCAAATGAAAATCCAAGTCTCCTCTAGCCATTGACTAGAGGTTAGGGTACAGAGCTTTGGTTCCCTTGGTCTTGGATAAGTCTTGACTGATTTCAGATGAGAATGACTCAGTCTATGCCACCTTTATGCTTCCATTGAATGCTTCAATCCAAATTTGGAGTCTTGTCCCTATTTTGGCCATTCTAGGTTCAACGTGTTATTTCTTGTTCCATGGACTTTGGAGGCTTGGCTCAGTGATTGTCCCCTTTAGATTCAATCCTCAAATGTGTCCAAGTGGATAGGAGTATTTGAATTTGGCTGATTTTGGCAAATCGAGCCAAAATGCAAAATCTGCCTTGCCTTTGACAGATTTCAGCAAGGCAACTTGACAATGTCATATCTCATGGTGTAAGTTGAATTTGGCAATGTTCTTGGCCATTTTGGAAAGCCCTTACATGATACAACAACTGTTTGAACAAGTTTGGTTTTGATCTCTTTTGATTCCAAGTGAAAAATCCCTCTACATTTGGCAAAAAGTGAAGCAAAATCTGACTTAGTGAAATTTTCACTAAGTGTTGGAACAAAGTGTGATTTCTTGATTTTGATCACTCCATAACTCAAAATCCTTAATGAATTGGACTTAGGTCTAGTTGAAGTTTTTGTAGAGGGTAATGAGGGCTACAAATCCATCTTTGGATGAGAAAAATTGGCTTTGTGGTTTAGGAGTTATGATCCTCCAAAGTTGGTATATTAGTGGTACTTTTTCCATAACTTAGAAAAATTTCTAAGTTTTATGGTTACCCCTTTTACAAGTTATCCCACTTTCTTTGATTTTTCTTGATTAATGATGATTCAAATCATATATTGACATCATTTTAGGGTTAAAAATCCATTTTGGTGAAAAATCTCAAAAAGTCAAAGTTGACTTTTGTGCACAGTTGACTTTTTTATCAGATGAATTCCAAATTGTGCAATTCTTCAGGAAATCATGTCCTTGACCTAAATCAAACTTGATGGACATGTTCCATGGGTGTCATAGGGTATATTGGGGCATGTCCTGGTCAAAAGTCAAAGTTACAGTTGACTTTTTCCTTAAAACCCTAATTGTGGTGCAGATGAAAATGAGACTTGTTGCTCAAGCTTCTTGGATTAATTCATTGTTGCAAATGGATCAATATAGTTCATTAGAGACCCTCAAATCATGTCTTGAGGTCTTGGCTCTTGATTTGTCCCCAAAGTCAACTTAGGGGTGAATTAGGTCAAGAAACCCTAATTCCTGATTTTTGATGTATGCATCCCCTGAGGTCAAATTGACTTGATGCTTGGGCCCATGAGGTTCCATGGAGTACATTAGGTTGTGTTTTGGATCTTTGGCTCATGCCCAGAGGAAAATTTCCATCTGGAGGCCCTGGTCGACCAAAACCCTAATTTGGTGACACTGTCGATCTTGAGACTTGATCTACCTAGAAGGGAGCAACCTTGTGGTTAATCCTTGAAGTGGGAGTCCTTTTTGATCCATTGTGGATGTTTGAGAGGTTAGACAAGTTGGAGATCATGTCATTCCTTGATTGATCCTTTGTCTAAGGCTCTGAGAGGGCTTGAAACCCTAATTTTGACTGTAGTGAATGCTCAACAACCCTTGAGGCATTTGATGAGGCATGATGGTTCATCCATATTGTGATGATGATTTGCACAATGATGGGAAATCTTAATGGTCAAAATTTGGGGTATGACACCCAGATGGAAATTTTCATCTGGGGACCCTGGTCGACCAAACCCTAATTTGGTGACACATGCGATCTTGAGGCTTAATCCACTTGGAATGTTGCAACTTTGTGCTTGATTCTTGATGTGGGAGTCCTCTTGATCCTTTATAGATGTTTGAGAGGTTAAACAAGTTGAAGATCATGTCATTTCTTGATTGATCCTTTGTCTAAGTGCTCTGAGAGGGCTCAAAATTCTACTTCTTGATTGTAGTGAATGCTCACTCATCTTTGAGGAGATTGATGAGGCATGAAAGTACATCCATATTGTGATGATGATTTGCACAATGATGGAAAATCTTGGTGGTCAAAATTTGGGGTATGACAGTATTATGAGTTCTTGCAGGCCTAGAGAAGGATACGACAAGTGGATCCCATTTTCCCCGTGCTCTTTGTCATCATAATTGAGTATATGCATAAGATTATGCTAAAGATGTAGAAGGATCCAAACTTTAACCACCATGCAAAATGTGAAAAATGTTGCCTCACTAACCTTATATTTGCAGACGACGTTCTGTTGTTTTACAGAGGAGATACCAAATCAATGGAGATGATGATGGATGCCTTTAGGAGATTCTCTATTTCCACAGGTCTTGTTGCTAATCTTACCAAGTGTAGAATATATTTTGGTGGTATTGATAACAACACAATGGAGATCTTGAGAAATATTACTGCTTTTCAAGAGGGATCTCTACCTGTCAAATATCTTGGAGTACCTCTTACTAGTAAGAAGCTTACTATTCACCATTATATGCCACTGGTGGAGAAGATTGTTGGTAGAGTGCAGCACTGAACCACTAAGCTCTGAGCTATATTGGTAGAATACAGTTGGTTAAAAGCATTTCTTGTGTCATTGCTCAATATTGGATGCAATGCTTTCCAATTCCTAAGTTTGTGATAAAAAAGATTGATGCAATTTGTAGGACTTTCATCTGAACTGGGAAATATGAGCCTAGCAGAAAAATCCCTGTAGCGCAGAAGAGAGTTTCTAGCTCCATAAAACAAAGTGGCCTCGAGATAATTAATCTGACTGTCTAGAATTGTGTGATGTTATTGAAGTGTTTATGGAATCTTTGCATGAAAACTGATAATATGTGGGTGAAGTGGATCCACACATATTATCTAAAAGGTGCTAATGTGATGAAGTATGAAGCCAAAAATCACAATTCTTGGATATTCCAACGTATTTTGAATCAAAAGGAGAGTGTGGATAAAGTTTAACAGCTGTGAGATCTTGCTTTGTCTCACCAGAGCTTTTCTATGAAGCCGGTTCACACTATGCTTAATGATGATGATTATAGGGTGCCTTGGAGGAAAATTATCTGCGGCAACAAAGCCAGACCTAGAGTTGTTTTATGCTTCTGGTTAGCCTGCCATGGTAAGTTAGCCATAAATGATAGATTAAAAAGATTTGGTATGTTGCAAGATAGCCAGTGCAACTTATGTAAGAGTGAAGAGGAATTTGTTAACTATTTATTTTTGGGGTGCAGCAAGACTAAATCTATCTGGAGCAAAGTCCTTAATTTGATATATATGAACAATGACCCAAATGAGTGAGATGAGGAATTAAATTGGATCATTGGAGTTACTAAAGGCAAGGGTGGAAAGCCTCTATCATAAAAATGTCGACGACTGAGACTGTTTATAGTATATAGCAATATAGAAATGAAGCGAGTTTTGAGAAAATTATAAATAACACAAATATATAAGACAATATTATAAATAATATGGTGTATAGGGGTTGACAAAGTGTTAAACTTAGAAGTCACCTAGCTAAGATGATGATGTAATGAGTGCATCTTATATTTCTTTTTGTCTTAGTTGGTTGGTTTGATCCCAACTTGTTTTTTTTAATTAGTATATATTTCTTTTGATGTAATAATAATAATAATAATAATAATTAAAAAAAAAATGATTTAGCGTTAGAGAGAACACACCGTTTAAGGGTGCGCATCGAAAACTCGTTTAGCAGAGAAGAGAAGAGAATCAAGGAGAGCATGTTCGTCAATGGCGATTAACCTTTCAACCCCAGAAACCTGCGAAACTCAACCTCCAAATGAATGGCCAGAGTTTCAACTCGACAACTTTTCCCCTTTCTCTCACGCCCCATCACCACCACCACCACTAACATTACTCCTTCCTCATCTTCACCTTTTCCCTCACAAGACAAAAAAACAACACCCCCATTCCTCACCCACCTCCATTTTCAATCACTTCTCACACCCTCTTCTTGCCAAACCACTCGCCACCTTCTTCAAATCCAAGCGCTTCTCATTACTTCAAGCGTTTACCGCAACCCCTTCTTAGCACGCACACTTTTGAGCCGTGCTTCTAATCTATGCGACGTTTCTTTCACCTTTCTCGTTTTTCAACATTTTAATAACCCTTTGGATACTTTCTGTGTTAACACTGTGATAAACTCTTATTGCAGTAGCTATGTTCCTTATGAAGCTGTTGGTTTTTACTTTCGGTCTTTGAGGGTTGGGTTGTTTCCTAATAGTTATACCTTTGTTCCACTCATTGGCTCTTGTTCTAATATGGGTTGTGTTGAGAGTGGTGGAATGTGTCATGGTCAGGCTGTGAAAAATGGGGTTGATTTTGTGGTGCCGGTGCAGAACTCTTTGGTTCATATGTATGCTTCTTGTGTGGATGTTGGTCTTGCTAGGGTGGTGTTTGATGAAATGTTTAGTCGGGATTTGGTTTCGTGGAACTCGATGATTGATGGGTATGTTAAAGTTGGTGACTTGAGTGGTGCACACCAGTTGTTTGATGTAATGCCTGAGAGGAATTTGGTTACTTGGAATAGTATGATTAGTGGGTTTTTGAAGGGTAGGAATCCTGGTTATGCTTTGAAGTTGTTTAGGGAAATGGGTAGGCTTGGATTGAGAGGTAATGTTAGGAGTATGGTTTGTGTGGTCACGGCTTGTGGTCGGTCCGGTAGACTTAAAGAAGGAAAATCAGTTCATGGAAGTATAATCAGGTTGTTCAGGAGGTCGAGTTTGATTCTTGATACTGCTTTGATAGATATGTATTGTAAATGCCGGAGGGTTGAGGTGGCGAGTGAAGTTTTCAAGAGAATGGGTAATAGGAATTTGGTTTCGTGGAATGCAATGATTTTGGGGCATTGCATCCATGGGAGTCCGGAAGATGGACTGAGTCTGTTTGATTTAATGGTTGGAATGGAGAGGATGATAGGTGAAGTTGAGGTTGATGAAAGTTCAAGTGCAGCAGATAAAGGTTCGGTTAGGTTTCTCCCGGATGAAATTACATTCATCGGCATTCTCTGTGCCTGTGCTCGGGCGGAGCTGTTGAGTGAAGGCAAGTCTTACTTCAAGCAAATGGTTGATGTGTTTGGCCTGAAGCCAAATTTTGCTCATTTTTGGTGCATGGCGAATCTTCTTGCAAATGTGGGGCTTGTTGAAGAGGCAGAGGAGTGTCTGAAGAACATGGCGAAATTTGATGGGGATATGTCACAGGAGTCATTGTTATGGGCAAGTTTGCTTGGTTTGTGTCGGTTCAAAAGAAATGTGTACTTGGGGGAACAGATTGCTGAACTTCTTATTGACATGGATCCTAAGAACCTATCTTATTACCAGTTTCTGCTGATCATTTATGCCGTGGCTGCTCAATGGGAGAATGTTTCTAGAGTGCAAAAACTGATGAAGGAAAGAAAGTTAGGGATAATCCCCGGAAGCAGTCTTGTGGACATGAAACATATTGTTCACAATTTCAAAGTGTCAAACAAACGGCATGAAGGAATTGAAGCAGTAAACAAGATGATGAATGAACTATCTCATAGACTTAGGTTGCCATGTGCTGATTCAAGCCAGTCATCAGTGGGGCAGAAAGAATTGCGAAGATGATGACAGATAAAGCAAACCTATAGACAAGTAGCCTTAGAATTTGGGCTTCGAGCCGCATTTTTTTAATAAGTTGCCTTGTTTTTTTACCAGTCAAAACAACCACTTGAACAACCTTTGGAGGATCTGAGCTATAATATAGGTGCAAGTTTCTCTTGGGCATCGATACGGATACTAACAGAATACCCAATTTTGTTGAGGTTTTTAATTTATATGAAGTTTTTTTTAGTGTGGTTTGAGTTTAGCATCAGTGGTGCTAAACCTACTTTTTATTTTTTCATGGTATTTTTTAACCACCCTGCTGTAGAAGGATGATCTTAGAAATTATTGATCCTCTATCAATGAAATGAATTACTTAGAGGATGGTAGAAAAGTTATATATTTAAATACTAAAAAGATGATTTCTTAATGCACCTTAGATAGTCTTTAGCTATCATACGAAATTATTTAAATGCTTCTAGATTTTAGAGATGCATATTCGAACGCATCTATTTATGTATAAGCGTTGATATATTTTAGAGATACATCTCCGAAACCATTTTAAAAATTCAAACTATGTCACTCAAAAACCATTTACATTTGAATTGTTCCAGAGATGCATTTCCGTGAATATTTCGGAGATGCATCTTCGGAATGTATTAGAATAGATATTTTTTACTATAAGTTGTGTATTTGTGTTCAAATGAAGTATAACGCACGATCCAAAAAATAATAGACGTACAAAATAATAAGAGACTAATACTGGGTGTATCGAAAATAAAATTACAATAATATGTAGAAAATGTCGTACAATCGAGATCCAAAATGTAGTAAAACCGTCAAAATAAAGTAGAGAATATAGTACTACGACAAAATAATAACAGACTACTATTGTGTGTGTCTGACAACAACTCCTCTACCTCCTCTGTCTGCTCTGCCCCCTCGCCCATCAATCTCTCCCGCCCTCCGACGATGTCTCTGGTATAACAGTGCCCCATGTGTCTCCGCCATGATGGCATCTAGGACTCGCCTGACATCAGACCCATCAGGGAAGATACCCTCGTCAATGTCTACCCGCGCAATCTCCAATATGCGATGACACCTAGGAAAGACATCATCTAGCTGAGTCTGCTCCTCCTCTAGTATCTCTTGATGAGCTGGTCTCGACGGATCTCTTGGAGAAGCCTGCACCATATACGAATGTGACACCCTGAAGAACCATCTGATGTACCCCTCGACGTAGATCCAGTCGTTCGGGGCTATGGTAGCCCGTGCCTCCTGCGGTACCAGATGACTCTTATAACCATCAAACATCTCCTCTATCTATCAACGAGTCAAGGCAGGAGGAGCAGAGATAACATGGTGTTTGGGGATGGTCTAGGTGTACTCGAACTGGCGCATGACGAGCTCGGGCAAATGAGGAGCAATGAGACGCGATCCGTAAGTCAACCATCAAGAGTATAGCATTATCTCGTCAAATGACTGCGTCTGACGATGATCCACATATCTATTGAAGTGTATGTCCTTAGAAATCAAACAGTCAAGATAAACTCTAAAAGGCTCAACCGCCTAGTTTCCTCTGAGCGGGATAAAAGTATAGGCACACGACATATCCTCTATGTACTCAAGCACACTCACCCAGCCAACAATGCCCGGGAAGTGCTGGAGGATTCAAGCGTGAATTAAAAAGGTTTGGAACACATGAATCATTGACTATGGTTTTGCAAATAAATAATGAAAATGACAAAAAATAAGGTCAAGAGTTATTACCACCAGCAGTGTCACGCTGCCTGTGACCTGCTTTGTATTTCACAAACAACCATCTCTCAACAGCAAATAAAGATAGACCAGGCAAGTCATCCCCCAGTTGTACTTATAGATCCGTTGTAGATACAAGAAGTACCGTAGGTAGGCAACGCCAGTATAAGTGGCACTTGTGTCCACAAAAATGCAAGTGTCAACCAAAAAAAGAAAGTATGCTCTCAAAGCATGTGTCCTGTATACAACCACCTATTCAGCATCACCATGTGCCTGTTGTGCCTTCTCGATCTCGACCACATAAAGTTTCCTCAGGAACTCAAATCTAGCATGAGCACCCTTGGTCTTATTCACCTCTTTCATCGCCTCCCCTGGATCAGTCCCCAGGTGTTGTATCATCATCTCGACTGCCTTGTCTATGGCCATCCTCTCATGATCGAGGAACCCCCTGATCGTAAGATGAAACAAACACGATACTTCGTCCACTGTGATAGACATCTCACCATACAGGAGATGAAACGAAGAGGTCTCTAAGTGCTATCTCTCCATGAATGCAGTAAGGATCATGTGGTTGACCAAAGTGTAACTGATCATGCATAGGTCCTTCAGGCCAGAAAAGGACAGAACCGACTAAAACCAATCTGCCTCCTGCTGAGGCAATGCAACAATCTTCCTCCCGTGGTTAAGAAACTTTTGGGAACCATGCTTCTGAAATTTTTCAGAAATAGACAATGTCAGAAATTATCAATGTTAGCAATTAAAATTAACGCATACAAAAATAAAGAATCTAGCTAATGCTACCTCTTCGTCCCAGATATGTCTGGCAGTGTGGCCTGTATATAGAGGAAGTAAGAACAAATCATATGGACATCCTCTAAAACCCTCTGGCTCGGCATCCGCAGCAGCCTCACCTTCCGAGGTGGCACTAGATTAGCAGTGAGAGGTGGGTCTAGAATAACATCATCATCCGTAGGAGGTGGCACTGATGAATCTTGACATCTGCGGGAGGATGAGGGAAGTGACGCATCAGAAGGTAAATCGCGTCTCCTACGGGAAGAAGAAGACGATGGAGTGGCCTGAGGTGGAACACGAGCCCCAAGAGTAGACGGCACCCTAAAAGTCGATGCCTCTGCCTGACCAGAGGTATCTGGAGCCTCCAAAACCTGTTGGCTCTGCTCCCGCTGAACAGATGTGTGCTGAGAAACCTTGTCAAGTGTCAGTCTGTCAGCCATTATGGCTGTAAGGTAAAGTAAGACATATCATTATTACACACAAACAACACACACAAGCAATAAAGTTTAAAAAACCATACTGCAGGAAATTTCAGAGTTGCATCTCCGGAAACACCATTAAACTAAAATGTAGAACAATTCCGAAGATGCATCTCCAGAAGCACCATTAAACTAAAACGTTGAACGATTCCGGAGATGCATCTCCGAAATTTCCTAAAGTATATGAAACGTTGAACAATTCCGGAGATGCATCTCCAGAATGTTCTGCAACACAGAGGTTGCGTCAATGACAAGTGTACCTCATGCAACTTGAAGAAAATATGATTTGATCACGAATTTCAGCCAACAAACAAGTTATACACTAAGTCTAAACTATGTTACATGTGATTCTTACACATTCCTAACCCTAATCATTTATTTATACACATTTACACTAAAACTCTAAATTTACCGAAAACTCGAAAAACTTACTTGAAATTTAAGGTTTTGATGAAGTTGAATGATGTTATAGATGATGCTTAATGTTCCCTTGAGTTCCTTTGAGCGTTGCTTGATGAATTTTGATTTGGTGAAGTTTAAGTGTATTGAGAGGTTGAGTTGAGTTTGAAGAAAAGTGTGAAATGAGGAATGAGAAGAGTCTGGTGCGACTTATGTTCCAAAATGTGGCGGAGATATATCTCCGAAATATTTTATCGTTCACTTACATTTTGGTGTGTCTGGAGATATATCTCCGGAATCATGGGGCATTTGTAGAATTTTACATGGTGCAGTAGAACTATTAATTGTGTTATCAGAAAATTCTCTAAATTTTATATAAATTTGGATCTCTGCTACCTAGCGGGAAACCAACTTTAATTTTGTATGGGTTATGAAAGAGAAATTAGAAAATTAAAATCGAATGAGATAGAAATGAGGAATTAACTTTCCACCCCCTAACTTGAACCTGACACCCCCATAGTTTCATAATTTCAAAATTGCCCTTAAAAAAATTTGAAACAAATTTTCGTTAAAAATTCCATTTTTTCGAAATTTCTAGAAAAAATTATGAAGAATACCAGATTTTTTTTATTTTTAAAATTCAACATTTTCAAAAAAAAAATTACACCACCGAAATTTTCGAAATTTTCGGTAGAATGCTAGAAATTTTAAAATTTTCGGTAGTGTAAAAAAACTTTTCATATTTTTTTCTAAAATTTCGTAATTTCTGATAAAAAATGAAATTTCCAGTATTCTTCATATTTTTTTTTCATAAATTTTCATTTTTTATCGGAAATTTTCGGTAAAAAAATTGAAAATTCTAAAATTTTCAATAAAAATAGGTAAATTTCAAAACAAATTCAATTTTTACAAAAGGGTATAATGGTAAAGCACTCTAAATGAGGGGGGGGGGGGGGGGGGGGGGGAGGGGGGTGCCAAGTACAAGTGAGGGAGTGACAAGTTAAATACTCGATAGAAATTATGAGAGACATAGACATATAAAACATCATGAGGGAGGGCCGTAGAGATTAGGATCCCTATTTTTTATTGGGTGAAATAAAGTGACTAACAAGCTAGAGTTTGTTATAGATTTTTTTATAATTTATATTTTAAAAAATGGTTTTTATAAAAATTTATTCAATCTTGATGTGTATGAGTATTTCACCCAATCGAAAATCTATTGGGATGACTTAAAGAACTATCGCCTATTTTTGTTTATAGTTGTAGAATATCGTGTTTATGAGACGTTATTGCTTATGTGAAAATCTATCATGAACAGGAATACATTATCAGGTTTCTCAAGGAATTGAATGAATGTTTTCTTCATTCCAAATTCTAGATTATAATGCTAAATCTACTTCCTAATATTGACAAAGTTTTCTCCCTTGTTATTCAACAAGAAAATGAGTTTCTTAGATCCTATTTCAACCCTCTCATTCCTAATAATTATGATCCCTCCACAACGTTCAGAGTAAGTTATTCTCAAGGCAATTTCAAATTTAGGGGTGGGAGTAGACTGAGTCAAATTAGACTTTGTCAAACACGTGTTTGATATGCTAAAATTTTCAAAGCCTAAGGCTGACTTGTAGCCTATCATAAACTTATCTTTAGGTCTGGGTTTACTCTTTTTCAAGACCTGGTTGACCTATTTGTCTACTTAAAAATCTATTTCATTTGAACATATGCAAATAAACAATTCAACTAATATTTAAATAAACTAACAAATCAATGAGACTAAATATTTTTTTCCATTAACTCGTTCGAGTTTATCTAGTAGTATAAATTTTGTGATACTATTGTTTTAGAGAACTTACGAAAACAACTTATGATATTGTCCATAAGGTTTTTTCACATTATTTTTATAAGTTATGCAAGATAACTAAACTCCATTTTTGTATTCTAATTCAATGTTAAAATACAATATAGTAATAATAGTAAATTTATTCATATTTATTTAAATAGGTTGATCTGATATGCTAAAAAAATCATTTTTCAAAGCATATCGACTTATTATTTTTTAAAACCAAATATAGACTTATAAAAAAACCCTAAGTTTTTTCTATTTAAAAATAGTTTGGCATATCCTAATGTCATATTTTCACCCCCTAATTCTAATGAACATGTTTTCTATTGAAAAAGAGAGAGGTCAAGGTTTAGCATATCGAAACATATATGCACAAAAGTTTCTATGTTTCATCTCAAATTTTAGGACATTATTTCAACCATTAATTACTTACATATTTATAATTATTTTATATTTTTGTCATTCTTTTACCTCTTTAAAATATAATTTTTATCATTTGATTAATTCTGTTATTTTGTTTTAATCTTAATAAGTGTAATTCTAATTTGTATAAAACCAACCCTAAAACGATCATGTGGATATTACCAAATATTTTTAACTTTAAAGTTTTGAGTGAGTAAGTAATGTGTCTCTCACAAATGTGTGTTGCTCATAAAAATAAATATCAACGATAAATGCTCCTTCTTGTTGATCCTTGGATTGAAACTCCAACAATGATACCAGAAGTCTTTGGTTCGAGTGAGAGATTAACTTTCTCGTATAGAAATTCACTATCTACTGGGTGGTGGTACAAATGTATGTGGATGAAAGAGTTTCTACTTGAAAGGGAACATTGTGGATATACTCACACTTGAGGAAGAGTGTTGAGAATAACAAGGCTTCCGCTTGAGAGAAATCATTGTGGATAAACTCACACTTGAGGGAAAGTGTTGAGAATTACAAATGGAAGTGCGAGTAGTGTGGAGAGTTGAATATTTATAAGTGAAAAAACTCATCCACTTATTAACTTAAAATTTTGAATGAGAATATAGTCTTTCTCACAAAAATGTATTGCTCATAAAAGAAAATTTTCAACAATAAATATTCCTTCGTATTGAACCCTGAATTGAATCCGAATTAAGATGTTTATAAATATAAAAGTTGTGAAATAGCAAGTATGCATGTTATGAATTAATTTGATTATAAATACAAAAGTTATGAAAGGAATATGTAATGCAAGTGTGCTTTAGAATTTGTTGAGTGTGTGTCGTTGTGATTTTGTGGCATTATTGTTAATTCAGATAAATTTAAGTAAATTTGCATATCACGGCTATAGACTAATTGTGCCTTAACTGCCAAAAAAGGGTGATTCTTTGTAAATGCCAAAATACGGTGCATAAGTGCCAAAAAAGGGTGACGAATATTTTATTATGCCAACTGAGACATATCTAGATCATGGTCTAATTTATTGTGTCAATTTGGCCACGACAATATTATTATGCCAACTAACACGTTTCTAGATCATGGTCTAATCACATATCATATGTGCCGACTTATTATGTTGTATTTGTGATTATTGTTATGTTATTCTTTTGAGGTTCGAAGTGAAGATTATACTATGTTGTATTTGTTGTATTTGTGATAATTGTTACTTTATTTTTTTTAGGATCGATTTGGAGTGAAGATTATAATATTATGTCAACTGAGACGATATCTAGATCATGGGTCTAATCGGATATCAAGCATGCATGCTAACTTAAGTTGTCTTTTGGGATAATTGTCATGTTATTCTTCTGAGAATCGATTTGGAGTGCTCTATATGTGGTGTGTGTTTGTATGTTCAAAACTGCTGAGATAGAATCATGACACATGCTTAAATTTATTTTAAATTTATTTCGATGCCGCCCCGATTGAAGGTTTTAGACTGGTCCATATGAACAAAAACTAAATATGACAATTAATTCAATTCGAGTGATTTGCTATTGCAGTAACAATGATACTTGTTTAGGACCAAATAGATAACAACAATCATCTTAGGCGTTCTACACTTTGAAAATAGAAAAAATAGAAGACGTTTTAATAAGTACTAAAACATAAAAACCTTCCAAACATAATCAACTAAAAAGACACTGTACCATGTTAAACGCATCAGCCAATCACAACCAACTATTACTTACAATTCAAGATGCACTAAAATCTTCCAACGAAGAAGCAGATTCATGACCGGACTAAACAAACATAAACCAAAAGATAATCAAGTACTAATAAACTTGGAAAGACCTAACATTAAGTTCTACTATGAATAAAACGAAATATAACATCAATCAACTAGACATATCCTTGAAAAGTAATCACTCAAAAGCCCACTGGTTTTCACGACGAACTTCCTCCTCTTCCTCAGGAGTGAAGTCATTCTTAATGTTGAAGGTCCTTCGGATCTCCTCGGGTGTCTTTCCCTTGATCATATCTGCTACAGTCTGGCATGTAAGATCAAGCAGGTTCTTGATGTTTAAATAGTTGGCAGCCTAAAAAAGAAAAATGTCACATAAGTTAGTAACTATAAAGTCTTAATTTACTTAATAATAAACAAAACTGCATTGCAATAAGTAACCCCAGTAAACACAGCGAATATTAAGCTCAGTAAACAAATAAACACAGTTATTGTTTAACAAGGAAACAAGTCAAAAACTGAGAGGAATCCAAAAATGAGAAATACGAGTGAGGTTAGTTTAAAACTGAAACAGAGACACCCAAAAATAGAGCTAGCAAAACATAAAGAGTTGATATTTTATCCATCCATGTTTTGATATAGATATGTATTCCAAGTACCAACCACTGATTTATTTACCAATGGTTGCTAATGCCATTACTAATTTAACGCTGAGATGTACACTTAGTAGAGGAGCTTGATCCCAAACAAAGGATATCAAAACACAAAACATCAGACTTGACCAGCAAATGCAAAAAAAGGATAATACAATAGGGATAAGAAAAAAACCAGAACTCGGGCGGTTATTCACCAACTACTGCCAAGTGCTCGGATGGAACATTATTCAAAACAAAAGTAAGAAACAGAAGTAAACAGAAGACAAAAAGAGATTACTATAAAGCCCTGGATAAACATTCAAGCATTTGGGGAATCCTGATTTAAAAATGCTAGCCATTAAGAGAGAATAACAAAAGAACTAAAATACTTCACTTATAATCCCACAATGGATTTGGGAATTGAACAACCCAAATACCAAGTGATCATCACGATTTCTCTTCATACAAGAAGCATGAAAACACTAAGTGCCACCTGAATGTTAACATTCTAGTAAAGATTTAGGGCAAACAACATAAGCTAAGAAAGTTACAATTGCTGACATACACTTGGCAATATCCAACCACTTCAAATACAAAAGCAACAAGAAATCGACACAACACAGAAACAATTCAAAAGCAGACCATAATGACACAGCTCAATAGAGGCATAATAGTGATACATTAGTGCTTTTAAAACGTCTACAATAACAACAATCAAGAACACAACAAGAACATTAGTGATTAAAACCAAGATTCAAAAAACCCTAGAAAAATTATCAACATCACGTCATCACCTCTGTATAAACCAACAAGATCAAAATCAATTGTATCTAAACAAAAACTTCATAAAGCTAGTACAATAACATATCACAGTAACAACTATACGCATATTTTCAACACAAAAAAACCCTAACCTAGATACGAAAAATTTACACAACAAAAGAAAATAACCGAGTCCAATAAACGATTCACCATACACAGAATCTTATATATGAAAGAATAATCGTCCAAAAAAACTCACCAATATGAGATCAAACAGGGTGACCTGATCAACCTTAACAAAGTCAGCATCCCAAGCTTTAAGCTCTTCCTCACTAGGCTTATCATCAGCAGCCGCAGCATCAACATGTTTCTTGCAGAATTCAATCACCTTAGCCAAAATCTTGCTGGTGACATTCGGAAGAGGGATTCCACTATCGGCACAATCATCTTCAATCATGTGTTTGATGGTTTGCGATTCCAAGGCAACAGCTTCGTCAACCTCAAATGCCTCACCATCAGAACTCTTAAGAGTGATCTTCTTTGTTGAAGCCATGGCGATTGAATTTCGATATGGAAAATTTTCTGAAAAGTGAAAACCCTAACCCCCAATTTGTTTGTTTTCTCGAGTTAGAAAATTGTGACTTGTGATAAAAAGAAAGGGCGTGAATGCTTTATTTATAGTGGTGTTAAGAATTGCAATAGGGTAAAACTGTTTTTTATTATCATTATTGGGTAATGGGTTATAAAGATTTGGTATTTAAATTAGGCTATTTTTTCGAAAATATAACAAATTTTGATACGATTCATTATATTTATTGATTACACCGAAAAATAGATTATCAAGACATAACGATTCCCGTCCAAAAAAAAATGACGATTGAATTTTCAATTATCTTTTCAAATTATACGGCATGTAAATAGTTGTGTTTTACTTATATATTTTTTAATTTGTTTTAAATTTTATCTTTGTTTAAATATGAATTTTCGCATTTTTTATCTACTGTATGGAGTTTTCATTATGCTCTCAGAGTCTCAGGTTTCAAAAATATATTTTCGAACGTACTCTATTTTTGAGTAAACGTTAATGTATTTTAGAGATATATTTTCGAAACTAATTAAACTTTAAGCGTTCACAATATATCTCCCATAACTTTTTTTTTTTAATATTTTCGAAGATGTATATACAGGAATTTTTTGGAGATACATCTCCGAAGTGTATCAGAAAAGATTTTTTTATAATGAGTTGTGTATTTGTTTTCAGATAAATTATGAAGAATAATGTCGAATAAAATAATAGACATATAAAATAATATAGCGATAAAATAGTAAAATGTCGTACAACACCAAATCTAAAATGTAGTAACAATATCAGAAGAAAAAAAATACAAATTATAGTAATACATCAAAATAATAACAGACTTTTACTGAGTGTGCCTGACAACCTCTCCTCCACGTCTTGTGCCTCCTCTGTCTGGTCTGCCTGGTTTGCCTCATCGGTCATTGATCCCCCTGTCATCGCGCGATGTTTGTTGTACAATAGTGCTCTCTGTGCCTCCGCAACCATGACATCCAGGACTCGCCTGACAGCAGATACCTCAAGGAAGATACCTTCGTTAATGCATGTCCGCGCAATCTCTACTGTGCGACGACAACAACGAGCTGAGCCTGCTGCTCCTCTAGAATCTCCTGATGAGTTGGTCTTGGAGGATCTCCTATAGCAGTCATGTACGGATGTGAGACCATGAAGAACCACTTGATGTATCCGTCCAAGTAACTCTAGTCATTCGGCGCTATGGTAGCCCAAGCCTCATCTGGTACCAGATGACTATGATAATTAGCAAACATCTCATCTATCTGTATACAAGTCAAGGCAAAAGGAGTAGAGACAACAAGGTGTATGGGGATGGTCTGAGTGTACCTGAACTGCCGTATGACGCGCTCAGAAAAACGAGGAGCAGTGATACGCGATCCACAGGTCAGCCATCTGGAGTATGGAGATATATCTTCAAATAGATGCGTCTGACGGTGATCCACATAGCAGTTGAAGTGGATGTCCTCAGCAGTCAAATGGTATTGATAGACTCTGAAAGGCTCGACCGCCTGGTTCCCTCTTAGCGGGATAAAAGTACAGGCACAGAGCATCTCCTCAATGTACTCATCCCAACACGCCTACCCAGCGATGCGCGGGAAGTGCTGGAGGATCCAAGCCTGAAATGAAAATAAAAAATATTCAGGGATTAAGAATTATCGCAAATATGAAATGAAAATGATTAAAAAAAACATTCAAGGATAAAAAATTATTACCACCAGTAGTGTCGTGTTACCTGTGACCTACTTCGTCCTCCATCGACATTCATCTCTCAACTTCGAATACAGATAGGCAGGGCAAGCCGCACCCTAGTTGTACTCACGGATCCGTGTGATAGCGTGAAAACGTATCATGTTTATAGACTCATAATGCATGTTATTTGATGTCATTTTATTATGTTTTATCGCTTTTATGTCGTATTCTGTTTGCATTTTAGGTTTTAATAAATTTTGGAGCGACTGCGCGAAAAAATCGGAAAAGAGCAGAAGAACAGAAGAAAGTGCCGAAAATTCACACTTCTGGTACATGGTATTCGCCATAGCCCTAATGGCGTTCGCCATGTACCCAGTCTACGTCACTTACTAATTGAGCAAATGGCGTTCGCCATTAGCTTAATGGCAGTCGTCATTATCATGCAGTAACAGAAAACATGACTTTTGCTTAGACTCTTTCTCTCTCTCTCTCTCTCTCTCTCTCTCTCTCTCTCTTCTCTCTCTCTCTCTCTCTCTCTCTCTCTCTCTCTCCGACTCTCCTACTTTGTCTCAACGTCCCATGCACGTTCACGAGGCAGTTTTCTGGTTTAGGACCTCTATATAAGTTAGATTTTTCATAGTTCTGAGCATCGAAGCATAGTGCAGAAGCTCTGCCATTTTTCTTTTCTAGACTTAAGCATATACTGCCTTTAAAATTAACAATTGCTTGCATTGAGAGATTGTCACAATTCTGTACTTTGTTTCTTGGACTCTTGGATCAAAAAGTTTGTCGACATGATCAAGCATTTCGTCTCTGTTTCAAGTTCCCGCATTTTATTTCGACTTTTACAGGTTTTTATTAGTATTGTTTTAATTATTGTTTTATCGCACCCTTTACTTTAATGTTATGTTATCTTTACATTCAAATACCATGTTTAAGTTGTTTATGTTCAATTTAATGTCTGGCTAAACGTATCTGAGACCGGTATGTGAGGAGTGTCGTTGTTGACGGGACTCGGTAATGAAATTAGGTGTGAAACGTTAGTAAATACTGTTTTGGCTTTAGTTTTCAAGTCTAAGTCTTAATGTTTTGTCACGAGAGTGAAAAGAAAATTAAGGTTCGAGTCGATAGCACGAAGTGTGAGGATTAAACTAGATAATGGGAACTAGGCATCGATCCTAAATACAACGAGAGCGCTTTAGGTATTGATTAGGATCTAATTAGTTTTCAAAATACGTTTCTTAATTAAAATGGGCGAGCGAGAGCAAAATCTCATGATTATGGAATGTGGATTTAGTCAATAGCGCGAGAGTGTGAGACAGAGTCTTTAAATTGATATTTTCTACGGAACATAATTTAACTATAATTTAATGCATATAATTTAAAGAGTCCCTGAGGAACACGAAATCCATATTCCGACCTCTCTTTATTAATATATTTTTAATCCTTCTACAGTTTACGTTTTATTTTCGTCCAACCTTTTTAATCTCTAGCCTTAGCTTTACATAGCATCAATCGATAAAATTAGATTAATTATTAGTCTCTGTGGGTTCAATATCTTTCAAAACTACGCAATAGATTGTATACTTGCAGTTAGATTATCCGATAGACTGGTATGGTCGCAATCAAGTTTTTGGCGCCGTTGTCGGGGACTAATTTAGTTAATATTGTGATTCTGTTGTTGCACATTATAGACTAAGGCAACAAAATTTCCCTTTTACTTCGTCGATTGTATGCCAAATACTCGCTCTTAAGGAGAAAAGTTAGAGCAACCGATTGACGATATCAAGCGTTTTATTAATTTAAGATGTTGAATCAACGAATTCCGAATAAAATACAATCTTCCTGAACCTGACATTCCTTTTCCAGAACTAAAATTACCTATGGCTGAAAATCCACCAAATTGTCCTCTTAAGGATTATGTTGTTCCGTCGCAAGATGAACCACACAATAGCATTGTTGCCTCTGTCATCGAGCGAAACGATTTCGAGTTGAAGCCTTCATTATTACAAGCCGTTCAACAGAACCAGTTCTCTGGGAGCTCTACGGACGACCCGAACCTTTATTTATCAATGTTTGTGCAGTATGCTGACATCGTAAAAACAAATGGTGTTAGCAATGAAGCCGTGAGATTAAGACTTTTTCCTTTCTCTTTAAGAGATAAAGCTAGATCTTGGCTCCAGTCTCTACCATCCAACTCTATCACTGTGTGGGACGAGTTGAAGAAAGTCTTCTTAGGCCGATACTTTCCACCTAGCAAGATTACTATGATAAGATCCCAAATCAACAGATTTAGGCAAAAAGACAATGAATCTCTTTTCGATGCTTGGGAAAGATACAAGGACATGTTGAGGCTCTGTCCGCATCATGGACTTGAACAATGGTTCATAATTCATACCTTCTACAATGGTCATCTATACAACACCAAGCTGAACTTGAACGTTGCAGCTGGCAGTGCTCTAATGGATAAACCTTATGAAGACGCCTATCAACTCATTGAAACCATGGCTTAGAACCACTTCCAATGGGGATGTGAGTGAACCCTTGGAGAGAAATATGTTATGAAGAGCATAATGTATGAAGTTAATAGCCTAGAGTGTGTCAGTGCTAAAGTGGATGCGCTTACTCAAAAGATTGAGAGTTTAATCGTAACTCCAGCAGCCATCGTAGCTCCTGTGACACCTAACTGCGAATTAGGTGGAACCCCTAGGCACACTAATGCTGAATGTCATCTGTTGGCTGGTATTCCTACCGACCAAGTAAACCACGCCAAAGGAAACCCGTACTCAAACACTTATAATCCTGGGGAGAGGAACCATCCTAATTTTTCCTACAAGAGCAATAATGCTTTGTTCACTCCAAACCCAACACCTGCTATTATTCCAGGCTATCAGAAAGGAGCCACCGCTGCTCCTCAAGCACCTATGAAGTCAAACGTTGAGTTATTATTAGAGAACTTCATCACAACCCAAACTCAATAAAACAAAGATTTTGCCAACCAAAACGCACACACGAGTGAGCTGATGAAGCAAATGGCAAGTAAGCTTGATGCAATGGTTACCTATACCAAAATGTTAGAAACCCAAATTTCTTAAGTAGCCCAACAACAAGCAGCAACAGCAACCCTAGCAGGAGTATTTCCTGGCCAACTGTCGTACCTCATAAAATGAGAACGACCTCGCGAAGCGTAATCGCACGCCCGCATAATGGACTTAACAGAGTTGCCACCGATCTTTATTTAATCCAATAAAAGGGAAAGGGAAAATATCGAATAAAACCCCTAAAAGAAAGGAAAGGATATGGTCATCACAACCAATATCTGAGTTAAGGAGTCGGTTACGCAGGGGAAAGGTATTAGCAACCTCTCACGTCCGTTGTACTCAATGGGAACCATTTAATTAGGATTGAATGTGTTTCAGCTTAAGGTTTAGTTTCTAATCTTCTACTTATTTGAATGGGAAAAGGGAGAGAGCTGATTATTATTAAAAGAGAGGGAACCTAAAAAGGTTTTTATTATTAGGGTGCTCGCAAAGACTTTGCAGTCTCGTGCCTACGTATCCTTACAAGGATGGATTCAGAGAAATTGTAGTTCGGGTAAACTTTATTGGTTAATTTTAGCGAAAGCTAAATTGTATTAATCAACGTAAGAACTTTGATTTATCCAAAACAAGTGAGGAGTGGACATTTTCATCACTTTGAATGGATTTATAAATCTCATACGTGCAACTTATCTCAACTCAATGGTTGTATGCAAAACATTGCCCTAGTGTCTATTAAGACAACATCTTTCATTTGAAAGGAGTCTTTGATCTTATTAGATGTCTTAAAATTTTGGCTAAGAAAATACACTTGATAACAATCAAGGTTTGCTCATAATTAAGTAGATGTTTTTATTTCTTGATGATAATTAAGGTTAGTCCATAGAAATGGAGATTTGAGTATAGTTTGGATATATTTTAAGAATGATGAACACTCGATGATGACCAATTGTTCAAAGAGTTATGTTAGAATGCTAAACTCTAACAGTTCTTTTCATTCAAGATTGATTGAGAAAAGTATTTGTAGACCATGAACATTGATAGTGATCAATGGTTCAAAGAGTTATGCTAAAGTGCTAGACTCTAACACTTCTTGGTCCAAATTATTTATTAAGTGTTTGAAGGATGAAAGAAAAGAATGAACGGCTATCCCAAAGTGTGAGACTTGAGACCAATCATTCGAGGGTTCAGCTAGAATGCTAGATTCCTACAGTCATCTTCTTTCGTATTTATTAAGGAAAAGTTTAATGGACGACGAACGCTTAATGTTAATCAATTATTCAAAGAGTTGTGCCAAGATGCTAGATCTTAACGGCTCTTATTCATCCAAGTATAAATTAAGTGTTTTGAAAACGAAAGAATGAATGAATGACTATCCCAAAGTGCGAGACTCGAGACCGATCATTCGAGGGTTCAGCTAGAATGCTGGATTCCAACAGTCCTCTTTTTTCGTGGTTATTTTGAAAAAAAAGTTTGATCACAATAGTGAAAATGTTTCGTGAAAATAATTTGAGAATGAATTATGAAATGGTTTGAGGTTGATTTTGAAATAGTCGTGAAAATTGATTTTGAAATTGAATTTGGAGGGGATTAGAAATGAATATTGAAGTTAGTAATTGGATAGAAATGTAAGTGAAGTGTTGCAGTGAGAATCAGATAACAAGCTATTAATTAACTTGCATCACAAAACTTTGAAATTCACCACCGAGCTTTGATTTATCCAAAGGAAAAGGTAAAGAACGAAAACCCTAAAAAAGGAATCTAGGTTCGGGGGTTGGTTATACTACGGGAAGGTATTAGCACCCTAAGTATCCGTAGTACTCTACGGGAACCTCTTGTTAGTATTTGTGTTATGCTAAAGTTTGCTTATTATGGGAAATGTGCTAAGGTAAAGACCTAAGGATATATATACTAAGCATGCTCGCCAAGACGTCGCATCTTGTGCCTGCGTATCCTGACGGGAGTGGAATCAGAGCATTCTTAGTTCCCCTCAAATGGGGGGTGAGGAACTCTTGAGCATGGTCAAGGTTCCAAGGGAAAATAGGGTGAAAAGGTTGAAAGCAAAGCTTGTGAGGATTGGTGGTTTAGGAGAAGAGATTAATGGCTATCTCTTATGAAAGGATTGTGAAGGGTAGACTGTCTTGAAGGAGAAGAGATTAATGGCTATCTCTTGTGAAAGTTAAAGAAAAGGGTTACAAGAGATTCATGGCTATCTCTTGGGAAGGTTAGGTAAAAAAGGGTAATGAGCTATCTATGACCTTGCGGTCAATAGAGAGACCTTCTTTTGGAATTAGGGGAGAACAATTTTTTTTATGAACAAGAATGTCACAAGGGAATTTGAGATTAAATGGACAATGTAAGCTTAAAAATTCAAAGAGAATGTACAACGGTTAAGCATAGTTAAACTCAAAAGCATAGTTCAAACATTCATGTATGGCAAGAGATAGTTATATAACTCACAACAATTAAATACATGAGAACACATATTATCAATCTTGAAATTAAAGGCAAAGCAATCGAGGCAAGAAACTTAGTAACAAAGCCAAACAAAATCTTAGTAAAATGAATTCATCCAAGTTTAAAGAACTCTCTTAAAATATTCCTCTCATGTGTCAAGAATAATCATAAAGACAACTTAGGGATCAAATGGTTTCTAGAGGTAGTTCAAGATTAAGTAAAAAAAAGCTTTATACTTATTTTTGTGAATTTTGAAATTAATTACAAAAATAAAAATGAAAAATGAAAAATTAAATTATGAAAAATTAAAATCAAATAACAAAAGATATTCATGAATTTTTGGGAAATTTTGGTTTAAGAAGAATATTTTTAGTGATTACAATTGAAATGAAAAATAAAATAAAATAAAAAGAAATAAATATAATGGAAATAAAGGTGGGGGGTGCATTGGCAATTTTGGTCAAGCTGAAATGTAACTGGTATACATAGTGGGCCTGATTTGGGGGTGTAGATAGTGAAAAAATGAAAGGCCCGGGTCCAAAGAATAGGATATCTAAATAAAAAAAGGAAAGAAAATGGTAAAAGGGCGTCTGGGGCGAGACGGGTTCGAACCCCAGACCCCTTGGTAACACGCGCAAGCTTCATGCCACTGGGGTGGCTATACATCCAATGCATATGCCACCCCTGATAATACTTCAACCATACAAATGAAATAAAGTATCAGGTTAAAAGAAAATAAAATGTGACGCGAAATTGCTAGTAACATGGATCAACCGGTCATACCATAACTTAAATTACTAACAGACAAAAATACTTCCACCAATCTCACACTAACACGCAAACTTTCTTTCATGCACCATGCACCAAAACTCAACTGAAATCGTGAAGCACCAGGAGGGAAACGATGGTGCATATCCACCTTGCTCAATCAATATCAAGCTCAACTCTCAACCAAAAATTGTGAAATAAAACCCAATCATGCAGTACTCACCATAAGGGACATCACTAACCCTTGAACCAACCCAGATAATGGCACAAGCAGTAGGAAAACAACGTAGAACAGGTGTGCTCAGAAACGAAACCACACTTTCATCATGCCAAATGCCAATGCAAATCCAAACAAACTCTCATGGTGTCAGTAACTCAAACACACTTATGCATATGAACATCTGATTATAGGTACAGAGGGAAAGAGTGAGACCAAAAACTTATCATACCAACACAAATCCAAGAAAACTTTCATGTTGTTTAACCTAAACTTTGCACAACATAGGTATCCTGAGAGTACCTTCAAGTATTCAAAATTTAGCATGAAGACATGAACCTCAAATATTCTGACCTATAAAAACTGGCAGTTCCATAATACATCATACAACTCACACACCATCATTCACATTATCATTAAAACTGACCTAAATATAGAGTGCAAAATGATAACATTATGGAAATCACTCACACTTATGTATATGGCATGGAATCACGAGTATTAAGGAAGAGAAAGATGGACTTACCAAGTGGAGTAAGTCCACTTCCCCTTCACTTGGAAATCTGAAGATCCTTTGTAAACTCAAGTCCCTTTTCTGAACTGGTGGACTGCAGGTGGAATGCTTCTACTCTTTTCTTGATCACAAGGAAAAATAATCACAAGTTTCTAGTGCCTTTGTGATGTATTCTGAAGTGTAGTGTTGATGATTTTGAAATGAAGATGTGGCTGCCTTTTATAGGCGAACTGGTGGTTCATTTGCATAGAAAACTCAGTGGTCATTGGCTTGGCACAAGGGAGAAATATATCCAATATGATACTACACGCATGGCCCTCTTTCCACTTTTCAGTCTTGAGCCAAGTGAAGATTTGTTATAGCTTGCTTAGGGTTCAGGTCAGAAAAGAAAATGGGAAAGTCTCATGGATTAAAGTATACAAATGTATTACACGATGGTCATCCTTGTTACAGCAAAACAACTTGTCACTTACTAGCTTTTCAAGTACAAACCAGTTGTACTTTGGAAGCTCCTTTTGCACGGTTTTGGTGGCTCATGTGTTGGGGATAGGTAAAGAAAAAGTCAGCTGGTGTGTACTTGATGCATGGTCAGATTTCAAACTCAAATGGAACATGGTTTGCACTGTGTGGTTGAATTATGCTATTTCTTTTGGCACGGGTCCAAACTTCATCCAATGGTTCAAATCATATATTTTATTTCCTTTTGGGACAGTTATATTAGAAAGGTTAGCTCATGGCTGAAGCATAGAGTGTTTGAAGACATGTGACAAAGTTTAGTGCACACAAAAATTGAACTTCTAATCTTTCAAAGTGTACCAACATTCACAACATGGCCACTTCAATGTATGATTTCTCAAAGGCCAATGCTCCATTTTGTGATCTTTAGCTTTTTGGAAAGTAGAAATTTGGTAGCACATTTTTTATGTGGAAAGCTCTTTGAGATAAGGTCCAAATTAGTGAGAAAAAAAATTCCTTAAAGTCATGCGCATGGGAAGGCAAAAAGACTTAGAAAAAATTTCTAAGTTATTGGATTTTTTACAATTTGAAACACCCAACTTTAAAGAACCATAACTTGAGAATGGCTTATTCAAATGAGATGGTCCACATATGGTTGGAAAGCTCTCATCATGCTCTAAAACTTTCATTTGGGACGCAAGTCTTGAATCCAAGTGGAAATGGGTGAAAATGAGGTCAAAGTTAGAGAAAATTGTGAAGAAAAAATGGTGAAATTTCTCTAAGTGTTGGGTCAGATTATCTTGCAAGCTTCATAACTCAAAAACCAAGCATTTTTGGATGAAAAGCCATATGGAACAAATTGAATATCTTGAAAAGAGCTTTCCAATTAGCTTTGAGTCACTCCATTTGAGTGTGTGGTTTAGGAGTTATGGTCATTTCAAATTGTGCTATTAGAGGGAAAATCTCACATATGAAATCTTTCATGATCCAAACCCTACTTCTCTTGCAAGAAACCTCATGAAACTTGATCTTGATGCTTTGTTTACCTCATGAGACATTCTAGGATGATTAGAACCCTTGACACTTCATTTGAACCAAAATTCCCAAGGATTAGGGTTTCAGTCAAACCCTAATTTTGACTGTGAATGCACTGAGGTCAGGTCTTGTAAACTTGCTTCTTCCTTCTCATCTAAAGGTTTTAGGAGACTCTTGAGGATGTTGATAAACCAATAGAATCAAGATTTAGGGTTTGGGAGTTTATCTTGATGAAAATCAAAGTCATTGACTGACAGGTGTCACAGAAACCCTAATTTGGAGGTATAGTGAGGCTGAGGCTCAAACTTCTTTTGTTGAGGACCAATAGATCTTGGATTCCTGTTGAATGATGTCTCTTGGATGTATATGACCTTAATTGGTAAGTGAATCACATAAATCTTGACTTGATAAAGCCAATTTCTCAATGATTTCTTCAGAACAAAACCCTAATTCCAAAGTTCTTGCACTGGTGATCTTTTGTTGGCTTGACTTGCTTCAAAACAACTTGTGGAGCTTCATGGTGATATGCAAACCTAATTTGAACACAAAGAAACAGACTGCAAGATATGGGTTAGTTCAAACAATGCAAAGATGATTGACCTAAGATGCACAAATGAAGATGACATCTAAGGGTAAAAATTTGGGGTACAACAGTTGCCTCTATTTAAATAGCTTTACCGAATGACATGAGGAATGGAATCCTCGGGGCATCAAGGTGAAAGGTGTTTAAATATAGCAAACCGAAAATTTTGCCTTTAGATAGAATGCAGATGCTAAGGACAAGCAGTAGACATGCAAATGCTGACATGCCATGAACTTCTAGTATGATAGTATAATGTCATGATAAATGCAAAGGTGCAGACAGACCAGACACCAAAGATAAAGAGCAAACCACCACAGGGAGCTTACTGGGGAAGGATAATGTTAGCCTCCACGAGAAAGACTCACTGGGGATACAGATCGATCAACAAAAGAGACTCAATGGGGAGACTCAAAGGATGCACCGGGGATAGAAACATAAAGAGGAAGTCCTACAGGTCCTCACTGGGAACGGGAGCTAAAGAGGTGCTCTCCACTGGGGAAAAGTTTAACGAGATGGACGACAAGTTTATAGGTGACCAGACGACACTGGGGAAATGAAAGTACACTCTTTACTGGGCATGGAACCAGAAAGAAGACATGATCTCCATTAAGGATCAATTTGAAATAAAAGGATAGACCTCTGGGATTTTCTTATACTGAAGAGTTCAAACGGGATCTTCAAGAAAAGCCAGAAAAGACAGAGAAATGCACATCCGGAAACACATCAGATGACAAAAAAAACCAGACATCCAATAATGGCTTTGAATGAGAGGTACAAATCATAATAGCTGATAATGGCATCAGATGAATGTAAACAGAGACTGCACTCAAGAATGACATTGAATGCAAAGAAATCAGTCATCCAATAATGGCTTTGAATGAAAGGTATAACTCACAATATCTAATAATAGCTTTAGATAAAAGTGAACAGAGACTCGATTTGGAAGAACATCAGAAAGAGAAACACATCTGAAAGAGCATCAGATGATAAAGAAACCAGACATCCAATAATGGCTTTGAATGAAAGGTATAAATCACAATATCTAATAATGGCTTTAGATAAAAAGTAAACTCATAATATCTGAGAAGGCATCAGATGTAAATGAGATAAGAGGTGAAATCCAAGAAAGCATTGGATAAAAGGACACCAGTCATCCAATAATGGCTTTGAATGAAGGGTACAAATCATGGCATCTGAGAATGGCATCAGATAAACGTGAGAAAGGTAGAGATCCAGGAAAACATTGGATAAAAGGGATCACAGTATCCAAGACAGCATTGAATGACTGGGAACTTTCAGGAATGGCACTGAAAGTAAAGGTAAATCACTATATTCAGGAATGGTATCGAATGATAGTGAGAAAGACATCCAAGAATGGCACTGAATGAACAGACAAGACTTTCAGGAATAACACTAAAAGATATCCAAGCAAATTTGATTGTGGTTACAGAAGGTAGGCAAAACTTCCAGGAATAACATTGGGAGAAACAAGAGGAATAAGATATCCAGGAATGGCACCGGGGATCACAAGAGACAGATATCCAGGAATGGCACTGGAGTGAGAGAATACCAATATCTATCAACAAGATTAGATGTACAAGAGAATGACAACATTTAGGAATGGCACTGAATGAAAAAGACATGTAACGTTTTGGTAAGGTAAGACGTGGATAACGACACGACCTCGGGAGAAATGCAAATGAGGATGAAACACTCAGGATATGCATATGTATATGAATTATGCAGATGATATATGATCAAATGCAAATGCAAATGCTGACGACACAGCTCAACTCTCTGGGAGAAGACAAGACTGGAAGACTGATTCCTCAACACGAAGATCACTATCATTCTGTTTGGGGACTAGAGATGCTATTACTGGAAACATTATCTGCCATACTGGTAAACTGTATCAAGTGATGATCCTTGTAGGAAGGATGAAGAGCTGCTTGGGGATTCTTCAAGTAAACTACCCCAGATTAGCTGACTGTTGTAGATAAGTTGATCATTGCTTCAGTTTGATTGATTCTGAAATGACTGTTTCATGGTGCTCTTAGACAGATTGCCCCAGTCTGAGTCTTGAAAGCTGATTATTTTACTGTACACTGGGAAAGCTTGCCCCAGTACGAGTCTTGCAAAATCTTCTGTATAAACAAATTATGAGAAGTCGCCATTAAACCAAAAATCTTGAACTGATTCTCAACAGGATATGGAAGGAGCTTGCCCCTGATTGGATCACCGACCAAGTTTCTCAAATGTTTGAAAATTCCTTAAGAAGAAAGCTAGTTTGCAAACAAAAGTATTTGTTCAAACATGGTAAATGCAAAGTTCAAGCAACTTTTGAAATCAAAATTATTTTGAAAAAGGCGAAGTATATGAGTCATTAGTCAGAACACGGTGGTTCAAGACATTAAAGTGAAAAGTTTAAGCAAAGGGTGTAATACCCAAAATAGGTGATCTGCAAAGATCTTTTGGAGTCAGTTTACGCAACCTTGCTGTAGTATGCTTTCAAAATGACCTTGCTTCAATTAAGTCTTTCGAGGGTTATAACGTGGCCTGGTTCATGGTTTAAGAAACAAAGGATAAAGGCTCAAAGTTTATTTGTGACTCACCTAATCTACGTGATGTTCTCCAGTCCTATGCTCAGTTAACTCATCTTATGCAGTCAGGCTCCCATAGGTTAGGAATTGCACTGATGATAATAATGATGATGGTTCAGAAGTTAAGCGACTTTGAAATGGCAGTCATTGCTTCTCACAAGATTTTGTTGTTTTTTGGTGAGGACCTCAGTCAACTCGTTTTATCTTTGAGGATTTTGGTAACCTCTTGAATGATTTTTGTTATCCCTAACTTTTGCCTGAACTGTGTCATTTGAGCTTACAGCCAGCGGGATGCCCCAATTTTTGCCTAAGTCTCCTTCATAGGTTTTGACTTAGAGGGCTTTTATTTCGATTTTTCTTCTTTCACTCTCTTTTTTTTAGTGACTACTTGGCTTAATGATTACAGTGAACCACCATTGGCGTTCGACTTGAAAGACATCTTCGACACTTGCTTGTCGTGGGCGAAGGAAAACTTGTGAGTGCAACTTTTTGTTGAAAGGCGTCTTGAATGCAACTCTTGTATTTGAATGCACAATCAAGTTAACTGAGAACTACCTTGCCCCAGGTTGAGATTGTGGGTTTTTATTTGTAAAGAAAGAAACTCCTACTTCTAGGCTCAAAGGGGTTAAAGAGGGGTTATCTTCCTTATGTCTCCAGTGTTTAGGGATTGAAACAATGCCTTACATCGTCAGCAAAGTTTTGATTTGAAAGCATACCAACAACAATTATGAGTATAAAGTATCATCATCCTCCCTCCAATCTTTGCATAATCAAAAAGAAAATGGAAAAAAGATAAAGTATTTATTGAAAAAGAAAGCATGGAGATGTAAATAGCAAACACAAATGAATTGAATCAAAAAGTTGCAATGCTTATTTCATTAATTGAGAAAGTACAAACATAATTTGAAAGCAAACAGCTATTACAAAATAAGGGAAATGCAAACAACAAGAAACAAGGCCTAGTGACTAATCAAACACAAGGATGAACTGTCCTGTCTTTAAGAAGTAGCTGAGTCGAAGTCGACTGAGGTTTCACTTGGCGTGCCCTGGCAAAGGATTGCTCTGAACATTGGGATTGTCCTTAAAGGAGAGGATTTTGTTCCTCATCAGCCCTTGTACTCCAGCCTTAAATGCAAAGCAACTTTCTAAGTTATGGCCTGCACCACCTTGATGGTATTCACAATGAAGATCAGCCCTATAGCCGGCTGGAAGAGGATTTGGAGGAGGAGGCAAAGACCTTGTGGTAATCAAACCTTGTTAAACCAAACCAGGATAAAGTTCTGTGTAAGTCATGGGAATAGGATCAAATTGACCCCTATTACGGTACTGGTTTTGTCCGACAGCCGGACGTTGGAGAGCTTGAGCTGGTCGTGGTGCAGCAACCACAGGAGTAACGGCAGCAACAACAGGGTGAATAGTATACCGAGGTTGGGGACGAGGCCTTCTTGCTTCAACCATGACAGCATTAGTCTGGTCTTCCTTTTTCTTCTGAAAGTTACCATAGAATTTCTTCACAGCATTGGAAGATTCAACAGCCTTGGATACTTTTCCCTTCTTAAGACCTTCCTCTAATCTTTGGCCAATAGTAACCAAATCAGTGAAATTGGAGGAAACACTTCCAACCATCTTCTCCCAATAGAATGGGGACAGGGTATCCATGAACATTCTGGTTAGCTCTTTCTCAGCCAAAGGAGGTTCAACCTGGGAAGCCAACTCTCTCCAGCGCTGGGCATACTCCTTGAAAGACTCTTTATCATTCTGAGACATGTTTTGCAGTTGACGGCGATCAGGAGACATGTCGAGGTTATACTTATACTGCTTCATGAAGGCATTGGTGAGGTCTTGGAAGCTATGGATAGAGTTTTGCTCGAGACCCATGTACCATTTGAGTGATGCTCCACTCAAGCTGTCTTGAAAACAGTGGATAAGCAACTTCTGATTCTTAGCATGAGCAGTCATCCTACGAAGATACATGACCAAATGAGCTCTCGGGCAAGAGTGACCCTTGTACTTCACAAAATATGGAGTTACGAACTTAGCAGGTATAACAAGGTCTGATACTAAGCACAAGTTGTCTGCATCTACATTAAAGAAATTAGTACCCTCAACGGCTTTGAGTCTTCTTTCTATGCTTTGAAACTACTCTCGGACAACTTCGGGTTCAACAAAGTCCTCATGGTCCTCACCTTGAGCACTGACAACATTGTACTCATAGTGGGGATCCTCAAAGGGAGCTCGAATAGTCTGAACTATAGGTTAAGGTTCAGCAAAAATAGGAGCTTGAAACACTGGCATAACATTCTGACTAACCATAGTAGTAGATGCAATCGGTGGAGAGTAGTTGTGTGGCAAACCAAACTCGGGCCAAGTTGAAGGTGGCACTTGAACCGGTGGAGGATCAACACTTGAAACTTCCTGGATGACTATCCTTTGGGGAGGCTCTCCTCTAGCAAGCAAAACTTGAAGCATCTTAGTGAGTTTAGTCATACTTGATTTGAGGTCATCGATCTCCATTCGGACCTCAACATTGTGTATCTCTTGCTCTGACATCTTGCGTCTGTAATTAGCTCTAGTCCGGTATCGGTGTGGAATCAACTTGACGACTAACAGACAAACACTGGAAGATAGAGACAATTAGAGATGAGTTGCTGGACAAACAAACACATGCAATGAAACTTACAAAGATACAAATGATATGCAATGCAATGCAAACAGGATACAAAACACATGCAACAGGGTCAAGGGTTCGAGATCACAGCATGGAGTCTAAGTAAAGAACCAACCACGGTGTGTACTAGGGTTCTTGTATCTGTAAAATAGGGTTCTAAGAAGTTCCCAGAGTCAATAATCCATCTTTCGGATTTTATCGACTTCCCGAATGACTCAGTAATCAATAAAATTCTCAAGAGAATCTCGTCTGAGTGTAGTATCGCGTGACAACTATTTCAAAAATAGACTCCATCATGGTCACCGTACTACATCCTAAAAGGCCAAGTGGGGTTAAAGGTAACTACGGTTCTCAGTATCACGGGCACCTAGGTCAAGAGTAGTAACGTTTTCACGAATAGAATCATTCAACATGACTAAACTCTCAAGAGGGCCTCACTGAGTGATGGTGTCTTAAGTCAACTTTTTCAGGAATTGACTCCCTCAAAGCCTCCTTAAATATACAATCATCCTATCATAAGTGTACTCGAGTCCGGGTATAGGACTTATCTCACCACTTAAAGTAACAATCCTGCATACAAAAAAATCCAAGCACAGACAGATATATACAGATATACAAAATATACAAGTATACAAGCAAGCAGACATATAAGTAACACAAATACAAACAAGATAGGCTTAACCCTCTTAGGGGATGGTCCTCAGTGAAGTCTCCATTTCTGTTGCGGTGAGAATCGGATAACAAGCTATTAATTAACTTGCATCACAAAACTTTGAAATTCACCACCGAGCTTTGATTTATCCAAAGGAAAGGGTAAAGAACGAAAACCCTAAAAAAGGAATCTAGGTTCGGGGGTTGGTTATACTAAGGGAACGTATTAGCACCCTAAGTATCCGTAGTACTATACGGGAACCTCTTGTTAGTATTTGTGTTATGCTAAAGTTTGCTTATTATGGGAAATGTGCTAAGGTAAAGACCTAAGGATATATATACTAAGTATGCTCGCCAAGACGTCGCATCTTGTGCCTACATATCCTGACGGGAGTGGAATCAGAGCATTCGTAGTTCCCCTCAAATGGGGGGTGAGGAACTCTTGAGCATGGTCAAGGTTCCAAGGGAAAATAGGGTGAAAAGGTTGAAAGCAAAGCTTCTGAGGATTGGTGGTTTAGGAGAAGAGATTAATGGCTATCTCTTATGAAAGGATTGTAAAGGGTAGACCGTCTTGAAGGAGAAGAGATTAATGGCTATCTCTTGTGAAAGTTAAAGAAAAGGGTTACAAGAGATTCATGGCTATCTCTTGGGAAGGTTAGGTAAAAAAAGGGTAATGAGCTATCTGTGACCTTGCGGTCAATAGAGAGACCTTCCTTTGGAATTAGGGGAGAACAGTTTTTTTTTATGAACAAGAATGTCACAAGGGAATTTGAGATTAAATGGACAATGTAAGCTTAAAAATTCAAAGAGAATGTACAACAGTTAAGCATAGTTAAACTCAAAAGTATAGTTCAAACATTCATGTATGGCAAGAGATAGTTATATAACTCACAACAATTAAATACATGAGAACACATATTATCAATCTTGAAATTAAAGGCAAAGCAATCGAGGCAAGAAACTTAGTAACAAAGCCAAACAAAATCTTAGTAAAATGAATTCATCCAAGTTTAAAGAACTATCTCAAAATATTCCTCTCATGTGTCAAGAATAATCATAAAGACAACTTAGGGATCAAATGGTTTCTAGAGGTAGTTCAAGATTAAGTAAAAAAAATTGTGAATTTTGAAATTAATTACAAAAATAAAAATGAAAAATTAAAAATTAAATTATGAAAAATTAAAATTAAATAACAAAAGATATTCATGAATTTTTGGGAAATTTTGGTTGAAGAAGAATATTTTTAGTGATTACAATTGAAATGAAAAATAAAATAAAATAAAAAGAAATAAATATAATGGAAATAAAGATGGGGGTGCATTGGCAATTTTGGTCAAGCTGAAATGTAACTGGTATACATAGTGGGCCTGATTTGGGGGCGTAGATAGTGAAAAAATGAAAGGCCCGGGTCCAACAGAATATGATATCTAAATAAAAAAAGGAAAGAAAATGGTAAAAGGGTGTCTGGGGCGAGACGGGTTCGAACCCCAGACCCCTTGGTAACACGCGCAAGCTTCATGCCACTGGGGTGGCTATACATCCAATGCATATGCCACCCCTGATAATACTTCAACCATACAAATGAAATAAAGTATCAGGTTAAAAGAAAATAAAACGTGACGCGAAATTGCTAGTAACATGGATCAACCGGTCATACCATAACTTAAATTACTAATAGACAAAAACACTTCCACCAATCTCACACTAACACGCAAACTTTCTTTCATGCACCATGCACCAAAACTCAACTGAAATTGTGAAGCACCAGGAGGGAAATGATGGTGCATATCCACCTTGCTCAATCAATATCAAGCTCAACTCTCAACCAAAAATTGTGAAATAAAACCCAATCATGCAGTACTCAACATAAGGGACATCACTAAACCTTGAACCAACCCAGATAATGGCACAAGCAGTAGGAAATCAACGTAGAACAGGTGTGCTCAGAAATGAAACCACACTTTCATCATGCCAAATGCCAATGCAAATCCAAACAAACTCTCACGGTGTCAGCAAATCAAACACACTTATGCATATGAACATCTGATTATAGGTACAAAGGGAAAGAGTGAGACCAAAAACTTATCATACCAACACAAATCCAAGAAAACTTTCATGTTGTTTAACCTAAACTTTGCACAACATAGGTATCCTGAGAGTACCTTCAAGTATTCAAATTTTAGCATGAAGACATGAACCTCAAATATTCTAACCTATCAAAACTGGCAGTTCCATAATACATCATACAACTCACACACCGTCATTCACATTATCATTAAAACTGACCTAAATATAGAGTGCAAAATGATAACATTATGGAAATCACTCACAGTTATGTATATGGCATGGAATCATGAGTATTAAGGAAGAGAAAGATGGACTTACCAAGTGGAGTAAGTCCACTGCCCCTTCACTTGGAAATCTGAAGATCCTTTGTAAACTCAAGTCCCTTTTCTGAACTGGTGGACTGCAGGTGGAATGCTTCTACTCTTCTCTTGATCGCAAGGAAAAATAATCACAAGTTTCTAGTGCCTTTGTGATGTATTCTGAAGTTTAGTGTTGATGATTTTGAAATGAAGATGTGGCTGCCTTTTATAGGCGAACTGGTGGTTCATTTGCATAGAAAACTCAGTGGTCATTGGCTTGGCACAAGGGAGAAATATATCCAACATGATACTACACGCATGACCCTCTTTCCACTTTTCAGTATTGATCCAAGTGAAGATTTGTTGTAGCTTGCTTAGGGTTCAGGTCAGAAAAGAAAAAGGGAAAGTCTCATGGATTAAAGTATACAAATGTATTACACGATGGTCATCCTTGTTACAGCATGACAACTTGTCACTTACTAGCTTTTCAAGTACAAACCAGTTGTACTTTGGAAGCTCCTTTTGCACGGTTTTGGTGGCTCATGTGTTGGGGATAGGTAAAGAAAAAGTCAGCTGGTGTGTACTTGATGTATGGTCAGATTTCAAACTCAAATGGAACATGGTTTGCACTATGTGGTTGAATTATGCTCTTTCTGTTGGCACGGGTCCAAACTTCATCCAATGGTTCAAATCATATATTTCATTTCCTTTTGGGACAATTATATTAGAAAGGTTAGCTCATGGCTGAAGCATAGAGTGTTTGAAGACATGTGACAAAGTTTAGTGCACACAAAGAATGAACTTCTGATCTTTCAAAGTGTACCAACATTCACAACATGGCCACTTCAATGTATGATTTCTCAAAGGCCGATGCTCCATTTTGTGATCTTTAGCTTTTTGGAAAGTAGGAATTTGGTAGCACATTTTATATGTGGAAAGATCTTTGAGATAAGGTCCAAATTAGTGAGAAAAAAAATTCCTTAAAGTCATGCGCATGGGAAGGCAAAAAGACTTAGAAAAAATTTCTAAGTTATTGGATTTTTTACAATTTGAAACACCCAACTTTAAAGAACCATAACTTGAGAATGGCTTATTCAAATGAGATGTTCCACATATGGTTGGAAAGCTCTCATAATGCTCTAAAACTTTCATTTGGGACCCAAGTCTTGAATCCAAGTGGAAATGGGTGAAAAATGAGGTCAAAGTTAGAGAAAATTGTGAAGAAAAAATGTTGAAATTTCTCTAAGTGTTGGGTCAGATTATCTTGCAAGCTTCATAACTCAAACACCAAGCATTTTTGGATGAAAAGCCATATGGAACAAATTGAATATCTTTAAAAGAGCTTTCCAATGAGCTTTGAGTCACTCCATTTAAGTGTGTGGTTTAGGAGTTATGGTCATTTCAAATTGTGCTATTAGAGGGAAAATCTCACATATGAAATCTTTCATGATCCAAACCCTACTTCTCTTGCAAGAAACCTCATGAAACTTGATATTGATGCTTTGTATACCTCATGAGACATTCTATGATGATTAGAACCCTTGACACTTCATTTGAACCAAAATTCCCAAGGATTAGGGTTTCAGTCAAACCCTAATTTTGACTGTGAATGCACTGAGGTCAGGTCTTGTAAACTTGCTTCTTCCTTCTCATCTAAAGGTTTTAGGAGACTCTTGAGGATGTTGATAAACCAATAGAATCAAGATTTAGGGTTTGGGAGTTCATCTTGATGAAAATCAAAGTCATTGACTGACAGGTGTCACAGAAACCCTAATTTAGAGGTATAGTGAGGCTGAGGCTCAAACTTCTCCTGTTGAGGACCAATAGATCTTGGATTCCTGTTGAATGATGTCTCTTGGATGTAGATGACCTTAAGTGGTAAGTGAATCACACAAATCTTGACTTGATAGAGCCAATTTCTCAATGATTTCTTCAGAGCAAAACCCTAATTCCAAAGTTCTTGCACTGGAGATCTTTTGTTGGCTTGACTTGCTTCAAAACAACTTGTGGAGCTTCATGGTGATATGCAAACCTAATTTGAACACAGAGAAACAGACTGCAAGATATGGGTTAGTTCAAACAATGCAGAGATGATTGACCTAAGATGCACAAATGAAGATGACATCTAAGGGTAAAAATTTGGGGTACAACATGAAGTTAATATGAAATGGGTACGATTGTTTACACAAGTTAGGGGGAATATTTTTAACAATTGGAGAATAATACGACAAAGCTAATAAACATGATAATATTGAACAAGTTATACAAAATAATAAGTAAAAACAAAACAAGGAATATGCAAGATATGAACACAATATAAATTTAAAACATAAAAAATATTTTTTTTTGAATTTTTTTAACACTACTATATATTTTTTAGGGTATTTTATAATTCTATCATACTATTTTTTAGTTTGTATTATTTAGGATATTATTAAACTATTTTTTCATATTTTTATTATTTTATATAAATTAAAAGAAAGCAAACTAGATCCAAGTTTTTATTAAAAGAAATCTAAAAAGAAGGAAATAAATTACCAATTTTGAGAAACTTAATATATATATATATATATATATATATATATATATATATATATATATATATATTATGATCATGTTTTATATTTTTAGCATTAGGTGTTTTATTTAAGGAAGATAAAAATCTAAAAAGAGTATAAAAAAACATTTAAAAAAAAAAAAACTAAGTGAAAGAAAATAAAGAAACAATAACAAAAAAAAGCAAATATAGGCTAGAGGTGCCATGGAATGGCTAGGGTGTAAGGAGAAGGCCCGAGTAAAATGAGAAAGGGTGTTGGGTTTAGGGTGGCCTGGTCGGATCCAACCCAGTTCAGTCTTGCATAATGAGACAGATGGAAAACCTAAACACAAATTACACGGCCATTTTCTTCATCCTAAGAAACACAGTTCTTTTTCTTCTTTCTTAAAAACCAAAAAGCTCCAACGACCATGGAACCTGCGAATTGGAACAAATACTCAACCTTTATCATATATCTACTTCGCTCGCTCTCTCTTTCGTGTTCTCTCAATTTCTCAGATCCACGATCCACCCTTTCCCTTTCATGGATCGTTCTCTCTTATCACACCCAAGGAATAAGATAGAAAACATGAAACATTATGGTTATACATCGCACCTTAAAGGGTGGTTCGAATTGAAATGAGATGACAACAAAATAATACAAGTAACCAAATGAAACATTGAAGCCAAACATATATTTGTAACATCAGAAATTCATAGAGAAAAAGAACAAAAATTACTCAAGGAAATCCACTCAAATTATGCAGGTAATGTTAATCCTTCTTTACAAAGCTTCTGTCTTGGTTGTTCAAAACTTTTCTCTCTCCTTTTTTTGAAAATTTTTGTTTGATAGGTGACTGAGGGTGTTTTTAGGTGACTGAGGGTGTTTTTTAGGCGACTGTTTTTTTTGTGAATTTTGATGGCAGACTCAAGATTTTTTTTGGCCCCTTTGCTGTGAGAAAAAACTCCTCTTTATATTATGATTCTAGGGTTTGTAGAGAGGCATTATTTTTTTTTCAAAACACATTGTAAGAAGACAAACAATGTTTTTGCAATTTGGTGTAAGCTTCTGCCGCGTCTCAATTTGGAATTCTGCTTTGTTTACTTTATTATGTTTTGACCTTCGGCCCTGTATTTATTTCTTGAAATCATGCTAACTGCTGCCTCTGTACATACTGGTCTATACAAGACAAAATTGTGCTCAAAAAACTGATTTGGAGGCGAAAAGATGCCTAAGCACAAGCATACAAAATGGGCAAAAATTCAAGACTACTTGTTGCACTCCAAAATTTACCCTCTTATGTCTAACCTCAACTGGCTGGTACTTCTCATTCATATGAATTTTCTATTAGGTTATATATTCACAATCATGCATTTCATTAAGGCTCTTAAGGCATGGAATCTAGGTATTATGTGCAAGCTAGGGAATCTCCCTGGCTGTGAGGTTCTTATCTTCATTCAAGGGTGATTCAAGTTATTTCTTCATCAGTTATGGCTGGATTAAGGTTTTGGATTCTTAATCAGTGTGAACCTAGTTCTCATACAAGTTGTGGCTCAAGTGGATACAAAAATCAGGGAGCTAGGGTTTCATTCCTCATGATTAGGGTTTTGGTGAATACTCAATGTCTTGGCTATGCAATCATCAAAAGCATCACCTTTTGGTGCTCGCTATCACATGACTAGGGTTTATTTCCCTAACTATATGGCTTTCAGAGGTTGAACTCTCATCATTATAGGCATTTTCTTTGTCTAGATTCATCAAGATACAATGTCATCTTCATCAAGATTTCTTAAAGGCATCAAGTGCTAAGGTTTCATCAAAGGATAACTGAGATTTGCCATGAACTAGGGTTTTGTTGATTCTTAATGTCTCAAGTCATCTCTTCATCAATACTTATCAAGAGCAAGGAGATTAGGGTCTCTTATTCATGTGGGAGTTTGTTAAACATTCATTAATCGACGATCATGAGATTATCTGGGAATTTATACATGTCATGAAGTGTACTTTGGTGCAAGATTGATAAAGGTCTTAAAGATGAAGGATTCCTTTACCCGGTTCGTCATTAATTTAAGCTCGCCATTTCTTCATCCTTTTAAATCATTGTTCTGGATTGGGCAGACGCTTCGCCCACAGTAGGGCAAGGCCCAATCCAGTCCAGTTCTTGGCAAGGCCCAATGACTGGATTCGGCCAATCTAGTCGTTGGGTACAATCTAGCCGTTGGGCACAATATGATCGTTGGGACGGCCACCTCATGCGCTTGACAATTCACGTGACCAACTGCTTCCCTGGATCTCATGGAAGCAGTTGGACCAGGTCAAAGGCTCACGCGCCTGACCCTCCACTTGGCAGTCTCCCATTGGCCGACCAGATAATTCGGCCACATGGGAGACCTCCGCACTGGGGGTTACTTCTATAAATACTCTCTCACTTGAGAGGGACAGGTTTGATCACTATTGAATTCTCTAAATCATACCTAAACGCTTTGTACTTGCTTTCTCTCTAGCCCAAACTTACTTTGGCATCAGAGTATCTTGCAGGTACACCATCTTCTCTTCTACAACCATCATCTCTGCCCTACACGGAAGGCTGCGACGATCCAGTCTGATCACTCCAGATCAATGGCGCCGTCTGTGGGAAACATCGCTTCCCTGTTTTTTTGAATCAAGATCCCTCATGTCACCGTTACCATGGATAACGTCGACCACATTCACCTTGTAGCTGCGGTCCATGAGACCGATCACAAGGGCGGAAGGACCGCGTCTCTTTCTTCCGACGATGTGAAGTCACACGCACAGGCTGCCGGTCACATCTTTGAGCCTATACCTGTCCCTCAAAACGCTGACCCCAGTACTGCTGCACTCATTTCCTCTCTTATCAGGTCTAACCTTCTGATCTTCCAACAGGGCGAGAAGATCAACATGCTCAAGCACGTCCTCCAGGAGCGACTTCCTTTGCAAAAGTCTGGTAGTCCCTTTCCACGCCCGCAGTCTCCTCCTCGGAAACATCAGCGAGACAGATCCAGGAGTATTTCTCCCTCCAGGGGATAATCAAGATCGGATGAACCTGAGTTAGAAGTTGCCAGAAGATGACACCGTTCTCCTCCACGGAGATCCAGGCGTTCTCCTGCCCCGAAGAGGACCAAGCCCTCAAAAAAGCATCATGAGCATCGTCGCGCTGACATTCTCCTCGATGCAACAGAAGTCGTGGGCGCAGCCACTCCCTCTGCCGGTCATCGAGCGCGAGCAGTGATGACGATGTCCATGGACCCATATCTCAGGAGATCATGGACACTCGTATTCCTCGCGGGCAAGAAAAGCCCCCTCCTCTGGCAACCTATGATGGGACCACTGACCCAGGCGAGCATATAGAAAATATCTAAGACATGCTCTACTACCACAACGTGAACAGAGCCATTAAGTGCGGGTTGTTCCCCATCACTCTCAAGAAGGGGTCCATGACCTGGTATAAGCGGCTTCCCCGAGGTTCAGTCACGTCCTGGAGGAATCTGAAGAAGCAATTCGTCTGGCACTTTACTACTTTACGACGCCATCCCAAGTCAGAAGCCACTCTCGAAACCATCATACAGGGCAAGGATGAGCCCCTGCACGCATACATCGAGAGGTTCAACAAGGAAGTTGTCGAGGTCCGCACAATGGACCATATGAAGAAATATCTCCTCCAGAAGGGGGTGAGACCGAAGAGCGAATTTCGCAAAGCAGTGGGCATCGAGACCCCTCGTACCTTGGCCGAACTCCTCCGTAAGGCTCAAGCTTATATACAGTACGAGGAGAAAGAAGCCATGTACAAGGCCCGGGACTCAAGGGATCAAGCAACAAAAAAAGACGAATCAGAGGCCCCCGGGCGCGATAGAGAGAGACGACGAGATGATCGCCCTCGCGAGGGTAAGGGACCTGCTGGTCGCTTCACAGATTATACCCTACTGTAAGCTCCCCGTAAGCGCATTCTCTCCGAATGCATTTACGTGGATTTCAAGCAAGGGGGTGTCCGGTTCCCCAAGCCAACAGCGTCTAAGGGCAACATAGACAAGAGCAAATACTGTCGCTTCCATCGCAGTCAAGACCACATGACCGAAGACTACGTTCATCTGAAGGACGCTATTGAGATCCTCATCAAGGAGGGTCACCTGAAATAGTATATGAAAAAGGGTGAACCTTCCCGACGAGAGACTTCGGAGTCTAAGAAGGAAACGGAGTCTTTGCCGCCCAGTCCTCCCCAGCAAGCCGCCATGTCAATCACGTGACCAGAGGACTTCATCATCCCCGACTACCTCAAGGATCCTCCCCATATATCCGCGCACAACACTTGGGAGACCTTCATAACGACAATGGTTATCTCATGTGGCGGATACAACGAGCTCACTGTATGGTCGGTCAAAAGGAAATTCGACCAATTGATTGACTGCAGTCCCGACCGATTATCCACGCTCGAGAAATTACGCGGGAGTTCTCAGTCTATCATATTCTACCATGAAGAACTTCCTGGGGGTTCCCCGAACTCACACATTCCTCTGCTCATCGGGGCAAGACTGGCTAGAATTGGTGTCCGACGGATCCTGGTCGACCAGGGCAGTTCGATGGACATTATGTACACTGGTTTGTTCCGCGCTTTGAAGCTGGACCAGAAGAATCTGTCACCATACGTGGGATCTAATCTGCAAGGATTCAACGGAGCTACCCCCAGACCTCGGGGGTATGTGGAGCTTTTAGTCACGTTCGGGGAGGATGATACATCCAAGTTGATCAAAACCTAATTTCTGGTAATCGACTGTCCATCGCTGTACCAATGCATCCTGGGGAGACCAACCTTCGCGGAGCTGATCGCTGTTTCTTCAACCGTTCATCTCAAGATGAATTATTACACGGAGAAGGGCCACGTCGCGACTTTACAGGGAGATATAGAGGCTGCGAGGAGGTGCTTTGAAGCAGCTACCTGAGGACAAAGCTCGATTGGTGTAGCACCCAAGGCCGCCAAACAGGCAAGGGATGAAGATCTTCCCGATGAGGAAAGTCACCCCGACAAGAAGCCAGCTCACCTGGTGCACACAATTGACCTCGATAGCCATATTTTTGAAGAAGCCGAGGAAGACAGCAACGAAGGCACTTTAGTAGTATCAGGCAGCTCCCCTGCATCAACCATCATGCGTCCTATACAAGATGGGGAATTCGAAGTGATCACCTTTGAAGACAACCCGAACAGATGGGTAAAGATAGGCGCGGGGCTGCCCAAAGAGGTAAAGCAGTAGTTAAAGACATGCCTGGAAGACAATGAAGACTTATTTGCTTAGAGCGCCATGGACATGCCCGACCTCGACCCTGGGACTGCCTGCCATCAACTCACCATCGACCCAACTGCTCGAGCGGTAGCCCAGGCGCAAGTTATTTGATGAAAAGACACAGGCTACCGAAAAACTTGTACAAGACCTTTTAGAGGCAAATTTAATCTCGGAGGCCAGGTATACAACCTGGCTGTCCAATATTGTACTAGTCAAAAAACATAATGAAAAATGGCGCATGTGAATTGATTATACTGATCTCAATCGGGCTTGCCCGAATGATGCTTATCCTCTGCCCAACATAGATAAGTGTCATACCCCAAATTTTGACCACTAAGATTTCCCATCATTGTGCAAATCATCATCACAATATGGATGAACCATCATGCCTCATCAAATGCCTCAAGGGTTGTTGAGCATTCACTACAATCAGAATTAGGGTTTTAAGCTCTCTCAGAGCCTTAGACAAAGGATCAATCAAGGAATGACATGATCTTCAACTTGTCTAGCCTCTAACATATCCACAATGGATCAAAAGGACTCCCACTTCAAGGATTAAGCACAAGGCTGCTCCCTTCTAGGTGGATCAAGTCTCAAGATCGACAGTGTTACCAAATTAGGGTTTTGGTCGACCAGGGCCTCCAAATGGAAATTTTTCATCTAGGCATAAGCCAATTATCCAAAACATAACCTAATATACTTCATGGGACCTCATGGACCCAATCATCAAGTCAATTTTGCCTCAGGGGATGCATTCATAAAAAATCAGGAATTAGGGTTTCTTGACCTAATTCACCCCTAAGTTGACTTTTAGGGCAAATCATGAGCCAAGACCTCAAGAGAGGGTTTGAGGGTCTCTAATGAACTATATTGATCCATTTAGAACAATGGATTAATCCAAGAAGCTTGAGCAACAAGTCTCAATTTCATCTGCACCACAATTAGGGTTTCGCGGGAAAAGTCAACTGTAACTTTGACTTTTGACCAGGACATGCTCCCAAGCCCTAAGACATAATTCAATATACCCTATGACACCCATGGAACATGTTCATCAAGTTTGATTTAGGTCAAGGACATGATTTCCTGAAGAATTGCACAGTTTGGAATTCATCTAATAAAAAATCAACTGTGCACAAAAGTCAACTTTGACTTTTTGAGATTTTTCACCAAAATGGATTTTTAACCCTAAAATGATGTTAATGTATGATTTGAATCATCATTCATCAAGAAAAATCAAAGAAAGTGGGATAACTTGTAAAAAGGGTAACCATAAAAACTTAGAAAAATTTCTAAGTTATGGAAAAAGTGACACTAATGTGCTAACTTTGGAGGACCATAACTCCTAAACCATAAGGCCATTGTTCCCCATTAAAAGCTTGATTTGTAGATCTCATTTCCCTCTACAAAAGCTTCATACTGACCTATGTCCAAATTCCTCATGGATTTTGAGTTATGGAGTGATCAAAATCAAGAAAAGTCACTTTGTTCCAACACTTAGTGAAAATTTCACTAAGTCAGATTTTGCCTTACTTTTTTCCAAATGTAGGGGGATTTTTCACTTGGATTCAAAAGAGATCAAAACCAAACATGTTCAAACAGTTGTTGTACCATGTAAGGGCTTTCCAAAATGACCAAGAACATTACCAAATTCAATTTGAGTCATGAGATATAACATTGGCAAGTTGCCTTGTTGAAATCTGTCAAGGCAAGGCAGATTTTGCATTTTTGCTCGATTTGCCAAAATAAGCCAAATCCAAATGTTTCTATCCACTTGAACACCTCTGAGGATTGAATCTAAAGGGGACAATCACTGAGCCAAGCCTCCAAAGTCTTTGGAACAAGAAATAACATGTTGAACCTAGAATTGCCAAAATAGGGACAAGACTCCAATTTTGGATTGGAGCATTCAATGGAGGCATCAAGGTGGCATGGACTGAGCCATTCTCAACTGAATTCAGTCAAGACTTATCCAAGACCAAGGGAACCAGCAGCCTGTGCCCTAACCTCTAGTCAATGGCTAGAGGAGACTTGGATTTTCATTTGCCAACATTGGCCAAACCTACTCAGCAGTTGCCATTCACTATTCCTTGCAAAACAAACTTGCTCTACTATAAATAGAGCTAAATTGTGATTAGTTTAAGTACACCAAAGCCATCAAACAGATGCTTTCCTTAAAATCTCTTCTTTCACTCCAATTTTGCCTTCTAAGGCAAGTCACTATCGGGTTTTGAGTTTGAGAGCTTTTCCAACCAAACCAATCACACACACACACACCTCACATACATCATATAGAAGTGATCCAAACACTCACATAACATCTGGAACACAGATTTCACAAAATCACCAGCCAATTGCTCAAGTTCTTGACAGATTTGCAGTTGGGGTACCATCTCAAGTTCCAGATCATTTCAATCCATTCCAAGCATTCATACATACTCCATGGCACCTAGGGAAGCTATCCAGATCATTGGAACCTAACTGTAACACCTCCAACACAAATCACGATCACCAGCTGCAAGTGGTAAGCATGAGCTCTTCTAACTCTATGATCCATGCAACTTTTGCTGCACAATAATTTGGCCATATGTTCATAATCATGCATGGAATGTTTCCCCTCAATTAATTGCATTGTTTGAATCGTGTATCAAAAATCCTAGCCTTCATGTAGAAATTAGGGTTCTTGAGGATTTTTCATGATTTCTTGTTATATGTTTAACTTAAATGAAATTAAATACCATAGACATGATCGTGAGGTTGAAACGAGTTGATTGGTATGTGGATTGCATGATATAATCAAGTATTCAGTGAGATTGGAGAGAAAATGCAAATCTGGGCAAACCTAGAACACGCGCGTGTTCTTGGCGCCATTTTTTGAAAATTCAAATATTTGAATTTTGTGATTTTATTTAATTGATTCAAAAATTAATTTCTCTCTGAGTTTTAATGATTTTGAGTTGATTCCTTTTTTAATAATTCACAAAAATGTTAAAATATTTTATTTTCCCAAAAAAATCCCAAAAATATTATTTATTTTATATAATTGATATTTTTACAAAGAATTAATATTTTAATTGTTTTTAACATTTAAAATATTTTTTCCACCTTGATTTTGCAACTTTTAATGCCTTCTAATTATTTTGTAGGTCAATACTTAATTTTTGAAGCATTAATCCAAGATCACAATTTGTTTTCCATATGTTAAACAATTTTGATCATTTTAATTGAATTTTTATTCAATTAATGTACATTTTGAAAACAAATTAGGGTTTTTGGATTAATTCAACCCTTATAAATCATTTTCAAAACACTTTGGGCCTCTAATAGAGTGTAAGACCCAATCCTTTTTTGACCAAATCATTTTTTGGGCCTCAGGGTATTGTATAAGTCCCGATACCGTCAAAAACAAACGGCGCGATCGTCGCCTTTTGAAAAAATAACCTTGGGGGTCTCCTTGAGCTATAAGACCCATTCAAAATTTTTGGGCCTCTAATAGAGTGTAAGACCCAATCCCCTTTTAACCAAAACATTTTAGGCCTCAGATATTGTATAAGCCCCTCTCTACGTTAAAAGAAAACCTCGGCATGATCGCCAATTCAAAATCAAAATCAACTGGGCCTACCCTCGAGTAGTAAGACCCATTTCTAAAATAACCTTGGGCCTCTTAAGAGAGTGTAAGATCCATCCCTTTTGTACAGAAAACCTTTTGGGCCTCAGTCACTTGTATAAGTCCCTCTGTACAAAAATAACAGTGCGCTCACTGATAAAACCCTGGGCCTCTCCTTGAGCTGTAAGCCCCAAATCTTTCTTTTCAAAGCACTTTCTCCTTTGATTTTGAATATACTGTTGTTTTCAATCTGTCTTTGTTGAACAACTAACCGAACAGCATGGAAGCTCTACAACCGAGTAAGTGTTTATACGCTTTCATTTACCGCTTTCATATGCATATAACTGTATTGTGGGGCTATTTCGCTGTAAGTCTTCTTTCATAAACTCATATCAACTGTGTAATAATAGCATAGATATTTCGATTTTCCCCGGCAACTACATCTAGCATTAAGCCCGTTGATCACTCTTAAATAGTCAAAACTAGATCCCCATAGGATTACCAGACACAATCTTCCCTCCTCTTGGGGTTAAACAATATGGAGATATGAAAGGCAGCATTCTCGGTGAACCCTTTCATAGACTGTCACTCGTAGAAGTTGTCAAAGAAACTCTACTCCCCAGAGATGATCTTTTCTCCGTGAATGGCATCTCTTGAGTTTCTTCCAAATTCTCGGACTTTCCTGGCTTGATCTATTCTCGGTGAATGGCATGTCTTGAATTTCTCGGGGTTTGGGGACCCACAGGCTTCTTAAAAGCACTTGTCAAGAAACTCTACTCCCCAGAGATTATCTTTTCTCCGTGAATGGCATCTCTTGAGTTTCTTCCAAATTCTCGAACTTTCCTGGCTTGATCTATTCCTTGTGAATAGCCTGTCTTGAATTTCTCGGGGTTTGGGGACCCATCGGCTTCTTAAAAGCATCGACCTCCTCTTGGGCATCGTACAAGGACCCACAGGCTTCCTAAAAGCACCCCCGTCTCCTCTTGGGCTTAGTACAAGGACCTCTCGGCTTCTTAGAAGTATTCATAGCCTCCTCTTAGGCTTCGTATAATGATCTCTTCCTCCGAGAATGATAGCCTCCTCTTGGGCTTCGTACAAGGACCCGTCGGCTTCTTAAAAGTTTCCAGCCTCCTCTTGGGCTTCGTACAAATTGTCCCGACAACCTCCTAGAGGTATAGGAACAAAACCTAGTCATCTGCATAGAACAGTCCTTTCAAAGAGTCTACTACTGTTTCTCAAAGCATAGTACAAAAGATGAAACTCTAGACTTGGATAGTCTAATCTCCTTGAGTCTCAAAGACATTCTCAAGTGACCCCTTCATTAAATAGGAAGAAAACTCGCAGACTCGGACAGTCTCAATACCCTTTGGATTTCCCATTTCCTTAAAGAACGGGAATAAACCTGATCCTCGAATCAAATCCTTGAGTACAACATTGCTCATATAAGAACTGATTTTCTCTTTTAAAATCAACATACTGGACCTGTCACTTAACTGAAATAGCGCCATAGCCTCCTCGTAGGCTTCGTATAATGATCTCTTCCTTCGGGAACTATAGCCTCCTCTTGGGCTTTGCACAATGATTCTCCCCAGCGGAGCTAACATTTTTTAGCCTCCATCTCGGGCTTCGTACGAGATACAAAAGACTCCCTCGTTGAGTCAAACAACGTTTCGCCTCCATCTCGGGCTTTGTAAGAGATACAAAAACTCTCTTGTTGAGTCAAATAGCCTCCATCTCGGGCTTTATACGAGATACCAAAAGATTCCCTCGTTGAGTCAAAACCTTTTAGCCTCTCTCTAGGGCTTTGTACGAGACACATATTAGCCTCCTCTTAGGGTTTGTATAAGAAAACCACTGGTTGATCCAATCAACCCTTTAGCATCAAAACTGTGCCTCGTTCACAATACACAAACATCAACAACTCCTTCCCCTTCATCTAATCGCTGTAAGCGGTAAGCCTCTGGATCATCTACATCCATGCCACTGTCCCTCTTTTAGCATGAGAAATTCCTAAGGAAAAATAACATTGCTCTACACTGAGTTAAAGTCTTCTCCTTCAGGTTAAAATACCCTATAAAGGAAATTATGGCATTGTCGGATTTACACATCCCGGTTAAAGTAATTCTCCTTTATAAACAGTTGTGACATACAACCCCCTCTTTAGAGATGACAAATTCTCTCTAAAGTCAACACCCTTTTAGCTTCACATCTTGGGCTTTGAACAAGATACAAATAGACTCTTTAGCTTTATATCTTGGGCTTTGAACAAGATACAAATCACGTTTCGCTTCGCGTCTTGGGCTTTGAACAAGACACCAAAACAACCATTTCCTCCCATAGAATAGGAGGAACTACGAACGCTCTGATTTCCCTGTTTCGGTAAACGGGAATACGTAGGCATAAGATTGAAAGAAAAATCTTAGCGAGCACACTAAACAAAAACCCAAAATCCCATACTTTCATCTGTCCTAAATATCCTAACTGATAGCCTAAAGCACCCATTGTCAACAAAATAACCTAGGAGAGACCCCGAATCTTTGTAGCATCTGTAACCTAACAGACCGCTGTTTAACCTCAGTATGCAAGCAGGGTTAGTTGGAGACATCTATTTCCCTTCCTTCATCAGCTTTAATAGGATAAAAAATGAATCGAGTTGTAGTACCAGAGCGATTGTGCTTCGCAACCACATCCAAAAATCACTCGCTACAGAAAAATGGCGACTCTGCTGGGGAAGGATCCAGGTCCCTTTAGGGATCTTGTTCTCTTTTTGTCCCCTAGGTAGAAACCTTGACGTCACTAGGATCTTAGGTCCAAACGCTGTTAATTTAGAATGAAACTGCAGGATGGTAATTCCGCCGGGGAACCCATTTTCTGTTAGGAACTTAGGATTCATAGCTTTAAAGGTTTAGGATGATTAAGACAAATATATATACTGCTTTTCCTAATTGCTATACTTGTTTATTTTTCTGCTAATGGGAATGCGTGTGATGCCGCATGTGGAAAGATTGAGTATACACTTAAGATAAGTGATGGCGACGAGGTCGACCATCAACCTCAGTGGAGGCTGACCAATGTAACCCATTCTCTCACCTAGACAATGGGCCGATTGTGATGTCTGAGAAGCTGAGGAACCAAACCCTTTTGTAGTGCGGAAACTATCGGGAATAGTTGTTACGCGATACTACCCTCATTTGAGGCTGGTGATCTATTCTCGGTGAATGGCACTTACTCTAAGATCGCTCTACAACTCGTTGGCAATCCGCTTGTTGTTTTGATTTCCTGGGAGGAGTTGATGATAATGAGTACAGGTACAAAAATCACCCTAGTATAAACCTTTGGGGATGGGTAGAGGCTGAACTTCATGACAACGACCCTTTGACCCCATGTTTTTCCTATGTTTTTGTGTGCTGCATTCATGCATTCATAAAAAAAAACATTAAAACAGAAAAAATTTCTCTTCTAGTCTCTCTGTTTTTCAAATTAAACTAAGATTGTGATTGCAAATATCAGAGAAAAGGATTACGCTAATGGATTTCGGTAGGAGGAGAACCCATAGGTATACCTTCAAGGTTCCAAAGCTAGAGGATTTGAGAAGGTTAGCAAGGATGATCACAAACCAAGAGGCTTTCAGAGCTAAACACGGAGGTTTGCTACCACTGTTAAGAGTCCATGTGATTGAGGGAATCATGGATGCGCTCATTCAATTTTATGATCCAGTTTATCACTGTTTCACATTCCCGGATTACCAGCTCGCACCAATGCTAGAGGAGTATTCTCATTTGATTGATCTACATATCATTGACCGAGCTCCATTTTCCGGACTGGAAGAAATTCCAAAGAATCAGACCATTGCAAGAGCAATTCATTTGGACGAGTCTAAGGTCAGGACTCACCTAACCACTAAGGGTGGCATCCAAGGTTTGCCAGCCCAGTTCTTAACAAAGAAAGCTCTGTACTTCGCTAGTATAGGAAACGTGACTGCTTTTGAAAGCATCTTTGTTTTACTCACCTACGGGTTATTTTTGTTTCCCAACATTAATAATTTCGTCGATATCAACTCCATTAAGGTTTTTCTCATTGGAAACCCTGTGCCGACTTTGCTCGCAGATGCGTATCATTCTGTACATTTGGGAAATTTGTACAGTGGAGGGGAGATCACATGCTGTGTACCTCTGCTTTACAAATGGTTTATCTCCCACTTGCCCAAGTCTGCTGCTTTTTGGGATTGCAAGAGTGCCTTACGTTGGTCGCAGAAGATCATGTCTCTTACCAACTCTGATATAGACTGGTGTAATAGGATCTATGATGGAATCAGGATCATTGAACGTTGTGGAAGCTTCCCCAACGTACCCCTTATAGGAACTAAGGGAGGAATCAACTATCATCCGGTGTTGGTTCACCGTCAGTTTGGATACCCGATGAGACACGTCCCACGGGGTGTTCATCTGGAAGGTCTTTTCTTCAAGGAAGGAGAAAATGACAGAGCACTAAAGACGGAATAGTGCACGCTTGGAAACACGTTCATAAGAAAGGACGGGAGTCTCTAGGAAAACCGGACTGTGTCTCGGTGGAGCCTTATCTCCATTGGGTACAAACTAGAGCTCTCAAGCTAAAAATGCCTTATCCTCGTTACGGAATTCTTCCGCCGAGGGAATCTGTCATGTACTTCATGACGGAAACTAAAAAGCTTCAGGTTACTCTCAACAAAGTTCAAAAGGAGAGAAGGTCTTGGAAGAACAAGTATCGCACCCTCGACGTAGAGTGCATCAAAATACAGCAATTACTAAAAGAAAAGGATGCTCTGATTGAAATTTTGGAGCAACATGCTGTAGAGAATCAAGATGACCAAAGGAATTTGCTCGCTCCTTTCACTTGGCAAAGGAATGACAACCCGACAACGGCCCAAGAGGCCCAGTCAAAGAAAAGGAAAATACCAGAGTCAACACCCGATTTCTCTTCAGAAAGGACTCGGGACCCATTAGCTTAGGTTTCTGTTTTTGCACCTTGTAATCTACTGTATTTCCATTTCTGTAATCCTTTGAATTTCAATAAAAAGGGGTTTCCCCACTGTTTGATATTTGCAATCTAATTGTCAAAGTTTATTTTGATTAAACCAAAAAACAATTAATAGAATCATTGCATTCATCATTCTCATATCGCGTATTCTTCTTACCTACAAATCTCATGTTTGTGTCTCGGTTCTAGAGTCAAATTGTCTCATTCGTACAATACTCGGGCCAATCGTCAGAAAAAGATGGATGATCTTGAGGAAGAAAACAGAGAGTTGAAGGAAGAGATCGACGCTCTTCGAAAGGATATGAGAAAGCTTCGTAACGACATGCAATCCATGGCAGAAGCTCAGCTACAAAGGACTGTGATCTCCGAGATCACCTCAACGGCCATAGTGGAGAAGTATGATCCTAGGTATCAAATGCCGAAAGATCGTCCTTGGGGCATGCCTGTTAACTATATCCCGGAAGGATATGTTCCGCCGATCACTGAAGATCAGGGAATCACAACAGAAGCCGCTGGGCCTGAAGGTTACAAACTTCGGGAAAGCGAAGATGCCAGGGGTATACTGAAGACTCCTGAAGGTTACAAACTTCGGGAAACGCCAAGATTCACTGTCGTAGTCACGGTACCACCCCCTGTGGTGCACACTGTCCCGGAACGACAGATTACACCGATACCTTCTGGTAAAAAGGAAACTATGTTCGATAGAATGGATGAATTCCAGGAGCAGTTCTTGGAAATGCAGAAGGAACTGCAAGCCATTCGCGGTCAGGATCTATTTGGAAAGGACGCCGCAAACCTCTGTCTGGTCCCCAATGTGAAAGTTCCGCACAAATTCCAAGTGCCCGACTTTGAAAAGTACAAGGGTAACTCTTGCCCTCAGAGCCATCTGGTGATGTACGCTCGTCGAATGTCAACTCAGACGGAGAATCAGGACCTACTGATTCACTACTTTCAGGATAGTTTAACCGGTGCCGCACTCAAATGGTACATGGGTTTAAACTGTGCCACGATCAGCACTTTCAGAGATCTTGGCACTGCCTTTGTCCAACAATACAAATACAATTTGGACATGGCACCGGACAGAGATCAACTCAGATCAATGTCACAAAAGGACAAGGAAACCTTTAAGGAGTACGCTCAGAGATAGCGCGAAATTTCCGCTCAGATTTGTCCACCTCTTGAGGAAAAAGAGATGATAAAGATCTTCTTAAAAACCTTAAGCTCATTTTATTACGACAAAATGGTTGCCAGTGCGCCCAGTGACTTCACCGAGATGGTGGGCATGGGAGTTCGTCTTGAGGAAGCCGTCCGAGAAGGACGTTTGATAAAAGACGCTGGACCATCGAGCAGTACAAAACGATACGGTAGTGCTCTCCCTAAGAAAAAAGAGCAAGATATTGGGAATATCTCTCTCGGAAAGCAAAGGCGTCGATATCAACCAGTAGCAACTGTAACTCCTGCTATCAGCACCGCACCTACGTATCAACCTCAGGTTGTGCAAAGCCAACCTGATCAGCAAAGGACACAACAGTCTCTTCAGTAGGCTCATCCTCAATACAACAACAACCGTACAACATGACCATCAGGGTTTGATCCAATACCCATGTTGTACGCAGAGCTATTTCTGTTACTACTGGCTAAGGGGCACATTCAGACTAAGTTTCCTCTTACAGTGCCGGAAAATCCGCCTTTCTGGTTTAAGGTGGATCAAACTTGCCCTTATCATCAAGGAGGATCAGGGCATAACATAGAGAATTGTCTCAATTTCAAATTCGATGTGCAAAAACTTGTTAGGAGCGGGGTCTTATCCTTCAAGGATACAAATCCTAATGTTCTCACGAACCCGCTGCCTCAACACGACAAGGCTGCCGTCAACCTAATAGAAGGAGAGACTAACAATGTCTATCAAATTCATGATGTACTCTTGTTGAGGACCAATCTGGTCAAGATGCATTGTAGACAGAGTGGATATGGCCATGTGCCACCTCATAATTATCATCAATGTGATGTCTGCTCTAAAAACAATCAAGGATGTTCTATAGTGCAAACAGCTCTACAAGAACAGAAGGATCTCGGATGGATCCAAGAGCACCGAGTTCGTAGAGTTAACTGATATATACGAATTCCAACGTCATTCAGAACCACGATATCCGTGCAATGAATGTCAACTTGGTGGCAATGCACTCAAGGCAAAGCCAGTATCATAATCTGCCGCGGCACGATTATAGTTCTTGTCTGACTTGCTCGGTAAACAAACAGGGATGCTCTTTCATACAGGAGGCCCTCCAGCGTCAGATGAATCTTGGATGGATCCAAGACTACCATGATAGGAACCCTTATCAGATCAACATGGTTCAGATCTTTGATATTCGCGTGATGAATACCAACCTGGTAGAGTTACATGCTGAGCAGGTCCGACTCGGATTCTTAATATCACACGACTATCAAAGCTGTAAAGCAGGTTGCGAAAATGATCGAGGTTGTACCCTTGTCCAGGAGGCACTTAAGCACTTGTTAAATCACTGGTGGATGACAATCTATATGGATGAAGATACTCAGCAGATTAGTATCAGTAACAGGAATCCTACTCGACGTCAAAATCAGGATGTCCGATCAGTGGAAGCTAACCTAGTGAGGTTACATTGTATTCAAAGTGGGCGTGGTCAGGTACCACCACACAATTATGACCATTGTAGCGTCTGTTCGGAAAGTAACCAAGGGTGTTACCTTGTGAGAGCAGCTCTTCAGGGTCAGGTGGATCGTGGAGAAATACGTCCATATCCGGGTTCTGGACCCATCAACTGGACGCCGAACTACCTTGCTGATCAAGTTAAGGATGTTGTCACAATCTCTGGTCATCACAAGACCAGGGATGTTTTTGCCATTATCCCTCTACTTGACGAATCTAAAGTTCCCAACCGGGAACGGATCGAGATTACTTATGATGGTCAGAAAAATCAGAAGGCTCCCGTAGTCATCTATCTGCCAGGACCATTACCGTATGAATCAACTAGGGCTATCCCTTACAAATACGGTGCAACAATCATTGAAAATGGAAAGCAAATTCCATTACCCTCCGTCGTGAATTTCGCAGACATCAGTCGTGTAACACGGAGTGGTAGAATCTTCAACCGAGGGGTTGGGGAACCTAACAAAGAAAAGGAACTTCAGACGGAAACTCCTGATGTACCAGTCGGTCAATCCAGTAATCCCGACCTTTCGAAAAATGATGATGAGATGCTGAAGCTCATCCAAAGGAGTGAATACAACATTGTTGATCAACTGTTACAAACTCCTTCAAAGATCTCGGTATTATCACTGTTACTCAGTTCAGAAGCCCACAGGGAGGCTCTACAGAAAGTCTTGGAGTAAGCCTTTGTGGAACAGGATGTAACAATCATCCAGTTCGATAGCATTGTCTCTAACATCACTTCCTGCAGTAATTTGGGATTTAGTGATGAGGAATTACCCGAATAGGGTCGCCGTCATAACATGGCGCTCAACATTACAGTTAACTGCCAGAACGATGCTTTAGCCAACGTACTGGTAGACACAGGGTCAACCCTGAATGTTATGGCAAAGTCCACGTTGATGCAATTATCATTTAAAGGCCCTCCGATGAGAACCAGCGAGGTCATCGTCAAAGCATTCGACGGATCCAGAAAAGCGGTTATCGACGAAGTTGATATTCCCATAACTATTGGTCCTCACACTTTCCAGGTCACTTTCCAGGTCATGGACATCCGGGAAACTTACAGTTGTTTATTAGGAAGACCCTGGATACATCAGGCTGGAGCGGTTACTTCAACCCTCCACCAAAAGCTGAAGTTCGTCAAGAACGATTAACTTGTCATAGTTTGTGGGGAACAGGCCTTGCTGGTGAGTAACTTGTCATCATCTGCTGGTATAGAACCCGAGGAGGTTATTGGAACTCAGTTCCAAGCACTGTCGGTGAGCAAGAACAATCAGTTCAAAGAAGGAACTTCCATTTCTTCATACAACGATGCTATCAAAGCGGTCGAGAGTACCAATACAACCGGATGGGGACAGCTTGTCATTCCTATTGACAATAAAACAAAGAAGGGTCTTGGTTTTTCTGCAACCTGTACTCAGACAACTGCCAATGATGAAAGTCTTCATCCCCTTCAAAACTTCTTCCACAGTGGAGGTTTTCTTCACCCAGTCCCTCAAGTAGTATATGCTATCAACGAGGAAGATCCCTCTGACACAGATGAAGAATGGAAGTCCTATCTTAATGGGGACGGTTATATGTCTCAGGAAGAGGTGCCTACGCCATTTTGTTATCCCGCACAGAGTCCGAGATTTATACCACGGTTAGATGTCGAAATGATCTATAGAGATTGTGATCCGGAAGGATGTCGTGCTCCGCCAAATTCATTAGAGGAGGACACTCCGATGAAAGATAATTTTAACTACGATTACTATGGCCCGATGGATGGCCTGCCAATGTGGCAGCCTTACCCAAGAAACTTGGGGCCAGAAAGTCAGCCGAGCAATGAAAATCAGCTGACCGTCATTGAACAGAATACCTGTGTCCCCACCATGTCATGGGATCAACACTCAGGTCATTCAGAAACTACTCAACATGAAGATGAATTCGCAACATTTGCAGGACTTGAATTCATCAACTATGCTTTTCCCGAGGTCAACGTCATCGAGAGGGATGACTCATCCAGTTCGAAAGAAGTGTGAGACACCTTGGGACAACCGAGTGGAAGATTTGACTATATGGTCAAGTACACCGCTCCCGAAAGCTCTCGTATCAGGCTCGAAGACATCCAGCCTACTGGATGGGGAGATACAGCTGAGAGCACAAATACTATGCAAAATACAATTGAGGAATCCTTCTACGACAACTCTGCCTGGGAGACAGATTTCAACGATCCTACTCCACCAGAAATCAGTGTTATTTCTGAAGACAAATCGAGGAAGGTGCCAGACTTTGTGATTCACCGAGGAGTTCGCCGCCATGGGTTACCGTCGAGGTTCCAAAGGTCGTTCACCAGTCAAAGTAATTGTCATCTTTTAACCTTTCACCCTGCCCAGGTGAAACGGATGTTTTGATAGGGCTCGCTTTCTGTAAATTTCCCTCTTCGCTTCGCCCAAAGCGACAGAGTTTTGTTTTATAGGGCTGTAGTTTCAAGGATCGACTTGTTCATTAATAAAATAATGTCGTTCTGTAATTTCCGCATTAATTGTTGTTTTCTCTTTTTGCTTTTTCAGAAAATGGTAATCCTAAAAAACAATTTAAAAAATAAAAACAAGCAGTAAAATAAAACACTGCACACACTTGCATTTTCTCTATCTCTTCTAAACACGAATCATCACGTCATGCAGATTCACTACAAGAAAAATAGTGTTTTGCGACACATAGATTGCGGCAGTTCCATAAAAACCGTCATTATTTGTAAGTTACGGCAGTTGCCACGACGGTTTTAGACAACCGCCGTTAAATTTTTAAAAAATTTAAAACATACTACGACGGTTTTGGATATCCGCCGTTAAATTTTTAAAAAATTTAAAACATATTACGACAGTTTTGGATAACCGCCGTTAAATTTGTAAAAAATTTTAAATATTTACGACGGTTGTATACGTAACCGCCTTGAAAAGATGGTTGCGACGGTTCAATTACTGCCTCCCCCCACAGAAATTAAAAAAAAAAAATATTTCCTTAAAAAATTAATTAGGGGAATCTTAAGAAATTAAAAAAAATTAATTTTATATATTATATTAATAATTTTTTATTTAATTATTTTTAACTATAAATTAAAAAAAACTATAAATTATAAATAAAACTTATATTATAAAATAAAATTTAGAAATTAATAAAATAAAATCAAACCTATATTAAACTCAAATTTATAAAATAAAATCAATAATATAAATTAGTAAAATAAAATGAAGTTTAAACTAAATTAATAAAAATAAATTAAAATTGAAGTAAAATTGAGTTTATAAAATAATATTTAAAAAGTAATCTTTAAAAATTTATTAAAAACCTATAAATTATTAAAAACTTAAATTATTTTAAACTCATAAATAAAATGTACTTATTTTATTAAATTAATTAAAAAATATAATTATAAAAATATATATAATTTTAAACTATAAATAAAAAAATTCAAAAAACCTAAATTTATAAATTTTATAAACTATCAAAATTTATTTAAACTATATTATAAATCTAAAAATCTAAAAATATAAGTATAAAAATATATATGATTTTAAACTATCAATTTTATAAAATAAAATCTAAATTATGAATTAATAAAATAAGGCATATGTGTTACAAATCCCTAAGGTTCAGCTCTTCCTCTCCAACTCCTCTTCCTCTCCAACTCACCGTTTCAGCTCTCTCTCTAACTCACCATTTCAGAAATCGCTAGGGTTCTCTCTCTCACTCATTCTGCGTTTCTTCTCTCCCTCTTTTTGGCTTTTTGATTTTGCTGTATTTTACACTTTGTTCAGGTGATTGAAGATACTATTCTGCGTTTCCTCTCTCCCTCTATTTTGAAATCGCTACGGTGGATATGGTTCAGGTTAGTAGCAGTGAGTTAGGTTACTTATAGTTTCAATTGAAGTGTTTAGGTTACTTATAGATTCTAAATATCAGAAAACTCCCTTTCCAGAGGTTGGTTCGTGAAATTGCTTAGGACTTCAAGGTAATATGTTGGTCTTTTGTGAGAATATGTGTTTGATTTTCTTGTTGCTTATGCTTTTTAATAGTTTTCTTTTTATGTTTTGCAGTTACACTATAATTATCTTTCTCGGGTACTAGAGTCTGCATTCATTGCCTTAGAAGGTCTTAACAAATAAGCATTTCTTTTGAACTGGTATGGTATTTCTTTTGTAGTTGTTGTTCTACTGCCTGTAGTTGCTTTTCTATATTTTTGCTGAAAAATCACATGAAAATTTAAAATTTTCATGTTCTATATAGAGTACAACTTTAAAAGTTGAAGACTCTTTGAACATTGAAGACTCTTGGTTGATCATGCAATGTTAGTCATGTTGGATACTTGTTATTAGAATTAACTCTGTCAGCTTCTGTTGTGTACTTGGCGAAATTCTAAATGTTGAAGCTATTAGACTTAATTTCTATTTCAGCTAGTCATTAATAATCTGTTAAAAGTGAATTGTTAGAAGTTGGATTTGAGTTAGTTTAATTATGTGCAATTCATTCTTAACTGTTAAGCTAGGTTTGAAAATATGTGATATCAGTTAGTGTTACGTACTGGTTATGCAGAATTTGTGAATGCTATTGTGAATGCTATTGTGGATATGTAAAAAAGACCTAGATTTACGATTCGGAAGGTTATAAAATTCGGGAGGCCTAACAACTCTTCCACCAATCTTATCTTTACAACAATCAATCGGTATACGTGCAACAGACTGAACCAAACATGAACTGCAATCTGATCCAGATAAATCAGGCGTACACTGAACAAGACCATATATAGTTTGATCATTAGGACCGCGCACACTCTCAGCAGCATATTTTAAACTAGAATCACCCAATGAAGCTTTCTTAGTCAAATCATCAAGCAGCTTGCAGACAGTTTCATTGAACACACTCAAATCAGTTACGTTATTTGGGTTGTTCGCATAATATGTCGGTCCTATTTCCATAAGCCTGAATATGTTTCGATCCGAATAACGCAACATGCATTTTTCATCTTGGTACCAACCAATTGCTTCTTTTCTGTTTGGACAAAGCTGTGTGAGATTGTTGGTTGAAGCTTTGAGGCAGTTAAGACACTCTGTTTTCTTAACATCGCCTCTGCAGAGTCCAATAGCGTTCAAAGTGTTTTCAGTTTAGTTTACTGCTTTTACACTTCATTAAACATTTGTTTTTGACCATTGTTTTGTGATCACTGATATGCTGTTTGAATGATGCTTATTTGTTATGCCTAAAGTAAATTGTTTATTGATTCTTATTTGTTATGCCTAAAGTATACGATGTCGTTGTGTTACATTTTCAATCACAATGCAGGCTATATGCCTCACATTGATAGAGTGATCCGGGCAGGAATTGTTCCTCGGCTTGTGACATTTTTTACAAGAGATGAGATGCCTCAACTGCAGGTTTGAATGTGTTTCTATCTTGTTCTATCTTTTTAGATTATTCAATGTGAATGTTTAGACCTCATTGACACTGCAACGTTATCTGCAGTCCATGGCAGCATGGACTCTGGCCAACATTGCCTCGGGGTTGTCCGAGCATACAAGAATGCTAACATATCATGTTATCATTGTTATTTTTAGGTTTCTCCACCTAAGATGGCGGTTAAACATGAACCTCAATTGATAAAAGAAACAGATGATATCTTGGATTTACACCTGGAGTTGGATATATTAAAGATAATTCTGAAGGAATAGAGGACTTCCCGTGGTATATAGGAGGAGAGAGCAACGCGCTTAAATCATGAAATTCTAATGGAAAAAGACAAGCTTTTGCAGGTAAACAAACAATTAGAAGATACAGATAATGAACTGAAAGTTGCTAAATCTGTAATTGAAGCTCTTGAATCACAACAAATTTTATCAATCAAAGAGATAGAAGACATGCAGAACAAGAACAACAATTATCTGGATCTTGTGAGGAAACAAGAGTGTGAGATCATTTCCTTGAAGAATCAACTTGCACCTAAAGGTTTAATAGACAGTTTATCTTCAAATCATCCAAAGGTTGATAATGAGTACCTCTTACAAGTAAGGTTCAGAAGGATGCATGATTCTCTTGAAAAAGCCAAGCAACTGAACATGTTTTACCAAAGTGACCGTGCACTCCAGATATCTAATGAGGAAGAAGAGGTTACAAGAGGTTACTAAACTAAAGAGGCATCTTAACGAGGTCACTAAACTAAAGAGGCAGCTTAACGAATTTATTGAAGAAAGGAAAGGGTAATTAAGTTTCAGACATTTTTCGTATTGATATCCGAATCTCAAATGTTAAACTACTGTTAGATTTTCTTTCTTACACACTCATTTGATTCTCTAACCTTACTAATCAAATGGTTGCAAGATATCGATAGAAAACAAACTGAGTTAGTAGCTGCACAGAGTGCATTGGAAAACCTTCGGCAACTAAAAAATGAAAATGAATTATTGAGGGTAGAAGTTTAAAGCTACATTTCTCTGTTTTTTTGGGTGCATTCATTCTCTTTTATATCTAATGGGCTAATGTTGCCGAACTCGTTTTGAGCAGATGAAAAATGCAAGTAAGATGAGTAAGGTAATGGAATTGGAGGAAGAAATCAAGAAGCTGTCGGGTCAGCAAAATCTTCAGCAGCGTATTCATCGTCATGCTAAAATTAAGGTAACATCATCTTGCACCTCCATTATTTTTGCAGGTGCTAAGTTCAATATCTTGACAAATTATTTATTAAAATTTGGCAAGGTATCTTTAATTTAATAGTTTGAATCCGATCACGAGATTGATGGTGTAATAATGCTACAGGAGGAAAACAACACATTAAAGATGCAGAATAAACAACTTAGTGCAAAGTTACGCCGGTCAAATCACTTCATGACACGTGTCCAAGAAGACATTGCTCGGCTTCGTGCTTCTACAGGATCAAAACAATATATTGATTTTGATCAGAAGCAACGCCTGAGGAAAAATGTGAAGGTTAGTTTTCTAACTAGTATGGCTATGTTGTACTCCAAATTGCTAAAGAAATGGATGCTTAAATATTGAGTGAATAATGTCAAGGGATGATGTTTTTAATCAAGGTGCACTCTCTCCATTATTGTCTATATTGTGGAGTACTACTTGTATAACAAAAAGTTCTACCTGGAAGATCGCTACATGGACTTTCTCAAACTTGTGCATAAGAAAGCCTCTTCCAATGCTTCTTGAACAGGTTGAGAAAAATTTGCACAAAATACTGCTTTTTTAGTAAATTTAGCATATGTTGCATATCTTCTCTTCTCTAACTCCTCTTATACTTTTCAGATGCCACCAGCATTGCCTGCCATTCGGGAACTCTTGTCGATGCAGGATGAAGAAATTATACTACACGGATGCCAGACTCTCTGCTGCCTTAATCAAAAGGAATCAATCGAATTGAACCAAGCTATCATTGATGCAAATGTTTGCCTAATACTTTTAGAGCTACTAGTGTAAGTTCTTGACAGATTGCAAAGCCTCTTGTGTCTTTTTTCGGTAGCATTGATACCCTCAGGGATGACTTATGCATGTTTTATTTTTCTCGTATGCATGAAATCCTGTTTATGATTTTATGCTAGCTTAAATATAAAAACTTTGTTATGATGTTAATAATGAATCCGAAACTATGATGAAAGCTTGCAGTTTGGTTTTTATTGTGGAAAGAATCTGTTAGCCTATTTGCAGAATTTATGTAATGACATTCAGTTGCAAGGTTTGTGATTGCTGTTATGGTGCCAACCTATTGGCAACTAGTTGAAATCCTAGACCAATTACGGTTTCAAGCTGATTAATTGTTAATGTTAGTGAAATGGTTAATTCTATTAGATGGAGTGAGTCAGTTAGTAACTTGAATTAGTTAGTTAGGGAAATGTTGTTTATGTATTGGATTTAATGAAGTCTGAAGTTGAGTTAGGAGAAAAGCAGAGTTAATTATGAACTCGGTTAGGCTTCAGTTATGAAGTCAGTTGGAAATTCTTTGTTATTGACAGTTGGAAGTTAGTTGCTGATGTTTTTGAAGTTGCTTAAAAGTTTAAATTTCTGTTGCAAGGTGGTGTTGTGCAATTGGTAGTCTAAACTTGCAGTAAGTTTTCATCGCTTAATGAAATGCTAATGTGAGGTCAAATGTATTTGGAAGTTAAATTGTTAAAGTTAGTAAAAAAAATGAAAACGAATTTTCCTTGTCATGAATGGTTTGTTGTGAACTGTTAGTGTGAACTTGGACTAGTCATGAGTCATTCTGTGACTTTTATGAACTGAACTGCTGATTGCCAACTGTTGGTGTACCTTGAAATGTTTCTTTTTTTTTTTATAGTGAAATTGTTGTGCGGATCACAATTCCATGCTGTTTTGAATGTGCTGTCGGATATGTTAGCCTTCAAAATAAGCGTTGTGGCGAGTTGTGAAGTGTTGCTGGCTGAAGCTTGGTTTTAGAAGCCTCCCTGTGAAATCTTGGTGAAGTGGATGCTGGTGTGAAATGTTTTATTTGATCTTCCCTATTGGTTTTTGTAGGTGAATTGAGGCAAGGTGGGAGTCCTATCATTGTAATTAAATGCACCGTTTTCAACAATAAGTATCTTCTCCACAAGGTAGTCTTCAAGCGAATCACTCAATGCATGGTTTGTGAGAAGGTTGTGCAGAAGAACAAAGCACCGTTCATGGATGAGCCCAATCTTCCCATCTTCATTAGAAGGGTTACAACCATCAGCATATTATCTTCAGAACAACAGCCGTGACAGTTAAGTAGGGAAAGCACAATAACAACGCCTCTACTGCTGAGTTTGCTGCAAGCATCAACAAAAAGAGAAGAATGTCATTCAGTAGAGAAGATGCATGTTTTAACATGGCTCAAAAGTTCTCTAGCAGCCTAAATTGGCATATTCTGATTGCTGGAGTTAGAAACTAAGGCAGCTGCCAGTGGTTATTCACATCCATCTGTAGATCCAACAGACCGCCCTGTCTTAGAAAAAAGATCTCCAAAAAGAGCCTCATCCACATGGTAAACTGCATTTTCAATTTCGGATGGCCCAACAACTTTTGCAAAACAAGAATGGGATCTTTCTGTTTTTTCCTTTGAATTAAGATGGCACCTGGTATGTATTTCCTTCGCACCTACTATGTATCTGAACTGCCATGAGAATTTGTTGTTTATTTTCTCTATTGTGTGTTTTTTTTAAGTGAATTTGTTGTGTATTTCCTCTATATGTGATTAACTGCCCCATTCTGTTCATAGTTCTACTAACAATTTTTTTTTAATTTTAAAAATAAATTACCTGCGGATTTACCTGTGGAAAGGAAATTTCCTATGGATTTACCTGCAGAAGTACCTGTGGAACAGAAAGTTACGACGGTTGGAACCATCGTAATCAACAATAAAACAAAAATAAAATGGAAAGTTACGACAGTTGATAACCATCGCAATATGCAGATTACGTCAGTTTCTTACCCGTAGTGATAGTTAACGACGGTTGGTGTGACGGTTTTGACAACCGACGTGATACGGCCTCGCGACACACGTTTCTGCGACAGTGCAGCAACCGTCGTGATTTGAAAATTACGGCGGTTTTAACCGTCGTAATCTGCCAAAATAACCGTCGTAATCTGCCAATTTTCTTGTAGTGATTGCTTGTTTTAAACCCAGTTGAAACATACGATCCGATGCCTTCTCCCGACTTTGAATTCCCGATATTTGGGGCTGAAGAAGAAGTTGACAACGAAATTCCAGAAGAGATCTCTCGACTACTCAGACAGGAGGAAAGGTCCATTGAACCTCACAAAGAGCCGTTGGAAACGGTAAACTTGGGTTCAGAAAAAGAGAGAAGAGAAATCAGGATTGGGGCACTGCTTAGTCCAATTGCCAAAGAGAGTTTGATAAAGCTTCTAAAAGAATTCCCCGATGTATTTGCTTGGTCCTATCAGGATATGCCAGGATTGGATACCAGCATCGTGGAACGTCACTTACCGTTAAAGTCGGAATGTCCGCCGGTAAAGCAAAGGTTGAGAGGGACTCACCTGGACATGGTCATCAAAATCAAAGAGGAGATACAGAAACAGATTGACGCGAGTTTTCTCGCTAAATCTGAATATCCTCAATGGTTAGCCAACATCGTACCCGTTCCCAAAAAGGACGGAAAAGTCAGAATGTGTGTCGATTACAGGGATCTGAACAAGGCAAGTCCAAAGGACGACTTTCCTTTACCACACATTGACATGCTGGTAGACAATACAGCAAAGTTCAAAGTTTTCTCCTTCATGGATGGATTCTCGGGCTATAACCAGATCAAAATGGCGCCAAAAGACATGGAGAAAACTTCGTTCATCACCCCATGGGGTACCTTTTGTTACAAGGTAATGCCGTTCGGTTTGAAGAATGTCGGGGCAACCTATCAAAGGGCCATGACAACTCTTTTTCATGACATGATACACAAAGAGATAGAGGTATATGTCGATGATATGATTGCAAAATCTAGAATAGAAGAGGAGCATGTGACCCACCTGTCAAAATTATTCGAGCGTTTACGAAAGTACAAACTCCGCTTAAATCCCAACAAGTGCACCTTCGGTATCCGTTCAGGGAAACTCTTAGGGTTCATCGTCAGCCAGAGAGGAATTGAGGTTGATCATGACAAGGTCAAGGCCATTCAAGAAATGCCTTCTCTGAAAACTGAAAAACAAGTCAGAGGATTCTTGGGATGTTTGAACTACATCTCCAGATTCATATTCCTTATGACCGCCACATGTGCGCCGATTTTCAAATTACTCAAGAAGAACCAGGATTGCGTTTGGTCAGAAGATTGCCAAATTGCCTTCGACAGTATCAAGGAATACCTGATGAATCCACCGATTCTATCACCTCCAGTGGAAGGAAGACCACTGATCATTTACCTCAAAGTTCTAGAGGACTCAATGGGATGTGTACTTGGCCAACAAGACGAAACCAAAAGGAAGGAGTTTGCCATCTACTATCTGAGCAAGAAGTTCACCGACTGCGAGACTCGGTACACGATGCTTGAGAAAACTTGTTGCGCTTTGGCTTGGGTAGCCAAACGTCTTCGCCAATACATGATTCATCATACTACTTGGTTGGTTTCTGAGATGGATCCAATCAAGTATGTCTTCGAAAAGCCTGCTCTCACGGGAAGAATTTCCCGTTGACAGATGTTATTATCAGAATATGACATAGAGTACCACGCTCAGAAAGCCATTAAAGGAAGTATTTTAGCCGATCATTTGGCTCATCAACCGATTGCCGATCAAGAATCAACTGGATTTGACTTCCCAGACGAAGATGTCATGTATCTAAAGATGAAAGATTGCGATGAACCGTTAGCCAGTGAAGGACCAGAACCAGGTTTCCAATGGGGACTTATCTTTGACGGAGCAGTTAATCATTATGGAAACGGAATTGGGGCAATCATTGTTACCCCTCAGGGTACCCACATTCCTTTCACTGCCAGACTTACGTTCAAATGTACGAACAAGGAGGCCGAATACGAAGCTTGTATTATGGGTCTCGAAGAAGCAATTGATTTAAGGATCAAAAACTTGGACGTATACGGCGATTCAACCTTGGTTATCAATTAGATAAAAGGAGATTGGAACACATACCAATCAGGACTGATTCCTTACAAGGACTACGCAAGAAGGTTGCTACCTTTCTTCAACAGAGTTGAGTTTCATCATATCCCTCGTGATGAGAATCACATGGCTGATGCATTAGCCACTATCTCTTCTATGATTAGTGTAGGTCAATGGAATGCCATACCTAAGATCGACGTAATGCGCCTTGAAAGGCCCGCTTACATCTTCACGATCGAAGCAGTCATAGACGATAAACCTTGGTATCACGATATCAAATGTTTCCTTCAGAAACAAGAGTACCCACCTGGGGCACTAAGAAAGGATAGAAAAACCCTCAGAAGATTGGCTGGAAACTTCTTCCTGAGCGGTGACACTCTCTATAAGAGAAATTTTGACTTGGTTTTGCTCTGATGCGTAGACAGATCAGAAGCAGACATGCTTATGAAAGAAATTCATGAAGGATCCTTTAGCACTCATGCCAATGGACACGCAATGGCGAGAAAAATTTTAAGAGCAGGGTACTACTGGTTGACCATGGAATCCGACTGCTACAAGTACATGAGGAGGTGTCACAAGTGTCAAATATACTCCGACAAAATTCATGTACCGCCATCACATCTCAAAGTTCTTTCTTCCCCGTGGCCTTTTTCCATATGGGGAATCGACATGATTGGCTTGATCGAACCTAAGGCTTCAAACGGACATCGGTTCATTCTAGTAGCCATTGACTACTTCACCAAGTGGGTTGAAGCAGCATCATACGCCAATGTAACCCGACAAGTGGTGGTCCGATTTATCAAAAACAATATCATTTGCCGTTATGGTGTTCCAAGCCAGATCATTACTGATAATGGATCTAACTTGAACAATAAGATGATGAAAGAGTTGTGCGTTGAGTTCAAGATTGAACACCATAACTCATCTCCCTACTGACCCAAGATGAACGGAGCGGTAGAAGCGGCTAACAAGTACATCAAGAAGATTGTTCAGAAGATGGTTGTAACCTACAAAGACTGGCACGAAATGCTACCCTTTGCTCTTCACGGTTATCGAACATCTGTCCGCACTTCAACAGGGGCAACCCCTTTCTCTCTAGTATATGGTATGGAGGCAGTTCTCCCCATAGAAGTAGAGATCCCATCAATCCAGGTATTGATGGAAGCTAAGCTTTCAGAAGCTGAATGGTGTCAAAGTCGACACGACGAATTAAACCTGATCGAAGAGAAGCGAATCACGGCACTATGCCACGGTCAGTTATATCAGCAGAGAATGAAAAAGGCGTTTGACAAAAAGGTCCGACCACGTGTCTTCAAAAAAGGAGACCTCGTGCTCAAGAAGATACAATCGTTTCTCGCTGACTCTCGGGGCAAATGGACCCCAAATTATGATGGTCCCTATGTGGTCACGAAAGCTTTCTCAGGCGGTGCCTTGAGACTTGCAACCATGGACGGAGAGGAATTTTCCTACCCTACGAATGTTGATGTAGTCAAGAAATACTTCGCCTAAACTAAAAAAAAACGTCTCGGTGGATTGAAAACCCGAAAGGGCGGTCCAGGAAAAAGTTAGAGACATGAAAAAAATCATCCCGATGGATTGGAAACCTCATAGTACAATCCAGGAAAAAATTAGGGATAATGGCAAGTAACTATGTTCAATAGAGGCAAACCCCTCAGCCGCAGTTACATTATCCATCGGAGGAAAACTCTAGTCCAGGTCATCTTCGACAAAAGCTCAGGATGTCCCGAATTCAAAGTTGGTAGAAGGATAGTGGTCATTATGTTTCAACGTAGCCCTTTTCCCTATAAATTGCCATTTTCAAACTTTGTATATACTCTTTGGAATCACGCGTTTGGCTGATCTCCATCTTGTCAATAAAATTTGAGCCCTTGTGCTTTTGTTTGTAGTTCTTATTTGTTTTAGCTTTACAGAATGACATTTTAACATGCTCAACGATTCATGAAATAAAACAAAAATGAATTTACTTGTTAAAACTTTTTCTGCTTTTAAAATAAATATGGCAATTTCTTTTGACTGTCGAACATCAAAAGAACATCAATCGCTTCTCCAGAAGTAAGCGAACTTCCAAGTGCAGAATCAAAGTACTCCTTCTAACCCAGTACGCCTGAATGAAGGGATCAACTATTTCAGAGACCTTGTTTCGTCTGACACGCCTCGGCCGAGTTCTTATTTCCTAAGCCTGATCAACGGTATTCCCCGCAGGGATTATCTCTCCTAAGCAAGGCATAATTGCTATCTTGAACCAAGTGATACCTTTCATCTCCCGCGATGGCCGAGTATCCAGTCATGCTCATCTATTAGTCTGTATGTCGCGTCAGTTTTGTCAGCATAAACATACATACATCATGCATTATTGATTTATATTCATATTCATATTGCATCACTATCACTCTAGTCGGTCTTATCCCCTAGTGATAAAAGTCCTCTCAATCAAGTTGTCAGTTCTTGCCTCGTCAGGAAATGCTGCGTCTGAACAATCTCGCCTCCAGTGTATCTCTGGATTAGAGTCAGCACTCGACCACTTTGATAACTTGAACCTCTGAAGAACCAGAGAACTCTCGACAAATGTCACTCTTCGCCATTGAAGATGATATCCTTGCTTTCCCAGATTAAAGAAAAATCCCCAGAGAAAGCCTCTTAAGCAGAGATTTGGCAGTACAGCTACCTTTCCCTGAAATACCGCTGATGAAAAGGTCATTGGCACCTTAAAATTGGAGCCCATCATATGGCATTTCTCCGGGAAGATCCCGAGAAAAGTATGATGTAAGACCCCAAGCAGAAGCAGTCTCTCAAGAGACTCATTTTCCCCATATAGAGTCGATAAATGGCGTCTCCAACAGAGAAGTTTGTGCACCTCTACAGCTCAGACGACTGGGTTCCCCAGCAAGTCTGGTATCATAAATTTTTCCATCAAATGGCATCTCCCCAGGAAAATTCGGCGAGAAGTTTGAGGAAAACCGCTACGAATAGTGTCCCTTGTCAATAAAGTTTATTGACAAAAGAAGCTTAGACCAGTTCCTTGGTAGGAAACCAGGATCGAGGGGAAGTTTACATCAGAAACTAAGACCAGTTCCTTGGTAGGAAACCAGGATTGAGGGGAAGTTTACATCAGAAACTAAGACCAGTTCCTTGGTAGGAAACCAGGATCGAGGGGAAGTTTAAATCAGAAACTTAGACCAGTTCCTTGGTAGGAAACCAGGATTGAGGGGAATTTTACCTTTTCTAAGCGTCATTGCTTAGCGAAAGAAGATGAATGCGTGAATTACCATTCATAAATGCCGTCAAAATTTTGGATATTCCGATATTTAATCCTCTTGCACCCCGAATGCCCGAATACCTTCGTCATTCACACCTTCGTGTCCAAGAAGATTAAATAGGGGCATCTGTCATACCCCAAATTTTAACCACTAAGATTTCCCATCATTGTGCAAATCATCATCACAATATGGATGAACCATCATGCCTCATCAAATGCCTCAAGGGTTGTTGATCATTCACTACAATCAGAATTAGGGTTTTAAGCCCTCTCAGAGCCTTAGACAAAGGATCAATCAAGGAATGACATGATCTTTAACTTGTCTAGCCTCTAACATATCCACAATGGATCAAAAGGACTCCCACTTCAAGGATTAAGCACAAGGCTGCTCCCTTCTAGGTGGATCAAGTCTCAAGATCGACAGTGTTACCAAATTAGGATTCTGGTCGACCAGGGCCTCCAAATGGAAATTTTTCATCAGGGCACAAGCCAATGATCCAAAACATAACCTAATATACTTCATGGGACCTCATAGACCCAATCATCAAGTCAATTTTGCCTCAGGGGATGCATTCATCAAAAATCAGGAATTAGGGTTTCTTGACCTAATTCACCCCTAAGGTGACTTTTAGGGAAAATCATGAGCCAAGACCTCAAGAGAGGGTTTGAGGGTCTTTAATGAACTATATTGATCCATTTGGAACAATGGATTAATCCAAGAAGCTTGAGCAACAAGTCTCAATTTCATCTGCACCACAATTAGGGTTTCGCGGGAAAAGTCAACTGTAACTTTGACTTTTGACCAGGACATACTCCCAAGCCCTAAGACATAATTAAATATATCCTATGACACCCATGGAACATGTCCATCAAGTTTGATTTAGGTCAAGGACATGATTTCCTGAAGAATTGCACAGTTTGGAATTCTTCTAATAAAAAGTCAACTGTGCACAAAAGTCAACTTTGACTTTTTGAGATTTTTCACCAAAATGGATTTTAATCCTAAAATTATGTTAATGTATGATTTGAATCATCATTCATCAAGAAAAATCAAAGAAATTGGGATAACTTGTAAAAGGGGGTAACCATAAAAACTTAGAAAAATTTCTAAGTTATGGAAAAAGTGACACTAATGTGCCAACTTTGGAGGACCATAACTCCTAAACCATAAGGCCATTGTTCCCCATTCAAAGCTTGATTTGTAGATCTCATTGCCCTCTACAAAAGCTTCATACTGACCTATGTCCAAATTCCTCATGGATTTTGAGTTATGGAGTGATCAAAATCAAGAAAAGTCACTTTGTTCCAACACTTAGTGAAAATTTCACTAAGTCAGATTTTGCCTTACTTTTTTCCAAATGTAGGGGGATTTTTCACTTGGATTCAAAAGAGATCAAAACCAAACATATTCAAACAGTTGTTGTACCATGTAAGGGCTTTCCAAAATGACCAAGAACATTACCAAATTCAATTTGAGTCATGAGATATAACATTGGCAAGTTGCCTTGTTGAAATCTGTCAAGGCAAGGCAGATTTTGCATTTTTGCTCGATTTGCCAAAATCAGCCAAATCCAAATGCTCCTATCCACTTGGACACCTCTGAGGATTGAATCTAAAGGGGACAATCATTGAGCCAAGCCTCCAAAGTCTTTGGAACAAGAAATAACATGTTGAACCTAGAATTGCCAAAATAGGGACAAGACTCCAATTTTGGATTGGAGCATTCAATGGAGGCATCAAGGTGGCATGGACTGAGCCATTCTCAACTGAAATCAGTCAAGACTTATCCAAGACCAAGGGAACCAGCAGCCTGTGCCCTAACCTCTAGTCAATGGCTAGAGGAGACTTGGATTTTCATTTGCCAACATTGGCCAAACCTACTCAGCAGTTGCCATTCACTATTCCTTGCAAAACAAACTTGCTCTACTATAAATAGAGCTCAATTGTGATCAGTTTAAGTACACCAAAGCCATCAAACAGATGCTTTCCTCAAAATCTCTTCTTTCACTCCAATTTTGCCTTCTAAGGCAAGTCACTATCGGGTTTTGAGTTTGAGAGCTTTTCCAACCAAACCAATCACACACACACCTCACATACATCATATAGAAGTGATCCAAACACTCACATAACATCTGGAACATAGATTTCACAAAATCACCAGCCAATTGCTCAAGTTCTTGACAGATTTTCAATTGGGGTACCATCTCAAGTTCCAGATCATTTCAATCCATTCTAAGCATTCATACACACTCCATGGCACCTAAGGAAGCTATCCAGATCATTGGAACCTAGCTGTAACACCTCCAACACAAATCACGATCACCAACTGCAAGTGGTAAGCATGAGCTCTTCTAACTCTATGATCCATGCAATTTTTGCTGCACAATAATTTGGCCATATGTTCATAATCATGCATGGAATGTTTCCCCTCAATTAATTGCATTGTTTGAACCGTGTATCAAAAATCCTAGCCTTCATGCAGAAATTAGGGTTCTTGAGGATTTTTCATGATTTCTTGTTATATGTTTAACTTAAATGAAATTAAATACCATAGACATGATCGTGAGGTTGAAACGAGTTGATTGGTATGTGGATTGCATGATATAATCAAGTATTCAGTGAGATTGGAGAGAAAATGCAAATCTGGGCAAACCCAGAACACGCGCGTGTTCTTGGTGTGTTCTTGGCGCCATTTTTTGAAAATTCAAATATTTGAATTTTGTGATTTTATTTAATTGATTAAAAAATTAATTTCTCTCTGAGTTTTAATGATTTTGAGTTGATTCCTTTTTTAATAATTCACAAAAATGTTAAAATATTTTATTTTCCCAAAAAAATCCCAAAAATATTATTTATTTTATATAATTGATATTTTTGCAAAGAATTAATGTTTTAATTGTTTTTAACATTTAAAATATTTTTTCCACCTTGATTTTGCAACTTTTAATGCCTTCTAATTATTTTGTAGGTCAATACTTAATTTTTGAAGCATTAATCCAAGATCACAATTTGTTTTCCATATGTTAAACAATTTTGATCATTTTAATTGAATTTTTATTCAATTAATACACATTTTGAAAACAAATTAGGGTTTTTGGATTAATTCAACCCTCATAAATCATTTTCAAAATACTTTGGGCCTCTAATAGAGTGTAAGACCCAATCCTTTTTTGACCAAATCATTTTTTGGGCCTCAGTGTATTGTATAAGTTCCGATACCGTCAAAAACAAACGGCGCGATCGTCGTCTTTTGAAAAAATAACCTTGGGCATCTCCTTGAGCTATAAGACCCATTCAAAATTTTTTGGCCTCTAATAGAGTGTAAGACCCAATCCCCTTTTAACCAAAACATTTTGGGCCTCAGATATTGTATAAGCCCCTCTCTACGTTAAAAGAAAACCTCGGCGTGATCGCCAATTCAAAATCAAAATCAACCGGGCCTACCCTCGAGTAGTAAGACCCATTTCTAAAATAACCTTGGGCCTCTTAAGAGAGTGTAAGACCCATCCCTTTTGTACAGAAAACCTTTTGGGCCTCAGTCACTTGTATAAGTCCCTCTGTACAAAAACAACAGTGCGCTCACTAATAAAACCCTGGGCCTCTCCTTGAGCTGTAAGCCCCAAATATTTCTTTTCAAAGCACTTTCTCCTTTGATTTTTAATATACTGTTGTTTTCAATATGTCTTTGTTGAACAACTAACCAAACAGCATGGAAGCTCTACAACCGAGTAAGTGTTTATACGCTTTCATTTACCGCTTTCATATGCATATAACTGTATTGTGGGGCTGTTTCGCTGTAAGTCTTCTTTCATAAACTCATATCAACTGTGTAATAATAGTATAGATATTTAGAGTTTCCCCGACAACTACGTCTAGCATTAAGCCTGTTGATCACTCTTAAATAGTCAAAACTAGATCCCCATAGGATTACCAGATACAGTCTTCCCTCCTCTTGGGGTTAAACAATATGGAGATATGAAAGGCAGCATTCTCGGTGAACCCTTTTATAGACTGTCACTCGTAGAAGTTGTCAAAGAAACTCTACTCCCCAGAGATGATCTTTTCTCCGTGAATGGCATCTCTTGAGTTTCTTCCAAATTCTCGGACTCTCCTGGCTTGATCTATTCTCGGTGAATGACATGTCTTGAATTTCTAGGGGTTTGGGGACCCACAGGATTCTTAAAAGCACTTGTCAAGAAACTCTACTCCCCAGAGATGATCTTTTCTCCGTGAATGGCATCTCTTGAATTTCTTCCAAATTCTCGGACTTTCCTGGCTTGATCTATTCCTTGTGAATAGCCTGTCTTGAATTTCTCGGGGTTTGGGGACCCATCGGCTTCTTAAAAACATCGGCCTCCTCTTAGGCATCGTACAAGGACCCACAGGCTTCCTAAAAGCACCCCCGCCTCCTCTTGGGCTTAGTACAAGGACCTCTCGGCTTCTTAGAAGTATTCACAGCCTCCTCTTAGGCTTCGTATAATGATCTCTTCCTCCGAGAATGATAGCCTCCTCTTGGGCTTCGTACAAGGACCCGTTGGCTTCTTAAAACTTTCCAGCCTCCTCTTGGGCTTCGTACAAATTGTCCCGACGACCTCCTAGAGGTATAGGAACAGAACCTAGTCATCTGCATAGAACAGTCCTTTCAAAGAGTCTACTACTATTTCTCAAAGCATAGTACAAAAGATGAAACTCTAAACTTGGACAGTCTAATCTCCTTGAGTCTCAAAGACATTCTCAAGTGACCCCTTCGTTAAATAGGAAGAAAACTCGCAGACTCAGACAGTCTCAATACCCTTTGGATTTCCCATTTCCTTAAAGAACGGGAATAAACCTGATCCTCGAATCAAATCCTTGAGTACAACATTGCTCATATAAGAACTGAATTTCTCTTTTAAAATCAGCATACTGGACCTGTCACTTAACTGAAACAGTGCCATAGCCTCCTCTTAGGCTTCGTATAATGATCTCTTCCTCAAGGAACGATAGCCTCCTCTTGGGCTTTGCACAATGATTCTCCCCAGCGGAGCTAACATTTTTTAGCCTCCATCTCGGGCTTTGTACGAGATACAAAAGACTCCCTCGTTGAGTCAAACAACGTTTCGCCTCCATCTCGGGCTTTGTACGAGATACAAAAACTCTCTTATTGAGTCAAATAGCCTCCATCTCAGGCTTTATACGAGATACCAAAAGATTCCCTCGTTGAGTCAAAACCTTTTAGCCTCTCTCTCAGGCTTTGTACGAGACACATATTAGCCTCCTCTTAGGCTTTGTATAAGAAAACCACTGGTTGATCCAATCAACCTTTTAGCGTCAAAACTGTGCCTCGTTCACAGTACACAAACATCAACAACTCCTTCCCCTTCATCTAATCACTGTAAGCGGCAAGCCTCTGGATCATCTACATCCATGCCACTGTCCCTCTTTTAGCATGAGAAATTCCTAAGGAAAGATAGCATTGCTCTACACTGAGTTAAAGTCTTCTCCTTCAGGTTAAAATCCCCTATAAATGAAATTATGGCATTTCCGGATTTACACATCCCGGTTAAAGTAATTCTCCTTTATAAACAGTTGTGACATACAACCCCCTCTTTAGAGATGACAAATTCTCTATAAAGTCAACACCCTTTTAGCTTCACATCTTGGGCTTTGAATAAGATACAAATAGACTCTTTAGCTTCATATCTTGGGCTTTGAACAAGATACAAATCACCTTTTTCTTCACGTCTTGGGCTTTGAACAAGACGCCAAAACAACCATTTCCTCCCATAGAATAGGAGGAACTACGAACGCTCTGATTTCCCTGTTTCGGTAAACGGGAATACGTAGGCATAAGATTGAAAGAAAAATCTTAGCGAGCACACTAAACAAAAACCCAAAATCCCATACTTTCATCTATCCTAAACATCCTAACTGATAGCCTAAAGCACCCATTGTCAACAAAATAACCTAGGAGAGACCCCGAATCTTTGTAGCATCTGTAACCTAACAGACCGCTGTTTAACCTCAGTATGCAAGCAGGGTTAGTTGGAGACATCTATTTCCCTTCCTTCATCAGCTTTAATAGGATAAAAAATGAATCGAGTTGTAGTACCAGAGTGATTGTGCTTCGCAACCACATCCAAAAATCACTCGCTACAATAAGCTCGTAGACAATTCTGCAGGTTTCAAACTCTTATCCTTCATGGACGCCTACTCGGGATACAACCAAATTCCCATGGCCAAAAAGGACAAGAAATACACTGCGTTCATGACCTCGTCGGGGAACTACTACTACAACATAATGCACTTCGGTGTGAAAAACGTTGGGGCCACGTACCAGCGTATGATGAACAAGGTCTTTCGATCAGAGATTGGAGTCATGCTCGAAGTGTACATGGACGACATGATCGTGAAGTCCCAAGAGGAATCCAATCACATGGTCCACTTGCAAAAGGTCTTTGACCAAGCGAGAAAATGCAAAATGCGTTTTAACCCAGAAAAATGCACCTTCGGCGTGCAGGCAGGGAAATTCCTCGGCTTCTACCTCACCGAAAGGGAGATAAAGGCCAACCCTGACAAATGTCACGCATTTGCTAAATTTCCCACATCTAGGTCGAAGAAGTCCATACAATCCCTCAACGGGATGCACACTTCACTTTCTCGCTTCGTGGCCAAGTCTGCCCAACACGCTTAGTCCTTCTTTAAACTTCAGCGAAAAGAAGCCACATTCGAATGGACAGAGGAATGTGAGCAGGCTCTGCTCCACCTCAAGCGAGCCTTATCTGAACCCATCGTTCTGTCACGACCAGATAGCGGGGAGACGTTGTACCTATACCTCTCGTCACTAGCGAAGCCACTAGCACTGTCCTAATTCGTGAAACACCCGACGGGCAAAAACCCATATATTTCACGAGAAAGGCCTTACAAAGGCCAGAACTTAGGTACCAGCAGATCGAGAAGGTCGCCCTCGCCCTCATCATTGCAATGAGGAGATTAAGGCATTACTTTCTAGCCCACACCATAGTGGTGCAAACAGACCAGCCCGTAAGACAACTGCTTAGCCGGCCAGACATGGCCGACAGAATGCTCATGGTCTTTGGAGTTATCAGAGTTTGACATCCACTAAGAGGGCAGGAAGGCCCTCAAGGCGCAAGTCCTGGCCGATTTTGTGGCTGAAATGACGCCTCCAGCATCCCCGTCTAGCGGGGCACACAAATGGACCATCTTCGTCGACGGAGCATCCAGCTTCATGGGCAGTGGCGCCGATATCATCCTTCAGAACAAAGAAGAAATCCTAATTGAAGTATCTCTAGTCCTGTTCTTTCCCACACCAAACAATCAAGCCGAGTATGAGGCATTCCTCGCAGGCTTACGGTTGGCCGAAGACTTTGGCGCCAAGGAAGTAAAGATCTTCATAGATTTCAGCCTCATAGCATCCCAAGTACGAAGAGAGTACCAAGCCAAAAATGATCACCTGGTTGAGCACCTGACACTGGTGAAGGAAAGGATAACTAAGTTCGACACGTGGGAAGTCCAGCATATCCCCCGCGAATGAAACACTCGAGCGAATATCCTATCGAAACTGGCTAGCACCAGAAACAAAGATGGCAATAAATCCGTTATATAAGAGATACTCTCCCGCCCAAGTATTGACAAATCATCAGGGCTAAATGACATCAACGCCATTGGCGACAGCCGCTGCTAGATGACCCCGGTATAAAATTACCTCACTACAAGTGAGCTTCCTGAGGACAGTAAGGAGGCCAGCATGACCAAGCGAAGGGCTTGCTCATACGTCCTGGTCGATGACAAACTCTATCGACGAGGATTTTCCATTCCCCTCCTGAAATGCGTTGAGGTGAACAAGGTCCACGAAGTTCTCCAAGAAATTCACAATGGTATCAACGCGCAACACTTGGGAGGAAGATCATTAGCACGAAAGGCCCTGCGAGCAGGTACTATTGGCCGACCATGCATCACAACGCCAAGGAGCATGTCCAAAAATGTGACCGATGCCAATGCCACGGGGACATGCACTTGGCGCCCCTAATGAGTTGAAGACTCGTTCCTCGCCATGGCCCTTCACCTGGTGGGGGATGGACATCCTCAGTCCCTTCACAATAGGGTCCTACCAAAATAAATTCTTGATCTTGGCCGTTGATTACTTTATAAAGTGGATCAAAGTCGAAGCTCTCGCCAAGATCACAGCCTTCAACATACTTTGTTTCTACAAAAGAAAAATCCTTGCACGATTCGGGGTACCCCCGGCCATTGTGACTGACAATGGAACCAAATTCACGGACAAGAAGTTTCAAGACTTCGTCGCCAAATTAGGCACAAAGCAACACTTCACTTCTGTCGAGCACCCCCAGACTAATGGGCAAGCAGAGGCCACGAACAGGGTGATCCTTCGAGGGCTAGAACTAAGGCTAGAAGAAGCCAAAAAGAGATGGGTTGAGGAGCTACATAGTTTGCTCTAGGCCTATAGAACAACCCCACACTCCACCACCGGGGAAACTACCTTCCGACTAGCCTATGGAACCGAGGTAGTGATACCGGTGGAGATCAGGGAACCTTCTAGATGATCAGAAGCTCCTCTTGATGAAGAGTTGAATGACGAGGCTCTAAGAGAAGAGCTCGACTTGGTCGAAGAGATTCGATCGGGGGCAGCTCTCCGTGAAGCTTCGCTGAAACAGAAAATAACCTTGCGCCACGATGCTAAAGTCGTGAAACCCGACTTCCCAGTTGTTAGCCTGGTCCTACGCAGAAATAAAAAAGATTCACGCCAGGGTAAGCTGGCCGCAAAATGGGAGGGACCATACATGGTCAAATCAAGAACAGTCATTGGAGCCTACTACCTAGAAACGCTGGACGGAGAACCATTTGCTCGACCATGGAACGCTGAAAAGCTCAAACAATATTACAGTTAGGACCAGCCACTAGTTCGGACTAACTGCCGACGAGATCACCCTACTGCAGGGAGACTGCTCGGCCACAGGACCGTGCCTCGGTGCAAGCGTGATCCTTAACTCTACAACGCCGGCCAATTTCTGCTTATGGGACGAGCAGACTCTATGCCCAACGGGGATACCTCAATCGAGCTTCGTCGTTGCCGCACTAACATGGCAAGACACCCAGCTCGCGGTGGGAATAGTCTTAGCCCTGTGGGATCAAGACCTCAACCAAGATCCTAGTCCCATCACCGGCGAGAACATTTCGCCTCCTCGACGAGTCCCCCAAACTGTCGAGCGTAACAATAACGAGTCGAGCAAACGTCCATACTTAGCATTAAAATGTCAAAGTATGCACAAATAGAATGCAACGCATATAATATCAAATGCAAAAATATTTATGTAATATGGACACAAGGCCAGAATTGTCAATATTACAAAAGGGGTTATGCCCGACAAACGATTACAAATCAAATGGCACGCAGGCCAACAAAATACACAAGTACAAGAAAAAAGAAAGCTACTCTGCATCAGTGGGGAGCTCAGGAGAAACCACCTGCCCGTCGACGACCATGTTTAGAACACACATCCCTTCGGTCAGTAGCTGGACATCAGAATTGAGAGCTTTCATCTACTCCACTGCAGCATTGAATCTGAACTTAGCCGCTCCCAAGTTGTCCTGCTCGAGGATGCAAATTCTCTCGATCAGGTCCCTCGGGGTCTTCATGGCTTTCTCATCCTCGGTCTCATCCTGACCGATCGCCGACGAGCCCTCCAGCTCGGCTACCTTCGCCTTCAGGATGACTTTCTCTTCCGTCACCCTTGTCACCTCCCCTTTCATCTGGGTCACTTCCTTCTGGAGTGCGATCTTTGCCTCCAGGCTGCCTTCGAGCTTTGTCAGCCTGTTATGTATCTCAACATTCTCCAACTCGAGGTCAGTGATCTTGGCCTGCACCCTCTTGAGATCCGTGAGCAGAACCGTCTCCGCATCCCCGAGGGCCAGCGCCCCCTCAGCACTCTCATAACAGCGACCACATCTTGGCAGAGAAGCTTCCTCTTCACCTTAGGGTCGACGGACAGAATGGTCGATGCCTCAAGGTCGGGGACAACAACAGAGCCTTCCCCATCAAATAATTTACCTTGAAGATAACACGAAGAAAGTAAAAATTTGTCCCCGATAAAATTGCTCAAACCACCAGCTGGGGAAGAGTCAATATCGTCCCGCTTCCTCTTGTTTGTTGTGTCCGAAGTATGAGGGTTCGATGTGGTGCCCAGCATGGAGGCGATGTCGCCCACAAACTTCTCCAGCGTTGCTTGCTGCTTGGCAGAGTCGGCCTTAGGCACCACCGCCTTCTTGAGGTTTTTGGCCACTGCGGACCTGACCAGACGCTCCCTAATGTTCGACGTCTTCCCTGTAAAAATAAAAGGGGGATTAGCACATAATGCAAGACATTAAAAAATACGGTCAAAAAGATAATCTATATCGAGGAGCTCAAATGCGACGTCCTCAATTTTGCATTCAAGGAGGGCCTTGGTATTTATATAGCGAGCCGCCCGAGCAGGCGCTCCATCCTCCCCGTACAGTTCCTTGCCGTCCCTATCCAATATGAAGGCCGGGCTGAAACTCTCTACATAGGCATACAATGCCCAGAAAGACTCCTTGTCCCCGTCACATAACTGCTCATGCTTGACCAGAAACTGATCGATCCTATATCTAAAGTGGGCATACACCTATTCCAGCAGAAACTTAGAAACCACCCTCGTTACCTCCCGATCATCAACCTCCACGGTTTCCATAATGGCCAGAGACTCCTTGGTCACCTCTGAGACGGGCTTCACGACCAGGAACTTATACTTGAAGTTTCTGACAGACACTGAATACGGCCAGAAGAGCCTGCCCTGCTACTTAAAGGACACCCAACTTTGCTTCGGGCCTGTCGTGCTCCTTTGAATTTGAAATATGCATAAGAAAAGATCCACTTTGGCCCTGACCTTCAGGTATTCGCAAACCAGCTCAAAGGCCCCGATAAACGCCAGAGCGTTCGGATGTAGTTGGGCAGGACACAATTCTAGATAACAGAAGATGCCCTCTTGAAAGTTGGTGAAGGGCAGACGATACCCCGCCTCCACGAAGGCAAATTCATACATGTGGAATCTCATCCCCGGATACACTGAACATATTCGGTCAGCCTCGGTGGGGCAAAGAGCTTTCCAGTTTGCGAGCGCATCCTCTGCCTGATCTTTAAGGTAAGGAAACTAACGAGCCTCATCTTCAGTAAAATTCAATCTTGTTGACATTGGCTCTTGGGCGATCCAGTCGATATCTCACTCAGCCATACGGACGTTAGTATGCTCGATGGGTTGCTCTACCTCCCCATTAACATCCCCAACATCGGGGACGACTCCCTCGTTTCTATCAGCCATTTCACCTGAGATGCAGAGGAAGCAAAAGTGAATTCGACAACAAAGATTAAATCCACCATTCCACCACTAATCAAGTGAAAGGGAGAGGAATAAGTCGAGGACACCCTCAAGCCCTAGTTGACAGAACCGGGACGCAATGACATCCTTCTCCCCGTAAAACGGGGATGAGTCTCCGCGACTCTACGAAAGGATTTCACGAGGACGAGTTCCTCGACAAAACAAAACTTGTCAAATGCACAAAAATCAATTCTCGTGTCGAGAGGGCCTAATGCCCGACTATAAACTTAATGCTAACCTAACCAGAAATCTAGGAAGATCTACATAGTCATACGCTATGTTCAAAGACATTCATCCTAGGTTCTTCATGTTCTTTATGAATTTTCCAGAAAATTCACGTGTTCATCGAAGAACACATGAACATTCAACCGGAAAGTTCATGAGTCACCGAAAAATTCATACCAATTTCCAGAAAACGAAGAACATCCTAGAAATAACCATGAAAGATGAAAAACTTACTTGATTTTAGAGGTTGAAGATGAAGGTCTGGGCGTGGGCGATGAAGATCGACGGCGGCAAAGATGAACTTCGGCGAAAGGACGAGTTGCAGAGCAAAGGGGTTTGAGGAGAGAAATTTGCGTGAAGTGTGCAAATGAATCCTCGTTCCCCCCTTTTATAAGCAGTTGCTCGCTTGGGGAAGTGCAAAGGCCATCATAGCCTAGACCCCCTAGGCCTGACAGAAATTAATTACACCATCACGGGTCAGAAGAGAATCCTCGTTTGGCATTCCCAAGGCTAAACATTGCATTCCCCAAGTCTTCTCCAGTCCCCCGCAGGCATATCTTCCTCGACAATACGCATAGGTCATGTCCTCGTCAGGGCTCGTCGACATACAAATGCCCTTTTCGCGGGCACATCCGCTAAATCTGGTCGACATAAATATGTCGTTTTCTCAGGCATGTCCTCGCACGCAAAAGGGTTGTTGGGCTTATAAGCAACCAATGTCGACCATGCTAACAATAGAGTAGGCGAAGGGTATGTCCCCAGACATTGTCATTCAAAGGCAACAGTCTACAAGGCTATCTCAAATCATCACTCTTCCACAAAGTAAAGACTTGGGGGCTACTGTTCTGAATTGGGCAGGCGCTTGGCCCATAGTAGGGCAAGGCCCAATACATTCCATCTCTTGGCAAGGCCCAATGACTGGATTCAGCCAATCTAGCCGTTGGGCACAACATAGCCGTTGGGCACAATATGACCGTTGGGGACGTCCACCTAATGTAACGCCCCAGTTTTACCAATTTTATTTTTATTGAGTCTTTTTGATTATTTTATTATTATTTTATTTTATTTTCGACTTTTGTGTGAAAATATGTTATTTTTCGTCATGAATATATTTTATCGCGTTTTGGGAACATTCGCGAGATATTTGAGTGTGGAGGTATTTTGGGCTTTTCATAGATATTTTGTTAAGTTAGTAAGAAAATAGAAAATAGAAAAGGGAAAGAAAGAAAAATAGAGAGAAAGAAAGGAGAAAGAAGGAAAAAGAGAAGAAAAGAGGAGAAGAGAGAAAATTGGAGAAGTGTGGAAAAATCATCAAGATCAAGTTCTAGAGTCGATTAAATCGGGTAAGGGTGTGAAACTCGATTATTGTATGATTGTATTCGATTATGTATGTGTGTTTGTTGTTGTTTTGGATTGAATTGGAGAAAATTTAGTGTAAACCCTATTTGGTAAAAATTGATTAGAAATGGAAATAAATGTGTCTAAATTCTTGTGGACTATGTTATTGATTGTCTATACATGTTTGTGAGGTATCATTACACTTCTATTTGGTGATTTTCTGAGTTTTAGGTGAAAAATTGGTTGGAATTGGGTGGAAAACGCAGAACATTGTTCTGCAGAATTTTTTCTGAGATTTCCAGGTCATACGCGTATGGGGCATGTTCATACGCGTATGAACCTTGGCATTACGCGTATGGTGGGCGAGCCATGAGGGCAATACGCGTATGGGCTGCTTGTTTTCTCGGCCATCTGTCCATTTGCGTATGATACGCGTAGCTTTGTAGGTCATACGCGTACGGGCTTGGGCATTACGCGTACGGACATTTCAACGTGAACTTTGGAAAAATGAGATCTCTGCTCATACGCGTATGGCTGATGGTGGTACGCGTATGGGCAGGACTTTTGCAAAATGTGACTTTTCAAAATATTGTTTTTCGTTTTCGTTCGTAACTTTTGTTCCGTTTATCCGATTTTTGCATTTTTGGTATCGTTGCGTAGCTATTGAGCTATACTTTCTTGTTATGATGATTTTGAAATTGTTAGCCGATTAAATTATGTCGAAAAGTCAGGAATAGTGTCGGTTGTCGACTTTTGTCGTTATACTTGTACGTAATTGATGTGTATTGGACAAGGTGCTGTTGTATGACGTAAATGTATGTGTTTAGATGATGTTGTGATGATTTATGGCCGTATGGAACTTAAATGCATTATTTTGGGCATAAGTACAAAGTGTGATTTTATCGATGGAATGAACATGTGTGTGTGCATATTAAATGTCATGGGTCTTTGTGTGCCAAGCATCATGATATGCATTGTGGAAACGTCCTGAGTGACGGTTTGGTTCCAGAGGGAATCTGCTATAACATCGTGTGCCTCGAAAATATGAGGCGATGCCTGAGGACTTAAAGCGGTGGTTATAGACGATTGTGTGCCTTGGATAGGACTTAAAGCAATCCATAACGTCGTGTGCCTCGAAAATATGAGGCGATGCCTGAGGACCTAAAGCGACGGGTGAACATCGTAGGCCTGACGGGGAGTTACCTGAGATTCTCAGTAACGAACGATGGTTCCAATAGTTCCTGAGTGAACTGATGAGACATGTGACATTGGAAGTCGGTACCGCATGGCATGTGCATAGAGTCGTTGTGTCGGTCTCTGTGCATTTACATGAAGCATGAATTAATTGTGCATGTAATTGTGAATGTGATTGATGGGATGGAATATGTGTGATTGGGTTGGTGATTACGTGTATGTTGTATGTTTGATGTGTATTGGTGTTAATGCGTGAGAATCGTGTTGTATTATGTTATGTTTGATCTATGAGAAATTGTGGTACAACTGTGGTGAGAAATGTGTTTACTTGCGTATGTTTGTGTTACTATATAATTTTATGCAATTATATTATGGTTGTTTTTCTCACCCTTCTGCTGTTTTATAACGCTCTATGAGGCGTTGCAGATTAGAGTTGCTGGAGGTATTCTTTTTGTGAAGCTTTGCGTCTTCATTCTTTTGTCGGTCGGCTCTGATATGTGACACGGGTAGCTAGGGTGGGCGTTGTGATTATTTTGTATATTTGACGATATATTTTGGTTGTACATGTATAACTTGATGTATTGCAAACATGTTTATATGTATATATGTATATATGTTATTCAGATTTTAGATTTTCCGCTTTAATTCTAATTTCTGAGAAGTGGGTGTAAGGAACTGAGTTTCCTCTGTATGATTGCTACCCCACTGTTGCATATCTTTATGGGCAGGTGTTGTATGTTCTGTATATGTTACTTTGATGTGATTTCCCCGTCTATGCCGTGATTCAATTATACTCTGACCAAATTTTGAATTTTCTTTTACTGCTTTAAATGCATGTTAATTGGGGGTGTAGATTGGGGGCGTCACATTAAGTGGTATCAGAGCCAGTCCGTGTCAGTTGAGTTTGCTGTGTCCGTTGTGTCTGTTGTGTCTGGCATATTGGGCGAGTTGTGTTGAGCGAGTTATTGTTTAACCATAGTTTCTGTTTTGGACGAACAGAATATGGCTGGTCGAAATGATGCTGCTTTGGCTGCGGCGATGCAAGCTATGGCACGAGCTGTGCAGGGTGCACCGAATGCTGCAGGGAAAGATGAGTTTAGAAAGAATAAGCTGCCGGTCTTTAAAGGGAAACATGATCCGGATGGTGCACAGATGTGGTTGAAAGAGATTGAGAGGATTTTCAGGGTAATGGATTGTGACGATGATGATAAGGTGAGGCTGGGCACTCATATGTTACATGAAGAGGCTGACGACTGGTGGATCAGTACTCGTCAGGTGTTGGAAGCTGAGGAGGAAGAAGAAGAGATTACTTGGGAGGTATTTAGCCGAGAGTTTCTGAGGAAGTATTTTCCCGAGGATGTTCGAGGAAAGAAAGAGATTGAGTTTTTGGAACTAAAACAAGGTAATATGTCTGTAGTTGATTATACTGCTAAGTTTGTGGAACTTGTGCAGTTTTATCCTCATTATGTGGAAGCGACTGCTGAATTTTCTAAGTGTGTGAAGTATGAAAGTGGTTTGCGTCCTGAGATAAAGCAGGCTATTGGTTATCAGAGGATTCGAAGGTTTGCTGATTTGGTGGAATGCTGTAGGATTTATGATGAAGATAGTAAGGCTCGTTCTGCTCACTATAAAAGTGTAAGTGACAGGAAAGGGAAACAACAGTTCCGTGGTGGTCCGTATGTGTCACCGGCTGATAAAGGTAAATAAAGGGGAACTTTTGATCGGAGGTCAGGTGGAGGAGGTATGTCTAATTCTCCTAGGTGTTTTAAATGTGGTGAATTGGGTCATCGCCAGCATGAATGTAGGAAGAAGTTGGATAAGTGTTCTAATTGTGGTGGTATTGGACATGTTCTAGCTGATTGTAAAAGGAAGAATGTGGTGAAGTGTTACAATTGTGGGGAACCTGGTCACATTAGTTCGAAGTGTCCTAATCCGAAGAAAGCTCAGGCTAGTGGGAAAGTTTTTTCATTGGCGGGAACTCAGACTTCAAGTGCTGATCGTCTGATAAGAGGTACTTGCTTTATTAATAATACGCCTTTAATTGCTATTATTGATACTGGAGCGACTCATTCGTTTATTTCGTCTGAGTGCGCGAAGCGTTTGGATCTTGTGTTGTCTGTGATGGGTTTTGAGATGGTTATTGATACTCCAGCGATGGGGTCAGTAACTACTTCTTTGGTCTGTCTAAGTTGTTCTTTGACCATTTATGGTAAAGTTTTTGTGATGGATTTGGTGTGTTTACCGTTGGAAGGTTTAGATGTGGTGTTGGGAATAAATTGGTTGCAATTCAATCGGGTTCACATTGACTGTTATCATAAGCTTGTAAGGTTTCCTTCTCTTGAGGAAGATGAAGACTCGAGTTTCTTATCTACCAAAGAGTTAAAGAAACTTTTGGCGGATGAAGCTCAGTTGTTCGGTTTGTTTGCATCATTGTCTGTGGATTGTCAAGTTTCTCTTGAAGTGTTTCCTGTTGTGTGTGATTTTCCTGAGGTGTTTCCTGAGGATATTTCAGATGTACCGCCGGTGAGAGAGGTTGAATTTTCTATAGATCTAGTTCCTGGTACTAGACCTGTTTCTATGGCACCGTATCGTATGTCGGCATCGGAATTGGTAGAGCTGAAAAAGTAATTGAATGACTTGTTGGACAAGAAATTCGTGAGACCAAGTGTTTCTCCTTGGGGTGCTCCAGTTTTGTTGGTGAAAAAGAAAGATGGGAGTATGCGATTATGTATTGATTATCGCCAATTGAACAAAGTGACGATTAAGAATAAGTATCCGCTTCCAAGGATTGATGATCTGATGGATCAGTTGGTTGGTGCTTGTGTATTTAGTAAGATTGATTTGAGATCGGGGTATCATCAGATAAGAGTGAAAGAAGAGGATATTCAGAAGACGGCCTTTAGAACACGTTACGGTCATTATGAATATTCTGTGATGCCGTTCGGGGTTTCTAATGCGCCAGGTGTGTTTATGGAATACATGAATCGTATTTTCCACGAGCATTTGGATCGCTTTGTCGTGGTGTTCATTGATGATATTTTAATCTATTCTAAGTCTCGTGAAGAACATGCAGAGCATTTGCGTATTGTTTTACAGGTTTTAAAGGAAAGGAAACTTTTTGCCAAATTGTCCAAGTGTGAATTCTGGTTGTCTGAGGTGAGTTTTCTTGGGCACGTAATTTCAGGTAATGGTATTGCAGTGGATCCATCTAAAGTAGAAGCAGTTCTACAATGGGAGGCTCCTAGATCCGTTACTGAAATTCGAAGCTTTCTAGGTTTGGCTGGTTATTATCGGAGGTTCATTGAAGGTTTTTCTAAGCTAGCATTACCTTTGACGCAGTTGACTTGTAAGAGCAAAGCGTTCATTTGGGATATTCAATGTGAAGAGAGTTTTTGTGAGCTGAAGAGAAGATTGACGACAGCTCCGATTCTTATTTTACCTAATCCTAATGAGCCATTTGTTGTGTATTGTGATGCTTCTTTAATTGGTTTGGGTGGTGTTTTGATGCAGGAAGGTAAGGTTGTAGCTTATGCTTCAAGGCAGTTAAGAGTTCATGAGAAAAACTATCCTACTCATGATCTTGAATTAGCGGCTGTGGTTTTTGTGTTGAAGATTTGGAGGCACTATCTCTATGGTGCGAGGTTCGAAGTATTCAGTGATCATAAAAGTTTGAAATATTTATTTGATCAGAAAGAGTTGAACATGAGGCAGCGGAGATGGTTGGAATTCTTGAAAGACTACGACTTTGGCTTGAATTACCATCCTGGTAAAGCTAATGTGGTAGCCGATGCATTGAGCCGAAAATCGTTGCATATGTTCGCATTGATGGTGAAAGAGTGGGAACTTTTGGAATCGTTCAGAGATTTGAGTTTGGTTTGTGAAGTGACGTCGGTTAGTGTAAGGCTTGGAATGTTGAAAGTCACTAATGAATTTTTGTTGTCGGTTAGTGAGAAACAAAAGCTGGATTTGAAATTCGTTGATTTGATGAGGAATGAGAATGTGGATTTCAAGGTGGATAATTTTGGTGTTTTGAGGTTTCGTGGTCGTATTGGCATTCCTGATGATGCGGAGTTGAAAAGAATGATTTTGGAGGAAGGACACAGGAGTAACTTAAGTATTCATCCGGGAGCGAATAAGATGTACCAAGATTTGAAGAAGATTTTCTGGTGGTCTGGTTTGAAAAGAGATGTGGCTCAGTTTGTGTATGCATGTTTGACTTGTCAGAAATCGAAGGTGGAACATTTGAGGCCTAGTGGTTTGTTGCAACCGTTGGATATTCCTGAGTGGAAATGGGATATCATTTCGATGGATTTTGTAACGGGATTACCGAACACTCAGCGAGGGTATAATGCTATTTGGGTGATTGTGGACAGGCTGACTAAATCGACACATTTTATTCTGATTGACATCAGTTTTTCTTTGGAGAGGTTAGCTGAGATCTATATTAGTGTGGTTGTGAAATTGCATGGGGTTCCATTGAGTATTGTTTCTGATCGAGATCCTAGGATTACTTCGAGATTTTGGGAAAGTTTACAGAAGGCTTTGGGTTCTAGATTGAGGTTGAGTTCGGCTTATCATCCGTAGACGGATGGTCAGACCGAAAGAACTATTTAGTCTTTGGAGGATTTGTTGAGAGCGTGTGTTTTGGAACAAGGTGGTGCGTGGGACAGTTATCTTGCTTTGGTTGAGTTTATGTATAGTAATAGTTTCCATTCTAGTATTGGAATGGCACCTTTTGAGGCTTTATATGGACGAAGATGTCGAACGCCGTTGTGTTGGCACGAAACTGGTGAGAGTTCTGTGGTTGGACCGGAATTGGTGCAACAGACGACGGAAAAGGTAAAGTTTATTCGTGAGAAAATGAAGGCTTCTTAGAGTAGACAAAAGAGTTATCATGATCGAAGACGGAAGGATCTTGAGTTTCAAGAGAGTGATCACGTATTTCTGAGAGTTACGCCGGTAATGGGTGTTGGTCGTGCTTTGAAATCTAAGAAGCTTACTTCTCGATTTATTGGTCCTTACCAGATATCTGCGAGAGTTGGTGATGTGGCGTATTGTGTGGCGTTACCGCCGAATCTGTCGAATTTGCATGATGTTTTTCATGTTTCACAGCTTCGGAAGTATGTTCCGGACCCTTCACATGTGATTCCGATGGACGAGGTTGAGGTAAGGGATAACCTTACGGTCGAGGCATTACCGGTTAGTATTTTGTATCGCGAGGTGAAGCGGTTGAGGGGTAAAGAGATCGCACTTGTGAAAGTGGCGTGGGGAGGCGCTGCTGAGGGTAATTTGATGTGGGAGTTGGAGAGTAGGATGCGGGAGTCGTATCCAGAGTTGTTTGTATCAGGTAACATTTTCGAGGACGAAAATTTCTAAGTGGGGGAGAGTTGTAACGCCCCAGTTTTGCCAATTTTATTTTTATTGAGTCTTTTTGATTATTTTATTATTATTTTATTTTATTTTCGACTTTTGTGTGAAAATATGTTATTTTTCGTCATGAATATATTTTATCACGTTTTGGGAACATTTGCGAGATATTTGAGTGTGGGGGTATTTTGGGCTTTTCATAGATATTTTGTTAAGTTAGTAAGAAAATAGAAAATAGAAAAGGGAAAGAAAGAAAAATAGAGAGAAAGAAAGGAGAAAGAAGGAAAAAGAGAAGAAAAGAGGAGAAGAGAGAAAATTGGAGAAGTGTGGAAAAATCATCAAGATCAAGTTCTAGAGTCGATTAAATCGGATAAGGGTGCGAAACTCGATTATTGTATGATTGTATTCGATTATGTATGTGTGTTTGTTGTTGTTTTGGATTGAATTGGAGAAAATTTAGTGTAAACCCTATTTGGTAAAAATTGATTAGAAATGGAAATAAATGTGTCTAAATTCTTGTGGACTATGTTATTGATTGTCTATACATGTTTGTGAGGTATCATTACACTTCTATTTGGTGATTTTCTGAGTTTTAGGTGAAAAATTGGTTGGAATTGGGTGGAAAACGCAGAACATTGTTCTGCAGAATTTTTTCTGAGATTTCCAGGTCATACGCGTATGGGGCATGTTCATACGTGTATGAACCTTGGCATTACGCGTATGGTGGGCGAGCCATGAGGGTAATACGCGTATGGGCTGCTTGTTTTCTCGGCCATCTGTCCATTTGCGTATGATACGCGTAGCTTTGTAGGTCATACGCGTACGGGCTTGGGCATTACGCGTACGGACATTTCAACGTGAACTTTGGAAAAATGAGATCTCTGCTCATACGCGTATGGCTGATGGTGGTACGCGTATGGGCAGGACTTTTGCAAAATGTGACTTTTCAAAATATCGTTTTTCGTTTTCGTTCGTAACTTTTGTTCCGTTTATCCGATTTTTGCATTTTTGGTATCGTTGCGTAGCTATTGAGCTGTACTTTCTTGTTATGATGATTTTGAAATTATTAGCCGATTAAATTATGTCGGAAAGTCGGGAATAGTGTCGGTTGTCGACTTTTGTCGTTATACTTGTACGTAATTGATGTGTATTGGACAAGGTGCTGTTGTATGACGTAAATGTATGTGTTTAGATGATGTTGTGATGATTTATGGCCGTATGGAAATTAAATGCATTGTTTTGGGCATAAGTACAAAGTGTGATTTTATCGATGGAATGAACATGTGTGTGTGCATATTAAATGTCATGGGTCTTTGTGTGCCAAGCATCATGATATGCATTGTGGAAACGTCCTGAGTGACGGTTTGGTTCCAGAGGGAATCTGCTATAACATCGTGTGCCTCGAAAATATGAGGCGATGCCTGAGGACTTAAAGCGGTGGTTATAGACGATTGTGTGCCTTGGATAGGACTTAAAGCAATCCATAACGTCGTGTGCCTCGAAAATATGAGGCGATGCCTGAGGACCTAAAGCGACGGGGTGAACATCGTAGGCCCGACGGGGAGTTACTTGAGATTCTCAATAACGAGCGATGGTTCCAATAGTTCCTGAGTAAACTGATGAGACATGTGACATTGGAAGTCGATACCGCATGTCATGTGCATAGAGTCGTTGTGTCGGTCTCTGTGCATTTGCATGAAGCATGAATTAATTGTGCATGTAATTGTGAATGTGATTGATGGGATGGAATATGTGTGATTGGGTTGGTGATTTGTATGTTGTATGTTTGATGTGTATTGGTGTTAATGCATGAGAATCGTGTTGTATTATGTTATGTTTGATCTATGAGAAATTGTGGTACAACTGTGGTGAGAAATGTGTTTACTTGTGTATATTTGTGTTACTATATAATTTTATGCAATTATATTATGGTTGTTTTTCTCACCCTTCTGCTGTTTTATAACGCTCTATGAGGCGTTGCAGATTAGAGTTGCTGGAGGTATTCTTTTTGTGAAGCTTTGCGTCTTCATTCTTTTGTCGGTCGGCTCTGATATGTGACACGGGTAGCTAGGGTGGCCGTTGTGATTATTTTGTATATCTGACGATATATTTTGGTTGTACATGTATAACTTGATGTATTGCAGACATGTTTATATGTATATATGTATATATGTTATTCAGATTTTAGATTTTCCGCTTTAATTCTAATTTCTGAGAAGTGGGTGTAAGGAACTGAGTTTCCTCTGTATGATTGCTACGCCACTGTTGCATATCTTTATGGGCAGGTGTTGTATGTTCCGTATATGTTACTTTGATGTGATTTCCCCGTCTATGCCGTGATTCAATTATACTCTGACCAAATTTTGAATTTTCTTTTACTGCTTTAAATGCATGTTAATTGGGGGTGTAGATTGGGGGTGTCACACCTAACGCGCTTGACAGTTCACACGACCAACTGCCTCCCTGGATCTCACGGAAGTAGTTAGACCAGGTCAAAGGGTTACGCGTCTGACCCTTCACCTGGCAGCCTCCCATTGGCCGACCAGATAATTCGGCCACATGGAAGTCCTTGGCCCCACGTTGGGGGTTACTTCTATAAATACCCTCTCACTTGAGAGGGTCAGGTTTAATCACTATTGAATGCTCCAAATCATACCTAAACGCTTTGTACTTGCTTTCTCTCTAGCCCAAACTTACTTTGGCATCAGAGTACCTTGCAGGTACACCCCCTCATCTCCTACAACCATCATCTCTTCCCTACACGGAAGGCTGCGATCAGTGTTTTAAAAACCAGACCGGTCATCAAACCGGTGAGGGTACTGGTTCACTGGTTTATCGGTCGAACCACTGGGTCATTGGTCGAACCGCATGACCAAACCGGATTAAACCAGATAACTCGGTTGAATAAACCTGTCATTATAATAGGTATAAAATCGGTAAAACCGGTCGAACCGGATGATTCAGTCTCTAAAAACTATAACTAGCATTTAAATTTTTTGAAAAGATCATATCATAAATTCACAGGTTCATAATTTAAATTCAAATTTTAAAAGAGTCTAATTGTAAATTTTAAACAGAGTCTAAATTAAACAGAGTCTAATTTAAATTCATAGTTTTAATGTTAATAAAAAATAAGTTTTAATGTTAATAATTAAAACAATACAAATATTAACATTATTTTAAATAATAAATTTTTCAAGTCTATATATATATATATATATATATATATATATAGGGTTCATATCATATGAGAATGTCATATTTATGTGAAAACATAAGAATGAATCTGAATCATTAGATTTTAAAATAAATGGTGGAGATTATGTTTGATTTTTGTTTTTCTCTCTCCTAAATTATTAAAATAAATGATGGAGGAGAGAGAAAAAAAACTGACACATAATCTCCACCATTTATTTTAAAATCTAGTGGTTCAGATTCATTCTCATGTTCTTACATAGAAATGACATTCTCATATGATACGTTTCCTATATATATATATATATATATATATATATATATATATATATATATATATATATATATATATATAATGAAAATCAGTTAAGTCTAAAATTATATTATATTTAGTTTCTTAATTTGTATTCTTAAATTTCTATACAAATATTTGTATGATGGTTTTTCAATCAATATAAATACAAAATAGTAAAAATAGTTTTGTGGATATTACAAAACTTAATTTGTGTATCACTTGAATTAAATGAGTGATTACTATTATTCTTGAAGAAAAGTTCCTATGTATTTAAGTAAAAATAAAAAAAAATTAAAAATTAAAAAAATAATAAAAAAAAATAATTTTTTTTTTTAAATAAGCAGTTGAACCGCCGGTTTGCGAAAACCGCCGGTTCACACCGGTTCGACGACATGCCCGATCTAGCAAACGAACCCGGCCGGTTACCTGGCCGGTTCCCGGTCCAACCGGTCTGACCGGCGGTCCGGTCCGGTTTTTAAAACTATGGCTGCGATGATCCAGTCTGATCACTCCAGATCAGAAATCCATATTCAAATATCCATTTTTTAAACCATTTTTCTAAATAAACCATAACTACTTCCTAATCCATGATTATCCATTTTTTTAGCCACATTAAACCACACTTGTTTACATTTTAGATTCAAAATAAATCCAAATCCATTTTTGGATCAATTAACATTTCCATATCCAAATTGAATTCAATATCCATTTTATATCCATTTCAAGCCATTTTCTTTCAATAAACCATTTTTATTTCAATAACCATTTCAACCATTTTGATATCCATTTTTTCCATTTTAACCCAATTAAAAGTCACATCCATATCCATATCAAAAAGTTTAAAGTCCAAAGTTACCTTAAAACATCCATTTGTCTAAACCTAAATTGCAAACAAAGTCCATATTCTTTTTTTCCAAAATCCGGATTGTAAAATCCAAGGTTCATTCATATTAAACCATATCCAAAACTACAAATCCACATTATAAGTCCAAATTACAACCAAAGTCCAAAACCCATATTTTCCTTTCTTAATCACCAACAACCTTTTAAATTCTTGAATATCCAAGGGCTAATGATTGTCTTTGACAAATGGGGAACCACCTTTTGTTGAGGCTAAGACAATTGGGTCTCATGCATTTAGGGCATTATCAAAGAGGCATTTGTGCTACAGAGGCATTTGTGTGTAGCAGCATGGGACGAATCTGCGTTGTATGATGAATCCGCACACACCAACAACAAGATCCTGTTATGAGCAAACCAAAACCAATAACACATCCATCAATAAACTCAGTTCGTGAATCATGACGTCATTACATTCCATAGTTTCTTCATATTAATTACTGAAAATCAACATTTACTCTTCTTGTTCTTGTAGCACAACACTAAAACGGATGAGGATCAAAAGAACACAGCGGCAGCAAGGATGATTAGTACTTCCACTATTGATCCTCAGAAAGAAGAAACTTCTCAAATTGAAATTGAAACTTCTTCCAAGAATATAAAAGAAGTAGGGGGTGATATACCAATGTATGATTCTTCAAATTTTCCATGGCCATTACCATTGGAATCTTCTCTCGGCATAACACCAAAGAAGAGAAAAGAGGGATCTGAAACTGATACATCTTTTGCAGAAACTCCAACCAAGATAAGAAGATAACACATACACCCCCGTGGCTCCGGTTCCTGATCAAAGAAGAGAAAACAAGGACCTTCTCTAATAACTTCTTCACAAACTGAAGGAACTTCTGAAACATCTTCTACAGAAACTCTAACCAAGAAAAGACCCCCACGCCCTCCTGGAAAACTCACCCCTTATTTCATAGATTTGAATGCTGGCAAGGATTTGGTAGACATTATATTCGGTATATCTCAGGCATTTCCTCATCAGTCGTTTAGCATAATCTCTGTGATTGGTATTATATCAGACGTTGGCCTTTTTACTCCTAATGGTCTTGCGCACCAGAAGGGAGAATTTGAGGTCTTAGTACTCCTATACAAGTACTTTTGTCAACTCCCTCATAGCGGCCACCCCTGTTATAATTATTATGGCCTATTTCAACACAGATAACACTAAGAAAGCAGGTGCAAGAATTCGGGAATTTGCTACTGCTGCTAGAAATGGAGATTCTAATTCTAAAATGTTAGTAGAAGTACAAAAAGATCATCATTCGCCAACACTTGGAATTTTGCCAATTCGATGAGTGGTGGATCAAAAAATATTCCCCATAGAGGCCACTCCTCTTCAAATGATTGCAGCCATTTCGGATCAAGCTAAAGAATATTGTGCAGAGGCTATCAAAGAAGCAACTTCGAGAATGTGGGTAGAAGGACAAACAAGTCACCTTTACCTAATATCTGGATTTTTGCCAACAACTCCATCAGTGGGAGATGGAGACATTATAAATAACTATCACTTGAAATGGTCAGGACATGAAGTCTTCTTATGCAGGGGACACTTAAAATTCAGTCCATAACAGTGAATAATACACTGCATTAGAAGTACGATTATGTTTCGCAGAAGGAAAGTCATAGTAGGTTCTACTCATGATCTCATCCAGTGGTCCCTTGCCTGTTATCCCCGCACACTATTGATAGCAAATTTCGGTGGGAGGGTAACTATTTGGACTCAACCATCTCAAGGGCCAACTAGCTTTGTATTGGGCACTAGCTGTTGGCAGTGTAAGCATGAGTGGCGTCAAGATATTTCAATTGCTACAAAGTGGCTATCAGCGGTGTCTCCATATAGGTGACTTTCATCCAAATCAGGTGTTCCTGCCATTTCAAAGTCAATGTTTGAGGAAAAGTCTAGTTCACAACAATCTGATATGCACATGAAAACCGCATAGCTGCAACTTAAGATTGCATAGCAGATCATTCATAACAAAAAGAAATAGCAGGGGAAGAATAATTCATACTCAGAAAGTCATAACAGTGCTAGGTGTGGACTTTATGTCGGAAAATATGCTCGCTATCCTTGATCAAGCCAATTTTAATGAGGTCAATATGAGCGTATTGGTTGTTCACTGGCTGATGTTGTAGCTACCTCTACTTATATAGAGTATCTTGAGCCAGCTTCTAGGTCTACCTCTTGGCATGTCATGTACATTAACACTAAGGCCTGCTCATGAGCTTGTGCCAACAATAACCTGTTCATCATCTATTTGACCATGAAGTGGTGGATACAATAAAATAAATATATTGCAATGCATGCCTCACTGCCCATCTTGAGATACCCGTAGAGAATGTCGTGACGGTTGGTTTACTTGGGAATAAAGTTGCGTTTGCTCCTAAACCGCTGAATAGCCTGATACGTTCAGTTGCCGAGGTTGCTTGAGAGAAAGCTTTGGGTGTTGAGTTCTGCCTAGTAGCTAACCTACAACTCATAACCAAGTTTCAAACTTAACTAACAACTAATACATAGCTTCCTCATAACTGAATTGCATCAATTTCTTAACTAACTAACTAACATAATACAACTAACTTTCAACAGTTAACATCTAACTATTAACCAACTAACTTAATTCTTCAACTTTTAATCAACAATCATAACATAATTCATCCCAAAATAATATAATTGACTCAATTTAATTCCTAAGTTACCATCTCTATAAATTCAGGAACTCGCCCCATTTTGCAGGTCCAGCTTCTTTTCTCCTTCATTTTCTTTGATTGCTCTGACATTCTCCTTGAAGCTTCTTCATTCTTCTTGAAGCTCCTTCATCCTTCTTCGATTCTTTACCTTTGCACCATAACAACTTCATAGCTTCTGTTTTGAATTCAGAAAGAATTCACTGCGGTTCATCTTCATCTTTGCATCGCTATCTGCAATTCAAGTACCTACAAATTCAAGAACGAACCAATTCACACCTTAATTCCAACCCATAATCTGCAACCACCTTGCACAGAGAATTAACACGCTAAATTTCGCAACTCACGCATCAACGAGTATCAAATCACAATGTAAATTCAAAGCGGTTAGATACGATTTGCGACTCGACGTCCATCGCTCAACAACAACTAATACAACGAATTCAGAAGCAGCGAAGCAGGGGAGAGAGAGAGAATTGAAGCAAATCGACTTCGTACCTGAGCAGTGCTCATTCCCTTCGTAGGTAACTTGCTCCTCTCGATTTGGCTCTTTCGCTCCGCCATCGTTTCCAAATCGAGCGTTTGAAAAGAAATTTACTGACATTGAGTAGAAATTAAAGGAGGATGTAAAACACTAAACAGAGCAAACTTTTTCAAACAAGAAATGCGGAGTTCTGATTTCCTCGGGGATACATAGACACTGGGTTGCAAAACTCGAACGAACTCAATAATAAAAACCTTTTATTTTTTTCCAATAAGTCATTCATGCATTTCCTTAGCAAGTAAGATTTATATATACACACCATTTGATTAGAACAACAAGGGTGGATTCCGTTGAATACAACAGACGCGAGAGGTGCTAATACTTTTTTCTTGCGTAATCGACTCTCGAACCCTGAATTTAGTTGTGAGACCATGTTCTTTCCCTTATGAGATTTTCTCGATGTTTTTCTTTCCCCGTTGAAATAAATAAAGTTCGATGACGACTATGTATCTTCGCCGGGTGTTTTTCGCGGTAGCGACACTTGAGACTTGCATGTTTGGAGGAGCCCACTTTTTAGAATTTCTCTCTTTTTTTAATTGATTTTTTATTTTTCTAATATATAAAAAAAATAAAAAATGCAAATGTTACCTTATGTAATATATATATTTTTTAATTTGTTGGATTACTGGAATAATAATTAAAAAAACAATTTATTAAAATATATGTTTTTTGTATTTTTTAGGATTTAGAAATTATATAAAAAAACTTTTTCTTTTTCTTATTTTGTTAAAAAAAATTGTGATGTAAAAAATCATAAAACAAAACTATTTTTTTAATTGAAAATGGATAATAATAATAATAATAATAATAATAATAATAATAATAATAATATCTAACTATAATAAAACCTAACTATAAGCGTGTCAATTTTTTATAATTTAAATCTAAATAAAAGAAAACAAATAAAATTACCATTCTTTTTTAGAATTTTATTTTACTTTAAAAATGATAAACAAAACCAATTATTATTATTACTACTTTCAAACAAAACACAAAAATATAAGTACCTTTGTTAAGGTTTAATAACAAAAATGTTAACAAGACAACACCAAACAATACTTAATGTATTTTTTTTTAAATGAAATGTAATTCTACTTAATTAAAGTAAACTCTTAATGACAATGTTTCTAAACTTTCAAAAAAATTCATGCAATGCAATAAGTGCCCGTGTAGTGCATTGATAGAAAGATGTAACAAACAAATATATGAATGGTATGTCATAGGTGTATGCATGAGTAAAACAGAAACAACTAATTATCGCAAAAGTCATGATATCCACAAGAGTCATGCTATCTTACTCTAAGAGAGAGTTGAATTTAACAAACATAGCACAAACAATTGTTACCTAATCCTTGATCATTGAATTTATGTATGACAGATCTCTATGATCAAATGTAATGGTCATGAGAAATTGTGCAACATGGGACACTAATGAATCATGAATGCAAATGACTTGGACATAAATGTATGCATATGAATTAGGTGGGGGGAAATTTAGGGTATGACGGTTGCCTCTATTTAAATATCTTTCTCAGATTACATGAGTGATGATAATCCTCATGAAATCAGGGTGAAAGATATTTAAATACAGAAGACCTAAAATTTTTCCCCTAGATGCCACGATATGTTATGCTATAGACACGACAAACTTCTCTTTTTTATTTTATAAGGATATGACATGAAATGAGATGAACCCTAGCATGGTGTTTTTTTCTTTATGATGGATGAACGACATACATGTGGGGAATGATGGAGACATATGACCTTCAGGAACCATCAGGAAAATACAGGGTAATTAAACTCTTCTATATGTGCCAACAATAATTTGGACTTAGTCTGTAAGCAAAAATTACGACCAACTTCTAACGAACCGATGCCAGTCACGACTGGACTTGAAATATACAAGTTTCAATACCCAATACAATTGGATTTGGAAACAGAAAGATAGTTATGACTAACTAATGATGATTGGATTTTGAAATAAAATACAGTTATGACTGACCATTGATAATTGGATTTAGAAACAGAAAGACAGTTATGACTGACCAATGATGATTGGATTTAGAAACAGAAACACAGTTATGACTAACCAATGATGATTGGATTTGAAAAGAGAAAGACAATTATGACTGACCAATGATGATTGGATTTGAAAAGAGAAAGCCAATTATGACTGACCAATTATGATTGGATTTGAAAAGATAATGACAGTTATAACCGACCAATTATGATTGGATTTTACTGAAGGAAAACTAGTTACGACTGGACTTTAGAGTCAACGAACAATAGTCAACAACAAGACCTGAGTTTATGCAAAATGAGTGTGAAGTACACTTTGGCTATGCATGATTGGGAATGATGTGAATGATCATGGTATGCAAATGCTGACACTGCATGGAGATTGGAGAGTATATGGAGACCCTTTTTTTATAGAGGTTCTGATTCCTTAACACTAATAACTCAATCAAATTGTCACGTGCTGGACACTGCTTGGGGAGGGTTTATCAAACTTGATAAAGATATCCTAATCAATGGATCATTCCATAGGATTGGCAGGTTATGCTATAATGATTTTTCGACACTCATTTTGAACTTAATAGTGTGTTGCTTGAGCAACTTGAACATATGGAGAGGATTTTCCCTTCGGTAGTTTTCTTTCTCCAATCTGTTTGGTCTTTGAAGGAACTTTCACCTTAAAAGGAGTTTGGAAGCAACTTGCAATAACCATAAGGTAGCTTGTCCCTGTGTTTTGAACATTGAAGTGATCTGCCCCTAACTAACCAATTTTGGGTTGGTATACTTCTGATTGGCCGATTTTTAGATAGTTGGGTTCAGTGAGCTATTTAGGTTGACTGCCCCTGTCTAAGTCTTACAAGGATTTGTTCTTTGACTAAACGACTCTTGTAGGTGATCTTCTCGGATTGACCAATTCTTCTAGTGATTTGTCATTAACTGGACCCCTTTCACATAATCAAGTTCCTTAACCAGCTACACATTGTTGGAATTCCCTTTTTTGTTAAATGTTGATTTGCCAATAACACTATTCGTTCACAAACGATAATTTTAATGCAATGCAAATTCTGAAATTAATCATTATTGAGACGATCGTGATATACAGTGAACTGGTCAATGATCAGGACACCAAGTGGATCTAGCAATTCACAGGATGAAAGATGATGTGATCAACTCAAATGATTAGCAAAGATTGTTTGGAGTCAAGTTAACATAACCTTGCTCTAGTATACTTTCAAAATAAACTCTGCCTTAATTAGGTCTTTTAAGGGTTATAACGTAGCATGGTTCACGGTTTTTGAAACAAAAGGATATAAGGCTCAAAATTTAATTTTAACCCACCCCTTCTTCTTGATGAACTCCAACCCTACGTTCAGTTAATTGACATATGCATTCTACTTCCCAGAGGGTGTAAAGTTATTATGGTAACGATGAGATTTCTTGAGACAATAATCACCTTATCTTTTTTTTTTTGCTGAGGATTTTGACGACCACTTTTGATTGATTGATTTTTTGTTGTTTTTTATCCCTAACTTTTGCCTGGACCGCTTATTTGAAGCTTTTAGTCCACCGGGATGCCCTAATTTTTGCCTAAGTCATCTCTTATGGTATTCGACTTAGCTGGCGTTTTCATTTTTTTAATTTTTACTGAAAGGTTGTAACTGCCACGTTATCAGTGGATGAGGATCAACCAATATAATTTCTCTTGGATTTTTATAATTTCTTCGAGACTCTATGGTGTGTGTGAAGGATAACATGTGGTTGATCCTCTATGGAGGGCGTACAGATGGAATGATTCTCTTGACAGTTAAATGCATAGTCAAGTTATCTGAACCCAACTACCCTGCCCTAGGTTATGATTAAGGGTTTCAATTCTGAAAGAGAACACCAACTTCTAGGCTCAAAGCGGTTGACTAGGGACTAACTCCTTATTTCTCCAGTGTTTGGGGATTGAAATAATGCCTTACATCATCGACAAAGTTCTTAATTGAAAGCATACCAACAATAATTTCAAGTATCTGGTTTTCATCATTCTCCTTCCAATCTTTGTTAAAAAAACAGTTTGAAAAAGACAAGTGAATGGGAGAAATATATTTTTGTTTTTGACATAAAAATGAAAGAAAACGGGTGAATACGAATGAATTGATTCAAAAGATGCATAAACATTTAATTAATCTTACCAATTCAAAGAAAACAATAATGCTTAAAATTAAATAACAAACAACATGCAAGGAAAATACAAAAGGGAATGTTGAAATAACTGAATGACTGCCAGTGCAGAGGATGAGCTTCCTTGTCTTGATTCTTGCCTTACTTTCCATGTCCTAGGAAAAAATTGTTTCCAACATTTGGGTCCACATCTTTGAAGCTCAAGATCTTGCTCTCGACTAATTCACGCACTATATGTTTCAATGTATAACATCTCTCTAAGTCATGTCCAGGAGCACCCTTATGAAAAGGACAGTAAGCGTTTGGGTTATACCAATGAGGAATAAGATCCGGTGGTGGACCCAATGGTTTAGGAACTCCCAATCCCTTTTGTAACGGAGAAGGATATAACTCAGTATATGTCATTGGTGTCTGAGCGAAAGGAGGTTTAACATCTTGTCTCTTATTATGAGTTGGCACATTCCGACGAGGAGCTCAGACTCTTGGTTATCGATATGGACGAATGAAAGATGTTGGTTGGACTATCAAGATTTGTTGATACTGAAAGCCAAGAGGTGGTGCTTGTTGGCATGACACTCTAGGCATTGCTAGCCGCTTGTTGACGTGACGATCTTTAAGCCCCTCAACCTCGTTGCTGGATGCCACCCCTTTTGATCCACCTTCTACTTCTCCTTTGCTTTTGCTAGAATGGGTGGTGACATTGGAATTCCAAGACGGTATCTCAATGCTCTCGTGAGAAAATAATGATGCCCCATTTGCCACACATGTGGCTTGTTCCTTGTGGTATAAAATCTAAAGAGGTTTCAGAGGTCAATTTCACGTCTTATTGCCTGGATCGTAAATCAGGATATATGCACCTAACCTTCCTTCCAGGGGTGCTAGTGACTCTAGCAAGCTTTGTAACCCAAGCTTAAAACTCTAGCATTCCTTGATGGGGTGCCCCACTGTTCCAGTACGGTATATGCATTCAACCTCTAGATGGACTTTTTCAAAGATCAAACTCTTGTCGTGGATCAGATTTTGTACCAGCGCTTCCAAGGAAAGACAAGTATCTAAATCGTGTCCTTCAGCCCCTTTATGGAATTCACATGTTGCATTTGGATTGTACCGTGGTGGATATAGCGTTGGCAAAGGCGTGAGAGTCCGAGGAGTTATTAATGAATTCTAGATCAATTGCGAGTAGAGCTTACTAAGCGGCACATGGATCGATTCATCGTGAGCTTTCTTCCTCTTATTCTGGTTCTGACTCTTATTCAATCTCCGCCTTTAGGGATCTTGAAGTGGAATAGCCATAGGATGTTGACGTGCTAGTTTGGTAGTCAAATGGTGAAGATGACATCCTGAGGGAGAACCATATGCTGGGAGGTGAGGAATTTCCACATGGGTTTGCCCTTGACTTGGGGTAACACTGGACGGATGTGGATTAGTGACTCAACTCTTTTTTCAACAAGGTTTTCAAGGTTTCCAAGACCCAACTCATGTGGTTCTTCAAAAGGTCGATTTCCTCTTTTAGCATTTTTTGACCTTTCCTTAGCTCTTCCATCATTTCTTGAGACATGACTCTTTGCTCCAAATGCGTGTCGGGAATCACCTTGCTGGTTATGGAAGAGGATGAAGATGATTTTTTATGCTTTGAATGAAATGCAATGCATGCTAACAAATGCAAATGCAATGTATGTGAGCAAAGGATTTGTATGCAAAGAAAAAGCAATGCGGGTAAGATTAGGACCTGGGATAACACGAGTAAATCAGAACACCCTATTAGATAAGTCTCCCTATAACAGATAGTTCTAGATCATCTACCCATAAACCCACTCACAGGATAATCTCTAGGTTGATGGATAAGGTTACCAGAGTCATAAATCTTAGTCGTATCAACGTCATGCAACAGGCTAGCCGCTTTATGACAAGAGTGGCAAAAAGGTCTCTTCTGAGCGGGCTTTTCATATTGGTTGAAGCAAATATATGTCCTTTAAGTCCAATATTACGCAGCCACCAAAATAGCACTGGTTCTAAATGGGGGACCTAGAGTCATGGACCCTTCATGAATCAGCGTTATGCAACAGGCTAGCTGTTTTACAACGAGATCTACAAACATGTCTACTATAGAGGAGCCTTCAAGTTAGTTGCTACAAGGAGCTTGCCCTTGAAGTATAACACTACTAACCACCAAAACTAAACTTATGTTTTCTCTCTGGTTTTTTCAAAACTCGGGTGTAGAGCTTTACTCAAGATATCAGATCCTCGAAGCCCACACATGAAGTATATAGAGACATATAAATGCCATAAAGAAAAGATAAACATATAATCAAAGAAGAAAAGGAAACAAACATATCTATCACACATATAACACCTATCCAAACTAGGCTTGAATCACTTAGGTATGGGAATGTCCCCAACAGAGTCGCCATCTGTCATACCTCGTAAAATGAGAACGACCTCGCGAAGCGCAATCAAACGCCCGTGGGATGAACTTAACAAACTTGCCACCGATCTTTATTTATTCCCATAGAGGGAAAGGGAAAATATCAAATAAAACCCCTAAAAGAAAGGAAAGGATATGGTCATCGCAACCAATATCTGAGTTCGGGAGTCAGTTACACAAGAAGAAGGTATTAGTAACGGGAACCATTTAATTAGGATTGAATAGGTATCATCTTAAGGTTTAGTTTATAATCTTTTACTTATTTGAATGGGAAAAGGGAGAGAAATGATTATTATTAAAAGAGAGGGAACCTAAAGAGGTTTTTATTATTAGGGTGCTCGCCAAGACTTTGCAGTCTCGTGCCTACGTATCCTTATAAGGATGGAAACAGAGCAATCGTAGTTTTGGTAAACTTTGTTGGCTAATTTTAGCGAAAGCTAAATAGTATTAATCAACGTAAGAACTTTATTTTACCCAAAACAAGCGAGGAGTGGACATTTTCATCACTTTTTGAATGGATTTACAAATCTCATTTGTGCCACTTATCTCAACTTAATGGTTGTAGGCAAAATATTGCCCTAGTGTTTATTAAGACAACATATTTCATTTGAAAAGAGTCTTTGATCTTATTAGGTGTCTTGAAGTTTTTCCTAAGAAAATACACTTGATGACAATCAATGTTTTCTCATAATTAAGTATATGTTTTGATTTCTTGATGATAATCAAGGTTAGTCCATAGAAATGGAGATTTGAGTATAGTTTGGATATATTTTAAGAATGATGAACAATTGATGATGACCAATTGTTCAAAGAGTTATGTCAGAGTGCTAGACTATAACAATTCTTTTGATTCAAGATTGATTGAGAAAATTATTTGTAGACCATGAGCATTGGTAGTGATCAATGGTTTAAAGAGTTGTGCTCGAGTGCTAGACTCTAACACTTCTTGGTCCAAATTATTTATTAAGTGTTTTAAGGATGAAAGAAAAGAATGAACGATTATCCCAAAGTGCGGGACTTGAGACCAATCATTCGAGGGTTATGCTAGAATACTAGATTCTAAAAGTCCTCTTCTTTCGTATTTATTAAGAAAAAGTTTGATGGACGACGAACGCTTGATGTTAATCAATTGTTCAAAGAGTTGTGCCAAGATGCTAGATCTTAACAGCTCTTATTCGCCCAAGTAGAGATTAAGTGTTTTGAAAATGAAAGAATGAATGAACGATTATCCCAAAGTGTGTGACTCAAGACCGGTCATTCGAGGGTTCTACTAGAATGTTAGATTCCAACAGTCCTCTTCTTTCGTGTTTATTTTGAAAAAAAAGTTTAATAACAATAGTGAAAATGTTTCGTGAAAATAATTTGAGAATGAATTATGAAATGTTTTGAGGTTGATTTTGAAATAGTCATGAAAATTGATTTTGAAATTGAATTTGGAGGTGATTAGAAATGAATATTGAAGTTGGTGAAATTGGATCGAAATGTAAGTGAAGTTAGTATGAAATAGGTACGATTATTTACAAAAGTTAGGGGAAATATATTTAACAATTGGAGAATAATACAACAAAGCTAATAAACATGATAATATTGAGCAAGTTATACAAAATAATAAGTAAAAACAAAATAAGGAATATGCAAGATATGAACACAATATAAATTTAAAACATAAAAAATATTTTTTTGAATTTTTTTAACACTACTATATATTTTTTAGGATATTTTATAATACTATTATACTATTTTTTAGATTTATTTTTATTATTTAGGATATTATTAAACTATATTTTTTTAGATTTTTAATTATTATTATTTTATGCATTTTTATATAAATAAAAAGAAAGCAAACTAGATCCAAGTTTCTATTAAAAGAAATCTAAAAAGAAGGAAATAAATTACCATTTTTAAGGAACTTAATATTTTTGAATATATATAAAAAAATTAATACTATTATGATCATGTTTTATATTTTTAACATTAGGTGTTTTATTTAAGGAAGATAAAAATCTAAAAAAGTATAAAAAAAACATTAAAAAAAAAAGCTAAGTGAAAGAAAATAAAGACGCAATAACAATAAAATAAAATAAAAACAAAAAAGCAAATATGGGTCAGATGTGCCATGGAATGGCTGGGGTGTAAGGAGAAGGCCGAGACGGATCTGACCCGGTTTAATCTTGCATAACGAGACAGATGGAAAACCTAAACACAAACTACACGACCATTTTTTTCACCCTAAGAAACACGATTATTTTTCTTCTTTCTTAAAAAACCAAAAAGCTCCAACGACCACGGAACATGCCGATCAGAATAAATACTCAACCTTTCTCATCTATCTACTCCGCTCGCTCTCTCTTTCGTGTTCTCTCAATTTATCAGATCCACCCATTCCCTTTCATGGATCGTTCTCTCTTCTCACACCCAAGGAATACGATAGAAAATGTGAAACATTATCGTTATACATCATACCTTAAAGGGTGGTTCGAATTGAAATGAGATGACAACAAAATAATACAAATAACCAAATGCAACATTGAAGCCAAACATATATTTGCAACATCAGAAATTCATGCAGAAGAAGAACAAAAGTTACCCAAGGAAATCCACTCAAATTACACAAGTAATGTTAATCATTCTTTACAAAGCTTCTGTCTTGGTTGTTGAAAACTTTGCTCTCTCATTTTTTTGAAATTTTTGTTTGATAGGTGATTGAGGGTGTTTTTAGGTGACTGAGGGTGTTTTTTAGGTGACTGGTTTTTTTAATGAATTTTGATGGCTGCCTCAAGATTTTTTTGTCCCATTTTCTGTGAGAAAAAACTCCTCTTTATATTATGATTCTAGGGTTTGTAGGGAGACATTGATTTTTTTTTCAAAAAACATTGTAAGAATACAAACAATGTTTTTGCAATTTGGTGTAAGCTTCTACAGTGTCTCAAATTGGCATTCTACTTTTTTTACTTTATTCTGTTTTGACCTTTGGCTTTGTATTTGTTTCTTGGAATCATGCTATCTGCTGCCTCTGTACATACAGGTCTATACAAGACAAAACGCTGCTCAAAAAACTGAGTTGAAGGGGAAAAGATGACTAAGCACAAGCAGACAAAATGGGCAAAAATTCAAGACTTGCTGTTGCACCCAAAAATTTGCCCTCTTATGTCTAACCTCAACAGGTTGATACTTCTCATCCATATGCATTTTCCATTAGGTTATATATTCACAGTCATGTATTTCATTAAGGCTCTTAAGGCATGGAATCAAGGTATTATGTGCAAGCTAGGGAATCTCCCTAGTTGTGTGGTTATTATCTTTATTCAAGGGTGATTCAAGTTGTTTCTTCATCAGTTATGGCTGGATTAAGGTTTTGAATTCTTGATCAGTGTGACCCTAGTTCTCATACCAGCCGTGGCTCAAGTGGAAACTCCATATTTATATTCTTGTCGTGACGGTTGGTTTACTCGGGAATAAAGTTGTGGTTGCTCTTAAAATTGCCACTCTTTAACAGAATTTTATTTTACTTTAAAAACGATAAACAATGCTAATTATTATTATTACTACTTTCAAACAAAACAAAAAAATATAAATACCTTTGTTAAGGTTTAATAACAAAAATGTTAACAAGACAACACCAAACAAGACTTAATGTATTTTTTTTTAAATGAAATGTAATTCTACTTAATTAAAGTAAACTCTTAATGACAATGTTTCTAAGCTTTAAAAAAATTCATGCAATGCAACAAGTGCTAATGTAGTGCATAGATAGAAAGATGTAACAAACAAATATATGAATGGTATGTCATAGGTGTATGCATGAGTAAAACACAAACAACTAATTATTGCAAAAGTCATACTATCCACAAAAGTCATGCTATCTTACTCTAAGAATTAGTTGAATTTAACAAACGTAGCCCAAACCATTGTTACCTAATCCTTGATCATTGAATTTATGCATGAAATATCTCTATGACCAAATGTAATGGTCGTGCGAAATTATGAAACATGGGAGACTAATGAATCATGAATGCAAATGATTTGGACATAAATGTATGCAGATGAATTAGGCGCGGGCAAAATTTAGGGTATGACATTTTCCCCTATTTAAATATCTTTCTCAGATTACATGAGTGATGATAATCCTCATGAAATCAGGGTGAAAGGTATTTAAATACAGAAGACCTAAAATTTTTCCTCTAGATGCCATGATATGCTATGTTATGGACACGACAGACTTATCTTTTTGGTTTTCTAGGGATATGACATGAAATGAGATGAACCCTAGCATGATGTTTTTTTTACTTTATGATGGATGAACGAAAAACATATGCGGAATGATGGAGACATATGGTAGCGGTGATTCACAATAAATGTCAAAGATGATGGGTGAAGACAAACTGGGGATGATAAAACGACGGGGAAAAGATATTAGGGAAACAATCAAAGTGATTTACCGAACAGGTTTATATATAACCTGAAGGGAAAAGAATATGGTTGACAAATCTGGTGTCTTCTAATTAGAAGATCATCCACATAAAACAAGACAAGATTATGAGTCTTCTTATGATAAGATCATCCACATAAAATAATATAAACGATGATTCTCTTCAAAGAAATCAATCGAAAAAAACACAATTGGAGTTTTCAAATAAGAATAACATCTAAGCTATTGGAAATTCCTTAAAATGAAGAAATCACAAATGACCTTCAGGAACCATTAGGAAAATACAGGGTAATTAAACTCTTCTATATGTGCCCACAATAATTTAGACTTAGTCCTTAAGCAAAAGTTACGACAAGTTTCTAACAAATTGATGCTAGTCACGACTGGACTTGAAATAAACAAGTTTAAATACCCAATACAATTGGATTTGGAAACAGAAAGACAGTTATGACTGACTAATGATGATTGGATTTTGAAACAAAATACCGTTATGACTGACCAATAATGATTGGATTTAGAAACAGAAAGACAATTATGACTGACCAATGATGACTGTATTTAGAAACAGAAAGACAATTATGAATGACCAGTGATGATTGGATTTGAAAAGAGAAAGACAGTTATGACTGACAAATGATGATTTGATTTGAAAAGAGAAAGACAGTTATGACTGACCAATTATGATTGGATTTGAAAAAGAGAATGATAGTTATGGCCGACCAATTATGATTGGATTTTACTGAAGGAAAACCAGTTACGATTGGACTTTAGAGTCAGCGAACAATAGTCAACAACAAGACCTGAGTTAATTCAAAATGAGTGTGAAGTAGACTTTGGCTATGCATTATTGGGCATTATGTGAATGATCATAGTATACAAATGCTGACACTGCATGGAGATCGGAGAGTTTATGGAGACCCTTTTTTATAGAGGTTCTGATTCCTCAACACCAATAACTCAATCAAATTGCCATGTGCTGGACACTGCTTAGGGAGGGTTTATAAAAATTGATAAAGATATCCTAATAAATGGATCATTCCATAGGATTGGCAGGTTATGCTGTAATGATTTCCCGACACTCATTTCAAAATCAATAGCGTGTTGCTTGAGCAAATTGAATATATGGAGAGGATTTGCCCTTCAGTAGTTCTCTTAATCTAATCTGTTGGGTCTTTGAAGGAACTTTCACCTTAAAAGGAGTTTGGAAGTAGCTTACCATAACCACAAGGTAGATTGCCCCTGTGTTTTGAACGTTGAAGTTATCTGCCCCAGACTAACCAATTTTGGGTTGGTAGACTTCTGATTGACCGATTTTTAGAGAGTTGGGTTCACTAAGCTATTTAGGTTGATTGCCCCTATATGAGTCTTGCAAGGATTTGTTCTTTGACTAAACGGCTCTTGTAGGTGATCTGCTCAGATTGACCAATTCTTCTAGTGATTTTTCATTGACTGGACCCCTTTCACATGATCAAGTTCCTCAATCGGCTATACGCTATTGGAATTCCCATTATTGTTGAATGCTGATTTGCCAATAACAATGTTTGTTCACAAACGATAATTTTAATGGAATGCAAAGTCTGAAATCATTCATTATTGAAATTATGGTAATATACAGTGAACTGGTAAATGATCAGGACACCAAGTGGATCTAGCCATTCACAGGATGAAAGATAATGTGATCAACTCAAATGATTAACAAGGATTGTTTGGAGTCAGGTTAACACAACCTTGCTCTAGTGTGATTTCAAAATAAACTCTGCCTTAATTAGGTCTTTTAAGGGTTATAACGTAGCCTGGTTCACGATTTTTGAAACAAAAGGATATAAGACTCAAAATTTAATGGGTTAAATATGTATAAGGTCCCTTAAAATAACCCAACATTCAAGTTTGGTCCCTCTAAATATTTTCTTCAAGGTTTGGTCCTCCAAAAGTTTTCCGTTTGTAACTCTAGTCCCTCCCGTTAGTTTTCACTAACGGAGGATGATGTGGCATGCCATGTGGAGATTTTTTGATGACGTGGCTTACATGTGGCAATGCCAACGTGGCAAACAAATGTTGACATGTATGCCACGTGTCAATTGTTTCAATTTTAATTTTTTTTATATTAATATCATATTTAAATCCAAAATGGTAGTTAATCTGCAGCTACTTCGTAGCTAATTCGTAGCTAATCTCTAGCTAATTTAAACATAGCATTCTAATAATTTGTAGCTAATTCATAGCTAATTTCTAGCTAATTTAAAACCTTGTCATACTTTATGCACAATAATAGTTCAATTTTCAACTAAAACAGAATTTGAGCTTTTAAATCTCTACATCAATAATAGTTTAAAACCAATACAAATATAAACTGCTAAAAAGAGGGTATGTGCAACAAGGATTGATATTTTCCTTCCAAATCTATCATTGATCCATCCATACAAATACGCAGTAGTAAAAATAGAACAAAAAGGATAAGTCGTAACAAAATTTCATTTTGCAAAATCACCTACAACCGAATTTTTTTCACTCCAACAAATTCTAATAGAATTTCATTGCAAATACCATTCTACCCCCTAATTCACTGTATAAAAACAGAAATTCAGATTTGCAGAGTCTGCTTCATATTTTTCTCGCCACTACTTCAAACTTTCTTTCATTCATCTTCATGATTCTTCCTCCATAGTCTTCTTCATCTCACTGGACTTACATCACCTTCACCTTCTACTACAACAAAACTCTCGAATTCTGCAACCAAACTCTTCTCCACCATTAAGAATCCTCTTCCACTTTCCTCAAAGCGAAACCTGCAACAGAATTGGCACAACAAAATTCACGCAATCATTCATTCTCAGATTCCATAGCGGGAATGCGCAACAAATTCACAACGATTCGCACCACGCCAAGAAACTCAACAACACAAGGAATGCGACACTTTCACGCACACCAGTGGCAACAGGAACACACAGATTTAGCAACGAACAAGATTTCCTACAAACTACAATAGAAAGAGTGGAAGAAGAAGAAATAAACGGAGTTCGGAACTGTTGTTCGTACCTGAACGTTTTCGTTGATTTTCATCCCTCATTGCTGTTAAGGAGACTCTGAAAGTATCTTCATGTAGATCAATTCGTGTTCTGAAGCCGAGGTTTTGTTTCTCCGTTGATTGCAACGTAAGCGGTTTCCTTTAACTCATCTCCCTTCAATTTGCAGTTGGCATTTGTTTGTGTTGTAGAATAGGATTTAATTTGATACTGAACTTAGGGATCCGGGAGAGATTTAGATAGAGGAGCTTGGGGAGATTTGCATTGATGTAGCGGATGTGTATATAGACATTATACCTTCTCATTATCAGCCCCCAGAGCCAGTTTATCAATAAGATAAGTAGCAACGACTATCTGTTGCGTGGAGGAGTTTGTGCTCGAGATTCAATTTACTACTTGGTCACCTGGCAATGTGGAAACAAACACAGGCTTAACATTGGAAGATGCATATTGCAATCTTCAATTGCTGTTCTAATTACCTGCTAATTTGAAAAATAAAAGCTAGCATTAGAACTTACATGGCAGTCTTGTGAAGGCAAGCCTACTGTGAACTCAAGCATAGAAGTTATACTTGAAGCCTTGGTGTCATGATGTACCACGAACTAAAGGTGCCCAATGCCAGATTTGGAGGAAAGTTGCTATGGTCATGCGCCCCATGTGTAAAGTCCCTGCCTCTCCAAAATGATACAGAATGTGAGGAAAATTATGCAAAAGAAAAAACCAAAGCAGCAAGTACAGTTTAAATTGTAAAACAAGGCCAGAATCACCCTCGTCAATGAAATCGAAACACAACCAAGTTCATTCATAGCAGCAGAACTAATTCAATGAATTTTAAAAGTTTCAAGATCATGTCCTCTACTTTACTAAATGATTCTCAAGGCATGTCTCAAACATGTTCAGACAAAGATGGAAAGTACATGAATCGTGTATTCACAACAAGGTAACGAGTTGGACACAAATGATTTTCTTTCGGAAACCATTTTCGGCATAATAACTCTCTGTCAAAATTGGGAAAGTTTTAAAGCCTATAAAAGGAGAAAACATTCAGAAGATCAAAATACAACACATAATCACATATGACATACACCAAATACAGGAAAAAGAACAATATGATTCACATCACAAAATTCCCACAACATTCTCAGAAATCACAGAACAACAAATACTCAGTCACCAAAACATACACACTCGCAGTGGTAGTGACAAGAATCAGCGAAGTTCAGATACAAATTCACAAAAGCATAAACACCATAACACCCACACGCAACAATTTGCAGAGACAAGAATTCACGGTTTCGAAACGCAATTGGAGCAGCATCATACCAAACACGCATTGCAGAAAGGAGAAGTAAAAGTACTCGCGAAATAGTCGACGCCGATGAGCCGTTACGCCAAAAGCTCGCGAAGTGCAGCAGCAGCAAGTCGAACCATCTTCAAAGCTACATCACCACAACCGTGCACTAGGTCACGCCGCTGCTCAAATTGATGATTGTGGCTGGCGATTTCTCTGGCCGCTACTCAGGTTCTGAATTTCCCTTTTCCCAATTTAAATGATTATCTTAAGATATGTTCATATAGACGTGGTTTGTTGATTTTTGATTAGTTTTGAAACTGATTGGGGTTGAGATCGATGTGAAAGGAGGGTTAGAGGGAGATGTTGCTCAAGGAACAGTGAGAAGAGATGATAATTATTTTACAAAAAATTATTTTATAAAGAAAAATAATTATTTTACAATATTTCTGACGTGGCAAAGAAATGATATACACATGGCATGCCACATCATCCTCCGTTAGTGGAAACTAACGGAAGGGACTAGAGTTAAGGACGAAAAACTTTGGGAGGACCAAAGTTTGAAGGAAATTTTTTTAGGGACTAAACTTCAAAGTTGGGTTATTTTCAGGGACCTAATACTTATCACCCAAATTTAATTTAAACATTCCTCTTGCGTAATCAACTCCCGAACCCTGGATTTGATTGTGAGACCATGTTTTTTCCCTTCGGAGGTTTTCTCGATGTTTTTCTTTCCCCGTTGGGATAAATAAAGTTCGATGGTGACTCTGTGTCTTCGCCAGGTGTTTTTTGAGGTAGCGACACTTGCGACTTGCAAGTTTGGAGGAGTCCACTTTTTAGAATTTCTCTCTTTTTTTAATATATATATATATATATATATATATATATATATATATATATATTAATTTGCTAGATTATTGTAATAATAATAAAAAAAAACTATTTATTATAATATTTTGTTTTTGTATTACAAATGGACGCAAGTTTCCTCGCCACCTCAGAATATCCTCAATGGCTAGCCAACATAGTACTAGTTCTGAAAAAGGACGGAAAATTCAGAATGTGTGTAGACTATAGGGATCTGAACAAAGCAAGTCCAAAGGATGACTTCTCTCTACCACACATTGACATGCTAGTAGACAGTACTGCAAAATTCAAAGTCTTCTCCTTCATGGGTGGATGCTCGGGCTATAATCAAATCAAAATGGCGCCGGAAGATATGGAGAAAACTTCGTTCATCACCCCATGGGGCACCTTTTGTTACAAGGTAATGCCATTCGGTTTAAAGAATGCCGGGGCAACCTATCAAAGGGCCATGACTACTCTGTTTCATGACATGATGCACAAAGAAATCGAAGTGTGCGTCGATGATATGATTGCCAAATCTAGAACAGAGGAGGAACATGTGACCCACTTGTCAAAGTTGTTCGAGCGTTTGAGAAAGTACAAAATCCGCTTGAATCCCAACAAATGCACGTTTGGTGTTCGCTCAGGAAAACTTTTAGGGTTCATCGTCAGCCAAAAAGGAATTGAGGTTGATCCTGACAAGGTCAAGGCCATTCAAGAAATACCTTCACCAAAGACTGAAAAATAGGTCTGAGGATTTTTGGGACGTCTGAATTACATCTCAAGGTTTATATTCCTCATGACCACGACATGCGCGTCAATCTTCAAACTACTCAGAAAGAATAAAGACTGTGTGTGGACGAAAGATTGCCAAAAAGCCTTCTACAGTATCAAAGAATATCTGTTGAATCCACCAGTCCTGTCACCTCCGGTAGAGGGAAGACCACTGATCATATACCTAACAGTCTTGGAAGACTCCATGGGTTGTGTACTTGGCCAACAAGATGAAACCAAAAGAAAAGAGTTTGCCATCCACTATTTGAGTAAGAAATTTACCGACTGTGAAACTCGGTACACTATGCTCGAGAAAACTTGTCGTGCTCTGGCTTGGGCAGCTAAACATCTTCGCCAGTACATAATTTGTCACGCTACTTGGATAATCTCCAAAATGGATCCAATCAAGTACGTTTTTGAAAAACCTGCTCTCACAGGAAGGATCACCTGTTGGCAGATGTTGTTATCAGAATACGACATAGAGTACCATGCTCAAAAAGCCGTCAAAGGAAGTATTTTAGCCAATCATTTAACTCATCAACCGATTGACAATCAGGAATCAGTCGGATTTGAATTCCCAGACGAAGATGTCATGTACTTAAAAATGAAAGATTACGATGAACCGCTACCCAGTGAAGGGCCAGAACCAGGTTTCCAATGGGGACTAATATTTGACGGAGCGGTCAACACTTATGAAAACGGAATTGGGGCAATCATTGTGACACCTCAGGGTACCCACATTCCTTTCACCGCCCGATTAACATTCAAGTGCAAAAACAATGAGGCCGAATACGAAGCTTGTATTATGGGTCTTGAAGAAGCAATTGACTTAAGGATCAAGAACTTGGATGTGTATGGAGACTCAGCCTTGGTTATCAACCAGATCAAAGGAGATTAGAACACATACCAATCAAGATTGATTCCTTACAAAGATTACGCGAGAAGGTTATTACCATTCTTCAACAGAATCGAGTTTCATCACATCCCTCGTGAAGAGAATCACATGGCTGATGCACTAGCCACTCTCTCTTCCATGATTAGTGTAGGTCAATGGAACGACGTACCTAAGATTGACATAATGCGTCTAGAAAGGCCTTCTTACATTTCCACAATCGAAGCAGTCATAGACAATAAACCTTGGTATCACGATATCAAATGTTTCCTTCAAAAACAAGAATACCCGTCTAGGGCATCAAGAAAAGACAAGAAGACCATCAGAAGGCTGGCAGGTAATTTCTTCCTGAGCGGGGATACACTCTATAAGAGAAATTTTGACATGGTCTTGCTCCGATGTGTAGACAGACCAGAAGAAAACACGCTGATGAAAGAAATTCACAAAGGATCCTTTGGCACACATGCCAACGGACATACAATGGCAAGGGAAATTCTGAGAGCAGGATACTATTGGTTGACCATGAAATCCGATTGCTACAAGTACATGAGGAAATGTCACAAGTATCAAATATACGCTGACAAAGTCCATGTACCGCCAACACATCTCAAAGTTCTCTCTTCCCCATGGCCTTTTTCTATATGGGGAATCGACATGATTGGCATGATCGAACCCGAGGCTTCAAACGAACATCAGTTCATCCTGGTAGCCATTGACTACTTCACCAATGTAACCCGACAAGTGGTGGTCCGATTTATCAAAAACAATCTCATCTACCGTTATGGTGTTCCAAGCCAGATCATTACTGATAATGGATCTAACTTGAACAACAAGATGATGAAAGAGTTGTGTGTTGAGTTCAAGATCGAACACCATAACTCATCTCCCTACCGACCTAATATGAACGGAGCGGTAGAAGCGGCTAAAAAGAACATCAAGAAGATTATTCAAAAGATGGTTGTAACCTACAAAGATTGGCACGAAATGCTTCCTTTTGCTCTCCACGGTTATCGTACATCTGTCCGCACTTCAACAGGGGCAACCCCTTTCTCTCTAGTATATGGCATGGAGGCAGTGCTTCCCATAGAAGTAGAGATACCAGTAATCTGGGTATTGATGGAAGCTAAGCTAACAGAGGCTGAATGGTGTCAAAGTCGACACGATGAGCTGAACCTAATCGAAGAAAAGACAATAACGACACTATGCCATGGTTAGTTGTATCAGCAAAGAATGAAGAAATTGTTCGATAAAAAGGTCAGACCCCGTGTCTTCAGAAAATGAGACCTTGTGCTAAAAAAGATACAATCATTTCTCACTGATTCCCGGGGCAAATGGACTCCGAACTATGACGGCCCCTATGTGGTCAAGAAAGCCTTCTCAGGCAGTGCCTTGAGACTCGTAACCATGGATGGAGAAGAGTTTGCCTACCCCATGAATGTTGATGTAGTCAAGAAATACTTCGCCTATATAATAATAAAAAAAACGTCTCGGTGGATTGAATACCCGAAAGGGCGGTCCAGACAAAAATTAGAGACATAATCAAAAATCATCCCGATGGATTGGAAATCTCAAAAGTACAATCCAAGAAAAAGTTAGGGATTAATGGCAAGTAACTACGTCCGACAAGGTGAAATCCCCCAGCGGTAATACCATCCATGAAAAGACTCCAGTCAAGGTCATCTTCGACAGAAGCTCAGGATGTCCAGAATTCAAAGTTGGTAGAAGGATAACGGTTGTTATGTTTCAATGTAGGCCCTTTTCCTTTAAATTACCATTTTCTAAACTTTGTAAATACTCTATGGGATCACGCGCTTGGCTGATTTCCATCCTATCAATAAAATTTGAGCCTTAGTGCTGTTGTTTACAATTCTTATTTGTTTTAGCTTTACAGAACAACATTTTAACATGATCAACGATTCTTGAAATAAAACAAAAAAATGAATTTTTACTTGTCAAATTTTTCTTTTAAAATAAAGATGGCAATTCTCTTTTGACTTTGAACATCGAAAAGAATGTCGATCGCTTCTCCGAATGTGATTGAATCTCAAAGTGCAGAATCAAAGTACTCCTTCTAAACCAGTACACCTGAGCGAAAGATTAACAGTTTCAGATGCCATGTTTCATCTGATATTCCCGGCAGAGTTCGTATCTCTTAAAACTGACTGGACGATTCTTTCCTTCCCACAGGGACAGCCTCTCCCAAGCAAGGCAGGATTGCTATTTCGAACCAGTGGTACTTTTCATCCCCTACAGTGACCGAGTATCTAATCGTGTTCATCTATTAGCCTGTATGTCGCGTCAGTTTTGTCAGCATAAACATAAATACATCATGCATTATTGATTCATATTGCATTACTATCACTCTGGTCATACTCATTTCCCAAGTGATAAAAGTCATCTTATCAATCGAGTTGTCAGTTCTTTCCTCGTCAGGAAATGAATTATCTGAGTAATTTCTCCCCAATTTATTTCTGTATTGGAGACGGTCCTCAACTACTTTGATAACTTGAACCTCTGAAAGACAAGAAGATATTCGACAGACACCTTTAGAATATCACTCTTCACCATTGAAGATGATATTTTTGCTTTCCCAAATTAAGGAAAATCCCCAGAGAAAGCCTCTTAACTGAAGACTCTCAGCAATACATCGATTTTTCTCCCAAGAAAGTCGATGTTAATGAAGTCATCAGCATCTCAAAATTGGATTGCATCACATGGCATTTCTCCGAAAAGATCTCGAAGAAAAGTATGATGTAACATCCCTAAGCAAAAAAGGGTCTTTCAAGAGACTTATTTTTCCCAATAGAGTCAACAAATGGCGTCTCTAATAGAGAAGTTTGGACACTTCTACAACTCAGACTAATAGGTTTCCCCAACAAGTCTGACCTCAAAACTTTTCCATCAAATAACGTCTCCCCAGTAGTTAAACTCGACGAGAAGTTTTGATGAAGACCACTACAAATAGCATTCCTTGTCAAGGAAGAAACTCGACAAGAAGAAACTGAGACCAGTTCCTTGGCTGAAGACCAGGATCGAGAGGAAGTTTATTTCAGAAACTGAGACCAGTTCCTTGCCTGAAGACCAGGATCGAGGGGAAGTTTATTTCAGAAACTGAGACCAGTTCCTTGGCTGAAGCCCAGGATCGAGGGGAATTTTATTTCAGAAACTGAGACCAGTTCCTTGGCTGAAGACCAAGATCGAGGGGAAGTTTCTTTCAGAAACTGAGACCAGTTCCTTGGCTGAAGACCAAGATCAAGGGGAAGTTTTACCCTTTTCTAAGTAACACTGCTTTGCAAAAGAAGATGGATGAGTAAGCCGCCATTCATAACAACCATCAAAATTTTGGGTATTCTGATATTTAATCCTCTTGCACCCTGAATGTCCGAACATCTTCGCCATTCACACCTTCGGGTCCAAGAAGATTAAATAGGGGCATCTGTCATACCCCAAATTTTGACCACCAAGATTGCCCATCATTGTGAGGATCATGTCCACAATATGGATGTGCCATTATGCCACATCAATCTCCTCAAGGATTGTTGAGCTTTCACTACAACCAAGAATTAGAGTTTTAAGCCCTCTCAGAGCACTTAGACAAACGATCAATCTAGAAATGATATGATCTTCAACTTTTATAACCTCTCAAACACCCATAAGGGATCAAGAGGACTCCCACATCAAGAATCAACCACAAAGTTGCCACATTCCAAGTGGTTTGAGCCTCGAAACACCCGATGTCGCCAAATTAGGGTTTTGGACGACTGGGACCTCCAGAGTGAGATTTTCACAAAGGGATGAGCCAAGACTTCAACATGTGACTCAATATGCTCAAAATAACCATAGGAATCCATTTGCAAAGCTAAATTACCCTAGGAGGATGCATTCCCCAAAAGTCGGGAATTAGGGTTTTTACGCGCCGAACCGCTTCGGAGCCAAAAGTCAAAACATGACTTTTTTGGCAAAAATGATCCTTATGACTCATATTTTCATAAAATATGATTTATAATGTCATTTGAACAAGAATTGATCAAGAAACCAAGATAACTTGTAAAAGGGGTAACCTTGAAAAGGTGAAAAAATTTCTAAGTTACTAAATTTGGATGGTTTTGGTGCCAACTTTCAAGGATCATAACTTTTGATCTAGGCAGCCATTTTGAGTGATCCAAAGCCTGATTTGTAGGCCTTCCTACACTCTACAAAAGCTTCAACTACATCAAACTCCAATTCTTCATGGATTTTAAGTTATGGAGTGATCAAAATGAAGAAAATGACACTTTTTTAACACTTAGTGAAAATCTGCCTAAGTTACCAGCCTTGGACATCAAAGTTCATGGGGTTTTTTCAGTTGGATCCAAATAGTTTCAAGATAAACTATGATCATACATGGATAGTACCATATGAGGGCTCTTTAAAAAGTATAAGAGCCTCCCATAACTCAACTTGAGCAAGAAGATATGACCCATTGAAAATGGCATTTTTCACTGATTTTTGCAAGGAAGATTTGTGCATTGTTGCTCGAATTGATCAATTTGTGCAATAACACCTCAAGGGGGAACAACCAAGGGACAAACACTGATCCACCAGCCTCACAAGTCCATGGATTTATGTTTAGGCATGACACTCCTAAAATTCAAGATGCTTCAAATGGTTAATTTTGTTTTCAAGCATTTAACTGATGCATAAAGGTGGCATTCATCAAGACAATGTTATGTAAGTTCAGTCAAGCCTTATCTCTGCCACAGAAGACTCATAGCCTGTGCTCTAACCTCAAGTCAATGGTTAGAGGAGACTTGAGGTTCCATTGGATCAACATTTGCCACAGACCTGCTGTAGTTGCCATTCACTATTCCAGCCAAAACAAACCTACTCTACTATAAATAGAGCTCATTTGTGATCAATTTGAGTACGCCAAAGCACCCAAACTGATGCTTTACTCAAAATCTCCCTTTCACTCCAATTTTGCCTTCTAACTCAAGTCACTATCGGGTTTTGAGATTGAGAGTGATTCCAACCAAACCAATCACACACACACACACACACCTCATAGACACCATATGTGAGTGATCTAAACACTAACACAACATCTGGAACATCAAATTCATCAAATCACCATCCAATTGCTCAAGTTCTTGACAAAATTGCAGTTGAGGTACCACAACCAGTTCTAGCTCATTTCAATCCACTCTAAGCATTCAAACACACTCCTTGGCACCTAAGGAAGATGCCCAGATCATTGGAACCTATCTGCAACACCTCCATTATCAAACTCGATCACCACCTGCAAGAGGTAAGTCTGAACCCTTCAAACTCTATGATACATGCATCATGAATGCATTTTTGAGTTACCATCTTGTTTATGCATGTATGTAGAGTATAACCCTCAATCAATTGCCATGAATCGATCGTGTGTAGAATTTCATTGTGTTCATGCTGAAATTAGGGTTCTTGAGGTGTTCCATTGATTTCTTCCTCCATACTTAATATAAATGCAATTAATCTATATGGTTGTGATCCTTGTTCAAAATCGAACAAGATTGATACTTGAATCGTGCAAAAGCATTGAGTAATCATGGAGAAAAGTGAGAAAATCAAAATCTGTAGAAACAGGGTGCGCGCGTGTTCTTCCTTGACCGTTGGCGCCCTTTTTCAAAATTTGAATTTTTGAATATTTTGATGTTTTGTTAATTGATTCAAAAATTAATTTCTCTCTGAATATTTGCGTTTTTGAATTGATTCTTTTTCTCAAAATTCACAAAAATGTTTAAATATTTTATTTTACAAAAAAATCCAATTTATATTATTTATTTAATATAGTTAGAATTTTTGTAATTAATTTCATTTTATTGTTTTTAAACATTTTCAAATGAAATTCCCACTTTGATTTTTCAAAACAAATTGGATTTCAAGCTTTCATGTGATTAAACATGATTTTTCAAAACATTTTTCAAATTGTACAACTTGTTTTTAAATATATTTCATATTTTATATCATTTTTTATTTAATTTCCTTTTAAAATTATATCTTTTAAATTCAAAAGTTAGGGTTTTCTCTGAATTTTGATCTTTAAAACACTTTGGGCCTCTAATAGAGTGTAAGACCCATTCCCTTTGTAAATTCAAAATAATTTGGGCCCCAGTCATTGCATAAGTCCCGACACGTTTTCAGAAATCTCGGCGCGATCGCCATTTCAAATTAAAATCATTTGGGCCTACCCTTGTGTTGCAAGCCCCATTTCTTTTATTTTTCAAACATTTTTGGCCTCTCATTGAGTTGTAAGACCCTTCTCTTTGTACATAAACCTCTTTGGGCCTCAGTCATTGTATAAGTCCCGATACAATTTTCAGATCAACGGTACGATTACTATTTTTCATCTGGCCATCTCCTTGAGTTGTAAGCCCCATTTCTTGTACAAAAATAAACACCTTGGGCCTCTAATAGAGTGTAAGACCCAACCCTTTTGTACATAAATAAGTTTGGACCTCAGTCATTGTATAAGTCCCACTGTGTTTCTAAAACCACGGCATGATCGTCGCCTTTTAAACAATTCTTTGGGCCTCTCCTTAAGTGTAAGCCTCAATCTTTTCAAAACAACTTTTCCCTTTGATTTAGGTTCAAAATCATAGTTGTCATCATAACTTTCTTTAATTTCTTGAACAACTAACCATACAGCTGTTACAATGGAAGTTTGCTCACCTGTAAGTTTTAAACAGCTTTCTTTTACATACTTACACACACACACACACACACACACACACACATACACACACACACACACACACACATATATATATATATATATATATATATATATATATATATATATATATATATTGTATGTAAAAGAGGGTAGGAGGACTTACAGGTGAGTATATATATATATATATATATATTGTTTGTGCTGGAAGCTTGCTCACCTGTAAGTCCTCCTACCCTCTTTTACATACAATATATATTTCATATATATATATATATATATATATATATATATATATATATTGTTTGTGCTGGAAGCTTGCTCACCTATAAGTCCTCCTACCCTCTTTTACATACAATATATATTTCATATATATATATATATATATATATATATATATATATATATATATATGACTGCTTAGAGTTTTCCCCGACAATTAGGTCTAGGATTAGATAAATCCAGTGGTCACTCTTTCAACACAGTCAAGACTAGTTCCCCATAGGAATTTCCAGATACAGTCTTGCCTCCTCTTGGGCTTATACAATATGGAACAAAGAGAAAGGCATTATTCCCAGTGAAGCTTTTCTCAGATTGTCACTATTAGAAAATTATCCAAGAAATTCATTTCCCCCAGAGAGGATTAATTCCCGGTGAAACCTCTCTTGAATTTCTTAAAACCCTAGAACTGTTCACTAAAGAAAAGATTATTCCCGGTGAAACTTTTCTTAGGTTTGGACCCACAACTAGGGTAATTTTATCATCAATATCACACTAGCCTATCAGAACCTCAAGGCATCTGATATTTCAACTCTTCTGTAATCCTCAACAAGAGTTGATTCCCCACTTTGAACCTGCCTCTGGATATCAATAATCCTCAGCAGAAGCCAGCCTCCTCTTAGACTTTGTATAAGAAATTCCTCAGCTAGCCTCCTCTTAGGCTTTGTATAATGATTCTTTCTTCTTCCTCATCACCTTTAAAACACTCTCTTGCTGAGTCAATCTTCTTCCTTAAAGCACTCTCTTGTTGAGTCAATCTTCTTTCTTAAACACTCTCTCTCTTAGGCTTTGTAATCACCCTTTATAATCAGTCACCCAACAACTGTGATAAACAGACGAGATGTCTCTCTTTAGAGATGACAAATTCTCTCTCAGTCAAACCTTTTAGCTTCAATCTTGGGCTTTGAACAAGACACAAATACCTTTAGCTTCAATTTTGGGCTTCAAACAAGACACCAAAATATCTCTTTCCTCCCATAGAATAGGAGGAACTACGATTGCTCTGATTTCCCTGTTTTTCTTAAACGGGAATACGTAGGCATAAGATTGCGAAATCTTAGCGATCACACCAATCAAAAACTTTAGGTCCAGTACCTTACCCAAAAACATCGGAAAGCCCAAAATCAACAAAAACTCTCTCTCTCAAACCCTCCCAAAGGAGAAACTTTCCCAATCAACAGATAAACACCAGTATATAGAAAACGGTATAATTGCTAACAATCTGTGGATAACCACATATAGGATGGGTAATTGACAACTCCCCATTGTATAACCTGACCCCGGACCCCCCAATCTCTTTAGCATTTGTTCAGTAAAACATTTGCATGCAAGGTTAGTTTTAGATAGCTTCCATTTCCTTTCCAGCTTCATAGGATAAATAAGAAATCAGAAAGTAACACCCAATCCCTACCATTACAGTGAGGAAAAACCCATTGTGATAAGGTGGTCGCATCACCGACATAAATTGCACATTACACTACGCAGAAGTGTGTTTAATTCGAATGAGAAGTCATGTTAGGTGTGTATTTGAGCCATATTAGAATCGCAAAAATGCATTAATTCTCTATCGGATACGCAATAGGGCATGGAATTTTCTTAAGCCATATCAGAATCACATAAATGTGTTAAGTTTGTATCAGATACACATTATTGCAGGCGATGTGTTTAAGTCGTATCAGAATCGCATAAATGCGTTAAGTTTGTATCGGATACACATTAATGTAAGTGATGTGTTTAAGCTGTATCAGAATTGTATGAAAGCGTTAAGTCTGTATCGGATACACATTAATATATGTGGTGTGTTTAAGACATATTAAATCGAATAAATGCATTAAGTTTATATCGAATAAACAATAATACTTGCAATATGTTTAAGCCATATGACAATCGCATAAATACGTTAAGTATATATCAAATACTCATTAATGCAAACAATGTGTTTAAGCTGTATCAGAATAACATAAATGCATTAAGTATGTATCAAATACACATTAATGCATACGATGTGTTTATGCGTATCATAATCGCATAAATACGATAAGTATGTATCAGATACACATTTGTAATTATGCTCTCCCTACGGATAGATGTCAAACACAATGTGTCAGACAATATGTGTGACAAGATTAATGCAACAATACTTTAGAAAATAATTAAAGTAAAATGAACACAAAAAGTTAGTAACCCAGTTCAGTGCAATGACATCTACATATGGAGGGTGTTATCCCATGAAAGGAAATCCACTCTTAATAGTAAAAGTACAAATTGGTCTTAGATAAACTCTCATAGTTTGATGTCTTTTTTCTAAATACTACCCGTAAATTTCTATTTAGAACTCCTACTAAATATGATACCCTTCTCACTTTCTCTCAACCACCATCCCTAGTGTTGGATAATTATAAAATAGTTTGAAGGATGAAGCACTTATAACTTGAAAACAAACTCTACTCTTTTGTATATGAATGATTCAAATGAATATAGCTTAACAAGAATAAAACCAAAACAACACAAAGACTCGATATAATAAAGTATGCTTTGCTTGATATCCTTTTAAGATTTGTGCTTTCTAAAAGGAAAACTTATGCTTAAATGGAAAAACATCCAGTTGTATTTGTTGTTAAGGTTTCAGGTTGTCTTACGACTGAAGAAAGAATAAAAGGCATAACTTAATAATATGATTTGACTTGATTTTGCAATCTATCATAAAGTAAATCTCTATCAATCTAATTTGGTCTTGATAACTAATCTTTAGACGATTCTTTACTTATTCCTAAAAGCGCACAAATAATCACCCAATAACGAAATAAATCAGGCGCAAGATATTGCTTTTACGTAGTTGGCTTATGAGGGTGAGTATACCATGATGCGTGTGACATCTTTCTCCATATCTTTGACTTATATTTTGAGCTCACAGAGACACGTGTCTCAACAAGATGTCATGGCATCTTACATTCCATGTTGTCTATAAAATTCTGCCAATCGCCTGTAATAACAATCGCCTCCTTTGGATAATTTTTAGGCAAATACAACATGCAAGATGTGCTACCAAAAGATGAGGACAAATTTCATGACATGATTCATATAGCATCAGAGTGCAACGAGAAACAGACAACATATGTTAAACCAATATTGAAGATTAACAAAGGTAGCATACCAACAAAAGAAAGTCTTACATTACTAAATTTGATCATTCATTCAAATTTATTCTCCCCTAATTGCCATAAAATGGGCAGGGGCATAAAAGAGAGAAAATAGAGAAAACAACACGGGAGGGGCATAAACCATATCAGTAAAAAAAATGGAACCAACCCTAGAGGGTACTATATGAGCCATTATCCTGTCCAGAGGGCCTAAAAACAAACCCAAGAAAACCCACACAGGGGTAAAAAATCACTAGAACACAGAACATTATCAAAAGAAATTTAATCTTCACAGTTTTCAAATGAACCAGCTTTAGAACCACCTTCACTTTCACAAGAATCACCTTTAATGGCATTATCATCATATGTTCCTAATTAGTCATGGTATTGTTCTTTTCAACATCCTAATATATTGATGTTTCACCAGCCTTGGGGTTCATCAACTTGATATTATCATCCACTTTGTTCTTTCAAATTGTGGATGTCATTATAATCTCCTGCAGAGTCTTGGACACCTGCATAAGTTCCAACAAAACATTGCCTTTGGCAGTGCCAAACATTGGTAGAAATTTTTGTAGTTTTCCATCAATAGTCATATCAAAACGAATGTTGGAAAGAGAAATGTCTAGAACATAAGTCCCACCAAACAGACGATAACTAAAGATTAGTGGACTAGCACCAACACCAACAATATCCTCAATACTCATAATCTCAAATTTTTGGCTAATCAAAATTCCATAAATAAGTGCAAGAAAACCAATAGGTAATTTGACAGCGAAAGACTCAGCTTGTTTCAGAACTTGGTCAAACACATATTCTCCGAAATAAAAACCAACCCTAGTCCTATTTGTGTTGGTGTAAGCCCTAGAGGCCAATACTTTTGGTACTTGTATCGAATTATTTATTAATAAAACACATTTCTTTATTATGTTTGTTTTTCCAGAATAATAAAGTCCCTAGAATATTTAGTGCGTTTAATGGAATATTAAGTGTGACTTAATCATGATATCCCATTAAACATAAGGACATTATTCTTAAAGTATCTGTAGTCAAGCTTTATTGTGAAGTGGGATAACCTTAAAGCATCAAGACTATTATGTAAATAGACTGATACCTTAAAGCATCAAGACTATTATGTAAATAGACTGATGATCACAACTCATGGATCATGGATAAGGAGTTATCAAGTCTTAACATAGGTATGAATATTAGGAGTAATATTTATACTGGATTGACCCACTGTCATACCATAGATTTTACTCTCAGATTCATTTGATCATTTTCATATCATCATAAGTCTGCCTTTTTGTTTTTTTAGTTAAACATTTCATCGATCATTAATCATGCATTTTTAGTCGATTATATCATTCCATACCATTTAGATAATTATCTTAGATTTTTTAATTTATTTTATTTTTTTAACGTAATTTATATTTAATTTAGTTTATTGTCAATTATAACTTTAGTTTTAAATTTAATTTAATTCTAACTTTAGTTTAATTTTAATTAGATTAATTTTAATTTAGCATAATTTTAGTCTAGATTTAATTTAATTAGCTTAATTTTTATTAATTTAGTTTAATTTTAATTTAAATTTAATTATGATTTAAGTTTACTTTTTAAGTTTAATTTTATTTTTTTTAGTTTAACTTAGTTTAGTTAATTTATTTATTCTCATTTATTTGTTTTCTATTGTTAAAAAATCATTAAAAAATATATTCATAGATTTCCAATTTCTATTTATTTATAATACAAAAAATACAAAAATGTTCAAACACTACAATAAAAAAAGGACTCTGTTACAATCCTTATTCCAGAGAACTCCAAGGTACTGCCCTAGAAAATTTCTTTCCAACCATACTACATTACATTGACTTCTACAATAAAAGACAAAGAATTATGCATCAACAAAGCCTCCCAGGCCTTTGACCAAGTCTTGAAACAAAAGGTACATGTTGCCAAAAACAACAACAACAACTCAATGTAATAACTTACAAACCCTGCGCCCTTGTTGCTGCCTAAACCCCGTGCCATGCGATTTACAACACTCCAAAATCCTATATCATAAACTTGTCCAGCACGAGAGCTAAAAACCTGCCAGGAAAATGACTGCTCAAATGAGAAAATTGGTTTGAATCTATTTAAGACACAATAGAGAAATTGAAGGAGGGCAGAGAGCAATACAAAAAGAGAGAGGTAGGGAAGGAATCATTAAAAAAGGAAGCATTGAAATTTTTAAAACTCACCAAGGCGGAATCTTCTTCAGGACCCTTTCCTCTTTCTCTCATTCACAATCCTTCTTTCAATTCATAACCTTGCTCCACCTTCTCCTTTCTTCGTTCGATCCACCAACCACCCACCTCCGCTTGACTCAGGCGTTAACCACCATCTGCTCACTCGCTATTAAACCTCCATGTCCTTCAATCATCGCAACCTCCACAACGAAATCACCAACAAACCACAATAAATCACAGACCGACAAACCTATCAGAAACAACAACGCTGCCGCACAAGAGACGGGAGAAGGCGGAGGTCGAAATCGAGAGAAGAAGAGGGATACTGAAGTACATCCAAATTTGAAGTGGATTACCTCTCTGAAGCACAATTTGAGTTACCGCATTAGCATATTCTTCGTCTTTCATTGCGACCACGTTGGAGAGATCCACGTTCTTGTTGGTGTTTTCGTCTCTTCATTTGATCGATTCAACTAACCATCACGCAGCCATTTGAGAAAAGAAAACAAAGATGAATCCCGACAAAGAAGGGTCACGTTTTTTAGATTTGCGAAACGAATAATAGAGAGATCGGGAGAGAGAAGTAGAGATTGGAGAATGTTTGACCATGAGAGAAAATCGTGTTTCAAGGTTGAGAATACCGTGTTTGGTTTTTCAGAATGTAGCTGCTGGGGTTTGGTCATTAGGGTTGCTTTTTTTTTCTTTTTAATTTTAATTGAATTCGGATCGGGTCAAGGCTGACCAAACGCCCCAGATCTATGGTCCCTCTCTTGGACCGCACCCCCCATGGGCCTTCACCCTCAAACTCAACTTCATATTCACCCTCAGCCTGTTTTAAAGCCTCCTTGTTGTTTTTTAGTAATTTATTTTTCCTTGTTTATTTCAAAATAAAATACAAAGATTTTTTATTTTAGATTTTATTTATTTTGTTTATTTTCTTTTTAACAAGATAATAATAAATTTAAATTTAAGTTTTATTTCTAGATTTTTTTTAGATTTGTTCATTTAAATTGTTTTTAAAAAATTATTTCTTTATTTTTGTTTAACATGTTCGATAACTTCTAGTATATCCTTGTTCATTCGTTATTTCTTATGTGTTTTATCGTATATTCCTGCGCCCCACACAAGCCCAGGCGCCTGGTTAATGCATCCAACATTTTGTTTTTGTCTCATAAATTAGTTTGATAAATTAGCTTAGAAATTAGATTAGTTAATTAGGAATTAGTTTAGTTAGAATTTTTTAACTTGTTATTTGGTTTTTAGTTAGAAATTAGTTCAGTTAGTTTTTTTAATTAGAATTTTGTCTAGTTAGAATTTTAGTTTATTTAGATTAATTAGAATTTATCCATTTAGTTTTTAATTTATTTAGTTTGATAGTTTTAATTAGCTTTTTAAGTAGACTTTGAATTTATTTTTGAATTTTGTTTAAATAGATTTGATTTTTTTGTTTTGAGTTAATCTTGACTTTCATTTTCAATTTAATTCTTATTGCATTTGTTATATATATTGCCATTCATTTTGTTCCTGAGACCCGAGGTTTTTCCTCCTTGTTTCTCTGTTTTTGTACCTCATTCCAAAGGAAATGGTCGTTCCCGTTGACTGTCTTGTCATTTAGGATAGTCTTGTCCGTCATTCCCTTATCTCACGCCGCTGCGCGATCGAGACACGCCTTCCCTTTTTAAACCTCTGATTTCTCAAGTTCATCTTGAGAATACGTAGGCATAGGATTGTGAGATCCTAGCGAGTCACTTTTTCTTTTTTCCACCTTTTTATTTCTCACCTTTTTACACCGTAATGAGGGGAACTACGAATGCTCTAATTCCATTCCCGTTACGTAGGCACGAGATGCTATGTCTTGGCGAGCATACTTAGTGTATATACCCTTAGGTCTTTACCTTAGCACATTTCTCTTAGCAAGCAAACTTAGCATAACACAAATACTAACAAGAGGTTCATGTAGAGTACTACAGATACTTAGGATGCTAACACCTTCCCTAGGTATAACCAACCCCAAACCTTAGATCTCTAGCTGTGTTCCTACATAGCGCACTTAGGGTTTTTTTCGATCTTTACCCTTTGCTTTGGATAAATCAAAGTTCGGTGGTGAACTTCATGTTTTGTGATTCAAGTTAATTAATAGCTTGATATCCAATTCTCACCGCGACAGAAATGACGACTTCACTGGGGAGCATTCTTCTAAGAGGGTTAAGCTCACCTTGTTTGTATTTGTGTTATCTTACACGTTTGCTTGCTTGTATATCTGTACATATTTATATATACCTGTTGTGCTTGGGTTTTTCTATGTGTAGGGTGTTTATTTTGAGTGGTGAGGATAAATCCTAACCCAGATTTAAGCACACACTTATGATATGATGGTGGATATAGTTAAGGAGACTTTCAGGGAGTAATCCCAAAGGAGTTAACTTGAGATTCCACGCTCAGTTGAGGCCCTCTTGAGGGTGGTATATGTTGAACAAGCAATCATGAATGCATTGCTACTTTCGACCTAAGAGCCCGTGATACTGATGACCATTAGTCACCTTTTACCCCCACTTGGCCTCTTAGAACATAGTGCGGTGACTATGAGGGAGTAGTCCCAAAATAGTTGACACACGATACTACACTCAGACGAGACTCTCTTGAGAATATTATTGACTACCGAGTAATTGGAAGTCAATAATATCTGAAAGATGGGTTATTGACTCTGGGAACCTCTTAGAACCCTGTTCTACAGATACAAGAACCCTAGCACACACCCCGTGGTTGGCTCTTTACCCAGACTTCATGCTGTGATCTCGAACCTTCGATCCTGTTGCATGTGTTTCGCATCCTGTTTACATCACATTACATATCATTTGCATCTTTGCATAATTCATTGCATATATCCGTTTGTCTAGTGACTCATCTACAGCTGTCTCTATCTTCCAGTGTCACCTGTGAGTCGTCAAACTGATCCCTCGACACCGATACCAGACTAGAGCTAACTACAGACGCAAGATGTCAGAGCAAGAGGTACACAATGCTGAGATCTGGATGGAGATCGACGAACTTAAGTCAAGCGTGACTAAACTCACTGAGATGCTTCAAGTCTTGATTGCTAAAGGAGAGCAACCTCAAAAGACTGTTATCCAGGAAGTTTCAAGTCTTGATCCTCCACCTGTTCAGATGCCGCCTTTAACTTGGCCCGAGTTTGGTTTGCCACGCAACTACTCTCCACCAATTGCATCTACTGCTATGGTTGGTCAGACTGTTATGCCTGTATTTCAAGCTCCTGTTTTTATCGGGCCTAGACCCATGGTTCATGCTGTTACCCAGACTGTTCGAGCTCCCTTTGAGAATCCCCTCTATGAGTACAATGATGCCAGTGCTCAGGGTGTAGACCGTGAAGACTTTGTTGAACCTGAAGTTGTCCGAGAGCAGTTTCATACCATCGACAAAAAACTTAAAGTCGTTGAGGACAATGAATTTTTTTAATGTGGATGCAGACAACATGTGCTTAGTGACTGACCTTGTTATGCCTGCTAAGTTCAAAGTTCCCGAGTTTGTGAAGTATAAGGGTCACTCTTGTCCAAGGGCTCATCTGGTCATGTATTTTCGCAAGATGGCTGCTTATACCAACAATCAGAAACTGCTTATCCACTGTTTTCAAGACAGCTTGAGTGGAGCTTCACTCAAATAACATATGAGTCTCGAGCAAAACTCTATTCACTGCTTCCTAGATCTCGCAAATGCCTTCATGAAGCAGTATAAGTATAACCTCGACATGGCTCCTGATCGCCGCCAGCTTCAAAACATGACTCAACATGAGAATGAATCTTTTAAGGAGTATGCTCAATGCTGGAAAGAGTTGGCTTCCCAAGTTGAACCTCTTTTGGCCGAGAAGGAATTGACTAGAATGTTTATGGATACCTTGTCTCCATTCTATTGGGAGAAGATAATTGGGAGTGTGTCCTCCAACTTCACTGATTTGGTTACTATCGGCCAAAGACTCGAGGAAGGACTCAAGAATGGAAAAGTGTCCATGGCTTCTGAATCTTCCAATGGCGCGAAGAAATCCTATGGGAACTTCAAAAAGAAGAGGGAAGATCATACTAATGTTGTTATGTTTGAAACAAGAAGGCTTCGTCCTAGACCTCAGTATGCTGATCACCCTACTATTGTTGTTGTGACTCCCGTGGTTACTACTCCACGACCAGCTCAAGCTCCTCAACATCCTGTTGTTGGACAGAATCAGTACCGTAATAGGAATCAATTTGATCCTATTCCCGTGACATACACTGAACTTTATCCTGGTCATGTTCAAAAGGGTTTGATTACCACAAGGACTATGCCTCCTCCTCCAAATCCTCTTCCATCCAGTTATATGGTTGATCTTCATTGTGAATACCATCAAGGTGGTGCAGGCCATAACTTGGAAGGTTGTTATGCGTTGAAGGATAGAGTACAAGATCTGATCAGAAATAAAATCCTTAGCTTTCGTGACAGCAATCCTAATGTCTAGAACAACCCTCTGCCAGGCCCGCCAAGTGAAGCTTCAGTCGACTTCAACAATCTATCCTTCTAAAAGCCAGTGTTTCAGACAGGATAGCTCACCCCTATTGCTAATTAGTCACTAGGCCTTGTTTCTTGTTGTTTGCATTTTCTTTATTTTGTAATGGCTGTTTGCCTTCAAGTTATGTTTATACTTTCATTGATTAATGAAATGAGCATTGCAAATTTTGATTCAATTCATTTTGTCCATTATTTACATATTTATGCTTTCTTTTGCAAAATATTTTATCTCTTTTCCGCTTTCTTTTTTATTATGCAAAGATTGGAGGGAGGATGACGAAAGTGCTATACTCACAACTGCTGACATGCTTTCAAATAAACTTTGCTGACGATGTAAGGTATTATTTCTAATCCCTAAACACCAGAGAAATAAAGAAGTTATTCCCTTGTCAACCCCTTCGAGCCTAGAAGTAGGAGTTTCTTTCTTTACAAAAACCAGCAATCTTAACCTTGGGGTGGGTAGTCCTCAGTTAACTTGGTTGTCCATTCATGCAAGACACCTTTTATATGAAGGTTGCACTCACAAATTTTCTTTCACACCTTAAACAAGTGTCGAAGATGTTTTTCAAGCCAAATAGCCGATGATGGTTCACCGTAATCGTTAAGCTGGCTAGCCACTTTCCTTACTCAAAGAATGAGTCGAGTCCCTTTCAAGGCAAAAGCTAAGAAAGATGGTAAACTTGTGACTTTGCCTTGCACAAAAAGGCTTGTATGACAACTAAAAAGAGGAGATCTTTAAATCCTTCACCCTGAAAGTCCTCAATGGCAAACAACTTGGTAAGGAAGTAGTGACTGCTATTTCAAAGTCCCTTGACTTTTGAACCATCATCATTACTATCATCAGTACAATTCCCCGCCTATGTGAACCTGAGTGTAAAGTCTGAGTTAACTGAGTGTAGGATCGAAAGTTCATCACGAAGATTGGGTGGGTACAAATAAACTTTGAGCCTTATCCTTTGTTTCATAAACCGCGAACCAGTCCATGTTACAACCCTCAAAAGACCTAACTGAAGCAAGGTTATTTTGAAAGCACACTACAACAAGGTTGCCTAAACTGACTCCCAAAGATCTTTGCAGATCATTTGTTTTGGCATTACACATTTTGCTTTACCTTTCACTTTAATGTCTTGAACCGTCGGGTTCAGACAAGTGACTCATATGCTTTGTATCTTAAAAAAAATGATTTTGATTTCAAAAGTTGCATGAACTTTGCATTTACTATGTTTGTATGAACTTTCTTGATTGCAAACTGGCTTTCCTCTCAAGGAATTTTCAAACAATTAAGAAACTTGGTCGGTGATCCTATCAGGGGCAAGTTCTTTCCAAATCCTGTTGAAGAATCAGTTCAAGATTTGTTGTTCAGAGGCGATTGAGTCTTTGTTATCAAGACTCATACGGGGCAAGCTTTCTAAGAGCACCGTAAGCAGTCATATTGAGAATCAGATAAGATGAAGCAACGATCTGTTCATCTACAACAATCAGCTAATCTGGGGGCAGTTAAGTTGAAGAATCCCCAAGCAGCTCTTCATCCTTCCTACAAGGATCATCATTTGACACAGTTCACTAGTGTGACAATGATGTGTTCAGTAGTAGCATCTTTAGTCCCCAAGCAGAATGGCAGTGATATCCGTGTTAAGGAATCAGTCTTCCAATCTTGTCTTCTCCCCAAAAGATTCGAGCCATGTCGTCGACATTTGCATTTGCCTTTGATCATATATCATAGCATAATTCATATACCATTGCATATCATGAATGTTTTATACTGGATTGACCCACTGTCGTACCCCAAATTTTACCCTCAGATTCGTTTGATCATTTTCATATCATCATAAGTTTACCTTTTTGTTTTTTTAGTTAAACTTTTCATTGATCATTAATCATGCATTTTTAGTCGATTATATCATTCCATACCATTTAGATAATTATCTTAGATTTTTTTAATTTTTTTTAACATAGTTTATATTTAATTTAGTTTATTGTCAATTATAATTTTAGTTTTAAATTTAATTTAATTCTAACTTTAGTTTAGCTTCTATTTTTATTTTAGTTTAATTTTAATTAGATTAATTTTAATTTAGCATAATTTTAGTCTAGATTTAATTTAATTAGCTTAATTTTTATTAATTTAGTTTAATTTCAATTTAAATTTAATTATGATTTAAATTTACTTTTTAAGTTTAATTTTATTTTTTTTAGTTTAACTTAGTTTAGTTAATTTATTTAGTTCTCATTTATTTGTTTTCCATTGTTAAAAAGTCATTAAAAAATATATTCATAGACTCCAATTTCTTTTTATTTATAACACAAAAAAAATACAAAATTGTTCAAACACTACAATAAAAAAGAACTCTGTTACAATCCTTACACCAGAGAACTCCAAGGTATTACCCTCCAAAATTCATTTCCAACCATACTACATTACATTTACTTCTCCAATAAAAGACAAAGAATTCTACATCAACAAGGACATCACAAGCCTGCCAGACCTTTGACCAAGTCTTGAAACAAAAGGTACATGCTGCCAAATACAACAACATCTCAATGTGATAAGCTACAAACCCTGCGCCCTTGTTGCTGCCTAAACCTTATGCCCTGCGATTTACAACACTCAAAAATCCTGTACCATAAACCTTTCCAGCACGAGAGCCAAAAACCTGACAGGAAAATGACTGCTCATATGAGAAAATTGGTTTGAATCGATTTAAGACAGAATAGAGAAATTGAAGGAGGGCAGAGAGTAATACAAAAACAGAGAGGCAGGGAAGGAATCATTAAAAAAAGGAAGCATTGAAATTTTTAAAACTCACAAAGGCGGAATCCTCTTCAGGACCCTTTCCTCTTTCTCTCATTCACAATCCTTCTGTCACTTCATAACCTTACTCCACCTTCTCCTTTCTTCGTTCGATCCACCAACCACCCACCTCAGCTTGACTCAGGCGTTAACCACCATCTGCTCACTCACTATTAAACCTCCATGTCCTTCAATCATCACAACCTCCACAACCAAATCACCAACAAACCATAATAAATCACAGACCGACAAACCTATCAGAAACAACAACACTGCTGCGCAAGAGACGGGAGAAGGCGGAGGTCGAAATCGAGAGAAGAAGAGGGATACTAAAGTACATCCAAATTCGAAGTGGATTACCTCTCTGAAGCATAATTTGAGTTACCGCATTAGCATATTCTTCGTCTTTCATTGCGACCACGTTGGAGAGATCCACGTTCTTGTCGGAAAGTGATTTCGTCTCTTCATTTGATCGATTCAACTAACCATCACGCCGCCATTTGAGAAAAGAAAACAAAGATGAATCACGACAAAGAAGGGTCACATTTTTTAGATTTGCGAAACGAATAATAGAGAGATCGGGAGAGAGAAGTAGAGTTTGGAGAATGTTTGGCCATGAGAGAAAATCGTGTTTCAAGGTTGAGAATACCATGTTTGGTTTTTCAGAATGTAGCTGTTGGGGTTTGGTCATTAGGGTTGCTTTTTTTTTCTTTTTAATTTTAATTGAATTCGGATCGGGTCAAGTCTGACCAAACGCCCCAGATCTGTGGTCCCTCTCTTGGACCGCACCCCCCATGGGCCTTCACCCTCAAACTCAACTTCATATTCACCCTTAGCCTGTTTTGAAGCCTCCTTGTTGTTTTTTAGTAATTTATTTTTCCTTGTTTATTTCAAAATAAAATACAAAGATTTTTTATTTTAGATTTTATTTATTTTGTTTATTTTCTTTTTAACAAGATAATAATAAATTTAAATTTAAGTTTTATTTCTAGATTTTTTTTAGATTTGTTCATTTAAATTGTTTCTAAAAAAATATTTCTTTATTTTTGTTTAACATGTTCGATAACTTCTAGTATATCCTTGTTCATTAGTTATTTCTTATGTGTTTTATCGTATATTCCTGCGCCCCACACAAGCCCAGGCACCTGGTTAATGCATCCAGCATTTTGTTTTTGTCTCATAAATTAGTTTGATAAATTAGCTTAGAAATTAGATTAGTTAATTAGTTTAGTTAACTAGAAATTAGTTTAGTTAATTAGGAATTAGTTTAGTTAGAATTTTTTAACTTGTTATTTGGTTTTTAGTTAGAAATTAGTTTAGTTAGTTTTTTTAATTAGAATTTTAGTTTATTTAGATTAATTAGAATTTAACCATTTAGTTTTTAATTTATTTAGTTTGATAGTTTTAATTAGCTTTTTAAGTAGACTTTGAATTTATTTTTGAATTCTGTTTAAATAGATTTGATTTATTTTTTTTAACTTAATTTTGACTTTGATTTTCAATTTAATTCTTATTGCATCTGCTATATATATTGCTATTCATTTTGTTCCTGAGACCCAAGGTTTTTCCTCCTTGTTTCTCTGTTTCTGTACCTCATTCCAAAGGAAAGGGTCGTTCCCGTTGACTGTCGTGTCATTTATGATAGCCTTGTCTGTCATTCCCTTATCTCACGCCGCTGCGCGATCGAGACCTGCCTTCCCTTTTTTTTAACCTAACCTTAGGTTTAGAGCCGCTGTGCTCTATTTAGGTGTTCCGCCGTGGACACTTCTTTCCCCGCTTTACCTAGTAAATGATTTTCTCCTTCAAAGTAATTATAAGACATTTTGTACATTTATGCAAATTAAGAAATATAATGATTTTTGTATGGGAAAGATAAATTATATAGAGATAGTAATAAATGATAGAGGATATATTAGAAAAAAAAATCATTAATGTTGCATTGGAATGTAAAATGACTTATGTTCTGGACTGGGCCGAGGCTGCCCAACAGTCGAGCAGGCCCAACCCATATAGCATTGGTAGGCCCAATAGGACCCCTCCGCGGGGCACTTGACGGCTGCAAGCATACCAACGTTCCCCCGAGCACTTGGCAGTGTCGGACATCTAGGTCGACAGGACAGGAGGACCTCGATCCCGGCGGAGAGGTGCCTCCCCGACATACCAGCTTCTCCCCGCGAGAATGCCACATACCACTCCTCGGCAGACATGGCCCCTCCCCGCAAGGCCATGTCCGTCGTACGACTTGTTGGTCCTCGACACAGAAGACTCCTCCCCCCGCGAGGAGTGTCTAACGGTCCGTACCACGTGGACACGTTCCAAGTAACCTCCCACTTCCGCAGGATTCGGTCTGCCCTAATTCCAGAAATCTAGGAACGGTTACCCCAGGGCGAAGACCACGTGCTGGTCTTCACTACGCCACGTAAGCCCTGGCAGTTACTTGGATTAGGCCTGACAATCCAGCCCAATACAAGTAACCGTTGGCCCCGCGTTGGGGGCTCTCTATAAATACCCTCTCACTTGAGAGGGTCAGGTTAAGTCACTTTTCTCACTCTTCTTGTATTTGCTGTTACTCTGTACACTCCCTAACTTGAGCGTCGGAGTACCTTGCAGGTACACCCCCCCGGCCGTCCTTCAACCTCACCGGAGCCGGAGCTCAACGGACGTCGTTGGCCACCAGTAACTGTCTGATCCAGGTACGATCAGTGGCGTCGTCTGTGGGAACTCTATAAGCTTCCCCATTTTCTCCTCGATAAACCAAAGCTTCCTCTATTCATCACCAAAATGGCCAATCCGACCGTCAACCAGGCTCTGGACACCGTGCTCGCACAACTGGAGAACGGGAACCACCGTGAGGACGCCATCATCCTCCACGGCGACGAAGGCGACATAAGAGACGGACAGACCGCCTCCCCGGACTCCCAGGATGCGACTATCAACGTCGTCCGCATGGACGACCAGCAAACCACTCTCCAGCCCGTTGCTCTGCCAACGCGGACCCAAGCACCGTGGCCCTATTTGCGTTGATCAACCAGACCAATCAACTGATCGCGCAACAGAACACTAGAGTTGAAGCCTTGGAGCAGGGACGAGCACGACGATCTTCCCCGCGAAGACATCGTCGTCCCCCGTCACCTCGCCGCTCTCCTTCCCCGCGGAGGACCCCTTTCGAAGATTCCCGGACCCCGTCTCCCGTACGCCACGGTCGACGACCGCGCCTCGAGCGCCCCCAGCCGGCGATCACCCAGAAGCGCCCTCGTTCCCCGCCTCGGAAGGAACCCAGTGCCTCCACCATCACCAAGAAGTCCAAGCAGGCTGAAGAGAGACCAAAGAGCCGTTCGAGGAACTCCCCTCCACGGCACCATGGGTCACCTTCAAGATCCCCGGCTGGTAGCGACGACGAGGACCAAAGGACCCCCTTGTCGTGGGAAATCATGGACGCCCCAATCCCTCCGGGCATGGAGAAACCACCACCATTGGGGACCTACGACGGACTGACCGACCCCGACGATCACGTGGAGAGTTTTGAAGCGATGCTCGACTTCCGAAACGTCAGGGGAGCCATCAGGTGCAGGCTATTCCCCACCACCTTGCGGAAGGGAGCCATGACGTGGTACAAGGGTCTAGAACCTGGTTCGATCACGTCATGGAAACAACTGAAGCAGCGCTTCACCAAGCACTTCACCGCGTCACGTCGACACCCGAAGACAGAGGCTGCCCTAGAAAAGATCTTCCAAGGGAGGAACAAATCCCTTCGAAATTACATTGAGAGGTTTAACAAGGAAGCCGTCGAGGTCCATACGACCGACGACATGAAGAAATACTTAATTATTCACGGACTACGCGCCGGGTCAGACTTTGCCAAATCGATTGGCCTCCGAAGACCCCGGCGTCTCGAGGACCTTCTCGCTCGGGCCCAGAAGTACATCGAACTCGAAGAGACGGAAGCAGCCCAAATCGCTCTTGAGACGAGACGTAGGGAAGGCCCCCGCGGCCACAAAGACGATGATGCTTCTCCCCGACGGGGAGGAGAAAAGAAGAAAGAAAACCGCAGTCGAGATCCCCGGGAACCGCGCGGGCCAGCTGGCCGATTCACGGAGTACACGCCGCTCAACACTTCCCGGTCCCGGATCCTCTCAGACTGCCAGAATTCCGAGTTTGTGAAAGGATGAGTCCGCTTCCCGAAGCCCGCGGCCCCCAAACCAAACGTTGACAAATCTAAGTACTGCAGGTTCCACCGAAGCCACGGGCACGTGACCGAAGATTGCATCCACCTCAAGGATGCCATTGAGATTCTCATCAAAGAAGGGCACTTGAAGAAGTATGCCCAACAGAATGACCCTCCTCGTCCCAGCTCAAAGGAATCACAGAACGTCGAGGAGGCAACACCTCCCCCCGGCGACAGCCAGCTTCAGGTCGCCCTCAACGTCACTCGACCCGAGGACTTCTTCGTGCCCCCAGTCATCGAGGGCGAAGAGGCAATCCGCAACATGTGGGCGACTTTCCCCGACGAGGGCCCCGTCACGGCCCGTAGTACCTGGGAAGGCTTCCCCAAAGCAATGGTTATCTCCGGAGGCGACCCCGGGAAAATATCAGTTGGGTCGATCAAACGGAAGTTCGACGAGCTGGAATCCGCGACATCATCGAAGGCGACCACCCTCGAGAAAGTGCGTGGAAACTCCAATCCCATCACCTTCTACCTCGAGGAACTCCCCGGGGGAGCACCAAACGCCACTATTCCCCTCCTGGTCAGGGCCCAAATGGCGAACTTTGACGTCCGAAGAATACTAGTCGACCAGGGGAGCTCGGTCGACATCATGTATTCTCATTTGTTCGGGACCCTTCAGCTGGACGAGAGGCATCTGACCCCGTACGTCGGGTCATACCTACAGGGGTTCAATGGAACCACCACCAGACCATGGGGTTACGTGGAGCTAATGGTTACGTTCGGAGCCGAAGACACGGCCCGACAGGTGAAGATCCGTTTCCTGGTGGTTGAATGCCCATCCCTTTACAACTGCATCCTCGGAAGGACCACCCTTGCTGAACTCACGGCGGTCCCGTCAACGGTCCACCTCAAAATGAAGTACTACACGAGGAGGGGACGAGTAGTGACGATGCACGGGGACATCGACGCGGCCAGAAGATGCTTCGACGCCGCCGTCAAGGGCCTAAGTTCCATTGGTCCCAAACCTAAGGTCGTGGCCAAACCACCCCAAGACGTCGGACAGGTACCTCTCCCGCGCGTCAATGCGGTCGACCTCGATAGCAGGTTCTCCGGCGAGCCCGATGAAGATAGAGTCGAGGACCACGACCACCAGGCAAAAAACAACGGGCAGCCTCTCCACCCAATACGCCCCATCCCAGATAGAGAGTCCGAGCTCGTGGCCATCGGAGGCGGTCCAAATCGCAACGTGAAGATCGGCACCGGGATCCCCGACCTAGCCAAAGAGCAGCTCAAAGCATGTCTGAGGGAGAACGCTGACCTCTTCGCGTGGAGCGCATCCGAGATGCCTGGCCTCGACCCCGAGGTGGCTTGCCATCAGCTCGCAGTAGATCCGGCCGCTAGGGCCGTAGCACAACGTAGGTGCAAGCAGTCTCCCGAGAAAGCGGAAGCTGCTGAGAAAGCTGTAAAAGACCTCCTAGAGGCAAATTTTATTTCGGAAGCCAAATACACGACATGGCTGTCCAACGTTGTACTTGTTAAGAAAAATAATGGAAAATGGAGAATGTGCGTTGATTATACTGATCTTAACCGGGCTTGCCCGAAAGACTGTTACCCCTTGCCTAACATCGACCAGCTGGTCGACAATTCTGCAGGTTACAAACTACTATCTTTCATGGACGCCTAATCAGGATACAACCAAATTCCCATGGACAAGGTCGACAAGCAACACACGGACTTCATGACCGCGTCGGGCAACTACTATTACAACGTAATGTCTTTCGGTCTGAAGAATGCCGGTGCGACCTACCAGCGGATGATGAACAAGGTCTTTCGGACTGAAATAGGAGACATGCTCGAAGTCTACATGGACGACATGATCGTCAAGTCTGCAGAAGAAGTCAACCACGCCGCGCACCTCAAGAAGGTGTTCGACACGGCAAGAAGATGTCGTATGAGGTTTAATCCCGACAAATGCACCTTCGGCGTCCGGGCAGGAAAGTTCCTCGGATTTTACCTCACGGAACGAGGAATCGAGGCAAACCCCGACAAGTGTAGAGCCTTTTCTGAGCTCCCTACTCCAGGCTCGAAGAAGTCAATACAATCATTGAACGGAATGCTCACCGCCCTTTCCCGGTTCGTCGCCAAATCCGCACAGTACGCACTCCCCTTTTTCAAACTCCTCCGGCAAAAAGCGGAGTTTGAGTGGAGCGAGGAATGCGAACAAGCACTCGCACATTTGAAACAAGTCCTATCGCAACCCCCGGTCCTCTCGCGACCCGAGAACGGGGAAACACTCTTCTTATATCTCGCGATCACGAGCGAAGCGGTCAGCGCCGTCCTCATTCGGGAAACACCAGACGGACAGAAGCCAGTTTACTTCACGAGCAAAGCTCTCCAAGTCCCCGAGCTCAGGTATCAACAGATCGAGAAAGTCACACTGGGTCTCGTCACCGCGGCCAGAAGACTACGCCACTACTTCCTCGCCCATACCGTCGTCGTGAGGACCAACCAGCCGATCAGGCAACTCCTCAGACGACCGGATATGGCGGGGAGGATGCTCAGGTGGTCACTCAAGCTGGCCGAATTCGACATCCAATATGAAGGGAGGAAAGCCTTGAAGGCACAAGTGATGGCCGACTTTGTAGCGGAGATGACCGTCCCAGAACCCTCAGCCAACAGGTCGCAGAAATGGACAATCTATGTCGACGGAGCATCCAGCCCGAAAGGAAGCGGAGCGGGAATCATCCTCGAAAACGAGGAAGGCATCCTCATCGAGGTGTCCCTCGAACTGGCTTTCCCGACTTCGAACAACCAAGCCGAATACGAGGCCTTCCTTGCGGGACTCAGGCTGGCCGAGGACCTTGGCGCCAAGGAGGTCAAGCTTTTCACCGATTCCCAGCTCGTAGCCTCGCAAGTCCGAGGAGAGTACCAAGCCAAGAACGACAGTCTCATAGAATACTTGGCCTTGGTAAAAGAGAAGATGAAGGAGTTCACCTCGGCGGAAGTGACTCACATTCCCCGGGAGCATAATGCCCGGGCAGACGTTCTGTCAAAATTAGCAAGCACGAAAAAGAAAGGCGGAAACAAGTCCGTCATACAAGAGGTCCTTTCCCACCCGAGCGTTGATAAACCAGGTATGGTTTCGAATATCAACGCCATCGGGGACGGCGGCTGCTGGATGACCCCGGTATACGAATACCTCACGACGGGCAAACTGCCCGAAGACCCCAAAGAAGCTAGAATGGTCAAGAGACGGGCATGCTCGTACACTATAGTCGAGGATAAGCTATACCGGCGAGGATTCTCTATTCCCCTACTCAGATGTGTCGAAGATACCAAGGTCCCCGACATACTCCAGGAGATCCACGAGGGAATCAATGCGCAGCACCTCGGCGGACGATCGCTAGCTCGTAAAGCACTCCGGGCAGGATATTACTGGCCGACCATGCAACAAGACGCCAAGGAGCACGTCAAGAAGTGCGATAAATGCCAGCGGCACGGGGACATGCACCTCGCTCCCCCCAGCGAACTCACGACGCTATCCTCCCCGTGGCCGTTCGCATGGTGGGGCATGGATATCCTCGGGCCTTTCGTCCAGGGGTCGTATCAAAACAAATACCTCATCGTCGGGGTAGATTACTTCACAAAGTGGATTGAAGCAGAAGCATTGGCCAAAATCACTGCTTTCAACATACTTCGTTTCTACAAAAGAAATATCCTCGCCCGGTTCGGAGTGCCTCAAGCCATCGTCACGGACAACGGAACCCAGTTCACCGACAGGAACTTCCAAGACTTCGTCACAAAACTAGGCACGAAGCAGCACTTCACGTCGGTCGAGCACCCTCAAACGAACGGGCAGGCTGAGGCCGCTAACAGAGTGATCCTTCGAGGATTAAGACGGAGACTGGGCGACGCCAAACAACGGTGGGTCGAAGAGCTACACATCGTTCTCTGGGCCTACCGAACAACCCCACACTCCACGACCGGGGAGACCCCTTTCCGTTTGACCTATGGAACGGAGACAGTGATCCCCGTGGAGATCAGAGAACCTTCGAGGAGGACGGAATCCCCCCTCGACGGGAACACGAACGACGAAGCCTTGAGGGAAGAACTCAATTTCGTGGAGGAAACACGCTCAGGCGCTTCTCTCCGAGAGGCGTCACTTAAACAAAAAATAACACTACGTTATAAGGACAGAGTCATTAAACGTGATTTTCAGGTGGGCACCCTCGTCCTACGAAGGAACCAGAAAGACTCGCGAGAAGGCAAACTCGCCGCGAACTAGGAGGGCCCGTACCGCGTCCGCGCGAAAACGGGGACAGGAGCCTACTTCCTCGAAAATCTGCACGGGGAAGAACTTGCTCGACCATGGAACGCTGAAAAGCTAAAACAATATTACAGTTAAACACTGCCCGCGGCTCACTAGCACCGCGATACGGGGACGCGCTGGGGTACAAGCGCGACACCCCTATAAGAACACGATGATCAGAGACCACGTTGTGTGTGCGCGAGGACATTTGATCCGGCGGGGATACCTCGATCGAGGCCCACCGTCGTCGTGCCAACCGGGCATAACACCCAGCTCGCGATGGGAAGTTATGCCACGAGACTAGGACCTCGACCGAGCTCTTAGCCTCGTTGAAGGTCGGAGTACTCCTCCGGCCGCCCGACCAGCTCTCCACGCGGTCAGGGACGATCAAGGTCGAGCAAATCCCGAAGCCTTATTACTTAGGCGAAAATAAAGTATAACAAACAATAAAGTATAACAAACACCACATCACACACAAGGAAAATTAACAAAGAGATATTATAAAGCACGAATAGCGGTGAGAACACTTGGTCCAAAAAGTTACAAATATGAGCCCACAAGCCGGGCGAAAATAACCATTGTGCAAAAAGTACATCAGCTAAGCCCACAAGCCGGGCGAAACAAAACGGCTCGCAGGCCGACCAAAACAAAGATAAAAACCTACTCAGCTGCGGTCCCGTCAGGCTCCTCGTGCGCATGAATGTCGTTCTCCCGCAGAGGATACATGATCTGGCCATCCACCACCTCAGCATCGGGGTCGATCCCTTCAATGACAAGGTCGGGGTTGAGAACCCAAAGCTGCGCCACGGCACTGCAAAACCCTATACCCGCGGTTTCGATAGAATCATCCTCGGACACTCGGAGATCCTGCTCAAGCTTCCGGAGCTGCGCCACAAACGCCGCACGAGTGGTCAGGAGTTTGTCCTCCTCAGTTTCCCCTTCGGCTGGCCGCACCGCATCTTCCAGCTCGGCAATCCTTACCTTAAGCCGCTTCTCCTCCAACTCCAGCTCAGCGATTCGGGCAAGGTGGCTTTTCTTTCTCTCCTCGGCTTCCTTAAGCTTGGCCTCGACCAATTGCTGCTGCTTGCTTTGCTCTTCGTTCAGATCTCGACACTCTTTTAGTTCCTTGCGCATGCCGAGCATCTCAGCGCCCAAGGTATCCAGCGTCTCCTGTAGGCGGGCCAGTTCAGCAGCAGGGCGGGTCTCGTCATTTAGAATGATGGCAGTCGAGCAGATACGCATGACGGCCGACAGGTCCTCGAAAAGCATCTTCCTCCTCACTTCAGTAGCGGTCCCCAGCACGGTTTGGATCTCGGAGGGAAGGGTGCGAGGATAAGTGACCTCGGAGAAGAAGTGAGGTTTTTGATGGCAGGGGGGAAGGTCAAAGCTGGAAGGAACCGGGGGACTGTCTTCACCGCCCAGGTCGACGACCTCCGCAATTCGCCGCCTCTTCGGAGTCCCTTGGGTAGCCGGGGATTGGCTTCCCGCAGGGGTTATGCGGTCACCCGAGGTCCCTGACACAGCGGCAGCAGGCTGGGACGGAGTGGATTCTTCGGGGACAGCGGCCGTGGAAACACCCTCGTGCGGGGCCCCAGAAGGGGCAACTTCCTGATCTTTGGAGCGCGACGCTTCTTCCCGGGCCTGCGCTTCCCGGGCCCTCTTCGCTTTCAGTTTCTTCAACCTCTCCTCGGCTCCGGCCATTGTCCCTGCAAAAGGAAAGAAAGCGTTAGTAAAGCGAGAAACACAGATACGAGGAAGAACTAAAGCAAGGACGTTTCACCACCTAACAATTCGATGGCCTCCTCGTCGGAGAAGGTCTCGAGCAGAACGCGGGTGTTTATCAGGCGACGTTCTTTCTTCACCTGCCCATCTGCACCTATTATAGGCTGGCCGTCCAGCGTCTCATGTCGAGCTTCGGTAAAGCTGTCGACGAAAGCTACGATTTTATCGTAGGCTTCCCGCTCGTAGGCCTCCATCTGAACAGGTTTCATTTTATACTTGTCAACTCCCTTCTTAAAGTGTTCCTCCGTCCAGTACAGAGGAAACTTCGGCACCAGCACCTCCTCGGAACGGCCGTCGACCTCGCGGGTGACTTTCCGGTACAATGAATATATCGCCTCGAGGGTGACCGGCTTCACATAGAAATAGCGGAACTTGAAATCCCGGATGGAATCCAAGTAAGTGTGAAACAACGCCTTGCTCTGCTTGAAGGACACCCAGCCGTGTCGACCTCCTACCGACGACCGTTGGAGGTGGAATATGCGGAAGAAAAGGCGAACGGTCGGCACGATCTCTAAATATTTGCATACGAGCTCGAAAGCCCAGATGAAAGCCAGCGAGTTCGGATGAATCTGCGAGGGGGCCAACTTCAACCAGTCAAAGATCCCCTCCTGAAAATCCGTGAAAGGCAGCCTCCACCCCGCCTTCTCGAACATAAACTCGTATAAGGGAACCCGCATTCCCCGGTAAGGGGAGCATATCCGGTGATGCTCCTCGGGACGAAAAACCTTCCAGGATTAACCACTTCCGATTAGTCTGTGCTCGACGGTACAAAAAGCAACGCCCACGTCTGGGTACACGAAGATGGACGACATCTCAAGGGCTTCGCTACAGACCCAGTCCTCGAGCGGCCTCTCCTGCGCAAAGGCCATGTGAGCCATGGGGGAGTCAGGCTGGTCGTCGTCGTTTTCCTCGAAATATCCTGCGGCCACCTCTGCAGCCAAATCGTCCATTTACCTGAAAAGCAGAAGGAAACGGTGAATTCGATTGGTCGTATCAAATTCACCCCTCCACCGCTGTTCAAGCGAACGGGCGAAGAAGGGGCAAGGCTTTCTCAACTCCCCGACGAGATCGGCCAAGGATCAACTTGCCAACCGGGGAACTCATCGTCTCCCCGGAAGGTTCTGCCCCGTGTCCCCGCGGTACTAACGAATACACTGATTATCAAGAACCCCGAGACATTCAACGGATCCCCGACGTGTTCATCCCTGATCCCCGAGATATTCATCAAAAGCGAGCAAGAATCTTCGCACCCTCCCTCTCCACAACTAAAGATTCCCGCCGTAATCGCCGGGAATCCCTTCGTTTCTCATGGGAATGTCATCAATTCACCAAGGAAACGTCCTACACTAGTTAAAATCAAAGAAAAACGCAAAATAAAGGCCCGGTTTGGAGCAAATACCTGGTAAGCGGCGGTGTAGGGTTCCGGCACGGAGGTTTCCGGCTGTGGTACGGCAGCGAATGACGGTCCTAGCGGAGGAAATGCTTCCGACAGAGAGTGCCCGGCGACTGACGGCGACGAGCTACGGCGGAAGAGGTTAGAGAGAGAGGGAGAAAGTTTCTTGAGAGAGAAGCGGAAAAGTGGAGAATGAGCGAGGGGAGCGGCTTTTATAAGCGGTTCTCGCGAGACCCGAGGGGCGTAGGGCACTCGAGTGCGCTACCCTAGCCAGTCGCCCTAGGTAATGATGGCAGGCGACACGTGGCACGCATGCAGCCACCCGTCTCCCCACGCGTGTCGTTTCGGTTTTCCCCAATGTTTCGGATCCGAAACCCTTCATCTCCCCGACCATACGACCAGACACATCTGTCCGACGCCCGACGCTCATCCGGCCGAGGGAATTTCGCATAGGATATCGACCTCCTCAGTTCCTCTCTTAGCGTATCCTCGACATACAATAGCCCTCAAGTCATCACTCTGCCACCTCAGAGCAACGACTTGGGGGGCTCCTGTTCTGGACTGGGCCGAGGCTGCCCAACAGTCGAGCAGGCCCAACCCATATAGCATTGGTAGGCCCAATAGGACCCCTCCGCGGGGCACTTGACGGCTGCAAGCATACCAACGTTCCCCCGAGCACTTGGCAGTGTCGGACATCTAGGTCGACAGGACAGGAGGACCTCGATCCCGGCGGAGAGGTGCCTCCCCGACATACCAGCTTCTCCCCACGAGAATGCCACATACCACTCCTCGGCAGACATGGCCCCTCCCCGCAAGGCCATGTCCGTCGTACGGCTTGTTGGTCCTCGACACAGAAGACTCCTCCCCCCGCGAGGAGTGTCTAACGGTCCGTACCACGTGGACACATTCCAAGTAACCTCCCACTTCCGCAGGATTCGGTCTGCCCTAATCCCGGAAATCTAGGAACGGTTACCCCAGGGCAAAGACCACGTGCTGGTCTTCACTACGCCACGTAAGCCCTGGCAGTTACTTGGATTGGGCCTGACAATCCAGCCCAATACAAGTAACCGTTGGCCCCGCGCTGGGGGCTCTCTATAAATACCCTCTCACTTGAGAGGGTCAGGTTAAGTCACTTTTCTCACTCTTCTTGTATTTGCTGTTACTCTGTGCACTCCCTAACTTGAGCGTCGGAGTACCTTGCAGGTACACCTCCCACCCCCCCCCCCCCCCCCCCCCCCCCCCCGGCGTCCTTCAACCTCACCGGAGCCGGAGCTCAACGGACGTCGTTGGCCACCAGTAACTGTCTGATCCAGGTACGATCAACTTATAATTTGGGACAAATAATTTTTTGCAAGGGAAGAGAGTAGTTACAAAAATTTGTATCATTGTATAGTTTTATGATTTCATTTTTACTAATTTGACAATCCCTTTTCTACTCTTCCTTTGACTCTCTATCTCTCAAATTTTCAAATTTTTTAATTTGATTATGATACTTACTGCATCCCAAATTTTCAAATTTAATAACTGCTTAGCAGTTGTGAAATAATTAACTCCTCCTCCCCATTTATATTTGATATATGCGATTATAACTTTCAAATATTATAAACTTTATAAAAGTAAAAAAAAAGGAAAGACGGAGAAATATGAGAGATACTGAAAGACACAAATAAAAATGAAGGAGTGTGTTACTATTAGCCGACAGAAAAAAATTGAATTATCTTTCCTTGATATGTGTTAAATATTAATTCTTCTTTTTCTTCTTTAACTTTTGTTTCAGCAACACCATGCTACGGAGAAGTTAAGCATGAATATTCTTCAATTATATTGTTTGATTTTCTATTTTACAATATACATGATGTTCTTTAATATTTGTCTCCATAGAATATTGTGTTTTCCTAACTTTCTACCTAATACAACTAACTACTAAATAGAAAGAAAAAAAAATGAGAGTATGATATGGCAAAACAAGAGAAATAAGATGGGAGATTTTTGCCATGAAAATTCAAGTTTGGAATCAAAAGATAAAATGGGAGATTGTGTGTTGAAATCTTTTAAAATTTCACTTTCATTAATTAATATTTAGAGGATATTATTGAAATCGAAAGATAAAAATTAAAATTAAAATTAAATTTAAAACTGAAAATAATATTTAATTTAAGACATAATTCAGATATAACATTTATTAATTTCGGATAGATGAAATTTTTAATAAAATTTAGTATATATATATATATATATATATATATATATATATATATATATATATATATATATATATATATATATATATATATATATATATATATATCGTTTATATCTTCACGTGAATGCACACTATAAAAAAGCAGACATATAATAAAACATATTGAAACTAAAACATGAATGCTTTTAATTATATTAATTGTGTCTAAATAATATTATTTTTAATGAGATGTACAATAAAAACTTTATAAAGGACATACATCCGTTAATGCAATAAAAATTTAATCACAAGTGTCATGTATTTTCCGAGACATTAGTGTTATGCTTTTCGACATATATTTGAATAAATCCCATATGTTCCATCATATAAATAGTTTATATTAAAATCAAACTTACGCAAAAATACATCCTTCATATTTTCACGCGTTAATGCAACAAAAAAAGCGGACAGACGGGGACAAACATGTCCGTTTAGACGCTAGTAACTATATAGGAAACATGCATCCATAAAAAATAGGTGTGTGATTATAAATATCATAAAAAATTCTAATGATCTTACAACAAAAAAAATCTGTAAAATCCTATATAGCCTTACTATGGAAATTTAAAATGTCCATAAAATTTTAGAGATGCATCTTCAGACCCACCATGCTCCATTTTATGACACACCAAATGACTGTCAATCTATAGTAAAACAAAATTTTATTTTGGAGATACCTCTTCGGGTATTTTCAACAAATATATTGATATTTGGGCAATCCAGTGGATATTCCATAGATGCATTTATGAAGGTTTAGGGTGGGATTTTAAAATATTTGTCACATTTGTATGTCAGATATTTCCGAATATGCATTTCCAGAATAAGTTGATAAAACACTCACCTGCATGATCACATACGATTTTTCAGAAACTTTCAAAATCCAAATTATCGTATTATGTGTATTGGGTGGCTTTCAAAATCACGACACTTTGTTCAAATTTATTTGAAAACAGGATGTCTTATACCACTTACATCATTGGAGTGGACGACTCATTCAACAACAAAAGTCGAGACTTGGCCGAATCGATTTGTAGAAAGGATACAAGAGTTCACTAAATTGAGCGACATTGAAAGAGAATCAAATGCACAAAAGTCAGATGGCGACCACCTATACTTATAGATTTAGATGGCAAAAAATCTTTTGATTCGTTTTAGTTTTTCGTCATCAATTATTTGAATGTAATTGTGTATTGATATTAATGAAGTGTAATATATACAAGTTCTGTTTTTTTTTTGTTTTCTGTTTTTTTGGGAGATATAGGTGTAATCACACAGTTTCTGTTTTCTGTCTGGTTTAAGAGATATTCTGGATATGCATCTCTGGAATAAGAGAATAGGGTGGTACTAGAGATGTGTAACGGTCCGTTTTTTAATATTTCCTTTTTCCGTGCTTTTTGGTGTTAATTGGTCGAGTCTTTATTTTTAATTGAGCAATATTTATGTTAATTACTAATTGGTGTGATTATATGTTATTTTTGCACATTGTGTATTTTTACCGTTTTTGAGAGTTGCGGGGAAAATTGGAATAGGGGGTATTTGACATATTTCATAATAAATAGTATTAGTTAATAATAGTTAGTTTAGATATTTATTAGAAATGTTTAGAATTTTTAAGTTAAGAAAATATAAAAGAAAATAGTTAGTATAAGTTTAGAAAAGTTAGTAAGAATTTCCAAAAGAGAAGAAAAAGAGAGAAGAAGAAAAGAGAAAAGAAAGAAGAAAAGAGAGGAAAACTTGTGAAGGAAGAAACCAATCTCCCGACTTTCTAGAATACGATTAAATCGGGTAAGGGTGCGAAACTCGGTTATTATATCATTGTGTATGATTATATATGTTTTGTGTGGATGTTTTGGATTGGTTTTCCATATGTTTCCGTTTACGCCGTATTGGACGAAATCGTTAGAAACCGATGTTTTTACGGTCGAAAAGTCGTATAAATACATGTGTTGGTTGGTTATATGTATGCGAGTTTCTGTTTAAAGTCTCATGAAGTTTGGATATGTTTCGGTTAGTTTTCGCTATGTTTCCGTTATTTTGTCCGTTTAGGTCGAATTGTAGGAAGTCGATAGGAACCGATGTTTTCACGGTTAGAATTCGAAATAAATTACGTAGTTGTATCGAGTAAGGTTAGGTCGTCATATGTCGTGATTTTTATTCGATTTGATGATGTTTGAAAATTCTGGTTTTTGGAAGGTTGAAATTTAATCGAAAAATCGAACGTCGTAGAAATTTCGTTTATGTGTTCTAAAATGTTCTTATGTATTTGGTGGTTGCGCGTATATGTTTGTTTCGGTGAAAATGTTCGATTTAGTCGAGTTTTCGGGCAAAAGGAAAAATGGCAGCAAAGGTGTATTTTGAGAAATTCTGATTTTTGAGAAAAACAGGGCTATGCATCGATACATAAGCTATGTATCGATACGAAATGGATTATGTATCGATACATAACCCTTATGCATCGATACATACTGTGAAAATTGGGAAAAACAACATTTTCACTACAGCATGTGTCGACACATGCGTGCTATGTATCGATACATGTGGCTTTTTGTATCGATACATAAGCCTATGTATCGATACATACTGTGCTGAACCATGAAAATCTGGTTTTTCGGGGAAACTTCGGAAATTCATATCTCTTGAACCGTAAGGCGGTTTTAACCCTCGTTCGAAGTGTTAGAAAGCTAACGAGATGCTCTTTCTAGGAAAAATAGTTTTGGGGTCTGAACTTGGTCCAATTGGTACAGTTTTTACGAACCGTTTCGTTGTGTCGGGCGTCCGGTTTATGTTTCGCGTTATTTTGAAATATTCATATCTTGTTAACCGTTTATCGTATTTAAGAGTTCTTTATACCGAATCGAAGATATCGATGAGTACTTGTTGATGATGGTAGAAAATATTATTTTTGGCCGACTTTTAGCCGACTTTTCCGAGAAACCGTAAAATGGAATTTTTGAGTTATTTTCTATATTGTGCGATAGAATGTGATATGTTATGAGATGGTTTGTGTGATGATTCTTTGATGGTATATTGGTGTTTGTGGCCATTTTGGGCAATTGTGTGCATTACTTTATATATACTTGAAATGCATGATTTAATGTATGAGCTTTGATTGCCATGGGTCATTATATGACATGCATCATGTGGTAGACATTGTAGATCCCTTCGTGAGTGTAAACAATGCAGTTAGACATTGTAGATCCCTTTGTGGGTGTAAACAATGCATGTTGAATTGTAGATCCCTTATGGGTGTAAGCAATTGTTGTATTGATCGTGTGCCTATTATAAAGGACTAAAAACGATCCATAACGTCGTATGCTTGGTGATAAGTGGTAGCGACGGGGAACATCGTATGCCCGACGGGGAGTTACCCGAAGTAACGAGCGATGATTCCAAGAGTTCCTGGGGGACTAATGGTACCCGCATGCATAGAGTCGTTGTGTCGGTCTCTGTGCATTTGCATAATTCATTACATGAATGTTTATGTGTTGAATTTTGAGAAGGAATTGTTATGCATTGTGTTAATGTATAGGCTTGTGTGATTGATGTGTGAAATGGGGTTAATATGTCTTGTATTGTTTACAAGTATCATATTTGTATGGTGAGAATAATTGTGCATATTTTGCTAAGTGTTATATAATGATATGCAAGTATATTATAATCCTGTTTCTCACCCTTCTGCTGTTTTATAATGCTCTATGAGGCATTGCAGATTAGATGCTGGAGTCTTTTGCGAAGATTAGTGTCTTCGTCTTTTTGTCGTTTTGTCGGCTCTGATATGTAACACGGGTAGTCGGGGTTCGAGTGTAGATGTTTCTTTTGGCCTGTATCTAGTGGCTTTGTATGGACATGTATATGACATACTTATCTTTTGTGATGACATCAGTTATGGATGTTCCGCTTTAATTCTGTAACTGAATGATGGTATTTTGGAACTGAGTTCCTATGTTTATATGGCTATCAGGTTGTTATATATCTATATGAGCAGTTTGTTTTAGTTCACGTTGGTGTGGCATCTCTGGCTATATCATGATAAATTATTCTTTGCTCTGATGTTTTATTTATAAGAATAGTTTATTCCGTTTTTGTACGGGGTATAGAAGGGGTGTTACAAGATGCATCTCTGAAACCTCCACTAATACAAGATAGAATTTTTGAGGTCCGTATTTGTCTACAACTTCTATAAATATAGGCTCATATTTTTAATTTTATACAAACAGAAAATGTCGCAAATGTCACAAAGGAACATCATCTGGTATGTTGCAAATGTCTCATTTTTTAGCACGACACCCGAGCGAAAATTTAAGATCAATGAGAACACCTTTTTTGCAGATCTGCAATACGAAGTGCTGAATCTCTTACCTTACGAAGATAATAAAAAAATTGTGAAACTCGAGTAGCGTTCACCGTGAATTGACAACGAAGGAAAGATTGAGTTCAACAACTATAAGCTCAAGATGGATGCAGATGTAAGGGCTATGTGGAATACATTTTTCCGTTTTGAAACAAAAGTTCCAATAGAGGTGGAAGCGAAGATTTCAAGATTAGTCGAAGATATTGTGAAGATGTTGAAGCGTTCACCTGGATATTGAAATATAATGTCTAATTTTATGTTAACATCGCCTATGTAATGCAGATTTTATGTTATGAAAGGTAATTTTATTTTGTCAAAATATAACTTTCTAGTTTTCTGCTTCTGTTTGTGTTTCAGTATGCTACAGAGATGATTCTACGAACAAGTTACGGAGATGCATCTCTGGATCGAAAAAAGTCACACTCCTAGGTCGTGACTCAAAATTAGCCTAGGGTGTGCGTGTTTGGGATGCGTCCGAAGATGCATCTCCAAAATCAGAAAACATTTTTGTATTTTCACGTGGTGCCTTAGTAATGTATATGGTGTATTAAGAAATTCCCAGAGACCAATGAATAAGCCTGTAATCAAGCCCAGAAGGCCATTAAGTCCAAAAACCAAATTAGGTGTAGTAGACCTAATAAAAATGTAACCAAGTCTTTTTAGACATCTTTAGAAATATATAATTGATTTTTTATTAAAAAATAATAATTTCAATTATATAATTATTAAAATAATCAAAATACATATAAAAGGTAATTAAAGAAATATTTTCACTAATAAAAAAATTAGAATTAGTAATCATACTAACAAATATCAAACTTGCAAGAATATAATAAGTTTGTTTTATTTTTAGGAGAAAATTGAGGTGGTTTTTACTATTTTTCAATGAAAATATGACAAGTGTATTTAAATAATTTTGAGGGAGTGAAAATAAGAAAAAAAATGCATATGTGTAGGAGGAAATTATACACTTGTCATATTTTCATTGGAAAATAGTAAAAACCACACCTAAAGAATTGTATCTAAGTCTTCTCCTTATTTTTGTCATATATATTTTTGTTATTTTTGTGTATTATTATTTACATAAAAATAAAAATACATATTTAATTATAAAGAGTCTTATTTGATCAAGCCTTAACACAATTTAATTATACATTTTAAAAGTGAATAAATATGATGTTGCAGGTTCGAACTCGCGATTCTATAATTCAATGTCTCTGGAAAGATACTAAATGAGTTAGTTTAACAAGACTTTTTTTTCTTTCAGTTGGGGAGAGGCCAATAGGCCAACACTACACTACAAATTCTTTCCTCGAAAATACCCTCCAAGTCTTCATTGTACACCCTACTGATCTCTATGGGACAATTATCATACAATTTGTATTTTACATCGAATTTAACATCTATCTTTGCTAAACCATCTACACAACAGTTCACTTCTCTCAAAATATGTTTGATTCGAGTTTCCTTGTAGCTCTTTAATTTCTTATGAATCATATTCGCCATGTTTTCTCCGCCTTCAGCGTATTGCATCTTCCCAACTCTTTGTATAACCCATTATCCAATTGTCACAAATTACTCCTCCACAACTAGCTCTAGCTTTCTAAACTGTTTTGTCTGTGATAAGGGTGAGTCATCCCTGATTCAGAGGTTCCCATTTGATGTAGATTCCGGAGGTTACCTTCAAGCTGCTTCTGCGAGCTAAGTTCACACTATTGTTATATTGATGTTGCACGTTCGAATAATAGTCACCGTATCTTGTGGCATAATAAAATGATCATCATAAATTCTTTTATTTTTCCACCTCCAGATACAATAACAAGCAGTGGCCCAGGTTTCCTACCAATACATCTCATCAGCTCTACTAAGATTGTTGTTCATATTGTAAGCTAGCCATTCCTGCAAATTAGTATTAAAGAAAATAGCTTGATTGGGTCTTTTCACTAGTTTCCTCCATATGTTCTTTGTAGCTCTGCAGTCCCTTAAAGCATGACAGATAGATTTTTCATTGTCCCTGCACTCATTATACAGAGTATCACATAGTTATTGTTGCGCAAGGAACTTGTTGGTATTCAAGCCTTTCTAGTGTATTTGCCAATGAACATGCGAATTCTCTCCGGCACCTGAAGTCTCCAAATTTTCTTCCATTTCTTGTCTTGATTGGTGCTTCCCTCATAAGTAACTGCTTAATAAACTGAGTTGATAGAGAACTCTCCATTGGTTGCTCATCCCCACATGCTAGCGTCATCCCTCACCTTTGCGCTTGGCAGAATTATGGTAGTAATTTTCTCCAGTATTTCCTCTTGAAACATGAGATTCAAGCGACACCGGTCCCAGTCACCATTGTTATTTACCAGATCAGCAACATTAGCAGTATCAACATTAAGTTTGTTGTCAATGTTGCTTCTTAGACAACTCTTGAGGTAGAGGTCTGTTTCAACCCAACAGTCATGTAACGCCTTTGTTGCTTTCCTGTTTCCTATCGCCCTTATTTCATGTTGCTCTATCAAGGGTTTCAGCTAATATACATGTAAGCGGAAAAATTTATCAATCGATTATATGAAATTATAACATCAATACTTACTTGTTGAAGTCATGATTTAGAATTCCAAAAAGATAAATGACGAGATCTTCCTCTGTATCTCACACTCCCGTTCACAACTCTCATTGGGGCAAGTTGTGGAGCCATCAGTTATATTTCTGATTCTTATGATTACAGAGGGGATCTAGCCATATAATATATATAATCCTAGTCCCTACCCATTATGATCCCAATGTTAAAACCCACACTTTTACCCACACCAATCAGGTTCCAGATACTTAACCTTTAGTTAAAAGAGATAACTTAACTAATAAAAGGGATTATATATGCACTCCCATCAGAATCACGATTAACCTGTTTTTCACAAACTAAACAATAATTGATTGTAGCCCATAAAAAGTTAGATAAATCTAACATTCTCCCACTTGGGCAAAATCAATTGTATGATTTTATTTTAAAGTACATTTTGAAAATAGCTCTCGGGTTAATGACTAATTCCTTAAATTGTGGCCGCATTTTAAGGAAATGCATGATTCCAGGTGGAATATCTGAATATGACTCCATCCAACAAAAGTCAAGCAGTATTGAATCAAGACGATTATTATATCCTTCATTGACATAAAACCTTTTGTGGTTACAAATAATACATACCCTGTCAACTAGTCATCAGTGTGGAATGTGGCAAAAAATAGCATTCTAATGTGATCCAACGGCCAACTGCTATTTTCTTTGTTAGTCCTTAACAATTCCTCTCAAATTCATTAAAGCCAAAGAAATTGCATGGTTTTACAAACCATAATGCCTCAGCTCCAATATGGCATAGACCATTGGTATAGTGGTCCCGAAGATACCGAGCTCAAAATTATAACCATGCCTCGAACTCCAAACTAGTGTTGACCATAGGCACGCTGGTCCTGATGACACTGAGTCCCAATTTTAACAATTGAAATATAAATAAACAATGACAAATAATAATAATAATAATAATAATAATAATATTCATTGTAACATCAATTTCTTAAAATGAAAAGTACTTGACAATCCAAAACTTAAAGTGTCCAAAATAAAATATAACATGATAAAAAAATGACATAAAGAACAAACTCCCACTAACCAAGTGCATCAAAAGAACTCACAATGCCCATGCTCTCAACATGGTTTTTGAACACAATGGGCCTAAGTCCCTTAGTTAGAGGATCAGCTAGTATGAAATCAGTACCAATGTACTCAACAACGATGTCATTTTTCTTTACAAGATCTCTGACTGTCAAATACTTCAATTCCAAATGCTTAGAACCGCTAGAAGTTTTATTATTCTTAGAGTAAAACACAGCTGCATTGGACTCAACAATATGAAGTCCAGTCACTAAATTTCTCAACCAAATAGCATGAGTGGCATTAGCGTAACAAGCAAGAAACTTTGTCTGCATAGTAGAAGAGGCGACAAGAGTTTGCTTTTTACTCTTCCATGATATCGCATATCCAGCCAAAATAAAAATGTAACCAGAAGTAGATTTCCTATCATCAACTGTAACGCGATTTTTGTGGTCTTGAATCACTATCGCTCGGGTACTACAGTTCGATTCATTTTGTATCCTGTTAAGCTGATTAAGGAAGGGAAATAGATGTCTCCAATTAACCCTGCTCGCATACTGAGGTTAAACAGTCAAAACTGTTGGTTTACAGATGTTATTAAGACGTGGGCCCCTCTTCGGTTATTTTGTTAAGAACACAATGTATGGACTATTTGTGAGGTTTTAAGTAATGTGTTTAGATTTGATGCTTTTGGGTTGATTTGATGGAGATACTGGATTTGGGGTTTTTGATTAGTATGCTCGCTAAGATTTTTGCAATCTTATGCCTACGTATTCCCGAAACAGGGAAATCAGAGCGATCGTAGTTCCTCCTATTCTATGGTAGGAAAAAGGTTGTTTTGGTGTCTTGTTCAAAGCCCAAGACGTGAAGGTAAAGGTGATTTGTATCTTGTTCAAAGCCCAAGATGTGAAGCTAAAGGGTTTTGGATGAGAGAGAACTTGTCATCTCTAAAGAGGAGTTGTTGATGTTTGTATGCTGTGAGCAAGGCACATGTTTGATGCTAAGAGGTTAATTGACTCAACCGAGGTTTCCTTATACAAAGCCTAAAAGGAGGCGATTGACCCAACAAGAGGGTGCCTTTTATTTGTTGTCTCGTACGAAGCCCGAGATAGAGGCTAAAAAGAGTGACTCAACAAGAGAGTACTAACAAGTGACTGACTCAACAAGAGAGTGCTTTTATGTGTCTTGTACGAAGCCCAAGACGAAGGCTAAAAGGTTTGACTCAACAAGAGAGTCTTTTATACTCAACAAGAGAGTGTTTTATATGTGTCTTGTATGAAGCCCAAGACGGAGGCTAAAAGGGGTTTGACTCAACAAGAGAGTCTGAAAAGGTTAGCTCCGCTGGGGAGAGTCATTTGTAAAAAGCCCAAGAGGAGGCTATCTTACTGCTGAGGATTAGATCCATAGGCAGAGCTCTCATGAGAGAGATCGGGTTTCTGAGTGATCAGTGTTTTTTCCTATGTTTGAAAGTAACTTGAGAATGTATTTGAGACTAAAGGGAGTTTAGACTGTCCAAGTCTAGAGTTTTATCTATTGTACAATGCCCAAGAGGAGGCATGGGCATTAAGGGATGAGTATTAACCCTAAAGTGGCCGGAGTTTTGACGCTGGAAAGACTGCTCTAGCAAAGGATGACTAAGTTCTGTCTTATACATTTAAGAGGTTGTCAAGGTCCTTGTATTAAGCCCAAGAGAAGACATGAGAACTTCTAAGAAGCCGAAGGGTCCTTGTACGATGCCCAAGAGGAGGCGGGGATGCTTTTAGGAAGCTTGTGGGTCCCCAAACCAAGAGAAGTTTAAGAAATTCAATTCACAGAGAAGAGATCATTCTAGGAAAGTTCGAGAATTTGGAAGAAACTCAAGAGATGTTATTCACGGAGAATAGATCAACTCTGGGGAGTAGAGTCTCTTTGACAATTTCTAAGGGTGACAGTCTGAGAAAAGGTTCACCGAGAATACTGCCTTTCTCTTTGTTCCATATTGTTTAACCCCGAGAGAAGGGAAGACTGTGTCTGGAATCCTACGGGGGATCTAGTTTTGTTTGTATTCAAAGAGTGACCAACAGGGCTTTACCAAGTGCTAGACGTAGTTGCCGGGGAAAACTCTAAATAACTATACTAGTATTACACAGTTGATATTTGACGAGTATATAAAAAGATGTGAAAGAAGACTTACAGTGAAACAACCCCACAATACAGTTATATACATATGAAAGCGATAAATGAAAGTGGATAAACACTTACCCATTGTAGAACTTCCATGCTGTTTTGTTAGTTGTTCAACAAAGAAAACTTTGATAACAGTATTATATTCAAAATCAAAGGAGAAAGTGCTTTGAAAAGATTGTTGGGGCTTACAGCTCAAGGAGAGGCCCAAGTTTTAACGATGATTGCACCGTTGTTTTGAAAACTGTACAGAGGGACTTATACAATATGTGAGGCCCAAAAGTTTTTATGTACAAGGGGATTGGGTCTTACACTCTATTAGAGGCCCAAAGAGTTTTAAAGAAAGGAAATGGGACTTATAACACGAGGGTAGGCCCAGGGTTTTGATTTTTGAACTGGCGATCGCGCCAAGATCTTTCTTTTAACGCAGAGGGACTTATACAATACCTGAGGCCCAAAAATTGTTTGGTTAAAAGGGGGGTTTGGGTCTTACACTCTATTAGAGGCCCAAAGAGTTGGAAAATAAGTAAAGATGGGTGTTATAGGTCAAGGAGAAGCCCGATTGGTTTTGTTACAAAGGCGACGACTGCGCCGTATTTTTGAAAATATACAGAGGGACTTATACAATGTGTGAGGCCCAAAAAGGTTTATTTACAAAAGGGTTACGTCTTACACTCTATTAGAGGCCCAAAGATGTTTTAAAGAAAAAGAATGGGGCTTACAACTCAAGGAGAGACCCAATTGGTTTTATTTTAAACTGGCGATCGCGCCGAGTTTTTTGGAAATGTGTTGGGACTTATACAATGACTGAGGCCCAAACTATTTTGGTTTCAAAGAGGGATTGGGTCTTACACTCTATTAGAGGGCCAAAGTGTTTGAAAAAGATTTGTTTGAGTGAAAATCAAAGAAACCCTAATTTCATCATTTTTAAAAGTAAATTCTTAAAGAAAATCAAATAAAAATGATAAAATACCAAATAAGTTTGAATAAACAACTTGTGATTTTTGGTTGAGGTTTGAAAAATGATGTTTTAATCACAAGATGAATTAAAATTCATTTGGTTTTGATTTTCATGATGAGAATTCACTTTTAAAATGTTTAAAAACAATTAAAAAGGGTTTTATTCACAAAAATACCAACTATATTAAATAAATAATATAAATTTTATTTTTTTGTGGAATAAAATATTTTGGAGTATGAATAAGAAGTGTGTAAAACAAAATTGGAAAATGATGATTTTTGCTATGTGAAAGAATTGGTTGAGTTTTGAAGATAAGAGAAAAAGGAAAGAAGTCACAACATCATCTTCGACATCTCTTATGAGGCAAAAACCAGAGCTGAAACTTTAGTTTTCAACATCTTTTTTATCAAACTTCCAACACTCATAACTCTCTCAATTTTAACGAAATTAAAATTCGTAAGAACCTATCTTGACCGATTTTTCGCAAGGAATCCAATGGTATCACTCAGCACACTGAAACTTAATGTACAGAACGCACAAGGCAAAAAACCAGAACTGGACCTTAATTTTAAAACAACATAAACTCCACATATAAACATGTTAAAGTGCAAACAGTAGGAAGATCACAACAAACACATGAACGACTACATTTTTGCTTCAAGAATTGATCAATAATGATGCATGTATATGGAGTTTCAAAGTGTAAGAACACTTACCGATTGGAGCAAGGTCCAATGCCTCTTCAATGTAATTATAGCAGCAAGAGGAAGATCCTATGAGCTTCCTTGATCCTCCAGTAGTGTGTTTGAATGCTTAGAGTGGATTGAAATGAGCTGGAACTGGTTGTGGTACCTCAACTGCAATTCTATCAAGAACTTAAGTAATTGGCTGGTGATTTGATGAATTTGATGTTCCAGATGTTGTGTTAGTGTTTGGATCACCTCTATATGATGTTTATGAGGTGTGTGTGTGTGATTGGTTTGGACAGAAATGCTCTCTAACTCAAAACTCGATAGTAACTTGCAAGAGAAGGTGTTTTTTGGAGTGAAAGAGAGAATTTGAGGAAAGCATCAGTTTGGGTGCTTTGGTGTACTCAAACTGATCACAATTGAGCTCTATTTATAGTAGAGCAAGTTGGTTTTGGCTGCAATAGTGAATGGCAACTGCAGCAGAGGTTTGGCCAATTGTAGCATTTTGGAATCTCAAGTCTCCTCTAGCCATTGACTAGAGGTTATAGTACATGCTTTATGGCTTAGTTTCAGAGATCAACTTGGACAGAATTCAGTTAGAATTTGGCTCAGTTCATGCCACCTTGCTGAATGTATTGAATGCTTGAAAACAAAATTGGATATTTGGCATCTTTGTAGCATTTTAGGTTTGGCATGCTACTTGTGGAATCTTGGACTTGGGAGGCTTGGGAATTAGAGCTTGTCCTTTGATTGTCCCCTCCTCAGGTGTGCAAAAGGATGACAAGGCTTAAAAATTCGTGTGGCACAAGAAATGTGCAAATCTGTCCTGAAACCTGTCTTAAAAAATTAGCTGCAGCAAGCCTTGTTGTAAAATCCATAACTTCTTGCTCAAGAATGATAAATGGCTGTTCCATGACTTTCTGGAAAGCTGAGATGACATACTTCAACTTTGATGTTCAGGGTTTTTCTTGAATCAACTTGGATCATGGAGAAAAACGTCCTTGAAGTTGGGACATTCTTGCTGGAAAAATATTAATGATGTCCTATGAAATGTTGAAACATTTAACAACTTTGAACATTAATAATTCCAAACTTTAATCACTTATATCTTTTAATCGACTATGATATTTTGAGTTGAAGTGAATTGCATCTTTGATGCTTGTCCTGCATGGTGACAAAGCTTGAAAATTGTGTGGCACAAGAGAAAGTGCACAAAATCTGTCCTAAAAAAACAGCTGCAGCAAGCCTTACTGTAAAGTCCATAACTTCCTGCTCGAGTATGATAAATGGACGTTCTACAACTTTATGGAAAGCTGAGATGACGTACTTCAACTTTGATGTTCAAGGTTTGTGAAGATAAGACTTGTAAAGTTGTCAAAAATGACCTTGAACTTGTGTGATCAAGTCTGTCCTAAAAGCTGTCTTAAAAATTCTGTTTTATCAATGCCTTTTGCAGAGATCATAACTTTCTGCTCGAGAATGATAAATGGGCTTTCTAGGACTTTATGGAAAGGTGAGATGACGTACTTCAACTTTCATGTTTATGACATGGCTTGAATCAACTTGGATCATGGAGAAAAACATCCTTAAAGTTGGGACTTTCTTGCTGGAAAAATAATTAATGATGCCCTACGAAATGTCAGAACATCTGACATTAAGAATTCCTAACTTTGATCACTTATATCTTTCAATCCTTATGATATTTTGAGTTGATTCCTTCTACAATATCGAAGTATCAAATACCCTCTTTAAAAGTAGCCCTTACGCAAAATCAATGGATGCTTGGATCAATAGTTACAACCTTGAAAAGTTGTGCACTTGAGCATGATTTTAACTTAGAAAAAATTTCTAAGTCTCCTTCAATTTGATCAATTTTGCCATTTTGCATGATTTCTTGATTTAAATTTGATCAAATTAAATCATCCATCATATTTTCTTGAGTAATGGCTTGTGAAGCTCATAGTTGACCAAAAGTCAAACTTTGACTTTCTGCGTCAGTTGACTTTGTATTAGATGAACTTGAGGCTTGATCCACTTGAAATGTTGCACTCTTGTGCTTAATTCTTGATGTGGGAGACCTCTTGATCCTTTGTGGATATTTAAGAGGTTAGACAAATCGAAGATCATGTCATTCCTTGATTGATCCCTTGTCTAAATGCTCTGAGAGGGCTTGAAACCCTAACTCTTGATTGTAATGAATGTTCACCCATCTTAGGGGAGACTAATGAGTGTGAAATGGTTCATCCATATTATGATGATGATTTGCACAATGATGGGAATCTTAGTGGTCAAAATTTGGGGTATGACAGATGCCCCTATTTAATCTTCTTGGACCCGAAGGTGTGAATGGCGAAGGTATTCGGGCATTCGGGGTGCAGAGGATTAAATATCGGAATACCCGAAATTTTGATGGTGGTTATGAATGGCAGCTTGCCCATCCATCTTCTTTTGCTAAGCAATGATACTTAGAAAAGGTAAAAAACTTCCCCTCGATCCTGGTCTTCAGCCAAGGAACTGGTCTCAGTTTCTGAAACAAACTTCCCCTCGATCCTAGTTTCCTACCAAGGAACTGGTCTTAGTTTCTGAATTAAACTTCCCCTCGATCCTGGTTTCCTACCAAGGAACTGGTCTTAGTTTCTGAATTAAACTTCCCCTCGATCCTGGTTTCCTACCAAGGAACTGGTCTTAGTTTCTTTTGTCAATAAACTTTCTCGACAAGGGACGCTATTTGTAGCTGTTTTCCTCAAACTTCTCACCGAATTTTCCTGGGGAGATGCCATTTGATGGAAAAAGTTTTGATGTCAGACTTGCTGGGGAACCCATCCGTCAGAATTGTAGAGGTGCACAAACTTCTCTGTTGGAGACGTCATTTATTGACTCTACTGGGGAAAACAAGTCTCTTGAGAGACTGCTTCCAGCTTAGGGGTATTACATCATACTTTTCCCGGAGATCTTCTCAGAGGAATGCCATATGATGTGATCCAATTTTGAGGTGCTGATGACCTTTTCGTCAGCGGATTTTTTCGGAGAAAAACTGCTGTATTGACGAATCTCTGATTAAGAGGCTTTCTCTGGGGATTTTCCTTAATCCGGGAAAGCGAAAATATCATCTTCAATGGCGAAGAGTGACGTTTGTCGAGGGTTTTCTGGTTTTTCAGAGGTTCAAGTTATCAAAGTGGTCAAGGGCCAATTCTAATCCAGAGATAAACTGGAGGAGAGAGATAGTTTAGACGCAACATTTCCTGACGAGGAAAGAACTGACAACTCAATTGAGAAGACTTTTATCACTAGGGGATAAGACCGACTAGAGTGATGGTGATGCAAGATGAATGTGAATGTAAATCAACAATGCATGATGTATGTATGTTTATGCTGACAAAACTGACGCGACATACAGACTAGTAGATGAACACGACTGGATACTCGTCCACGGTGGGGGATGAAAAGTATCACTTATTCACGATAGCAATTCTGCCTTACTTAGGAGAAATAGTCCCTGCGGGGAACAACCGTTGGTCGGGCTTAGGAGGTAAGAACTCTGCCGAGGGGTGTCAGATGAAACATGGTCTCTGACACAATTGATCCTTCGTTCAGGTGTACTGGTTTAGAAGGAGTACTTTGATTCTGCACTTTGAAGCTCGATTACTTCGGGAGAAGCGAACGAGGTTCTTTCGATGTTCGACAGTCAAAAGACATTGCCATATTTATTTTAAAAGCATAAAAGTTTTAACAAGTAATTCATTTTTGTTTCGTTTTAAGAATCGTTAATCATATTAAAATGTCGTTCTGTAAAACTAAAACAAATAAGAATTGCAAACAAAAGCACAAGGGCTCAAATTTTATTGATAGGATGGAAATCAGCCAAACGCGTGATTCCATAGAATATTTACAAAGTTAGAAAATGGTAATTTAAGGGAAAAGGGCTACATTGAAACATAACGAATGCTATCCTTCTACTAAATTTGAATTCTGGGCATCCTGAGCTTCCGTAGAAGATGACCTTAACTGGAGTTTTCTGATGAATGGCATGACTGCTACTGGGGGATTTGCCCCTGTTGGACGTAGTTACTTGCCATGAATCCCTAATTTTTTCCTGGATTGTACTTTGAGATTTCCAATCCACCGGGATGATTTTTTTTTATTATGTCTCTAATTTTTGCCTGGACCGCCCTTTCGGGTTTTCAATCCACCGAGACGTTGTTTTTTTTTTAGTTTAGGCGAAGTATTTCTTGACTACGTCAACATTCGTGGGGTAGGCAAATTCCTCTGCGTCCATGGTTGTAAGTCTCAAGGCGCCGCCTGAGAAAGCTTTCTTGACCACATAGGGGCCGTCATAGTTCGGGGTCCACTTGCCCCGAGAATCAGTGAGGAATGATTGTATCTTTTTTAGCACAAGGTCTCCTTTTCTGAAGACGCGAGGTCGGACCTTTTTGTCGAACGCCTTCTTCATTCTTTGTTGATACAACTGACCATGGCATAGTGTCGTCATTCGCTTCTCTTCGATCAGATTCAGTTCATCGTGTCGACTTCGACACCATTCAGCCTCTGTTAGCTTAGCTTTCATCAATACCTGGATTGATGGGATCTCTACTTCTATGGGGAGCACTGCTTCCATGCCATATACTATAGAGAAAGGGGTTGTCCCTGTTAAAGTGCGGACAGATGTGCGATAAACGTGAAGAGCAAAGGGTAACATCCCGTGCCAGTCTTTGTAGGTTACAACCATCTTTTGAACAATCCTCTTGATGTTCTTGTTAGCCGCTTCTACCGCTCCGTTCATCTTGGGTCGGTAGGGAGATGAGTTATGGTGTTCGATCTTGAACTCAGCGCACAACTCTTTCATCATCTTATTGTTCAAGTTAGATCCATTATCTGTAATGATCTGGCTTGGAACACCATAACGGCATATGAGATTGTTTTTGATAAATCGGACCACCACTTGTCGGGTTACATTGGCGTACGATGCTGCTTCGACCCACTTGGTGAAGTAATCAATGGCTACTAGAATGAACCGATGTCCATTTGAAGCTTTAGGTTCGATCATGCCAATTATGTCGATTCCCCATATGGAAAAAGACCATGGGGAAGAGATAACTTTGAGATGCGTTGGCGGTACATGGATTTTGTCGGAGTATATCTGACACTTGTGACACTTCCTCATGTACTTGTAGCAGTCAGATTCCCTGGTCAACCAATAGTACCCTGCTCTCAGAATTTTTCTCGCCATTGTGTTTCCGTTGGCATGAGTGCCAAAGGATCCTTCGTGAATTTCTTTTATTAGCATGTTTATTTCTGGTCTGTCTACACGTCGGAGCAAGACCATGTCAAAATTTCTCTTGTAGAGTGTATCACCGCTCAGGAAGAAGCTGCCAGCCAGGCTTCTGAGGGTCTTTCTGTCTTTCCTGGATGCCCCAGGTGGCTACTCTTGTTTATGAAGGAAGCATTTGATATCGTGATACCAAGGTTTGTCGTCTATGACTGCTTCGATCGTGAAGATGTAAGCGGGCCTTTAAGGGCGCATTATATCGATCTTAGGTAGGTCGTTCCATTGACCTACACTAATCATGGAAGTGAAAGTGGTTAATGCATCAGCCATGTGATTCTCGTCACGAGGGATATGATGAAACTCGATTCTGTTGAAGAAGGGTAGCAACCTTCTTGCGTAATCTTTGTAAGGAATCAGTCCTGATTGGTATGTGTTCCAATCTCCTTTGATCTGATTGATGACCAGGGCTGAGTCGCCATATACATCCAAGTTCTTGATCCTCAAATCAATTGCTTCTTTGAGACCCATGATACAAGCTTCGTATTCGGCCTCGTTGTTTGTGCACTTGAACGTAAGTCTGGCGGTGAAAGGAATATGGGTACCCTGAGGGGTTATGATGATTGCCCCAATTTCGTTTCCGTAATGAATGACAACTCCGTCAAAGATAAGTCCCCATTGGGAACCTGGTTCTGGCCCTTCACTGGGTAGTGGTTCATCGCAATCTTTCATTTTTAAGTACATGACATCTTCGTCCGGGAAGTCAAACCCGATTAATTCCTTATCGTCAACCGGTTGATGAGCCAAATGATCAGCTAAAACACTTCCCTTAACGGCTTTCTGAGTATGGTACTCTATGTCATATTCTGATAATAACATCTGCGAACAAGCAATTCTTCCCGTGGGAGCAGGTTTTTCAAATACATACTTGATTGGATCCATTTCGGAGACCAACCAAGTAGTGTGACGAATCATATACTGGCGAAGACGTTTGGCTGCTCAAGCCAGAGCACAACAAGTTTTTTCAAGCATAGTGTACCGAGTCTCGCAGTCTGTGAATTTCTTGCTCAGATAGTAAATGGCAGACTATTTCCTTTTTGTTTCGTCTTGTTGGCCAAGCACACAACCCATGGAGTCTTCCAAGACTGTTAAGTAGATGATCAGTGGCCTTCCTTCCACTGGAGGTGATAGAATCGGTGGGTTTAACAGGTATTCCTTGATATTGTCGAAAGCGGTTTGGCAATCTGTTGTCCAAACACAATCCTGGTTCTTTTTGAGTAATTTAAAGATCGGCGCGCATGTCGCGGTCATAAGGAATATAAACCTGGAGATGTAATTCAGACGTCCCAGGAATCCCCTGACTTGTTTTTCAGTCTTTGGAGAAGGCATTTCTTGAATGGCCTTGACTTTGTCAGGATCAAACTCAATTCCTTTCTGGCTGACGATGAACCCTAGCAGTTTCCCTGGACGGACACCGAAGGTGCATTTATTGGGATTCAAGCGGAGTTTGTACTTTCTCAACTGCTCGAATAGTTTTGACAGGTGGGTCACATGCTCCTCCTCTGTCTTAGATTTTGCAATCATATCATCGACATATACCTCGATTACTTTGTGTATCATGTCATGAAATAGAGTAGTCATGGCCCGTTGATAGGTTGCCCCGGCGTTTTTCAAACCGAACGACATTACCTTGTAACAAAAGGTACCCCATGGGGTAATGAACGAAGTTTCCTCCGTGTCTTTCGGCGCCATTTTTATCTGATTATAGCCCGAGAATCCATCCATGAAGGAGAATATTTTGAATTTTGTTGTACTGTCTACCAGCATGTCAATGTGTGGCAAAGAAGAGCAAGTATTCGTGAAAAACAAGTTCATCGTAAACTTCAAGGAGATCTAGTCGAATATATTTGGGAACGTTTTGGACATGAAGATGATGAAATTTAAGTTTGATTAATTATGTGATGTTATTTATTTTTACTGTTTTTAATTATATATCATGTATTTGAGATTAATTTTAATTATCATTTTAAATTATAAGTTTAATTTGAATTTTATTTATTTTATTTTATATCAATTTTTCTTTATTTTATTTATTTATTTAATATAAAATTTAATATGAATAAAATATTAATATATAAATTAAAGTTGTGAGACCTAATATGAGTTCTTCAGAATTGCACCATTGGAGTGAAAAACTAATTGAGTTGCTTCAAGCTGACGTGGCTTAATAGGTCCCACAAAGAACCCAAAAATGGGTTCACGGTTGGAAATGCTCTTAGACCACCTCCAGCGGAGGTTCTTGGACTGGGTTTGCCAGCGTGGCACCCATGCTTTGTGCTTTTCCATCTGCTAGGCTGGCGAACGAAGAAACAACAAGCAACAACATAATTTATTTTTTTATATTATTTAAATTGAAAACTAGCTGAACTAGTTACTATTTTTTTTTAACTTCTTTTTTATTATAAATATAATTTTTGTTTCAAAAAATTTACCAACACAAATTTCTCTCATTTTTATTTTCTCTTCAATTTGAAATTTCTCTCACAATTTCATCATTTTATTCCTAAACTTTTAATTTCTCTCACTTTTACTTTTAAGCTTGATTAATTATGTGATATTATTTATTTTTATTGTTTTTAATTATATATCAAGTATTTGAGATTAATTTTAATTATCATTTTAAATTATAAGTTTAATTTGAATTTTATTTAATTTATATCAAATTTAATTTAAATAATTAAAATTATTATTTTAATTAATATAAAATTTAATATAAATAAAATATTAATATATAAAGTAAAGTTGTGGGACCTAATATGAGTTCTTCAGAGTTGCACCATTGGAGTGAAAAACTAGTTGAGTTGTTTCAAACTGACGTGGCTTAATAGGTCCCACAAAGAACCCAAAAATGGGTTCACGGTTGGAGATGCTCTTAGAGGCAAGGAAAAAGGGTGAAGAGTGACTTATGTTACTCATTGGTTTCTGTTACTTTGATATGTGTTTTCTCTTTTCTTTTGCCTTTACTAAGTTGTGTAGTTGGTTGGTGATGGTGGTGACAAGTGTCCCTACCATGGACACTTGTCACCGGTGGGTACCTTCCATGGTGATTCCATATGCACTTTTCCCTGGTTCTTATCATGAACCTTCGTCCCCAACCGTTAGATGAGTCAAAATGGTGGACTCATCGCCAGATCACACGAACCAGATCTCTCCCCTGAAGTCAATGCAAATTGACTGTGTTCATGGGATCAACCTGTCCTTCCCCCAGCGTGGGCCTATTAGGGTAATGGGCATGGGTAGGCCTGGACAAGAACCGGCAAACCGGCCCAATCCGCAAAATCCGAAAGAAAAAAACCAAATTAAATGGTTCCAAACGGGTCCACGGTTAGACGGGTCAAACAGTGCGGCCCCAAATGGATTGCACTGGGCGGTTCGGTTCATGGGAAAGCAACCGCCGGATTCCGCAACCGCCCGATCAAAGTTCATAATTTCAGAATCAAGTTGTCATTCTGAGCACTTGAGGGTAAAAAAAATAGAAAAATAAAATTATGTTTTAACTATTATATTGTCATTCATTAGCTTTTCTCTCAAATAACTATTCTCAATCAAAAAACCCTAGAAAGTTTCATTTGCGTCGCCGCCAGTGAGGAAGCTTCATTTGCGTTCTTTGTACATCTACAACAATCATTATTTTTCTGTGAGTAAGCTTCATTATTTTTTTTTTCTGTGAGTATTTATCTAAACACAGTCTCACATCTCTCCCTTTTTCATAGTCTAACGGTTGGCTTTTGGATTTCTTTTCCTTCTTTTCATGTTAACAAGTTATCATCTTCACGTTCTTGGTCATTCTTCCTTCTTGTTCTTGTTTGCAAAGGTAAATGTTCAAGTCAATTTTGTTAATTTTAGCATCTATTTTTTGTTGTATTTATTTGGAGTTTTTACCATTTTGTATTTCTGTTCTATTTCATATTTTTGAGTTTTTAATTTTGTAAGTTTGTTGATTTAGATCTCTAACAATTTTTCTTTTATTTTTTGTTTTGATTTTCTTTTTAATGTTATTAGATCTATCTTTGTATGTTTCAGACAGAGCAAAGGTTAAGTTTTCTTTTTCTTGTTTTTTTATCTACCTCTGTTTGTGAACAACATATTGTGGGCTTGCTCTGTTTGTTTCAAAATAATCTAAGTTTATTCTTTTTTTTAGTATTTGTTCATCAACATTTGTAGTTCAATTGACTGCAAGTATTTTGAATGGAAACGGTCCCTTTGGAACTAGCTCAGTGGTAAGATTTTTTCTGTTAGCAAATGACTTAAGTGTTTTATGTGTTGTATGTATATGAATTGGGGTTGCTTTAAACTGATTTTCAATTCTTGGTAATTTAGATTTAAGTTGGATTTAATTTGTAGCTCAAAATATGTTATTGAATTTAAGTTGGATTTAAATTGTATGAAAACTTAAAGGTTTGATTCAAGTTTTAGTTTTTCTATTTAGGATATCTATTATTTTGTATGTTATTTATGTATGTTGTTTCATATTTGAGTTGTGTAATTTAAGGATCTATTCTAATCCAAAGAATATGGTCCCTTGCAAACAACCAAGTAGATTATCTTATACTTAACTTCCTCTCATGTTTAAGAACTGCATATTATGGTTATTTTTAATTGATTTTATTAATGATTTTGCTAATGATTTTATCAATGATTTTGCTCTCACTTCTAGAAGTTTTCATTTTCAATTCATGAATAACTAGTATTCTACAATTTTGTAGATAATGGAAGCTCCTAGTCTATTGGAAGAAGGTTCAACAACAATAAAAAGAATTGTTTTCAATTCATGAATAACTAGTATTCTACAATTCATGAAACAATGTTCTTCTCTATTTTCTTACTGTTACCATTGTCTTTTTGTTTGCTCAAATACTTGTGATTGGAGAGAAAGTAGTAGTGTAAATTTGTTTTCCTTTGAATGATTGTCTTTTTGTCTGTTGACACATTTATTTTTTTTATAGTGCTAGATGTTTGAAATAGGTGATTTAGATTTGAATATCAAGCTGGATTAAGTTTATTTTAAAAAAAGAAGCTCAAAATGTTTTATTAGGCTCAAAACAAAATCAACCCAATAAACCGATTAAACCGGATGTATTAGCCCGTGACCCGTTCCAACCCAACCCGTCCAAACCGATTGCGAAAATGGGCGGAAATGGGCTAATAGGACTCAACCGCGGGTTGGATTGGGTGAGGCTTTTGGGCCCGAAACCGCCCAACCCGGCCCGTTGTCCACCCCTAGGCATGGGGTTTCTAACTCAACCGCAACCCCTGTCTGCTATATGATTAACCTGACCCTTTTGTTTCATTTTCTTCTTTTTTCTGTTTATTTTGTTTCATTTTCTTCTTTTTTCTGTTTATTTGTACATTTGTTTCTTATCTTATTTTATGATTTTATTAAGTATGTGAAAAATATTTTAAAAAATATAGTTTTTATTAATTAATTTTTTTACTAGTTATTTACTAATTAACCTAAGAGATTTATTTATTTAAACATTTGTTTTTTTTTAATTCAATCAATTACTTTAAATTAGTTTCTTTAATTCTGAAAAAATTTAAAAAAAAAAATTAATTAATTCTTGATTAATTTTATTAAACCTTTGTATTTAATACTAAGAGATTAATTGGAATACACTGTCAGTGTAAAACTACTTTACACCGTCATCCAATTAGAATTAGTTATTTTGACACATATTTATTGAATTAAAAATAAAAATAATTAAATTATAAATAAATCATTTTAATAATCATTTCTTCCATGTTTTTCTCTTCTCATGTGTCAAAAGAACTAATTCTAATTGGATGTCAGTGTAAAATAGTTTTACACTGACAGTGTATTCCAATTAATCTTTAATACTAATTAATCTATTTATTGGTTAACTCTATTAAATATTTAAGTTTAATTTAATTAATCATTTAAGTTTGTGTTGGTTAATTATTTTCTTAAATTAAAAAAAAAAATCAGAAAAATGATATGTTGATTGTTAATCACTTTAAATATTTTTATTTAATATTGGTTAATTAAATTCTTGATTAACCTTATTAAATATTTATATTTAATTTGGTTAATGATTTCTCTCTTGTTTGTGTGTATTTTTTTTCCTTTTAGTTTATGTTTGGATTATGTATTCATATTTATCTTGTGTGTATGTTTGATTGTGTGGGTACTTGTTTTACTTATCCCCATTCATCAAAATGTATCCCTCCCCTTGAGATGTAATAATTGTGTCGCTTTGTTCATTCCGTTTTACTTAGGTAGTTGCTAATCAAGATTAAAATCTACCATACTTTTTTTCAAAATTCACAAATAAGCTTGATCCAACGTCAAGCATTTTCATGATAAATTAACTCAATAGGATTTTCATCACCACCAATTCTTATCCATTTACACTCCATTTTGACATTTTGCTTTTGTAAGTCGATTGCCTTGTGCATCGCCATCGACCTCACCCTTTACCTTTGGACCTCCATTTCCATTAGTTTAAACCTTTACACCATGAATAAACCCTTGATCTAACATCAAGTGGCATTTTCTATGTCAAAATTGATCAACTTAATTATATTTTGACATTTTCAATAAAAGATGAAAAAGGAGCGGGGTGTAGTCAACGTCTCCCCGGGAGTGAGGATCCGAGAGGTAGATCTCGTGATTCGAGCTTTCATCATCTTAAAATTAACCAACAACCTTCCCATTTTTTTATCGTAGTTCTCCGAACTACGATTGCTCTGACTTCCTCGTTGCACTATGAGGATACGTAGGCACGAGATTGCGATGATCTTGGCGAACATCCTAGAAAAATAAACCTTCTAGTCCTTAATCTCTTTCCTTCATAACAACTTGAGAAACCTAACACTTAGAAGCAAACATTAACATGCAAACTTAACATAATGGTTCCCGTTGAGTACAACGGACGTGAGGGGTGCTAATACCTTCCCTTCACGTAACCGACTCCCGAGCTCAGACTCTTGGTTGCGATGACCATGTCTTCTCCTTTCGTTTAAGGGTTTTATCGATATTTTCTCTTTCCCCTTTATGGGAATAAATAAAGTTTGGTGGTGACTCTGTAAGTCCAGTCTTGCGGACGTGCGATTGCTCTTCGCGAATCATCGTGCTTTTTTCGAGGTACGACACATAACGCACAAGCTAAGTTGGTCACTCCTCTCCCACTTAGCTAATTTTTCTTTATCTTCAAGTGTACTCTAATAATTGATCACAAGTTTGGTTTCACACAATGTCATGTCAAGGTCAGCAATCCCTAATGAAAACTCTAAGTCTTTATTCCATTTCTTAAAATTAGACCCATTCAGGATCTCAATAGAAGCAGGACAGTTGTTCATATAGAAGGCCATTGTTGAGACAAAACAGGAATGCATTAGGACAAATAATAAAGGCAAGATATAACTTTAATGAACCTAAGCTATCACAAAGAGGCCAACATCATCACGCAATCCCCTTTGGGTGGAATGCGCAAAACCCAGGTTACAACCAAGGTCAGAACCTCAGATGAGTTACTTAATGAGCATACATTGGGTTCGAAAATCTATCTCTTTTTAGTAGATAAATTCTCTAAACCAAAAACACCTCCAATAACTTCATCTACGAATTTCAAGAATAAGCTACTCAGTGAGCATACATTGAGTTTAGATATTTATCTCCTTTGGGTAAATAAATCCCTTGTACTCAAACATCTCCAATAGCTATATTCTTAATTAACCACCATCTCTACATGCAATTGTCCACCTTTGGGAAGACAATCATAGTAATGACTTAAAACCATTTCTCAAACTACAAAGAGACTTTTATAAATTAAAATGAGTGATCTCACTTTAGTGGTAATCACACACAATTATTTATAAAATTTCTTGCATAAGAATCAAATTTCTCTTGCCAAAAATTATGAACCAATCATGAATTTCAACAATATAGCATTCCCAATAAATTTTGTCTTCAACAGTATCAATTTTGATGTTATAGAGATATTACATAGTATTTCAAAAATTTCAATAGATCTAATGTATCATAAAATCATACAAATTAATATTGATTTAATTAAAAGTCTAAAATAATATTGATTGTGTCTATAATAATATTAATTAAAATTCAATATGCATATTAACAAAATTATAGAGCTATAAAAAATCATAAGCATTATTGTATCCAATAAAAGCATAAGCATCATGACTAGAAAATCATATACAATACACCATGACTAGAAAATCATAAGTATCGCAACAAAACCTAGCGCTATAGAAACAATACCGTAATAAGCAACTATAGAAACAATTAGGGGTGGCAAAACGGGCCCGAACCGTTGGGCATGCCCGTTTTACCCGCACTTTAGTGCGGGGTGGGCCAAGGGTTTAGGCCCTCATCCTCTAATGTGTCCGCCCCGCCCCGCCCCGTTTTCTTTGCAGGCTTTTGCGGGCACAAGCATTTACATAAAATTTTGCGATTTTAGGCGTAAAAGGTACAGTGCCCGCGGGCTTTTCCCGCCCCGCACTCACTTTTTTGCAGGGTGGACCTAGGTTTTAGGCCCGCATCCTCAACTATGACCGCCCCACCCCATCCCGCCCAATTTTTTTGCAGGCGTTTGCGGGGCAAGCCTAAACGGGCCGGGCATACCCGTTTGCCACCCCTAGAAACAATACCGTAATAAGCAGTATGTATCACAAATGTGAAACAATATTGTATCGCAACAATACAACATATAGTTAATTTTATATAATTACTATTATAATTAAATTAACCCTCTTTTTAATTTATATATTATACTGTATTAACCGTTTGACTCAAAATCAATACCTACTATTGTAACTAGAGTTGAATTTAGAGATTAAAACAATAGCTATATGGTTGGAAATTGATTACGACATTGGTTTAAGATTGTATCAAAATCCTCAATTCATAATCACATATTAACAATAAAAAAATTGAGTATATCAAATGTAAGGGAAAAAATTTACCGATCGATTATATGAAATTAGGACATCAATTTTTACTTGTTGAAGTCATGATTCAGAATTTCAAAAAGATGAATGACGAGATCTTCCTCTGTATCTCACACTCTCGTTCACAACTCTCAATGGGACAAGTTGTGGAGCCGTCAGTTGTGTTTTTTATTCTTATGATTACAGAGGGGACTTAGTCATATAATATATATAACCCTAGTACCTACCCATTATGGGCCCAAAGTTAAAATCGACACTTTTATCCACACCAATCAGATTTCAGATACTCGATTTTTAGTTAAAAGAAATCATTAACTAGTAAAAGAGCTTATATATGCTCTCTATCATAATCACCATTAACCTGTTTTTCACAAACTAAATAACAATTGATTGTAGCTCATAAAAAGTTAGATAAATCTAAGAATACATCTACACCTTATAATATGTGTTTCGTCCCTTTTTTTTCGAGTTTTGCCGACACAAATTTTAACATAATCTTTTGCAATTTTAAACTTTTAAAATACTATGTCCGAGACCCATCTCGCCCTCATTTTTTATAGACGGTTAAAGTCATTTTTTATAGACGGTTAAAGTTTTAGATTAACACCTTCAACTATGTTTGTTCTGCGGAATACACATACCTGTTAGTCATCTTTGAATTTAGTGATATGCATCAACAAATATTTTAATCTCTCATCCTTTACTTTTTAATATTTTAATATATACGACTTTTGTTGTTAGATTCCATGAAACTACACATTGTTTTGCGAGGATAACAATTTGGTTTTGTTGTTAGATTCCATGAAACTACACATTGTTTTGCGAGGATAACAATTTGGTGCATGATTGTATACTTTATTTGGTTACATCGGAGAACAATCTTATGCTTAGAATGGTTCCTACAGTCTTAAGAGATCAGCAATGATGTCTTTGATCCCAATGAGAATGGTGCTCGAGACCAAATGGTTTTGAGAGACACTTCTACCAAAAGTGTTGACATACTACATTATTTTATCCGTGCAGAATTGATTTATTCATCATAGCTGCATGCCTACAAATTTGTTGTTATCTCAAAGGTGGCCGTGGCAAGCAGATTGCTTTAACTAATTTTTAGTTTAAACATGTAGCTAAAGCTTTAGTTTAAACATGATTTTTCTAGGCTTAATTAGTGTCTAAGTCCTTTAACTTAATTTTAATTTTCACTTTAGTCCCTTATCTAATAAATGATACATTTTAGTCCCTTAAAAAGTATTCCGTTTATCAAGTTAGTCCCTTCTGTTAAATTTTGTAAAAAAAACGTTAAATTGTACACGTGGCATGACAGCATGGCAAAAAACAAAATAATGAGTCAGCAATTTAGTAAAAGGACTAAATTGAAACCTTATATATAGTTAAAGTACCAAAATAAAACTTTTTTATATTAACAAAATTTTGAATATAATTGCATTAAACTAAAATCTTAATACATTACTTATTCAAACCAATGCATTAAGCTAAAATAAATTAAAGTGTACATAGACATAACTACAAGAGTGTATTCTTCTTAGAACTTGAATTGTCAATAGTGAGAACAAGTTTTCCAAAACAACTTTTCCAGGTTTAACAATTTTGTAGCCGTTGTAGAGACCTGATTCTTCACATGAAACAACTTTTCTCGTCTTATGGATTATCACAATATAATTTCCATCTGAACATGGTATAAACTTTCCACCATAGCTTATGTGCTATCCAATTACTCTTTTTTCCTAAGAGATTGAACAATTTTGCAAGTTCCAAATAACATATTTCAATGCATTAGTATAAAATAATCTAAAACAAACAAAAGTGGAAAAGACTTTATGCTCAATTTCACAATTTAATTGAACATAACATAGAAACATTTTCATTAGTATAATTACGTACACACCTCTTTGCTGCTCTTGAGTTTATGATATTTACTTCTCCTTGTGTACCTCATGCTTCCACACTTAAGAATGAATTTGAGATGTTATTTATAAAAAAAGTTCTAATTCACAAAATCAATTCCATTGATACAAACCTGCATTCACCAAATTAAGCTGAAGACATTTTCTGGTAGCAGTGAAATTTGCTAAGTCAAATTTTAAAAAATTAAATGGAAGTTATTATCAAATCATTAAAAGCAGGCAATTATACAAGAAGGAAAGATATCATATTTGAAGAATTCTTTAGGGAGTGGTTGGTAAGTGTTGATTCTTTATGGAAATATACCATATTTGAAGAATTATATATGATTCCAATTACAACAGTAGTTATGATGTTGTCAAACAATAATAATAATATGTTAACTCCACATTTTCTTAATAAGTCAATGACCAAATTGAAACGTACTCATAAAAGTGCAAGTTGTTTCCCGGTTTTCCAACCAACTTCAAGAATTACAATAGTTGAGTTGAATGAATTGGAATACATACCCCTTACCTAAAAAAAGTAACTCAGCTTTTTCAGTTAGTGCATCAGGTCGAATTTCTAGAGTTAATGCTTCAACCTAACTTGTGAACACAAAACAGCCTGAGAATAAATTAACGGATCAAGTTTATGTATGGACAAAGAAGTTGATTATAAGATGCAAAAACCAGGAAAAAAAAGAACTCTGTTCAAAGTTATGCAAATTAAAAGGAAATCAAATCATTGATGCATTTATCATAAGCTTCTTAAGAACCATTGATGCATCTTCTTGCTTTTTGCTTCCCATTTCAAACTCCCCCAAAAAAACCCTAGAAACTGCAATGGAAATCAAACTTATCCCCAACCGAAACAGACAACGGAAATCTCAGCCGCTGACAATTACGATTCGGTGGTGGATCTCATGCCCAAATCACCTCTCTTTAAGAGCACCACACGCTTTGAGCATATCAAGAGCTTAAATCACCTCTATTTAAGAGCACCGCACACTTTGAACATATCAAGAGCTTGAGAATAATAAGCTTGTTGAAGAGGGGCCATTGTTGGGGAGTACAGTGATATGGAAGGAGAAAAGAGAAACAGAGAGAGGGAGAAGAGAGGTATGTGGCAACTAGGGTTTTTAGGAAGAGAGAATAAGCTTGCTAATAAAATATTCCATGTCACTTAATAACAATTCCAGGTCATCCAAATTAATATTAGTTGGAATGTCATGTGTGACGAACTTAACTGATTTTGACAAAATTTAACAGAAATGACCAATGTGTTTAACAGAGTTTGATTTAAGGGATTTAAAACAAACGTTTATTAAATAAGGGATGAAAGTAAAACTTGAAATTAAGGTAAGGGACCAAAGGATGCAACACCGGGGTTTTGTCATTGGCATTTCAAGGATGATAGTTTGATAGCCACTTTTCTAGGTAAAAAGCAATTTTGGATATCAAAAGTGTTGTTTATTGAATTCATTACAATTATTCCAACGATTGAGTTTGCTCTTGCTAAAAGGTTCAGCTATAGCTTGCCTCAACCTTTCGATGATTCATTCTCATATTTCAAAATAGTTGTCAATTGCTCAAAAATAGTTGTTTCATTCTCATATTTCAAAATAGTTGTCAATTGCTCAAAAATAATTGTTTCATTCTCATATTTCAAAATAGTTGTCAATTGCTCAAAGATAGTTGTTAATTCATTGGTAATGATCAATATATGATACCATTATTTCAAAATCCAGTATAGTATTATCTAGATAACCGATAAAACCATGGAGTAACTAGAATTTGAATAACTCTATTTAGTTTAAGAAAAACTTTAACATGTGTTTACTAGTCAGCGTTAAGTTATGCGAAAAACAGAGAGCGTCCTTTGACAATATAGATTGATAATGAGAAACAAAAAACTGTTAGTTGGACAAAATAGTCTTAAAACAGTTATTTGGATAAGAATCTGCTGCACGACCCTTGTTACGAGGCGACCATTTTTAGCAGAGGGAAAACATCAACAAGCCAAAGCAAATTGTCTTCAACCTTGTTAAGAGGTGTTAAAGATAATCAGGAAAAATTAAGCTGCGTTATTTGATTCAATAAACCTCGCATACCAAACACAGAGTTTTGCCCATCAATCATCATAAACAACTATTACTTACATTTCAGACTGCATTTAGTTCATAAAGGAAAATAACGTTGTCAGGGGATTATAGTTAACACTCAGCACAAATAATCCAAAAGATAAACAAGTACTTAGCATATAACAGATAAATTTAAATTGCGGATCTTCCATGAATAAACAAATAAGCATAATAAATCCACATTGCAAATCTTTGTTTTTTGTTGAGATTTTAAGGAGCATCATTCGAATGCCCATTGGTTTTCCCTGCGGACTTCCTCCTCTTCCTCAGGACTAAAGTCATTCTTAATGTTAAAAGTCTTGCGGATTTCCTCTGGTGTCTTTCCCTTGATCATGTCAGCTACCGTCTGGCATGTCAGATCAAGAAGGCTCTTGATGTTCAAATAGTTTGCAGCCTACAAAGAAATAAATGTCAAACCAATTAGCAAATATGAACAACCTCATCCAACACAACATTGCAGAACAAATCAAAATATGAGAGAAGGTAAAATGCAATGGAAATTAGAGAATCATGAGTTGCAACAGCAATTGAAAAAAAAAAGGTGAAATACAATTATTATCAAACAAGCCCAGAACATGATTAGAAGATATATCATAATCTTGATTTTCTTATCAATCATACAGATCTCTAAGGTTTGATTGATCCACCATTCAGAGAGCACTTTTAGTCACCGACTTTACAGTAATACGAAAAAGAGAAAAGGAAAAATGCAAGACATCACTGTAAGTCTAGATAGAGCAGAGACATTGACAAATATACCGACAACATTGATTAGAAGATTTTTAATAATCTACTTGATTAAATCGCCAATAATTCAGATATTTCTGGGGGCTACTTTGATATGAGAAAACACTTTATGCCTTCAGTTAACTTAAAAGAAACAATTCAAACATACAAGTATGTATAACTACTGTGAAAAACAACATCAACTTTCAGTGAATACAACTATAACATGTTCACACTATTTGGTAAAAGACTAGGATTATAAACTCAAACCAAACATGCCCTTAATTTTCAGTGAATGCCTCAATAAAAATGCATAAATATATGTATATCATGAAATATCTGGCTGTTTCAGCCACAAATCAACCATTGATTGTTAAACTGATGATAAATTAAACAAAGCCCCTTTTCATCTTGAGATGAATCTGCAAGAACTTTAAAAATACAATTTTAGTATCAATTTGGGATTAATAAAATGTTTAATTTTGTATCCAAATTCAAATTCAACATAAAAGTACAATTTTAGTATCAATTACGAATTAATAAAATGTTTAATTTTGTATCCAAATTCAAATTCAACATAAAAGCAACCTACAAGGAAATAAAATAAAATTCTTGAGTTAAACCTAAAATACAGACACCCAAATAGATAATAAACTAGTACAAAAAAGAACAGGTTCACGGTAAAGAATACATTGGGTTAATCTGAAAAAAATTACAGCTACATACAGTTCATTCAAACAACTAGCTAACTTCATCATATAGCACAATAATTAATCACAAAAAACGAAAACACCATATCATGAAACCCTAATCTTCACCCCCAAATCATGAAACACCATCAACACCAACAACACATACACAACACCAAATCGATACACAACAACGATTAGATCTAAAAACCTCAAAATAATAACTAACCAGGATGAGATCGAACAGCGTTGCCTGGTCAACCTTCACGAACTCTGCATCCCAAGTCTTGAGTTCATCTTCAGAGGGCTTTTCATCGGAACTCACCGCATCAACGTGTTTCTTGCAGTATTCAATCACCTTAGCAAGGATCTTGCTCGTAACGTTCGGAAGGGGAATTCCGCTGTCGGCACAATCATCTTCGATCATGTGCTTGATTGTTTGCGACTCCAAAGCCACCGCCTCGTCAACCTCAAAAGCTTCGCCGTCGGAGCTCTTGAGAGTGATCTTTCTTGGGGAAGACATGGTGATGATTAGGGTTTGAGGTGAAATTTGGGAAATCGCGAACCCTAAGTTTTTTTGTAAGAGGAGAAAATTGTGATCTTGAAATTGTGAATGAAAGAGATTGTTAAGGCCAGAGGCCATTTATAGGCAGCTATTTTTATTTTTTAATTTTTAATTTTTTAATTTTATTTTTTCTTTATGATATCAGAAGCGTTTGATTATCTACTAGATTCATCGAAAATAAGTTTGATTATTATTATGATTACTATGATCTTTTTACGTGTCAAACAATAATTGGGTAAGAGATTTTATACGATTTTTTATTGACACTTGATTTAATTATTTTTTAAAGACAAATATCTTTTATTAACAAAAGAAGAGGAATTAGCAAATCAAAATTACCATGCTCTATAATTTCGCCTAAACATGGGTGCAAATTCATCATCTTCTTAATTCCCACACAATTAAAGGTGTGGTTGTAGATTCACCTACCATATAAGATTAGATAAAATTTTATATGTGATTTTATTTTATTTTTTTGGTACAAATTATTTTCCCCTTAGATGATATTTATATTAATCTATTCTTTATATGGGAAATATGTGCAACACTGGATAGAACATATTGAAATCAAGATCTATGTTATATATTTGTGTAGGTTTTAAGTTTTTTCAATAGAAGATGTTGTGGATCTATGTGGTCTCAGCCCCCACAAACAAAAAATATTTCATAATATTTAATCATCTTTTAATTTGCTTCCATAAAAACTAGTGGGATATCCGTGCATTTGCACGGGTACTGGTATGGTACGCGCATTTATTTTAAAATATAATAAAAATGATATTTAAAAATTTAAATTGTTCAACCAAAAAAGTTATTATTTTAAAAGATTAAATAAAATAATGTCTATAATTCATTCTATAAAAAAAAATATTTGAATCAACAATATATAATTTTGTATATAAATATTATTTTTGTTATCACATTATTTAAAAAAAAAATATTAAAACCAATAATAAATTTTTTCCCATTAATATTTTCACATATTTGAAAATATGATTGATACATTATATTATTCACTATATGTAAAAATTAAAATTGTTTCCGTTTATAACAATGATATTTTTCCCGTATATATAAATAAATTAATCAACAACGAATTTGATCTCGTATATTTTGACACAAATTAGATCAACAATGAATTTGATCCCGTATATTAGACACAGTAGACGTTTCATTTATTTATTAACCCGTAATAAATTTGTTTTATATATTTTTTTAAAATATTTTTATTATTTTTTAATATTTATCAATGAGACAAATTTGTCTCATAATTTATTTATTTTTGTAATTTTCTAATACAAATGTATCAGTTATTATTAAAAGAAATAATGATTTTTTTAAGAGTACTAAAATTTATCAATATTGTAATGACTATATGGTATAAATAACATCAAATAATAGTAACATAAATTTCAAATTTAATACAGGTTATGTTAGTATAAACCAGAACATATGATGTTCTTATATTATAGATTAGTGCCTAAAATTCATTCGATATATAAAATATTTGAATCAAGAAAATATTATTTTTTTATATAAATATTATTTGTGTTTTGACATTAATTAAAAAAAATATTAGAACCAATAATAAAAAAAAATTTCCATTATTATTCAATATTTTGATTAATAACTTCATGTTCCCCTTATAACAATGATATTTTTCCCGTATGTATTAATAAAATAATCAATAACGAATTTGATCTCGTATATAAACATTAAGTTTGTTTTATATAGTTGAATCTATATAAAAATACTTGAATCAATAATGTATTTTTTTCCCATAAACAAATATTATTTTGTTCAATGATATACACTTTTATTTATATTTTATAATTTATTTTAAATAAAATTTTATAATTTCCTTAAACTAAAAATATTAGACGTTCCATTTTTTTATTTATCCGTAAATTATGTTGGATTTATAATGACCAAATATGATTTCTCTAAACTAAAAAATTATTTGGTGGACGTTCCATTTTTTTATTTACCCGTAATACCCATGTTTTATATTTATTTTTTAAAAATAAATATTTTTAGTATTTTTTTAATATTTATGAATGACAAAAAAATTTTAAAAAGTACTAAAATTTATAATATTATAATGATTTTATGGTATAAACAATACCAAATAATAGTAACATAATGGAACATTATATTTTCATTTTAAAAAGTATTAAAATTTATACATTAAATAATGGTAACATTTTATTTCCATTTAATGTCTCTTAAATACAAATTAATCATCATTTATAATGGAACATGATATAAACAAAAATGAATAAATGCAATTATTTTATATTACATTTTTTACAAATTATTTTTTCGTAGACAGAAGATTTACTACTTTAAGTGTATTATATTGTTTCCACCTTCATCTGATATCCTTTTATTATTAGTTATTTTGATGTGGTAAAAATTCTTTGTGTGTACTACATTATATTATTAACAAAAATAATAAAAAAAACACATATATTATTATTTTATTTTTTTCGGTTTGCACCACCAGTTTAATCTGGTTCGGGGGTCAGTTCTGACATCAAGTGGTTACAGCCCCTTCCCGATCGCAGTTGCGGGGGATCGAACCGCGGTCCTCGTCAATCACCACTGGACCAACTAACGATTGGTCATATATTATTTTATAAATACATTTTTAATTATTTTGTCAAAGATAAAATAATTGTAATTATATTATAAATATTAAACGGTAATAAAAGAAAAAATAACTATAATTTTTAATACTATAATAATAACTTTATAGTATGAAAACACAAAATAATTGTAATATAAAATTTAAAATAAAATTTATAATTTCTTTAAACTAAAAATATTAGACGTTCTATTTTTTTTATTTATCCGTAAATTATGTTGGATTTATAATGACCAAATATGATTTCTTTAAACTAAAAATTTATTTGGTGGACGTTCCATTTTTTTATTTACCCGTAATACCCGTGTTTTATATTTATTTTTTAAAAATAAATATTTTTTGTATTTTTTAATATTTATGAATGACAAAAAAAATTTAAAAAGTACTAAAATTTATAATATTATAATGACTTTATGGTATAAACAATATCAAATAATAGTAACATAATGGAACATTATATTTTCATTTTAAAAAATATTAAAATTTATACATAAAATTTATATTTTCATTTTAAAAAGTATTAAAATTTATACATTTTAAGAATATTTTTGTCTAAATCGTGATGTAAATAATATTGTGATTAATATTTTATTTTGAATATATTGTTAATTATCCTTTAAGTTTTAGATTTTCAATAGTGTTAGGCAAAATAAATATAGATAATAGTATGAATTAAAAATGTTTTTTTATTGCAATAAAAACATTAATTAAAAGTTAAGATGTTTTTAGGTTTGTGAGTTGTTATTTTTGAAAAATATCTTAATAATTTTTTAAAAAAATATTTCAACTGCACAAGATTTATAATTTTTATCGTTGTACTTTAAAACTAACTATTTTTTTCTTTTAATTTGAATAAATTTGTTATTCTTCTAGACATAAACCCTCTAAAATTTATTTGAATAAAGAAAAGAAGAATTGAAATAAGAAAGCATGGTTGAGTGACACCTCAGACTTAAGGGCAAAATGAGAATTTCCAAAACACATAACCTTCTTATATTATAGATTAATTGTTGATGACATCATAAAAATAATTAATTTTAACTATTTATACTTCGATTTTTTTATGGATTATTTGATTATGATTGTACACACTCAAATATATTTTATTTTGAAGAGAAAATAATATCTTTTAAAGGCAAAAACTATTGTACAACAACAATAATTAAAATTTATTCAATGAAGTGGATCAGCTCAACACCATGATATTTTATTAAAGATTATGTTTCGATTTAGATTGTTAATTCCGAAATTTTTTTAAAATATTTTATCTTATAGTTTTTCTAAGTTTTATTTTTCTTTTAATTGTTTGAATTCTCACCATATAATATATTTTCCTTACAATATAATTTACAAGTCTTTTCTTTATATTCTTAAACTATCTAAGTTTATTTTTCACCATCTTCTCTATTTAGGGTTGACCCAACGCGTTATGAGGCCTACGAAGGAATTTGATTTAAAATATTTTTACAAATAATATTTAATTAAAAATAAACTTTTTAAACAAATAATTTTTAAAACCTTTTTTATAGTTAATGTTAATTTTGATGTGGGTAGAGAATTTAAAATCAACGCTATTGGTTATTGAACTAAAAAATATTTTTAAAATTGAGATATTTTAAAAATTAATATTTAATTAAAAATTAAATAAACTTTTTAAATTAATAATTTTTATAACTTTTTTTACACTGTAGACAACTAAAGAATTTAAAATCAACGCCATTGATTATTGAACTGCAAATATTTTTAGCTGTAAAATTATAAAACTAAGATGGTAAAAATTGAACACAAGTACTATATCATAGAGGAACAAAGCTTTTTCGTTTGACACATTCCATTTGTTGTTATTTGTTTTAAAAATGATATTAATTATATGTAATTTGAGGCCTACTTTTCAACATTTGAAACCTATTTTAAGGTCCAAAAAGATGAAGCCTAAAGACATTGTCTCACTAGCCTTGGGCTTGGGCCGACCCTGTCTCTATTATAGGAGTTACCTAAACACTCTCTCAAATAATTTTGTTTTTAATCCTATCATGTCTAGTCTTACCACACATCAAACGCAACATCCTCATCTCTGTTACTTACTTTATTCTCGTGTTGATTCTTAACCGTCCAACATGATGTTTAGTACAATATCTCAGGTCTTATCACAGTCTGATAAAATATTCCCATAGCAATTCCTTTATGTCATATAGAACCCTTGAAGCCCTCCTGCATTTCAGTCACCCAACTTGAATTTGATGGTTTACATCCTCTTATATTTCTATGTCATTTTGTATTACTAACTCAATATGAAAAAGATGTTCATCATCTATCATAGCTTGATTTTGATGTAGACAAAAACCATGTCTTAAAAGAATGATCAAAGAAGAAAAAGATTGGAATCGAGTATCAAGATTGCTTAAGCTTTGAAATTCAAGAGATTTGATCTTATAATAAGGTACCAATGGCAATTCGTTTGTGTATATACTTTAGGTACTCAATCTCATTTCGTCTAAATCATTCCTAACATTTTTTCATTAAATGATTTCAAGTTGCATCTTTAACTTAGAGAAATTTCAAGCTTTTAAGGAGATCAATTGATTGACCCCTAGCATTTAATCGACTGACATGCTCTTTGTGAAACAAAATTTTGAAAAACAAAAGGCATCAATCAATTGAACATTCCAATTTTTACGTATGTCAATCAATTGAAAGTCCCTCATCAATCGATTGTTCTAGTTCAATTTTCCAAAAAGTTTAAGCGTAAAACTTTCTTCAATCAATTGACATGTTAAAGCAATCGATTGACGTCTGAAACTTTTTGAAAAATTCTAAATCATTTCAATGTCTTTTCATGAAACATGTTCATGAAAAATTTTCTTGATTCACCCTCTTAATGATGAGCTATGTCAAGTTTCCTCACATTGAGATATTTTCACTATAATAAAACAAGGCTTAAATATGTTTGTGGTCCTCCTAAATATTTTATATTTAACTTTTAGTCATTAAAAAATTTTCTTTCAAAGAATGATCCTCCAAATAATTTTCATCCACACTTTTGGCCACTCTTACAACTTAGCGACAAAATTAGTGACGATTTACTACTTAGTGACTGAATTAGCAACCGGTTTAGCAAGAGTGACCAAAAGTATGGAGGAAATTTTTTAAAAGGACAATTATTTGAAAGAAATTTTTCGAGGGACTAAAAGTGAAATATGAGATATTTATGAGGCATTACGATAAATAACATTTTTCATGATGAAACTTTCACCTTAAACAATAAAAAACCGAGGTATAAAGGCAAGGCGCACTATTTTTATTATTTAAAAAAATTAAAATAAAAAAAAACGTAAATTCCCTCGATTTTTCATAACACCGAGGTGAAAAAACAACTTAGTACAAGCTTCAATTCCCAGCTATAGTAGTTTATGATTTTATTTGTTTATAAGTATAAACAAAATGTTCTAACTCTTCGGTTTTCTATTTAACCGAGGCATAAAATAATAAGCTTTTACTATAAAAGCACTCGTTAAATAGATTTTACCCTAATCTTTACTAATATGAAGTTGCCTCAAACACGTAAACATGATTCTTTGGGATGGGTTGTAAGACAAAAAAATTGCAATGTTCTTCTATCTTGAACAAAATATTTTTTCTGCTCTTGCTATCCATCCCAACATAATTGTAATATCTCATATTCTCTTAAATACTCAATTGAGTGTCAGTTGAGATCAGTTGAGTTCCTATGTACTCTATCTTTTGTTAGTTGGAATAATTGAAACTCTTAAGTGCTTTAAATGTTATCAGTTGATACCGATAGAGCAACTAGCAAACTTTGAAGAGGTCCATTATTAATAAAAGAGACAGACCAATATTAATAAGTACAAAGGGAAATATTTCGATAACGTCAAATATTGGTCAATCGGTGTTAGATGACAAAATATCAGTTGGAGATATTTTATACCATTACATTATATATATATATATATATATATATATATATTGATGGAAAAGGAAAGAGAAAGAAAGATAGTAAGGAGAAAAGGAGAAAAAAAGGGAGAAAGAAGAAGAGAAGAGCTCATAGTGGAAGAAGAGGAAATTCATCAACAACATTCATCTTCATCATCAATTCATCCCATTTTCTTCATTAAGGTGAGTTTCATTTAGGGATGCTCATGGACGGTTAATTTACTTAACCAATCCATACCCATAAATAATCCATATGTTATAACCGGTTATTAAAACCAATTGTCATAACCGGTTTTCATCTTTTAAAATGGTTATAAACCGGTTATATCCATAACCAATTTTATAATTAGTTTTGATTTAATTTTATTTTAAAATTGATTTTTTCAAGATTTTTTTCAAAAATAATAATTTTTTTAAGAAAAAATATTTATGTTAAAAAAAATCATTTTTTTAATTTTTTTTTGAAAAAAAATTATTTACTAGAAAAAAATTAAAAATATTTTTTTTTCAAAAAAAATAATTTAAAAAATAATTTTTTTCAGAAAAAATATTTTTTTTTTCAGAAAATAATATTTTTTTTTCAAAAAAAATGTTTTTTATAATTTTTTTTTTTTAAGTTTTCAAAGTTTTTTTATTTTATAAAAAACTAGTAGAAGACTCGTGCGCCCGCACGGGTAAATCTCAACGTATAATTTAGTCGACGATAAAAATTTCATTTGAAAATAAGATTATAAGAAAAACTAATTTTAGAATTGAAATGTTGTCAATGTGATATATATAACAATATTAAAATCTCAACAATGGAGAATTTTGTATTCGAATAAAACTTCAAAATAGTACAAAGACTATGAATACCAAAATGATAAACCGCCCAACGAAGGATATTAAAAAGTGAAATTCTAATCATTCTTTAGAACCTCAAGTTAGTTGGGGAATTGATCTATCACATTGTAAAGATGACATAACCTATAAACATGTTTAAAGAATTGTGAGATAACCTACAATTTTCAAATTAATGGAGTGGTTTGGCAATTCAGAAGTCTTTAGCCAACACAAAAACTCAGGAATTAAATGCTCAAAAGCATCATTGTCATTAGCTTCAATTCTATAAATAGAATCGCTGCTCAAATATTCTTTCGAATCGCCTACATAATGTCACAAATACTCATTAACAACAAAAAAAATGACATACATGATATTATGCTATATGTATTTATTGAAACTTAATTACTCATTGAGCTAACAATTTTTTGCATATGTTTTAATACTAATGTGTATGCTGTCAATTTATTAATACTTGCATTAATGGTAGAGATTCATGGCTACACGTATGCATGTTTCATTAATATTTTTTTGATACATAGTTGTTGTGTTCACACAATCAGACAATATAAAACATGCTACAATCAGGATAATATCCTTCAATATGTTTTGCCGCAAACACGCCAAAGCAAAGGATGTTGGTAAAAACGTGTAATACAAAAAAAGTCAACTAATTTAGGATAGTATTATTATATTAATATGTCAATAAAAAAGGTTTGTTTTATAATACAGTCAACAAATTGATTTCACAAAGGTTGTTTGTTGGACATAGTTGAAACCAAACTTCTACCGTTGGAGAAGTTTTCAACATAACCAAAAATTTGTTTGACATTGACATCCAAAAGCAATATAGTTGATGTAGACATGTGCTTTTTAATTGCTGCAGAGACAGCATGTAGCTTTGTATAAGATAGCACAAAGTGTAGTAAAAGAGGTACCACATTTGTAACCGTGTATAGCAAACGTCCATTCTCACCCATCGGTCAACAACACCTATTTTGCATCAGTCATTTTGCAGATCTATTTGCATCAAACAATGTTAGAAATTTGCATCTCATAGAAGACAATTTGCAACAATGAAATATTAAAATAAGCAACATTATAGATAAATTGCAGAACTATTCCTTTTTGAATGTGTACTTGCTAGAATCATAAGCTATAACATGTTCGCCTGGATATGTAGGTGAGTACTTTATATTCATGATATATAACTACAACTGCTAGTATGATAAAGTTAGCAAGGCAATTTGCAGCTAATGTGACAGTTATGAATAAGTGTTAAAGTTCGATTGGTATAGAACTATAAAGTTAGGTTATTACTTTTGGCTCAAGTGCATATTTGGAAACGAATCTTTGCCACATTCTAGTAAGATACCCGTGCATCCGCACAGGTAAATTTATTTGATAAAATATAAAATATATTTAAATATAGATGCAAATTTGAAATGAATTGTCAATTTAGTTCTTATTATATAAAATTGTAATAGAGTGCAGTTATATGAATGCAATATATTAAAATATATTAAAGTAGATGTAAATGTAAATTAATGTCACATTAGAATAAATATATTTTGATAACTATACAATTTAAATATTATTTATACAACAAAAAATATTAGTATTGTTGATTGTCACATTTAAAATAAGATCTCCCACCAAATGAACAAAAATCAAGTCATTTATTTTTGTAATTCTTTTATTACTTTATTTTATAATTCCTTAATGAATTATAAAAAAATGACTCAAATAAGATTTAGCTATATTGAAATATATTGAAATATAGTAAGTAGATAAACAAAATAAGTAGTCTAGTATGTAAACAAAATAGAGACAATTTTTACGTATTGGTTTAGGTACCTAGCATATATGGTTAGTGTCAAATATGGTTAGTAAACTGATAAGTTATCTTTGTAATATTATTCAAGTTGTTTTTACTATAACCCATCAGTTAATGAATTGCTTCTATAACTATTGTTTTATGATTGTCACCTTAAGTACTGGTTTTAGTATAATGCATTAGTTAATGAAATGCTTTTATGAATGTTGCCTAGTAGTTGCAATGTATTGGAAAATTGACATATTTTCTATGAGTGTATAACACAAACTATGAATGCAGAGTTCATTAAATCAACCTTACATAAAGTTAATTCAAATTTTAATAAAGAAATTTCAAGTAGAAATTCAAACTTTAAGAAATATTCCCCTCAACGTAAGTAATCAAGATATAGAATTTTCGTTCATAATAAATACTGCCATCAGCATAAACAAAACATTAATTAAATCCTTACACAAAATGAGTTGAAATCTAAATAAAATTGGTAGATAAATCATATTGCAATTTGCAACATAATTTCCAACCATGTTGCGTCTAATCAGTCTTAGTAACTGTAGTGTAACCATTGAAGACAGGCTTCAACTTTTTCTACACTAAAAAATGCAACATCACTGTCTAGTGGGTCACCATTGCCTGTAGTATAAGTTTGTTGTTCATCAATGTTGGTTTCTAATCTTTAAAATCTAAGTGGCGAGTTATAATGTGGATCTGGTCACCCTTTAATTTCTTATAAGAATGGAGTCATAATTGATTAGATGAAAAATAAAACACAATTTGACAAAATAATATATTTGACTATAATAAACAATCAGAATGTAAAAAGTTAATAATGTAAAACAACAGTGTTCTCACACATGGATATTTTCACCAATGATTTTAGTAACTTCACCACCAATCCATGCTAGTGTTGGATCTTCAACCCAGACATGAGAACCAACAATAATGTTCACTGGTGCAGACTGCAAAAACATATTCAGCATTCAAAGTAAACAGGGTAGTTCACAGAATAAGCCAAATTTGATTAACCAACACTGCCTGATATTCAGCATTTTCACCACTAAACCAACACTGTCTGATATTATATCTAGGGATGCTCAACGTTGGGTTATTCACATAACCGATCCATATCTAATATAAAACCATTTATCATAACTGGTTATTATAACCAATCCATATAAATGGTTTTGTTTTTATAAAACCGGTTATATCCATAACCAAATTTTATAATTGGTTATATATTTCATAACCGGTTTTAAAGTTCATATCCGGTTTTTAATTTAAAACCGAATTGAATATAAAAATCCAGTTTTTAAATTGGATATTCATTTTTTACAATTGGTTTTTCCAGCTAAAATCGGTTTTTGACATAAGAATCCAGTTTTTATAAATAACTTTTTTAAAAAAATAAAGTAATTTTTAAATCTGTTTAGATAAAACTGCTAAACATTAAACTGTGAACTACTAGCAACATAAGTGAACAAAATCTGTTTTGTCCCTTAACTTTTATGGTATGAATAGAAGAAAGGTCCTCCAAATTTTTGGAAAAAAAAGTTGATCAAAATTGAATTTCTATAAAAGAATTCATTCTTGTTCAAAGTCAAATATCATACTAATAATCTTGGAGTGATTATTGGAAAAAAAATTGAAAACAAACATTGGAATATGATAGAATAATATAAGATCTAAAAAGGTAAGTATTTAAGAGATTTATATAATAATTTGATCACATAATTGTTGAAAACTGTATCTAACAATCAAAACATCACTCTATAACAAGATTCATCTCTTGTATTTATTTGATTACTCATTTTTACAAGCATACAAAATAAAAGAAAACTCAAGACCCTGCAACTGAGAATCTCAAAACTACTGAAAATATATATTTTTATTTTTATTAATTTTTTTAAAATTTTCAGTATTCTTTTATTTACTGAAAAAAATATTTTTTTTTAAATTACAAAAAAAAAAATTCAAAATGAATTTTTTTTTTTATAAAAAAATTGACTAATTTGGTTTTTATTTTGGATATGGATGTCTAAATTACGGATTTGGTTAAAACCATATTAAAAATAGGGTTAATACCCATTTTGCCCCCTGCCATATAGACGCTTTTCGAAAAACCCACCTGTAAAAAAAAACTTGCAAAAAAAACCCTAACATTTGAAGATTCTCTCAGTTTTGATCTTCATCACATTCAGTCACTAAAAATGCCAAAAATGGCAGGGGTCAAAATAAAAACGCTGCCAAAATGGCAGGGGTCAAAATGAAAATGCTGCCAAAATGGCAAGGGTCAAAATAAAAACTCTGCCAAAATGGCAGGGGTCAAAATGGCAGGTTTTTGGTGACTGAATGTGATGAAGGTCAAAATTGAGAGAATCTTAAAATGTTAGGTTTTTTTTGCAAGTTTTTTTTTACATGGGGGTTTTTCAAAAAGCGCCTATATGGCAGGGGGCAAAATGGGTATTAACCCTTAAAAATATATCCAAAATATGGATTTGGTTAAAATCATACTAATAAATAATCGGTTTTTAATAACCGGATTTGGATATGGATATGGATTATTTAAATAACCGGTTTATTTGAGCACGCCTAATTATATCTATTGCTTCCCTTTTTTGAATAAGCCAAATTTGATTAATATAAAAAGCACAAGTAGTGCTACTACCAGTACACCAGGAAACAAAATCATAGCAGAATCATGTAAAAATGAATATAATTTGTGAGCTAAAAATATTTTGCCATTCAAAATGCACAAGAATCCAATATAGAAAGAAAAAAGTTGGAAATTCTTACTGTCAAGCCCTAGTTGATTCACAACACTGACAAAATGTTGATGCAGTTCTACTGACCACACTATATTCAACAGAAACCTGCAATTGTGGATGTCATTTATCAACTACTTCAATGAGGGTTGTCTCATAGTCACTTGGTGCCTCAAATCCATGAAGATTCATCACAGTTACAGCTACGTTGGCCAACCCACCGGTGGGAACATCGTTGCAGAACCAAACATGTGACAGTTGATTATCATGGCCATATTAGATGTGTGCCTACATACATGTGTTCTGAGTTAATTTTTTAGAAATCTTCCTTTCAGGTGAAAATGGTGTTTCATCAGTGGCTGCAAACTTAGAGCAGCTAAATATACACACAGATGATCAAGGGACAGAACCAGAGGAGGAGAATACTTATGTACTTATTCCAAATGCTTTGGCAGTGCAAACAATCTCTTTCCCATCTTCCATTAAGAAAATCACATGCATAGATGCATCAAAGTTAGCAGTTATCACGAAAGTGAAGGGACAAAAAAATAATGTTATTGTTAGTTTAAACGAACTTAAAGAAGGAAGAACATAAAGAAAAGTTAAAAGAGTAAAGATGACACCATCTTCAATCATCAACCTGAAAATTGAGATACCATTGCTCTGTCACATTTCTGAGCAAACCCAGATATCAATGCATTCCAAGTCACCACATTCGGGTACACATCCATCAACTTCATATTTTTGCAATATTGTACACCTTTCCCTTATTATACACAAAGCTTCCATCTACAGCTTTTGAATGAAGAAATAACTTTTTTAGATAAATAAAATAGTATATAGCTCTCATCTTGTCATTAATCTCAGGTTGTGTTTGCAATGGACACAATCAATGAGTATGGCTCTCATGTTGTTGTTAATCTCAGGTTGTGAGTCCATGCAATCATGTGGACGACTCTCATTCTTCACTATTCAACAATACAAAATCATATTCAAAACAAAATCTTAAAGAATGAGATAAATACAAAACTTGTTTCTCTTTGTTACCTCAACTAACTTGTAGAACTTGTAAATGTCATCAAGATATTCAACTGCAGTAAGAGTGTGTGATCAGGTTTAGGGGCCACTGCCACTCTTCTAGCCATTGCAACTCCCTTAACAGCAGCAGGATGAGGAACAGGTCCAGGTGCAACATTAGGACAAACCTATTTCTTCAATTTCAATATGTGATAAGGTTCTGCCATTAGAATATAACTGCCTCAAAAGCACATAAACTAAGTCAACTTATATAATTTTAAGGCACTTGAGAATTGAGATGCAAAGTAAGAAACACAACTGAGACATTAAAAAAGGCCCCCATACCCTCAGTTTAGATATCATTTGCTACGCAAAAACAAAATGATACCCTTAAAACATATCCACATATATAACAATAGGCATTAAAGTACATGTAATAGATATATAGACCCAATTAATCAAGAAGGCAGTTCCTTCAAAAACACAACCCTCTTTCCGTTGAATCTACCAGCAAATAGAATTAGCATTGTTCCTGGGCTAATGCTGGCCCTGAAGACAAAAAAATCACAACACAAAATAAACATTAAAATAAATCGATGTACTAACAGCTACTTAAAAAATGACAATAATGATGGCAAAAATAAGCCATTTCATCATTTTTCAATCTACTACTAGTAATCAGTAATTAGAATCAACAATAACTTATTCCAGATCTCAATTAACTCAAACGACAACATATAATTAAATTGAACTAAAAATGAAATTCAAAGCACAAAATCTCTTAAAGCCTAAACATATGAATAAGAAAAAGAGAGATTCATGATGAAATGTAACCTGAGCTTGGTAGGTTTAGGCTTCTGCTTGTCGACAAGAAACGGAAGAAAACATCCTATAAATAGATCTCCATCTTCTTCTTCGTCTGAAATCAAAACCACAACCCACGGGCATATATCGTTCTTCTTCGCATAATCTGATTTTGAGAAGAAACATTGAGAATTAGAAGGGTGTAAAGCAACAATGGGAGAATCGAAAAACCAGGGAAAAAATTAATTGAAAGGGTTAAAATAAAGTGATGCACTTACAGAGAGATGCAGAAGGATTCAAATTGGAGAATACAGTGGTTAAGAAGTAATTGAAAAGGGAGAGAGTGAGAATTGACGAGAATGAAAGACAGAGGGGAGAGAAAATGATAGGGACAGGGGAATGGAAAGGAAGTGCAAGGGGAGAGAGAATGGTGATGAAATTTTGAAATGAGATTTCCCAAATGAGCCACTTGTCATAATGGTTTAATTCTATTGGTTGTGATTATTTGAATATGTTGTTTACTTTCCTACCCTTTTATTAGGCATAAAATATATTTATTTGAAGGGTAAAATAGGGGGTTTGGTTGTGGGTTTTGTTAATGGGTAGGTAGTTGAAGTTGACTAATTTGGTTTTTATTTTGGATATGGATGTCCAAATTATGTATTTGGTTAAAACCATATTAAAAATATATCCAAAATATGGATTTGGTTAAAACCATACTAATGATTAACCGGTTTTTAATAACCGAATTTGGATATGGATATGGATTATTTAGATAACCGGGTTATTTGAGCATCCCTAGTTCCATTAGATAGTATAGCTTTTGGGGGGAGGGGGGATAAGAGAATATTGGTGGGTTAGGTTTTGTGTTAAAATTGGATTAAATGTTGTTTCATGATGAATTACAGGCCTAATCATGTTATACCATGTTTGCTTGGGTGTTTGGATGCCAAATGAACATGTGGGTTCAGAGTGTTTACCATGGATACCTTCTTTTTTGTATTATGGAAATTCAAGATTTTGCTCACGTCGTTGTGCGAGCTCTAGGAGACCTGAGTTTTTGCTATGGTCGTTGTGCAAGCTTCTGCAAACGAAAAGTGAACTGCTCGTTGTTTGGTCGCTATGCAGCCATGACCCAATTTCAATTCTGCCTGTCCCTTGCTTTGCGGTCGTTGTGCGACAATGACAGGGTGCAATTTTTCTGTTTCTTGTTTTCTTGATATCTTGTGAACCGTAACTCGGATTGAGGCGCAGTTGGAATAATTGTATAGTATTAAATTGAAGTGTTATGGAATAATATGTGAACGAGCGAAGAAGAACTTTTAGCACTTCGATGAATATCATGTGAATTGGAAAGATAATCCAAAGAGAATATTAAATGGTGATGTGATACCATGAACTAACCAAGAATGCTTGGTAGAGGATAGTAGTGGCTTGTACTCCTTAATGTGTTGTAAACTACTATGGTTGATTATGTTTGAGGTGACGTACTACTACATGTGTTTCATGTATGGCATTATGTTATGTTATTATGTATTATATACATGCTTAATTGTGAAATAACATGCTTAAAACATTATATAAATGAGTGAGGAAACCTAGGCTTAAAGCAAGGAAAATGGATTAAAAAGAGAAATAGGTTGCAAGTATGAATTAGATAACACTAGAAGGTGACATTCATGCTATGATTCCTAGGTGTGTGTCATGGATGGATGATTACCATAGTTGTGAGTGAGATGCATTGTATGGAACATGTATGGTTATTGTGCTACTTTGTGATTAAGGTGAATGTGTTCGCCTTGTGATTGTCGAATACAATCACGCTTTGTGTATTTGATCACGTAGTCGGAAACAACCCTTGAGATGTGTCATCCCAAGAGTTGATGCTTATGTAGAGCTCTTTTGGGATGTACGCACTATTACTTTGATAGGTTTGAGTCTCGTGTGTACGAATGGAGCCTACGAGTAAAAGGCTTGAGATGGGGGTGGTCCCATGGGAAGCGACAATTCATGTGGAAAGTACCTTGAATTCGAATCCATTTCGTATGTCAAAGTAGACACAAGGATCCGTGACCCGTGTTGAGAACTCTAGACGTAGGGTTGGCACGGGAAAGATGCCTTGGTATGGTTTCCGATTAGTGATTGTTTGAGTTGGTGAACTCAAGAGACATGTTTCCATACATTACAAGTTATGTGAACTCAAGTCTTATTCCTTTTTCCCTTCGACTTGAGTAGAATTTGATTAGAATTTTGTAGAGCCGAGTGAACCCATAAGATAGGGGAACTTACTAAGATTATTATCTCGCCCCCATGATTGTTGTTGTTTTTCAGGTATTGTTTGCAGGTTTAATTTACAAGTGGAGCTATGAATGGATGTTTCAAGGGAAGCTTAGATTATGAGTATTTCGTTGTGTTCTGTGTATAGTGTACAATGACGAATATTGTACTTAGATCTTAGATTTTATTGTTTTGGCACTTTCTATACACTACAAGAAAATTGGAAAATTACGATGATTAATTTTGGTAGATTACGGCGGTTACAACCGACGCAAATTGCAAGTCACGACGGTTCCTCTTCTGTCGTAGAAACGTGTGTCACGAGGCTGTTTTATGACTGTTTGTAAAACTGTCGCTCCAACTGCCGTAACATTCTGCGATGGTTTTGAAACTGCCTCCAATATTTTATTACGACGGTTTTAACCGCCATAATTAAATAATATATATTTCATTTAAAATTACGATGGTTGTAACCACCATAATTAAATAATATATATTTCATTTAAAATTACGACGGTTGTAACCGCCATAATCATGTAATATATATTTTATTACAAATAACGACGCTTTAGAACCGCCATTAATTATATTATTTTTTTTATAAAAAAAATTAAAAATTATTACATTATCTCCTCTCTTCATGTTAGTAGAATACCAATACTATTACAATATTCAATTTTAGAAATACAAAATACCATGAAAATTATAATTTTATTAAACAAAAAACCTATCATGATCCACAACAACCTTTTTGCTTACAACAACTATGAGATAGCATATACAATGGATAATACATTACATTATACATATGAAATATCAATGGCTTTTCTTTATAAAAAAAATTATCCAACTTGTACAAGGCGGTTGTTGAGTATCACCCTACCATCATACTTGATTGCTTCTTCATATGCCACACAAAACTCAAAGCCATGAAAGACCTCAAGCTTAATAGAAACCTGTCAGAAAATGAAAGCTAATTACTACTATACTGGAACTAAGTATATTTAACAATGCATACCATTTTAAAATGTTGAAATAAAAGCATATAATAATTTTCTTACACCTCTAGCCTCTCGAATAAGTTTTCCAGATTAAAACTTTGTGATCTAGAATTAAGCTCAAAAGCATTCAGCGACACCAGTTTCTCTTTGGTCTCTGTCATAAGATTTTCCTACGTGTCAAAGTAAAGTTCTTTATTAGTTGTAGACAAGGTTATAAACCTATTAGATCTAGAAACTGCCCTCCAGTTGGGTTTCCTGTTTCATCTATTAGTCCAGCAGTCTAGCCCAACCAGTAAGCTGAAACATCAATGTAAATTAATCATGAACAATAGTAAGAAGACATACTGTTTCCGTTACTTTCCTGCATATTTGCTCACTTCTGACCAATCTTGAGAGGCTACAACCTGAAAAATAATAATCATGATAGATCAAACTTAGGATAGGCGCTATCATTATAGGAGTTTGGAAATGCTTACTACTGCAATGGATGGATAAACATCCTCTCTGGAGCCACGATGAGATACATCAACTCCAAAAATCATTGTTGGAATGTCGCTAACTAATGGAATCTTGGAACTTATAGAATCCATAGGTATTACATTCCTTCCTCCCATCTAAAGTATATATTGCATTTCTTGGAAATTTATTGAGAAATTGATACATGCCCAATTTGTTACTTTGCCTCCATTTATAACATTCTGCATTGAAATAACAAGAATGAAAATCCACTATTAAAACAAACTATAACTTGTGTGTGCCTAAAGCTAACCTTGTTAAGGATTTGTAATTTCTACTTTCACACCTCTTAAGGCTTTCTTAATCTGCTTGAGTCATGCCATAAATATAAAATTTCTAGAGGTCTCCGCAACCTCAATTGCGTCTATTTTTTGCAACAATATCAAGGTTTGAGCGTAACCGCAATTTTGTTGTTTCTAAATAACTTACATCATATTGGCTCAAGTTAGATATTGTTATATGTGTAAGGAAGTGATTAGATTTGACAACACACTTTGTCCGAAGTTTTCCATATCCATGCCTAGAATGAAGAACAACACTTTTGCAAGAGGAAGAAAAACATGAAGCTAATTGAGATTAAAGTCCAGTTTCTTGGACTTTATCTTCTTCCTTTGTTTGTAATGGCTGGATATTTCTGTAGAAACTAAACAAGAAACTTTCACTTAGTTTCATGTAATGGTTAATTCTTTAAGAAAAACAAGAGCAAGAAAGTACAGAAGAATGAGAAAAACTCTTTGTAATAGTTGTTACAGGATATAAAGAAAGAAAGTAAAGGTACATGCCATCAAATCTTGATAGCATTTCATTTCATTTTATATTCTATTAGGCGCTGTACATTCCATGAATCTCCTGAGATTGAAAAGATGGGGATAAAAATAAAGTAACATGCAAATATTAAGAAACTAACAATATAAAAACTCTTATTAATTTATGAGCATTGACATTGTTATAAAGTGTTAGTATATATGATATGACATGTTGCGTTAATTATCATCATTTTTTGTATGAATAGAGTCGAGTCTATAACAGTGTCATTAGAAAAACAGAACAAAAAGGTAAACCTAAAATTAGAGTATAAACCAGATCAATATGAAACCAAATTATAAACTATATCAATCTAAAAAGCCACATACCATTTTAACATGCTAAGTAATTTTATCAAAATATTTGAGACAGTTCCAATATATTATGTATGTTTGAAAAATAAAAAAGAGTAATACATTCTTTCAAACTTCATTTTATAACATCTCGTGGACGTCTTTTAAAAATTCAGCAAGGTTCTCGTCTTCAGCAACCTCGACAGATACTACTACTGGACCCAACCTAAGATCCACATTAAAAAAAATATTTACAATGTCATTTTAATAACATAGATCACTCAAATAAGCAATAAAAGGAATGTTAAGTTGCCATTTGTATGATAATGTATATAATACATATCCACGTGCATCAACTGGTGAATATTTAGGAAATATTATTCATCTCATCTTGTACAGTTTTGCACTTGTAGTAATTATTAGTAAACACAAAGGCTCATGTTAAAGATAATTAGCTGAAATAGATGTTAAAATGATTGTACTTTTATGTTAGTAAAAAAAATTTACTAGTATACAATTATTTTTGTATACTTGTACACACCAAATCCATTTGTAATAACGTATGGATTGGAAGAAAACATAATAGTACCTTTCCAACTCCCACGAGAAAAATGGATTTACTTTCCATTTTAAACTCAAGGCAACCATGTCTTAGCTCTAACAATTTCCCATTAATATCACTACTTAAAGTACCTAGATGAAAAACATAGTAATATAACTAAACAAGGGTTAAATACAATCCAAGTACCCTAGAATTCAAAAAGAATATAAAGTGTCACCAAAAATATTGAGAAACTTACTTTCTTGTCAGGCGTCAGCCTTCGATTTCTGAGATAATGTGTTATCTGAATACCAATTCATATTAGCTTTTAAAGAATCTGTTATTTTAGATAATTGTATAAGAACAAGAGGATTCAAATTAAAGATACCTTTCCAAGATGATGAGTCATTCTAGTAATGGAGAAGCACTGGTACACTTTGAGCTTATTAGTGCCATCTACAAGAGTATATGTTATTTCTGATATGAATAACAGAGTGTAGGTATTCTACATTCCTGACATAGAGAGGGAAAGTTATAATTTCTTAAGAAATTAAACATTCATAGTATAATATCATTGCACTGCAGAGTGACACTTAAAATGCATGTCTCTTCACATGAAGGGGAGAAAAAAATTAATCTCACACATTTAACCAAAAACAACACATACTACTATATTTTTTTTACATAAACAGACAAATGAAAACAGAAAATTCTAGAGGGGGGACTGTAATACCCCGTAAATTATTTTACTCTGGATAATATTATTATGATCAACTGAGTTTCAGTTTACTCTGAGAATTTATTAGATAAAATAATTATAGTAAACTGATGAGCTCAGAGCAAATCAATTTAATATTATCTGACTCTGAGGTTTTAATTATTGGAGCTTTAGAGACTTTTTGGACAATTAGTAGTGTTACTAATTAATGATATTTTGCTATATCATTTCCTTTCCACCCTTTTTCCACACTTAGAAGCAAAGAAGGAAAAAGATAGAAAGAAGTTTGTGAGAAGGAAGAGGAAAGGAAGGAAAAAGAAGAGAAAACCCAAAGAACTCAAGATTAAGAATCATCATCCATTCTTCACCAAATCATCCCATCTTCTTCATCATCATCCTTTATTCAAGGCGGGTTCTAGATATATGCTTTAAGTGTAGAGTTTCTTGAGTTTAGAGTTAGGTTAGATTTTGTGAGAAAATGAGTAAACTTGCTAAAAATCATGAATCTAACGGTTAAAAATCGATATAAATTGCGTAGTATAATTGTGATGTGCATATGAACATTGGTGATACTTGTTTTGATTGTTTGACATTGGTTTGGGTTGGAAAAGTTGAATTTTGGGGTTTGGAACCATGTAACCCGCAGCAGCAAAATTCTATTTCTGGTGCGATTCGCCAGGAGAATCAGAACTCGCCAGGCGAATGGGGTCTCACCACAGGTTCGCCAGGCGAAGTGCTGGCGAGAAGGAATTCGCCAGGCGAAATCCTAAGTCGCCAGGCGAATAGGGGGAGACAGAAATGTGTTAGCTACTGGAACTTGTGGTTGTTTCTAAAATGGTGTTTCGCCACTGGTTCGCCAGGCGAAGTGCTGGCGAAGGGGGATTCTCCAGGTGAATTCTTAAGTCGCCAGGCGAATTTGGCTGTTTTTCAATAATTTTCTTTTCTTCAAAAATTCATAACTTTTGTTTCGTGTATCCGATTTAAGTGTTCTTGGTACCGATAGAGAGCTATGAAAATACTCTATCTAATGGAAGTGGAAAATTTCTAGGTTGATGCCCGATTAAATAAATCGGAGGGAACCAGAATTGGTGTAACTTATGATATGTTGAATTATGTGATTCCATTATATATTTGACTTGTGTTTACCTATTCCCTTGTTTTTAAGCATGTTTGAGAGTATATGCATGTTAAAATATGAAATAGGTAAAGTGAGGAATATTACCACGAACTATGTTAGAACCTAGTAACAACTAAGAAATTGTGGAATAACATAGCGACGACGCTCGTGCAAGAGAGGCCGAGGCGTACGTCTATTACCGAATGGTATGGAAAGATTTACACTAGTATGGATCATGTTTGATTGTGTTTATTTGAGAAAATAAAAAAGAGGTCTTAAGGCAAATGTGGCCTTGTGATTGTCGAATACAACCGCGTTATGTTTATGATCATGTAATCGTAACCGCTTCACTTGAGATGCAGTTTCATGAGTCTCGAGCTCCTCTGAAACATATGCATAATTACTTGGAAGGTTTGATTCTCGCGTGTAGTACGAATGAAGCCTATATGGTAAAGATATTTGCGATGGTTAATAGGCTATGAGAAGTGACGGTTCACGGTTAACAGGCCGATGATCCTAAATCCATTTTGTATGCCAAGTAACTACAAGGATCCATGACTCGGGTCGACTTCTAGACGTAGAAGCAGACGGGAAAAGGGGATGCCTTGGTAAGGTTATCGATTAGTGATATTGTGAGTTAAAGCGACTCATGAACATGGATCCATATAGTGTGTGTGTGAGTACTCAAGGTCACCTCCCTTCCCTTTTGACTTGAGTTAGGTGTGATAGAACCTTGTAAAGCCGAGAGGACCTATAAGATAGGAAACTCACTGAGATTTGATGTATCTCACCCCACGTTGTTGATTATATTATAGGTACTACAGGTTCGGCGAAGGGTAAGGATAAAGTTGTTTGACTTTCCTTACTATCTTGGCTTTTTGTGGTGGCAAGGATTCTGTTGTGGAGTTTTTGAGATCGTTGTCGATCTAGTTCTTAGTATTTATCTTTGGAACATCTTGTATATATATCATGCCATAGTTTTTTTGTATTAGGAATTTTTGGGCATATATATGTATAATGTGTTTACTAGGGACTTGTATATTTCAGTACCAAACGTGGTATTCATGTATAATATATGCTTTGATGTATGTATTTATATATAGGTGTTACAGGGACTAAGGTACTTACATGCATTATCATTATTAGAAAAGCTTCTCTTGGGAGTGGTAGTGGCCAACTCAAGTGATGTGAGCTAAATATAAAGTTTAGAGTACAAACAATGAAGATAGAACTAACTAACTTACAATTCTTTGGACATCATTTGAATCTGAATTTTGCACATGACCTGACCAGAACTTATTCTCTTTCGATCTACAAATGAATTATTACCGGATAATGATAACAATTAACCTTCAATACATAATATTAAAAAAACATGAAAATTATAAAACCTTAACTACCATGTGCTGATATGTGTAAAGCATTATATATTTTGTTTAAACCTCATAATTAATATGATGTTCATATCTAAGATGCATTTTATCAAGTAGGTGGAGTACAATTAAAATTTTATTGTAGTTCGAAACAAAGACTTTAATAATTCAACAATACTATAAATTAATATTGTTTGGGAGAATTAATCAACCACCAATGTCATCCACCAAAGAAACCCAAGACACAATTCCACCTTCATCCATTTAGTGAAGACAATGATAATAAGAGTTATGAATTCTGAACTAAAAAAAGTTGGAAACCTCACACATTACAAAATAGTCCAAAATCCTCGGCGAACTTTTCACAAAAATGCAGAACGCAACAACTCTACTGACTTTTAGAATCACATTCGCATACGACTAAACTCGAAACAAAACTATGACTTTCGCCACCTCATACATCAATATGTAAATCCAAAAATTTGGATATGATAAATTATAATTAATTAAAGTGATACTAATTACCCATTTTACAAGGTCAAACTCTCTTAACACCAACTTTACACCTCATTGAAAAAATATATAAATTCAACTCATTAAACCAAGCAAGCAAGTTCTACAATTAAAAAAGAGCATTTCCTAATATTCTTATATATATATATATATATATATATATATATATATATATATATATATATATATATATATATATATATATATATATAAACTAATCAATAATCAAAACTGAAGAAAACAGTAAATAAAATTAATCTGGTCCTTTCCAATATATTCAACAAATATTAGTTTTGTTGTAATTCTAATTATCCTGCAAATTGCTTTTGCATAAAAACATAAATACCATTAAGCAATATTCATCATCATCGCCATCATCATCATCATGTAATAATAAAAACACAAACTTTACCATATGATTAGTGAAATACCTTCTCTAAGAAAGGCCACATATCAAATAAAAACTTGTTCAACCAATCAACCTAATCAAACATTAAAATATGAATAACCGAGTAGCACCAATATTGAAAGATCAGAACAAGTAAAGAAAAACTTACTCGTTCATAATTAGGTGTCTTAACTCAGAGAAGATTCTCAAATAAAAGTTCTTGTAGAATAATTGGACCTAACTCACTAATCAGTCTAAAAACATGATCCTGCAACACTAAAAAAAAGGTTAAAAACAAAAATCTAATTTTTAAATATACCCAGAATTCAAAAATGAATTGGAGACTATACCTCTGTTCGTCTTTACTAAAACTTAGAGCATTCTCCTCAATAGGGTTCAATACAGACCTAGCTTAAGAGGGTTGCATTAAGAGTTACAGCAAGAAAAAGGATTTGACACAAGAAATGTTCCGCATTAAGAGGGTTTCACAACAGAAAACAAGGTCGACATGGATTTCACAATAAGAACCATATTCCACTCAAAGATGAAGAAATTGTAACAGTTGTTTGAGTTGATGATATGATAGAACACTAAATCGTACAATGAATAATGGGTTGTGTTAATAATGAATAAACCTGGGTATGATGTTGGATTCGCAACACGATTCCGATTGGCTATCATCCTCAAATGTATCTTGTTATTGGACATATGTTCCGCCTCTTTACCTTCATATGTGGTTGTCTCTAAAAAATAGACGAGTTGCATTGATAAAAGGGTTTCTCCGCAACAATAGCTTCACGACGAGAAGCAAGATCAGTATCAATTTTGAATTAAGAACCAAAACCGACTCATAGAAGAAGAAACCCTAATAACTATTTTAGTTGATGATATGGATTGAACACTAAATCTTACAACGGAGCCTCCAAGAAACTTCAATGATTTGACAGTAAGAATTGAACATTGAACCATAACAATTGTTTGAGTTGAGTTTAGGTTTTGAGATTTGAGAAAAGGGGATGTACTTCTGGAAAATAAACTTATCCCGCCGATTTTCATGCTCTGAGAATGGTTGTTTTCTTTCTAAGACATGAAAATAGAGAGGGAATTGAAAATAAATTATATTTTTTTAAAATAAAGGGCGGTTCACTTTTTATTGGGTACTTTGTATGAGGATTTATTCATTTGTGTTAATTATTTTGAGGCACTTAAGCTTAAGTGTCGTGCCAACTGTCGCAAAAAGGATATTAAGACAGTTTTTACATAAAGGTTGCAATTTATGTGTCGCAAAATGGATAATTTCTTGTAGTGATATTTTGTACCATAGGTTGTTTCATTGTTTTAGAAATGGTCAAGTATGTAAATGTTGCCAATAGGCATTTATGATGTTGTCAGTACCAAATAATAACATTTGTGATGTTATTCTATATATATATATATATATATAGGCTTAATGACACTTTTGGTCCCTATGGTTTGGCCAACTCACGAAATTGGTCCCTACAGTTTAAAAGTGAACGAACTAGTCCCTATACTCTAAAATTTTATGCAGTTTTAGTCCTTATTCCTATTTCCCCCTCCAAAAACGATGATGTGTCCAATTTTTAAGTGATGTGGCAAAAATAAGGGCCTGTTTGATTTGCCATGTCATTTAAAAATTATTTGTCCATTTAAATTAATTAGAAAATATATTTTCAAAATAAAAACAAATTATAATTTCAATGTCTCTCTCATTGTTCAGGGTGTTGTATTCATCGTCCCCAAAAGAAACCCTAATATTCCAAATTTCTTCATCCATTGTCTTTATTGTGTCCTTCAATGGGGGATTCCTATTCCGTTTCCAGCAACAGCTGTATATCGCGAAGAAGACAAGTTCGTTGCTTTTGTGACATTGATTCACCACTCACTACTTTATGGACAAAGGAGAATCCTGGGCGGAGGTTCAATGGATGTGGCTTATACAAGGTAAAATCTTGACGTAAAGTATTCGAAAGTTTCGTTGTTGGTAAAACACTAAAATTGAGTGTATCTTCTTCAGTTGCAGGGAAGAAAAGGGTGTAACTTCTTCAATTGGTACGACGAAGAAATGTCGGTGCGTGCGAAGGAGGTGATTTTGTCATTAACGAAAAGAATTGATGAAGCTAAGAAGAAGGAAAATTTGAAGCTAAAAAATTATGCATATTTGAAGAAGGAGATAAAGTTTTGGCAAGGAATGGCTAGTGTAGCAGTTGTGGTCATTGTAGGACTGATGTGTATGATAATGTTCTAGCAGTTTAAATGGAATGTAATGGTTTTGGCAGTTGGTTGTTTCTGTTTAGCAGTTGACAGTTATGAGTTATGTATTTAACAGTCTGACATTTATGAGTTATGTATTTTATGAGTTCTGGTGTATGAGTTCTGATATAAATGTGTAATACCCCATAATTTTGTGAACATTTTGGATAATATTATTATGATCAACTGGGTTCTGATGTACTCTGAGCAATTATTGGATAAAGTAATTAGAGTAAACTAACGAACTCGGAATTTGATTAGATTAATATTATTTAACTTGGAGTTTTATTATCTGGTGCAATTGAGATAATTTGGATAATTAGTAGTATTACCAATTAATGTTCCTATGTCTATTTTTCTTTTCCTTTTTCCTTATTTGAGAAAAGATAGAAAACTTGGAGAAAGAAAAGGAAGAGAAGGAAAAGGAAGGGAAAAGAAGAGGAAAATTATCAAGAGCTCTAGGACTTGAATCATCAACCAATCTTCATCTTTTCATCTCAGCTTCAACCTCCTCATCTTGTAATCCAGGTGGGTTCTAGTTAGATACTTTAGAGTATAGTTTTATTGAGTTAGAGTTAGTTTTGATATTGTGAGAAATGAGAAATTTTGCAATAGAATCGTAATCTAACTGCTGGAATTCGATATTTGACTGTGTAGTATACTGGTTATTATGTTTATAACATGTTTTGGTGTGTTTTGATTTGGGAAAAATGAAATTTTGGGGTTGAATTGAGAAACCCGTAGCATAACTTTTCTGCAGGAAAAATTCTGGGTTTCCTCTGCCCATACGCGTATCACGCAAGGCAATACGCGTATTGAATTGGGCAATACGCGTATGGCAATGAAGAATTTTAGGCGTTACGCGTATGGGAGGGGGCAATACGCGTATGGTTTGAGGTAATACGCGTATTGGAGTTTTAAATGGAATTTTGAAGGAAAATCAGTCTCTACCTATACGCGTATCACTTTGGGCAATACGTGTATGGCTGGGCGAGCCAGCTGGGCAATACGCGTATGGCTTAGGGCAATACGCGTACGGCCAGGAGGGTGCAGAATTGTGTCTTTTTCGCGATACTATTTCTCATTATCTCCATAACTTTTGACCCGTTTATCCGTTTTTAACATTTTTAATATCTTTGGACAGCTAACAAAATGTACTTTCTTATTACAATGGTTTTAAGATTTGTTGGCCGATTTAATTATGTCGGGATTTTTGGAATAGTGTCATTTTGTCTACTTTTATCGTTTAATGGTGTGTAATTGTTGTTGAATATGTATGCATGTTAAAATATGAAATAGGTAGAGTGAGGAACATTACCATATACAATGTCGGAAAGTGTGAAATGACATAGTGACAACGCTCGCGCATGAAAGGCCGAGGCGTGTGTGTAATAATCATAACCAGTTTATCTTACGGTGTAGTTTCATGAAACTCGAGCACCTCCTCTGAAACGTATGCACAATTACTTGGCAGGTTTGATTCCCGCGTATAGTACGAATGGAGCCTACGGGTAAAGAGACTTGTGATGGTGTACGGGCCGTGTGAAGTGACGGATCATGGTGTACGGGCCAATGATCCCGAATCTATTTCGTATGCCAAGTAACTTCAAGGATCCATGACTCGGGTCGTCTTCTAGACGTAGAAGTGGACGGGAAAAGGAGATGCCTTGGTACGGTTATTGATTAGTGAGATTCTTGAGTTAACAGGCTCAGGAAGTACTTTGGTACTAGTGTGAGTTAACAGGCTCACGAGTGTGGATACATTTTTGTGTGTGTACTCATAGTCACTCCCCTTCCCTTTGACGTGAGTTAGGTTTATTAGAACCTTGTAAAGCCGAGAGGACTTTAAGATAGGGAACTCACTGAGATTTGATGTATCTCACCCCACTGTTGTTGTTTACATCACAGGTACTGCAGGTTCCGCGAAGAGTAAGGATAAGGCTGTGTGATATCCTTACTTATCTGATGGCTTTGCTTCCGTTGTGGAGTTTTTTGAGATCATTATTTGATCTAGTTCTTAGTATTTGTCTTTGGAACATCTTGTAGATATATTATGCCGTAGTTTTTTTTGTATTAGGCTTTTTGGGCATGTATATGTATAATGTGTTTACTAGGAACTTATTGTATATTTCAGTACCAAATCTGGAATTCATGTAATATATATGCTTTGATGTATGTATATATATATGGGCGTTATAGTTGGTATCAGAGCAGGTCGTATCCTCGACCTAGCCATGAAGTGGAATAAGTTTTCTTTCCGTTTCATATGCGGCGTGTCGCCATTGGTCTTGCGTGTTATATTTATGGTATTGAGTCTGATCAACTTAATCCTATCTGTATGAAATTCAGGAACATGGCTGACAGGCGCAGAAATAACCGTGGTAGACCAAGAACCACTCCAGCAGGGACTAATCCGCCAGGTGACGAGGAAAATGCTCCTTTATACCAATTTATGCAACAGATGCAGCAACAGCAGAATCAGTTTGTGCAACAAATGGTACAGCAAATGGCTGGTGGCGTGCATCCTCCAGTGGTGGTTCCTGAAGCTGCAGGGGGAACCTTTAGGGATTTCATCCATATGAATCCTCCGGAATTTCAGGGAGGGTTAGATCCAGTAAAGGCTCATGAATGGATATTAGGTATGGAACGGATTTTCCTAATAGTTCAGTGCAGTGAGGAAAACAAGGTGGTCTTCGCTTCTCACTTGTTGAAGGGTCCTGCCATGAGGTGGTGGGAAAGCGCTTCAGCCTTAATGACAATTCAAGAGGTACCAAAGGTATGGGAGTAGATTAAGATAACTTTTATGGAGAAATATTTTCCAAGTTCCTTGAGGTCTCAGAAGGAATTCGAGTTTCAACAATTGAGACAAGGCAACTTGACTGTGGCTTCTTATGCGGAAAAGTTCGAGGTTATGGCTGCTTATTCTAGACAAGCCATGTATGCTCCTGATGAGAGGTGGAAGATTAATCAGTTTATGTTTGGTTTAAGGGCTGAAATTTCACATAGTGTGTCTCAGAGAGAATTCACTAGCTATGCCGAATTGTTAAGACAGTGTTATGTGGCGGAGCATAGTTTGAAGAAGGTACAAATGGAAGGAGATTTGAGTAGGATGAATCAAAGTGATCGAGGGAGACCGAATCAACAAGTTAGACCAAGGCAGCAATCCTTCAAAGGGAAGCAAGTTCAGAGTTCTAGGACTAGTGTGCCTCCGGTATGCCGTACTTGTGGAAATAATCATTATGGTAGGTGCGGATTGGAGGGAGTAAGGTGTTATCAGTGTAATAAGGTGGGCCATATATCAAGGGATTGTCCTCAGGGTAGGAATCAGACACAGGGGAAGAATATCGGCCGAGTGTATACCTTGGATGCAAGGAGAGCAAAGAATGACAACTCCTTGATTGCGGGTACGTGTTTCGTAAATGGACATCCTTGTTTTGTTTTATTTGATTGTGGGGCAGCATATTCTTTTGTGTCCACGCGATGTGTGAAGCGACTTGGGTTGCAAGCTGTTCCTTTATTTCCTCCTATGGTGGTTACTACCGCCATGGATGAGATTGTAGAGACACCATTGATGTGTGAAAATTGTGTATTATCGGTGAATGAAAGAGTTTTCCAGATTGACCTTATCTGTTTACCGCTTAAGAAAGTGGATGTTGTTCTGGGAATGGATTGGCTTTCTGCTAATTCAGTGTTTATTGGGTGTGAGGAAAAGCTGATCATTATTCCATCCGATGAGGCTACTCTGAAGGATGTGTTAACTACTATTTTAGAAGGTACGGTTGGAATGATTAATTTCTTGTTTGAAGAGGAAAAGTCTGTTCTTTTGATTCTTACTAAGGAGGAGAGTAGTAACATCCAAGTTTTGAGTATTTCGGTAGTTTGTGACTTTCCTGAAGTTTTCCCCGAGGATATCACTTCTCTTCCTCCGAAGCGGGAAGTGGAATTCTCTATTGACCTGATACCGGGAACGGATCCAATATCCGTTTCTCCGTATCGGATGGCACCACTTGAATTAAGAGAACTAAAGGATCAATTAGAAGAGTTGTTGACTAAGCATTTCGTTCGACCCAGTGTTTTGCCCTGGGGAGCTCCAGTGTTATTGGTAAAGAAAAAAGATGGTGGAATGCGGTTGTGTATTGATTACCGTCAGTTGAATAAGGTCTCCATCAAGAACAAATACCCATTACCAAGGATAGACGGCCTGTTAGATCAATTGAAAGGAGCCTGTGTGTTCTCGAAGATTGATTTACGGTCGAGTTATCATCAGATTCGTGTGAAGAGTTCAGATGTACCAAAGACCGCGTTTAGAACCCGTTATGGTCATTATGAATTTTTGGTGATGCCTTTCGGTGTGACGAATGCTCCGGCAGTTTTCATGGATTATATGAATCGAATATTTCAACCTTACTTGGACCAATTTGTGGTGATTTTTATTGATGACATTCTTATTTATTCTCGTGATCCTCAAGAGCACGGGGAACACCTAAGAATTGTTTTATCCATCTTACAAGAGAAGCAACTTTTTACTAAGTTAAGTAAGTGTGAGTTTTGGATGTCTGAGGTTAATTTTCTCGGTCATGTCATATCCCAGGGAGGTGTAGCGGTCGATCCATCAAAAGTTGAAGCAGTGATTAATTGGGAGAGACCGAAGAATGCTTCTGAAGTAAGAAGTTTCTTGGGATTGGCAGGGTACTATAGAAGGTTTATCAAGGGATTTTCGCAACTGACCTTATGTCGCTCCCAGGATTTTCATCCAGGTACAAACGCGAGAGTGGTGCGGAAAAACAGAGTCGCCAGCCGTGTAAATTTATCCCGAGAGAGGGAAAGGGAACACCGTATAAACCTGAGGAAGAGGGAAAGGAATGGTCATCGCAACCATAGCCTGGGTTCGGGAGTCGGTTACGCGAGGGGAAGGTACTAGCACCCCACGCGTCCATCGTACTCGATGGGATCCACGCTTGTTGTCTATTCTAAGGGTGAGTTATAATATCATCTAGGGCTGTACTAAAACGGGGAGGGAAAGACAAAGACCGACTCGGTAGGACGTCGACGTCCTAGGCCTACGTACCCCCTTTGTGCAATGGGGAATTCAGAGTCAACGTAGTTCGGACCAAGTTCTTTTTGTGTTTTTTTATGAGCGACGTTAAGCTCGCGTCCGGCAGTTAGGGTCGATGCCTGTTTGCGTCTCAGACGGAGAGTAACGTGCCCTTTTTGAAAATATCCTTTAAGTTTGGAAGTCCCGAAGGACAAAAAGGTTTGAAGTTGGTTTGCGTTTTTTAGGACAGAAGTGGCTTAAGTTAGTTCCTAAGCTGCATTGCACCAAAGTCTAGGGCACAGGGGCGAATACTTAACGCATCGTCCCAAGACAGGACGCTCGCTAAGCACTCTAGAAAGATGAGAGGAAGCCCCTCATTTCTCATTCCCCATACTTAAGGCTCGTGCGCAATACACCTTATTATTATTAAGTGTTTTAAAGAAATTTGGGATGAGAAGAGAGAAGACACAAGGGTAACTCTAAAGGGGGACTATGAATCCTAAAGTTATCATGCATGGGTGACCTATGGTTAGTGAGGCTTGAAGATGACCTAAACCCTAAAGAAAGAAAATAGGAGAGAAAAAGGTAAGGACGACCATGGATACTTATCCATACCCTTAAAGAACTTACCTTAGTCCCTGCATAAAAGGTTAGTGAGAACAGATATAAATAAGAGGAATGAGGTGAATGACACTCAAGCAAGGGCAAACAATAATGAGCATAATCCAACCATGAACTTAGAAATCAAAGAGGAACCCTCAAAGCAAATGGCACAAGTTCCTTTCAAACAAGGTAATTAGATAGGATAAAAAATGTGCACACAAGAGAACCTCAAAAGAAAGCAAATCAAATAATTAGCAAAGTGATTCCTGAAATTCCTAAATTAATCATTAAAGCTCCTCAACCAGAGGTAAACAACATATAAAAGGTCCCTGCAAAAATCCAAAATGTTAGCCATTCAAATAATCACACAAAAATCAGGTGAGAAATAGGGTTTAGGGTGCCCAAAGGAAGGACCAAAGTGAAATGTGAAAAATATTTAAAAATGAAAGAAAAATATTTTTAAGCACTTTAGAATGTTAATGAATTAATGCAAAAAGAACGGATCAAAAATGCTTTATGATTGCAGAAAAAATAAAATAAAGAAATTTATGTATGCATGAGATGTGTAATGTAAAAAGGACTTGAATTAAATAATTAATTTAAATGATAAAAATAAAATAAAATGAAAATAATAAAATTTGTAAAAATTGTTAAGATGATAAATATGATGTATGAAATTTCTAGTAATTTTAAAATGCAAGAAGGTATTTTTAATAATTAAAAATGAAATATGATAAATTAAGTAAAATAAAAATGAAATAAAATGAATGGGGGGTGCGTTAGCAAAACCCAGAAACAAGAGAAATATGTTATGTTCGCGTTGGGCTGTGAAACATGGGGGTGTCAAAAGGAAATACGCCAGGCCCATGAACCCAAATGCCAGACCGGCCAAACAAAAAAAGGACTTTTAGTGAAACGGTGCATTTCAGCCACATATGCACCCAGTCAACACGCATTAGCCAATCACAAGCAAGTCAAACGTTCAAACCTGCCAAATCACACAATTCCGTCAGACGCCGGAGCCCTAGCTCCGGTCGTCTTCTCCGGGCAACCCGCCGGAGATCAGAAACCAAACCTCACCAAATCTTGCAAACTAATACATCCTCCCGCTCAAAATTTTATGGGGAGCTCGAATATCCCATCAAAACCCGTTTGTAAACCACAAAACACCATGAACGAACGGACTCACGAAAACATACATGATCTGAAACTCACACATAATACAAAAATCTTACGTAAAACATTGCCTCTATCATGTGAGAATTCCGAAAACACAAATAGCACGCAGGATAACTACATAGCATGAGAGATTCGAATGAAGGAAAGTTACCTGCTGGAGCAAGTCCGTTGATCCCTCAACCAGTGATAGACGCTTCAGAAAACCAATGGGAACCCACCTCTGATCTCCCAGGAGTATGAATCAAGCACCCAAGTTGATTGAAAAACCCCAGATCTTCCAATCCGAGCCTGTGGAAATTTTGAGGAAAAAAGAAACCCTGTTTTTATCAGCCAAAATACCGTGCCGCTGCCTCTCTCTGTTTTAGGGTCTTGTCCTCCTTTTATATGCTGGATTAGGTTAGGTTTTAGAGGCCCATAATATGCAAAACGAATCTCATTTAACTTTGAACCATTAAGGAAGGTTTTGATGCATGGCCACCTTGTCACGCACGCATTAGAAGTGACTTTGCTTCTGAAATATTTTGGGCCAAGAATGTGATAAATTGGGCACGAAAATAATGCATTCTAACTTGTACATTGTACCATGTATTAAGAACTTGCACCCTTTGGACCCACCATTTGCCATGCCTCTCATTAAGTGTGCGTGAGCCTAAGTTAGACAACTACGGGTGCATTGGAGAGTAGGAAGTGTGGAGAACAATACTTATGTTGGAGAAGAATGACAATGATGCTTGGAAGTATGTGAAAGATTGACTTGAAATAGTGTCCACCACATCTGCCAAAACAACTTAGAAATAAATTCAAATTTTCCAAATTCGCAGGGTGAAAATACCTAACTTTGATCACCTATATCTCATTACATAGTGGCTCAAATGGCACGTTTCTTGTATTCATTTTGAAGGAAACACTTCATATTACAACTTTCGTGTGACAAACATTTCCAAATGAAGTCTTGATCATGATGAAAATCAGCCTTGAAAGTTTTTTCCCAAATCTGCCAAAAATGACTTAGAAAAAATTCTAAGTTTTTAAATCTTGTAAGGTGAAAATGTTCAACTTGGGAGCACTATAACTCATTCAAAAATAATCCAAATGGCATGATTCTTGTGCTCATTTTGAAGGGAAAACTTCATACTACAACTTTCATGTGGAAAGGATTCGCAACTGAAGCCTTGATCATGGTAAAAACTGCCTTTGAAAGTAGTTAAGAACTTGCCCAAAATAGTAAGTTTCTAAAACCCTAAATTTCCCTTTTTAGTAACTTTTCCACATTCTTGATTTTTCCATGAATCTTTGATCATTTCTTGGTCAAATCCCATCCATTGCTCACATTTGTCTTGAAAATCATGATGTTGACCCCAAAAAGTCAGGAGTTGACTTTTTCTCTGCACAGTTGACTTTTTCTCGATTCACCTGATTTTCAATCTCCTGATCAATTGAACCTCTCCTGAATCAAGCTGATGGACAACCTCCCATCCCTGGATACTTGAGGACCCAAGGAATACCATGGAATCAAGTCTTGCCCAAAAAATCAAAAATAAACTGACTTTATAGCAAACCCTAGCTTTGGTACCCTCAGTCTAGGAGGAAATAACACAGTCTCTAAATCCAAATTCCTCTGACTATGATGTGTATCCTCTCCAACAAAGATAAGATATGTCATTTGGTGATGATAAAAACCCAAGGAGCTTGCCCATTGGGGCAATAACCCAAGAATCTCAAAACCCTAATTCATGCACTGGTTAGGAGAGAGTGATCCACTTGAGATCCCTTGCCACCTGTGAACCCTTGATGATGTGATGGACCAGATAGGACCTTCTTGAACTGCCTCAAGCACCTTGACCCCATGCTAATGATATGCACACATGATAATGCAAAAAATGCAATGAAACATAAGCCAGTTAGTAAAAAAGTAAGGAGGGCAAATTTTGGGGTGCAACAGCTGCCCCTATTCAATCAACTTGGTCCTGGGTGTATGATAGCGACAGCTTTCAGATAATCAGGATGCACGGAGATTGAATACCAAGGAACCCAGAAATTTGCAATCCTTCACTAGAGAATTAGCTAAAAATGCCGCTATGTTGGGGATAAAACGAAATAAACTTTCTGAAGTTATGTCATCTCTGCTGATAAAGAGAACCGACGAAGTAAATCTTCAAAAGGCTGCTATCTCTGCTGATAAAGAGAAACTTGCAAAATAGATGCCATCCCTGCTGACAAAGGGAAACTGACGAAAGGAAAACTCCAAAAGATTGCTGTCCTCTGCTGACTGACGAAAGAAAATCTTCAAAACATTGTCGTCCTCTGCTGATAAAGAGAATCTAGCAAAATAAATGCCATCCCTGCTGACAAAGGGAAACTGACGAGAGAAAATCTTCAAAACATTGCCGTCCTCTGCTGATAAAGAGAATCTAGCAAAATAAATGCCATCCCTGCTGACAAAGGGAAACTGACGAAAGAAAATCTTCCAGAAGATCGCTATCTCTGCTGATAAAGAGAAACTGGGTTTCGCGAAATAAGTCAGACGAGAACTGACTACCAGCCGAGAACTGGATTTTACCAAATAAGTCAGACGAGAACTGATTACCAGATGAGAACTGGGTTTCACTAGAGAGAAAGGCCAAACAAAGGCAAATTCCTAACGGACTCACAATCTACAGATAAGACGACTCCGCTGGGGAAAGGAGAAATCTAAATAAAAGACTCTGTCGGGGAGCGCAAGTTTGAGGAACGCGTCCCTCCAAAATCTCCTGAGTTACGCCATCTCTGCCGAGAAAGAGAACTGGCAAAGAAAGTATCAAACCTGGCTTATGCTTCGAATGCTAATGTTTGAATTTTGCCGTAATGCTCCACACGAAGTGGAAATGCTACGCGTTTGAGGATGCAATGCAAATGCTTATGACATGCAAAAAAGGTCCCTCCAGCAAAATAAATGCCGGGGAGAAAAGTCCAATCCAGCTGGGGATGATAAAAATAAATTGTCCCCTGAATCCAGGAACTCTGTTGAGAAGGGTCATACTGATCGGCTCTTCGGATCAACAACTTCTACTGGGGATGAAATCCCAAAAGAACATCCGCTCTACTGGGGGTTATACATAACTCTTTGAAAAAGGAGGCCACAACCTGAATCAGAAGGGTGCCAAATGTCACTTGGATTTAAAACCTGGCGGGGATGTCAACCACCGTTGAACGAACTGCTGCGAGGATTACCACCAAACTCTGCTTGGGGGAACTGTAGATGCTGACATCCACCTTGCTAGCAGATAACATCAAGCTTACTCATCTGTTGGGGATCAGATCGCACCGTTGCTATTGAGAAAAACATTTCCTGACTGGCTGAGGAAAATAAGTGTTCAGACTCTGTGGGGAAAATAACTCCTTTGTCCCAAGAAGATGTTCTGTAAGTCCTTTGCTGGAGAAACAACAACCTGCTGAGGAGAATGAAGTTTCAATATTGAGGGGAGTAGCTCTACTGGGGAAAACAAATTTGTTACCCTGCAGACATATGGTAAACTGAACCGTTTCTATGTTCATAATCGGCCCTTTGAACTCTCCATTTGCCCCAGACCACCAGGTCTAAAGGGAGAAATCATCTCAAGAGGATTTTATAGAAGATCGGGCATTCACACCGCCCCAAGGTCTTCAAACTCTTAGAGAGATTTATCGGATCTCGACTTAATTGCGCCGGACTGCGTGATCTTTGCAGGAATTTGCCTCGAGAGGACTCGTAATGGCCTGAAAATACCCTGCCCCAGTATTCTGAACTTTAAAGAGGTGTTTTCAATTAACCCTCTTCAGGAGTGGACAACTTCTTACGCTCCAGAGGTGGCCTACCCCAAGTCTTGAAGAAACTTTGCCCCTGACTGATCTTACAGAGATTTGTCAAATTGACCTGATTGCCCCTGTTCGGCTGCTTTAGGGAGAGTTTTCAACGTGACTGCTCCAGATTGACTGCATCTTATCACCATTTATCGGGAACCTCCGGGCTGCGCACAGTCTCTTGGCCACATACCCCTTGACATGACTGTCCTTCGGAGTTTTCACCATCTCCACTTGGCGTGATCGAGCTTCTCAACTGATGTTCATCATGTAAGCTTCTTTGATGTCAAACATATGCAAGCAGAAAATGTATATTATGAGAATGACAATTCTAATGCAACACTCATGTTAACCTGAAGTTTTATTGAAAATGTGTCACCAAGCCTTATGAACGAACATTAGCCGGGATGCGACATTTATTTTTGAATGGAAAACAATACGCACATGCAATACCAACAAAAATCTTATTAGCACAACTCATAGGAGTCAGGAACGCTATCCTGTTGAAGTACGCTTTCGGAATAAACCCTGTTTCAATTAGGACTTTTAAAGGTTGTAACGTGGTCTGGTTCACGGTTTCAGAAAAAAGGTTTGATGGCTCAAAATTTATCGGTGCCCACCCACTCTTCGTGATGTTCTCCAGTCCTATGTTCAGCTAATTTGACACAAACGCTCACCTCTCAAACGGTTCATGATCTTTGAGGAACCCGTGTAACTGATGGTTTGACACCCAAGGGGGTTTTGGAGTAACAGTCACCCCTTTTTATCTTTTGTGTCCGGTGCCACATGAATTTGTTATTGTAACCCTTTTAGCTTTTCGCTTCTCATTCTTTTGCTTTCTCGATCCCTAATTTTTGCCTGGACTGCCTCTTCTGAGTTTTTCAATTTTGAAGTCCAGCGGGATGCCCTAACTTTTGCCTAAGTCGCTTGTTTTCAAGTTTCGACTTAGCGGGCTTTCTTCTTTTTCTCTTTTTGAACAAAGCGTGTGACACCGGTTGTCTTACTTGCTTGAAAGAGTTGTGAATGTCTCACTCCTTGATCATTGATGGATAGCCATTGTGGTTTCACATCTCTTGACCTCTTGATGGTGGAATAGAAGGTAATGGATCCTCCGATGTACACTCCTTTTGAAATTTGAATGCTCGGTCAAACTAAGTGACGCCTACCCTGCCCCTGGGTTAAGTATGAGGGTTTTTTCAAGCGAAAGAAACTCCTACTTCAAGGCTCAAAGTGGTTAACGAGGGTCTATCTCCCTTATATCTCCAGTGTTTGGGGATTTGAAACAATGCCTGTACATCCTTAACAAGGTTTTATCCAAAAGCATACCATCAGAAGTTCGCGTTCTTACTTCGTCATCCTCCCTCAAAGAGTTTAAGCAAGAAAGTTGGTATTGCAATGCATATAAACATGATATGAGTGCATAAAAGTAAAATAATTCAAGGAAAACACGTTTATTGTATTAAAATCAGCATTCAAAACACAAACACGTTTTTACATGCAAACACTGTTTGAACAAACAAATGAAAGCTACATATGAAAATGCAGTAAAGGAAGCTGATGACTGCCATTGAGGAGACTTGACTCCGTCTGGACTGGTTTCTTCTGATGATGTCCTTTGAAGTCTTCAAGCAGATGAGAGGTCGACATGCACAACCAAGTCTCCTTCTAGAAATGATATGTACCATTTGTCAATCAATTGTTGCACTTTGGCCTGGAAGGCTTTGCAATCTTCGGTTGAGTGTCCCATAGATCCTCTGTGATATCCGCATTGCACATGGGGATTGTATCCTGGAGGGTATGGTTCTGGAACAGGCTTCAAAGTCTTGGGCTCCACCAATGAATTTTGAACCAGGTGTGGCAAGAGTTGACTGTACGACATGGGAACTGGATGAAGAGGAGCATTCCTTCTTTCCAAGTTATTGCGAGGCCTATGCTGATTCTGACGCCGATACTTCTGTTGTTGAGGAGCATAAGGCTACTGGTACTGAACGACATTGGTCTCTCCTTCTTCTCCCATGTAACGTTTCTTCGTAGTTCCGGAATAACCGGGAGTAACTTGAATCTTTCCCATTTTGATACCGCTTTCGACCATTTCTCCTACTAAGATGAGATCAGCAAACTTTCCAGTCATACACGGTACCAGCTTTTCATAGTAATGACCCTGCAAGGTGGCCATAAACATACCTATCATTTCACGTTCCAGCATGGGAGGCTGGACCCTTGCTGCCAATTCACGCCACCTCTGGGCGTACTCCTTGAAACTCTCATTGTCCTTCTGTGATAAGTTCTGCAGCTGTGTTCTGTTAGGAGCCATGTCAGTGTTATATTGATAGTGTCTAATGAATGCCCCTGCCAGATCCCTCCAACTACGCACATCCTTCCTTTCTAGTTGCATGTACCACTCCAGGGATGCCCCAGATAGGCTATCCTGGAAGCAGTGCATCATTAGCTTTTCATTCTTTGCATGCGCGGCCATCTTATTCGCGTATGCTCTGACATGGGTCCTTGGACAAGACATACCATTATATTTCTCGAAAGTGGGAGTCTGAAACTTGTGCGGGATCACAACGCCTGGAACCAGCCCCAAATCCTCTAAATCCATTCCCACAGAATCCTGATTCATGACACCTTTCAGTTGTTCCTCAATCAACCTGATCCTCTGATCGTTGTCAGCCTGGGGACCAGCATCCCCATCTAGCAGAGAAAATGCATCATCTTGAACATCATCATACTGACGGCCATGATTTGCGCCAGCACCATTACCTCCTTCCCCAGCCTTAGGAATCACAACACTTTCTCCTCCACCCGGAGGAATCACAACACCAGAAACGGGAATGCCCCCGCCAGTAGGGCCATTCTGATCATTATTACTGTTTTCCTCATTCCTTGCAATCAGTGGCTGAACGAGAGTCCTCAGCTGCTCTTGACCTTGAGCAACCCTTTGCATTAGTTCCATGAATTGATTCATGCGAGTCCGCATCTCAATGATCTCATTCTGTAGCTGATCCATAAGTCTCCTCTGATTCTGTCTGGTAGAATACCGGTGAATGCGCTGATCTGCAATTCTGAGATTAGAATAATATAAGAACTCTGAAGATAAACACCTGTCATGCAAAATGATTATGGATATGCGCATGCAAATGAACATGTTTAAAAATCCGCAGGGCAATCCACCCCTTGATTCCAGTTTTATTTCAAGAACCAGAATCAAAGTTAGGATGCAACCCTACGAATGAATAAACATGTTGGGATGCAAAATGATGATGCAAATGCACACATGGGATCAAGGCACACTGCTGGATGTGCTGTGCTGTTAGCTGAACGAGAAACCAGAAAACCAGAACTCTGAACCACTGAGGAACCCACATAATCAGACATTGATGAGAAATCCAGAATAAGGGTAGGTTGAAGGTCTCGGTTACCTGCAAACACCCATCCCCTCTCACGTGTAGGTACTAGGATGTTCAGTATCCCGGGCTCTCAGGTCGAGAAATGATGATACGTTCACCATTTCTGGTTTAGCATCATCATCAATCGAGGAGGCCTCAACTGATTCTCCAAGGCGGAAGGTCCTCAGCTTTGGCACTGAGGTCGAGAAACAATAGTACGGTGGAGAAATGACTTTTTACTTTTGTTTTTCGCAAAACATGTTGCGGTTAGCAAGAGTCGCCACCGACTTTTCTTTTATCCAATTTATTTAGGAAAGGTGAAAAGAACAGGAAAGACCGTTTTGAAAAGATTTTTGAGTTCGGGGGGTAAGTTATGAAAAGGAAAGGTGTTAGCACCCCTTTTCATCCGTAGTTATCTACGGGCTCTTAATTGCTAGCTCACTTTAACTTGCTTTTTTTTGAAATGTGGTGTGTGTTTAGAAAATATTTCGTAAAAGTTGACTTTGTAATAATTCGTGTAAGAACGTATACAAAGTGTTTGTTTTTGAAAATATTTTTGAAAGTGTGAGGTGTGAAAAGTATTTGTTTTTTGAGTTGTGAGCGAGCATTTAAAAGTTACCTACCCTTAATTTATGATGTCTTTCTTGTACTTATCATTTTCCTTGAGAGATAGCACTATCCATACCATTAGTGGGTAGGTAGTCCTATCTATTAGATGTGGAGGGACAGCGAAGGGTCATCAAATGGTCATAGGAGGCAACATGTAAGGATACCTTAGCAATTCGTAGGGACTACCATCATTTTTCCACAGGGTCATCGAGGGACAAGATCATTTTTTGTAGGCAACTTGAAGGGTCATCGAGGGACTATGATCTTTATATCGAAGGGACTGTGATGATATTATTCGTAAGCGTCTTTTGCTAAAGTATCCTTACGTTCGAGGGGCATTCATTCCTCGGGGTACAGTACTAAAGTCAATCGAGGAGTGCCTCCGCTGATTCTCTTCAAAACGTAGGGGTCGTCCTATGCGAGTTCCAAAGCGGGCCCTCGGGTGCGAATGGGTTTGCCACAGGATGTGGTCTGCCACTGTCACCACTAAAGAGGGATGTTTCCACTAAGGTCCTCAATGATCGGTCACCAGAGTCGACAGCTCTCTAGATCAACACCCCAACATGCGCAAGACACACACGTTAGAATGCGTCCCAAGATAGCATCGTCTGGTTGTGAATTTCGTGAACACACAAACGTACCAAGCGGGCACGTAGGTCCCACTACTTTCCACTCTAGTCCTAGGGTATTCTCAAGCCTTGGTATTGGGCTTAGCTCTCAAACCCACCCAACCTGCAAAACAAAGACAGCCAGCACAGCACAGCAGTATGACAGTAATAGAAAATGAAATGCAGAAAATGCGGTAAAAATAAAAATAAAATACAACACATAAAGCAAAACAAAAACAAAGCACCCTAAAGAGAACAAAGACAAGCAAGCGCTAGGATTGACTCGCTTAGGGATGGACCAGCATAGGTCAACCAGAGTCCCCAGCAGAGTCGCCAGCTGTCGCTCCCAGGATTTTCATCCAGGTACAAACGCGAGAGTGGCGCGGAAAAATAGAGTCGCCAGCCTTGTAAATTTATCCCGAGAGAGGGAAAGGGAACACCGCATAAACCTGAGGAAGAGGGAAAGGAATGGTCATCGCAACCATAGCCTGGGTTCGGGAGTCGGTTACGCGAGGGGAAGGTACTAGCACCCCACGCGTCCATCGTACTCGATGGGATCCACGCTTGTTGTTTATTCTAAGGGTGAGTTATACTATCATCTAGGGCTATACTAAAACGGGGAGGGAAAGACAAAGACCGACTCGGTAGGACGTCGACGTCCTAGGCCTACGTACCCCCTTTGTGCAATGGGGAATTCAGAGTCAACGTAGTTCGGACCAAGTTCTTTTTGTGTTTTTTTATGAGCGACGTTAAGCTCGCGTCCGGCAGTTAGGGTCGATGCCTGTTTGCGTCTCAGACGGAGAGTAACGTGCCCTTTTTGAAAATATCCTTTAAGTTTGGAAGTCCCGAAGGACAAAAAGGTTTGAAGTTGGTTTGCGTTTTTTAGGATAGAAGTGGCTTAAGTTAGTTCCTAAGCTGCATTGCACCAAAGTCTAGGGCACAGGGGCGAATACTTAACGCATCGTCCCAAGACAGGACGCTCGCTAAGCACTCTAGAAAGATGAGAGGAAGCCCCTCATTTCTCATTCCCCATACTTAAGGCTCGTGCGCAATACACCTTATTATTATTAAGTGTTTTAAAGAAATTTGGGATGAGAAGAGAGAAGACACAAGGGTAACTCTAAAGGGGGACTATGAATCCTAAAGTTATCATGCATGGGTGACTTATGGTTAGTGAGGCTTGAAGATGACCTAAACGCTAAAGAAAGAAAATAGGAGAGAAAAAGGTAAGGACGACCATGGATACTTATCCATACCCTTAAAGAACTTACCTTAGTCCCTGCATAAAAGGTTAGTGAGAACAGATATAAATAAGAGGAATGAGGTGAATGACACTCAAGCAAGGGCAAACAATAATGAGCATAATCCAACCATGAACTTAGAAATCAAAGAGGAACCCTCAAAGCAAATGGTACAAGTGCCTTTCAAACAAGGTAATTAGATAGGATAAAAAATGTGCACACAAGAGAACCTCAAAAGAAAGCAAATCAAATAATTAGCAAAGTGATTCCTGAAATTCCCAAATTAATCATTAAAGCTCCTCAACCAGAGGTAAACAACATATAAAAGGTCCCTGCAAAAATCCAAAATGTTAGCCATTCAAATAATCACACAAAAATCAGGTGAGAAATAGGGTTTAGGGTGCCCAAAGGAAGGACCAAAGTGAAATGTGAAAAATATTTAAAAATGAAAGAAAAATATTTTTAAGCACTTTAGAATGTTAATGAATTAATGCAAAAAGAACGGATCAAAAATGCTTTATGATTGCAGAAAAAATAAAATAAAGAAATTTATGTATGCATGAGATGTGTAATGTAAAAAGGACTTGAATTAAATAATTAATTTAAATGATAAAAATAAAATAAAATGAAAATAATAAAATTTGTAAAAATTGTTAAGATGATAAATATGATGTATGAAATTTCTAGTAATTTTAAAATGCAAGAAGGTATTTTTAATAATTAAAAATGAAATATGATAAATTAAGTAAAATAAAAATGAAATAAAATGAATGGGGGGTGCGTTAGCAAAACCCAGAAACAAGAGAAATATGTTATGTTCGCGTTGGGCTGTGAAACATGGGGGTGTCAAAAGGAAATACGCCAGGCCCATGAACCCAAATGCCAGACCGGCCAAACAAAAAAAGGACTTTTAGTGAAACGGTGCATTTCAGCCACATATGCACCCAGTCAACACGCATTAGCCAATCACAAGCAAGTCAAACGTTCAAACCTGCCAAATCACACAATTCCGTCAGACGCCGGAGCCCTAGCTCCGGTCGTCTTCTCCGGGCAACCCGCCGGAGATCAGAAACCAAACCTCACCAAATCTTGCAAACTAATACATCCTCCCGCTCAAAATTTTATGGGGAGCTCGAATATCCCATCAAAACCCGTTTGTAAACCACAAAACACCATGAACGAACGGACTCACGAAAACATACATGATCTGAAACTCACACATAATACAAAAATCTTACGTAAAACATTGCCTCTATCATGTGAGAATTCCGAAAACACAAATAGCACGCAGGATAACTACATAGCATGAGAGATTCGAATGAAGGAAAGTTACCTGCTGGAGCAAGTCCGTTGATCCCTCAACCAGTGATAGACGCTTCAGAAAACCAATGGGAATCCACCTCTGATCTCCCAGGAGTATGAATCAAGCACCCAAGTTGATTGAAAAACCCTAGATCTTCCAATCCGAGCCTGTGGAAATTTTGAGGAAAAAAGAAACCTTGTTTTTATCAGCCAAAATACCGTGCCGCTGCCTCTCTCTGTTTTAGGGTCTTGTCCTCCTTTTATATGCTGGATTAGGTTAGGTTTTAGAGGCCCATAGTATGCAAAACGAATCTCATTTAACTTTGAACCATTAAGGAAGGTTTTGATGCATGGCCACCTTGTCACGCACGCATTAGAAGTGACTTTGCTTCTGAAATATTTTGGGCCAAGAATGTGATAAATTGGGCACGAAAATAATGCATTCTAACTTGTACATTGTACCATGTATTAAGAACTTGCACCCTTTGGACCCACCATTTGCCATGCCTCTCATTAAGTGTGCGTGAGCCTAAGTTAGACAACTACGGGTGCATTGGAGAGTATGAAGTGTGGAGAACAATACTTATGTTGGAGAAGAATGACAATGATGCTTAGAAGTATGTGAAAGATTGACTTGAAATAGTGTCCACCACATCTGCCAAAACAACTTAGAAATAAATTCAAATTTTCCAAATTCGCAGGGTGAAAATACCTAACTTTGATCACCTATATCTCATTACATAGTGGCTCAAATGGCACGTTTCTTGTATTCATTTTGAAGGAAACACTTCATATTACAACTTTCGTGTGACAAACATTTCCAAATGAAGTCTTGATCATGATGAAAATCAGCCTTGAAAGTTTTTTCCCAAATCTGCCAAAAATGACTTAGAAAAAATTCTAAGTTTTTAAATCTTGTAAGGTGAAAATGTTCAACTTGGGAGCACTATAACTCATTCAAAAATAATCCAAATGGCATGATTCTTGTGCTCATTTTGAAGGGAAAACTTCATACTACAACTTTCATGTGGAAAGGATTCGCAACTGAAGCCTTGATCATGGTAAAAACTGCTTTTGAAAGTAGTTAAGAACTTGCCCAAAATAGTAAGTTTCTAAAACCCTAAATTTCCCTTTTTAGTAACTTTTCCACATTCTTGATTTTTCCATGAATCTTTGATCATTTCTTGGTCAAATCCCATCCATTGCTCACATTTGTCTTGAAAATCATGATGTTGACCCCAAAAAGTCAGGAGTTGACTTTTTCTCTGCACAGTTGACTTTTTCTCGATTCACCTGATTTTCAATCTCCTGATCAATTGAACCTCTCCTGAATCAAGCTGATGGACAACCTCCCATCCCTAGATACTTGAGGACCCAAGGAATACCATGGAATCAAGTCTTGCCCAAAAAATCAGAAATAAACTGACTTTATAGTAAACCCTAGCTTTGGTACCCTCAGTCTAGGAGGAAATAACACAGTCTCTAAATCCAAATTCCTCTGACTATGATGTGTATCCTCTCCAACAAAGATAAGATATGTCATTTGGTGATGATAAAAACCCAAGGAGCTTGCCCATTGGGGCAATAACCCAAGAATCTCAAAACCCTAATTCATGCACTGGTTAGGAGAGAGTGATCCACTTGAGATCCCTTGCCACCTGTGAACCCTTGATGATGTGATGGACCAGATAGGACCTTCTTGAACTACCTCAAGCACCTTGACCCCATGCTAATGATATGCACACATGATAATGCAAAAAATGCAATGAAACATAAGCCAGTTAGTAAAAAAGTAAGGAGGGCAAATTTTGGGGTGCAACACCTTACCATTGACAAGACTTACTCGGAAGGATTATTCGTATGAGTGGGATTCGGCTTGTGAAAGAAGTTTTAGGAGTTTGAAGGAAAGATTGACGACCGCTCCTGTTTTGGTTATTCCCGATTCTAGCAAGTCGTATGAGGTATATTGTGATGCATCGAAGAAGGGATTAGGTGGCGTGTTAATGCAGGAGGGACATGTAGTGGCTTATGCTTCACGACAGTTGAAAGTCTATGAAGAGAATTACCAAACACATGATTTGGAGTTGGCGGTAGTTGTATTTACTTTGAAAGTGTGGCGTCATTATTTGTATGGTGTACGTTTTGAGATGTTTAGCGACCACAAGAGCTTAAAGTACTTATTTGATCAGAAAGAGTTGAACATGCGTTAGAGGATATGGATGGAATATTTGAAGGATTATGACTTGGAGTTAAAATACCATCCGGGTAAAGCAAATAAGGTGGCAGATGCATTGAGTAGGAAGGTGTTGCATAATGCCGAGTTGATGATGTTAGAGTATACCTTAATGGAAAAGTTTAGAGATCTAAATCTTCAATTTAATTGGACTCCAAATTATGTAATTATGGGGAATTTGAATGTCTCTTCTACTCTTAGGGAAGAAATCCAGCAAGAGCAAGGGTTAGACGAGAAAATTCAGGAAGTGTTATTGCAACCGGGTTTTGTGCGAGCTACCGACGGAACTATTTTGTTTAACCAAAGGATTTGTGTTCCGGATAACACGGAGTTAAAACGAAGGATTTTGGAAGAAGCGCATAAGGGTGATTTTACTATACATCTGGGGTCTTCAAAGATGTATCAAGATTTAAAGAGGGACTATTGGTGGCCCGGGATGAAAAAGGATATTGCGGTGTATGTGTCGGAATGTGCGGTGTGCCAACAAGTGAAGATTGAGCACCAAAGGTCGGGTGGCTTATTACAACCTTTAGAGATTCCGATGTGGAAATGGGATAGTATTTCGATGGACTTCGCAGTGGGATTACCCCGTGCGCAAGGTGGTTATGATTCGATTTGGGTAATTGTGGACCGGTTAACGAAATCTGCGCATTTCTTAGCTGTGAAGACTACCTACAAGGCGAGTCATCTCGCAAGGTTGTTCATTTCAGAAATAGTGCGATTGCATGGTATTCCTACTAGTATAGTTTCGGATAGAGATCCAAAGTTTACTTCTAGATTTTGGAGAGCTTTTCAACAAGCCATGAGAACGAGGTTATGTTTGAGCACGTCGAATCATCCGCAAACGGACGGTCAGGCGGAACAGACATACAAACTATGGAGGACATGTTGAGAGCTTGTGTACTTGAAAGTGGAGGAAATTGGATAGAACTTTTGCCGTTGATCGAATTCTCTTATAATAACAGTTACCATGCAAGTATTGGTATGGCGCCTTATGAGGCGTTATATGGCAGGAAATGTAGAACGCCATTGTGTTGGGCGGAGGTTGGCGATGATAGAATTTTGGGACCTGAGATTATTCACGAGACCACGGAAAAGATTAGAATGATTCGTGGAAAAGTTAAACAAGCCCAAGATCGTCAGAAAAGCTATGCGGACAACCGTAGGAGGCCGTTGGAGTTTGATGAGGGGGATCATGTATTTTTGAAGGTTACTCCGAGATTGAGATTGAAAGGACCATTTAAATCGCGGAAGTTAAGTCCAAGATACGTGGGACCGTATCAAGTCTTAGAAAGAATTGGAGAAGTAGCTTACAGATTAGCCTTGCCGCCTTCTCTGTCAGAGATGCACGACGTTTTTCATGTTTCTCAGCTTCGGAAATATGTTCCAGATCCTCTTCAGCCAATTTTACCAGATACAATTGAGATAGAAGCTGATTTGACGTTTGAGCCTCAACCGAGTCGTATCACAGGAAGAGAAACTAAAGTGTTAAGAAATAAAGAGATTCCTCTTGTTAAGGTCCAGTGGGATGAGACGCATCCAGGCGATGCAACTTGGTAATTGGAATCGGAAATGCGGGAGGTCTACCCTCATCTGTTCAGGTAATCTTTTAAATTCGTGGGCGAAATTCTATTTAAGGGGGGGAGGATGTAATACCCCATAATTTTGTGAACATTTTGGATAATATTATTATGATCAACTGGGTTCCGGTGTACTCTGAGCAATTATTGGATAAAGTAATTAGAGTAAACTGACGAACTCGGAATTTGATTAGATTAATATTATTTAACTTGAGTTTTATTAATTGGTGCAATTGAGATAATTTGGATAATTAGTAGTATTACCAATTAATGTTCATATGTTTATTTTTCTTTTCCTTTTTCCTTATTTGAGAAAAGATAGAAAACTTGGAGAAAGAAAAGGAAGAGAAGGAAAAGGAAGGGAAAAGAATAGGAAAATTCTCAAGAGCTCTAGGACTTGAATCATCAACCAATCTTCATCTTTTCATCTCAGCTTCAACCTCCTCATCTTGTAATCCAGGTGGGTTCTAGTTAGATACTTTAGAGTATAGTTTTATTGAGTTAGAGTTAGTTTTGATATTGTGAGAAATGAGAAATTTTGCAATTGAATCGTAATCTAACTGCTGGAATTCGATATTTGACTGTGTAGTATACTGGTTATTATGTTTATAACATGTTTTGGTGTGTTTTGATTTGGGAAAAATGAAATTTTGGGGTTGAATTGAGAAACCCGTAGCAGAACTTTTCTGCAGGAAAAATTCTGGGTTTCCTCTGCCCATACGCGTATCACGCAAGGCAATACGCATATTGAATTGGGCAATACGCATATGGCAATGAAGAATTTTAGGCGTTACGCGTATGGGAGGGGGCAATACGCGTATGGTTTGAGGTAATACGCGTATTGGAGTTTTAAATGGAATTTTGAAGGAAAATCAGTCTCTGGCCATACGCGTATCACTTTGGGCAATACGCGTATGGCTGGGTGAGCCAGCTGGGCAATACACGTATGGCATAGGGCAATACGCGTACGGCCAGGAGGGTGCATAATTGTGTCTTTTTCGCGATACTATTTCTCGTTATGTCCATAACTTTTGACCCGTTTATCCGTTTTTAACATTTTTGATATCGTTGGACAGCTAACAAAATGTACTTTCTTATTACAATGGTTTTAAGATTTGTTGGCCGATTTAATTATGTCGGGATTTTTGGAATAGTGTCATTTTGTCGACTTTTATCGTTTAATGGTGTGTAATTGTTGTTGAATATGTATGCATGTTAAAATATGAAATAGGTAGAGTGAGGAACATTACCATATACAATGTCGGAAAGTGTGAAATGACATAGTGACAATGCTCATGCATGAAAGGCCGAGGCGTGTGTGTAATAATCATAACCAGTTTATCTTACGGTGTAGTTTCATGAGACTCGAGCACCTCCTCTGAAACGTATGCACAATTACTTGGCAGGTTTGATTCCCGCGTATAGTACGAATGGAGCCTACGGGTAAAGAGACTTGTGACGGTGTACGGGCTGTGTGAAGTGACGGATCATGGTGTACGGGCCGATGATCCCGAATCCATTTCGTATGCCAAGTAACTTCAAGGATCCATGACTCGGGTCGTCTTCTAGACGTAGAAGCGGACGGGAAAAGGGGATGCCTTGGTACGGTTATTGATTAGTGAGATTCTTGAGTTAACAGGCTCAGGAAGTACTTTGGTACTAGTGTGTGTTAACAGGCTCACGAGTGTGGATACATTTTTGTGTGTGTACTCATAGTCACTTCCCTTCCCTTTGACGTGAGTTAGGTTTATTAGAACCTTGTAAAGCCGAGAGGACTTTAAGATAGGGAACTCACTGAGATTTAATATATCTCACCCCACTGTTGTTGTTTACATCACAGGTACTGCAGGTTCCGCGAAGGGTAAGGATAAGGCTGTGTGATATCCTTACTTATCTGATGGCTTTGCTTCCATTGTGGAGTTTTTTTAGACCATTATTTGATCTAGTTCTTAGTATTTTTCTTTGGAACATCTTGTAGATATACTATGCCGTAGTTTTTTTTGTATTAGGCTTTTTGGGCATGTATATGTATAATGTGTTTACTAGGAACTTATTGTATACTTCAGTACCAAATGTGGAATTCATGTAATATATATGCTTTGATGTATGTATATATATATGGGCATTACAAAATGAATTTTAGCAGTTGAATTTTATGAGTTATGTATTTTATGAGTTATGGTGTATGAGTTATGCTATAAATGAATTTTAGCAGTTGACATTTTATGGTTTAGCAGTTTTGGTGTATGAATTTAAGATCAAAACTTCTGTATTTATAAGACACAACAACACTTATATATAAGGATAATTGACACTTCTGTATTTAAGATCATGAACTTATGTATTGCTGTCAAGGATAATTGTCATTACATCCAAAATACTTTAAAATATAATCAAGCATTACATCCATAACTACCATTACATCCAAAATAAAACTGCTACATCCAACTTGATAACAAAATACTTGCAAGCCTAACTTGATCACAAAATACTTGCAAGCCTGACTTGATAACAAACATTACATCCAAAATAGTTTCAAGCCTAAGTTTCAATCTAGTTTTGAGATGGTTGTGGAGCTTGAGATCCCTGAGACACAACAACATCAGCATCATTTGCCTGTGATTTCTGCTTCTTATTTTTCTGCTTGTTTCTTCCCTTAGGTATCTGCCTGTCAGCAACACTTTTACCCTTGCATGTCCTAGTGTTATGTCCATACTTTTGACACTTTTTACACTTCACTGTCTTCAACTGACTTGGTAACACATTAGGCTTTCTTGGCTCATCATTGGACTTGTTCCTTTTCTTCTTTGGCCTTCTTGGTGCCCTTCTCATGACTGGAGGATTGATAAACTCAGTGTTTGATACTGGCCAAAGTTTTGGTCCATTTGAGGGTAGCACAATGTGGGAGTAAGTGGCCACACATTGTGATTTCCTATAACAAACACACGGTCAGACCTGTTATTATGATATAAATTGCATATAAATTGCATATAATAGCTAATTGTAGTTATACCTGTAATAGGATGATACAAATTATTCAACTTGTAATCCATTGTACCAAATGCATACAATAGCATGTGCAAAAGGTATGCCTGTTAGGTCCCACTTACGACAAGCACAAGACTTTGCTCCCAAATCCACAACATAAGTATCTCTCTCATTAGCCACACTGAACTTGGTCATTTCATCATCACCATGCCAAGTAGCCTTCCACCCCCTGCAACCCTTTTGGTTTTTCCAATTACAGCCTGAATCTTAGGACATATGTCACCATTATACCTTTCAAGCATTTTCTTTTGCTTAACAATCCTGACTGTTATATAATGCTTTATACCCTCAAGTAAAGTGATAATTGGTTTTTCCCTAAGTTCAAGAATGGCCCTGTTGAAAGCTTCACACATATTGTTGACCTGTAAATCACTTTGATTGTAGGTGCTAAAAGCTGATCTTGTCCACTGTTCAGGTTGGACCTTAGCCATCTCATTGTATGCTTATGGATTTATGTCTTTAAGTTTCTGCATGGCTTGTTTCCAATCTGGTACAGTGGTAGCTCGTGCTGCTTTCCACAATAACTCTTTCATTGCAGCTCCTGGGAACCTTTTCTTCCAATTCCCATAGAGATGCTTAACACACAACCTATGCTCCACATTCTTACCTAGTCCTTTAATCACCTCCACAAGTCCCTGCATACAGTAGGATGATACAATGTAATTTTCATAAAAATACTATGTAATTTAATCACCTCAGACAAGCAACACTATGTAATTTTCATAAAAATACTAACCTTTTGCTGGTCAGATATAAATGAATACTGGCTGGGTATTAGTTTGTTAAGATCCTCCAACAATAAGTCAACAAACCACTTCCAAGAATCTCTAGTTTCAGATTCCACCACAGCATATGCAATAGGGATCATTTGGTTGTTTCCATCCTTGCCAACAGCAGCCATGAGTTGACCACCATGATCACCTTTCAAGAAGCAAGCATCCAACCCTATTAAGGGTCTACATGTGTGAGCAAAAGCAGCCTTACAAGCTTCAAGACAAATGTAAATCCTTTCAAAAACAAGGCCTACTTCAGATGTCCCACACTTAATTATCACAGTGCTATTAGGATTTGACCTTCTAATCTCATCAGCATAACTCCTTAAGTGTGCATATTGCTCAGTAGCAGCACCCTCAATCAAATCCAATGCTCTCTTCTTTGCCCTATATGCTTGATGATGGTTAAGCTTCACATTCCATCTATTGAATGCCTCATCTGCCAATCCACCAGGTTTGATCTGTGGCGTGTGCCTAATCAATGGAATCAACTTTTTAGCAAGCCAATTAGTTCTAGCTTGTTTATTCCCAGCAGACCTAACACATTCATGGTCTTTTTTTTAACTAGTAACTTGCCAATACTGACTTCCACTCCTTTTAGCTACTAACATATGATATGGACAGCTTTTATCACATTTCACAACCACCCTAACACCATCATTTTTCTTGAACCATAGATTTCTCTTTGTTTCCATAGCATGATCCCTAACAGCATCCATAACAAGATCCTTGCTAGTAAACTGCATTCCTAACTCAAATCTAACAGGATCACAACTTTCACCAACTTTAAATGTAGGAAACTTCCTTTTGTGAACTATTTCATCCTCACTTTCAACTGGAGTGTGTAAATCACTTTCATCTTGGTCAGACTCTTCATACATTTCTTGTGTTTCATTAATGGTTCCACCATCTTTGTTTTTGTCTGAAAATGTCTCCAATGGTATTTCATGTGTCCAATCCCATTCTTCTCCATCAACAATCATATCAAAGTCACTTTCATCTTCACTTTCAGCTTCACTTTCAAAATAGTCTTCATCTTCATCACTGTTATAACCATCATCATTCTCTTTCATACCACTTCCCTCCTCACCTAAAGCCTCCTCCATAACAACTTATTCATCACTTCTATCACCTTCTTTCTCACCACTTCCCTCCTCCATAACAACTTCTTCATCACCTCTAACACCTTCTTTCTCACCACTTCCCTCCTCCACAACAACTTCTTCATCACCTCTAACACCTTCTTTCTCACCACTTCCCTCCTCCATAACAACTTCTTCATCACTTCTATCACCTCCTTTCTCACCACTTCCCTCCTCCATAACAACTTCTTCATCACCTCTAACACCTTCTTTCTCACCACTTCCCTCCTCCACAACAACTTCTTCAAAATCAGAATTCCCTCCATCTTCAACTACATTTGCAGGACCTTCATCCCTAACTTCAACTACATCTGGAATATCAACTTCGTGTTCTACAAATAACTCCACAAACTTGTACCCTTTAGCATCTGAAGCAAGCTCCATCAGTTCATCATCATTACTTAGAGGCTTCAGTTCACGCTGAAACGAGAGCTTTGGATGCTGATGCCACAAATTCTTAAACTTCGTGTATCCTATACTCAGTAACAGACTCCGAATATCCTTATAGTTCACCCAATCAGCATCAACAGTGTCTTCCATCTCATACACTTGACCCTCCACATACACTTTAACAGGAAATGTTACAAAATAACCCCCATGATTAATACGGAACCTCAACCTCTGTTCATCACTAGGCCCAACAATATGACAACAACAACAAAAAAAACCCTAATCGATTAGAACTCTCAATCAACAGATTATCACTTTACGAGCAAAAAAAACCTAAATTATAAGAACATATACATACTTGCAGCAATATTTGGCTTTCTTTCTCTGCCATGGACGAAGGAAGAACAAGATGAAATGAACGCAAGGAAGAAGATGAAGCAACGCAAGGAAGAAGATGAATGAACGCAAGGAAACTATTCAGAACAATGAGAGAGACATTGAAATTATAATTTGTTTTTATTTTGAAAATATATTTTCTAATTAATTTAAATGGACAAATAATTTTTAAATGACATGGCAAATCAAACAGACCCTTATTTTTGCCACATCACTTAAAAATTGGACACATCAGCGTTTTTGGAGGGGGAAATAGGAATAAGGACTAAAACTGCATAAAACTTTAGAGTATAGGGACTAGTTCGTTCACTTTTAAACTATAGGGACCAATTTCGTGAGTTGGCCAAACCATAGGGACCAAAAGTGTCATTAAGCCATATATATATATATATATATATATATATGGCGTTACAATAATGGTGTAGATTTTGTTGTTGTTGTTGTTTTTTTTTAATAATCATCAGTTAAAGAAGGGAGCCCGACCTTTGAAGAGTACTCAGTTGATAGATTGTAAGTGCAGAAAATCATTCTTGCTTCAAATTACACATAGAATGGAGCTTAACCAACAAGGAAGAGGGCTTAACTTTTGAATAAAGAAGGGAATGCAACTAAATCTGGATATCAGCGAAGCTATTCAGTAATTAGAACAAAGATTTGTTGTAAAAAAATTATTTTGCTATTCTGTGTAAACAATGTAATTTAAAAAAAAAAAAAGAATTATTCACCTCGGTTTTCATCATCACCGAGGTGATAGTTAAAAGGAGAAGATAAAAAAAACCTCAGTGTTTAATAATTATATTTTACTATAAAAACATTCATTAAATATATTTTACCATAAGACTAACTTATATATAGTCGCCCCAAATAGAGGAAATATTCACCACCGTCCATTTGATCATTAGTTGCTACTACAGATCTCTGGGATGGATTGCAAGTGCAGAAAATAAAAATTCTCATTGGGAAACAATTCTCTAGCATCTTGCATGGGACTTGGACATGGAAAATAAAATTTCTCACTGGAAAATAGATTTTAGAATGTATTTTTAATATTCTGTGTAAAAAATATAATTTTTTAAAAAATAGCTTATTCACCTCGATTTTCTTCGTGACCGAGGGGATAGATAAGTGTTTTTTTTACTATATTCAACGCCCTTAAACAAATCTTTGTCGTCCATTTAAAAGAATTTTCCATTAGTGATCCGTGTGAAACCTAAGTGACATCCATTATAAAAGCATGCTGAATATTCAAAATCTAACATATATGGAACATGAAGCGCTTGAAACATAAAGTCGTTTAGAAAAGTTCTCTAAGATGGATTACGAGAGCAGAAAATTACTTGGGTTTAAGCTTTGTTTTCTTAAATATTTATTTGAGCACTAAATCATATATTTGAATATTTATTTTATTTATCTAACCCTTATTTTGTTTTGCTTAAGAATTAAATGCATGCAAGATCTGTAGAGAATAATCTTGCACCCAACATTTGATCTTCCCCAAGATTCAATAATCCAAAGATCTAAAATCTAAATCTTCAAGGAATTTGATTTTTATCTAGATCTCTAGGGAATTTGATTTTTGTTTTAATATTATGTGTAAATAATGTAATTGATCTGGTGTGATCAGACTGAATCGTCGTGGCCTTCCGTGTAGGGCAGAGATGATGATGTAGGAGAGGAGAGAGTGTACTTGCAAGGTACTCCGATGCCAAAGTAATTTTGGGCTAGAGAGAAATCAAGTACAAAATGTATAGGTATGATTTAGAGTACTGGATAGTGATCAAACCTGACCCTCTCAAGTGAGAGGGTATTTATAGAAGTAACCCCTAGCGCGGGGCCAAGGTCTCCCATGTGGGTAAATTATCTGGTCGACCAATGGGAGACAGCCAAGTAGAAGGTCAAGCGCGTGACCCTTTGACCTGGTCCAACTGCTTCCGTGATATCCAGGGAGGCAGTTGGTCACGTGAACTGTCAAGCGCGTGAGGGGGACGTCCCTAACGGTCATATTTTTCCCAACGACTATGTTCTTCCCAACGGCTAGATTGTGCCCAACGGCTAGATTGGCTGAATCTCGTTATTGGACTTTGCCAAGAGCTGGACTGGATTGGGCTTTGCCCTACTATGGGCCAAGCGCCTGCCCAGTCCAGAACAGGAGCCCCCCAAGTCTTTGCTCTGAGGAAGAGTGATGACTTGAGATAGCCTTGTAGACCGTCGCCTTTGAATAACAATGTTCGTGGACATGCCCTTCGTGTGGTTGACACTGGTTGCTTATCATCCCGACAAGCCTTTCGTATGCGAGGTCATGCTCGCAAAAATTACGTTTTTATGTCGACTAGGGGTGTTCATTAGTTCGGGCAAGTCCGAACTAAACCGGAGTCCAAACCAAACCATGGTGTTTGGGTCAGGTATTTTTTTAGTTTGGGCATTAACCAAACCAAACCAATGAAGCCTGATGTTATTTGGTTCGGGCAAAGGATTTTCAAAATTCTACCCGCGAGCCCGTCTACCCGAACCAACCATATTAACTCATATAATATATATCATTATAAGGGAAACTAGTATAATATATTCAACTTTAAGAAGGAAGAAAAATGAAACATCATTTGTGACATTCACAATCTATATGAAAACGCGAAAATAAATAAAAAATTATATTATTATAGAAAATTAGTTGATGTAAATTAGAAAATTTTAAAAATATTTTCCACATATTTTTTTCTAATGTATCCGATTAATCCAACCCAAACCAACCCGTTATTTCTCGGTTTGGGTTTTATAGAAAAAATGTGAAAATCCAATCCAAACCGATCCATATATTTTTGATCGGTTTGGGTATCGTATTCACTCAAAACCAAACCAAATTGGCCCGCGAACACCCCTAATGTCGACCAAGTTTAGTGAATATGCCCCGAAAACGACGTTTTTGCGTCGACGAGGTTTGGTGAATATGCCCGCGAAAACGACAATTTTATGTCGACGAGGTTTGACGAAGACATGAGTTGCGCGTACTGTCGAGGAAGATATGCTCGTGGGGATTGCAGAAGACTTGGGGAATGCAACGTTTAGCTTTGGGAATGCCAAACGAAGATTTCTTCTGACACGTGGTGGTGCATTTAATTTCTGTCAGGCCTAGGGGTCTAGGCTATGATGGCCCTTTGCACTTTCCCAAGCGGGTAACTGCTTATAAAAAGGGGGGAGCGAGGATTCATTTGCACACTTCACACAAATTCCTTTCCCCAAATTATTTTGCTCTGCAACTCGTACTTTCGCCGGAGTTTCTTCGCCGCCGTCGATCTTCATAGTCCACGCCAAGATCTTCATCTTCAACCTCTAGCACCAAGTAAGTTCTTCGCCTTTCTTTGTTATTTCTATGGTGTTCTTCATTTTCTGGAAATTTGTATGAGTTTTCCGGTGATTCATGAACTTTCCGGTTGAATGTTCATGTGTTCTTTGATGAACACATGAATTTTCTGGAAAGTTCATGAAGAACATTGTAATACCCCGTATTTTTATTACTCCGGATAATATTACATTGTAATCGACTGAGCCCAGTGTACTCTGAGAAACTTTTTGACAAAATAATTAGAGTAACTGTGGAACTTAGAATAAATCCAATTAATATTATCTGACTCTGAGGTATTTTATTAGTTTGGACTTAAGAGACTTTTTGGACATTTAGTAGTATTAATTACTAATACGAGTTTACTACTTATTCCTTTTCCTCCCATTTTCCAAACAAAAGAAAAAGATAGTAAGAGAGAGAGAAAGAAGAAAGAAGGAAAGAAAAGGAAAGGAAGGAGAGAAAAGAGGAGAAGAAGAAGTTTCAAGAAAACCAAGAACAAGATCATCATCCATTCATCCAAGCTTCACCCAATCATCTCATCTTCCTCATTTTCAACCTCTAACCAATGTGGGTTCTAGTTAGAACTTATTTTTTTGAAGTTTTAGAAATGGTTGGTTTAGGTCGAAATTATTGAAATCGAAGTTTTAACGGTTGGAATTTGATATAAATCGAAATGAATGATCAATATACTTGTAGAAACATATATTGATGATTGTTTTGAAGTTTTAGTTTGTTTTGATTTGTTGGAAATTTTAGGTTTATATAGAATTTCTGATTTTGTTCAAAACTTGGTTTGTGAAGTTTGATGATGAAACTATGTTAGGAACATGTTGAATATGCCTCTAATTGGTTGTTGGAACTGGTATTGAGGATGTAGAGGAACTGGTTTTCAACTGTTATGACAGGAAAATTTTCTGGAATTCGCAGAGCGTGCTTAGCGCGCAGACAGCGCTTAGCGCGGTGTTGAAATCCTGCAACCCCAGATGGTAGAGAGTTGTGCGCTTAGCGCGAACAGGGGCGCGCTTAGCGCGACTTGGGACTTAGAGTTTTTCTTCCAAAATGAGAAAATTCATAACTTTTGATTCGGTTATCGGAATCAAACATTCTTTATATCGATGTAAAGCCGAGAAGATATTCTATGCAATGGAGATGAAATATGTCGATTTTACCGACCGATTAAATAATCGAGAAAGTTCCAAAAGTGATCTATTTATGTTTTAATTGTTATATATTATTCTACTATGCAATTATGACATGTCTTGCCTATCCTATTATTGTTTAACAAGATTGTAAGTGAATATGCATGCAAATATGAAAACGATATAGGAAGAGTGAGGAAACCTCAAACTTGAACTATAGGAGAATCTAGTAAGGAACTAGAAATTATAGACAACTCTAGATGGCGATGCTCGGGCACGTGTTGTTGGAAGATACATCCTTACCGAGTATTGGCCTAGTTGAGAGTGAACACTAGTATGGAACATGTGGTTAACCTTTGTGGTTGTGAAAAGGCAAGAGAGGCCTTAAGGCGGTGTAGTCTTGTGATTGTCGAATACAATCGTATTGTTGTATGTGATCATGTAATCGTAACCGGAATATTTTGAGTGTAGTTTCATGGGTCTCGAGCTCCTCTGAAACGGGTACACAATTACTTGGTAGGTTTGATTCCCTACGTGTAGTACGATTGGAGCCTATGCTATGGGTAGAGACTTGTGATGGTTAACAGGCCATGAGAAGTGACGGTTCACGGTTAACAGGCCGATGATCCCGAATCCAATTCGTATGCCAAGTAACTACAAGGATCTATGACTCGGGTCGCCTTCTAGACAAAGAAGCGGACGGGAAGATGAGATGTCTTGGTATGGTTATCGATTAGTGATGTTGTGAGTTAATGAACTCATGTCAGGTTTCCATATAGTGTGAGAATTATAAAGTGTGAACTCAAGGGTCCTTTTCCCTTTTCCCCGGACTTCAGTTAGGATTGTTAGAACCTTGTTAATCTGAGATAATCCATAAGATATGGAACTCACTGAGATTTGATGTATCTCACCCCACGTTGTTGATGTATTTCAGGTGCTTCAGGTTCCGAGAAGGGTAAGGATAAGGTCGTGTGATCTTTACCTTGTTTATTGATGGCTAGCTTCCATAGCAGAGTTTATTTTGAGATCATTGTTGATCTAGTTCTTAGTTTTTATCTTTTGAACATCTTATGTTTATTATGCCTTTAGAACTTTATTGTTGTATTTTGGGGCATGTAATATATATATAATGTGTTAACTAGGAGCTTATAGTGTTTCAGTACCAAACACTTGGATTCATATATAACATTTATGCTTTGATGTATGAGTTTTATATATGGGTGTTACAGTTGGTATCAAAGCAGGTCGTATCCTCGACCTAGCCATGAAATAGTATAAGTATTTCTTTCCGTTTCATATACGTCGTGTCGCCATTGGTCTTAAGTGTTATATTTATGGCATTGAGCCTGATCAACTTAATCCTAATTGTATGACCTTTAGGAACATGGCTGAAGGACGTAGGAACACTCGTGGTAGACCCCGTACCACTCCTAAAGGGACGAATCTGCCGGGCGGCGATGGTAATGCTCCTCTGTATTAGTTTATGCAGCAGATGCAGTAGCAACATAATCTATTCATGCATCAAATGGTGCAACAAATGAATGGAGGTTTGCATCCTACGGTAGTTGTTCCAGAAGCTGAAGGTGGGAAATTCCGGGATTTTATCCGCATGAATCCCCCAGAATTTCATGGTAGATTAGATCCCGTGAAGGCTCACGAATGGATTTCTGGTATGAAGAGGATTTTCTTGATAGTCCAATACAGCGAAGAGAACAAGGTGTTGTTCGCTTCTCATTTACTAAAGGGTCCCGCTATGAGATGGTGGGAGAGCGCTTCGGCTTTGATGGCTATTCTGGAAGTGCCTAAGGTTTGGGAACAGTTCAAAGTTATTTTCATGGAGAAGTATTTTCCGAGCTCATTGAGGACTCAGAAAGAATTTGAATTTCAACAATTAAGACAAGGTAGTATGACTGTGGCCAGTTATGCTGAGAAGTTTGAGGACATGGCTGCTTATTCTAGGCAGACTATGTATGCTCCTGATGAAAGATGGAAAATAGACCAGTTTCTGTTTGGACTAAAAGCTGAAATATCTCATAGTGTATCTCAGAGAGAGTTCACTACATATGCTGAAGTTTTAAGGCAATGTTATGTGGCCGAGCATAGTTTAAAGAAAGTCCAAGCTAAAGGTGTTGCAAGTAGAGTGAATCAAGGGGATCGCGGAAGATCCAACCAACAATTCAGGCCTAGGCAACAATCCTTCAAAGGGAAACAAGTTCAAGATTCAAGGGCGAGTACACCTCCTTTGTGTCGCACTTGTGGCAAGAATCATTCTGGAAGGTGTAGTTTTGAAGGGGTAAAGTGTTTCCAATGTCAGAAGGTGGGTCATCTGAAAAGAGATTGTCCTCAGAATATGACTCAGACACAAGGAAGGGTTTATACCTTAGATGCAAGGAAGAAGAAGAGTGATAATTCCTTAATTGCTGGTACGTGCTTCATTAACGGATTTCCTTGTTTTGTTCTATTTGATTGCGGAGCTACACACTCTTTTGTATCGATGTAATGTATGAAGCGACTTGGGTTGCGGTCCGTTCCTTTGTCTCCTCCTATAGTGGTCACTACCGCCATGGATGAAATAGTTGAGACACCGTTGATGTGTGAAAACTGTGTTTTGTCTATGGACGGTAGAGTTTTTCAGATTGATCTTATTTGTCTACCGCTTAAGAAAGTTGATGTCGTTTTGGGAATGGATTGACTTTATGCTAATTCGGTGTTTATTGGGTGTGAAGAAAATCTCATCATCATTCCATCTATTAATGCTAGCCCGAAAGATGTCTTAACAACTATTCTAGAAGGTACGGTTGGAATGATAAATTTCTTGTTCGAAGAAGAGAAATCTGTTCCTTTGTGTAAGTTCCTGGATTGGCTGGAATTTTGGTAAAACAACAAGGTGTTCAATACTGATGTCATGGTGTTGATGTTGCAGCATTGAGTCTTAGTACTGGGCTGTACTAAGTTGTGAAGGTTAACTTTGTTTGATGTCATGGGCTTGATGTCATAACATTGCACTTAACACTGGCCTGTGTTAAGGTTGCTAGTTGCTGAAGTGGATGTCTGATGTCACATAGGTGATGTTGTAACATCAGACCTGCAGAACTGAAGCTAATGACAACATGGGCTTGTTGTTATTAGGGTCGCGTATTAGCTGGAATTGTGGAGAGTGTTGACTCGTTGGATGAGAATATCTTGGGCTAGATATTTTCTGTTACATGGGAGATTTGATTGCAGGTTTGTTGGAGAATTAAAAGGTGGAAGATTTAAAAAGATTTTGGGGATAAAATCTGTTTTAAAAGATTCAGTTTTTAATTAACAAATCTGATCAAATATTGTGACAAATCCAATCCAAATTCAAGGAGCTATATAAAGCGCACAAGACCAAGGAAGAAGGTACAGAAAACAGATTGAAGATCAAGAGCTGGAGGCTTAGTGTCTAGAGTTTGTTTAGAGTGCTTATATTTACACTATTCTAGGGTTTGAATAGGTGTTGTATTTTCTGTCCTCTCTAGAAGTTGTGAAGCAATAGAGAGTAGGTGTTTGATCGAAGCTAGGAAGCAAGATCAAGGAAACTCAAAGAGGGTGTTCTTTGAGTGTTTTAGGGGATTGAGTAGTGTTCTCATATCTAAGTGGTTTCTTAGGTAGAAAGTCACTAGTAGAGTATAAGTTTAGGAGATTGTCAACTGGTGTGTTGAGTCTGTAAATTATATCTACAAGTAGTGAAATTCATCCCTGGCTTGGTAGCCCCCAGACGTAGGTAGTTAGACCGAACTGGGTGAACAATTCCTTGTGTTATTTAGCTTCTGTTATTGCTGTCCATTGCAGAGTGTGTTGTTGTGACATCGCACCTTAACATCACACGTCTGGTACCAGAATTTCACTTTGGTTCTCACTAAGGAAGGGAGTAGTGACCTTCAAGTTATGGATATTCCAGTAGTTTGTGAGTTTTCGGATGTTTTCCTCGAAGATGTTACTTCTCTTCCTCCAGAGATGGAAGTGGAATTTTCTATTGACCTGGTACCGGGAACGGCTCCTATATCCGTTTCTCCGTACCGGATGGCACCGCTTGAATTGAGAGAACTGAAGGAACAATTGGAAGAGCTTATGGCTAAGCATTTTGTTAGACCTAGTGTCTCATCGTGGGGAGCCCCAGTATTGTTAGTAAAGAAGAAGGACGGTGGGGTGCAGTTGTGTATCGACTATCGTCAGCTGAATAAAGTCACCATTAAGAACAAGTATCCCTTACCCAGGATAGACGATCTGTTAGATCAATTGAAAGGAGCCTGTGTGTTCGCGAAGATTTATTTGAGGTCAAGTTATCACCAGATTCGAGTGAAGAGTTCCGATGTACCTAAGACTGCATTTAGGACCCGTTATGGTCATTACGAATTCTTAGTGATGCCTTTCGGTGTGACTAATGCTCCAGTTGTTTTTATGGACTACATGAACCGTATATTTCAAGCTTACTTGAACCAGTTTGTTGTAATCTTCATTGATGATATTCTTATTTATTCTCGTACTTCACAAGAGCATGCAGAGCATCTGAGAATTGTTTTATCCGTGTTGCAAGAGAAGCAACTTTTTGCTAAGTTAAGCAAGTGTGAATTTTGGATGGCGGAAGTTAAGTTTCTTGGTCACGTTATATCACAAGGTGGTGTAGCAGTGGATCTGTCGAAGGTAGAAGCAGTGATAAATTGGGAGAGTCCGAGAAATGCTTCGGAAGTCAGAAGTTTCTTAGGACTGGCGGGTTATTATAGGAGGTTCATCGAGGGTTTCTCTCAGTTGGCTTTACCAATGACGAAACTTACCCGTAAAGACTTTGCTTTTGAGTGGGATTCGAGTTGTGAGAAAAGTTTCATGAAGTTGAAGGAAAGATTGACAATGGCTCCTGTGTTAATCATACCTGATCCTAACAACTCTTACGAAGTGTTTTGTGATGCTTCTAAGATGGGATTGGGGGGTGTTCTGATGCAAGGCGGTCAGGTAGTGGCTTATGCCTCCCGACAATTGAAAATTCATGAACAGAATTATCCAACTCATGATTTGGAATTGGCGGCGGTTGTGTTTACACTGAAGGTGTGGCGGCATTATTTGTATGGTGTACGTTTCGAAATGTTCAGTGACCATAAGAGTTTGAAGTATTTATTTGACCAAAAGGAGTTAAACATGCGACAACGAAGGTGGATGGAGTACTTAAAGGATTATGATTTAGAATTGAAGTATCATCCAGGAAAAGCGAATAAGGTAGCAGATGCTTTAAGTCGGAAAGTAGTTCATAGTGCGAAATTGATGGTATTGGAATTTGCTTTGTTGGAGACTTTTAGAGATCTTAATCTGCAGTTTGTGTGGACTCAAGATGGTGTAATTATGGAAAATTTGAATTTAAATTCTACTCTAAGAGTTGAGATTTAACAAGGTCAAACGTTGGATGAGAAGTTGCAAGAAGTGTTACTTCTACCGGGTTTTGTTCAGGCTACCGACGGAATTATTATGTTCAACCAAAGAATTTGTGTTCCAAATGATGCGGCATTGAAAAGAAGGATTTTGGGAGAAACGTATAAAGGTGCTTTTACTATACATCCAGGTTCTTCAAAGATGTATCAAGATTTAAAGAAGGACTATTGGTGGTCCGGTATGAAAAGAGATGTTGCGGTCTTTGTGTCGGAATGTTCGGTGTGGCAACAAGATAAGATTGAACATCAAAGACCGGGTGGGTTGTTGCAACCTTTAGACATTCTAGTGTGGAAGTGGAATAGTATTTCTATGGACTTTGCAGTAGGTTTACCCCGTACGCAAGGTGGTTATGATTCGATTTGGGTGATTGTGGATCGAGTAACGAAATCTGCGCATTTCTTAGCCGTGAAGACTACTTTCAAGGCAAGTCATCTTGCGAGGTTGTTTATTGCGAAAATTGTAAAATTGCACAGTATTCCCTCTAATATTGTGTCGGATAGAGATCCGAAGTTTACTTCAAGGTTTTGGAAAGTTTTTCAACAAGCTATGGGTACGAAGTTGCGTTTGAGCACGTCTAATCATCCTCAGACGGATGGTCAAACTGAACGAACAATACAAACAATGGAGGATATGTTGAGAGCTTGTGTACTAGAAAGTAAGGGTAATTGGAAAGAACTACTACCATTGATTGAGTTCTCTAATAACAATAGTTACCATGCGAGCATCGGAATGGCTCCTTATGAAGCTTTGTATGGAAGAAAGTGTAGGACCCCTTTGTGTTGGACGGAAGTTGGGGAAGATAGAATCTTAGGACCCGAAATTATCCAAGTGACTACGGAAAAGATTTGAACGATCCGCGAGAAAATTAAGCAAGCACAAGATCGACAAAAGAGTTATGCGGACAATCGAAGGAGACCTTTAGAATTTGGAGAAGGTGACCATGTGTTTTTGAAAGTCACTCTTAGATTGAGATTGAAAGGACCGTTTAAGTCACGCAAGTTAAGCTCGAGATACGTGGGACCGTATCAGATCTTAGAAAGGATTGGTGAAGTAGCTTACAGATTGGCCTTACCGCCTTCTCTGTCGGAAATGCACGATGTTTTCCATGTATCTCAACTTCGGAGGTTTATTCCAGATCCTCTTCAGTCGATTCTACCGGATACTGTTGAAATAGAAGCAGACTTAACATTTAAACCTCAACCTAGCCGCATTGTGGGAAGAGAAATGAAAGTATTAAGGAACAAGGAAATTTCTCTCGTTAAGGTGCAGTGGGATGTAACGCATCCAGGCGATGCAACCTGGGAACTTGAATCGGAAATGTGAGATGCTTACCCTCATCTGTTCAGGTAATCTTTAAATTCGAGGGCGAATTTCTATTTAAGGGGGGAGGATGTAATACCCCGTATTTTTATTACTCCGGATAATATTACATTGTGATCGACTGAGGCCAGTGTACTCTGAGAAACTTTTTGACAAAATAATTAGAGTAACTGTGGAACTTAGAATAAATCCAATTAATATTATCTGACTCTGAGGTATTTTATTAGTTTGGACTTAAGAGACTTTTTGGACATTTAGTAGTATTAATTACTAATACGAGTTTACTACTTATTCCTTTTCCTCCCATTTTCCAAACAAAAGAAAAAGATAGTAAGAGAGAGAGAAAGAAGAAAGAAGGAAAGAAAAGGAAAGGAAGGAGAGAAAAGAGGAGAAGAAGAAGTTTCAAGAAAACCAAGAACAAGATCATCATCCATTCATCCAAGCTTCACCCAATCATCTCATCTTCCTTATTTTCAACCTCTAACCAAGGTGGGTTCTAGTTAGAACTTATTTTTTTGAAGTTTTAGAAATGGTTGGTTTAGGTCAAAATTATTGAAATCGAAGTTTTAACGGTTGGAATTTGATATAAATCGAAATGAATGATCAATATACTTGTAGAAACATATATTGATGATTGTTTTGAAGTTTTAGTTTGTTTTGATTTGTTGGAAATTTTAGGTTTATGTAGAATTTCTGATTTTGTTCAAAACTTGGTTTGTGAAGTTTGATGATGAAACTATGTTAGGAACATGTTGAATATGCCTCTAATTGGTTGTTGGAACTGGTATTGAGGATGTAGAGGAACTGGTTTTGAACTGTTATGACAGGAAAATTTTCTGGAATTCGCAGAGCGCGCTTAGCGCGCAGACACGCACTTAGAGCGGTGTTGAAATCCTGCAAGCCCAGATGGCAGAGAGTTGCGCACTTAGCGCGAACAGGGGCGCGCTTAGCGCTACCTGGGACTTAGAGTTTTTCTTCCAAAACGAGAAAATTCATAACTTTTGATTCGGTTATCGGAATCGAACATTCTTTATATCGATGTAAAGCCGAGAAGATATTCTATGCAATGGAGATGAAATATGTCGATTTTACCGACCGATTAAATAATTGAGAACGTTCCAAAAGTGATCTATTTATGTTTTAATTATATATTATTCTACTATGCAATTATGACATGTCTTGCCTATCCTATTATTGTTTAACAAGATTGTAAGTGAATATGCATGCAAATATGAAAACGATATAGGAAGAGTGAGGAAACCTCAAACTTGAACTATAGGAGAATCTAGTAAGGAACTAGAAATTGTAGACAACTCTAGATGGCGATGTTCGGGCACGTATTGTTGGAAGATACATCCTTGCCGAGTATTGGCCTAGTTGAGAGTGAACACTAGTATGGAACATGTGGTTAACCTTTGTGGTTGTGAAAAGGCAAGAGAGGCCTTAAGGTGGTGTAGTCTTGTGATTGTCGAATACAATTGTATTGTTGTATGTGATCATGTAATCGTAACCGGAATATTTTGAGTGTAGTTTCATGGGTCTCGAGCTCCTCTGATACGCGTACACAATTACTTGGTAGGTTTGATTCCTTACATGTAGTACGATTAGAGCCTATGCTATGGGTAGAGACTTGTGATGGTTAACAGGCCATGAGAAGTGACGGTTCACGGTTAACAACCCGATGATCCCGAATCTAATTCGTATGCCAAGTAACTACAAGGATCTATGACTCGGGTCGCCTTCTAGACGTAGAAGCGGACGGGAAGATGAGATGTCTTGGTATGGTTATCGATTAGTGATGTTGTGAGTTAATGAACTCATGTCATGTTTCCATATAGTGTGAGAATTATAAAGTGTGAACTCAAGGGTCCTTTTCCCTTTTCCCTTTTCCCCGGACTTGAGTTAGGATTGTTAGAACCTTGTTAATCCGAGAGAATCCATAAGATAGGGAACTCACTGAGATTTGATGTATCTCACTCCACGTTGTTGATGTATTTTAGGTGCTTCAGGTTCCGAGAAGGGTAAGGATAAGGTCATGTGATCTTTTCCTTGTTTGTTGATGGCTAGCTTCCGTAGCAGAGTTTATTTTGAGATCATTGTTGATCTAGTTCTTAGTTTTTATCTTTTGAACATCTTATGTATATTATGCCTTTAGAACTTTTATTGTTGTATTTTGGGGCATGTAATATATATAATGTGTTAACTAGGAGCTTATAGTGTTTCAGTACCAAACACTTGGATTCATATATAACATTTATGCTTTGATGTATGAGTTTTATATATGGGTGTTACAAACATGAAGAACATGGAGAACATAGGATGAATGTTTATAAATATAGCGTGGGACTATGTAGATCTTTCTAGGTTTCTGGTTAGGATTAACTTTAAGTTTGTAGTCGGACATTAGGCCTTTTCGACGTGAAAATTGGATTTCGCGTGACAAGTTTGATTTCGTCGAGGAAGCACGTCCTCGTGGAATAATTTCGTAGAGTCGCGGAGACTCGTCCCTGTTTTATGGGGAAGGGATGTCGCCGCGTTCCGGCGATGTAGATTAGGGCTCGAGGGCGTCATCGACTTATTCCTCACCCTTTCACTTGATTAGTGGTGGAAGGGTGGATTTGATCTTTGTCGTCGAATTCACTTTTTCTTCCTCTGCTTTTCAAGTGAAATGGCTGACAGACACGAGGGAGTCGTCCCCGACGTTGGGGCTGCTAACGGGGAGGCTGAGCAACCCCTCGAGCATGCAAATGTCTGAATGGATGAGGGGGATATTGACTGGATCGTCCAGGAGCCAATGTCGACAAAAACGACCTTTACTAGAGAGGAAGCTCGCGAGTTTCCCTATCTTGAAGACTGGGAAAAGGGTGCGCCAGTACATTGGAGGGCTATCTGCCCCACGGAGGACCACCGAATATGTTCGGTTTATCCAGGGATGTGATTCCCCATGTATGAATTTGCCTTCGTGGAGGCAAGATATCGTATGCCCTTCACCGACTTCCAAGAGGCTATCTTCTGCCATCTAGAGTTGTGCCCAACCTCATCCAAACACATTGGCGTTTATCAGGGCCTTTGAGCTGGTTTGTCGTTACCTGAAGGTCGAGGCCACCGTGGATCTTTTCTTCTGCATATTTCAAATTCAAAGGAGCACAGTAGGCCCGAAGCAAAGCTGGGTATCCTTCAAGCAGCAGAGCAGGCTCTTCAGGCCGTACTCGGAATCTATCTGAAACTTCAAGGACAGGTTCCTGGTTGTGAAACATGTCTCGGAGGCGGCTAAGAGGTCCATATCCACCCTGGAGACCGTGGAAATTGATGGTCGGGAAGTAGTGAACGTGGTGTTAAAGTTCCCGTTAGAATGAGTGTACGCTCATTTCAGATATAGGACTGACAGTTCCTTGTCAAGCACGAGCAGCTTAGTGACGAGGACAAGGAGTCTTTCAGGGTATTGCATGCCTATGTAGAGAGTTTCAGCCCTGCCTTCGTAGTGGACAGGGATGGCAAAGACTTGTACGAGGAGGATGGAGAGCCTGCTCGGGCGGCTCGTTATATTAATACCAAAGCCCTCCTTGAATGCAAACGCGAGGATGTTGCGTTTGAGCTCCTCAGTATAGATTATTTCTTCGCATGTATTTTTAATTTCTTGTTCAATGTGCTAACCTCCCACTTTATCTTTGCAGGGAAGCGTCTGAACAAAAATTTGAAGAAGGTGCCCCAAGTGCCTAAGGCCGACGCTGCCAAGCAGCAGCCTACGCTAGAGAAGTTTGTGGGCGGCTCTGCCTCTTTCCTAGGGACCACTTTGATCCCTCCTACTCCGGACAACACAAACAAAAGGAAGCGAGACGATGTTGGCTCTTCCCCAGCTGGTGGTTCGAGCGGTTTTGTCGGGGGTAAATTTGTATTGGCCCTGTGCTATCTCCAAGGAAGATTATTTGATGGGGAAAGCTCTGTTGTGGTCCCTGACCTTGAGGCGCCGGCCATCCTGTCCGCCGACCCTAAGGTGAAGAGGAAGCTTCTCTGCCAAAATGTGGCTACCGTCATAAGAGTGCTGGAGGAGGCGCTCCTCGGGGATGCGGAGACAGTTCCGCTCGCGGACCTTAAGAGGGCGCAAGCCAAGATCACTGACCTGGAGCTAAAGAACATGGAGATCCATAACAAGTTGACAAAGCTCCAAGGAAACCTGGAGGCCAAGATCGCACTCCAAAAGGAAGTGACCCAGATGAAGGGGGAGGTGACCAAGGTAAATGAAGAGAATGCCCGTCTGAAGGAGAAGGTAGCGGAGTCTGAGGGCTCATCGACGGTTGGGCAGGATAAGAACGATGATGAGAAGGCCCTGAAGACCCGGAGGGACCTGATCGAGAGGATCCGTATCCTCGAGAAAGATAGCTTGGGGGTAGCTGAGTTCGGCTTCAACGCTGTGGTGGAGCAGATGAAAGCTCTCAATTCCGATGTCCAGATGCTGACCGAAGGGATGGGCGTTCTCAATGTGGTCGTCAATGGCGAGGTGGTTCCTCCAGAGGTTCCTGGTGATGCCGTTTAGTTGTTTGTACTTGTACTTTGTTGGCCTGCATGCCATTTGGTTTGTAATTTTTTGTCGGGCATAGCTCCCCCTTTGTAATATTAACTATTCTGGCCTTGTGGCCATATTTGTATAAATATCTTATGTTTGACATTATGTATGTTGCATTCTATTTGTGTATGCTTTTAACATTTGAATGCTAAGTAGGGACGTTTTGCTCGACTTGTTATTGTTACGCTCGACAGTTTGTGGGACTCGTCGAGGGGGGCGAAGTGCTTTCACCGGTGGCGGGACTAGGATCTCGGTCCAGGTACTAATCCCACAGGGCTTAGACTATTCCCATCACGAGCTGGGTGTCCTACCATGTTGGTGCGACAACGGCGGAGCCCAAATGAGGTATCCCCATTGAGCACAGAGTCTGCTCGTCCCATAAGCAGAAACTTGTCGGCGGTGTAGAGTTAAGGATCGTGCTTGCAACGGGGCACGGTCTTGTGGCCGAGCCGTCCACCCATAGTGGGGTGATCTCGTCGGCAGTTAATCCGAGCTAGTGGCTGGTCATAACAGTAATATTGTTTGAGCTTTTCAGTGTTCCATGGTTGAGCAAATTGTTTTCCATCCAGTGTTTCTAGGTAGTAGGCTCCAGTGCTTGTTTTTTATTTGACTCTGTATGGTCCTTCACAGTTTGCGGCCAATTTTCCCTCGCGCGAATCCTTTTGATTTCTGTGTAGAACCAGGCTACTAACTGGGAAGTCTCGCTTTATGACTTTGGCATCGTGGTGCAATGTTATATTTTGTTTCAGCGAAGCTTCACGAAGAGCTGGCCCTGATCGGATCTCTTCGACCAGACCAAGCTCTTCTCTCAGAGCCTCGTCGTTCATCTCCTTGTCGAGATGAGCTTCCGTTCGTTTGGAAGGTTCCCTGATCTCCACTGGTATCACTGCCTCGGTTCCGTAGGCTAGTCAGAAGGGTGTCTCCCCAGTGGTAGAGTATGGGGTTATTCTATAGGCCCAGAGCATGTTGTGTAGCTCCTCGACCCATCTCTTTTTGGCTTCGCCTAGCCTTCTTTTTAAACCTCAAAGGATTACCCTGTTTGCGGCCTCTGCTTTCCCATTAGTCTGGGGGTGCTCGACGGAAGTGAAGTGTTGCCTCATGCCTAGTTTGGCGACGAAGTCTTGGAACTTTATGTCCGTGAATTGGGTTCCATTGTCGGTCACAAGGGCCTGGGGTACCCCGAATCGTGCGAGGACGTTTCTTTTGTAGAAACGAAGTATGTTAAAGGCTGTGATCTTGGTGAGAGCTTCGGCTTCGATCCATTTTGTAAAGTAATCGACGACCACGATCAGAAATTTGTTTTGGTAAGATCCCATTGTGAAGGGGCCGAGGATATCCATCCCCCACCAGGTGAAGGGCCAAGGCGAGGACAGAGCCTTCAACTCGTTAGGGGGTACCAAGTGCATGTCCCCGTGGCGCTGATACTAGTCACATTTCTGGACATGCTACTTAGCGTTGTGTTGCTGATAAGTGTCATTTTGTAGTGTTTTTGTGTATACAATTTTGCGACACTTATCGAGTTTTAGTGTAGTTTCGGTGAATAATTCTCCAACTTTGTGTATAAATACATTAGTTAATGTATACTTGTGTTTTTGATTCATTTATGTAACGATTAATATTTTTCCATTCATTTTGTAGGTAATTAAGCATTGTTGGAGCAATGAGTAATAAAAGCTTCGGGATGCGCCATTTGAAGCAATAAAAGGGAGTTGAAGGAAATGAAGAAAACTTCAGGAAGTTTACTTTGCGAGCTTGCCAGCGAATGTTCGCTTTGCGAATATCTGGCGAGGCTCCAGCGAATGCTTCCAGACTTGAGGCAGTAGGAAAAGGAATAAAAGTTCGCTTTGCAAACTCTCCATCGAATATTCGCTTTGCGAATAAAAGTTTGCATTGCAAACTTCTGCAGAAATGCAGAGGCAGTTTAGCTGTTCCTAGGCACTTAGGTGCCAAATTTTGATGTTCGCTTTGCGAATAAAAGTTTGCATTGCGAACTTGACAGATTTTTTAAATACTATATAAGTCATTTCATTCATTTTTTAGGTTATGGTTTTGGGGTTTTTTGCTCCCAACTCCATCAAACTCATTTTTCAGTAGAATTAGCTAGAAAACAACATTGAAGCTTGCACACGGATGATCCGGGTGGATTTCTCATCAATCGGCTATGACAATTCGCGAGATGTTTGGTTTATTTCTTTTCTTCTTTGTGTATTTCTTCTTTGTTGAGTTGCTGTATATGTATTTACTTTGAACTCATGTATATTTATCGCCCATGGTGTTGTATAAAATCTACTTTACAAATCTTTATCGGTGATTGTCTTTGATTTTTTGCTTTATGCTTGGGGTTTGGGTTGTGTTAGAGATAAACATTACAAACTTAGATTAGGGATGATTATCTGTTAGTTTCTGGATGCTAAAGATAGATTTAGAGCTAACAATCTTTATGGGTGTCGAAGCTTAATGCCTCCGTATCTCGAGTCGGGTGCGAGAGTATCGACGAGGGTAACACGGTTGTTATCTCAGCTCAATGTGTCAGAGATGGACACTATTGTGAGCGATGCTGGATGATATTGAGGAGTATTGTAGGTTGAGTATAACTGGTCAGTAAGTTTAAGTTTGTGAGGAGTGGATTATATGCATGCCGGATAAGTTTCTTCTCTCTGATTAATGAATTCTTTTTATGTTGATATTTACTTTTCTGTTTCTATGTTTGAAACATTTTAATCCAAACTCAATAACATTTAAATTGTCGAACGGCAGTTCAATATCACCGATCTCTGTGGACAGGATAAATTCCCGGAAAAATACTTCCAAATCTTTTTGTTGCTTGCCGCTTTACCGCTCCAACAGTTGCATGGTCGGCCAATAGTATCCTGCTCGCAGGGCCTTTCGTGCCAATGATTTCCCTCCCAAGTGTTTCGCGTTTATACCCTCGTGAATTTCCTGGAGAACTTCGAGGACCTTGTCCTCCTCAACGCATTTCAGGAGGGGAATGGAAAATCCTTGTCGGTAGAGTTTGTCATCGACCAGGACATATGAGCAGACCCTTCATTTGGTCACGTTGGCCTCCTTGTTGTCCTCAGGAAGCTCCCATATAGTGAGGTATTTATACACCGGAGTCATCCAGCAGCTGCTGTCTTCAATGGCGTTGACGTTGAGCAGCCCCGATGGCTTTTTGATACTTGGGCGGGAGAGTACCTCCTGTATGACAGATTTATTGCCACCCTTCTTTCTGGTGCTAGTCAGTTTCGATAGGACATCTGCTCGAGTGTTTCGTTCACGAGGGATGTGTTCGACTTCCCACGCGTCGAACTTAGCTATCATTTCTTTCACCAGCGTCAGGTACTCAACCAGGTGATTATTTTTGGCTTGGTACTCTCCTCGTACTTGGGATGCCACGAGTTGGGAATCCGTGAAGATCTTTACTTCCTTGGCACCCAAGTCTTCAGCCAACTGTAAGCCTGCGAGTAATGCCTCGTACTCGGCTTGGTTGTTCGACGTGGGAAAGGACAGGACTATGGATACCTCAATTAGGACTCCTTCCTCGCTCTCGAGGATATACCGGTGCTACTTCCCGTGGAGCTAGATGCTCCCTCGACGAAGATGGTCCATTTGTGTGCCCCGCTAGGCGGGGACGCTTGAGGCGTCATTTCAGCCACAAAATCGGCCAGGACTTGTACCTTGAGGGCCTTCTTGCCCTCGTAGTGGATGTCAAACTCTGACAGCTCCAAAGACCATTTGAGCATTCTGCCGGCCATGTCTGGCCGACTAAGCAGCCGTCTTATGGGCTGGTCAGTTCGCACCACTATCGTGTGGGCCAGGAAGTAATGCCTTAGTCTCCTCGCTGCGTTGATGAGGGAGAGGGCGACCTTCTCTATTTGTCGGTACTTGAGTTCTGGTCCTTGCAAGGTCTTGCTCGTGAAATAGATGGGTTTTTGCTCGTCGGGTGTTTCACGAATGAGGGCGGCGCTAATGGCTTTGTTGGTGACGGAGAGGTACAGATACAACGTCTCCCCGCTATCTGGTTGAGACAAGACAAAGGGTTCAGATAAGGCTCGCTTAAGGTGGAGTAGAGCCTGATCGCACTCCTCTATCCACTCGAACGTGGCTTCCTTTCGTAGAAGTTTGAAAAAGGGTAGAGCGTGTTGGTCAAACTTGGCCACGAAGCGAGAAAGTGAAGCAAGCATCGCGTTGAGGGACTGTATGGACTTCTTTGACCTGGGCGTGGGAAATTCAGCGAACACCCGACATTTGTCAGGGTTGGCCACTATCCCCCTCTCGGTAAGGTAAAAGCTGAGGAATTTCCCTGCCCGCACGCTGAAGGTGCATTTATCTAGGTTAAAACGCATTTTGCATTTTCTCGCTTAGTCAAAGACCTTTTGCAAGTGGGTTGTGTGAGCGGATTTCTCTTGGGACTTCACGATCATGTCATCCATATATACTTAGAGCATGTCCCCGATTTCTGATCGGAAGACTTTGTTCATCACACGCTGGTACGTGGCCCCAACGTTTTTCAGACCGAAGGGCATTACGTTGTAGTAATAGTTCCCCGACGAGGTCATGAACGCGGTATATTTCTTGTCCTTTTCAGCCATTAGAATTTGGTTGTATCTCGAATAGGCGTCCATGAAGGACAAGAGTTTGAAACCTGCAGAATTGTCTTTGAGCTTATCTATGTTGGGCAGAGGATAAGCATCCTTTAGGCAAGCCTGATTAAGATCAGTATAATCAATGCACATGCCCCATTTTCCATTATGTTTCTTGACAAGTACAATATTGGACAACCAGGTTGTATACCTGACCTCCGAGATAAATTTTTCCTCTAAGAGGTCTTGTACAAGTTTTTCGACAGCTTGTGCCTTTTCATCGGATTGCTTGCACATGCGCTGCGCGATTGGTCGAGTAGCTAGGTCGATGGTGAGTTGATGGCATGCAGTCTCAGGGTCTAGGTCGGGCATATCCGCAGCGCTCCAAGCAAATAAGTCTGCATTATCCTCCAGGCATGTCTTGAACTGCTGCTTTACCTCGTCGGGCAGCCCTGCACCTATCTTTACCCCTCTATTCGAGTTATCTCCGAAGGTGATGACCTCGAATTCCCCGTCTGGAATCGGACGCATGATGGTTGATGCAGGGGAGCTGCCTGGTGCTGCTGAAGTGCCTTCGTTCCCATCTTCCTCGCCTTCTTCAGAAATCTAGCTGTCAAGGTCGATTGTGTGCACCGAGAGAGCTGGCTTCTTGTCAGGCTGACTTTCCTCACCGGGATGATCTTTCTTCCTTGCCCGCTTGGTGACCTTGGGTGTTGTACCGATCGAGCTTTGTCCACGGGTAGCTGCTTCAAAGCATCTCCTTGCAGCCTCTATGTCTCCGTACAAAGTCGCGACGTGGCTCTTCTCCGTATAATATTTCATATTGAGATGAACGGTTGAAGGAACAATGATCAGCTCCGCAAGGGTTGGTCTGCCCAGGATGCATTGGTACAACGATGGACAGTCGATTACCAGAAATTGAGTTTTGATCGACTTTAATGCCTCCTTCTCCCCGAAAGTGACTGGAAGCTCCACGTACCCCCATGGTCTGGCGGTAGCTCCGTTGAATCCTAGCAGGTCGGATCCTACGTATGGTGACAGATTCTTCTGGTCCAGCTTCAAGGCTCGGAACAAACCAGTGTACATGATGTCCACTGAACTACCCTGGTCGACTAGGATTCGTCGGACATCAGTGCTAGCCAGGCTTGCCCTGATGAGCAGAGGAATGTGTGAGTTCGAGAAACTCCCAGGCAGCTTTTCACGGTAGAATGTGATGGGATGAGAACGTCCCCGAACCTTCTCGAGCATGGATAACCGATCGGGGATGCAGCCAATGAGCTGGTCGAATTTTCTTTTGACCGACCCCACTGTGAGCTCGTTGTATCTGCCACATGAGATAACCATTGCAGTGGGGAAGGTCTCCCAGGTGTTGTGCGCAGATATCTGGGGAGGGTGATCGGTCACCATTTCTACTAGTTTTCCGTCAATTATTCGGCATGAATCTATAAAATCGGTAGCACTTTGTTTGTCTTTTCATTGTTTTTCAATTCAATTTTACTTGTCGTATTTTATTCTCGCATTTTATGATTTGTTGTTTTATTTCAATTATGTTGCATTTTATGCTTTGGTTTGGTAATTTTCAGTGGTTTCAGGTCTGAGTGGAAAAGCCCAAAGGACTCGTGCGAAGAAAATGGAAGTTCCGGGGATTTAGAAGAGTTTTTGGAATGAAGCAGAGGATGCCTAGACCTAAAATTCAACAAACATGGAAAAATATTGGGCAACCAAGTTCCTTGTCTGTACTATGTTGTAGTTCTCTTCATTAGCTTTCCGACGCTTCGAACGGGGACCAAAATAGACTTACGAATCAAAAGTTATGATCGAAACAATTTCGGTTATAAAATCCAACAAGCTGACACGGCCGGCAGTGTTAGCTGACACGGCCCGTGTCAGCTTTGACGCTGATTTTCTGAATTTTTCCATATTTTCTCCCCATATTAAGTTGTGGGGGCACTTTGGGGATTTCCAATCGATCTGGGAAAATTGTGACTTTTTAGACTAGTTTTTGGAAGAAGAATGGACACTTTTGACTTGACGAATAATCGAGAAGAGTTGGAGGCGATCAAGGAGATTTGGGGAAGACGATCGTTCATGAGCGGAAGCGATTGAAGAATCAGTTTTCCTCCGATCAAATTGTAATGTCTATCTTTAATTTTTCTTTTTGTTTTTGTTCTTAATACTATGAAAGGCTAAACCCCCCAATGCCAGGGGGTGTCCCTGATTTTCCCTGTAATGACAATTTTCCCTTTGCATTAGAAATTTCACTGCTTTCTCATAATCATGTTTATCGTATAATGTTCTTAATGCTTGTCCATATTGGAAAATAGGATTTGATTTACGGTTAACCTTAGGTCGGACAAACCACTGTTAACGCTTTTTATACGATAATACTATAGTAGATATCGCCTAGGAATAGGGATACCCTATAGTAACCGTAAAACTTTTGATAAAAATAAGTGCTTGGTATTCTTTCTATACCGCTAAGGAATTGGGGTATAGGGAGAATACCAAAGGTTTTTCTACTAAGGAATTAGAGAGAACTATTCTTAAGAGCCGGTAATGATTAGTTTAAGCGATGATTTTGAAAAATAAGGATTGTTATTATTATAAGGAATTTCATACACCTTGCCCTGACATGTTTCTCATATTTTTTTAAGTCATTTTTACTCTTTCTGCTTATTTGCTCAATAGTTATTATAATTTTTATAACAAACAAACCCCCCAAAGGTATTTTTGTTTAATTGAAATAACATTTGCACTTACAATTACACGCAGTCCCTGAGAGATCGATTCTGGGGATAACCCCAACTATTACTACATCGGTAAAAATAGTACACTTGTTATTTTTTCGATCAAGTTTTTGGCGCCGTTGCCGGAGACTGCCAAATTATAAGTGTTGATTTTAATTCAATTGGAATTTTGTCACTCTGTGGCTAAAATTGATTCTTGTTATTTTTATTTTTAATTTTTATTTTTGTTTTATAACTTTTGGGATTATTACTATTACAACTAATCTGCGTCTAACCTTTTATGTGAGGAGAATCCTCAGCAAATTTTCTTTTTGACGCAGAAATTGAAAGAACGCTAGAGAGGCGTAGGCAAGCACAACTTGCAGCATCTGAAGCTGAACCTTCGGAGCACTCAAACTCAGGTTCAGAATCAAACAAAGATATAGTGACCATGGCTGCAGAGCAACCAACTGAGAGACTCCTCGGGGATTACGCAGCAGCATATACACCGGCTGGTCGGTTAACAATTGTGAACCAACCAGTGAATGTGTCAAATTTCCAGCTGCATCCTAGCACCATCACTCAACTTGAGAAAAGGCCTTTCACCGGAAAGGTTAATGAAGATGCCAAGAAACATCTGCAAAGATTTCTGACTATGAGCACCAGTTTCAAGATTGAGGGGCACACAGAGGAAGCAAAGAAGTTAAAAATGTTTCCTTTCACTCTGGCAGATGAGGCTGAAGAGCGGTTCTACTCGTTACCTGCAGGGAGTATTACCACTTGGGAAGAGATGGAGAAGGCATTTCTGAATGAGTATTTTCCGGCCTCTGTTTATATCCGAAAAAAATATGATATTATGAATTTTAAACAGAAGGACGGAGAGTCTCTCGGAGATGCATACAAGAGGTTCAAGAAAGTTTTGGTAGCCTGTCCGACTCACAACATGGATCAAACTGAGCAGATGCAGGTGTTCGTCTATGGCCTTCAGATAAAGACTAAGCAACTAATTGATACAGCTGCCGGTGGCTCATCTAATTTTACAACAGCCACTGGTGTCAAAAGGATCATTGAAGCCATAGCCGCTAACGAACATTTGGAGTTATATGATCGAAGTGTGAGTAAATCTGAGGGTGTGATTGACTTGAAGTTGAATAATCAGGTTGTGAAGGTGGAAGATCAGATTGCGGCGGAAATTGAAAGAAGGTTAAAGCCTATGAATGTGGGTACTCAACGTGTGGCACAAGTTCAAACTGGTCAACCCATTAGTTGTGAGATTTGTAGTGGACCCCATTATACTGCACATTGTGTTGTGACTCTGCAACAAATTGAAGAGATAAAATTCCTGAAGCAGAATAATCCCTACGCTCAAACTTATAATCCAGGGTGGAAGAATCATCCTAACTTCTCCTGGAAAGATCAGAATCAACAACAATACCCATAGCAGCAACAACTTCCCCAAAAAGCACAATGGGAGATTGCCATTGAGAAGATGGCAGCTTATAACATGCAATTTCAGGAAGAGACCCGGAATAGCTATAGGAATACCACAGCCTCCATAAAGAATCTAGAGGTTCAATTGGGTCAGATAGCTCAACAAGTTGCAAATTCTCAAGCACCAGGCGCCATCCCAACCGCCACCATACCAAATCCAAAGAGTCGTGAGAATGTCAATGTTGTTACGACAAGGAGCCAGGAAGTTGCAGAAGAAGAAGTCAGACCAACCGAAGAGAAGAAAAAGAAGCGGTTAAACCTAAGATCAAGTTACCGTACCCCTCAAGAGTGACAAAGAAGGAGACTCCAGAAAAAGACTTTGAGAAATTCAGCTCATTGGTAAAAAAGTGAGATTAATATACCCTTCTTTGAAGCACTTGAGCAAATGCCTCTATACAATAAATTCATGAAGGAGGTCATTGGAAAAAAGAAACCTAGTGGAGAGGAGGTAAAGAGTCTAATTGAGGAGAGTAGGGGGGATCACATGGTAGGAGAATTCCAATCAAACGGAAAGATCCTGGTTTTGTGTCAATCCCCTGTACCATAAAGGACAGGACGTTTAAGAGAGTCTTGATTGATTCGGGTGCTAGCGTGAGTCTCATGCCCCTCTCAATTTTCAAAAAGCTGGGTATAAAGAAAATAAGTGAAACGGGAACAAATATGAAGTTTGCCGACCTCACAACCAAGCGATCGTACGACTTAGCAGAAGATGTGCTTGTGACTATTGATAACTTCACCTATCCAGTAGACTTTGAGATCATTGATCTACCTGAGGATGAGGAGACGACTATCATACTGGGTCGACCATTCTTGATGACTAGTCGGTGCAGTGTGGACATTGAGGCTGGTACTTTAACCTTGAAATATTTTGAGGAAGAAGTAACCTTGAAAGTGTTGGAACTCGAGAAGCAAGGTCAAGAGGAAAGTAATCACCCGGGCAGTTGGAATGATCCGAATAGTGGGAAAAAGCAAAAGCTCAAAACCACTTCTTGAAAAAGTCTCTGGAATAATCCATCAGGTTGCACCATCTGAGTCATCTATTGCACTTAATAAGACTCCAAAATCCAATCAAGAAGTCAAGAATAGGAAGAAACATCAAAGAAAGAAGAGAAAAAAACATCAAAGGAAGAATGTGGAAGTTGGATGTGAGTTGAATCACAATGTAGCTCTTATTCTTGAATCTGACCGGTGCTCTGTTGCGGAAAGGTTAAGCAACAAAACGTGTAAGCTGAAGTACCCTCCATAGCAATGGGGAGTGACCCGTCGAGCCATGCGATGTTAAACGAAGCGCTTCGTAGGAGGCAACCCATGGGTTTTATTTCTTAGAGTTTCTGTTGTGTTTCAAGTTTAATTAGGTTCACTCACAGTCTTCTACTGTAAAAAAAAATTACAGTAGGCTGACACGGCCCCCCGTGTCAGCCCTACTGTAGCAAAAAAAAATTACAGTAGCCTAACACGGCCCCCCGTGTCAGCCCTACTGTAGAGATTTTTTTTTTTAAATTTCTTTTTTTGTCCCTCCATGTTGAGGCTCTGTGAGTTCCCCTCTCTAGCTTGTTCTAAAACATTGAGGTCAATGTTTAGTTCAAGTGTGGAGGGTTTTATTGCTTTCAGTATTTTTATTTATGTTATTTCATCTTCGTACCGTTGATTGGTGTGTTTTGTATTTCGTGTATTACAGATTGAAGGTATTCATGTCGGATGAATGAGGAGACTTATAGTTAGTGGATGAAAAGGCACAACCCATACTTGCTCTAAAGGAAACCCCCGAAAGTTGGTGCTGCTGAGGTGGATGATTGGACGCGACTTTCCAACACTGGACTGATACGGGAATACTGTGCACCTGAGACGAAAATGAAGTGACATTACACTAGAGGTACCTTGGAATTTGTCAGTATACCAAACATGGTGAGGATCATAAAAAGCCAAACACCTTATCATCATGAGAGTTCGTCAGGTATGTCCCTGTCACTCTTAGTTTGCATACTCGTCTGTTGGAGTTTCAATGCACACATATATACAGACTGAGGCACTTGTTTGTTTTTAACCCCGAGCCTTTCCAGCCTACCCTTTTATGTTATCCTTCATTAACCCCCCTCGATCCTTCTTCCTTTTGTTTGTTTATTAACCGCATAATTAAACCATAAGCGACTTGCGGGGGAGGACTGGGTGGTGAAGACTCTGTTTCCTTCTTGGACTCTGAAGTCTCTCATTGGGAAGATTCACCCTTTTCGTATACTGCTTCAGGTGACCCTCCTTGCTGAGGATTTCAATAGCATCCTTCAGGTGCACGCAGTCTTCGGTCCTGTGGTCGTGGCTACAATGAAAGCGGCAGTATTTGCTCTTGTCCGTGTTGCCTTTTGACGCTGTTGGCTTGGGGAACCGGACACCCCCTTGCTTGAACTTCGCATTAATGCATTCAGAGAGAATACGCTCGCGGAGAGCAGTCAACAGGGTGTATTCTGTGAAGCGACCAGTAGGTCCCTTGACTTCTCGAGGACGATCGTCTCATCGTCTCTCCCTGTCGCGCTTGGGGGCCTCTAATTCGTCTTTTTTTGTTGCCCGGGAACTCTCTTGATCCCTTGAGTCTTAGACCTTGTACACGGCTTCTTTCTCCTCATACTGTATATACGCTTTAGCCTTACTGAGGAGTTCGACCAAGGTACGAGGGGTCTCGATGCCCACAGCTTTACGAAATTCGCTCTTCGGTCTCAACCCCTTTTCGAGGAAATATTTCTTCATATGATCCGTTGTGCGAACCTCCACGGTCTCCTTGTTGAATCGCTCAATGTATGCGTCCAGGGGCTCATACTTGCCCTGTATGATGGCTTCGAGAGTGGCCTCTGACTTGGGATGTCTTCGGGAAGCAATAAAGTGTCGAGTGAATTGGTTCTTCCGATCCCTCTAAGACGTGACTGAACCCCGGGGAATCCGCTTATACCAAGCCATGGCCCCCTTCCTGAGAGTGATGGGGAATAACCTGCACTTAATGGCTCTGCTCACGTTGTGGTAGTGGAGCATGGCTTCGATATTTTCTATATGCTCGCTTGGGTCGGTGGTCCCATTATAAGTTGCTAGAGGAGGAGGCTTCTCCAGGCCACGAGGAATACGAGTGTCCATGATCTCCTGAGATAGGGGTCCATGGACATCGTCGTCACTGCTCGCGCTCGATGATCAACAAGGGGAGTGGTTGCGCCCATGACTTCTACTGCGTCGAGGAGAATGTCTGCCCGACCGACGATGCTCATGATTTTCTGAGGAGCTGGACCTCTTCGGGGCAGGAGAACGTCTGGATCTCCGCAGAGGAGAATGGTGTCATCTTCTGGTGACTTCTGGCTCAGGTTCTTCTAATCTTGATCATCCCCTGACAGGGGAAATGCTCTTGGATCTGTCCCGCCTGCATTTCTGAGGAGGAGACTGTGGGCGTGGAGAGGGACTGTTAGGATTTTGCGAAGGAAGTCGCTCTTGGAGGACGTGCTCGAGCATGCTGATCTTTTCCCCCTGTTGGAAGATCAGGATGTTAGACCTGTTGAAATAGGCCATGAGGGCAGTAGTGTCGGGGTCAGCGTTTTGAGGGACATGTATAAGCTCAAAGACGTGACTGGCACCCTGTGTGCGTGGCTTCACGTCGCCAGAATGAGGAGACGTAGTCCTTCCATCTCTGTGATCGGTCTCATGGACCGCAACTACGAGGTTATGGTGGTCGGGATGATCTGCGATAACGGCGACAATAGGCTTTTGATGGGCATCATCGTTTCTGTTGGAGGCCACTATGATCAAGTGAAATTTAGAGAGTAAGCTTTGGTCTTTTGGGAGAAAAGATGAGGGATCTTGATTGAAAAAGACGGGGAAGCGATGATTCCCACAGACGGCGCCACTGATCTGGTGTGATCAAACTGGATCGTCGTGGCCTTCCGTGTAAGGCAATGATGATGATGTAGGAGAGGAGGGGGTGTACCTGCAAGGTACTCCAATGCCAAAGTAAGTTTAGGCTAGAGAGAAAGCAAGTACAAAACGTATAGGTATGATTTAGAGTACTGGATAATGATCAAACCTGACTCTCTTAAGTGAGAGGCTATTTATAGAAGTAACCCCCAGTGCGGGGCTAAGGTCTCCCATGTGGCCGAATTATCTGGTCGACCAATGGGAGACTGCCAGGTAGAAGGTCAGGCGCATGACCCATTGACCTGGTCCAACTACTTCCGTGAGATCCGGGGAGGCAGTTGGTCGTGTGAACTATCAAGCGCGTGAGGGGGACTTCTCCAACGGTCATATTGTGCCCAACGGCTATGTTCTTCCCAACGGCTAGATTGTGCCTAATGGCTAGATTGGCTGAATCCCGTTATTGGGCTTTGCCAAGAGCTGGACTGGATTGAGCCTTGTCCTACTATGAGTCAAGCGTCTGCCCAGTCCAAAACAGTAATATTATGGGTAAACAATGTAACAATTAAAAAAAAGAAACAATCTTACCCCCTCGATTTTCAAGATAAACTGAGATATAAGATACGCTAGTTTTGAAAATAATAAAAGTGCAGATGTTGGGGTTCAAACTCGTGTGCATATAACTTTAACTCTCGATTTTAATTCCACTGAGGTGATAAGTAGAGAGTTTTCATGTCACCCTTTGTTACCTCGCTTCTTTAGCCGAAGTATTATGCATTTCACGTCCGAGGTAAAAAATATTTTTAGTAGTGACCACAAACATATTTAACTCATCAAACAAATTACAATATCTCTAAGATATTTCTTAGTTTAACTAACATATATCTTAGATTTTAAACACAGAAAAAAATTACAACTGAATCTCTTTCTCGTCTCAAAGAATCTGACTAATACTTAGCCCTTTGAGGAATACACTAGAGGATCTTTTGTAAAACTTCATTAATCTTTCTAGAGGATAGTTTACAATGAATACACATATACCAAACATTAGATAGTAAAATTATTCTCTTATAATGTGTTATCATCAAAACCAAACTTGTAACGTCCCAGTTTATTTTTAATTAATTTTTGTAAATAATTATGCGATTGTGTGTGTGAGTTTGGTTGTGATTTGTGGTGCTAGAGGGACCCTTAGGTGAAGGGTAGTAACCTTAGAAATGTTGAATTTAAGGTATCGGAGGTGGTTGAGTAAAATTGTAGATATTTGTGTGTGTGTGGGAGGGGGGGGGGGGGGAATTTAAATTAGGATTTTTTTTAATATATTAATAGTAATAGTGATTATTCAATAATTATTTTTAATTATTATTATTATTATTATGGTGTCATATTAAATAAATATTTAGTGAATTAATATTTATTTTATTGGAATAAGAATTAAATTAGAAATAATAATAATAATAATAATAGAATAAAAGAGTAAGAAAATATGGAATTGGGGTTCAGAGTCAGAGTACGTGAAAAGTTGGAGAGAAGAGAAGGGAGAAAGAGATAGGGCTTGAGGAAGAGCAAGAACTCCATTGTTGAAGAACCTTGTTAGGAATTACCAGGTAAGGGTGAGATTTCCTTTCGTATAGGGTTTTGCATGAAAACATGTGGGTGGGTGTATGTTTCTCTTTGATTGAAATTCTTTCTATGCCATGAACCCATGTGAATTGTGTGTTGATGTTGTTTGGATTGTGTGTTGGTTTAATGTTATGATGATGAGTTGTTTTTGTTGTTGTGTGATGTTTGGAATTAGAGTCGGAACCCGAGTTATGAATTGATATGACAATTTTGGGATTGTGATGCTTTTGAAATTGATTTTCGTGTAAAAATATAGCAGAAAATTGCTTATGTCGTAGTGGTAACGGTTACTACTTTTGGTGTAACCAATTACACTTGAGACAACTTACAAACGTGAAAACTGGATTTTTGGGGGGTGTAACCGGTTACGGGTTTTGGTGTAACCGGTTACACTGGACGGAATAAAACTTTGAAAATTCATAATTTAAGTTTCGAGTGTCCGATTGAGGTGTCGTTCGAAGCGTTTGGAAGTTAACACAATGAACTTTCTTTCAAAATAGTTCTTGTACCTGGAATTGATTTAAATGTTGCGTGATGGTGTTGGATGATGTGTGGTTTGCATGTCGTAGTGTGGAACATGCATGAATATAATGTTGTTGCTTGCTATATTATTATATTGTTGTTGCTGAATGTTTATAGCATGTGTATGGTGTATGGTGGCCAACATTGGCGTGGTATAATGGTTATGGTTGTAACACCCCAAATTTATTAGAATATTTATTTAATTGATTTAAATATAATATTTGTGAATTTCAGTGAATTTTGGTGGTTGGTGTCGATGTCGGTATTTTGGTGGAGTTTCGGTTATTTTAATTAAATAATAATATATAATATGAATATATTAGTATTATTATTAATTTAAAATAATATTAGAGGAATTAAGGGTAAGATGGACTTTTGAGGAGGATTAGTGAGGGTATTATGGGGAAAGACCATTTTGGAAGCCCAAGGGTTTAACAAAAAGAGAATTTGAGATTAGGTTTCATTTGTTGGTCAGAACGTGAAAATAAGGAGAAGGTGCAGAGCTCTGAGGAACGAAGGAAAAAGGCGAGGATTCATTAAGGTTTCCAAAATCCTCAGTAGAGAAAGCTCTGGAACAACAATCTAAGGTATGGGGAGTATTACCTTTCATTGTTTTCAATATAGAACGTGATGTGTTGAATGTGAATTTTGAGGGTTTTGGGGTTTTTGAAGGGTTTATGAGTTATCGATGATTTAGAGGTATTTTTGAAGATCTATGATAGATTATTAAAGGTTGAATTAATTTGGGTAAAAATAAGCCTTCGACGCAAAACCCTCTTCGATGATATGTGGGATCTTGTGTGAGGGAAGGATTTAAGGGGTTTATGGGAACCTTGGGAGTTTGTGAAGGTTTAGGTGATTTCGAGTCAGAATAGTGAAATTAATCGACCTAATAGTTATAGGTTTTGTGTCCTTAATGGTTATGATGCATTAGGAATGTGGTCAGGATGTTTTTGGGTCATTTGGGGTTGAAATCACATGTACTTTTGGAGTTGTGGTGCTACTGGTGCGTATCAGCGATTTGCTGTAATCGCAGGTTCGCAAAGCGAACCAATCCTTTGCACGACGAATATTCTCCTGGACTCGCAAAGGGAGTAGCGCAACGAATGCGTGATAACTTTGATGATTATGGGATGATTTTCTGAGATGTGGTGTCGTGGGTTCGCACAACGAATGTCCCAGCGAAGGGATTCACACAACGAATGTAGTGGCGAGGAGAGGCAGAATGTGGGATGTTTTGGGATTCTGGGATTCGCTGGAGCTTCGCAAAGCGAAGGTCTCAACGAAGGTGTTCGTACAGCGAACTCAGCAGCGAACTGCTGCTGTTTTGTGAAATTTTGTTATGATGCTGTGATGTTCTGAGGTTTTGGTGCTGTGATATTTTTGATGATTTACTATGATGTTATTGATGATATTGATGATGATGATTGTGCTGTTTTGATGAATATATGATTACATGATTAACATGACGTTTTGGTGAATGATGATGCACATAATGATGTTTTGACGATGATGATTATTGACGTGGTGTATCATGCATTCATAGTATTTATGTGACGATGTTAAGACTTCGGTCCAGTGATGATGATGTTAGACTTCGGTCTATTTGTGGCTTTCATCCCATTGTGTGGATGTGAAGTGGATTATGACGTGCTCCGGTTCTTGTGTAGAATCAATCATATTTGACGGGGATCTTTGGAGGGTGATGGCCTAAGTGTCCATCAGTTATAATGATTGGTACCACATGCATGAGTCTTGTTATGCATTGCATTTATGTGGCATTTGTTGTGATTTATAATGACGTGTTTGGATGTATGCTTTGTGATGACTCTGATGATGTTGTATATGATGCTGACGCCATTTTTATGCATATCTTATTTTATATTGATTATCATGAATTGTATTACTCACCCTACTTGTTTGAATGTTGTCTCCACGTGGGTAACGTGCATGTGATCAGGATTAGCTGTGGACGCATTTTGAGGACTTTTGAAGTTATTTGATTTTGGTCGACTTAAAGGGTCTTTGCTCTGATAGTGTAACATCGGGCTGGGGTCGTTGAGTCAAACCATGTTGAATTTTATATGGCTGTAATTTTATTGATTATTTGGTGACTATGATTTATTTTAATAAACCCTTTTGTGGGATTTTTGTGGTTATGGCGGTTCTGCTGCCCTTTGAGGGCATTTTGAGTTATTTTGAGGAAAACCCTTTGTTTACGGTGTAAATGTTTTAATTTGATTTTATTGAGAAATGTGCACTCTTTGAGGTGAATTTTGATTTATTATGATTTTATGTGTATTCCGCTGCGATATTTTTTGGGGTAGAAAAGGGTGTCACATTAGTGGTATCAGAGCAGGTCGGTCCGTCCGGTCAGGTTTTTACGTGATGTCAGTCCCCTGTAGGTCGACAAGTGTGTGTACACTGTCGATGTTTTAGTTCTTCTAACCTTGTTGGTGGTGTGCAGGATGGCTGGAAGAAACGATCGTGTTATTGCTGATGCTTTGGAAACAGTTGCTAATGTGGTGGCGCAACTCAATCTGAATGGTGGAGTCTCAGATGAGTTTCGTGCTTTGGGGGAGTTCAAGAGGAACAATCCGCCGGAGTTTGAGGGTACTCACGATACAGCGAGTGTACACAAGTGGCTGAAGGCGATTGAGAAGATTTTTCGAGGAATGGGATGTACTGATGCGCAACAAGTTCTGTTTGGAACTCATATGTTGTCAGAAGAGGCTGAGGACTGGTGAGATAACACCCGTCAGAGACTGGAAGATGTTGGCACTGTGATAACTTGGGCTGTGTTCAAGCAGGAATTTTTGGGAAAGTATTATCCAGAGGATGCCCGTGGCAAGAGAGAGGTAGAATTCCTTGAGCTGAAGCAGGGAGATATGACTGTTGCAGAGTATCCTGCGAAGTTCAAGAAGCCGGTGAAGTTTTGTCCTCACTACAACCATGTTGATGCTAAGATGTCCAAGTGCCTAAAGTTCGAGAATGGGCTGATACCAGATATTAAGCAGGGTATTAGGTATCAACAGATCCACAGGTTTGCTGAGTTGGTGGACAAGAGCAGAATTTATGATGAGGATAGCCGAGCTCGATCTGCTCACTACAAGCAGTTGAGTGAGAAGAAAGGGCAGTATAGGGGGAAACCTTATACCACTTCAACTGACAAGGGGAAGCAGAAGGCTTCAGAGGGGAAAAAGACAAGTGAGGGAGCAGCTCCCGCTTCTGGGAAGTGTTATAGGTGTGGCGAGCAAGGTCACCGTGCTGATGTTTATACTAACAGTGTGTTGAGGTGCTACAAGTGTGGCAAGAAGGGTCATAGAGCTACTGATTGCAAGGATGAGGGTCCAACTTGCTTAAATTGCGGTGAGAAGGGGCATATCAGTACCAAGTGTCAGAAACCGAAGAAGACGGCTACTGCTGCTCAGACCAGTGGAAGAGTGTTTGCTTTGAGAGGTGCAGAAGTGTCAGAGAAGGACAACCTGATTTGAGGTACTTGTTTTATTAATGATATTGAGTTGGTTGCTATGATTGATACTGGTGCTACTCATTCTTTTATCTCGCTTGAATGTGCTAATAGATTGGGTTTGAAGTTGTCTAATATGAATGGTAGTATGCTAATAGAGACTCCTGCTAATGGTTATGTTACTACTACTTTTGTGTGTTTGAGATGTCCTTTGACGATTTTGGAAAGATTTTCGTGATGGATTTGGTGTGCTTATCCTTGCACCAAATCGATTTAATCCTTGGAATGAACTGGTTGGAGTTCAACCATGTTCATATCAATTGTTATACTAAGACTGTGGAGTTTCCTGGGTTTGGCGATAGTGGAGAGTTGATGTTCATGTCTGCTAAGCAAGTGGATGAACTGGTGGAAGATGAAACCTTGGTGTTTGCAATGTTTGCATCGTTGCAGATTGATCGTGAAGCTACGAGTGTTGAGTTGCCTGTTGTCTGTGAATTTCCAGATGTGTTTCCAGGTGACATCAGTGATTTGCCTCCAAAATGGGAAGTAGAGTTTGCAGTGGACTTAATACCAGGTACGAGTCCAGTGTCGATGGATTCTTATCGGATGTCAACTTCTGAGTTAAGTGAATTGAAGAAACAGTTGGAAGAATTGCTTGAGAAGAGGTTTGTTCGACCAAGTGTTTCTCTGTGGGGTGCTCCTGTGCTGTTAGTGAAGAAGAAGGACGGAAGTATGAGATTGTGTGTTGATTATCGGCAGTTGAATAAAGTGACTATCAAGAATAAATATCCACTTTCGAGAATCGACGACTTGATGGATCAGTTAGTAGGTGCTTGTGTGTTAGTAAGATTGATTTGAGGTATGGTTACCATCAGATTCGTGTTAAGCCTGATGACATTCCGAAGACAGCTTTCAGAACGAGGTATGGTCACTATGAATACACTGTGATGCCGTTTGGTGTGTCCAATGCACCTGGTGTGATCATGGAGTATATGAATCAGATTTTTCATGAGTATTTGGATCAGTTTGTGGTGGTTTTCATTGATGATATCCTGATATATTCTAAGTTTGAAGAAGAACATGTTGAGCATTTGAGAACCGTGTTGCAAGTTTTGAAAGAGAAGAAGTTGTATGCAAAGTTGTCAAGGTATGAGTTCTGGTTGAAGGAAGTGAGTTTTCTTGGCCATGTGATTTCGAGTGGTGGAATTGCTGTAGATCCTTCAAAGATTGATGCTGTGTTACAATGGGAGACTCTGAAGTCTGCTACTGAGATACGAAGTTTTCTGGGATTGGCGGGTTATTACCACAAGTTTATTGAAGGCTTTTCTAAGTTGGCATTACATTTGACTCAGTTGACTCAAAAGGGTCAAGCTTTTGTGTGGGATGTAGTTTGCGAAGAGAGTTTTGTGGAATTGAAGAAGAAGTTGACGACCGCTCCAGTGTTGATTTTGCCTAATCCGAGCGAATCTTTTGTGGTGTATTGTGATGCGTCGAAGATGGGTCTTGGTGGAGAATTAATGCAGAGTGGGCAAGTTGTTGCCTATGCTTCGAGACAATTGCAAGTTCATGAGAGGAATTATCCTACACATGACTTGGAATTGGCCGCCGTGGTGTTTGTGCTGAAAATTTGGAGACATTATCTGTTTGGCTCTAAGTTTGAAGTGTTCAGTGATCATAAAAGTCTAAAGTACTTATTTGATTAGAAAGAATTGAATATGAGGCAGAGAAGGTGGTTAAAGTTGTTGAAGGATTTTGATTTTGATTTGAGTTATCATCTGGGCAAAGCAAATGTAGTGTCTGATGCATTGAGCAGAAAGTCATTGCATATGTCGATACTTATGATGAAAGAGTTGGAATTAATTGAACAATTTAGAGATTTGAGTTTGGTATGTGAAGAGACTCCGGACAGTGTGAAGTTGGGAATGTTGAATTTAACTAGTGGCATTCTGGAAGAGATTAGAGTGAGACAACAATCTCACTTGAAGTTAGTGGACCAGTTGACTTTGATCAACCAAGGTAACGGAGGAGAATTCTGAATTGACGAGAATGGTGTGATGATGTTCAGAGATAGGGTGTATGTTCCAGATGTCTCAGATATTAAGAAGAACATACTTGAAGAAGGACACCGACGTAGGTTGAGTATTCACCCCGGTGCTACAAATATGTACCATGATTTGAAAAAGTTGTTTTGGTGGCCAGGTATGAAGAAGGATGTTGCGGAGTTTGCTTATGCGTGTTTGACTTGTCAGAAGTCAAAGATTGAGCATCAGAAGCCTTTAGGTATGATGCAGCCGTTGAGAATTATAGAATGGAAGTGGGATAGTATTTCCATGGATTTTGTGGTGGGATTGCCGAAGACTGCTAAGGGAAATGATTCCATTTGGGTGATTGTGGATAGATTAACTAAATCGGCTCATTTCTTGCCGATGAAGATTAATTATTCTATGCAAAAGTTAGCCGAGGTGTACATTGGGGAGATTGTGAAGTTGCATGGGATACCTTCGAGTATTGTGTCGGATAGAGATCCGAGATTTACATCGAGGTTCTGGAAGAATTTGCAAGATGCGTTGGGAACTAAGTTGAGGATGAGTTCTGCCTATCATCCGCAGACGGATGGACAGACAGAAAGGATTATCCAATCTTTAAAGGATTTATTGAGAGCTTGCGTGTTGGATCATGAAGAATCTTGGGATTGCCATTTGTCATTGATTGAGTTCACATACAATAATAGTTTTCATGCTAGTATTGGAATGGCGCCCTATGAAGCTTTGTATGGGAGGAGGTGTAGGACTCCTTTGTGTTGGTATGAGTCAGGCGAGAGTGTTGTACTTGGACCTGAGATTGTGCAAGAGACGGCTGAGAAGATTAAGATGATCCAAGAAAGGATGAGAGCGTCGCAGATTCGTCAGAAGAGCTACCATGATAAGAGGAGGAAGACCCTTGAATTCCAAGAGGGAGATCACGTGTTTTTGAGGGTGACGCCAGTGACTGGCGTGAGTCGAGCTTTGAAGTCAAGGAAGCTCACTCCACGTTTTGTTGGTCCATACCAAATCTCACAGAGGATAGGAGAGGTAGCCTATCGAATTGCTTTACCGCCGTCACTTGTGAATTTGCATGACGTGTTCCATGTGTCCCAGTTGAGGAAGTACATTCTGGATCTGTCGCATGTGATTCAGATGGATGATGTACAAGTGAAGGATAACTTGATAGTGGAAGTTGTACCTGTGCGGATTGACGGTCGAGAGATGAAGCAGCTGCGGGGTAAGGACATAACTTTGGTGAAGGTGTTGTGGGGAGGACCAGCTGGAGAAAGTTGGACTTGGGAACGCGAAGATCAGATGAGGGAGTCATATCCGACTCTATTACTTTGAGGTAATTTTCAAGGGCAAAATTTTTTTAAGTGGGGGAGAGTTGTAACACCCCAAATTTATTAGAATACTTATTTAATTTATTTAAATATAATATTTATGAATTTCGGTGAATTTTGGTGGTTGGTGTCGATGTCGGTATTTTGGTGGAGTTTCGGTTATTTTAATTAAATAATAGTATATAATATGAATATATTAGTATTATTGTTAATTTAAAATAATATTAGAGAAATTAAGGGTAAGATGGACTTTTGAGGAGGATTAGTGAGGGTATTATGGGGAAAAACCATTTTGGAAGCCCAAGGGTTTAACAAAAAGAGAATTTGAGATTAGGTTTCATTTGTTGGTCAGGACGTGAAAATAAGGAGAAAGTGCAGAGCTCTGAGGAAAGAAGGAAAAAGGCGAGGATTCATGAAGGTTTCCAAAATCCCCAGTAGAGAAAGCTCTGGAACGGCAATCTAAGGTATGGGGAGTATTACCTTTCATTGTTTTCAATATAAAACGTGATGTGTAGAATGTTGATGCGTCCGCAAGTGCACGGAAATATCGAAGTAATATAAAAGATTGTCGAACCCACAGAGACCAATATCAACCTACCGTTATCTATCGTTGCTTTGTAAAGCTAAGGGTAATGAATGATTGATTAAGGGGAAACTAAGACTAAAACTAAAAATGAACTTAGAATATATGATAATAAAGAGAGGCCGGAATATGGATTCCGCGTTCCTAAAGGACTTCGTAGAATTCGGGTACTAATTACGACTATAACTTAGTTCCGTAGAATACATCGACTTAAAAACTCTGCCTCACGCTCTCCCGGTATTAACTAAAGTCTTGTTCCCTAATCCCAAGATTTTGCTCTCGCTCGCCCGGTAACTAGGAAATATATTTTGAAAGCCAATAATATCCTAGACGTATCTAAAGCGCTCTCGCTGTATTTAGATATGTTGCGTAATTTCCACTATCCAGTTCGACCCCCACGCTCTCCCAGTGTCGGCTCTAACCTTAATTAATTTCTCACTCTCGTGACAAAATCGTGTTAAATCACCTCTCACTCTCGTGACAAAGCCATTTAAATTAGACTTGGAAATTAAAACCAAAACAGGATTTTAATCATAAGTTCGCACCTATTATTTTCTACCGAGTCCCGTCGGTAACGACGGTCCTCATACGCCGGACTCTAAACTATTTAGCCAAACATGGAATTAAATGAAAACAACATAAACATGGTAAATGTAATCAACGACAGTATGCTTAAACAATTATGAAATGCAATAAAAATAATAATAATAATAAAGCGATAAAATAAAGAACCTGTAAATAGGATAAAATAAATGGAGACTTGAATTAAACGAAACTGGAAATAACTTCAATAAAATGATGGCAAGATTGTTGATCCAAGCAGTTACACAGATTACAGGCCTAAAAACTAATGAGGGATTAATTCCTCGATGTGAGAAAATACTCCTTTTACAATTGTAATTTTCTGCCTAAAACTACGAACATCGCTTTCGCGCCCAAAACTTGGATCCCCCTAAAACTAAATGATAGGTCCTATATATAGTGATAACGGGTTGGAAGTTACTTCAGAATTCATGTGAAAAGTAGTGGAGATAATGGGGCGTTGGAGAAGTAGTGAAGATAATGGGAAGTTGGAGAAGTTGTGGCCGAAAATATCTGAAGCACTTCCTTGACTGGCTGAACGTGGTTTTGGTCTAGTTGATACCCGTTGAGAAGTCAACGTAGTTTAAAATTGGATTCTGAGAATTTCCCTTGTGCCGATCGCCATGGACCTGTGACGAGCGTCACACTTAAGAATGCATTACGGTCGCCACACTCCTTGTGACGGTCACCACAGGCCTTAAGTGCAGCTTCCTAATTTTGCTGTCAAAACATCTGGTTTTCTTCAATTTTCTTCTGTTTTCTTCTTCTTTCTTCTTGCTGGTTAACTTAAAGAGAATTCCTGAAAGTGAACTTAATACTCGCAAATACAATGCTAACAAACGAAAATAATGAAATAAATCAATGTAATTCAGGGCAAAAAATACGATACATTTTTGAGTTATCAAACTCCCCCACACTTAAACCTTTGCTTGTCCTCAAGCAAACCATGACTCGTAGGAAAAAAAGTGCATACGGATACTCACCCTTGGCTACCAACTCTACTTCGGTTAAGTTTGTGTCGATAGGTACTTGCTCACACACTAAGGATATCGTAACAACACAACTCCGCTTTTGCGGTCATCAACCTCCATCCTATACAAACCAATCCGAACCATGTCATTATACCTAAGCCTAACTCACTCATCCTTCTTTCGTCCCTTTTCATTCTGACACAATCACATTAAGCCCGTTATTCTTTCACACTCATGGTAGGATGGCCTGTTAGTGACTATGATCTCATAATTATCATTTTTTTTCTTTTTTGCACATTGGCTTAAAAATAAATAAAATAAAGAAGTTTGCATCGTTGGGCTAAATGATTGGGTGAGGATCACTGAACTTATAAGGAGCATTTATTTTTTTTCCTCTTAATTTACCTTTTAAGCTTGAGATCATACACTTATTTGCATCGGCTTCCTACTTAGTGCATGCTTAGGATGGTGCTGACTGCTAAATAAACTACTTAGGGACTACTAAAGGGGTGAAAACTTAAGGCTATGGCATAACAAGTGCTCGAATTGATTTCCATAATTGGGAGGCTCACGGTGTTAGAACGATACCGATCTTGCGGAATTTTCCCAAGTCTCACAATCTAACCCTCAATTTTGTCTGTAACCTAAGATTTTCAAAAGAAACACTATTTTTAACTCAAAAATTTTCAAAATATTAGGTATGGCTCAAGAAGTTGGGAGAATCAAATAAGTAACGGAAACTACGCATACAGACTCGACAACACATGCACAGACGCAACGAAACATTAAAACAGAAAAAATTTTAAAATCATGCTAGAAAACAGTAAATCTAACTGGAAAGCGGTAAATATTCCTCCCCCACACTTAAACCAAACATTGTCCTCAATGTTTTAATAAAAGGTGAAAAAGGAACGATAGAACCTGTATGAGTGCCACGACCAAATTCGCTATGATTCTTCTCATTTTGTCCCTGTCTTCGCTGGCCACTTCTACTCCGGCGTCTTGTACTACGAGTTATCTGAATTTACTGAAACTTCACTTTACTGAAGCCGCTCATCATACTATTTGTTTTCGAAGGTAGTACCTGAAAAAAATGTTAGAAAAATACAGTGCGGTGTGTGCAGGTGGAACCTGACCATTCAAAGAACAAGGAGGATGTAAGTTATGAACGGGAGAGACATGCTTTCTCCCATCATACTCATCATTGGTGTCACCAGCAGTAGCGACATTCGTAGGAATGTGCGTGGGCACCAACTCATCTTAAGGGATTGTCACCTAGAGATTTTTTGCCTAAATATGGCTGAGACGTGACACGCGATACAATTCTTTATTTTTTGCAACACAAACAATAAAAGGAAAACATTAAATTAAAAACTCATGGGTTTCCTCCCACGCAGGGCTTTGTTTAACGTCGATAGCTCGACGGTTTGGAGTGTTAACTTTTGGTTTCCATGGCCACTTATTAAGCCATCTCACATATCCCTCACCTTTTCTTCTCTTCCTTCTGTGGGGTGGTTCATTCTTTTGAACTTGTGGGGGTGGTTCAGGATCTATCCTAAGTATTAGCTTTTCGAGTTTGGGCTTAGTTATCTCATCCACCATCTCAAAGTCTAACCTTACCCTCTTAGCAGTAATGATATCCCTAGTTTCATGGTCCTTGAATTTTCTCTTTTTATGCGTGACCTCAAACAAATATGCACCGGTGTGGATATTTTCCAATACCTCCGCATAAGTTTTGGATTGGGATTCTACCTTAGCTTCCACAAACCTTTGCGAGAAAGGAATTGGTGGGGTATATGGAGGAGGAACGACATTAGGTGTTTCCTTTGCTGCCTCTTTGACGACCTCCCTTTCAGGTGGTTCCAGTGAATTTTTCTCAATCTCTACTTCTTCCTCACCAGAACTCTCCTCAACCTCAATATCACTCTCCTCAACCTCATTATCACTCTCCTCGGGATTCTTGATTTGTTTTTCATTAATGGTTATTGTTAGTTCTTGGATTGGCTGGAAATTTGGTAAAACAAAGAATGATCAATGTTGATGTCAAGGTGCTGATGTTGCAACATTGAAGTCTTAACACTGGGCTGGGTTAAGTATTAAATTGCTGAAGTTGGATGTCTGATGTCACATAGGTGATGTTGTAACATCAGACCTGCAGAATTAACAACAGCAGGCTGTGATGTTGTTAGGGTTGCGTATTAGCTAGAATTGTGGAGAGCAAGTTGTCTCATTGGATGCGAATATCTTGGGATAGATATTTGCTGCTGCATAGGAGATCTGGTGCAGATTTGTAGGAGATTTAAAAGGTTGAAGATTTAAAAAGATTTTAGGAGAAAATCTGTTTTAAATATTCAGTTTTAAATAACAAATCTGGGAGATATTGTAGCAAGTCCAAGACCAATTCAAGGAGCTATATAAAGCACACAAGACCAAAGGAAAAGGTACAGAAATACAGAGAGAAGATCAAGAGCAGAGGCTGAGTGTCTTGAGTATTTCGTACGAGTTGTATAACCAGAATTCTAGGGTGAATTACTGTGTCGTATTCTGTCCTCTCTAGAAGCTGTGAAGCAATAGAGAGTGGTTGCTTGATCAAAGCTGTGAAGTAAGATCAAGGTTACTCAAAGTGGTTTCTTTGAGAGTTTGTAAGGGATTGAGTGGTGTTCTCATACCTAAGTGGGTTCTTAGGTAGGAAGTCATTAGTAGAGTATAAGTTTAGGAGATTGTCAATGGGTTGTTGAGTCTGTAAATTATATCTACAAGTAGTGAATTCCATCCCTGGCTTGGTAGCCCCCAGAGTAGGTTGGTTGTAACCGAACTGGGTCAACAATTCTTGGTGTTATTTTACTGTTATTGCTGTCCATTGTGCAGAGTGTGTTGTTGTGACATCGCACCTTAACATCACACGTCTGATACCAGAATTTCAATTGGTATCAGAGCAGGCATCCTGTCTGTCTCTGGGTGAGATCTAGGGAAGTTACTTTCTGGTGTAAAGATGGACAAAGAGGTTGGAGGATTTGTCAACAGACCCCCTATTTTGGATGGCTCGAATTATGACTATTGGAAGCCAAGGATGATCACCTTTTTGAAATCCTTGGACAGCAGTGCTTAGAAGGCTATTGTTAAAGAATGGAAAGCACCTGTTGTGTTTGAAAAAGATGATGCTGGGAAAGACAAAGAGGGCACCACTAAGCTGAAGCCAGAAGAAGAATGGACTAAGGAAGAAGATGAATTTTCCCTTGGTAACTCTAAAGCCCTAAATGTATGGAGTGGATAAAAACATATTCAGGTTGATCAATACATGTGAAGTTGCTAAGGAAGCTTGGGATATTTTGAAGGCTACACATGAAGGAACATCGAAGTTTTGAAAGTCTGAAGATGAAGGAAGTTGAGACTATCCATGACTTCCATATGAGTGTTCTTGAGCTGGCTAGTGCATCCAGTGCTCTTGGTGAAAAGATGTCAGAAGAAAAGCTTGTGAGAAAATCCTTAGGTCCCTTCCTAAGAGGTACAAGATGAAGGTGACTGCAATTGAAGAAGCTCAAGACATCAGCAAGATGAGGGTTGATGAGCTCATTGGATCTCTTCAAACTTTTGAACTTGGTTTGAATGAGGAAGAACCAGAAAAGAAGCCCAAGAGTATAGTTTTGGTCTCCACTCCTGCAGAAGCTAAGAAAGTAACAGAGGAGGATCTATCTCAGACCATAGTTATGATGGGAAGACAGTTCAACAAAGTATTCAAGAGAATGAACAATAACTCCAGGCCTAATGTCAAGAACATATCTTCTGACACCAGCAAGTCAAAAGAGAAGGATGAAGAGAAAACTGCCCAAGATAAAGGTGTTCAGTGCTTTGAATGTGAAGGTTATGGACATGTCAAGAAAGAATGTCCCACATTCTTGAAGAAGCAGAAGAAGGGCATGACAGTCTCCTGGTCTGAATCTGATAGTGAAAGTGAAGGTGAGTCAGTAAAGCATGTTAGAGCCTTAACAGGAACTGTTGTTTCTGATGATGATAGTGATGGAGAAATAACTTATGAGGAGTTAGCATCTACCTATCAAGAGTTGTGTTTAAAAAGTGCTGAGATTTGTCAAGAAAACAAGTGTCACAAGCAACGGATTACTCAGCTTGAGAATGTAAAAGCTGATTTGGAAAATGAAGTTGTACTAGTTAAATCTCAACTTGATCAGATGAAAAAATCTGTTAGGATGATGAACAGTGGTACAGCCACTCTTGATAAGATTCTTCAGTCAGAGAAAGCTGCTGGAGATAAATCAGGTATAGGATTTGTGGCTGAGAAAAAGGTTTCTGCTGAAGCAAGCACTTCAGGAACCAAGAAGGAGATGTCTCAACCATTGTCTCAACATCAAACTAAGAGACAAGATCCTACACCTAAGAAGGTTGTTCAGCCACAGAATGTTGAGAAGAAAAATAGTACTCATCAAAGGAAGGTACAGTCTCAGGGAGCTAGTCAGTATATGCCACCTCAATATCACAAGAGCATGAAGGCTGCTAGGTTCAATCAGAACATGGTTCATCAACATCAGGGGAACATGTATGAATATGGATACAACAATGTTGTGCCTCATTACTATGGAAGAAGGAAGCCTCATCACCATAGGAGATAGTTCAAAAGACAGTATCCTTACCATAGAAGACAGTCAAACTATGGTAGTAGAAGACAACAGCCTTATCGTAGAAGAAGAAATCAACAATATGGATGGTAGCACCAGCAACATCATCATCATGGTGGCAGAAGGTTTAACCACTTTAGAGATGACAGAGTTAGATGCTTCTACTGTGGCAGATTTGGACATATGCAGTTCTCTTGCTTCAAGCTCCATGGTTATCCAAATTCTGCTCCTCAACCCAGACAGAAGGAGGTCAGGCCCAAAGTAGTAAAACAATGGGTTCCTAAAGCTCAGGTCACATGTCTATTGGCTCACACATCAGATGCACATTTTGCTATGGATGCATGGTACTTTGACAGTGGATGTTCAAAGCACATGACTGGATCCAAGAAGCATTTGGTAGAGTTCAATCCTTGCCATGCAAATGATGTTATTTTTGGCAATGGTGAAAAAGGAGTAGTAGAAGGAGTTGGAAGAGTGAAGAATCATGATGGTCTTACTCTTGATAATGTGCTCCTTGTTCAAGGGTTGAGTGCTAATTTAATTAGCATAAGCCAACTTTGTGATGAAGGTTACAAGGTAAGCTACACCAAAGATGAATGTGTGGTAGCTGATGAGCAGAATGAGGTAGTGATGAAGGGAGTAAGATCCAAAGATAATTGCTATCAGTGGATACCTCAAGTGGACAGCTTATCTAGTGATAATGCTGTAACATCAGATGGTGACATCAAGTGTGAAAGTATGGTGAAAAGTCAATCTGGGTTAATGACTTATGGTGTTGTTACTCCTAAGTTGGATAATGTGTTAAAAGCCAACTTGAGTAGTCAGTTATGTGAGCAAGATGAAGGAGTCAACAATGCTGATGGAAGGATCAAAAGTTGTGACCTTAAGAAGTGTTGGGAGTTGAATACTTGCAAGGCCAAGAAAGATGACAACCTGACTAGTGACTCCTATAGTTCAGAAGAAAAACTTCACAAGTTGACAATCCTTAGGTTGGAAGATGCAGATGCTAGAGCTGATGTTAAAACATCTCAAGTCAAGAAAGGTACTTCAAGCCTTAAAATAAAGAAGAGTGATGATGAACTAATTGCAAAAGTGGTTCCTGGGGTTGCTAAACGACTGAAATCAAGGAAGAGGAAAGCTATTGAGTCACCTCCAAAGATGAGAACTGATAAGCAGAAGATCTATGTGGATGGTACTACAAAATCCAGGAGTAAAGTGTTCATCTCTTCCAGAAATAGGAAGATCAGAGATAAGTCTGATGATAATGTCCAGGATATCTCTCAAATGAAGGAAGCCGTTGTTGTTAGAACTTCTGAGAAAATTCAAAAGGCCATACCAGATAACATTCCTGTGCTTTTCATAAAATGGTGGAAGTATGTTCTGGAAAAAAGAATTTGGTATAGATACTCTGGATATGGTTGAGTTTGCTAGGATATGGTTCAGAGAGGGTGTGGGAACTTATGGTATTCAGGTGTGTATGAATAAGTTGCTCTGACTGTGTTTTATTGGGAGCTTCTTGAAGGACTTCTTTGTGCAATGAGTCCTTTGAATGGTGATGAGAAGCTGATGTCCCAAAAGATATTATAACATCATGTTTGCTGGTGGTTATATCTGGAAGATGATTAAGATTGGACATGTGGAGTTGGATGCTCTAGCATTTTTGGTCAGAAGAGGTGGAGATTATGGTCATGTGTTTAGTAGTTTGTTCTGGCAAAGCATGACTACTGTCTTTGAAGACTTCACCAGTTTCAACAACTACTAGTGGATGTAAGGATAGAGGAATTGTGATCTCTTGAAGAGACTGGATCTCAGTAAAGCTTATAAGTAAGCTGAGAATTTGTGGAGTTTGTGACACAGTGTTGAGTTTGGATTATTTTGCTGATAGTAAATCCAGTAGTGGAGCATATGTAATTCCCTGGTGTCAAGAGTGTCAAGAGTATCCTTGGTGAAGGATGTCTTTGTTCTGGATCTGAAGCTTAGTGCTTACATTATATCTAAGGAGCATCTACATGGTCATACGGGAGAATGATGAAGGTTTGCCTTGATGGTGAAGATGAATTGTATGATAGCCTTTGGATAAAGGGACAGTGGTACCAAAATGCATGTACTCAGAAAATGTGCTCAAATGTTCATCTCCATTTAGAGCATTTGTTAATCATGACAGGGGGAGTACTTGTCTATGGATTTTGCAGCAAAGGTACATTTATCAAGCTTGTGGAGATTGGTTGCCTCTTATGAGGATATAATGTCAGATAGCATGTTATGACATTAGGCTGTTGATTGGTGTTTTGGTGTGGCCTTGAATGGTTTTAGCCATATGAAGCAAATTGTTTGAATCTTGTGCGCACATGCTTCTGAGGAGATGTCTAAAGACAAGATTGAATCATGGCCTTGAATAGATTGTACACTTGTCTTGGTGTGTGTTATTCTAAGTGTGAGGAGTTGACTTAGAGTTCAGTGGAAGACATTGTGTGTGTGCTTCAGATCTTGTGGATGATTGTGTGAAGCCTTCATAACTAGATGGATGAAGAATATGTCTGGATATTCAAAATATGGATATTGCTGACAGAAGAAGTATGGTTTTGTACAGGGTGTCATAGGAGATTTAACTTGTTGAGGTTTGTCAAATTGTGGCTAAAAAGGGGGAGAAATAGCCAAGAGAGTCAAGAGTATCAAAGAATGACAAATGCTGCTAATGTGATGCAGATATTAAGGGGGAGATTGATATTAAGGGGGAGTAATTGACAGCTGCTATGCTGGTTGTTGCATTGAGGGGGAGTGCTCATTGCTGCTAATAATGAAATATGTGCAGCTGTTGAAGATAATATGTGCAGCTGTTTTGAAGCATAATGATATATGCTGAAGTAAATTGAAGATGCTGCTAATGAGGTGCTGTAGCAGAGTATTCTGAGGTGAATTGAAGATTGATATATGCTGAAGTTTTTATGTGAGCAGCAGAGTTTTGTGAATTGAAGATGTTACTGATGCTGCTGCCTGGAGGTTCAAATTATTGATTGAAGTTTTATTCCGCTGCTAAAGTCTCTGAAGTTGCAGAGCGCAGAGTTTGTTTTAGCTAAAATTAGCCAAAGGGGGAGATTGTTAGTTCTTGGATTGGCTGGAATTTTGGTAAAACAAAGTTTTATTCCGCTACTAAAGTCTCTGAAGGTGCAGAGTGCAGAGTTTGTTTGCAGAGTGCAGAGTTTGTTTTAGCCAAAATTAGCCAAAGGGGGAGATTGTTAGTTCTTGGATTGGCTGGAATTTTGGTAAAACAAAGAATGATCAATGTTGATGTCAAGGTGCTGATGTTGCAACATTGAAGTCTTAACACTGGGTTGGGTTAAGTATTAAATTGCTGAAGTTGGATGTCTGATGTCACATAGGTGATGTTGTAACATCAGACCTGCAGAATTAACAACAACAGGCTGTGATGTTGTTAGGGTTGCGTATTAGCTGGAATTGTGGAGAGCAAGCTGTCTCATTGGATGAGAATATCTTGGGATAGATATTTGCTGCTGCATAGGAGAACTGGTGCAGATTTGTAGGAGATTTAAAAGGTTGAAGATTTAAAAAGATTTTAGGAGAAAATATGTTTTAAATATTCAGTTTTAAATAACAAATCTGGGAGATATTGTAGCAAGTCCAAGACCAATTCAAGGAGCTATATAAAGCGCACAAGACCAAAGGAAAAGGTACAGAAATACAGAGAGAAGATCAAGAGCAGAGGCTGAGTGTCTTGAGTATTTCATACGAGTTGTATAACCAGAATTCTAGGGTGAATTGATGTGTCGTATTCTGTCCTCTCTAGAAGCTGTGAAGCAATAGAGAGTGGTTGCTTGATCGAAGCTGTGAAGTAAGATCAAGGTTACTCAAAGTGGTTTCTTTGAGAGTTTGTAAGGGATTGAGTGGTGTTCTCATACCTAAGTGGGTTCTTAGGTAGGAAGTCATTAGTAGAGTATAAGTTTAGGAGATTTTCAACGGGTTGTTGAGTCTGTAAATTATATCTACAAGTAGTGAATTCCATCCCTGGCTTGGTAGCCCCCAGAGTAGGTTGGTTGTAACCGAACTGGGTCAACAATTCTTGGTGTTATTTTACTGTTATTGCTGTCCATTGTGCAGAGTGTGTTGTTGTGACATCACACCTTAACATCACACGTCTGATACCAGAATTTCAGTTGTTACAACATCCACATGCTCCTCAGGGGAGGGTCCTATAGGTGTCTGTGCAAGCAGGGAGATTTGAGTCTCCAATGCCTCAGTGTGAGTCGTGAGGGACTCGACTATTGTGTTTATCTGCCTAAGGGTTTCATAAGTATCGAGATGTTGTTTTCTAAGCTCTTCATTCTGGAGAGTTAGTGTCTCCACAAAGTGCTCCATCATAGACTCTACCCTAGAATTAGTTGTTGTTTCAATGAAGTCCTCCATTAATGCTTCGAGGATGGAATTAACAGATTCTTGTGGTTCCTCGAAATATTGGGAATGGTGATCGTAGAGGAAATTTTGGTGCAGTTCCTCGAGATATTGGGAGTGAGTCAGTGTCGCATTGAAATCTTGCATTAATATTTCTAGGTTGGAATTATGAGATTCTTGCGGTTCCTCGAAATTTTGGGAATGGTAATCATAGGAAAAATTTGGTTGCGGTTCCTCAACATATTGGGAGTATTGCGGTTGGTAATTGTAGAGAAAATCTGGGTGCGTCTCCTCAAGATATTGTGAGTGGTTATCATAGAGAAAATTTGGGAGATACATAGTTTTTAATTTTATATTTTATTATTATAATTATTTTATTTTTTATTTTTATTTTTATTTTTTTTATGGGAGTGCCTTAGTCTATACGGTGCAACAACGGAATAACAATATTGACTGTTGGTCCCCGGCAACGGTGCCAAAAACTTGATGCGTCCGCAAGTGCACGGAAATATCGAAGTAATATAAAAGATTGTCGAACCCACAAAGACCAATATCAACCTACCGTTATCTATCGTTGCTTTGTAAAGCTAAGGCTAATGAATGATTGATTAAGGGGAAACTAAGACTAAAACTAAAAATGAACTTAGAAAATATGATAAGAAAGAAAGGCCGGAATATGGATTCCGCGTTCCTAAAGGACTTTGTAGAATTCAGGTACTAATTAAGACTATAACTTAGTTTCGTAGAATACATCGACTTAAATACTCCGCCTCACGCTCTCGCCGTATTAACTAAAGTCATGTTCCCTAATGCCAAGATTTTGCTCTCGCTCGCCCGGTAACTAGGAAATATATTTTAAAAGCCAATAATATCCTAAACGTATCTAAAGCGCTCTCGCTGTATTTAGATATGTTGCCTAATTTCCACTATCCGGTTCGACCCCCACGCTTTCGCAGTGCCGACTCTAACCTTAATTAATTTCTCACTCTCGTGACAAAATCGTGTTAAATCACCTCTCACTCTCGTGACAAAGCCATTTAAATTAGACTTGGAAATTAAAACCAAAACATGATTTTAATCATAAGTTCGCACCTATTATTTTCTACCGAGTCCCGTCGGTAACGACGGTCCTCATACGCCGGACTCTAAACTATTTAGCCAAACATGGAATTAAATGAAAACAACATAAACATGGTAAATGTAATCAATGACAGCATGCTTAAACAATTATGAAATGCAATAAAAATAATAATAATAATAATAAAGCGATAAAATAAAGAACCTGTAAATACGATAAAATAAATGGAGACTTGAATTAAACGAAACTGGAAATAACATCAATAAAATGATGGCAAGATTGTTGATCCAAGCAGTTACACAGATTACAGGCCTAAAAACTAATGAGGGAGTAATTCCTCGATGTGAGAAAATACTCCTTTTACAATTGTAATTTTCTGCCTAAAACTACGAACAGCGCTTTCGCGCCCAAAACTTGGATCCCCCTGAAACTAAATGATAGGTCCTATATATAGTGATAACGGGTTGGAAGTTACTTCAGAATTCATTTTAAAGGTAGTGGAGATAATGGGGCGTTGGAGAAGTAGTGGAGATAATGGGAAGTTGGAGAAGTTGTGGCCGAAAATATCTGAAGCACTTCCTTGACTGGCTGAACGTGGTTTTGGTCTAGTTGATAGCCGTTGAGAAGTCCACGTAGTTTAAAATTGGATTCTGAGAATTTCCCTTGTGCCGGTCGCCATGGGCCTGTGACGAGCGTCACACTTAAGAATGCATTATGGTCGCCACACTCCTTGTGACGGTCGCCACAGGCCTTAAGTACAGCTTCCTAATTTTGCTGTCAAAACATCTGGTTTTATTCTATTTTCTTCTGTTTTCTTCTTCTTCTTCTTTCTTCTTGCTGGTTGACTTAAAGAGAATTCCTGAAAGTGAACTTAATACTCGCAAATACAATGCTAACAAACGAAAATAACAAAATAAATCAATGTAATTCAGGGTAAAAAATACGATACATTTTCGAGTTATCAAATGTGAATTTTGAGGGTTTTGGGGTTTTTGAAGGGTTTATGAGTTATCTATGATTTAGTGGTATTTTTGAAGATCGATGATGGATTATTAAGGGTTGAATTGATTTGGGTAAAAATAAGCCCTCGAGGCAAAACCCTCTTCGATGATATGTGGGATCTTGTGTGAGGGAGGGATTTATGGGGTTTATGGGAACCTTGGGAGTTTGTGAAGGTTTACGTGATTTTGAGTCAGAATAGTGAAATTAATCGACCTAATAGTTGTAGGTTTTGTGTCCTTAATGGCTATGATGCATTAGGAATATGTTCAAATTGTTTTTGGGTCATTTAGGGATGAAATCGCAGGTACTTTTGGAGTTGTGGTGCTACTGGTGCGTATCAGCGATTTGCTGTAATCGCAGGTTCGCAAAGCGAACCAATCCTTCGCACAGCGAATGTTTGCCTGGACTCGCAAAGCGAGTAGCGCAGCGAATGCACAATAACTGTGATGATTCTGGGATGATTTTCTGAGATGTGGTGTCGTGGGTTCGCACAGCGAATGTCCCAACGAATGTAGTGGCGATGAGAGTTAGAATGTGGGATGTTTTAGGATTTTGGGATTCGCTGGAGCTTCGCAAAGCGAAGGTCTCAGCGAAGGTGTTCGCACAGCGAACTCAACAGCGAACTGCTGCTGTTTTGTGAAATTTTGTTATGATGCTGTGATGTTCTGAGGTTTTGGTGCTGTGATATTTTTGATGTTTTACTATGATGTTATTGATGATATTGATGATGATGATTGTGATGTTTTGATGAATATATGATGACATGATAAACATGACGTTTTGGTGAATGATGATGCACATAATGATGTTTTGACGATGATGATTATTGACGTGGTGTATCATGTATTCATAGCATTTCTGTGACGATGTTTGGACTTCGGTCCAGTGATGATGATGTTAGACTTCGGTCTATTTGTGGCTTCCATCCCATTGTGTGGATGTGAAGTGGATTATGACGTGCTCTGGTTCTTGTACAGAATCGATCCTATTTGACGGGGATCTTTGGAGGGTGATGGCCTAAGTGTCCATCGATTATGACGATTGGTACCACATGCATGAGTCTTGTTGTGCATTGCATTTAAGTGGCATTTGTTGTGATTTATGATGACGTGTTTTGATGTTTGCTTTGTGATGACTCTGATGATGTTGTATATGATGATGACGCCATTTTTATGCATATCTTTTTTTATATTGATTATCATGAATTGTATTACTCACCCTTCCTGTTTGAATGTTGCCTTCATGTGGGTAATGTGCAGATGATCAGGATTAGCTGTGGACGCATTTTGAGGATTTTTGAAGTTATTTGCTTTTGGTCGACTTAGAGGGTCTTTGCTCTGATAGTGTAACATCGGGTTGGGGTCGTTGAGTCGAACCATGTTGAATTTTATTTGGCTGTTATTTTATTGATTATTTGGTGACTATGATTTATTTTAATAAACTCTTTTGTGGGATTTTTGTGGGTATGGTGATTCTGTTGCCCTTTGAAGGCATTTTGAGTTATTTTGAGGAAAACCCATTGTTTACGGTGTAAATGTTTTAATTTGATTTTATTGAGAAATGTGCACCCTTTGAGGTGAATTATGATTTATTATGATTTTAGGTAGAAAAGGGTGTTACAATGGTGAATATCATTGTACATTGCATTGGTGTTGTTGTTGCATGTCTTGTATGAATTATGCATCATGGTGTCTGGACGGTGGTCTGTTTTTGGGCTGACCTCAATCCTATGGAGAGGATTGAGTGTGAGTAGCTAATTCCTATGGTGATGGAACTAGTGAAGCGTTACCTATGGTGATGGTAACGATATTCTTGGTGAGCCTCGATCCCATTGTGACGGATCGAGTGCGAGTAGTTATTTCCTATTGTGATGGAATTAGTGAAGCGTTGCCTATGGTGATGGTGATGATTTTTGGTGGGCTCTGATCATATGATGGGGATCGGAGCGAGTGAATATGAGAGTTCGTTATTGGTACCACATGCATTGAGTTGTGAGTTGATCCTCTTTACATTTGCATACACGATGTATTATTATGTGTGGATTGTGTGAGGTGTGAATTGTGGATTGGGTGATTATGCATATGTTGATGGGGTGATTACATTTTATTATGAGTTTCTTTATATGATTGTGATTTCTCATCCTTTATGTTTGAATGATGCCTTTACATGGGCAACATGTATATAATCTACAATAAAGGTTTGGATGTGAGTGGAAGAGATTGTTGTTCTTATTGCTTTTATTGAGTCAGCGTCTACTCTGATATGTAACACTAGGAGAATGAAACACTTTTATGTTTATTTTATTTTATGGTGGAGATTGCTATGTTATTTTTGAAGTCTGTTATTCTTATAATTACTATGAGTTTTGATTATGTTTTGAAATATCAAAATAAACTGTTATTGACGCCTTTCCGCTGCTAAATAAATACTGAAGTTCAGACTTGTTGATTTTTGTTACTAGTATTATTATTAATAATAACTAGTGGGATACCCGTGGTTCCGCACGGGTGTGGACAACATTTGTTGATAAAAAAGAAATGACAACAAAAATTAAAAAGACACATAACAACTTGAAAATTAGTTTATATATTTTATTTGTTATTGTGTTAAAAAAAAGGTTATGTAATAGATTTTTTAAATAAATACATATGTGTATTTTTATTTGTTAGTATGCCACCTAAGTTGGTAAATATTTATATTGCATTTAATTTTATACAAGATGTTTTCATTTAATATAATTTCTGAATGGACAAAAATCATGTTTGTAAAAGAAGGGGGGAAGAAGTGAAACGTGCAGTCCAAGTAAAAAGAAATAAAAATTCATAATGAATAATTAAATTCAATATTGATGGAGGAATTTAGTAAATGGGAATAGAAGGTTATAACTTGTGCAAGTTTTGAGAGTCCAAACGTTAGGAAGACTCCATTCATAAACAACCCAAACGTTTGTAAACAGAAATCACATAAATTCCTTCATATGAAACATGTTGTTCATTTATCAAAAGCCAGTTACGTTGCTTCGTTAGCCAAAGTCTTTGGAAAAATGGGTACTGAAAAATCATCATCAAGTGGGACACGGTAAGTAACGACATGTTTTGCATGTTGTTTTCTAAGTTGAAATTGTTGATCGTTTACTGTACGGTGTGTTATGTTTTTTAGGCCAGGCGAAGCATGGTTGAAGGAGAAGAAGAGGATTGACGCTCAACTTCGAGAATGGTATGAGCAAGACGTAATGGCAAACGATATCAAAGGGAAGGGAAAACGTGCAGCGACCTTTCCTGCAAACATGGATTTATCTGAACTTATCCTGGCTGACCCAGATTGGGCGAAGAAGTTCGAAGAAGGTGGTGACATTGACGCAAGGTAACCCATCTGTATTTCATGTTGCATGTTAGAAAGACTTTATTATATATTAAATCTGGAGCGTACTATTAACATAATGTGATGTCTAGTTTTGTTATTGCATGCTAAAAGTAAAAAAGGTTGTTTAACAAAGGAAAGAAAGAAAGTAAGATATACATTCTGAAAATAAACCGTGTTAAGACGAAAAAGTATGAAACGTTGCACTGTAGTGGACTTGTAACTTTGAAAATATAGGAAGATGAAATGATATTATGTTATCTAAGAAAGTTGGTTGAAAGATAAATATGCAGTATGAAAATGTTTTGTAATCCCTGGTTTGTTACACGCAAATTTTAGAAAACCTTTCTAGTCAGATTGATTTATTACAAAATGAAAGAATTTGGGTAGTTTGGTTAAGTCAATTGGAATGCTAGACTGTTGTATTATAAATTCAGTTGATGTAAGTATAGAAAAGTATAGTATAAAGTTTAAAATGGGCGTTTGTTATAAGTAAGTTTGTATCCTAGGATATTATTCTGAAACCCATTAGTGAAGTGGTTATAGTGAAAAGGATATTCCAAACAGAGAAGTGTTTAAGCGCAATATGAATAGAAACTGAACAGAGTAGTTGTCGTATAACATTAGGTAGGAAAGGTGGAATACGAATGGGATTTTGCAGTTGTTTAAACACGATAAAGAATTGTCAAGTGTGGGTCAATATGGTGTGGTTGTTTGTTATAGTTATGGCCAGACCTTTAAGGAGCATAGGTTATATATGGCAACCTGACATATTTAATTGTTGTCTGATCGATTGAATTTTTCATTAGGATGAAACCTGGAACAAGAGACGGTGATGATGAAATGAAGAAGGAAACCGATAAGGAAACAACAGAAGCTGATGCAGGTGCGATGGGCATTGAGGTGGATGTTGATTTTGAAGAAGAGCAGGGTCGGTTGGAAGATGTCATGGAAAAAGATTCTGAATCTGAGTCGTTTGATGACCAGTATTACTGGAAAAGCAATAATCTGATTGAGTTTTATATCCGTTGCAGCATTTTCCGAAGCTGATTGTAGAGAAATGCCTCTACTATAACCAAAGGATAATCGATCTGATTAATTTTGACACGGGTACACTGTACGCAGCTGAGATTCACACTGCTAGGCGGAACAAAAGGGTTTCAGACTTGGAGAAATACATTGGTCGCAGCTGGTACGAGTATGCCAGGACAAAGAATTTAAAGACTGGAGACAAGCTTGGTTTCTGCATCACCACAAGACCGGATCGTCTTTTTGTTTTCAAGTTGCCTGGATGAAACGATTGCTTTTAAATATAAGGACTTGGCTTTATTTAGTGATATGGTGAAGTTGGCTAAAACACTATAACTATATTGTTAGTGGGATGAAGGAGATGGAACAGAGTTGATATGTTTTGAGCAGAAGAATTGTTATAATATATGAATCAAAGTTTACTTACTCTCTTGTTTTTAAGCCCATACTCAGAGTTATTTTTAGAAATGGAAATTGAATGTGTTTCTACATTAAATGCTAAATGTAAATGTTTTTATATTGTTCTATGAGGTCCTGTTGAAAACGCAAGAATTCATTACAGGCAGTGATTGCTTTAGGGGAAATAGTATGTGTTTTGCATTAGTCATGCAGCATGTTCCAGTTAGGTGTGCCTGGGCATTGAATTTTGTTAGGTATGAAGTATTATAATAGTGTAGCACATCGTCGCATTGTAATTTAAACGTTTAGTCTAAATGAAGTAGCAGAAAATGCAAAAAGTTGCAGTGGATGTTGAACAAATGTTATTTTGATTCATTTACATTTTTGTCAAACCAGTTTGATTTGTTGCTATATACAGGAGGTGAATTTGACTATAATATATGGGGTATGTTGCTATAATGTCCATTCATCCAGAAACCACTCAACATGAGGAAAGGTTATTATTCCCCGGCAATTATCCTTTTTGTAAGATTTAGTAATGGTTAGATAGAAGTAATAAAAAATATAGTTTGTAACACAGAGTTGAAATCACACTGCTAATTTTAATGTAAACAGCAGAAACATGAAATTAAGGTAACCTTGATACACATAACCCATCTAAATGCAAACACCAAGAAGTGTTACTTTATATCGCATCCGACAAAGTGTAATATTTATACTAACGTAAACCATATAAAAGCAGGCCAGATTGTTCATTGAAATACATAAATATCAGTTGTGCGGGTCTTGGAAACCGGGTGTGATTTGCAGACAGACTCCATCTCAAGCATCAAACAAAAAGAATGGTTTAGTGAAATAGAGATTTCCAAGCAGTTGAAGCCAAAACAATATGGCCACCTACAGCAGCTGCAATGGAGTGTTATCTGTACAATTCAAAAGTTGACAGAGCTATTGTTAAAGTATTCCAATAATAACACAATAATTAACGGTAATAAAGTATAATGTAAAATAGGATATGAATGTTAAACGACAAAATTTGTCAGAAATATGGACATAATTAGAGTATATAGGGACAGTTACCAAAGATAGTTAAAAACCTCCTTGTATACGACGTTGGATGTGGATGATTTAGCTATGTTGTGCTCGTTGTGTATCAATATTTTAATGTCATTCTTACTTGTTACCCGTGATATTACAACATAAAGCTGTCCATGACTGAAGAGATCTCTAGGGACATACAATCCAACCGAATCCAACAATTGCCCTTGTGATTTGTTGATTGTCATGGCATACGAAACAATGATAGGAATCTGTCGCCTGTTCAGTTTGAACGGCTAAGGTGATTGGGACGGTGACATATTCATTCTTGGTATGTAAATGACCTTTCCATGTGAGTTGCCTCCCATGATTTCAGCTTCAAGAACATGGTTGGCCATTTTCGTAACAATAAGTCTAGTCCCGTTGCACAAACCTTCTGATTGATCAATGTTTTGCATAAGCATTATAGGTGTCCCAATATTTAATCGAATGTGATGGTTGGGCAATCCAGAAGTCCTAAGTGAGCTGAGAAATTCTGGGCTAAGGACTTCAATAATGTTGTTGTCATGAATTTCCGATCGATCAACGGTATTTGAACTATAGTAATCTCTGGTAACCCCTATAAGAAGAAATTAATCCAATAAATAAGAATGGAAGATAAAAGTCAAAATGAAGTGTGAAATAATGAATACAAATAAAAAGTGAGGATGCATCAAATACGAATATGTGGCATCATATCAAGAATGTGATTATTAATTTGGTCGACCACTTCGATTGTAGAAGCCAGGATAGCCCGACTTTTCAAGTAATCATAACTTTTATAATTTTCCAAGAAAGAAGGATAGGTGCTTTCAACAATGGCGACAATGGGGTCATTAAAATCCATGATTAGCATATCGGACGGTATGTCAATATCAGTGTAGCCATCATTAGGTTCCTAAAGCTTACCTTCTCCGAGTTTCAAGAGCCATTCTGAAAATTCAGCTATATCATGATTTTCTTTATTAGTAAGACCTGCTTGCAGTCTCATGTTCTTTGTTAAAGTTAAGACTTCGCAAGAATCCCAAATATAGGAAGCTTTGATGGCCGAGTGCACAATATCAGATCGGCTTCCTCTAGGCACCACAGACAATATCTGCCGAAAATCTCCACCAAAAACCACAACCTTTCCCCTGAAAACTTGATCTGAATTGCTGTAATCACTCATTACATCCCGCAAAGTTTTATCAAGTGCTTTGAATGTAAATTTGCTAGCCATGGGTGCCTCGTCCCAAATAATCAATTTTGTTTGGCGCAGTAGTTCAGCGTGTTCATCACTGAAGTCCACTTTGCAAGTAGAATTCTCCATCGTAGGGACTGGAATTTTAAATTTGGAATGAGCGGTTCTTCCCCCGGGTAATAACAGAGCGACAATACCACTTGTTGCAACAGTAAGGACAATTTCATGTCTAGATCTCAATGCAGTTGCGAGAGTTCTCCACATATAAGTTTTGCCGGTACCGCCGTAGCCATGAAGGAAAAACACGCCCCCTTTCTGATTGTTTACCGCAAACATAATTTTGTCAAATATAATCCACTGTTCATCTGCCATGCATTGGACATCACGTGAATATGAAGGAAATATAATACAATTAAAATACATCCAGTATAATATAAATTGTCACACCTACCTGCAGTTTAGATGAGAGAAAAAGGAACTGATCTCGCATTGTGTCCACATTGTAACTTCTCTCATGATAGATAAGCATGTTTGCTAGCTGTTGGAGAACATAATCGTCTGGATAAGGGATCGGTTTGAACTCTTGAAGACTCCTGTGATTTGCTTACAGTAACGTTTCAATTTGTATCAGAGTCAGTTGTTGCAATTCATGGTCAATTAATTCCAAAGTTGTTAGTGCAGAAAACTAAGTGGAAATGCAGTCAGTTGGATGTTAGAAACAAACAGTTTCTCATACTTAAGTGTCAACTCATAATTAACAAATCAGATAATAAATATTGAAGGAAATACCAGGATTAAGTGCAACTTGTCTTTGGTTATGCAAAATTCCATCAGGGAATAACTCCCAAGTATTATTCCACATATGTGCGGGTCGTTTAATTGTTCCAGACAGTAGCATAATTACAAACAACTGCCTAAGAAATTGACCTGACCCCATTGGCTTGCATACTTAATTGCTCTGATGTATTCCATATCATCCTCGAGAAATCCCATGGCAAAACATGCTTCTCTAAAAGAGTCATATTGCCTTTCGCCAAACTTCCGAATATCTTCGTAACTTTGTGGCCCTTTGACAATGGTTAGCATCATGTGTAGATAAAAGATTTCTCCGGTTGTTGGAGGAACCCAGATCAAGCACCCTATTGTGAAACCTTTCTTACGTGGCTTCCAAGATCTCTTTAGTTTATCATAGACAAATTTGCTTATGAATTAGTCGTAAGTCAAATGCCTTGCCTCTTCAAAAAACTGGTTTGCAATTAACCATGAAGAGAACATTGACTCTGTGACACTTGCCTTTTCCAAAATATCTTCCATTCTAGCGAAATCAGTATAGTACAATACCTTTTCACCAATTAGATGGTAAAACATATGTTCTACCGCTGGCTTCCTTCCATGTATTTTGTATGAATAAATCCTCCAACATGCCTCAGACAATGAAACATACCTACAATCCAAGTATTCTTTGATTTCATTAACTCCGTCTTGGTTATTTGAAGATGAATGGACATTAGGAACAACATAAACGGTGATCCTGACATACCCTTTGTGGATATACTTGAAAAGGTACTTGATAGAAGTACTTTGATTACACCATTCCATATTCATGTGAGCCTCGTATTTTAATAGAAGCCTTGTGTTGTAGGGCACAACATGCCTATTGTCCAATGTGATGCCACTTTAACAATGTGATGTGTGTTGGAACTTCTTTTGTACACTGGATAACCGTCATGATCAACAATAGTCTCTTCAATGATTTTTTTGGGATAATAATTCGAACACCTTCTGTTCTTCATGCACGGTGATGAAAGCCATGATAAACCGCAAGGCACATGCATCATGTGTGACTTAACCAAGCTATACAACTTAGGATATAGAACAAGGTCGGGAATTTCAGTAGAGATGATTTTGTCAATGTCTGGTGATGTTGGGTACTTACATTGTGGGTGTAAGAAAATGAGTATGTGAGCGTGTGGCAATCCTCTGTTCTGGAATTCGATAATATACATGTCTGTGAAGTAGAAAAAATTTATAGGGTGTTGTATAGAAAAGCCAAAATAGATACTAACTAAGTGAAGAAGTAGAAAGTAAAACTTTTTCATGCTGCCACTTTTCCAAGCACACGCCTTTTGGTTAAGTCTAGCATAAGTTCATCAAATTTTATCTTGAAAACCTTGGAAACGACATCGGGGCGATCATGTGCCTTTAAGTTGTCTTTGGACAGATGACGTGTTATCTCAGGCTAATTCAGGTTGCAGGTAAAAGTTACAAATAAATCAGGAAAGTCGAGTGCGCTGGAAATAACCATTCCATCAAAGTAAAGCTGGTCCATATACCTTTTTCCACCTACAAAGATTGAAGGCAAAACTACTCTTCTACCGGCCTTAGAATGCTGTTCATTTCCACTGCTGTCACGCTGTTGATTTAGTTGCCTATATTTTCCAACACGTAATTTTGATTAATTCTTCCTCAACCAATTAAGTCGCTCAGTTTCCATCATTGTGTATCCATTAACCAAAAACTGTTGGAAAAGTCTTCTAGAATGGAGTAACATGTTTGCCTCATGTTGACACTGTTGCAGCCTGAAACATAACCAATCTTTTATGGTCTGACGGTTATGTCCGATAACAACCCTTTCATGTCGATATTTGTGGAGTATGTTGGGCCCGTACCCATCTTTCCCATATGGGAAAATAAGGGGGTATTGATATGAGAGATAAGCCGGATGAAACTCATTAATGCGTTGTAGCTGACCATCCCGATGGTGGACAATTATGTCTCTCTTTGGTGCCGAATCTATGTCTCTAACTATGAGTGCCATAACTTTTGAAACGGTAGGGGTATTATATACGCGGTTGTCCGTTGATCATTTAGATATTAGCCGAAGTTTCAAATCTTGATAGGCATTATTTCTTAACATGTCCCTTGCCATGCGAAAAGATTTTGCATGAGGATTATTTTCATCTAACATGATCTTGATGTTTTTTACTATTGACTCCGCCACATGTTTATTGTCCCTGAAATTGCCAAAATAATTGTATAAGTGAAAACCCAAGTGTAAAAAAACAAAGTTGATAATATTCGTTCTGCATGAATAGGGTAATACCTAAAACATTCTATCCTGTTGACCACCTCATTGTCGGTGTCAAAGATATAGAGCTGCGTATATTTAGGAGCATGACCCTGTTCAGGGATTAAACTTCTGATTCTGTGGCAAGTTTGACCATGCAGACGCAAAGTCGGCGGTCACATGCCTTTGGTACTCTTGGTGTCAAATTTCATCCCAGGTGATGTGAAAGAAAACATTGCATTGTAGGTACGAATGTGGTTTTAAAAATTCGTAGCTTCGGGAAGTGTTTGATCGAAGAGAAGTTTGTGTAAAATAGCAGGCAGTTGCTTCAGTAAAGGAAGCACAATTTTGCCACCCTTGCAACATACTTGGAACTTTGGAACAGTTGTGTTCCTCGACTTATCCTTACACTCCTGATACCACATAAAAGCACCACAATGCTGGCATTCCCAATCAAGCGAACCAATATCAAAATATACTGCATAAACGTAATATTCATTAAAATACAATACGGATAAATTAAGAAATGAAATAAATGTAATAACAACATAGCAACCATGATGATACCCTCATTGTGTGGTTTTCCTAAATGTAAAGATTATTGGCCTTGGTCTTCATTATTCTCATGATCAGAATCGAAGTCTAATTCAGAATGAGCAGAACCATCAGAGTCAGAGAAAGCTGCATTGAACAAATTGCTGTTTACAGGATTATGATCCGCGGGAATGGGATTAAATAGATGTTGCACTTGATTGTTACTTACAGGAGCTGTGACATCATTGAAAATGTTCAGTAGATTTGTTGGGTTTGGGAGTGGATATCTTGGTCTCTTACCCGCTTGTATTTCAAACCGGTGACGGTATGATGCTCCAGTATGGATTGTATTAGTAACATTTGTCGTAAGAGGGGTAGATTACGTGGGAAGGTTATTTGTTGTTGGAGTGACATGTTGAAGGGATTGTTGAGAAGGGTTAACATTTTCCTTTTTTTTTTTGCAGAGATGTCTATTCTTACTCATGAGAATTAATTTTCGCTTTTTCCTAGCAGTAGCTGCCATAATTCCATTGATTTTCTTAGAGGTGTCTTCCATTTCAAATTGTATGATATATGTGAAACTTCCTTCATAACAATATATTAAATAATGTTAACATATACACCATGTACATGTCCATAAGCATAATGCAGCAAATAAAATTATGGAGGTGTCATGCAATAGGTGGTCATTTAAAGATGTAACCGTGTTAGTGAAGAGATGAAACACATTACGAAAACCATGACGAATGAGAATAACATGCATTATTTGTAAAGATTGTTATGGTAGATGGAAGAATCGCAAACCTGACAGAAGCAGTGTAAATCAAGACGTGGACATAGCGGCTAGTTTCATACTACAAGTATGGAGTAAAATACAAATTGGTATGGTGTTAATACTCCATGACATATTTTGTGTTAACTGATGCAGTGTTTATTAGGTTAATAAGGATGAGCATGTTATGATAAAAATATTAAGATGGTTATGATATGAGGCAAAAGTAGCACATAATCTAATGCAAGCCTATTAGGTGGTAGCTGGTTTTGTGAAGACTCTAGTGGTAGGGGAAGATAAAAAGATTTATAGAAGAAAGCAAAATTAAATGCAGTAGTGATATTTTATTAAGTAAAGGTCTTGTAATAAGTTGTAGGTTGTATTGTATAATTTTAAATTGGCACTCCATCTAAAGGCCCAGTGAGAAAAAACATTATGTGGTTACAAAAAATTCTAGTTGATACCCAGTTCCCGAATAGACTTAAGAGTTAAAAGCTTCGTGTTAGAAAGAATGTTATGTTGTATATAGGATACATATTGATGTATTTTGTAAATAGTTTTAGAAGTTGGTAGTAAATATCTTCAACGTTTCCTGTCAAACCAAAGGTTTACCAGTATAGCTGCAATGCAAAATTATGTTTTGACTGACTGCCAAAGTGTAAGGGTTATGTGGTAGCCACCATTCACATGGGTACGTTTGTCTCATGGTAATATCCCGGTTATGAGGTAGCAGGTATTTCAACTTTGTTAATTAGAAAGTCACAGATGGTATTGAGAGTGGGAAAGCTTTTGAAGAAGATACAATAATTACGATATAAATAAGGCACAAAAAGCATAAATTTATGGTGTGAAACAAAACTTTTAATAATAGTACATACAATTAATGTCATAATATCTCCACAGCATTTTAACATTTAGCAGCATTACTATGTTGTTGGAAATACGATAAGTTCAAAATAAAATATGTTTACATAGTCAAAAAGTGGAACTATAGTCTATTTTTCTGTCTTAATGAGTTTCTTCTGTTTGGTTGAGGAGTGTTGAAGATCGGTGAAGTCGCTGGATTGCGTAGAATCATCTTAAACTTATGTAGCAACCCTCTTAGATGCCCCAATAGGTGTAACTTGTTCTCCGGTGTGGTGTGATTGGATTTCGAGATCCTAATAAAAATTTAATTATTGTCAGTAATCTAAAAATAAATGTTTAACTATAAACAGAAGGAGTTGATGTGTAACCGTGTTACGGCGACAAAACTCACCGCGACAACCTCCCATTCTTCAATTGGCAATGCCTCAGCAACATTTTCAGTAATCTGTTTAAAATCATGGATGATAACACGTAAATAAATAAACATAACCGGAAGTGAATGAAAATAGTTAGAGAAAACCACAATGAAAGACAATAAGACCTGAAGATAGCTATCTCCAATGGATGGTTCAGAGGGCGACTGAGGAAAGAAGCAAAAAATAAGAAACCGTTTGGTATAAGGAAATAATCCATACACATAAATGAAAAGTGCAGTGCGAAAAATCATACCAGCATTTCTTTGCATTGTCCCGATAGCTGTTTAACAACACTTTCATCCCGAAAAATAGACACAACGGATGCATTTTCCCAAGTTGGTTGCCATTTCACCTTAAAAGGCATTGCATACCAACCAGAGAATCAAGAGCTAACGGATACTCTAGTGGATCAGAAACTCCAGCCTAACATGATAACATAAACAGTTAATACGCTTAAGCACGGGTCAGAAAGAAGACATAGGAAATAAACAATGGGATCAGAAATACGGGACCTCGAGTAGGTTCTTCCGCATTTCATCTGCAGAAATTTTCAACAGTTGAATGCACTCATGGTCCCATAGAACAAACGTAGCACGAGTTCCCTCATTGACTACTTCAATCACAATTTTATACCTAAAATTCCAGAACTGCGGTTGTGTATAAGAATGAAAATTAACATGATATGTAAAGTTTTGATTGAGAAATCATTAGACCTGTAAATCTCAGTTTCAGTGTTGTGACCAGAACCACATATATAAGGTGGTTTATTTCCCTTAGCAACCCTTGGACACTCATGGCATGCCTGATAATACCAGCCTCTGTGGGACGCCTTCAGCTTGTCGGTTTTTGCCACTGTTATGCATTGTGTGATCTGCATGGACGCATACAAAGATTGAGATTAGAACATTTATTTGATGGATTGGTTGACAGATAAAGCGATAAGACAATGAGAAACATCAAGCAAAGTACAATTCATATGAAAAATTCTTACATCTTTAATTTCGAGGATGCGACAAATTGGAAGAACAACTGCCTTATACATGAACTTGTCATAAGGAGTGAACTGAGAGGTTCTAGTATTTTGTGACCAAATTTGAGAATGGGTTGTCAGAGTTTGACCTGATCCTTCGATGGAAAGGGTTTTTGGGATGCTACATTACAGTGCAAAATAAAAGTAAGAGACATTCTGCTTGGGGATATACAAAACAATAGAAATAGAATAGGGTGAAGACAAAGTATGAATATAATTTGTGTGATGATACCTTTTATGGAATTCCTTAATTTCAGACAATTCATCATTGATGTGGAGCTTTGTGACGTTGAAAGTGTTTGAAACACATAATGGATACTTCCCTACATTATTAACACATTATGTATCATCTTTATGGAGACTGTTGCAATTCATGATATAAGAGTAGATAGTCAAGAATTATGTTCATACCTTCCTCTTTAACTTTGGAAAATTGTAAGACGACTATATGGTAGGTCCAACAGACTGATTTCTCGTTTTCATGTAGTCATGGAACTACAATGCGTATCCCTCCCACAACGTACAATTAATTGTATTGTGACTGCATGCAGAAAAGTAAAATGTGTCAATACATTCAAATATAATGTATAAATATTTTCCTAAAGATCAGGTTCGTATATGAAGATACCCCAAGTCCTTCAACACTATATTGCACTGTTGTTTTTTGTTCCCAGATTGCAGTTGTGTGTATCCAATATCAGACACTATTCCTATTATGTCTGAAAAATACGAATAATGTATTAAATAGTATCCCAAAGTGAAGTTGTATATAACATTAACCGAAAAACCAAAAAAAAATACACGTACCTATTAACACATCTCTTTTCCATTTTCCAGATAATATATCAGCATAAGGGGTAAACTTTAGGATTTTGGGTCGTGCTTGTTTTGGTCACAGATTGATGTTCCACCGGTGAAAACCAAAATAAATTTGTGGTCGGATGGTTTGTAAACCAGCTCATTGAAGACAACTTGAAAGTTTGCAATACTATAAGTATTGTTCACATTTAAGAGAGAATCAAAAGCTTGCTTATACATTGTTGGTACCTTAACATGAATGTCGCATCCCTGAAATAAACATTAAAGAAAGTAAAAACCATAAACCAAATGTTGCGTGTAGAAAAAAACCAATATGAAACATGCAACAAAATAAACATACGAAGCAAAAGAGAGGTAACGAAGTTATGGTAGTACAACATGCATGCAAAGGTTAAGTAGTTTCAGATGATAAAAAAAATGCTAAATGACAACTACCAGAAGCTTCATTCGTACCATTTTGTCAACAATGCTCACCTCAAAGTGTTCCTTATTCCTTGTGACGACAGTCCATTTGTGATGTATTCTTACAGCAATCTTCCAGAGATCTTTGGAGTCGTTGATATCCTTCACCAGTTCAAAGGGCCTGGCCATTTTTGGAGTTGTAAACCCTAAAATGCAGTTTGTATTTTGTGGTAGATCAATGTTCCAGAATAAAGTTGAGAGACACATAGAATGCTAATGGTTAGCCACGAAAAATGTAAAGGTTAATGATGAAAATCATTAAATGAAGTGGCGTGAAGAAAAAGGATGACATGGGGAAAAACAAAAGCTTTGATAAGAGTATTTGGTGGCATGCAGCAAAGGTTCGGTTTCCCAGCAGAATAAGAGAAACATAATTTTTACTTTTTCACTTATAAAATTGATATTTAACCAAATAGGTCTTTTGTTTTGCTTCATAACACCAAAGAACGGTAACCAATGTAACAAAGGGTTGCTACTTTTAAACCATCTCACATTTTTGTTGTTTTTTTGTGATTAAAGACAACATTTGCCACTAATTTGCTGATGTGGACATAGTTTAGCAAATGTTAGTTTTGTAAAAACCAGAACAGTAAATTTTTCTATATTATAGATTTTTAAAAGTTGTATGTGTTACATATCATATCTTTTGAGTTGGTTGGTGTTAAAGTAGCATCCTAATTGTTGTTGGTTTGAAATTACTCTAATTTTATTTATAATTACGCGGAGAAAATTAGGGTGTTACATAGTGGTATCAGAGCAGGTTGGTCCATACAGCCAGGTTGTTTTATTATGTTTGTTCCCTAGTATGCGACATGTGTGTGAAAACATTGTAGATGCTTGTTTTGTTTTCCATTTGCAGGTAGGGAATGATACAAGTGGGGGAGAAGCACCTGCTTTTCTTGGACGTTCCAACTGTAGAGAGTATGGATATCATGTTGCTGCATGTGAGAGTGCAGTGTTGGCTATTTCAACTATTTTAAGAATCTTGTGCTTTTCCTAAACCCGAAGAGAGGTCGGATCCGAGGATGGTGTCAGTCATCAAAATGGTGTGATCCTTGAGGGAAGACTGTCAGGTGTTCTCATTGTTCGCTTCCTTGTGAGGGGAAGGCGATGTTTTGGCTAGAGATGAGCCAATGGTGTGTTGAGTATCCTGACGTGTTCCTAAGGATGGGGCCAGTTTGTCTTTAGTTAGAACTAGTTGATTTTATTCTTGGAACAGATTGGTTGGAGTTAAACCAAGTTTTTACCAATTGTTTTGATAAGTTGGTGTAGTGTGCCGCTGGTTGTAAGAGCTCAGGCGATGTCGAAGCTATGTTGTTCCTGACATTGAAGACGTTGTGGATTCGAGATTCCTATCTGCCGACCAAGTTGGGATGTCTTTATGGAGAACGATCAAGTATTGTTGATGTTGGTTTTTGGAGAGTAGTGAGCAATGTGACTGCTAGTGTTATGCCAGTGGTGTGTGATCCCTTATATTTTTCTTGAAATATATTTGCGACTTGCCTTTAGACCGTGAAGTCGAGTTCGATGAAGGTAGATATTTTTTCCATTCGCTACGCAAGTAGAAGGATTCTTGGAAGGTGAGGCTTGTGTGTTCGTGATGTTTTCATCCTTGTAAGTCAACAGTAAAATTGTAATGGTTGAATTGCCGGTAGTGCATGATTTTCCAGATGTGTGTTCGGATGATATTCTAGATGTGCCGCCAGAGAGAAAGGTGGAGTTTTCTATTGATCTTGTCCCCAGTACCAGGCCTTTTTCTATGGCACCATATAGGATGTCGGGATCGGTGTTAGCAGAGTTGAAAAAGCAATTAGAAGATTTTCTGGAAAAAAATTGTGAGACCAAGTGTGTCACCTTGGGGAGCTTTGGTGTTTCTAGTAAAGAAGAAAGATGGTAGTATAAGATTATGTGTGGATTACCGATAGTTGAATAAAGTAACAATCAAGAACAAATATCCAGTTCTAAGAATAGATGATTTGATGGACCAGCTGGTAGGTGCATGAGTTTTCAGCAAAATTGACTTAAGGTCGGGTTACCATCAGATTCTGGTGAAGGATGAGGATATTTAGGAGACAGCTTTTAGGACTTGGTATGAGAATTATGAATATTTGGTGATGTCGTTTGGCGTTTCTAATGCACATGGAGTGTTTATGTAATATATGAATCATATATTTCATACTTATCTTGATCAGTTCATAGTGGTTTTCATTGATGATATTCCGATTTATTCCAAGAAAGAAGAAGATCATGCTGAGCATTTGCTAATTGTGTTGCAAGTGTTGAAAGAGAGGAAGTTATATGCCAAGTTGTCAAAGTGTGAATTCTCGTTGCGAAAGGTTAGTTTTCTTGGACATGTTATTTAAGGTGATGGTATAGTTGTGGATCCGTCTAAAGTATATGCAATACTATAATGGGAGGCTCCTAAGTCGGTTATTGAGATTAGAAGATTTTTGGGCTTGGCTGGTTACTACCGCAGATTTACTGAAGGCTTTTCTAAGTTATCACTTTCGTTGATCCAGCTGACTTGTAAAGGTAAATCATTTGTGTGGGATGTCCATTGTGAGAGAAGTTTCATAGAGCTGAAGAAGAGATTGACTACGGCTCCAATTATTATTTTGCCTAAACCTAATGAGCTATTTGTACTGTATTATGATGCATTGATGACGGGTTTGGGTGGTGTGCTGATTCAAGATGGCAAGGTTGTGGCTTACGCTTCACGGTAACTAAGGGTTCATGAGAGAAACTATCCTATTCATAATTTAGAGTTGGTTGCAGTGGTGTTTGTGTTGAATATTTGAAGGCATTATCTTTATGGTTCCATATTTGAGGTATTCAATGATCACAAAAGTTTGAAGTACTTGTTTGATCAGAAAGAATTGAATATGAGGCAATGTAGATGGATATAATTTCTGAAGGATTATGACTTTGGCTTGAATTATCACCCTGATAAGGTTAATGTCGCGGTTGATGCTTTAAGTCAAAATTCGTTGCATATGTCTACTTTGATGGCTAGAGAGTTGGAACTTATTGAACAATTCAGAGATTTGAGTTTGATCTGTGAGTTAACACCGCAAAGTGTGATGTTGGGTATGTTGAAGATAAATAATGATTTTCTTAATAATATTAAAGAGAGTTAGAAGTTGGTTGTGAAGTTGGTGGATTTGATGGTTGGGGGTAATCAGGCTGAAGGGAATGATTTTAGAGTGGATGAGCAGGGTGTGTTGAGGTTCCGATGTAGAATTTTTATACCTAATATTCCTGAGTTGAAAAAGATGATTTTAAAGGAAAGTCATAAAATTAGCTTGAGTATCTACCCAGGAGCTAATAAGATGTATCAGGATTTGAAAAAGATATTTTGGTGGCCTGAGTTGAAGCGTGATGTGGCACAGTTTGTGTATGCGTGCTTGACTTGTCAAAAGTTGAAGGTTGAGCACCAGGAGCATGCAGGGTTGATGCAACCGTTAGACATTCCAGAGTGGAAATGGGATAACATTTCTATAGACTTTGTGACAGGATTAGCGAATACTCCTAGTGGACATGATGTTATTTGATTAGTAGACGATAGAAGAACGAAATTGACACATTTTATTCCGATTAAAACCAATTTTCCTTGCAGAAGTTTGCATAGATATACATCCGTGTAATTGTGAAGTTGCATGGAGTTCCATTGAGTATTGTTTCTGAAAGAGATCTGAGGTTTACATCCAGATTTTGGGAGATATTACAAGAAGATTTGGGTTCTAAACTGAGGGTGAGTTCTGCCTATCATCCATAGGCATATATGTTCAAACAGAGAGAACTATCCAGTCATTGGAGGATTTGTTGAAAGCTTATGTTCTTGAGGAAGGAGGTGTTTGGGATAGTCATTTATCGCTGATAGAGTTCACTTATAATAATAGTTTCCTAGCATTGAAATGTCTCCTTTTGAGGCCTTGTATGGTATGAGGTGTAGGACACCTTTGTGTTTGCATGAATCTGGTGAGAATGTAGTGCTTGGGCTTGAAATCGTCCAACAGACTAGTGAGAGGTGAAGTTGATCCGAGAGAAGATAAAAGCTTCGCAGAGTAAGTAGAAGAGTTACTGTGACAAGAGGATGAAGAATCTTGAGTTTCAAGAAGGAAACCAAGTATTCTTTAGAGTCACTCTAGTGACCGGTGTCGGACATGCTTTGAAATAAAGAAAGCTTACTCTTTGGTTTATTGGTCCGTATCATATTTCTGAGAGGGTTGAAGTGGTTGCTTATAGAGTGGCGTTGCCACCGAATCTTTCGAACTTTCATGATTTATTCCACGTCTCACAGCTTCGTAAGTATGCTCCAGATCCGTCTCATGTAATTCCAATGGATGATGTGCAAGTGAGGGATAATCTTACAGTTGAGGCCTTACCTGTGAGAATTGAAGACTGTGAATTGAAGAGGTTAAGAGGCAAAGAGATTGCTCTCGTGAAGGTAGTTGGGGAGGAGATGTGGAAGGGAACATGACGTGAGAGCTGGAAAGTGGGATGTGAGATTCGTATCCGGGGTTGTTCGTATCAGATAAATTTTCGAGGACGAAAATGTTCTAAGTGGGGGAAAGTTGTAACGCCCCGATTTATTTTTAATTCATTTTCATAAATAATTATGCGATTGTGTGTGTGTGTTTGGTTGTGATTTGTGGTGCTAGAGGAACCCTTATGTAAAGGCTAATAACCTTAGAAATGTTGAATTTAAGGTATTGGAGGTGCTTGAATAAAATTGTAGATATTTGGGGGGGGGGGGGGGGGGGGGGGGGGGAGAGTGTTATTATTATTATTATTTAAAATTAGGATTATTTAAATAAATTAATAGTAATAGTGATAATTAAATAATTATTTGTAATTATTATTATTGTTGTATTATATTAAATAAATATTTAGTGGATTAATATTTATTTTATTGAAATAAGAATTAAATTATAAATAATAATAATAGAATAAAAGAGTAAGAAAAGAGGGAATTGAGGGTTCAAAGTCAGAGTACGTGAAAAGTTGGAGAGAAGAGAATAGAGAAAGAGCTAGGACTTGAGGAAGAGGAAGAACTCCATTGTTGAAGAACCCTGCTAGGAATTACCATGTAAGGGTGAGATTTCCTTTCGTATAGGGTTTTGCATGATAACATGTGGGTGGGTGTATGTTTCTCTTTGATTGAAATTATTTCAATGCCATGAACCGTTTGAATTATGTGTTGATGCTATTGAAATTGTGTGTTGATGATGTTTGGATTGTGTGTTGGTTGAATGTTATGACGATGAGTTATTTGTGTTGTTGTGTGATGTTTGGAATCAAAGTAGGAACCCGCGTTATGAATTGATATGACAATTTTAGGGTTTTGGGATGCTTTGGAAACTGATTTTCGTGTAAAAATATAGCAGAAAACTGTTTCTGTCGCAGTGGTAACTGGTTACCACTTTTGGTAGGTTACACCTGAGACAACTTACAAACGTGAAAACTGGATTTTTTGGGGTGTAACCGGTTACCGATTTTGGTGTAACCGGTTACACTGGGAGGAAAAATTCAGAAAACTTTGAAAACTCATAACTTGAGTTTCGGGTGTCCGATTGAGGCGTCCTTCAAAGCAATGGGAAGATAACGCAATGAACTTTCTTTTAAAAATAGTTTCAGTACATGGAATTGATTTATATGTTGCATGATGGTGTTGGATGATGTGTGGTTTGCGTGTTGTAGTGTGAAACATGCATGAATATGATGTTGTTGCTTGCTATATTATTATATTACCGTTGTTGAATGTTTATAGCATGTGTATGGTGTATGGTGGCCAGCATTGGCATGGTACTGTGATTATGGTGAATATCATTGTACGTTGCATTGTTGTTGTTGTTGCATGTCTTGTATGAATCATGCATCATGGTGTTTTGACAGTGGTCAGTTTTTGGGTGGGCCTCAATCCAATGGTGGGGATTGGGTGTCAATAGCTAATTCCTATGGTGATGGAATTAGTGATGCATAACATATGGTAATGGTAATAATATTCTTTGTGGGTCTCGATCCCATTGTAACGGATCGGGTGTGAGTAGCTAATTCATATGGTGATGAAATTAGTGAAGCGTTGCCTATGGTGATGGTGACGATTTTTGGCGGGCTCTGATCCTATGATGGGGATCGGAGCGAGTGAACCTGAGAGTTCACTATTGGTACCATATGCATTGATTCGTGAGTTGAGCCCCTTTGCATTTGCATACATATTGTATTATTATGTGTGGATTGTGTGGGGTGTGAACTGTGGATTGGGTGATTGTACATATGTTGATGAGGTGCTTACATATTACTATGCATTTCTTTATATGATTGTGATTTCTCACCCCTTCTGTTTGAATAATGCTTTTACATGGGCACCGTGCAGATAATCCGCAGTAGAGGCTTCGATGTGAATGGAAGAGATTACTCTTTTTATTGCTTTTGTTGAGTTGGCGTCTGCTCTAATAAGTAACGCTGGGGGAATGAAACGCTTTTATGTTTATTTTATGGTGGAGATTGCTATGTTATTTCTGAAGTCTGTTATTCTTATAATTACTATGATTTTTTATTATGTTTTGAAATATCAAAATAAATTGTTATTGATGCCTTTCCGCTGCTAAATAAATACTGAAGTTCAGACTTGTTAATTTTTGCTACTAGTATTATTACTATTAATAATTTTTAAAAGTTGTATGTGTTACATATCATATCTTGTGAGTTGGTTGGTGTTAAAGTGGCATCCTAATTGTTGTTGGTTTGAAATTACTCTGATTTTATTTATAATTACGCGGCGTAAAATAGGGTGTTACAAAACTAAAGAGCATTGTTTTCAAACAATTATTATTTCAACAATGGGTGTTGTTAAAGTGGTTGTTGTTGGTGATATGGATGGTAATCAACGATAATCCGAGTGATAGTCATAGGTGGTAATCGATGATGGTTCGAGTGGGCACTTCCATTGGTCAGAATAATGGTCGTAACAATAATTGGTGGTAGTGACTAGTGGTTATCTACGGGGGGTCAAAGTGGTAGTCAATGGTACTAGTGGTCAGATTAGTGATGAGATTTGGATGGAGAGGTAACCAATTGTTAATGGATAGGTGGCCGGCAATGGTAGTAGTGATGACCTATAATGGCCAGATTATGGACTACATTAGTGATTAAAAGCTATGAAGCACCGACACCTCTGAAAGAATGGCGTGTCCGTGTCTGTGTCGGGCCCCGACACCTTCACCGACACTTGTAATTACCTTTAATTTATTCATTTTTTAATTTTTTAACGATATTGCCGTGTCGGTGTCAGTGTCGTATTTGAGGTGTCTGTGCTTCATAGATTAAAAGTGCATATAATAGTGGCTAGTTGTGGCTCGAGCGAGTGGTAGTTGATAGTGATCATAATACTAATTGGTGGTGGTCATAATGGTACTAAAAAGTGATATGTTTAATATCATAAATTAATAAAGTTGTGATTCTATGTAGTTTTAATAGTGGTTGGCCCAACTGGTGGTTTACGATAATTATATTGAATATCAGTAGACGGTGGTGGTTAAAGTGGGGGTTGGAGTGGCGACCTAAAGCCATGAGGTATGGCATCAATTCAAGAGAGTTTCTTAATACACCACCCAAGTTTCTTAGGCACCACGTGAAATTTCTTTTTTGCCCCCAATTTTCGGATGTGCACATCCGGATGCACCAATTTTTTAAAAAACGTTGATGTGTTCCGGATATGCATATCCGGAAACATTTCTGATGTGCACTTCCGGAAGGATTTCTTATTAATTCGCGCCAAACCTTCTTCCTCCCCCTCATTCTTCACTTTTTCATTTTTCAAACTCTCTCAAACTCTCAATTTTCAATCCCACAAATCTCGATTTTTTCCACTCGAGTTCGGCGCAGAGCAACTTCTACAATGATCAAGACACTCCAAATCCTCCGTATCTCATTTTAATTGGTAAGTTTTCAAATTTTAGAGTTTCGGAGTTATTTTCGAGTAATCGATTTAGAGTAGACATTTAGGTGTAGAAATTGTTAGGTTGTGTGAATAACATAGGTTAGAGACAATGTAGGTCTTGTTTTCTGCTTCAAACGGACGATCAGGGCATTAAAATGCCCTTTTGCATGGTACAGTAGCCATGGCTGCCATTTTGAACTTCAAAATACGTACCGAATGTGCAGATCCGGAAAGATTGTAACGTTAAATATTCTGAGTGCTTCCGGATGTGCACATCCGGAAATACCCAACGTTAAAAATTCTGTGTCCTTCCGGATGTGCACATCCGGAAGACACCCAACGTTAAATATTTTGCATATTTCTAGATGTGCACATCCGGAAGACACTTGTTTTTTTAGTTTGTATGTTTGTTTTTGTTTAATTATTTTTAAAAAATTCTAATTTATTTATTATGCTTTGCAGATTAGATGGCTGGAAGAGATGATCGTATCATACATGGACGGACAGCTCAGCACACATCTGTCCGACGTAAGCGGATGCACTCTACAGCCGAGGCTTCCAGCGCAGAGGGAGTTGGGGTAGCCCCTACAGCTGAGGGACATCCTACACCACATCCTATACCACAAGCATCCACATCACAGGTTCAGGCCACTTCCACATCACAGGTACATGCCACTCCCCCTTCAGCCGCGGATTCTACATCTCGGAGGCGTCCCGTTTCTACTGGCAGTTTATCAGGGTCCCAGCCCGCACGTAGGCGTCGTCGGGAGACTCCAGCTCCATCACCTGCTCCTACTTGTTCCCCTGTTCTTGTTCCTGTTCCAGAGGGTGATCACCCAGCACATGAGGGTGTTGACACCGATGACGATTTCGATGAGTTGGGCGGTTACCCCAGGGGACCGTCTGATATGTTCCTACCCGTGGGGTACTCTGAGCATACTTCCAGATTTGTCTGGCTAGGAGAGGTAACCTTTCTCGGTTTATTTATAGAATTGTTTACGTTGAAAATATTTTCATTTGTAACATTGTTTTATTTGGAAATTTTCAGGAGAAGGATTCCCAGAAGTTCTATAACCATGGGGGCAAGGTTATAGACATGCTTGAGATGCTGCCAGGGGATCAGTGGTTCACGTCTGCACTTGTTACCTCTAGTCTTGAAGGTCTGTCTATGATTGGGTATTCCCAGATCCTGTACGGTATGCTGATGGCCTTTGTTGAGAGATGGCACCCTAAGACATCCTCATCCCATCTACCGTACGGCGAGATCACGATGACACTCGACGACATCTCGTGCCTTTTACATCTACCGATCACGGGTACCCTTCTCCGTCACGGTAGGATGTCGAAGGTGGACACGATGGAGATGCTGATTGCAGAGTTTAAGGCTAGCCCAGATGAGGCACTTGAGGAGATGACCTATTTGAGGGGCGCACACGTCCGGTTCTCCTTTCTGATACGCTGATTTGGTGAGGAGCTTGACGATGCACGACAGGCAAAAGGGGATACAGCTGAGGTGGAGATCCACAGGCAGTGTGCCCTGAGATGTTACTACTTGTTTTTGCTCGGCACGCATGTGTTTGTGGACACCAACACCTATTATGTTGATGTCGTCTACCTCAGGTACCTTTTGGATCAGACAGAGATCCATACGTACAACTGGGGGGCGGCTGCGCTGGCATACACCTATGTTAGGCTCTCCGATGGTTGGCTCTGGGCATCCAAGATTGTGGCAGGCAACTGTACGTTATACGTGGTAACAATCTAATATTCTAAATGATTTTTTTATTTCTTTTCTTTTTATATTCATTATAATGTTTGACACCCATGTTATGTTTTCCATTTCAGGCGTGGATTTTACAGCACTTTCCCAACATTACTGGTTGGGGGGAGTGTCGACGGGTACACTGAGGATATGCCACGTGCTGCTGCATTTCTCCTGCTCAGAGAGAACCAGGTGCCCGACCTCTACAAAGTGTATCTTGATCGGATGGCTACTGAGGACATTTTGTATCACCCTAATGCCGATCACCGTGTGACGCGCCCGTTCAATGAGGTTTCGTTGTTCTCAGGATGGTTGGCATGCAGTTCGACCATTACTGCTCGATACCTGCCGGAGCGCATCTTGCGTCAGTTTGGTTACACGCAGACAATCCCCAAGATGCCTCATGAGTCTGCTCCTCTAGGCTTGACCCGCAGGCAGATAGATGAGATATATGCTGACTTCTAGTCCCACTTGGTACCAAAAGAGGCTCGGCCGACCAGAGCGGAGAGAGACTGGAGCGTTGTTGTCGGGTACATCGTGTGGTTCTACACCGTCTCACGCCCATGCATGGTGCCCACTGCTGAGGGATCGCCACCCAGACCTGTTCATCAGGAGATATTAGAGGAGCGACAGTCTCAGCTGAACCATACTCAGGATGTCCTACCTCGCTGTCGTCAAATAGAGCAGCTAGCGCGGCAGGCCATTGCGGGCGGTCACCTCCCTGAAGGCTCTGGTGCCAGACTTGTCGTGGATAGGATTATTGAGATTGCTCGGGGGGCACTTCAGTACCACAGACATTGAGCCAGGATTGCGGGTAGGGGCAGAGGAGCAGGGGAGCCAAGAGAGATCCTTCGCCATACGCAGTAATTTTTTGTTTGATGTATTCTATTTATATTACATGTATATACTGTATTTTGATAGAGGTTTATTATGTATATATATCATTTTATTTTATATATGGATATTGTCGAATGTATATTAAGTTGCGACGATATATTACCAACAAAACCAATTTAAAAAAAAAAAATAAAGTTCTGCTGTTTTCCGGATCTGCAGATCAGGAATGTTTCTGGATGTGCACTTCCAGAGCGCATCAGTGTTTTTTAAAAATTAGTGCGTCCAGATGTGCACATCCGGAATCAGGGGGCAAAACCAGAAATTCAGGTGGTGCCTAAGAAACATGGGTGGTGTGATAAGAAATTCTCCAATTCAATCTCATTTTAACCAACATGTTTAAGTCTTGAAATTTTTTTGATTTTAGGGAAAAAAACTATTTTGAAATTATTTTAACCAATATATTTAAGTTTTAAAATTAACTTTCAAAACCAAAAAAACATAAAACTCACAACCTTCTCCAAAATAAAATAATTAAGAAAATCAAGAGCTAAAACGTTTATTTTCTTCACTAAATTGCATTGAATTTTTTTATTTGATATGATGCACTACTTTTTCTTTCCTAATACTTAAAATTGATCGAATCCAAACCAAACATATTTATGTATATCTAGTGAATTTGGTGCTTTTTATTCATATTTTTATTCTAAATTTACAAAATAATATACCGCATGATAAGTTTTGTAGAAAAAGAACTAGTAAAAAAAGTATTGAGCATTATCCATTACATTTCATGCCTGACACACCTTGGCAAATTTTAAAAATATTCTTAGAATTCAGATTTTGAAATTCGGACGCACCAAATATCTCTTCAATCTCTCTTTAAAACAAGTCAAATCATAAATAAGTACACTCTTCGGTCACTATTATAAATAAATTTAATTTTTTGTGGTACATTTGACTATTAATGTATCTAGTTCATATATAGACTAGATACATTAATAGTCAAATGTACCACAAAAAATTAAATTTTCTTATAATAGTGACCAGATGGTGTATATGTTTAGATTTTGAAATCTAGATTAATAACTTCAAAAAATTGAAATTCGCGCACGTTTCAATAGGGCACCCTTGTTATCACATAACCAAACAAAAACAAAGTTAAAGAGTTTATCCGGATTTCAAAATTTATGTTCTACTTGGTTATCACAAAACCATAAACAATTTCAGGCAATGGATGAAGAATAAAATAACTTATAATAAATTTTTGTTGTGACATACATAAAATACATAACATACATAAATCTTTGTTAACCTAAATCTAACATGATATTTTATCATCAATAGATGGTTGAGGACATTTTAATAATTTTAAAATATCATTGGTCGATCTTGCAAGTGTCGCATCCACCTCGATTGGATCCTTGGTTGCGTAACAATAAAATATACTCCACATACACTTACATTTGCATCTGTCTTCAGCTCATTATGTTTCCAATATCACACTAGATTTGACAATTTCCTCGTCTTCACCCTTTATTTGTTTGGTCCTACCGCGGGTTTAAGTCTACCTTTAATATTTTTTGTCATATGATGCCTACAGGTTAAAACAAATGATGTAGGAAACAACTTTGCAAGCAAATTCATCGGTGTGATATCGCGATCGGTGAGAATCACTTGCGGCATATTTTCTTAGTCTTTCAACATAGTTCGACATACTTCCAAAACCCACATAACATTATTCTCTCTTTCACTTTCCAAAAATGCAAACCAACTGTAAAAGACATCTCTATAGAAATATCACCAACAATATCAAATAGTGGAAACATATATTTGTTGGTCTTATATGTTGAATCAATTATCAACACGATGGAAAATGTGTTGAACAACTCGATGGAATCGGAATTAGTCCAAAATATATCTTGAACAATATTTTCATCCTCACACACTATGTACCTAGATATATAATGTTCATCATCTAACAACTTCAACAGTTGTGATATTGCATATCTTGGACCCCTTATCACCTTGTTGCTTCGGGTGCGAACATCGTATATTTCCTTAATATTTGAGAAGCTTTTGGGTATTTTCCTTTTCAAATTGGATAATATGTGTTTTGGCTAAACCATGTTCAATGTCATGTCAGAAACAAATTCTTCTCTTCGGAATTCAAAAAACATATAATTGGATGACCGACTAACTTGTCACATAAAGCATGTTATGTATACCACAAATCACATTTGATCGTGAAGGCTGGACCAGATCCTGTAAAAGTGGGCCACCAAGTACGCCTGAGGTGCTGGTCGTATGGAGAGGAAGAGGGGGGTGTACCTGCAAGGCACTCCGACGCTCAAGTAAGAAAGGGTCAGAGAAAAGGGGCAAGTACAAAGTATTAGTTCGTAGGGTGAATATTGGATACCTGACCCTCTCAAGCGAGAGGGTTTATATAGAGCCACCAGCGCGTGGCCAACGGTCCTATTTTCGGGGCGAAATAACCATTTTCCCGAAGAATAGGTAACTACCCAAACTAGTCGTTATGTCGGGCAGGGTGCGCAAAACTAGCTGTTATGTCGGACATAGGCATAGTCACGGGCACCTGCCCATATCTGTTCGGGGAGTGGATGAGCCGTGCGTAACGGGCATCGTTTCCGGGGAGGCGCGATGCAGTCCCTGCCCGGTTGAAGGGGCAGAAAGGTAACTTTTGCCCCTTTGTAGATTGGACTTAGGCAGTTTGGGCCGCTTTGGAGTAGAAGTGGATTGGGCCGTGTCTGGCTATCGGTCCAATCCAGAACAGGAGCCCCCCAAGACATTGCTTCCGAGCACGGGAGTGATGACTTAAGGACAACTCGTTGCTCCGGGGAGCTAGCGTGAGGTCGTCGTTTGATGACGAGGAGGGCCGCCTCGGGGCGCCCGTGACTGGTGGTGTTCGTGACCTCTGGTGTCCGTGGCATTCATGACCGTGACCGTGTTGCCCGGTGTTCGAGGAGACTAACGGTTAGTTAGAATTGGAAACGTTGGGGCGCCATGTGTGCCTAGAGCTCCATGTAGCAGTTACTAGGCAATGATGGCTAGTTGATAGCCATCATGACCTATGAGCGCGTCTACTGCACGTGCCCCTTTGTATAAAAGGGGAAAATCCGTCTCATTTGGGACTTTTTCTCTCTGATTTCTCTTCGTCTCCTTCAGCATTCCTACCCATCACCGTCGTCTGCTACTCCGACCACCGCTCCAAGCTTCGAGCAACCACTTTTGTCTTCTTAAATCAAGTAAGTTCCCGATTATGTGCTTGTTTTAGCTCTTCTTGGATGGTCAATGGTAGATTGCATGCGGTTAAGGCTAGGTTAGAGGATGAAATAGATTAGTTTCCGGTGATTGTTGGTGGTGGATGGTGGTCGTGCCATTTTTCCACTTCTGACATGTCGCCGAATGTGTTAGTATGTTTTGGTGAGGAGGGCGGTTCACGACGTCGTTGCGACGGTGATGCTTGTGTAACCGTCGTGATTGTTCATCTTCTGAGTGGGTGATGAATTTTCCGGTCGAATATTCCCAGATTCCGGTGAAGTTTTGCGGTTTCTGGCGAAACTTCAAACGGAATCTGGGTATGAGTGCGGGGAAGCTCCTCGCTTGGGGATGATTTGCTCCGAGCATCTCCTCGCGGGGAAGTTTCAGTTTTTTTTCTGATGTTAGGGCATAGGCCGGGGACGTTGTCCTCAGCCCTCTGTGCGCCCTTTCACTTGACTAGCGGTGGAAAGGTGGATTTGATTTATTGTCGAATTCACTTTTCTTCTTTGCTTTTCAGGTGATCGACATGGCGACAGGACCAGATGGGGAAATTATCTTAGATTCGTCCGAGGAAGAAACAAGTTCTTCGGATAGTAGTAGTTCGACAGCTTCGAGTACCCCTAGTGAGGTCGGGGAGGAAGAGGAGTTGGAAGATATGGACGAGGACGCCGTCGAGGATTCCGTGGAGGAATGGGAGGTGGCCAAACCTGCTGAACATGTGTCTACTTTTGCAAAGTACTTGGGGGACGTCTTTACGGAGGTCGGCCCAGAGGGGGAGTGAAAGGTGCACTTCCCCTCTGAGGACGACCGGGTCTGCACGAATTACGGGGACTGCTTTGCAATGTATGAGTACGCATTCAAGGAGCTAGGTCTAAGGCTGTCGTTCACCGATTTTCAGCAGTCGGTGTTCGTGCACTTGAAGTTGGCCCCCACGCAACTACACCCTAACTCGTTGGCCTTCATCCGAGCGTTCGAGCTGGTGTGCGAGCATCTCACCATAGGGGCTACTCTCCCTCTATTTTTCACTGTCTTCCATCTTCAAAGGCAGCTGTCGGGGAGGAAGTATGGTTGGGTCTCTTTGAAGCAGCCTCGTAAATTATTTAAACCTTTTTCGGAGTCGATACGGACGTTTAAGGAGCGGTACTATGTTATCGAACCCGTGTCCGAAGCTGCCTAGGATAGTACATATGTCTGGGAGATCGAGGTTGATGAGGATGGAAATGACCTGCGCGATGAGACGGGGAAATTTATTGGGCGGAGAATCTACAAGTTCCCCGTCCATTGGACACCTGACCATTTTGCCAAGAGGCCCAGTGACTACGTTCTCCAACCGCACGAGCTACACGGGCAGGATGTTGTGGCGTACGAGGATTTGGTGTAGTACGTTAACTCATTCCGGCTTGCGGAATGCTGGACGAACAAGGGTAACCTGGTCTTCGAGGAGGACGGTAGTCAGAGGGTTGAGTACCGGTTTATTAACACCAAGGCACTCCTGGAGTGCAAGACTCCCGTGGAAGTCGAGAAGCTACTTGGTAGTCTTAGTTATTTAGATTTGTTCGCATTATTTCTTTTCCTCGTATCTAACGTGCTCGACTTTTGTTTGTGCAGGTGAGATGCCTCAGGCCCATGAGAGGGTTGTGAAGAATGGTCTTGCGAGGACCAAGGCCGGAGCAGTCCCTCTGAAGTCTCGATTCGCTGGTGCACGTGCTCCTACTCCAGTTCAGTTGCTGTGGGGACTTCTTCTTCTCCTACTCCCGCTCCCCGGGGATCTCCCCTGTCTTTGACCGGACGACCCAAGCGGCCAAGGGTTGCTGACGCTGTGGATCTCACTTGGGTACCAGAGAAAGGGAAGTTCGAGCTTCCTCTTGCATCCTTGATAGGAGATTCTTTGAGGGAAACTCTTTAGTCGTGCCTCGGGCGGAGTCTCTTCGTTTGGAAAGCATGGACCGCCCGAGCAAGAGGGCGTTGGTGGCTCAAGATGCTTTAGCTTTGGTTAGGATGCTGGAGATGGCATCCGTTTATGCTGAAGGGGACTCTGCAACTGAGTCCGAACTTAATGCTGCCCGGGCTGCCATGGCGTCCCTCAAAGAAGAAGTCAAGGGTGCAGACGATGCTCAGAAGAAGGCTGAGGAGGAGGTTGTCAGGTTGAAGAAGGAGAATTCTACGCTGGCGGCAGAGAAGAAAGCGGACGAGGAGTTGGTCCAGCAGCTGAGGGCGGTCAATGCCCCGGGCGAAGATGAGCCTGAAGATGTGAGGGATTTAAAGACAAGATCCGAGTTGGTCGCCCGTATGCTGATGGCCGAGGATGACAGTATTGCCGTCGCAGATGAATCCTTCAGAAACGTCGTGGCTCAACTGAGGGTGGTGAACCCTGAGCTTGACTTCTCTGTCGAGGGTACCCATTATCTGGCGTATGTTGAGGATGGCCGGATTGTTATGCCTGACGCCCTTCTGGGAGGAAATGCCGAGGATCAGCCCCCGGAGAGCCAGGGGCCTCAGCCCGAGCCTTCCGATCAGATGGACGCGTGAGGGGTTTGTCTTTTTGTTGTTGTAATTTGTCTGACCTTCGTGCCGCGTGATTGTTGTAATCTATTTGTGGGGCATGGCCCCCGTTTGATGTAATCCAGCACATCCGTGGTCCTAGTGGCCACTTATTATGTTTAAATTATATGCCCGGTCTTGGTGGCCGGTTCTGTTGTTTGCATGGTTTTACTTGCTTTTATTTTTTTCTAAGTGTTGTACTCATGATTGTTGTGAATGTATGTCTGCCCATGATAGGGAGTATTTGACTTATGTGAAGTTTTAGGGGATTGCTCGTTGTAGATGTGTTCGGCAGTGAGGGGTACTGGTCGAACGACTGGGGAATATCCTGGCGGGGTGCGGAGCTCAGGTCGCGTTTGAGGCCTGAGTTCGCGGCGTGAACATCCCATCGCGAGCTGGGGTTCTGCCAGTCATGGTACTTTGACGACGGCGATGCTCGATCAAGGACCGCCGTCAAGCAGTTACTCGGCTCGTTACTGAGCGGGGTTCTGCTTCATTGATATGTGACGCTTGTACCTAGGCATGCATAGTGGTCGGTAGCTGACGTTCGCGTCGTGACGGGTCGAACCGAGAATTAGGGCCTTAGCTATAGTATTATTTTAGCTTTTCGGTATTCCATGGTCGAGCAAGTTCTTCCCCGTTGGAATGTTCTAGGTAGTAGGCCCCATTCTCCATTTTTGCTCGGACGCGATAGGGTCCTTCCCAGTTGGCCGCTAGTTTGCCTTCGCGAGAGTCTTTGTGGTTTCTCCTTAGAACAAGGCTTCCCACGGCGAACTCTCATCGTATCACCTTGGCGTTGTGCCTGATGGTAATTTTTTTGTTTTAGTGAGGCTTCGCGGAGGGCTGCCCCAGTTCGAATTTCCTCGACGAGGTCGAGTTCTTCTCCTAATGATTCGTCATTCATCTCCTCGTCTAGGGGCGACTTTGTCCGCCTGAAGGGTACGTGAACTTCGACGGGGATTATAGCCTCGGTCTCGTATGCTAGACGGAAAGGTGTTTCCTCGGTTGTTGAGTGTGGAGTTGTGCGGTATGCCCACAACACGCTGTACAGTTCCTCGACCCAAGCCTTCTTTGTTTTGTCCAGCCTTCGTTTGAGGCCTCGAAGGATGACTCGGTTAACTGCTTCAGCCTTCATTTTGTCCAGCCTTCGTTTGAGGCCTCGACGGATGCGAAGTGCTGCTTCGTGCCCAGCTGGGCGACGAAGTCCTGAAACTTCCTGTCCGTGAATTGCGTCCCATTGTCCATCACTATCGCTTGGGGGATGCCGAAGCGTGCGAGGATGTTTCGTTTGTAGAAACGCAGTATGTTGAAGGCAGTTATTTTGGCTAGAGCCTCTGCTTCTATCCATTTTATGAAGTAGTCTACGCCCACTATTAGGTATTTGCTCTGATTCGATCCTACTACGAAGGGTCATAGGATGTCTAGGCCCCACCAGGCAAATGGCCATGGGGAGGACATTGCCTTGAGCTTGCTAGGTGGAGCCAGGTGCATGTCCTCATGCCATTGGCATTTATCTCATTTCTTCACGTGTTCTTTCGCGTCGTGTTGCATCGCCGGCCAGTAATATCCTACTCGGAGGGCCTTTGGTGCAAGGGACCTTCCACCGAGATGTTGGGCGTTGATGCCCTCGTGGATTTTGCGCAAGATGTGTGCGACTATTTCTTCCTCGACACATTTGAGCAGCGGAATCGAAAATCCTCGCCGGTAGAGTTTATCTTCGACCAAGACATAAGAGCAGGCTCTTCGCCTAACTATGCTAGCCTCTTTTGGGTCGGACGGAAGTTCGTCTATGGCGAGACAGTTGTAAACAGGGGTCATCCAGCAGTTGTTGTCGCCGACCACCTGCACGTCGAGGGTCGGGGAGTTCCTCTCGATACTGGGACGAGGAATTACTTCCTGTATGACGGATTTGTTTCTGCCTTTTTTCTTTGTGCTGGCTAGTTTGGATAGAACGTCTGCTCGCACGTTATGTTCGCGGGGAACATGTTTCACTTCTACTGTTGCGAACTTCGCCATTTCCTTCTTGACCAAGGCTAAGTATTCGGTCAGGTTGTCATTTTTGGCTTGATATTCTCCTCGGACCTGAAGGGCCACAAGTTGTGAATCTGTACAAATGACGACTTCTTCTGCGCCCAGGTCCTCGGCTAGGCGTAACCCAGCGAGGAAGACCTCGTATTCAGCTTGGTTGTTCGAGGTTAGGAAGGATAGGGTGAGTGATACTTCGACGATGATTCCTTCGTTGCTTTCCAGTATGATGCCCGCGCCGCTCCCTGCCGAGCTTAAGGCACCGTCCACAAAAATGGTCCATTTGCGCGCTTTGCTCGCGGGGGAGTCTGCGAATGTCATTTCTGCGACGAAGTCAGCCAGAGCCTGGGCTTTGAGAGCTTTCCTGACTTCATATCGGATGTCAAATTTGGATAGTTCAAGCGACCATTTGAGCATCCGATCGGCCATGTCTGGTCGTCCCAGTAGCTGTTTTATGGGTTGATCTGTTCGAACCACGATCGTGTGGGCCAGGAAGTAGTGTCTTAATCTTCTGGCTGCGTTGATGAGGGCCAGAGCCACTTTCTCTATCTATTGGTATCTTAACTCTAATCCTTATAGCACTTTGCTCGTGAAATATATGGGCTTCTGTCCGTCAGGAGTCTCGCGGATGAGAGCTGCGCTCACTGCTTCAACTGCTACGGCGAGGTATAGGTACAACGTTTCGCCATTTTCTGGGCGAGAGAGGACTGGTGGCTCCGAGAGTGCCCATTTCAGATGGAGAAGAGCCTTGTCACACTCCTCGGTCCATTCGAACGCTGCCTCCTTGCGGAGGAGTTTGAAGAATGGTAGGGCGTGTTGGGCAGATTTGGCCACGAAACGAGATAGTGACACGAGCATCCCGTTCAGGGACTGGATTGATTTCTTTGACTTGGGAGTTTGAAACTCAGAGAATGCTCGGCATTTATCGGGATTGGCCTCGATTCCCCGCTCTGTTAGGTAGAAGCCGAGAAACTTTCTTGCCCGGACACCGAACGTGCACTTCTCCGGGTTGAAACGCATTTTGTATTTTCTGGCCTGTTCGAAGACCTTCCTTAAATGGGCAGTGTGATCGGCCTCCTCGTGGGATTTTACGATCATGTCGTCCATGTAGACTTCGAGCATGTCGCCTATCTCTCCCCGGAAGACCTTGTTCATCATTCTTTGATAGGTCGCTCCGGCGTTCTTCAGGCCGAAGGGCATTACGTTGTAGTAATAGTTGCCTGATTCGGTCATGAAGGTCGTGTATTTTTTGTCGGCCATTGCCATTGGAATTTGATTATAGCCTGAGTAGGCGTCCATGAACAATAAAAGTTTAAAACCGGCAGAATTATCAACAAGTTTATCAATATTAGGGAGGGGTAGGCATCCTTCGGGCATGCCTTATTGAGATCGGTGTAATCAATGCACATTAGCCATTTTCCATTAGATTTTTTAACGAGTACAACGTTGGACAACCAAGTGGTGTACTTGGCCTCCGAGATGAATTTGGCCTCGAGGAGGCCCTTTGTAACGCCCCAGTTTTAGTTATTTTTATTTAATTGAGTCTTTTTTATTATTTTATTATTATATTATTTTATTTCTGACTTTTGTTTGAAAATATATTATTTTTCGTCGAGATTATATTTTATCGCGTTTTGGGAGCGTTTGCGAGATATTTGAGTGTAGGGGTATTTTGGTCTTTTGGTGGGGTAGATATTATATTTTTCCATATAATAGAATAGAAAGAGAGAAAAATAGAAAGGAAAGAAAAAGAAGAGAAGAAAAAGAGAAGGAAAGAAAAGAGAAAGAAAAGGAGAAAGAGAGAAAATTTGGAAAATCTAAGAACCGATTCAACCGACTTTTCTAAACAGGATTTAATTGGGTAAGGGTGCGAAACTCGATTATACTATGCTTATGTATGATTATGTATGTGTGTATTGGATTGTTTGTTGTGTTTTCATAGTTTTTGATTTTAGGTCGATAGAGAGAAATCGATGTTTTCGCGGTTGGAAATCGATGTAAGTGCGGTAGAATACTTGTTACCATGATTAGACTAGGTTCTGATTGTTATATGTTGGTTTGGAAATGTTTTGGTTGAGAAAATATCATTTTGGGTTGTGTAACAGCGCTGCTGGGATTTCTGGTTTTCGTAGGTTCGCACTGCGAATCCCCTAGCGAAGGGGAAAGCGAGCATTCGCTGGCAATTCCCACTGCGAAGGTGGGGGCGAGCATTCGTCAGAGGTTCGCACTGTGAACGTTGGGAATTTTATAGGCTATTTTCAGTTCTGACTTGGTTCGCTGGGATATTCGCACTGCGAATGAAGAAGCGAAGGACTCGCTAGGAGCTTCGCAATGCGAATGTGACAGTTTTTCCCAATTTGTTTCTTTATAACTTTCGATCCGTGAGTCGGTTTGAGGCGTGATTTGGTGCGTTGGAAAGCTTTTGGCACGTTCTTTCTTATATTAATAGTTTCAAGATTGTTAGCCGATTTAATTATGTCGAGAATTTGGAATGTGTTATTGTTGGCTTTTATTGTTTTAATGATGTGCATTTGACGTGTTATTATGCAATATGCGTGTGATATGTACTGTACGACTGGTGTGATGTTATGTGATGTGAATGTATGTGTTTGGATGGTGTAATGATGGTTTGTGGCCGTATGGTAAATAAATGCATTGTTTTGGGCCTGAATTACAAAGCATGATTTTTGTTGATTGAGATGGTTGCATATATGTGTGCATTTGAATGTCATGAGTCATTGTATGCCAAGCATCATGATGTGCATTCTTGTGATGTTGTGTACCCTAGTGGGTGTGAGCAACGAATCGATTCCAGAAGGAATCTGCTATAACATCGTGCGCCTTAAAAATAAGAGGACTTAAAGCGATCGGATGGGATCGTGCGCCTTAAAAATAAGAGGACTTAAACTGATGATTATAGACGATCGTACGCCTTATACAAAGAGGACTTAAAGCGATCGGATTGTGCGCCTTATACAAAGAGGACTTTAAGCGATCCATAAACGTCGTGCGCCTTATACCAAGAGGACTTAAAGCGACGGGGAACATCGTATGCCCGACGGGGAGTTACACTAAGTAACGAGCGATGGTTCCAATAGTTCCTGAGTGAACTGGTGTTGAGAAATGATGGATGGATGGTACCGCATGTGCATATGCATAGAGTCGTTGTGTCAGTCTCTTTGCATTTGCATAACTCATGAATGGTTGTGATGGTGTGTGGAATTGTAAATGAAATCGATGAGTGGATTTATGAATATACGTGTTGGTGATAATTGATTTGTGTATGATTGATATGCTTTTGTGACCGATATGTGAGAAAAGTCATTGTGTTGGTTTGTAATTGGATTATGTCGTATAATGTGGTGAGAATATTATGTTTGTGTAATTGTGTGTTATTATATTATTATATGCAATTATATCATGATTGTGTTTCTCACCCTTCTGTTGTTTTATAATGCTCTATGAGGCATTGCAGATTAGATTGCTGGAGGTCTTTTTGTGAAGCTTAGGTCTTCATTCTTTTGTCGGTCGGCTCTGATATGTAGCACCGGGTAGTCAGGGTGATCGAGTGTGATTATTTTGTATTATGTATATGTATCTTTTGGATTATATATGTATGATATTGAATATGACAGGCAAACTTTATATATATATATATATATATATATATATATATATGAGATTCAGTTACGGATCTTCCGCTTTTATTCTGTAATTGAATTGTGGGTTGTAGGAACTTAGTTCCTTTGTTTTGTGCTACCTGAATTGTTGCATCTCTATATGAGCATGTTGTTGTATGTTTGTTTCAAATTGATGTGACCCCTCGGTCTATGCCGTGAATTTTAATTATACTCTGATTAATTGTTATCGCTTTAATAGCTTGGGGGTGTAGAAGGGGGTGTTACACCCTTTAAAGCTTTTTCAGCAGCCTCCATTTTCTCCGGGGGCTGCTTTATCCTACGTTGTGCTACGGCCTTGACGGCCGGGTCAATTGTCAGCTGGTGGCAGGCGACGGATGGTTCCAAGTCGGGCATCTCGGCGGCGCTCCAGGCGAAGAGGTCGGCATTCTCACGGAGGTATGTTTTGAGCTGCTTCCTCGCAATGTCGGGCAGATCTGCTCCAATCTTCACTCCCCTCTGAGGGTCATCGCCGAACAGAACGATCTCGGAGTTGCCATCCGGGATTGGGCGCATCGGATGGGTGCTGCCGCTGGACGACGTATATGAGTTGGCTGAAGCTTCTCGTTCTTCCTGTTGGTCTTCTTCGGGGAAGCGACTGTCGAGATCGATGGAGTCGACCTGGGACAGAGGCATGGCTTCCTCGGAGCTGCTTGGCAATGCTGGCTTGCTCGATGTCTTTGGCTTGGACGCAATGGCGTTGAGCCCCTTTGTTGCTGCTTCGAAACACAATCGCGCAACCTCGATATCACCATGGAGGGTAGCGACCATCCCTTTTGAAGTGTAATACATCATCTTGAGGTGGTCCGCTGAAGGCACTGCTACCAACTCGGCCAGGGTTGGTCTTCCGAATATGCATTGGTAAAGCGACAGGCAGTCGATAACCAGAAATTATACCTTGACGGATCTGGCCGTCTCAGCTGATCCGAAGGTTACGATCAGTTTGACGTATCCCCAAGGCTTGGTCACTGATCCATTGAACCCGTACACTACGCCAAACAAGACATTATACAGTGCTTTTTTAGGCCTTAGATAGCGCTTAAAAGCGATGCCTAAGGTAGCGCTGGCGTAGGTAAAGACAGCGCTTTTTATTTACAAAAAAATGCTCTCTAAAGTATACATTAGAGGGCGCTTTTTCAATAAAAAGCGCTGTCTAAGGCCCCCTTTAGACAGCGTTTTTTAAAGCGCTGTCTAAAGTATGCCTATAATTTTAATTATCAATTTTTTATACCTTTAGAGGGCGCTTTTTCAAGAAAAAGCGCTGTCTAAAGGCCCCCTTTAGACAGTGCTTTAAAAAGCACTGTCTAATGTAATTTTTTCTATACCTTTAGAGGGCGCTTTTTAGGAAAAGCGCTTTCTAAAGGCCCCCTTTAGACAGCACTTTTAAAAGCGTTGTCTAATATATGCCTATAATTTTAGTTATGAATTTTTCTATACCTTTAGAGGGCGCTTTTTAGGAAAGCGCTTTCTGTTGTGAACTATAGACAACGTTTTTTCTAGAAAACGCTGTCTTTTCTCTACGTATAATTTTAATGGTTTTTTTTAAAAATCCCATTTTAACCATTTTTTTATGCAGAAACCTGTATAATTCAAGTCATTTCAATAAACCTGTATATTTCACATTTCCATTAACAATTTCTAGTATGGTTCATTAACCATTTCCACTAATCCCATAAATCACATAAACCACATAAACCATTTCCATTATAATTCAAGTCATTTACATTAACCATTCACAAAACTATACAATTACATTCCAAAATCACATAAATAATATAAACCATTCACAAAACTATACAATCCCGTAAAATAAACCATTCACAAAACTATACATTCACATAATCCCATTATCCTATACCTTATATGACTTTTTTTCCAATAAGGTATTTGCACAATTCCTCCTTAATTTCTTGCAATTTATCCTTCGTGTAATGAGAACACGCGTATTCATCAAAGTACTACATAACAAAACAAAATATGCATGATTTAGTTAAAAATAATAAATTATATGACATATCCGATAAATATTAAAATAAATCCTAAGTTATAAATCCATGCATACCGTAATAGGAATCTCTAATCGATCCATTTGAAGGATTTGTCTCATAAACCTCAAACGAAATACCCGCAGTCTATGCCATTACGCTGACGAGGGCACTACACATAGACAAACAAATAAGAATTAATATATAGTTGTTTTGTGTTATCAAGTAGCATCACTAATAAGCAACATTGTGAAAATTAATATACCTTTTGAGCTTCATTTTCATCATGTGTCTCGTGTGTGTCGTCATGGTCACTAGCCATTTCACCTGTAAGAAAGAAAAAAATAAAAATTAAATGACAAATATAAAAATCCATAATCCATAATCCATTGAATGATATAAGCTATATATAACATGACAACTAATTAATATTATTGAATGATATAAGCTATAATTTTATAACTAGTATCTTTTTCACTAACGTCTCTTTCTTTTCTTGGTTGGAATATGTTCTACCCATCTCTTAACAACACGGACGATTGGATTGATCCAAATACCCTCATTATGATCATTTCTTGTATATGATTCATTCGCTATAATATTTTCATCTTGATCATTTCTAGTAAATGATTCAATATCAACATCAATATCACCTTGATCTCCAAAGTTTTCATCAATTACTTTGTTAGATAAAAGCACTATAGACCGTTTTGTACTTGTCGGATCAGTGACATAGAACACTTGTTTAGCTTGAGAGGCTAGAATAAATGGCTCATCTTTGTACCCGACTTTCACACTTTGATCACAAATAACTCCTATATATAGCAAATTCAATAAGTTAGTAACTCCATCATATCAGTTCATTCAAGGCACTACTAATTACAGTGGCGAGAGAGAACAACTAATTACCTTTAGAGATGTAAACAACTTCTAGACCCACACAGTGTCCAGATAGGTTAGAATTACCAAGATCCCCCTGTACACGTATCATAAAATGAAATATCATTAATTGACCAATTATGAGTCATAACTTGATAAGTGGCAATATGTAATCACAAACAAGCAACATACTTAAGAGCAAGCATACTTAAACAAGTAACCAAGCATTAGAGCAATTCATCCTAAACCTAACAAGATTCAAATCTAAGCAATACATAAACAAGTAAACATGCATCAACTTAAACAAGTAACATTCATACGATAACCTAAATCTATCAAGAATCAAGTTTAAATCATACTTAAACAAGTAATCATCATATCACAAAGATAACCATCAAAGCAATTATTGAGCAAGATAAACACCTCATGCAAAGACAAATATCATACTTTCTTTGACCATGCAATACAATAACTATCATAACTCCACTTTCATGGCTCTATATATCATAACTCCATCAATACAATAACTATCAATATTACAATAACTATCATACTTTCTTTAATCTAGAATATAGAAACAACAACTAATGAAAATAGAAACAACATGTTCAATATTAGTCATTCTGAAATCTGAATCTTTCACTTCTCATCTCCTTACCTCTCTTCAAAGCTTTGGAATAACTCTTTCAAAGAAAAATACAAGTATTTCTTCAAAGCTTAAACATACTAAGAGTTGGTGTTTTTGCTTTTATAATTGATATAAATGTAAACTGTTCGATTAAATGTCTCATAGAAACAAGATTTAAGAAAGACCTTTTACTTTATTGTTATACTTTTTTATAATTCGTTATGCTTTTTAATTCTCTTTGTCATACATATGCTTTCTTTCTTTGTTATGTTATGGACTGATTGAAAAGTATTTGTCATAAAGCTGTTGGAATGTTTTTATTAGTTTACTTTTGTATTTTTGTGCTTGGGTAAGGATAATAAATTTTTGTATAGGTAAAGCGTGAATATTTTTCAGATTGGCTCATAAGCACGAAGGGGAGCAAGGTTTCACCTTGTTTTCTTAAATGAAAACAAGAATGAAAACAAGAATGAAAACAGAATGAGAACAAGAATGAAAATCGTACCTCTTCTTCATTTCGTCTTCTTCTTCACGAAAGCAATGGCGAATGAACAACCAAAATGACGGAAAAAAGTGAATGACGACAATGACGAATGAACGACGGCAATGGCGAATGAACGACGACAATGACGAATGAACGACGGCAATGGAACGAACGGTCGAGAGAAGAACGATAGCAAGGGTTTCAGTAGAGAAGAACGGTCGAGAGAAGAAAATGAAAAGAAGTGTCTGAAAATGATTAGAAATTGTTTTATATTTTAATTCATAAATGACCTTAGAGGGCGCTTTAAAAAGCGCTTTCTTAAGTGTTACCTATAAGAGCGTTTTCCTCAGAAAGCGCTTTCTAAGGTGGGGAGAATTTAAAACCTATAGCAGCGCTTTCTGAAAGCGTTTTCTAAGGTTAACCTTTAGACAGCGCTTTTTTAAAGCGCTTTCTAAAGTAATACCTATAGCAGCACTTTTCAAAAAGCGCTTTCTAAGGTGGCTTCCATTTTGGGCATTTAATAGCGCTTTTAAAAAGCGCTTTCTAAAGGCTGTCTTTTACAACGCTTTTTTTAAGCGAAATTTTTTAAAGACTTATAGCAGCGCTTTGTCCAAAAAGCGCTGTCTTTTTTGTGCTGTCTTTGTCCAATTTTGGCGTAGTGAAATCAGACCCTACGTAGGGAGTAAGGTGTGATTCCTCCAGCTGAAGTGTTGAAAACAGCTGGGAGTACATGATGTCGACCGAGCTGCCCTGGTCGACGAGGATTCTGCCAACATCGAAGTTCGCCATTCAGGTTCTGGCGAGCAAAGGTATGCTCGAGTTTGGAGATCCCCCGAGGAGCTCTTCCCGGTAGAAGGAGATGGGGATAGAGCCCTTCTGGGCCTGATCGAGCGTGGTCACCTTATTAGAGCTTGTGTTGATCAGATGCTCGAATTTTTGTTTCACGGAGCCCACCGTGACTTTGTTGAAGCCCCCGTCGGAGATAACCATGGCGGAGGGAAACATCTCCCACAGGTTATGGGCTGCGAAATGAGCAGGGGCGCTGAGCCCGTCCGGGACGTAGAAGTCCTCTGGTCGCGATATGGACATAGCGACCTGGATGTTGGCTTCTTCTGAAGAGGGTACTTCCTCCTCTATCTTCTTGGACTCCTGGGCGTCCTACCGAGGAGTGTCCTTCTTCTTCACGAACTGTTTCAGGTGGCCGTCCCTGATCAGTATCTCAATAGCATCCTTCAGATGGATGTAGTCTTCAGTAGTGTGGCTGTGACTCTTGTGGAAACGGAAGTATTTTGATTTATCCGCGTTGGGTCTGGCCAGCAGTTGTTTGGGGAAGCGGACCCCTGCCTGCTTGAATTCGGAATTCGCACATTCGGACAATATCTTCTCCTTGGAGACGGTCAGGGGGGTATAGTCGTGGAATCGCCTGGAGGGCCCCTTGTTGTCACGGGAGTCACGAGGGCGGTCCTCACGCCCCCGTTCGCCTCGACGAGATGTTGAGGCTTCCTCGCCTCTGGAGGTCTGAGCGTTTTCCTAATGGCGTGATGCTCGGATGTTGCTGGCCGCAACCTTCTCTTTGTACTGAAATTGTGATTGGGCTTTGAGGAGGAGGGCATCGAGGTTCCTCGGCGGTGCGAGACCGACGGCTTTAGAGAACTCGGAGCCCGGGCGGAGCCCTTGCTCGAGCAGAAACTTTTTCATCTTGTCCGTTGTAGGGACATGTATTGCTTCTTTGTTGAACCTCTCGATATATGCGCGGAGAGGTTCGTCTTTTCCTTGGATTATGGCTCCCAGGGGAGGCCTCAGTCTTGGGGTGACGGCGAGAAGCTGTGAAATGTCGCGAGAACATTCTGCCCAGTTGCCTCCATTAGGTAATGGATTCTTCGGGCAGTTGCTTGTACCAAGTCATTGCCCCTTTCCGGAGCATGGTCGGAAATGGTCGGCACTTGATGGAGCCCCGTACGCCACGGTAGTCCAATAGCGCATCGATGTTCTCGATGTGTTCGTCGGGGTCAGTAGTCCCGTCGTACGTGACCAGTGACGGGGGCTTCTCCAGGCCCTTAGGGAGACGGGTAGCCAAGATTTCCTGGGACAATGGGCCGCGAGGCTCATCGTCGCTGCTAGAACTGGTGAATGACGGGGACTGAAGGGTACGCTCGCGGCGGCGGTTCTTTCGGGGAGAAGGAGAGCGGTTCCTTTGAGGGGAAGGTGAGCGGTTCATTCGGGGAGACGGTGAACGGGCCCGGCCTTTAGACTTGACCGGGGGAGACTGCTCGTTCCTTCGAGTCCTCTTGTGGCCGGGAGAGTGCTGGTCACGCGGGGAAACCTGGTCACGCTTTCGGGTGACGCGAGGGTCAGGCTCTTGGCGCAGTCTCCGGCCAATATCTCTTCGGGGCTGCGGGCTCCTTGATTGTCGCTGGTTCCTCCGCGGAGGAGGGGATCTTGGACGGCTGGACTTCCAACGCCCCGATCCTCTCGTTCTGCTGCAAGATCAGGGTGTTGGTTTTGCTGATCACCTCCAGGAGGGCTGCCACGGCCGGGTCGGCGTTGGGCGGAACAGGAATGGACTAGACGTCCAGCGAAGGCTGATCGTTGTTGCGGTCAGCAGGGGTGGGGGAAGGAGAAGCAGTGGCTCCGTCCCTCAGAAAACGGGCATCTCGGAGAAGAGATGATGGGCCGTCAACGTCAGTCTTGTTGACGGGGGGACAACGGTTTGGAGAACACCTTTGGCGCGATCTTGAGAGGCCATGATGATGATCTTGAAATTTGCTTTGATCTTCGATTTTTGGGGAAAGAAAGATGGGGAAAACAACGGTTCCCACAGACGGCGCCACTGATTGTGAAGGCTGGACCAGATCCTGTAGAAGTGGGCCACCAAGTACGTCTGAGGTGCTGGTCGTATGGAGAGGAGGAGGGGGTGTACCTGCAAGACACTCCGACGCTCAAGTAAGAAAGGGTCTGAGAAAAGGGGCAAGTACAAAGTATTAGTTCGTAGGGTGAATATTGGATACCTGACCCTCTCAAGCGAGAGGGTTTATATAGAGCCCCCAGCGCGTGGCCAACGGTCCTATTTTCGGGGCGAAATAACCGTTTTCCCGAAGAATAGGTAACTACCCAAACTAGCCGTTATGTCGGACAGGGTGCCCAAAACTAGTCGTTATGTCGGGTATATGCATAGTCCCGGGCACCTGCCCATATCTGTTCGGGGAGTGGATGAGTCGTGCGTAACGGGCATCGTTTCCGGGGAGGCGCGATGCAGTCCCTGCCCGGTTGGAGGGGCAGAAAGGTAACTTTTGCCCCTTTGTGGATTGGACTTAGGCAGTTTGGGCCGCTTTGGAGTAGAAGTGGATTGAGCTGTGTCTGGCCATCGGTCCAATCCAGAACAACATTAAAATGTTTGTGTATTATATGCCTTGTGATACCCGCGTAACTTAAAAGAACATGCACATTTCTTCAATCTGGTGTCATCACGTTTTAACTTCCAAGTAGCTTCTTTATATTTTCCACTCCTTTCACATTTTATTATAACAAATGTAAGTCTTCTATCAGAACCAGAATCTGACCTCTCGATAACAATGTTGAACCCTAATTTGACAATCTATGTGCGGATCCATTGAAATATATGTTCGAGTATAGCAAATTATTGTTTATTTATAAATAATTTTCCAACATCAAAACGGACATCGCTCAGTTTAACATCTTATATGCAATAATTTTGGTGACAACATCAGGGTTCCACATAACTACAACCAATAAAATAGAAGACAATTTAAATTCACCATTGAAACATTCATACGAGTATCCGAATATCAAAATTCATACACAACATTCATATTTCAAACAAAACTAAATCAGATTTTCTCATCAATGATCAATAGAATACATATACATTACTTGTAATTACAATTTCTTTTGCACCTTTTAATTTCAAAGTACATAAGAATGTTGTTTGAAAGTAAAAATCTTGATGAGGATGGTAGAAGATTTTGGTAGAATTTTTCAATATGTGGTGTTTTGATCATGAAGACATCCATACTTGCAAGATTATGCAAAATTCGTCATCTTGCTTGGTGTTTCCCAATTTCAATCCCCAAATAGTGGGGGCATATTCAAAGATTGAAATCCATACCATTTTTTTAACAAAAATAGAAGTGTCTATGTGAAAAAGTGATTTTGTTATAAAATAAATTCATTCAGATTTCAATCTTGGAACACTACAAAAAGCATTTTCAAATTTCCATGAAATGTGTGATCATTCCATGGCGTGTAATGAACACCACCTAAAAGTACTTGTTTCGAGTTTATTGCCAACCTTATTAAAGAGTTTACGTAAGGTTGCATGAAGCTAGAACATAAACTAATCCTTATAAAAGAGTTTACATGGATTTAAATTGCAATTGGTTATCAAGCAATATCAAAGGTATACAACTACCAGTCTACCATACATAAGCTCCACATGTCATACTTGCAAACACACTCACACTTGCTGAGCTGAAACTAGAAAGAGGAAATTAAATGATGTGTTATATATAACTGAATTTTTTTTTATCCTTCCCTTCAAGAGTGTACATTACAATCAAAGAAACAAAACCAAAATATCACATTCTTGAACAAGGAAATATCCAAACCCCAAATACAACACATCACAAGCCTCAGTTTAAAGCCCCTCGAAGAACCGTATATGGTCTTCGAATGTTTCCCCGTGTCTGATTTTGCTCAATGATCCATCATCTTCAACCTGAAATATTTTACAAGATATCAATCTTCAAGACAAATCATAGCTGGAGTTGATTTTGCATTTTTATTTTCAAGCAAAGGTGTAATTCTTATCATACCATTGCAAACAAATAGCATAGCAAATCAATATTATAATTTCAGAAGAGTTAAGTGTAACAAGCAATATCTTTTAAAATGGTTTTGCTAACAATACATTAGTTTTCGTTATCGATTTTCAAAATGCGTTTTGTTCTCGTAGAGAAGCCTGTCTATGTCTAACTACATTCACAAATGAAGAAAGTATGATCCATACCCAGTACTCGGGAGGCCTCATCTTTAGATTGTAAGTAGATGCCATACTCATGCAGTAAGCACCGGCATCATGAACAACTAGACCAGTACCCTGCAAGAGAAACTCAGATTAGATAGTCAAACTTCAAACAAAGTGGGATTATTGCCATCATCGTTCAGTGTTGTCAACGGCAGATCCAGAAGTTTATTCAACCACTACATTTCGAGGCAATAGCCACTATTTGAAAAACTTCGATCTAAATAGCATATTGCGAAAGAATGAGAGTTGTTCAAATTCCACTGTACTATAGCTGTTATTTGACAATGCTTTCAATGTCATCATTATCAATTTATCATGTACATTATAGTACCTTGGCAGGAGTTGGAAGTTCTCTTCCTTTTCCTAAGAAATCGGCAGACTCGCAGACAGGGCCGACTACATCAAAAGTAGCAATCTCGGCATTTGCTGGGGCAGGGGAAACAAGCTCTATATGCTGCATTAAAAACAAGATGACAACAAAACATTCATTGATATCAATGATTTATATGATAAGCTAAAAGAGATTAACAGCTACTTAAAGAAATACCTGATAAGCGTCATAAAGGCTTGGACGGATAAGTTCAGCCATACTTCCGTCAATCACAATAAAATTTTTAGAGCCATTGGTTTTGACACCTGTCACCCGGTTAACTAAGCAACAGGTATTTGCTATAAGTGATCTCCCTGGTTCAATGATAAGTTTAAGACCACGGGAAAGAACAAGCTCCCGCACCTACTCCAACCGAAAAAATTAATAAATTCAATTAGGAGGGATAGTGTGAAAGGCCCCGAGTACTCTAACAATAGACACATAGACAGTGTAAAGCCATGAGTACTGTCACAATATATACATTGATTGACATGGTTTTACGAATGTTACATTCATTCGGAAAGGCCACTTATTACTCTCTCCGTTTCAAAATGAGTGTCGTTTTAGCAAATAAAATTTGTTTCAAAATGACTGTCATTCTCACATTTCAATGTAGCAATGATTACAATTTTTCCGATTACATCCTTTAATTATTACTCTGTACAATACTTCCAATACTTTAATAAGGTTAATTTAATAAAAAAGTGTAATGTCTTATGACAACATTATTGCATACCTTAATCTGTGTGCAAAAAACCTTAAAGGACAGTCATTTTGAAACGAATGGAGTATTCCTTATTCTAAAAAGGAATTACAATATAAATCACACATAATATGAAAAGATATAGTGAGTTATATGGATAGAGTCCTCACGGTATCAATTAGATCTCTGGGTTTAGGAAGGACAGCACCAGCATGATAATAATCTATCCCGAGTCCACCACCAATATTTAAGTAGTCAACTTCAAAACCCTGAGCTCGGATTTCGTCAATGTAGTTGACCATAATAGTGGCTGCATCCCTGAAAATATCTACCTGGAAAGGAGGGAAAATGGAAAGCCACAACCACATCAACATTCATAATTAGATAAAGATTAAGAATCAGTGACAACTCAGTGTAAAATGACCTAACAAAGGTTAAATAAAAGAAGAAAAGTATGTCCCGGACCCGAAGCAATAATGGACAAATAATAAATGCATAATAAAGAAGGAAACACAGATTGCATAAAAGTGTATCCCAAAGTAATAAGCACAAGAAAAAGCAGATAAATAAAGACTTTTTTGGATAACCTTGGTAATGGTTGATCCAAGATGACAGTGGGCCCCTACAAGCTTTAACTCAACAGGATGCTCCTTGACAGCATCTAAAAACCATTGCAGCTTTTCATTTCTAATGCCAAATTTAGAGTTCTTATTCCCGGTGGCAACATAAGGATGAACCTAAAGATAACAGATATAAACCAAAAGATTAACCAATGCATATGGAGGTTTCGTAGGAAGAAAAAAAACCATTACTTGTGAATCTTGTAGATAGTTCATAGTTTAAAAGTATGAACTGTTGTTTGCACTGAGAAATGTGTAAAACAGAACTTAGATATGCCAATTTAAACCGCAGTTGCTGCTTATTATACGCCAAAAAAATAACATCTTGTCACCAAAAAATTGCTAAAAGCTCTAAGTGAACCACGAGATTCTGCAACTCAGTAAATAAACTAACAATTCATATACCTGTGGATCAACATCAGGATTAATCCGAAGTAAAACATTCACCCTCTTTCCAGCAATCCTTGCAGCAGCCACAATGTTTTCCAAGTCAAACTCACTGTCAATGTTCACAAACACGCCTGCTTCGGCAGCCAAGACCAAATCCTCCAAGATTTTCCCATTTCCATTAAAGATACACCTATTCATTAATGTAGTGACCAAATATTAGACATAGAACCTCATAAACTTTCAACAACAGAAAAGTATAACTGACGAAAAATTTCCAAACAATGGAGTTTGAGTCATATATAAGGTTCAAAACTTGAATTCCACATTGAAAATTTTATATAAAACATCTAAAAACCATAAATAAATCACTTCATTCAAATCAATTTAATAAACCAAATCTATTCAAAATCATGTTTATGAAAAGCTTAAAACCAAACATCATCTAACCAAATTTATAAAACTCAATAAACCTTGTGGGATCAAATCCAGCACGAAGAGCAAGTTTAAGCTCATTTCCACTAACAAGCACAGCACCACAACCCAAGTTCCTCAAATGCTCCAAAATCTTATAATTATTATTGGCCTTAATAGCATAACCAATAATAGACGTTAACCCTTCCAATGCATTCTTATAAGCTTCAACATTTCTAGTAATTTGGGGTTTACTGTACAAATAAAAAGGTCTTTTTTCAACAGACTCCATAATCTCATCCACCTTGAGACCCTCACAATACAGATACCCGTCTTCGGATTTGCTGAAACAATGGTGAAAATGAGTGTTCTTGGTGTCTTCTAGTGGGGTTTTGGCTGTGTTTTGAGATTGAACTGCTCTGAGAACACGCGGTTTCAAGGTGGGCTGGGATTTGAGAGGGAAGAGAAGGTTTTGAGGTAATGGGTTTTTGGTGAAAGAGTGGTTGTAGGTTTTGGGAAGGGAACAAGAGTGAGAGAGGAGGTGTGTCCCTGCCATGGTGATGGTAGAGAAGTTCAGTAGTAAGAGATCGAAGGAAAGTCAAAACCCTTAATAAGGTTCTTCTATTTATGTTTTTTTTTTGGGTTGTTTTGTTGAAAAAGGAAATGAGGTTTTTTTGGGCTTTAGAGATTCTTTTCTTGGTTTGGCCCAATATTGTATCCTTTTTTTATTGGGAATTTCTTATGTCACCGTATGTGGTGGAAAAATATCTTATAGAAAATTAAAAATATCTTTTAAATTATAGAGATGTATCTCGAGACATACCATGTACTATCGTATTATGCACTAAATGAGTGTCACCCTAGATGGATTAAAATTTTATTTCGGAGATGCATCTCCGGGTATTTTTAACTAATATATTGATATTTGAGCAACCTAGTGGTTATTGTAAAGATGCATCTACGGAGATTTAGGGGGAGATTTTGAAATTTCTGTCACATTTGCATGTCAGATATTTTCGAAGATGTATTTGTAGAATAAGTTGATAAAACACTCACCTGCATGGTCACAAACTCATACTTGTTTTCCACTCAAAACCCTTTCCCAAAACTCTTTCATTCTCAATTAACATTTTCACACTAAATCTTCATTCTTGTGTTTCAACACATCAAAGGGAGAAAAAGAAACTAGAATTCCAAGTAAAGATCATTTATATCAAGCCTCGTTGCTCAAATTAAGCTTGTTTTTAGTTTGAAAAACATTCGTTTAATCCGAAGATGCATCTCTGAATTCTATATGAACTCTTCTGGAGATGCATCTTTGTAGGTTGTTTGTTCTCATTTTTTCAGCTCTATTTACAGTATTAGTAGTTTTCGAATTTTTTATTGTAATTGTTTTCATTAGATATGGTGCACCCCGATGTTTTCTCCAAACATATTAGTCTCTGGATGCCAAAGGTGTTGTTGTGAATGAGGTAGATGTTGCTAACTAATTTAAAAATGAGCAAGAGTATGAATATCGTGATCACATGCTTTAATGGATTCGTACAGAGGCCTCTAAATTGGGCTTTGGTGTGGTAATCAGAAGGTCTGATAATGATTCAAATGGAAGAGGTGCATTTATGACAATGACATGTGAAAGAATTGGGAAATATAGACATCCTCTCCAGAATTTTAAACAAGATGACAGCAGTTCAAGAAAAATGTGAGTGTCTGATTAAGTTGCATGGTTATATGTTGTAAAATAAGAAATGGAGATTTAATATCATGTGTGGTTTACATAACCATGACTTGTGTGAAAAGTTAGTCGGTCATCAAATTGCGTGTCACCTCATGTCGGGAGAGAATGAATGCGTTTCAGACATGGCATTGAATTTGACTCAACCCAAAAACATACTTGCAACTTTAAAATGTAAAAGACCCAAAAATATCTCAAATATCAAGCAAGTGTACAATATTTGGTACCAAAATAACAAGACGTTAAAGAGGATAGAAGTGAAATGCAATAACTATTGAAATTTTTGGATGATAACAATTATGTTTCCAAGTACCGAATGTGCAAGGATGGGGTAACCGTTAGAGATATATTTTGGATTCATCCTCATTCCATCAAATTATTCAACATGTTTCCTACTGTGCTCATCATTGATTCAACATATAAGACCCACAAGTACAAACTTCCACTATTGGAGATGTTTGATGTAACCTCTACTGAGAAGACGTATTCTGTCAGATTTGCATTTTCAGAGAGCAAAAAAAAAGAGAATGTTACTTGGGCTTTATAGGTATGTCAGACAATGTTGAAGGACGAATAAGAGATGTCGAAAGTAATTGTTACTGACCGCGATATCGCTTTGATGAATTTGGTTGCAAAGGTATTTCATACTTCTTATCCATTACTCTGTAGGTATTACATAATAAAGAATGTGAGAAGTCGAGTTAAGCCCGCGATAGGACGAAACAGAGAAAGGTCGAAAATGGAAAAATGGTGAAGGCGAGTGTGATAGTGGAAAAAATCATGGATGCACGGAATGTTATAGTAAATTCTTCTATTAAAGCGTTGTATGTCGATTCTGTTATACATTTCAGGAAGGTGTGGGGAAAATATCTAGATTTGTTGAAATATGTTGAAAGCACAATTATGGACCAAGTGAGGGAAAAAGTTATTTGTGCATCGACCGATTAGGTTAGACACCTTGGGAATACAACAACAAACCGAGTTGAGTCTGCCCATGCTACATTGAAGAATTGGTTGGGAAATAGTAAAGGCGGTTTGTGTAGAGATTGAGACTCTATGAACCAAATGATCCAGAACTAGCACAATAAGATACAAACATCATTTGGTCGGAGCAACACAGTTTTTGAACACAAATTTAAAGACAACAATCTTTATTCTCAATTGGTCGGCTACATATCTCAAGCAGGTTTAAATTATATTTTTGACGAAGTTAAACGAGTTGATAATGTAGGCTTTGATAGAGCAATGTATGGTTGCACAATTGTGAAAACCTATGGTCTCCCATGTGCTTGTATTATAACAAAGAATGTGAAACTTGGTAGTCCGTTAAGAATGAATGAAGTTTGCAGTCACTAGAAAAGTCATAGGTTTAATGATGATAGTATCATGAAAGATGGTAAATCGAATATCTCCATCTTGATCGAATAGGAAATGATATAAGAGAGATTTTTAAAAGTCAGTGATATTATGAAACTCCACATCAAAGAACAATTGAGAAAGATTACTCACTCGGAAACCATTGACTTGAAATCACCATCTCAACCGATAAAAACAAAAGGTGCTCCGAAGAAGATCAAACCTACATCGAGTGACAATTTAATGATGTAGTCTCCTTCGTATTTTGAACATGTTGACAAAAAATTTACAGACTCACCAACTCCAAAATCTTAAAAACTGTTTTTAAAGGAGCTTGCATTAGCAGACCACCTCGTTCACCACCTCCACCAAAATTTCATTCATTTACGAGATGTCGGTTTTTATGCACAAATACATCGAATGAATCGTCAATGTTGAGGGTGACGGTACTTGCGTTTTTTTGAATTAGTGGACCGACACAAGAGGAAATGGATGTGTTTCCCTGAAATGGGTCATCTCATAACAAGTGTGTATGATAAAGTGTATTGATCTTACACGATACATTTTTCAGAAATTTTTTCCCCATTGCGCACCACCCCACCTAAAAATTTAAATGATCGTTGTTGTACCCCAAATTTTACCCCTTAGATGTCATAACATCTTGCACTTATATGTAGGGATCAATCATTTATGCATTGTCAACGAACCACTTCATCTTGCAAGTTTGTTTCTCTTGTGAAAGCCAGGACTTGCACAAAGAGAAGGGCAAAGTCTCCTAAGCCAAGCTCTCATATGATTCAAGGAAAGAAAGACAACTGAGGCTCCAAATGCAATCATTTGAGTTCACCTACATCAAGAAGTCTAATTCAATAAGAAATCAAGTGTGTTTGGTTCCTATTACAAGTGCCTTGAGCCACAAATTCGCCATGCCTCAAACTAGGGTTTTGGTCAAGAAAGTCAACCATTGCCTTTGATGTTGATCAAGACATGATCCCAAGCTTTGGAACTTGATTCCATGTGACAATAGACATCCTTAGAGGTCATCTATGGGCCTTGGAGGAGATTGAAGAAGCAAGATCATCAGAGATCATCCAGTTGTATCCTGAGAAAGATTAGGGTTTTGACTGAGGCTTTGACTTTTGAGTTTTTGATCAAGGATGAAGCATTCAAGTCCTAAATCCATCATGACATGTCTAATTGTTGAGTTAGGACATGAGAGATCAAGTTTTGAGAGGTTTCTTGCAAAGAAAGCAATGTTTGGTCCTTGAAACTTTCTAAGTGTGGAAAATTCACTTCTTGTGCAAAATTGGGAAGGCCATAACTTTCAAACCACACATCCAATTTGAGTGACTCAAAGCTCAAATGGAAGCTCTTTCCATGAACTTCAAAGTCTATTAGAGGATATTTCTTCAAAAAATGCATGATTCTTAAGTTATGAGACTTGGAAGATAAGTTGCCTTTGGGACTTTGTGAAATTTTAGCCATTTTCACCCTAATTTTCATCCATCTTTAACTCAATTTTTCACTTAGTTCCAAGCCTCAAATCGAAAATCTTTGGACATGAAATTTGTTCTTTGTTCTTCAAGCTTTCCAAGCATGTCTAAAACTCCTCATTTGGATAAACTAATCTCAAGTTATGATGCTTTAAAGTTGGGTGTTTCAAATTGTAAAAATTCAATAACTTAGAAAAAATCTCTAAGTCTTTTTGTCAACTCCTGTGCATGACTTTAGAGCAATTTATCTCAATGTTACAAACCTCATCTCAAGGCACTTTCCACATGAACATTGCTCTATCAAATGCCTACTTTTCAAAGAACCAAAGAATTCATAAATTGGAGCATTGATCATCAAGTTATGACATGTTAAAGTTGGTATGTTGAAGTCTTTGTCACACTTAGAAAATTCAGGTTGCAATTCTTTGGTGCACCAAACTTTGCCTTGGTTTGCCATGAGTTTCTAAACACCATTTTAACTTGTCAATAGCATCAAAATTGCACAATGCCACGCCATTTACTTAAGAGAATCAAGAGTAGTGGCATTTGGTCCTTTGTGTGAAGTATGGTCGTGTGCCACGAGAGAGGCCCATGATCTTATATTTCCATTACACAAACCAAGTTTCGTTTTGAACTAAATCCTAGCCAAATACAAGTACAACTAACCTGATTCCTTTCTTGCCACCAGTTCATAATATGCTTGGTGTGTTGTCTCTCCATGTGTGATCCCAAACATTTCCTCTTTAAGCTCTCACTCTTATGACACAACAAAAAGAAGTTCTGATGCATATATTGGATGGTGAATATGACAGGCCTGAACCCTATTCTCTGAGGCCTTTGTGCAGCAAATGAGGCGTTACTTTCTCCAAGGTTGACCAAGCTTGAAGACTGAAAGGTGGTCCTTGCAAACCCTAATCTTTTCTCCTATGGACAAAGCATTTGTCCACTATATCTCTAGGAATCAAACCAAACCTCTCATGCTATAAAAGGAGAGGTATTCTTACTTGTTTGACACCAATAATCATCAAACATATCACAGAATACTTCTTAGCATTTCAAAGGAAAAACACTGCTAGAGTGGAAAGTTTGTGGAGAATAGAAGCACAAGCATCTTGGGAAAGAAGAAGTTTAGGGCAGTTTGATCATCAAGTTTTGAAGGTGCAGTGGCCTCATTCCACTAGGTAATTACTCATTTATTTCATGTTTCAAACACTATAATCATGTAACTGTCATGCTACTGTTTGATTGTTATTTGTTTAAATATGGATGTGTGATGCATTTGTTAACATTGTTTACTGTTGATAACTTGGAACACATTTTATTCATGTCATTATATCAAAGTTTGCATGGTTGAAATATTCTCAAGTGGTCCATTGCATTTTAAGATAACAACATGTAAGCTATTTGGAATTCTTATGGCATGATAAGTTGTTATTCTCATTCTCCGCTAGCCCATAACCCTATGCTTACAATATCACATTCATGTTGCTGCCATGTGGTTTGTTTTGTTTTGCATCCAAGTCAAGTGGCCATGTGAATAATATTGTGTAATGTTCTGCCAGACACTGACACCATTTTGTTCATACCTTGGTGCCAAATTTTGAATAAATGAAGTTAATTCCTTAAAACAACCTGAAAGGTTTGGTTTGGAGTTATACTGACATGATAAGTGCATGATATTACTCTTGCCTTTTATGTTTTTGACCATATGCATAAGCTGATACCATGTAGGCTTGAGTTTGTATTTCTACGGTGAAGATGAGAGCTCACTGTTGATCACTTGTTTCTTGTTTATGTCGTGTTGTGGCTTTGGCTTAGAGTTTCAATGATGTCCATGCCTTCATGCTCAGGTCCTTATGTTTATATGTTCAGATTTGCTTGGTTTAAAATTTTGTTGTTATTGGTGTCATAATATCATGAGCTTCAGTATGAACTTGTAGTAGTACCCTAATGCATGATAATATGAATGAAAGTGTTACCTTTGCACTGCCAGTTTAGAACTTTGGAAAGCATGGTGTATATTGTTTTGTTAAGGTTTAAGATATCCACTGTGTGTTAGTTCAAACTGCATAACATGAGGTTTATTTGGATCAGGTATAGGTTTTGGTTTGATCATGACATAGTTTCTTTCCTGAACATACCTATTTTGGTTTGCTCTACCACTGTTGTTTGTATCATCTTGTCGTGAGAGATGGTGGAGTGGTGTTCCTTGTTTAGACACTGCATGATGAAGTTCTTAGTTCATGTCTTTGGGTTTAATTTTGGTGAAATAATGTTGAAACAAAATGATGAAAAAGACCACTTTTGTTTGTTGCATGGTTGCTATTTCACGATGGTTTCAATTTGGCTGCATAAGTAAGGGATAACATGGTGTTGTGATTGGTCCAGATTTGTTTTGGCATTTAGTAACTTAAGGGTGGTTGACCAGTTGATAAATATCACCACGTAACATTCTTTTCATGTGTTTATTCAAAATAATATTTTCATTCGCCTGTTGATTCAATTGTTTTCAGGGGTGGCTAATACAATGGATGTATAGCCACCCCAGTGGTATGACTTGTACGCTGCAACCAAGGGGTCTGGGGTCCGAATCCCTTTCGCCCCAGACACCCTTTTGGTATTTTACTTATTTTTCTGCTTCCACAAATTGGACTTGGGCCTAGCGAAATTTGTTAAAACTACCCCCCATAAGCCAGGCCCATGCGCATAACCTTGAGTTCAATTCATTCAGAATTCCTAATACACCTCCTCTTTGTTTTATCATTCTACTTTAATTTGTTTTATTTAGCTTTCATAAATTAATTTAAAATAGTTTCTTTTGCTTAAAAAACCCAAAAAAATTCATAAATGTTTTTCAATGTTTAATTTAATTTTCCATAATTTAATTTTCACATTTATTTTATTTTTACATTAAATTAAAAAAAATTCACAAAAACATGTATAAAACTTTTCATTTAATTTTGTACTCCACTTGAAAATCACTTGATCCTTGAGAGTTTTTGTGAGAGTTCTTGGAACGTGAGAGGGTTGTTTGAGAAGGTTTTCGACCTTGGATAGGGTATTCCATTAGGGTTTGTTTATACTGTTGTTTTGATAAGTCCCTTACCTTGAATATTTTTGCCTTTGATTTCACACTTGAATGCTCTCTTTATCATACGTATGCGTGCTTAGTTGTTTATGATTGTTGTGAATTATCTCACTATCTCTTGCCATACATTGATGTTGAATCATACTTTTGAGTTTGATCATGCGTAATTGTTATACATCATTTGGAGTCCTTGAACTCATTTTATTTATGTAATTTTCATCCCTTTCAACTCTTGCTCATAAGTTGTTATCCTCCCGTTCCTTCCAAAGGAAAGCCTCTCTATTTACCTCAAAGTCATAGATATCTCATTACTCTCCCTTGACCTCATAGTCATAGGATTCACTCTTGACCTCATAGTCATAGGATTCACTCTTGACCTCATAGTCATAGAGCCACCTCTTACCTTTGACCTCATAGGGTCCCACCTTGGCCTCATAAGAGCCATTTCCCTCTTTGACCTCATAGTCATAGGATATCCTTTCTCTTGGCCTCATAGCCATTCAATGTTACAACTTAGAATTAAGTTAGAGTTCTTGGACTCTACGTGAGACTCATCACCTTGAGTATTCACTTCACCCCATCACAACTTAGACTTAGAGGGTTTCTTAAACTCTACATGAGCTCATACTCATTCCCCCCTTGGAACTTCGGTCACAATCAATGGTTCCTCACCCTTAGTTAGGTGAACTACGGTTGCTCTGATTCTTTAGTCAGATACGTAGGCACAAGATGCGACATCTTGGCGAGCAAACTTGGTGTACATACCCTTAGGTATTTACCTTTAGCATCTTGGTCTTTACCACAGGTCATTACCTTACCCATAGCAGATCTCTTAGCAAGCAATCATAACATAACACAAATACAAACAAGAGGTTCCTATAGAGTACTACAGATACTTAGGGTGATAATACCTTCCCTTAGTATAACCAACCCCCGATCCCCGATCTCTTAGTTGTGTCTTCACATAGCGCAATTAGGGTTTCCGATCTTTTCTCTTTCCATTGGATAAATCAAAGCTCGGTGGTGAATTTAAAAGATGTGTGATTCAAGTTAATTAATAGCTTGATATCCGATTCTCACCGCAATAATTGTATTATGTGTATTAGGTGGTTTCAAAATCACGGCACTTTGCTCAAGTTTATTTGAAACTGAGATGCCATGCACCACTTACATCAGTGTGTCATACCCCAAATTTTGACCACTAAGATTTCCCATCATTGTGCAAATCATCATCACAATATGGATCTACCTTCATGCCTCATCAGTCTCCTCAAGGATTGTTGAGCACTCACCACAATCAAGAATTAGGGTTTCAAGCCCTCTCAAAACCTCAAAATTGGACTTTTTTGCATTTTTTAAGCCATGTCTTGATTCAGTCACTTTCAAAACCAGATAAGGCCTCAAACACACTCCAAATATCATCCTTGAATTATCCCAAATGGTTCCCCACATCTGGAACACCATTTGAGAGAGTTGCCATATTGGTCACTTTTGCCCCTTTTGCAAGAAAGAGCTCAAACTTGTTCCTGAGGATTCCAGTTGGTTCCAACCATCCTAAAAGCTTCTAAGTGATCATTTAAGGGTGTCCAAAGCCTCAAATTGTTTCTGGAACAAAGCACTTGGCAGATTGCACAAAAAGCTCCTAAAGAGGAAAGCATCACAACTTGAACTCTTTGAAATATGCATTGTTTTGAAGTCCACTGATCATGCACATCTCATACATGTTATATATGTTGTGTTTGAACCAATTCATCATGTAATTCATGCGTGTAACAAGAGGTAGCATAGAAAATGCAATTATAGGCCTATTTCAAGAACACTATCGGGTTTTGAAATAGGAGTCTCGTCTGAAAAAACCACCACCACCATTGGATTCCTTGTGAGATTCTAGGCAGGATGGACCTAAATTTTGTCCCAATCCATGGAGAAATGAGAAAGTTACAAGCTTCACGTTTTTTGCCAAAACCCTGCCTTGCCTTGCCTTGGCCAGACCAAAATCAAGGCATGCCTCATATATTCATGGGGTGGTTTTGATACACGGATGTATCACCACCCCAGTGGTAGAGGGCGCGCGCTGCACCCTAGAGGTCTGGGGTTCGAATCCCCCTCGCCCCAGATCCTCTTTTTTGTCCATTTTTCCATTTTTTATTATTTTTCATGTTATTTTTAAATGATTTGGAAAATTAATAACTCTCTCAATTTTAATTATTTTTTATTGGTTCTTTTTGCAAAAAATCACAAAAATGTTGAAATATTTTATTCCACAAAAAAATCAGATTTATATTAATTACTTATATAGTTGGTATTTTTGTAAATAAATTCATTTTTATTGTTTTTAAACCTTTTAAAAATGAATATTCATCTTGAAAATCAAAATCAAATGAGCCCTAAATCATCTTGTGATTAAAACCTCATTTTTACAACCTTAACCAAAAATCACAAGTAGTTTATTTAGACTTATTTGGCATTTTGGTCATTTTATTCATTTTTATTAAAAGGATTACTTTTAAAAGAAAATGAAATTAGGGTTTCTTTGATTTTCACCCTAACAAATCTTTTTCAAACACTTTTGGGCCTCTAATAGAGTATAAGACCCAATTCCTTTTTAACCAAAATCATTTTTGGGCCTCAGACATTGTATAAGTCCCACTGCATTTTCAAAAAACTCGGCGCGATCACCAGTTCAAAATCAAATAACCTGGGCCTCTCCTTGAGCTATAAGACCCGTTTCTTTTCTTAAAAAACACTTTTGGGCCTCTAATAGAGTGTAAAACCTAACCCATTTTGAAAACCAAAATAATTTGGGCATCGGTCATCGTATAAGACCCATTGTATTTTCAAACCTCGGCACGATTGCCATTTTTCAAACAAATAATCATCTGGGCCTCTCCTCGAGCTATAAGTCTCATTCCTTTTCTTAAAAAATATTCTGGGCCTCTTGATAGAGTGTAAGCCCCACCCCTTTGTAAATAATACCTTTTGGGCCTCACACATTGTATAAGTCCCTCTGTATATTTTCAAACGTTCGGCGTGATCGTCGCCTTTTTAACAAAATCAACTAGGCTTCTCCTTGAGCTATAAGACCCATCTTTATTCATTTTCAAACTCTTTGGGCCTCTAATAGAGTGTAACACCCAATCCCCTTTTGACCAAAACCTTTTTGGGCCTCAGTCGTTGTATAAGTCCCTATACAAAACAACAGTGCCATCACTGTTAAAATTTGGGCCTCTCCCTGAGCTGTAAGCCCCGATCTCTGTTCAAAATACTTTCTCCTTTGATTTTGAATCCAAATGTATAGTTGCTATCAAAACTTTCTTTAATTTCTTTGTTGAACAACTAACAAAACAACATGGAAGCTCTACAACGGGTAAGTGTTTATCCGCTTTCTTTTATATGCTTTCTTATACATAACTGTATTGTGGGAAGCGGTGCATGGTTAGTATTCTTTCATTCTTTTAAGTACATGTCATATATATATATATAACTGTATTGTGGGAAGCTGTGCATGGTTAGTCTTCTTTCATATCCTTTTAAATACTTGTCATATATCAACTGTATATATAATAGTATAGTTATTTAGAGTTTTCCCCGGCAACTAGGTCTAGAACTAGGTAAAGCCCTGTTGGTCACTCTTAAATACAAACAAAACTAGATCCCTATAAGATTCCAGATACAGTCTTCCCTTCTCTTGGGGTTAAACAATATGGAACAAAGAGAAAGACAGTATTCTAGGTGAACCTTTTCTCAGACTGTCACCCCTATAAATTGTCAAAGAAATTCTACTCCCCAGAGTTGATCTATTCTCCGTGAATAGCATCTCTTGAGTTTCTTCCAAACCCTCAAAATTTCCTGGAATGATCTCTTCTCTGTGAATTGTATTTCTTGAACTTCTCTTGGTTTGGGGACCCACGGGCTTCCTAAAAGCATCCCCGCCTCCTCTTGGGCTTTGTACAAGGACCCTTCGGCTTCTTAGAAGTTCTCATGCCTTCTCTTGGGCTTAATACAAGGACCCTAATGACCTCTTAAAAGGTATAAGACAAAACTTAGTCATCCTTTGCTAGAGCAGTCTTTCCAGCGTCAAACCTCAGGCCATTTTAGGGTTGATTCTCATCCCTTAAGGCCCTTGCCCTCTTTTGGGCATTCTACAAAAGATAAAACTCTTCAACACCAGTAGACTTGGACAGTCTAAAACCCATTTGAGTCTCAAAGACATTCTCAAGTTCCTTTCAAACATAGGAAAAAACACCGATCACTCTGGATAAATCTCCAGCAGAAACCCGATCTCTCTCATGAGAGTTCCCCACCCTTGGGCCTGCCTATGGATCTAATCCTCAGCAGTAAGATAGCCTCCTCTTAGGTTTTGTATAATGATCTTTCCTCAACACAGTTAGCCTCCTCTTGGGCTTTGTACAATCATCATTCCCCAGCGGAGCTAACCTTTTCAGACTCTCTTGTTGAGTCAATCACTTTTCAGACTCTCTTGTTGAGTCAATCATTTTTCAATACTCTCTTGTTGAGTATAAAAGACTCTCTTGTTGGTTCAATCTCCTTTTAGCCTTAATCTCGGGCTTCGTACGAGACAACAAATCACTCTCTTGTTGAGTATAAAAGACTCTCTTGTTGGGTCAATCTCCTTTTAGCCTCAATCTCGGGCTTCGTACGAGTCAGCAAATCACTCTCTTGTTGAGTATAAAAGACTCTCTTGTTGAGTCAATCAACTTTCAAACTCTCTTGTTGAGTCAACTCTTTTAGCCTCCGTCTTGGGCTTTGTACAAGACATGTTAGTTCTCTTGTTTTAGGATTGGCTTAATTTAGGTAAAACAAATAAGAGCAGCAATATTGTAATAGAGAATAGGATATATAAAACTTGCTAAGAAGAACAGGTACAACAAGATGTCCTTTTGAAATGCGAGAACATGTTGTGTTAAAGTTATTCAACAACTGGAATAACATGTCGAAGAAGATGTCGTATGAGGAAGCAATCGACATCGCGCCTGCTGAGCTGGATTAATGAGATTCAGTTGTGTTTTGAATTGTGCAGAATTTTAAGAGAAAATTATGCAGTCTATGTGGCGCATTTTTAAAGGTCTATAAGATTCAATCAGAAATCAAGACTTTCTAAATATGGAGACATATTAGGAAATTTCATATTGAATACCTATTTTCTTGGAGTTTATTTTGCAGATTTGTAACAGCTATTGAAGCTGTGATTGAAGGCCTAAATCCAGTTGGGTACAGGTTATAAATAGAAGGGTTTGTAACCTTGGAAAATACGGCTCAAGATGTATAAGTCTAGGGTTCTGTCTAGGTAAACCTCCCGACTTGTGGGAAGGTTACCCGTATTCCTCAAAACCTGTAGGTAAGAGGCAGTACGTCTTGTTCTTGGAGGAAGCTTTGAAGCAACTCCAAGTTGTGGTCTTAGTTAAGGGAAAAAGCTAACAAACGGTGGAGTTTGGCATCAGACTTAGCTAAGTATTGTTCTCATCAGATGTTGATGTGTCATAGGAGTACGGTTTCATGTCTATTTGTGTAATCAGAATGTAGGCGAAGGGTCGTTGATGCAGTGGCAGATTGTCAACTGCTAGACATCATTGCGATGATTGGGAGTGAGAAGAGTTTCTCATGTCTAGAGAGGATCTAGGTAAAAGGGTCATTGGGTAGTGATTAAGTGATAAGCTGTAAACGGAGAGTTTAGCTTTGAATTGATACTACTGATAGTGGACTTCATCCCTGGCTTGGTAGCCCCCAGAGTAGGTTGTTAGACTGAACTGGGTTAACAATTATGTGTGTCTTGTGCTTATATTTTCAGTTCCATGATTATTGCAATATACCTTGCCCTGTGTGATCATGTCAGACTAGATGTCGAACGGCATGTTCTAGGACATCTGAATTCTGCACATGTACCAGAATTTCAATTGGTATCAGAGCAGGTCATTCTGTTCTGTATCTGGATGAGATTCGAGGGAAGATACTTTCTGGTTCATGGTCAAGGTAGAAGCTTTCTACTGAAAAGTTGTTTGAACTTAGAGTAGTTTATATAGGTGTGAGAATGGTCCCTAGAAGTGGAGGATGGGCTGTTCGTGACAGGCAGTGGCATGTGCTGAAGGCTTGGGGGAGTGGTTGAAAAACTGCTGTGTTGTGGTTTTGTTAGGTTTGATTTATTTTCAAACCGGTGGTTTTGTGGTGTCACCTGAATTATGATGCTAGGGCTAATATATGACACCTTAAGGCTTTGAGGAGTTTGTATTTTGATCCGCTGCGAATCTATCTAAAAACTCCTGAGGTTGTAACTGAGAAGGTTGTTCTTCTCTGTATGTATATCCTATGGTGATGGGACTTATGCAAGACTGCTTCAACTTACTCTGTCAACGATACTTAAAGTTTTTGTTCAAGTCCACTCATAAAGGCATTGATAAGTGATGTTGTAAGGAAGAGATCCGAGAAGTAATTTACTTTTGCTTCTTTTCTTAAAAAGGCTAATCTCCAGTCTTTGATCTCTTGATGTGTTCCTTGGAATAATGTCCTATCTTGTATTAGAACATCATAATTGTGTTGATTTTTGTTGTCTGAAGGAATGGCTTAGCAGATGCTTTGGGTGCTAAACTAATGTGGTTTGATCACATGAGTTTGGAGCCTACTCCTGATCTGGAAGAGGAGGCATCTGGGTGGTTGTCTAAGAATTTTCTGGTCCTGGAACTTATCTTAGATGTGTGAGTTGATCAAGGTGTGATCAACGTGTTATTTACTCCTGAGGTCAGTTTATTTCTGGTCCTTGCTGCAGGAGTGGAGAACCTGAGATTCAAGAAGTATTATCTCTAGCAGACTTCTTGGACATGAAGGTCAAAGATCAAAGGTCATGTTTTTTCTCTGTTATTTGGAAGCATGGTCTGAATGATCTTGTGAAGCTAGATAAGTATTGACTGTGTGTGCTTAGAATTGATATGATCTAATCACAGTATGTGCTGTGATTAAAGGGGAGAATGTTTGTGCTCTTGGCAGTCTCTGAGGGAGAGTACCTGATGTTTTGGAAGACTTTGAAGACATGTCTCAGAGAATACTACTCTCATGCTTCTGTGATGTGATGAGTTATGATAGCTGGTCCCAAGGCTTAAAAAGGGAAGTTTGGAGATTCTGGTTGTGAAATGGGGTGTCTTTCTTGGTGCAGCTGGATTCTTTTCATGATGTCAAGACTGATGTCTTAAACATCTGTTGAGTTGACAGAACATTATGGTGTTTGTCTCCTGAGATCACAAGTCTCTACTTGATTTATGTACTATTGTGAGGGTCAAACAGTGGGTGAATGTGTTCAGCAGGTGTGTTGAACAAAGAGTGCGCTCTTGAAGACATGAAGATGAGTCTCATGTTCTCCATTCATTTAAGGTTTTCTTCTTGCAAAGGAGTACTGATGGTTTTAGATAGAGAAAAGTTGATCAGATTGGGATCATGTGAGTATTGGTACAAGTGATGAGTGTGTTTAACTTGTGAGTTGAACAAAGAGTGAGCTCTTGAAGACATGAAGATACGTCTTATGTTTTCCATTCTTCAAGGTATAAAGAAGCACATGTAATTCTTGGTAGGGGGAAAGTGTTACAGTTCTATGCAGATGGAAGTGTGATGTTAAGGGGGAGATTGATATTTCTGCTGCTTTTGGGATTTACATACATGCTGTGATGTGTCTTGTGCAGTATAAATAAACAGAATTTTTATTGCACTGGTGATAGCATACAAGATCAGAAAAAGCAACAAACAAAAAGTCTAAAGATTATCCCAACCCCCCGAATCTAGAAAAGTTTTCCAATCTTCATCCCATTCATCATCAGAAACTTGAAGTTGAACTTGGTTTTTCTTGATGGTCTTCATCCTTGTTTCTGATGTCCTTCGTTCTCGTGTTGCTCCAGAAGTTGCTCCAGCTGTGGATAGTGTTGTGTCCTTCAACTTTTGAGGATCTGACTTCTTGTCCTCCTACATGTGTCTCTTTCCTGCATTCTTGTTAGACTGACTCATGTTTCTTTCCTTGGTGTGCTGATAGGAGCAAGGAGGCTTGTTATTTATAATGGATAAAGAAACCTTGTTTGTATCGCCTGACCAGTCAAAGTTGTCTTTGGCGTGGGAATTTATTTTCTTGGGAACCTGTTTTTCTTGGCACATTGGATACCAGAACTTCGTGTTTGGTGCCTTGGTAGAGGTTGTCCTAGTAGGATGAGCCTAGGTCTTGTCTGGTTGACTGATGTAATTCCTTTTAGTTTGCTTTTGGTTTATCTGCTGGTGCTGGTTGTGATTAAGTAGTGTGTTCTTTTGTCTTGTGATGATGTCCTACAGTTTGTTACAACATTTGTGTTTGTTGTGTACCATACTTATGGAGTAGGAAGAAGCAACATTATTGTCTGAAGCGGTAGTTCAGACATAATGTGGATTAGAATGGGCAGATTCTAATCTTGATAGTAAGTAGTTCTGGATATACATGGCTACTTTCATGTTGAAGACTCTAATAGGGTGTTATAAGGTTGTTGCCAGAAGGTTCCTTCTAATACAAGTAAAAGGTGGTGGCAGTCTTTATCTTGTGTTGCAAGACATTTAATTGGAATATATGAGATATTTCAAATCAAGTGGGCTTTTGGACTTGGGAGACCTTGTATCCAAAGTCCCCATGGTGAGGTTTTGCTCAACATATACCAGAATGTGGCAATATTGGTGTGATATCATAAAGTGCATTGAATGTTAAGGCTGCTGTCTATAGCCTATTGCTGCAAGTGTGCTGATTTCTGAGTAGCATGTGTGCTGGTCAAGTTGGTGTTGTGTGATGTCAAACATCATGATGGGACATATCATAGTTGTGTGGAGTTAGTGCATATGCAGGAGAGGTCTGAAAAGCAGATTGGCTGTATCTGGGTGACTCTACTTTTTGCTCTGCTATTTTTGAAGGAATCCAAGAAAATGTGCTTGGAATGTATAAATTTCTGAGGAGTCTTGGGTTGATAACTTTGTGAAAAAGCAGACAAACTATTTTAGTAAAATGTCAGAACAACACTCAAGACATGTTTCACTGAGCTAAACAAAGGAATATTCTAGACTGTGCATCCAGCCACGCGTAAGAAGGGAGCCTAGTAAGTGTTGATTGGTCATGCATGACTGGTCTAAGAGCTATTAAAGGCGTTCAAAGTCAGTTTGGACGGTGCACCTTGAATTATGTTACAGGTTTTCCATTCTCAATTAACATTCTCTTTGACCAAGAATTAAAGATCGTTAATATCTAAGAAACTGCTCTGTTATTTAGAGAGGCTTCTCCTATCCTCTACCATCAGTTAAGGGTTGTTCTCATAAAAACTATGGGTTTTGTTCGGGTCTGGGTAAGTTGTGCCTGGGTCTGGTTTTGTGATGGCCTCCTTTGTCAATTTTTGGCCAAAAAGGGGGAGAAAGGAATTGTTGCTCAGAGGTTCAGACAAGAGTTTGTGATTACATATGTTGTCCAAACATATCAAATCAAATGTCTATCTTGTTTCATGTTTCTTTTTGGATATCTTTGTGACCTGTGATCTGAGTTATGAACACAGTTGTGACCTGTGTTCTGAGTTACCAGGAGTGGTTGAGGGTTTGGTCTTAAGTTTCCTCGTATGCCCTTCAAAGAGCAATTAAGAGTTCTTATGCCACCATTGGTCTTCGATGTTAAGAAGAGGTTCCGGATTGAGGGGGAGTACAAGCTGTCTTCTGCTATCTTCTTCCTCGTGTGTATCAACAAACTTCAGGACCTTCCTTCCTTTTATCCTGAAGATTGCTGTTTGTTGGTGATGATGCATGCAGTGGAGTTCTTCAGAGTGCTGCAAAGAAGATGTCAAACAAAGATTGTGAGACATTATTTTCAACATGGAGATCTGTTGCTGTATGCTGTAGACTCTGAACTCTACAGCTGTTGGTTGTATTTTTATATTGCTGTTTGTTGATATTGCTGTAAACTCCTGGATTGTAATTGTTTGTAGATTATTTGTTTTAGCCAAAATTTGCCAAAGGGGGAGATTGTTAGTTCTCTTGCTTTAGTATTGGCTTAATTTAGGTAAAACAAATAAGAGCAGCAATATTGTAATAGAGAATAGGATGTATAAAACTTGCTAAGAAGAACAGGTACAACAAGATGTCCTTTTGAAATGCGAGAACATGTTGTGTTGAAGTTATTCAACAACTGGAACAACATGTCGAATAAGATCTCATATGAGGAAGCATTCGACATCGCGCCTGCTGAGCTGGATTAATGAGATTCAGCTGTGTTTTGAATTGTGCAGAATTTTAAGAGAAAATTATGCAGTCTATGTGGCGCATTTTTAAAGGTCTAGAAGATTCAATCAGAAATCAAGACTTTCTAAATATGGAGACATATTAGGAAATTTCATATTGAATACCTATTTTCTTGGAGTTTATTTTGCAAATTTGTAACAGCTATTGAAGCTGTGATTGAAGGCCCAAATCCAGTTGGGTACAGGTTATAAATAGAAGGGTTTGTAACCTTGGAAAAGACGGCTCAAGATGTAGAAGTCTAGGGTTCTGTCTAGGTAAACCTCCCGACTTGTGGGAAGGTTACCTGTATTCCTCAAAACCTGTAGGTAAGAGGCAGTACGTCTTGTTCTTGGAGGAAGCTTTGAAGCAACTCCAAGTTGTGGTCTTAGTTAAGGGAAAAAGCTAACAAACGGTGGAGTTTGGCATTAGACTTAGCTAAGTATTGTTCTCATCAGATGTTGATGTGTCATAGGAGTATGGTTTCATGTCTATTTGTGTAATCAGAATGTAGGCGAAGGGCCGTTGATGCAGTGGCGGATTGTCAACTGCTAGACATCATTGCGATAATTGGGAGTGAGAAGGGTTTCTCATGTCTAGAGAGGATCTAGGTAGAAGGGTCATTGGGTAGTGATTAAGTGATAAGCTGTAAACAGAGAGTTTAGCTTTGAATTGATACTACTGATAATGGACTTCATCCCTAGCTTGGTAGCCCCCAGAGTAGGTTGTTAGACCGAACTGGGTTAACAATTCTGTGTGTCTTGTGCTTATCTTTTCAGTTCCATGATTATTGCAATATACCTTGCCCTGTGTGATCATGTCAGACCAGATGTCGAATGGCATGTTCTAGGAAATCTGAATTTTGCACATGTACCAGAATTTCAAGACATATAAAAGCACTCTCTTGTTGAGACAAACTCATTTTAGCCCCCGTCTTAGGGCTTTGTACAAGACACATATGAACCTCCCCAACGGAGTCAAAAATCCCTTTTAGCCTCAATCTTGGGCTTTGTACAAGACAGAAAGAACATTTTCCCCAGAAAAGTCAAACTGTTAGCCTCCTCTTAGGCTTTGTATAATGATATCCCCAAAGCGTCAGTCTCTTTTAGCCTCAATCTTGGACTTTGTACAAGACATATATAAACACTCTCTTGTTGAGTCAGTCATCCGTAACCTCCTCTTAGGCTTTGTATAAGGAATTCCCCAGTGGAGTCAATCAACCTTTTAGCATCAACCTTGTGCTTTGATCAAGGCACACAAAAATCAACAGTCCCTCTTTAGAGATGACAAATTCCCTCTCAATTACCCTTTTAGCTTCAATCTTGGGCTTTGAACAAGACACAAATACTCTTTCAGCTTCAATCTTGGGCTTTGAACAAGACACCAAAACATCTTTTTCCTCCCATAGAATAGGAGGAACTACCATTACTCTGATTTCCCTGTTTCGTTTAAACGGGAATACGTAGGCATAAGATTGCGAAATCTTAGCGAGCATACAAATAAAAAACTCTAGGTCCAGTACCTTCATACATCAATAAAAAAATCTTAGATATAGTACCTTCCCAAAAGCCTCATGAACTATCAAGACACTCTATTCTTAAGCCAAATAACCTAAGAGAGACCCACAATTTTGATAGCATCTGTAAATCAACAGTCATCTGTTTAAACTCAGTATGCAAGCAGGGTTAATTAGAGACATATATTTCCCTTCCTTAATCAGCTTCACAGGATAAAAAATGAATCGAACTGTAGCACCCCAAAGCGATAGTGATTCGAAACCACAAAAACCGCGCTACACAGTGGAGTGGATGGTTCATTCAACAACAAAAGTCAAGACTTGGCCGGACCAATTTGTGGAAAGGATGAAAGAGATCACCAATTTGAGCAACATTGAAATAGAATCAAATGCACAAAAGTCAAATGGGGTACCACCCATACTTCTAGATTTAGCCGGTGACAAATCTTTCGATTCTTTTAGTTTTCCGTCATCAATTAAGTATATGTAATTGTGAATTAATATTAATGAAATTTAATATACAATATCAAATAATTTAATAAATTTTGATGTTTGCTTGAAAATTTGTTAATTTGCAAACAAAACACACAGGTTTTGTTTTCGGTCAGGTCCAAGAGAGATTCCAGAGGCGCATATCCGGAATAAAACAATAGGGTGGCATCGAAAATGCATCTACAAAATCACCACTGATACATGATAGAATTTTTTAGGTCTATATTTGTCTACAACTTCTATAAATGTAGGCTCATATTTTTTATTCCATACAAATAGAAAATGTCGCAAATTTCACAAATAAACATCATCTGGTATGTCGCAAATGTCTCATTTTCTAGTGCGACACTCGGGCGAAAGTTTAAGATCAATGATTACACCTTTTTTGCAGATCTGCAATACGAGGTGCAAAATCTCTTACCTTACGGAGATAATCAAAAAATTGTGAAACTCGAGTACCGTTCACCGTCAATTAACAACGAAGGCAAAATTGAGTTCAACAAATATGAGCTCAAGAAAGATGCAAATGCAAGTTCTATGTGGAATACATTTTTCCGTATCGAAACAAATTAAAAGTTTTGATTGAGGTGGAAGTGATGATTTCAAGATCGATCAAAGATATTGTGAAGATGTTGAAGCGTCCACCTGGATATTGAAATGTAATGTCTGATTTTATGTTAATCTCACCTATGTAATGTTGATTTTATGTTAAGAATGATAACTTTATTTTGTCAAAATTCAATTTTCTGATTTTATGCTTCTGTTTCAGTATGCTACGGAAATGCATCTATGGACAAATTCCAAAAATGCATCTTCGGATCTAAAAAAGGCACACTCCTAGAGCATGACTCAGAATAGACATAGGATGTGTGTGTTTGAGGTGCGTTCGGAGATGCATCGCCAAATATATGAAGGTGTTTTAGTATTTTTCACATGATGTCATAGTAACATATATTGTGCATTAAGAAATTCTCTTTTTTCATTTTGCACCCTCAATTTGTAACAAATATTTTTCTATAATATACCATCTTGTAGAAAATTGATTCTAGACAGCATAAATATTTGTTCGCAACACAACTTTTGAATTTGTACGTCAAATGTTGATTTTTTTTATATAGATATTTCAAGGGTAATGCTAACTTGTGCCCTTAAGGTACAAGTTAAGGGCACAAGTTAAGAAACCCACTTATAGTAAATTTGTATTGAAAAAAACAATTTAAAATTTAATTTTATACTTTTATTAAATTTAATGTACAATTTCCAAAAAAACATTTATTAGTTTAGTTTTTAACTTGTGCTTCTGAGACACAAAAGTTAGCATTACTCATTTTTCAAAAGCTAACTTTAAGATAATTTATACATTTTTTGAATTATGATTTAGGAATCACGAAGGTGCCTGAGTGTGTTAGTAATTAATAACTATAAATTCATTAAATACACCCTAAGGTGTATGTTGCTAAAACACACCTTCATAAAAATAGGTGGGTGTATCCTAGTAAAACATATATATATATATATATATATATATATATATATATATATATATATATATATATATATATATATATATATATATATATTACTATTAAAAATCTAAAATGATCATTAACAAACAATAGAAAATGAGAAAGTTTCTCTTTTACCACTTCTCAATTATAACTTTTGAGATAATAAAGGGAAATATTCAAAGATAAATTCTTAAATATCCAATCATTTAGGTGGATACTCTTAAGTATCCATTTGAAAATTCTTAAAAATTACATTTTGTATATAAAATATTAAAAACACAGATAAATATTTTAACATTAATTTATTATATATACAAAAATAAGAAGAGAGGAAGTATTTTGTTATCGATTTGAAAAATTAAGGAGAGAATGTATTGACGGCAAAATAATTTTTTTCGTCCTTTAACTTTACACCATGGTCCAAATTGGTCCCTTAACTTTAAAAAGTGGCGATTTAGTCCTTTAACTTTTTAAAAAGTGCCAAGTTAGTCCTGCCGTTAGTTTGACCAAACGTCTGTTTATATTTACTTACGTGGCAGGTGACTTGGAATTTATTTATCGTCTTCTTCCTTGGTTTTGCATTCTGCAGACGCCCATTCTTCTTCCTTGTTAGGGCAAACTCAAATCATCTTCCATCCTTACAATTTTTTTCCAAAGCAAAAGCTAGGGTTTAGGGAAAATGAAATCGGGTACTTCTTCTTCTTCTTCTTTGAGCAAGAGAAATGCAGAAAATGGGGATTCAACAGTCAGTGGAAATCGTTGGAGGAAGCCCTCTTGCTATTGTGGAGACATGGCTATTCTGCAAAGGGCAAAAACAGTGAAGAACATGGGAAAGTTATTTTGGGGTTGTCCCAATTTTAAGCAAGATGGATGCAATTACTTTGGTTGGTACCATGAAGATGCATTTGATGAGAAAGAAGAGCTTTTAATGCATAGGATTGGGGTGGCTGTAAAGGGATTAGATGAGGCAAAAAAAGACATTGAAGAACTTGGGAAAAAGCTGATGAATATTGATGCTGAAATGAAGATGATGATGAAGTGGAAAAAAATATGGAATTTGTTGTTTCTAATTGTTATTGTTGTAATGTTATTTAGGTTGAATTAGGTCACTTATGTTGTGTATGTGAAAGTATGTTTTGTCCCCATTTAAATGTTTTTTGGTTTTAATGTTGTTTGTAAGGTTGAATGTTGTTTTTGAATGTTTTATTAATGAAAAAGATTTGCTGTTATATTGTATCATTTGTAATATTTGGACATGACCTATAATATTTGGACATGACCTATAAGTATATGGTACATGACCTATAATTTGGAGCTGTAATATTCTGAATGTTATTGCCCTATAATTGGGACTTATATCAGATTGACCTATAACAGATTCAAAACAGGTTTATAACAGAAACGTAATTACAAAATGGTTCATAAAAGGTTAAGAACCATAACACCATTCTTGTTGATTACATAACAGACCATAAACATAACTAAAAATAGGTTCATAACATGTTCAGAACCAAAATAACATTCTTGTTCATTACAGCACAACCTTAAAAGTGCAAACAAAAAACAGGTTCACTTCATAACAAAAACCACAAAACCATAGTGACTAAAACACCTAATCCTAAATATGTCTAGGGATTCTTCTTTGCAGTTGTTCTCTTGGTGGGAGTAGATCTTCTAGTGACTGGACCAACAACATTCTTTGATGCAGACAGCCTGGTTGTAGGGCCTGGTGGAATAAATGGCCTTGGAGCTTTTTTCACTGGTAGCTTCTGAGTCTTCCCCTTTGCAGGACCATGAGTCTTCTGAGCAGTAGATTCTTGGGCAGTTTGAGATGCTTGACTGGGTTGCACAGTTTGAGATGCTTGACTGGGTTGCACAGCAGGCTGAGTAACAGTTTGAGTAGATTCTTGGGCAGAGTTTTGAGTACTCTGTTGTGCAGCCTGACTACTTGTGTCCTTACAAGTGGACTTGTAGTGCCCTGATTTCTTACACCTGCTGCACTTCACCGAGAAACCAGTTCTTCTCATCTTGTTATCAGATCCATCAATCTCTCCTTGTTCTAAATGTCTCCTCTTTTTGGGCCTACCAGGCATCTTCTTGAACTTAGGTGGTTGCACATCAGGATATGGTGTCTTAACCCACAAGTTAGACCCATTAACAGGGTAGATGACATGTTTATAAACTGCCTTGTATTTTGAAACTCTATAGTATTCAGGGATGTAACTTTCTATCCTGAAATTCCTACTCTTCATAGCAGACAATGCATGCACACATGGGAGTCCTGTAAGTTCCCATCTTCTGCATGAACACACATGGTCTTTCAGGTTCACAACATACTTATCAGCCTGATTCTCCAAGTGCCTTACTTCAAACATATGCTCATCAGACATCCTAAAGAACCAAAGAAAACAGAACAAATGATTCACTTGCATGCCATTGTTAATTCAACTGAATAATTACTAGTGTATTGAGCTGACATACCTTACAAGCTAATTGTTGGTGTAGGTGCTTGTGATATCAACTTTCTTTCTAATATTAGGCAATATGTCATTCTCATCCAAAGTACCAAACCTCATTCTGTTGATAGCCCATCTCTCCATCATGTAGATTCTTATGTCTTCAAGCATAGTGATTAAAGGTTTGGCCCTTGCCTCAAGAATCACACTATTGAATGATTCAGACATGTTGTTGAGAACAGCATCACATTTGTTTTCAGTCCTGAAGTATGACCTACTCCAAAACATTGGTGGGGTCTTAATCATATGCTTAAAAGCTTCCTCATTTATAGCCCTCATTCCCTTCATCTCTCTTTCCCATGCTTGTGGGTAAGTTGATTTGGCAGCCTTCCATATAATATCCTTCAACATTTTTCCAGGAAACCTCTTCCTAAAGTTGTTGTACAGATGCCTAACACAAAACCTGTGCTCCACCCTAGGCAATAACTCTTCCATAGTGGGTAACAACCCCTGCAATAGGAAAAACATAAGAAAAACATAAGGAAAAATATAAGAAAAAGCTAAGGAAAATGATAAGAAAAACTTGCCTTTTGTTGGTCTGATATGAAGGTGTAAGTCATGCATTGCTCTTTGCCTCCAAGGTCATCAATTAGGAGCTCTAAGAACCAAGTCCAGTTGTCCTTGTTTTCACCCTCCACAACTGCATATGCTATGGGAAGCATCTGATCATTAGGATCCCTCCCTATAGCAGCCAGAATCTGGCCTCCACACAACCCCTTGAGAAAACATCCATCTAAACCTATTACATGTCTGCACAGCTTAAAGCTTTCTTTACATGCAGCATAACATACATATAACCTTCTAAAGCACGGTCTATGATCCTCAACACCTTCTGGTACAGGATCCACTTTGAGCTTCACAGTTGATCCAGGATTGGCTCTTAACAATTCATGACAGTAGTCATACACCCTTGTGTAATCTCCCAAGAATGATCCATCAACAAAATCCCTTGCAGCAAACCTTGCTCTTATTGCCTTTGTTTTGTTCACCCCAACATTCCATTTTTTTTGGGCCTTTTCTTTGATATCCCTTATCTTCAACTTTGGATTATTTTTCAAGCTATTTTGGATTCTTTTACTCAACCATTTGGTACTCATCAGTTTCACATTATATTCCCTACTGCAACTATGCTCATCAACCACTTTCCTAAGTTGCCAAGTGTCTTCATTGGGCAGCTTGCTACAGTATGCCTCCCAATTACAACCATCTTTGCATTTAGCCCTTACCCTAACTTTGTCATTCTTTACAAACCTAAGATTTCTACCATTCTGCACAGCATAAGTAGTTATTGCCTCCTTAAAGTCACCCTTTGAACTAAAATAGACTCCCACATCCCACTTGTAATCAGCCATGTCTTTTGGTTGTCTAAAAATAGGATGTTTTTTTCTTGGAAGTCCAATACTTTCATCACTATCACAACCACTCTCCATGTCATCAGTATCATTGTCACTGCCTTTATCTTCACCAGCCTTCCCTTTGTGTTTATGAACTTTGCTACTACCTTCAATTTCATCATGAATTAGGGATTCAACTTCATCCTGCTCAACCTCATCAAACCCATCAGACTCATCATCAAAAGACACATCTTGTGCACTATCATACTTGTAGTCCTCATCTTCACTATCATCAGTACTTAAACCATCATCAACTCCAACTTCCACTTCTTTCTCAACATTCACTTCTTTCTCAACAGTCACTTATTCCTCAACATTCACTTGTTTCTCACCAGTCACATGTTCCTCTGCATTAACTTGTTCATCACCATTATCTTGTTCCTCTACAATAACTTGTTCTTCTACATTAACCTGAACAGGGGTGGTATTTTCACCATGAACAACTTCATCAACCAGCTTACTAAGTAACTCCTCCACCTCATCCACAATTTCTTCAGGGCCCTCACCAACTATGTCATCCACATCAACTTTGTCACAGTAGTCAGGTTGAGACAACGTGTGTTGAATGTAAATATCAACACGTTTGTGAACCCTATACAGGTCTGCTATTTCTAATGCACCCTTGTCATTAATTAGTGCATTCATACCAAACTGCGGATCCTTGTAGTAGATTGTTTCAAACTCCCTATAACCCAAATCTTTTAACACACCCACTAGCTCAAAATAACTCCATTTGTCTACATCTACCCTCAAATCATCAACTACACCATTCGCATATACAGTCAGACCCTCATCAGTAAATTCCCCACTATGATGAATTTTGAGTTCAATAATTTCATCCATGATACCTAACCAGACCAAAATATCTACAAAATTAGGGTTTACCCTATCAAATCTACAAGAAGACTAAAACTGAATACGAACCCTAATTTTCGTAACTTTTAACCCTAACAAATATGAAAGACGAATTAACTAACCGTTTGATCAATGGCATATGAAGATCTTCACTCCTTTTCGTCTGGAACCGTCTCGTCTGGTGAGAAATCGTTCGTTTTGCACTTCGTCTTCTCCAATTCGCATGCCCTAGCAGAGTGCTACACCACTGAGAAAGAGATTGAATAGACTTTTCATTTTCTGAAGATTAATTAAAACATTCAACACTTCCACGTCACAGCCATATCTCCCACGTGGACAACATTATCAAAAAGGGACTAACGGAAGCTAACAGAAGGATAAACGTGGCACGTTTTAAAATGTTAAAGGACTAAATCGCCACTTTTTAAAGTTAAGGGACCAACTTGGACCCTGGAGTAAAGTTAAGGGACGAAAAAGGTTATTTGCCCATGTATTGACTTAGTAGATTTGTAAATTAAATGACTACTTTTTTAAAAAATTCTTTTAAATAAGTCTTACGATGACATGTTAAATATTAATATATGTGACACAATTAAAATCAACTCTCTCATATGGGTATCGTTGTTTAATAAAATTTTAAGAGTATGAGTGTTCGGCAAATTGAAATTAAAATTTGTTCGATAGTGGAATCAGAGTCGATAGGTGAACGATAAGGCAGAATTTGTTACGATGGTTATGAGCTTCTGATGTAATGAAAAATAGGTTGCTTGCAAGGTTAGCATTATAATGCTCAAATTAATATGAGAGTGAAAGTGATGTAAGAATGATAAAGGATTTGAATACCAGGGCAATGATATATTTTTCCTCTTAAATAGGAGAAACAGTTGGCAACTGAAAGCACGGAGCATGATGTAGATCACAGTCAGCCATTAGATTGATCTAGATGGTCAGTAGGGCTTTCGTATGCGTAGAGCTGTCTGCGGATGATAGAAAATAGGGCCTCCTTGTGCGGCGTTTTTATTCCTTTGCATTGCTCTTGGGCCTTTAACCTTTAGGCCTTATGGATGACCCAGAACAGTTGTCCCCAAGCTATTGTTTCTTTTTTGCAAGACGGGGCTTTGTGATGTGTGCTCTTACTCGACTACTGAATTCTGGAATGTGGAAGCCTTTGATGGTTTCTTGGGAACATGTGCTTTAAATGTCTTTCTTATAAGAGATAACATTTTGATGGGAGGGACTGACATGTCTTTCTATGCTAGTTAGTGATGACGTTTCCTCTTCCTAAGAGCACTTGAGTGTTTTTAAACAGTTTTTTTAGGAGATCTTAACTGCTGGTGGTGCGCAATAGACCATACGATTCCTAATGGATGAATGGAGTATGAAAGGCTTCTAAAACATCATTTTAACCCTTTTTGCCATTAGTGACCTGGAAAAGAGTTCTTTCTGCTTCTTTCTGAAACATCATTTTTCTTTATGCATCCCGTCAATCCTGTTGGATCAACCTATCTTCTATGATAAAGTTCAACGCTTCTATTTTGCTTTTACTCCCATTTATAGGGTTTTTATAATATTGACCATTTGACCTTCTAACGGGAGGGTGAAATACAACCTTATTAAGTTGAAGACCGGTGAAGATGTGAAGGATATATGGAGATCATTTCGCCGTAGGATAACAAAGTGGTTGATCGAGTAAGATGCTAAGGTTTCAAGGTACGCCAACGACATAATTAAGATGTTGAAACGTCCAGAATCATTTGGTAGTGTCTAGATTTTCTAATTTTTAGTGTTTTTTAAAGTTATGATTAAGTTATGTAATCAATTATTGAATGTTAGTTAATGTTGATGTTGCATCAGCTAGAAGATAAAAAAATATCATCTAATAAAAATTTATGATAAAGATGTCTGAGTAATATACAACTAATACAAATAATACATAATAGACCAAATCCATGATATACAAAAGATGTATAAATAGGCCCCACGGGCTATGTGTGCAGCCTGAGATAATACAGTATAAACTTCGTCATCTGGGTTTACCAAATCCATTAGGTTATCCATAATAAATACAATCATCTATAGGCGTTGCTGGTCATCGACATCAGTTGGAGGAGGCGGCGGTGACACGTCATCAACAAGTACCCCAACATCAGAAGGCACTGCATCAGTTGTATGTGGGATGATGCAAGGGTGTGATACAATGAGGTACCACTCTAAGTAATTGTTCTCACACTGCGAGGGGTGTTGAACCACAATTGCTCGATCTCTAATGGCACAATCAAAGCCGATGAAGTTACTCTAAAACCACCAATCAATGCCTGTAGATGGTATATCTAGAACTCGTTGTGGGATACTCTGAACATAACCATAGTGTCGCAGACACCTCTCAAGCAAGTGTCTAGTAACCATTGACTCCCACTGCATATAACCAGAATATAATGACGACTCCTTGAACTCACGGTGGACTCTATGACCAGTGTGTGGTGTCTATATAACTTCATATATAGTTAGTCCATCGAGCCTCCTCCTTTACTCATCAACACCACCAGGATATGCCTGCCTAGCCTTCTATCTCCTCGCCCGTGGGGACTCCACTAGGGAATGTTGGGGAATGCTTGACTCTCCTATCACATATGACAAGGAATTGCTCGTATATCCAACAATGATATCAAAATACAGGCACAATAAATAATAAATAAGAAGTGTTATTCATAATAATTAAATAAGAAATCAACAACAAATAATAATTTCAAGTATACATGTAACATACTCAAATAACCAGCAAGTTGTTTGATCTCAAATATTGTCGTCACTCCAAGTGTTGTATATAGAATGGTCAATGAAGCGCAACCCTAAGTCCAACTGGTAACCCCAAGGCTACTGAACAGACATATGTGTCAGGCGTCGATATAAACACTAGACTTGTCTGCAAAGAGAGTACATGCTACTAGATGCAGCATGTACACCCTAGCAGCATCCTCATAACTCACATCCGCTACAAGTTAGTCGTACGTCTTCCGAAGCCAAGACATACGAAGGTGAGCCCCCTTGTTGATGCCAAGCTCCTTCTGCATAGCCGCCTCAGAAACTCCCAAATCTTGTGCAACAGTCATACATGCAAGCGACATGCTAAGAACAATAGTCGTCCAAAATCTACCGCCGATATGAAGATGAAATAATGAGGAGACATCATCCAGAGTGATAGTCATCTCCCCAAACGGAATATGAAATGAAGATGTCTCCTTATGCCATCTCTCAACAAACGTACTAAGTAGAGGAGTGTCGAGCATGGTGAGAGAGCACTGGGCAAAATCGAGGAGCTCGAACTTTCGTAAAATCCGGTTGACCTGCTCAGGCATCAAATCTTTAAAAATCCCTCAGCTTTGATATGTGCGATATCACCTTCGGTGTGGAACGCTCCTGTGACAAATAAATATAAAAAAATTAGCAGTTAGCTTTCATGGCACATTAACAAACAAATTAAAGTTAAACATAAAAGACATATACCTCTCCTTGTCATAGTCATAACGCCACATGGTCAGCATACTCAGTAAGTACCGACCGGTCAATGGGTCCTCCAGGGAATCCTCCATTAATGCGCACAAAGGGATCAGTTGAAGGAGTTGTAACCTCCATGTCAACAGTAACATATGGGACCGAATCAGCAACAACAACATCTGGATGGACCACCCGAGTAACAACACCATCAATAACCACCTCCTTAGCAACCTCTTCTGAAGCAACCCCCTCAATCACTGGATCTGCAACCTCCTCAACAATCACCAGATCAACAACAACAACATCTGGCACCACCTCATCCACCACCTCATCTCTAGACTGCTTTACTGATCCTACTGGTCAGCGTCGAGTGCTACGAGGTGCGCAAAACTGACTCTGCTCAGCCAACCATTTCTGATGTGAGCCGGTTGGGACCACTCGTCCAGCCCGTATCTGGGAAGACTCAGCCTTAGCACCCCTAGCAGCCCTAGCCTGGTGTACCGCTATATCAATAGCTCTTCCTTCAATAGTGTCGTCTCTGTATTTCACTACAAAAGAAGGAAAGTTTTTTAAAAAAATTAACAACTACCGGGAAATTCAGAATTTCTGGTAAAAAACAAAGTTTTTATAACTTCCGAAAATTCTGAAATTTTTGGTAAAAAAACAAAGTTTTTATCAATACCGAAAATTTCAGAATTTCCGGTACATAACCAGATTTTTATAACTACCGGAAATTCTAAAATTTTCGTATATTCTATGGAATTTTATACCGGAAATTTTGAAATTTCCGGTAAACATTTTATAATAAACACCGAAAATTTTGCAATTGTTGGTACAAAATACCGGAAATTTTGAAATTTTCGGTATAAAAACATATTTTTAAAAGTTCTGGTACGCTTCTCCAAATTTTCGGTATCGCCCCAGAATTTTCAAATTCGCTCCTGTATACTGTAAATTTGGAAAATGGGTGAAATGATTTTGCAAGCGCAGTGTCATCTTTTCATACGCGATGGGGGTGCCAGGTTCAAGTGTGGGGGGTGTCAAGTTAAATGCTCGTGCATGAGGAGTAGAATTAAGGAGTCATTAACCTCAAATGGGAAAATGGGATTTTAACATAATTTTGTTATTTGTTTTTGAATTTTTATATGTAATGCTATGTTGTAAATATCGACTGTAGCGGCCGCGATCACGGCGCACTGCGTCAAAATCTGCATCGCCGCTTCAAGGTGAACCGATCTGGTGTGAAAGTGTATAGCGGGTATCGCGGCCGAGATCGCGGGTTCGGAGCGGTGCAGGCGCAATGTGGAAGTGTCGCACCTCGAAAAAATCGCTTCATCGAAGACACGACCCTCGCGCGAAAGGCGCGGAACGGTTCGACAGAGTCGCCACCGAACTTTATTTTAGCCCAAAAGAGGGAAAGGAAAATATCGAGAAAACATTTAAGGGAGATAAGAACATGGTCGTCGCAACCACATTCTGAGTTCGGGAGTCGGTTATGTGAGAAGAAAGTACGCGCACCCCCTCACGTCCGTTGTACTAAACGGTAACCTCTTAGTTCAAATTGTGATGAGCGTTAGCTAAGCTTGTTTGTTTTCTTCTCAATGATAAATGTGAAACGAAAAGATAAAAGATTTCGATGCTAAGGGAAATGGGTGGTTTTAGAATAGGGTGCTCGCCAAGGATTGGGGCCCTTGTGCCTACGTATGCTCATTCGGACGAGAATGAGAAATCAGAGCAATCGTAGTTCGACTACGGGAGAGAGGGGGAAATGGAATATGGAGGGAAGGTAGCTCGCCAAGATCATCACAATCTTGTGCCTACGTATCTTTATTCGGACAAGAATAAAGAATCAGAGCAGTCGTAGTTCGTGGAGACGACCACGAAAAGAATGGTTAGGGTTTTAGGAGACGAAAGATCGAGTGACAAACAACCCAAGGGGCATGCCTCGAGAGCAGTCACTCAAGAATCCAAGGAATGCTAGACTCCAAGAACTCAGTTCTTTCGTGAGTGGATTACGAAAATGTTTGATAATGGTCAAGTGTTTTAAGACGAAAGGGTGAATGAACAACAACCCAAGGGCGTGCCTTGAGAGCCATTCATTCGAAGATCTAAGGAATGCTAGATTCCAAGAATTTTCTCCTTTCGTAAGTTGATTAAGTAAAAAGTTTGAAAAAAGATTGAGCCGAATTGGTTGAGAAAAGAGGTGAGGTTCAATACTAGTCCCTAGGGGTGCTCCTAGTAACGAAACTACGAAATGTGCAAGTGTGCATTTAATTGCGAGGCAAAAGACGCTCGACTTACGAAGATGTTTTGAGGAGTAGCTCGACGATGAATCGAGGATTGGTTTGAAAATGATTTGGTTTGTTAAATGTTATAGGGAGAATGACGATTATTCGATAAACGAGACGTCGGCCTCGCAACCAATTGATCGGGGCATTATTGGGATGCTAGATCCCAACGACACTTTTTTCATTCGATTGATTTACGAAATATTGTTTGATGAACAACCAAAATACCACGTGGAATGCTAGACTCCAATGACATTCCTTTGTCCAAATAATTAAGACGAGTGTTTTAGAAACGAAAGGTCGAATGACCACCACCTAAGGTGTGCGCCTCAATAGCGGTCACTCAAGAACCCAAGAAGTGCTAGACCTCGAGAATTCAGTTCTTTCGCGATTTAATTGAAAAAATGATTTGAATAGGTGTGTTGAGTGTTTTAATCGGATTAAATGTTTTTAGACATTTCAATAGTTTTAGTGTGAATTAACTGTTTTTTAGAAACGAAATACGAAACAATCACAACTCAAGGCGTGCGCCCCAAGAGCGATCGTTCAAGAACCCAAGAAGTGCTAAACCTCAAGAATTCACTACTTTCGTAATTAATTAGGAAAACAAATTTGATTTGATTAAAGTATTTTAATTAGACGTACTTAATCGAATTAGGGTTTGAACGAATTAAAAGTTTTGTAGGAGGATTAAGTGTTTTAATAGGATTGAGATTTAAGTGTTTTAGAAATGAAAGATGGAACAAACACAACCCAAAGCGTGCACCTCAAGAGCGTTCGTTCAAGGACCCAAGGAGTGCTAGACCCCAAAAGCCCACTACTTCCATAATTAATTAGAGATAATTTTAATGTTGCTTTCTAAATGAGAAAGATTTAGATTATTGTTAATCATCAATTGACTCCTAAGATCAAATACCTAAAAAAAAATCAAATGAATCCTATTGATTATTAATGTTAGAATTTTGATTAAGGAAACGCATGAATAATATAATTAATTAGTTGAGGGGATCATGAATGATGCTAATTACACTTATTCATAAAGAGTTAAGTAAAAGTCAAATAATTATAAAAAAGAGGGAAAGCTAAGCTTATGAGGGTGTACTACCAAAACAACAAGTTAATTAAAGGGAGTCTACGCAAATTGGGCGTCTACATGGCCCAGAGATACTACACGTCCCATCCTAAAATGAATGTGGCAGCTAAATGAGTTTGAACGTTCACATGTGACTTTGGGAAATGCAACCAGGAAAAACAATTAAAAGAAACTAATATTCAAAAGACCAAATCAATGAGTCACCGCTAACTGTCTCCTCATTCCCTGAACCCGCGCTTCATGTTGAGAAAAGAAATGAAAAGTCAAGTATAGTATGTCATAGGGTAGCGTGTAGCCGTTGGGGGAATAATGATATCTAGCATGCATCGAAACTTTATCAGAATTAAAAAGCATGGTTTTGAACCACCAAAGGTTACATTACATTTTTCATAAATCCACATTGTTTGCTTTTAAGTTATTATGTTCTTCTAAAAACAACCTAAGCCTCTTCACTCTCTCCGACCCAAACCCTTATTTCTTTTTTAATCTTCCATGAAAATCGTCTCCAACATAAAAACTCGCAACAATCAATTCATAGTAAATGTAGATGAAGCAAAAATAACCCAACCCTAAGCATGATCTGAACCTCTCTCTCATTTCAAGGGTGAATCAGGCATACGAAAACAACAAGGGAACACAACTACATGGATTAAGCAAACAATGCGGAGTTCTACAATCTAAAGCATGCTATCAACGAAATCAACAGATAGAGAAGCAGTGTAAAAGGCCTCACCTGAGTTTGAAGCTCCGGCGAATTTTCCGGTGACGACGCTACCTTGAGTAAGTTCATATACCGCTTTCACTGCGTTCCACTCCTTTCTTTACTTACTTCTTTCTCTTTTTCGTGTTCTCACCGTATTTGTTGAAAATGTGTTGCTATGAGAGTGTAGGTTTGGCTCTAAGCTCACTATCTTAGAGTTTCAGTGTGAAACTCTAAGAAGTTTTTAAGAAATTTGAGCTTTAGTGAGGGTTGGGGGTTGATTTTGACAGAGTTTTAGTACGATTTCTCAGGGTCTCCTTCACTGATGATTAATGTTCTATTTATAGGGGATTTGGGGCTTGGTTGGTACGTGTGATTCAAGGAATTCTCAGAGGAATATCCTCTAATTCGTGTGAGTATGAGCTGGGAATTTCCAATTCCGTTAGAGAGATCCTCGTAGTGGGATTTTGTGGGACCAAGGCTATGGTGACTCAATGTTTGTCTGTAGTGAGCTTCTAAAATAGCTTTGAATTTTTACTGCGTGAATTTGTGTAATTTCTGCATTTTACTATTCTTGATTTTTTTGCTGATGTGGAAGTCTTCCTTGACTTAACAAGTTGTCTGGCAATTTTATTTTGACTCTTGCTTTGTAGGACTGGTTTATACAAAGTGTTCTTCTTCGTGATCCTTGTATCTTCTTGACATGTTCGTATATTTGTGAGGAATTGTGGTATTTGCAGTATGATGATATTGTGTCTTGAAGCTTTGATGTTGGAGATTTATTCACTTCCTTTTCACTGCAATAACTGATAATTTATTCACTTCATTTTTGTTTCATATACACCTGTGATGAGACATTGGTTGGTCTAAAGGAGCAGCTTGGCCTAGAGATGGCTTTGGCCTGAGCATAATAAAACAGGGTCTGCACTAAGGTGAGGAAACCATAGGCAAAATGTCTCTTTTTGCTGTCATTCAACCATGTTTCATGTGTATCTTACAACCTTGGCATGAAGGATGGTTGTTAGCATAGTGTGATATTTTTCAAGATGAATATGCTCGAGACGATGTTGTTGTTGATGTTAGCATGGTAGTGTGAATTGTACATTTGTTCTTTGTGCTTAACAACATTTCATCTAAGTGAAACATTTAAGAAAGCCTCCAAATTGTAGTTTTGCTTTGACTTGAACATTGTCTGTATTGTACTACTCATCAACTTCATCCTCTTTGTATCCATTGATCTTGGCTCGACATGAATCGTGGACCTTGTCTTGGGATCAGACTTGGTATGAGGAGAAAAACTTGGTCGGTGGTAACTTGGACATGAAAGCTTGATGAAAGTGTGACAAGAACACAAGACTTGGTTTGAAGGCATCTTTGTGAGATTATTAATGATGGGTTCAAGTGTTGTATTTTTAGGTTTAGTAACTTGTATACACAGCCCTGTAATGATATTTTGGTTTAGTTAGGATTTGACATCCTTATGCCTTTTGAACCTATGACTTTTGTGAACATTTTGAATTCAAATTTGATGTTGCCATACTTTGAAATTAATCTTGTAACTCCAATCGATGTAATGCCTTTTGTAATTCAATACTCTTGTGATGGACAACAATTACTCTGCTTGTAAATTATAGCAAAAAGAATGTGTTGTTGTACACATGACTCCAAACAATGGCCTTCCTGACTTGTCATTCTTCATGTATTGAGATTTGTAACATGGTATAATCTTGAAATAGCATTTAGTTAATGGTCTCCTGAATTTTGCAACAATGATTCAAACTAAAACTTAAGGCCATTCTCTCGTATCATGAATATAATACGAATATTGCACTTAATTGAACATATTGTTTGATTGAAAATTTGCCTTGAAAATAAATGATCATATGGCTCTTTTCAGTTCATTCCTGTACTGGTTAGTAATATCCACACTATTCCCCTTTTAAGTGTCTTAACTTCACAACGCTTGAAATCATGCCTCGAAAAAGGCACGTCTCAAAATTGAAACCACTTAACCATTTAATCATGCTTTGAAAACGAATTGAAAATTTGATTATCATTTGGACACCTTACTTCCAACAATAAACATATGTTTTAATCACAAATTGGTTATGCCAACCAACTAAGTCAAATTGAATCTTAACTTGGTTCATTCACAACCGTTTTGATTTGACATACTAACCTTAAATGCAACCTCAAACACACAACATTCTACATAGGCACATTCTGGCCTGATAGTTGTAAAACCAACTCTTTCCCGACTAACAGATGAACTCCAATCCATGTTGCATACATGACTGCCTTAACAACCTTTCTCGAATCCTGATTCATCCTTGCATTAACTAAATAACATATATCTTTGGCTTTTTTGAATATGGTTGGTGGGAGGAAGTACAGATGAAATTTATATACAGGTAGGACAAATTTGGGGTATGACAGGAAGCAGTCGGGTCAGCGGGTTTTGACCCATTCCTTTAAAAACTAAAAAAACCCTAATTTTTTGTTTGTTGCTTCCTTCCTTCGTACGTGTAACGACTCTCTTCTTCCTGCGCACATAGTTCTCCTTCTTCCTACTTCCGCAAGCGTTCATCTTCTTATTTATTCACAATGTTCCTCGTCTTCTTCCTTCGACACACAACATTCTTGTTGCTCGTCTTCTTCCTCTGTTCAGTTCAGGTATAGCTTGCCTTCCTCTGTTTTTTTCTTTCTTACAACATATTTTTTTTCCTTCTTACTGCATATATGTTTGTTTGTTTTTTTCTTCTTACTGCATATATGACTTGCCTCCTCTGTTTTGTTTCCTTCTTATAGCATATTTGTTTTTTCTTCTAACTCAGTTTTCATATATGTTTTGTTTTTATCTCTAACTGTGTTTTTCCTCATATTTGTTCTGTTTACCTTCCCTGTTATTTATCCCTCCTCTGTTCTGTTTTTGTTCTATTTTTTTCCAACAGCCATGACAACTTCAACTCCTCCTACTTGTTCTATTCCACCATCATCATCCAACGATCAATCAGTTGCTTCTTCTGCTAAGAAGCACAAACTAACCGGTGATATAGGATGAAAATTTAACCATTTAAAAGAATTGAATAATATGAGGAGGGTTACATGTGATTTTTGTAGTGAAACGTCTACCAGAGGAATTTCTAGGGCTAAACAACATCATTTAGGAATAAAAGGAAATGTGAAGTTTTGCACTCAAACACCCGAAGACATTAAGGCAATTTTGCAGGAGCATGGAGATAATAAATTAGCCGCAATATGTAAGGTGAAGTGCATGGAGATGATGATGAGGCATCACGGTTGCTAGACATATCTAGGATTCGAAGTGGAAAAAAACCGGCTGAAGAGTGAAGTATGTCGGCTGCCAAGAAGAATACAAAAGGTCCCTTGGATGTAATTTACTATAGAAAAACTTCTAATATCTGTAACCGACTTTAGAGCCTCCCATTATAGAACTACATCAACTTTGGATGGATCCACAACAATACCATCATCTGAAATAACATGACCAAGAAAACTCACCTCTTTCAACTAGAATTCACACTTCGATAACTTTGCATAAAGCTTCTTCTCTTTCAACACTTGTAATACAATCCGCAAATGCTCAGCATGTTCCTCTTTTGATTTAGAATAAATTAGAATGTCATCAATGAAAACTACTACAAATTAATCCAAGTAAGTGTGAAAGATACGATTCGCATACTCCATAAACACATCAGGTGTATTAGACACGCCAAACGACATCACCAAATACTCATAATGTCCATACCGAGTCCTAAAAGCCATCTTCTGAATATCTTCATCCTTTACTTGAGTCTGATGATAACCCGGCCTCAAGTCAATTTTACTAAACACACGTGCACCCACCAACTGATCCATCAAGTCATCTATTTTTGAAAGTGGATACTTGTTCTTAATTGTTACTTTATTCAACTGTATGTAATCCACACACAACCTCATACTGCCATCTTTCTTCTTTACCAATGTGTCCACAAGTGCACGGATTTATGGAAGTAATATAAAATATTGTCGAACCCACAGAGACCAATGTCAACCTACCGTTATCTATTGTTGCGATGTAAAGCTAAAGATATGATTAAAATGGTACAAATGGAAATATAAACGCTAATTACTAAAGGTTTGAAAATAATGCTTAAACGAGCCCGAAATATGATTTCCGTGCACCTAAGGGACTTATAGAAAACGGGTAATGATTGTGATTATACGCCTATTTCATAGAATATACCGATTTAAAGGCTCCGCCTCACGCTCTCGCGGTCTTAACTAAAGCCATACTTCTTAATCCCAAGATTTTGCTCTCGCTCGCCCGGTAACTAAGAAACACACTTTGAAAGCCAATAATATCCTAAACAATATCTAAAGCGCTCTCGTTGTATTTAGATATTGAAATTCTGGTATCAGACGTGTGATGTTAAGGTGCGATGTCACAACAACACACTCTGCAAATGGACAGCAATAACAGTAACAAATCAACACAAAGAATTGTTCACCCAGTTCGGTCTAACTACCTACGTCTGGGGGCTACCAAGCCAGGGATGAAATTCACTACTTGTAGAATTAATTTATAGACTCAACAACCCAGTTGACAATCTCCTAAACTTAATTCCTACTAGTGACTTTCTACCTAAGAAACCACTTAGATATGAGAACACTACTCAATCCCTAAAACAATACTCAAGGAACAACCTCTTTGAGCAACCTTGATCTTACTTCACAGCTTTAATCAAGTAATAACTCTCTATTGCTTCACAGCTTCTAAGAGAGGACAGAAAACGACTCAGCAATTCAACCTAGAATTCTGTATACAAAACTCATACAAAATACTCAAGACACTCAGCCTATGCTCTTGATCTTCTCTCTGTATTTATGTACCTTTTCCTTTGGTCTTGTGCGCTTTAAATAGCAACCTTGAATTGGACTTGGACCTGCTACAATATCTGACCTGATTTGTTATTTAAAACTGAATATTCAAAACAGATTTTCTCCTAAAATCTTTTCAAATCTTCAACCTTTTAAATCTCCTACAAATCTGCACCAGATCTCCTATGCAGCAGAAAATATTTATCCCAAGATATTCGCATCCAATGAGACAACTTGCTCTCCACAATTCCAGCTAACACGCAAACCCTAACAACATCATAACCTGATGTTATTAATTCTGCAGATCTAATGTCACAACATTGCCATGTGACATCAGACATCCAACTTCAACAATTTAAACACTTAACACAGCCCAGTGTTAAGACTCAATGTTGCAACATCACCACCTTGACATCAACATTGATCATGCTTTGTTTTACCAAAATTCCAGCCAATCCAAGAACTAACAATCTCCCCCTTTGGCTAATTTTGGCTAAAACAATCTCTACACTCCGCACCTTCAGAGACTTCAGCAGCGGAAAAAAACTTGATTTTGAAACTCCAAGCAGCAGCAGCATCATAAAAACTTCATTATGGACTTTTCTCATCATCAAAACTTCATTATGGACTTTGCTAGCACCATCTTCAACAGCAACATCAACAATGTTCAAACAGAGCTGCACATATTTCAACATTAGCAGCAATGAGCACTCCCCCTCAATGTAACAACCAGCATAGCAGTTGTTCAGCAATTACTCCCCCTTAATTTCTGCACTTCTGCATCACACATCACTTTAGCAACATTTGACATTCTTTGATACTCTTGGCTTTCTTGGCTATTTCTCCCCCTTTTTAGCCACAATTTGACAACCTTCACCTGGCAGTTGACTAAACATTTTCAAAAAAACTCCAACTGCTCACAACCCTTTCTAGCACATTTAGTCTTCATAAATGCAGATTCCCAATTTGCTTCTTAACCTTTCAAATTGGTTTGCATCTAAGGCTTTAGTGAATATGTCAGCTAGCTGTTTATCTGTGGCTACATGCTCCAAAGTAACAATTTTGTCTTCAACCAATTCCCTTATGAAGTGATGCCTTATGTCTATGTGCTTCGTCCTACTATGCTGTATATGATTTTTAGATATATTAATGGCACTCAAATTATCACAGTATAATGTCATAACATCTTGTTTGACATTGTATTCACTCAACATCTGCTTCATCCAAACCAGCTGAGAGCAACTACTTCCTGCTGCTATATACTCAGCTTCAGCAGTTGAGAGAGATACACAATTCTGCTTCTTACTGAACTAGGAAATCAGATTATTCCCTAGAAAGAAATAGCCTCCTAAAGTGCTTTTCCTATCATCTGCACTTCCAGCCCAATCAGCATCACAATATCCTCTTAAATCAGTCCCAGAATCATGACTATATAGCATCCCATAGTCACTTGTGCCATTCACATATTTCATAATCCTCTTCACTTGATTCAAGTGACTCACCTTAGGATCAGATTGATATCTGGCACACACTCCAACAACAAAGGAAATGTCAAGTCTGCTTGCTGTGAGATACAGTAGACTCCCAATCATACTTCTGTACAAGCTTTGGTCCACACTCACTTTATTTTCATCCTTGGATAGCTTCAAATGAGTAGGAGCAGGTGTCCTTTTGTGATTGGCATTATCCAGACCAAATTTCTTTACTATGCTCTTAGCATATTTGCTTTGAGAAATAAAGATGGAATCCTCCATTTGTCTGAGTTGTAGTCCAAGAAAGTAGCTAAGTTCTCCAACCAAACTCATTTCAAATTCAGATTGCATTTGTTGAACAAACTGTTTCACCATAGCATTTGACATTCCCCCAAATACAATGTCATCCACATAGATTTGGGCTACCATTAATTTTCCGCCTTCTTCCTTGACAAACAAAGTTTTGTCAATCCCTCCTTTTCTATATCCATTTGCTGCTAAGAATTATGTCAGTCTCTCATAGCAGGCCCTTGGAGCTTGTTTCAAGCCATACAGAGCTTTCCTCAGTTTGAACACATGATTGGGGAAGTTTGGATCAGTGAATCCTTTAGGTTGGTCTACATAGACTTCTTCATTCAGATAGCCATTCAGAAAAGCACTCTTCACATCCATTTGGAACAGCTTGAATCTTAGGTTACAAGCCACACCCAAGAGTAGTCTGATGGATTCTAATCTAGCCACTGGAGCAAAAGTCTCATCAAAGTCAACTCCCTCAACTTGAGTATAGCCTTGTGCAAAAAGTCTAGCTTTGTTTCTTGTAACCACTCCTTGTTCATCAGATTTATTCTTGTAGACCCACTTGGTGCCAATCACATTAACTCCATCAGGCCTAGGAACAAGCTCTCATACTTCATTCCTCTTGAACTGCTCCAGCTCTTCATGCATTGCATTTATCCAAAACTCATCAGTCAATGCTTCCTTGACATTTTTTGGCTCAATTTTGGAGACAAAGAATGAACTTGCTATAACATCTCTTGACCTAGTCCTTATTCCAGAGTTTGGATCACCTATAATGAGCTCCTTTGGGTGGTCCTTCTGCACTCTGATGGAGGGATCCTTATGAGGTTGCTTAGCTTCAGGCTCAGCAGCAGCAACACTAGGAGTTTGGCTTCTGTCTTCAGCTTCTGGTGCAACTTCACCAACTGATATCTCAACAGCATCTGGGACATCATCATCTTCCTGCTTGTCACTGTCATCAATCACCATATTGATTGACTCCATCATCACCTTGGTTCTAGAGTTGAACACCCTATACGCTCTGTTATTAGTAGAGTATCCCAAAAATATTCCTTCATCACTTTTGGAATCCAATTTTCTTCTCTGCTCTCTATCAGCTAGAATATAGCATCTACTTCCAAAAACATGGAAGTACTTAACATTAGGTTTTCTTCCCTTCCATAGTTCATACAGAGTGGATGAAGTGCCTCTTCTTAGGGTAACCCTGTTGTGAATGTAGCAGGCAGTGTTCATGGCTTCAGCCCAGAAATGATAAGGAAGTTTCTTGGCATGAATCATTTCTCTAGCCGACTCTTGGATAGTTCTGTTCTTCCTCTCAACAACTCCATTTTGCTGAGGGGTGATAGGCGATGAAAAATCATGACTTATACCTTCAGCAGAGCAAAATTCTTCAAACTTGCTATTCTCAAACTCTCTTCCATGATCACTTCTTATTCTGATAACCTTACTCTCCTTTTCTCTTTGGAGTCTTTGATAGAGCTCTTTAAAGACATCAAACACCTCTGATTTGTCTTTGATGAAGTTAACCCAGGTGTATCTTGAATAGTCATCCACAACTACACAAGCATATTTCTTTCCACCCAGACTTTCAACCTGCATAGGTCCCATCAAGTCCATATGAAGTAGTTCCAATACCTTGGAGGTGGTGTCATGTTGAAGCTTCGGATGAGACATCTTTGTCTGCTTCCCTTTTTGATAGTCTCCACACACCTTTCCTTCCTCAATACTAAGTTTGGGAATCCCTCTGACTGCTTCTGAGGAGATGATTCTCTTCATTCCCTTTAGGTGGAGATGTCCCAACTTCTGATGCCAGATTTTGACATCATCTTCTTTAGCAAGCACACATGTGGAAGAATTTGAGTTTTGAGGCACCCAAAGATAACAATTGTCCTTAGATCTGGCTCCCTTCATAATGACTTCTCCTTTATCATCTTTGACCATACATTCAGACTTTTTGAAGTCTACTTTGAATCCTTGATCACAAAGTTGACTAATACTAATCAAATTTGCTGTTAGTCCTTTAACAAGAAGAACATTCTCCAGTCTGGGAGCACTAGCACAGTTCAGTTTGCCAATCCCCTTGATTTCTCCTTTGATCCCATCACCAAATGTAACATAGCCAGAAGACTGATGTTTCACATCTACCAGCAGATTCTTTACTCCAGTCATGTGTCTTGAACACCCACTGTCAAAGTACCAGTCTTCTTTGGTAGAAACCCTTAAGGAAGTATGAGCTATCAAGCTGGTAACTTTAGGAACCCATTGCTTCACCACCTTAGGCCTGACCTTTTTCTGACTGGGTTGAGGAGCAGAATTTGGATAACCGCGAAGCTTGAAGCACGAGGACTGCATATGTCCAATCCTGCCACAATAGAAGCATCTGACTTTGTCTTCTCTAAAGTGGTTAAATCTTCTTCCACTTTGATGATAATGTTGTGGCTGTCACCCTTAATGTTGTCTCCTTATTCCATAGTTGGATTGTCTTCTTCTGTACTGAGGATGCTGTCTCTTAGGCTGTCTCCTATAGTGATGAGGCTTCCTTCTTCCATAGTAATGAGGCACATCATTGTTGTATTCATTTCCATGCCAGTTACCCTGATGATGAAACCTGTTCTGATTGGACCCAACGGCCTCCATGCTCTTGTGATATTGGGGAGGCATATACTGACTAACTCCTTGGGGCTGCATCTTCCTCTGATGAGGACCATTCTTCTTCTCAACATTCTGGGGCTGAACAACCTTCTTTGGTGTAAGACCCCATCTCTTAGGTTGATGTTGAGACAATGGTTGAGACATCTCCTTCTTTGTTCCTGAAGTGCTTGCCACATATCCTATACCTGATTTATCTCCAGCAACTTTCTCTGACTGAAGAATCTTATCAAGAGTAGTTGTACCACTGTTCATCATCCTAACGGATTTTGTCATCTGATCTAGTTGAGATTTAACTAGTACAACTTCATTTTCCAGATCAACTTTTTCATTTTCAAGCTGAGCAATCTGTTGCTTGTGACACTTGTTTTCTTGACAAATCTTAGCACTTTTTAAACACAGCTCTTGATAAGTAGATGCTAACTACTCATAAGTTATTTCTCCATCACTATCATCATCAGACACAATAGTTCCTGTTAAGGATCTATCATGCCTTGCTGACTCACCTTCACTTTCACTATCAGATTCAGACCAGGAAACTGACATGCCCTTCTTTTGCTTCTTCAAGAATGTGGGACATTCTTTCTTGACATGTCCATACCCTTCACATTCAAAGCATTGAACACCTTTATCCTGGGTAGTCTTTTCTTCATCTTTCTCTTTTGGCTTGCTGATGTCAGACGAGATGTTCTTGATACTAGGCTTGTAGTTATTGTTCCACCTTTTTAACACTTTGTTGAACTGCCTTCCCAACATAGCAATGGCTTGAGACAGATCTTCCTGAGAATCATCTTCTTTGACTTTCTCAGCATCTGCAGGAGTGGAGACCAAAGCAATACCCTTGGGCTTCTTTTCAAGTTCTTCTTCATTCAACCCAAGCTCAAAAGTTTGAAGAGATCCAATGAGCTCATCAACTCTCATTTTGCTAATGTCTTGAGCTTCTTCAATAACAGTCACCTTCATCTTGTACCTCTTAGGAAGGGACCTAAGAATCTTCCTTACAAGCTTTTCTTCTGACATTTTCTCTCCAAGAGCACTAGATGTATTGGCCAGCTCAAGAACACTCATGTGGAAGTCATGAATAGTCTCATCTTCCTTCATCTTTAGACTTTCAAACTTTGATGTTAGAAGCTGAAGTCTAGACATCTTCACTCTAGATGTTCCTTCATGAGTAGCTTTCAAAATATCCCACGCTTCCTTAGCAACTTCACAGGTATTGACTAACCTGAAAATATTCTTATCCACTCCATTGAAAATTGCATTTAGAGCTTTGGAATTACCAAGGGCAAGCTCATCTTCTTCCTTGGTCCATTCTTCTTCAGGCTTTGGCTTTGAGGTGCCTTATTTATCTTTGCCAGCATCATCTTTCTCACACACAACAGGTGTTTTCCACTCTTTAATGATAGCCTTCCATGCCCTGCTGTCCAAGGATTTTAAGAAAGTAGTCATCCTTGGCTTCCAATAGTCATAATTGGATCCATCCAAAATAGGGGGTCTGTTGACGAATCCTCCAACTTCTTTGTCCATCTTTACACCAGAAAGTAACTTCCCTAGATCTCACCCAGAGACAGACAGGATGCCTGCTTTGATACCAATTGAAATTCTGGTATCAGACGTGTGATGTTAAGGTGCGATTTCACAACAACACACTCTGCAAATGGACAGCAATAATAGTAACAAATCAACACAAAGAATTATTCACCCAGTTCGGTCTAACTACCTACGTCTGGGGGCTACCAAGCCAGGGATGAAATTCACTACTTGTAGAATTAATTTACAGACTCAACAACCCAGTTGACAATCTCCAAAACTTAATTCCTACTAGTGACTTTCTATCTAAGAAACCACTTAGATATGAGAACACTACTCAAGGAACAACCTCTTTGAGCAACCTTGATCTTACTTCACAGCTTTAATCAAGTAATAACTCTCTATTGCTTCACAGCTTCTAAGAGAGGACAGAAAATGACTCAGCAATTCAACCTAGAATTCTGTATACAAAACTCGTACAAAATACTCAAGACACTCAGCCTATGTTCTTGATCTTCTCTCTGTATTTCTGTACCTTTTCCTTTGGTCTTGTGCGCTTTAAATAACAACCTTGAATTGGACTTGGACCTGCTACAATATCTGACCTGATTTGTTATTTAAAACTGAATATTCAAAATAGATTTTCTCCTAAAATCTTTTCAAATCTTCAACCTTTTAAATCTCCTACAAATCTGCACCAGATCTCCTATGCAACAGAAAATATCTATCCCAAGATATTCGCATCCAATGAGACAGCTTGCTCTCCCCAATTCCAGCTAACACGCAAACCCTAACAACATCACAACCTGATGTTATTAATTCTGCAGATCTAATGTCACAACATCGCCATGTGACATCAGACATCCAACTTCAGCAATTTAAACACTTAACACAACCCAGTGTTAAGACTCAACGTTGCAACATCACCACCTTGACATCAACATTGATCATGCTTTGTTTTACCAAAATTCTAGCCAATCCAAGAACTAACAGATATGATGCCTAATTCCCATTATCCGGTTCACTCCTCACGCTCTCGTTGCCATACCCCAAATTTTGACCACTAATATTTCCCATCATTGTGCAAATCATCATCACAATATGGATGTACCTTCATGCCTCATCAATCTCCTCAGAGATGTTTGAGCATTCACCACAATCAAGAATTAGGGTTTCAAGCCCTCTCAGAGCTCTTAGACAAAGGATCAATCAAGAAATGACATGATCTTCAACTTGTTTAACCTCTCAAACATCCATAAAGGATCAATAGGACTCCCACAACAAGAATCAAGCACAAAGTTGCAGCATTCCAAGTGGATCAAGCCTCAAGATCGCCGATGTCACCAAATTAGGGTTTTGGTCAACTGAGGCCTCCAGATGGAATTTTTCCTCTAGGCATGAGCCAATGCTTCAAAGCCTAACCCTAGATACTCTAAGGGACCTCATAAACCCAACCATCAAGTCAATTTTACCTCAAGGGATGCATTCACCAAAAAATCAGGAATTAGGGTTTCTTGACCTAATTCACCCCTAAGCTGACTTTTGGGACAAAACATGAGCCAAGACCTCAATACATGATTTGAGGGACTCCAATACAATAATTTTATCCATTTTCAATAATGGATTGATCCAAGAAGCTTGATCCACAACTTTCAATTTCATCAGGACAATAATTAGGGTTTTGAGGGAAAAGTCAATTGTACCTTTGACTTTTGACCAGGACATGCTCCCAAACCCTGGGACATGATTCAATGAACCCTACAACACCTATGGAACATATCCATTAAGTTTGATTTAGATCAAGGACTTGATTTCATAAAGGATCGCACAGTTTGGAATTCATCTGATAAAAAGTCAACTGTGCACAAAAGTCAAGTTTGACTTTTTGAGATTTTTCATAATTATGGTTCTTTAACCCTAAAACAATGTTAATGTGTGATTTGAATCATCATTCATAAAAAAAAAATCAAAGGAAGTGGGATAACTTGTAAAAGGAGTAACCATAAAAACTTAGAATTTTTCTAAGTTATGGAACAAAGTGGCCAGGGTACCAACTTCCAAGGATCATAACTTGAGATCCAAGCAACCATTTTGAATTATCCAAATATGGATTTGTAGCTCTCATGGCATACTTTAAAAGTGTCAACTACACCTCATTCCAATTCTTCATGGATTTTTAGTTATGGAGCGATCAAAATGGCTGAAAACATGAAATGTCATTTTTTCCAACACTTAGTGAAATTTTCACTAAGTTAGAATTTGTCTTGCTTTTTTTCAAAATGTAGGGGCATTTTCCACTTGGATCCAAAAAGTTTCAAGACAAACTATGATCACACATGTGTTGTGTCACATAAGGGCTTTCCAAAATGTCCAAGAACTCCATCAAAATCCATCTGAGCTAGGAGTTATGACAGCTGCAACATGCCTTGTTGCAAACTGTCTTGGCAAGGCAGATTGTGCATTAGGGCTCGATTTGATCAATTTTTGCAAATGACAAATAAGTTTATCCATCTGCACACCTCAGGGGGGACCAAGGAGGAACAAACACTGATCCATAAGCCTCCCAAGTCTTTGGAACTACATATAGGTTTGGCACCCCTAAAAGCTAAAGATGCCTCAAGACTCCAATTTTATTTTGGAGTATTCAATGGATGCTTAGAGGTGGCATGTATCAGAGCAAAGATGAACACTTCAGTCAAGCCTTATCCTTGAATCAAAGAACCATAGGCATGTGCTCTAATCTCAAGTCAATGGCTAGAGGAGACTTGAGATTCCAAAATGATCCAATTGGCCACAGACCTGTACCAGTTGCCATACACTATTCCTTGCAAAGCAAACTTGCTCTACTATAAATAGAGCTCACTTGTGTTCAATTTGAGTACACCAAAGCACCCAAACTGATGCTTTCCTCAAAATCACCTTCTCACTTCCAATTTTGCCTTCCAAAGCAAGTCACTATCGGGTTTTGAGTTTGAGAGGAATTCCAACCAAAACAATCACACACACACCTCATAAACATCATATAGAAGTTATCCAAACACTTAAACAACATATGGAACACCAATTTCACAAAATCACCAGCCAATTGCTCAAGTTTTCAACCAAGTTGCAGTTGAGGTGCCATAACCTGGTCCAGTCCATTTCCAATCACTCCAAGCATTCAAACACATTCCATATGGTGTAGGGAAGCTGTTCAGATCATCACAACTCATCTGTAACACCTCCAACTCAAAAATCAAATTGCTCTTGCTGCCATGACCTTCAAGTAAGCCTAAACTTGGTCATTTCATGATTCATGCATATTTCCTCGCACAATAATTTTGTCATATGTTCATAATCATGTATGGAGGGTTTCCCCTCAATTAATTGCTTTGTATGAATCGTGTATCAAAATTTCCAGCCTTCATGCAGAATTTAGGGTTCTTGAGGTTTTGTCTTGATTTCTTATTCCATGCTTAAAATAAATGAAATTAAAGACCATAGACATGATCGTGAAGTGAAAACGAGTAGATTGATATGTGGATTGTGTGATTTCATCAAGTATTCAGTGAGATTGAGGGGAAAACGCAAATCTGAAGAAACAGAGGGCGCGGGCAAGAACTTGGTGTTCTTGGCGCCCTTTTTTTGAATTTTTAAATATTTGAATTTTTGTGGTTTTATTTAATTGATTCAAAAATTAATTTCTCTCTGGTTTTTAATGATTTTGAGTTGATTCTTTTTTTTAATAATTCACAAAAATGCTAAAATATTTTATTTACAATAATTTCCCAAAAATACTATTTATTTCATATACTTGATATTTTTGCAAAGAATTAATTTTTATTTGTTTTTTGACATTTAAAGTATTTTTTCTTTCTTGATTTTCCAAACTTAAATGGTTTCCAATCATTTTGTGGATAAAAACATGATTTTTCAAACATTAATCCAAGATCACAACTTGTTTTTCACACATGTTTGATAATTTTGATCATTTTAATCAAATTTTTATTTAATTAAAATACATTTTGAAATTAATTTAGGGTTTTGATCTTAATCACCCTAAACAAATCTTTTTCAAACTTTTTGGGTCTCTAATAGAGTGTAAGACCCAATCCCTTTTGAAAACCAAAATAATTTGGGCCTCGATCATCGTATAAGACCCACTGTGTTTTCAAACCTCGGCACGATCGTCATTTTTCAAACAAATAATCATCTGGGCCTCTCCTCGAGCTATAAGTCCCATTCCTTTTCTTAAAAAATCTTTTGGGCCTCTAATAGAGTGTAAGACCCAACTCCTTTGTAAATAATACATTTTGGGTCTCACACATTGTATAAGTCCCTCTGTATATTTTCAAACGTTCGGCGCGATCGTCGCCTTTTTAACAAAATCAATTGGGCCTTTCCTTGAGCTATAAGACCTATCTTTATTCATTTTCAAACTCTTTGGGCCTCTAATAAAGTGTAAGACCCAATCTCCTTTTGACCAAAACTTATTGGGCCTCAGTCGTTGTATAAGTCCCGATACGATATTCAAAACAACAGTGCCATCACTGTTAAAATTTGGGTCTGTCCCTGAGCTGTACTCCCCGATCTCTGTTAAAAATACTTTCTCCTTTGATTTTGAATCCTAATGTATAGTTGCTATCAAAATTTTCTTTAATTTCTTTGTTGAACAACTAACAAAACAACATGGAAGCTCTACAACGGGTAAGTGTTTATCCGCTTTCTTTTATATGCTTTCATATATATAACTGTATTGTGGGAAGCTGCGCATGGTTAGTCTTCTTTCATAATCCTTTTAAATACTTATCATATGTCAAATGTATGTATACTAGTATAGTTATTTAGAGTTTTCCCCGGTAACTAGGTCTAGAACTAGGTAAAGCCCTGTTGGTCACTCTTAAATACAAACAAAACTAGATCCCCATGGGATTCCAGATACAGTCTTCCCTTCTCTTGGGGTTAAACAGTATGGAACAAAGAGAAAGTCGGTATTCTCGGTGAACCTTTTCTCAGACTGTCACCCTTAGAAATTGTCAAAGAAATTCTACTCCCCAGAGTTGATCTATTCTCCGTGAATAGCATCTCTTGAGTTTCTTCCAAACCCTCAAACTTTCCTGGAATGATCTCTTCTCTGTGAATTGCATTTCTTGAACTTCTCTTGGTTTGGGGACCCACGGGCTTCCTAAAAGCATACCCGCCTCCTCTTGGGCTTTGTACAAGGACCATTCGGCTTCTTAGAAGTTCTCATGCCTTCTCTTGGGCTTAATACAAGGACCCTAACAACCTCTTAAAGGTATAAGACAGAACCTAGTCATCCTTTGCTAGAGCAGTATTTCCAGTGTCAAACCTCAGGCCACTTTAGGGTTGATTCTCATCCCTTAAGGCCCTTGCCCTCTTTTGGGCATGATACAAAAGATAAAAATCTTCCACACCAGTAGACTTGGACAGTCTATATCCCCTCTTGATTCTCAAAGACATTCTCAAGCACTGTAGAAACCCTGGTCACTCTGGATCAATCTCCAGCAGAAACCCAGTCTCTCTCATGAGAGTTCCCCAACCAGGGTCAGCTTATCCCAGATCAGAACCTCAAGGTCTCTGATATCTCAACTCTTCTGTAATCCTCAACAAGAGTTGATTCCCCACTTGGACCTGCCTAGGGATCTCAATAACCCTCAGTAGTAAGATATCCTCCTTTTAGGCTTTGTATAATGATCCTTCCTCAGCGTAGTCAGCCTTCTCTTGGGCTTTGTACAAAGATTCTCTCCAGCGGAGCTAACCCTTTCAGACTCTCTTGTTGAGTCAACACCTTTTTAGCCTCAATCTCGGGCTTCGTACGAGACAGCAAATCACTCTCTTGTTGAGTATAAAGGACTCTCTTGTTGAGTCAATCAACTTTCAGACTCTCTTGTTGAGTCAATCACCTTTTCAAACTCTCTTGTTGAGTTAATCTTTTTCTGGCCTCAATCCTGGGCTTTGTACAGGACAGATAAAAACACTCTCTTGTTGAGTTAACCCTTTTAGCCTCATCTTAGGCTTTGTATAATGATTATCCTCAGCAGACGCCCATACAAGCACTCTCTTGTTGAGTCAATCCTTTTCTAGCCTCAATCCTGGGCTTTGTACAAGACAGATAAAAACACTCTCTTGTTGAGTCAAACCCTTTTAGCCTCAATCTTGGGCTTTGTACAAGACATAAATCTCCCTCTCTCAAGCTTGGGACAGATACCTTCCCAAGCAGAGTCATTCCCTCCCAGCCTTCCTCTAGGCTTCGAGGACTGATTTTCCCCAAGAAGATTCAAACTCATTTCAGCCTCAATCTTGGGCTTTGTACAAGACACATAAAATATCCTCACCAGAGTCGGTTAAATTTCAGCCTCAATCTTGGGCTTTATACAAGACACATACAAACCCTCCCCAGCGGAGTCAAAATCCCTTTTAGCCTCAATCTTGGGCGTTGTACAAGACAGATAACACTCTCCCGCAGAGTCAAACCTTTTGGGCTCCTTTTAGGCGTTGTATAATGATATCCCCAAAGAGTCAGTCTCTTTTTTGCCTCAATCTTGGGCTTCGTACAAGACACCTATATCTATACTCTCTTGTTGGGTCGGTCAATTTAGCCTCCTCTTCGGCTTTATATAGGGAAATCCCCTCGCCGAGTCAATTAATCTTTTAACATCAACCTTGTGCTTTGATCAAGGCACACAAAAATCAACAATCCCTCTTTAGAGATGTCAAATTCTCTCTCGGTCAAACCTTTTAGCTTTAATCTTGGGCTTTGAACAAGACACAAATAAACCCTTTTAGCTTCAATATTGGGCTTTGAACAAGACACCAAAACATCTTTTTCCTCCCTTAGAATAGGAGGAACTACGATTGCTCTGATTTCCCTGTTTCATTTAAACGGGAATACGTAGGCATAAGATTGCGAAATCTTAGCGAGCATACCAAACAAAAACTCTAGGTCCCATACCTTCACACATCCATCAAAATTTAGGTCCAGCACCTTACCAAAAACATCGGGAGTAACCCGAACATCAACAAAAACTCACTCACTCAAATTTCCCAAGAAACTTTCTCAACTCATTAACGGATAAACACCATCAATTACAAAGCGAGACCTAAAGCTAATATCATGTGGATAACCACAAATAGGATGGGTAATTGACAACTCCCCATTGTATAACCTGACCCCGGACCCCCCAATCTCTTTAAAGCGTTTGTTCAGTTAAAAATTCGCGTGCAAGGTTAGTTTTAGATAGCTTCACTTTTACTTCCAGCATCATGGGATAAATAAGAAATCAGAAAGTAGCACGCATCCCTCCTCATTGCGGTGAGGAGAACAACCAGCGATAAGGTGGTCGCATCACCGACGAAAATCGCTCGCTACACTCGTGGATCTCGGCTTGAACCTTAATTTGCTTCTCACTCTCGTGACAAAACAATGTTAAATAACCTCTCACTCTCGTGACAAAGCTACTTAAATTAAACTTGGAAATTAAAACCAAAATGACATATAATAATAATTTCGTACCTATTATTTTCTACGGGGTCCCGTCGGTAACGACGGTCCTCATACGCCAGACTCAGGACAATTTAACTAGACATGGAATTAAATGAAAATGACATAAACGTGGTAAATATAATCAAGGACATCATGCTTAAACAATTATAGAATGCGATATCAAAAATAACAAAGCGAAAAGATAAAGAACCTGTAAATGCGGGAAAATAAACAGAGACTTGAATGAAACAAAAACGAAACTGAAATAATCTTCTATTAATATGACGGCAAGATTATTGATCCAAGAGTACAAGAAACAAACAAGAATAGAATTTGTGACAATCTCTCGATGTGAGTGATTGTCACTTTTACAAGTGCTTTTGTGCCTAAAACTAGGAACGGAATGTCGGCAGCGCTTCCGCGCGTCTTAGATGCCGAAACTACCCTCCAAAGGGGTCTATATATAGAGAATTCTTGGCTCCAAGCTGTTTGGTTCGAGTTTGAATTCAAAATGAGCACAACTGCCAAACTGCTGCAGAAAAACTGCTCCCGCCACAAACGGCGACCGCCGTCTGCTTAATGGCCACCGCAATTGCTCCAAATTGGAGATTCCCTCCTTTTTGGGCACGGCGAACGCCTTCCTCAGGGCATGGCGAGCGCCATTCCTTTAAGGAGGCTAGAACTTGCACTTTTGCTGCTTTTTCTTCATTCTTCAGCTCAACTTTCATTCTTTTCTTCTACATTGCTGATAGAACACCTGTCAAGACAAAACAAAGGAAAACATGAGTAAATAGCATAGAAAACGGTAAAGACTCGATACAACGATAAGTAGAAATGCGCGAAATGAATCAAAATGTACAATACGAAATCGAGTCATCAACACCCCCACGCTTAAACCATTGATTGTCCTCAAGCAATCAACCAACACGGTAAAAAGAAAATAAGCACGGTTCGAAACATAGGCACAACGAGACTCTAATCATACGTGGCTACTAGGCTAATGTTTGATCGATAGGTACTAAATAGTGAAAACAAGGATATCGTAACAACACATTTCCACATTTGCGGACAAAGACTCCCTTCCTATGCAATACCAATTCAAATCATGACATTATAACTCGACCTATATCCTTCATCATATTTCACCTCTTTTTCATTCTCGCGCAATCACATTAAGTCTGTTATCCTTTGTACTTACATGGTAAGCGAACCTGTTTGTGTTATATGATCTCGACATTCATTTTTTTTTCTTTTTCGCACATTATGTTTTCTTTTGCTTACGAATTTCAAGAGTCCGAACCTTTAGGCTAAATGGTCGGGTGAGGACCACCTAACTTAGCGGGAACATGTCTTTCATTCGTTTTTTCTATAAAAATCACATTATTCAAATTTTTGAGATCAACACATATTTTCATCGGTTCGTTACTTAGTTTGTACACAAGGATGGTGCTGACTGCTAGTATAAACTAATCAAGAGGCTACTTCTAAGAAACTAGGCATAACGTCTTGGCATAATGTCTATTTAAATCAATATCACATACTTAGGGAATCTAAGGTGTAGGAACGATACCGATATTTACAAAACTTTCCCAAGTCTATCTAACACAGCCTAAACAACCTATATACTTTCAGAGTGTCGTGCCATGAATCGAAACAAAAAAATAGTTGGAGGTTAAATTTTTTTAAAATTTCGGGGAAATTGAATAACAAGTGAAAACCACGCATAAAGACTCGACAACACATGCAAAGACTCGACAAAACATTAAAAATAGATAGAATTCCAAAAAGCATGAAATAAACTAGAAAATGATAAACCTAACTAGAAAGCGGTAAAATTAAAGCGGTAAAGTTTCTCCCCCACACTTAAACCAAACATTGTCCTCAATGTTTTGATAAAAGGTGAAAAAAGGAAAGATAGAACCTGCATGAATACTATAGCGTGCCAAATCATCGCTGATCCTGTTCTAGTTATCCATCTCTTCACTGACCACTTCTACTTTGGCGTCTGGCATTTTATGACATCTTCAATTACGCAATTCTTGAATCAGCTCATCATATTCGCCCGATTCCGGAGGAAGTACCTACAAAAATGTTAGAAAGATATGGTGTAGTGTGTGCAGGTGGAACATGACTAAGAGAAAAACGAGGAAGAGGTGAGTTACTGACGGGAGAGACATGCGCTCTCCTATCATACTCATCATCACTGTCACCACCAGCAGCGACATTCATAGGAATGTCCGTGGGCACTAGCTCATCTCCAGGATCGTGAATTTTTGCCTAGATGTAGCTAAGACATGACAAGCAATACATTTATTTATTTTATGCAAACATAAACAATAAAAGGAAAACATCAAATTAAAATCTCTTGGGTTGCTTCCCACGCAACGCTTTGTTTAACGTCGATAGCTCGACGGCTAATAATATTCGGTTTCCATGGCCACTTATCAAGCCATCTCACATATCCCTCACCTTTTTTTTTCTTCCTTCTATGGGGTGGTTCATTCTTTTGAACTTGTGGTGGTGGTTCTGGATCTATTCTAAGTACTAGCTTTTCAAGTTTGGGCTTAGTTTTTTCATCCACCACCTCAAAATCTAACCTTACCCTCTTAACAGTAATGATATCCCTAGTTTCATGGTCCTAAAATTTTCTCTTTTTATGCAGGACCTCAGACAAAGGTGTATCGGTGTGGATATTTTCCAATACCTCAACATATGTTTTGGATTTGGAGTCTACCTTAACTTCTACAAACCTTTGTGGGAAAGAAATTGGTGGGGTATAGGGAGGTGGAACAATAATAGATGCTTCCTTCTCTACCTCTTCGACAACCTCCCTTTCGGGTGGCGTCGGTGGATTTTTCTAAATCTCTATGTTTTTCTCACCATAACTCTCCTCAAATTCATTATCACTCTCCCTAGGATTTTCTATTTGTTCTTCACTACTGGTTGTTACAACATCCACATGTCTCTCAAGGGAGGGTCCTATAGGTGTCTGGGCAAGCAGAGAGATTTGAGTCTCCAATGCCTCAGTGTGAGTCGTGAGGGACTCGACCACCGTGTCCATCTGCCTAAAGGTTTCATAAGTATCGAGATGTTGTTTTTTAAACTCTTCATTCTAGAGAGTTTGTGTCTCCACAAAGCGCTCCATCATAGATTCTAGCCTATAATTAGTTGTTGTTTCAATGAAATCCTCCATTAATGTTTCGAGGTTGAAATTATGGGATTCTTGCGGTTCCTCAAAATATTGGGAATGGTAATCGTAGAGGAAATTTAGTTGAGAGTGAGTGAGCGCCACATTGAAATCCTCCATCAACATTTCGAGGTCAGGATTATGGGATTCTTGTGGTTCCTCAAAATATTGGGAGTGGTAATTGTAAAGGAAATCTGGGTGATACATAGTTTTTTTTCCTTCTCTTTTTTTTTTCAAACAAGAGTGCCTTAGTCTATACGGTGCAACAACGGAATCACAATATTGACTGTTGGTCCCCGGCAACGGCGCCAAAAACTTGGTGCGTCCGCAAGTGCGCGAATTTATCGAAGTAATATAAAAGATTGTCGAACCCACAGAGACCAATGTCAACCTACCGTTATCTATTGCTGCGATGTAAAGCTAAGGCTATGATTAAAATGGTACGAACGGAAATATAAACGCTAATTACTAAAGGTTTGAAAATAATGCTAAAACGAGCCCGAAATATGATTTCCACGCACCTAAGGGACTTATAGAAAACGGGTACTGATTGTGATTATACGCCTATTCCGTAGAATATACCGACTTAAAGGCTCCGCCTCACGCTCTCGCGGTCTTAACTAAAGCCATACTTCTTAATCCCAAGATTTTGCTCTCGCTCGCCCGATAACTAAGAAACACACTTTGAAAGCCAATAATATCCTAAACAATATCTAAAGCGCTCTCGCTGTATTTAGATATGATGCCTAATTCCCACTATCCGGTTCACTCCTCACGCTCTCGCGGATCTCGGCTTGAACCTTAATTTTCTTCTCACTCTCGTGACAAAACAATGTTAAATAACTCCCCACTCTCGTGACAAAGCTACTTAAATTAAACTTGGAAATTAAAACCAAAATGACATATAATAATAATTTTGTACCTATTATTTTCTACGGAGTCCCGTCGGTAACGACGGTCCTCATACGCCAGACTCAGGACAATTTAACTAGACATGGAATTAAATGAAAATGACATAAACGTGGTAAATATAATCAAGGACATCATGCTTAAACAATTATAGAATGCAATATCAAAAATAACAAAGTGAAAAGATAAAGAACCTGTAAATGCAGGAAAATAAACGGAGACTTGAATTAAACGAAAACGGAACTGAAATAATCTTCTATTAATATGACGACAAGATTATTGATCCAAGAGTACAAGAAACAAACAAGAATAAAATTTGTGACAATCTCTCGATGTGAGTGATTGTCACTTTTAAAAGTGCTTTTGTGCCTAAAACTAGGAACGAAATGTCGGCAGCGCTTCCGCGCGTCTTGGATGCCGAAACTACCCTCCAAAGGGGTCTATATATAGAGAATTCTTGGCTCCAAGCTGTTTGGTTCGAGTTTGAATTCAAAATGAGCACAACTGCCAAACTGCTGCAGAAAAACTGCTCCCGCCACAAACGGCGACCGCCATCTGCTTAATGGCGACCGCCATTGCTCCAAATTGGAGATTCCCTCCATTTTGGGCACGGCGAACGCCTTCCTCAGGGCATGGCGAGCGCCATTCCTTTAAGGAGGCCAAAACTTGCACTTTTGTTGCTTTTTCTTCATTCTTCAGCTCAACTTTCATTCTTTTCTTCTACATTGCTGATAGAACACCTGTCAAGGCAAAACAAAGGAAAACATGAGTAAATAGCATAGAAAACGGTAAAGCCTCGATAAAACGATAAGTAGGAATGCGCGAAATGAATCAAAATGTACGATAGGAAATCGAGTCATCAACCAACAACACTGGAGCTCCCATAGGTGATACACCTGGTCTCACAAATTTCTTTTCCAGCAACTTTTTTAATTGTTTTTTCAACTCTGCTTACTCCAATGTTGACATCCTGTATGGTGCCATAAAAACAGGTCTGGTACCAGGAGCAAAATCAATAGCAAACTCCACCTCTCTCTCTCTGCCAATACGTCAGAAATATCATCTAAAAACACATATGGAGATTCACGCACCACAACCATCCATCCATCCATTATATGGATTAGTCGTAACGACCCGATAAGAAATAATGTCCAAGATAGACAAAACGCAAAAACATAAATCAAACAACAATCCATGACCAACAAGGAAAGAGGAAGCAATCATAGCCATCCAAACAATCCTACAATCCACTACTTTTTGGGGGTTCCTTAACAATTCAGTTAAAAAAAATTCCTCTATATAAGGAAGTGCTTCATTTGAAAGTGACTTCTCCTTCATTTAAAATTCTCTTTTTACTCATTACTAATTTGAGCGTTGAAGTGTTAATCTTTCAAGTTAACTCCTTCCACTGCATTGGAATCAAGGTTCACCACCATGCCAAACTCAGGTTCACTACTCCGATCATCATTTTGTTCTCGCACATAACAGTAGCATTGCAATTGGGTGTGATAAACTGGGTCTAATGAGTTAGACAGAAAATCTAACAAAAGTTGACGACAAAATATGCCAAGAAATTAACTCAAACTATATTAAGCCAGGAAAACAATATTAATAATTATACATCTGATAAACCAAGAAGCTACTTTTGTGGAGTACAATACATCACAACAAATTACTATACATACATAGTTTAAAAGAGGCAAGGTACGTTGAGATTCAAAATAAATAGTTCTTGCCTTCAAGTTAAAATTCCAGTAGCCTATATTTAATGTCTTCTAGGACCATTGAATCACTAAACAACCAAATGAAAGTTTCATTTTTAACTTAAGATTCCATGTACTGGGAAGGTGGAGGGCTTGTTTTGGTCTTTTCAGCACCTGCAAAACAGTTCATATAATATGCCATATGAGCAGTCATAAGCAATAACTATTTATGGCTAAAAATCCTAAAAAAATGTTTCATAGTAAATGGAAATTAACAAGTACAACAAGCTAGTAAATGAGAGTTTTCACAATATTTTAGTACAGCAAGATGAAAAAAATGAGGACATACCACTAATCCCACGAATCTCTACTTCTCTCCATTCTTGTACAAGGGCACAGCAGCAACACATCAAATGCGAGAGAAAATCATCAACAAAGCCCCCCTACCATAAAAAGTAATTGTGAGTAATATGAAATATTCAAAGAGACCGGCATATTAAGCATGCACATATGCTAAAATATTAACAAATAAATTTGTGTAGTAGTTTTATTGTGTTGTAGGTGTTACCCCTACAAGTAGAGAGACAGTTTTCAGCAACCTTAGAGCTGTGTCAAGGCTTGCCAAACACTTTTTTCTATAACTTGCCTTGAAAACTAGACAAATGTATTCTATTTTGAAATAGTAAGTATAAGACTTGGCAAAATTGCATAAAAAGAATTAATAACTCGGAAAAACAGCTAATGACTACTAGCCAGCTGCTATTTCATGTTTTACAAAAATAGTTGCGGTTATGGACTCTATTCCTCTAAGTAAAATGAAAAAATTTAACTCAGCTGTATCTTCAACAAAGCAACCTATATAAAAATCCACAAACACAGAGCATAAAGGGGTGATAAAAAGTCATATTTGTGCAGAGAATGAAGGAAGCATTACCGTGATGTTCAACATCTTTCGAAGCTTTCTCCGTACGCAGCAAGTATAACAGCAACATGACAAAATTAACGAATAGGCCATCAATTCATTACACGCTTCTGCAGAGGCTGACCAAACACAAAACTGAAATTATAATTGCAGAACCTCAATAATGTTTAAGAGTTTGAAATTAACCAGGTTGAAGGTAAATTAACCAATGAAAAGTATATTAGCAACATAAAGAACCCTTGGCATTATCGTATAAATTATATAAATAATCTGAATTGCAAAATATCATGTCTTCACTATTGGTAAATTTCTTCAAGATTCCACTTCAATCTTCTAAACATAAAGAGGCGCTGATATTAGAAGGATTTCATAATGCTAGCTTCCCACATAAGTCATGATAACCAACAAAAGTATTTTTCTAAGGTATAAAATGTAAATTGAACCCAAGTAGTATAAGGTCAAGATAGATAGAAATTTGATTCACTAAATTCTAGCTTTGTATGCAAGAAAAATTACTCGAATGTAGATTCATCACTTAGCCTAACACACCCAAGATAGATTAGCTAACTTACACATGGGCCTGTTTTTTACAACCGAAGCAATCTTGGAGAATGTTCCACAAGGATAGAAGAGTGTCCTCATACCTACAGATCAAAGGCCATACAGATTACCAAAAATGAAAAGTTTAGAGAGATTGAAGAACTGTCTTTAGCTTAAATATTTAAGTCCTTATCCATCTGTTTTTACTAAAACATTAGGGGATTTTAAGTTTAGTGGGACTACACCTTGACAATTATTCAGGCTTGTAAGGTAAAGAATCTAGTCTAATTCAAGATTCACAGAAAAAAAAGGGTCTCAACAACATAAATCTTCCTCTTCCTAATTCAAAACTACTCATATTTTTCCACACATTGTGCAAGCCATATTATCCTAATTCAAATTTTTTTTAAACTCATGCAGATGTCCAATACATCCAATTAAGTGTCGAACAAAATCTCATGCACACTATAAAGACATATGGCAAATTGAGCGAGTCAAAATTTGGTGAAAGAACAAAAACAAGTCAACTTTACATTATACTTATCAGTCTAATCTTTCAATTAAACAAGTCTTGGATGCATGTAGCACTTATATATGACTTGTTATTTTAGCGCACAATTCATGATAGTGTAACACGGGGTTTGAGTTATGGCTAGTGACACAATGAAACCTAATGTACAGGTAATAAACCTATGGAGGAAGAAGACACAATGGAACCTAATGTACAGGTAATAAACCTATGGAGGAAGAAGACACAATGGAACCTAATGTACAGGTAATAAACCTATGGAGGAAGATACGAACTGTTAAAGTATCAAGCAGGAGAGAACATACAAAGAGAAGGTTCAGAGCAACAAGCAAGTAAATCAGTGTGCCAATCTTCCTGTTGATATGAACCTCCGCCTCGAGTTGACATCACGTCATTTTTGGAAACAGAAAATCTGCTCAAGGCCATGCATATAAGCACCAAACATTATAGATATGAGGTTAATAACTAAAATAGTAATAAAGGAATGGAAGAAGCAAAAAATTTATAGTTAAAATTAAGGGAAAACTTTGGGCCTTCATGTAGGTCAGATGTGCGTGGCTCAACATTGACTTAAATATTATGATATCCTAAGTGAACCTAAAACTTATTAAGCTGTGGAAGAGGGAAATGAACTACCTTGTTGGCGAAAGAGTATCAACGTTTGCATGGTAATTTTCATCAGATGAAAGACCCTTGTCATCATTGGAATCAGAGTGATTGTATTTCTCTTTCTTATGACTTTTTTCAGGTGAACCCTTGTTCGGAAGAGAATACTCTGCTACTTTGGTGACATCTAATAAACGTTGAATAACTTCACATTGATTCATATCCAAATTTGCTTGTGACCTTTGTAGCTCTAGGTTAAGCTTTTCCTTTTCTTTTTTAATCGCTTCAGTGAAAGAACAGTTGGGGTATGAACAGGAAAGAGTTTTCTTCAGCACCGCAGTATCTTCCTTGTCTGGATCAGGTTTTAAAATAACAGTATGCGCCTGTTGGTCCTCATCGTCTAATGTGTATTCACGTTGATCCTTTTCAATATATTCAAGTCTTTCCTGAATGATCCAGAGAAACAACCAACCATCAACCACATTTTAAACGAAATTTACAAATGCAGAAGCTAAAAATACCATTCAAACAAGAGCTAGCAGATAAACAAATACCCTGACTCGAGCATTGTCCACGAGAGTAATAAGAGGAACAAGCCGCAGATATCTATCAATTTCATTCTGCGCCTTCCGGAACTGATAAACAATATTCCATCCCATTGCCAACAAATAAAGGTAGCTCCTATCTTGACAACTATGAACCAACATATAAGATCTTCTAAGAGCATCTTCAAGCTGCTCTAAAGGCTCCCTAGTTTCTGGATACCTCTTCAACTCCGAGATCTTGAGTTGCTCCAGCAAGTTTCCAATTAACTTCAGATGCAGTGCAAATTGTCTGCAATTTTTCTTATGCATCCTTGCAGTACTTGCAGCTTTCACAATCATCCCAATCAACTTCACAGCATCCACACCAGTCAACTGTGCTATATTTGCAAAATCCCCCATATGATCCCAAGATGCCATCTTCTCTGAAATTCAACCTAAAATCACCTCAGAACATTAGTTTCTAAAACTGCATTTACAATTCTTATTCTTAATTTCTCATCATAAAACATCACCACAAAAACAAAAAAATAGTATATCCCCTAAAAGTAACATGCATGAAAATTAATTATATTTTGAAATAAAATTATTAAAATAAAGCTCGTTTTACCTTTGATTAAACAAATAGCAGAATCTTAAGAATCAAAATTTGCAAGCTGGATCAAGGTTTCATCTGAAAAATATTTTCCAGATATAGCATTATTCTTCAAGATCTTGAACACTGCAAAACATAACAAAATCAAACACACAACAAAACAACCAAACCTAAAAAATGAAGAAAAAAAATGAAAAATCTTCAAACTGCAGAAATTTAAATAAAATTATAAAAAAAACTATAAATCGACTTCAAATTCATTCCATAACTAAATTAAGCAAAATTAAAACAAAATATTTATTTAATTAAAAAAATATACATTTAAAAGGAGAGGAAGAATAGAGTAATTTTGATTAAACATTTTTACCGAAAGAAATAAATAATTCAGCATCAACCAGAGAAAATGCAGATTAAATTAGTTTTCTTCATTAAGGAGTGATAGTTACTTGCACGAAAATGACGAGAGGACCGTCAAAGTTATGGGGAAAAGAGCAACGAATTCAAGTGATGAGTGGCATTGCTTTGCGGGAAGAAGCACTTTGCTCTTGTGAAGGACTCTTGGTTTGTTTAGTCTCTCTCTTCTTCTTATCGCTCACAGTTTCGGTTCGGTGCTGTTGTGTACAGTGTTGTAATTGGCCGCATGTGGAAGACAGTTGTAAGTACGGAAGGGCCCTTGTGTTGATGAAGTTATTACCGGAGTGCCATTTCATCGTTTCACGGACGGAGTTTAACGGCGTGATATGGACAGGTAGACAGATGGTTGACGCCTTCACATTGTGACAGCTGGCAGTTAAGCGGAGTCTACCTACCTTTCTTTTAGGCAATTTCTTAATATACCACTCATGTTTCTTAGATATCACACGAAATTTCGTTTTTCTCTAAGTTTTTAGATGTGCACATCCAGACGCAACGTTTTTTAAAAAAATGTTGATTTGTTTCAAATGTGTAAATCAGAAATAATTCATGATCTGCAGATCCAGAAAAAATCAAAAAAATTTCATAAAATTATTTCCTGATCTGCAGATTCGGATAAAATCAAAAGTATTCCTTAAAATCATTTACTTCTAAATATAATTAAATCCAATATAATTAAATCCAATATAATTAAAATTTAATATAATTAAAATTAATATGATTTTTTTTCTAAATAATTAATATGGTATTTATTCTAAATGATTTTTTTCAATATAATTAAATTTAATATAATTAATATAATATAATTAAAATTAATATGATTTTTTTTCTAAAAGATTAATATGGTATTTACTTCTAAATGATTTTTTTTAATATAATTAAATCCAATATAATTAAATCCAATATAATTAAAATTCAATATAATTAAAATTAATATGATTTTTTTTCTAAATGATTAATATGGTATTTACTTCTAAATGATTTTTTTAATATAATTAAATCCAATATAATTAAATCCAATATAATTAAAATTCAATATAATTAAAATTGATATGATTTTTTTTTTCTAAATGATTAATATGGTATTTACTTCTAAATGATTTTTTTCAATATAATTAAATTCAATATAATTAAATCTAATATAATTAAAATTCAATATACTTAAAAGTAATATGATTTTTTTTAAAGGATTAATATGCTATTTACTTCTAAATGATTTTTTTCCAATATAATTAAATTTAATATAATTAAATCTAATATAATTAAAATTAATATGATTTTTTTTTCTAAATGATTAATATGTCATTTACTTCTAAATAATTTTTTTTTAATATAATGATTTACTTTGTGTCCGGATGTGTATATCCGGAATAACTCAACGTTGCGTTCGGATGTGCATATCCGAAAACTAAGAGAAAAAATAAAATTTTGCGTAGTATCTAAAAAACATAAGTGGTGTATTAAAAAATTGCATGTTGAAATTCCCGTACGTATCTTAAACTGCTTTAATTGAATTAGGATAGAATTATGTTAATTCTCTTTGATATCATGAATAAAGTATTGAAATCAAATGTAATATTCAGATTTAAATTAAGTTACACTATATAGGAATCTAGAGATTTGGAATAAAGGGCATATAGGGTTGGTGTTGATTGAGAAATATAAAGGCTGTTTGTTAGTTGGAAGTTAGCAATAAGGTTGAAAAGTGTTAAAATGAAAAGAAAAAGCTACCAACCAGTTAGAAGGGCAATGGCGTCATTTAAGGAAAAACAGATTGTAATTAAGTTAAAGATGTGTTTGTTGAGCGAAAGCAGAAGGCAATTAAGAAGAGTTAATGAATGTGTTGGAGGATGGATATTCTGTCTTGTGTTGGAACAGTAAACATCCATTCTTCTCTATGTTAAATGCGACTTGTGATAATGGTTGCACATGTTAAGACTAATACGTGGCCTTCATTTTTTTTTTCCTCTGTTTTGTTGTGGTCTTCACTCTTCTTCGTTTTCTCTCACAAAACATAATCCAACTCCATCCATTCCTACACTCTGTCTATCCATGGCTAATGGTGGATATGGATTGATCATCGGTGCTGGATGTGTCCTCATCCTTGTTTTTTTCTTCATCTCATATTATTGTAATATAATAAAATATCACGGGAGTCTTGCTCATTATTAATTTTCTATATTACATTTTTTATATAAAAACATATTTTACTTTATGATTGTTCAAAATTATAAATCACTTTTGTCCCAAATTATAAGTTACCTTACATTCTCAATATAATATTAATGACATTTTTTTTAATATATTCTCAAATATTTATTATTATTTATTCTTTCAACTCTTTTAATTTCTCTCTCTTTTATAATTATAAGAAACCCTAAAATCATACATAATTTGTCTTTCCCATATTAAATTTCTTAATTCATGTGAAATACTCTAAACGTCTTATAATTTGTGAAGGAAATAGTAGTAAATAAAATACTATTTCAGTTTTTTAATTATTAAATTTATAAAAAAAAATGTCCATATTCATAAATCATCTTCAAAATTTAAGATGTATTAAGTACTTTTTTTAAGGAAAAGAATAAATATATATATATATATATATATATATATATATATATATATATATATATATATATATATATATATATTCCTACTAGAACCAAAATTGAGTGTTAGCTAGTGATGAAGAATCCTCAATTGATGGTACCGATCTTAAATACGTCGGCGCAGGGTTGACTTGCAATAATAACACTTCAACGTTTAAGTCAGATCAAAATTCAAGATGGGTGTATGAAAATGAAGATTAGAAAACATACCTTAAATAACTTGTGTGATGACTTGTATACTTTTGGTCATTTGGAGTGAATTGATATCAGTTTGGACCTTCGCTATTTAGCCCTTTGACTGATCCAGAATAGTTGTCCCCAAGGCTTATCGGACATTAATGAGTTAGGGAAGTCTTTAGCAGTCGTGGTCGACCTCTAAGAATGTCGCTTGCTTTGAATCAGAAATGAAAATGTTTGGAGTCAGTTAAAAAAGTAATGGGGGACAAGCACATTAAATGTTTTCACATCATTGAAATGTTTCACTCCTTTCTCCAGGTGCGTGACCCTAAAGGCACATATTAGGGCATGATTTTCCTACCTAGAGTGCTTGAGTACTTTGGCCATTTGCTATCTCTGATAAGACGGTTGACTTGATACCTTTACATCTTTTTCCTACTCTTGATCTAGATCATTGATTATCGACTATCTTCCTTATAAAAGGTATGTTTTTCCCTCTCTCCCCTCAAGGTCTCTTTTAATTTTCTTGCTAATCCACACTGATTTTTTCTTTCTGCGTTTGTTTACCAGTTCCTTGCTTAGGTGTTTGGGCATTTAATTACTTATTTATTTGTGGTATTGCCTTTCCTTCTTTTCTCCTTTACAGGTATGTCATTGCCTTTTTCTGCGCATTGTCATGATTAACCCAGGGGGTGCGCCCATAAACGATGTTCTCGAGCTCACCAACAAAGAGTCTTCATCGTCTGCAGAAGTGGAGAATCTTGAATTTGTAGAAATTCTCTACGGCTGAAACTTTCATATTCTCGCCCCAAATACACCTCAATGTGACTTTGGATCGGGGTTAAATTCTTCTGGTGATGACGGCGATTCACATATGAGTGATACGATTGTCTATGCCACTTCTCCGGCTCGTGCTAAGTATAAATGCGGTCTTGTTTGGTCTGACATAAAGGTGTGAGATACAAGTTTCCTCATTTAGTTTGTCAGGACAAACCTTTCCCATCGAGGCCCTATTGTTGTTGAACAACCTGGTTTAATTTGTCATGCAGACACAATATTTGCTCGATCAGAGGATTTGATGGGGTCGACAAACGCGTATGGTTATTCCTTGGTGGATCTTGAGTATCTGGAGACATTTTCCCCTTATACCCGGGAAGTTGTGGTATGGGAAGCTTATTTTGAGGTGGGATCTTCTTTAAATTGGTCAATCTCGATAATTCCCACTGACAAAAGGGTATGCAACAAGTTCGAAGGATGCTTCATTCCTTTTTATGACTATATATTCTATAAACTAGGTGTATGGCTTCCTTTAACTTCTTTTGAGAAATAGGTACCAGATCACCTTCGTATTCCTTATTTGGAACTTTATTCGGTCACACGGGTCTTTGTGATGATGTTTAAGTATTGGTACAAATACTATGGAAACATGGTTCTACTTCCAAGAACCTTTGCTTCCACCCTATTGATGTAAAAACTCCTTCCAAGAAAAGGTTCGGTCACGACCTCGTTTCTCTTTGATGAGTTGATAATAAAGTCTTCCACATTTTCACAAAGAGTTAGAAAAAGTTCAAAACTGATTACTTTTTGGCTACTCCCATCTTCCTCATTTCTCATGCTGAATGTTGCATTGTTCTGACTCTTTCTTCAGGATCAGACATATATGGTAACTAGAGGAGACGGTTCTGGTCCCCGAAAGGTGGCTAACTCTTACTCTATTTTGTATATTTCCCTTACTAACGCGGAGAAAACTATGAAGGTAACTATGCTTTCGTTTTCTGCCGAGGAGATACATGTTGGATATTCCTGATGTAAAATATGTTGAGAAGAGGAAGAAAATATTTGGTACTTATTCTACCCAGGTTGTATTTGTTGTATGTGAGCATGTACTACCTCTTATTTGTTGATTTTCCCCTTTCAAATTCACTTAAGAGGAAGGAGGTCACGGTCGCTTGCGTCGTGCCTGTGCAAGGTGCTGGAGCGCATTCCCTTGCAGGAGGAATCCCCGTGACTGCTCACACGCCCTCAGAGCGTCGGAACAAGAAAAATCATGATATAGTTGCCTTGGCTAGGGCAAAAAATGACTTGTGTATGGCAATAGTTCGAGGGAGTCCTTCCAAAAGGTCAAAGCATTATGGGTCAACTCCATTTATCCACTTTCTAGAAAGTGTTGGGAGTCATTCTCTCCCATTTCCCCCTGTGTTGGCTGATCAAATGTCTCGGACCGTGGCATAGATAAAGGATTGTGTATCTGCCAAGGATTATACACATATGCATAAAAATTTCCAAAACAAGCAAATTTAGCTTGCTGGCAGAATTGGATTTTCAAATGCTATGAGAATGAGAGGCCTCCCTTATGACTCAGTTTGCGGTCGACCATGGGGAACTTATGATCCCCGACAGTTCTTCTCAAGAGGTCGAGTATTTGAATGCTCATTATGGACTTGTTGAGTCAAAATTCGACACCTTCGAAAGAGAGCCTTTTGGGTTGTATCACTGTTTGGATCAAATGCCTTCTCTCCTAGAGGAGGTGAATGTGTATGGCTCTCGTGCGACCTTGGCCGAAAGAGTGGCTGGACTTGAGGTTTTGTTTGGGAGAAGTCCCAAAATATACTTCTTTTTGTCCAATTATGTGTGTCCTCATATCCTTGAATTCTACATGATTTACCAGTATCTGTGAATTTTGGTAGTTTACAGACTTGGTTCCATACTTCACCTGATGACAATTGAGGCGGAGGAAAACCTGTTACTCGTTCGTCTTTTTTAAAATCACTCTTGTTTCTTCTATAGGGATGATTTCTTGGTAGGAATCTGCGGTGACAGTCAAACCACAAACTCCTCCCCCCCCCCCTTTTCCAACGTAAACACCTTAGTGTTTCCCATGCAATGCGGACATCCCATTTTGCCATGCGTACCCCAACCAGACAACATGCCATATGCTGGAAAGTCATTAATAGTCCACATCAAGGCAACTCGCATATTAAAGTTTTGTTTACATGATAAATATATCATAAGTCTATTCTCCAACCCACAACCTCTTCAAGTCATCAATTAAAGGTTGTAAGTATACATCGATTCCGGCTTTTGAACTCGACGGTCTTGGAATGAGGCAGATCAAAAACATGTACGGTTTTGTCATGCACATCTCAGGAGGGAGGTTATCAGGGGTTACAATAACTGGCCAACAAGAATATTTGTTTCCTGATGCTTTGACATATGGAGTAAAACCAACAGAGCATAATCCAAGTCTGGCATTTATAGGTTTTGCGGCAAAATTAGTATGTATCTGATCAAAGTACTTCTATGCCTCGCCATCAGATGGATGTTGCATAGTGACTGAACTTGTTTTGTTTGTATGATGCCATGTCATTTAACTTGCACTATGCATTGAAGCAAGCATTCTTTTTAACCTTGGTATTATCGGAAGATAAAACATGGATGTCACTACTACACGTTTTTGTTTACGGTTAATGGCTTTACTGCGAACTTGATATCTTAGACTCTTACAGAACTTATATTCCTCAAACGCTCCATCACTAGTACCAAACTCATTGTTATAAAATAACAAGCAACAACGAATGCAACAATCAATCTTTCTTACTTCTAAACCCAACTTCAACACCAACTTCTTTGCATCATAAAAACTTGTAGGCAAGTTGTCTTTCGTAGGAGTCGCGTCAAGCATCATTTTTGCGAAGAATTCCAAACATTGATAAAGAACATTCTAATTTGACTTGGCGGCCAATAATCTCACACACATTGATAATTTTGAGTTCGACGACCCCTCAAACAACGACATATTCATCTCATTCAACAACTGAAAAAATCTTTGCGCTTCCTCATTTGGCAACTCTTCCCCCATCAAAACCTTCAGGTTCATCATAAGTCACATTTACGCCAAAAGCATCGTCCACCATCTCACCAATCATATTAAAATTTTCCCCATGTTCCATCGGTGATCGACTACTTGAAGCATGCGTATTACTGATCTCTGATACGCTACTCGACAGTTTTTATCGATTATATGCCTAAACCCAATAATTTTCAATGAAACTCATTCTCTTCAAATGACGTTCTACTTTCTCTGGGTCACTAATTATAGGTCTACATTCACATTTAAGACAAGGACATCTAACTCTTCCTTCGCTTCGACAACATTCCTGAGAAAATGCCCACATGATAAACCCTTTAACTCCTTCCTCAAAATTTGGTTTAAGTCTGCGTCTTCCTGGATACAACCTATTGTACATCCAACTACGATAGCACCGATAATATTCATACTGCATATTTATACAATCATTGCCTTTTTAATTACAAATGTGATTTTAATATATCAACCAATTTCGGAAATTTTGATAAAACATTAACTATAAGTATTAACTAACTTAATATTATTCTTAAATATAAACTTATATTAACTAGAAATCACTTTTCATACAAACAAATTTTCTACTATTTTAGAATTATTCTTAACATATATAACTACAATAAATTTCATACTATTTTAGTTTTTATAAACTTATATGATAAATTCTTTAAGATAAACATAAATATTTTATTTTTATTTTAACTAAACATTTACTCAACATATAACATATATTATATGATAAACATATAAACATTTAAATATATATATATATATATATATATATATATATATATATATATATATATATATATATATATATATATAATAAACATATAACATAACATATAATACATATAATCAATAAGTATAACCATGTATTCTCTTTTTTTTAAATATTATGTTAAAAAAATATTTCACATCATTTTATTTTTAATTAACACATTATTCTTTTTTATCTTACTGGACCAGATAGTGATCAGCAGTCAGCAACACGTCGTGAGCTCCTAGTTTACCGGTGGTGGAGAAGATAAGGGGGTGTACCTGCAAGATACTCCGATGCCTAAATGACTTAAGAGTACAAGTAAGCAAGTACAGAAAAAGCGTGTGAAAATAGAATACCTGACTCTCTAATGAAAGAGGGTATTTATAATGTGCCCCCAGCATTGGGCCAACGGTTATCTGCATTGGGTTGGATCATCAGGCCCAATACAAATAATTGCCAAGATCTACGTGGCGTAGGGAAGACCAGCACGTGGTCTTCGTTCTAGGTCAACTGCCCCGTGAACTTCGGAAGGTGAAGGACTTGTTATTTCGGGCGCGGGTAGTTGGCTGATGACTTGTCCGCGTGTGGGGGGTATATGGAGGTCGCGGGGAAGACACGTGAGCGTTCCCTATATGAGTGATGAATGAGGCCTTCATTGGGCCCTCCCCGACAGGGAGATGGGTTGGATCATGCCCGACAGTGGTTCAACCTCTGGCCCAGTCCAAAACAGGAGCCCCTAAGTCGTTGATGTGAAGCAGAGGATTAATGACTTAAGAGTCAATTATAGTGTCGAGAAGAGGCGTATGAACTTTCCCGGCGGAGTGTCTTGCGTGCCTGAGGTGCTGAGCTCGCGGGATAACGCGCGGGACTAGGTGCGGGAGCCATTATGAGGCTTTGACTGCGGGTTCGGCGACAGGGTCGACCAGGCGCTCATCATGGGGAGGCATGCCCGTCACACACAGTCATGGCTCTTTTCCAACTACTCTCGGGGAAATGTTCCCGCCAGTGTAAGGGTCGGACATTGTGATCGACGATGCGATGAAAACAGCGGGGAACAGGCACGTCATTTCCTAGAGCAGGCGAGGGATTTAAAGGGACACGCATGTTGTCTTCAAGGCCATGTGTCACGAGCAATAAATGTCTATGACGACTATGAGTAAGGGTGCTTGAGTGCCTATGTGATACCTCGCTTCCAGTGCTAGGGCTTATAAATAAGGGGGAAGCTCGATTCATTTGCACGTTCCCCTCATTCAAACTCAAGAATTTTCCCAAGTCTCTCAAAGCTCTCTATACTCTCCCAAAGTCCGTCCGTCGCCGTAGACGTCGTCATCCCTTTTCTCCGCCGTCCAGATTCTTCTTCACATAAGTAAGACTCATGAAGTTTCCTGCAGCTTTCCTAGAGAGCTCTTGAATTTTCCAGCAACTTCATGAAGTTCCCGGCTGAATAATGAAGTTTTCGATGAAGATTCAGGTGACATCATGAAGGTTCTCGGAAAAAGGATGGGGTTTCTGATGAAGGTCGCGAGGACCTCACGAGGCTTCAGCGTCCTCGCTAGGTTCGTCGTCTGGGAACCTTCTTTCTGCGGATGCGTGCGTACCAAGAGGAAGTCTCTCTTCGAGGAGACATTGCATGCTTGATCCTGGCGGGGAACACATGTCGAGGAATCTTTTCCATGCGGAGGGGGTTCCGCGTTCTGCGTCAAGGAGAATTTCCTCACGACCATGCGCTTTTTGGAAAGGGCTTCAGTCGAGGACGTGTGTCGAGTATTTCCTCGCCCTTTCACTTGATTTGCGATGGAAGGGTGAATTTGATCTTATCGTCGAATTCACTGTTTCCTTCTGTTTTTCAGGATAAATGGATCCCAAGCCCGAAGATGTCCTCATGGTCGATGAAGAGATCGTCGACGTGGAAGACGTTGGAGGGGATGTAGAGGACAACTTGGGGGATGCGAACGATGAATCTCCCTTCGCATGGGCCGGGATAGGACCCCTGTCTGATGTTTCGCAGTTTGTCCACGACGACTCAGATGTGTTCGCCACCGTCGAGAAGCGGGTTGAAGGGACCTTGATGAATTGGAAAGTTTACAGGCCTAAGGAAACGGACCGGATTTGCCCGAGCTACCAGGGGAAGCGCTTCCCAATGTATAAGTTCGTCTTTCGGGGAGTAGGACTTCGCCTGCCCTTCACTGATTTCTAAACGGGGGTGTTCCAGTGGCTAGGCTTGGCGCCCTCGCAGCTTCACCCCAATGCCATCGTGTTCATGCGGGCGTTTGAGCTCGTCTACCTATATCTTGGAGTCAAGGCTATGCTCTCGTTGTTCTTCCGCTTCTTCCGCCTGCAGCGTCAAACCCAACATGGTCAACACAGCTAGGTGTCCTTAAAACAACCGAGGAGTCTGTTTAAAGTGTACTTGGACTCTGTCCGTTTCTTTAAGGATAGATATTTCATCGTGAAACCTGTGACTCACGCCGTCATAGACCCCTTGTTCGACCGCTTGGAGACGCTCGTCTACGGGCGGCGGGAGGTGACTCTGGAGGCCAAATTTCCCCTCGAATGGCATAATACCACTTTACAAAAGGGACAGAGAGCTACATCACGAAACCCCAAGACTTAAACAAAGATGATAATCTCACCTATGACTGGATAGTGGGCTTCGTCGGCAGCTTTACCCTTGCTAAGTGCGTGACCAAAGATGGAAGCTTCGTCCGGGAGGCCAACGGGGACATTTCCCTCGAGCCCTGTTTAATCAACACCAAGGCGCTCCTCGTGTACGGTTCTGACGAGGAGGCCTTGAGACTCTTAGGTAGTGGACGTTTTTATTTGCTTGTCTACTCATTTCTCCTTGCTATACTGACTCGCTCCTTTCTTTGTTGCAGGTCAGATGTCGAATCTCCAAGAGCACGTGTTCAAGCTCACGGCGACCAAAGGCGTGAAGAAGGCTCTCAAGGGTTGTGTTTCCCAGGTCCAGCACATGGCGAGGGTCGACCAGCATCCAGGGGGTTCTTCTTCTCCTAGGGGGAGTCAGTCCCCGGTCCCTTAGGATCTTTCGGCCAAGAAGCCACGTCTCGAGGAATCTGGTCCCGTCGACCTCCTGGAGTGCATCCTCGGGGAAAGGTTGGTGTTGCCCCCAGCTACCTCCATCGGGGGCTCTTTAGCAGGGATAACTCTCTGATCGTACCCACGACGGAGTCCACAGCAATCATGGGTGTCAACAAAGCGAGCAGGAGAAAAGTTTTGTGCGGGGACATGGCGGCCATGATGAGGGTCTTTGAGACGGCCCTGGTCCTTAACGATGAGACCAACCCCTCCTCCAAGCTGAAGAAGTTGCGGAATGAGAATGCGCTCCTCTGAGCGGAGAAGAACAAGGTGGACAACAACTTTCTCGACTACAAATAGAAGTACGAGGTCTAGGTTGGTATTCTCCTCGAGATGGATGAGATGCGGGGAAAGATGAGTGAGGCCGTCAAAAAGAGGGACCGGCTCCAAGCGAAGGCTGCTAAGTTGGAGGCCGTTGCACGGCCTGCCAAGGACGAAACCACTAAAGAGAGGGCCTTGGCAACTCGGGGTGACTTAGTTTCTCGGATCAGGGAGCTCGAGCAGGATTGCCTAGGCACCCTCGAGCTGGGCTTCAACATGGCGGTGGAGCAACTTTAAATATTCAACCCCGGGCTCCATTTTATCACAGAGGGGAGAAATCCTTTCCACCGGGTGGTCGACGACCAAGTAGTCACTCCCGAGGTGTCCGACAGTGAAGCAGACCAGACTGACGGGGAGACCCAGACTGAGGAGGAAGACGCTGTTTAGTTATTTTTAGTTTCTCGGGTTACGCACCATATTTTGATTTTGACTTTGCCCGGCCTGCGTGCCGTATCTTGTAATCTGATTTTACCTGGCCTGCGTGACATGGTTTTTTATTACGCCTGGCCTGCACGCCATGGCTTATAATGTTTGTACAATGGGCTTTGCCCTCCCTTCCCAATGCATTGTTTCTTTTCTTGTCAGTCTTTTTTGCATTCTGTGTGTGCTATTTGTTGGGTATTTGTTTCCATCGTTAATATGTATGCAATATTGTGCTTGCCAGTTTTTATTAAGTATTTAGGGACTTTGCTCGGCATAATTAATCATCAACTGTGCAAAGAACTAGTCGAGTGATCAGAGTCGGGTTCCGACCTTCGACGAAGCTAAGAGCTCGATCGAGGTCTTTGCTTCGTGGCATGAATTTCCCATCGTGAGCTAGGCGTTCTTCCTAATTGGTACGACAACGGTGGAGCTCGGTTGAGGTGTCCCTTTTATATCAAGAGTTCGCTCCCACACACAAGAGCGGGCTCTTGTCTTTTGTCTCAAGTTTAGGAGTCGCGCTTGTACCTTAGCGCGCTCCTGTGGTCGGGACGCACTTCGTCGCGGTCAAATCGAGTACGTCGAGAGCAGTGTTTAACTGTAATATTGTTTGAGTTTTTCAGCGTTCCATGGTCGAGCAAGTTTCTTCCCATGCAAGTTCTCGAGGTAGTATGCCCTATTTTCTGTTTTCGCGTGGACACGTTAGGGGCCTTCCCAGTTTGCAGGGAGTTTGTCCTCGCGCGAGTCTTTCTCGTTCCTTCGTAGGACTAGGCTGCCTACCTGGAATTCGCATTTAATAACTTTGTGTCATGTCTCAAAGTTATCTTTTGTTAGAGCGAGGCTTCGCGGAGGGATGTCCCTGACCGGATTTCTTCGACCAGGTCGAACTCCTCCCTTAAGGCCTCATCGTTCGTCTCCTCGTCGAGGGGAGATTCGGTCCTCCTTGAGGGTTCCTTTATTTCTACTAGAATTACTGCCTAGGTTCCGTAGGTCAGTCGGAATGGGGTCTCCTCTATGGTCGAGTGTGGGGTCATCCTATAGGGCCAGAGCATGTTGTGTAGCTCCTCGACCCACCTCTTTCTGGACTCGCCTAGTCTTCGTTTTAGGCCTAGCATTATCACTTTGTTCGCAGTTTCGGCATGCCCGTTTATCCGCGGGTGCTCGACAAATGTGAAATGTTGCTTTGTGTCCAGCTTGGTAACGAAGTCCTAGAAGTTCTTGTCGGTGAACTGCGTTCTGTTGTCGGTGACGGTTGCTTGGGGTACGCCGAACCGGGCAAGTATGCTCCTCTTGTAGAAATGGAGTATGTTGTGCGTCGTAATTTTGGCGAGTGCTTCGGCCTCTATCCACTTCGTGAAGTAGTTGACGCCGACTATCAAATATTTATTCTGGTATGATCCTATGGTGAAAGGTCCTAGGATATCCATCCCCCACCATGCAAAGGGCCATGGGGACAAAAGAGACTTGAGCTCGTTGGGGGGTGCTAGGTGCATATCCCCGTGTTGTTGGCATTTTTTGCACTTCTTGACGTGCTCCTTGGCGTCCTGCTACATGGAGGGTCAATAGTACCCTGCTCGTAAAACCTTACGGGCGAGGGATCATCCGCCGAGGTGTTATGCGTTGATTCCTTCATGGATCTCCTGGAGTACGCGAGGGATCTTGAACTCATCGACGCACTTGAGGAGGGGGATGAAAAATTCCCACCTGTACAGCTTGTCCTCGATCAAGACGTAGGAGCAAGCTCGGCGTCTGACTACGCTAGCCTCTTTGGGGTCGTCGGGCAGCTCCCCTTTGTTAAGGTCCATGTATACCAGGGTCATCCAATAATTGTTATCGCCGATGGCGTTTACATTGATGGTCGAGGTGGGTTTCTCGATGCTCGATTGAGAAATCACCTCCTGGATAACAGTCTTGTTCCCGCCCTTCTTCTTTGTGCTTGTGAGTTTTGACAGGATGTCTGCCCCGGTATTGTGCTTGCGGGGAACATGCTTCACCTCCGCGGAGTCAAACTTTTTCATCCTTTCTTTCACCAGGGCTAAGTACTCGACGAGATTGTCATTTTTGGCCTGGTACTCTCCCTGCACCAAAGAGGCGATGAGCTGGGAGTCGGTATATATTTTTACCTCTTTCATGCCGAGGTCCTCAGCTAGGCGCAACTCGCCAAGGAAGGCCTCGTACTCGGTCTGGTTGTTCGAGGTCGGGAAGGATAGGTCGAGGGAGACCTCGATCAAGATGTCTTCCTCGTTCTCCAAGATGATGCCCGCTCCACTTCCTGTCGAGTTGGATGCCCCGTCGACTTAAATGGTCCACTTGCAGGCTCCGCAGCCAGGGAGATTGGGACCGTCATTTCTGCGATGAAGTCGGCTAGCACTTGAGCTTTAAGGACATTCCTGCTCTCGTACTGGACGTTAAACACGGAGAGATCGAGTGAACATTTGAACATCCTGCCTGCCATGTCGGGGCGGCCTAATAGCTGCTTCACGGGAAGGTCTGTCCTGACCACGATCGTGTGGGCTAGGAAGTAGTGTCGCAGTCTTCTGGCCGCATTGATGAGGGCCAGACAGAAGAGCTTTGCTGGTGAAGTAAATTGGATTTCGTCCCTCGGGGGTTTCACGAATGAGAGCCACGCTGACGACCTCAGTTGCGACGACGAGGTACAAATACAAAGTCTCCCCGCTCTCCGGTCGCGATAGGACTCAGGGTTGTGAGAGAGTTTATTTGAGGTGGATGAGGGCTTGCTCGGACTCCTCGGTTCACTCGAACGTAGCCTCTTTGCGTAAAAGCTTGAAGAATGGGAGCGCGTGTTGCGCAGACTTAGCCACGAAGCGGGACAATGAGGTGAGCATCCTGTTTAGGGATTGGCGAGCCCTGCACTTGTCGGGGTTTACCTCGATTCCTCGTTCTGTCAAATAGAAGCCGAGGAACTTGCCTGCTCGGACGCCGAAGGTGCACTTCTCTGGGTTGAACCGCATACTACATCTCCTAGTCGTATCAAAGACTTTTCTGAGATGGGCGGTGTGGTCGCTTTCTTTTGTTAATTTCACGACCATTTCGTCCTTGTAGACCTCGAGCATGTCCCTGATCTCACCCTGGATGACTTTGTTCATCATCCATTGGTAAGTCGCACCGGCGTTTTTCAGGAAAAATGGCACTATATTGTAGTAATAATTGCCCGACTCGGTCATGAAAGCCATGTATTGCTTGTCGCCCTTCGCCATGGGAATTCAGTTGTATCCTGAGTACACATTCATGAACGAAAGTAATTTAAAACTTTCAGAATTATCGACCAGTTTGTCGATGTTAGGCAATGGATATGCATCTTTGGGACATGCCCTGTTAAGATTGGTATAATCAACACACATTCTCCATTTACCATTAGACTTTTTAACCAATACAATGTTGGACAGCCAGGTTGTGTACTGGGCTTCCGAAATAAAATTTGCCTCTAAGAGGTCTTTTACAGCTTTTTCAGCAGCCTCCGCTTTCTCGGGAGATTGCCTACGCCTACGTTGTACTATGACTCTAACGGTCGGATCTATGGTGAGCTGGTGACAGGCCACGTAGGGGTCAAGCCCGAGCATCTCCGCAATGCACCATGCAAATAGCTCAGCATTCTCCCTGAGGCAGGCTTTCAGCTGCTTCCTCGCCAAGTCGGGGAGACCCGTGCCGATCTTCACGCTCCTGTCGGGGTCGTCGCCGAGGGTGATGAGCTCGAATTCTCCATCTGGAATGGGGCGCAGTGGATGGAGGGGTTGCCCGTCGCCACCATTTATGGGAGGCGCGCCGGCCGCTGGTTCGTTCTGCTCCTGCTTGCTGGGGAAGTGGCTGTTGAGGTCGACCGAATTGACACGCGGCAGTGGCTTCTGCTCCTTGGCCCAGGTTGGCTTGTCGGCGGTCTTGGGCTTGATGTTGATCGAGTTCAGCCCCTTGGTGGCTGCCTCAAAGCATCTTTTAGTAGCGACGCGACCCCTGGTCATGTAGTAATTCATCTTTAGGTGGACTGTGGATGGTACTACCGTTAGCTCAGCCAGGGTTGTCCTTCCCAAAATACATTGGTATAGAGAGAGGCACTTTATCACCAAGAAATGAACCTTGACCTGCCTGGCAGTCTCCTCGTTCCCGAAGGTGACGAGTAGCTCAACGTAGCCCCCATGGCCTTGTGGTGGTTCCGTTGAAGCCTTGCAAGTCGGAGCCAATGTACAGGGTCAGATGTGTCTCGTCGAGCTAAAGGATGGTGAACAGGTGAGCGTACATTATGTCAACTGAGTTCCCTTGGTAGACGAGGATGCGACAGACGTCAAAGTTTGTCATCTAGACTCTAATTAGGAAAGGGATGCTGGAATTGGGGGCGCCACCCGGTAGCTCCTCGAAATAAAAAGTGATGGGGTTCGACCTCCCCTGGACTTTGTCGAAGGTGGCGTTCTGCGCGGAGCTTACCTCGATCAACTTGTCAAATTTCAGCTTCACCGACCCCACAAAGAGCTTGTTGAACCCTCCACCGGATATGACCATGGCGGTGGGGAAGCTCTCCCATGGGTTACGAGTGGACACGGGCATGTCGGCCTCGTAGGGGAGGCAGAAGTCCTCCGACCGGGAGATGCACAGAGCAAATTGTAGCCCCGTGTCATCGGAGGGTGGCGTCACCTCCTCGACCTTCTTCGCCTCACGGGCTTCCTATCGAGGAGCGCCGTTCCTCTTAGTGTATTGCTTCAGATGCCCTTCCTTGATCAGGATTTCGATGGCATCCTTGAGATGGATGCAATCTTTCATGACGTGTCCATAGCTCCTGTGAAACGGCAGCACTTGGATTTGTTGACGTTGGGCTTGGGGGTGTTAGCTTCGAGAAGCGGACACCATCTCTTTGGAACTTCGAGTTGATGCACTCGGCTAGAATGCGCTCGCGCAGAGCTGTGAGTTGCGTGTACTCGGTGAAGCGGCCTGCTGGCCCCTGTGCTCTCGGGAGTCTCGGGCCTGATCTACTCTTATTTTCTCCCCGTTGCGTCGGGGAGCTACGAAGTCTTTGTGCCTGAAGCTTTTGGCACTCTCCTGGTTCCGCGAGTCGCAGACACTGTTGTCGGCCTCCTTCCTTGTATTGGATTTAGGCCTGGGCCTTGTGGAGGAGTTGGTCCAGCATGTTAGGCCTTTTGATACCAACCGCCTTGGCGAGATCGCTGCGAGGCCGCAGTCCTCGCTCGATCAGGTATCTCTTCATGTTGTCGGAGGTAGATACTTGGACAACCTCTCGATTGAATCTCTCTATATAGTCCCGAAGAGATTCATCTTTCCGGTGAATAATAGATTTCAGGGATGCCACCATCTTTGGATGTCGCCGAGAAGCAGTGAAGTTCCTGGAGAACCGTCTTTTCAGCGCTTTCCAGGAGATGATGGATTCGGGTTCGAGGCTCTTGTACCACACCATTGCGCCCTTCCTTAAGGTCGTGGGGAAGAGCCTACACTTTATGTCTCCCCAGACGTTTCGGTAGTCGAGCATCGCATCGATGCTCTCAATGTGGTCGTCTGGGTCGGTCGTGCCATCGTAGGTAGCCAGTGTCGGGGGTTACTCCATCCCGACGGGCAGACAAGTTTCCATGATGGCCTTGAACAGTGGACCGTGGGGGTCATCCTCGTCGCTCCTGATGGGTGATTATGATGGGGAAAGGTCGTATCGAGGGCTCCTGCCGCGGGGGGGGGGGGGTGAGAACTCATTGGCCGGCTCTTCGGTTTCTCAGTGTATCCGTCAACTTTGTTTCTCTTGGGAGTCGGAGAGCGGTCACGCATCTGGGCGGCTACGGGCTGAGGCCTTTCCAGTCACGGACGACGTCCAGGTTGTCGCGGAGAGGGCTTTGAGACTCTTCGTGTTGAAGTCTCCAAGGGGGAGAGGAAGGTCGGGTTTCTCGTTGTCGCGGGGACGGGCTGCGAGAAACTGGGCGACGATGTCTCCCGGGGGAAAGCGTAATTGTCGTTATTATTCCAGCATCCTGATCCACTCGTTTTGCTGGAAAATCATCAAGTTTGTTTGGTTGAATGCCGCGAACAGGGCCACCATGGTCGGGTCGGCGTTGGGTGGCACAAGGATTTGCTGGAAGACAATTGGGCTATCGAAGCATTGGACGACATTGTAGGCCGCATCATCAGGGAAGGGAGAGGTGGTGCGCCCGTCCTAGTGTTGCCCCCTCGACGGGAACAGTCACGTTGGGATCGTGATAGTCGCCATTGGTGAAGGTGGTGAAAGTGGTTTCTCAGACATTATCGTCAGTGTGTGGGCTGGCCATGATCGATGGAAGTTGAGGTATGCTTTAGTTCTTTGATTTCGGAGGAGGAAAGAACGAGGAAGCAAAAGATTCTCACAGACGGTGTCATTGATCTTACCAGACCAGATAATGATCAGCAGCCAGCAACATGTCGCGAGCTCCTAGTTCGCTGGTGGTGGAGAAAAGAAGGGGGTGTACCTGCAAGATACTCTGATGCCTAAATGAGTTCAGAGTATAAGTAAGCAAGTACATAAAAAACATGTAAAAATAGAATATTTGACCCTCTAGTAAATATGGTATTTATAATGTTCCCCCAGCGCTGGGCCAACGGTTATCTGCATTGGGTTGGATCATCAGGCTCAATACGAATAATTGTCAGGATCTACGTGGCGTAGGGAAGACCAGCACGTGGTCTTCGTCCTGAGTTAACTGCCCCGTGAACTTCAGAAGGTGAAGAACCTGTTCTTTCGGACGCGGGTAGTTGGCTGATGACATGTCCCCGCGTGGGGGGCACACTGAGACCACGGGGAAGACGCGTGAGCGCTCCCCGTGTGAGTTATAAATGAGGCCTTCATTGGGCCCTCCCCGACTGAGAGATTGGTTGGGTCGTGCCCGACAGCGGGGCAGCCTCTTGTCCATAAGAATAAAAATCAAAATATAATGTATTATGTTTTTATTTAAAATAAAAAATATAATATAATAAAAATATATTATAACAAATAATATATTATGAAAATATATTTTATTTTTATTTAAAATATACTATAATATATTCTGTTTTTATTCAATTTTTATTTAAAATATAATATAATATATTTCAAAGAATAATATATTTCAAAGAATAATATATTTCAAAGAATAATATATTATGAAAACTAATATTGGAAAATAATATATTTTAATAATATATTATTAAAAATAATATGCTTTTTTAAAAATATATATAATAATGTATCAAGAAAAATATATTATAAAAAATATATTATGAAAAATAATATTCAATTTTTTTAAAAAAAAATTGTTTAAATAAATTGATAAATTAATTTTGAATTAACTATATATTTATTTTAATAATATTCTATTTTTTAGAAAAGATTATCCTACATATTAAATTTACAATAACAACAACCAACAACTTAATATATATGTATTTAAATTTGGAAAAAAATTACGTAAATACCTAAATGAAGATAAAAAAAAAGCTTGAATCTTGAACCTTAATATGCTTGAATCTTGATATATCTTGAAGAAAAAAAATTAACAATGTTAATTATACAATTAAAAAATCAACACAATATTTAACAAATAAAAAAGGAAAAATTTAACTATGTTAAAATACCTTTTGAGATAGGTAACATTGGAGGAAGAAAATTTGAAGATGAAAGCAGAAATTTGAAGATGAATAATAACAATTGAGAGAAGAATGAAGAAGAGAAAGGGAATTGAGAGAATAATAAAATGAAGAAGATGAAACTGAAGTCTGAAGTGTGTGTGTGCGCGCGCGCGCACGTGTGCGTGTGCATTTGCGTGTGTGTGCATGCGTGTGTGTGCGTGCGCGCGCGTGCGTGTGTGCGTGAGTGTGCGCGTGCGTGCGTGAGTGTGTGTGTGTGTGTGTGTACGTATGCGCGTGCGCGTGTGCGTGTGCGCGTGCATGTGCATGCATGCGCGCGTGCGTGTGAGCGTGAGTGCGCGCGTGCGCGCGTGCGTGCATGTGTGTGTGTGTGTGTGTGCGTGTGCGCGTGCGTGCATGCGTGGGTGCGTGCGTGCGTGCGCGCGTGTGTGTGTGTGTGTGTGTGTGCGTGTGCGCGTGCGTGCATGCGTGGGTGCGTGCGTGCGTGCGCGCGTGTGTGTGTGTGTGTGTGAGAGAGAGAGAGGGAGAGAGAAAGTGTGGAAATTATATAGACCATTCAACGACGTGAATTTCACGTCGCAACATTCCAACTGTAAAAAAGTTGTGACGTGAGAATCATGACACAAATAAATGTGTCAATCAACTGTCCCCCATCAAGTCAGCATCAGACTTCTTCCCTCCTCAACGTTCTTTAAATTTTTTAATTTCTTGTTGCGATGTGATTTTCACGTCACGACTTAAATTTTGAAAATTTTAAATACCCTCTTCTGCTAACCTCTGCACGTATGATTCTTTTATTTTTTATTTTATTTTTAAAGTTGCGACGTGATTACCACGTCACAACATTTTGTTTAAATTTTTTTTTGACTTTCGCATGTGCATGCTGTTAGAACATACACAAAAATAACTTGGTGAATTAATGGAGAAAGGTGAATTAGAGATGATGAAGATAAGAATTGACAGAGATTAGAGAGAGAGATATTGAGGGTGAGTAAGAATTGGCATTAACAATAATAGGAGCATTACATGGCCTTATATATTGTAACACCCGATTATTTAAATAAATATCTTTGTATTATTTGTGTGATTTGTGTTGGTTGTCGAAAATGTGGTGTTGAGTTGCTATGTCGGTTTTAGTTGAATTAATTATAAAATGTTGATTTAAGTTGTGTTGTTGTTAATTAATTAATCAAGCTGACTTAAGTGGTAATTATAGTATTAGAAATAATACTAGATTATATTATTGGGTTTTTTAGATGGTGAGTGAAGTAGTAATAGTGGGGGTGTAGAAATGAGGCCCAATAATTTAATAAAACATTAGTGTTTTATTATTAGGTATGGAGAATTATGAGAAGGAAAAGAAAGTAGCAGTAAGAGAACAAGAACGTGGAAGTAGCAGTTACGAAGAAGAGAAAGAGGAACAAGGGTTTGAGAGGGAATACGTAGAAGCTACTAGAGGGAGAATCCAATCGGAGAGTAGAGAGACCTTCAATCCAAGGTAAGGGTGGGGTTCTGACTCTATAGTGGGGTATTTGATGAATGATATGTGGGGGTTGGGTTTGTAGAATTACCTTTATCTGTGTTGTAATAGGCTGTCGTGGATATTGAAAAATGTTTGCAGTTGATGAATTGGTTGTAGGCAAATTAGTCTATGTTGCTTTAAGGTGTAATTTTATTGCGTTTATGTTGCACTGTAATGGGTGAATGTATGGAATTGTTTGGAATCAGAACGAATTAAGGAGAACTGGAATGAAATGCACTGAAATGAAGGAAATTGGGAATTGGGGGTATGACGACCGTGATGGAGAGCGTGACGAGCGTCACGCAGGTCGTGTGCGAGTGACGACCGTCACTCATGTGTTACGACCGTCACGCATTGTGACGAGGGCCAGGAAGTTATGACGAGCGTCACACGGCCCTGCTGTGTAATTGTTTCTATTTCCGTTTCTGTTCATTTCTGTCTGCTATGGCTTCACTTGGTCTGTTCCATTTTAAGTTAGTTGAGAGGGATGGTATATATAATTGTTTGGCAGAGATGAATTTAATAAGTTGCAGAATTGGATTCATTAATTACAGTAGTCCCCCTTTTGATTAATTTAATTAATTTAGCAGATAATTAGTAGTATTATTATTCGTAGCAGAGAATTATAAATAGTAGATGAATGATACAGTGACCAGTGCCAATAGTTATTAAGTGAATAACAGAACTAGTAATATGGGTATAAAACAATAGTGACTGAATTATATGTTTTTGGTTATAAGGCAGTATTAATTTAACAGAGGACTAATAAGAATAGTACCTTGGAGTAGAAATATTAGAATTTAGTCGATAATTAAGTAACCGGTTTTAGTCGAAGACTGTCCGAATAATTATGTGATTTATTTGTAGCTTATTTTGGTTGATTCGTTGGGTTGTGTGCCTTGCTGAAAAATATGAATTTGCAGGTGGTGTTGAATTGTGAAGCCTACGGCCAATGTTGTTTTGTTGTTGATTAGTTGCTGTTAATTATTGATGCTGATATGTTATTGTTGTTGATGATGCGAAGTTGCAGTATATTTGTTGTTGTTGAATTGCCTCTATTAATTGGCAAATATTAAGTTGTAGGCCGGTGGCCAAAGTTGAAATTGTTGTTAAGTTGCAGTTGTGTTGTTGTTGTGTTGTTGTTGAATAAGTTGATGCTGTAGTTGTTATCGCATGCATAGCATAGCATACCAAGTTGGCTAAGTTGGCCTGGATTGGTAAAATTATTAAGTTGGCCTGGATTGGCAAAAAGTTGAAAGTTGAAGGCTTATGCCTTGTTTGATGCCTCTATTACTTGGCAATTCCTAAGTTGGGAGTTCTGCTCCAATGGTACCACATGCATGTGCATTGTATGAGTCACATTCTAAGCTGTATATTCCAGTGTTGTGATGATATATTCGTTGTTATTATGTTGTTGACTTGTTGTGACAGGTACTGTCTGAAAGCTATGAAAATATTGTTGTAACCTGTTGAGGGTTTTGTTGTTATATTTGTGGTTTGAAAGTTGTTATATTAAGTTGGTTAAATTGCCGTGATATTAAGTTAATGACTTTGTTGTGATATTATGCTGATGACTGGTTGTGCTAATTGTTGTTATAAGCTGTAAAGTGGTAATTTTATATGATCTAAATTCTAATATATTATTTATCATACATCTTATTATATTGTTAGATATCTCACCCCTTCTGCTGATATTTCCCCTACCATGGGAAATGGGCAAGTACTCAAGAATAGCAGTGCCAGTTCGAAATAGTTTTTGGAGTCCTTATGTTGCTTTATTGCAAGTCAAGAGGGTCTTGCTCTGATACGTAACACTCGGGGGGATGAACGATCGTTGTTTTATAGTTTTTATATTTCAGTTGTTGAATTATAAGTTGATGTCATTGAATACTTTTTATGTTGCAGTTGTTTTCAGATGAACAAAAGATGTTATGTCATTTGAGTTGAAAAGTATGATTCCGCTATTTAGTTAATAAAAGTTGTTTTATTTTAAAGGCTAATTTTGTTGTTATCGGTTCATCCGAGTTAAAGTGTTATGTATCTGATTAACATGCGATAATATGAAGTCGTTTTTAAGTTGAAAGTGTAGCATCTCATTTGTATGTTGAAATGTTGAAACTCTGATTTTATAATTATCCGCCGGGTAGAAATGGGGTGTTACATTAGTGGTATCAGAGCAGGTCGGTCTGTCCGGCCAAGTTATCTAATGTTGTTTATCCCTTAGTATGCGAAAAGTGTGTGGAACACTGTCGGTACTTGTTTGTTTTCCTAATCGATGGTATGTAGGAGTAGGTTTGAAGATAAGTGGGGGAGAAGATTTGCTTCTCGGATGTCTTTCGGTTATAAGATGTTGGCTCGGTATGCTGCTGATGGCGACAGTGCAAGTATTGTTGAAGTATGTTGTTTCCCGAATCCGGAGGAGACATGGATTCAAGATTTTGTTGTTAATCAAGTTGGAGTGTCTTGAGAAAATATGATTAGACGTTGTTGATGTTTACTTCTCGAAGGATGAGGAGCAATGTAACAGTTGTTGATATACGAGTAGAGAGAAAATCCCTGATGTTTCTGAAGGCGATTGTTAAGTAACAAGGATAATTTTTAGAAGATGGAATTTAGAAAGTTGCGATATTTCAGCGTTGCGGGTGGACTGTGAAGTTGTCGGTTTGAGTAGCCCTTGCGTAAGATGTCAACGTTTGAACAGTGATGGAGTAACAGATTGTTGTAGACTGTGTCGTGGGATCCTTGCGAGTGATTAAGAAAAAAAAAAGTTGTAAAAGTTGTTGGAATGTTTGAATCGCGAGTCAGAGTCAAAAATGCGAGAAGATGAGTACGATTTCAAGAATGATAAGTGTTGGTACTGGTACGAAGAAATTCTGTTCCGATGTTATCGTAAGGCGTGTATAAGTATGTCGTTGCATGACGTCGGTGTTCGCATTTTCGGATAACTTTGGAAATTCATATCTTGTGTTCCGAGTATCGGATTGATGTTCCGTTTGAACCTATGGGGAGATAAAAATATATTATATCCTATGAAAGTGTTTTCAAATACGGTAGATGCATTCCTATATAGAGGGACTCTAAAGTCGGTTACGGAACTAGAGGCTTTTGGGCATAAATGGTTGTTATCGCAGTTGTTTGAGACAAGGTCAAGGGTAATATGTTGTTGGCAAATAAGTGGAGAAATGAGATGTTCGACATTAAAAAGGATGTGAAAGTATTGGCGAAGTGCATATAGATGCAGCTTATGATGATTAACAACGATTAGAATGAAGATGTCCTTTTAAAGGAAAATGCTTTTAAGAGGAATTAGAGTCGTGTTTATGATGCCAAGGTAGTGGCATGTGTAAAAGAAGAATTGGAGAGGCTCTATCACCAAAGCGGTGTGGAACGGCATTGTTGAGATTTCAATTGGAACGAGACGACGTGTAATGTACTGGTATAGTAGTAATTCTTGAGTCAGAGAATACTTAACCTTCGTGTGAGGTTAAGTGAGTGTAACGTGGACCATGTAATGTGTTGGGCGTTGGTGTCTCATCGACAAAATCGAATGAGAGGGAAATTGCGGGAGTATTTGTAAACCTCATTGGAAATTATTGGATTATGGTGCTTTAGGTGACTTGTGTACAAGTTCTAAAGGAAACTATTATAGTTTGGTAACGAGGGCGTATACTCCATTATGGCTGTCGGCTATCTATTGACAAATTGAGGAACTGGTCACCCTTAATCTCTTGTTGATAGTAGACGAGATCGTGTTGGATGGTATAGACTTGTCTTGCTATCTTAATAGTGTGTAAATTGATTGATGTTATATCGTGAGGATAGTCGCTCACCAGTTGGTGTGGATTAATAGAGGAGTGGCTAGGAAAGAGTTGAGACGTATTGAATAATTTGGAGTAGCGGGTTTATATGCGAGCTAACGTCGCAAGGTGAAAGATTGAGAATATCAAGTGAACGACGATTTTATGGTGGATGTTAAAGAAAGTCCGAAACTAGATTGAAACTTGTAAACCATATAGTTGACGGAAATTTTAATAAGGATGGTGACTTAAGATGGATGATCAGAGTTGCGCAGCTGAAGCGTGATGTGGCGCATTTGTTATGCGTGTACGACTCGTTAGAAGTGAAGGACTAAATATCAGAAGCCTAAGGGAATGATAAGTCTTGATCTACATGTTTGACTGGGTGGATTGTTGATATAAGGGTGAGTAATACTGCATGGTATGACGAAGTTGATTATGTTGGCTAGGTTGATGTCACTATAAGAGTGATACAACGATATGAATAAGTTGTTGACATTTTGTTGATGAGTGACATACGCTTATATGAGAATGCGATTGTGGATGTGTTGTAGTGTTGAGAATGTTGATAAGATGGTAATGTGACTATGTATATCCAGGTATAAGTGTGTATGGATGTGGCTACTTAGATGTTGATATGTCAAGATATTATCGAGTGGTTGATAAGTTATTGACGATTATGTCACGAAGATGTTGAATGATTAGCATGTGTGTATTGGATTGAAATCATGTTGAGTTGTAGTTATGTCGGAAAAGTAGGGATCAAAGTGTTACCAAACGCGACTTGAGGATCAGAGAGTTGGATGCGGAATTTGCGTTAAAAGTGGTAGTATCGAATAGATTTTTTAGGACGAAAATATTCTAAGTGGGGGAGAGTTGTAACGCCCGGTTATTTAATTAATTATTTAATTAAATATCTTCGTATTATTTGTGTGATTTGTGTTGGTTGTCGAAAATGTAGTGTTGAGTTGCTATGTCGGTTTTAGTTGAATTAATTATAAAATATTGATTTAAGTTGTGTTGTTGTTAATTAATTAATCAAGCCGACTTAAATGGTAATTATAGTATTAGAAATAATACTAGATTATATTATTGGGCTTTTTAGATGGTGAGTGAAGTAGTAATAGTGAGGGTGTAGAAATAAGGGCCAATAAGTTAATAAAACATTAGTGTTTTATTATTAGGTATGGAGAATTATGAGAAGGAAAAGAAAGTAGCAGTAAGAGAACAAGAACGTGGAAGTAGCAGTTACGGAGAAGAGAAAGAGGAACAAGGGTTTGAGAGGGAATACGTAGAAGCTACTAGAGGGAGAATCCAATTGGAGAGTAGAGAGACCTTCAATCCAAGGTAAGGGTGGGGTTCTGACTCTATAGTGGGGTATTTGATGAATGATATGTGGGGGTTGGGTTTGTAGAATTACCTTTGTCTGTGTTGTAATAGGCTGTCGTGGATATTGAAATACGTTTGCTGTTGATGAAATGGTTGTAGGCAAATTAGTCTATGTTGCTTTAAGGTGTAATTTTATTGCGTTTATGTTGCACTGTAATGGGTGAATGTGTGGAATTGTTTGGAATCGGAACGAATTAAGGAGAACTGGAATGAAATGCACTGAAACGAAGGAAATTGGGAATTAGGGGTATGACGACCGTGATGGAGAGCGTGACGAGCGTCACGCAGGTCGTGTGCGAGTGACGACCGTCACTCATGTGTTACGACCGTCACGCATTGTGACGAGGGCCAGGAAGTTGTGACGAGCGTCACACGGGCCTGCTGTGTAATTGTTTTTGTTTCCGTTTCTGTTCATTTCTGTCTGCTATGGCTTCACTTGGTCTGTTCTATTTTAAGTTAGTTGAGAGGGATGGTATATATAACTGTTTGGCAGAGATGAATTTAATAAGTTGCAGAATTGGCTTCATTAATTACAGTAGCCCCCCTTTTGATTAATTTAATTAATTTAGCAGATAATTAGTATTATTATTATTGGTAGCAGAGAATTATAAATAGTAGATGAATGATACAGTGACCAGTGCCAATAGTTATTAAGTGAATAACAGAACTAGTAATATGGGTATAAAACAATAGTGACTGAATTAAATGTTTTTGGTTGTAAGGCAGTATTAATTTAACAGAGGACTAATAAGAATAGTAGCTCGGAGTAGAAATATTAGAATTTAGCCGATAATTAAGTAACCGGTTTTAGTCGAAGACTGTCCGAATAATTATGCGATTTATTTGTAGCTTATTTTGGTTGATTCGTTGGGTTGTGTACCTTGCTGAAAAATATGAATTTGCAGGTGGTGTTGAATTGTGAGGCCTACGGCCAATGTTGTTTTGTTGTTGATTAGTTGCTGTTAATTATTGATGCTGATATGTTGTTGCTGTTGATGATGCGAAGTTGCAGGATATTTGTTGTTGTTGAATTGCCTCTATTAATTGGCAAATATTAAGTTGTAGGCCGGTGGCCAAAGTTGAAATTGTTGTTAAGTTGCAGTTGTGTTGTTGTCGAATAAGTTGATGTTGTAGTTGTTGTCGCATGCATAGCATAGCATACCAAGTTGGCCTGGATTGGCAAAATTATTAAGTTGGCCTGGATTGGCAAAAAGTTGAAAGTTGAAGACTTATGCCTTGTTTGATGCCTCTATTACTTGGCAATTCCTAAGTTGGGAGTTCTGCTCCCTTTTTAAGTTGGGAGTTCTGCTCCAATGGTACCACATGCATGTGCATTGTATGAGTCACATTCTAAGCTACATATTCCAGTGTTGTGATGATATATTCGTTGTTATTATGTTGTTGACTTGTTGTGACAGGTACTGTCTGAAAGCTATGAAAATGTTGTTGTAACCTGTTGAGGGTTTTGTTGTTATATTTGTGGTTTGAAAGTTGTTATATTAAGTTGGTTAAATTGCCGTGATATTAAGTTGATGACTTTGTTGTGATATTATGCTGATGACTGGTTGTGCTAATTGTTGTTATAAGCTGTAAAGTGGTAATTTTATATGATCTAAATTCTAATATATTATTTATCATACATCTTATTATATTGTTAGATATCTCACCCCTTCTGCTGATATATCCCCTACCATGGGAAATGGGCAAGTACTCAAGAATAGCAGTGGCAGTTCGGAATAGTTTTGGAGTCCTTATGTTGCTTTATTACAAGTCAAGAGGGTCTTGCTCTGATACGTAACACTCGGGGGGATGAACGATCGTTGTTTTATAGTTGTTATATTTCAGTTGTTGAATTATAAGTTGATGTCATTGAATACTTGTTATGTTACATTTGTTTTCAGATGAACAAAAGATGTTATGTCATTTGAGTTGAAAAGTATGATTCCGCTTTTTAGTTAATAAAAGTTGTTTTATTTTAAAGACTAATTATGTTGTTATCGGTTCATCCGAGTTAAAGTGTTATGTATCTGATTAACATGCGATAATATGAAGTTGTTTTTAAGTTGAAAGTGTAGCATCTCATTTGTATGTTGAAAATTTGAAACTCTGATTTTATAATTATCCGCCGGGTAGAAATGGGGTGTTACATATGGCAAGTCCAACTAATGTGGGCTATTACAAAATAGCTTATTTCAATAAGCTGAAACTGAAACACAACTAAAACAGAAAAAACTTTGTAATCTGCTATATCAGACCAAGATGTCATGACATCTTCTTTCGACATCATGTATGACAGCAAAACAGCAACAGAACTGAAATGCCAAAAACAGAATTTCAACACACCACCTCATTTCAGTTGTTCCAAGTCCAGCATGCTCAAGCTTTTCCTCAATCTCTTAAACACTTTATTTGTCACCCCCTTGGTCAACAAATCCGCTACTTGGTCTTCGCTCCGACAATATCCCAATCGCAACTTGCCTTCACTCACTAGCTCCCTCAAATAATGAAACCGCATCTCTATATGCTTGCTCCTTTCGTGTGCAATCGGATTCTTCGCAAGATTAATAGCAGAAACATTATCCACCAGAAGTGTAGTAGCCTCACCCTCATTGCTACCTAACTCCTTCAATAGATTCATAATCCACATCACTTGACATGCACACAACGAAGCCGCAATATACTCGGCCTCACAAGACGAGAGTGCAACCACCGGTTCCTTCTTCGAACACCAAGAGATTGGTGTTCTACCAAACATAAAGATGTATCCAGCCGTTGACTTTCTATCATCCTTATCACCATACCAATTGGAATCGGTGAAACTAAGTAAATTACATTTTTGCCCCGTATCCGATGCGGGAAAGAGAATTCCGCAGCCAAGAGTCCCTTTAACATAATGAAGGGTTCTCTTAACTGTTGCCAAGTGAGATGCCTTTGGTCTCTCCATGAATCTACTAGCAATACCGACACTAAATGCCAAGTCTGGTCGCGTATTGCACAAATACCGCAATGATCCAATCAACCCCCTATATTGAGATGGATCCACATCTTGCTCATCTTCACTTTTGGACAACTGTAGTCTTGCTTCACATGGTGTAATGGCAGCATTACAATGCTCCATTCCACACTTCTTCAAGATCTCAATAGCATATCTCCTTTGATGCATGAGCAGTCCCGTTTTTGACTTTGGGAACTCTATTCCAAGGAAATATGTCAGTATGCCGAGATCCGTCATCTCAAACTCAGCCATAAGTTCACTCTTGAACTTTGATATGCTCTTCTCATAGCTGCCAGTAATCAACAAATCATCCACATATAGGCAAAGAATGATCATACCATCATTTGTATTCGATCTCACATAAACACCATGTTCGGACACACACCGCTTGAAACCAATGTCAACAAGAAAACCATCAATCCGTTTGTTCCAAGCTCTTGGAGCTTGTTTCAAACCATATAATGCTTTATGCAATTTGTAGTACTTAATTTCTTGGTTCTGAACTACAAATCCGGGGGGGCTGCTCTACATAAACCTCTTCATCAAGTGAACCGTTCAAAAACACAGATTTGACGTCCAACTGAAATATGTTCCAATTGTTGTTGTTTGCAATCATAACAACCAATCGGATGGTTTCAAGCTTAGCCACAGGTACAAACACTTCTTCAAAGTCTATTCCTTCACGTTGCAAAAATCCATTTACTACCAATCGAGCCTTGTGCTTGATTACCTCGCCTTTGGGATATACCTTCACTTTATAGACCCATCGCACACCTATTGGCTTCTTTCCAAGCGGTAAATCGACCAACTCCCAAGTACCATTCTTCTCAATAGATTCCAGCTCCTCCTTCATTGTACAAATCCACTTTGGATCGCTTAGAGCCTATTCCGTGTTAACCGGTTCGGATTCAGCCATAAGCGCAAAGTGAACAAAATCACCATCATCATTGATTTCGTTATCCCGAAATACTTCACAATCTTGAAGTCTTTGAGGAAAACCTCTTTGCCTTGTTGGCCGTCTACTACTTTCTCCGCTTTCGGTTCGAATCTGCTGCTGTACCGCACTTTCAAGAGGCTGGAAATTCAAATTTTCTCCCAGGAAATCGATTTCTGCCTCTGCATTTTGACTTCCAGCAGCTCCAGGAGGCAAAATCTCGCGTGGGAAATCAATTTCCTGAACTGATATGGCAGTTTTTCTGCTGTCAAACTGCCGTATCTCATCCACGATCACATCTCGACTTAATACGGTCTTTTTGCTACTCATATCAAACAACTTGTAGCCTCCGGTAGGATGATAACCAACAAGCAACAACATTTCACTCTTGTCATCTAGCTTCTTTCGAAGCTGTCCCGGAATGTGTCGAAACACTATCGAACCGAAAACCTTTAAATGATTCAAGCTTGGTTTAATTCCAGACCATACCTCTTCTGGAGTTACTCTATCAAGCCTCTTTGTAGGACATGTATTCAACAAATATGCAGCTGTAGAAACAGCTTCTCCCCAAAGTTCTTTCGGCAAATTTTTCCCTTTCAACATGCTACGCACCATGTTCATAATCGTTCGATTTTTCCTCTCGGCAATACCATTTTTTTGTGGCGTATAGGGTGGTACAACCTCATGCACTATACCCTAATCATCACAATAGTTCACGAATTCACTCGAAGTAAATTCACCTCCACCATCGGTTTTGAGAATTTTGAGCTTGTGACCGCATTGCGTCTCCACCATGGATTTAAATCGTTTGAACACTTCAAACACCTCATCCTTCCTCTTAACAAGGTAAATCCATAATTTCCTACTAAAATCATCAATAAAAGTCACAAAGTACCTATTGCCACCATACGAGTTGACTTGTATTTGTCCGCACACATCTGAGTACACCACCTCAAGATGAACCTTGGTCCTATGACCCGCATCCTTCCTGAAACTCTTCTTGTGCATCTTTCCTTGCACATACTCTTCACATATCTCAGCTGGAATATTGATGTGTGGCAGCCCAGTAACCATACCATTCCTTTGCAATGCGTTGAGATCTCGAAAATGTAGGTGACCAAGACGGTAGTGCCACATCCATTCTTCACGACTTGCCGCTGTAGCTAAGTACCTATGCTCCATGACTTTCAACTCAATCTTGAAAGTCCTATTTGTAGCCATAGGAGCTTTAAGGATCAAAACACTGTTTTGGTCCAAAACGCACAAAACCTTGTTTTCCATCCGAATCAAGTAATCCTTCTCAAGCAATTGGCCAATACTCAAGAGATTACACTTGATTCCTGGAATGTACAACACATCCTTGATCAAGGAATGACCACCATCCCTTCTCATGATCAAAACATCACCGACACCGTCGGCTTCTAAAGTAGTTTAGTCCGTGAATTTAACTCTACTTCGCGTGGCTTAATTGATCTTCACAAACCAATCCTTTCTACCCGTCATATGAGTTGAACAACCTGAATCCAAGTACCAATCATCACTCCCTTGGACTCCATCTCGAACAGTTACCATTGTGTTTTTCTCCGAATGCATTTTGTCAACTTTTTCTGCGCTGCAGTAGCTGCTGTCCAGCAACTTTCTACTGTCATAGTTGTTGTCCAACACCTCTCTAATGCCATTATTCTCTTCCGTAATCACTACAAGCAGCGTGTTATCATCATCCACGTCTTGCCTAGCAACCTTGGCCCCATCCGCATGATTTTCTCTTCTTTTCGCGTAGCAATCTTTTGCGAAATGCCCAAGCTTTTGACAATTGTAACACTTCAAGGTACTTTTGTCAAACATCTTGTTGTAGTTGCCTTGACTACCTTCTTTGGAGCTTCCCTCACCTTTTTTCCCCATTGAACTCTTTGAATTTTGTGGGTCTTTTCCACCAAAATTCTGAAAATTCTTCTTTCCTCTAGAAAACCATTTCCCTTTCGATCTCTTATTCTTCTCATTGAAATGCGCTTGTAAAACAACCTCCGCTTTAGCCTTATCGTTTCCTCTTTCGTCCATCCTTTGTTCATGAGCTTCTAAGGAGCTTTGAAGCTCATCTTTCGTCATCGTCTTGAGATCATTCGATTCTTCAATCGCAACCACAATATTGTCGAATATTGGCGTTAAAGAACGCATTACTTTCGACACAATATTCTGCTCCATAATAGTTTCACCACACGATTTCATTTGATTCACCAAGCGTGTCACACGCGTCACATAATCGTTAATCGTTTCTTTTTCTTCCATTTGAAGTAAATCGAACTGTTACTGGTGAGTTTCTAACCTCACCACCTTTGCCTTGTCAGCCCCTTCATAAGCTTTCTCAAGAATCTCTCATGCCTTCTTTGCCGAATCACAATCGCCAACTTTCTCAAAATTATCGTCGTCGACACAAGAATGTATCAAGAAGAGAGCTTTGTAGTCTTTCTTCTTCTCGTCCTTGAAGGTAGCTTGTTGTGCAACTGTAGCCTCTGCAACAAGTGGAGTAATGCCATCGGTAATCACATCAAGAACATCTTGATACCCAAACAAAACTTTCATTTGTTTGCACCACTTATCAAAGTTCTTGGAATCAAGAATCAGAAGGTTGGTAGAGATTTTATCATTGGAAACAGACATGTTTGCAGCGGAATTGGATCACAACCAAAGCTCTTGATGCCAAATGTTAGAACATACACAAAAATAACTTGGTGAATTAATGGAGAAAGGTGAGTTAGAGAGGATGAAGATAAGAATTGAGAGAGATTAGAGAGAGAGATATTGAGGGTGAGTAAGAATTGGCATTAACAATAATATGAGCATTACATGCCCTTATATATGGCAAGTCCAACTAATTTGGGCTATTACAAAACAGCTTATTTCAATAAGCTGAAACTGAAACACAACTAAAACAGAAAAAACTTTGTAATCTGCTGTATCAGACCAAGATGTCATGACATCTTCTTTCGACATCATGTATGACAGCAAAACAACAACACAACTGAAATGCCAAAAACAGAATTTCAACACACCACCTCATTTCAGTTGTTCCATGTCCAGCATGCTCAAGCTTTTCCTCAATCTCTTGAACACTTTATTTGTCACCCCCTTGGTCAACAAATCCGCTACTTGGTCTTCGCTCCGACAATATCCCAATCGCAACTTGCCTTCACTCACTAGCTCCCTCAAATAATGAAACCGCATCTCAATATGCTTGCTCCTTTCGTGTGCAATCGGATTCTTCACAAGATTAATAGCAGAAACATTATCCACCAGAAGTGTAGTAGCCTCACCCTCATTTCTACCTAACTCCTTCAATAGATTCATAAGCCCATCGTTTGACATGCACACAACGAAGCCGCAATGTACTCGGCCTCACAAGACAAGAGAGCCGCCACCGGTTCCTTCTTCGAACACCAAGAGATTGGTGTCCTACCAAACATAAAGATGTATCCAGCCGTTGACTTTCTATCATCCTTATCACCACACCAATTGGAATCGGTGAAACCAAGTAAATTACATTTTTGCCCCGTATCCGATGCGGGAAAGAGAATTTCGCAGCCAAGAGTCCCTTTAACATAACGAAGGATTCTCTTAACTGCTGCCAAGTGAGATGCCTTTGGTCTCTCCATGAATCTACTAGCAATACCGACACTAAATGCCAAGTCTGGTCGCGTATTGCACAAATACCGCAATGATCCAATCAACCCCCTATATTGAGTGGATCCACATCTTGTTCATCTTCACTTTTGGACAACTGTAGTCTTGCTTCACATGGTGTAATGGGAGCATTACAATGCTCCATTCCACACTTCTTCAAGATCTCAAGAGCATATCTCCTTTGATGCATGAGCAGTCCCGTTTTTGACTTTTGGAACTCTATGCCAAGGAAATATGTCAGTTTGCCGAGATCCGTCATCTCAAACTCAGCCATAAGTTCACTCTTAAACTTTGATATGCTCTTTTCACAGCTGTCGGTAATCAACAAATCATCGACATATAAGCAAAGAATGATCATACCATCATTTGTATCCGATCTCACATAAACACCATGTTCGGACACACATCGCTTGAAACCAATGTTAACAAGAAAACCATCAATGTGTTTGTTCCAAGCTCTTGGAGCTTGTTTCAAACCATATAATGCTTTATGCAATTTATAGTACTTCATTTCTTGGTTCTGAACTACAAATCCGGGGGGGGGGGGGGGGGGGGGGCTGCTCTACATAAACCTCTTCATTAAGTGGACCATTCAAAAACACAAATTTAACGTCCATTTGAAATATATTCCAATCGTTGTTGTTTGCAATCGTAACAACCAATCGGATGGTTTCAAGCCTAGCCACAGGTACAAACACTTCTTCAAAGTCTATTCCTTCACGTTGCAAAAATCCCTTTGCTACCAATCGATCCTTGTGCTTGATTACCTCGCCTTTGGGATTTGCCTTCACTTTATAGACCCATCGTACACCTATTGGCTTCTTTCCAAGCGGTAAATCGACCAACTCCCAAGTACCATTCTTCTCAATAAATTCCAGCTCCTCCTTCATTGCACAAATCTACTTTAGATCGCTTAGAGCCTCTTCCGTGTTGACCGGTTTGGATTCAGCCATAAGCGCAAAGTGAACAAAATCACCATCATCATTGATTTCGTTATCCCGGAATACTTCACAATCTTGAAGTCTTTGAGGCAAACCTCTTTGCCTTGTTGGCCGTCTACTACTTTCTCCGCTTTCGGCTCGAATCTACTGTTGTACCGCACTTTCAGGAGGCTGGAAATTTAAAATTTCTCCCAGGAAATCGATTCCTGCCTCTGCATTTTGACTTCCAGCAGCTCCAGGAGGCAAAATCTCGTGTGGGAAATCAATTTCCTGAACTGATATGGCAGTTTTTCTGCTGTCAAACTGCCGTATCTCATCCACGATCACATCTCGATTTAACATGATCTTCTTGCTACTCATATCAAACAACTTGTAGCCTCCGGTAGGATGATAACCAACAAGCAACAACATTTCACTCTTGTCATCTAGCTTCTTTCGAAGCTGTCCCGGAATGTGTCGAAACACTATCGAACCGAAAACCTTTAAATGATTCAAGCTTGGTTTAACTCCAGACCATACCTCTTCTGGAGTTACTCTATCAAGCCTCTTTGTAGAACATATATTCAACAAATATGCAGCTGTAGAAACAACTTCTCCCCAAAGTTCTTTCGGCAAATTTTTCCCTTTCAACATGCTACGCACCATGTTCATAATCGTTCGATTTTTCCTCTCGGCAATACCATTTTTTTGTGGCGTATAGGGTGGTACAACCTCACGCACTATACCCTCATCATCATAATAATTCCCGAATTCACTCGAAGTAAATTCACCTCCACCATCGGTTTTGAGAATTTTGAGCTTGTGACCGCATTGCGTCTCCATCATAGATTTAAATCGTTTGAACACTTCAAACACCTCATCCTTCCTCTTAACAAGGTAAAACCATAATTTCCTACTAAAATCATCAATAAAAGTCACAAAGTACCTATTGCCACCATACGAGTTGACTTGCATTGGTCCGCACACATCTGAGTACACCACCTCAAGATGAACCTTGGTCCTATGACCCGCATCCTTGCTGAAACTCTTCTTGTGCATCTTTCCTTGCACACACTCTTCACATATCTCAGCTGGAATATTGATGTGTGGCAGCCCGGTAACCATACCATTCCTTTGCAATGCGTTGAGATCTCGAAAATTTAGGTGACCAAGACGGTAGTGCCACAACCATTCTTCACGACTTGCCGCTGTAGCTAAGCACCTATGCTCTATGACTTTTAACTCAATCTTGAAAGTCCTATTTGTAGCCATAGGAGCTTTAAGGATCAAAACACCGTTTTGTCCAAAACGCGCAAAACCTTGTTTTCCATCCGAATCAAGTAATCCTTCTCAAGCAATTGGCCAATACTCAAGAGATTACACTTGATTCCTGGAATGTACAACACATCCTTGATCAAGGAATGTCCACCTTCCCTTCTCATGATCAAAACATCACCGACACCGTCAGCTTCTAAAGTAGTGTAGTCCGTGAATTTAACTCCACTTCGCATGGCTTGATTGATCTTCACAAACCAATCCTTTCTGCCCGTCATATGAGTTGAACAACCTGAATCCAAGTACCAATCATCACTCCTTTGGACTCCATCTCGAACGGTTACCATTGCATTTTTCTCCGAATGCATTTTGTCAACTTTTTTTGCACTGCAGTAGCTGCTGTCCAGCAACTTTCTATTGTCATAGTTGTTGTCCAACACCTCTCTAATGCTATGATTCTCTTCCGTAATCACTACAAGCAGCGTGTTATCATCATCCACGTCTTGCCTAGCAACCTTGGCCTCATCCGCATGATTTTCTCTTCTTTTCGCGTAGCAATCTTTTGCGAAATGCCCAAGCTTTTGACAATTGTAACACTTCACGGTACTTTTGTCGAACAGCTTGTTGTAGTTGCCTTGACTACCTTCTTTGGAGCTTCCCTCACCTTTTTGCCCCATTGAACTCTTTGAATTTTGTGGGTCTTTTCCACCAAAATTCTGAAAATTCTTCTTTCCTCTAGAAGACCATTTCCCTTTCGATCTCTTATTCTTCTCGTTGAAATGCGCTTGTAAAATAACCTACGCTTTAGCCTTATCGTTTCCTCTTTCATCCATCTTTTGTTCATGAGCTTCTAAGGATCTTTGAAGCTCATCTTTCGTCATCGTCTTGAGATCCTTCGATTCTTCAATCGCAACCACAATATTGTCGAATCTTGGCGTTAAAGAACGCATTACTTTCGACACAATATTCTGCTCTGTAATAGTTTCACCACATGATTTCATTTGATTCACCAAGCGTGTCACACGCGTCACATAATCGTTAATCGTTTCTTTTTCTTCCATTTGAAGTAACTCGAACTATCGCTTGTGAGTTTGTAACCTCACCACCTTCGCCTTGTCAGCCCCTCCATAAGCTTTCTTAAGAATCTCCCATGCCTTCTTCGCCGAATCACAATCGCCAACTTTCTCAAAATTGTCGTCGTCGACGCAAGAATGTATCAAGAAGAGAGCTTTGTAGTCTTTCTTCTTCTCTTCCTTGAAGGTAGCTTGTTGTGCAGCTGTAGCCTCTGCAACAAGTGGAGTAATGCCATAGGTAATCACATCAAGAACATCTTGATACCCAAACAAAAATTTCATTTGTTTGCACCATTTTTCATAGGTCTTCGAATCAAGAATCGGAAGGTTGGTAGGGATTTTATCTTTGGAAACAGACATGTTTGCAGCGGAATTGGATCACAACTAAAGCTCTTGATGCCAAATGTTAGAACATACACAAAAATAACTTGGTGAATTAATGGAGAAAGGTGAATTAGAGAGGATGAAGATAAGAGTTGAGAAAGATTAGAGAGAGATATTGAGGGTGAGTAAGAATTGACATTAACAATAATAGGAGCATTACATGGCCTTATATATGGCAAGTCCAACTAATGTGGGATATTACAAAACAACTTATTTCAATAAGCTGAAACTGAAACACAACTAAAACAGAAAAAACTTTGTAATCTGCTGTATCAGACCAAGATGTCATGACATCTTCTTTCGACATCATGTATGACAGCAAAACAACAACACAACTGAAATGCCAAAAACAGAATTTCAACACACCACCTCATTTCAGTTGTTCCAAGTCCAGCATGCTCAAGCTTTTCCTCAATCTCTTGAACACTTTATTTGTCACCCCCTTGGTCAACAAATCCGCTACTTGGTCTTCACTCCGACAATATCCCAATCGCAACTTGCCTTCACTCACTATCTCCCTCAAATAATGAAACCGCATCTCTATATGCTTGCTCCTTCCGTGTGCAATCGGATTCTTCACAAGATTAATAGCAGAAACATTATCCACCAGAAGTGTAGTAGCCTCACCCTCATTGCTACCTAACTCCTTCAATAGATTCATAAGCCACATCGCTTGACATGCACACAACGAAGCCGCAATGTACTCGGCCTCACAAGACGAGAGTGCCACCACCGGTTCCTTCTTCGAACACCAAGAGATTGGTGTCTTACCAAACATAAAGATGTATCCAGCCATTGACTTTCTATCATCCTTATCACCACACCAATTGGAATCGGTGAAACCAAGTAAATTACATTTTTGCCCCGTATCCGATGCGGGAAAGAGAATTTCGCAGCCAAGAGCCCCTTTAACATAACGAAGGATTCTCTTAACTGCTGCCAAGTGAGATGCCTTTGGTCTCTCCATGAATCTACTAGCAATACCGACACTAAATGCCAAGTCTGGTCGCGTATTGCACAAATACCGCAATGATCCAATCAACCCCCTATATTGAGTGGATCCACATCTTGCTCATCTTCACTTTTGGACAGCTGTAGTCTTGCTTCACATGGTGTAATGGCAGCATTACAATGCTCCATTCAACACTTCTTGAAGATCTCAAGAGCATATCTCCTTTGATGCATGAGCAGTCCCTTTTTTGACTTTTGGAACTCTATGCCAAGGAAATATGTCAGTATGCCGAGATCCGTCATCTCAAACTCAGCCATAAGTTCACTCTTGAACTTTGATATGCTCTTCTCACAGCTGTCGGTAATCAACAAATCATCCACATATAAGCAAAGAATGATCGTACCATCATTTGTATCCGATCTCACATAAACACCATGTTCGGACACACACCGCTTGAAACCAATGTCAACAAGAAAACCATCATTGTGTTTGTTCCAAGCTCTTGGAGCTTGTTTCAAACCATATAATGCTTTATACAATTTGTAGTAATTCATTTCTTGGTTCTGCACTACAAACCCGGGGGGCTGCTCTACATAAACCTCTTCATCAAGTGGACCGTTCAAAAACACATATTTGACGTCCATTTGAAATATGTTCCAATCGTTGTTGTTTGCAATCGCAACAACCAATCGGATGGTTTCAAGCCTAGCCACAGGCGCAAACACTTCTTCAAAGTCTATTCCTTCACGTTGCAAAAATCCCTTTGCTACCAATCGAGCCTTGTGCTTGATTACCTCGCCTTTGGGATTTGCCTTCACTTTATAGACCCATCGCACACCTATTGGCTTCTTTCCAAGCGGTAAATCGACCAACTCCCAAGTATCATTCTTCTCAATAGATTCTAGCTCCTCCTTCATTGCACAAATCTACTTTGGATCGCTTAGAGCCTCTTCCGTGTTAACCGGTTCGGATTCAGCCATAAGCGCAAAGTGAACAAAATCACCATCATCATTGATTTCGTTATCCCGGAATACTTCACAATCTTGAAGTCTTTGAGGCAAACCTCTTTGCCTTGTTGGCCGTCTACTACTTTCTCCGCTTTCGGTTCGAATCTGCTGTTGTACCGCACTTTCAGGAGGCTGGAAATTCAAATTTTCTCCCAGGAAATCGATTCCTGCCTCTGCATTTTGACTTCCAATAGCTCCAGGAGGCAAAATCTCGTGCGGGAAATCAATTTCCTGAACTAATATGACAGTTTTTCTACTGTCAAACTGCCGTATCTCATCCACGATCACATCTCGACTTATCATGATCTTCTTGCTACTCAATCCATATACTATAAAATCAATATATTTAAGAGATTTTAAATTTTTTAATTCAAAAAACTTTCACTGAATCCTAAGAAAAGGCTTTCACAATTTTTTTATATAAAAAAACTACAAGATTGCAATGCTTATAGGGGTGGAAATAGGCTGGGCCGAGCTAGGCTTTGCCAAGCCTAAGCCTGGCCTGCCAAAAAATCTAAAGCCTAAACCTGACCTGCAGCCTGTCATAGACTTATTTTTAAGCCTGAGCCCGACCTTTTCTAAGGGCTCGTTAGCCTGTTAGCCTGCATAAAAACCTATTATTTTAGACATATGTAAATAAGCAATTAAAATACTATTTAAATAGACTAACAAACTAAAAAACCAATGAGACTAAAAATTTATTTGCATTGACTTATTTTAACTTACCTATTAACATAAGTTTTGTGAGACTATTAATTTAAGATAACATGAAAACAACTTATAAAATTGTTCATAAGGTGTTTTTATCTTATTTTCACAAGTTCTCTAAAATAACTAATTTTTATTTATGTATTTTAACTCGAAGTACAAAACATAACATAATGATAATAAAAAATTATTCATATTTATTTAAATAGGCCGACCTGTTAGGCTTAAAAGACTTTTTTTATGGTCTGAGACTTAGCATTTTTAACTAAATAAGCTTATAAAAAAGCTTAGATATTTTCTATTTAAAAATAAAATCTTAGCCTGGCCTGAGCCTATGTAGGCTAGCCTGTAGGTCCCTGTTATCGACCTGGCCTATTTCCACCCTTAAAATTTTTTCTGACTTTCTCGTGTGCATGCAACAGTATTAATTTTTTAATAATAAAAAAATACAGCGACATGATAATCACATCGCAATTTCCCTTTTTTTTGCAACGTGATTTTTATGTCATTATATCACATGATTGGAGACAATTTTTCTTACAGCGAGTCAGAAGTACTAACAGGTGCCCATACTCTAGGATTACAAGAGAGGACCCCATTATATCTCCACCAAAAATCTTAAAACATTAAGTAAATGGGTCATCTCTATTATAAATCCAATACTTCCCTAATTCATAATCAACATAAGATTTAATCATTCCCACTTGTACTCAAGCATATACAGTTTATTTTCTTCTCAGAATAGGATTAATACACACCATATACTGTACTATAGAATCAATATATTTATGAGCCATTATTAATTTTATAATTCAAAATACTTTCACTGAATCCTAAGAAAAGGCTTTCACAATTTTTTTATATAAAAAAACTACAAGACTGCAATGCAACTGCACTCTACACATCCACTCACTTCATATTTTAACATGCATTTACTTCTATTGTGCCATCCATGTGACCCACTATATCTATCCACCTCATATTACCACACTCACGCCCTTTTATGTGACTCGGTCTCTCTCTTTCATGGAATATACGAATGTTTTTTTTATTAGTTGCGATTTTTTTAGTTAATTACACGATTAACTCTTTAAGATTATACTCTATGACAAATATAATCATTTTTTAATACTAAACCACGACCATAATCTTTAACTAGAGACAAAATGCGCTACTGCTGGAACGCAAATAAACTAACATTATAACCGATCATAGTTTTATATGTTCACGGGAAAAAATCGAGTTCAACTTTATGTCTTTCTCCAATTTTCATTTAGGCTATACAATAGTGATGTATGATAAAATCGGGTATTAATTTGTCCTATACATGGAAGTTTCACATGGGACCAACTGGCATATATTGGTTACTAATGAAAAGGACACCTAATTAACAAGATAACGTGTCATTTGGCTTAGCTAACTAATAAGCATAATTTGTAATTATGTGCAAAATGCAAACGACAATTTTTGGGTGTTAGTGAGGAAGATTATTAAAATAAAATAAAATGATTAAGGGAAATTCTCAATGATGTAGTGAAGATTTAACTTTTTAACTTTAATTTAGTGTTTCTAGAGATTGCGTTTGTGTCAAGGCACAAGTTGAAAATGGCATAGACTCAAATGCCTGAAAAGGTGGTTTTACCATAATTTAAAATGTACAAATGTTTATTTTTTGACGGAGTCTATAGTCTAAACCATTTACAGTAAATGATTTTTTTTGTTACTTTATAATATAATGTAAAGTAGTGAAAAACATGTGTTAACACATGAACCGTAATTAGCGTCCACTCAAGTGTTTGGTGGATATTGACGAAGCATGCCTTTGTCCATATATAATTAACTCATTAGGTAATATGTAGGAGAAAGTGAGAAAGTGAGGAGTGAGAATCATTTGCTTTTCATTATTGTACCCCGTCACGTCTTGTCTAGAGAAATAATGACCTTGTTGGATGAACTTATTATGCATCAAAAATTGACGTGAAAGTCTAGAGGTTTGGGTCATGAGAGTGTATTTCTCTTAAGGTTTTAAGTTCGAATTCTAATTGAATGTGACTTTGCTTAGTTTTGCTTTGCTCAAAATCTAAACACGTACTCCCTCTGTGTTTGATATTACAAACAAAATTTATTTTTTAAATTTGATTAATATGCACTGATAGTATACAGATTTTTTATGTTGCCAATTAATCATAACTACTGATTTATTTAAATTGTTTGATTTTAATTTTAATCATTTGAAAAATAATACCAATGAATATTTGTGATGTATTAATTATTCAATAAATTTAAAAATTTAATTTATTTATAATATAGAACAGAGGGAGTATTATTTAATTTGTTTGGTAAATTGTAGAACTAATCCAATATTATTACACGAGCTAAACAATGCTAAAGATCAAATCATTTCATCATGTGATTAGAGGTAGAATGTGCGAACTAAATTAGGTTTTGCCAAATTTAATATTGACCCGTTTAAAAATTTAAAATCTAAGTTTGATCTGTAGTCTATCATATGATTATTTTTAGTCCGAGTGTGTCATTTTCAAAGGTTTTATTGATCTATTAGCCTATTTAAAAAATCTATATTACTTCGACATGTGTAAATAAACAATTCAACTATTGTTTAAATAGAGTTGGAAAAAAATGAGACTAAATGATTGTTTCCATTAACTGATCAAAACTTACCTAGTAACTTAAATTTTATTAGACTATTTGTTTTAGAGAACTTATGAAAACAACTTATGACATTTTTCATAAGGTTTTTAACTTATTTTCATTCATAAGTTCTTCAAGATAACTGAGATTTACTTTTGTATTTTTAATAAAAAGTACAAAATAAAATATAATAGTGATAAATTTATTCATATTTATTAAAATAAGTCGGCTTAATAGGCTTAAAAGGTTTTTTCTATGACTTGTGGCCTAGACTATTTAACTAAGTAAGCTTACAAAAAGCCCAGATTAAATAAAAGTCTAATTTGGCATTGGCTTGTGTACGCTAGATCGTAAGTCCATGTTAGTTGGTCTAACCTATTCCCACTTCTACCTGTGATACAATACGATCCCCTTTCAAACAAGATCAAGCTCCATAAAATTAAAGAGAAAAAGAAATAAATAATTGATTGGTAATTTTTCTTTTTATTTTATTATAAGCAAATTGAAATTAATGAGAAACACATGAGTGTTCAACCTAATAAATAAGAGGCTACATATATACCACGAAAAGACCCAACAACTAAAACAATTTAGAAAATGTAATACAATGGATTAAAATCTCACACCTCTCAATCTAGATTAACCTTTCCCTTACAAGTAATAGTCAACCCGTTCGAAGACTTAGACATGACTTTGACTAAATCTAAGACTTCCTTCACAATATTATGAATGCAACAAACATGGGATCAAAGCTTCCATATATTCTGAATAACTGTTGTGCTGATGACTGAGTGAGTTCACAAGTCTGCTCTGAAGAGAATACCGGAATACCAGAATATCCAAATAATCAGAATACCAGAATACCGAAATAATCAGAATGCCGGAATAGCCGAAGTGCCGGAATAATCGGAATACCAGAATATCCGAATAATCAGAATACCGGAATAGTCAGAGTGCCGGAATAATCAGAATACTAGAATATCTGAATAATCAGAATAACTGAATACCAGAATGATCAGAATACCGAAATAATCAGAGTACCAGAATACCAGGCTGATAAGTCTACACTGATAAGAAAACCAGAATACCAGGCCGATAAGTCCACACTGATAAGAAAACCAGAAAACCAGGTAGGTTGAAGGTCAAGGTTACCTGCAAACCTGTAAACACCCGTCCCTTCTCACATGTAGGTTCTAAAACCAAGGATCCTCAGCGTCACAGACTCTCAGGTCGAGAAATAATGATACGTTCACCATTTTTGGTTTGGCATCATCATCAATCAAGGAGGCCTCAACTGATTCCCCTTAAAAAAGGTCATCCTATGGCAAGTTCTCAGCTTCGGGTCCTCGGATCAAGAAGCGTAATGGGTTTTACCATTTCTGGTCTGCCATTATCACCCCTTGGAAGGAGTGCCTCAACTGAGTCCTCGAGAATGGTCACCAGATTCGACAGCCCACCATGGGAACATCCAATGACCTGCATCAACATGCAGTATCGGATATCTCATAGAGGAACCTCGTCTGGCTGTGGGTCTCGTGAACACTACGCGTGGTCACCACCACGCAAGCGACACGGCTATCCACTCTAAATCCTGTGTGTATACTCAAGCCTGGGTAGTGGGCTTATCTTTCAGAACACCCATCCCACCAAAGAAAACAGACAGTCCAGCACAATCCAGAATATCTGGCAATAATGAACGTAAAGCAAGTAAATGCGATAAAAGCGATAACACATGCAGTAAAAGCCATAAATAAAACAGGTAAGACATACAGATAAACACCATATAATTTAAAAACGATAAGCGCTAGGATTGACTCGCTTAGGGAACCAGAGTCCCCAACAGAGTCGCCAGTTGTCGCATCTGTGAAAATCAACCGGCGGAAAAGAACAGAAGAGTTGACACCGAACGTTATTTATCCCGACGCAGGGAAAGGAAACGATCGAAGAAAACCTCAATAAAGGGAAAAGAATGGTCGTCGCAACCATAGCCTGTGTTCGGGAGTCGGTTATGCGAGAGGAAGATATTAGCACCCCCTCACGTCCATCGTACTCGATGGGATCCACGCTTGTTGTTATCGATCAAAGGGTGCGAGTAATCTGAAGCTCAAATGCTAACTGGAAACGGAATGGGAGAAAAGGGAAGGTGAAAACCAAAAGAGGACGCACAATGATCATCGCAATCCTATGCCTACGTATCTTCATGGACAAATGGAGAATCAGAGTCGACGTAGTTCAACGGACTACGCACTAATGGGGGAAAGGTTGCTCGCCAAGACATCACCGTCTTGTGCCTACGTATTCTCAATCGTACCGAAAAGAGGAAGTCAGAGCAGTCGTAGTTCGACCTAACAGGGTCAGTTTTGATTGGGTGAAGGAGTCTCGATCGCACTGGTGCGAGAGAAAAGGTTTGATTAACAGGTTAACGTCTCGATCGCAGGGGTGCGAGAGAAAGAGGAAGTTTGTTGTTAGTGTGCTCGCCGAGATATCGCATCTCGTGCCTATGTATCCTAAATCTAACCGGAAAGAGGAATCAGAGCATCTGTAGTTCACGCTACTACGGATAACGGGAAACGGTCTCGATCGCATAGGTGCGAGAGAAATGACTTGGGATACACAGAAGGTCTACGGGAAACTCGGTCCTATAAGTTAGCATGTAAAATGGCCCTAAGGTCAGGATCAGGAGGGGAGTCTACCTAATGTTGTCATGCATGGATTGAAAGCCTAATGTCTCTCCTACCTCCAACTTAATCATAAATTAAGTGGAGCTAGGAATCCTACGGGATCATGTGAGTCAACACAAGTAAACACTGGACAAATTAATCACAAAATGAACGATGTCGTGATCTCAACCAAGAACAAACTGAGTGACTCCTCGTCCTCAACCAAAAGGAAAATGCAACAACAAATAAACACAACCGACGATGTCGCGATCTCAACTATGAGGAAGTTGAGTGACTCTTTGTCAACCATAAGATGAAAACGATGTCGTGATCTCAACTATAAGGAAGTTGAGTGACTCTTCGTCCATCGCAAAGAGAAACAGAAAACAAGGCAATAAACCAACAACAACAACAACAACGCTCCTGCACCTGTACAGCTATAAAATCCAACCACAAGCTAAAACAACTTTCAACAGCACCTGTTTTCAAAACTGAGTAGGTGTAAGAAAATCTGGACAGAATTGCAACATTTAACAGCTCACCTTGTGCATAACAACTATGTATGTAGCAGCACTTCCTACCTTTAAACAACTTAACAAATCAAGTGTGAATCACTACAAAAATAACTCAAAAATTAGTCTAGGTAATCCAAAAAATAGAAAAATAACCAAGGTTAGCCACCAAAATTCAAATGGAAAACTATCAACAAGGATTAAGTGAAATTGATACCAAAATGTAAGCAACAATTAACCAAAAATCTATACAACAAATATCAAGGACTCTAGTAAAATTCGCAAACAATTAATCAAAGACTAATCCAATATATCAAATTTTAACTAGGAAAAATCACAAAGTTAAAATTTAAGAACAATCAACAAAGTTAACAAATGAAACTACTTAGAAAATTTGTCGATGTTAGCACTAAAATCTAAGTTTAGTCAACGTTAGAACAAAATCAATTCAAGCTAAGTCAAGAATATTAGTTCAAAATTAATTTCTAATTCTAAAAAACTAGTTCTAATGTTATTAAACCAAAAAACAATTATCCGAAAGCAATTAGTAAGTGATTAAGCAAAAAACAATTAGGGAGTGATTAAGCCAAAAATCAATTAATGAAAGATTAAGCCAAAAAACAATTAATGAATGATTAAGTAAAAAAAAATTAGCAAAATCTAAATCTTATCAGTAAAAATTAAACCAAGATTATTTTCTAATACCAATTGAGATTAACTTCTAAACAAACCAAAAATCTAATTAACCCAAGGTTTAATCCATTCCTAACCTAAACCTAAAAATCTAGTTAAACTAATACTAAAAGGTTGGCTATCCATTAAAATTGAAGTTAAACTCAATTAAAAAAGCTAATCTAGCATTAAAGCCTAATCTAAAATTATCCTCAAATTATCTAAGACTAAGTAACTACTTACTCAAAAATTAACCAAAATCACATATTAATCCTAATTAAGAAAACTGTAACGGGGGGTGCAGTGATGCTTTGGTGGCGTTTGGGAATGAAAACGTGGGCTTACGGCCCAACCGGTTTCAATGCTGAATTAAAACCTAAAAACCTTTAGCACCGCCCTACAAAAGGTGTCGTTCTCCCCTGTTCTTCTCCCTCGTTCAAATCGCCATTCTCCGTTCACTTGTCCTCCTCCTCACCAATTGCGCTGCCGCGGATACGTCGTCACTCTCACCAACATCCCCTTCCTAAAAGACTCGCCGGAAACCTCTCATCTCAAGTCAAACAACAATTCGCTCAGTTCATCAAACCTTCCTTAATCAAATATGACGAAATCGATCCCTAAACCACAACTCCGCAATCGAAATACGCAACAAACCAATTTGGAGCTCAAACCATAGAGGTTTGGCTCCCTACCAGGCAAGCTACATTACGACTACAAGAAACGAGCAAAGAGTTAGAGTTTCGACCAACCTACGAAGCCGTGATTCGCTTTGGTTACGCGCTGAAGATGACGAAGAGGTAAGACATAAGTTCTAGCTTCTTTGTCTCTTGCTTAATCTTCGTAGGTGTGATGTGCTGTGAATCTTGCGTTATTGAATTATTGATATTGATTCTTCTTCTTCAATTCTTCTCGTTCTTTCCGCAGTTTCGCCAAAATGAAGTTCTTTTTGTTGTTGCGATTCAGACTCGAGATTATGATTTGTTGCAGATTGCGTTTTCGAATCGTAATGCTGAAATTGTTGTGTTGCAGGTTGATGAATTAGAGAGTAAAGTTCTTGAAGATGAAGAATTGGTGATTATTGATGATGATGATTTGCGAGGTTGTAAGCAGAATCGAAGATTGTGCGATTGCGAAAACTGAAGAATTGATGAAGGCTTGAGGCTTTTTCAGAGATTGAAAAGAGTGGAGATGATGAAGATTAGAGAGTGTGGAAGATTCAAGAAGAGTGAAAAAATGGTTATTGAGTTTCTGTCAGTTTTTTGTTAGAGTGAATTTCTGGAATTTTTCTGTTAGAATTCGGTTGGAGTTTTTTGTAACTTCTGTTATGAATATTATGTTATAGGACCTCTGTTATGGAGCCGTTTTCTGCTATGTAATTTTCTCCATAATTTCCTGCTGGTGTAATGATTTCTCCTGTGAATGAAGCTCTGCTGCTATCTATTTTTCATTTTCTGTCATGGCCTTTTTTCTGGTGTTCTTGATTGATTTAAGGATTCATCCGATCTATTGGAATCGCATAGCCTATGCATCTGAATACTCTTAATGCCAGATATCATCTGTGTTGTATCAGTTGATCCTTCTAAGGCAATACAATGACCTTTTTTATTATTGAGTCTAATTGGTTCCCGACTGAAATTGGCTTTAGCATCTGCCCAACTCTATCTAGTAAAGTAACAGCTTGTTTGACTTCAGTTTCTGACATAGCAGTCTTCCTATGAAATTCTAAAGCTATCATTGATGACACGGAGAGCACTAATGATTTACAAACCATGACATTGTTCTCATTATCAAATCCTTTAATTAGAGCATAAAAGTTTGACGCAAGTCTTAAAAACTCAGCAGATAATTCATAGTTCTTATCATGTCCTATTTTTGTACCATAATTCCATGAAGTCACAGCAAACTAATTTAGCTCACGTCTTCCAACCTCCTCTTTTCCAAAAAGCAATCAGAACCAAGTTCAAATGCTTATGTATGGGCGTGTTTTAAGGTTTTAAGAACTTTCTGTTCATTATCCGGTTCTTGAGATAAAACAGTGACCAAGGTGAGCATAACTGTTACTTCTGTTGTTGGCATGGACTTTCCTATAGCATAGAAGTTTAACATTGTTGATAGAGAGGCAACGGCAACGGGTCGAGCACTGCAAGCAACAGCTTCATGGGCTGAAAGTGAGAGGAAATCTAGTTGAAAGTCAAGGCACATAGTCATTGCTTCAATTTGAGTAATAACACCCTGGATGTCTTTTTCTTTTTTAGATACATTTTGTACTTAAGAAAAGCACAAAGAACGTTGGGCTCAAGCTTCTCGGCCTCATCTACGTATTCTTCTTGCTCCATTTTGAAAACATGCCAATTCAAATGTTGCTGGAGCTTTTCATTGGTCAAATTAATACAAAATTGCTCAAAACTGTTAGTCTTGAAACTCTCAAAACCATAAATATCCAACACACCAACTAAGGATTTTGAATAAGGATCTTGACCAATTGAATTCAAACCTTGCTTCAAGTTGACCTGAAATAGGAACCGACTGAAACACCCTTGAATAGGGCAAATATTGATAACACGGAAGTATCCTTTGATCCCACGTCTTAGTAGCTCATGTAAATGTATGATTAATGCAGTTATGACCTAGTGAAGATGCAGATGAAAGCGAACATAAGCCAGGAAATGGTAGGACAAATTTTGGGGTGCTTCAATGATGCATTGTCTCTTCAAACTTGGTGCAAAAGGGACAAACATCCTGCTGCAACTCACCTAGGGCACCTCTCCTAGCAAGCTGTTTCCTAGTTGGAAACTTGTTGAGGACAAGTCTCCAACTAAACAACTTGATTTTGCTTAACACTTTGGCTTTCCACAAAAATATCAATTCTTCTATCAAACTATTTTCCAATCTCAAATTAGTATTATTCAAATCATCCAACCTTGAGTAACTATTTGTTTTACAGAGAACCCATTAGTATTCCTCCACCACACTACTATATCATCAAGATCTCGTATAGGCTTAACAATCTTCAAGATCTCCATAAAACCCTCCAATTAAACTGAGTCCTCCTATGACAATTTAGAAGTCTATATACCTATGTCCCAGTGCCACGAACTCTCTGTTTACGATGAAATTTGGTAAACAGATACAAATTTTTATTGATATTTAAGGGATCAAACTCGAAAATCTCCCGAACATATTTGTGTGCATTTATGACTTATAAAAACTATGGAGTCGTCGAAGTCTAACTAAAACTTATTGAAAATGTTTATTGTAACCACTTGAAATAAGAAAGTTCTAAAGGGTAAAAAGACTTTAAAGTAAAATGCGAGCAAGAAAAGGCTTGAAATCGAAAAGGTAAATGAAGAAAACAGTTTGGAATTCAAATGCAGGAACTATGAAAAACAAGAAACTTAAAAGGAATCAAAAGACAAGTTAATGCATAAAAGAGATTTAAAGTGAAATTGCTTCAAATGCATAAAATGGTGGAACACATACGTACATCTTTCCTCACTCGTTTTTCAACACACAGGTACTTTGAGTTTGCAGAAATGTGTGTACAATTGCGGACTCCTTATAAAATGAACCTAAGTATCCTTATATACTACTCTAAAATAGTTGTCTAAGAACAATAGACTACTCCCATGATGACATATCTCAAACCTCGTGCAGCAGTTTCTCTCGACGAGCCCCCACATGTTTCTAAATAACCGTCACTGTGTTACACTGGATTTTTCGACTTGACTATAAATGGTAAGTACTCATGAAACTAGCCACAGATATGCCACGTGAAAGATCAAAAAGAGAGTGAGTCCACATGATCAATATGACTCAAGGTCGAAATTCACTTAGGGTGATATCGATCGAAAAATGGCACGGTCGAAGGACGTAGTGAAGAACTTGGGGGACTTAGTGAAATTGAATACTATGCTATGTTGGCTAAGATTGGAGTTCATCACTACAATGGAAGTAATATCGACTCAGCCATTAGACGTGAAATCCATCACTATAATGGAAACAATGTTGACTTGGATGCTACATGTGGAGTTCATCACTACAATGGACAATCCAATGGAGCATGCTAGCTTGACATGGTCGACGTCGAAGGCCTCAACGAGGATAGTTAGTTCTTGGCGCCCAGCAAAGCGTTTGAGAAATTTAAATGGTAAGGCGGGGAACTACGTCAACATCGACGATTACTTAGAAAACCTGGAACACGTCGGGGAAAACCGCTATATGAACTTAGGACGTGTCACCATGGGAGTGATTTATCATTCTTAGACAGTTATTTCAGATTAGTATATAAGGATACTTAGGTTCATTTTGTAAGAGGTTTGTAATTGTACATATTTCTGTAATACTCAAAGTATATGTGTTGTGAGAAATGAGTGAGGAAAGATGTACGTATGTGTTCCACCGTTTTATACATTTTCAACAATTTTACTTTAAAAGTATTTCTTTTATGCATTAGTGTTCCTTTTTTACTTCCTTTACTTTTCATGTCATTTTACATTACCTACACTTTGATCTCAACTTTTTTCTTTTCCTGGATTTTTCCCTTTCAATTTCAAAGTATTTTTCTTTACTTTACCTGCATTTTATTTACAATTTCTTTGTCCTTTGATCGTTTTTCTTATTCACAAGTAACCACAACGAGCATCTTTTCAAAACATTTTCAAGAAGTTTACTTTAACTTCGACAAGTCTAATGATTTTCACGAGTAATACATACACAAACATGTCCGGTAGATTTTCGAGTTTGATCCCTTAAGTATTAACAAAAACTTGTATTTGTTTACCAAATTTAACATTAAATAAATTGGCACGCCCAGTGGGACCGGTTTGTGTATTTCTTTTACGTATTCGTGTTAAAAAATTCATAACTTGTTACATGTGCTTTCTTCAACTTTTCATCCTGTGTGCGAGTGTGCATGAGATTAAGGTGTGGTAAAATAATAAAGAGAGAAGTGGAGAAACCTGTTAGAAGATACATTAGAAAAATGGTGAATCCTAGAAATAATAATAGAGACCAACCTTCTAATAGTGTTGGGATGAGAACGATTTCTGAAACGGTTAGTGAACCTATCCCTTCAATCGCTAGTGCGATGGGGATGTCATACACGACGATGGCATCAACGATTCCGCCTGAGGGGACAGTTTTGTCCCCAATTCCCCAAAGTCATCCAGTGACTCCTAGACCAAATATGGCAACGGATTTTAGTCCTTTTGCCACAACTTTCACAATGCCAATTCCAGGGCGTGAACAACCCTTTGGAATGCCAACAACAGTTATGGAAATTTTATAGAACAACCCTTAGACATTTGTAGATAACGCTAAAAATATGTTTTCACCCATTATGGCATCTGGTTCAGCCACAAGCAACCATGGCCGAAATATGCCACCACATATGGGAATGGGATTTGGCTGCCAACCAGTGCCTGCAATGACAACAAATTCTGTCATGGCGATAAGGTAATAGATGGACTAGAGTAGCCATGATATGGTAAACACTCTTACACAACAAATGGGTACAATATTTAACATATTGATTCAAAATACGAGTCAGAGTTACCAACAATTGGCGACTCAGATGACAAGGAATGCTAAATTTTTGAGTGCTCCCCTAGTGTAAGTTCGACCTGCTGCACAGCCCCAGGTTGTCGCGCAGGTTCGAAACGAAGGAGTAATCTTAGAAGAAACTGTGAATCAGGGACAGCAGGGAAATCCCCAATAGGTTGAACATGAAGTACATGTTGGGGAAGGTAATCCACCGGTGGTAGTGGCTAATCGAAACCAGGATACTGACCAAGTTGTCCACCAGGTTCGACAAGGAAATTTGTTAGGAGAAAATAACTTAACAACCATTGTTGAAAGAATAATGGCTCAAAATGGAGTTAATATGGGCTTACAAAGACAAAAGTATACATCTCCTTTGTCAGAATATGTGGTACAAACAAAATTGCCAAGGGGATGAAAATTTTCTCAGTTTACAAAATTTGCTGGAGATACCAACGAATCTATTGTCTAACACGTTGCTCGTTACCTGACTGAAGCATGTGACATTACAAACAATGAGAACTTGAGAATGAGATATTTCCCTAGTTCTCTAACAAAAAATGCTTTCACATGGTTTACTACCATATCTCCTCATTTAATCCATGATTGGACGCATTTAGAGAGGTTGTTTCATGAGCAGTTTTACACGAGACAATCTAAGATTAGTTTGAAAGAATTGTCGAATGTTAAGCAAAAGTTAGCTGAATTAATTGACGATTACTTAAACAGATTCCGGTTATTAAAAACAAGGTGCTTCACCCAGGTGATTGAACACGAGCTTGTCGAAATGGCTGCTGGTGGTTTAGACTATTCCATTAGGAAAAGGCTAGATACTCAATATCTAATAGATATGAACCAATTAGCAGATAGAGTTAGATAAGTCGAGAGGTTAAAGGCCGAAAAAGCCAGGACGAGTAAGGGTAAGAAAGAGCGTATAGCCTACGTCTACATGCAAGATCAAGATATAGTGTCTGAGGTTGAATATGAACATGTCGAGGAGTCTGAGGTCGACGTGGCTGAGTTAAAACCAGGTACCCCATATGTGCGTAAGTTGTTTACACCTGCAAATGGGAAGAATCCTGCAGAACGCAAAGAAAACGATAAGTTCCCTAAGAAAACTTACACCTTTGACGTAACCAAATGCGATGAGACTTTTGATTTGCTGGTTGCAGATGGTCAAGTGCTTGTGCCTCTAGGGGCAAAAGTGCCACCATTAGAACAAAGAAAGAAACAAGGGTTTTGTAAATATCATAATTTCTTAGGGCATAAAACTTCACAATGTTTTCTTTTTAGGGATCTGCTGCAGAATGCTCTGAACGAAGGCAGACTTAAATTTGCTAAGGGGAAGACCCATATAAAGATTGATGCCGACCCATTGCAAATTGGAGATGCCAGTTATGTAGAGCCTGTTGTAGTCAACATGGTTGAAATCACCAAAGATTTTGACATGGCTGAATTTTAAAGTGAGAATCAAATAAAAAATGTGTTCTCGAAATCTGGTGAGAGTCGTGTGGAGTTCCTTTACAGGTGTCAGATTGATGATTCTGAGGTGATGTTATGTCCAATATGCATCCCTGTGTTTGACAAGAAAGCTGCTAAAAAGGTCGAAAGCGCTCAGAAGGCCAAAGAAGGTGAGAAGGCCAGGACTCAGTATTATTTCAACAAAAGAGGAGTGCCATAAAGGAAGGAACAGGGGCCCGATTCGCAGAATGCTAGGCCAAATACTTACAAGCCTTCAACAAATGCTCCATATGGGAAATGGACCAAGCCTGCTGAAAGACAACATGATAAGAACCCAAAATTGAGGAATTTTTAGATAGGTCGAGTATCTTTCATGACCTACAGGGCGAATTTCCAGATGTCTGAAAGACGGTCTTATGGGCCTAGTGCCAAGTACAAAGGGAAAAATCTCATGACAAGAACACAATGGCAAAGATTTCAGAGGAAGAAGAAGGCAGAGAGAGATGGTGTTGAGTCGATTAACACTAAGCAACATCAAAAGCAAATAAATGATCAAGTGAAAAAACCAGTGGGTAGGAACTTGTTCTCCCCAAAGACGGGTGTAACGAAAGAGAAGATCGAAAAGGTTGACCAGGATAAAGAGGATGATTTGTTGACATATAACTTTGAATCTAGGTCAGAAGGTGAATTCAACATCTTGTGCAAGTTGGTTTTCGTACTCCTTTATAAGTATGATCGTGTGACAGAAGTTGTTGAGGAGAAAGTCTATGAGGAAGAAGAGCTGACCAAGCACAAGCCAATTTATTATTTTGTAATGAATAATGGGTGTATCGAATAGCATAACGATTCTTTAAGAGACCCCATGGAGGGATGAAAAATCACCTAAAGCCCCTTTTTATATGGGCTAAGGTTGAAGGAACCATTATGAAGAAGATATTAGTGGATGATGGGGCAGCAGTAAACCTAATGCCTCATTTCTTACTGGCTAAAATTGGGAAGTATGATACTGACCTCAGGCCTCACAACATGGTCCTTTCTAATTATGAAGGAAAGACTGGCCAAAAAATGGGGTTTATTCAGGTCGAAGTAACAGTAGAATCTATCACTCGACCTACGGTTTTCACGGTGATAGCTACAAGACCCAGTTACAACTTGTTGCAAGGAAGAGAGTGAATACATGGAATGGGGGAAGTTCCTTCGTCCTTACACCAAAGAATAGAAATATGGCGCGAAGATGGGATAATTGAAAACATTGAAGCAGAACAGGGCTACTACATGGCTGAGGTTAATCATGTGGATAAGAGAAATTTCAACATAAACCTAGCGAACATAGCCCCATGTATACTAGAGGAAACTGGCTATGTGCCTGTACAAGAACAAATTTTCTCTCTGAACCTTCACCTAATCCATGGGTTTACCTGGGGGCAAGAAGTTATGGGGGAGAAGGTATACGATGCAGATGCAATCCAGCCAACAGGTTAGGGAGACGAATTTAGTGCTAATGACTGAGTTCGATCCATTTGATCGAACCACCGCCTACGTGGTTGAGAACAGAATCCAAGCGACTTTAGAAGCTAAAGTACCACACATGGTTATCGAAGCCAATAAAATCGAAGTGTTTGACGTGGGTAATCGAATCAACATTGAACCTCAGTCCGTCAGAGAGCCGCAGAAGACTGGTTCAGAAGAAGACGATCGAAAGGGCCAGAGGCTAGATTGCGCCTATAACGACGAGCCTTTAGGCTTTGAGAAGGATCCAGTGGAGTCTACTACCAAGATGCAGCCTCAAGATCTACTGGAAGAAATAGATCTAGGTGATGGATCTATCAGGAGGCCGACTTATATAAGCGCCAACATTGATCCGGGTCTAAGGTTAGAAGTAATAGAATTACTTAAAGAATTTAAAGATTGTTTTGCTTGGGATTATAACAAAATACCATGTTTAAGCAGAGAATTGGTGGAGTTAAAGCTACCAATAAAGGCAGACAGGAAGCCAGTCAAGCAGACGCCAAGGCGATTTGGTCCCAAAATAATGTCTTAAATAAAGGAAGAGATCGAAAGACTCCTACGAAGCATGTTCATAAGAAGTGAAAGGTACGTCGAATGGCTTGCCAACATCATTTCATTTATAAAGAGAAATGGGACGTTGAAGATTCGCATAGATTTTAGAGATCTAAATCCTGCAACCCCAAATGACGAATACCCAATGCCGGTCACCGGGATGTTGGTCAATTCAGCGGTGGGTTTTGAGTACCTTAGTATGTTAGATGGTTATTCAGAATATAACCAAATTTCTATTGCAGATGAGGATGTGCTGAAGATGGAGTTTCGATGCCCAAGAGATTTAGGCACCTACGATTGGGTAGTGATGCCATCTGGCTTAAAAAATACTTGAGCAACTTATCAAAGGGTGATGAACTCTATCTTCCATGATTATATTGAGACATTTATTCAGATTTACATTGACGATATAGTTATTAAATCTATATCGAGAAATAATCATCTTGATCACCTTAGGCATTCGTTCAAAAGAATGAGAAAATATGGTTTGAAGATGAACCCCCTTAAATTTGCTTTATGTGTGTAGGCAAGGGATTTTTTTGGCTTCGTGGTCCACAAGAAATGGATCGAGATAAATCAAAATAAAGCGAAAGCCATCAAAGAGACGAAACCTCCGTCGACAAAGAAGGAGTTGCAATCTCTCTTAGGGAAGATCAATTTTTTAAGAAAGTTCATATCGAGCCTTAGTGGAAAAGTGCGAACATTTTCACCACTGCACCAGTTGTAAAAAGAAGAGTTTGTGTGGCGACCTAAGCATCAGAAGGTGTTTGACAAGATTAAGTCATACCTAGAGAATCCTCATATCTTGTCGCCTCCGGTTAGGAATAAATGTATGAGGCTGTACATTTCGGCCTCAAACCTGACCATAGGGAGCCTATTAGCCCAAGAGGATGATAATGGCGTCGAAAGAGCCATTTATTACCTTAGTCGAGTTCTTAGTGATGCAGAAACTAGGTATAGCCTGGTTAAAAAGATGTGCCTATGTTTGTATTTTTCTTGTATGAAGTTAAAACATTATATAAGGCCAGTTGATGTTTTTGTATCTTCCCACTTTGATGTTATTAAATACATGTTGTATAAGCCAATTTTGCATAGTCAAATTGGAAAATGAGCACTCGCTTTAACTGAATATTCCCTTACATATGTGCCTTTAAGGGCCATAAAGGGTCAGGTAGTCGCAGACTTCATTGTGGATCATGCAGTGGTCAAGACACCTTTAAATTACTTAGAAATTGAGCCTTGGAAGTTATACCTTGATGGTTCAAGCCACAAGAATGGAACTGGTGTTGGAATTTTGACTGTTTCGCCAAGCAAAGTACCAACAAAGTTCAAGTTTAAAATTGAAGACTCTTGCTCCAATAACGAGGCTGAGTATGAAGCTTTGATAGATGGACTCGAGATCTTGTTAGATTTGGGGGCAAGGCGAGTCGTGATAAAAGGAGATCATGAGCTAGTCGTGAAGAAAATAACAAAAGAATACAAGTGTATTAAGGAGAACTTGATCATGTATTTTGTTATATTGAATCGACTGATAAAATATTTTGATCTCGTGGATATCAGAAATATTCCTAGACTTGAGAATCACGAAGCAAGCGAATTAGGACAGATCACTTCGGGGTATAAAGTGACAACAAGAAAGCTAGAAGAGTTGGTGAAAGTTCGAGGAAGAGTTCAGGAAACAATATTTTCTCCATCAGATCTGGCGTTGACAAAGCTTGGATCGGTAGACTCAGAGAACTTTGAGATTTGTACTGTTGAAGACTTGTCTGGCACTGAATGGAGAAAACCCATAGTTGATTACTTAAGGAATCCAGTTGGATCAACAAATCAGAAGATCAAGTATAGATCTTTGAATTATCTAATCATTGGCAATGAGTTATTTAAAAAGACCCCTGAGGGAGTGTTGCTTTAGTGCCTCGGTGAAGAAGAGGCATATTTGGTTGTTTTGAACACCCATAGTGGGGTGTGTGGTGCTCATCAAGTGGGGCGCAAAATGAAATGGTTGTTATGTCGCCAGGGTGTCTATTGGCCTACCATGCTTAAGGATTGCATTGATTTTGCTAAGGGTTTCCAAGAGTGTCAGGTTCACTCAGGCATACAACATGTCCCTGTAATTGAGTTGCATTCAATAGTGAAACCTTGGTAGTTTAGGAGATGGGCTTTGGATTTGATTGGATAAATTCGACCTACTTCCTCGAAAAACCAGAAATACATCTTGGTCAGAATTGATTACTTTACAAAGTGGATCGAAGCACTCCCTTTAGTGAAGCTTGATCAAGAGGCCATAATTGAGTTCATTGAAAGGAACATTATTGACAGGTTTAGAGTTCTTGAGACCATTACGACAGACCGAGGGTCAGTTTTTACTGGTCGAAAGATGTAAGAATTTGCATAAGAAATGGAAATTAAATTATTAACGTCAACCCTTACTATGCTCAGGATAATGGGTAGAATGAAGTTGCTAACAAAACCATTATCAGCTTGATCAAAAAGCATGTTGGAAATAAGCCAAATAATTGACATCAAACGTTAGACCAAGTTCTATGGGCTTGTCTTACGTCTCCCAAAGAGGCAACAACCACAACACCATTTCAATTGACGTATGATCATGAAGTTGTTTTTCCTGTAGAGATTTATTTGCAATCAGTCCGGGTTCAACGTCAACATGAGATTCCATCATACCAATATTGGGAGATGATGTTGGAAGAGATGGTTGATTTGAACGAAGAACGGATGGCAGCATTAGATACGTTAATAAGACAAAAAGAGAAAATTGCCAAAGCCTATAATAAAAAGGTTAAGTACAAGGCATTTTCAAATGGATACTACATTTAGAAAGTCATTTTGCCTATGGATAAGAGAGATCGAGCCCTAGGCAAGTGGTCCTCAAATTGGGAGGGGCCATTTCAAATACTTCAAGTATTTTTAAATAACGCCTACGAAATCGAAGAATTAGCCATGGACAAATGAATTCTAAGAGTAAATGGTAAGTACCTTAAACGGTATAAATCCATGCTACAAGAAATTCGAATTAAGCAAGAGTAATGTGTCAAATGAAATAAAATTGCCACCATGGTATTAAAGTGCCAAAATGACAAAGTCATTACAAAAAGTGGGCATAACCATTACAATAAGCGAGGAGTAGCAAAAAATAGATCAACAGAAATACAAATCAGACGGGGAACTATGCTTTAAATTATTTTAACTTGGTTTTGGAAAGGTCGAGCCTAGTGTGAAGGCGATCAAGCAGTTCTTCCAGAGGAGAAATCTCAAGTCCTAGATTAAGCACAGCCTCAGCGCGCTCGACTCCTTTGGTGTCTTTAGCATCAATCATCTCTTTGGTAGGGAGTGACTGTCCTGAAGCCAACTCAATCTTCTCTTTCTCTAAACCATCAATCTCTTTGGAGAGTTCTAACATTTTGGCACGACGCAGAGCAATCTTTTCGTCAATTTAAGTGGTCTTGTCGTTGTATTCTTGGAGCTGGGCTTTGAGTTGATCAACCTTTTTATCACATGAATAACTTATTTCCCAAGCTCCTGCAATGGAATCCTTTACTCCTTGAAGTTTGGAGGTGGTCGAGCGCTTGAGATCAACGTCTTTGCATACTTAATCGAAGAAGGATTCAAACTTAAAGAGAAATTTGAGCAAGACATCGGACGCCCGCTGTTTGTTGAGTTCAGCTAGCAGTTTCCTAATGTCGTTTCCAAGGTGAGCATCTTCTTTGATAGCATCCATAAGGTCTGCTTCAAAGAGGTTAGCTTTTAATTGTTGAACAAGAAGATTGACGACATCATTGCCTGTATCATCAAGTGAGGAATCTAAGGATTGAGCCGACTTGGAATCCATCGACAACCTATGCAACTTCTATAGTCTTTTTAAGGCCTCAGTTAGATTATTCCTCTTGAGAGCTAAGATTTCTGTTTGGCTGAGAGAAGTGTTCAACATGGAGTCGTGCGCATCAACTTGAGATGGCGAAGGATCTAGGCGACCTGTTTGAACATTTTGCTGAATATGGGCAACTTCAATGTGGGGAGCAGTATGGTATTCATCATTTGTAGGTTTGTCAGCTTGAGAGACATTTGGAGTAATATTGTCATGAACAGACACAGTGTTGTTGTTCACTTATTCCATGACATTTATAATTACCTCAAGATGAGGTTGCGTAGCAGTGGTTATTGTGTTCATTGGCTGGGAGACTGTTTGAATGGTCGAAATGCTAGAGTAAGGGAAATCAGACCAATGTATGTATGAAAGTGAAACAAAAGGAGTGGATCAAAGGATACTTGCAGGAGTTACTTCTGGATCATGGTTCACTTCAGGATTTTTCTGAAAAAAGAAAAAAAAAGTCTCAAAGAATTTTTTTTGGAAAGAAGGATGACAAACAAGTTACAAAGAGAACTGGCGTCTACCTTGGGATCATTAGCTTCATCGATGAGATTTTTCTGGGGTGGAGTGATGTCTTCATTAACTGGTGTCATTAGGTGTCGGGTAGGTTCTTCTTTTCTTTCTTTAGCTTTTTTCTTTGGAGTAGTCTTGGGAGGTTTGGTAGAAGAGCTTGCAGAGGTATTAATTCCATCCTTTTGAGATGTGGACTTCTTGGAAGTTCCTTTTTTCTGGTGGCTGGTGTCAATCTTTGGAAAAGCTTTCGACCTTGACCTTAAAAAGATAAGGGGTTCTCCAGAGTCCTTTGAACTTACGTCCTCAACCAGAACCGAAATGAGTTTGGGAATACCCTAAAGAAATGGTCAAATAAGTGGGCTGCTAAAAGAGTAATAAGAAATAACAGGATTCGAGGATGATACATGACTGCAAGAAGTGGTAGTATTTGGGACAAGAGTAGTATTTGTGGCAGTAAAAGTCTTTATTTTCTTCTTCTTGGGTTCAGAAGCTAGGGATTCGGGATCTCTTTCTCAAATATGGAAGAAGCAAAATCATGAAGAGTATTCTAAAGAGGAAAGAAAGTATAAGAAGTAAAAGTAATTTCTTCTTGAGTTTTTCTTGTTACTTCGTCTCTCTCACATCAGAAGATCCCCCGACATGGTCGCCAGCTGGAGATTCAATTTCATCTAAGGATCAAAGAGTAAGTAATGAAAAAGAGAGAAAGAGTTAAAAGTCACTTAGAGAAACATACCCTGTTGCTCTTTGGGCAGGTCAGAAAGAGCGTCAGAAACTCTGGCCAAGAAATGGTCTTCTGAGAGGTGACGAGTAAGATACTTATTCCACTAGTCGTGGAACTCAGCAGTTATGTTGAATGATTGATGAAACTAAAAGATGAGAAGTTCTAAGCCTTGGTTGCGAGCGAATTTGGTGCAAAGTTTAAATTCTTCATAGCTGAACTTGCGTTCCGACCAGCATATATCATCTTCCCAAACATAGAGAGAGGAAGGTTGAAACTGGCTGCAGCCAAATTGTTGGCCACCAAATTAGGTTGGTAACCAGCAAAGTTGTAGTCAGTAACGCCAACTTCAATTCTTGATGACAGGATTGCGGGGATGAGAAAAGCGGCCCAAACCGTATTCGACATAGCAGCAAATGAAGGAAAGGAGCTAGGAAATTTGTGTTTTAGCCAAGCCAAGCCAATTGAGTGACCCACGAAAGGAGCCATGGTCTCATCGAAGATTTTGGCGTCAAGGAACAATTCGATATACTTGATAAGAATATTCGAAACAATATTTTTGTCTGGAGTGAGCAAGGCCAGCCTAATACCTTCGATGGTCATTTTCTCAGTCGCCCTCATCAAGGCCTCGGAATCAGTAACATGAAGCCTTGGTTTGAAAGTGGCGTTAAACTATAATTGCAAGAGCCAAAAGGGACCTGAGAGTGGGAAGGACTTGCTTTTGGTGTTTTCAGGAAGGTGCTTGAGTTTGTTGGAAGCATCTCCAAGTGATTGATAGTGGTTGGCCAAGAAAAGTTTTCTAAAGGAAATCTTTCATCCTTCATGAAGCTGAATAGCCAGGGGGAATAACTTCTTAGCCACCTCCAAGGAACTAGAGCAAAAAACATAGTAAGAGAGCCAAAATTCCAAGAAAGCATTGTGCTCTTAGTCGAAGACATCTTCACTAGTAGTGTCGTAGTTGTCAGAGATGAAATTCTTGTAAGTGGGCGTCTAATGGTGAATTCATATTAGGTTGTCAGAGTTGGGCAAAAAGTGGCGCGAACAGGATTTAAACCTATAATGGAGGCGACGTCAAACAAGGTTGGCGTCAACATACCACAAGGAAGTTGAAAGGTGCTGGTCGATCCCTCCCAGAAGAAGATCGAAGCCAACAACATACATGGGTTGTATCTGGGGCCAGTCCTAGACAGGTTGACCATGTCGTAGATGCCCAATTTCTCCCAGTGCTCTTTCTTTTTGGCTTGAACTTTGTTGAGCTAATCCAGGTACTCTTTAGTAGAAGCTGGTGCAGCAGATCGAAATACACAATTGGGTTTGACCATGAAGGACAGGTTAAGGGCCCATAGTTCAAATGCAGATGACAGGGTGAGTGTGTAACCTGGGAAAAGGTGAGCGACCTTTGTAGTTTGAGACCTCTTGGAGGGAATAGGGCCCTGAGAAGGCGTAAAGCTTATTGTTCATGGCATAAGGGATCAACATTTTATTTTTCCAGACAACAATCTCGTTGTTCTCGAAAGAGGGTTCAGGAATGAAGTCCCTCGCCTCTTCACTCTCGCTTGGGGGAATGACAAAAGCAAGCGGGTTATTATCAGTAGTGGCTTTGAAAGATGTTTTGCTAGCATACATGGTGGAAATAGAAAGTTTCTGAAACAAAAATGGTGAAATGGGTTTGGAGTTTTGTACGGGGAAGAGAAATTGCTAGAAGATGAAGTGGAGATGAGGAAGAAAGAAGCTGAGAGATACTATTTATAGGATTTAATGCTTGCGTTGGATCGGACACCTGGAAGCCGCGTGAGAGTGATTGAAGAGATTTCGTGGGATTTCGAAGCAATGCATTAATGAGGAGTGGAAGTAGTTACTGAAACGTGAAAACCCACGTCTTCCTAGGTAGTAGGAGTGATGATGAGATTTTGAGCGAATCTCATGGAAAATGACAACGCACCGTAAAAGGGGCAATGATGACAATGACGTCAGCAAAAGTGAAACGACGTCGAAAAATGGTGATAAAAAAGGCCACGTCTCTCTTATTTGACGCAAATTGAAACATGGCCTTTTGGGGGGAAATTTGTTACACTGAAATTTTTGACTTGAATATAAATGGAAAGTACTTATGAGACTAGCCATAGATATGCCACGTAGAAGATAAAAAAGAGAGTGATTTCACATGATCAATATGACTCAAGGTCGGAATTCACATAGGGTGATATCGGTCAAAAAGTGGCATGGTCGAAGGACGTAGCGAAGAATATGAGGGACTTAGTGAAATTGAATACTATGCTATACTGGCTAAGGTTGGAGTTCATCAGTGCAATGGAAGTAATATCGACTGAGCCACCAGACGCGGAGTCCATCACTATAATGGAAACAATGTTGACTTGGATGCTACATGTGGAGTTCATCACTACATTGGAAAATTTGATGGAGTGTGCTAGCTTGACATGGTCGACTCGAAGGTCTCGACGAGGATAGCTAATTCTTGGCGCCCAGTAAAGCAGTTGAGAAATTCAAATGGTATCACAAATCGGGAACTACGCCAACATCGACAGTTACTTAGAAAATGTGGAACACGAGGGGAAAACCGGTGTATGAGCTTAGAACGTGTCACCATATGAGTGATTTATTATTCTTAGAAAGTTATTTCAGAGTAATATATAAGGATACTAAGGTTTATTTTATAAGAGGTTCGCAATTGTACACATTTCTGTAATACTCAAAGAACACGTGTTGTGTGAAACGAGTGAGGAAAGATGTACGTATGCTTTCCACCATTTTATACATTTTAAACAATTTTACTTTAAAGGTCTTTCTTTTATACATTAGTGTTCCTTTTCGACTTCTTTTACTTTTCATGTCATTTTATATTATCTGCACTTTGATCTCAACTTTTTTCTTTTCTTGCATTTTGCCCTTTTAATTTCAAAGTATTTTTCTTTACTTCATCTGCATTTTGTTTACAATTTCTTTGTCCTTTTATCATTTTTCTTATTCACAAATATCCTCAACGAGCATCTTTTTAAAACATTTTCAAGAAGTTTACTTTAACTTCGATAAGTTTTATGACTTTCATGAGTAATACACACATAAACATGTCCGAGAGATTTTCGAGTTTGATCCCTGAAGTATCAATATAAACTTGTACTACCTTTGTTCCTTTTTATAAGAGACAACTCATTTTTTAAATTCATTGAATAATCAATGTATTTGGTCAGTTTTTAGATTATTCAATGAACTTAAAAAGTAAGTTGTCTCTTATAAAAATGAACGGAGGTAGTATTTGTTTACCAAATTTAATAGTAAACACGCTGCTAACCCAGTTCATGCCTTGTAATACTATTTGAAATTCTTAACTGCTTTGTTAGGCGCCAAGAACTGACTATACCTGTCGAGGTCTTCGTTATCGACCATGTTAAGGTAACATGCTTTATCATATTGTCCATTGTAACGATGAACTCCAAATGCAACACCCAAGTCAACATTGTTTCCATTATAGTGATGAACTCCACATGTGATGACTGAGTCGACACCGCTTCCATTATAGTGATGAACTCCAACCTTAACCAGCATAGCATAGTATTCAACTTCATGTGACCTCCGACCTTGATTCATATTGATCTTCATGTGGACTCACTCTATTTTAACCTTTCACGTGGCATACTTATGGTTTTTCTCATTAATACTTGCAAATTATAGTTAAGTAAAAAAATCCAAGGTAACAAATTTCCCCCCTAAAGGCCATGTTTCGATTTGGAATCAAACAAAAGACATGTGGCCTTTTTTATCATATTTTTCGATGTTGTTTCATTTCAGGTGACGTCATTTTCATCATTACCTCTTTACAGCGCATTGTCATTTTCCATGAGATTCACATTCGAAAATGATATAATTGTCATTTGGGCAAAGCAAATGCTAATCCCTTACTTCATAGATAACAAGTTGTATGCCTTTTCAGGACCTTATCCCACCAAGAGGTCACTGGCCATGAAGCTCACACGCCTTTTTCCAGGTTACTCACTCACTATGCCTTCTGCGTTTGAGCAATATGCTCTTGATCTATCTTTCATGGTAAAGCCCAACCGAGTGTTCTGATCTGTTCCACCGACTCCCACCAAAGAGTATTTGGCATGGCTTAACAAGGTTCAAGCTAAGAAAAAGCAAGAATGAGAGAAGCTAGGTATTTATGACATGGTCAATTTATCTAGGACTGGCCCTAAATACAATTTATGCATGTTGCTGGCTTCACTCTTCTTCTGGGAAGGATCGACCAACACCTTTTAGCTTCCCTGCAGTATGTTGACACTAACCTTGTTCGACGTGGCCTTTATCATAGGTCTAAATCCCTTTGGTTCTACTTTTTGTCCAAGCCTAGTAAACCAACACAAATTCACTATCAAACGCTTCACTTACAAAAACTTCATCCTCGACAATCATGATAATGTCTACGAAGAAGTCTCCGACCAAGAACCCATAACTATCTTGGCTTTCTGGATTTCTTATTATGTTTTCTGTTCCAGTTCTCTACAGGTGGCTATGAAGTTCGTCCCTCTGGCTATCCAGCTTCATGAAGGTCAAAAGATCTCCCTCAACAAACTTCTTTTAGCCAACCTCTACCAGTCGCTTGGAGATGCCTCCTACAAACCCAAACACCTCCCCGAAAATACTAAGTAAGTATTTCTTAGTTTCAGGTCCCTTTTGGCTCTTGTAATTGTGGCTAAATGCCACTTTTGAACTAAGGATTCACGTCACTCAGTCTCTGGCACTGATAAACGAGACTCAAAGTAGGGCCATCAAAGGCACTAGGCTATCCTTGCTCACTCCATAAGAAAATCCTATACTGAACATTCTCATCAAGTACATCAACCTATTTCACGAAACAAAAGTCTTTGATGCGTCAATGGCTCATTTTTTGGATCATTCGGTTGGCCCATCTTGGCTTAAAAATAAATTCCCTAGTTCATCCCCTTCAACTGCTGTTATGTCGAATGCGGTTTTGGCCATTTTTCTTACTCCTACGATCTTGTAATCCAGGATCAAAGTTGGTACTCAGGTTATGGCTTTGCTGGTTACCAGCCTAACTTGGTGGCCAGACAATTTCAACCTTCCCCTCTCTATGTCTGGGAAGAAGATATTTGCTGGTCAAAACGCAAGTTCAACCATGTGGATTTCAAAGAGTGCACCAAAGTTGCTCGCAACCAAGTCTTAGAGCTCCCTACCTTCCAATTTCATATATCATTCAACATAACTTCTGAGTTCCATAACTAGTGGATGGGGTACCTCAACCGCTGTTTCTCAGAGGACCACTTCTTGACAAGGTATGTTTCTCTAAGTATCTCCTTTAACTTGCTTTCATCTATTTTTTTTCTTACTTTTTTACTTTCATGCAAATTTGAAAACTCGGCTGATGATCATGTTGAGAAACCTTCCGGCACATGAGAGACGAAACAGCCAGAAGAACCCAAGAAGAAAGTACTTTTTTTTTATTACTCTCTTTCGATCCTGGACTCTTATAATTTTATTTCTTCCAGATTTGGAAATGAGACCCTGAATCCCTAACCTCCAAGATCAAGAAGAAGAAGACGAAGACTATTACTTCCCCCAGTCAGGTACAATCATCAAATCATATCTGTACTTGTCACTCTTTTGAGCATTCTACCTATTCGACCATCTCTTCAGGTTTCGCCACATCCCACCAAGGCTCTGGTCAAGAAGGAAAATTTAGAGGACTATGAATAACCTCATATCTTTTCAAGGTCGAGGCCGGAAGTTTCTCGAAAGCCTGATGTCAGTCACAAGAAGAAGGGGTCTCCCAAGAAGTCCACATCCAAAAAGGACACTGTTAAAACCTCTACAGGTCCTTCTACCAAACCTCCGAAGACTGCTCCAAAGAAAAAGGATGAAGAAAAAAGGGAGGAACCTACTCAGAACCTGACACCCCCAACTAATGAAGACACCATTAAACTTTAAAACAACTCAGTCGAGAAAGCCAATGACCCCAAGGTATAGGCCAATATCCTTTGTAACTTGTTCGTCATTCCTCTTTCAAATTTTCACACCTTTCTTCTTTTCTTCTAGGAAAATCTTGAAGTAACCAATGACAAAGAAGTGACTCCCACAGGTATCCTTTGATCTGCTCCTTCCGACTCAAGTTCATATATACATTGATCAAATTTTCTTGACTCTAGCATTTCAACCATTCAAACAGCCTTTCAGCCAACGACCAAAGTAACAACTACCACTGCACAACCTCAATCTGACGTGATAATTGATGTTGAATCAAATTCATCCAATGACATGGACGAGATGGACAACAATACTGCATCTGATTATGATAGCACTATCCCAAATGACTCTCAAGATGACAAACCAACAGAAGGCCATGAGGAACCAACTACTCCCCATATCGAAACTGCCATTATTCAGGAGAAAACCCAAATAGGTCGCCCAGAGTGTAACACCCTAAAACCCCCATGTGAAATTATAATAAAATATCAGAGTAAAATAAAACATACGACATTTAGGATGCTACTTACAAGCAAACACCTGCTCATACACACAACATGTAACACGTACAATTTAAAATTTATTAATTATGAGTAGTAAAATCAAGTCTGAGGTTCATCTTTATTAAAGCAGCGGAAAAGTTTTGTCACATTAGTAATAAAACATAGCCGGTTTAAAGCAACATGATTAACATCAAAATTAAATAACTCCCAACAAAACAAATTCTCATAAAAGCGTTCCGACAATCCCATTGTTACATATCAGAGCAGACACCGACACTACAAGCATAAATGGAAGACTCCATCTTCCACTCACATCAGATCTCATACTGCGGATTATATGCACGTTACCTATGTAGAGGCAACATTCAAACAGAAGGCTGAGATTCTCAATCAACAAAAGAAATGCATAATATAAATATAAAAGCATATAATCATTATACAATTCACCCTATCATCAAATCATCAACACGATTACAATTTCCACATAAGCAGGCAATCATATAATCAACAACACAACACAACACAACGCGATGCAATGAGACTCATAATGTAACACCCCAAATTTATTAGAATATTTATTTTATTTACTTCAATATAATATTTGTGAATTTTTGGTGAATTTTGGTGGTTTGTGTCGATGTCGGTATTTTGGGTGGAGTTTCGGTTATTTAATTAAATAATAGTATATAATATGAATATATTAGTATTATTATTAATTTAAATAATATTAGAGGAATTAAGGGCAAGATGGACTTTTGAGGAGGATTAGTGAGGGTATTATGGGGAAAACCATTTTGGAAGCCCAAGGGTTTAACAAAAAGGAATTTGGAGGAATAGGATTCATTTTGTTAGATCGTGAAAATATGGAGAAAGTGCAGAGCTCTGAGGAAAAAGGAAAAGGCGAGGATTCGTGAAGGTTTCCAAAGGCTCAATAGAGAAAAGCTCTGGATCGACAATCTAAGGTATGGGGAGTATTGCCTTTCATTGTTTTCAATATAGGAAGTGATGTGTTTAAAGTGGATCTTGAAGTTTTTGGGGTTTTTGAAGGGTTTATGAGTTATTGATGATTTAGATATATTTCTGAGGATCGATGATGGATTATTAAGGGTTGAATTGATTTGGGTAAAAATAAGCCTTCGAGGCTAAACCTTTTTTATGATATATGGGATCTTGTATGAGAAAGGAATTTATGGGGTTTATGGGAACCTTGAGAGTTTGTGAAGGTTTAGGTGATTTTGAGTTAGGATAGTGGGATTAACTGACCTAATAGTCGTAGGTTTTATGCCTTTGATTGCCTTGATGTTTCAGGACTGTTTTGGGAGTGTTTTGGGGTGAATTGGGGTTGGAATCGTAAAGTTTTTTGGGGCTGGGATGCTACTGGTGCGTAGCAGCGATTGCAGGAATCGCTAGTTCGCAAATCGAATAAATCATTCGCAAGGCGAATGTTCGCCCAGGCTCGAAAAGCGAGCAGCGCAGCGAATGCGCGATAAATTGTGTGATGATACTGGGATGAATTCTGAGATTGATTATATGAGCTCGCACAACGAATGTCCCAGCGAAGGGCTTTTCACAACGAATAGAAGAGCGAGGAGAGGCAAGTTGGGGAACTCTCTGGTTTTTGTATGGGATTGGGGCTTCGCTGCCAGCTTCGCAAAGCGAAGGTCCCAGCGAGCAGGTTCGCACAACGAACTCAGTAGCGAGCGTCTGCTGTTCACGAAATTTTGTTTATGATGTTGTGATGTTCTGAGGTTTTGGTGCTGTGATTTTTCTAATAGTTTACTGTGATGTTACTGATGATTATGAGATGATGATTTGTGATGTTTTGATGAATATATGATGACATGATTAACATGAAGTTTTGATGAATGATGATTCACATAATGATATTTTGATGATGATGATTATTGACGTTGTGTATCATGCATTCATAGCATATTCTGGTGATGATGTTAGGACTTCGGTCCAGTGATGATGATGTTAGACTTCAGTCTATTTGTGGCTTTCATCCCATTGTATGGATGTGAAGTGGTTTATGACGTGCTCCGGTTCTTGTGTGGAACCGATCCTATTTGACGGGGATCTTTGGAGGGTGATGGCCTAAGTGTCCATCGATTGTGACGATTGGTACCACATGCATGAGTCCTGTTGTACATTGCATTTATGTGGCATTTGTTGTGAATTGTGATTACGTGTTTTGATGTTTCCCTTGTGACGACTCCGATGATGTTGTATATGATGATGACGCCATTTTTATGCATATCTTATTTTATATTGATAATAATGAATTGTATTACTCACCCTGCCTGCTTGAATGTTGCCTCCACGTGGGTAACATGCAGGTGATCAGGATTAGTTGTGGATGCTTTTGAGGACTTTTGAAGTTATTTGCATTTGGTCGATGTAGAGGGTCTTGCTCTGATAGTGTAACATCGGGTTGGGTCGTTGAGTCGAACCATGTTGAGTTTTATTTGGTTGTTATTTTATTGAGTATTTGATGACTATGGTTTATTTTAATAAACCCTTTTGTGAATTTTTGTGGTTATGGTGGTTCTGCTGCCCTTTGAGGCATTTTTGAGTTATTTTGAGGAAAACTCGTTGTTTACGGAGCAAATTTTGTTGATTTGAGTTTATTGAGAAATGTACACCCTTTGAGGTAATGCTGAGTTATTTAATGATTTTATGTTTAATCCGCTACGATATTTGTGGGCTAGAAAAGGGTGTTACATTAGTGGTATCAGAGCAGGTCGGTCGGTTCGACCAGGTTTTTACGTGATGTCAGTCCCCTTTCGGTCGACATGTGTGTGTACACTGTTGATGTTTTAGTTCTTCTAACCTTGTTGGTGGTGTGCAGGATGGCTAGGAGAAATGATCGTGTTATTGCTGATGCTTTGGAATCAGTTGCTAATATGGTGGCGCAGCTCAATCCGAATGGTGGAGTTCCAGATGAGTTTCGTGCTTTGGGGGAGTTCAAGAGGAACAATCCGCCGGAGTTTGAGGGTACTCATGATCCAGCAAGTGCACACAAGTGGTTGAAGGCGGTCAAGAAGATCTTCCGAGGGATGGGATATACTGAAGCGCATCAAGTTCAGTTTGGAACTCATATGCTGTCAGAGGAGGCTGAGGATTGGTGGGATAACACCCGTCAGAGACTGGAAGATGTTGGCACTGTGATAACCTGGGCTGTGTTCAAGCAGGAATTTTTGGGAAAGTATTATCCAGAGGATGCTCATGGTAAGAGAGAGGTGGAATTCCTTGAGCTGAAGCAAGGAGACATGACTGTTGCAGAGTATGCTGCGAAGTTCGAGAAGTTGGTGAAGTTCTGTCCTCACTACAACCGTGTTAATGCTGAGATGTCCAAGTGCCTCAAGTTCAAGAATGGGCTGAGACCAGAGATTAAGCAAGTTATTGTGTATTAACAAATCCGCAGGTATGCTAAGTTGGTGGACAAGAGCAGAATCTACGATGAGGATAGCCGAGCTCGATCTGCTCACTACAAGCAGTTGAGTGAGAAGAAAGGGCAGTATAGGGGGAAACCTTATACAACTTCAGCTGACAAAGGGAAGCAGAAGGTTTCAGATGGGAAAAAGACAAGTGAGGGAGTAGCTCCCGCTTCTGGGAAGTGTTACAGGTGTGGCGAGCAAGGTCACCGTGCTGATGTTTGTACTAATAATGTGTTGAGGTACTACAAGTGTGGTAAGAAGGGTCATAGAGCTAATGATTGCAAGGATGGTGGTCCAACTTGTTTCAATTATGGTGAGAAGGGTCACATCAGTACCAAGTGTCAGAAACTGAAGAAGACGGCTACTGCTGCTCAGACCAGTGGCAGAGTGTTTGCTTTGAGTGGTGCAGAAGTGTCAGAGAAGGACAGCCTGATTCGAGGTACTTGTTTTATTAATGATGTTGAGTTGGTTGCTATGATTAATACTGGTGCTACTCATTCTTTTATCTCGCTTGAATGTGCTAATAGATTGAGTTTGAAGTTGTCTGATATGAATGGTAGTATGCTAATAGAGACTCCTGCTAATGGTTCTGTTACTACTACTTTTGTGTGTTTGAGATGCCCTTTGACGATTTTGGGGAAGAGTTTTGTGATGGATTTGGTGTGTTTACCCTTGAACCAAATCGATGTAATCCTTGGAATGAACTGGTTGGAGTTCAACCATGATCATATCAATTGTTATACTAAGACTGTGGAGTTTCCTAAGTTTGGTGATAGTGGAGAGTTGATGTTCCTGTCTGCTAAGCAAGTAGACGAACTTGTGGAAGATGAAGCCCTGGTGTTTGCAATGTTTGCATCATTGCAGATTGATCGTGAAGCTGCAAGTGTCGACTTACCTGTTGTATGTGAATTTCCATATGTGTTTCCAGATGAAATAAGTGATTTGCCTCCAGAGCGTGAAGTAGAGTTTGCAGTGGACTTAATACTAGGTACGAGTCCAGTGTCGATGGTTCCTTATCGGATGTCAGCTTCTGAGTTGAGTGAATTGAAGAAACAACTAGAAGAATTGCTCGAGAAGAGGTTTGTTCGACCAAGTGTTTCTCCGTGGGGTGCTCTTGTGATGTTAGTGAAGAAGAAGGACGAAAGTATGAGGTTGTGTGTTAATTATCGGCAGTTGAATAAAGTGACTATCAAGAATAAGTATCCACTTCCGAGAATCGACGACTTGATGGATTAGTTAGTAGGTGCCAGTGTGTTTAGCAAGATTGATTTGAGGTCGGGTTACCATCAGATTCGTGTTAAGCCTGATGATATTCTGAAAACAGCTTTCAAAACGAGGTATGGTCACTATGAATACACTGTGATGCCGTTTGATGTGTCCAATGCACCTGGTGTGTTCATGGAGTATATGAACCGGATTTTTCATGAGTATTTGGATAGTTTGTGGTGGTTTTTATTGATGATATTTTGATATATTTTAAGTATGAAGAAGAGCATGCTGAGCATTTGAGAACTGTGTTGCAAGTATTGAAGGAAAAGAAGTTGTATGCAAAGCTGTCGAAGTATGAGTTTTAGTTGAAGGAAGTGAGTTTCCTTGGCCATGTGATTTCGAGTGGTGGAATTGCTGTAGATCATTCCAAGATTGATGTTGTGTTACAGTGGGAGACTCCAAATTCTGCTACTGAGATACGAAGTTTTCTGGGATTGGCGGGTTATTACCGCAATTTTATCGAGGGCTTTTCTATGTTGGCATTACCTTTGACTTAGTTGACTCAAAAAGGTCAATCGTTTTGTGGGATGTGGCTTGAGAAGAGAGTTTTTTGGAATTGAAGAAGAGGTTGACGACCGCTCCAGTGCTGATTTTGCCTAATCCGAGTGAATCTTTTGTGGTGCATTGTGATGTGTTGAAGATGGGTCTTGGTGGAGTGCTGATGCAGAATGGTCAAGTTGTTGCCTATGCTTCGAGATAATTGCGAGTTCATGAGAGGAATTATCCTACACATGACTTGGAATTGGCTGTTGCGGTGTTTGTGCTGAAGATTTAGAGACATTATTTGTTTGGCTCTAAGTTTGAAGTGTTCAGTGATCATAAAAGTCTAAAGTACTTATTTGATCAGAAAGAATTGAATATGAGGCAGAGAAGGTGGTTAGAGCTGTTGAAGGATTTAGATTTCGATTTGAGTTATCATCCGGGAAAAGCAAATGTAGTGGCCGATGCGTTGAGCAGAAAGTCATTGCATATGTGGATGCTTAAGGTGAAAGAATTGGAATTTATTAAACAATTCAGAGATTTGAGTTTGGTATGTGAAGAGACTCCTGACAGTGTGAAGTTGGGAATGTTGAAGTTGACTAGTGGCATTCTAGAAGAGATCAGAGTGGGACAACAATCTGACTTGAAGTTAGTTGACCAGTTGACTTTGATCAACCAAGGTAACAGAGGGGAATTCCGAATTGACGAGAATGGTGTGATGATGTTCACAGACAGTGTGTGTGTTCCAGATGTCCCGAATATTAAGAAGAGCATTCTTGAGGAAGGACATCGAAGTAGGTTGAGTATTCATCCCGGTGCTACGAAGATGTACCAAGATTTGAAAAAGTTGTTTTGGTGGCCGGGTATAAAGAAGGATGTTGCGGAGTTTGTTTATGCATGTTTGACTTGTCAGAAGTCAAAGATTGAGCATCAGAAGCCTTTAGGTATGATGCAGCCGTTGAGGATTCCAGAATGGAAATGGGATAGTATTTCCATGGATTTTGTGATGGGATTGCCGAAGACTGCTAAGGGAAATGATTCCATTTGGGTGATTGTGGATAGATTAACTAAGTCGACTCATTTCTTGCCGATGAAGATTAATCATTCTATGCATAAGTTAGCCGAGATGTACATTGAGGAGATTGTGAAGTTGCATGGGATACCTTCGAGTATTGTGTCAGATAGAGATCTGAGATTTACATCGAGGTTCTGGAAGAGTTTGCAAGATGCGTTGGGTACTAAGTTGAGGATGAGTTCTGCCTATCATCCGCAGACAGACATTCAGACAGAAAGGACTATCCAATCTTTAGAGGATTTGCGTAGGACTTGTGTGTTAGATCATGGAGGATCTTGGGATAGCCATTTTCCGTTGATTGAATTCACGTACAATAATAGTTTTCATGCTAGTATTGGAATGGCGCCCTATGAAGCTTTGTATGGGAGAAGATGTAGGACTCCTTTGTGTTGGTATGAATCGGGCGAGCGTGCTGTACTCGGACCTGAAATCGTGCAAGAGACGACCGAGAAGATTAAGATGATCTAAGCAAGGATGAGAGTGTCACAAAGTTGCCAGAAGAGCTATCATGATAAGAGGAGGAAGACACTTGAATTCCAAAAGGGAGATCACGTGTTTTTAAGGGTGACGCCAGTGACTGGTGTGGGTCGAGCTTTGAAGTCTAGGAAGCTCACTCCATGTTTTGTTGGTCCATATCAAATCTCGCAGAGGATATGAGAGGTAGCCTATCAGATTGATTTACCGCTGTCACTTGCGAATTTGCATGACGTGTTCCATGTGTCTAAGTTGAGGAAGTACATTTTGGATCCGTCGCATGTGATTCAGATGGATGATGTACAAGTGAGGGATAATCTGACAGTGGAAGCTTTACCTGTGCGGATTGACGGTCGAGAAATGAAGCAACTGCGGGGTAAAGACATAACTTTGGTAAAGGTGTTGTGGGGTGGACCAGCTGGCGAAAGTTGGACTTGGGAACGCGGAGATCAGATGAGGGAGTCGTATCCGACTCTATTTCTTTGAGGTAATTTTCGAGGGAGAAAATTTTGTAAGTGGGGGAGAGTTGTAATACCCCAAATTTATTAGAATATTTATTTAATTTATTTAAATATAATATTTGTGAATTTTCGATGAATTTTGGTGGTTTGTGTCGATGTCGGTATTTTGGGTGGAGTTTCGGTTATTTAATTTAATAATAGTATATAATATGAATATATTAGGATTATTATTAATTTAAATAATATTAGAGGAATTAAGGGCAAGATGGACTTTTGAGGAGGATTAGTGAGGGTATTATGGGAAATCCATTTTGGAAGCCCAAGGGTTTAACAAAAAGGAATTGGGAGGAATAGGATTCATTTTGTTAGATCGTGAAAATAAGGAGAAAGTGCAGAGCTCTGAGGAAAAAGGAAAAAGGCGAGGATTCGTGAAGGTTTCCAAAGGCTCAATAGAGAAAAGCTCCGGATCGACAATCTAAGTTATGGGGAGTATTGCCTTTCATTGTTTTCAATATAGGAAGTGATGTGTTTAAAGTGGATCTTGAGGTTTTTGGGGTTTTTGAAGGGTTTCTGAGTTATTGATGATTTAGTGGTATTTCTGAGGATCGATGATGGATTATTAAGGGTTGAATTGATTTGGGTAAAAATAAGCCTTCGAGGCTAAACCTTTTTGATGATATGTGGGATCTTATATGAGAAAGGGATTTATGGGGTTTATGGGAACCTTGAGAGTTTGTGAAGGTTTAGGTGATTTTGAGTTAGGATAGTGGGATTAACCGACCTAATAGTCGCAGGTTTTATACCTTTGATTGCCTTGATGTTTCAGAACTGTTTTGGGAGTGTTTTGGGGTGAATTGGGGTTGGAATAGTAAAGGTTTTTGGGGCTGGGATACTACAGGTGCGTAGCAGCGATTGCAGGAATCGCTAGTTCGCAAAGCAAACAAATCATTCACAAGGTGAATGCTCGCCCAGGCTCGCAAAGCGAGCAGTACAGTGAATGCGCGATAAATTGCGTGATGATACTGGGATGAATTCTGAGATTGATTCTGTGAGCTCGCACAACGAATGTCCCAGCGAAGGGCTTTGCACAGCGAATAGAGGAGCGAGGAGAGGCAGGCTGGGGAACTCTCTGGTTTTTGTATGGGATTGGGGCTTCGCTGCCAGCTTCGCAAAGCGAAGGTCCCAGCGAGCAGGTTCGCACAACGAACTCAGCAACGAGCGTCTGCTGTTCTCAAAATTTTTTTTATGATGCTGTGATGTTCTGAGGTTTTGGTGCTGTAATTTTTTTGATGGTTTACTGTAATGTTACTGAAGATTATGAGATGCTGATTTGTGATGTTTTGATGAATATATGATGACATGATTAACATGAAGTTTTGATGAATGATGATGCACATAATGATATTCTGATGATGATGATTATTGATGTTGTGTATCATGCATTCATAGCATATTCTGGTGATGATGTTAGGACTTCGGTCCAGTGATGATGATGTTAGACTTCAGTCTATTTGTGGCTTCCATCCCATTGTGTGGATGTGAAGTGGTTTATGACGTGCTCCGGTTCTTGTGTGGAACTGATCCTATTTGACGGGGATCTTTGGAGGGTGATGGCCTAAGTGTCCATCGATTGTGTTGATTGGTACCACATGCATGAGTGTCGCACCTCGAAAAAATCTCTTAATCGAAGACACGACCCTCGCGCGAAAGGCGTGGAAAACGGTTCGACAGAGTCGCCACCAAACTTTATTTATCCCAAAAAAGAGGGAAAGGAAAATATCGAGAAAACCTTTAAGGAGATAGGATAAGAACATGGTCGTCGCAACCACATTCTGGGTTCGGGAGTCGGTTACATGAGGGGAAGGTACGCGTACCCCCTCACGTCCGTTGTACTCAACGGGAACCTCTTAGTTCGAATTGTGAGGAAATGTTATCTAAGCTTGTTTGTTTTCTTCTCAATGGTAAACACGAAATGATAAGATAAAGGGAAAAGATACTAAGGGGAAATGGGGTGGTTTTAGGATAGGGTGCTCGGCAAGATCATCGCGACCTCGGGCCTACGTATGCTCATTCGGACGAGAATGAGAAATCAGAGCAATCGTAGTTCGACTATGGGGTTTAACGGAAAAAGATGATAGTGTGGAAAAGGTGGAAAAAGAAAAAGTGTGGACGCAAACGGGGGAAAAAGAAAAAGTGTGCTCGCCAAGATCATCGCATTCTTGTGCCTACGTACCTTTATTCGGACGAGAATAAAGAATCAGAGCAGTCGTAGTTCGTGGTACGCCCACGAAACAAAGGGAGAGGTGATTTGTTTTTAGGAGACGAAAGATTGAATGACATACAACCCAAGGGGCGTGCCTCGAGAGCAGTCACTCAAGAATCCAAGGAATGCTAGACTCCAAGAATTCAGTTCTTTCGTGAGTTGATTGCGAAAATGTTTGGTAGGGATTAAGTGTTTTAAGGTGAAAGGGTGAATGAACAACAACCCAAGGGGCGTGCCTCAAGAGCCATTCATTCGAAGATCTCCTCCTTTCGTAAGGTGATTAAGAAAGCGTTTGAAAAAGATTGAGTCGAATTGGTTGAGAAAAGAGGTGAGGATCGATACTAGTCCCTAGGGGTGCTCCTAGTAACGAAACCTACGAAATGTGCAAGTGTACATTTGACGACAAGGCAAAAGGCACTCGACTTACGAGAATGTTTCGAAGAGTGGCTCGACGACGAGTCAAGAATCGGTTTGGAAATGGTTTGATTTGTTAAATGTTTTCTGGAGAATGATGATTATTCGATAAACGAGACGTCGGCCTCGAAACCAATTAATCGGGGAATTATTGGGATGCTAGATCCCAACGACACCTTTTTCATTCGATTAATTTACGAAATATTGTTTGATGAACAACGAAAGTACCATGTGGAATGCTAGACTCCAATGGCATTCCTTTGTCCAAATAGTTAAGGCGCGAGTTTTAGAAACGAAAGGTCGAGTGACCACAACCCAAGGCGTGCGTCCCAATAGCGGCCACTCAAGAACCCAAGAAGTGCTTGACCTCAAGAATTCAATTCTTTCGCGATTTAATTAAGAAAAATGATTTGATTAGGTGCGTTAAGTATTTTAGTCGGGAAATAAGCGTTTGAACAAATAAAAATGATATGAATATGATATGGATAGTATGAATAGGAATATCAACAATAATAATATTGACAAGAGATTAAAGGTGACATAAAATAAAAATTGGTCTCGTCTTAATCGGATTTAATCGAGAAATCGATAAATCGTTGACTTTTGACTTTCATTGACCAAGATGAAAATAAAAGAAATATAAAGTGACAATTAAGAAATTAAATCGAAAATATGAATACAAAGAATAAAAGTCTCACCTTTATCTAGATTTTAATCGAGAAATTGATAAATCAATCGATATTTAGTTTTCATGGACCCAAAATGAATAAAAAATAATAAAATCGAATAAAATCGAAATAAATAGGAAAAAGAATAAAGGTCTCACCTTTATCGAGATTTAATCGAGAAATCGATAAATCAATCGATATTTTGGTTTTCATCGACCCAAAATAAATGTAAATGAAATAAAAATAATCGAAATAAATTGAAATAAATATAAATAAATAGGTAGGCCTCATATATATATATATATATATATATATATATATATATATATATATATATCAAAATTCTATTGGTTTGAACAAACCAATTAAATCATGAATATTATTAGATCATTGGCCTAAAAAGTGAAAATAAAATCGAAGATGAAAATCAAAGTATAAGTGAAAATAAAGAAACTAATTGAGAAACCCTAACAACAAAAAGATTTAGAACATATTGAGTACTAATAATAAAATTAATTTAGAAAACAATGTGCATTTAACAAGAATCTTAACATTAAACCAAAAAATGAAAAGAAAAGAAAAATCTAAAGAGGGGGAGATAAGATTGGCGTGTGAGGGTGTGGATTGGAAGAAAAGGATTCTTCTTCACGGGCCTTCTCAAGCCCATTCGCTCACCAACCCATAGAAGCAGCACAAAAGAATTAAAATTAAATTAAAAAAAAGAACTAGGTTACTCTTAATGGTTCAGACTACACGCTCAGAAGAGAAAAAGCTTTCTCTCCCTCATCGCGCTACAGCATTACGAATAGCAGGGTAACGTAAAAAAAGCCTTCGTTCGCTCACTCTTGCTCCGTTCGATTTGATTCCCTTCGTTCGGTTTGCTTTTGAGAACAGGTTCGTGTATTTTGCTCACAGTTTCCACTGTTTTGGCTTTAAACAATTTCTCTCTTCTTCTCAAATCATTATCTCTGTTTCTGGGTACTTTCTGAGTCTATTTTGGTTTTAGATTGAGGTTCGATTGGAGTTTGTGAAGATGATTTTGGGATTGGGGTTGATAATGGTTGAAGGTGGGTTGGTTCGGTGAAGAGGGCAAGATTGGAGAGGGATTTGAAGGTTAGAACGATTTGTTGTTGAAAGGAGAAGAGATTTTATGGCAGCGTCTGATTTATTTTAGGTTGAAGAAGATTTGAAGGATTGGAAGATTGGGTTTTGAAAAAAAAGGGTATTGAAGGATTTGGTTAGTGATTGAAGAAGAAGGTTTCCAGCAAAGGTGTCGTTGGGCGCTCGTTTTATGAAGGTTGAGAAAGGGGTTCCAGGAGATAGAGTTCGTACGGCATTTTATTGTTGCTGTTGTTTTAACGATGAAGTAGGAGGGCGGTGGAAGATTGAGAGCAGGTTGTCTTGGTTGAAGGTGATTGTTGTTGGGTTTGTATGGTGGTTAATGGTAAAAAGATTTGGGATGAACTTTTAAGATGAAGCTGAAGGAAGAATTTGGTGATGGAGGTTCTGTTTTACGATGAAGAAGGGTTAGAGGAGGTCCGGTTTCGCTAGCGGCTCCCAGCTTCTTTAAATGAGTGAGGAGATAGAGGGTTAAAGATGAAGGTTAGTGTTTTCCAGAATTTTCTTATGTTTTCCCCTCTTTTAATTGATTTCTCCCTCTCCTTTAAATCAATCTTCAAACCTTGTTTTTGTGTATTTGTCTCATTGTCACTTTCCTTGATAGATTGTATAGCTGTTGCTGTTGGTTGTTGGTAGCAGAAGCGCAGTAGGATGTTTGTCTTGATATTGCAGGTTTGGCAAGGCTTGTAGGGTCTCCTTTTCAAAGTTGCAGAATTTTGGCCATTTTCGATGTGTTGTTGCAATTGTACGGCTTACCTTTGACAGGTTTTGGCATGTTGTTGCGCAGAGGTGTTTGCAAGCCTGTGATGTCGTGGGTCGTGGCATATATTGGTGTGGTTCTTGGGACCTTTTTTTTCTTTTTGTTTTATGTAATTCATGTAATGTACTAAAAAACAATGGGCTTTGGCTTTGTATTTCATGGACTTCTCGTATTTATCGTAACAATGGACTTGTAAACAAATGTGGTCATGGGCTTATCTCTATTTTTTTGTGAATTGGGCTTTTTTGTATAAAAATAAAAAATGAATCTATGTAAAAAGATCATAAAAGACAGGTATGAAATGGAGTTCGGACAATGATTTTGGACTTATGAAAATTGATTAGAAAAGATGGATAAAATGACTAAAAAGTGAATGTTGATTATTTAAAATTGGATATAAAGGAAAAATGAATTAAGAGAGGTGCAGAAATTGTAAAATGGATATTTATGGGCTGTGGATATGGATATTTGAAATAGACTTGGATAATTAGAATGGAATTTGATTTATGAATATGGAAAAAAAGAAGATTTGGATATGAAAAGGTCAAACATATGGATATTAAAAAATGGATCTTGTGAATTTTGTTTGAAATGGACAAGGATTTAAGGAAAAGAAGAAATGGATAAATATCTGATTAATAATGGATAAAAGGATAATGAAAACTTGGACGTAGGCAACAAGGAAGCAACATATTTTTGGATTTTCTGAATAATGGTTAGTGGACGGATGTACAAATGAAGATTATACACAGGTAGGACAAATTTGGGGTATGACAGATGCCCCTATCTAATTGGCTTGAACCGAGTAAGATGAATTGCTACGACGTTCAGTCTTTCGAGGTAGAAGACAATTAGATATAAAGAAGACCACAAATTTGTCTAAAAGAAAGAAAAGGGATTGGGCAGCCGAAATACAGGAAATCTGACGCCAAAAGGACGACAGACCTATCACCAAAAGGATGATAGTGAACACACACACACAGACCCTTTCACCAAAAGGATGAAAATGAGGTCACAACCTGCTATTACCAACAGGATAATAGGGCACACACACACACAAACCCTTCCACCAAAAGGATGAAATAAGGTCAAAGCTTGCTATTACCAACAGGATAATAGGGCACACACACACACAGACCCTTCCACCAAAAGGATGAAAATGAGGTCAAAGCCTGCTATTACCAAAAGGATAATAGGGCACACACACACACAGGCCCTTCCACCAAAAGGATGGAAATGAGGTCAAAGCCTGCTATTACCGACGAGATAATAGGGCACACACACACAGACCCTTTCACCAAAAGGATGAAAATGAGGTCAACGCCTGCTATTATCGACGAGATAATAGGGCACACACACACACAGACCCTTCCACCAAAAGGATGGAAATGAGGTTAACGCCTGCTATTACCAACGAGATAATAGGGCACACACACACACAGACCCTTCCACCAAAAGGATGGAAATGAGGTCAACGTCTGCTATTACCGACGAGATAATAGGGCACACACACGCAGACCCTTCCACCAAAAGGATGGAAATGAGGTCAATGCCTGCTATTACCGACGAGATAATAGGGCACACACACATACAGACCCTTCCACTAAAAGGATGGAAATGAGGTCAACGTCTGCTATTACCGACGAGATAATAGGGCACACACACACATACCCTTCCACCAAAAGGATGGAAATGAGGTCAAAGCCTGCTATTACCGACAAGATAATAGGGCATACAACACAACCTACTATTACCAAAAGGATAATATGGCACACAACACAGCCTGCTACTACCAAAAGGATAGTATGGCACACAACACAACCTGCTACTACCAAAAGGATAGTATGACACACAACACGGCCTGCTATTACCAAAAGGATAATAGGGAACACACACAAAGGCTATCACTCACCAAAAGGATGACACACAGACCAAGGGTTTATGGATCGGCGATACCAAAAGGATGATGGATCAAAATAAGCTACTACCACCAAAAGGATGATAGGAAATTTCTGATTTGAGGGTTACCAACACCAAAAGGGTGCAGGTTGAGTTGAGTTGATTGGGTTTGGCTATCACCAAAAGGATGATGGTAAGGCAATTGACAAAAGGTCAAGTTTGCTGGGGATGTGATGAGATTTATTTGGACACATCAACAAAAGGTTGAAGTAAAGAAATCAATGAGGAAAGCCCACGAAAAGGAAAGGGGAACAGTGAAAAATGGAGAAGGTAACCCGCCAAGATCTACGCAATCTTGTGCCTACGTATCTTTACTCAGACAAGAATAAAGAATCAGGGCAGTCGTAGTTCGACTTGAAGAAAAGATTCAATGAGGAACGCCCACTGACTCAGAGGAATGTTTATTGGTTGGGATGAGGATGACGACCTCAGCAACAAATGGTTGAGGAACACAACTCAATGAGGAACGCCCACTGACTTGCTTGGAGATCACAGCTTTAACAACAAAAGGTCAAAGAATTTCATGAGGAACGCCCATGAACTGAAGGAGATGCCCCTGATTGGGCTGAAGATTGCTTTGAGATCTTGTCTTGATCAACAAAAGGTTGAACCAACTTCGTGAGGAACGCTCACAGATTTGAAGAAGATGCCCCTGTCTGGGCTGAAGATCATCTTGCAGTCTCGTGATTGATCCTGGATCATGACATGCATATGTATGAATGCTTGATTTTGTAATGATGTGCAATGCAAATGCTGACGCGCGGAGATGCAAGTGCTGGGGAAGTATGATTTGGTTTTTGGTATGCATATGATGCACATGATGCTGAATGTGATGCATATGATGCGCATGATGCCTATGATTACAGACGGGTAATTGGATATATTTGGGGAAGGTGCCAACATGGTGGACTTTTGGTAGTTGCCAATACGGATTAGACTTTTGGGCAGTGGGAGGGATTTGACTTCCTCGACACTCAGTTCTTTTGAATATGCCATGATTGAAGCAGATGAAGATGCTCTTGAAACCTCGAATCTGATCACATGATTGATAAGTCATGGTGTTCGTTCCAAGAGAACCAGAACTCTGTGCTTGATGGTCAAGATGACTTGATGACTTGATGGTGATTAGCTCATGAAGATTATGCTCTTGCTCTGAACTGCTTGAAAGTATAGACAGGATATGCCTGCTATAATGAGTCTTGCCCCAGTATGAACATGGTAATGGTTTGCCCCTGATTAACCAGTTCTGAAGCGATTTAATCTTTGGATGTTGAGCCTTGATGTGCTTTGAGATGACTTGCCCCTGATTAAGCTGTTGAAGGGTTTGTCCCATTCTGAGGGTATTGAGGTAGTCTTGGTTGGCACCACTGAAGAATTCAAGTTCCTTTTTGATTGCCCCTTGTTGGAATTGCTTTGATGTCTAGCACTGATTTGCAGTTAAAATTGTATATTTACAAATGGTAATCTTAATGCAATGCTCATACAAGTTTTGAAAAAGTGTCGTTTATTCGAGTGTCGTGATATTGTGAGACGAATGGACCGTTAGCCCAGACGTTGTGCTAATTTTGTTGGTGTAAAAGGTATAGCAAGGAGAATGGTACCAATGCTGAAGATTAGCAGATATAGGGAGTCAGGTTACGCAACCTTGCAATAGTATGCTTTCAGAATAAACCTCACCTCAATTAGGTCTTTCGAGGGTTGTAACGTGGTCTGGTTCGCGGTTCATGAAACAAAGGATATGAGGCTCAAAGCTTGGTTTGTACCCACTCCCTCTTCGTGATGATCTCCAGTCTTACGTTCAGTTAAATCTGCACAGGTTTGTATTCCAAAAGGGTTGACGGTGTAAGAGTGATAATTCAAGGTTTGCTCGACATGGCAGTCACCTTATTTTGTTTTTGATGGATGTCAGTGACCCTTTGGTTTTGATTTGGTGGCCACTAAATCTTATTTTGTTTTTGTTGAGGATTTGAGGGCCTCTTTTGATTTTGTTTTGATCCCTATCTTTTGCATGAACTGATTTCGCTTGTCGAGTCCATCAGGGTTGCCTTGATTTTTGCCTAAGTCTCCTTTGAGGTGTTCAACTTAGCAGGCTTTTGATTCTTGTTGTTTTTTTTTGTTGGATGATTGTGACTGCCAAGTCATGGTTATTGATGAACAACTGTCATGTCTTGTGGAATTTGTCTTTGTGATTTTAGATTAACTGAACACTACCCTGCCCCAGGTTGAGTGTAAGGGTTTGAATATCCGAAGGAAACTGCTACTTCTTGGCTCAAAGTGGTTAGCTAGGGATTAAATCCTTGTCTCTCCAGTGTTTGGGGGTTGAAACAATGCCTGTACATCATCGGCGGGATTCTATCCGAAAGCATACATTTTGCAATTATGGGTATTTCATTGTCACCATCCTCCCTCCAATCATTGCTAAGCGATAATTTGATATAGAGGGTGAAGTGGATAAATGTGTCAGTGTTTTGCAGTAAATGGGAGAAATGAGTGAATATGACATAATTAATTCAAAACATGCATAGTCAATACATTAAGAAAACCAAATACAAACGACAATGTTCAAAGCATACAGTACTTAAACAAATAAAGAAGAAAAATACAAGAATGCAAATGATGGGATGGCAACATGACTGCCTTCTTCGGGGAATGAACTTGACATGACTTGACTTGATACTTGCACTAGTTTGGCGGCGGCATAGGGTTGTTGATGACATTTGGAGCCTTCCCATTGAACACGAGATACTTTGAGTCGATCATGTCTTGAACCTTGTATTTGAAAGCTCTGTAGTCCTCGATCGTATGCCCTAGAGCACCCTTATGAAACTCGCAATGAGCATTAGCATCATAATCTGGGGGAATGACAGTTGGAGGGGCTAAGTCCCTGGGAGTGATTGCTCTCTTCTCCATCAATTGAGCAAAGATCTGAGCATATGACATTGGCAGACGATCAAAGTCTCTATCAGACCTCCTTGTCCTTTGTTGATTAGGCTGACGTTGTTGAACAGATCTCTGTTGTTGATGTTGAGGAGGATATTGATACCCTTGCTGATTGTAGGATTGTTGCTGAGGAACCTGTTATTGAGGCATTGAAGTTTGAACAGCTTGAACAGTTGGCAGATAAGGCATTGGAGCGTATTGCGCAACAGCAACATATGGATACTGGAAGTAAGGGATTTGATAAGGCATTGGAGCAGCAGCTTGTTGTTGAGCTTGCCCTTTCTGAACAGAGACAACATTTGTTTCACCCTTTTTTTTTTGTATCCATTGTTGAAGGGTTTCTTGGCCTGAGACTGGCAGCTAGAACCTCCTTGGATCTTTCCGCTCTTCAGACCTTCTTCAATTCTCTCACCGACAATTACCAAATCAGAGAATCCGGTAGAAACATTACCAGTCAACTTCTATAGTATTGGCCTTGCAAAGTACCCATGAAGATATCAATCAGTTCGCGGTCAACCAGAGGTGGATGTACCCTTGCAGCTAGCTCTCTCCAGCATTGTGCGTACTCCTTAAAGGATTCGTTGTCCTTTTGAGCCATACTCTGAAGTTGAGTACGGTTCGGAGCGAGGTCAGTGTTGTACTTGTATTGCTTGACAAATGCATCAGCTAAATCATCCCAAGTGCGCATATTTCTATGCTCCAACTGCATATACCATTCAAGTGATGCCTCAGACAAGCTGTCTTGGAAGCAATGGATCATCAGATTTTCGTCTTTGGCATAGGCATCCATCTTGCGGCAGTACATCCTTAGATGCATGTGGGGACAACTGAGGCCTTTGTACTTCGGGAATTCCTGTACCTTGAACTTGGGAGGAATAACGACATCTGGCACCAAGCACATTTCTAGAGCATTCAGAGATTTTGGGTTGCATCCCTCCATGGCTCGGAATTTCTCAGCTAGATCATGACACATTTTCATGGCTTCAGAATCCTGAGTAGCAGTAGGATTGACAATTGGGATAACAACATGGTAGTTCTGTACCTCATCATACTGATCTACCAGATTTTCTTCAGCATGAGGAATAGGAATCTGAGTGACAACAGGTTGAGCTTGCGGAATAGCTCCAACAGTAACTCCAGATGTTGGAAGTGGTTGAGTGGTGGCTCCTTCAGCGGCAGGAGTGAAGTTCATTGGTATCCCATAAGTGATGGGGTTACGAACAGGAATAGAGAGCCTTGAGGGTGACCCTTGAACCTGTGCATTGTTGTTGGCGGTAGCGGCTTCACGCAGTTCTTCTTCTCTTCTGGCCATCATGATGGCTTCAAGAATCTGATCAATCTTTCCCTTCATAGAGTCCAATTCTTCTCTGAAGGCGGCTTGCTCTTGTTGAATTTGCTCCATCATATGTCTAGTATTGGCTCGAGTTGCGTACTGGTGTCGAGGAATCAACTTGATTTACTGGAGAAGGAAGGAAGCTGAAGTGAGATTCTGAGGTTAAAAATGCAATGCAAGATGTATAACAGATGCAAAGCAATGCAATGACATAAGATGCAATGCAAGATGCAAGATCCAGGATCACAAAATCAAACAGCTTCGAACAGTTATGAGGTTGGCCGTTCACGAGTAAATGACCAAAGTCTATGATCAAAGAAACCCTATAGGTAGGCTCTATGAGGAAAGTTCTAGGTTCTTTACCCACAAACCCACTCACGGGATGGTTTCTACGTTGACGAATAAGGTTCCCAGGATTACGGACACTAATCGCATCAATGTCACGTAACAGGCTAGCTGCATTACGACGATAATGACGACAAGGTCTCCCCTGAGCGGGGTCTTCATGCTAGGCGCACAACGAGCGAGTCCTTGGAGACTAACACTACACGGCCACCAATATAAAACTTGGTTCTAAGAGTGGTTCATAGAGTCACGGACCCTTCATGAATCAAGTCGTGCAACAAGCTAGTTGCGTTACAACAAGATCTACGAAAAGGTCTACTCTAGGGGAGCATTCATGCTAGGCACGCAAGGAGCGAGTCCTTGGGGACTAACACTACTCGATATCCAATTCTAAACTATGTGTTCCCTCTGCTTTTACCAAAGCTCGGGTGTAGAGCCTTACTCATGATATTGACCCATGATCCAACAGCCAAACAGGATAATAAGTACATAAGAGAAAGCAATAAGACAACAAATACGTAAACAAGAAGAGAACAAGCAAACAAAAATAACGCTCCTCACAAATCGCTCTAAGATAGGCTTGACTCTCTTTTGCATGAAGCAAATGTCCCCAGCAGAGTCGCCAGCTGTCGCACCTCAAAAAAATCGCTTAATCGAAGACACGACCCTCGCGCGAAAGGCGCGGAAAACAGTTTGACAGAGTCGCCACCGAACTTTATTTATCCCAAAAAAGAGGGAAAGGAAAATATCGAGAAAACCTTTAAGGAGATAGGATAAGAACATGGTCGTCGCAACCACATTCTGGGTTCGGGAGTCGGTTAAGTGAGGGGAAGGTACGCGCACCCCCTCACGTCCGTTGTACTCAACGGGAACCTCTTAGTTCGAATTGTGAGGAAATGTTATCTAAGCTTGTTTGTTTTCTTCTCAATGGTAAACGCGAAATGATAAGATAAAGGGAAAAGATACTAAGGGGAAATGGGGTGGTTTTAGGATAGGGTGCTCGGCAAGATCATCGCGACCTCGGGCCTACGTGTGCTCATTCGGACGAGAATGAGAAATCAGAGCAATCGTAGTTCGACTACGGGGTTTAACGGAAAAAGATGGTAGTGTGGAAAAGGTGGAAAAAGAAAAAGTGTGGACGCAAACGGGGGAAAAAGAAAAGTGTGCTCGCCAAGATCATCACAATCTTGTGCCTACGTACCTTTATTCGGACGAGAATAAAGAATCAGAGCAGTCGTAGTTCGTGGTACGCCCACGAAACAAAGGGAGAGGTGATTTATTTTTAGGAGATGAAAGATTGAATGACATACAACCCAAGGGGTGTGCCTCGAGAGCAGTCACTCAAGAATCCAATGAATGCTAGACTCCAAGAATTCAGTTCTTTCGTGAGTTGATTGCGAAAATGTTTGTTAGGGATTAAGTGTTTTAAGACGAAAGGGTGAATGAACAACAACCCAAGGGGCGTGCCTCAAGAGCCATTCATTCAAAGATCTCCTCCTTTCGTAAGGTGATTAAGAAAGCGTTTGAAAAATATTGAGTCGAATTGGTTGAGAAAAGAGGTGAGGATCGATACTAGTCCCTAGGGGTGCTCCTAGTAACGAAACCTACAAAATGCGCAAGTGTGCATTTGACGACGAGACAAAAGGCACTCGACTTACGAGAATGTTTCGAAGAGTGGCTCGACGACGAGTCAAGAATCGGTTTGGAAATGGTTTGATTTGTTAAATGTTTTGGGGAGAATGATGATTATTTGATAAACGAGACGTCGGCCTCGCAACCAATTAATCGGGGAATTATTGGGATGCTAGATCCCAACGACACCTTTTTCATTCGATTAATTTACGAAATATTGTTTGATGAACAACGAAAGTACCATGTGGAATGCTAGACTCCAATGGCATTCCTTTGTCCAAATAGTTAAGGCGCGTGTTTTAGAAACGAAAGGTCAAGTGACCACAACCCAAGGCGTGCGTCCCAATAGCGGCCACTCAAGAACCCAAGAAGTGCTTGACCTCAAGAATTCAATTCTTTCGCGATTTAATTAAGAAAAATGATTTGATTAGGTGCGTTAAGTATTTTAGTCGGGAAATAAGCGTTTGAACAAATAAAAATGATATGAATATGATATGGATAGTATGAATAGGAATATGAACAATAATAATATTGACAAAAGATTAAAGTTGACATAAAATAAAAATTGGTCTCGTCTTAATCGAATTTAATCGAGAAATCGACAAATCGTTGACTTTTGACTTTCATTGACCAAGATGAAAATAAAAGAAATATAAAGTGACAATTAAGAAATTAAATAAAAAATATGAATACAAAGAATAAAAGTCTCACCTTTATCGAGATTTTAATCGAGAAATCGATAAATCAATCGATATTTAGTTTTCATGGACCCAAAATGAATAAAAAATAATAAAATGGAATAAAATCAAAATAAATAGGAAAAAGAATAAAGGTCTCACCTTTATCGAGATTTAATCGAGAAATCGATAAATCAATCGATATTTTGGTTTTCATCGACCCAAAATAAATGTAAATGAAATAAAAATAATCGAAATAAATTGAAATAAATATAAATAAATAGGTAGGCCTCATATATATCAAAATTCCATTGGTTTGAACAAACCAATTAAATCATGAATATTATTAGATCATTGGCCTAAAAAGTGAAAATAAAATCGAAGATGAAAATCAAAGTATAAGTGAAAATAAAGAAACTAATTGAGAAACCCTAACAACAAAAAGATTTAGAACATATTGAGTACTAATAATAAAATTAATTTAGAAAACAATGTGCATTTAACAAGAATCTTAACATTAAACCAAAAAATAAAAAGAAAAGAAAAATCTAAAGAGGGGGAGATAAGATTGGCGTGTGAGGGTGTGGATTGGAAGAAAAAGATTCTTCTTCATGGGCCTTCTCAAGCCCATTCGCTCACCAACCCATAGAAGCAGCACAAAAGAATTAAAATTAAATTAAAAAAAAGAACTAGGTTACTCTTAATGGTTCAGACTACACGCTCAAAAGAAAAAAAGCTTTCTCTCCCTCATCGTGCTACAACATTACGAATAGCAGGGTAACGTAAAAAAGGCCTTCGTTCGCTCACTCTTGCTCCGTTCGATTTGATTCCCTTCGTTCGGTTTGCTTTTGAGAACAGGTTCGTGTATTTTGCTCACAGTTTCCACTGTTTTGGCTTTGAACAATTTCTCTCTTCTTCTCAAATCATTATCTCTGTTTCTGGGTACTTTCTGAGTCTATTTTGGTTTTAGATTGAGGTTCGATTGGAGTTTGTGAAGATGATTTTGGGATTGGGGTTGATAATGGTTGAAGGTGGGTTGGTTCGGTGAAGAGGGCAAGATTGGATAGGGATTTGAAGGTTAAAACGATTTGTTGTTGAAAGGAGAAGAGATTTTATGGCAGTGTCTGATTTATTTTAGGTTGAAGAAGATTTGAAGGATTGGAAGATTGGGTTTTGAAAAAAAGGGTATTGAAAGATTTGGTTAGTGATTGAAGAAGAAGGTTTCCAGCAAAGGTGTCGTTGGGCGCTTGTTTTATGAAGGTTGAGAAAGGGGTTCCAGGAGATAGAGTTCGTACGGCATTTTATTGTTGCTGTTGTTTTAACGATGAAGTAGGAAGGCGGTGGAAGATTGAGAGCAGGTTGTCTTGGTTGAAGGTGATTGTTGTTGGGTTTGTATGGGGGTTAATGGTAAAAAGATTTGGGATGAACTTTTAAGATGAAGCTGAAGGAAGAATTTGGTGATGGACGTTCTGTTTTACGATGAAGAAGGGTTAGAGGAGGCCCGGTTTCGCTAGCGGCTCCCAGCTTCTTTAAATGAGTGAGGAGATAGAGGGTTAAAGATGAAGGTTAGTGTTTTCCAGAATTTTCTTATGTTTTTCCCCTTTTTTAATTGATTTCTCCCTCTCCTTTAAATCAATCTTCAAACCATGTTTTTGTGTATTTGTCTCATTGTCACTTTCCTTGACAGATTGTATAGCTGTTGTTGTTGGTTGTTGGTAGCAGAAGCGCAGCAGGATGTTTGTCTTGATATTGCAGGTTTGGCAAGGCTTGCAGGGTCGCCTTTTCAAAGTTGCAGAATTTTGGCCATTTTCGATGTGTTTTTGCAATTGTACGGCTTACCTTTGACAGGTTTTGGCATGTTGTTGCGCAGAGGTGTTTGCAAGCCTGTGATGTCGTGGGCCGTGGCATATATTGGTGTGGTTCTTGGGACCTTTTTTTTCTTTTTGTTTTATGTAATTCATGTAATGTACTAAAAAACAATGGGCTTTGGCTTTGTATTTCATGGACTTCTCGTATTTATCGTAACAATGGACTTGTAAACAAATGTGGTCATGGGCTTATCTCTATTTTTTTGTGAATTGGGCTTTTTTGTATAAAAATAAAAAATGAATCTATGTAAAAAGATCATAAAAGACAGGCATGAAATGGAGTTCGGACAATGATTTTGGACTTATGAAAATTGATTAGAAAAGATGGATAAAATGACTAAAAAGTGAATGTTGATTATTTAAAATTGGATATAAAGGAAAAATGAATTAAGAGAGGTGCATACATTGTAAAATGGATATTTATGGGCTGTGGATGTGGATATTTGAAATAGACTTGGATAATTGGAATGGAATTTGATTTATGAATATGGAAAAAAGAAGATTTGGATATGAAAAGGTCAAACATATGGATATTAAAAAATGGATCTTGTGAATTTTGTTTGAAATGGACAAGGATTTAAGGAAAAGAAGAAATGGATAAAAATGTGATTAATAATGGATAATGGATAATGAAAACTTGGACGTAGGCAACAAGGAAGCAACATATTTTTGGATTTTCTGAATAATGGTTAGTGGACGGATGTACAAATGAAGATTATACACAGGTAGGACAAATTTGGGGTATGACAGATGCCCCCTATCTAATTGGCTTGAACCGAGTAAGATGAATTGCTACGGCGTTCAGTCTTTCGAGGTAGAAGACAATTAGATATAAAGAAGACCACAAATTTGTCTGAAAGAAAGAAAAGGGATTGGGCAGCCGAAATACAGGAAATCTGACGCCAAAAGGACGACAGACCTATCACCAAAAGGATGATAGCGAACACACACACGCAGACCCTTTCACCAAAATGATGAAAATGAGGTCACAGCCTGCTATTACCAATAGCATAATAGGGCACACACACACACAGACCCTTCCACCAAAAGGATGAAAATAAGGTCAAAGCCTGCTATTACCATCAGGATAATAGGGCACACACACACACAGACCACAATACATCAATCACAAGGGAAATCATACTACAACAACAATACATCAATTATAATCACTTTCAACACAAAACCACAATCCAACCAATCAATTTTTACAGTTTACATATTATTAGAATCATCGACACGCAGAACCTCAACTTTGCACCGAAACAACCAACAAACAAGAGATGCATAGATATGAACCTTATGATTTGTCTACCTTTATACATACATTATTTATCCCTTAAGTAATCAAAGAACCCCACCCTTACCTTAGTGATGATTCTTCGAATGCTCTCTAAGCCCTAACTTTGCTTCTCTCTTCTGTTCCTTCTTTCTCCAGAATACAATCGTTCACAAATGATTCTCCTCCCTTCCAATTTTCTTCTTTTCCTACTATAACTCTTAGACCCCTAATATGCTCTTCCTTCCTTACCCTTACTAACCATCGTGAATGGACCACTTTGCCCTTACTATTTCTCTACTCATATTATCCACTTTTAAATTAATAAAATAATTATAACTAATTATTTAAATCTACTAATTCCAACTAAATTATTTAAATAAAATAATTATCCAATTATTATTACTAAAATTCCAATTAATTGTTTTTAAATCTAAATAATATAATTTAAATTATTTAAATTAAGAATAAGCCACAATACTCCTATAGTCCTACACTACCCAACACATGAACATACCAAAACACACCACATATCACGTAAATCACAAATACACGAGATTAAACACAATTAATCATTAATCAAACAAATTATAATTATCAGGGCGTTACAACTCTCCCCCACTTAGAATATTTTCGTCCTCGAAAATTTACCTCTTACGAATAACTCCGGATACGACTCTCGCATCCTGCTCTCTAACTCCCAAGTCATATTTCCACCGGCAGCGCCTCCCCACACTACCTTCACAAGAGTGATCTCTTTACCTCTCAATTGCTTTACTCCGCGGTCTTCAATCCATATTGGTAAAGCTTCAACCGTAAGGTTATCCCTTACTTCTACATCATCCATCGGAATCACGTGTGACAGATCTGGAACATACTTCTGAAGTTGTGACACATGGAACACATCACGCAAATTCGACAAATTGGGTGGCAACAGGTCTAACTCTTGTAGAAATCTGATATGGACCAATAAAACGACGAGTAAGCTTTCTCGACTTCAATGCACGTTCCACGCTGGTCACCAGAGTGACTCTCAAGAACACGTGGTCTCCTTCTTGAAACTCAAGATGTTTCCTCCTCTTATCATGGTAGCTCTTCTGCCTACTCTGCGAAGCTTTCATCTTTTCCTGAATCAACTTCACCTTTTCAGTCGTCTGCTGAACAATCTCAGGTCCAAGTACTACACTCTCACAAAATTCATGCCAACACAAAGGCGTCCGACACCACCGACCATACAAAGCTTCAAAAGGCGCCATTCCAATACTGGAATGATAACTGTTATTATAAGTGAACTAAATCAACGGCAAATGGCTATCCCAAGCACCTCCCTGTTCAAGCACACAAGCCCTCAACAATTCCTCCAAAGATTGTATACTTCTCTCCGTCTGTCCATCCGTAAGTCTGCGGGTAATAAGCTGGCCTCAATCTCAATTTCGATCCCAAAGCTTCTTGCAAACTCTCCCAAAATTTGGAAGTGAACCTTGGATCTCTATCCGACACGATACTCAATGGAACTCCATGCAACTTCACAATCACCTGAATATAAATCTTTGCCAGCCTCTGCAAAGGAAAACTGATATTAATCAGAATAAAATGTGCCGACTTCGTCAGTCTATCCACCACTACCCAAATGGCATCACGCCCTCTCAGAGTATTAGGCAACCCAGTCACAAAATCCATAGAAATGCAGTCCCACTTCCACTCTGGAATATCTACGGTTGCATCAAACCAGCAGGTTTCTGATGTTCCACCTCCGCCTTCTGACAAGTCAAACAAGCATATACAAACTTAGCCACATCACGCTTCAACCCAGGTGTTGTACCCCAAATTTTACCCCTTAGATGTCATAACATCTTGCATTGACATATAGGCTCAATCATCTATGCATTTTTTTAACTAACCCATATCTTGTAGTTTGTTTCCCTTATGTTTGAAATTAGGGTTTGCACAGAGAGATTCAAGGCCTCCTAAGGTATTCTCTGGCTCCATATGATCATCACAAAGATCCACCAGTAGTTTAGAACCGAGACCTCAAGACTTTGAGTCAAGTCAAGCCAACAAAAGATCACTAGACCCAACTATGGAATTAGGGTTTAACCTGAGGAATCACTGAAGGATTTTGCCCTGCTAAGTCAAGATTTGATTGGCTCATCAACCAATTAAACTCACCCACATCCAAGAAGTCTCATTCAACAAGGATTCAATATCATTTGGTTCTCATCATGAGTAACTTAAGTCATTTCCACCCTGACTCCAAATTAGGGTTTTGACTGAGACCCCAGTCCATGAGATTTTGATCCAAATGAAATATCTAAGGCCTCAATCCATCATGACATGTCTCCTTAATGGGTTAAGGTATGAGAAATCAAGTCTCAAGAGTTTTCTTGTAAAGGAAGCAAGGTTTGGTTCATGAAACTTCTCATAAGTGGAAATTTCCCCTCTTGTGCAAATTTGAAATGGTCATAACTTCCAAACCACACATCCAAATGGAGTGACTCAAAGCCCAAATGGAATCTCTTTTCAAGATCTTCAAAGTGTTAAATATGACTTTTCTCCAAAAATGCATGGTTTGTGAGTTAGGAGACTTAGAAGCTAAACTGCCCAAGGACTTAGAGAAATTTCAGCACTTTTGCCCTAGTTTTGGACACGACTTTAACTCCATTTTCCACTCAGTTACAAGCTTCAAATCAAAAATCTTTGGACATAAAAGTTGTTCCTTGTTCTTCAAGCTTTCCAAGCATGTGTAGAACTCCTCATTTGGATAAACCAATCTCAAGATATGTTGCTTCAAAGTTTGGTGTTTCAAATGGAAAAGTTTCATGACATAGAATTTTTCTAAGTTTCTTTTGGACAGCATGGTGTACACGAATTCATGACATTATTTCTCACAATTCCAAACTCCATCTCAAGTATCTATCCACATGAAACTTGTTCTATGAAATGCCTATTTTACAAATAACCAAAAATCTCACAAGTTGGATTAATGGTCACCAAGTTATTGTGCACCAAAGTGGCTATGTTGCATGACATTCTACACTTGGAAAAATTCAGATTTATTAACACTTTGCTACATTAATCTTTTCCACGATTTTTCACATGTTTTGGGCTCAATTTTAATTTGTCTCCAACATGGAATTTGCTCTATTATATGATCTTTTTCCAAGGAATCAAAAAGTATGTCATTTGGTCCATTGGATGATTAATTATCGTGTGATAAAGTAGGGTCTATGGTATAGTTTCATGACACAAACCTTGTTCCACTTGAACCAAATTTAAACCAAAGCATAGACAAATCTCCGCAACAACCCCAAGCCACTCATCCTTGGCGTGTAATGCACTCCTTTTGTAAGCCCAAACATTACCAAAACAAGTTTATTAGTATGAGACACTTTAAGCATCCTATGAATTTCTTTCACCAAAAAGAAACAAGTCAAAATGTGTCCACTATGGCTGCTACCCTGCTCCTCTTTTCATGCTGAAACAATGCACCTCATGACAAAGACCCTCCCAACATGTCCTTGCAAAATCAGAACAACTATTTTTTTCAAATCTCACAAGTTTTAACGGTAGCTTTTTTCACCTCAGTAGCTGATGGGGAACATTTGAAAGCTGACCATACTCAAGCATAAATAGAGAGAACCCAGGCAGCTCTCAGGGGAGGATGACCAACAATAACAACCAACAAACCAACATTCTCTTATTCTTTCTCTCTTTGCAAAAACACCATGAACCTGTTCCCTCTTAGTGCAACCTAAACATTACCAGAAACCAACAACAACACAACACATCAAAAAAATCTCTCAAACAAATCTCTATCTCTCCTCTCTATATTCTTGCAAGAAAAACTCAAAGAAAACTTGCAAGAACTTTGCTCTATTCACTTCCCCTCGTGCCATCATAAACAAACCTTATAAATCTTCCATCAACACTCCTTTAAGCTGGTTCAGATCATCAAATAGGTTCTGTAGCGAACCCTTCATCATCATCCATTGTTCAAACTTTCACTCATATGTAAGCACGGGTTTGAAGTTGGAGCTCGTTCCCAATCATTCCAAGCACGCTGGTTATCTCTCCTAGCATCAATGAACATGAAGGGAGGGTCAGCTCACCTCTGCAAGTCCTCTTGAAGAGGCCTTGGACCTACTCCAAGAGGTAAGCTTTTTAAAAATCTAAAGCTTATGAGCATGTTGTGATACTGTTGTTCTTTAAGACTGGTATATATATATTATGGTGTTTGAGTTATGTAAGCCATTGCTTGCCTTTGATATCTTATGTGTTTGAAATTTCTGAACCTCTAAACTTTGTTATTATGTCACTAGTTTTGGTTTTCACGTGAATTGTGTGCTTAGTAAGAGGGCAAGTAAATGTCATAGTTAGACTCCTGGCTCTTTACTGAACGGTTTAGGTCTTTAGTTTGAAAGAAAAGATGGAGAAATGAGGTTGGAAATGATGGCTCAGGTAGAGAGTTCAACCATGGCGTGTTCTTTTTTTTCACGATAGGGTTTCTGGGTTTGTTCATGTATGCATGGAAGGGACGTTGTGTTGGGAGCATGTGATAGGCTGTGGCTTTTGTTTTGTCGCCTAGTAACTTAAGGGACTAGTGATCGATTGATCTATGTTACTAAGTAACTTCACGTTATGTTTTTATTTTTAAACCTGGCAATTTATTCCATTCGTTTGGTTTAAGTATTATTAGGGGTGGAATATGCATTGGATGTATAGCCACCCCAGTGGTAGAGAAGCCGTGCCTATAACCAAGGGGTCTGGGGTTCGAATCCCCCTCGCCCCAGACACCCTTTTGATTTTATTTCTTTTTTCTGTCTCCATGACAAACTGAGTTTGGGTCAGGCGAAATTGATTTTCGCACCCCCAGCAGCAGGCCCATTGCGCCTAGCCCACAACCACCACTCATTGAACAATTGCAAATACACCCCCTCTATTTATTTAGTGTTTTATTTATTTATTTTATTTCTTTGTTTTTCTTTTTTCAATTTTAATTAATAAAAATAATTTCTTTTATTTAAAAATACTAAATATTTTCATGAACTCTCTTTAGTTTTTAATTTAATTTTCCTTAGTTAGTTTTTTTTTTACTTTACATTAATTTCTAAATTCACAAAAAACATGTATAAACCATTTTCATTCAAGTCTAGAACCTCCTTTAAAATCACTTGAATCTTTGAGAGTTTTGTGAGAATTCTTGGTACATGAAAGGGTTATTTGAGAGGTCTCCTTGACTTTGGATAAGTTTATTCCATTAGGGCTTGTTTCTACCTATTTTGTTTTGTTGTTAAGTTTCATGACTTTTACATGTCTTTGATTCCAACTTTGGAGAATGCCTATAACTTGATGTTGTTCACATCTGATTGATGCTATTTTCTTTTAACTGTTTATCCTCTTATCAATTACAACTTAATTTCAATCCCCCTCCAACTCTTGTTCACAAGAAGTTGCCTTCCCCTCATTCCAAAGGGAGATCATCCTAAATTGACTCTTGAGTCACTAAATAACCACCCTACCTTATCCTTTTAGGTTTATCCTCATTTCTTGGCCTCGTGAGGGCCAATGAGATCGTAACTTAGTAATAGGTTAGAGTTTTGAACTCTATGTGATTCTCACCATCATGAGAACTCACTTTCCCCCTATAACTTAGATTTAGAGAGTTATCGTGAACTCTAAAATGAGCTTATACTCATTTCCCCTTGGAACTTTTGCCATAGTCAATGGTTCCTACTTTACCCTTAGATCGGTGAACTACGGATACTCTGATTCCACTCCCGTCAGGATACGTAGGCGCAAAGTGCGATACTTTGTCGAGTATACTTAGATACTAACCCCTAGGGTTTCAACGTTTAGCATAGCACCCTTAGCAAGCGAGTAAGACATAACAAATTAAAACAAGAGGTTCCCGTAGAGTACTACGAATGTTTAGGATGCTAATACTTTCCCTAGGCGTAACCAACCCCCGAACCTTAGATCTCCCCCCTTTAGGTTTTTCTCGATCTTGAACCTTTCCTTTGGATAAATCAAAGTCGGTGGTGAACTTCAAAGTTTTGCGATGCAAGTTAATTAATAGCTTGATATCCGATTCTCACCGCAACAGAAATGGCAACTTCACTGGGGAATTTTTTTTTTTTTTAGGGTTAAGCCCATCTTGTTTTGCTTGTTTTTATTTATGCTTGTTTGCAATATTTGTGTATATCTGTTTGATTGCCTATATATATGCTTTGCTTGAGATCTGTTGTTGACTTGGTTCTTGAGTGGTGAGATAAATCCTAACCCGGATTTGAGTGCACTTATGATAGGACGATGGTACATTCAAGGAGGCTTTGAGGGAGTCGATTCCTGAAAAATTTGACTTGAGACACCATCACTCAGTTGAGGCCCTCTTGAGATTCTAGTCATGTTGAACGAATCTATTCGCGAAAACGTGCTACTCTCGACCTAGGTGCCCTTGATATTGAGAACCGTAGTTACCAAACCCCCACTTAAGCCTTTTTAGGATGTAGTGCGGTGACCATGTTGGAGTCTATTTCTGAATTGGTTGTCATGCGATACTACACTCAGACGAGATTCTCTTGAGAATTTTATTGATTACCAAGTCATTTGGGAGGTCGATAAAATCCGAAAGATGGGTCGTCAACTCTGGGAACTTTTTTAGAACCCTATTTTGCAGATGAAAACCCATAGTACACACCTATTGGGATGGGTAGACCATGGCTCCATTCATGAGACCTATAAACCTAGGGCTTGTTTGCTTTATTGTATGTACATATGTGTTTGCCCATGTTTGTGCGTTGCATACATCTCATTGCATCCATTATTGGTTTCAAGGAATTCAGACATTCATTTCCTTTTCAAAAGATCAACAGAGCTTGGATCTTAAAAACAAAACTTCTTCAATTTTTCCAAAAGTTTTTTTCCGCAACTTGCCTTTGAGTTCCTTGAAGCCATTTGGCTTGCATTAGCATCCCATTTGCATCATGTCATAGCATGTGCATTTCTTCTCTGTCTTATCTCATGTCACCGTATTCCCTTCAGAATCGTCACATTGAATTCCCAACACAACTACAACACACGAGCCCAAACGCGACAAAGGATGTCTGAACAGTACTGTGAAATGGACATAGTCAACATTGAATTGAGTGAGCTCCGAGGAGGAATGGGGCAGAATCTGGAAGCAATTCAAGTTATGAGGGAAAATATGGATACACAAGCAATGGTGGTCTCCGAGATTATCACTACAACTGTAGGACCTCCCGTTACTACTATGAACCCCACTTTGGGCATGCCTTTTAACTTCATGCATGCTCCGGCCGTCACTTCTACTCAACAAGCTGTTCCTTTGGTTAATGAGGCTTTTCAAGCTATTCCTACCTTCGCTCTAGTAGCAGTGCAAGCTCAGGTGCACCCAGTTTTTCAGAACCCATATCCGATTTATGATTACGTTGATATGTCCGAAGAAGAAGATGATCAACATGAAAGGCTGAAGGAAAGTGTAGAGACAATTCAGAGGAAATTGAAAGCAATGGAAGGGAGCCATGTATTTAATACTAATGCTAAAGACATATGCTTAGTCTCAGGCTTGGTAATTCCACCCAAGTTCAAACTACCCAATTTTGACCTATACTCTGGTGCGACCTGTCCTAAGTCGCATTTGGTCATGTATTACCGGCGAATGGCTGCATTATGGATAATGACAAGTTGATGATCCACTGCTTCCAAGATAGTTTGAAAGGGACTACTGCAAAGTGGTATTTGACTTTGGACCAATCTAGGATCCAATGCTTTCAAGATGTATCTGATGCTTTTGTAAAGCATTACAAATATAACATGGACCTAGCGCCAGATCATAGACAACTACTGAGTATGTCACAGAGCAATACCGAGTCTTTTAAAGAGTATACATAAAGATGGAGAGAGCTGGCTTCACAGGTAGAGCCACCTTTATCTGAAAAAGAGTTAACTGATTGGTTTGTCGACACGGTGAGACCGGAATTCTACGAAAGGATGATCGGTAGCGTGTCTGCTAATTTTTCTGATATTGTGGCTATGGGGGTTAAAGTAGAGCATGGTCTGAGGAGTGGGAAAATGACCAAGAGAGATGGTAGTTCGAGTGACGATGCCAAGAAATCTTTCAAAAGGGAAGGAGATACCAATGTGGTGACGACAAACAAAAAGAAGAAAAATCAGTCCTGGAAATGTCAGCAGCAACAGCAGTGCTATGTTCAGCAACCTTATGTGGCCACCATCGCACCAACATTCAACAATCAAGCTTCTATTTATCAGCTGTTTCCTCTACCACCAGTGTATCAACGAGCGCCCAACGCTCCTGCTTATCCACAACGGACTCGAGCTTCTCGTCAGAATGTTCCAGGTAAAAGAAAGGGTGGAAGGCCTCTGATTCCTTCCATTCCTATGACGTATACAACACTGTATCCTATTTTGGTGCAACAAGGATTAATAACTACAAGGTCATCAGGCCCACCTCCTGATCCGCTTCCACCTTCTTACAACCCCAATGCTCATTGTGCATTCCATGAAGGTGCACCGGGCCATAATTTAGAAGGTTGTTTTGCTTTGAAGCATATTATGAAGGACTTAGTGGAGAGAAACATTTTGTCTTTCGATGGCTCCCAGCCTAATATCAAGAACAATCCTTACCCGCTCATGAGATAAGTAATGCTGCGGAGGATGTATTAAGACAAAGATGGATTAGGGGTCTGTGATTGAGCTCCTCTTTGATTTTTTGTATTTGATTCCCTAAAGCTGGCAATCTTTTGGTTGTTTCAGCAATTTTATTGTATTTCCTTTGTACTTTGAATTTGTATTTGCTTATAAGCTTTGTTGTACTTTCAAATTGGCAAGGTTAATGAAATGTTTGTGCATCTTTTGATTAAGTCCATTCGTTTCACTCATATACTTTTATCGCCATACAAAAAAATATAATAATATCTTCATCTTATTTCTTTCCATTTATCAAACTTATTGTTAAGCAAAGGTTGGGGAGGATGATGAAAACTTTATATTCATAATTGCTGTGGTATGTTGCCGATTAAACCTTGCCGATGATATAAAACATTGTTTCAATTCCTAAACACGGGAGAAATAAGGAAGATAATCTCTTGTTAACCCTTCGAGCATAAAAGTAGGAGTTTTCTTTCCTTACACAAAAAAAAACCCTTAAATCTCAACCTTGGGGCAGGGTAGTTCTCAGTTTAACTTGGTTATGCAATCAAATGCAAGCGCCTCATGTAAGGCGCCGGTCAGCTCTCTCAAATCAAGTGACTTCCTAGCTTTTGGAAACTTGAATGTATAGCTTGAGTTAACTGAGTATAGGATTGAAGTTCATCACGAAGATTGGGCGGGACAAATAAACTTTGAGCCTTTATCCTTTGTTTCATAAACCGTGAACCAGGCCGCGTTACAACCCTTAAAAGACCTAATTGAGGTAAGGTTGTTTTGAAAGCATACTACAACAAGGTTGATTAACCTGACTCCAAATAATCTTTGTTGTTTGCGTGTGTTGATCACTTTCTCTGTCATTCCGTAAATGACTAGATTCACTTTGTTTTTTATTTAATCATTCCACCGTGTGTGTTTCATCAATAAAACTTGATTTCAAAAGCTTACATGAATATCTCATTGAAATTGCCAATTTTTAATGAATAATACTTGTTTGTAAAAACAATTCAATATCAAAGAAATCCCAACAAATGCAGCCAGCTAGGGGATTCGACTTGTCATCTAGTCATGTTTAGCCTTGATGATCAATCATTCTAGATACCTTTATTGGGACCCATCTTTGGTTCTATCTCCAATGAGGTTATATCTCCTCCTAAAGTGCCAACCGGTCATACTTGAACCTGTTATTCCATCACTTTAGATGTATTTTCCCAGTGAAGACCGTCTTTCCGGTTCAACCTTCATTGCGGATCCTTTCTAGAATGTCATCTAGTCACGTTTGGACTTGATGATTAATCATTTTCGATACCTTTATTAGAGCCCATCTTTTGGTTCTACTTCCAATAAGGTTACTTTTCAGCTCATACTGGTTTTCCTCATAAAGCAAATCATTTCGTTATCTCAACCAACTCATGTGAGTACCTGAGTCTATTCTTGGCTTATTAACCTTGTTCCCATTTAAAGTCCAATTGTCCTTTTATCATCTGGCGCACAGAATTCGTCCCTGTCTTTTCTGGTTTTTCTTGAAGATCCCGTTTGAACTCTTCAGTATAAGAAAATCCCAGAAAATCTTTTAGCGACTGTCTATCCTTTTATTTCAACTGATCCCCAGTGGAGATCGCGTCTTCTTTCTGGTTTCATGCCCAGTAAGAGTGCGTCTTTTTACCCAGTGTCGTCTGGTCACATTTGAACCTGACGTCCATCTCCCTGGATTGTTCCCCAGTGGAGAATACCTTTTTGATTTCTATCCCCAGTGTTTCCTCAGGGTCTCCCCAGTGAGTCTCTTTTGTTGGTCAGCCTGCATCCCCAAGGAGTTTTCCTTGTGGATACTAACCTTATTTCTTCCCCGGTGAAGCTCATCTGTGGTTGTTTACTCCTTATCTTTTTTTGGTGTCCTGTTTTGTCTACATCTTTGCACTATCATGGCACCATATCATCATACTAGAAGTTCATGGCATATCAGCATTTGCATGTCTGTTGTTTGTCCTTAGCATTTGCATTCCATCTAAGGGCAAAATTTTCGGTTTGCTATATTTAAATACCTTTCACCTTGATGTCCCGAGGATCTCCTTTCCTCGTGTCATCCGGTAAAGCTATTTAAATAGGGGCAACTGTTGTACCCCAAATTTTACCCCTTAGATGTCATAACATCTTGCATTGACATATAGGCTCAATCATCTATGCATTTTTTTTAACTAACCCATATCTTGTAGTTTGTTTCCCTTATGTTTAAAATTAGGGTTTGCACAGAGAGATTCAAGGCCTCCTAAGGTATTCTCTGGCTCCATATGATAATCACAAAGATCCACCAGTAGTTTAGAACCAAGACCTCAAGACTTTGGGTCAAGTCAATCCAACAAAAGATCACTAGACCCAACTATGGAATTAGGGTTTAACCTGAGGAATCACTGAAGGATTTTGCCCTGCTAAGTCAAGATTTGATTGGCTCATCAACCAATTAAGCTCACCCACATCTAAGAAGTCTCATTCAACAAGGATTCAACATCATTTGGTTCTTATCATGAGTAACTTAAGTTATTTCCACCCTGACTCCAAATTAGGGTTTTGACTCAGACCCCAGTCCATGAGATTTTGATCCAAATGAAATATCTAAGGCCTCAATCCATCATGGCATGTCTCCTTAATGGGTTAAGGTATGAGAAATCAAGTCTCAAGAGTTTTCTTGCAAAGGAAGCAAGGTTTGGTTCATGAAACTTCTCATAAGTGGAAATTTCCCCTCTTGTGCAAATTTGAAATGATCATAACTTCCAAACCACACATCCAAATGGAGTGACTCAAAGCCCAAATGGAAGCTCTTTTCAAGATCTTCAAAGTGTTAAATATGACTTTTCTCTAAAAAATGCATGGTTTGTGAGTTATGAGACGTAGAAGCTAAACTGCCCAAGGACTTAGAGAAATTTCAGCACTTTTGCCCTAGTTTTGGACACGACTTTAACTCCATTTTCCACTCAGTTACAAGCTTCAAATAAAAAATCTTTGGACATGAAAGTTGTTCCTTGTTCTTCAAGCTTTCCAAGCATGCGTAGAACTCCTCATTTGGATAAACCAGTCTCAAGATATGTTGCTTCAAAGTTTGGTGTTTCAAATGGAAAAGTTTCATGACATAGAATTTTTCTAAGTTTCTTTTGGACAACATGGTGTACACGAATTCATGACATTATTTCTCACAATTTCAAACTCCATCTCAAGTAGCTATCCACATGAAACTTGTTCTATGAAATGCCTATTTTACAAAGAACCAAAAATCTCACAAGTTGGATTAATGGTCACCAAGATATTGTACACCAAAGTGGCTATGTTGCATGACATTCTACACTTGGAAAAATTCAGATTTATTAACACTTTGCTACATTAATATTTTATACAATTTTTCACATGTTTTGGGCTCAATTTCAATTTGTCTCCAACATGGAATTTGCTCTATTATATGATCTCTTTCCAAGGAATCAAAAAGTATGTCATTTGGTCCATTGGATGATTAATTATCGTGTGATAAAGTAGGGTCTATGGTATAGTTTCATGACACAAACCTTGTTCCACTTGAACCAAATTTAAACCAAAGCATAGACAAATCTCTGCAACAACCCCAAGTCACTCATCCTTGGCGTGTAATGCACTCCTTTTGTGAGCCCCAAACATTACCAAAACAAGTTTATTAGTATAAGACACTTTAAGCATCCTATGACTTTCTTTCACCAAAAAGAAACAAGTCAAAATGTGTCCACCAAGGCTGCTACCCTGCTCCTATTTTCATGCTGAAACAATGCACCTCATGACAAAGACCCTACCAATATGTCCTTGCAAAATCAGAACAACTCTTTTTTTCAAATCTCACAAGTTTTAACGGTAGCTTTTTTCACCTCAGTAGCTGATGGGGAACATTTGAAAGCTGACCATACTCAAGCATAAATAGAGAGAACCCGGGCAGCTCTCAGGGGAGGATGACCAACAATAACAACCAACAAACTAACACTCTCTTATTCTTTCTCTCTTTGCAAAAACACCATGAACCCGTTCCCTCTTAGTGCAACCTAAAGACTATCAGAAACCAACAACAACACAACACATCAAAAAAATCTCTCAAACAAATCTCTATCTCTCCTCTCTATATTCTTGCAAGAAAAACTCAAAGAAAACTTGCAAGAACTTTGCTCTGTTCACTTCCCCTCGTGCCATCATAAACAAACCTTATAAATCTTCCATCAACACTCCTTTAAGCTGGTTCAGATCATCAAATAGGTTCTGTAGCGAACCCTTCATCATCAGCCATTGTTCAAACTTTCACTCATATGTAAGCACGGGTTTGAAGTTGGAGCTCGTTCCCAATCATTCCAAGCGCACTGGTTATCTCTCCTAGCATCAATGAACATGAAGGGATGTTCAGCTCACCTCTGTAAGTCCTCTTGAAGAGGCCTTGGACCTACTCCAAGAGGTAAGATTTTTAAAAATCTAAAGCTCATGAGCATGTTGTGATACTGTTGTTCTTTAAGACTGGTATATATATATTATGGTGTTTGAGTTATGTAAGCCATTGCCTGCCTTTGATATCTTGTGTGTTTGAAATTTCTGAACCTCTAAACTTTGTTATTATGTCACTTGTTTTGGTTTTCACGTGAATTGTGTGCTTAGTAAGAGGGCAAGTAAATGTCATAGTTGGACTCATGGCTCTTTACTGAACGGTTTAGGTTTTTAGTTTGAAAGAAAAGATGGAGAAATGAGGTTGGAAATGATGGCTCAGGTAGAGAGTTCAACTATGGCGTGTTCTTTTTTTTCACGATAGGGTTTCTGGGTTTGTTCATGTATGCATGGGAGGGACGTTGTGTTGGGAGCATGTGATAGGCTGTGGCTTTTGTGTTGTCGCCTAGTAACTTAAGGGACTAGTGACCGATTGATCTATGTTACTAAGTAACTTCACGTTATGTTTTTACTTTTAAACCTGGTCTTTTATTCCATTCATTTGGTTTAAGTATTATTAGGGGTGGCATATACATTGGATGTATATAGCCACCCCAGTGGTAGAGAAGCCGTGCCTATAACCAAGGGGTCTGGGGTTCGAATCCCCCTCACCCCAGACACCCTTTTGGTTTTATTTCTTTTTTCTGTCTCCATGACAAACTGAGTTTGGGCCAGGCGAAATTGATTTTCGCACCCCCAGCAGCAGGCCCATTGCGCCTAGCCCACAACCACCACTCATTGAACAATTGCAAATACACCCCCTCTGTTTATTTAGTGTTTTATTTATTTTCTTAATTTCTTTCTTTTTCTTTTTTCAATTTTAATTAATAAAAATAATTTCTTTTATTTAAAAATACTAAATATTTTCATGTACTCTCTTTAGTGTTTAATTTAATTTTCCTTAGTTAGTTTTTTTTTTACTTTACATTAATTTCTAAATTCACAAAAAACATGTATTAACCATTTTCATTCAAGTCTAGAACCTCCTTTAAAATCACTTGAATCTTTGAGAGTTTTGTGAGAATTCTTGGTACATGAAAGGGTTATTCGAGAGGTCTCATTGACTTTGGATAAGTTTATTCCATTAGGGCTTGTTTCTACCTATTTTATTTTGTTGTTAAGTTTCATGACTTTTACATGTCTTTGATTCCAACTTTGGAGAATGCCTATACCTTGATGTTGTTCATATCTGATTGATGCTATTTTCTTTTAACTGTTTATCCTCTTATTAATTACAACTTAATTTCAATCCCCCTCCATTTCTTGTTCACAAGAAGTTGCCTTCCCCTAATTCCAAAGGAAGATCATCCTAAATTGACTCTTGAGTCACTAAATAACCACCCTACCTTATCCTTTTAGGTTTATCCTCATTTCTTGGCCTCATGAGGGCCAATGAGATCATAACTTAGTAATAGGTTAGAGTTTTGAACTCTATGTGATTCTCACCATCATGAGAACTCACTTTCCCCCTATAACTTAGATTTAGAGAGTTATCGTGAACTCTAAAATGAGCTTATACTCATTTCCCCTTGGAACTTTGGCCATAGTCAATGGTTCCTACTTCACCCTTAGGTCGGTGAACTACGGATACTCTGATTCCACTCCCGTCAGGATACGTAGGCGCAAAGTGCGATACTTTGTCGAGTATACTTAGATACTATCCCCTAGGGTTTCAACCTTTAGCATAGCAGCCTTAGCAAGCGAGTAAGACATAACAAATTAAAACAAGAGGTTCCCGTAGAGTACTACGGACGTTTAGGATGCTAATACCTTCCCTAGACGTAACCAACCCCCGAACCTTAGATCTCCCCCCTTTAAGTTTTTCTCGATCTTGAACCTTTCCTTTGGATAAATCAAAGTCGATGGTGAACTTCAAAGTTTTGCGATGCAATTTAATTAATAGCTTGATATCTAATTCTCACCGCAACACCAGGCCACCAAAATATTTTCTTCAAGTCTTGATACATCTTTGTAGCTCCTGGATGGATACTTAAGCTACTCCTATGACTTTCTTCTAGAGCCATTCTCTTCAAATTAGAATCATCAGGAATACAAATCCTATCACGGAACCTTAACACACCTTGCTCATCCACTATGAATTCGTTACTTTCTGTCTGTTCATTTCCAATCATCAAATCCACCAGTTTCAAATCCAACTTCTGACCCTCTCTGATACTATTAAGAAATTAATTATTGATCTTTAGCATTACCCAACATCACACTATACGGTGTCTGTTTGCAAACTAAACCCATATCTCTGAACTGCTCAATCAATTCCAACTCTTTAACCATCATAGCAGACATATGCAAGGTCAAGGTCTTTCGACTCAAAGCATCAGCCACGAAATTAGCTTTACCGGGATGTTAGTTCAAGCCGAAATCATAATCCTTTAAGAATTCTAACCATCTTCTTTGTCTCATATTCAACTCCTTCTGATCCAACAGATACCTCAAGCTATTATGATCACTATACACTTAAAATCTGGAACCATAAAGATAATGCCTCTAAATTTTCAATACGAATACCACTGTAGCTAACTCTAAATCATGAGTTAGATAATTCCTCTCACGGACCCTTAACTGTCGCGAAGCATAAGCCACAACATTACCATCCTGCATTAACACACCTCTTAAACCCATCAAAGAAACATCACAATACACCACAAACGGTTCATTTAGTTCGAGTAAAATCAAAACTGGAGCTGTAGTCAATCTCTTCTTCAGCTCAATGAAACTCTTCTCGCAGTGAACATCTCATGCAAATGCTTTACCTTTGCAAGTCAACTGAGTCAACGGAAGTGCCAACTTCGAAAAGCCTTCAATAAATCTACGGTAATAACCAGCCGAACCCAAAATGCTTCTAATCTCAGTTACCGACTTTAGAGCCTCCCACTGTAGAACTGCATCTACCTTGGATGGATCAACAGCAATACCATCACCTGAAATAACATGACCAAGAAAACTTACCTCTCTCAACCAGAATTCGCACTTAGATAACTTAGCATAGAGCTTCTTTTCTTTTAACACTTGCAGCACGGTCCGCAAATGCTCAGCATGTTCCTCTTCTGACTTAGAATAGATTAAAATGTCGTCAATAAAGACAACCATAAATTAATCCAAGTAAGCATGAAAAATTTGATTCATATACTCCATGGATACACCAGGTGCATTAGTAACTGCAAACGACATCACTACATACTCATAATGTCCATATCGGGTCCTAAAAGCTGTCTTCTGAATGTCTTCATCCTTTACTCGTATCTGATGATAACCCGACCTCAAGTCAATCTTGCTAAACACACAGGCACCTACTAAGTGATCCATCAAGTCATCTATTCTTGGAAGTGGATACCTGTTCTTAATCATCACTTTATTCAGCTGTCTGTAATCGATACATAACCTCATACTGCCATCCTTTTTCTTCACCAACAACACCGGAGCTCCCCAAGGCGATACACTTGGTCTCACAAATTTCTTTTCTAATAATTCTTCCAGTTGCTTCTTCAGCTCTGTTAATTCTGATGCCGACATCCTGTATGGTGCCATAGAAATAGGTCTGGTACCAAGGACAAGATCAATAGTAAACTCCACTTCTCTCTCTGGCGGTATATTAGCAATATCATCCGAAAACACTTCTGGAAGTTCACGCACTACTTGAAATTCATTAATCACCGACTCACTCTCCACTGACAAGGATGCAAACAATGCAAGCACTTGAGCTTCTTCTTCTAAGTGCTCTCTCAACTCTCTAGCGGATAGAAAACCATCTTCTTCCTCTTCCTCAGGAGCAAGAAATTGCACTGACTTGTTAAAACAGTTAATATGAACATGATTGAACTCGAACCAGATCATACCCAAGACCACATCAATATTTCCCAAGGGCAAGCAAATAAGATCCACACCAAAGTCCTTACCAAAGATTGATAGTGGACAATTCAAACAAACTAGGGAAGTGGTCAATGATCCCTTTGCAGGAGTTTCGACAACCATCTCTCCCTTCATAAGAGAAACAACAAGGCCTAACTTTATCACACAATCAGCAGCAATAAAAGAATGAGTAGCACCAGTATCAATAATAGCAATCAAAGGCGTATTATTAATGTAACATGTACCTCTGATCAGTCCGTTATCACTGAAAGTCTGAGTCCCTGTCAAAGCAAACACCTTTCCTCCAGTTGAAGCTTGCTTCGGCTTCTGGCAACGAGTACTAATATGGCCCTATTCTCCACAGTTGTAACAAGTCACCACCTTAACCTTGCAGTCAGCAATCAGATGTCCTGCTTGTCCACACTTAAAGCATTTCTTCACATCGCTCGTGCACTCATGAACACGATGACCTAGCTCACCACACCTGTAACACTTAAGAGGAGCAGGGGCACCTCCCCCACTTGGCTTCTTGCCATCAGTGTATTTTTGTTTACCTTTCTTAGCTGGAGCTACATAAGACTTCCCACGGTTCATCGGTTGTTTTCCCCTCCTCTCGGCCAGCCCTTTATAATGTAATGAGCCGATCGAGCCTTGATATCTTCCTCAAAGATCCTACAACAATCCACCAAATCTGGAAACCTTCGGATTCGCTGATAACCAATCGCCTGCTTGATCTCAGGTCTCAATCCATTCTCAAACTTGACACACTTTGAGAACTCAGCAGTTGCCGCACTGTAGTAAGGGTAAAACTTAGCCAGATCTGAGAATTTTGCAGCATACTCCATAACCGACATGTTATCCTACTTCAATTCCAGAAACTCAATCTCTTTCTTTCCTCGGACATCTTTAGGAAAATACCTCCTCAAGAACTCCCTACTGAACACAACAAGTGATTACCTCTCCTGTTGTTCCCAACAATTGACGAGTGGTAACCCACCAGTCATCAACTTCCTAAGCCAGCATATGAGTACCTAACCGAACCTTCTGTGCCTCTGAACATTCCATAACCCGGAAGATTCTCTCGATCTCCTTGAGCCAAGCCTGCACTCCATCCGGATCATATCTTCCCTTGAAGGTTGGCGGTCTATTCTTCCGAACCTCATCATTTTCACCATCATGAAGAGGTTTCTATATCGCCTGAGCAACAGCCTGCAAAGTAGCATCAATAGTAACATCGTTCCTTCCAGCCATTCTAAATCTGTTACTCATCAACAACAGAACACAATGGTTAAGGAAACGACATCGACAGTAATTAACTGTCACTCGACAACTTGGCCGGACAGACCGCCCTGCTCTGATACCACTATGTAACACCCTAAAACCCCCGAGTGAAATTATAATAAAATATCAGAGTAAAATAAAACATACGGCATTTAGGATGCTACTTACAAGCAAACACCTGCTCATACACACGACATGTAACACGTACAATTTAAAATTTATTAATTGTGAATAGTAAAATCATGTCTGAGGTTCATCTTTATTAAAGCAGCATAAAAGTTTCGTCACATTAGTAATAAAACATAACCAGTTTAAAGCAACTCTGATTAACATCGAAATTAAATAATTCCCAACAAAACAAATTCTCATAAAAGTGTTCCGACAACCCCAATGTTACATATCAGACCAGACACCGACACTGCAAGCAAAAATGGAAGACTCCATCTTCCACTCACATCATATCTCCTATTGTTGATTATCTGCACGTTACCCACGTAGAGGCAACATTCAAATAGAAGGGATGAGATTCTCAATCAACAAAAGCAATGCATAATATAAATATAAAAGCATGTAATCATTATACAATTCACCCAATCATCAAATCATCAACACGATTACAATTTCCACATAAGCAGACAATCATATAATAAAAAACACAACACAACACAATGCGACGCAATGAAACTCACAACTCGACTCAATGTATGTGGTACTAATTCGATCCCTTTTTCATGATCATAATTCTCGTCGGAATTTCCATATAAGTCGCCCACACCCCACATGGGCACACGACATATGTGGTCGCTCACACCCCACATGGGCACAAGAACACCTGTAATCGCTCACACCCCACATGGGCACACGATTAACTCAACAACAACGACAATACGATTCTATTTCAAAGAATCCAGATAAGGCGCTCACACCCCACATGGGCACACGACTTATCATACAACTTATGCAACATGATATGCATTCAACGACAACATACAACGACAACCAGTGCATATAACTATCATACAGCCAGTACATCACACCGCATTTATCCAATATGCAGCATATACCTGACAAAACATGCAACAACTGCAACCCACAGCTACAACACACATTCGCACAACCGAACTCAACATTTCAACGTTAAACACATCACAACATACACGGAAACAAAATTAATGCGTTGAATAGTTGGAATTATGGTATTGAAAATAACTTTAACAGAAAGTATACGAAACCATCTTTCCAACGATTTGAACGGCGACTGAAACGGACATACGGATCAAAAGATATGGATTTTTGAAGTTTTAGAAAATTATGTTCGTTCCAGTGGCAGTCAAATACTATTTTTGCTCGCCTGATGTTCGCCCAGTAAGACGCCAGTGAACTCACCTTCTCCCGGCAAAATCCACATTCGCCCGACGAAATTTCCCTTTCGCCCAAGGCTCGCCCGACGAAGCAGAAGCGAAATTTCTCCCCCCATACAAATTCTAGTAGCACCTATTTTCCACCTTTCACTCGCCTCTCATTTTTTCCCGGCGACCTCCAAGCGAGATCACTTCGACCGGCGGAACGGGTCCTTCGCCCGGCAAATTCCTGTGAACTGTAATTCTGCTATTGCGTTTTCTGCATAACTCAGACCCTAAACCCCTTATAATTTCAGTATCATACAGCCCGAAAATGCACATCAATCAAAAGGAAAATCATACTACAACAACAATACATCAATTATAATCACTTTCAACATAAAACCACAATCCAACCAATCAATTTGTACAGTTTACATATTATTAGAATCATCGATACGCAGAACCTCAATTTTGCACCGAAACAACCAACAAAGAAGAAATGCATAGATATGAACCTAATGATTTGCTTACTCTTATACATACATTATTTATCCCTTAAGTGGTCAAAGAACCCCACCCTTAACTTAGTGATGATTCTTCAAATGCTCTCTAAGCCCTAGCTCTGTTTCTCTCTTCCGTTCCACATTTCTCCAGAATACGATCGTTCACAAATGATTCTCCTCCCTTCCAATTTTCTTCTTTCCTAATATAACCCTTAGACCCCTAATATGCTCTTCCTTCCTTACCCTTACTAACCATCGTAAATGGACCACTTTGCCCTTACTATTTTTCTACTCATATTATCCACTTTTAAATTAATACAATAATTATAACTAATTATTTAAATCTACTAATTCCAACTAAATTATTTAAATAAAATAATTATCCAATTATTATTACTAAAATTCCAAATAATTGTTTTTAAATCTAAATAATCTAATTTAAATTATTTAAATTAAGAATAAGCCACAATACTCCTATAGTCCTACACTACCCAACACATGAACATACCAAAACACACCACATATCACGTAGATCACAAATACACGAGATTAAACACAATTAATCATCAATCAAACAAATTATAATTATTGGGGCGTTACACAGAGCCTTTGCCAACTCAAACTGACGTGCACGACTCCATGTCGAACACCTCTCTCAACCAAGCAGAAATCCTAACCCTCAAGAGACAGAATCCAATTGAGGCTCTTAAGAGACTGTAGAAGCTGTGCAGGTTGTCGACGGATTCCGGATCAGCTCATTCTTCTGACGCGTCACTGACTGATACTATCAATGATGCCATTAATCTTCTTGTCCAACAGTTGAAAGCCAACATCTTTGAAGCTGACCTTCTTGCTGCCATCGAAGAAGACGCCAACCTTGGAAGTGACATTCAGAAACTGTTAGTTGAAATCAACAAATAGCGGGCGTCTGATGTCTTGCTTAAATTTCTTTTTGAATGTGAATCCTTCTTTAATCAAGTGTGCAAAGACATTCATCTAAAGCGTTCAACTACCTCCAAACTTCAAGAAGTGAATTATGCCATTGCAATGGCTTGGGAAGCAAGTGATGCGTCTGAGAAGAATGTCGATCAACTTAAAGCCAAACTCTAAGAATACAATGATAAGATTACTTCAATTAATGAAAATATTGCTCAGCGTAGTGCTACAATCTTGGAACTCTCCAAAGAGATTGACAGCTTGGAGAAGGAAAAAACTGGACTGGCCTTGGGACAATCATTACCTACAAAGGAGATGATGATGCTGAAGCCACAAAAGAAGTCGTACATACTTAAGCTACGCTCAATCTGGGACTTGAGACCACCCCTATGGAAGAACTTCATGGCCGTCTCTGTGCTAGGCTCGACCTTTCCAAGACTAAACTGGAAGAATTCAAAGCACAATTTCCCGTTTAACTTGTATTTCTATTGATTTCCCTTGGTTTTCCCTTCACTATTTTGTAATTACTATGTCATTTTGGAAATTTAAATACCATTGTGGTAATTTTATTCCTTTTAGCAAATTATTTTTTGGTCAATTTGAATTTCTTGTAGCATAGGCCTATACTATTTAAGGTACTTACCATTTACTCTTAGAATTCGTTTGTACACCGCTAATTCTTCGATCTCGTAAGCGTTGTTTGAAAATACTTGAAGTATCCAAAATGGCCCCTCCTAATTTGGGGTCCACTTGCCTAGAGCTCTGTCTCTTTGATCCATGCGCAAAATAACTTTCCAAACGTAATCTCCACTTGAAAACAATTTGGCCTTAACTTTTTTATAATAAACTTTGTCAACTCGTTCCTTTTGTCGTATTAAAGTATCTAGCATTGCTAACCTTTTTTCCTCCAAATCAATCATTTCATCTAGCATCATGCCCTAATATTGGTCTAATGGAATTTCGTGTTGCCTTTGAATTCAGACTGATTGTAAATAAATTTCTACAAGCAAAACAACTTCATGGCCATAAGTCAATCAAAATGGCGTTGTGTTCGTTGCCTCCTTGGGAGATGTACGATAAACCCATAATTTATTCCAGTTCTTTGGCTTCTTCCCAACATGTTTCTTGATCAAGCTAATAATGGTTTTGTTAGCAGCCTCGACTTGCCCATTTTCCTGAGCATAATAGGGCGTTGAGGTTAAGAATTTAATCCCTATTTCTGATGCGAACTCTTGCATCTTTCGACCAGTAAACACTGATTGGTCTATCGTAATGGTCTCATGAATTCCAAACCCGTATATAATATTTCTTTCAATAAACTCAATTATGGTCTCTTGATCAACTTTCACCAAAGGGATTGCTTTAATCAACTTCGTAAAATAATCAATACCAACCAATATATACTTTTGGCTTTTAGAGGATGCAGGCTGAATTTCTCCAATAAGGTCTAAAGCCCATCCTCTAAACGGCTAAGGTTTCACTATTGCATGTAACTCACTTGCAGGAACGTGTTGTATGCTTGAGTGAACCTGACATTCTTGGCAACCTTTAGCAAACTCAACGCAATCCTTGTGGACCAATAGACACCCTGGAGGCAGAACAACCATTTTCTTTTGTGCCCCACTTGATGAGCACCACACGCTCCACTATGGGTGTTCGAAACGGCTAAGTATGCTTCTTCCTCACCAAGGAATTTGAGTAATACTCCTTCTGGGGTTTCCTTGAATAATTCATTGCCAATGATCACATAGTTCAAAGATATATATTTAAACTTTTGATCTGTTGACCCAACTGAATTCTTCAAGTAATCAACTATGGGTTTCCTCCAATCAGTACCAAGTAAATCTTCGACGATATAGATATCTAAGCCTCATTGCATGTACTCTTCCTCGTACATCGATCAATTCCTCTAGCTTCTCCTTGGGCACCTTATACCCTAAAGCGATATGTGTCAACTAGTTTGCTTCGTGGTTCTCAAGTCTAAGAATATGCTGGATATCCACGAAATCGAAACACTTGATTAGTCGGTTCACTATACCAAAATACATGATCAAGTTTTCCTTGATACATCTGTATTCCTTTGTTATTTTCTTCATGACTACCTCAAAATCTCCTTTTATCTCAACTCGCTTTGCTTTCAAATCTAACAAAATTTTGAGCCCAGCTATTAAAGCTTCGTACTCAGTCTCATTGTTTGTACAAGCGCCTTCAATTTTAAACTTGAACTTCATTGGTACTTGTTCTGGAGAAACAATTAAAACCCCAACACCAATTATGTTTTTATGGCTAGAACCATCAAAGTATAACTTCCAAGGTTCCTTTTCCAAATAATGTAAAGGTGTTTCGACCACCGCATGATCTGCGATGAAGTCTACAACTACCTGACCCTTCATGGCCCTCAAAGACACATACGCAAGAGAATATTCAATTAATGCAAGTTCCTGTTTTTTAATTCGACTATGCAAAAATTGGCTTAGACAACATATGCTTGATAATATCAAAATGGGAAGATACATAAACATCAATCGGCTTTATATAATACTTTAGATTCATACAAGAAAAGTACAAACATAGGTACATCTTTTCAATCAGACTATACCTAGTTTCTGCATCGTTTAAGACTAGACTGAGGTAATATATGGCTCTTTAGATGCCACTATCATCCTCTTGGGCTAACATACTCCCTATAGTCAAATCTGAGGCAGAAATGTACAGCCTCATACATTTATTCCTAATCGGAGGGGATACGATATGAGGATTTTCTAAGTATTCCTTGATCTCGTCAAACACCTTTTGATGCTCAGGTCGCCACAAAAAATCTTCCTTTTCAGGCGGAGTAGTGGTGAAAATGTTTGCACTTTTCCACTGAGGTTCGATATGAACCTTCTCAGAAAGTTGATCTTCCCTCAAAGAAAATGGAACTCTTTCTTTGTCGACTGAGGCTTCGTCTCTTTGATGGCTTTTGTTTTATTTTGATTTATTTTGATCCCTTTATTGTGGACCACAAAGCCAAGAAAATCTCTTGCCTGCACATAAAAAACACATTTAAGTGGGTTCATCTTTAGGCTATATTTTCTCCTTCGTTCGAATGAGTGTCTCGAGTGGTTGAGATGATCATCTCCTGATACAGATTTAATGACTATATCGTCAATGTATATTTGCATGAACGTTTCAATATAGCCATGAAAGATAGAGTTCATCACCCTCTGATAAGTTGCCCCAACATTCTTTAAGCCAAATGGCATCACTACCCACTCATAGGTGCCTAAAGCTCATGGGCATCAAAATGCCGTCTTCGGCACATCCTCATTTGCAATAAAAATTTGGTTATATCTAGAATAACCATCTAACATACTAAGGTATTTAAAACCCACTGTTGAGTCGACCAACATCTCAGTGATAGGCATTAGGTATTCGTCTTTTGGGGTTGCCGCGTTCAGATCTCTGAAATCGATGCAAACCCTTAACGTTCCATTTTTCTTTATGAATGGAATGATGTTAGCAAGCCATTCGGCGTACCTTGCAGTTCTAATCAACCTGCTACGCAGGAGTCTTTCTATCTCCTCTTTTATCTTAGACATTATTTATGGGGCGAAATGTCGTTCGTCATCAACTCTTTAGTTCCTCGTTATGACCCTTCAGAATTGGAGCACTTTAGTGTTGTGTGTGAGTGATTTGAACTATTTGATAGAGTCTATTTTCTATTTCCGTTTCCTTTTGCATGCTATCATACAATTCTTGAAGATTAAGATTCACATTTCTTTGAGTTGTCTTTCTCCATTTTGTTTTCATCTTCTTTCCTTTGATCTTTCATATTCCTATGTTTGGAAAAATTAGTACACCATGGGTAAAAATTCACAGAAGAGTGCTCAACAACAATAAAAGAACGTTCATCGTGGGTGGACTCTAAATATTTTTCCATAATTTATGCTTTTTCCAGAGATGATAATCTTGATTAATCCTTTCTTGAGCTGGGTCCATCTTCAGATTGGGGTGTCTTGACCCCCGGTGAAAATGACCGCATATGCACCGAATATGGAAATTGCACCATTCCCTTACGGTAGCGGCTCAGTCACAACTTCATCCTGTTAGTTATGCATTTATGAAGGTATTTAAGCATTGGTGTGAATACTTGAAGGGTAATCCTTCTCTAACCCTTTTCTTTCATCTCTTAAGAGTTCATCATGGCCAACCCGCATGTAAGAGGCTTAGTTTCTCTGGTGCCAACCATCCGGAGCTTTGGAGTTTTCTCAGAGGGCCTGCAACATTTTGAAGACCGATTCTTTCTTGTTACCCCTATCGGTCCAAAAGTTCATGCAACAGTCTGCAATATAGGAAATGGAGTGGATGACAAATGTGTTGGTTTGTTCCCTAAGTATTGGACCGAGCGCCACTTTCTCATGAGTAAATGAGTGTATGTGTACAAAGAAGAAGATCTTTTTTAGGAGCACTTATACAAGAAGAAGAAGCTGATGAGTCTTGTCAAAGAACTGGGTTATCTCGGGGGTGACATTCCCCAACATAAAGCCAACTGGAAATGTTTGAAATGCCTCATCGATACCCTTGCTGGTGGAGGCCCATTGCTAGAAAGAAGAATTATTTTTGGTAAGTTCTAAAAGTTATTGTTTATTTGCTTTCAATTTGCTTATTCATGAAATTTCCACTTTGGTAATGAGTGTTTTTTTCCTTTCTTTTTAATGATGTCATGCATATTCAATGACAGCTGAAGTAAAGCTCTATCTTTTAAGGTGGAGAATATAGGCGAGAGGAATTGTAGCAGGTCTTTCCGCTACTTCAGGGCCTTTCAAGAGTGATGCTGCTTTGAATGCTATTCCAAGGCCGCATAGTGTTTTGGGTCTTCCAACCCTTCCATTTTTGACGAATAAGGCTCACTCTCAAGCATATCTTTCGACAACTTAGAGGGAATTAGAGTCTCTAGGACTTGAGAATGCTTATCTTGCTCAACGTTTGACCGACTATACCACCGCTAGCCTTGAGGAGGTTTCACAGTCTTTTAAAAATGCCTTAAAGAAAGTGGAGCATTTTCACCATCCTTTGTATATCTCAATGGAGCAGGTTCTGTTAGCTCAAATGCACAAAGATGAGGAGGTGTCTCTTTGCTGGGGTAGCCCTACCGATTGTGTGTGTGTATGTGTACTGTATATAAAGTACCTTTGTAATAGAAAAAATATATGTGCATATTTTTGTGATGAAGTGTTCTTTTACCCGTATGATACATATTTTTGTGACTCTGAGTGTAGAGCTCTGGATTTTGTGTGAACTTATGAGTTATTTCCTTAAAGTTTGTTGGACGTCATTGGAGTCATTCCTGGCCAAAAGTCAGTTTCCCTTCCCCTGCCCAGGTGAAAACTCGATCCGAGGTAGGTGTGTGGTCAACCTATTGAGGCATCTAGAGTGGCTAGCTCCTAGGGGGTGGACCGTTATTTAATGTGGGGAATTGACTGTTGTAGTCGCACTCACGATAAATTTGTGACAACACCCCTAATTGTAGGGAATTGGTTTCTATAGTCACACGTGTGAGGCGTTTGTGACAGCACCCCTGAATTTCTTTATGCGTGCTTTGCGCTTTGGGAATTAATTATTGTAGTCACACGCACAGGGCATCACCTCTGACTATGGGGAATTGATGTCAATAGTCGCACAGACGAGGCTTTTACGACAACACCCTGGATTTCTTTGTGTCGGGCCTCAATCACGTTGCTTGTACCTGAGATTCGCTTTTTGTGTGCACAATAACAAAGAAATGAATATTTCATATTTTTTCATACTTCATTCATAATTGATAATTACTCCTATATATGAGGAGAGCGATGATACAAATATAACATTTAATACAAAAAGGAAAGAAAACATAACCAAGTGGGCTAGCCACTGCTTATTCTCCATGTTTGCTTTTTGTTTTCCTAGCAACTTTTTAGGGAACGGATCCCCATGCTTCTGAGCTGGTCGGTAAGCAAAGTTACATTGATCTCCATCGTCATGCCCTCACCTTGGTCTCGCTTAAGCGCTTGATAGATTCTCTTAGCTCCCTTGAGATCCACATTGAGGGTGACCAACTCCCCCTAAAGGTCATGGTATTTTAGTTTAAGATGCATTGATGCCCAAGGTGGCATCTGAGGGTCTCCCCAAAATGCAATTGTAGACACTCCTACAAGGAACGATGAGGAATTACAAAATTACTAATATCACCAGTTCAACAAACCATATGTACGAATGGTCATCCCATTGAAAGCCTGCAAGTATGAACCTTCAAACAACCATAAGCTTCCTCTTTCCACACTCATCTCCTCAAACAGCTCCGAAAACATGATATCGCAAAAGTTGTCGTCGTCTATCAGGATTCGGGAGACGTCAAACTGCCCAATTGTAGTAGCGATCACCTTAGGGAAAATTTTGTTATGGGTTTCTCTCACCTTCTCAATGTCCAAAAACCCTAACAATGACCGTTCTGGGGTTTTCATCGACGCACTTCCATCCTTTTTGTGGACGGTCAACATATATGCAGTTTTCCTCTTCATGGTTCCCCTGAGGGAAGGTTCACTCAGGGTGCTCCTCTTATGATAACGGCGATGTACGGGTGTTTCCCCTGGCTAGCTTCTTTGTCTTATCCACTGGTTCCAACACCGACAGTATTTGAGGGAGATTTAACTTTAGGTGATTCTTCCTTTTATTTTCCCCTTCACGTACTCAGCTATTCGGCCTCTCTTGATTAATTCTTAAATGGAATCCTTCAATATAAAATCGCAAAATTTCCTTTTTCCTTTGAATGATCCCGCTCAAAGCAGTTACTGACTACCTTTTACAACCGATAAAGTGTGTGACGAACCGTTGGTAGAAACCTGTCCATGATTCAATGCCCCATCTGGCAGACCATTCAACCATACCCTAGTCGGCCTGACCAGAGTTAAAGCAAATGTCTTGCATTTAGAGGCTTCGTCAGCACTGAAGTAATTCAGTCAATTGCTGACGAGTTGCACATGCTCATCCGGATCTCCCTTTCCATGGGTTTTGTTTCTTTGCTTTCCAAAATCCGTGAGCACAAAGGATGAATCTGCTAATTCTCCAATGGTTGATTCTCTGCCTAATTCGGGGGAAGAGCATGTCTGCCTCAATCTCCCTCGGGCTTTTGTGGAGGACTTTGGTGCTTCTTGCTCTTCCATTATTATTTTTTGAGTTAGTAGCTTCGTCCTTCTTCGTTGTGGTCGGCTCAAGGACAAAAATTTTAGTCCTCATTGATACAACTTTTTGAATGATGTTCCCTCGTGGAGGTGCATAGTGGAGGGCTTCAGTTGGTAACACATTTAAAATCAGTACTAGTTGTCCAAGTGAAGGGTTGAAACCAAGATTGGAGAGATGCTATATGTCATTTGATGGAACTAAGAAAGCCTTGACAAGAACATGTAGTCCATTCATTGGCTTGGATGGATGCCATTTGAAGCATAAATATGGTGGTATTCTTTTGATTGCTGTTGGAAGAGACCCCAATGACCAATACCTACCTATTAAATTTGTTGTGGTTGAGATGAAGACAAAGGATTCCTGGAGCTGGTTTATGAAGTTGTTAATTGAGGATATTGGAGATGGAAGGTGCGGCTTTATATCTGATCAATAAAAGGTAGTCTTAATGCATTGTTGGATTTCATTTTTTTACATGCATTACATTGTCCTAATGCTTTATTGTTTTCCTTGATTAGGGACTAATGCAGGTTTTTGAGGAAGAGTATCCAGCATATGAACATAGATTCTGTCTAAGGCATCAATATGCAAACTTCAAGAAGAGATTTGGAGGAGGGACCTTGTTCAGAGATCTAATGATGGCTGCTGCCAAAGCTACATACTTTGAAGCTCATGAGGCAAATATGCTAATGATTAAGGATGTCGGTTTGGAGGCCTATGAGTGGATAGAGGCAATTCCAAAAAAAAAATGGTGTAAGCATGCCTTTCCTATATTTTCTAAATGTGATGTTTTTATGAACAATTTGAGTGAGTCCTTTAATGCAACCATATTGTTGCAAAGAGACAAACCCATCATTACAATGTTTGAGTGGATTAGGAATTATTTAATGGGGAGGTTTGCTACTCTTAGGGAAAAGGTGGAGAGTTATAAGGGTAACATAATAGCCAAACCCTTAAGGAGATTAGATAGGGAAATAGAGAGGAGTGCTAGTTGGACAACTACATATGCTAGTAGGTTAACATTTCAAGTGACTCATGTGTTGTTCACTGACAGTTTTGTGGTAGATCTTGAAAAACATACTTGTTCTTGCAACTTTTGGAAGCTACAAAAAGACCTAGTCAAGTCACTCAAGATAGCCCAGCAGAAACAACTCAGGCAATTCCTACCCAAGCAAGTCAAACTACTGAAGCATAAAAAAAAGGGTAAGGGTTCCACTTTAATAATGTTGATCTTTTCAATGTGTAATACTTTGCTTAATATGTTAATCATGTTGATGTTTTCAAATACACAGGGGAGGCCTAAGGATTCAGCAAACAAGGTACCTAAGAAATCAAAGAATGATAGAAGTGCATCAAAGCCTGCTGTCAAAGATGGAAGTACATCAAAGCTTGCTGTCAAGGATGGAAGTGCATCAAAGGCTGCTGTCAAGGATGGTGTTACCTCAAAAGTTGTTGTCAAGGATGGAAGTAATTCAAAGTCTGCTGTTAAGGAAGGAAGTACTTCAAAGGCTGATGTTAAGGAAGGAAGTGCCTCAAAGGCATCTCTGAGAGAAGAGGCAACTGTGATGGAAGCAAGAGGGCTGAATGAGCATGTGGCAAGTTATGCAAATGAAGCTCCTCATCATACTAACAAGGAAGCAAGTGTGAAGAAGCAAAATGTGGCAAGTGATCAAGATGCCGTGCAGGAACCAACTAAGCAAAATGATACAAGTGAGCAAGAGTTTGTCAAGGATGCATGTGAGCAAATGGATCCAGATGAACCTGAGGGCATTGTCGTGGAAAACTCAACAACATTAGATAAGACTATTACTGCTATACTAACAGGTTCTGATGTCTTGAACATTCAACCACTGAGAGTTGACAAGTCACCTATCAAGACATCTCAGCCAAGGCCATGTGGTCCAAAAGTTTTCTTTGGGAGGCAACCAAAGGTGTGTAGGAACACTCCTTTCAAACCACCTGGAATAAGAACAACATTGTCTAGGCCAAGCAGCAGTGAACCACCAAAATTCAGGATACAGAGCAGGTACAAAACAAATGACAACGCTTTGCCTAAAAAAAGACAAAGTCAGAGGTTGAAGACATTAGACACTCAAGTCTAAGAGCATGCCAGGCCCATGGAAAGACCATGATGATCCTGTGGTTATACCTGAAACTGACTGCATCAATGCCAAGGGTCACACACAATGAAGTAGAGTCTGCTTTTATGTAACTGATGTTTATGAGCAACTGTTATCATGTTTTGTTCAAATTTATGAATTTAAATATGTGATGTAAAGTACCGATGAGGTCTTTAGGCCCAAAATACAATTCCTTATTCTGATGTAATGTACTGGTGACTTAATCAAATTACTATTCTGGTTTTGGTATACTACTGTTTTAGTATAATTGTCACTTTTATAGGTTACTTCAATATATGTCACTTAATTATGTGTCACTTAATTACAGGTCATTTGAATAGTACTCTTTTGGTATAATTGTCACTTTAATGGCAAAACAATACGAGACATCAGTACAAAACAACATTTCATATTGATCAAATGTTCATAACAAAACTACTATAGATATCATTAAGACAACATAACATGTTGAACAATTTTGCCAAACTAAACCATAACAGAACATTGTTACATTTTTAAGACTTGCTCAAAACAAGACAACATTACATCTCATTAAGACAACATTACATTCTCATTAAAACAACAACACATTTCATTCACTCAATTCAACAATTACACCTAATCACAAAATACATGTTGACCAATACTGAAATTATAACACAAATAGTCTTCAAATTTCCATAGAATTCCACTGCCTTGAGCTTCATCTTCAGCCTGTTGTTCTTCTTCATTGAATTTTCATAAAGATCCTTAAAGGTTTCCACCATTTGCATTTCTCTCTCATCCTTGCTCCATTCAACATCCACCCCTTGAACATCTTCCATCCCTCCTCCAATTTCATCATCACAAAGAAACATATTGCAAGTACCATCATTCTTCCAAAAAGGACATCTCCAAAACAATCTACCTTGATTCTTTCCCCTCTTGCATATGTAGGAAATCAAAGTTCCCTTGCATCCACACTTTTCCCCTTCACTGTTGGTAAAACTCTTAGAGTGATGTGAGACTACCTTCCTGAGCCTGGATGACGTAGACATGACGAAGAAGAAGGACAGTTATGAAGGAGACAAGATCAGAGAAGAAGAAGCTGAAGAGAAAACGCAAACAAAGATGAAGGAGAGATTATGGAGAATGGGGATATTAGGGATTAGATCGTGGATGAAGAGAGAGGAGAATAAATCTAACATAAAAACATTTCTGACGTGGCAATACAATAAAACACAGATGGCAACGAATGGTTACACATGTGGCACGCCACATCATCCTCCGTTAGTGAAAACTAACGGGAGGGACTAGAGTTAGAAACGGAAAACTTTTGGAGGACCAAACCTTGAAGGAAATATTTAGAGAGACCAAACTTAAATGTTGGGATATTTTAAGGGACCTTATACATATTTAACCCATATATATATATATATATATCAACATAAGTTTTTATTTATACCTGTGGTTTTTTACTATCGTTAAAAATTATAAGTAATTTCAGTGTCATTTATTAGACCTCAGGAGAGATTAATACAAAGTTTAAAATTAGAGAGCAGATGTCAGTGTGATTTTAATAGACTTTAAGGGAGAAAAGTGTAACTTCTCCTTTAAACAAACAAAATTTGTAATTTAATGGTTAAAATTTTGTACTTGTGTTGCTAAGCGTAATATCGAACTGTATTAAGACCAAATTTTAGTATTTTTATCTTTTAAGAACTCAAAGCTTAAAAAACTTAATAAAATAGACCAATGTGAAATTAAAAAAAAAAAAAAACAATTACCCTCTCAGGTTTGTCACATAAATTATTTTGATAACTAAGTTTAAAGATTGAATAAAACATGAGAATCCTCATAAATTAGGGGAAAATTTAAATTTGTTTACGGAAAATTTTCAAAACTCCACTATATGATGATATGCAAAATTCTTATTATCCCTATAATTTATATCATTTTTTATATGACGAATCTAACTTCTATAATAGGACTACTTATTTACTAAAAAAATCAAAATTAAAATCGGTTATTTAATATTGTCTATGAATTTTTCGAATTTTTAAAATTTTTAATGTTTGTTTATTTATTTATTAAATTTAAAAATTATTTAAAACTAATTTCAAAAAATATATACAATTATTTAAAGAATAATTTACAATTTAAATTTAATATTTATTTATCATATTATATCATTATTAAGTGTATAAATACATGAGATCGGATACTAAAATTTCTATAAAAAAAAAAGTACATGAGACAATAAAATATTGTCTATATCACTATCATATTCTATAGATCAAAGTAAGATGTCTTAGTTTGTTTTTCAACAATATTGGATGAATCTCATTAATTACTCAATTGAACCACTTGGTTTATTAAAACTGTTCTTAGTATTATTGTAATTTCACACCGTGACCCCAAACTCATAAACATACATATAACTTGAACATACAAATCACCAATTATTTTTCATAAAAGACAATACGAGACTAAATGATTCCTATAACTAAATTTTACATGCTTTATTATAAATTTAAAATGATAATAATAGTAATAATATGTTGGACCATAGAAGCCAATAATGATTTAGAAAAAGTCCTTGATTTTGGGATCAAGGACCCTAGAAGAAATCACATTATAAGCCTTTTGTGTAGGATGATAACTGTCCCAGAATACATAGTTAGAAGGGTTTGAACAAATGTTTGAGGTGTAACGGTTGCACAATATGCTTCCTTCTATGAATCCTGTTCCACAACATCCTCTATCCGATATTTCAAAACCTAAACAATTTACCAAATACAAAGAAAAACTGAATTAGACATAAGAAAATACACTAATCAAACTGAATGATTTTTTTTTTAAAAAAATCAATTTTTATTTTATTTTTGAAATTTTTGATTTTTTAATTTACGAAAAAATAATAATTTTTTAATTTACAAAAAAAAAATCAATTTTATTTTTATTTTCGCAAGTAGAAGATCTAATTATTAAAGTTTTGTCATATATGATTTTTTGACACCTCTGTACGGAGTCTATTGAATGCCATATCAACCAATTTATAGTTTGTGGTGAACACAAAGGTTTGCCCAATAAACCTTGACTTGAGATGTTTCATATATTTTTCATAAATTTGATGGAAAATAAATTTGGGTATTCATTAACTAAATTGCATTTCCATATATTTTTCTTTTTTTTTTTGGTTATAATGTAATCTACTCTAAGTTGGGATACTATTAGCTTGTAAAGGGTAGAGTACTTCTCCTCCCTATAATAATATTTTTATTGTAAAAATAATATAGAGACAGGAAGATCAACTTCCTCCACTTAATAACCAACCATGTAAACAATAAATTTTAGTGATTCAATAGTTTGGTATTAGAGAATAATTAGTTACTTAGATTAGAAAGTTGTTAGGAAGTTAGTTATGTAAGTTACAAGAGAATAACTAACTTCTACTATAGGCATGTTGTGCATAAATATGGAAGTCATAGGCTTCACTCGTGTAATGAGAAATAAACAATTCACAAGTTAAGCTCTCTCTCTCTCTCTCACATATGCCTCTTCACCATGAATACATGCTTCCACATCATGACAGTATTCCCATCAAACATGGTATGCCATTCTAATTGTCTTGGAAAAGCTCACAAATTATATGCACCATAATCCAAAACCAAGTACACTGCTTTGTTCGAAATTGGCCACACTAATTTATGAGGATCATCACTTACACCTTCAAGCAGTTGATACTCCTATTATATTACTTTTGTTGATACTTTTTCTAAGTGCACTCAAGTTGTTTCAAAGCTATGTGTCCACTCAGTTCAATGGTAAGATCAAGGCAATATAATCAGATTTTGGTTATGAATTCAGACCTTTCACAAAATTGCTTAATGAACAAGGTATTGTTCATAGACTGACATGCCCACACACTTCACATCAGAATGGAGTAGTAGAGAGAAAACACATACAGATTGTGGAGATGGGGCTCACCATGCTAGCACATGCATCCATGCCAATAAGCCTTTGGGATTACAACTATACTACAATAGTTTACCTGATTAACATGCTTCATACTAGTTCTTTTCCTGACAGAAACTCATCTTTTCAAGTTCTCTTCAACAAGCAACTCAAGTATGGTACAATTAAAACTTTTGGTTATGCCTATTATCCTCTACATGGGCATACAATAAAAACAAGCTTCAGTTCAGAAGTTCTCAATGCACATACCTGGGAGTTTCACTAACACACAAAGGGCATAAATGTCTCAACCTGGAAGACAAGATTTTCATCTCAAAATATGTCATTTTCAATGAAATAGTGTTTCCTTGCAAAACAAGTTATCTCAAATTGGATGGCCTCTCACACACTTAATCAGGTCAGTAACCCAAATCTTTAAACCTTATGTTGTTCCTACTTGAGTCTAACTCTAGTCCACACTTAAGTCAAGTAACACCTACTCATGTGTCTCCAACTATCCAAACACATACAAATCCTGCAGACACAAATATATCACATATAAACCACATTGTATTACTTGATGCACAAAACCAAAACTCAATATCTGGACAAACCCAACCATCACCTAAAGAGTTATTAAGTAGCTCATCTCATGTGTCAGATACTTGTCAATCTAACCCTAGTCACTTTGTTCCACTTGTCATATCTTAATCACCATCTATGTCATTGCACCTATTGGACAAAATCATACCACAACATCACATAACAGTCAGTCATCTTTTGGTACCAAAATGTCTGAGTCTTTTTTACCATCATTTCACACTCAAATCAATCAGGCCCCACTTATAGTTAATGATCATCCCATGCTAACTAGGTCTAAGACAGGGAAATATAAACCTAAAGCACTCAACGCTCTTTCAAAACCTACCACAACAAAACAAGCCTTGGCTCAACCTGAGTGGTTCCAAGCGATGAAAACTGAATATGAGTCATTTAAAAAGAATGGTACATTGGTCTTGTCAAATTTACCACCAGATAGGAAGCGAGTGTTTAAAGGTAAAGAGAATGCACATGGGAGTATCAACAAGTATGAAGCACGTCTTGTGGCTAAGAGCTTTCATCAACAAAATGGATTTGATTTCCATGAGACATTCTCTCCAGGCGTGAAACCTACCACTATCATAATTATACTCACATTAGCAATAAACTGCAAGTGGGAGGTACACCAAGTATATATTAACAATGCATTCCTAAATGGTGATCTTCAAAAGGAGGTTTACATGCAACAACCACCATGGTTCCCTAACACAGATGCCACCTTAGTTTGCCAACTGAAGAAAACTATATATGGGTTAAAGCAAAGGCCTCATGCATGGTATGAAAAGCTACAATAGGCTCTACTGTAGTTTGGTTTCATCTTAAATTATTGTGATCACTCTCTCTTTATCCACCATTATAACAATTTCATTATGTATGCATTAGTGTATGTATATGATATCTTACTCACAGGATCTTCATCATCTCTCGTTCATAAACTCGTTGACAAGCTCCATACGAAATTTGCACTTAAGAAGCTAGGCATTCCTCAATATTTTCTTGGATATGAGGTTCACTATCAGCCTAATTAAGTTATTATCCTCACAAAAACAAAATATATCAAGGACCTACTTGCTAAGGTTAATATGAAAGAAGCTAAAGATGTGATCACTCCCATGTTCAGCACATGTAAACCAAGTAAGCATGGTGATGACAAGCTTCTTGATCCCTTCCTTTATAGATCTACAATTGGTGTGTTATAATATGTCACATTAACTCTACCTGGCATTACTTTCAGTGTCAATAAAGCATGTCAATACATGCCCGACTATCTTGAATCTTATTGAAGTATGGTAAAACATATGTTACGATATCTCAATGGCATAAGTTTTCATGGCCTGCTTCTAGCTCCAGCTACATCTCAGCACAAACTCCCACTACAAGCATATAGTGAGTCTGGTTGGGCAAGTGATTCTGACGACAAATGCTCAACTATAGGATCGTGCATGTTTCTTGGTCCTAATCTTGTAACATGTAGTTCTAAGAAACAATCGTTAGTGGCTCCTTCTAGCACGGAGGCCAAATATCGAGCATTGGCACACAAAACCTCTGAAATCTTGTGGGTTGAGTCACTCCTGCAAGAGCTTTGCATCCGTTATCTTCCATAAAAAATTCTTTGCCATAATCTTAGTGTTGTCATACTATCACATAACTTGGTTCTTCATGCTAGAGCAAAACACATTGAGTTGGATATACATTCATTTTGTTAGAGAAAGGGTTATTGCTCACAAACTCCTTATCCAATATATTCTAACTCAAGCACATATTGTTGACATCCTTACAAAACAGTTGTCAACTAATCTCTTTGTTAACTTTAGATACAAACTCAAGATTATTTCCTTCAAACCATCATGCTTTTGAGAGGGAGTATTAGAGAATAGTTAGTTAGTTAGACTAGAAGGCTGTTAGGAAGTTAATTATGTAAGTTACAAGAGTATAACTAACTTATACTATATGCATGTTGTGTATAAATATGGAAGTCATACGCTTCATTCATGTAATGAGAAATAAACAATTCACAAGTTAAGCTTGATCTCTCTCTCTCATGCTTCTTCGGCATGAATACATGCTTCCATATCATGAGAGTTTTCTCATCAAACATTTGTTGATAGAATTTCTAGAGACCAACAGTTTTATGATCCAACTTAAAACTAATATATGTTAATTATTTTTAATAAAAGATTTTTATTTATTTTTATTTTAAAACTAATAATTTTTTTGGAATAATTTATCCGTTCAAAAGAACATTAAGTGTGACTTAAATGAAGTGCCATTAAATATATAGATGTCATTTTAAAAGTTATTTGTAATCAAATTTTACTGTAAAATAGGACAACAATAATACATAAAGACTATTATATGAGTAGACTGATGAGCATACCTTATTGATCATGGATATGAGATATCAAGTCTTCACATAACTATAAATATTATGAGTAATATTTATACAAGATGTACCCCCCACAAGAATACTACATAGTGTATTATGTAGTTGTCTTAAATTATTAGCATATTGATATTGGTGTATGTGAACCTTTGACCTGAAACCACTATGTTTCTTATATGAGGAGTTCATTACTTTAGTGTTGTCAAATGTTTTATATAACAAGACGTTTATAAATATAGTTAATTTGGTACTCAATGAATCATGTGGAGAGACATGAGTGACTTAGATTTGTTCCTCAAACATATGCGAGAGTAATCTCTATGAGTCCCTTAATTGAGAATGATTGTAACATGTACGACCTTGCTTAAATAAATTAATATGAGATATTGAGCTTATTTATTGTTAATAAGTAGGGGTGCTCATATATGTGGATCGACTAACGAACATAACTACCCAAAATGAATCAGCCCACTAATTATCCGAAATCGTTCATTTACGGGTATATTCGATTCAAACGCAATAATTTGCATAGCTTTGGTTCAATTATTAGGTTTGAGTTTTTAAGTCCGTTGGTATGACATTAGTGATTTATTTTTATTTTTATTTTTAAATGAAAAAACAAAAATAGTAAATGACTATTAACAACTATTTTATCTTAATTTTTCATGCACCACCAATAGTGTTATTAGACCGATATTTGACCAATAAATTTATGTAATTTTAAAACTATGTTATATTGCTTGTTTGCTTTTATATGATTTTAAATTCATAGATTTTATGGAAATGATGAGTTTTATAAATTTGCTACTATTTTTAAGAGTTATGACATATAGATAGATTTATTAGACTATATTTTATGTTTCATTCAATTTAAGTGTTTGAAAGTGTGCTTTATATTATATGATATAAACACAAATTGGGAACTCAACCTAATTCAACCTGTAAATGATTAGATTGTTTTTGGTCAATTTTGACAATAGAATTATGAGTTGGATGATGAACCAAATCCATAGAAATATGAAAAGGTTGAGGATGGTTAATGGATCAAATCTGCTCCAACTATATATATATATATATATATATATATATATATATATATATATATATATATATATATTACTAAATACTAGGATATCAAGAAATGTAATATTGAAATAAAAAAGGGTGACACAAATTATTTCTTATGTGCATTATAAATATAAGGGAAAAATAATAATTATACACGTGATCATCTATAACTATATATAAAGGGGACACTATTTTTTGGACTGGCCTATTTTTTAGACTAATTTACCCTTTAACTCCTTCTTTTATCTATAATGTATTTGTTAAGTACTATAAAACTCAATCCTATTAACTTCCACAAAAATAACTATAGGTAACTTCCCCCATGCCATTTTTTTTTTATTTAAATGAGTTTTTGTAAATTTGATGACAACATTTACAAGTTTTCTTTCTCTTCTATTAAAAACTATTTCTCTCTTTTTATTTATCTCATCATCATTTTTAATATATTGTTGTTTTAGATGTTTTTGGAGACAAAGACTCGCTTGGATGAACATGAAATGTGATTAATAGAAAAATTCACTTGCACAAACATCTATACCCATATATCTATACCTATATATAAAGATGATAGATTAAAATAGACTGACCTTTTTTTCTTCCTTCCTTTAAGAATTTTAAAAACTGAAACATATACATAAATTTACTCATGGCAAATGATATATTTATTTAGTTTATTTTTATTCTATTTCTTTATTTTTTATTTATATATGTACTGAAGTTTCGTAGCCTTTATGATTATTTTGCTAATTTTTATATATTGTTTTCTTTTAGGTAGATATCATTCATTCATTAATTAAACAAAATGAATTACAGTTTTTTTTTCATTTAAGATGTGTAATGCTAAGAGGATTTCTCCAACGTGGAGGCATGTATATGGTTCCCCTTTGTGCTTCATAATACTAATTGCTCTGAATTGATGATAATAGATTATGGTTCAACTATTTAACTTATATATGCATTGAAATATAGATCTTCAGTGAAAGAGATCACAAAGGATGTCATATTTTGTATGTACAAAAAACATCAGTTATTAATATGACTATGGTTTTAAACATTCTTCATTTAAAAATTTTATATCATTTTTTTTAAGTTGCTAATGAAGTACTACAAAATAATTTTCAATACCGCTATAATATTCTTATTTTGAAAGAGAGATTTATAATTTCTTAAATGTCTGCGTTAAAAAAAAAAACAAACAAATGGACACCGACATGAATATCACAATTTATATAAAAAAAATATCTGTTTATATTTCGACGCCTGCGTGTATATATAAAAAGCGGACAAACGGGCACGGGAGTGCCCGTTTGAACGCTAGTTATCATAAAAATATTAAGTCATATCATCTATCATTTTTTTCAATAGGTAGCAGTAATATATTACTAGATATCGTTCTCTTTTTATAAATAAATAATCGCACACATAAGAAGAAATAAAAGAGAGATTAAATAAATAAATAAAATTGAGCATTTTTTAATACACCGCCCAAGTTTTTTAGGCACTACGTGAAATTTCTTTTTTGCCCCCTGTTTTCGGATGTGCACATCCGGACGCACCAATTTTTTAAAAAACGCTGATATGTGTTCCGGATATGCATATCCGGAAACATTTCTGATGTGCACTTCCGGAAGGATTTCTTATTAATTCGCGTCAGACCTTCTTCCTCCCCTCATTCTTCACTTTTTCATTTCCAAACTCTCTCAAACTCTCAAATTTTCAATCACCACAAATCTCAATTTTTTCCACTCGCGTTCGGCGCAGAGCAACATCTACAACGATCAAGAGACTCCAAATCCTCCGTATCTCATTTTAATCGGTAAGTTTTCAAATTTTAGAGTTTCGGAGTTATTTTCGAGTAATCGATTTAGAGTAGACATTTAGGTGTAGAAATTGTTAGGTTGTATGAATAACATAGGTTAGAGACAATGTAGGTCTTGTTTTCTGCTTCAAACGGACGATCAGGGCATTAAAATGCCCTTCTGCATGGTCCAGTAGCCATGGCTGCCACTTTTAAACTTCAAAATATGTACCGGATGTGCAGATCCGGAAAGATAGTAACGTTTAGTATTCTTAGTGTTTCCGGATGTGCATATCCGAAAATACCCAACGTTAAAAATTCTGTGCCCTTCCGAATGTGCACATCCGGAAGACATCCAACGTCAAATATTTTGCATATTTCTGGATGTGCACATCCGGAAGACACTTGGTTTTTTTTTTAGTTTGTTTGTTTGTTTTTTTAATTATTTTTAAAAATTCTAATTTATTTATTATGCTTTGCAGATTAGATGGCTGGCAGAGACGATCGTATCATACATGGACGGACAGCGCAACACACATCTGTGCGACGTGAGCGGATGCAGTCCACAGCCGAGGCTTCCGGCGCAGAGGGAGTTGGGGTAGCCCCTAGAGCTGAGGGACATCCTACACCACAGCCATCCACATCACAGGTTCAGGCCACTTCCACATCTCAGGTACAGACCACTCCCCCTTCAGCCGCCGATTTTACATCTCGGAGGCGTCGTGTTTCTACTGGTAGTTCATCAGGGTCCCAGCCCGCACGCAGGCGTCGTCGGGAGACTCTAGCTCCATCAACTGCTCCTACTCGTTCCCGTGTTCATGTTCCTGTTCCAGAGGGTGATCACCCAGCACATGAGGGTGTTGACGCCGATGACGATTTCGATGAGCTGGGCGGTTACCCCGGGGGACCGTCTGATATGTCCCTACTCGTGGGGTACTCTGAGCATACTGCCAGATATGTCTGGCTAGGAGAGGTTACCTTTCTCGGTTTATTTATAGAATTGTTTACGTTGAAAATATTTTCATTTTTAACATTGTTTTATTTGGAAATTTTCAGGAGAAGGATTCCCAGAAGTTCTATAACCATGGGGGCAAGGTTATAGACATGCTTGAGATGCTGCCAGGGGATCAGTGGTTCACGTCTGCACTTGCTACCTCTGGTCTTGGAGGCCTGTCTAGGATTGGGTATCCCCAGATCATGTACGGTATGCTGATGGCCTTTGTTGAGAGATGGCACCCTGAGACATCCTCATTCTATCTACCGTACGGTGAGATCACGATCACACTCGACTACATCTCGTGCCTTTTACATCTACCGATCACGGGTACCCTTCTCCGTCACGGTAGGATGTTGAAGGTGGACGCGATGGAGATGCTGATTGCAGAGCTTGGGGCTAGCCCGAATGAGGCACTTGCGGAGGTGACCCAGTTGAGGGGCGCACATGTCCGGTTCTCCTTTCTGATACGCAGATTTGGTTAGGAGCTTGACGAGGCAGGACAGGCAGAAGAGGATGCAGCTGAGGTGGAGATCCACAGGCAGCGTGCCCTGAGATGCTACTACTTGTTTTTGCTCGGCACGCAGGTGTTTGTGGACACCAGTGCATATTATGTTGATGTCGTCTACCTCAGGTACCTTTTGGATCAGACAGAGATCCATAGGTACAACTAGGGGGCGGCAGCGCTGGCATACACCTATGCTAGGCTCTCCGATGGTTGCCTCTGGGCATCCAAGACTGTGGCAGGCAGTTGTACGCTATACGTGGTAACAGTCTAATATTCTAAGTGATTTTTTCATTTCTTTTCTTTCTATATTCATTATAATGTTTGACACCCATGTTATGTTTTCCATTTCAGGCGTGGATTTTACAGCACTTTCCCAACATTACTGGTTGGGGGAGTGTCGACGGGTACACTGAGGATATGCCACGTGCTGCTGCATTTCTCCTGCTCAGAGGGAACCAGGTGCCCGACCCCTACAGAGTGTATCTTGATCGGATGGCTGCTGAGGGCGTTTTGTATCACCCCTATGTCGATCACCGTGTGACGCGTCCGTTCGATGAGGTTTCACTGTTCTCAGGATGGTTGGCATACAGTTCGACCATTACTGCTCAATACCTGCCGGGGCGCGTCTTGCGTCAGTTTGGTTACACGCGGACGATCCGCAGGATGCCTCATGAGTCTGCTCCTCTAGGCTTGACCCGCAGGCAGATAGATGAGATATATGCTGACTTCCAGTCCCACTTGGTACCGAAAGAGGCTCGGTCGACCAGAGCGGAGAGAGACTGGAGCGTTGCTGCCGGGTACATCGTGTGGTTCTACACCGTCTCACACCCATGCATGGTGCCCACTGCTGAGGGATCGCTACCCAGACCTGCTCATCAGGAGATATTAGAGGAGCGGCAGTCTCAGCTGGACCACACTCAGGATGTCCTACCTCGCTGTCGTCAGATAGAGCAGATAGCGCGGCAGGCCATTGCGGACGGTCACCTCCCTGAGGGCTCCGGTTCCAGACTTGCCGTGGATAGGATTATTGAGATTGCTCGGGGGACACTTCAGTACCGCAGACATCGAGCCAGGATTGCGGGTAGGGGCAGAGGAGTTGGGGAGCCAGGAGAGATCCTTCGCCATACGCAGTAGTTTTTTGTTTGATGTATTCTATTTATATTACATGTATGTACTGTATTTTGACAGAGGTTTATTATGTATATATATCATTTTATTTTATATATGGATGTTGTCGAATGTATATTAAGTTGCGACGATATATTAACATATGCGACCAACCAACAAAATCGATTTTTAAAAAAAAAATAAAGTTCTGCTGGTTTCCGGATCTGCAGATCCGGAATGTTTCCGGATGTGCACTTCCGGAACGCATCAGCGTTTTTAAAAAATTGGTGCGTCCGGATGTGCACATCCGAAATCAAGGGACAAAACCGGAAATTCAAGTAGTGCCTAAAAAACATAGGTGGTGTGATAAGAAATTCTCATAAAATTTATGTACGATCCGATGGTGCATTCACGTATTCTCATTCACGTATTCTCAAAATCCTAATTGCACAGCTTATGTTCACTCTAAGACATCGTTTGTCCACAACTAGCATTTAATATAAAAGACTCCCTCGTTGTAGATTTTGTTTGTGTAGACCGAATAGATGCGTTGTCGTTTGTGTTACTTCCGCGATCAATCTATTTCTACGATTAAAGATTTACACCTGTGATCAATTCTGGACTCGTGACAATTTATAAGGATTTATCGTAAGAATTTTTTTTTTTTTAAATTTATATACTCTATTTATTTTGAATATTGGTGATTGTCTTTCAGAGTTGATATGAATATTTGGTGGCTAGGGAAGTACCATGGAAATTAATGTGTGAAATTAATGTGTGATAAGGAGGTCATGTGTTGAATGAACTCCTTCTCTAACAACTATAAAACATAAATATTATATAAAAACCATAAAATTAAATATAGAATGACGGTCTAATTACCATATTTAGCAGGGTTTTGAACCACATCCATTAATGGGTTGTAAATATCAAGATAAACAAACTTAGCATCCTGAAATTTATTTCTGAATGCATCCATTTGAGATACTAGTTTGGAATTGAAGAGTCTTGCTGCTTGGTTTTCAAAATCTGAACATGCTCTCTCTATTCCTCCTTCAATCGTTCTCTGTGAGGGCACACACCCTATACTTGGCATACCAACTACTCCAATCCTTCTAGCTCCTGAATCATAAAGTTCCTGCATTATTTGAATTTCTTAAACTTTAGTTTATAGAAATACTAATAATTAATGATATTGTTTTGTTTGTATAGCATAACATACCTTTAAGAAATTTGAGGCATGTGAAGCTAATAAATCAGTGTATGATGGAATATCATAGTGTGCTTGTCTTAATGGTGTTGGAGCATAAGTGTTTGCAATGTCATTACTTCCCATGCAAATAATATATACACTCTTTGATATCATCATTTCCATTCTCTCTTCTCCAATTGCTTCTTTTATCTTATTTTTGTATTCCTTGAACATTTTCATTTGATCTGATAACGATATCACAGACTTAACATAACCAAAAAATAATTTATAGTTAGTTTAAGTTTAACATACTCAAAAATACTCAAAAAATGAAAATAAGCATGCAATTAAATACTCTAAAATTCAATATTAGACATAGTTATTAATTTACCGCTAATTTTGAAGTTAGAGGATCATATCCAGTATTAGAATAATAATTTATATTTTATTTTATATTCACAAACTTAGTCATTAAGTTTGTTAGAGGGTATTTTAGTATTTTATTGTTGCTTTTGGTAACCCTAATTTTAGCTTATAAATAGGGTAGTTGTCATTCCAATCATTTGTATCTTTTTATCCTTTTGTAGCCGTCATTCAATATAATATATTCTCTTCTTCATCTTCATTATTTTCACCTTGTATACCAACAATTGGTATCTAGAGCTTCGGTTCGGATCATTGGGAAACACGGGAAACACGAGTGAAACGTGAGGTTTTCTTTGTGTGATTGATTTTGGTTCGTGATTCTTGTTGAATCTTGAACAAAATCTGATCAGAATCACATTTTTTGTGATTTTGTGGGTTGGGAAACACTGTGTGCGGTGAAGTTCTGAGTGTACTGTACAAGGTTGAAGGTTGAAGATGATGAACGGCGGCGGCGGAATGAACACCAAGCTCCCAGTATTTGATGGCAAAAACTGGAATCGTTGGATGATTCAAATGCGAGTATTGTTCGGTGCTCAAGATGTTCTAGATCTTGTCACCGAAGGTTATGTTCCGGTAGCAGCAGATGCGACGGAGGAACAGAAGAACGCGCAGAAGGATACAAGGAAGAAAGATCAGAAAGCATTGTTCTACATCCATCAGTGTGTGGATGCGAATGTGTTTGAGAAGATTGCAGATTCAACGACAGCAAAGGCGGCGTGGGACACACTGGTCAGATGTTACGGTGGTGACGCATCAGTGAAGAATGTGAAGCTTCAGTCTCTACGTAAGCAGTATGAGAATCAGAACATGAAGAACAATGAGAAAGTTTCTGAGTACATCTCTAGAGTGATTGTGATCACTAATGAGATGAAGGCGTGTGGAGAAACTCTTTCTGAACAAGTAATCATTGAGAAGGTATTGAGATCCCTTACTCCTCAGTTTGATTACATTGTGGTAGCAATAGAACATTCTAAAGATCTGAGCACCATGAGAATTGAAGAGCTGCAAAGCAGTCTAGAAGCGCAAGAGTTGCGTCTGACTGAGAGAACTTCTGAAAGGGAAGTAGAGCAGCAGGCTCTGAAAGCAGTTTCTGATAGGAAGCATCAGAAGCAGTCAGAAGCTAGGAGAAGATCTGATGGTGGTCAGAAGTCAGAAACCTCAACTTCTGATAGGCAAAAGAATGCTCAGAAGGGAAAAGAGAAGTATGACAAGAAGAAGATCCAATGTTACTGTTGCAAGAAGTTTGGTCACTTTGCTAGAGATTGTTGGTCAAACAAGGAAAGGAAGTCAGAAGAAGCAAATATAGCCAGAAGTTCTGATGATGAATTTGTGCTATTGATGGCTTCTGAATCTGATGATACGAATTTGACAGACTGGTGGTATATGGACACTGGCTGCTCAAATCATCTTACTGGAAATAAGAAATGGCTGGTTGATTTTGACTCTGAAAAGAAGACAAAGATCAGATGTGCTGATGACAAATATCTTAACGCTGAAGGTATGGGAAATGTCAGAGTTGTTCTGAACAATGGGAAAACAGCATTGATTCAGAATGTGTGGTATGTACCTGGCATCAAAAGCAATCTGATGAGCGTGGGACAATTAATTGAGAAAGGTTTTCAGTTACCATGAAGGACAATCTTCTGAAGTTGTATGACTGTAATCAGAAGCTGATTATGGAGTCAGAACAAGGAAGGAATAGAACATTCAAGGTGAATTTCAGAACTTCTGATTCTGAATGTCTTAGTGCAACAAGTGTTGTGAAAGAAAGTGAGCTGTGGCACAGAAGATTTGGTCATTTGAATTTCAGAAGCTTAGAACATCTGAATTCGAAGAAGCTGGTACATGGAATTCCTACAATTAAGAAGCCTGAGAAATCATGCAGAGTGTGCATGGAAGGAAAGCAACCAAGATTGCCATTTGCATCAGAATTGCTCCAAGAGCAAAACATGCCTTGGGAGTAGTACATTCTGATGTGTGTGGTCCATTTCCAGTAGAATCGTTCGGAGGGAATAAATACTTTGTGTCATTTGTTGATGAATTCACAAGAATGATATGGGTATCCCTTATTAAGTTCAAACACGAGGTGTTTGGTGAATTCAAGAAGTTCCGAATGAAGGTTCAGAATCAGAGTGGTCAGACTCTGAAGATTCTCAGAACCGATGGTGGGGGTGAGTATAACTCCAAAGAGTTTCAGAAGTTCTGTGAGGAGAATGGAATTGAGCATGAGGTTACTGCTCCTTACACTCCTCAACACAATGGTCTTGCTGAAAGAAGAAATCGTACTCTGCTTGATATGGTGAGAAGCATGTTGAAGGAGAAGAAGCTTCCTCAGAACTTCTGGGGAGAAGCTGTTGCCACTGCAGCATATGTGCTAAACAGATGTCCAACGAAGAAGCTGAAGGAAATAGTTCCTATTCAGAAGTGGACGGGAGAAAAGCAAAGTGTTAGTCATCTGAAGGTTTTTGGTTCTGTTTGTTACAAACATGTTCCAGAAGCTAGAAGACGGAAGTTGGATGATAGAAGCAAAGTAATGTTACTGGTGGGGTACCACAGTATGGGTGCGTACAAGCTTTATTGTCCAGAAACTAATAAAGTTGAGTTCAGCAGAGATGTTATTGTGAAGGAATCAGAAGTTTGGAATTGGGATAAGTCTCAATCTGATCCTGGTGTTAGAACTTCTGAAGAAAGGTCAGAAATAAGAATTTCTGAAACTGATGGTGATTCTGACTCTGAAGAAGACTCAGAAGATGAAGGTGATTCTGATGATCCAGATTCTGATGATGATCAAGATTCTGGTGGTGATTCAGATTCTGGGAATATGCCAGACTCTGAAGGTGGTCAAGGTTCTGGAGGAAGTCCAACTTCTGAAGCAAGAACTTCTGAAGGAGAAACTTTTGAGGACAGAACTTCTGAGGTTCAAGCATCCGGAGAAAGTTCTGAACGAGGTCAGAAGCCACAGAGAATCAGAAACATTCCAAGAAGATTTGAAGAGTTTGACATGTTGCAAGACACTGAAGTAGATTCTGAGGGAGAGATTATTCAGTGTGCCATGTTAGTAGACTCTGAACCCGTGAGTACATAAGATGCTCTCAAGCAGAAGTTCTGGCTAAAGGCCATGAAAGAAGAACTTGAGGCCATAGAAAGAAACAAGACTTGGAAGCTGACAGAACTTCCAAAGGACAAGAAAACCATCAGCGTCAGATGGGTTTTCAAGCAGAAGGTAAAGCCAGATGGATTAATTGGCAAATACAAAGCGAGGTTGGTAGCAAGAGGATTTCTACAGAAACCTGGGCTGGATTATTCTGAAGTGTTTGCACCTGTAGCGAGACATGAAACAATCAGATTGGTGATTGGAATAGCTGCTAACAGGAATTGGCCTCTGATGCATTTAGATGTGAAATCTGCATTTCTGAACGGTCCATTAGAAGAAGAAGTTTATGTGTCACAACCTCCTGGATTTGTGAAAGAGAATCAGGAAGGGATGGTGTACAGATTACATAAAGCTTTGTATGGATTAAAGCAAGCGCCCAGAGCTTGGAATCAGAAGATCGATTCATTTTTCAAGAAGCTAGGGTTTCAGAAATGTGAGATGGAATACGGTGTTTATGTTCAGCATATTTCTAAAGGAAATATGATTCTGGTGTGTTTGTATATTGATGACATACTGTTGACCGGAAGTTCTGAACAAGAATTAGCGAAGTTCAAGAAGGTGCTGATGAATGAGTTTGAAATGACTGATCTCGGGAAAATGACATACTTTCTAGGGATGGAGTTCAGATATTCTGAGAAAGGTATCATTTTGCATCAGCTGAAGTATGAACGAGAACTTCTGAAGAGATTTAAGCTGCAGAATGGTAAGGCTGCTATCACACCTGCAGATACAAATCAGAAATTAGATTCTGATTCTGATGGTGAGGATGTGGATGCTACAACCTTCAAACAGTTGGTTGGTTCTCTGAGGTATTTGTGTAATACCAGACCTGATATTTGCTATGCAGTTGGAATGGTTAGTCGATTCATGAGTAAACCTAAGTGGTCCCATTACCAAGCTACTGTCAGGATTCTGAGGTATATCAAGGGAACTCTGAAGTATGGAGTGTTGTTCCCTTCTGGAAGAAAGATTGAATCAGAACTTCTGAGTTCTGGAAGGAAGATTGAATCAGAACTTCTGAGTTACTCAGATTCTGATTGGTGTGGAGACAGAGTTGATAGAAGAAGTACTTCTGGATACTTGTTCAAGTTTCTGGGAGGTCCTATTTCTTGGAGTTCTAAGAAGCAACCTGTTGTTGCGTTGTCAACCTGTGAAGCTGAATATATTGCAGGCGCTGTTACTGCATGTCAAGCTGTGTGGATTCTGAACTTGCTGGAAGATCTGAAGATCAAAGTTGACAAACCTCTGAAGCTGATGATTAATAACAAGTCTGTAATCAATCTTGCCAGAAACCCAGTGTTGCATGGGAGAAGCAAGCATATTGAGACCAAGTATCACTATCTGAGAAGTCAAGTTCAGAATGGAGTGTTAGAAGTTCTGCACTGCAGCACCCAGAAGCAGTTGGCAGATGTTCTGACGAAGGCTATCAAGACTGATCAATTCCTTCGCTTAAGGGATGGAATTGGAGTTGTTAGTTTTGATGAAATATAAATTAAGGGATGGTATTAGAATAATAATTTATATTTTATTTTATATTCACAAACTTAGTCATTAAGTTTGTTAGAGGGTATTTTAGTATTTTATTGTTGCTTTTGGTAACCCTAATTTTAGCTTATAAATAGGGTAGTTGTCATTCCAATCATTTGTATCTTTTTATCCTTTTGTAGCCGTCATTCAATATAATATATTCTCTTCTTCATCTTCATTATTTTCACCTTGTACACCAACATCCAGAACCACCAGAGGCAAAGCTTACACCTGTTAAGAGATCTTCAAGTTGCAAATTTGGATCAAGAGAAGCCGGTAAAAGCTTCTTGACTCCAAATTTTGATGCTGAACAAAAAATTAAGAATTTGTTAACAATCATAGCAAACAAAACATGTTTGTTGAACAAATCAACAAGTGTTATGTACCGATTATGTCGGAAAGGATTAAGCCATTGCTAAATCTTCCAGTTGGTTGATTTCCAGCACCAAAGTCTTTACCATAAGGTAGAAAGTTGCACTTGGTAAGAGTGTGGATGTAGTTGTTGTTACCTGTGTCAACTACAGAGTCACCAAACACAATGAGTGCTGGGACAGTTTCGTTGTTTGGTAGATTCAAAGCATAACCATAATGTAGTGAGATAAGGATTGTAGCAAGAGAGAAAAGAGGTGATTGTCGAAAATGAAGCTTTGGAAAGAGAAACTTCATGTTTTTTGTGGAATGATATGAAGAACTTGACTACAATGAGATTAAGGTATTTATAAACTTAAACCGAAATTTTTACTAATTAAGGATAAATTGTGATACCAAACTATAGTTAATAAACATAAGAGTTAAAAAAAGTTAATTAGTATATTGTACAAACAGTTTTAGTTTTTGTAAGAAAGAAATATGTTTAATATTTTTAAAATTTTTTTATTTTTGAATGATTTTTTGCAATTGTTTAAAATTATACAAAATAAATCAAATATAAATATTTTAAACGCTAAAAATTCAAGATAATAGTAATTGAAATTTGAGCATATTAATTTGTTCCGTTCGGGAATCAGGAATGGATGCAGTTGGAAACTGGTTATTTTGAAAGGTGGCTCTGATCTCCTTTAGGGTGGCACAGGGTGGACCTGCATAGTTAGCACTCTAACGGCCGCGTCAGTTTAAGATTCAAGATGAATGTAGTTAAAAGTGGAGATCAGATATTGTACCATACTCTTAGCATGTAACCTGATTTTATACATCGGGTCAAGTGGGCCTTTGGCCGACCCAGAACAGTTTCCCCAAGACTTTGTCGGGCACCGAATGAGCCAGGGAAGCCTTAAGTAATGTTGATCAGCCTCCAGGATGTGGTCTGATGTGAAATGGAATTGTAACGCTTAAAATCGATTGAAAAAGTAATGGAGAACGAGCGCATTAAAAGTGGTCTCATCATTGAAAAGCTTCATCACCCTCTTCTAACACGTGCAATGACGTGACTAGATAGAACATGGCGCAATTTACAGTGTACTTGAATTCACTCAAATTGGCGTGTACCCATGAGTGGAAAACTAGTTGTTGATCTTGTGACTTCTTTCTCTAGTTGGTCTGAACCTTTCGGTTGCTGCTGCTTATAAATAGGATGCATTAAGTATTTGTAAGTTTTCGCAACCCTTAGCATTCAAACTTACAGTTACTTTCTCAAAAAACGTCTTTGTTCCCGTTTTCCTTTAGAGTATCACTAGAAGCGATTTCATTGTTTTGCTTAAAGCTTTCACCCTTCTTCCTCTTCTCATGCTTTATCAATTTCACATAACCAGGTATTATCCTAACTTAAGCTTTTTATCTTCAGCATTTCCTGTCATCAAGTCAGGATGAGTGATAGTACGATTGACCTAGTGAGCAACTTTGAAGTTGAAACTTCATCTGCCTCTATAATGGAGACATCCCTTGATTATCATATCCCTTCTATTAATAATAATCACATATAACCAGAAATCATGCCACTATCTAACGGCTTTAACTCAGAAAGGGTATCCGGGAACTCCTTGGTGGAAAAAACATATTCATTCGGTTCATTAGGCGTTCCTTTTATGAAATGTTTGTAGAGGAATGAATTGTGTCAAGGTCCCTATGTCTCCTCGTATCTTATAAATAGGAAATACAAACCAATTTGTAAAGGAGATAACACACTAAGGATTATATTCACCATCGCCTAAAAACTTATGGTTGTGAGCCCAGTGATGCTGATGTAAAAGCCCATTTGGATCTTTGAGATCAACCAGATGCAGTGAAGTACGATTGGTGGACACAAAAATAGTAAAAAAATTCATTGATTATGGCTACTAAGGTTACTAAAGTGCGGCTGGAATTGTGGTCGGCGATCCCTTAGAATGGTTAGCTCTTCTAGTGGAGCCGGAAAAGATGATATGGAGTTATTTTAATGACTGCGTGATCCGTTTTATGAGTTTCAGTTCACAAGAATATGGCTTTTGTTGCCCTTTTTTTACTTTGAGGTAGCCGTCCTAAAATATTTTAAAGTTTCTCCTTCTCAACTTCATACGGGGTTGTGGGCGTACATGAGGGTATCTCAACTTTGTGTCGTGCACAAATCTTAGAAACCTTCCCTTGGATTATTTTTTGATTTGTTCCATTCAATATTCACTTTTTAGGATAACTTGCGTAATCAGGGGCTCATTTTCTTCCATCAGGTCAATCCTTGGTTCGGCCCCTTTACTTATGACTGGACTAATTTTATTATTATTATTATTATTTAGAGGGGGGCTTCTTATTGGTAAAGTCCCTCACACCCACGACCCATCTCGTTTTTTTTCTATCTTCCTACTAGTTATCCTTGCTTCTGCGGGACACTATATCTGAAGTATTGGTATAAAATCCACTTTAATCGGGATGCTCATTCTTACTGCACCAAGTCGGGCTCTCTTTCTCCGTACAAGGTGGCAATGAAGAAGGAAATGTGATATTGGTTTCAAGAGCTTAGCTATGAGGAAGGGTTCGGACTCGGTGAGGTTCCCCCTACCGAGGTGAGAAAAAGGCAAATTGACATTTACGCAATCGTGAGTGAAATTAGCCAAGAGGAGAAGAGAAATAGTTTTGGTGAGAACAGAGTCCTTGTGCTTTTTTTACATGCTTGATTGTGTTTTGCATATAACATGGAAAAGGTAAACAAGTTTAAGTTATTCTACATCCATGGAAATTCTCAAGGTATTTCAGCCATGGTGAATACTAGGACTTCCACCTATGCCCCAACTCCTTTGACAATCATTGCTCCTATTGCAACCCCTTATCCTATCTTGATTATAGAGATTTCTGCCTATGCACCCGAGGCGAATCATCTTGTGGACGTTACAGCCACGTTAACTGTGGAGGAATCAACCCTGCCTCCGGTTTCAACAATGAGGGTCTGGGATGAAAATGAACAATTCCCCTGGGATGAGGGTTCTCCAAAATGAACTCGTATCTCTGAGGGTGTTACTTTTGGGGAGGTAACACCCTTCATGTGGATGTCAGACGTCTTCTCTTTGCGACTTGCTCGGACTCCTGAGGAGGCTGCTACTACTGTTTCGATGTCGGATTTATCCTTCTTCCAGAATCTCCTTGAGGGAGAGAAATGGAACTTATCTCCGAGCTTACTCATGATATGTTCAAGGTTGCTTCTATATTCTCCCTTGCCTATGTTGGTCAAGAGACGTGTTGGCTGCGGGTAATCCCACAAAGGAAAAAGATACTTGGAAAGGGAAATGCAAAGTTATGGAGTTGAGGTACTCTATAATACATTAAGAGCTTGCTTCCTTGTAGGAGGAAAAAATACACTGCTCTCGTTCTACTCTGGCTGCTCGGGTGAATAAGATGGAGGATACTCTCAAAGATGCATAAAAGCAGTATAAGGATTCTACTAATTATGTTTAGAAGGAAACTCGTCAAATGGAAGAGCATAGGAAAACCATTCTTTAGGTGACCGAGGCTCATGCAGAGACATTGAAAACTCCTCAAAACGAGGTGGACAAACTGAAGTAGGCGCCCTATAATTCCTTTATGCGAACTATGCATGTTATGCTCGGGGTACGTGATAGAATATGGAACAGGCGAGAAAGTTCTGCTCTGATGCCATAATTTCGGATGAGAAATTGGACTCATTTCAATCTGCTCCCGAGGTAACACGAGAGGGTGATCCCAACACTTCTGCTCCATGAGCTTCAGCTTGATTTTTTTTTTCTTTGTATTCTTTTATTTCCTACAATGCATCCCAGATTTTTTTTCCCTAGATGTAGCAATATTTAAATTTTATGAAAATATCTTTACCTCAAAGATTCAAGTGTTTTTCATCTTAAATATTTGCATTTATCTTAACTTTATCATTGGCGTTGCTTAGGAATTGTTGTAACTCAGGGGCTGGCTCTTTTACTTTGTGAAATTTTTTTATTTAGTTTGGATCACCGGCGTCCATCAGCTACTGTGGAATACCTATTTTGGGTGTGAAAACCCTGAATGCTCGCCTTACGAGGGAAATAGTGCATTTTATTACAATGAAGTGGTATATATGCCTCTTGAGTTCTCCTGCTTTTATGATTTGTGACTTAATGCATTGACTGGTGTTAGCTACCATTTTTTGTCATTGCACGTGCTCGGTGTATTTAGCGTTCGATCTGGTAATATATTGAATCGTGTATCGTGTATGGAGATTTACTTGTGATCCTTGGGGCGAGGCTTGGGATAAGCAAAATCGGTGTGATATGGTCGTATCCTTGTAGTGTACTCCGTGTCACAGAGGACCTTTCCCTGGCCAAGGGTAGGATCCTCTTCCCCATCTCTGAGGCTTTCTTGGATCGAGGTGGACGTCTCCAGGCTCCACCGCATATGCTCTTAGATTATCTATAAGTGAAAGGGTGCGTCAGCTACGCAGAATTGCGTGTAGTATACCTCAGACGTGAAGTCTTACGAGGTATGTGTTTAAGTCGTATCAGAATCGCATAAATGCGTTGTCTATATCGGATATGTAATCAGCCATGGAATGCGTTTAAGTTGTGTCATAATCGCAGAAATGCGTTAAGTATGTATCGAATACGCAATCAGGTATGGAATACGTTCAAGTCGTGTTAGAATCTCAAAAATGTGTTAAGTCTATATCGCATACACGTTAATGAAAATAATGTGTTTAAGTCGTATCAGAATTGCAAAAATGCGTTAAGTCTGTATCAGAAATGCAACAATGCATTTCATCTTTGTTACCTTGTCTTGAAAACTTTAAAAGAAAGAGATATAAATAAGCATACATTGGAGTAAAAAAAATGAGAATGTGCATTTTTCTTCTTTAAAGTGTCTCCTTTGATTGGACGAGGTGTCGAGGTACCCCGATTTGTATATGTTTATCGATGTATAGTTGGATGGTCTGCTGCTCTAGGGAAGTAACTTGGGGATAACCATTGAAACCTCAGGATCCTAGAACTGCCTTTGATGAAATACTCTGGGGAGCGTTTCCTGATGATCAGGGTCAAAACATCTCGGCTCTAATGTTACTCTAGAATGGGTATCTACCTCAAGTGGTCAGTCGATGGATGATGACCATCAATTAAGTAATCTAACCTGGTGGTTGGTTACTCTAAGACCACGACGATGGTCGTACCCGACGGATGTTCCTTAAAAGACTCGCTTACTTGACCTTTGGTTGGGGCACGAAGCCAAGTGGTGATCAGAGGCAAACATTAATCGGTCTCCTTACAACTAGAGTCTATGGTACCTTCTTCGGACACAGTGGGTGAACCTCTACTTTTTGGTTCGGCCTAAAGAGATCTTAGTGCATCTAATGGAAATTCTATTGTAGATGTAGGAGGTGTCCCGATATCTGAATGACGTCCGACGTTAACTATGAACTCGTCGTATTTGGGTGTCATTAACTATGAAATTTTTGTATCTTTTACGCCACCACGATGAGTACCATAGTCGCCACAGTGAGTGTAACGGTCCGTTTTTAATATTTCCTTTTCCCGTGCTTTTTGGTGTTAATTGGTCGAGTCTTTATTTTTAATTGAGCAATATTTATGTTAATTGCTAATTGGTGTGATTATATGTTATTTTTGCACATTGTGTATTTTTACCGTTTTTGAGAGTTTGCGGGGAAAATTGGAATAGAGGGTATTTGACATATTTCATAATTAATAGTATTAGTTAATAATAGTTAGTTTAGATATTTATTAGAAAGGTTTAGAATTTTTAAGTTAAGAAAATATAAAAGAAAATAGTTAGTATAAGTTTAGAAAAGAAGAAAAAGAAAAGTTAGTAAGAGTTTCCCAAAAGAGAAGAAAAAGAGAGAAGAGGAAAAGAGAAGAGAAAGAAGAAAAGAGAGGAAAAACTTGTGAAGGAAGAAATCAATCTCCCGACTTTCTAGAACATGATTAAATCGGGTAAGGGTGTGAAACTCGGTTATTATATTGATTGAGTATGATTATATATGTTTGTTTTTGAATTGTTTGAATGTGTAGAGAATTATGTGGTTAGGTTGCTATTTTTGACAAAATCGATAGAAACCGATGTTTTTACGGTTGAAAAGTCGTATAAATACATGTGTTGGTTGGTTATATGTATATGAGCTGCTGTTTAAAGTTTCATGAAGTTTGGTTATGTTTTGGTTAGTTTTCGTTATGTTTCCGTTATTTTGTCCGTTTAGGTCGAATTATAGGAAATCGATAAAAACCGATGTTTTCGAGGTTAGAATTTGGAATAAACTACGTAATTGTATCGAGTAAGGTTAGGTCGTCGTATAGCGTGTTTTTTATTCGATTTGGTGATGTTTGAAAATTCTGGTTTTTGAAAGGTTGAAATTTAATCGAAAAATCGAACGTCGTAGAAATTTCGTTTATGTGTTCTAAATTGTTCTTATGTATTTGGTGGTGGAGCATATATGTTTGTTTCGATGAAAATGTTCGATTTAGTCGAGTTTCCGGGCATTTCGGAAAAGTGGCAGCAAGAGAGAAATTTGAGAAATCTGGTTTTTTTTAGAAAAACAGAGTTATGTATCGATACATAACCCCTATGAATCGATACATACTGTAGAAATTTGAGAAAACAGAATTTTCACTACATCATGCGTCGACACATGCGTTCTATGTATCGATACATGTGGCCTTTTTGTATCGATACATAAGCCTATGTATCGATACATACTGTGCTGAACCAGGAAATTCGAGTTTGTCGGGGAAACTTCGGAAAAATTCATATCTCTTGAACCGTAAGTCGGTTTTGATCCCCATTCGAAGCGTTGGGAAGCTAACGAGATGTTTTTTCTAGGAAAAATAGTTTTGGGGTCTGAACTTGGTCCAATCGGTACAGTTTTTATGAACCGTTTCGTAGTGTCGGGCGTCCGGTTTATGTTTTTGCGTTATTTTGAAATATTCATATCTTATTAACCGTTTATCGTATTTAAGAGTTCTTTATACCGAATCGAAGCTGTCGATGAGTACTTTTTGATGATGATAGAAAATATTATTTTTGGCCGACTTTTAGCCGACTTTTTCGGAAAACCGAATAATGGAATTTTGAGTTATTTTCAATATTGTAAGACATATTATGATATGTTATGAGATGGCTTGTGTGATGATTCTTTGATGGGAATTTGATGTTGTGGAATGGTATATTGGTGTTTGTGGCCATTTTGGGCAATTGTGTGCATTACTTTATATGTACTTGAAATACATGATTATTGTTAATGCATGAGCATTTGATGTTGGCATGAGTCATTAATGTGTCAAGTATCATGATATGCATTCTTGCATTGGAAGATTCAAAAATGAATCAGTTTTATCGTCTTACGCCCTGAAATAATGGTAGAAGCGATTAATCACAAATGATTGTGCGCCCTGAAATAGTGGACTATGGCAATCGGATTGTGCGCCTTGAAATAGTGGACTAAAGCAATCCATAAACGTCGTACGCCCTGAAATAATGGTTTATAGCGACGGGGAACATCGTAGGCCCGACGGGGAGTTACTCTATGTAACGAGCGATGATTCCAAGAGTTCCTGGGGGACTAATGAATTACAAGGTTGGATTGGTACCGCATGCATAGAGTCGTTGTGTCGGTCTCTGTGCATTTGCATAATTCATTACATGAATGTTTATGTGTTGAATTTTGAGAAGGATTTGTTATGCATTGTGTTAATGTATATGCTTATGTGATTGATGTGTGAAATGGGTTTAATATGTCTTGTGTTGTTTACAAGTATCGTATTTGTGTGGTGAGAATAATTGTGCATATTTTGCTAAGTGTTATATAATGATATGCAATTATATTATAATCCTGTTTCTCACCCTTCTGCTGTGGTTTAATGTTGTAATGGCATTGCAGATTAGACGCTGGAGGTCTTTTGCGAAGATTAGTGTCTTCGTCTTTTTGTCGTTCTGTCGGCTCTGATATGTAACACGGGTAGTCGGGGTTCGAGTGTAGATATTTCTTTTAGCTTGTATATAGTGGCCTTGTATGAATATGTATATGACATACTTATATTTTGTGATGACATCAGTTATGGATGTTCCGCTTTAATTCTGTAACTGAATGCTGATATTTTGGAACGGAGTTCCTTTGTTTATAAAAATTATCCAGGTGTTATATATCTTTATGAGCAGGTTGTTTTTAGTTCACGTTGATGTGACATCTCTGTTTATATCTAAATGACTTAATCTTTGCTCTGATGTTTTATTATAAGATTTTTTTTTTCCGTTTTTGTACGGGGTATAGAAGGGGTGTTACAGTGAGTCTCTGGCATGTCCTTCATGGAAACTAGCTTCAAACCCCGATGTAAACCTAGATATGGACTCAAATCCTTCCTTTTGCTACTTTGCAGAGTTCTTGAGAGAATCATAGATCTGGATTTCGAGGAATTAAAGTGGAAGCGGTGGTTGATAGGATTGACTGCGACATATATTTGCATTTGCTTCTGAATGTTTCTCGATTCTAAGATTTAAGGAAGTTGCAAACGATGAAGTTGTAAAGCGACCATGAATTCGTGGAAGTGTAGAAATTGAAAGTCGGTTTGTTCTTGATTTAGTGACCTAAGGAGGTCACGAACTAGTAAATCATAGATTAGATATGAAATTGTGGAAATCGTAGGAATCAAAAGTCGATTCTCTCAAGCAGCGCCATTGTTCCATTCATAAACTTGGAATGGATACAATTGAAAAAGTGATCTTGAATGGTGGCGCTGATCTCCTCTACGGTGGCATGGGTGGACTTGCATAGTTAACACCCTAATGCCAGGTTAGTTCAAGATTCAAGATATTGAAGGTGTGAGAAAGACACAAGAAAGGGGGTTTGAATTGTGTTTTTAACTCTTACTAAATTTTCGCCTCTTATCATTATCGTGCAAGAGAATATCAGAGTTGCGTTGAGAGACTCTGACTTGCGAAGTGTTATTCAGATTGTGCAATGTATGAAGCGTAGGCGACAAGGCGAATCTGAATTAGAAATGCTTGAATCAGACTTGCAATGCGGAAGCTCATCAGAGTTTGATTGCAAAGTTCTGACTTGCTATGCAAGGCTCTGATAAATGATACAGAAACATAAACAATCAAACAAAGCATAAACAAGAGTAAAGAACACACGATATATCCTGGTTCACTTGAGCCATTCCCAAGCTAGTCCAGTCCACCCTTCCAAGGTGATTTCGCCTTGAACACAAGGACTTAATCCACTATAATCAAAACCGATTACAGATGCACGGGCAACAGCCGGTGACTAACATCCTGCACAACCGCAGATGTGACTAACCCACAATGAACCGTTCAGGGATTCAACTTAATGAATATAACCAACATTGACCTAATAGGTTCCAATCTCGCAAGATCTACTATCAGGATTTCACAGCTAAACGTTCAGGGATTCGACTTAACAAATATAACGTTTACTGACCATTCTTCCAGGCTTTTCAATGAGTTCCATCAGTGATCTCACAAGAGTCTGACCGACAACTGGTCCTCTTTGAGATATGACTATCATTGACCATATTTCAGGATTTCCACAATGACACCAAGCCATTGTCTTCTCAAGTTTCCGATCACACTGATCACTTGAGGAATCCTAATTCATATAGAATTAGTTGTTATTGGAGATTACAATGATGCTTCTTATCAAGCAGATAACTCCTAAGTTTAAGTACAAATGAACACATAGTGTTCTAGCAAGATGTGAGCAACAGCTCCTTACTATCTTTATATTCTACAAAGATGTATATATATTTGACAGTTTGATGACATCTTGTAGACCTTCTTCATCTTCTTTGTTGAGCAAGCTTTGAGCAACAACTTCTTGCTTCAGATCTCAATATAGCTCATATGATGAAGTTGGTTGATGACTTGACTGATTTGCGATGTTGTCTTGTTCATCAACAACTTCTGTTCTAATTAATTGTTGTTGTGTTGAATGATGATCTTTGAGCTTCAACAACAATGGTCGTGTGTTAATAGTGATAACTTTAAGTGTTTATTGTAACAACGATAACTGATCGTTGCGACTATCATCACATCGACACCTTCAGAAGTGCATTCTTCTTTCCTTTAAATAGCCAAGTAAAATATAGTCGTTAGAGAGTTGTTGGCTACTTGAAAATAGTCGTTATACAATGATGAAAGTTGTATTGCCATATCTTCTTTTTACTGTAGAAGAAGTGATGGGATAGGTCTTTTTAGCACGGTGTACAGTCATTGCTAACGGTAACATTTGTCTTCAAATCTTCAGAGGCTTCTGATAGTAATTAATTGAAGCATGAGTAGAGACTTTATAACTAGGTCTTCAGAAACTTCAAGTCTTCCGTCTTCAGAACTTGTCCATTAGGAATCTGTTTTCAGTACTTCAGCACTTGTCTTGAAACCCGTTATCTTCATTCCTTCAAGTCTTCAGAATCTTCAGAACCTTGTTCACTCAGAATGTTGTCTTCAGAGTCTTCAACACTTGACCTTTAGAACCATAATCTTCAGAACACTTCAGTCTTCAGAGTCTTTCTGCACTTGGTCTTCAGAGCCTTCAGCCTTCAGAACTTCAAGTCATGAGAATCTTCAGCACTTTGGTTCTCCACAAGATTATCTCTTCAGAATCATAACCACTTTCAGAGTAGCATCCACAAGAGCATTGCAGCAGCAATATCGGCATCCTTGGATCTATTTGATTATGATCAGATACAGAAGCATACTTGCTTCTTGCGACTTGCGTTACACATAGTAACTTGCATATGATCATTTACGCACATCTTGCTGGTGTTTGTTGGATCTGATATCTTCTATGATTATGATCTGCACACAACACGCATTAGAACCTAAAATGGTTCTTTCACAAATACTCATTGTTATCATCAAAACATAGAGATGACTTGCAGAGACAATTCTTGCTCTAACAGATATGTGCAGTAAAATGTGGAGATCATATATTGTACCTTACTCTTATCGTGTGAAGTGATTTTATACCTCTGGTAAAGTGAAGTGGATTTGAGGTGGATTGGATTTTTGGCTGACGCATAACATAATCCAAATTTTAACTCTTTTTTTCAAGTAATTTTTTTATTAAATTTTAGTTGTTGGGTTTCAATGGTGAGTTGTTAAGTTTTACTTATGAACGAGTAGAATGCTAGATTTCTAAGAGAGGTGATTCATATATTGAATCTTTTATGTTTTTGATGAAGATGTGGTGTTTTCCTCTCTTGTAATTTGAAATATTAAATTTATTGTTGCTCTCAAGCCTCTCAAACTCTTCAACAACTGAAATATGATCTTGATTTTGTTTAATGAGATACCGAAAGTTGGTTTCTCAGTTGAATTTTATTGTCAAATAAAAAAAAGAATTTGTACTTTTGAAAAAGAATTGTTGAATTCTGGTGTGAGTAGTAAATTTAATTTATGATTGAGTAAAATTTTAAACTTATCAAAGAAATTGACTATATACTTAATACTTTAAAGTTTTTTTTATAGAGATGTAACAGCAAAAATTTAAATGGATCGGGCTAAAATTATTTTTATGATATTAAAAATATTAAGGAGATTAAATATTAAAATTTATTGTGATTAAAGTTTATTTTTGAACAACACTAAAGCCATTTTTAACCTTAAAAATAATTAAATATAATGTTATTAATTTAAAAATAAAACATTCTAAACCCATACAAAATTTCATAAAATTAATGAGGCGTGCTGCATGGTGTACCAATTAAAAATAAATGTAATTGATTCAGTTAAAGTGTTATTTTATTTTTTATTTTATAGAAAGCATTAAGCAACCACCACTAACTATTAATAAATGTAAGAGTTAGGAAAAACTCGTTTAATGTCGATTTAGCACCTGATCAATGTTTTTTCTTCATTAAATGAACGTGTATCTATTAATTATTAAAATATGTATAATTGTTAAGAGTCTTACATAAGATAATATATAACATAAACATATATTTATAAATAAAGACAATCTTCACTCTACTAACCAATTTTGTAAAGTTGAGTTAGGCCTAACCACAACTTCTTAGCAATAATAATACAAATTCATTAAAATCAATGGGAAAAACTCATTTAAAGACAAAAATAAAATATAAGTTATAATCAATGATAGTTTATATAAACGTTCACACTCATTAATCTAATAATACTCATTTTAAAATAGGAGTTTAATATAAAATAATTTATATTTTAGTATTACATCAAAATAATTAAATATAAATTAGTAGTGATATTAAATGTTTAACATAAAAAATGATGATTTTTTAGTTGGTTTGGCAAGTCGAATTGAAGGTGACCCATCTAGCAATTGTAGAAAGGTATAGCGAATCTCATGCAATAACGTGATCCTGCATCCTGTCACTTAGCTCATCTAACTCTAATGTTGTTTATTGTTTCTTTCATTTTCGCTTTTTCTCCTTATATATAAATATATAAACCACCAAAAAAATTTTAAGTCACAAAATTAACATGATTTTATTAGAATTTTTGAAAAAATCGGGAATCAATAATGATACGTATATGTATTTTTGAAATCGCCCTTTTACTAACATTTTTTAAATCGCCAACATTTTTGAAATCACTAATACGTATATGTATTTTTATCAGACATTTTAAAAATGAGTTTAAAAGTAATACATTATCAGTGTAAAGAAATATCACAGATATCTAATTAGATTATTTTAAAGTGTTAAATCAAACTAGTATTTTAAAAATAAAAGTGTGGTGCAGCAGAATACACATCTGTCATTGGTTGATAGTATAAAAAATTTTACAGTGTCATTTTCTCTTTAAAAATATCCATAAAAATGCATGTTTGATATCATATTTTTCAAAATTTCCTATAGTAAATCATGTGACATATGAGAATATCCAACATTTTTAAAATATCGATAAAAATATATAATTTTAAAAAAAATACAATATGAATTTTAAATGGCCAGTAAAAATATATAACTTTAAAAGAAAAAGTATTTTCTTGTATTTGTTAAGTAGATAATTCAAAAAATGGAGTAATATCGCAGGTTTTTTAAAATTTCCAAAAAAAAATAACAAATGAAATATAAAATTTGTATATGATAAAGGCATTGGTACAGAAGAGATGTCTCTGAAACTCTATAGGTGTAGTAGGACAAATACTACACCCTACCTGTTTATCACTAATGAGAACTTCACTATACTAGCCTATGGAAGAGCTGCGATAATTTTATTTTATGCAATTACAAAAACTAAAAATGTACTTTTTCAAATTCATTATATAAAATAGATATAATGACTATTTAATAAATTTGGAAAGTGGAATTTTTTTATAATAGGAAAATGAAACATAAATGTTTATTTTATAGTTGAACCGGAGAGTATAAAATAAGAGAATTATTTATTGCATTCTAGATGTTTTTAATACATCATATGAATTTTTATAAATGTCATCGGTTTTTGAAGATATATCTTCGAACGCATTTCAGTACACACTCAACAAACGTCATTCTGAATGACGCTCTTTTTTTGTTTAATTTATTCTGGAGATGCATCTCCTGAATAATTTTGTAGTTGCATCTCCGAAGCCACACCAATATCAGATTCAACAGAAAATTAATTTTTCAAAATAAAATTGACATTTATAACATAAAATAAGCATTATAATGATGATTTCAACATAAAATGCAATATTACATTTCAATATCCCGGTGGATGCTTGCACATCATCAGAATTTCACATAGCCATTACATCTTCTAGTGTCTTGAGCTCAAAGTTGCTGAACTCAATCTGTCATTTGTTGTCAATCGACGGTGAACGGTATTTGAGCTTCACAATCTTTCGATTGTCTCGGTAAGGTAGGAGATAATGGATTTCGTCTTTGATATCTTCGAGGAAGGTGAAGTCGGTGAGCTTGAACGTTTGCCCGGGTGTAAAGCCGGAGAATGAGACGTTTGCGCCATACCAATAGATGTTTATTTGTGACATTTGAGACATTTTCAGTTTATGTGAAATATAACATAAAAACACCTAAATTTATAGAAGGCATAAATCAATTTGGACCACTCATTAACTGACATATTGATTTCGGAGATATATCTATAGAACCGCACCCTATTATCTTGTTCTGGAGATGCATCTCCGAAACTTGTCCTGAACCAGTATCAAAACATAACACTATAACATAACCATTTTTTTCATTGACAAAAACACATGTTATGGGGTAGATCAAAAATACATAAAGACAAAATATGAACAAAAGGTGAATATATAACACTTCATTTATACTGAGACACAATTACATATAATTATTTGTTTGGTTAAACAAGAAATTAAAAGGAATCGAAACATGTGTCGCCAGCTAAATCTATAGGTGGTACCCCCTTGGACGTGTATGCATTTTATTCTTTTTCAATGTTCAATCTCTCGAATTCTTGCATACTTTCTATAAAACGATCCGGTCAAAACTCGACTTTTGTGGTTGAATGAACTGCCAACTGAACTTGTAAATAACTATGGTCTTTCTTAAAATGTTTCGGAGTTGCAACTCCAGAATAAAAATAACCCAACATATGGGGCGCCTCTACGAATGACCTTTGTTGAATGTGTAAGAGGTGCACGTCCAAAGATACATCTTCAAAAACGGAGAGCATTTGTGAAAATTCACATGGAGAGAAATTCTAATGTTTGCATTGTTATAACAATGCGTGAATTTACCCTAGCGAACCAAATATAGGAAATAAAATATGAGAATTTCTTAAAGCACCCTATATGTTTCTAATGTACCATGCGAAATTTTAAAAAAGTCTCATGTTTTCGGAGATGCATCTCTGAACGCACTCAAATATATACATTTTATTCATTTTTTAGTCACACCTCAATTTTATAAATAAATTTATTTCAGAAATACATCTCTAAAAATTTCCAAAAATATATTTTCAAATACTAATAAAATGTAAATCGGAAGAGGCCATTGCAAATTTCAATTTTTGGAATTTCAATATTTAATAATGGATCACTCCATAAACTGCAGTAGCTTCAATTTTAAAATTTTAACTTTTAACAATATATTAACAATATGTAGGATCACTTTTAACCGTAAGTAAGATCACTTTTAACAATATCTTAATAATATGTAGAATCACTTTTAACGGTAAGTAGGATTACTTATGTTTCTAAAAATACATTTCCAAAAACAATTGTGTCATTATTTGAAGCTTCTGCAATGGCCTCTTAAGTAGGATCACTTCTGTTTCTGAAAATACATTTCCAAAAACAATTGTGTCATTATTTGAAGCTTCTGCAATGGCCTCTTCCAATTGACATTTTATTAGCTTCCAGAAATATATTTTTCGAAAATTTATTTTCAAAATAATTTATTTATAAAATTGAGATGCAATTCAAAAACAAATAAAATGTGTGTATTTAAGTACATCTAAAGATACATCTCTAAAAACGGAAGACACTTTTAAAATTTAGCGTGTTGTATTAGAAATATAGGGTAATTTAAGAAATTCTCTAAAATATTTATGCAGGAACATGAAATGTTTAGTACAAGACTACAAAATTACCTATTATAAAAATAAAAAAAAGTACATCCATTACTGCTTGTTTCAAAAACTTATTTGCGCAAACAATCCTCAATTTCTCGTATACCTAATATTTGGAAAATATATACTAACTATTTTATCTCCACCTCAATTGTTTATAGAATTCAACTTTGGGAATAAGTAAATATATATATGGAGTAAAACTACCAAGATACTAAGGTATCTCAAAAGACATCCAAAATATTCCATTCCCGCCTATCCATACTCGTGCAAGCTACGCAAAGACAGACACTCCTCAGCAAGTGCCAAAATTATGTTACATAATAAAAAAGAAATCCATAAATCCATGTAATGTCAACCTTTGTGCACAACTAGAAGAACTTAAATCTAGTAACTGTACTACAAATAACTTGTCTAATTTTGGGGAGAAGGATCTAGCAAACTTAAAATCGGCTCAATCTCAATAGGTACATAGTGAATGAATTTCAAACTGACCAACATGTCATTGCTGTCAGCTCATACTCTATCATGAACATTAACAGGTGGTTTGGCAGTTAAAATCCAGGCAATTCAGAACAGTTGCTGGATCAACACGTGAACAACTTGCTCCAAAGAGTCGTAACAAACGCAACAGTATCAGTCATCTGCATGTCAAACCTTGATCGGTTCATATTTCTCGCCAACTGTACCACCCTTTTGTTTTTGAAACTGTATATAGCGCATAGTAGTGGCTAAGAAAGCATCAGCAGATGGATCTGGGGTCGCGGTGTCACTTTGCATTTCATTCATAATTAACTCAATCAGGCCCTGGATAGCAGCAACTGTGACTTGTGGGTTCCCCTTCTCAAAGAAGTAGAGATACCTTGCAAAAACACACATATCATCATTCCAGTTTACTGTTGAGAAGCAAAGAAAAACAATCCTAGCTTAGAAATATGGACGTTAATCTTACTTGTTCAAAATCTCAATGAAAAGCATTACTGATCCAGTGCTACCACGTGCAGCATTTGCCATTTGTTGTGCAGCATTTGCAATCCTTAATGCCCGCTTAAGGCATAATAAGACTCTGGTGCAAAAATACTAATATAAAGAACATGACAATAAAAATCATAATACCATAAACTATGAAATAAATTCCCATATTCCTTTTCAAATTTTATGATAAAGACCTACATCTCTTCTTTCTTTTTCCTGCATTTCCAACTTATGATCAGGTTTTGTAGTGGCTGAGCATAAATGTTTACAACTTAACTTACAGGCGGAATAGATGTGTCGGATTAAATCATTCATATTGCCTCTAGTTATATATTGCATAGTTCTAGTTTGTTAACGAAAATGGTATAGACAACAATAGGATTATTTGAACATGCAAACAATTGAAATATATCTGCAACTATTAATGTTCAACTAAAGAGAAACTAGGAAAGGCACTAAACAATCTTTGCATTGCTCAGAAGTCTGAAATCTCCTGGACATTATATTAATAAAATTAGAAACGAACCTCTCTCCATCTTTCATGTTATCATGATCATCAACCCAAAACAAATGTGAGCACGCATACACAGCTCTGCATTGATCTGGCTTCTTTAAAAGCTTTGCTGAATACTATCCGATGAAAATGCACCAAAAAGGAGATTCAATATAAAAATGATAAAATATACTCCCTCCGTTCCTTATTATAAGCAAAATATTACTTTTTAGATTAATTGAATAACTCATGTATCTGATATACATATTGACCCGATACATCAGTTATTCAATGATCGGAAAAAGTCAAATTTTGCTTATAATAGAGAACAGAGGAGTATACATTAATTGCTGCATAAGTAAAAGAAATCAATAATCACCCCTGTGGCCTTGTGAGTTAAAGTATCCCTGTTCTCAACACCAAAGACATGCATCCTTTGAAGAGTTCCTATTATTAAATGGATAGCTGTGACCTGTGCTCTGGAATCCTGGTATAACACAAATGTCCAACTGAGCACGGCTAAGCCATAAACTTTTATTATGATGAACCTTACTCTTCCAAAATTATCCTTAATCCATGAAAGGAAAGGAGATTTTGTGTCGCAGGGAGAATTAGTAGGGGTTATATGGTAAACTTACAGAAATTTCTTCTTCATATAGAATATAAGCTTGCGTAAAAAATTCATATGCAACTGGTTCCAACTCACAATCATTTGCAGCCTTAATGGGAGAAAAAAACAAATCAGAAAGTCTAGTTTGAAAAATCATTTTGTTGTGCTACGAACCAAATATAATTCAGTACCTCAGCACATTGCAAGCACAACTGCAATGCTAACTCTGGTGTCAGGACACCTGATAGAGTCTCAATGGTCTGACATAGAAAAGATACAGATATCATCAAACAAGTTAACCAATGAAATCAACTACACATAATCATCTAACAAGTATACCAATTTATCACAAACAAACAACAAAGAGAAGATTATTTGAGAATGTCTTTTGTTTAGCCTACCCGTCGATGTACCAACAACTCTTCAAATCCTCAGCATAAACAATTAATTATTTATACGCATGCAACTAGGTTGGCGCAGGTCACGTTTTTTTATTTAAAAAAAAAAAAGACATGTTCTTTATATAAGCATATTACCTGATTTAAAAGCTGAAAGATTTTCTTTGGCGATGCTGATGAATCATCTCCAAAAGGATTTTCTTCTTGACCATGACCTTGCAACTGCCTGACCAACTGTTGACAGTAAAGTACACATAGTATATAAATAATGAGAAATGATATTTTGACTATTCGGTGTCATCTCATTTTACGTGGAAGCTGTAGACAGCCATGTTCATTTCTATCAAGAAAAACGGACACGGGGAACCATAGCATAAAAAAAGCATGACCATAAACATCAACCAAATAGTCATAGCATTTCATCGTCAATTAGATATGACTCATTGTACCATGTCAGCAGAATGAAAAATGGAGCTTTCAATATAACTGCTGTCTTCTGGAAATAGAAAGCTCTACCAAATGAAAATTTGCAACTTACTGATCCAGTTGCCTACTTTACGGAAGTTTAAAACGAACAGTAAATTAACTATCTACACATGCTTCCAGCTTGAAATCAAAGCCCTTAGGAGCATGTTACTGAAACCATAATCCCAATCAATTATTATTGCATAATGCCCATGAATATTGCACTTAACTTCAACATTCTATGTCATTCCCGCCAGCATTACCAATTCATCCTTATGCAATCAACAAATAAGGTAAAACAGGATAAAATAGAAGAAGCGGACTAATCAAAATGGTCAGCCAGACCTTTAAAGAAGAAAACATAAGAGGTGGAACAGTGAAAGGCAGACGCTTTGGTCCTCCAGTAAGTATGTGCTTCCTCACAGTGTCAATGATCTGCAATTTAGTGCATGTCCATTCAAATTTTAAGTAAAAGTTGAACTCGAAAACTAAAACATAAATCCCATCCCTGAATAGAGGTAAAACTATGAAGTGAAGTGGAGTAAGTTGAAACTATCAGCTTCGGCTAAAAAGAGGAAAATTCCAGCAAAATAAAACAACACCCATTTTTTTATTATTGTCATAACACATAAATATCAGCAATTCACCTTAAACATCTCTTCTGGATCCTCATTATAAAGCATCTGGATCAGACGTGCAACAGAGTTCTGCTCCTCAGCGAAATCATCATCATCCAGCTAAAGGGACAGGGAAAAAATAAGAAAAATATACTAGTATCACAAAAATAAGGAAAAACTAATCTTACTTTTACTGAAATGTACAACATTTTATTATATAACGTGTCACATAATGAGAGAAACCAAAATAATAGGCATTCTAAAAAATAGTCATGGGTACTGAAATGACCTCATCATTAGGAGACACATCAGAATCCTTGATAAGCCCCTTTATCAGTTCAAACAATGCTTCAACCTACAAATAAACCAGGTTTTGTTTATAAAAGCTCACACCAAACAGCGGACCAATAACTAAAATAACACATACCTTGTCTGAAGTAGAAATGCGTGTTCCATTTTTCATAATGCTTTGAATAATAACAGTTGCCATGACCTTATTAGTTGGAATGTCAAGGAATTCCATTACACGAGGATAGTTTGAAAGCTTCAAGGCAGTCATAATGTCATTATATTTCTCCAATGGAGCACTTAATAAAGCAACAATCTGCTTTGTTGCCTTCTTGTCCTCAATTTTACCTTTGCCAGAGAGATTTTTCACACATGCTCCCTGACAAGTATATACAGTCAGGTATTATTTTCAGAAAATCCATGACTAGGTACACTTCCTTAATTTCATAAAAAAAAAAAAAAAAAGTACACTTCCTTAATTGAAAATAACCAATAAAAATAAGCAGATTAGTTAATGCAATAACTGTTTTCTGATAAAACCAAAATAGTCTGCCATTCATTGAAAGCAAAGGAAGTATTACTGTGAGTTAAGGAAATAAAATAATGTTAGAGGCTGCATGCTAATCAGATTAACCCCATATGAATCAACAAGATAACATGGATGTGCACAAAGAGTTTAAAATGAAACATACCAACACTTGATCAGCATAATCTAGGCGATCAGGGTGGACATGAAGAGTGAAGGTCAGAAGAGATGAATATAAAGTTACAACTCCAGCAGTGGCCATGTCAGGCTGTGCCTCTATCACCTGCATAACAGTTGAAGATCATAGATTTCACAGTTCATGATAAAAACCAAAAAAAGAAAACATTCGAAGATAGAAAAACAAATGCAAATCAGGGGTAGAAAACAGAAGACAATTTTTCTATTTAAAAATCACTGTCAAATCATAGAAGTGCAAGTTCATTGCATCTGGGTTTGTTTGACCGTAGAGTTGGGTTTTTCCCCTTTTTTATATTTAAAGTTTAGTTTATTGTTATGATTAGAAGCTATTTTTCTGAGCTATATGGCTTTTGATGCATATGTAGATGTAAATTTTGCAATTTAGGTGGGATCTAATGATTCATGTTACAATCCTCGAGTTACGATCCGTGTTACAATATTGTACTATTTCTTTTAAATTTAATTTTCCTTTCAATAATAGCACATTAAGAACTATACCATTCATCACTTAAAAACTTCCCATAGGGAGATAAACAAGTTGAATTTGCACTTCATAGAAAGTCTATCAATTAGTCTTTGGTTATATGGGCTGGTTAAAGTTACCCAAACCATGAATGCTTCTTGACTTTTAGGCAGCACACAGCATAGGATTATATATGTTTTCAGTTGCAAAACTATAATATCCAAGATCTGTCAAGCCAAAGAAAATACCTTGCCAATTGCATTGCTTAATTTGGAAAATGCTTCCACCTGCAAAAATTCAGGCAAAACCTCTGCACTTGAAGCAGCATAATTTGAAAGCCTTTCCATTAACTGGGATAGTACTGTCTTGATGTCAACAGTTGGCTACAGCGACAAAAAAGACAAAAAGCACGTGAGTCACAATACCTACTGAATTTGCAGAATAAAACTGTAATAGATATTTTGGTTGCAAATTTTAATAGTTCTGACCAAAGTATACAATAGCTACTTTAAATCATGTGGTTGTCAATAAATCTAGAGTAGAAAACAAATAGTATGCTTAGCTATTAAAACCACGGCACTATGCATAGATTGATTCCCCTAGAGGCAAGGTTACTTTGATTTCCAAAGTAACAGGTGTCAACTAGCAGTCGTAGAATACAGATACTAATTTATTTAAACAAACTACAAGTATTAATGTCCCATCACTGGACCTTAAAAGCATAAATCTCAATACTGCAACATTAACAGTAAAATCTCCGATAAATGAAGGCAACAAAATATGGTTAGGCTGACCTCCGTTGCATATGATGGGCCATTGTCAAATAATTTGCTAGTCCACGGGGAACTGTGAATTGGTTTGCGAGTACAAGTTTGTGGTACTTCTACGAAATGGTCCATGCATTTCGTAAATAATACAAAGGACACCGCATACCAGAGAGGCAAAAACATCTCCGGTTAAATAGAGCAAATAAATCAGCTCAGAAAAAAGGTACTAAAACCAAAATTTAATAACTGCATTGGGTATTGGGAAGTGCCTGTCACTTTTAAAAAACGTATGATCACTGGGTCCACTAGTGTATTGCACTTTGTTGCACACTAAGACTTGATCTACACTACTTATTTGTAGTCAATCTGTCACTCTATGTTTGCCAGATTTCCAATGTGGGACTTCAGCTCTCTCTCTGACAAACCTTATACAATGTGGGTGACTATCCCTTTTTTGGTGACTACCAGACTAACATGTTTTATGACTTTTGTTGGAATGTGATTTTTTAACAAATGGTAATTACTCTCTTGTTCTATGGAATGTTAACTACAGTTTTTCATAACAGATGTGTAGAAGATGTCAAGAAAACAGATGCACGGATAAGGGAAGCAATAAAAGAAATTATTTTGAAAATATGAAATTAATGCCTATGATTAAATTACACTTTATTAAACGCGATCAAACTATCATAGTATAAATCACTAATAAACAATATAAAATTTAACTATTTAACGCTCAATTGAGACAAGAATTGAGTTTTCATTTTTCTTGTTAGCATACTATGTTTGTCAATGTTAATTTTATTGATGAAATTAATATTTTTCATCATTTATTTTGTTGATTTCAACTAAATACTTTGTTTATTTGTATCATGCTGAGTCCTATGTATACCCCTCCCCCCTGCCCTATACCTGAACCCGACACACCGGAAGCGAATTACGAACAAGGTGGCTATGGAATGGACACACTTAGAACCATCTAATGCAAGTTTCAACTTGAAATTCAATTTTTTAGGAAAGTATTGGAGATGCCAAATGCAGCCACTAGTCAAGTTCTAACTGTACAGGTATTATAGCCAATGAAAACTTGTGCTATAGTTTGAAAACTCAGACAAGGTGCTGACTACTAATTAATATATAGTTGTTTCCTTTACTTTCTTTAACTTTCAAGATTGCTCGATAAATATGTTGCTCATATTTTATTGACACTGCTTTGGAACCCTCTTGGATGAATGAAATCTCATTGTTTTGGAAGAAGAAAAAACATACATATCAAGCCATCCTTCAGAAGTAGTATTTGAAAATTGCAAGTTCCCTAACCTGAAGCTGAGGGTAAGCACCCAACAACACATCAAGAGTTTGCAAGTGATATTCATCAGGGAAGACTTGAATTATGCAATCCATCAAGTAGAATTGGGCTATCTCATCTTTGCAATTCACAACCTATGAAATATAATTAAGGAAAGAGAACCATTTATCCAATTAGAAACAGTAGCGTGTCTTTGACAATTATAAATATCATTATAATTTTAAAAGAATTATACCTGTTCTAGTACTCTAGGCAGTACAACATCTTTGTACATATCAAGGTCAACACCCTCTATCTGACTGAGAACATGGAGATTCTTTCCAACCTAATAATGTACGAATATAAAATAAAAAAAGCAAGAGAAGCCTTCTGTAAGCATTTGATCGTGTATACAATGCCATCACAGTGAAGCAAACCAGATACAGGCTTCGGATATTACAAGATCTCGCAGCTCACTCCTTTCCTTTTCTCGCTTCTCCTTCTCCCGGGAAGGCCCCTGCAGACCAGAAAGCCCGACAGCAAGCCTCAACTCAGGGTCAGCTAAGAGTATGAATTTATCACATGCATTACTACACCTGCATGACCAGAAATCATGCCCTCATGATATATTTTACTCTCATGACATGCAACTATGGTGACGACATGCATGTCCAAACATGAGAGCGTTAACAGTATGCAAAAATATTCAACCAACCTGATGTTGCATCCGCACCCAAAGTTTGTTCATTTCTGTGAAATTTTGGAGTACAAACTCTACAGCATCTGATACAGTATCTGCATCCCTGCAGTTTTCAGAATAGACATTCACATATCAGGTTCAACCTTAAATTGCTGCAGTTTAAAATCAATGTCACTTCCTAATCATCGAGACAAATGTAGAAATAAGAGTGTAATTACAGAGACGGACAAGGATAAGAGAAAACAAAATAAAATAAAACTTATAAAAAAAGGAAACAAAAAAGGAGGGTTCTAATATTTATAATGACCCCAATAGTTTACATCATTGATCAACACTGCAAAGGTGCAGTGATATGATAGTTTAGTTTGGATGCCTTCATATTTGGCTGGCAATCCTGATAAAACTAAAAGTAATGATGTCAAAGGGTGCAACTGAGTGAGTCTGTCTATTGAAACTTCAAACGACTCAATCAAGAACCAGCAAAGAGGATAACACTGCCCATGACAGGATCAAAGGGCAACAAATAATGCTTGATTAGTGCTTACCCTTCATACTCAGAACCAATATCCGGCAATTTATCCTTACTAACTTGAGAAAGATAACTTCTGAGAAAGAGCCCACGAACAGGGTTTTGAATGCCACGGCACATTTCAACAAGATCCTTAAGAACATCCTTAGCAGGAGCTTCCTTTGACTTGATGTATACAGATCCTACTGTACAGAGGAGATACCTGATCATAATAATTAACATCTCATCAGAAAGAATAAAAGCACACTAAATAAGAATAAAATCACACCGCTGGATGACCATCTCATGAAAAATTAACACTAGAGCTTCAAAACCAAAAGGACATATGTCAAGGCATCAATAAAGTTAGTTACATCAGGATCTGTTTCTAGACTAAAAGGACTGTGCATTGCTCGGTGTTAAAAAATCAATCTACTATTAGAAGAAACTCAAAAATACTTACTCAGCACAACAACAAAACTAATTATCACAGTTGTTGTGACAGTTAATATATCTCTAAATTGAACATCGTGGAATTAATTCCTATCTGAGCAGTTTATAATAAACAAATAAGATAAGAACTTTCCACAAAACTGTCAGGTCACTTACAGGCGAGGCAAAATGTTGCCTGCATGCTGGACAAGCTCATAAAGATCAATAATGGAACAACCGCGACGAGTCTCTTCCTCAAAGAACATCTCCAGCTTCCTCAATTGATCAAAAGCGCGCATGTCTAAAACAACACCGAGAGAATTACAATATACAAATAAACAATTGAAATAGTAACAAAGCAGAATCAATTTCAGAATCCAATAAAAAAGAAGCAAGATGAAAATGGATCTGAAAGCGGAACTAACAGAGTTCATAGTATTTGTGAGGAGAAAGCTTGGAAGTCCTAAGCTCAGAAAGCATCTGAGCCGAATATTTCAAAGCATCTCTGAGATTGTTCGAGTCCTGTAACAAATCAAAAAATGAAAAACGGATCTAAATTGATTGGGAATTGAAATTTCAAAGGCGAATCTGAAATTAAGATCATCGCGAGTAGAGTTGAAGTATAGAGAATAAGGTTAGGGTTTATCGGAGAAGCTACCAATGCACGGTGCATGTAGAATGAATTCTGCTGAAGGCCGGCAATTCCGGCGGCGAGAAACTTCTCTTCGTCTTCGGTTCCGTCTAGCATCATTTCACCCGTCGGTTTTTCCTTTCTCTTCCGTCTGAGTTCTGGACTTCGACTTTGATCGCTTTTATTTAACTGTTGGCCCAAGAAAACTCGCTTTTGTTCTTCTTCGTGCTAGTTCCGCTTGAGCGTACGTGTAATGAAAATGAAAAATATGCCTATGATTCTTCTTAATCTCTCCTTTTTGCTTCTTAACCCTCAATTTGGCTATTAGTCTAGGGACACCTCGTGACTCATTGATATACGAAATTAGTAATATTTGTATTTTAAAATAAGAGTTTAAAACTTTCACATACTTTGAAATATATATTCTTTAAGTTATGTAAATTAAACTTGAGACGCGCTTCACACGTCACATATGTGTTCAATCTCAAAGTCTCACACTTTAAAAATATTATAGATTTTCATGTTTTAATTTTTTATGGAGATTGGAATTTGAATGTGTCTATTTAAGTATTCGTGTTTTTCTCTTTCCCTTCTCATTTTCATTTCTGCAAACAGAGCAAAACCAGTGTTCTCTGAATGTGTACCATAATTTTTCAAGCATTCTCAGAGTTTCTACTCCATTGCATTGAAGCTCAAGACGTTTATAAAGTTCTACTCCAGTGCATTGCATGTCTCTGAGGTTTTACTTCATTGTATTGGTAAGTTACTCATTCCCTTTCTTTTTATTTGATATACATGCATTACCTAAATAGCTTATGGGTGATACAATTGAGCTTTGGGTGTGTGCCTTGTTTGTCTTGAATTGCTTGGTTTCTCCATTTTCTACATTGGAGTTTATGATTCGTACTTTCTATTTCTCTGCTTAATTTGGAGAATAAAATTCAAAGTTACATGTTATTTGTTTTTCTGATTGGTTTGTTTTTGTATTAGTTTTGCTTCGCTGTTTTTTGTTTCTCTATTCTGTTATGACATGATTTTTCTTGTTTGGTTGTAGGAAAAATGTCTAAGAGCAAAACAAACTGAGATGTGGTAGATTGGCCCGACGTGCTTTCGTTTTCAGGGAGAAAATTAGACTCTTGCAACCTGTAGTTTAAGAGACTCTGTTTGCTAGTGAGGGATCGTCTTCCCGAGTTCATGTGTCTCTTGTTACCCTCATAAGTCTTTGCTACCCTATAAGCCCTAGTTTCCCTAGATGTTGTTGTGCCTGATATTTTTTGGGGGACCCCTCAGACCTTTCATTATTTCCTCTGTATAAACCACTGTTAGGCACGTGTGGAAGGAAAGGCAGCATAAATCTTTAAGAACTCTTTTAAACATATGTGTTATCATATTTGAATTGTCTGATAAACCATGTTATTTTTTACATCATCGTGATATGTTAAAATGTATCATCCACAGTAAAAAGGTTGCGAAGTTGGCGCAGCCTGATGAACCATGGCTTTAGGATGTCTTGTAGCTATTGAGGTTGCAAGAATTATGTAGCACTGAATATGGTTACATTAACCATGGGTTATTGTTGGATTTTGTGGTGAGATGGCACGCAGAGACATCGTCATTTCATATTGATAGTGATGGATCTATTTGAACATCACATGGTTGTAGTTATGGATGTTGATAGTGATGATGTATGGGTCGCATACCATAAAGCATATGCATTGAGGTCATAACTATTGGTTTTGATCAACACATTCATATTTGCGGATAAAAGTGTGACTTATGTTGACGTTATCTACCTTAGATATTGCATTGACTTGGATGGGATTTCCGAGTACATGTGGGGAGGTTTCTTGTTTGGTGTACCACTATTCCAAGTTAGCTGAAGGTAGTTTATGGAAGACTCGACGGTTGACAAGAAACAACTATTTGTTTACAGTTTTTTTTTTGCACCCTTACTGATATTAATTTCATAATACTTATTGTAATACCCCGTAATTTTTATGAACGCTTTGGATAATATTATTATTATCAACTGGGTTTCGGTGTACTCTGAGCAATTATTGGATAAAATAATTGGAGTAAACTGACGAACTCAGAACTGATTAGATTAATATTATTTAGCATGAAATTGTATTAATTGGTGCATTTGAGATAATTTGGACAATTAGTAGTATTACTAATTAATGTTTTCTCTATGTCTTTTTCCTTTTCCCTTATTTGAAGTTAGTAACATTGGAGAGAGAAAGGGAAGATAAGGAAAAAGGAAGGAAAAGAAGAGAAATTTCTCAAGAGCTCAGGAGCTAGAATCATCAACCCATCTTCATCTTTTCATCTCAGTTTCATCATCCTCATCTTGTAATCCATGTGGGTTCTAGATAGACACATTAGTTGTAGAGTTTTATGAGTTTAGAGTTAGTATTGACATTGTGAGAAATGAGTAATTTTGCAATAGAATCATGAATCTAACTGCTAGAATTCGTTATTAACTGTGTAGTATGCTGGTTGTTATGTTTATAACATGTTTTGTTGTAATTTGATTGGGAAAAATGGAAATTTTGGGGTTGAAATTGTGAAACCCGTAGCAGAATTTTCTGCAGGAAAAATTCTGGGTTTCCTCTGCCCATACGCGTAACACGCAAGGCAATACGCGTATTGGGTTGGGCAATACGCGTATGGCAAGGAAGGATTTTAGGCGTTACGTGTATGGGAGGGGGCAATACGCGTATGGTTTGAGGCAATACGCGTATTGGAGTTTTAGTGGACTTTTGGGGAAAAATCAACCTCTATCACTTTGGGCAATACGCGTATGGCTGGGCGAGCCAGCTGGGCAGTACGCGTATGGCACAAGGCAATACGCGTACGGCCAGTGAGAGTGTAGAATTGTGTTTTTCGCGATACCATTTCTTGTTATTTCCATAACTTGTGTTCCGATTATCCGTTTTGAACATTCTTGGTATCGTTGGAAAGCTAATAAAATTTACTTCCTTATTAAAATGGTTTTGAGATTGTTGGCCGATTTAATTATGTCGGGAATTTGGAATAGTGTCATTTTGTCGACTTTTACCGTTTTAATTGTGTGTAATTGAGGTGTTTTATGCATGTTAAAAATATGAAACAGGTAGAGCGAGGAAACCTTAGTACAATAGAATGACTTAGAGAATCGTGCGGTAATGCTTACATCGATACTAGAGGGGTATCCTTGTTAAGTAGTTGTTAGTGGAGTATCGTATTCCTCCGGTTTGTTGTGTGTGTCTTAATAAATACCGTGACCCGTGTTGAAAAGCCCCTTGTGCGGGATGGCTGGGGAGAAGTATTTATTGAGTAAGTAACCATGACCCGTGTTGAAGTGCTCCTTGTGTGGGCTGGCCAGAGAGAAGTTACTTAGTGGTTGGTACCGTGACCCGTGTTGTATTTGCCTTGTGTGGGCTAGCCGGGGAGAAGTTCCAACTGTAGATAACCGTGACCCGTGTTGTATTTGCCTTGTATGGCTGGCCGGGGAGAAGTTATCTACGTTAAGAATCTGTGACCCGTGTTGTATTTGCCTCGTATGGCTGGTCGGGGAGAAGATTCTTAACTTGTATGTCGTTTTGTGTATTGCACGATTGTTTCTCTAGTAAAAAATGTTTGATCTCAAGGTCTAGTTCCTTTTTCCCCGGCTTGAGTTAGGTATTGATTAGAACCTTGTAAAGCCGAGAGAATCCATAAGATAGAGAACTCACTGAGATTTGATGTATCTCACCCCACTGTTGTTGTTTACATCACAGGTTCTGCAGGTTCGGCGAAGGGTAAGGACAAGGTTGTTTGACTTTCCTTACGGGTCGTAGCTTTTGTGTGGCAAGGCTTCCGTTATGGAGATTTTTGAGATCATTATTTGATCTAGTTCTTAGTATTTATCTTTGGAACATCTTGTAGATATGATATGCCGTAGTTTTTGTATTTAGGCTTGGTAGGCATGTATATGTATAATGTGTTTACTAGGAACTTATTGTATATTTCCGTACCAAACGTGGATTTCATGTATAATATATGCTTTGATGTATGTATATATATATATATATATATATATATATATATATATATGGGTTTTACAATTGGTATCAGAGCATGTCATGTCCTCGACCTAGCCATGAAATAGAATAAGTTTTTCTTTCCGTTTCATATGCGTGGTGTCGCCTTTGGTCTTATATGTTATATTTATGGTATTGAGCCTGATCAACTTAATCTTATCTGTATGACATTCAGGAACATGGCTGATAGGCGCAGAAACAACCGTGGTAGGCCCCGAACTACTCCAAGTGGGACGAATCTGTCGGTCGGCGATGGGAATGCTCCTTTGTATCAGTTTATGCAACAGATGCAGCAACAACAGATGCAGCAAATGGTTCAACAATAAAATGGAGGTCTGCATCCTCAGGTGGTTGTTCCAGAAGCGGTAGGTGGAACTTTCCGGGATTTCTCCCGCATGAATCCTTCGGAATTTCATGGCGGATTAGATCCTGTAAAGGCTCACGAATGGATTTCAGGTATGGAACGGATTTTCTTGATAGTGCATTGTACCGAGGAGAATAAAGTGGTTTTTGCTTCGCATTCCTTGAAGGGTCCTGCCATGAGGTGCTGGGAGAGTGTGTCGGCTCTTATGACTATTCATGGTGTGCCCAAGGTCTGGGAACAATTCAAGGTAATTTTTATGGAGAAATATTTTCCTAGCTCCTTGCGGACTCAGAAAGAGTTTGAATTTCAACAGTTAAGACAGGGTAATATGATTGTGGCCAGTTATGCTGAAAAGTTTGAGGACGTGGTTGCTTATTCTAGGCAGGCTATGTATGCTCCGGAAATAGATCAGTTTCTTTTTTGACTAAAAGCGGAAATCTCTCATAGTGTAACTCAGAGGGAATTCACTACTTATGCAGAAGTTCTAAGACAATGTTATGTGGCGGAGCATAGTTTGAAGAAAGTGCAAGCGGAAAGTGTTGCAAGTAGGGTAAATCAGGGTGATCGTGGAAGAGCAAGTCAACAGTTTGGGCCAAGATCACAAGCTTTCAAAGGAAAGCAAGTTGCTAGACCTAATGTTATTCCTCTGTGTAAAGTGTGCAACAAACGTCATTTTGGGAAGTGTGTCGACGGAAATTTTAGGTGTTATAATTGTAATGGATTGGGTCATGTGGCTAGAGATTGTACTCAGAATAAAAGCCAAGGGCAAGGACGGAATACCGGGAGGGTTTATACCTTAGATGCAAGGAAGACAAAGAATGATAACTCCTTGATTGCGGGTACGTGTTTCGTAAATGGGCATCCTTGTTTTGTTTTATTTGATTGTGGGGAAACGCATTCTTTTGTGTCAACGCGAAGTGTGAAGCGACTTGGGTTGCAAGCTGTTCCTTTGTTTCCTCCTACGGTGGTCACTACCGCCATGGATGAAATGGTTGAGACACGGTTGATGTGTGAAAATTGTGTTTTGTCTGTGAATGATAGAGTTTTCCAGATTGACCTTATCTGTTTACCGCTTAAGAAAGTTGATGTCGTATTGGGAATGGATTGGCTTTCAGCTAATTCGGTATTTATTAGGTGTGAGGAAAAGTTAATCATTATTCCATCCGATGAGGCTACTCTAAGGGATATGTTAACTACTATTTTGGAAGGTACGGTTGGAATGATTAATTTCTTGTTTGAAAAGGAGAAGTCTGTTCTTTTGGTTCTCACTAAGGAGGAGAGTAACAACCTTCAAGTTTTGAGTATTCCGGTAGTTTGTGAGTTTCCTAAAGTTTTTCCCGAGGATGTCACTTCTCTTCCTCCGGAGAGGGAAGTGGAATTCTCTATTGACCTGATACCGGGAACGACTCCAGTATTCGTTTCTCCGTATCGGATGACACCACTTGAATTAAGGGAATTAAAGGATCAATTAGAAGAATTGATGACTAAGCATTTTGTTCGACCAAGTGTTTCGCCTTGGGGAGCTCCAGTGTTATTGGTAAAGAAAAAGGATGGTGGAATGCGGTTGTGTATCGATTACCGTCAGTTAAATAAGGTCACCATCAAGAATAAATACCCATTACCAAGGATAGACGATATGTTAGATCAATTGAAAGGAGCCTGTGTGTTCTCGAAGATTGATTTACGGTCGGGTTATCATCAGATTCGTGTGAAGAGTTTAGATGTACCAAAGACTGCGTTTAGAACCCGTTATGGTCATTATGAGTTTTTGGTGATGCCTTTCGGTGTGACAAATGCTCCGGCAGTTTTCATGGATTATATGAATCGGATATTTCAACCTTACCTGGACCAATTTGTGGTGATTTTCATTGATGACATTTTTATCTATTCTCGTGATCCTCAAGAGCACGGAGAACACCTAAGAATTGTTTTATCCATCTTACAAGAGAGGCAACTTTTTGCTAAGTTAAGTAAGTGTGCGTTTTGGATTTCTGAGGTTAATTTTCTTGGTCATGTCATATCTCAGGGAGGTGTAGCGGTTGATCCATCAAAAGTTGAAGCAGTGATTAATTGGGAGAGACCGAAGAATGCTTCTGAAGTTAGAAGTTTCTTGGGGTTGGCAGGGTATTATAGAAGGCTTATCAAAGGCTTTTCGCAACTGGCTTTACCAATGACGAGACTTACTCGAAAGGATTGTTCGTACGAGTGGGATTCGGCTTGTGAAAAAAGTTTTAAGAGTTTGAAGGAAAGATTGACGACCACTCCTATTTTGGTTATTCCTGGTCCTAGCAAGTCGTATGAGGTATATTGTGATGCATCGAATATGGGATTAGGAGGTGTGTTAATGCAAGATGGACACGTAGTGGCTTATGCTTCTCGACAGTTGAAAGTCCATGAAGAGAATTATCCAACGCATATTTAGAATTGGCGGCAGTTGTATTTACTTTGAAAGTGTGGCGTCACTATTTATATGGTGTACGTTTTGAGATGTTTAGCGACCACAAGAGCCTAAAGTACCTCTTTGATCAGAAAGAGTTGAACATGCGTCAAAGGAGATGGATGGAGTATTTGAAGGATTATGACTTGGAGCTAAAATACCATCCGGGTAAAGCCAATAAAGTGGCGGATGCATTGAGTAGGAAGGTGTTGCATAATGTCGAGTTAATGATGCTAGAGTATACGTTATTGGAAAAATTTTGAGATCTAAATCTTCAATTTGTTTGGACTTCTAATGGTGTGATGATGGGAAATTTGAATATCAATTCTACTCTTAGGGAAGAAATCCAACAAGAACAAGGGTTAGATGAGAAGTTACAAGAAGTGTTAGTAAAACCGGGTTTTGTGCGAGCTACTGACGGAATTATTTTATTTAACCAAAGGATTTGTGTTCCGGATAACACGGAGTTAAAAAGGAGGATTTTGGAAGAAGCGCATAAGGGTACTTTTACTATACATTTGGGGTCTTCAAAGATGTATCAAGATTTAAAGAGGGACTATTGGTGGTCCGGGATGAAAAAGGATATTGCGGTGTATGTGTCAGAATGTGCGGTGTGCCAATAAGTGAAGATCGAACACCAAAGACCGGGTGGCTTGTTACAACCTATAGAAAATCCGGTATGGAAATGGGATAGTATTTCTATGGACTTTGCAGTAGGTTTACCCCGTATGCAAGGTGGTTATGACTCTATTTGGGTGATTGTGGATCGACTAACAAAATCCGCGCATTTCTTAGCCGTGAAGACCACTTACAAGACAAGTCACCTTGCAAGATTATTTATCGCTGAAATTGTGAGATTGCATGGTGTTCCCTCTAATATAGTGTCCGATAGAGATCCGAAGTTTACTTCAAGGTTTTGGAAGGTTTTTCAACAAGCGATGGGTACGAAGTTGCGTTTGAGCACGTCGAATCATCCTCAGACGGATGGTCAGACTGAGCGAACAATACAAACAATGGAAGATATGTTAAGAGCCTGTGTGCTAGAGAGTAGAGGCAATTGGAAGGAACTTTTACCATTAATTGAGTTTTCTTATAATAATAGTTACCATGCGAGCATCAGCATGGCTCCTTACGAAGCATTGTATGGGAGAAAGTGTAGGACACCTTTGTGTTGGGCAGAAGTTGGCGAAGATAGAATTTTGGGACCCGACATTATTCAAGAGACTATAGAAAAGATTCGAATGATCCGCGAGAAAGTGAAGCAAGCACAAGATCGTCAAAAGAGTTATGCGGACAATCGTATGAGACCTTTGGAATTTGAGGAAGGTGACCATGTATTTTTGAAAGTTACTCCGAGATTGAGATTAAAAGGACCGTTTAAGTCACGCAAGTTAAGTCCAAGATACGTGGGACCGTATCAGATCTTAGAAAGGATTGGTGAAGTCGCTTACAGATTAGCCTTACCATCCTCTCTGTCAGAGATGCATGACGCCTTTCATGTATCTCAGCTCCGAAGGTTTGTTCCTGGTCCTCTTCAGCCAATTCTACCAGAATCAGTGGAAATAGAAGCGGACTTAACTTTCGAACCGCAACCGAGTCGTATTGTGGGAAGAGAAACAAAGGTGTTAAGGAACAAGGACATTCCTCTTGTGAAGGTGCAATGGGATGTGACGTATCCGGGTGATGCTACTTGGGAACTAGAATCGGAGATGCGGGATGCATACCCTCATCTGTTCAGGTAATCTTTTGAATTCGAGGACGAATTTCTATTTAAGGGGGGAGGATGTAATACCCCGTAATTTTTATGAACGCTTTGGATAATATTATTATGATCAACTGGGTTCCGGTGTACTCTGAGCAATTATTGGATAAAATAATTAGAGTAAACTGACAAACTCGGAACTGATTAGATTAATATTATTTAGCTTGGAATTGTATTAATTAGTGCATTTGAGATAATTTAGACAATTAGTAGTATTACTAATTAATGTTTTCTCTATGTCTTTTTCCTTTTCCCTTATTTGAAGTTAGTAACATTGGAGAGAGAAAGGGAAGATAAGGAAAAAGGAAGGAAAAGAAGAGAAATTTCTCAAGAGCTCAGGAGCTAGAATCATCAACCCATCTTCATCTTTTCATCTCAGTTTCATCATCCTCATCTTGTAATCCATGTGGGTTCTAGATAGACACATTAGTTGTAGAGTTTTATGAGTTTAGAGTTAGTATTGACATTGTGAGAAATGAGTAATTTTGCAATAGAATCATGAATCTAACTGCTAGAATTCGTTATTAACTGTGTAGTATGCTGGTTGTTATGTTTATAACATGTTTTGTTGTAATTTGATTGGGAAAAATGGAAATTTTGGGGTTGAAATTGTGAAACCCGTAGCAGAATTTTCTGCATGAAAAATTCTGGGTTTCCTCTGCCCATACGCGTAACACGCAAGGCAATACGCGTATTGGGTTGGGCAATACGCGTATGGCAAGGAAGGATTTTAGGCGTTACGCGTATGGGAGGGGGCAATACGCGTATGGTTTGAGGCAATACGCATATTGGAGTTTTAGTGGACTTTTGGGGAAAAATCAGCCTCTGCCCATATGCGTATCACTTTGGGCAATACGCGTATGGCTGGGCGAGCCAACTGGGCAGTACGCGTATGGCACAAGGCAATACGCGTACGGCCAGTGAGAGTGTAGAATTGTGTTTTTCACGATACCATTTCTTGTTATTTCCATAACTTGTGTTCCGATTATCTGTTTTGAACATTCTTGGTATCGTTGGAAAGCTAATAAAATGTACTTCCTTATTAAAATGGTTTTGAGATTGTTGGCCGATTTAATTATGTCGGGAATTTGGAATAGTGTCGTTTTGTCGACTTTTACCGTTTTAATTGTGTGTAATTGAGGTGTTTTATGCATGTTAAAAATATGAAACAGGTAGAGCGAGGAAACCTTAGTACAATAGAATGACTTAGAGAATCGTGCGACAATGCTTACATCGATACTAGAGGGGTATCCTTGTTAAGTAGTTATTAGTGGAGTATTGTATTCCTCCGGTTTGTTGTGTGTGTCTTAATAAATACCGTGACCCGTGTTGAAGAGCCCCTTGTGCGGGATGGCCGGGGAGAAGTATTTATTGAGTAAGTAACTGTGACCCGTGTTGAAGTGCTCCTTGTGTGGGCTGGCCGGGGAGAAGTTACTTAGTGGTTGGTACCGTGACCCGTGTTGTATTTGCCTTGTGTGGGTTGGCCGGGGAGAAGTTCCAACTGTAGATAACCGTGACCCGTGTTGTATTTGCCTTGTATGGATGGCCGGGGAGAAGTTATCTAAGTTAAGAATCCATGACCCGCGTTATATTTCTCTCGTATGGCTGGCCGGGGAGAAGATTCTTAACTTGTATGTCGTTTTGTGTATTGCACGATTGTTTCTCTAGTCAGAAATGTTTGATCTCAAGGTCTAGTTCCTTTTTCCCCACTTGAGTTAGGTATTGATTAGAACCTTGTAAAGCCGAGAGAATCCATAAGATAGAGAACTCACTGAGATTTGATGTATCTCACCCCACTGTTGTTGTTTACATCACAGGTTCTGCAGGCTCAGCGAAGGGTAAGGACAAGGTTGTTTGACTTTCCTTACGGGTCGTAGCTTTTGTGTGGCAAGGCTTCCATTGTGGAGATTTTTGAGATCATTATTTGATCTAGTTCTTAGTATTTATCTTTGGAACATCTTGTAGATATGTTATGTCGTAGTTTTTGTATTTAGGCTTGGTGGGCATGTATATGTATAATGTGTTTACTAGGAACTTATTGTATATTTCCGTACCAAACGTGGATTTCATGTATAATATATGCTTTGATGTATGTATATATATGGGCTTTACACTTATGCTACATCATTGTTAATATTTTATCTTAACCATTTTCAAGCATGGTTCAACCAGTATTTTCCACGTCTCTCTAATTGGGCATATGCGGAAGACTACTCTGAGGTTTTTCCATGTACATGCTCGATGATCCTTCTCAGATGGAATCAGTTGACTAAGCCAATTTGAGTTGCTCTTGAGCGTACCATTCCAGATAATATTTGTTTTATGTCCTACGGTGAGCATGTTGCAGCGCAAAAAAATACCTGAGCGTAAGGAGCGCTTGAAATAAGAACAAAATATAGTTGTCACCGAACGTTATTTATTCCCATAGAGGGAAAGGGAAAATATCGATAAAACCCACAAAAAAAAACAAAAAAAAATTGGTCGTCGCAACCAGATCTGGTTCGTGAGTCGGTTATGCAAGGGGAATATATTAGCACCCCTCGTATATATTGTACTCAATGAGATCCATTTAGTTAGTTTCGTCTAAGAGTGTTTGTGTGATATTAGTCAGTGTTATTCTACTTTATCGAGTTAGAAAAGAGAAAGAAAGGAAATGAAAGATATTTTTATTAAAGGTGTGTTTTTTTATTAAATGGGTGTTTTTTATTAAGGTGTGTTTTTTTATTAAGGTGTGTCTGACAAGATTTCAAAATCCTGCTCCTACGTATCATCAGGTGCTATAAAATACTCAAGACTACGTAGTTCTACTAAAAGAAAATTATTGGGTTTTGCTTTTAAAGAGCGATCCTTTAGACATATCGAGTGATTAAACCTTTACTTACTACTCGCTCTTGGAGGCGGAAGTCTTTGTTTGTTTCACATCAATATGGATAAAGCATGCTCGTTTCTGAAAATATTTTCGAAGTTGCATAATGGCAGAAAACAAGTTTGGTTGGCTAAATTGTTTTTAGGGATATATGCATCCAAATAGGGAACTCTACAACAATATTCAAATGTCTGGGATGGAATAGTCCTAAGCTCTAATTACTCTCTTTCAAGAGTTATTATGAAACTATGTGGTGAATGAGGTCAAAATTCATTAACGGAAGACGATTATTCACACAGGGAGCACTACAGTAGTATCCAAATAATCGAGAAAGAGAAGGCTGATACTCAATCAATCCTTCTTTTTTTATAAGAGAACTGACTTAATTTAATTAATTATTGATCGGAGAGGACCAGGAGGAGATCGTCGCGGCCTTCGTGTAGGACAAGAGTTGATGCTCGCAGGAGAGGAAAAAGGGGTGGAGGTACCATCAAGGTACTCCGATTCCAAAGTAAGTATTTGGTCAAAAAGGGGGAAAAACAAGTAAGAGAGATCAAGTATATGATTTGTGATACCTGCCCCTCTCAAGCGAGGGGGTTTTTATAGAGGGATTGTTGGCGAAAAAAGCGCCTGATCGACCAATGAGGTATTGCCAGATGGAGGGCACATCGCGTGGTCTTTCTAACTGTTTCCATGATATCCGGGGAGGCAGTTGGTCGCGTGAATTACTCTGCGCGTGAAGGGGACACGGCCAACGGCTATATTGTGTCCAACGGCTATATTGTGCCCAACGGCTACATTGTGTTTATTGGGCCTGTTTGCTAATTATGCTGGATTGGGCTTGGACCTTAAGGGCATGAAGTCCTGCCCGGTCCAGAACAGGAGCCCCCCAAGTCGTTGTTCTACTGGAGAGTAATGACTTTAGGCAGTTGTGACTACGACCGTACTATTGGGGAAGTGGTTGCTCGCGTGGAGTGTTCCCTTTGTGTCCCGACCAGGGTTTGTAGCGTGCTCGCGGAAATTGATGTTTTTTTTTTGTCGGTCAGCCCTGCACGAATGCGTTTGTTTTGACGAGGAGGCTTGCCCGTGGGAGCCAAAGACTAGCGTGTTTTCTGCACGTAACCCGACGAAGAGATCTTGTGACACGTGGTGAGCATTTATGGCCTTTGTCAGTCCTAGGGGCGCATAGGCTATGATGACCTTCACGATTCCCCATGATCAAATGGTTATAAAAGGGTGGAGGAGGGTTTCACTTTCATAATTTTCACAAGTTTTTTTTACTCCTTGCTCTGCAATTAGTCTTTCGCCGGAGCTTCTCTTCGCCACCGTCAACCTCTTCTTTTTCTTGTAAGTTCGTTCTTCCCTTCCTGTGTATTTTATGGGTTTTCCGGTTGAACTTCATGTTTTTCGGTTGAACTTCATGCGTTCTTCGATGAACATATGAATTTCTAGAAATTTTATGAAGAACATGATGAATTTCAGGATTTTCTAGGATTTTGTAGAAATTGTTAGCGTAGATCCTTGTAGAATCTGGTTAGGTGTAGAATTTCGTTTGTAGTCGGGCACTAGGCCTGTTCGGAACTCTAACGTGATTTTGAGACGAGCATGCGTTCTCGTATGGACATCTGCGAGTTCTGGTCGCGGGGACCTCTCCTAGCGATTGGTAGGTGATTTATACGGGCATGCGGTTTACCACGGATTCGTCAACGCCCTTTCACTTGATTAGTGGTGGAAGGGTGGATTTGATCTCGGATGTCGAATTCACTTCTCTTCCTCTGCTTTTCAGGTGAAAATGGCTGAACCCCAGGATGAAGTTGTGTCCGACACGCAGGAAACATAAGAGGGGCCCAGTGTGCCCACCGATTATTCAAATATCAAGGTCGCAGGAGGAGACCTTGAGTGGCTCACACATGAGCCTTTGTCGTTCCGATCAACTTTCTCCGCCGAGGAGATACGAGACTTCGACTTGTTGGAGAGGCGTGACGAAGACGCTCCGCGGGCATGGAAAGCGTTTCGCCCCGGGGAGTATGATAGAATTTGTTCCTCGTACCCGGGATTGCGCTTTCCTATGTACGAGTTTGCTTTTATGGAGGCCAAGATGCGTCTCCCTTTCACTAACTTTCAAGCCTCCCTGTTCACCCATCTGGCCTTGTGCCCGTCTCAGCTTCATCCCAATGCCTTGGCTTTTATCCGGGCTTTTGAGTCAGTGTGCCGTTACCTCAATATCGGCGCGACCACGAATCTCTTCTTCTGCCTTTTCCAAATCCAAAGGAGCACGGCGGGGACGAAACAGAGTTGGGTTTCGTTTAAACAACAAAGTAGGTTGTTCTGGCCGTATTCTGACTCAATACGCAATTTCAAGGATAAGTTTCTGATCGTGAAGCCTATTACCGAGGAGGCAAAGAAGACCATCTCGACCATTGAGAAGGTGATGGTGAATGGTCGGGAGAGGGATGATGTCGTCTCCATCTTTCCTTTGGAATGGGTCTATGCCTATTTTAAGCGCATAATGGATCAATTCCTGGTGAAGCACGAGCAGCTTTGCCCGGCGGACAAGGAGTCGTATAGGATCCTTCATGCTTACGTGGAGAGCTTTACCCCGACCTTCGTAGTTGATCTGGACGGGAAAGAGCTGGTTGAGGATGATGGGCCCGTCCGAGCGGCTAGATATATCAATGTCAAAGCTCTCCTCGAGTGTGATAACGACGATGATGCGATGACCTTGCTTGGTATGCTCCACTGTTTGGTTTTATTTCTTTGAATTCTTGGTCCTAACTTGTTATGTGTGTTCGCAGGTATAATGGCTGACATGCGGGAGCGTCTGATGAGGTCCCAGGCGGCGAAGGTTCACAAGAAAACGACCACAGGTGCCAAGGCCGAGGTGCCTAAGCAGACAGTGATGGAGAGTTTTGCTGCTGGACCTATCCCCGTCCTGGAGAGAGCCTCAATGCCGTTGACCCCGGAGGCCTCCCATAAAAGGAAGAGAGATGTCGTAGGGACTTCTGTGGCCGCTGGTCCGGGGGGTCCGGTGCCGGTCATCTTGTTCTGCCCGCCTGTTACACGCGCCGAGATTTGTTCGCTGAAGGGGATTCGATAGATGTCCATGATTCTAAAGTCGTGGCTATTCTAAATGCCAATTCTAAAGTGAGGAGGAAACAACTGTGCCAGGATGCGGCGGGCATGTTTAGGGTCTTTGAAGCTGCCCTGGTCCTCGCCGACGATGAAGCTGCTACTCGGGCGAGCCTCGTGACGTCCAAGAATAGAATTGCCGAGCTAGAGACGGAAAATAACAAGCTGTTCAACAATTTGAAGGTCACGAGGAGGCCAAAGTGTTGCTTCAGGCGGAGGTGACTCAGCTTAAGTTAGATGCGCTCAAGGCTGACGAGGAGAAGAATAGGCTGCAGGAGAGGATCGCTGAATTGAAGGGCTTGACTTCAGCTGTCCAGGATGAAAATGACGACGAGAAGTCCTTGAAGTCGTGGGCTGACTTGATCGGGAGGATTGGAGTCCTTGGCGAGGATAATCTGAAAGCAGCTGAGTTCGGCTTCAATGCGGCGAAAGAGCAGATGGTGGCCCTCAACTCTGATGTGCAACTCCTGACGGATGGGATGGATTTGTTCAACAAGGTGGTGGATGGTCAGGTCATTCCTGCCGAAGAGGAGAGTGAAGTCGCCAAATAGGACTGTTGTTTTTAGCATGTTTTGTGGGCCTGCGTGCCCTTATCATTTTGTATGGGCGCTGCTCCTTTTTGTATGAACTTGTATGGGCTGTGCCCCTTTTTTTTGAATTTATGACATTGCCCGGTCATGCCCGGTATTTTAATATACTTGGATTTTGTGAATGTTTTATCATGGACTTTTGCTCTTTTTGTTTATGTGTATGTGTGTGTGTGCTCGGCGATGTGTGAAACCTACCGAGGAGGGCGAAGTGGTTTTGCCCGTGATGAGGCTAAGACTTCGTTTGAGGTACTAATCTCATAGGCTTTGACTGTTCCCATTGCGAGCTGGGTGTCCTGCCTGAATGGTGCGGCAACGGCGGAGCTCAGTTGAGGTATCCCCGTTGTGCGTAGGATCTGCTCGTACAACGAGCAGAAACTGGCCGGCGTTGTAATGCGTGTCATGCTTCACCAGGGCATGATACGATGGTCGCGCAGCTCTCCCCGTTTTAGGGTGATTATGTCGGCGATTTGTCTATCCTCGTGGTTAAGGGCTTAGCTGTAGTACTGCTTGAGTTTTTCAGCATTCCATGGTTGAGCAAGTTGTTTTTCGTCCAGTGTTTCCAAGTAATATGCTCCCGTGCCAGTTTTGGACTTGACCCTGTAAGGTCTTTCCCAGTTCGCTGCCAGTTTCCCTTCGCGAGAATCCTTATGGTTTCTGCGGAGGACCAGACTGCCTACGGGGTAGTCGCGCTTTATGATTCTGGCATCATGTTGCAACGTTATTTGTTGCTTTAATGTGGCCTCGCAGAGGGCAGCCCCCGATCTTATTTCTTCGACCAGATCGAGCTCCTCGCGTAGAGCCTCATCGTTCATTTCTTCGTCGAGGGGAGCTTCTGTCCTTCTTGAGGGCTCCCTTATCTCCACCGGTATTACCGCCTCTGTTCCATACGCTAGTGGGAAAGGGGTTTCTCCGGTGGTGGAGTGAGGTGTTGTCCTGTACGCCCAGAGGACGCTGTGTAGCTCCTCGACCCACCTTTTCTTGGCCGCGTCTAGCCTTCGTTTCAATCCGCGTAGGATTACTCTGTTCGCGGCCTCCGCTTGCCCGTTGGTCTGGGGATGCTCGACCGAAGTAAAGTGTTGTTTCGTTCCTAATTTGGCGACGAAGTCTTGGAATTTTCTGTCTGTGAACTGGGTTCCGTTGTCGGTTACGAGGGCCTGGGGTACCCCAAATCTGGCGAGGACGTTTCTTTTGTAGAAACGCAATATGTTGAAGGTTGTGATCTTGGCGAGCGCTTCGGCTTCAATCCATTTTGTGAAATAGTCGACGACCACGATTATGAATTTATTTTGATAAGATCCCATTGTAAAGGGGCCTAGGATGTCCATCCCCTACCAGGCGAAGGGCCACGGCGAGGAGAGGGTCTTTAACTCGTTGGGTGGCGCCAAATGCATGTCCCCGTGGCGTTGGCAGTGGTCACATTTTTGTACATGTTCTTTGGCATCGTGTTGCATGGTCGGCCAGTAATATCCTGCGCACAGGGCTTTTCGAGCCAGGGATTTTTCTCCTAGGTGATGTGCGTTGATGCCCTCGTGGATCTCTTGTAAGATTTCGGGGACCTGATCATCGTCGACACATTTCAACAGGGGAATGGAAAATCCTCGTTGATATAATTTGTCCTCGACTAGTACATATGAGCAGGCTCGTCGCCTAGTTACACTGGCCTCCTTACTGTCTTCGAGGAGTTCCCCTCTGGTGAGATAATTGTATACCGGGGTCATCCAACAACGGGGATCTCCGATGACGTTAACATCCAGCAGGTCGGGTTTTAAAATGCTCGGGCTAGCCAGTATTTCTTGTATGATGGATTTGTTTCCACCTTTTTTTCTGGTGCTGGCTAATTTAGAGAGGATGTCTGCTCGGGTATTCTGTTCGCGCGGGACGTGCTGAACGTCCCATGCTTCAAACTCCATCATTTTTCTTTCACCATGGCCAAGTATTCGGCTAGTTGGTTATTCTTTGCTTGAAACTCTCCTCGTACTTGGGACGCCACGAGCTGGGAATCAGTGCAGATTTATATTTTTCTCGCGCCGACGTCTTTAGCCAGTCGTAATCCTGTGAGGAAGGCTTCATACTCAGCTTGATTATTGGATGTTTTGAAGGAGAGGACCAGGGACACTTCGATCAGGGTCCCTTCCTCATTTTCGAGGATAATTCCTGCTCCGCTGCCCGAGGGGCTTGATGCGCCATCCACGTAAATGATCCACTACTGCGTCCCTCCCCGGAGGGGATGGTTCCGGAGTTATCTCTACCACGAAGTCGGCCAGGACCTGTGCCTTGAGGGCTTTCCTCCCTTCGTAGTGAATGTTGAACTCGGCCAGTTCAAGGGACCATTTTAGCATCCTGCCCGCCATGTCTGGTCGGCTTAACAACTGCCTAATGAGCTGGTCGGTTCTGACGACGATAGTGTGCGCCAGAAAGTAATATCTGAGTCTCCTCGCGGCAATTATGAGAGCAAGGGCCACCCGTTCTATTTGCGTGTACCTGACTTCGGGTCCTTGTAGGGCTTTACTGGTGAAATAGATAAGTTTCTGCCCGTTAGTAGTCTCGCGAATAAGTGCTGCACTTACTGCTTCGTTGGCCACGGAGAGATACAGGTATATGGTTTCCCCGCGGTCTGGTCGGGACAATACTGGTGGCTCGGACAGAGCTTGTTTGAAATGGGCAAGGGCCTGCTCGCACTCGTCCGTCCACTCAAAATTTGCCTCCTTCCTTAGTAATTTGAAGAAGGGCAGGGCATGCTGGGCGGACTTGCTTACAAAGCGAGCAAGGGACGCGAGCATCCCGTTGAGGGATTGTATCGCCTTCTTCGACCGTGGCGTGGGGAATTCCACGAGTGCTCGGCATTTGTCTGGGTTTGCTTCTATTCCTCTTTCGGTGAGGTAAAATCCGAGGAATTTTCCTGCTCGCACACCGAAGGTGCATTTTTCTGGATTAAAATGCATTTTGCATTTTCGAGCTTGGTCGAACACCTTGCGTAAGTGGGTGGTATGGTTGGATTCCTCTTGGGATTTCACGATCATATCATCCATATATACTTCGAGCATGTCACCGATTTTTGATCGGAAGACTTTGTTCATCATGCGTTGGTATGTGGCCCCGGCATTCTTTAGTCCAAATGGCATTACGTTATAGTAATAATTCCCCGAGGAGGTCATGAATATCGTGTATCTCTTGTCCTCGCCTGCCATTGGGATTTGGTTGTATCCCAAATAAACGTCCATGAAGGACAAGAGCTTGAAACCTGCGGGATTATCTACGAGCTTATCTATGCTCGGCAGTGGATAAGCGTCTTTCGGGCAAGCCTGATTGAGATCAGTGTAGTCAATGCACATGCGCCACTTTCCATTACTTTTCTTTACAACTACAATATTTGAGAGCCAGGTCGTATACCTGGCCTCGGAAATAAATTTTGCCTCTAAGAGGTCTTGTACAAGTTTTTTGACAGCCTGTGCCTTTTCCTTAGATTGTTTCCTTCTTCGTTGGGCAATGGCGCGGGCAGCTGGATTGATTGTCAAGTGGTGACATGCAGTTTCTGGATCAAGGTCGGGCATATCCGCTGCACTCCAGGCGAATAGGTCGGCGTTGTCGTCAAGGCATTTCTTCAATTCTTCCTTTACCTTTTCGGGGAGACCAACGCCTATTTTTACTCCCCTGTTGGGGTTATTGCTGAAGGTGATGAACTCGAATTCCCCATCTGGGACTGGTCGCAGAAGTGCAGGGGACGGGGATCTTGTTACTCCTAGCTTTTTGTCTTCGCCATAGTCATCATCTCCGTCTTCAGGAAGTCTGCTATCGAGGTCGATGGTATGCACGGGAAGCGTAGGCTTTTTCTCTGGTTGGCCATCTTCAGCTGGAATCTCGTCCTCTCTAGTGCGCTTTGCCGACTTTCCTGTCATCGCGATCTAACTCTGTCCTTTTGTTGCGGCCTCAAAGCATCTACGAGTAGCCTCGATGTCACCATGAAGAGTTGCGACGTGTTCTTTCTCAGTGTAGTACTTGAGCTTGAGGTGGACTGTAGAGGGGACAACAGCGAGTTTGGCAAGAGCTGGCCTGCCAAGGATGCACTGATAGAGCGACGGGCAATCAATGACTAAGAACTGCGTTTTGATTGTCCGAGATGCCTCTTCCTCGCCAAACATGACTGGTATCTCCACGTAACCCTAAGGTCGGGCGGTTGCCCCGTTGAATCCTTGGAGATCCGATCCCACGTGTGGTGAGAGGTTGGATTTATTCAGTTTCAGCGCGCGGAACAGGCTGGAATACATGATGTCCACGGAGCTACCCTGGTCGACCAGGATTCTTCGCACATTGATAGATGATAATTTGGCCCTGATCAGCAGAGGAATGTGGGAGTTCGGCGATCCTCCGGGGAGTTCTTCTCTGTAGAATGTGATCGGCTGCGAGCGCCTTTTACCCTTGTCGATCATGTACAACTGCTCGGGGCTGTTGTCTATCAGCTGTTCAAACTTTTGTTTGATGGATCCTATCATGAGCTTATGGTACCCTCCGCATGAGATAACCATGGTCGTAGGAAAGGCTTTCCAGGTGCTGTGTACGAATGCCTGGGAAGTTGGGTCGAGGTGGTCAGGAACGAAGAAGTTCTCTGGTCGGCTGATGGCCATTGCGACCTGCGGGGGAGGACTGGAGGAGGCTGATTCTGCTTTTTTCTTCGGATCAGATGTGTCTCGTCGGGAGGATTCTCCCTTCTTCACGTATTGCTTCAGGTGACCCTCTTTGATGAGGATCTCTATGGCGTCTTTAAGGTGCACGCAATCTTCTGTCACGTGGCCGTGACTACGATGGAAGCGACAGTATTTGCTTTTGTCGACGTTTCCTTTGGACGTGGTCGGTTTAGGGAACCTCACACCTCCTTGTTTGAATTCTGTGTTGATGCAGTCGGAGAGAATGCGTTCTCGCGAGGTCGTGAGCACGGTGTACTCCGTAAACCGGCCAGTCGGACCTCTGCTTTCGCGAGGACGCTCATCGTGCCTTCTCTCTTTCCCTTGCCGGGATGATTCTGCCTCGTCTTTTTTTTATGCCCGGGGTGCTTCGCGATCTCTTAAGTCCCAGGCATGGAATGCGGCTTCGTTTTCCTCGTAGCGGATATAGTATTCAGCTTTCCAAAGAAGTTCTGTCAGTGTGCGGGGAGCTTCGATCCCTACGGCCTTGCGGAAGTCGCTTTTGGGCCGGAGTCCCTTTTCGATGAGGTACTTCTTCATGTGATCCGTTGTTCGGACTTCAACCGCCTCTTTGTTGAATCTTTCAATGTATGCCCGCAGGGATTCATCCCTGCCCTGTATAATGGCCTCCAACGTAGCCTCCGACTTAGGATGTCGTTGGGAAGCTGTGAAATGTCGGGCGAACTGGCTCTTTAACTCCCTCCATGAAGAGATGGATCCGCGAGGAAATCGCTTAAACCACGTCATCGCTCCTTTTCTCAAGGTGATGGGGAACATTTTGCACTTGATAGCCCCGGAGACACCGTGATATTGGAGCATCGCCTCTATGTTTTCGATATGCTCATGGGGGTCAGTTGTCCCGTCGTAGGTTGTCAACGTGGGTGGTTTTTCCAATCCTCGGGGAATTCGGGTGTCGAGGATATCCCTTGTGAACGGACCGTGAACGTCATCGTCACTGCTGGAACTGGGAGAGAGCGAAATGGAACGACTGTGCTCGCGGCTTCGACTTCGGCGAGGAGAACATCCGCGGGTGCGATGGTGATCGTACTTATCTGTGTGTCGAGACCTCTTGGAAACCGGGGAGTGCCTGGATCTTCGCGGGGGAGACTGATGGCGTCGTCGGGCTAGGTCGAGTGTAGGGTTCCTCGATCTTGAACGTTTCCTCTTTGGGGAGAGGGTGTTGCGTCTTCGCTTCGAGGGAGTCCGTGGACGCGGGGAAAGGCTCGCCAGTTTTTTTGAAGCGAGGCGTCCCTGAAGGATATGCTCGAGGGCATTGAGTTTCTCCCCCTGCTGGAGGATCAGGAGGTTTGAGTTGTTGAGAGAAGCGATGAGCGCCGCGGTGGTCGGATCAGCATCCTGGGGAACCGGAACGGGCTCGAAGGTGAACTCCACGGCTGATGTGCGTGGCTTTGGATTGTCGAGTCTCGGGGAAGCAGGTCTTCCGTCTTGTTGGTCACTTTCATGCGGGATAGGCCCGACGAAAGCGTGGTCGTTGTTGTTGTTGGCCGCAGGGGCCACAGAGTCTTGGTGAAGATTGCTCTTGATGAAAGCCATGTCGATCTGAGATTCGAAAGGGTGAAGCTTTGGTCTTTGTTGAACAAGGGAGAATCTTGGTGAAAGACGGGGAAGCTGGATTCCCACAGACGGCGCCACTGATCGGAGAGGACCAGGAGGAGATCGTCGCGGCCTTCGTGTAGGACAATAGTTGATGCTCGCAGGAGAGGAAAAAGAGGTGGAGGTACCTGCAAGGTACTCCGATGCCAAAGTAAGTATTTGGTCAAAAAGGGGAAAAACAAGTAAGAGAGATCAAGTATATGATTTGTGATACCTGCCCCTCTCAAGCGAGGGGGTTTTTATAGAGGGATTATTGGCGAACAAAGCGCCTGATCGACCAATGAGGTATTGCCAGATGGAGGGCACAGCGCGTGGTCTTTCTAACTGTTTCCGTGATATCCGGGGAGGCAGTTGGTCGCGTGAACTACTCTGCGCGTGAAGGGGACACGCCCAACGGCTATATTGTGTCCAACGGCTATATTGTGCCCAACGGCTACATTGTGCTTATTGGGCCTGTTCGCCAATTATACTGGATTGGGCTTGGACCTTAAGGGCATGAAGTCCTGCCCGGTCCAGAACAATTATTATATTTTAATACGAAGGACAAATATTTGAACATGAAGCTCTACAGCATTATTCAAATATCTGAGAAGGGGAAAGTCTAAACCTGATTGTCTTATATTTATTTTATTGCGAAAATTTTAAAAGGATCAACTTGACGTTGGATCAAGTGTTGCCAGTTAATTTATAATAAGAGTTTGGATATGTTGGGGGAGATACTAGATGTTGCTTTAATTGAATTTGATTTGGTAAAAAGACTCGACGTGGATCAAGTGTTTGTTTTTGTTCTTTTCTAAAAGTTGTTGATTTTAATCTTTGAATTAACAATCGACTAAGCTAATAAAACAATAAAGGAAAGCAGTAAAATTATTACATATTTATGGGAATGGATGTACAATTTGTCAAAAGGGGATATAAATTACTGTAATTAACAATAAAGTTTAATAAACAATTGTGAATAGCAAATATAAACAACAATGAAATCAATGTAAAATACATCAGAGAGATACATAAAATTAGAAATAAATCAGAGTTTTAAACTATTGAAATTTAGCGCTATGTTAAGCAATTATAAAGCGATTCATGTAGGAATCACTCTATCTTAGGTCGGTCAACAAAACTTTATGCGTTTAAGCAAATTCTGAAGTTAAATTTAATTTTAACTCCGAAATTGCAATGCATATGTGAAAAACTGACGAAACCAAAAGATATTTTTAAAGGTAAATAAAATAACAAACAAACTAAAGAATTTAGCGCTATATTAAGCAATCAATTAACGATTCATGTAGGAATCAACTCTATTTGAGGCAGTCAATAAAACTTTATGCGTTTAAGCAGTTTTTGAAGTTAAATTGACTTTTAACTCCGAAATTGCAATGACAATGGGACAATTAAATCAAATTTTATTTTTTAACAATTTAGAACAAACAATTAATTTAAACAAATAAATAATAAATGACAATAATAATAAATAAATAATAATCATAATAATAACTAATAATGATAAATAATAGACATTAACAACAATAATACTTATCAATAATCAAATAATAACAATAAAGACAATAATAAACAATAATAAATATAAACAAATAATAATCAATAATAAAATAAACAATAATAGTAATTAATAGTAACAATAATATTCAAAATTAAATATTAATAATTTATCATACCTGGATCAGACAGTATGACAGTGGCCAACAGCGTCGTGAAACCTTCAGCTCCGGTGATGGTAGGACGGCGGGGGGTGTACCTGCAAGGTACTCTGACGCTCAAGTCAGGTAAGGTCAGAGAAAAACAAGTACAAAATATAGGTGTGAGTTTAGAATATGAAGTAACCCGGCCCTCTCAAGGGAGAGGGTATTTATAGAAAGCCCCTAGCGCGGGGCCAACAGTTACTTGAACTGGGCTGGATTGCAAAGCCCAATCCAAGTAACTGTCAGAGCTTACGTGGCGTAGTGAATACCAGCGTGTGGTCTTCGCCCTGGGGTAACGATCCCGAGATCTCCGGAAGGTGGGCACACCGAATCCTTCGGAGGTGGGAGGTTACAAGAGAACATGTCATCGCGGGGAGGAGCCCTTGTGCCTCGGGGAGAGACGTGCCCTACAAAGTTTGACGTCTCTGTTCGACGGTCTCTGCTGCACGTGCCCGACACTACTGAAGCCTGGGACGTGCTCGACACATGTACCGCTTACAGGTCTTGTTGGGTCGTGTCAGGTCGTGTAGGTTGGGCCTTCCCGTCTGAAGGGCAGGCTCTGGCCTAGTCCAGAACAACAATGATAACAATAAATAAATAGTAATCAACAACACCATCACCAACAAAAACAATAATAATAATAATAATAATAATAATAATAGCAATAATAATAACAATAACAATAATAATAATAATAAATAAGCATAATAATAATAACAATAAATAAGTATAATAATAATAATAATAAAACAAAAAAGATAAAGAAAAAAATAAAGAAGGATGGCATCTCGTTCAAGTTTAAATCATAAACACATGAATTTATCTAAATATAATAAATAATAATAATAATAATGATAATAAATAGTAATTATTAATTATAGTAATAATAATATTACTATAAAAAAAATAAAAAATAAAAACAAATAATAAAAAAAATAGGTGGTGTACTCTTAGTCCCTCAAACAACTTAATATATTTTTTTTCAAAATTTAAAACTCACTTATAATGGAGTGACATGTGGCACTGATAAACAAAAGAAACCAGATATTTTTCTCACTTTTATGCCACTGTATTCATCTTTGCAGAAACAAAAACATGAAAATGAAATCTGCCCTCATGACGTTTGTCCGGCGCCGACTCAAGAGCAGGGGGCGTCCGGCCGACTGGCGGTGGCGGCACCCCCACCATGCCTTTCATATACGATTTATCTCTCTTTGCTATGTATTATATTCAAAACTCCTTTTTTTCAATCACAAAACAAAATTTATATATCACACTCAAAAAAACAAACATATCCCTTAAAATAAAGCAACAATAATGAAAAACAAACGAAAAAGAGAAAAGCTACAGAAGGATTTCGCGGTGGTTACGATTGAGTTTCGGAGTTAAAGTAATGGAAGCACTATTACGAAAACCCCATTTAACGACGCCAGCTTTACCACGGTTTCATATCCCACAGTTGTAACAGGATTAAAAATTTATAACGCCATATTTAACGACGGTTGTATTACATAACCGTGTAATACAAGCTGTGTAACAAGCTTCGATTCCCAGCTCTATATTTTTTTTCCATATTTTTACATTTTAACACGCTTGTATTAGAAGACCATTGTACTACATGTATCACGCTTCGATTCATAGCAATGTATTCTTTAGTATTTTTAAGTGCAATAAAGTATATATATATAACTTTAAAAATAAAACTGTAAGAGATGAACATATATAGACATAATTTTATTTTAATATTCCATTGAGAGTATATTGATAAACATATTACATATCAAGATCATTGTCAGAGCCCATAGCATAAAATGCATCTTCATAATCTAGACATCTCTCCTCACTCCCCTCATCGGAATCATAATATACATGCCTCATTTTCTTCTTTATCTTCTTCTTCTTCGGCTTCTTCTTCTTCTTCTTATTCTTATCCTTCCTTACCCTTAAGGCATCCCTGAAGTTGGCAGTTGTTGGTTGGACGACCTCCTGGATTGGCGCCTGACGTTCCTCATTGAGGTTTCTAGGATTCTCATTTGTTGAACTCATTGTTACGAAGAATATATTATTTAGATATGTAAAATTGTCTATTTATAGATGAGGTTGAAGATGAAAAAACTAATAGTTTAATGCTTGTAATGATGATAACTTGTAAACCGTTCATATTCTGGAACTATATTTTCTTGTAAACCGTTCATATGTTGGGAAGTGTAACGGTTAATAATATCACGACGGTTATAAGTAATGACCGTAGCGATATCACTTATAATCCAGGCGTAACTTTAGGAAAATGTTGTTGCCTGGTGTCGAACCTTGTACCACGTATAAGGGGTATCACTACGGTTATTATAACTAACCGTTGTGATATTATTAAATTAATATATAACCTATCATAACGGTTATTTAAGAGAACCGTTGTGAAACATTTACCTATATAAGGGAATTAACTTTCCCTTTTTGACAGTCGCGCTGTTTCCTTCACAGCGAAACCCTAGCACCCAAACTTCATCTTTTTTTAGAATCTGCGAAAAGAAATTCAAGAAGTATGAAGCTTTTGATTTAAGCTTTTTCCTCCTTGAATTCCTTCTTGCAGAGTCTAAAACTAGATGAACATGGTGATGATGCTGGCGTAGCAAGCGTAATGTACATATTGTTTATGGAAAATAAGGTATTCTTCCACTTCAATCTTTTCGTTAGATAGTCCTCATTATCTCGTTTGCTTCATGATGTTTTTGTTGATTGTTCTCTTTTTGCGCATATTCGACTTCAATGCTTCACAAGCAAGGTGAACTTCATTGTTATGGTACAGTCCCACTTCTTAGCGTTTTCTTTCAACTTTTGCTTGTTTTGTTTTGAATAATAACTAATTTTCTTCATTGCTTCCCACTTCTTAAGGTTTGTTTCTAATTTTGCTTGTTTTGTTTTGAATAATAACTAATTTTCTTCATTGCTTTCCCACTTCTTAAGTTTGTTTCACATGGTGATGATGACGGTGGTACATATATATATGAATTCATTCTAATAAGGTACATATATATATGAATTCATTCTGATATTATACATATGAAATTTAGTTTATTATTCTGATATTGTACATATGAAATTTAGTTTATTATTCTGATATTGTACATATGAAATTTAGTTTATTATATATTATGTATATTGTTTGTTTTACTATCCTTTTAATGAAAATGCAATCTGTTAAATTGGTATCGAAACTTATAATCTAAAAATTAAGATGTATTTGAAAACCAACCATTATCATGTCAATGATTTTTGAATCGCATCCATTTCATTTAGCACATGGAATGTTCCTTAATGCATAATATACGATTCAACGGTCTGATTCCTTCTACACATCGATATCTTTTATATTATATAGTTTACCTATTCATCGCCAAAAATCATCGTGGTTTTTATGATCATGATTGTTATGATGATAAAATCGCGATGATTTTGGGCGATGGAGAGGTAAACTATATAATTAAAAATATCGATGAGTTGAGTGAATCAGACCATTGAATCGTATATTATGTGTTAAGAAACATAAAATGTGCGGAATGAAATGGATGCAATTCGAAAAACAGTGGTGTGTTTAATTTGGTTTTCAAGAATATTTTAATTTTCAGATTATATATTTCCTTACCAATTTAATGGTTGTAATTCTTTAACTAGGTGTATGGTAAAACAAGCAATATACATTTGAATATAATAAACTAAGGGTACATGTAACAACGGTTGAAACTAATATCCGTTGTGATTGATAATATATTTCACAACGGTTGAAATTAATATCCATTGTGATTAATAATATATTTCACAACGGTTGATACAACTAACCGTTGTAATATATAGCGCGTTTTCCAGAATACAACAACGGTTTTCAGACCGTTGTAGAAACATCGAAGATACAACAACAATCTACATAACAACGCCTTCGCCCGCGTCATTATATGTCATTCCCAACCGTTGTTAAATGGGTTTTTCGTAGTAGTGAAGGGTGTGGTGTCTTGATGAAGGTGCAATGTTGTTGTTGTTGTTGTTTTGTAGAGGATGATGAAGTTGGTTTGAAGGTTGTTGTTAATGGAAAAATGGATGAGTGAAGTTGTAGTTTGTTTGGTTTGTTTGTGTGATGAAGAAAGATGGTGATGTTGTAGTTTGTTTGGTTTATTTGTGTGATGAAGAAAGGTGGGAATACTGTGGTTTGTTTAGAGAGAGGCTGGAGAAGGAAGAAGGTTGAAATGGAGTTGTTTATGTTGTGTTGGTTTTTGTGAGAGGAAAGGAAAATGAAGTTTTTCTGTAGTGGTTGGAGAAAGTGGTTTGAGAGAGGAAGAAAATGATTAGTGCGAAATAAACTTCTCGGAAATATACAGGTTTTGATCGAATTTTGAAATAAAAATTAGCCAGTAAAAAGGCTTAGGCAAACAAAAATGTGACCGAAACAGTAGTCAAAAAATTAAAACGAGCACACCAGGTTAAACTATGTGAACTGTAGATTAAGAATATTGAGGTCTGCAAGTTCGATTATGAAATTTTTTGCTCACTAAATCGACGTACAATTGAGAAATTGTTCAACTGGTTTGCCAGTAGATCCAAAAAATTATTCCGGTTGATATTTTAAGCGTTACACAAAATAAAATGCATGTTGTGATAAGTAAAAATATGCAGATGTCTTGTGAATGCGTTGAATTACTGATTGGATAATCATGAATAGACAATAAGATGCAAATGAATTGCTTTTGGACCATCTACTTCTAATCCTCCATTGCAACTAAACCCTACAGAGATTCAGATGATGACAACACTCTTGATTGCCGCTCTATGGACCTATGAAACATGATGAAATGGAATGAACAACACATTGAGATTGAGAAATCAAGCCTTTTGACTTCTTAATCAACAAATGATTGAATGAATGTCATCAAGGCCAGATAAAATGTCAAAACTCCTGACTTTTCATCTGAACCCCAGATGAATGCTTTCGACTGAAAGAATGTATGATAAAAATGAAACGATTGCACTATGCAGATGCAAGTAAAAACTCAAAGTATGAAAAAACGTTGTGAGATACGGCCCTTGGAGGTGATATCATTCTACTTTAGATGGTTAACATATGGGTCTATGTGACACCCTAATACCCAAATTCTTTTTTTATAATAAAACAAGGTGTCACGTCAACTCAAATAACATAAATGTTTCCCGTGTATGAGTATTTGTTTGAATATTAAATCAAATATAATAATTCCAGAGTATGAATTCTAATTATGATGTCACACTACCAGAGTCTTATTACAACCAAACACGCTAATTAATTTAACGAGTCAGTACACATAAATACGAAATAAAAATCTAATGAAGTAATCTTCTACTTCATCCTCAAAAATCGCAATGTGACTATTACTCAATTTGATCTTGAGGATATCCTGCATATAGATTCATATCATTGAAACAGAGAAGTGAGAATACATTCTACAAAGTATAATGTATAACAATTGCAAAGGGCAGCATAACTCATGATATAAAATTATATGACATTACATCAATCCATACAATACTACACAGACTCAACATTATATTATTATGGGATTAACATGACTTTTTTTTTCTTACAGAACATTGTTGAACATAACATGATTTAATAAGAAAATGACATAACTTAACGCGAACATTGTTGCACATAACATAACTTAACAAGAAAATAACATAAACATAACTTAAACAATACCAGATGATTCGGAATGTTTCAACATCTTGATAATTACATCGACAAATCTCACAATCGTCGCATCCACCTAGATCAGACCCTTTGATTCATATCGGTGATATATGTTTCACATGGCTTTTAAATCTTCATTTGCCTTCAGCTCAAACTTATTGAACCTAATCTTCCCTATGTTATCGATTGATGATGAACAATACTCAATTTTGACTACCTTTCTGTTGTCGGTATGGTGCAAGAGATTATTCAGTTTGGATTCAGAACATCAAAATGAGTGCCCTTTATGAGCCTAAAATTAAAAAGAGGTTTCATGTCGTTGAATTGGACAAATGCGATATACCAATATTTGAGACATTATGAGATGTTTTGTTAACAACATATGATATGTTGCATATTTATACAAGTTTGGAATCATTATGGACCACACAAAGCTATCGTGAAATCATAACCCGTCAAAACTGTCGGCAAAATCTCAACCGTTGAAAATTAACATTATCGTATTTTTTAGGGTTATGGGAAAAATCCGATAATATTTTTAATGTTTGGAAAAGATTGGTAAATTAACACTACCGAAATTTTCAGGGTTATAGGTAAAATGCGGCAATCTCTAGAGTTTTTGAAAAAGACCGCACCAGTTATTTTGAAAACTTTAATAAAAATACATGTCATATTTTTTATTGGTCTACTGGATTTTTTGATTTTATATCGGATTTTTTATTGGCCTATCAAATTTTTTGTGTTATATTGTTATTGAAATAAATTAAATATGTAATTTTAATATTAAAAAATTGGGGTATCACGTTAAACTAAATCGACCACAGGACAAATTCTATGTAGTGTGGAATGCGAAATTATAAACCATTGTTAGATATAATACTCAATTAAAGCCACCATTGGAGTGTTGTGGCAGAGTTTTGATTCAAACCCTATTTGTACTCTATACAAGTCACTGAAGTTTGCATATGTTCTAAACAGGTACTTTTAGGAGGGACTATGCTTGTTAATAATTGAGTTTGTAGCTATCGATCAATTTGGTTTTCAAAATTTTCATAATAGTTAAACAATTTCTTTTTTTAATTGGCGTTCGGTATGATACATATTATAGCAGCTCCAGCAGTAAATTTTTCTATCTAGCCAGCATGTAATCAGGTTGGGTTTGGGTGACTTTCAAATATGATAACTTTGGTAAGTTTAGTGCAAATAAGAGATATGTAAATTGTAAGTTCTGTTGTTTTTGGATTGACAACATTTTGGTAAAACATGTTGTCAACAAGATGTTAAGCCAAGTGTTATGCTATGAGAGCCAGACATCATGTTCAGCATAATGTTGTGACATGTGCCAGGATATGTTATACCAGAAAGTTTGGGCGTGATTGTTTTGGTATTTTAAGTGTGAGTTTTGAGTGTGTTTTAATTCACACGTTATTGTTATCCATGGGAGGATTTTTTGGGAACTTTTGTTGTGACAACTTTGATTGTATTTCTTAAAAATGATTGTTGAGCCTTTTTAGGAAACTTTATGTTATTGTTCCTATTATTGTGCAAGATATTATGCAAGGGATTTAAAGCTGATTCCTGGTGATTTGCATTTTATTTTGAGTGCCCAAGCCCATGCAGCTGTGATGTTTATTTAAAGGGTTTCTAAACCTAAAGAAGGCATTTTTTTTTGAAGAATTAGGATTAGTCGTGTCTTGGTGGTTCTTTAGGAGTTAGTGTGTTTTTCTTTGTATGTCACTCTTGTATCATTTTTTATGCATTGAGTTGACTGATTGTTAATTGTTAATTATTCACTCATATCTTTTAAGCAGGAGTGTATCGTTCTTAGTTAAAGCTTTTAAGCAAAACTAAGTATTGTACTTGGAAGGGTTGATACTTCTATTTTGGGTTGTTGTTGAATTGTCACTGGTTTGTGACTGATAGGAAGTGTGAGAGGGATCTCATATCTAGAGGGTGTATATGTAGAAGTTGCACAAGGTAGTGATTAGGTGATAAGTTGTAAACGGGGGAGTTTAGCTTTGAACTAATATTGTCATAGTGAATTTCCTTCCTGAATTGGTATCCCCCAGATGTAGGTGACGTTGCACCGAACTGGGTTAACAACTACTGGTGATATTTATCTTTATGTAATTTTTTTTTGCATATTTGTGAGTGTTCAAACTGTCTTGATCCCAGTGTTATGACTTCTGTCTCGACATCTAATATTTGCGTGTCAGAATTTCAATTGGTATTAGAGCAGGTCACCCTGTTCTGTTTTTGGGTGAGCTCTAGGGTTTTTTTCCTAGCACTATGGATAAGGAAGAGCGATGGAATGTGAATAAACCACCTATCTTGGATGTAACCAACTATGATTATTAGAAAGCACATATGGTGGCTTTCTCAAAATCCATGGATAGCAAAGCTTAGAAAGCTGTCATCAAGGGTTGGGTACATCCTGTGGTTAAAGATAAAGATAGGAATGCGTTTTTGAAACCTTAAGAGGACTGGACCAAGGAAGAAGATGAGACTGCTCTTGGAAACTCCAAACCTTAATCAACACTTGTAATGTGGCTAAGGATGCTTCGAAAATTCTCAAGACAACTCAAGATGGCACATCTAAGGTAAAGATGTCCAGACTTCAGTTGTTCACTGCCAAATTTGAAAATCTAAAGATGGGGGAAGATGAAAGTATTCACGACTTTCACATGAATGTTCTTAAAATAGTTAATGCCTTTAGTGCCTTGGGAGAAAAGATATTAGAAGAAAAGTTGGTTAGGAAGATTCTTAGGTCTCTACCTAAGAAATTTGACATGAAGGTCAAAACCATTGAAGGAGCCCAAAACATCAGCAGTATGAGAGTTAATGAGCTAGTGGGGTCACTTCAAACTTTTGAATTGGCCATGGATGATAAAATTGAAAAGAAGAACAAAAGAATTGCTTTTGTATCCAATGTTGAAGATAAATAGGGTCAAGTTGACTTGGATACTGATGAGGGACTATCAAATACCATTGTTATACTTGGGAAATAATTCAATAGAATTCTGAAGAGACTGGACAGGAAGGGAAGACCAGGTGTCAAGGACATCACATATGACATCAGGAATAACTGTGATTCTCAATAGAATACCAGAAATGAAGAGAAGTCATATCAAAGTAAAGGGATTTAGTGTTATGAGTGTGAAGGTTTTGGTCACATTAGGCCAGAATGTCCCAACTATCTCAAGAAGCAGAAAAAGGGCTTGACTGTATCTTGGTCTGATAATGATGAGTCAGAAGATGAATCCAACACAAAGACTGTCAAACTTGTTACTGCTCTCTCAGGCAGATGGGCAGATGAAGTAAAATTTTGTGATAAAAATGTCCTCTATAGAGATTTAGATGTATCCTACAATAAAACTTGTGACAGATGTGAAGAAAAACTTAAGACAAAGGCAAATCAGAGAAAGGTCATAGCTGAATTAGAAAATGAGAATAAGGAACTCTTATGTACTATTTCTCAGCTTAAAAATGAGGTAACTCTCTTAAATTTCAAGCTTTATAGCATGACAGATTCCTTGAGTAGGATGAAGAATACGACTGAAATAATAAAAGGTACTAGAGATGCAGAAGTTCATTATCAACCTGATAATAAACAAAGAAGAGTGTCTGAAGAAAAGCTTTTTCCTTCTAAAAGGAAGAAGATGGTTGCCATGTCTAACCACATGTTACAACATTCTGGTAGACATAATGAACCTCCAAATAATTACCAATCTTGTTGGAGATGTCATTATTATGGAGAGTATGGTCATATAAAGCCTTTATGTTATAAATTGTATGCAAATAAAAAATCTGTAGCTCATACCAAAGAGAAATTGGTTAATGAAATAATTTTCTGAGTCAATTACTAGAGATAAGATGTTTTCAACTAAATCTCTAAGTTCTTTGAAGACTTATTTTTGAAAGGGAATGCTTATGGGTGCATGAATGTATGAACAAACGCACGTATACAGGTATTCACATACTCACACATATATACAGGCAAACAAACAAGGGCCTAGGTTTGAAGATCACGAGCATGGAGCCATGGTATACCCTTTTCAAAAGGGGTGTACAAAGGGTTCTTGTATCTCCAGAACATGGTTCTAAACAGTTCCCAAAGTCAACAACCCATCTTTCGGATATTATCGGCATGCCAATTAACTCGGGAACCAATAATATTCTCAAGAGAGTCTCGTCTGAGTGCAGTATCGCGTATCAACTACTTTGGGTTTACACCCTCATAGTCATCGCACTATATCATAACAAGGCCAAAGTAGGGTAAAAAGGTAATCTAAAGGTCCTTAGTATCACAGGCTCCTAGGTCAAAAGTAATAGTGCATTCACGATGGCTCGTTCAACACTACTACTCTCAAGAGGGCCTCAACTGAGCGAGGGATCTCAAGTCAACTCCTTCGGAATTAAACTCCCTCAAAGTCTCCTTGACTATACCCACAATCCTATCATAAATTTACGCTCAAGTCCAAGTTAGGACTTATCCTCGCCACTCAAGGTAACAACCCTGCATACAGAAAAACCCAAGCACAACAGATACATACAAATATTTGCATATATATAAGTATACAAGCAATCAAACATATAAAATAACACAAATACAAACAAGGTAGGCTTAACCCTCTTAGGGGAGGATATTCCCCAGTGAAGTCGCCATTTCTATTGCGGTGAGAATCGTATATGGAGTTTGTCACACGCCACCAAACTTGGATGACACTTAGATCCTCAATAAATACACTTGGCTGCCAAAAATCCTGAACCAAATAATCAGCACTTGTGCACCACCTGAAATGTACCAAAGGCTTTGTACCTTGACTTCAACAAACACTTGAATTGACATGGAAACACTAGTCTGATGATCTTCAGGTATAAAGCATTGATCTATGCCAAACTCAACTTGAGAATGAAACAAAATCCTATTTCTTGACCAAGATCAGACTACTGCACATATACACTTAAACATGCTAGCTCTATTGAAACCCAACTGAACAACACTTGTCCACACAAAAGGGTGAGAAACCATAATCTTCGCCTTGAGTGTACACTGATGAAACGACGACTTGATGAGAACCAAAACTCTGATTCAGAATCTTTCCAGTCAAAACCACTGATGAAACCTTACACAAACGACACCCTTGTAGTCATTCAGAGAAACTGATGTCATGCCTTGATAAACTTCTGATAGGAACTGCTCATGACGATTGAAAACCCAACACCTCTGCCTCAGACTTGAGTACAATAACCGAAAGAAACAACTTCTGAACAAAGGAAACCCAACTCAATAGAAAACCTCCAATCCCACGTATTCAGAGATTAAATGGTGGATAACCTATCCAAAACCCTAATTCACCAACCCTTGAAGTCTCTTGAAGCAAACCCTAATTCCATAGGTGAAACAAAGAAAAACAAAAGCTGATAAATTGGTTAGTTATGCAATATGATTGACCTAGAATGATATGCAAAAGATCAATGAATCTAAGGGTAAAATTTTGGGTGTGACACAACTTTTTATGGATGCGCCGTTTTGTTCCAAGCATGGGGTTGGTCTAGATTGCCATCCCTAGCGCTCGTCAACCACAACAGGTTTTCCATCCCGTATGCACAAAAGTAAGTTAATAACTTAATATTAGTTTATTTCACCTTACCAATTATTGTGTCTAACTAATTGAATTTGAACTTCTTGTTGTTTAGATGGTCGGCTAAGGGTATGAGTTACAATAGATGTCCTAGACATTGTATCATTCAATACCGAAATCTGTTGGATCACCTAACACGTGCCGATGTAAGACCTTTAAACAAATCAATTTATATTTTATATCAACTATTTTATGATCTAATATTTTTCTCTTCTTCAGTTCATTTGGCGTCCATATCTAAACATGGAACACCTACATGAAGTCAGAGAGGAAGATGATGTCGTTTGGACTGCATGCGTGCCGATAATCAGATTCACAACTTTGGAGACGCACAACAGTTACCGTGTCAAACTACAATTTGGAATACATCAAAACATCCCAGATCCTCCTGTTGACCTCGGTAAATGGCATCTAAAAAGAGTTAATGATCAATGGGACTTTCACGACTGGAAGGATTTTGCAAAATCTGAGCGTCGTAAATAGATGAACCGCAACATCCATGTCTTACGTGACCCGGTGATGGCAACCCTGTCTATACCAAGAAACCCAATATGGCTATGCCCCCAACACAACATCAAGATATAGCTAAAATGAGGGTACATCATACCATAGCCATAACGCCCAAACATTTTTCCATAGCCAAAACCCTCCAACATCATACCCTAGCCTACATACTCAACCATCTCAATAACCTTATGGCTTTCAAACACCACTACCATTTCAACCTTTCACCAACGAATCCTTCACACCAGTGTCCCCCGTCAATCGTCTAGGCTGCACACCAATGACCCCTTCATCACATCCGAACTACTCTGGCATGGGTCACACACTTAATTTTAACACACAAGACCTCATGGAAATACAATAAATTCTTAGGGAACCATCTGGGAATGTTCCTGAGACTTCAACTCCTCAAACACCTGGCGTGAATCAACAACGAGGGGAACGAGTGCAACGAGTGAGGGTGTAACACCCCCAATCTATACCCCAATTAATTAAAGCAGTAAAAGAAAATTCAAAATTTCATCAGAGTATATTTAAATTATCATGGCATAGACGGGGGGACTCAACAGAGGGGTAGCAATCAACAGAGGAACTCAGTTCCTTACACCCACATTTCAAATTTTAGAATAAAAGCGGAAAATCTAAAACTGAACATCATATATATATATATATATATATATATATATATATATATATATATATATATATATATATATATATATATATATATATCACATGAAAAGTTTGTCATACATCAAGTTATACATGCACAAGCCAAAAGATATATATATACATATACAAATAATCACAAACGGCCTCCCTAACTACCCGGTGTCACATATTAGAGCCGACCGACAAAAGAATGAAGTCCTAAGCTTCACAAAAAGACCTCCAGCAACTCTAATCTGCAATGCCTCATAGAGCATTATAAAACAGCATAAGGGTGAGAAAAACAATCATAATACAGTTGCATATAATTATATATTAACACAGAAATGCACATATAGATTTCTCACCCCAACATACAACAGAATCCAAATACCACACAACATCATACATATTTCATTTATCTAACACCAATGCACATTAATCGTACACAATGCAATTATTACCAAGAATATCAATTCATCAATTCCGCACACGATTAATCCATTCAAAATCCTCACACATAGTCAATCATATTTATGATTTATGTAAATGCACAGAGACCGACACAACGACTCTATGCACATGCCATGCGGTACCGACTTCCAATATTTCTCATCACTAGTTCACTCAGGAACTATTGGAACCATAGCTCGTTACTTAGTGTAACTCCCCGTCGGGCATACGATGTTCCCCGTCACTTTCGGTCCTCTTTGTATAAGGCTCACGACGTTTATGGATCGCTTTCGGTCCTCTTTGTATAAGGCTCACGATCCGGTCGCTCACACCCCACATGGGCACACGATCGTCTATAACCATCGCTTTCAGTCCTCTTATTTTTAAGGCTATTCATACCTCTTATTTTTAAGGCTCACGATGTTATAGCAGATTCCCTCTGGAATCAAACCGTCACTCAGGACGTCACAACAATGCATATCATGATGCTTGGCATACAAGGACTCATGACATTCAAATACACACATATATGCATTCATCTCAATCAACAAAATCACACTTTGCACTTAAGCCCAAAACAATGCATTTAATTGCCATACGGCCACAAATCATCACAACACCATCTAAACACATGCATTTACATCATACAATAGCACCTTGCATAATACACATCAATTACGCACGGTTACAACGACAAAAGTTGACAAACCGACACAATTCCAAATTTCTGACATAATTAAATCGGCTAATAATTTCAAAATTATTATAATAAGAAAGTACAGTTCAATAGCTTTCCAACGATACCAAGAATATGAAAATTGGATAAACGGAACCCAAGTTACGAAAGAAAAACGAAAACGATATTTTGAAAAATCCCATTTTACAATTTTCCTGACCATACGCGTACGACCCCTTGTCATACGCGTATTGCCCTGATGCCTCGCCATTCCATACGCGTATTGCCCAAGGTCATACGCGTATGGGCAGAAATTCATTTTTTTCCCAAAATTCACGTGTAAAAGTCCATACGCGTAATGCCCAACACCGTACGCGTATGCCCTAAAATGTTACGCGTACCATACGCAAATGGGCAGATGGCCGAGAAAATTGAAGATCCATACGCGTATTGGCCCATGCCTCGCCCATGTTACGCGTAATGCCAAGGTCCATACGCGTATGAACATGCCCCATACGCGTATGACCTGGAAAAACCAGAAAAAAATTCTGCAGAACTTGTTGCTACGGGTTTCAACCCAAAATCCTCCAAATCATCATCCAATACTTAGAAAAACACCAATACAATGCTTAACAACATGTATCTATCATGTACCAACAATAATGAACACTAAAAACATGATTTCCAACACATTTAATCGATTTCTAATCAATTTTACATAATATGGGTTTTTACTAAATTTTTCCATTTCAATCCAACAACAACCACAAACACACATACATAATCATACACAAGTATACAATAATTGAGTTTCACACCCTTACCCGATTTAATCGATTATAGAAGTTGATTTCTTGATTTTCCAAGTTTTTCTCACTTTTTCTTCTCTTCTTCTCTTTTCTTCCCCTTTTCCTTCTTCTCTTTTTCTTTCTCTCTATTTTTCTCTCTTTCTATTTTCTATTCTTACTATCTAAATGAAAAATATCATGAAATGACCAAAATACCCCTACACTCAAATATCTCGCAAACGTTCCCAAAACCCGATAAAATATCACAACATTGAAAAATAACATATTTCCAAATAAAAGTCGAAAATAAAATAAAAATAATAATAAAATAATCAAAACGACTCTATTAAATAAAAACTGACAAAACTGGGGCGTTACAACTCTCCCCCACTTAGAAATTTTCGTCCTCGAAAATATACCTGAGACGAACAACTCTGGATACGACTCCCGCATCCGACTCTCTAACTCCCAAGTCAAATTGCCCTCAGCAGCGCCTCCCTACGCCACTTTCACAAGTGCAATATCCTTGCCTCTCAACCGCTTCACCTCGCGATCCAAAATCCTAACTGGTAATGCCTCGACCGTAAGGTTCTCCCTTACATCTACTTCATCCATTGGAATCACATGCGACGGATCCGGAACATACTTTCGAAGCTGTGAAACATGGAACAAATCGTGCAAATTCGACAGATTCGGCGGCAACGCCACCCTATAAGCCACAGCACCCACTCTCACGGATATCTGGTACGGACCAATAAACCGAGAAGTAAGTTTCTTCGATTTTAATGCACGACCCACACCCGTTACCGGCGTAACCCTCAAAAATACATGATCGCCCTCTTGGAACTCAAGATCTTTCCGTCTTCGGTCATGATAACTCTTTTGTCTACTCTGAGAAGCCTTTATTTTCTCACGAATAAGCTTCACTTTCTCCGTCGTCTATTGCACCAACTCTGGTCCAACCACCGAACTCTCACCGGATTCGTGCCAACACAACGGTGTTCGACATCTTCGTCCATACAGCGCTTCAAACGGTGCCATTCCAATACTAGAATGGAAACTGTTATTATATGTAAATTCAATCAATGCAAGATAACTATCCCACGTACCACCTTGTTCAAGAACACAAGCTCTCAACAAATCTTCCAACGACTGAATCATCCTCTCCGTCTGACCATCCGTCTGCGGATGATAAGCCGAACTCAATCTCAATTTAGAACCCAACGCCTTCTGCAAACTTCCCCAAAATCTCGAGGTAAATATAGGATCTCGATCCGAAATAATACTTAACGGAACTCCATGCAACTTCACAATCACACGGATGTAACTCTCAGCTAACCTCTCCAAAGAAAAACTGATGTCAATCGGAATGAAATGAGCCGATTTAGTCAGCCTGTCAACAACCACCCAAATAGCATTATGCCCTCCATGAGTATTCGGTAACCCCGTTACAAAATCCATGGAAATACTATCCCATTTCCATTCAGGAATATCCAACGGCTGCAACAAACCACTAGGCCTCAGATGTTCCACCTTTGATTTCTGACAAGTCAAACATGCATAAATGAACTGAGCCACATCTCTTTTCAATCCAGACCACCAGAAAATCTTCTTCAAATCCTGATACATCTTATTCGTTCCTGGATGTATACTCAAATTACTCCAGTGTCCTTCTTCCAAAATCATCTTTTTCAACTCCGCATCATCCGGAATACAAACTCTACCTCGGAATCTCAAAACACCATTAACATCCACTTGAAAATCACTATTCGCATTTTTTCCTCCCACCAACATCAAATCCACAAATTTCACATTCAACTTTTGTTTCTCACTAACAGTCATCAGAAAATCATTAGTAATCGTTAGCATTCCAAGCCTCACGCTATCCGACGTCACTTCACAAACCAAACTCAAATCTCTAAAAGCTTCCAAAAGCTCCCACTCTTTCACCATCAAAGCAGACATATGTAAGGATTTCCGACTCAACGCATCGGCTACCACATTAGCTTTACCAGGATGGTAATTCAAGCCAAAGTCGTAGTCATTAAAAAATTCCAACCATCTACGTTGCCTCATATTTAGCTCTTTCTGATCAAACAGATATTTCAAACACTTGTGATCACTTCAAAGCTTGCACCGTAGAGATAATGCCTCCAAATTTTCAACACAAAAACCACAGCCGCTAATTCTAGATCATGAGTAGGATAATTTTTCTCATGCACCCTCAATTGCCTTGAAGCATAAGCCACGACTTTACCTTCCTGCATCAGAACACCACCTAGACTAATCAAAGACACATCACAATACACCACAAATGGTTCATTAGGATTCGGTAAAATCAAAATCGGAGCTGTCGTCAATCTTCTCTTCAGCTCATTAAAACTTTCCTCGCACTGAATATCCCAAATGAACGCTTGCCCTTTACAAGTCAACTGGGTCAAAGGAAGTGCTAGCTTAGAAAAGCCCTCAATAAACCTTCGATAATATCCGGCCAAACCCAAAAAGCTTCGAATTTCAGTAACAGATCTCAGAGCCTCCCATTGTAGAACTGCTTCTACTTTAGATGGATCCACAGAAATACCATTACCTGAAATCACGTGCCCAAGAAAACTCACCTCTGACAACCAGAATTCACACTTGGACAATTTGGAAAAAAGCTTCCTTTCTTTCAAAACCTGCAAAACAATACGCAAATGCTCCGCGTGCTCCTCCTGAGACTTAGAGTAAATCAAAATGTTATCAATAAACACAACGACAAATCGATCCAAATGCTCGTGAAAAATACGATTCATGTACTCCATAAACACACCTGGCGCATTAGAAACCCCGAACGGCATCACAGAATATTCATAATGACCGTAACGTGTCCTAAAAGCCGTCTTCTGAATATCTTCCTCCTTCACCCTAATCTGATGATACCCTGACCTTAAGTCAATCTTACTAAACACATACGCACCAACCAACTGATCCATCAGATCATCAATCCTTGGAAGAGGATACTTATTCTTAATCGTCACCTTATTCAACTGGCGATAATCAATACACAAACGCATACTTCCATCTTTCTTTTTCACCAATAAAACTGGAGCACCCCAAGGAGAAACGCTTGGTCTCACAAACCTCTTCTTCAATAATTCATTCAACTGTTTCTTTAACTCAACCAACTCAGATGCCGACATACGATAAGGTGCCATAGAAACAAGTCTAGTACCAGGAACTAGATCTATAGAAAACTCCACCTCTCTCTCTGGCAGCAAGTCTGAAATATCATCAGGAAACATTTCTGGAAATTCACACACCACTGGAAACACATCAAGTGAAACTTGACTATCCACAGTCAAAGATGCAAACAACCCGAACAACTGAGCTTCATCCGCCAAAAGTCTCTTCAACTCTTTGGTAGATAAGAAACTCGAGTCTCCGTCTTCCTCAAGAGAAGGAAACCTTACCAGCTTATGATAACAATCAATATAAACTTGATTGAATTGCAACCAATTCATTCCCAAAACCACATCTAAACCCTCCAACGGTAAACACACCAAATCCATCTCAAAGTCTTTACCATAAATGGTCAAAGGACAACTTAGATAAACCAAAGAAGTAGTTACTGACCCCATTGCTGGAGTATAATTAACCATCTCACCACCCATCGAAGATAACACAAGATTCAAACGCTTCGCGCACCCAGACGAAATAAACGAATGAGTCGCTCCAGTATCAATAATAGCAACTAAAGGTGTACTATTAATAAAACAAGTACCTCTGATCAGACGATCTGCACTTGAAGTCTGAGTTCCTGCCAATGCAAAAACTTTCCCACCAGATTAAGCCTGCTTCAGTTTCTGACACTTTGTACTAATATGACCAGGTTCACCACAGTTGAAACACTTAACCACATTCTTCCTGGCACAATCAGCTGCAACATGTCCTACACCTCCACAATTAGAACACTTCCTCAAATCTTTCTTACATTCGGACGGACGATGTCCTACATCACCACATCTATAACATCTCAGAGGACCAGACATTCCTCCTCCACCTGACCTTCGATCAAAAGTACCCCTTTGTTTACCTTTATCAGCTGGTGTCACATACGGACCACCACGGAACTGTTGCTTCCCTTTCCTCTCGCTCACACTCTTGTAATGAGTAGAACGAGCCTTACTATCCTCCTCATAAATCCTACAACAATCCACCAAATCAGAAAACCTCCTAATCCTTTGATAACTGATTGCCTGCTTTATCTCAGGATGCAATCCGTTCTTAAACTTAACACACTTAGAAAATTCCGCAGCCGCTTCGGCATAATGAGGATAAAATTGCACAAGTTCCACAAACTTAGCAGTATAATCAACAACAGACATATTACCTTATTTCAGTTCCAAGAACTCGATTTCCTTCTTTCCTCTCACATCTTCAGGAAAATACCTTCTCTAGAACTCCCGACTAAAAACTTCCCAAGTAATTTCTTCCTCTTCTGCAGCTTCCAACACATGACGAGTACTAACCCACCAATCATCAGCTTCTTCCAATAACATGTGAGTACCCAGTCTCACCTTCTGATCCTCAGCACAATCCATCACTCGAAAAATCCTTTCAATCTCTTTCAGCCATATCTGTGCACCATCAGGATCATATCTTCCTTTGAAGACAGGCGGTTTGTTCTTCCTGAACTACTCATTACCTGCAGCCTTAGGTGCATCCTGCACAGCACGAGCCATATCTTGTATAGCAGCAGCCAAAGCAGCATCGTTCCTACCAGCCATATTCTGTTCATTTCCAATAACAGAAACTATGGTTAAACAAACAGCTCATCCAACCACAACGACCAACAAGGACTAACACAACAGACACAGACTAGCTCTGATACCACTTAATGTAACACCCCTAATCTATACCCCCAATTAATTAAAGCAGTAAAAGAAAATTCAAAATATCATCAGAGTATATTTAAATTATCATGGCATAGACGGGGGGAATCACATTATATTGAAACAAATCATACAACACATGCTCATAAAGATATGCAACAGTGGAGTAGCAATCAACAGAGGAACTCAGTTCCTTACACCTACATTTCAAATTTTAGAATAAAAGCGGAAAATCTAAAACTGAACATCATATATATATATATATATATATATATATATATATATATATATATATATATATATATATATATATATATATATATATATATATATATATATATCACATGAAAAGTTTGTCATACATCAAGTTATACATGCACAAGCCAAAAGATATATATATATATACATATACAAATAATCACAAACGGCCTCCCTAACTACCCGGTGTCACATATCAGAGCCGACCGACAAAAGAATGAAGTCCTAAGCTTCACAAAAAGACCTCCAACAACTCTAATCTGCAATGCCTCATAGAGCATTATAAAACAACAGAAGGGTGAGAAAAACAATCATAATACAGTTGCATATAATTATATATTAACACAGAAATGAACATATAGATTTCTCACCCCAACATACAACAGAATCCAAATACCACACAACATCATACATATTTTATTTATCTAACACCAATGCACATTAATCGTACACAATGCAATTATCACCAAGAATATCAATTCATCAATTCCGCACACGATTAATCCATTCACAATCCTCACACATAGTCAATCATATTTATGATTTATGCAAATGCACAGAGACCGACACAACGACTCTATGCACATGCCATGCGGTACCGACTTCCAATATTTCTCATAACTAGTTCACTCAGGAACTATTGGAACCATCGCTCGTTACTTAGTGTAACTCCCCGTCGGGCATACGATGTTCCCCGTCGCTTTCGGTCCTCTTTGTATAAGGCTCACGACGTTTATGGATCGCTTTCGGTCCTCTTTGTAGAAGGCTCACGATCCGATCGCTCACACCCCACATGGGCACACGATCGTCTATAACCATCGCTTTCGGTCCTCTTATTTTTAAGGCTATTCATACCTCTTATTTTTAAGGCTCACGATGTTATAGCAGATTCCCTCTGGAATCAAACCGTCACTCAGGACGTCACAACAATGCATATCATGATGCTTGGCATACAAGGACTCATGACATTCAAATACACACATATATGCATTCATCTCAATCAACAAAATCACACTTTGCACTTAAGCCCAAAACAATGCATTTAATTACCATACGGCCATAAATCATCACAACACCATCTAAACACATGCATTTACATCATACAACAGCACCTTGCATAATACACATCAATTACGCACGGTTACAATGACAAAAGTCGACAAACCGACACAATTCCAAATTTCTGACATAATTAAACCGGCTAACAATTTCAAAATTATTATAATAAGAAATTACAGTTCAATAGCTTTCCAACGATACCAAGAATATGAAAATCGGATAAACGAAACCCAAGTTACGAAAGAAAAACGAAAACAATATTTTGAAAAATCCCATTTTACAATTTTCCTGACCATACGCGTACGGCCCCTTATCATACGCGTATTTCCCTAATTCCTCGCCATTCCATACGCGTATTGCCCAAGGTCATACGCGTATGGGCAGAAATTCATTTTTTTTCCCAAAATTCACGTGTAAAAGTTCATACGCGTAATGCCCAACACCGTACGCGTATGCCCTAAAATGTTACGTGTACCATACGCAATTGGGCAGATGACCGAGAAAATTGAAGATCCATACGCGTATTGGCCCATGCCTCGCCCATGTTACGCGTAATGTCAAGGTCCATACGCGTATTAACATGCCCCATACGCGTATGACCTGGAAAAACCAGAAAAAAATTCTGCAGAACTTGTTGCTACGGGTTTCAACCCAAAATCCTCCAAATCATCATCCAATACTCAGAAAAACACCAATACAATGCCTAACAACATGTATCTATCATGTACCAACAATAATGAACACTAAAAACATGATTTCCAACACATTGAATCGATTTCTAATCAATTTTACATAATATGGGTTTTTACTAAATTTTTCCATTTCAATCCAATAACAACCACAAACACACATACATAATCATACAAAAGTATACAATAATTGAGTTCCGCATCCTTACCCGATTTAATCGATTCTAGAAGTTGATTTCTTGATTTTCCAAGTTTTTCTCACTTTTTCTTCTCTTCTTCTCTTTTCTTCCCCTTTTCCTTCTTCTCTTTTTCTTTCTCTCTATTTTTCTCTCTTTCTATTTTCTATTCTTACTATCTAAATGAAAAATATCATGAAATGACCAAAATACCCCCACACTCAAATATCTCCCAAACGTTCCCAAAACCCGATAAAATATCACAACATTGAAAAATAACATATTTCCAAATAAAAGTCGAAAATAAAATAAAAATAATAATAAAATAATCAAAACGACTCGATTAAATAAAAACTGACAAAACTAGGGCGTTACAGAGGGTGCCTAGGGGATGTGGAATCGGTGGCCGGTATGACCCACCCGGTCGCCAACATTAATTTATGTTATAGTTTATTTAATTCATGATAATGTTATTTATTTTCGGTAAAAAAAATTACAAAATGCACCCTGTCTCCAGATGAATTGGCGACAGAGCTTTAAGTATAAGACCAAGGCGCCAATTGGATTGGAGACAAAATGAGGTGTCTCCAATCCAATTGACGACTCCCCTCATGCCATAACAAAGAGTCGCCAATTGGTATGGCGCCCACATGCATTCAGAAACCCTAACTGGGGTAGTTTGAGAATTTTTTTTGAAAAGTGAGGTATTTTGGGAATTTTTTTGAAAAAGTGGATTATTTTAGTAAAAAATTCTAGTTTTGTTAAATGTTTTTTGATATTGATATTCGATAAATAATCCATTGTAATATTTGTATATATGCAACTAGCTATTTCACGTCCTTTGTACTCATAACAGGTCTTGTCGTGCATGTCATTGGTCCTTTGTACCTTTACGTGATATATCTTAGTTGTCTCTCAAACTTGAAATATTAATGTTGAAAGGGAAATTATCAAAGTTATTCTCCATAAAATAAACTTCATCAAAGGTCAGAGGAACATACTCATAAGAAGATGGGAATTTGATCTTCTGACAAAATATTAAACCATTGAATTTAAGTTTAGAGTAGATTAGAGAGAAATAAAGATTACTCGAGTACTTATGACCAAAGTATAACATTGAGAGCAGTACCATTGGGTACTAGAGGAAAGTTTCAGCTGATGCAATACCAAGATGTTTAATGATCACTGTGTTAGGTGATATATTCTTCATTGATTTTAAGACAAAATTAAAGATGAGAAAAACACATGAAATGAGGGTTTAAATCCTTTTGATTGATTTAATTTTTTTCTTGTTTGATTCAAATGAAACATAAGTCAATTACAAGTGTTAAAATATAAAGAGATAGGAAAGAGAGATTAAACACACATAGTTTATCATGCTTCACCTTTTTAACTCGAATGTAAGTCAAGTACCTTAATATTGAAAAATTTCACTATAATCAAATTGATTATAAATATAACTAAGATATTTCCTGGTCCAACTGACATATATATTTGATTTCTCAAACACAAAGAACTGATCCCTATTGGATATATTTTTCATCTCAAACTCAAAGAATCTGGATGACACTTACTCTTATTATGAGAAATACAATAAGATAAATGAAGGAGTGTTTATAACTATCACTGAATAAAGAATGCAAATAACACTAAATACAAATACACGTGTTTTAATCTTTCAACAAAAAGTGTATAAAATTAAATCAATTGCTTGCTTCTTTCTTTACTTTAAGTAGACATTCTTTTCTAGATCTCATTATTTTGAAAATTATTTTCTTTCTATACTAAAGTTGATTATCAAATGTTTATTCACATAGTTATTTTAGTGTTGTACGGTCTGATGTTTGATGATGAATAAAACCATGAGAAGTTGAGTCTTTATCTAGCTTACTATTTTATGATCGTTGAATGGTCTTTATCTTGTGAGAAAAGAGCCATTTAGGTTTTGCACTTTTACACCAAGTTGTTTTGTGTCCTTATCACTCCTAGCAGATCTTATAGCACACAATGTTGTGCATGTTGTCACACAAAGCTTGCATTATTTGTTCCTTCTGTAGTATTACTTAGGTGTTTCTCAATTCAAATGTTCGAGAAAGAAAATAAAATAAGTTATTCTTTATCAAAATATACTTTGTTGGTGGTTACTAGAGGAAAGAGAATTTTTTAATACACCACCTATGTTTCTTAGGCACCACGCGAATTTCCGTTTTTGCCCTCTAATTCCGGATGTGCACATCTGGACGCACCGTTTTTTTTAAAAAAACGTTGATTTGTTCCAGATGTGCATATCAGGAAGAATTCCTGATCTGCAGATTCAGAAAAATAGCAGAACTTTATTTTTATTTAAAAAATCAGTTTTGTTGGTTGGTCGCAGATGTTAATATATCGTCGCAGCTTAATATACATTCGAAAACATCCATATATAAAATAAAATGATATATATACATAATAATACTCCTTTCAAAATACATTACATCAATGTAATAAGAATATAATACATCAAACAAAAAACTACTGTGTATGCCGAAGGATCTCTCCTGGCTCCCCTGCTCCTCTGCCCGTACCCGCCGTCCTGGCTCGATGTCTGCGGCACTGAAGTGCCCCCGAGCAATCTCAATAATCCTATCCATGGCAAGTCTGCCACCACAGCCCTCAGGGAGGTGACTGTCTGCAATGGCCGCCCGCGCTATCTCCTCTATCTCACGACAACGAGGTAGGTCATCCTGAGTATGGTCCAGCTGAGACTATCGCTCCTCTAATATCTCCTGATGAGCAGGTCTGGGTGGCAATCCCTCAGCAGTGGGCACCATGCATGGGTGTGAGACGGTATATAACCACATGATGTACCCGACAACAACGCTTTAATCTCTCAGCGCTCTGGTCGCCCGAGCCTCTTCTGGTACCAAGTGGGACTGAAAGTCAGCATATATCTCATCAATCTGCGTGTGGGTCAAGCCTAGAGGAGCAGACTCATGAGGCATCTTGGGGATCGTCTGCGTGTAACCGAACTGACGCAAGACGCACTCCGGCAGGTATCGAGCAGTAATGGTCGAACTACATGCCAACCATCCTGAGAACAGCGAAACCTTGGCGAACAGGTGCGTCTCACGGTGATCGACATAGGCATGATACAAAATGTCCTCAGCAGCCATCCGATCAAGATAAACTCTATAGGGGTCGGGCGCCTGGTTCCCTCTGAGCAGGAGAAATGCAGCAGCACGCGGCATATCCTCAGTGTACCCCTCGACACTCCCCCAACCAGTAATCTTGGGAAAGTGTTGTAATATCCACACCTGAAATGGAAAACCTAACATCGGTTTCAAACATTATAATGAATATAGAAAGAAAAGAAATGAAAAAAAAGACTTAGAATATAAGATTGTTACCACGTATAGTGTACAGCTGCCTGCCACAGTCTTGGCTACCCAGTGGCAACCATCTGAGAGCCTAGCATAGGTGTATGCCAGCGTAGCCGCCCCCAGTTGTACCCATGGATCTCTGTGGGATCCAAAAGGTACCTGAGGTAAACGATATCAATGTAAGTGGCGCTGGTGTCCACAAACAGCTGTATGCCGAGCAAAAATAGATAGTAGCATCTCAGGGCACGCTGCCTGTGGATCGCCACCACAGTTGGATCACCTGCCGCCCGTCCTACCTCTACAAGCTCCTCACGAAATCTGCGTGTCAGAAAGAAGAACCGGACGTGTACACCTCTCAATTGGGTCACCTTCGCAAGTGCCTTATCTGGGGCAGCCCCAAGCTCCCCAGTCATCATCTCTATCGCCTCCACCTTCGACATCTTACCGTGACGGAGAAGGGTACCCATGATCGGTAGATGTAAAAGGCATGAGATGTCGTCGAGTGTGATCGTGAGCTCGCCGTACGGTAGATGGAATGAGGATGTCTCAGGGTGCCACCTCTCAACAAAGGCCATCAGCATACCGTACATGATATGGGGATACCCAATCCTAGAAAGGCCTCCGAGACCAGAGGTAGCAAGTACAAACTGGAACCACTCATCCCCTGGCAGCTCTACAATCATGTCTATAACCTTGCCCCCATGGTTACAGAACTTTTGGGAATCCTTCTCCTGGAAATTCTCGAATAAAACAATGTTACAAATGAAATTATTTTCAACGAAAAACAATTCTATAAATAAACCGAGAAAGGTTACCTGTCCTAGCCAGACATATCTGGCAGTATGCTCAGAGTACCCCAGGAGTAGGGACATATCAGACGGTCTCCCGGGGTAACCCTCCAGCTCATCAAAATCGTCATCGCCGTTACCACCCTCATGTGTTGGGTGATCACCCTCTGGAACAGGAACATGGGATCGAATAGGAGCAGGTGATGGAACCGGAGTCTCCCGAGGACGCCTGCGTGCGGGCGGGGACCCTGATGAACCAGCAGTAGGAACCTGACGCCTCCCAGATGTTGAAACGGCGGCTGACGGGGGAGTGACCTGAACCTGTGATGTGGAAGGTTGTGGTGTAGGATGTCCCTCAGCTGTAGGAGTTACCCCAACTACCTCTGCGTCGAAACCCTCTGCTGTAGACTGCGTCCGCTCACGTCGAACGGATGCATGCTGAGCTGTCCGTCCATGTATGATACGATCATCTCTGCCAGCCATGTAATCTGCAAAGCATAATAAATAAATTAGAATTTTTTAAAAATAATTATAAAAAAAAAGAACAAAAAAAAATAGAAACCAAGTTTCTTCCGGATTTGCACATCAGGAAAACATCCGTGGATGCACATCCGGAAGTACTCAGAATATTTAATGTTGGGTTTTTCCGGATGTGCAAATCAGGAAAGCAATCAACTTTAAAATTTTTTCGGATCTGCACATCCGATACGTATTTCAAGTTCTAAAAAACGCAGACATGACTACTGTACCATAGAAAAGGGCATTTTAATGCCCTGATCGTTTGTTTGAAGCAGCAAACAATACCTACATTGTCTCTAACCTATGTTATTCATATTACCTAACAATTTCTACACCTAAATGTCAACTCTAAATCGATTACTCGAAAATAACTCTGAAACTCGAAAATTCGAAAACTTACCGATTAAATTGAGATACAGAGGATTTGGAGTGTCTTGATCGTTGTAGAAGTTGCTCTGCGCCGAACTCGAGTGAAAAAAGTCGGGATTTGTGGGATTGAGAAATTGAGAGTTTGAGAGAGTTTGGTTGTTTGGAATATGAAAATGTAAAGAATGAGGGGAGGGAGAAGCTCTGGCGCGAAGTAATAAGAAATAGTTCCGGATTTGCACATCAGGAATTATTCCTGATATGCACATCCGAAACAAATCAACGTTTTTAAAAAAAATAATGCGTCCGAATGTACACATCCAAAATCAATAGGCAAAAAAAAAATTTCACGCAGTGCCTAAAAAAAATGGGTAGTGTAATAAAAAATCCTTCGAGAAAATAACTCATATAAGAATCAAATCAAACTTGTTAACTTTAAACCTTTGATTTAACTCGAGAAACTTGACATTGCTTCAGTACTTGTTACTAACGGATAACATTGACAATTTGTACCAACGGGTACCAGTGTGAGTCGCCATGACACACATCCCAAAGATGTTTCAACAATACCGTACTGAGATACTTATGATCATTGTGTTAGATAAAATCCTCGTGATTTATTTATTACACTATAAAATTATTTTTAGAACTTCATTACTGTTTCTAGAGAATATACTACAATGAATCTTAAAATCATTTTACACTTGTAACTAGCATTAGACAATAAAATTATTCTCTTAAATTGTATTATCATCAAAACCAAATTACGGATCATAATTGGTTCAACCATCTCATCATTTTTAATGATAAATAATCATATTTTGATTAATAATATTTTTCAGATTAATACTTAGTGAAAATCTCTTAAAAAAAACGTTTTAAATATGAACAGCTAAAAATGTATTTAACAATTTATTTAGGATAAATTATCTTTCCTTTTCATCAAATATTTTCTCCTCTTTTGTCATCAAATAAAGTGTTTTAAAATATATTTGAGGAAGTTACTTGGATATTTTACATTTAAGTAAAGTAAAAAAAAAGGCTTAATTACACTTTTGATCTCTATGTTTTGGCCAACTCACGAAATTGGTCCCTATGGTTTAAAATTGAACGAATTAGTCCTATGGTTTATGTTTTATGCAGTTTTAATCCCCCAATTTTGGTCCAAAACCGTACATGAACAGTGCATGACCGTACATGAACAGTACATTACCGTACATGAACAGTATAGGACCAGTTGGATCAAAATTGAGATGGGGACTAAAACTGCATAAAACATAAACCATAGGGACTAGTTCGTTCAATTTTAAATCATATAACCAATTTCGTGAGTTGGTCAAAACATTGAAACCAAAAGTGTAATTAAACAAATAAAAAAATAAAAAAAAATAAAGTGAACTAGAAACAGTGCTATTATCAAAGATAAAATATATTACACTGGAAAGTTCAAAAATCAACCAAGGACAAAATATAATCAATGAAATAATAAAATATATGAAACAATGCTTATTCTACATGATGAGAAAGTTTTTCTAAAATGAGTTTGAAGGATTGTTTTATCTCAGTTAGCTCCACTATTATGGCTTGATAAACCAAAATGAGTTATTCTATATGAGCACTAGCGGGATACCGTGCCTTCGCACGACGGGTACCCGTCGGTGACGCGCATTTGTTTTTATTTAAAATTTGGAAAAAATAAAATTAATAAAAATTTGTAAATATAAAAAATATAATTTATATTTAAAAAAAATAGAATCAATACCCGCAGGTATCAGTTGGTATTTTTTTATAAAAATATTTATACAATAATTTAGTTTTATAAATATCAAATAATATCAATACCATTTGAATCAATCGTATATTTTCTGTAATATTGAAATCAATAGCTTAATATCATTATCATATGCATGTCCAAATCAGTACCCGTGTGTTCGTCCGGATACTGGTGTGGTATGCACACTTTTGTTTTTAAAATGTGATAAAAATTTAAATAAGAATGTGGTTATAAATATTTGAATCAACAGTATATTTGGAGCATAAAAGATGTCTGTATCAAAGCAGTACCCATACCCGTACCCTATATTTGAAAGGTAAAAATATATAACAAAAAAGTATGTTGAATAAAGATATGAAAATAAATTGATGTGATACTTTTACTATAAATATGTTAAACTAATGAAAAATATTGATATTACAATATAGTAGACCTATATTTATAGTGACTTATATCTATAATGACTTTTTATTTATGCACATGATCCTTGAAATTAAAAAATAAAAAATATTTAATGTTTTATTAAATTAATTATTCATTTGAAGAGAATATTTGCGATAAAAAAATCATGTAATTATTTTGAAACAAATTTTTTAATTTTTAAAATTTTAAAATAATTAAAATATATTAAAATATTTAAAATTATATAAATAAATCTAAATAACTTTAATAAATTTATCGACACTACTAAATAACTAATATTTATATTTTTATAAATGTAATTATAAATAAGAAGTATCCATATATATATATATATATATATATATATATATATATATATATATATATATATATATAAACTCAAACTAAATTAGTGAAAAATCTAAAAAAGTAAATGTAATGATATAGACTTTAAAAAACCATTTAAATGAAAAAATATATGTGACATAGAATTTAAAAAATAGATTAATATTTTAAAGAATTGTTGTTTATAAAAAAATTTGGATCAATAATAAACTTTTCCCCGTGATATTGATTTTTGTTTCTAAACTCGTGAACCCGCTAATCTAATAGGACATATTATTATTATTATTATTATTTTTATTATTATTATAATAGTTTTAATAACTTATAATAATTAACAATATATATATATATATATATATATATATATATATATATATATATATATATATATATATATATATATATATATATATATATATATATATATATATATATATATATATATATATATATATATATATATATATATATATATATATATATATATATATATATATATATTGAACGTGTGTCACGTTTTTTTAGAAAAAAGTGAAGGTAGCTTAATTTTTCTTTAGTAGTGTATGTTTGCATTTTAGTAAGTGTTAGATTCATCTACAAATTAAAAGAAATAGTAACTTAAATTTAATAAAATTTAATAATATTGTAATTATAACTCTATTGAAATAATAGTAATTTAAATTTATAATTTAATATTATTGATTAAGATTTTGTTTATAATAAAGTATAATAAAATTTATTGATATTATTATGATTTGAAATTTAGTATTATTGAGTAGGACATAAAATCAACATTGATTACTGTTCTGGACTGGACCAATGGATATAATTGGCCCAATAAGCCTCTGCTACAGAGCGGCCCAAATCGCCTAAGTCCAATCCACAGGAGGGCAAAAGTTACCTTTCTGCCCCTCCCACCTGGCAAGGAACATAACGTTCCTCCCCGGACATTCTGCCCAACACGCACAGCTTCAGTGCTCCCCGAACAGTCATGGGCAGATGCCCGAAACTAAGCATATGCCCGACATAACGGCTAGTTTTGGACACCCTGCCCGTCGTAACGGCTAGTTTGGGCAACGACCGATTCTTTAGGAAAAACGGTTATTTCGCCCCGAAAATAGAACCGTTAGCCACGCGCTTAGAGCCCTATATAAACCCTCTCACTTGAGAGGGTCAGGTATCAAATATTCACCCTTCGAACTAATACTTTGTACTTGCCCCTTTTCTCTGACCCTTTCTTACTTGAGCGTTGGAGTGCCTTGCAGGTACACCACCACCTCTCCTCAATCACATACCGGACAGCCAGTACGACCAGCACCCATCCGGACACCTCCATAACGACCAGCCTGCGTGGACCAGTTCTTGTACATCGGATCAGTGGCGTCGTCTGTGGGAACTTCTTGTTCTCCCCTTATTTCACTCCTCCTCGGAAACCGAAAGATCAAAACATATTCTCTTTGATCCGCCCACGTATGGCTGCCCAGAATTCCGCGATAGGTGCTGACACCACTGTTCTCGTCCCCGTCAACAAGATGGACGTTGACGGCCATTCTTCGTTACTTTCTGACCCCCGTTTCCGTCGGGACGGGGCTACCGCATCTCCAACTCCTCCTCCCACCGGGCGAGGAGACGTGCAGATCCCATCGGAAGACCGGCCAGTTCCCGGTCCTCCCAGCGCCGACTTGGCCGTGGCAGCCCTTCTGGAAGTTGTTAACCGCACCAACCTCCTCATCCTACAACAAGGAGAAAGGATAGGAGCTCTTGAGGAGGCATCTTTCCCAAGATCCTCTCCTCCCCAGAATAAAGCCCGAAGATCCAAAAGCCCGCCACCTAGGCACGGAGAAGACCGTGTGGTTAGGCACGAGCCTGAGATACGACCCACTCGCAAGCGCGACCAGATCTCCCCGCGAGATCGATCCCCGTCGAGACGCAAAAGAACGAGGCAAGATAGGCCCTCCCCGCCGGGCAGACCTCGTGACCGGACCCGTTCACCCTCACCTCGCAGAAACCATCGCCGTGAGCGCAGACGACGGTCACCATCAGAGCCAAGTTCAGATAGCGACGACGAACCTCGCGGCCCGTTGTCCCGGGAGATCCTAGCAACCCGCCTTCCTAAGGGGCTGGAGAAGCCTCTGTCGCTGGGGACGTACGATGGAACCGCCGACCCGGACAAGCATATAGAGAACATCGACGCTCTCTTGGATTACAGAGGGGTAAGGGGAGCCATCAAGTGCCGCCTGTTCCCGACCACGCTCCGTAAAGGAGCAATGACGTGGTACAAGCAGCTGCCCGAGGAATCCATCACGTCACGGAGACAGCTGGGGAGGATCTTCTCCCGTTACTTCACTACTTCACGACGCCACCCCAAGACCGAGGCGTCCCTGGGAGCCGTCGTACAAGGCAAAGATGAGCCTCTCCGGGCTTATATCGAGCGCTTCAACAAGGAGGCTGTCCAAGTACCAACGACCGACGCCATGAAGAAATTCTTGCTCGAGCAAGGGTTACGTCCTGGTTCCGATTTTGCGAAAGCCATCGGCCTCGGCCCACCTAGGAATCTCAATGCACTTCTCCACCAGGCCCAGTCACATATACAGTACGAGGAGAAGGTCGATGCCCGCTCGGTCCGGACATCTCGCAACCAAGAAGGTGCCCGGACGTCCAGAGTTGAAGAGCCCTCGACGTCCCGTCGAGGAGACAAGAGACGCGACGATCGACCTCGCGATACACTTGAGCAGAGAGAACCCTCCGGGCGATTCCATGATTATACCCCCTCACTGCCTCGAGGACGAAAATACTGTCCGAATGCGCCAAATCGGAGTTCAAACAGGCGGGAGTCCGTTTCCCCAAGCAGCTGCCGATCAGGCCAGGGATGGACAAGTCCAAGTACTGCCGTTTCCACAAGAGTCACGGCCATACAACGGAAGAGTGCATCCACCTCAGAGATGCCATAGAGATCCTCATTCGCGACGGCCATCTGAAGCAGTTCGCAAAAAAGAAGGACGCTCCCCGGCAAGAGGCCCAGGATAGCAAAAAGGTCGCAGAGGAAATTCCGCCCTCCGACGACGCCAACGTCCAGGTCGCTATATCCGTGACCCGACCAGAAGACTTTCGCATCCCGGACGATCTACTCGCCTCCACATACCTCGCTGCCAGCAGCCCATGGGAGGCCTTCCCGTCGGCCATGTTGATCTCCGGGGGTGGATTCAACAAAGTTACAGTTGGCTCGGTCAAAAGGAGATTCGACCAACTGATCAGCAAAAGCTCCAACGAGGTCACCACGCTGGACACCACGCACAAAGGGTCCGCTCCCATTTCCTTCTACAAGGAAGAACTCCTCGGCGGGGCACCAAATTCGAACATCCCACTACTTATCTGGGCAAGGATGGCGAATTTCGATGTCCGAAGGATACTCGTGGACCAGGGCAGTTCGGTTGACATAATGTACAACCACCTGTTCGAGACATTGCAGCTGAACGACTCTCACCTCACTCCATACGTCGGATCCGACCTGCAAGGGTTCAACGGAGCGGTGACAAAGCCCCGAGGTTACCTATAGCTCATCGTAACCTTCGGTTCAGGAAAGACAACCCGAGCAATCAAGGCACAGTTTCTGGTAATCGATTGCCCGTCACTATACCAGTGCATCTTCGGAAGGCCAACCCTGGCAGAGTTGATTGCAGTACCTTCCACCGTACATCTCAAAATGAAGTACTACACTTCTGAAGGGATGGTCGCCACCCTCCACGGCGACATCGAGGCTGCCCGCCGCTGCTTTGAAGCAGCGTCAAAGGGACTTAACACCATCTCGGCGAAGCCAAGAGCATCTGGTCGTCCCCCCTGCCCAGCAGCTCCGAGCAGCCAAGACCACTTCCCCAGGTCGAATCAATCGATCTAGACAGCCGGTTCAACGAAGAAGATCGCGCCAAGGTTCCAACGCCGTCGGGCAGTAAGTCCGACAACAACGGCCATCTCCTACGACCTGTCCCAGATGGCAACTTCAAGATCGTTCCGTTCGGAGAAGACCCCCAACGGGGAGTGAAGATCGGAGCAGATCTGCCCGACCTGGCCAGAAGACAACTGAAAGCGTGCCTCCGCGAAAACGCAAACCTGTTTGAGTGGAGCGCTGCTGAGATGCCTGGATTGGACCCCTCCGTCGCCTGCCACCAGCTCACGATCGACCCGACCGTCAAAGCCGTTGCCCAGCGCAGAAGGAAGCAATCCCCGGAGAAGACAGAAGCCGCGGAGAAAGCTGTCAAAGACCTTCTAGAAGCTAGGTTTATTTCCGAGGCCAAATATACTACATGGCTCTCTAATGTTGTACTTGTACGAAAAAATAATGGCAAATGGAGGATGTGCGTTGATTATACTGATGTTAATAAGGGCTGTCCGAAGGACGCCTACCCCCTCCCCAATATAGACAAACTCGTAGATAATTCGGCCGGTTTTAAACTGTTATCGTTCCTCGACGCCTACTCGGGCTACAACCAAATACCAATGGCCGCGAGCGATAAAACTTACACAGCCTTCATGACCGAATCGGGCAACTATTACTACAACGTAATGCCCTTCGGACTGAAGAACGCCGGCGCTACATACCAACGAATGATGAACAAAGTCTTCCACGAACAGATAGGCGACATGCTCGAGGTATACATGGACGACATGATCGTCAAATCCCACGAGGAACTAGACCATGTCGCCCACCTCCGCAAAATTTTTGAGCAGGCAAGGAAATACCAAATGTGTTTCAACCCGGAGAAGTGCACGTTCGGGGTACGAGCAGGTAAGTTCCTCGGTTTTTACCTAACAGAACGAGGAATAGAGGCTAACCCTGACAAATGTAGGACATTCTCCGAGTTCCCAACGCCCACGTCTAAAAAGAACATCCAATCCCTCAACGGAGTGCTGACCTCGCTATCCCGCTTCGTCGCAAAGTCCGCCCAGCACGCCCTTCCTTTCTTCAAGCTCTTGCGGAAAGAAGCAGCGTTTGAATGGACCGAAGAATGCGAGGCGTCCCTCCTCCACTTGAAGCAAGCTCTATCGGAACCGCCCGTGTTGTCACGACCAGATACCGGGGAGGTCTTGTTCCTGTACTTCGCCGTCTCCGCCGAGGCCGTTAGCGCCGTCCTCATCCGCGAAAATCCTAGCGGGAAAAAGCCGGTATATTTCACGAGCAAGGCACTACAGGACACAGAATTGAGATATCAACAGATAGAGAAGGTAGCATTGGCCCTCGTCAACGCTGCCAGACGACTAAGACACTATTTCTTGGCCCACACGATTGTGGTGAGGACAGATCAGCCCATCAAGCAGCTACTGGGACGGCCAGACATGGCCGGGCGAATGCTCAGATGGTCGCTAGAACTGTCCAAATTCGACATCCAGTATGAAAGCAGGAAAGCTCTCAAGGCTCAGGCCCTGGCCGATTTCGTGGCAGAGGTAACTTTCTCAAATTCCTCGCCCCACCTAGTGAACAGATGGACCATCTATGTGGACGGAGCATCCAGCTCTAGTGGCAGCGGGGCAGGCGTAATTCTGGAAAATGACGAAGGAACCATAGTCGAGGCTTCCCTCACATTGTCTTTTCCCACGTCGAACAAGCAGGCCGAGTACGAAGCCTTCCTCGCCGGACTACGCCTAGCCGAAGACCTGGGGGCCGAGGAAGTCATCATCTGCACAGATTCGCAGCTCGTAGCCAACCAGGTATCCGGGGAATATCAAGCCAAAAACGACAGTCTCTCCGAATACCTCACCCTAGTCAGAGAAAAGATGTCGAAATTTAGAACAGTGGAAGTAAGACACGTTCCACGCGAACACAACGTACGAGCAGACGTATTGTAAAAACTGGCAAGCACCAAGAGGAAAGGCGGAAACAGGTCAGTCATCCAAGAGATACTTCCCCGTTCCAGCATCACTAAGGGATCTTCGACCCTACACGTACACGCGATCGGGGATAGCGATTGCTGGATGACCCCCGTATACAACTACCTCACCAGGGACGAACTTCCAGAGGATCCCAAGGAGGCCAACACCATCAAACGAAGGGCCTGCTCGTACGTTATCCTCGAAAACAAACTCTACCGGCGGGGCTTCTCCATCCCACTTCTTAAATGCATAGAAGAGGAGGTCGTCCCCCACGTATTGCGAGAAATCCATGAGGGCATCAACGCCCAACACCTCGGAGGAAAGTCCCTTGCCCGTAAGGCCCTCCGAGCAGGGTACTATTGGCCGACCATGGAACAAGACACCAAGGAGCATGTGAAGAAATGCGACAAATGCCAACGACACGGGGATATGCACCTAGCTCCGCCAAACGAACTAAAAAGCATGACCTCCCCGTGGCCATTCGCCTGGTGGGGCCTGGACATCCTAGGACCCTTCGTGATGGGGTCCAGCCAAAACAAATACCTGATAGTGGGCGTAGATTACTTCACAAAGTGGATAGAAGCAGAAGCTTTAGCCAAGATAACAGCGCTCAACATTCTACGCTTCTACAAGCGGAATATCCTTGCTCGGTTTGGGATCCCCCAAGCAATTATCACGGACAATGAAACACAATTCACAGACAAAAAATTCTAAGACTTTGTCGCACACCTCGGAACGAGGCAACACTTCGCTTCCGTAGAGCATCCCCAAACCAACGGGCAGGCAGAGGCGGCCAATCGTGTCATACTGCGCGGCCTCAAGCGTAGACTGGACGAAACAAAGAAAGCCTAGGTCGAGGAGCTTCACAGTGTCCTGTGGGCATACCGCACCACTCCCCAGTCCACCACCGGGGAGACACCTTTCCGTTTGGCATATGGCACCGAGGCAGTCATACCCATTGAAATCCACGTACCGTCCAGGAGGACGGAATCACCCCTGGACGAGGAAATGAACGACGAAGCGATAAGAGAGGAGCTCGACCTCGTCGAGGAAATCCGAACGGGAGCAGCCCTCCGTGAGGCATCTCTTAAGCAAAAAATTGCGATCAGGCACAACGCCAAAGTCTTCCGACGGGAGTTCGACGTGGGCAGCCTTGTCCTGCGAAGAAACCACAAGGACTCCCGCGAAGGTAAACTGGCGGCCAACTGGGAAGGACCATACCGAGTCCGAGCCAAAACGGGGAACGACGCATACTTCCTCGAAGACCTCGACGGGGAAACTCTCCCTCGACCATGGAACGCTGAAAAACTTAAGCAATACTACAGCTAAAAGGCACAAGAAGCTTCCTCGCGTCACAAGGTCGTCTAACGACCATCATGCTCGTTCAGGTACAAACGACGCATACGTACAAAGTGGAATCCCGCTCAAATAAATGAGCCGGAGATCCGCTCGTCGGCGGTCCTCGATCGAGCGCCGCCTTCGCCCAAGTACCATGATTGGCAGAACCCCAGCTCGCGATGGGACGTTCACGCCGCGACCTCAGGCCTCAATCGCCACCTGAGATCCGCAACCTTGCCAGGATCTTCCCCGGCTGTTCGACCAGTTCCCCGCACTGGCTAATTCATAACGCAACGAGCAATCTGTCAAAAATAAGCCTTGTTGACAAACACACCCTCCGACGGGCAGTCACACATGCACAACTAAAACAAAGTACAACAGTATAAACAGAAGGTGTATAAATTAACCGGGCATTAAATTAAAAGGCCACAAGGGCCAAAGATTGTGCTTGTTACATTAAAAAGGGGGCCACGCCCCCAGAACAAAAATAAGATTACAACGAATTCAACGGCACGCAGGTCGGACAAGATACAACTAAGCAACAAAAACTCTTCAGTCTTCCACACGCTCGGTTGATGCAGCTTCAGGCCTCGGCTCCTCCACAGGCTGCTCCTCGATATGTTCCCCGGGAGTATCGAGAACAAGACCCTCGGGCAGGACAATGCGGCCACCCTCCACACGAGCTAGGTAGTGAGTACCCCTGGTCAAAATCTCGAGCCCAGGGTTCACCACTCGCAACTGGGCCACCGCACTATCAAAAGACTCCGCGGCCATAGCAATACCATCATCCTCGGCCTGCAGAATGCCAGCGACCAGCTCTGCCCGAGTCTTCAACACTCTTATCTCCTCTGGTTCGTCATCACCCGGGGCATTGGCCGCCATCAACTCCGCGTTCAACTCCTCAGACGCCTTCTTCTCCGACCTTAGCTTAGTGACTTCCTCCCTCAGCGTTGTCGCTTCTTCCTCGGCTTTCTTCTTCGCCTCACGGGCACTCCGGACCTCCTCTTTCAGCATCGCTTCGGAGGCCCGAGCAGCAGTAAGCTCAGCCTCGAGCACGTGGTCCCCCTCAGCGTACACAGCTGCCATCTCGAGCATCCTCACGAGGGCAGAAGCATCCCTGACCACCATCTCCCTTTTGCCCGCGCGATCCATGTTCCCCAGGCTAAGAGATTCAGCCCGAGGAACAACCAAGGTATTACCCTCGAAGAACCTCATATCGTTGATGCACGGAGGAAGTTCGAACTTCCTCTTCTCAACTGCCCCCCTCAGATCCACCGTATCTGTTGTCCGGAGGCGCTTCGGTCGCCCGACTAAAGGTAGCGGAGAATCCCGTGGACAGGGAGTGGGAGAACAGGAGGTCCCCGGAGCAGTTTGAACAGAGGGAGGCGCACGAGCACCAGCAGCAGTCCGGGTCTTGGAGGGAGTCGCTCCAGCCTTGCCCCTCGCCATGGCATTCCTCACCACACGGTCACGGGCTTGAGGCATCTCACCTGCACAAATAAAACAAACGCGTCAGAAACAGGGAAGAAAGAATAGCAAATAAAGTCTAAGTAACTAAATCTACGGAGCAGCGCCGTGACATCCGCAGAAGTCTTGCACTCCAGCAGTGCCTTGACGGGGATAAACCGGCGCTCGACCCTTTGACTCCCATCCTCCTCGAAGATAGGATTACCCTTGCTCGTCCAACAGGTCGCGAGCTGAAAGGAGTTGACCCACTTCACCAGGGTCTCGTAAGACGCGGCATCCTACCCGCGTAAAGCACTCGGCTCAAGAACATAGGCACTGGGCTTCTTTGAGAAGTGGTCGGGTGTCCAGCGGATTGGAAACTTATACACCCTCTCCCCGACGTACTTCCCCTCCTCGGTGAGCAGCTCCTCTCCGTTCTCGTCACATTCTAACTCCCAGGCATACACGCTGTCCTGAGCAGCTTTGGACAGAGGCTCGACGATGTAGTACCGTCTCTTGAAGTTTCGGATGGACTCCGAGAACGGCTTGAACAGTTTTTTGGGCTGCTTCAAAGAGACCCATCTGTACCTCTTCCCCGTCAGCTGCCGCTGTAGGTGGAAAACAGCAAAGAACAAAGGGATGGTGGGCCCCAAAGCAAGGTGCTCGCACACCAACTCAAAAGCCCGTATAAAGGCCAGCGAATTGGGGTGGAGTTGGGAAGGCGCCAACTTCAGATGATGGAACACCGACCGCTGGAAGTCAGTGAAGGGCAAGCTCAGCCCCAGTTCTTTGAAGACATAGTCGTACATCCCGAAGCAGTCCCCGAAGCTCGAGCAGATCCGCTCGCCCACATTAGGCAGAAGCACCCTCCATTCACCTGAGGGCCCCACCTCAGTAAATGCGTCCGCCGCAAACCTCACAAACGTGGAAGTGTGTTCAGAAGGCTCGGCCACTTCCCACTCTTCCGGGCAGAACGCGTCTACGTCCTCTTCCATTACATCTTCCTCCACGACCCCCAGGTCATCTCCCTCCTCAGCATCACTCGCTTCCCCCTCGACGTTGCTCGAGGAATTCGAAGCCGACGAACTCGAGGACGCAGAACTCGAGGTCGTTGCACTGCTGCTCTCATCGGAGACAGTCTCTTCGGACGTAACGGGGATAACCTCCCTCTCGGGCTCCATCGCCACTGTGATCACCTGAAAAAGCAGAGAAAGGCAGTGAATTCGACAGGAAATCAAATCCACCCTTCCACCGCTAAGACAAGTGAAAGGGCGCGCGAAAGGCTAGGAACTACGTCCCCGGCCTAAGCCCTAACATCAAACAAAGAAGGACAAAATATCCCCGCGTCTGTACCCAGATTCCGTCAAAACTCTACCGAATTCTGGAAACGTCCTAGCGGGAAACTCACCAAATCCATCAACGGATGATAGAACGCGATAGTCACGACTCGCAACCACCACGTAGGCCACCACGACCACCGAACGTGCTACCTAATCCGGCGAGGCATTCGGTACAGAAAAAAGGCAGAACCTCCGCCCACCACCAACACTCGCCGGAAATCTACCTATTTTGCCATCTAGAACTAACCCTATCTGCATGAAATCTACCACTAACAACAAAAGGAAGCAAAACAAGCAAAAAATCAGGATACTTACTTGATTTTACTAGAAGAAAGTGGAAGAAAACGGCTGCTCGAAACTTGTCACGGTGGTCGGCACGACGGTCGGTTGCTTGAAGAAGGTGACGGGCAAACGCACTGGTGACGAGGAAGAATCAGAAGAAGGAAAAGTGGAAAATGGGACGGTTTCCCCCATTTTATACCAAGGGGCACGTACATACACGCGCCCGTAGGCAATAATGACGACCCACTAGCCATAATTGCCTAGGTAACTGCTACACAGGTCTCGATGCACACGTGGCGACCCAACATTTCCCATTCCATCTGACACGGAGAACCACGAGCACCTCGAGGCAGTCGTCCTTGTATCCAACGACGGCTTCATGATAGTTCCCCGGGACGACGAGGAGTCCTTAAGTCATCGCTCCCATGCTCGGGAGCAACGACTTGGGGGGCTCCTGTTCTGGACTGGACCAATGGATAGAATTGGCCCAATAAGCCTCTGCTACAGAGCGACCCAAATCGCCTAAGTCCAATCCACAGGAGGGCAAAAGTTACCTTTCTGCCCCTCCCACCGGGCAAGGAACATAACGTTCCTCCCCGGACATTCTGCCCAACACGCACAGCTTCAGTGCTCCCCGAACAGCCATGGGCAGATGCCCGAAACTAAGCATATGCCCGACATAACGGCTAGTTTTGGACACCCTGCCCGTCGCAACGGCTAGTTTGGGCAACGACCGATTCTTTAGGAAAAACGGTTATTTCGCCCCGAAAATAGGACCGTTAGCCACGCGCTTAGAGCCCTATATAAACCCTTTCACTTGAGAGGGTCAGGTATCAAATATTCACCCTTCGAACTAATACTTTGTACTTGCCCCTTTTCTCTGACCCTTTCTTACTTGAGCGTCGGAGTGCCTTGTAGGTACACCACCACCTCTCCTCAATCACATACCGGACAGCCAGTACGACCAACACCCATCCGGACACCTCCATAACGACCAGCCCGCGTGGACCAGTTCGTGTACATCGGATCAATTACAATATTGAAGTTGTAATCAATTGCATCAATTGAAGCCTTTTTTTTTCAAGCCCCTACTTTCTGTCAAATCATAAGATATTATTATTATTATTATTATTATTATTATTAATCCTTTTATTTTAAGATATCATTTATAAAATGAATAACAAACATTAATAGTAATTTAATATAGTTGATCAAAATTAATTGAATAATTTAATATTGTTCTTAATTTACATAAATATTAGAATAGTAATATAAAATTAAAAAACAAATTTAAATAGTAACTTTGTATTTGATAGGATGCAACATTTATTGGATATCGTTAAAAACATATTTACACCCTTTATTATAAATTTAAATTTTTAGTATCATTAATTATGTTTTAATATGTTATAATATTTATAATTATAAATAATATATTTAATTTTAAAATAAAAAAATAAAATATATCATAGATGTGATAAACTTATAATTGTTTTGTTTTTATTGTGTATCTATTCATAGAGTAACGTATTGAAAAATTGATATCACTTGATAAAATATTAGTATTTTAACATGAAAAATTAAAGTATTCATTGATGTCACTGTATAATATCCCTGCTTATATAGCTATTCTACTCGTACCGGAGGAAATAAGTGGGTGAAAGTAATTCCCTCTTTTGTACTGGATTATGTTGTAACTATCTTTATAAGATTAAAGATATCGCAAACTGTGAATGGTTTTGTAAGTGGACAACATGAACAGGTTAATGACTATTGGTTTTGTGTATGCAAATAGGCAATTGAAACATGCAATAAAAAAGATATTACTCAAATGCATACCCATTTTACATAATGTTGCTGAATATTTTTTATTATATATAACTCAAGTGTGTGGCTCATACAATGAAGGTTACTATTAGAATTAATTATTAAAAAAATGAAAAGTGTTAAAGTGTCAAAGTAAATGGTGAAACAAATCTAACAATTCAAACTGTTAAATAGTTCACATTCAAACTTACAATACATATTTGAAAGGTTCCATTTTATAAAAGTAACATAAATATTAAAAACATTAATAATTCTAACAAAATAACTTATCAACCTTAGAGTATAATGAAGTAATAATAATTATTTTTGTTTGTGTTTAAATAATTATTATTTTATGAATTGAATTAAATGAGTATAATTACATTTTAAATAATAAATGATATTAAAAGAAATAGATAATTTTTCATAAAGTGTAATAAATTTTTTTAATATTGTAATGATTGTTCAATGGTATAATTGACACAAATAATAGTAATTTAAATTTAAAATTTTATACTATTGATTATGATTTTGTTTCTAATAAAGTGTAATAAAATTATTAATATTGTTATGACTTAAAATTTAATATTATTGAGTACGACACAAAATAATAGTATCTTAAATTTAATATTGTAATGACAAAGCTTTCAAATGTAACTAAATGTAAATAGGTCGGTTACAACACCAAACATTATTGCCTCCAGATTTGAAATCCATCCACAATCATTCGCTGAGCAGTTTTGGTGACGAATTTCCTGTGCAGTTCCTTGCTGATGAAAGATGACTTCCATTTTCAGAATGAGAATATGCTTAAAGAACAAAACAACATGTTCATCCCTTAAATGTTCATCCTTCATACCAGATTTAAATTTCAACCTGAGAACACAAACACAAATATATTATAACTTATTATTAGGCTGTGTTGCAGTTCTATAAGAAAAATATTTATCATGGACACATGACACCTAATCATTAATTAGAGTGCTTACTATTTCACTACCTTAATACTACACAATGTTTGGATGTTTCAGATGACTAAGAACTTTAACTTCTTGAAAAAAAAAGTGTACAAACTAATAATGAGAATCAAGTGAATTAGCAAGAAAGATAGATGTTGAAATTTTAAATGTAAGAATTTTAAAAATCAGTATGTATTTAAAAAATTTAAATCTAAATATAAAAGTGGTGATCTTAAAAATTAATTATTGAATCAATTGCATTTAGTTAGTAATCAATTGTCAAATCCATGAAATCAAAAGTAAAAAAAAAAAAACTAAGAAAAAAGGATTTTCAGAAGGAAAAAAAATGTGCACAGTATTCACCTTTCACACCATCAGAAGCAAAAACTCTGTGCGAATCTTCAACTGCTCAAAGCCCTTCATGCTGTCGTTGTTGTCCGAACCTCCAAGAACGTCCTTATCACAACCATGATTCGTTGCTCAAAACTATATCCAAATCATTGTCGATGTCAGTTCCGGATTAATCATCAAGTTTGTAATAGCTACATGACACTCAATATTATAATTATAACAACAATATTTGACTTATGAATTTAAAGAAGTTCCCTACAAATCACTTTAACAAATGACATAAATAAAAAAATCGAGAGTTAGAATACAGAACAACAATTTTCCCAAACAAAAAAAAAAGCTATTCTAATACAACTTAAAAACTGGTTAAATTTACTTTCACATAGCTATTACAAACTTTAAAACTTCTAATATGTCTCTGAAGATTTCCATGAGAAACGTACATGTAAAACATATCTCTCTAATCATCATCATCCACATATATGCAGAATCCAAAACAATCATACCATTTGTTTGATTAGAAGAGAGTTGTATTTACACAACATACCAATGAGTGAAGCTTTTCAATGAAGCTGCAAATAACAATGTCATTAAAAGCCCTCATTAAGTAAATCTACCACCACGAAGCCGCAGACCGCCGTAAAAAACAAATTTTGTTTCTCTTCCTCATCTTCTTCCTTCAGCCTGTAACAACAACAACAACACTTATTTTTTTTAACTCTGCAGGATATATAGTCTGCCTCAGCTGCAAAGAACTCCACACTTCTCACAATATTATAGCAGTAGGAATCAAGAGTAAACTCAAAGGAAAATTTGTAACCAAAGCATTCATATATCAGACAACTCTAAGATAAAAATTTAGATCTAACATCGAAACTATTAAGGATGGAACCTGTTCTGGACTGGACCAATGGATAGAATTGGGCCAATAAGCCTCTGCTACAGAGCGGCCCAAATCGCCTAAGTCCAATCCACAGGAGGGCAAAAGTTACCTTTCTGCCCCTCCCACCGGGCAAGGAACATAACGTTCCTCCCCGGACATTCTGCCCAACACGCACAGCTTCAGTGCTCCCCAAACAGCCATGGGCAGATGCCCGAAACTAAGCATATGCCCGACATAACGGCTAGTTTTGGACACCCTGCCCGTCGTAACGGCTAGTTTGGGCAACGACCGATTCTTTAGGAAAAACGGTTATTTCGCCCTAAAAATAGGACCGTTAGCCACGTGCTTAGAACCCTATATAAACCCTCTCACTTGAGAGGGCCAGGTATCAAATATTCACCCTTCGAACTAATACTTTGTACTTGCTCCTTTTCTCTGACCCTTTCTTACTTGAGCGTCGGAGTGCCTTGCAGGTACACCACCACCTCTCCTCAATCACATACCGGACAGCCAGTACGATCAGCACCCATCCGGACACCTCCATAACGACCAGCCCGCGTGGACCAGTTCGTGTACATCGGATCAGTGGCGCCGTCTGTGGGAACTTCTTGTTCTCCCCTTCTTTCATTCCTCCTCGGAAACCGAAAGATCAAAACATATTCTCTTTGATCCGCCCACGTATGGCTGTCCAGAATTCCGCGATAGGTGCTGACACCACTGTTCTCGTCCCCGTCAACAAGATGGACGTTGACGGCCATTCTTCGTTACTTTCTGACCCCCGTTTCCGTCGGGACGGGGCTACCGCATCTCCAACTCCTCCTCCCACCGGGCGAGGAGACGTGCAGATCCCATCGGAAGACCGGACAGTTCCCGGTCCGCCCAGCGCCGACTTGGCCGTGGCAGCCCTTCTGGAAGCTGTTAACCGCACCAACCTCCTCATCCTACAACAAGGAGAAAGGATAGGAGCTCTTGAGGAGGCATCTTTCCCAAGATCCTCTCCTCCCCGGGATAAAGCCCGAAGATCCAAAAGCCCGCCACCTAGGCGCGGAGAAGACCGTGCGGTTAGGCACGAGCCTGAGATACGACCCACTCGCAAGCGCGACCAGATCTCCCCGCGAGATCGATCCCCGTCGAGACGCAAAAGAACGAGGCAAGATAGGCCCTCCCCGCCGGGCAGACCTCGTGACCGGACCCGTTCACCCTCACCTCGCAGAAACCGTCGCCGCGAGCGTAGACGACGGTCACCATCAGAGCCAAGTTCAGATAGCGACGACGAACCTTGCGGCCCGTTGTCCCGGGAGATCCTAGCAACCCGCCTTCCTAAGGGGCTGGAGAAGCCTCCGTCGCTGGGGACGTACGATGGAACCGCCGACCCGGACGAGCTTATAGAAAACATCGACGCTCTCTTGGATTACAGAGGGGTACGGGGAGCCATCAAGTGCCGCCTGTTCCCGACCACGCTCCGTAAAGGAGCAATGACGTGGTACAAGCAGCTGCCCGAGGAATCCATCACATCATGGAGACAGTTGGGAAGGATCTTCTCCCGTCACTTCACTGCTTCACGACGCCACCCCAAGACCGAGGCGTCCCTGGGAGCCGTCGTACAAGGCAAAGATGAGCCTCTCCGGGCTTATATCGAGCGCTTCAATAAGGAGGCTGTCCAAGTACCAACGACCGACGCCATGAAGAAATTCTTGCTCGAGCAAGGGTTACGTCCCGGTTCCGATTTCGCGAAAGCCATTGGCCTCGACCCACCGAGGAATCTCAATGCACTTCTCCACCAGGCCCAGTCACATATACAGTACGAGGAGAAGGTCGCTGCCCACTCGGTCCGGACATCTCGCAACCAAGAAAGTTCCCGGACGTCCAGAGTTGAAGAGCCCTCGACGTCGCGTCGGGGAGACAAGAGACGCGACGATCGACCTCGCGATACACGCGAGCAGAGAGCACCCTCCAGGCGATTCCACGATTATACCCCCCTCACTGCCTCGAGGGAGAAAATACTGTCCGAGTGCGCCAACTCGGAGTTCAAACAGGCGGGAGTCCGTTTCCCCAAGCAGCTGCCGGTCAGACCAGGGATGGACAAGTCCAAGTACTGCCGTTTCCACAAGAGTCACGGCCATACAACGGAAGAATGCATCCACCTCAGAGATGCCATAGAGATCCTCATTCGCGACGGCCATCTGAAGCAGTTCGAAAAAAAGAAGGACGCCCCCCGGCAAGAGGCCCAGGAAAGCAAAAGGGTCGCAGAGGAAATTCCGCCCTCTGACGACGCCAACGTCCAGGTCGCCATGTCCGTGACCCGACCAGAAGACTTTCGCATCCCGGACGATCTGCTCGCATCCACATACCTCGCTGCCAGCAGCCCATGGGAGGCCTTCCCGTCGGCCATGGTAATCTCCGGGGGTGGATTCAACAAAGTCACAGTTGGCTCGGTCAAGAGGAGATTCGACCAACTGATCAGCAAAAGCTCCAACGAGGTCACCACGCTGGACACCACGCACAAAGGGTCCGCTCCCATTTCCTTCTACAAGGAAGAACTCCTCGGCGGGGCACCGAATTCGAACATCCCACTGCTTGTCCGGGCCAGGATGGCGAATTTCGATGTCCGAAGGATACTCGTGGACCAGGGCAGTTCGGTTGACATAATGTACAACCACCTGTTCGAGACATTGCAGCTGAACGACTCTCACCTCACTCCATACGTCGGATCCGACCTGTAAGGGATCAACGGAGCGGTGACAAAGCCCCGAGGTTACGTAGAGCTCATCGTAACCTTCAGTTCAGGAAAGACAACCCGAGCAATCAAGGCACAGTTTCTGGTAATCGATTGCCCGTCACTATACCAGTGCATCTTCGGAAGGCCAACCCTGGCAGAGTTGATTGCAGTACCTTCCACCGTACATCTCAAAATAAAGTACTACACTTCTGAAGGGATGGTCGCCACCCTCCACGGCGACATCGAGGCTGCCCGCCGCTGCTTTGAAGCAGCGTCAAAGGGACTTAACACCATCTCGGCGAAGCCAAGAGCATCTGGTCGTCCCCCCTGCCCAGCAGCTCCGAGCAGCCAATACCACTTCCCCGGGTCGAATCAATCGATCTAGACAGCCGGTTTAACGAAGAAGATCGCGCCAAGGTTCCAACGCCGTCGGGCAGTAAGTCCGACAACAGCGGCCATCTCCTACGACCTGTCCCAGATGGCAACTTCGAGATCGTTCCGTTCGGAGAAGACCCCCAACGGGGAGTGAAGATCGGAGCAGATCTGCCCGACCTGGCCAGAAGACAACTGAAAGCGTGCCTCCACAAAAACGCAGACCTGTTTGCGTGAAGCACTACTGAGATGCCCAGATTGGACCCCTCCGTCGCCTGCCACCAGCTCACGATCGACCCGACCGTCAAAGTCGTTGCCCAGCGTAGAAGGAAGCAATCCCCGGAGAAGACAGAAGCCGCGGAGAAAGCTGTCAAAGACCTTCTAGAAGCTAGGTTTATTTCCGAGGCCAAATATACTACATGGCTCTCTAATGTTGTACTTGTACGAAAAAATAATGGCAAATGGAGGATGTGCGTTGATTATACTGATGTTAATAAGGGCTGTCCAAAGGACGCCTACCCCCTCCCCAATATAGACAAACTCGTAGATAATTCGGCCAGTTTTAAACTGTTATCGTTCCTCGACGCCTACTCGGGCTACAACCAAATACCAATGGCCGCGAGCGATAAAACTTACACAACCTTCATGACCGAATCGGGCAACTATTACTACAACGTAATGCCCTTTGGACTGAAGAACGCCGGCGCTACATACCAACGAATGATGAACAAAGTCTTCCACGAACAGATAGACGACATGCTCGAGGTATACATGGACGACATGATCGTCAAATCCCACGAGGAACTAGACCATGTCGCCCACCTCCGCAAAATTTTCGAGCAGGCAAGGAAATACCAAATGCGTTCCTCGGTTTCTACCTAACAGAACGAGGAATAGAGGCTAACCCCGACAAATGTCGGACATTCTCCGAGTTCCCAACGCCCACGTCTAAAAAGAACATCCAATCCCTCAACGGAGTGCTGACCTCGCTATCCCGCTTCGTCGCAAAGTCCGCCCAGCACGCCCTTCCTTTCTTCAAGCTCTTGCGGAAAGAAGCAGCGTTTGAATGGACCAAAGAATGCGAGGCGTCCCTCCTCCACTTGAAGCAAGCTCTATCGGAACCGCCCGTGTTGTCACGACCAGATACCGGGGAGGTCTTGTTCCTGTACCTCGCCGTCTCCGCCGAGGCCGTTAGCGCCGTCCTCATCCGCGAAAATCCTAGCGGGCAAAAGCCGGTATATTTCACGAGCAAGGCACTGCAGGACACAGAATTGAGATATCAACAGATAGAGAAGGTAGCATTGCCCCTCGTCAACGCTACCAGACGACTAAGACACTATTTCTTGGCCCACACGATCGTGGTGAGGACAGATCAGCCCATCAAACAGCTACTGGGACGGCCAGACATGGTTGGGCGAATGCTCAGATGGTCGCTAGAACTGTCCGAATTCGACATCCAGTACGAAAGCTCTCAAGGCTCAGGCCCTGGCCGATTTCGTGGCAGAGGTAACTTTCTCAAATTCCTCGCCCCACCTAGTGAACAGATGGACCATCTATGTGGACGGAGCATCCAGCTCTAGTGGCAGCGGGGCAGGCGTAATTCTGGAAAACGACGAAGGAACCATAGTCGAGGCTTCCCTCACATTGTCTTTTCCCACTTCGAACAACCAGGCCGAGTACGAAGCCTTCCTCGCCGGACTACGCCTAGCCGAAGACCTGGGGGCCGAGGAAGTCATCATCTGCACGGATTCGCAGCTCGTAGCCAACCAGGTATCCGGGGAATATCAAGCCAAAAACGACAGTCTCTCCGAATACCTCACCCTTGTCAGAGAAAAGATGTCGAAATTCAGAACAGTGGAAGTAAGACACGTTCCACGCGAACACAACGTACGAGCAGACGTATTGTCAAAACTGGCAAACACCAAGAGGAAATGCGGAAACAGGTCAGTCATCTAAGAGATACTTCCCCGGTCCAGCATCACTAAGGGATCTTCGACCCTACACGTACACGCGATCGGGGATAGCGATTGCTGGATGACCCCCGTATACAACTACCTCACCAGGGACGAACTTCCAGAGGATCCCAAGGAGGCCAACACCATCAAACGAAGGGCCTGCTCGTACGTTATCCTCGAAAACAAACTCTACCGGCGGGGCTTCTCCATCCCACTTCTTAAATGCATAGAAGAGGAGGTCGTCCCCCACGTATTGCGAGAAATCCATGAGGGCATCAACGCCCAACACCTCGGAGGAAAGTCCCTTGCCGGTAAGGCACTCCGAGCAGGGTACTATTGGCCGACCATGCAACAAGACGCCAAGGAGCATGTGAAGAAATGCGACAAATGCCAACGGCATGGGGATATGCACCTAGCTCCGCCAAACGAACTAAAAAGCATGACCTCCCCGTGGCCATTCGCCTGGTGGGGCCTGGACATCCTAGGACCCTTCGTGATGGGATCCAGCCAAAACAAATACCTGATAGTGGGCGTAGATTACTTCACAAAGTGGATAGAAGCAGAAGCTTTAGCCAAGATAACAACGCTCAACATTCTACGCTTCTACAAGCGGAATATCCTTGCCCGGTTTGGGATCCCCCAAGCAATTATCATGGACAATGGAACACAATTCACAGACAAAAAATTCCAAGACTTTGTCGTACACCTCGGAATGAGGCAACACTTCGCTTCCGTAGAGCATCCCCAAACCAACGGGCAGGCAGAGGTGGCCAATCGTGTCATACTGCGCAGCCTCAAGCGAAGACTGGATGAAACAAAGAAAGCCTGGGTCGAGGAGCTTCACAGTGTCCTGTGGGCATACCGCACCACTCCCCAGTCCACCACCGGGGAGACACCTTTCCGTTTGGCATATGGCACCGAGGCAGTCATACCCATTGAAATCCACGTACCGTCCAGGAGGACGGAATCACCCCTGGACGAGGAAATGAACGACGAAGCGATAAGAGAGGAGCTCGACCTCGTCGAGGAAATCCGAACGGGAGCAGCCCTCCGCGAGGCATCTCTTAAGCAAAAAATAGCGATCAGGCACAACACCAAAGTCTTCCGACGGGAGTTTGACGTGGGCAGCCTTGCCCTGCAAAGAAACCACAAGGACTCCCGCGAAGGTAAACTGGCGGCCAACTGGGAAGGACCATATCGAGTCCGCGCCAAAACGGGGAGCGGCGCATACTTCCTCGAAGACCTCGACGGGGAAACTCTCCCTCGACCATGGAACGCTGAAAAACTTAAGCAATACTACAGCTAAAAGGCACAAGAAACTTCCTCGCGTCACAAGGTCGTCTAACGGCCATCATGCTCGTTCAGGTACAAACGACGCATACGTACAAAGTGGAATCCCGCTCAAATAAATGAGCCGGAGCTCCGCTTGTCGGCGGTCCTCGATCGAGCGCCGGCTTCGCCCAAGTACCATGATTGGTAGAACCCCAGCTCGCGATGGGACGTTCACGCCGCGACCTCAGGCCTCAATCGCGACCTGAGATCCGCAACCTCGTCAGGATCTTCCCCGGCTGTTCGACCAGTTCCCCGCACTGGCGAATTCATAACGCAACGAGCAATCTGTCAAAAATAAGCCTTGTTGACAAACACACCCTCCGACGGGCAGTCACACATGCACAACTAAAACAAAGTACAACAGTATAAACAGAAGGTGTATAAATTAACCGGGCATTAAATTAAAAGGCCACAAGGGCCAAAGATTGTGCTTGTTACATTAAAAAGGGGGCCACGCCCCCAGAACAAAAATAAGATTACAACGAATTCAACGGCACGCAGGTCGGACAAGATACAGCTAAGCAACAAAAACTCTTCAGTCTTCCACACGTTTGATTGACGCAGCTTCAGGCCTCGGCTCCTCCACGGGCTGCTCCTCGATATGTTCCTCGGGAGTATCGAGAACAAGACCCTCGGGCAGGACAATGCGGCCACCCTCCACACGAGCTAGGTAGTGAGTACCCCTGGTCAAAATCTCGAGCCCAGGGTTCACCACTCGCAACTGGGCCACCGCACTATCAAAAGACTCTGCGGCCACAGCAATACCATCATCCTCGGCCTACAGAATGCCAGCGACCAGCTCTGCCCGAGTCTTCAACACTCTTATCTCCTCTGGTTCGTCATGACCCGGGGCATTAGCCGCCATCAACTCCGCGTTCAACTCCTCGGACGCCTTCTTCTCCGACCTTAGCTTAGTGACTTCCTCCCTCAGCGTTGTCGCTTCTTCCTCAGCTTTCTTCTTCGCCTCACGGGCACTCCGGACCTCCTCTTTCAGCGTCGCTTCGGAGGCCCGAGCAGCAGTAAGCTCAGCCTCGAGCACGTGGTCCCCCTCAGCGTACACAGCTGCCATCTCGAGCATCCTCACGAGGGCAGAAGCATCCCTGGCCACCATCGCCCTTTTTCCTGCGCGATCCATGTTCCCCAGGCTAAGAGATTCAGCCCGAGGAACAACCAAGGTATTACCCTCGAAGAACCTCATATCGTTGATGCACGGAGGAAGTTCGAACTTCCCCTTCTCAACTGCCCCCCTCAGATCCACCGTATCTGTTGTCCGGAGGCGCTCCGGTCGCCCGACTAAAGGTAGCGGAGAATCCCGTGGACAGGGAGTGGGAGAACAGGAGGTCCCCGGAGCAGTTTAAACAGGGGGAGGCGCACGAGCACCAGCAGTAGTCCGGGTCTTGGAGGGAGTCGCTCCAGCCTTGCCCCTCGCCATGGCATTCCTCACCACACGGTCACGGGCTTGAGGCATCTCACCTGCACAAATAAAACAAGCGCGTCAGAAACGGGGAAGAAAGAATAGCAAATAAAGTCTAAGTAACTAAATCTACCGAGCAGCGCCGTGACATCCGCAGAAGTCTTGCACTCCAGCAGTGCCTTGACGGGGATAAACCGGCGCTCGACCCTTTGACTCCCATCCTCCTCGAAGATAGGATTACCCTTGCTCGTCCAACAGGTCGCGAGCTGAAAGGAGTTGACCCACTTCACCAGGGTTTCGTAAGACGCGGCATCCTGCCCGCGTAAAGCACTCGGCTCAAGAACATAGGCACTGGGCTTCTTTGAGAAGTGGTCAGGTGTCCAGCGGATTGGAAACTTATACACCCTCTCCCCGACATACTTCCCCTCCTCGATGAGCAGCTCCTCTCCGTTCTCGTCACATTCTAACTCCCAGGCATACACGCTGTCCTGAGCAGCTTCAGACAGAGGCTCGACGATGTAGTACCGTCTCTTGAAGTTTCGGATGGACTCCGAGAACGGCTTGAACAGTTTTTTGGGCTGCTTCAAAGAGACCCATCCGTACCTCTTCCCCGTCAGCTGCCGCTGTAGGTGGAAAACAGCAAAGAACAAAGGGATGGTGGACCCCAAAGCAAAGTGCTCGCACACCAACTCAAAAGCCCGTATAAAGGCCAACGAATTGGGGTGGAGTTGGGAAGACGCCAACTTCAGATGATGGAACACCGACCGCTGGAAGTCAGTGAAGGGCAACCTCAGCCCCAGTTCTTTGAAGACATATTCGTACATCCCGAAGCAGTCCCCGAAGCTCGAGCAGATCCGCTCGCCCACATTAGGCAGAAGCACCCTCCATTCACCTGAGGGCCCCACCTTAGTAAAAGCGTCCGCCGCAAACGTCGCAAACGTGGAAGTGTGTTCGGAAGGCTCGGCCACCTCCCACTCTTCCGGGCAGAACGCGTCTACGTCCTCTTCCATTACATCTTCCTCCACGACCCCCAGGTCATCTCCCTCCTCAGCATCACTCGCTTCCCCCTCGACGTCGCTCGAGGAATTCGAAGCCGACGAACTCGAGGACGCAGAACTCGAGGCCGTTGCACTGCTGCTCTCATCGGAGACAGTCTCTTCGGACGTAACGGGGATAACCTCCCTCTCGGGCTCCATCGCCACTATGATCACCTGAAAAAGCAGAGAAAGGCAGTGAATTCGACAGGAAATCAAATCCACCCTTCCACCGCTAAGACAAGTGAAAGGGCGCGCGAAAGGCTAGGAACTACGTCCCTGGCCTAAGCCCTAACATCAAACAAAGAAGGACAAAATATCCCCGCGTCTGTACCCAGATTCCGTCGAAACTCTACCGGATTCTGGAAACGTCCTAGCGGGAAACTCACCAAATCCATCAACGGATGATAAAACGCGATGGTCACGACTCGCAACCACCACGTAGGCCACCACGACCACCGAACGTGCTACCTAATCCGGCGAGGCATTCGGTACAGAAAAAAGGCAGAACCTCCGCCCACCACCAACACTCGCCGGAAATCTACCTATTTTGCCATCTAGAACTAACCCTAGCCGCATGAAATCTACCACTAACAACAAAAGGAAGCAAAGCAAGCAAAAAATCAGGATACTTACTTGATTTTACTAGAAGAAAGTGGAAGAAAACGGCTGCTCGAAACTTGTCACGGTGGTCGGCACGACGGTCGGTTGCTTGAAGAAGGTGACGGGCAAACGCACTGGTGACGAGGAAGAATCAGAAGAAGGAAAAGTGGAAAATGGGACGGTTTCCCCCATTTTATACCAAGGGGCACGTACATACACGCGCCCGTAGGCAATAATGACGACCCACTAGCCATAATTGCCTAGGTAACTGCAACACAGGTCTCGATGCACACGTGGCGACCCAACATTTCCCATTCCATCTGACGCGTTACCTCCCCGAATACCGGGCAAGATGGAGTCGACCACGAATATCGCGGACACGGAGAACCACGAGCACCTCGAGGCAGTCGTCCTTGTATCCAACGACGGCTTCATGATAGTTCCCCGGGACGACGAGGAGTCCTTAAGTCATCGCTCCCATGCTCGGGAGCAACGACTTGGGGGGCTCCTGTTCTGGACTGGACCAATGGATAGAATTGGCCCAATAAGCCTCTGCTACAGAGCGGCCCAAATCGCCTAAGTCCAATCCACAGGAGGGCAAAAGTTACCTTTCTGCCCCTCCCACCGGGCAAGGAACATAACGTTCCTCCCCGGACATTCTGCCCAACACGCACAGCTTCAGTGCTCCCCGAACAGCCATGGGTAGATGCCCGAAACTAAGCATATGCCCGACATAACGGCTAGTTTTGGACACCCTGCCCGTCGTAACGGCTAGTTTGGGCAACGACCGATTCTTTAGGAAAAACGGTTATTTCGCCCCGAAAATAGGACCGTTAGCCACGCGCTTAGAGCCCTATATAAACCCTCTCACTTGAGAGGGTCAGGTATCAAATATTCACCCTTCGAACTAATACTTTGTACTTGCCCCTTTTCTCTGACCCTTTCTTACTTGAGCGTCGGAGTGCCTTGCAGGTACACCACCACCTCTCCTCAATCACATACCGGACAACCAGTACGACCAGCACCCATCCGGACACCTCCATAACGACCAGCCCGCGTGGACCAGTTCGTGTACATCGGATCAGAACCATTTGATAAATTTTCACCTTCTGTATAAAATGTGTCCAATGCGGTATGACACTGGTATAATCTCCGATACAAAAATAAAGAGTTGAATCCTACAAGAAGGTAAATATGAGTGGTATATATAAAAACCTTAAAATAGTTTAAGAGAATACAACATAAAGTTTACTAAAAATATAGAAAACATATATGATATTTATGATATCAGAATTGTTACCATCAAAATGTAAAGGCTGCCTGTGGTCCTCTTTGTACTTTTCTGGCAGATTTTCACTATATTCAACATGTATCAAAATGTAAAGGCTGCCTGTGGTCCTCTTTGTTACCATCATTAATGTAAATCATTTTTAGCAATTTGTAAGTAACAACAAAAAATATAAAAACGAAATATAAAAAACCAAAAAAGATAGATGAGAGTAAAAATAAAGTTAGAAAGTAAAGAAAAGATTTCTTTTCTTCAAACCTCTTCTCGCCAAAACTGTTTTTCTCCAAAATTGTAGAACATAAAACACACAGCAAAGTATCATGTCAGATCTATATCACAAAATAAAACAACATCAATGATAAACATTATGAAGAACATAAAACACACAACAAAGCACCATCAAAGATAAACCAGAGAATCTAAAAAAATCAAATTAAAATTGAACACTAAAGAAAACAACACCGTTTAATCAAATTTTTTCATCCCTTTGCAGAGAAAGACTCGAAGCATCATGATTTTTCTGTCAGTTTATAGATCAAATATCTCGAAACCTGCAACAACAACAAAAAATCAACATAAAAATAACATATCTGAAAAAAAAAACAAATCTAATATAAATTTGTTGATATTGTTTCACCACCCGTTTTCGATCTCATCTGCATGAAGAGAAAAACAATAAAGAAAGTTAACAAAAATAGAAAACCAGATCAAGTACATATCAAAGTGAAGGTCGAAGAAATTGCATAAAAATAAAACCTTTTTAGGGTTTGGGTGTCTAAAAAAAATGATAAAGACAGGAGAGAGCAATTATGGTGGTGATGTTATGATGAAGAGGAAGATAATGGGTTTTTTACTTTTTAACAGAGGAAAAAAACAAAGAGTGAGGTGTTTATATGGAAGAAGAAGAAGAATCAAGAAGTGGAGAAAGAGAGAAGGCAGAGGAAAAAACGTAGAAGAAAGGGGTGGTGAAGAGAGAGAAACAGAAGTGATAAATGAGAAGTTAAGAATATGAAATAATATATTAATTTGGAAGAGGAAAAAAAAGGAGAAGTTGAAAAAGCAGCGTGAAAGAAAATTGAAAGTGGTGTATGCTTCAGGCAGATGCACCACGTGTTGGCATAATGAAGCAGAAGGGTAGATGCGTCTTTTCAAGAGCATCTACCTTTCTTATATGGTAGATTGGTAGCAAGTAGCAACGCAGAATCAAGAACTTTTGATACGAATATCCTTGAAGACTTCTTGGATTTCTTCTTTGATGGTTGATAAGGATATTCTTTATCTCTTTTAGTCTTTAGTAATGAAGCCAATGAGATCGAAGTTTCATCATAAATTGTTGCTTGAGAAATGCCAGCAACGACTTATTTATATACTCAACAAGATCTCTAATAATTATCCAAAATTCTTTCCCTTAATAAAGAATGTGATTTACTTGTATTCCACTATGGCATAATTAAGCCATAACTCCTTGATAATATTGACATAGAACAACTTCTTTTCATATTCAAAGTAGTTAGAATATTTTACTTTTTCAAATTGGTGTTGAACGTCAAAACCATTAATGACTGAGATATCAAAGTTAACCATAGGCTCAATAAAAATGGTGAAGTCTCCAACTTTACAGTTGGTTAGTAGTTATCTCAAAGCTTCTGATGGGATTTGTTAATATGCCAAAGGAAGAGCAGTTTCACCAAGATAAAAAAGGTTTTAGGGCTTAAGACACAACTGTTCTGGACTGTCTGCAAGACTCACAAAGATTCAATAACAAATGTTGAAAAATAAATCACACTGAACAGGTGAACCCTCATCTTTGTCAAGGACACACAATCACTTCATCCATTATATCTCACATTGTTGATATCTAATTGAACGATCATCCACACAAGGCGTCGAATCACACTCGAGCTGTTTTAACCACCCATATTATTTAAAGATCATATCGCACCATTTCAAATATGAAATTCATTCCCAATGTCATACTACTTTTCACTCAATAAGTGACCGAGTGTTAGAATGTTAACATTGTAAGTACTCTCTACCGCCAAAAACTTGCTATACCACTCTAAGACTTTATTCCACCGCGCATCATTATTTATTTCTGATTTCAGAATGAAACTCATACCTTTAGCAAAAGACAACTATAAAAATGTTTGAAATACATTGGCTGTTTTGAAAATTAAAAGATACATTAGCTGTTTTGAAAATTACAAGATTACACTATTATTGTTTCTTTTGACCAGAAACTTGCAACCAATATTTAAATCATTTTACATGATGAAAGATTACACTTTTTCCTAAGTAAATCTTAAGAGTCTTGGAGTACCAAAGAGAATTTATGACCTTACATCCTATTCACAAGACCATCAAATTCAATTTAACCATGATGATCATTGAGGTAAATTCAAACCTTAGAGTGTGTAGTATAAAAAATATTTAAAAGAACTAACTTGAGCTAAACTAATTTTTTCAGTCTTATTGAAATTTGTGTTTTTTTTTTTAAATTGTTTTACAAGAAAAAATATAAAAACAATTTTGATTGGTTGTTGTTTATGAAAAAATGAAAGAAAGAAAATTAAATGTTATTTGCATTTATTTTTACCTTAGAAAAAATGAATTTCTTAGAATAAATTGTTTAAATGAAATAAAATTAATGTTTTTTCCTTATTATTTGTAACAGAAAAATAATGTTTTTTTCTTATAAATTAGTATCAAGGTAACAGCTGTACTACAATTTTAACTATTAATTATATAAATTAACTTTTCTTCTTTTTGAAAAAAATCAAATCACCACTCAAGGAGGTCAATTCTGGGCCCGTTTATTTAGCTTTAAGAAAAGTGAACACTTTAGTCGATTTTAGTACTAACATTTTATGATTTCTTTAACTTCAAAATGAAAATAAGCCCTCCCCTATTTTTTTCCAAACCTCAACTTTCAAACATAGCATAATTGACACAAGTTTTTGTATAGTAAATTAAATTAGTATTACAAAACAACAAAATATGGTTTTCCTAACTGGTATACTCCAGTTTAATACTACATATCATAGGGAAAAAAAGATGGGAAGCATGAAATGCAAATTTGACTATTAGAGTTGACAATAATAATTCAAAGAAAGCAACGCATTAAAACCACCTTATGCTTCAAGGAGATCTAGAGTATTTGTCTGAAAGAACACCCACACAGACTCTCCAACTTCTTTACTAGCAAAGAAATTATGAAAAGAAAGAAGGGGAGGGGAATACAGGTAGAACAAAAGGCAATCAAATGTTTAAACCTAGTGAATTACAACATTGAACACGCCTTTTGTGCTTTACCCTTCTTTTTCTTCTGTTTTGGTGGTTGAAGAACAACTCTTATGGCTGCATCAAACACAGCCTTCACGTTCTGCGAAAAATACCAACAACAAACTTAAACTACATATTAAGTTATCCATTTTGAATTAGAGGAGAAAAAGAAAATAATCAGAAAACTGTGTACCTCCTGTGTTTTTGAACTGCATTCAATGTATGCTGGTGCATTAATCAGCTTCCTCAGCTCTTCTCCCTTTAATACAACACACATTTCGGGTTTAAATATTTAAGATGTGAAATAACTAAACAAGATCACAGAGCACCAGAAGCAAAAATCACCTGAGCTGTGGTAATGGGAACGGCACCAGGATGGTCTATGCAGAACTGCTTATCATCCCGAAGGTCTATCTCAATACAAAAGACAAAATATAATAAGAAACCAACTCTTATGTCAAGAAATCAGTCTACCAGGAAACTAGCACAGCCATTCGTATAACTAGAAGCTAACACAACTCATTCGGAGACTATTTGAAAACATATATATACAAATTTGAAAACAGGGAAATCCTAACTGCATATACAACTTTTTACGAACAAAACTAAAACAAACCAGAAAAGCAGAAACACCAAAACATTGACCACAACTAAAGTATGAGATACCACTGGAAAAACAATGGAGATGAAAAACTACAGAAAAAATAGAATAAAATGCACCAGAAATCCCACCCTCTCCCTTAACAAGCACAGCAAACTGGTTCAGTAGTTAACAAGTTCAACAAATGGAAACTGTCAAGGATATTTAAAACATCAATATTTGTTGATCATGAAATGCATGGGGCTGTATGATTTTACCGAAACATAAACCATGACTAACACGATATATAAATATAGAGAAAACGGCATCAGCATATCAATATCACATTTTGCAGCAACAAACATACCAAGCTTTGTCCCAACCAGAATTATGGGGACACCAGGCGCATAATGCTTCAACTCTGGAATCCACTGAAAATGAAGCAAACACATGTAACATATTAGCAAGTTTTCATAGACTAAACATTCGACAAGGGAAACCATATCAAAATGGGAGCAAGCAAGCACCTTTTTGGAGACATTTTCATAACTAGCCTTGCTTATGAGAGAGAAAGCCAATATGAAAACATCGGCACCACGGTAACTCAAAGGTCTTAATCTGTTATAATCCTCTTGTCCTGTTCCACAAATAAACACAATAAATCCAAAAAAAACAAACAACCTCCAAACCATACAGTAGAATCCCCGAAATACAAATCAAATAACAAAACATTACCAGCAGTATCCCACAAACCCAGATTAACAATGCTCCCATTAACAACCACATTCGCACTGAAATTGTCAAAAACTGTTGGCACATAATCCTGTTTCCAACCAAAAAAAAAAACAAATCCAACAAAATAAATCAACAATCCAAAAAATCCACACATCAATATCATCGTCAAAACAAACACTCAGAGCCAAAATCTCGCATTATATCCATTTCAATTTCAACCTATAAATTAACATCAAATGCACCCTTTCAAATCATAATTTACATGCACAGTCCCCATACAAAGCATTCCCCATACAAAATTTCAAATTTACATGAATTGAAAAAGAAAAAAGAACAAACCGTGGGGAAAGTATTGCTGGTGTATGAAATAAGCAAACAAGTTTTGCCGACAGCTCCATCACCAACAGTAACACATTTGATAAACCTAGAAGCGCTCATCTTTTAAACTATTTCTCGAAAAGAAAAACCCAAAAAAGCCTCAGATCTTCACCTGAGGACCCTCTCCTCCAGTTGCTTCTGTTTCAAGTACACATCTAAACAAAACCACAACAATTAAAAGCTTCCACAATTCCAAAACACAACAACCATAACAACACCAATTAATCAAAAAACAAAAAGAAAGAAAAAAATGCTAACCCTAATTGAGAGAAAATGCAGAAAGAGAACAAATTGGGGGAAATGAGGAAACCCTAACCTAACGGAACGGAGATTGAGAGAAGAAAGAGAGAAAGAAAGAACCTTTTTGGAAATTTGGGAGAGATTTTGCCGTTCAATCGTTCGTTCATACAAACTCCCAACAAATTCGTAGCTCCTGTGATTATTTACTATACTTTTTTTTCGTCTTCTTCTTTCAATTATTGTTTTTTTATTTTATTTTAAGAAATTTGAAATGTTAATGTCTTTATTCATTTCACGAATTTCTTGCATTGAAATTCGGATCATTATTTAATTTGTGGTCACGGACATTTTCTTTTTTGTTTTTTCTCTTTCTTTTTCTACTCTTAACACTTGTTGTTAATTGGTGAAACGAAAAGGGAGAGAATCTAATCAAAGTGGTAATTCATTCATTGTGGAAATTTGTTTAAATAAAATTAATTATTATAAAAATAATTATTTATTTATATTGAAAAATGAAAAAACAATTTTTTTTTTAAACGAGACAACACATCATGAAGCTAGAGAAATCATTTTTTAGTCTAGTGATTTAATGAATAAATTTTAACACATTAAAGTTGGAGAATATTATCATATATGGGAGAAATATTATTTCTAATAGTTAGTTTTTTATATTGAAAAAATATTAATTTTTAAATATTTATTTTAAAAGAGGCACATCATGGAAAAAGAATTAGTTTAGTATTTTAATAAATAAAATTTAACCCATTAAAATTAGAGAAATATTATACCTAATTGGACATTGGAGAAGTATTATCAACTTACTTTCTAATATTTGTGTTAGTGGAAAAAAACAGTTTAATTGATTCATAAAATTTATATAAATCTTTTTTTTTGGTGTAAGTTTGTTATATTTTTATTTTAGAATTTAATTAGAATATAATCTTTTTTTATGTCTTTAATAAAATATAAAAAATATTTTTAGGTAGCTCACCTCACATATGATAATTGAATTAAATGGACGTAGATTATTCATCTAAGATTAAATATATGAGGCTAATCTAGTGTAGTTTAATGGAGCTATGTATTCTAGTCATTCACAAGGCCCAAGACAAAAGATTCATATGCAAAGAGAAGGAAACAAATGCAAAGAACATGTGTTCCTCTATCATGGAGTAGACAATTTCATTCTCGGATGCATTGCCTACCCATTCAGATCAATTAGACGTTTATACAATACATTGTAGACCTTGCAAGTGATTTTAAACACCATGCTATATAAAAAAATCCTCATTTTCAGATATTCAAATTCATTTTTATTTTTACATCATTTTTTTTTTGTTAATTTAAATATTTAAATATTAATTTTATAGACCATTCTTCTCACCACCGCACCAAAAATTTATACCACAATATCAATTTTATTTAGCTTTTCATCAAACAATTATAATTTCGTAATGGAGCACTTTATATTAACAAATTACACAATAAAATAAATAAAAGTTAATTTTTATATTTAATAGCTATCGTTAATTTAAAAAGAAGATATGACATTTTGATTATTTCCCTTAATTTATATGGAAAAAAAAGTTATGTGTAACTTTATAAAACTTTAATAATAATTTTAATAATAATAATAATAATTAGTGTAATAGAGAAACAATTCATTTTTTAAAAATAGCTTATAATTCAAAACGGAGGGAATATGTTAAAGTGGATTGCCTTTTTAGCATATTGTTAATGTTTCTTTTAAAAGATTTAAAAAAAAAATAGTGGTTCAATTTTTATGGTAAAACTAAGGTTGTGTTGAATTAGTTCATCAAAGTTAAAGGATGTTACAATTGTTTTTCCCCCTTCTTTTACAATAATTGAAATAATGTGAGTGTATCTATCTATTTTATGGTAAGACATGCCCTGCATGTTGTGGCACAGGCCACAAATACAAATTTAAAGCAAACATCATTGATTAATTAAGGATGTAGGAAGATTATGAAATGTCAACCAACAAACTTTGTCTTTACCATTATATTAATTGATTGATTTAAAACCTTACAAATTTTCAATTTTTTTTATGTTAGGCCTCCATCTATAATATTTTTGTTAAATATGTATTTCATTATTTTAGAAAGATTAAATTTGATTTAGAAAGATCAGATTTGATTTCGAAAAATTAAATTAGATATTTTTAGACTTTTATAGTTTGGGTTTTAGCTTGAGATACAAGTTAACCTAAATTTACAAATAGGGAGGAACCCTTATCATTGTAATAATCAGTTTGATAATTTACAGTTTGCAGTTGCAAATGAATATTGAAAGTTTCCATAGTTTGTGGGCAGAAAGAATTCTGCAGTTTTTCATCTTCTTTTCCAACGCTATTATTTATCTTTTCTCTTTCTTTCTTTCTTTCTCAATTTTTATTTTCGTTGCCATTGTCTGTGATTGTTAACAATCTTGAGATCAAGATTGAATAGGAATTCTCAAAAGGTTTTGGGTTAATTCCAACGTCTGGTATCAGAGCTCCGGTTGCGATTCAAGGAAGGAAAATCGTGATGGCGATGAATCATATGAACAGACACTTTCCGGCGAGCCTTCTGATTCTCAAGAAAGATAATTATGAGAATTGGTGCAAGCAGATTAAGGTGATTTTCTGTTATCAAGACCTTTGGGATCTTGTGAAGGAAGGAGTAGCACCGCTTGCAGAGAACGCGATGGATCAAGAAAAAACTGCACACAAAGAGTTGAAGAATAATGATTATAAAGTTCTCTTTATAATCCATCAGTGTGTCGATCCAAATAACTTTTGAAAAAGTTAGTGATGTAGAGTCAGCAAAGGAAGCGTGGGAGATTCTTGAAAATTCGTTTGGAGGCGCAGAGAAAGTGAAAGAGGTGAGGTTACAAGCTCACAAGAGAACCTATGAGTTGCTTCAGATGGAAAACAATGAAAGTATAACAGATTCCTTCACCAGAGTTATAAAGTTGGTGAATCAAATCAAGATATGTGGAGAGGTGTTGACATCAAGATCAGTTGTTGCAAAGATCTTGAGACCATTGGCTCCAAAGTTCGACCACGTGGTAGTAGCCATAGAAGATTCGAAAAACTTGTCAGTATTGATGAATGAAGAGCTTTAAGGGACGCTTGAGTCTCATGAACAAAGGATGGCTGAAAGAGCTACAGGAAAGTCGAAGAGTGATATGGCTTTGCAGGCACAGTCAGAAAAGGAAAGGCAAAGGAAGCTGGAATGGCAACAAAGGTAGAGGAGGCTACAATAATTCGACTGGTCGAAATCAGCATGAAGGAAATTGGTCGAATCAAAGAAAACCCTAGAACTAAGGCAACCAAAGAGGTGGTGCTGCAGGTAAAGGAAGAGGTGGTGGTCGAAAGCCGGACAAAAGTCACATTCAATGTTTCAATTGTCGGAAGTATGGTCACTGTTTTAGTGATTGTCCAGAAAAGAAGAAGAATCAAGAAAATGATGCAAAGCTGGCGAAACATAAAGAAGAAGAGATGTTGCTGATGGTCATAACAAGAGACGAAGAGAGGTTCCAGGACCAGTGGTATTTGGACTCAGGATGCTCATCACACATGGCTGGAAGGAAAGATTAGTTTGTAAACATGAAGCCCTCGTCGAAGAACACAGTGAAGTTTGCAAATGACAACACTCTAGCAGCTGAAGGTGTTGGTGATGTTCTGATTATGAGGAAAGATGGCAAGAGGTCAACAATTTATAATGTGTTATACATCCCAAGCATGAAGAGTAATTTACTCAGTATAGGGCAGTTGGTCGAAAAGAACTACAAGGTGTCGATCGAAGACAAAATGATAAGAGTTCTCGACGCAGGTGGAAGGTTGATCTTGAAGGCTTCAATGTCTCAGAATAGGACCTTCAAGATTGAACTCAATGTGATGGAGCACAAGTGCCTAGCAACTGCAGCCAGCAGAGATGAGTGGTTATGGCATTTTCGACTAGGTCATCTCAACTTCAATGACATTAGAGAGCTAAAGAGAAGAAATATGACTTCAGGATTACCTGAAATTGACATTTCAAGTGAAGTCTGTGAATAGTGTGTTCAGTCGAAACAACACAAGAATAGCTTTAGCAAGGATGCAGGAAGGAAGTTAAAGGAAATTCTGGAAGTCATATACTCTGATTTATGTGGTCCAATCCAGGTGGATTCGATTACAGGCAACATATACTTTGTCACGTTCATAGATGATTACAGTCGAAAGTTGTGGACTTACCACATCAAGAAGAAAAGTGATGTGATCGAGGTATTTTCCAGATTCAAATCTATGGTCGAAAGATAGAGTGTACGAAAGTTGAAAATTCTTAGGACTGATGGTGGTGGAGAGTATGTGCCGAAATAGTTCGATGCATTATGTGAGAAAGAAGGGATTGTGCATGTGGTGGTGCCACCCTACACTCCACATCAAAATGGAATTGCAGAAATGAAGAACAGAACCATCATGAACATAGTGAGAAGTATGTTGAATGGAATGCATCTACCCAAAGAATTATGGGGAGAAGCGGTTTCGACAACAACATATATTTTGAACAGATGTCCAACGAAGAAGCTTGAAGGAATCACACCAGAAGAATGTTGGTTCAGTGTTAAGCCTAGCCTCAGTCACTTGAAGGTGTTTGGATCTATAGCACATAGACATGTGCCAGATCAGTTGAGAAGGAAGCTTGTTGATAAGTCAAATCAGATGATCTTGATAGGATATCATTCGACTGGAGGTTACAAGTTGTTCGACCCAGTGAATAAGCAGGCAGTGATCAGCAGGGATGTGATCATAGATGAGCTTAAAGAATGGGATTAGACTGAGAATATCAAGAAGGATTCAATGAGAATCTCTTGTGAAAAACCAGCCACTGAAGTCGAAAGAGAAGTTTGACATGAACAAGTCATAGATGAAGCAGGTCCAAGCAGACCTCGACGAACAAGACACATGTCTGTAAGGTTGCAAGAATGTGTAATTACATCAGATAATGTGGTTGATGAAGAGGGTGAGCTGGTACATTATGCTTTCTACGCAGATGTCGAACCAGTCATTGCAGTCGAGGCATTGAAAAATTTGAAGTGGGTGAAAGCAATGAATGAGGAGTTAGAGCTCATCGAAGTCAACAACACCTAGTCACTTGTCGAATTGTCTAAAGGCAAGGAGGCAATTGATGTGAAGTGGGTTTACAAGGTAAAGGTGAATCCTAGAGGAGAAGTAACTCGACACAAGGCGAGACTTATGGCCAAAGGATTTCTTCATAAGGAAGGAATCGGCTTCGACGAAGTGTTTACACCTGTTGCTAGGATCGAAACAATTAGGTTGGTTGTTGGTCTAGTAAATATGAATAATTGGCACACATGTCAGATGGACGTGAAGTGTGCATTATTTAATGGCCCCTTATATGAAGAAGCTTATGTCACACAACCAGTTGGGTATGTGAAACGAGGCGAAGAAGGAAAGGTGTACAGGCTACATAAAGCCCTGTATGGACTTAAGCAAGCTCCAAGAGCTTGGAATAAGAAAATCGACAGCTTCTTAAGGAAGAAGGAATTTGTGAAATGTACGACTGAGCATGGAGTGTATGTAAGGAGAAGCAATAGTGAATTGCTTATTCTATGCCTCTATGTCAATGACAAGTTGATAACAGGAAGTTGCAAGAAGGAGATCAAAAAATTTAAACATGACCTAAGTGAGGAGTTTGAAATGTTAGACTTGGAAAATCTCTCATATTTCCTTGGCATCGAATTTTACAAGACTAGTAGAGGTTTGATGATGCACCAAAGAAGATATGCAGGCAAAATACTCAAGATATTTGAGATACAGGATTGTAACCCAACTTCGACTCCAGCTGAGACCAGATTGCAACTGTTGAAAGATTCAGATGAAGATGATGTCGACCCTACCCAACACAGAAGACTTATTGGGTCACTTCTATATCTTTGTCACACAAGGCCTGACTTAGCATACAGTGTAGGTATGGTAAGTAGATTCATGCAGAAGCCAAAGGTATCACACCTAGCAGCAACGAAGAGGATACTGAGGTATCTGAAAGGGACTCTCTACTACGGCTTTTTGTTTCCTGCAGCTGATGAAGGAAAATAGTGCAAGTTAGTGGGATACACCGACTCTAGTTGGTGTAGTGATTCTGAGAATAGAAAATCCACAGATGGCTATGAGTTTATGTTGGTGGTGCACCAGTTGCTTGGAGTTCGAGAAAGGAGCCAGTAGTGGCATTGTCGTCATGCGAAGCAGAGTATATAGTTGTTTCCCTTTGTGCATGTCAAGTAACCTGGATGGTGAACCTGGTCGAAGAGATCACAGGGAAGAGTCATGGAGCAATTACCATGAAGATCGACAACATGTCAGCTATCAACTTGGCGAAGAATCTAATAGCACATGGTTGAAGTAAGCACATTGAAATAAGGCTCCATTATCTTCGAGAGCAGGTAGCAGAAGGGAAGATGAACTGAGAATCAGATTGCAGATATCGTGACGAAGGGAGTGCAGGTCGAAGTTTTCAGAAGACTAAGAGTCATGGTGAATATAGACAACTTACGCACAATGAATTAGGTGGTGTGTTAAATATGTAATTCATTATTTTAGAAAGAATAGATTTGATTTGATTTAGAAAGATCATATTTGATTTAGAAAGATTAGATTAGATATTTTTGGGCTTTTGTAGTTTGGGTTTTAGCTTGAGATGCAAGTTAACCTAAATTTATAAATAGGGAGGAACCCTTATCATTGTAATAATCAAGTTTGATAATTCACAGTTTGCACTTGTAAGTGAATATTGAAAGTTTCCATAGTTTGTGGGCAGAAAGAATTCTGCAGTTTTTCATCTTCTTCTCCAACGCTATTATTTCTTTTTTCTCTTTCTTTTTTTATTTTTCAATTTTTCTTTTCGTTGTCATTGCGTGTGATTGTTAATAATCTTGAGATCAAGATTGAATAGGAATTCTCAAAAGGTTTTGGTTCGAGTAAATGACCGACTCACTTGTATCAAAAGTACTCCCCACAGGTGGGGATTAGGAGGTGTCCCGTTTAAGAGTGTCAACGGCGGTACAAGGGGCACAACAGAAAGTTCAGTTGCACAGTTGAAGCTTCCGCTTAAGTGGAAGCATTTTGGATAGACTCACACTTGAGGGGGAGTGTTAAGTATTAACAAGTGTGATTATTGTGGATAATAGTCCCACATTAGATATGAATGTGGTGTTTTGAGCATTTATAAGTGGGAGAACCCACACACCTATCACCTTAAGGTTTTGGGTGAGTATGTGGTGTGTCTCTCACAAAGGTGTTGCTCTAGAAAAAGAAATTCCACAATGTTCAATGCTCCTTAGTTGAAATTTTCCTCTAACAGTCGTACCATGAGCCTTTGGTTCGAGTAAAGGACCGACTTACTTGTATCGAAAGTACTCCCCACAGGTGGTGGTTAGGAGGTGTCTCGTTGAATAGTGTCAACGGCGATACAAGGGTAGTGCAGTTGCACAGTTAAAACTTCCGCTTAAGGGGGAGCATTGTGGAAGCATTGTGGATAAACTCACATTTGAGGTGGAGTGTTAAGTATTAACAAGTGTGAGTATTGTGGATAATAGTCTCACATTGGATAAGAATGTGGTGACTTGAGCATTTATAAGTGGAAGAACCCACACACCTATCACCTTAAGATTTTGGGTGAGTATGTGGTGTGTCTCTCATAAAGGTGTTGCTCTAAAAAAAGAAATTCCACAATGTTCAATGCTCCCTAGTATAAAATCTCCCCTAACAGTGGTATCAGAGGCTGGTTCGAGTGAAGGACCGACTCCTTTATATCGAAACTATCCCCGCAGGTCGTGGGTTAAGTGTCCCGTTGAAGAGTGTCAACGGCGGTACAAGGGCTGTGAGTAAGAGTGCAGTTGCACAGTTGAAGCTTCCGCTTAAGGGGGGAGCATTGTGGAAGCATTGTGGATAAACTCACACTTGAGGAGGAGTGTTAAGTATTAACAAGTGTGAGCATTGTGGATAATAGTCCCGCATTGGATAGGAATATGGTGACTTGAGCATTTATAAGTGGGAGAACCCACACACCTATCACCTTAAGGTTTTGGGTGAGTATGTGGTGTGTCTCTCACAAATGTGTTGCTCTAAAAAAAGAAATCTCATAATGTTCAATGCTCCCTAGTTGAAATCTTCCCCTAACAATTTTATCTAATGACAAATTATAATAAAAAATAGATATATTTTGATCAAATATATCCGCTTTCTTTTTTACTCGTTTTTATTATAATTAAGAATAAAGCAAATATATAATTAGTAGAATGAAAATTTATTAAATTGCATAGAGATAACAATGGATAGAGTTTGAGCAGGATACTATAGTATCCATCCCCAAGTCCGCGATTTAAAAAAATCTATGTATCTGAGCTTATATTCGCGTGGGCACTAGCGTTTCTACCTGTATCTTACCTTATGGGTATCTAAGTACCCGTATCCATACCCGTTTACCTGCATTTCTAATAAAAAATGATTAATCAATTATAATTTATCATGTTATTTTAATGTTTGAACAACATTTAAAAAAATTTGAAGATGTTATTGTTGAGTTAAGAAATAAACAAACATTTATATTAAAATGCGTAGAAATTTAATAAGGATGTATTTAATAAAATTGTTAGATTACATATGTACATAATATATATATATATATATATATATATATATACACGTACTTATTTTGCGGGTTTTTTACGAGTTGGATACTAAAATATTTATACCTACATCTATACTCACTTATTTTAGTGGGTAATTATCCTTATCTGTACTTATTTTACGGGTTTTTTACCTTACCTATTATGAATAAATTTTATGGATATTCATTAGAGATCGGTACAATTGTCATCCCTAGAATTGTATGCTAAAATCTCTTTAATTAATTTTGAGTTTTATAGTTTAGATAATTATATTTCACAATGAATTGTTGATGTAATGTTATACTCTATAAATTAATCACTACAAGGATAATTAATTTATATAAATATATATAAAGATTTTTAAACTGATTATTGATTTAAAAATATTGTAATCAAGTCATTGGATTTGTTAAAAATATTTAACTAGAGCTATGTGTTAACTTTTTTTTCAATTGAATTTTTAAATAATTTATAATTAATCTTGAACATGTTAGCGAAAATTAACATAAAAAAATTAAGAAGACAATTACAGTACAAACACATAATATAAAATTTTTAAAATTAAAAAAAAAATTACGGTTATTGTCAAATGATAACCAGATAATAACACTAGGTAAAAATTGTTTCAACACATAAACATCCTCAAATAGATGCTTGTTCTCCAAATACATATTTAAAATGACTGATATTTTTTGTAATAAAGAATGTGAATCCATTATATCATTGATTTTCCTCTTTCTTAAGAAAATTAAATAGTATTTGTGTCATACCCAAAATTTTACCCTTAGATTCTTTGATTATTTGCATAACATTCTAGGTCAATCATTCATGCATAGCTAACTAAGTCAACAGACTTTGTTTTGTTTTGTTTCACTTGTGAATTAAGGTTTGTTTCAAGAGGCTTAAAGGATTGATTAATCAAAATTTTGGATGGATCATCAACCAAGCAGGTTCTCATACTCTCGAGATACCTCTCTCCATCAATATCAAGTGCAAAATGGCTTCATTACAAGTTTTTCAAAGTTCAAGTTCATCTGGCTATGAAATTAGGTTTTTTCAACCAAAGTCAACCGCATCTTTGAATTTTGATCAAGACATTATCTCAAACCTTGGGACATGATTCAAGATATTCAAATACACCCTTGGAGTCCATCCATGGTGTTCAAATGGCTCAGGAGATTGATTCCATTGAAGATCAAGAGGTGAAATTCATCTGATACACAAGTCATTAACTGCAAAGTCAAACCTATGACTTTAGGGTTTTTTGGTCAAACATGAACTTTTCAAGTCAAATTCCATGAAAAAATGTCTTATGATTGAGTTTGATCAAGAAAATTCAAGAGAATTGAGGTTACTTGCAAAAAGGGCAACTTGGAAGAAAGTGAAAATTTTCTAAGTCATGGAAAAACCCTAATTTGATGCTGACTTGCCAAGGTCATAACTTTCAATCTAGCCATCCATTTTCTTTTATCCAAAGATCAAATTGAAGAGCTCATTCCATACAACAACTTTGTCAATGAGGAAGAATTCCCAAAAAGTGCATAGATTTCAAGTTATGATAGCATGAAGTTGAGAAAAACAAGACTTCGGAATTCTATACTTAGAATTTTTTCTAAGTGTTGAATCTCAACTTGGAGGATGAGTTTTCAAGGCCATTTTTCTCATGGTTCTAGGCTCCAATTCAAAATTCTTACAGCATGAAAGTTGTTAGGCACTCTTCAAGCTTTCTATTAATACCAAGAACTCCTTCATTGGATCAACACAACTCAAGTTATGACGTTGCAAAGTTAGGGTTTCAAAGTTGCCGAAAGTCAATAACTTAGAATTTTTTTCTAAGTCATTTTGAATTAGATTGTGGACATGACTTCAAGGCTTGTTTTCTCTATCTTCCAAACCTCATTTCCACTTGATTTCAACATGAAATTTGTTCACCAATCTTCCTACTTCCCATTGAATCCAAGACCTCACCATTTGGACCAAAGTTCATGGAGTTATGGTGGTTCAAAGGTGGCTTCATGCATTTAATCCATAGCTATACCATGTTGTATTGTTTCATGCACATTTGAATCTTTGTCTTGCAATAACTTTTGTGCCTCAAACCATGCGCATAACCTCTCATTTGCATCACCAAATATTACCATTTCAAGCTCAACATGCATGACATACATTATGCAGCATTTGAGACATTTCACCAAAAAGAGAAAACAAGAAAAACTTATTCAACAAGGTTACTGATCTTTCCCTCTCTCATCCTGATTTCTCTGACCACACAAAGGACAAGAAGACAATCACAACAACAAACCATAAACCATGTCATGCGTGTACGATACCTCTTACCACCTCATTTTCAAAATTTTCACAAAAACATTAACAAAGCCACTTAACCTCAGTAACCTTTAATCTAACCTCGCAAAAACTTCATATATAAGCTAAAAAAAGAAACCCTAGATGGGGGAAAGCTCATTCTGCAGCCAACCAAAAAACACTCTATCTCACTTTCAAATTTTTTCCTTCTTCGAAACTTATTCTTTAAGGGTTTTCTATTCATCTCATTGCTCTCATCTTCATCCTAAGGTTCCATAAAAGCAAGAGGAGGAGTTTAGTTAAGGGTTTGAAGCAAGTTCAGTGACATAAAAGCTCCATTTGGGTGTCTTTTTCTCTCACTCTTTTCTCACTTTTATTGCCTATTTGAACATGTTAGTATTGTGTTTTGATTTCTGGAATCATATAGAATAGGTTTGAGTTTGTTGTTGTCTTGATTTGTTTGAGTTCCATAATGTGACTCATTTTTTATTGGCCATGTTTAAGGGTGATAGAGGTTTCAAATGCTAAAAATAACATCAAATATGGATTCTACGTGAAAAATCCTTCGGGAAGGTGCCTTCTTTTTTCGTTTTGCCATGATTTACCGTCATCTCCGGCGACCGTTTCCGGAGAAGACGACCAGAGCTAGGGCTTCGGCGTCTGACTGTGCATCCCAAGTCAATTCCTTTGACTTGCTGGGTGGTATCTTGCATGGCGCCACGTGTATGCCACCTCATTAATGAACATCCCGCGTGGCCTATTTTTTTAGTTATTTCTGATTTTGTTTGATACATGGGCCTAATCTTTTCTACTCACACCCCCTTGTTTCCAGCCCAAACGCGCTGAAGCTTATTTCCTCCTTCTTTCAGGATTTCTGATACACCCCCTTTTCTATTTCCTTTTTTATTTCTTTTATCATTTTCTTCTATTTTACTTTCTATTTTATTTTTAATGTTACTTTTTTATAAAAAAAATCCACAAAAATACTTTTTAAATCATTTAACGTCTCTAGAATTTTATCACTTTTTTTTTGGTTTTAAATTATTTTCCTATTTTATTTGCATTTATTTGTAAAGGGTGTTTTACTAAACTATCCTTGAATTAGGGTTTTGGTTTTGGATGCTTTGAACACACTTTCTTGATCCCATCTTTTGCCAAATTTTTACACTTGAATACTTGATGTTTGTGTTCTGATTTGGTGCTTGAATGGTATATTTTGGATTGTTTTCATGTAGTTTTATTTGACCCTCGATTTGTGCTCGATTAATGAAGTACCATGAACTTGTTGATTGATTTTGTGTGAGCATTTGTGCATTTCTTTTAGAGATCTTTTCCACATATATTCTTGATTGTATTTCCCTAGGGTAGAGCCTTTAACTTGCATTTATTGGATCATTTTACTATTTTTGTTTGATGCTTCAAGTTAGGGTTGCTTTGAACATGATTTTGGTTTGTTTTGACCTAGTTTTTTAACATGCTTCTTGTGTGAACCTCTTTGATGCTTGGTGCTTTGAACTAACTTGAATACCATGTTTGAGCTTCTGACTTCCTTTGTCTCAATGTGTATTGCTTTCTCATTTGGTGTTTTTTACTTGTATTGAAAGTTGGTTACCTGTTGTGGTTGATATAGATTGATACATGCTTAGTTCTTTGCCCATGTCTTGAGTATGATTCTTGTTGAGTTTCTTTGACATCATGGTGTTGTTTATTGAGTTGAAATGCTTGGTTATGCTACTTCCCCCTCTTGGTTTCATGCCTTAACCTTCATGTTTGATTCATTTTTTACCTTTTCTTACGAACTTGTTGTCGACAAATGTGTGACTCATGACTTGGTGCATGTTTGATGTCCTTGTGACCTTTTCTTGATATTTTGAATATGTTAAATATGATGTAGTGTATCTAATGACCTTCTTGAGTTCTCATCTTATTTGGTTCATTTTAGCTTTATGTGTTAGATAATGATGTTTGTTTGACACTTTAAGACACACATGTTTGCACTATTTTGTTTGCCTTCATCTCTAACATATCGTGTGCCTTATTGGTGACTTGTTGCTTTACATATTGAGTTGATTTGGTTACCTTAGCATTTGCTTTGCATATGTTGTCATTCATTAATGCCTTTAGCCTTTATACTTGAAGCTTTTCTTGGTGCTCCTTTGATGTTGTTTGCCTATGCCTAATTCCAAAGGAAAAGGTTCCCCTCTTGTTGACCTTTTGTCATAAGTTTAGTTTAGCCTTGCATACCATTCCCTTGAGACCTTGTTAGAGTCTTTAGTTTTCCCATCCTATCCTTAGGATTAGAGTTTTGTAAACTCTATGTGAGTGATATTGCTATGAGCACTCACCTCCCCCCCTTTTTAACTTAGCTTTAGGTTAAAGTTTTGTAAACTCTATGTAGGTGTTATTGCTATGAACACATACTCCCCTTTTGGACCTTGTTAAAGTTCCTACCCCTTTTAACTTAACTTTAGGATAGAGTTTTGTAAACTCTATGTAAATGTCATTGCTATGGACACTTACCTCCCCTTTGGAACCTTGATCACTATCAATAGCTCCTCACCCGTAGTTAGGTGAACTATGAATGCTCTAATTCCATCATTGTTAGGATACGTAGGCACGATATGCGATGTCTCGGCGAGCATACTTAGCAATAAACCCTTTAGGTCCTTCCTCATAGGATATTTCCCAAACAATAAGAAGCATAACACAAATACAAATAAGAGGTTTCTGTAGAGTACTACAGATACTTAGGGTGCTAGCACCTTCCAGAAGTATAACCAACCCCTGAACCTTAGATCTCTTAGCTTTGTTGTTACATTGCGCACTTAGGGTTTTCTTTCGATATTTTCTCTTTCCTTTGGATAAATTAAAGTTCGGTGGTGAACTTCAATGATTTGTGATTCAAGTTAACTCAATAGCTTGATATCTGATTCTCACCGCAACAGTTTGACTAATTCAACATGTATATTTTTAAACAACTTAAACCAATATTTTAAAAACGGAATCGAATCGGTTGATTTAACCTGTTGGATCGGGAACCAGAGATAAATCCGGTTGGATCAATCGTTCAAAACCGGAGTAAAACCGAAAAAATCAGGTTGAACCGTAAAAAAATATTCGAACCAAAGAACCGGAGTTGGTTTTGTAAAACCATCAGGTTAAAAAAAACATCAAATTGAACATTTTTTATTTCTTAAAAAAATTAATATGTCAATATCAAAACTTAACATATATTCCCCAATCACAAAAAAGAATTCAGTGGTTTTTTATCACCATACAATTTTTTAAGTTTTTTACTTTGTTATAGTTTTTCTTTCAACCACACTGCACAATCATCACACCGTCTTTTTCAAACAGTCCTGTTGTCCAGTTCAATATTGGCTGTCGTTAAAGTCTGTATTGTTTATTGTTGTCAATTATGACTTGTTTGTCATAGTTTAAATCGAATTTGTTTTTTTGTTATTTAATTAAATATATTGTATTATTTATTTTTGGTATTCTATCATATTTAATTTAGGTATTCTTAATTATTTGAACTTTAACTTAGTCAGGTTCTACTATTTTAACTTTTGTGTGAATTAGTTTAACTTATTATAATTCTTTAATTTGTTGAAATTATTATTAAATGGAGGTTAAAATAAAGTGTACAACTATATTGTGTTATTATATATACTATCGATATTGTTGTTTTAAATTTGTAATTGATTTTTGAAATATTTATGTTATTAAGTTGTTGTGAATATATGATTATGTGTGAAAGATATATAAAATTTAATTACATATTATTAGTTTATTTAATAAACGGTTTGACCGTAGGTTTAACTGATTGAAATAATTGAACCTTAAACAGAAAGTTTCTCCAGTTCGATCTTTGATCCGATTTTTAAAACATTGACTCAAACAATATCTATCTTAATTGAAAATTATACATCACTTTCTATTGTCTACATTGACAATCATAGTTAAAAAAACTATCATACTCCACCGTGAAAAATATAGTCACTTGAAGATATTCAACCACAGATAAAATATCACATCACACATTACATCAATACCAATCAACATTTGTGTATGAAATAACACCTTATGCAATCTTGATTGTATCAACATGTCTTTGAATTGAATTTTTCACAATTAGACTTCCATCAATTTTCGCTAGCCCAAACAACACAAATAATCTTGTGACTACAACTCCACAACACCATCCTTCTTTTCTGATGTGAAAAGTAGATAAAGTTGCAACCACGTAGCATAATAAGAACCTATATCAGTAGATCAAACCAAAATCTTAGTACCAATTATTGGAAAAAACCATCATAGAGAAAATAAATAGCACAACCACAACACAAAAATATAACATGAAAACTCAAAAATTAGGGAAAAATCACACTTATTTTAAAATGACAACTAGAAAATAACAATGTGAAAATGTTTACAACACATAGACTATCCTCTGATATCCTCATTGTTCCTGGTACACTCGCACTCTCCAAAATAAATATTTAACTACATCTCACAATACTCTAAGTCTCTAACACAAGAGTATAACAGAAAAGACGAAGAAAAAAAGTTAAATACAAGTTTAAAGTGTTTTTGACTGATGTATTTTGTAATGAAGAACTAGATCCCGTTATATAGTTATGACATCTTACTTTACAAAAAATAACCAATGTGACACAATTTCAACATGTATATTTAAAAATAAAAAAAAACTAACAAAATTTTACAATCTTAGAACACTTAACCTTTGATTGGAAGTTAGGAGAAGAAAAAAGGGTATGGGAGGACTTTGATGGGAGATGATTAGGTAGAAAAATATATAACATTTTTAAAAGAGGGCTTTTGTATAGATGTTTCCTGGTATTTTTAGTAAACAATCACGAGTTTGTTTCACTTAAAATATTAAACTCGAAAAAATCTCAAAGACAATCTATGCAGAAAAGTGTAAAGAAAAGTGTTTGTGGATGATACTTAAATACTTGAAAATTAACTAACCGAATGTTAATACAAAATTGATTTGAAGAAATAAAGCAAAGAAAAAGAATAATAAATGTCATAAAATAATGCTTTAATTGAAAAGACTTAAAGATTTTTAAACGATGGACACAAACTCATACAATTATCACAAATTTTCTCTCTCTCTCTCTCTCTATATATATATATATATATATATATATATATATATATATATATATATATATATAACTTGGATACTTTAGTTCTATAGAGAACGGGTGAACATTTGCGACCTCAATCTTATACATTAGGATTGACTTATATACTAATACAATAGTAACCATCGACAAAAGATAGATCTCTAGGATCTGACACGTATCCCATTATGTAGACTTCATCGCTCTAACTTGCTTCCACGCGTCTTCAAAGATAAAACTACTGAAAATCAACCATCTTGTTGATAACTACGTTGGTAACTGCTTTGAACCTCTTAATTTCCTCTGTCGAGAGTCTTTTGTCAACTCCTATAGTGTTGTTGAGACATCTCTGTTAGTTCTGTTATTGGCTGCAATTTTGGTAAAACAATGCGTTGGTTCAAGATGTCATGTCTGATGTCTTAACATGTGTTGCTAACATGCTGCTTGTGGTGTGTTACTTAGGGTTGCAGTTTTGCGCGTGATGTCAAGACTGATGTCTTAACATCTGTTGACAGAACATTGTGTTATGTTTTAGGGCTGCGCGTTTTTGCTATGCTTTGAGAGATTCTGTTTGAGAGATTGCAGGCGAAAATCTTGGAGAAGATCTGTTCTGATGCAATCATTTGTGGAGTATATATTGTTACTGTTTTAGGGCGAAAAGATTTGAAGAAAAAATCAGTTTTAATTGTGAATCAAATCTGAGATTTTCAAGGAGTCCAAGCCCAAGAATAAGTTCCTATTTAAAGCAGTCTCAACCCTACTTGGAAGACACGAAGACAAGAGATTGTGTACCGAGTGTCAAGTATTAGGGTTTGTGTTTTCGTCTGTGTATTGTGAGCCATTCATTCGTCTATTTTAATGTTTGAATTAGACTGATTTAGTTGAGTTGTATGTTGTCCACTCTAATCTTTTAAGCACGAGTGTTTGTTCTTGATTGAAGCTTTTAAGCAAGATCAAGGTATTGTGGTTTGAGTGTGTCTTCTTATTTTGTTATTTTCTGTTTTCATCACTGCTGTGATTAAGGGGGAGTGAGAGGGTTCTCATACCTAAGAGTGTCTTAGGTAGAAGTGTCATTGGATAGTGATTAAGTGAGTAGATTGTCAATTGGTGTGTTGACTGTAGAATTTACAAATTGATACTACTAATAGTGAATTTCCTCCCTGCTTGGTAGCCCCCAGACGTAGGTTGTTAGACCGAACTGGGTGAACAATTCTATGTGTTTATTTACTGCTTTTAAGTGCTGTTCTTTTATTGTCTTGTTCATATAGCAGATATTGATGTTGTGACATCTCACTCGACATCACATATCTGATACCAGAATTTCAATTGGTATCAGAGCAGGTCTTCCTGCTCTGTATCTGGGTGAGATCTAGGGCTGTTACTTTCTGGTGCAATGGACAAGGAGAGTGGTGGATTTGTGAATAGACCCCCTATTCTAGATGGATCAAATTATTACTATTGGAAACTTCGCATGGTTGCTTTTCTGAAATCTTTAGACAGCAGGGCTTGGAAGGATGTTCTGATAGAATGGAAACATCCTGTCATTATGGGAAAAAATGGTGTGTCAAAGCTGAAACCTGAGGAGGAATGGACCAAGGAAGAAGATGAACTCGCTCTTGGGAATTCTAAGGCCTTGAATGCTTTATTTAATGGTATTGACAAGAATATTTTCAGGCTGGTCAACACATGTGAAGTGGCTAAGGAGGCTTGGGATATCCTGAAAACAACTCATGAAGGAACTTCCAAGGTCAAGATGTCAAGACTTCAGCTGCTTACAACAAAGTTTAAAAGTTTAAGGATGAAAGATGAAGAGACCATTCATGATTTTCACATGAATATACTTGAACTGTCAAATGCTTCTAGTGCCCTAGGAGAGAGGATGTCTGATGAGAAGCTGGTAAGAAAAATTCTCAGATCTCTTTCCAAGAGATTTGATATGAAGGTGACTGTTATAGAGGAAGCTCAAGACATCAGCCAGATGAGGGTAGATGAATTGATTGGGTCACTTCAGACATTTGAATTAGGGCTGAATGAGAGATCTGAAAAGAAGGTCAAAATCATAGCTCTGGTGTCCAGTACAGAAGGTGATGAGGAAGAGGGTGGTCCTGAAACTCAGGAAGAGCTATCCAATGCTATTGTTCTGCTAGGAAGACAGTTTAATAGGGTTTTGAAAAGAATGGACAGAAGCTATAAACCTAATGTCAAGAACATCACATCTGACATCAACAGGTCAGGTGATCAGATGAAGAAGACAAGAACTGAGGAGAAGCCTAATTATGACAAAAGAATTCAGTGTCATGGATATGAGGGTTATGGTCATATCAGAGCTGAATGCCCTACATATCTTAAGAAGCAGAAAAAGGGGTTATCTGTGTCCTGGTCTGATACTGAAAGTGAGGAAGATGAAGAGACTGCCAAGCAGGTTAGGGTGTTGACTGGAAGGTGTACATCTGATGATGATTCTAGGGATGAAGTGAGCATATATGATGAGCTTACTGATTCTTATAGAGAGCTATGCATTAACAGTGAAGAAGCTTGTCAAGAAGGGGAGATGCAGAAGAAGATCATTGCTCAACTCAAGGCTGAAAAGACAGAGCATCTGGAAACCATTGCCAAGCTGGAAGATGAAGTATTTGTGTTGAACTCTAAACTTGAATCTATGTCTAAGTCTATCAGAATGCTGAATAGTGGAACCGATGTTCTAGACAAGATTCTTGATGTTGGAAGAACTGCAGGAGACAAAAGTGGGTTGGGATTCAACAGTGGACCTGCCTCAAATGGTGTTATTTCTAGTTCCAAGCCAGTGATGTTGAAACAGATGTTGAAACATCCTGACAGGACTCCCTCTAGGAAGAAATTCAGGCGTTGGAGATGCCATCATTGTGGGAGCTTTGGACACATAAAGGCCTTCTGTTATAAGTTGCATGGGTATCCTAAGAGTACTTCTAATTGTGCACCCAGACAGATCATTCATAAAGGTAATCAAGTCATCAAGCAAAAGAAGCAATCGGTCTCCAAAACTGATGTTGTCAGCTTGATAGCTCATACTTCTCTTAGAGTCTCTGCTAAAGAAGACTGGTACTTTGACAGTGGCTGTTCAAGACACATGACAGGAGTGAAGAATTTGCTGGTGGATGTTAAACTTCATTCTTATGGCCATGTGACCTTTGGTGATGGTGTCAAAGGAGAAATCAAGGGTGTGGGAAAGCTGAATTGTGAAGGTACACCTAGACTTGATAATGTACTGCTAGTCAAGGGGTTGACAGCAAATTTGATCAGTATTAGTCAACTATGTGATCAAGGACTCATAGTTAATTTTACAAAAACTGAGTGCATTGTCATTGTCACAAATGAGAAAGGTGAAGTTATCATGAAGGGTGCTAGGTCTAAGGACAACTGTTACCTATGGGTGTCGCAAGACTCAAGTTCTTCCACATGTGTTCTTGCAAAAGAAGATGAAGTCAGAGTATGGCATCAAAAGCTGGGACATCTACATCTGAAGGAAATGAAGAGAATCATATCTACAGAAGCAGTAAGAGGAATCCATAAGCTCAAAATTGAAGAGGGAAGAGTCTGTGGAGATTGTCAGATAGGGAAACAGACCAAGATGTCACATCCAAAGCTTCAACAATTCACTACTTCTAAAGTTTTGGAACTTCTTCATATGGACCTAATGGGGCCTATGCAGGTGGAAAGTCTAGGTGGGAAGAAATATGCTTATGTTGTTGTAGATGACTATTCCAGGTACACTTGGGTGAACTTCATCAAAGACAAAACAGAAGTGTTTGATGTGTTTAAAGATCTATGTCAAAGACTCCAAAGAGAGAAGGAGAGCAATGTCATAAGAATAAGGAGTGATCATGGGAGAGAGTTTGAAAACAACAAGTTTGCTGAGTTTTATTCTGCTGAAGGCATCAGTCACGTGTTTTCTTCTCCCATTACCCCTCAGCAAAATGTAGTAGTTGAAAGGAAGAACAGAACTATTCAAGAATTTGATAGGGAAATGATTCATGCCAAAAAGCTTCCTTACCGTTTCTGGGCTGAAGCTATGAATACTGCCTGTTACATTCACAACAGAGTGACTTTGAGAAGAGGTACTTCAGCTACCTTGTATGAACTATGGAAGGGGAGAAAACCAAGTGTGAAGTACTTTCATGTATTTGGTAGTAAGTGTTATATCCTAACAGATCGTGAACAAAGGAGAAAAATGGATCCAAAAAGTGATGAGGGGATCTTTCTGGGATACTCTACAAACAGCAGAGCTTATAGGGTATTCAATTCCAGAACCAAAGTCATGATGGAATCTATAAATTTGGTTGTTGATGACAATCGAATAAAGGAAGATGCTGATGTCCTAGATGATGTTGGAACATTTTTTGATGATGTATCAACAGAAGCTGAAGACAGAGGTGTAAATCCCAGTCCTGTTGCTGCTGAACCTGATCCTGAACAACCTAACAAGGAACCATCTATCAGAGTGCATAAGGAGCATCCAAAAGAGCTTATCATAGGTGATCCAAACTCAGGAGAAGTTGTGTCAAACTCTTGCTTTGTGTCCAAAATTGAGGCCAAAAATGTTAAAGAAGCCTTGAAATATGAGTTTTGGATTAATGCCATGCAAGAAGAGCTAGGACAATTCAAGAGGAATGAAGTGTGGGAGCTTGTGCCAAGGCCTGAAGGAATAAATGTGATTGGCACCAAGTGGGTTTTCAAGAATAAATCTGATGAATAAGGAGTGGTCACCAGAAATAAGGCTAGACTGGTTGCCCAAGGTTACACTCAGGTAGAAGGAATTGATTTTGATGAGACTTTTGCTCCTGTGGCCAGACTGGAATCTATCAGGTTACTCTTAGGTGTGGCTTGTAACCTCAAATTCAAGTTGTTCTAGATGGATGTAAAGAGTGCTTTCTTGAATGGGTACTTAAATGAAGAAGTTTATGTAGATCAACCCAAGGGGTTTATTGATCCAACATTTCCTAACCATGTCTACAAACTAAGGAAAGCTCTTTATGGATTAAAACAAGCACCTAGAGCTTGGTATGACAGGCTTACTGAATTCCTGTCTCTGAATGGTTACAAAAAAGAAGGAATTGACAAGACATTGTTTGCCAAAGAGGAAGGAGGAAAACTGCTAATAGCTAAAATATATGTTGATGACATAGAGTTTGGTGGGATGTCAGAAGCAATGGTTCAACATTTTGTGAAACAGATGCAGTCTGAGTTTGAAATGAGTCTTGTTGGTGAGCTCAGCTATTTTCTGGGTCTGCAAGTTAGACAAATGGAAGACTCCATATTTATCTCTCAGAGCAAGTATGCAAAGAACATTGTCAAGAAGTTTGGTCTGGAGAATGCTAATCACAAGAGGACACCTGCTCCTACTCACCTGAAGCTGTCCAAGGATGAACATGGGGTGAGTGTGGATCAAAGCTTATACAGAACCATGATTGGAAGCTCACTGTATCTAACAGCTAGCATACCTGATATCTCCTTTGCTGTAGGAGTTTGTGCCAGATATCAATCTGAACCTAAGGTTAGCCACATGAATCAAGTGAAGAGAATTCTGAAATATGTGAATGGTACTAGTGACTATGGTATTCTGTACAGTCATGGATCAGGAACTAAATTGAGTGGATATTGTGATGCTGATTGGGCAGGGAGTGCTGATGATAGAAAAAGTACTTCTGGAGGATGCTTCTTCTTAGGGAATAACCTTATCTCGTGGTTTAGCAAGAAGCAGAACTGTGTGTCTCTCTCTACTGCTGAGGCTGAGTACATAGCAGCAGGAAGTAGTTGTTCACAACTGGTTTGGATGAAGCAAATGTTAACTGAATACAATGTCAAGCAAGATGTCATGACATTGTACTGTGATAATCTGAGTGCTATCAATATCTCCAAGAACCCAATTCAACATAGCAGGACTAAGCATATTGACATACGTCATCACTTTATAAGAGATCTGGTTGAAGATAAAGTGGTTGCTTTGGAACATGTTGCTACTGAAATGCAATTAGCTGATATTTTTACTAAGGCTTTAGATGCAAATCAGTTTGAAAATTTAAGAAGCAAATTAGGGATTTTCATATATGAGGATTAGTGGATCGTTTGTTGGTGTGCAGGAGGATGGTGTGTTTGGTGCAGTTATCTTATGTGTGTGAGCTTATCTAGTTGGTGAAATTGACAAAATAAGAATGTTTGGAAACAAACAAGAACATTTTTATTGCTGGAAGTAACCAACATTACATTTTTTTTGAAACTACAAGCAAGAGGCTTATTGGTTGGATTCAACTACTCATTCCAACCACCTGAGTTAATGAAATTAACCCAGTCTTCATCTGCTTCATCATCAGAAGCATGTAGTAGCACTGGAGGTTGCTTGATGGTCTTCATTCTTGTTTATGTCTTTCTGCCTGTTCTTGTTGCTCCTGTAGAAGACCCTGCTGTTGTCAATTCTTTGGACTTCATCTCATTTGGTTTGGTGGTCTTCACATTCTTTGGATCTAGTTTCTTGACTTCCTGCATGTGTTTCTTCTCAGCATCATCATTTTTGTAGGACTGCTCATGATTCTATCCTAGTTCTGTTGTTGTTAAGGACGACTTGGTTTTATAATACATAGGAGGACATTGTTTGTATCGCCTGACCAGTCAAAGTTTTTGGTTTTGGAACTTGTTTTGTTGGGAAGCTAGTTGTTTGAACTTGTCTCTTGGATGTCAGAACCTTGTGCTTGCTGCTGTTGGTAGGTTCAGAGTTTGTCCAATTGTGGCTAAAAAGGGGGAGAGATGTTACTTAGTTGTAGTTGTTTGCCTAGTTGAGTGTGGTTGTGCTGTGGTTTTCTGATTTTCTGGGAGAGTTTCTACTAGTTATGTATGGTTCTTTGCTTGAGGGGGAGTTTGAATTTTGTGTGGTGTTATTGCTGAATGTTTTTGTTTTTATTAGTGCTGCTGAATGTTAGTGGTGTTATATGGTATTTTCTGCTGCAGGTATCTCTGATGTGTGTTGATATTGTTTTAGCCAAAATTAGTCAAAGGGGGAGATTGTTAGTTCTGTTATTGGCTGCAATTTTGGTAAAACAATGTGTTGGTTCAAGATGTCATGTCTGATGTCTTAACATGTGTTGCTAACATGCTGCTTGTGGTGTGTTACTTAGGGTTGCAGTTTTGTGTGTGATGTCAAGACTGATGTCTTAACATCTGTTGACAAAACATTGTGTTATGTTTTAGGGCTGCACGTTTTTGTTATGCTTTGAGAGATTCTGTTTGAGAGATTGCAGGCAAAAATCTTGGAGAAGTTCTGTTCTGATGCAATTATTTGTGGAGTATGTATTGTTACTGTTTTAGGGCGAAAAGATTTGAAGAAAAATCAGTTTTAATTATGAATCAAATCTGAGATTTCCAAGGAGTCCAAGCCCAAGAATAAGTTCCTATTTAAAGCAGCCTCAACCCTACTTGGAAGACACGAAGACAAGAGATTGTGTATCGAGTGTCAAGTATTAGGGTTTGTGTTTTCGTCTATGTATTGTGAGCAATTCATTCGTCTATTTTGATGTTTGAATTGGACTGATTTAGTTGAGTTGTATGTTGTCCACTCAAAGCTTTTAAGCACGAGTGTTTGTTCTTGATTGAAGCTTTTAACAAGGTATTGTGGTTTGAGTGTGTCTTCTTATTTTGTTATTTTCTGTTTTCATCACTGCTGTGATTGAGGGGGGGTGAGAGGGTTCTCATACCTAAGAGTGTCTTAGGTAGAAGTCTCATTGGGTGGTGATTAAGTGAGTAGATTGTCAATTGGTGTGTTGACTGTAGAATCTACAAATTGATACTACTAATAGCGAATTTCCTCCCTGGCTTGGTAGCCCCCAGACGTAGGTTGTTAGACCGAACTGGGTGAACAATTCTCTGTGTTTGTTTACTGCTTTTAAGTGCTGTTCTTTTATTGTCTTGTTCGTATAGCAGATATTGATGTTGTGACATCTCACTCGACATCACATATCTGATACCAGAATTTCAATCTCCATATCACATAGTCTTTGGGCTTAAGAATATCCTAAGTTCCTAAGATCGGGTGAATGTGTCGATCTTGACCTTTGTAGAATAACTGATTTATGCAAATCCCTTCGACATTTTAAACATATTTCGAAGAGAGAGTAATCTTAATCTTTTGGATCTATTCCTGAGACTTCTCTAAACCAGTCTTTGCCTCAACTCATCTGATAGGTTTGTCGAACCATCTTAGTCGACATAGTTAGTATGTCGAAGCCTTTGATTGAGTTTTATACTTAGCATTTTTCAACATAAATAAATATATCATTAATAAATTTTTAATAGATAAATTAATATCATAACTTAGATTGGATTTAATAAGCTATTGTTAATTTTATAATTAAGAATTAGTTAATATTTAACTTATTTTGTGAAGGTAATTTCTAATCTATATGTTATATAATCACTCTCCCTTATGTATTTTTAATTCACTAATTCAATACATAATTATCATAATTTTTCTATCTCTCTATCTTTTTCACTAGATGTTTGAGTTATCAATCGCTGGATCCTTGAGTGGGATTCTTGCCATCCAATGAGGCGATCAAATTGATGGATCCTTAAGTGGGATCCTTGTCACCCAATGAGGCAATCAAATTGTTGGATCCTTAAGTGGGATCCTTGCCGCCCAATGAGGAGATTAAATTGTTGGATTCTTAAGTGGGATATTTTCTGGTGAATGAGGCGATCAATTGATGGACTTCATGATGAAAATCCTTTCCACCCCTCAAGGAAACATTTTATATGTTGGACTTCCACCAGAACATTCTTGCTGCCTTTAAGGAAATGTGCATATTGGACTTCCACTGGAAGATCCTTGCCGCCTCTTATGGCAATGCACATAGTTGGACTTCCGCAGGAAGATCCTTGCCACCTCTTAAGGCAATATTTTGTATGTTATACTTTTTAATGAATATCCTTGCCGCTCTTCAGGTAAATGCAAATATACTATTGAATTTCCCGCCTAGGAGACCTAGAGTTTCCTCAATGGGGCCAAACGTAGAAATCTCGTCCAGAGGCGCGATCGAAATCTGGCCTAAGAGACTTAGTTATAACTTAAAGTCTTGTCTGAAGGCATGCTAGAAGTCTCACATGAGTGGTCCAACGCCTCGTCTGAGGGACTTATAGTCTCATCAGTCAAGCTACATATAACTTCGCCTGAGGGACTTAGATTTCTCAGGTCCATTAGTTCTCCCCTAAGGGACCTATAGTCTCATCAGACAAACTACATATAACTTCACTTGAGGGACTTATATTTCCCAGACTAAGTAAACTCTCACCTAAGGGACTTATTGTCTCCCCAACTGGGATATATACAACTCTGCCTGAGGGGCTTAGATTCTCAAGGTTAACTATACTCTCGTCTGAAGGACTTAGTGTCTCCTCGGGCGAGACAGATACTCAAGAATCACGCCTGAGAGGTGCGGCAGATATCTAGCTTGAAATACTTGATCACAAGTTTTTTTAGGGCTTGAAAGAAGCATTGTCTGATAGGTCAACTCACTATTATGTTTGAGGGACTTATTGTCTCTTTGGCCGGGTTACACATAGCTATGACTAAAAACCTGAATTTCCCAGCATGACTTAGGCCTCACTTGAGGAAATACAAGTTATCGTGATACTTCCCTAGAGATGTAATCTTAAAACACTTTATTTTCTATCAAATTACTCGTGTTTGAGGGACTATGTAGTGTTATAATTGTAAAAAAGTTATTTCTTAGGGTGATACCTTTATACCACCCCATAAAAGGTGGCATAGGAATTTCGCCTAAAAGGAGGTATCGCCTCACCCCAGGACTTTCCTATCGCCCGGTAGTGGGAAACCTGGGATAAGATGTTTATGGGATAGAGAGAAGTAAGAGTCAATAACTGATTCATGACTTCTTGGGAAATATGGATTCGACGGTCCACCATTGACTAAGTGGGAGGTAACCCTTCCAAAGAAAATCATAGGACCTAGAGGTATCTATAAATACATATCCCATTCAAGAGATAATTTCTTATACTCCAAAAGAGCATAACGCTTACTAAAGTCACAACACCATAACTGACCATAACCATACGCTTGCTCTGAAGCATCATCATTCATCTGCAGAGCCTCTCACCTCACGTAAGCAAGACTTTTAAACTACCTCAAAACACCACCATACAAGGCTTCTCACCGTCGTGGGAAAACCCTAACCACCATATCATGTTATAAACCTACTAAGGCCTCTGAGTCTCATTGTCCTTACAGGGGGAACATGCACGCCTGTACTTTTTGACCAGTACAAATACCATAATCAATGATGTGGAGGTTGACTTCTTTGCAACTATGTGTAAGACCCCAATTTTTACCCTAAGATTTTGCACATTTCATTTGCATCTCATACCACAAACAAGGTCACAATCTTTGTTTCACCTGAGTATCTGTATACTTCTTACTTGCTTTATTATTTGTTCATCTAACCGCTAACCAAAAATACCAAAAAATTTGCTGCAGTTTCTTTCTCTGTGTGTTGTGCAAGTTTGTCAAAGACACTGAAGTGATTTCAAGTCACATATGGTTCATAATCCAGTTCATATGGATGTTTGACCTAATCTTGGTCAAACTATCAAGCAATTGTTCCAAGTGCAAGATATCTTATTTCAGTGGGCTATTCCTCAAAGCAGTGACTGTCAAGTTGTTGTGTGGTTATATTCAGAAAGTCAAGTTCATCATGATCAGAGTTCAAGGCTTAACTGTGTTCATCTGTGGATTTATTTTCCCAAATGACTGATTCAGACAAGTTCAAACAGATTCAAATGGCTGTTGTTCAGTAGTAGCTGTGTGCACTTTATCAGAGGCTTGTGGAAAAAATCGAGATTTCATAACCACATCCATAAACCATTCCTCATTGTCCATAAAAGTCTATTTCTTTTTCTTTTTATCACAATTTAAATCCTTTTCCATTATTCATTCCATTTCCAAATATCCATTTTTGAATTTCCATTCTCTAAATCATTTTTAGCCATAATCCATTCTCCAATTTTCAATTATCCAAATCCAATAATCCAATAATCCAATTCCCAATTAAATCTATACCATCATTTTTTATCCAAATTATCATAAGAGTCCATTTTAATATCTATTTCCTAATCCATTTTCTTCAAAATCCATTATCCATTTTTTAAAATATCCAATTTAATTTCTTTTCTTGTTTAAAATCCATTTCCAATTTTCACTTCATATAATTCATATCTAAAATTCAAATGATATTCAAATCTTTTTACCATTTACAAACAATTAAAAAAAAGGCCCAATACAAAATATTGCAACAAAAAAAAAAGCTGTGAAAAATAACAATTGCCATGGCTTACTGTTCCAATTTTCCCAGCCACAAGCTCCAAGCTACATTCCAAAACTCATTCAATAATCTCAGCTGCTATGACATATCAGTTCTCAAACATCAAGCCACACGAGCCAACTTCATAGCCCTGAATTCCACGATGTGTACAAATTTCATGCTCTCAATTGCTACTTAAAGTTCACAAACCTTCACGCCAGTCGTACCATAACCAAGCCATTACAAATATTCAGCCCTTGCTCCACAATTCCAAGCCACAAGCCAAGGATGAAACATTAGCTGCTGCGTAACAAAACAACGCAGCTTCAAAACTCAAAAACGCAAAACACACTCCAAAGAGCAACATCAAAACGCAGCAAAAAAAGAGTGAAACGACAATGCAACAGCAGAATTCTCAAATTCAAAACTCACCTCTAATTCATTCTATAAATACAAGCTTCTTCTACACAATTTCTCAAGCTTTCACAGCCAAGAAATCCTTGCCAAAATCAAACTTCAAAGCTTCATTCATCTTCCAATTCTTGCTGAACCTACACACAATTTCATAATTTTCATTCAATCCTCAAACTCCATCAATTCATAACCTGCAAATCATCTCAACAATTTAACAATAACATCATTCCAGCCGCAACAAGCTTACGCAACATCTTCTCCAATTTCTCATCGCACAACGTCAACAACAACACATCCACAAATCTGACTCAACAACATCTTGCACGAACAATTTCAGACTCGACGCAGAAAGAGAACAAGAAGAATTAGGACACAACATTGGATTCGTTACCTAAAGCAATCACTCTATTCTTCTTTTTTTACTTGAAGGTGCATCCCTGTTCGATCTCCGTTGCGCCATTAATTCGAGTTTGTCCAAAATCGTTCACTGATTTGAGATGAGAAGAGATGATTAATGAACTGATGTGAGTCTTCTGGTCTTTTGAGTTCCGGCGCAACACGACAATGGTGTTTGACGGCGTGGTCTAAGCTGTGACCTACCGTACCGCCGACGATTCCACGTTTTTGAGGAAAGAGATGATGAGAGTCATTTTCTGATCTTTTCTCTTTCTTTTTTTTCTTTTAAGTTTTTTTCTATTTCAAATGGGCTTGACCCGTATAATTTTTTTACATCACCTCACCACCTTCTTTTCCACTCGTACCACCCTCTCTTTTTATTTTTTAAAATTTTCATTTTAATTCCTATTATTTTAAATTTATTTTTCTATTAATTTTTCATATAGATATTAATTTTTTTCTTTTCTTTTTCTTTATTGTTTTTTTTAATGAAAAAACTCTTAGAAAATATTTTAAAAATATATTTGCCTTTATTTTTACTTGAATATTTTCATTCTTGATTTTATTTTGTTGAATTCTCATTTTAATTATTATTTTTGATTTGTTGTTGGATCATAATTTGTTAGATCCACTTTTCGTCATCTCTTTTCTTTTTGATCGATGAAAGTCTAAGAGATCTTGGAATTCCTTTGTTGAATTTCGATTAAGACTAGATCGTTACCATTTTTCTTTTCGTGCGGTATTACTTTCGGATGACGATTTACATCTCGTTCATTTAGCATGCATTAGCATAAAGAGCTATTGACCGACCTTATTTGTAGGGTAATTACTCTGTAAATTACTCGGTGATTGCTTAACATAGCGCAATTTTTGTCCCGCATCGAAAAACTATCAAGAATAGTTGATTATTTGTCTTTTGGTTCAAAACTTATGAAACTTGTTGTTAGGAGGCTTTGGTCTTATCAATCCTCTAATGAGTTTTCATTAATCTTGACCTAAGTGCAATTATTCAATCATTATTGATCGCTTACTCTAACAACTAACAACTAATCACTAACTTCTAACTTTTACTTTTACAATTCCTTCTCGCTCCTTATCTCTTTTACTTTTATGCTTCATTTTTATCATTTCATATCATGTTTATGCTTCCGCAATTTTTCCTTTGTCCATTGGACATATGTTTATGCTTCCACAATTTTTCCTTTGTCCGTTGGACACATGTTTATGCTTATGCCTTTTTCTCTTTGTCCACTTGGACCAAAAACATTAATAAAGGTCAAAACCTCTAAAAACTTGTGCTTCTAAATCTTGGACTATGGTTACTATAATTTGCAATGGACATGGAGTTTTGCACCTAGACCTTGGACTTCAATGCTATTCTTGAATCCTTGGACTTAGAACTAGGATATCCAATGCAACTCTTGGAACCTTGGACTTAGAACTAGGACCTTTTCCCTTTGCTTTGGAATTATGGTTCGAAGACTTTGAAGACTTGCGCTTTTGCTTGGTTTATGGTGAAGATAGCTACATTTGTGGTTAGATCTTTCTTATCCTTAGATTTACTTTATGCTTTAGGATAGTCACTTCTTCTCCTCCCCATTCTTCAATTTTCAAAACTCTCTCTCTTTTTTCAAAACCTTCTTGATTTCAAAATATCACCTCTTTCATAATCAAACCTTGACTTTGTCAAGTGATTTTACTCTTTTCTTTTCATTTCTTAACAAATGCTAAACTACATAAGCATATTGACACTTTTTTTTTCAAAAGACTTTAAAAAAATACCAAACTCATCAAACTCCTTTTTGTGCCCTTGTGCACTTTTCCTTTAACTTTTTCATAAGTTTAGACATGATTCATTTCTTTAAGTGGAATTATTCGCTTGGAAATGACGACTTGTCTTTACATTTAAGATTAACCAAAACAAACAAATTTCATTCTTTGTACCGAACTACGGGGTTTTGATCCTACATTGCACTTCGTGGGTACGTAGGCATGAGGCGGCAAGTCTCTCCAAACACAAAAATCTTAAAAACAATTTCTCTTCTCATCTCCTCAATCTCTTTTCAAACAAACCTTTTTCAGACCAAAATCGGTAGATATTTCAAAGGGCTCCTATAGAGTACTATAGACGTTTTGGGTGCTAACACCTTCCCATTGCGTAACCAACCCCCCTTACCCAGTTTCTCTTCACTTGTTCTTGTTTAGAGCTTGTGTAGGTTTTGTTCGCTCTTTTTCCTTTCCTTTCTTGGATAAAATAAAAGTGTGGTGGCGACTCTTGCTTTTCGAGTTAAGTTAATCAATAACTTACACTCATGATTTTGCCGCTACAGAAAAGTGGCGATTCTGCTGGGGATAAATTGACCTCTTGCTGGTCCATCCCTTGAGGGGTTTAGCCTACTTTGATTTATTTACTGCTTTCTGTCTGATTTGTTTGTTATTGATTGTTATGTCCGGGTGCTTGGTGATCTGTGTGGTGAGATAAGCCCAATACCCAGGCTTGAGTATACACCTAAGACTAGGGTGGAAAGTAGTGTGACTTGTGTGGCATTTGGCCAGACTTAGTATACACGAAAACTCCACATCTGGACGAGGTTTTATTTGGTAATGTTCTATCATGCGCATTGGTGCAGATGATGGGATGTAACCTGGAAAACTGTCGACTTTGGCGACCATTCCCAAGGACCCGAAGCTGAGAACTTTAGAACCCTTAACCCATCTTGGCCTTATTAGGGCGTGGTGCGGTGGCTATTCAGATGCAAACTTAAATCAGTTGTTACGCGATACCACACTCAGACGAGACTCTCTTGAGAATATTATTGACTACCAAGCAGTTGGGAATTCGATAATATCCGAAAGATGGGTTGTAGACTCTGATAACTTTTTTAGAACCTTGTTCCGCAGGTGTTATACCCTGAGCACATACCTTTGTGGGTTGGTTTCTTAACCTTGGTTCCATGCTCGTGACTCAAACCTTTGAACCCGTGTGCTTTGAGTGATCTTGTTTGTGGTTGTTGCATCCATGCACTCTTGCATCCATAAGCATACATATGCATTCTTCCCAATTACCTCAGAAACTCATTTCAATTGTCTCCTTCTTCAGTTATCTGTTCACCGTCAAGCTGTTTCCTCAACACAACTACGGAACTAGAGGTGCTGTCAGATTGAGAATAGAAAACCAAGAAGAACATAACACCGAAGTCAGAATGGAAATTGATGAGTTGAAGGCCGACATGACCAAGCTCACAGAAATGCTGCAAGTTCTGATTGCTAGAGGTGAACCACCTCAGAGGAATGTGATTGTTGAAACTTCAACTGCTGCTGTTGACCCTCCACTGACTCAGCAACCAGCTTCTACTTGGCCAGAATTTGGGTTACCTCTGAATTACTCGCCACCCTTTGCAACTACACATGTGTTTGTCTTGCCAGTATCTTTAGCTCCATTGTTCACTGAACCTATGCCTATTGTGCATTTTGTTTCTCAAGCTATTCCTGAGAATCCTTTCGTGTACCATGCTGCTGGTCCACAATCTGAAAGTCAGGGAGAACCTGGATACATTGAAGAAGTCAGAGAGCAATAGCAAACTCTAGACAAAAGGATAAGAGCCGTGGAAGGAAGTGATGTCTTTAATCCTGATGCAATGGACATGTGCTTGGTTTCCGACTTGGTTATTCCTCTAAAATTCAAAACTCCTGATTTGAAAAATACAAGGGGTACACCTGTCCCAGAACCCACTTGGTGATGTACTGCCGTAAGATGGCTGCCCATGCCAAAAATGACAAACTGCTCATTCACTGTTTCCAAGACAGCTTGAGTGGGGCTTCAATGAAATGGTATATGGGACTTGATAAGAACCGTATCCAAAGTTGGAAGGACTTGGGTGATGCTTTCTTAAAGCAATATAAGTACAATCTGGACATGGCACCTGGTCGCCGTCAATTGCAGAATATGTCTCAGAAAGAAAAAGAATCCTTTAAGGAGTACGCTCAGCGCTAGAGAGAGCTAGCTGCTCAGGTGGAGCCACCCTTGGCTGAAAAGGAATTGAATGTTTTGTTCATGGATACTCTTCAGCCATTCTTTTGGGAAAAGATGATAGGCAGTGTATCATCTGGTTTTACTGACCTAGTCACTATTGGAGAAAGACTAGAAGAAGGTATCAAGAAAGGAAAGATTACCAATGCTGAAGCCTTTAGTGGTGCTAAAAAGTATGCTGGGAATTTTCGAAACAAAAAGGATGGTGATACCCATGCTGTTTCAGTTGAAGGGAAACCTCGTCGCAGACAACAACAATATGTAGCTACAGTCGCTCCTGTTGTAAATGCTCAAACAGTTCAAGTTCCTCGTCAGGCTGTTAGACAAAATCAGAATCACAATAGGGTTAACTTTGATCCTATCCCGATGTCCTACACTGAGCTATATCCATGTCTTATTCAGAAAGGTTTGATTACAACGAGGGATCTACCTCCTCCTCCAAATCCTCTCCCAGCCGGCTATAGGGCTGATCTTCACTGTGAGTTCCATCGAGGTGGGGCAGGCCATAACTTGGAAGGCTGCTATGCATTGAAAGCTAGAGTAGAAGAATTGGTGAACTCAAAGATTATGAGTTTTCTTGATGACAATCCCAATGTTGTCAACAATCCTTTGCCAGAATATACCAAGTGGAGTTTGAGTCAGTTTAGACGGATAATCTCCTAAAGCCAGTGTTTCAGACAGGACAGCTCATCCTTGTTGCTGATTAGTCACTAGGCCTTGTTTCTTTCTGTTTGCATTTTTCTATGATTGTATTGACTGTTTGCTTTTGAACTTTATTTGTACTTTCATGGTAATTTCAATGAAATGAGCATTGCAATGTTTTGATTCAAATTCATTAATATCCACTGTGTGCATCTTTATGCTTTCTTTTTCACAAAACAAAAATATATCTCCTGTTCACTTTCTTTATTAAGCTTTTATTTATGCAAAGAATGGAGGGAGGATGATGAAAACGAAATACCTGAAATTGCTTAACTGTATGCTTTCAATTAAAACTTGGCTGATGATGTACAAACATTATTTCAACTCCCAAACACTGGAGAAATAAGGAAGTTAATCCCTTGTCAACCCTTCGAGCCTAGAAGTTGGAGTTTCTTTCTGTACGAAAAACCCGCAATTTAACCTGGGGTAGGGTAGCTCTCAGTTAATTTGACTATGTATATAAACACAAGAGAATCATTACAATCACAAGCTTTCCTTCGCACCCATCAAAGAAGTGTCGAAGATTCCTTCAAATCAAAAGCCAATGATGGTTCACCGTAATCATTAAGCCAACTGTCGCTCCCGAGGATTTGCATCCATGGTACAAACGCGAAAGTGGCGCGGAAACAGAGTCGCCAGCAATGTGTATTTATCCCAAGAGAGGGAAAGGAAACACTGCGTAAACCTGAGGGAAGGAAAAGAGCATGGTCTCGCGACCAAGAGAAACGGGTAAGGGAGTCGGTTACGCGAAGGGAAGGTGTTAGCACCCTACACGTCCATCGTACTCGATGGGATCCACGCTTGTTGTCTCGATCAAAGAGTGTTGTCATCTGGAGCTCCGCTGCTACTGGAAAGGAGAAGGAACGGGAACGGAAAGGAACAAAGAAACGAAGAATAAAAGAAAAAGAAGTGACTCGATAGGACATCTCTCGTCCTATGCCTACGTATTCCCTCGTGCAATGGGAAAGTCAGAGTCAACGTAGTTCGGACACGAACTAATGGGGAAGGTTGCTCGCCAAGACATCGCCGTCTTGTGCCTACGTATCCTCAATCGGACTAGAGAGAGGAAATCAGAGCAGTCGTAGTTCGACCTAACGAGGTCGGTTAGTGTTTTTTATGAGCGACGTTAAGTTCGCGTCCGGCAGTTAGGGTCGATGCCTATTTGCGACTTAGACGGAAAGTAACGTGCTCTTTTCTGAAAATGGTCTGGAACCAAACAATCCCGAAGGATAAAAAGATTTGAATTTGTTTTTGTGTTTTTTTAGACAGAAGTGTTTTGAAGTTAGTTCGTAACTTACATTGAACCAAAGTCTACCATGCGGGAACGAGTGAGTCGCATGGTCGCCCCCAAATGGGACGTATGCTACACACTCTAGAAGAGGAGGGGAGACCCCTCATTCTTCATTTCCTACACTTAAGGCTTGAGCACAATATACATTATATTTTATTAAGTGTTTTAGAGGTGTTAAGAGATGAGAAGAGAAGACTCAAGGGAAAAGAAAACACTAAGGGGAAACTAAATGTTCCTAATGTTATCGTGCAAAGATGGCCCTATAGTTGGGTTTGAAAGGGGAAATCTCTACCTAAGTTAACATGCAAAGGGAAGCCTAATGCTAATCCTACTCCAAGCTTAATCGGAAATTAAGTTGGACTAGGTAGCTCTAAGGGAGTGAATCCAAGCACTAGTGCAGAAAGAGTAATTTACACCCGTTTTTTCTACATTTAACACCCGTTATTAGAGGATGTGAATTCAACGGATGAGAAATGTCTGACGAATTTACACTCGTTTTAAAACGGGTGTAAATAGATGTTATATTACACCTTTTTTTGTTTAAACCGAGTGTAAATGTTTACATATATACATTTATAGATGGTATATTACACCCTTTTTATAGAAATTGGGTGTAAATATTTACATGTATACATTTATAGATGATATATTACACCCTTTTTTGTTTAAAATAGGTGTATAAATATGTAATATTACACCCTGTTTTAGAAAAGATGTGTAAAATTTTAAATAATTGCATTTAAATTAAACATATTTACTCCCCATTTGATAAAAATCAGGTGTAAAATGAGCAATGTTTAGTCTGAATATTGGCACGTTTATACCCTATTTTCTTGTGATATATTACACCCAATTTTACCATAGATGTTGACAAATTTACACTCTATTTTCTTTAAATAAAATATGTTTGTTTTATTTTCATAATTATATTATAATTAATTTGATTTAAACATATTGCATTTAATCAAATATTTTTGTATACCGCTAAACATTCGGTAAACAAAAAAATACAACAAAAACAAATATATTCCAATATATAAATATCATTTCCTAACATCATATTATCTAATACTAAAAACTCATACATCAAAATCATATTAATAAAATTTAAATTAGGAATTAGATTGATAACTTGTAAGTTGTATTTGATCTATATTGTTAGGAGACTAGTCAAATCAATTATAAAACCCGTTACAATTTAGTGAGCCAAATTTGCATAATCATAAAAAGGAAAAAAAACAACACCATTATGCCTATATAAATTATAATCCATGGGCTACTACTCTGTTTTGGCATGTTAGTATAAAATAGTGTTCTCTTTGTTACACGCATGAAAAACAACTAGCTTGCAGTTAATACATTCGTTGACATGTAAGGTGATATGCATCCTTGGACCTGAAAAGAAAATTTCTTTTACATGAGTATATAATCACGATTCATGATAATATAAAACAGAAGAAATAATAATAAAAAAACCCCGACCCACGTATTGATACTAAGAAAGAGTTGTTTGGCAAAACTTTTTTAACGAGGCACCTATTATTTTCTACAAGTTAATGATGAGAAGATGGAACAACTCCATAAAACAATTTCTTACCTGCAATAAACAAGAAGGAATTTGGATATAACCCTGAAGCAAGAGATTGACTTTTTTCAGAGAACCAAATGGCAGAGGTGTAATCACATCGAGTATGCCTTTGACTGTGTCAATGGCCCTTACAAGGCTTGAGTCACAATAAATCAAGATGTTATTAACAATAATGATGCTTGGAACAACCCAGATGTGTTTGTGTTATGGATATGACTTTATTCTTTTTCTTATGTTTGTGGATGTTTGATACCTTCAAAAGGTAGTTATCCTTTAAGATGTGTTACAACTTAAGATATTGTAAAATTAAGAAATTTTGATACATCCATTACAAGCAACATAATATAATTTAGTCATTATTCGTTAATTAGTTTCTTGATATGCCTTAGGTTCGCTCGTGTATATAGAACACCCATTGGTGTTCTGTTTAGGATGAATAAAGGATTCATATTCTTTAAAATTTTGAGAAACTTTATTTCAGAGCAAGATATACGAGACATTTTGGAATTCGGAAGTCGGCCAAGTTACCTACCATAATCAAGGCACCAGGGTGAATTTTTAGCTCATTCAGATTCAACTGCTAAGCCAACAATATTAGCATTTGATCATAACTCTTGCAATACCAAGAATTGCAACATGACTTAACTCCTTGGCATGAGTGGTGTTTGACATCAATTTTTCACAATACCAAGAATAGCAACGCAAAACTACTTTATAGGCAATTTAAAACCTTGTCGGTTGGAATAAGTGGTGTTTGACATAGTTTTCACAATATCAAGCATGGCAGCACAAAACTACTTAATAGCCAATATGTATTATTTCAACAACTTTCTTTTTAAGGGGCTTAAAGACATGACTTGTATTTACGATTAAGCACTAAAAAAGGAGAAGGAAGGACTTACTTGAAAAGGGTATCAGCAGATTTAGAGGATCCAGCAAATACAAATTTGCTCTTTGTCCTCTGTGTCAGGAAAAGACTAATCATCCTAAAAAAGGCAAGGTACCACCAAGGAACATTGATAAAAATCTACACAAACAAAAAGAAACAAAAAAAAAACCAAAGTAAGCAACGATATTAGTCACTAAACATGTAAAACTCCAACATATTTATAAAAAAATCACAATAATTGTTAATAACGTGTTTGGCAACAAATTCGGGATAGTTATCTTGAAGCAATTGAAGCGCCTGATTAGTAGCTTTTCTAAGCTCCTTCTTAACAAATCCAGGAGAATTTTTAAGATCATTAATTTGAACAATAGTTGCGATACCAGATGGAGCAAAGTCGAGTTTTCTCACACTTTTCTCCAAAGACCGAATCCTCCAACGGATAAACTTGTTTCTCTTCTCATCATCAGAGAAACTTTTTTGATACAATTCGTTGTTCTCAAACTCACCAAAAACATTGTAGTAAACAGGATGACCTTCTTTGTCATAAGCATCAGTGAGAACAACTTTGTCCCAATCACTTCCAAGATCTTCTTGAAGAAGTGCTTCAATTCCAAATTCCTTTGATCAGAGACACAATAAGTTAGTAACTAAATAATAACAACTTATTAACAAAATATGATCATGTTATGCTTGAGTTGACTTGTTTGAGTTTATCTAATCGCATAAACACGAAACACGATTTGAAAGAACTTATGAAAATAGTTGATAATTTATTATCATAAGCTATCCTAAATAGGTTTATGAAAACAACTTATCTTCATAAATTTATCTAAACATGAATCACTTTATCTTCAACTAACTTATAGCTAGAATCAATTTTACATACTTAATTCATTCAAAATCAATTATTTTCACCGCAAAACCAAACACCCGTTTAATAGCTAAGTAATAACAAACTATCATCTCACAAAACTATGTCTTTAATTACCTTTCTCCAAAGAACAGTTTGTTTGATCATTGTGAAAACTTCCTTCACCTTGAAATCCCTTTGCTCTAAGGAATTTGAGAAGAATCACATCGCTTCGTTCATCAGCTAGCAATGGAATTCCCCATATATCAACAAAATATTATGCAGACATTTCCTTACCAGGAACTCCATTTACAGAACAGTCATAGCCTGGATCCTGATATTCAAAACAATTATGCATTAGATTTGTCTTCTCCTTCCATGAAGGCACCTCAAGTGAGTATTATACCCTGTTGGAACAATGATTCATCAGCTCCAAAACCAAACCTTTTTATTCTGAACAAGTATAAATGTAAATAAATCATTGAAGGGAAAAACAAAATAAACAGCAATCCCATCACTAATCAAGTCATGCATGAAACCATTGGATCCAAGAAAATGTACCTTTTATATTGAATCATAATTTCCTGTTCCATGTGCGATTGTTTAAACCATTAATATTGGACTCACCCACCAGTGTGGTTTGAACCAGATCCCATTGTCTCAGTTTAACAAAAAGCGTGTTTTGTTTTGCACTAATTACTACCATATAAATTGAGAACCTCTAGCTTCCAAACTTCTAGCAGAACACAACACTCTCAATTACTTTCTAGTAACTCTCAATTACCATATAAAATGGGAGGAAACAACAACCAAAGGAAATCAAAGTCATCATGGTCTGTTTTCAATATTTTCAAATCTAACAGTAACAAACAAAGAGAAAGAGGATACTATGATCACACTGCTTATGATAACAAAGTATGGCCAAGTGATGAAGACAAAGGTAGTTGGGGTGTTGCAGATCCTGTCATTGATATGAGAGCTACAACTTTCATTGCTCAATACAGGAAACAAATTTTCGAGTCTGAAATTCATCACTGGCAACCTCAACCTGACCAGTAGGCTTTAACTTTTCTGTTATGTATTTTATATTGGAATGTTCCTCTATGTTGTAAATTGTAATTAGTTATTCATTATTTTTATCATCCTATGATATGTAAAGTTAAATATAAATTATCTTTCAAGTTTCATTTTCACTGGTTCAAATTCTAAGTTGGTATTAATTAATGAGTATTAATTTTAATTCCCGTGTAGAGATTCATGCAAAGTATGTATTGTAGATAACATATTTCTTTTGTTTTTTGTCACTTTTGTTCCAAGGAACTTCAATAAAGAGATAAACAATAAGTTAAAACGGTTTAACCATTTCAATCCATGGAGGCATAGAGGCAGATATGGTTTACTACTCTTATGCAGTATATTGACATTATCCAGAACCTTTGAAGCAGAAACTTTCTGAGAAACAGAATTTGTGTGAAGACATAAAGAGAACCTTTAAATGCTTTTGTTAAACAATTTACAATATTGAAAGATGGCACATAAGTATTAACAAGAAGATAATCAAATAACAGTATATACCTGGTTCACGATAAGGTGAGGGTAGGAGATCAAGCGAACCATCAAAAACACTGATCAAGAAAGAAGAGTTACAAATTAAGCAATCTATACATAAACAATACACAATGTAGATAGAAGAAGGTTTATTGTTACCAAGACATTGCAAACTGAATCTCCTTCGATAATTTCGGCGTTCTGTAACTACCAGAACCTGGCGGAGGATTAAAGGCAATAAATGTTATTGTCTTGAGAATTATAGGCAATAAATGTTGGCAGCTGGAGGAGGTCCCTCAAAGCGACACAAAACCTGAAATTCAACAATAATTTGTTACAATAATGATTTGAAACAAAATATATTATCATAAATAAGAAAATCTAAGATATACTAGTACTGAGTAATATAATTTGAATCTCCACCTGAAATATGACATTCTTCAAATGCTACTATATTCATGTATGACTCCATATCAACATTGACATTAAAACATGGCATTTTGAACACACCCTTATCATCAAAATTCAAGTCAAGTAAGCATTTACTTTCACTTACTTCAAATACTAATCATGCTTTTGATAGTTGACCCGGGGATTTGTGCCACCGCCATTTAGCAAGTTAACATCTCGGTAATCATCTGTCTTGTTAAAGGTCACAAATCCCTGGTTCTGCTGGTATAGATTAGTTGCATAGCTTCCAGGTGAATTTCTATAAAGCCTATTCATTAAAGAAGATTCAAGTCCAATGGAAGCCAAACTGGAGCCACTGATCGACACTTCCCTTGAGTTGTGTGGATCCTCGTCTAAGTCTCGGTGATGGATGTCATTTGTCTCGACGAAACCATTAGGCAGGTGCGCTGGTTTCATGTCATCGGCATCATAAACACTAAGAGGAAGCCTTTCTGCCAGATCTTTGAGTTGAAATAACAATGTGACATGTCAATAAAAAAAACACATTTATCTTTCAAAATACATGAAAATTATCCTTCAAAATAATCTTTCAAGATAAGTAAATTAACCTGTTCTGTAAGTGACTTAATAACTTCTTTTGCAGCCTTCGATTTGGCGGATTCCTCATTCTCCAATGGCACTGCTTCCTAAGTCTTTTTTGCCGACTATTTAAGCTCTAATTCTTGCAACTCACATCTCTGTCTCAGGGTCTCAACCTAATGAGATTTACTTTAGATTCTTCTGTATACCATAATAGGTAAAGCCATAATTGTAAAAAAAAAAAAACTTTACATGTGTGGTGTAATCAATCCACATGTTTTATATTGTTTATTTGATAGACTCGAACTTATTTATTAAAGGGAAGAAATTTAAAACCGGGTAATGATATGTAGCATAATATGTACCTGAGAACGCAACTTCAGCAATTCTTGATCCAATAGTTCATTTGTTTTCTTCCAACTATCAGTAATGCTTTTAGAGAAGGTAAGTCCGGATGTTGTTGGAATGGGCGTAACTGAACGAGGAGGGCTTGATTTTCTATAGAAAGGTGAGACGGACCTGGAATTAACTCTAGACGGTGTAAAACCAGGTCTCAGGACTATGCATTTTACGTCAATAACAGTAGCTAAGACAACATCGTTCAGTTGTAGCAGAGACAAAGCTTGTGAAGCGCGAACCTATCAGCTTTTTTCCCTTAATGTTCTACCTAAAAAATTAAATCCTGATATTCTATCTAAAAATTTAAACCCTAATTGAAAAGATAAAAAAGACAAACCAATTAGTACGATTTCTTTGCCATACATGTCGTCATCGAGCTGTGAGAATGACCGTGTGATGATTAGAGATGAGAAAGGTTGTATTCTGATTGGGGAAATCAAACGTTTCTCGGATGTGAGATGAGAGGATAGATGGGCAATGGAAATCTGAGATTTTGGAGAAAAATGGTCGTGCGATGATGAGAGATAAGAAAAGTTGTGTTTTGATGATGAAAATCTGGGTTCTGTGCGATGCAAGGAAGAAGATGAAGCTATATGGGGTTTCAAAGAGAATAAGTTTAGAGAAATGGGTTTTGAAAAAAAGGTTTTGATCATCCAATATTTGTGATGTGTTTTTTTTTATTATTTTTTTTATACAATATTAATTTAATAAATTTACACCTATTAATTCATTTATTTATTCAATTAACACTTAATAAAATATATTGTGCTTTATTAATATGTTTAAAATTAATATTTAGAGTTATTAAAATAAATAATTTTTTTTGGTCAATCTAAATTTATACCCGTTTTATCTTTAACGGGAGTAATAGAGATTTGGCTATAATTATAATTTTAATTTATTATAATAATATTTTTAATTTACACTCATTTTTGAAAAATAGGGTGTATATTGTCAGGTGCTAATACTTAAAATATCATTTTATTTACAAATTTGTCACCGAATTGCTTATTTACACCCGTTTTCCGTATAATAGGTGTAAATTTTAAAATTATATTCGTCACATTACACTAGTGAAGACTTAAGCAAGTCTTGAGACTCAAGGGAAGAGAAAGAGTGAAAGAGAGGAAGAAGAAAGAGAGGTAAAAGATGAGAAAAAAGATGGGGTAGCAAGCACATCATATCCAATTCATACTATTAATCATGCCTCAAAAAATCATACAAAAGAGCTCAAAGAAGCAATTAAGTGCAAACAAGTATTGATGCAAACAAACTTTCATAAGAAACAATTAAACACCGGGGAACCTCACATAAAGATGACATGAATAAAGTAAGATGAAAATAGATACAAGTCAGAAGTCAAATCATATCACAATCATCCAATTAAAACATGTAAGAGTGCTCCACATCATGATGCATTATGAGCCAAAGAAGCAACAAGTCAAATGATAATGATATGCAACATATAAATCAAATCATGATGATCATATGAGATGAAAGCAAAGAAATGAATCCAAGGGGACAATAGCAAATGCATCATCAACAAAACAAAATCAAACTCAAATCAATCAAGAGAGATCATCAAGTATCATACTCAAAGCATGCAACACAATTATACAAGTATGCAACACAACAAAGCTCAAAAGAAAATAAAAATAAAATAAAAATATGAAAAAAAAGTTAACATGTTAAATGATCAGAAACAAATTTATGTGGAATTTTATAATGCGTTTATCAATTAAAACAAAAATGGAATCTAAAAATGAAAAGAAAAAAACTAAAGACAGCCATGGGGGGTGCACTAGCAGTTCCTGATACAAGGGACTTGCTTCATGGTGCGTTGGGCTGAAAAGCAAAGGGGTGTGAAAAGCAAACGAGCTAGGCCCATTTCACAACGCATCAGAAAAAACAAAAACAAAAAACACAAACCATAAGTGAAACGGTGTGTTTGGTTCACCGTCTGGCCATGCTGGAGGTCACTTAAATGAGCTGGCACGAGGCCGAGCTCTGATTGGCCAGTCAGACACAATAAGTCCTCGTCGGTCAAGATGAAACCCTAGACGCCGGAGACCTTCTCCGGTCGTCTTCTCCGAGCACACCGCCAGAGCTGCTACACGAAGCACACCAAAAACCAACAAATCTTACATCAAAACAAAGAGGAATTCACAAGGATCTCATATTTGGCATTGATTTTCACTTATAATGGCTTAAACATGGTTAAATCATGGCACGGAAATTTCACACATGAACTAAAACTTTGTTAAAACAGCACAACAAGCATGTAAACAATGCCTTTACTATGAGAGGACTTCAGAATAGCGAAAAACAAGCAAAATGCACGTGTATTATGGAGGGAAAAAGTTAAAGAAGCTTACTCAACGGAGACAATCCGTTGCTTCTTCTAACCACTTTGAAATCTTCAGAAAACCACTTCAGATGCCTCAGCAAGCTTCAATAAGTACAGATCGAGCCAAAAAATGAAAGAAATCCCTTGAGAACTTGAGACCCGAGCTTGAGATATTTTGAGAGGACAATGAAGTTTCTAATCTGAAGCTGAGCAAATGAAGGTTCACTTGATTGATGAGGATTCAAGCTAGAGAACTTCCAAAATCCTCAGAAAAACAATAACTCGAAGGTGATGAAAAATATAGAGAAAAAGAGTTTTTGCAGATCTGAAGTTTAGCCAAATGAGAGTGTGTCTCATTTCTAGGGTTTGTGTGACTTATATATCCACTTGGCACGTGAGAAAGTTGATGGAATTTGCTCCAAAGTTTGTTGTGCGATTTTACAAATTTTAGTGGAAAAAAAGATACACACGAGCAGCACATGGGAAGGGTTTGTTCCTTGTGATATTTACAGTGGAATGGAGTGTGAGAATGTTGATGAAATGAGGTGTGTACTCGTGTGTTAAATGGGTTGACACTATGAAATTCTCTTTGATCCACTTTTCCAACTTTCTAATTTTGCACCCTCTTGGCACGATACCTCTCTCTTGTGGCAGGCTGCATGCTTGGTCCTTATTGGCAATGTTTTTAGCATTTGGAATCAAAGAGTAATGACTTGTATAAGTGGTGAGGTACAATGCAGAATTTGGTACACTTTTGGCCATGGTATGCAAAGCTATTACAACCATCATGGGAGCACATTCAAAGAACCATAAGTTGGTGAAGTCTCTAGCTAAAATCAAACTAAGGAAATCATAGAATGAAGGACATGTTGGAAAGATCTTAAAATAACATTTGAATCCATGAGGAAATGACCACGAAAAAACGTCCCCAAAATCTGCCAAAACAAACTTGAAAATAACTCTAAGTTTTTTTACTTTGGCAACTTGGAACTTTGATTTTCGAACCACCATAACTTGTACTACAATGATCCAAATGATGAAAACATGGGATGGCATGAAACTAGGAAATGCAAGGAACACTTTTGATGTTCAAATCACCTTGAGATAATGCTTAGAATCATGTGAAAATCAGCCTTGAAAGTAAGTCCATAAATCTGCCAAAACACTTAGAAGAAAACTCTAAGTTTTTTAACATAATCACAACTTGGAACCTTGGACTTTAGGGTACCACAACTCTTTCAAAAATTATCCAAATGGCATGGTTTTTATGTCCATTTTGAATAGAAAGTTTCATACTACAACTTTCATGTGAAAGGGGTTTTGAAATGAGGCCTTGAACATGGTGAAAAATGGCTTAGAAAGTGATTAAAAACTTACTAAAAATAGTAAGTTTATAAAAAACCTAATTTTTCCAATTTTAGTAACTTTTCCCAATTCTTGATTTTTCATGAATCCTTGAACATTTCTTGACCAAATCTCATATATGGACCATATTTGATTTGAAAATCATGATGTTGACCTCAAGAAGTCAGGAGTTGACATTTTTCAATGAACAGTTGACTTTACTCCCAATTCTCCTGATTTTCAATCTTCTGATCAATTGAAACCCTTCTGAATCAATTTGATGGACAATTCTCCAATCCTAGACACTTAGGGACATGAGGAATACCATGGAATCAAGTCTTGCCCAAAAAATCAGAAATAAGCTGATCTTATGGCAAACCCTAGCTTGGGTGCCTTCAGTCTAGGAGGAATCAGCACATCCTCCAAATCTAAATTCCTCTGAGTATGATGTGTATCCTGTCAGACAATGATGAGATGTGCCATTTGATGATGATAACCACTCAGAGAATATGGCCATTGGAGGGTTAGACCCAAAAATCTCAAAAACCCTACTTTGAGAAGTTAGGCTAGGAGAGTGTGATTCACTTGAAATTTCTTGTCAAACTTGATCATACGATGAGGTGATGGACCAATTGGGATGCTCTGAGGCTCAAGGCTCCCTTGTGGCTCAATTATTGGTAGTATCAAGAATCATCTCTCCTCTTAGCCCCTTGGGCAATACATATGAACTTTTGCTGAAACCCTGGAAAACATCTTCTTCTTGTGAATGAGGTTAGATACCTTGATCCCATGCTAAGAACCAATGATATGCAAAGATGATAATGCAAGAATGAAATGAAACATAAGCCAGTTAGTGCTAAGAGTAAGAGGGCAAATTTGAGGTGTTACACTAGACAGTCACTATCTTTAAAAAAAATGAATAAAAAAATCAAAAGAAAACCCCGCTAAGTCAAAACCTATGAAGGAGACTTAGGCAAAAAATTAGGGCATCCCGCTGACTGCAAGCTCAAATGACACAGTTCAGGCAAAAGTTAGGGATAACAAAAGAAAAATTAAGAGGTTGCCAAAATCCTCAAAGACAAAACGAGTTGAATGAGGTCCTCATCAAAAACAACAAAATGTTGTAAGAAAGAGTGATTTCCATCTCAAAAATCCCTTGCTCCTTGAACCATCATCATAACAGTGTTGCAATTCCAAAATCTCTTGGAACCTAAATGCATAGTTTGAATTAACTGAGCATAGGACTGGAGATCATCATGAAGAATGGGTTGGGTACCAATAAACTTTGAGCCTATATCCTTTGTTTCAAAAAGCCGTGAACCAGACCACGTTACAACCTTCAAAAGACCTAATTGAAGCCAGGTTTCTTTTGAAAGCATACTACAGCAAGGTTGCGTAAACTTACTCCTATGTTTGTTGCCAGTCATTTGCTTTGATGTCTTACTTTTGCTTTCTATTTCACTTTGCATGTCTAAACCGCCGTGTTTTGACAAGTGTTTCATTTGCTTTACATCAATAATGTCATTCCAAAAATGATTTTTATGATTTCAAAATTGCATGAGCTCTGCATTAAAATTACCATGTTTATTTGAATGATCTTATTTGCAGGCAAACTTTCCTCATCAAGAGAATTTCAAACAGTTGAGAAACTTGGTCAGTGATCCTATCAAGGGCACATTACCTCTAGGTCCCGTTGTGAATCAGTTCGAGATTTGTTGCTCAGTGCAAGTTATTCTCAGGTTTGGTCAACCAGAAGATCTCTTTCAAGACCCATACTGAGTATAACCTTCTCAACATTTGTTTCAAGAACTGAAGCCATGATCAGTTCATCCCCAGCAATAGTAACTGAAGCCACGATCAGTTTATTCTTAGCATTCATTTCAAGAATTGAAGCCATGATCAATTCATTTTTTCCTACAGCAGTCAGACTGAAGCCATGATCAGTTTATCCTCATCAGCCAATCAATCTGGGGCAATCTTCTTCAAGAACCCTCAAGATGTCTTTCCCCAAAAGACCATCATCCTGATACAATTCATAAGTGACAGAGATGTGTTCAACATGTTCTCTCCAAGCAGAGTGGGCGGTGTTCCCCGTGTTGAGGAATTAGAGTTCCATTCTTCCCTCACAAAAGAGTCTATCTCAGTTGTCCCTATCATTTGCATTGCATACATAAATTATTCATCTATCATACATAGAAAGATTTTCATAGCTCGAAGCTTGCTTTGCGCTCATATGCATTTCTCTGAGGTCCTGTTGCTTTCAACATCTTACCTTGTGATCAAATTCCAACTTACTTGGCACCTACCAAAACTTTTACCTGCCTCCTCATTCAGTGCCATTCCTGAATGTTGTCATTTACCCATCTTCTTTCTTTCCAGTACTATTCCTGGATGTTGTCGTTTCCCTGTGTATCTATTGCCGTTGTTAGACGTTTGTTTTCTTCCGTTCCAGTGCCATTCCTGGATCTTTGTTTTTCTTCCATTCCAATGCTATTCCTAGATCTTTGCTTTCTCTCACTCCAGTGCCATTCCTGGATGTCTGCTTATTTTAATCTCCAGTGCCATTCCTGGATATCTTGTTCCTCTTGTTTCCCCCAGTGCTATTCCTGGAAGTTTTGCCTCTGTTCTGTAATCCCCATCATATTTGCTTGGATATCTTTCAGTGCCATTCCTAAAAGTTTTTTATCTGTTCATCCAGTGTCATTCCTGAATGAGTTTTCTCCTTTGCATTCAGTGCCATTTCTGAATGTCTTTCTCACTATCATTCAATGCCATTCTTGAATGTAGGGATGTACCTTTACTTTCAGTGCCATTCCTGAAAGTTTTTATCTGTTCATTCAGCGCCATTCCTGAATGAGTTTTCTTCTTTGCATTCAGTGCCATTCCTGGATGTCTTTCTCATTACCATCCAGTGCCATTCCTGAATGTAGTGATTTAACTTTACCTTTCAGTGACATTCCTGAAAGTCCCTGCTCACTTTATTCAATACCAGTCTTGGATATCGTGAACCCTTTTTATCCAATGCCATTCTTGGATAATTCTGATATATTTTTCAAGAATCGTTTCTCACCTAATCCACTGCCATTCTTGGATGTTGAGATTACTTTTGTCCAATGCCATTCTTGGACACCTTTTCCCCAGCTAAGTCCAATGCTATTCTTGGATATCTCTGATGTTTAAACCTTGCCATCCAATGCCATTCTTGGATGTCCCCAGTGAAGTTTTTCAAATGGAAGTTTTGTTTCCATCCAATGCCATTCTTGGATGTCACTACTCATCTTCCAGGGTCTTGTCCCTCTCTTTCCAACTATTGATGGATACTTCTTGTCACCATGACAGATCTCCAAAGATAGCTTGTGTTCCCCGGCGTGTCTTTTCACGTCATCTCTCTAAATTGACCGTATATCCATTGTTTCAAGTTTCCCCGCAGTCTGTTTCATCCTCTGCATTCATATCATCTTGTGACATCTTATGGCTAAAAATTTGGTTTTCTGTATTTAAGTATCTTCAATCTTGTCGAGACGAAGCTTTCAACCTTCATATCTCCTGATAGAAGAAACTTAAATAGGGGCAGCTGTAAGACCCCGATTTTTACCCCTAAGATTTCGCACATTTCATTTGTATCTCATACCACAAACAAGGTCACAATCTTTGTTTCACCTGAGCATCTGTATACTTCTTACTTGCTTTATTATTTGTTCATCTAACCGTTAACCAAAAATACCAAAAAATTTGATGCAGTTTCTTTCTCTGTGTGTTGTGCAGGTTTGTTAAAGACCTGAAGTGATTTCAAGTCACATATGGTTCATAATCCAGTTCATATGGATGTTTGACCTAATCTTGATCAAACTATTAAGCAATTGTTCCAAGTGCAAGATATCTTGTTTCAGTATGTTATTCCTCAAAGCAGTGACTGTCAATTTGTTGTGTGGTTATATTCAGAAAGTCAAGTTCATCATGATCAGAATTCAAGGCTTAACTGTGTTCATCTATGGATTTATTTTCCCAGATGATTGATTCAAACAAGTTCAAACATATTCAAATGGATGTTGTTCAGTTGTGGTTTGTTCAGTAGTAGCTATGTGCACTTTATCAAAGGTTTGTCGAAAAAATCGAGATTTCATATCCACATCCATAAACCATTCCTCATTGTCCATAAAAGTATATTTCTTTTTCTTTTTATCACAATTTAAATCCTTTTCCATTATTCATTCCATTTCCAAATATCCATTTTTGAATTTCCATTCTCTAAATCATTTTTATCCATAATCCATTCTCCAATTTTCAATTATCCAAATCCAATAATCCAATTATCCAATTCCCAATTAAATTCATACCATCATTTTTTATCCAAATTATCATAAGAGTCCATTTTCATATCTATTTCCTAATCCATTTTCTTCAAAATCCATTATCCATTTTTTAAAATATCCAATTCAATTTCTTTTCTTGTTTAAAATCCATTTCCAATTTTCACTTCATATAATTCATATCCAAAATTCAAATGATATTCAAATCTTTTTACCATTTACTAACAATTAAAAAAAAAGGCCCAATACAAAATATTGCAACAAAAAAAAAATAAGCTGTGAAAAATAACAATTGCCACGGCCCACTATTCCATTTTTCCCAGCCACAAGCTCCAAGCTACATTCCAAAACTCATTCAATAATCTCAGCTGCTATGACATATCAGTTCTCAAACATCAAGCCACACGAGCCAACTTCATAGCCTTGAATTCCACGCCGTGCACAAATTTCATGCTCTCAGCTGCTACTTGAAGTTCACAAACCTTTACTCCAGTTGTACCATAACTAAGCCATTACAAATATTCAGCCCTTGCTCCACAATTACAAGCCGCAAGCCAAGGATGAAACATCAGCTGCTGCATAACAAAACGACGCAGCTTCAAAACTCAAAAACATAAAACACACTCCAAAGAGTAACTTCAAAACACAGCAAGAAAAGAGTGAAACGACAATGCAGCAGCAAAATTCTCAAATTCAAAACTCACCTCCAATTCATTCTATAAATACAAGCTTCTTCTACACAATTTCTCAAGCTTTCACAGCCAAGAAATCCCTGCCAAAATCAAACTTCAAAGCTTCAATCATCTTCCAATTCTTGTTGAACCTACACACAATTTCATAATTTTCATTCAATCCTCAAAATCCATCAATTCATAACCTGCATATCATCTCAACAATTTAACAATACCATCATTCCAGCCGCAACAAGCTTACACATCATCTTCTCCAATTTCTCATCACACAACTTCAACAACAACACATCCACAAATCTGACTCAACAACATCTTGCACGAACAATTTCAGACTCGACGCAGAAAGAGAACGAGAAGAATTAGGACACAGCATTGGATTCGTTACCTAAAGCAATCACTTTGTTCTTCTTTTTTTACTTGAAGGTGCATCCCTGTTCGATCTCCGTTGTGCCATTAATTCGAGTTTGTCCAAAATCGTTCACGGATTTGAGATGAGAAGAGATGATTAATAAACTGATGTGAGTCTTCTGGTCTTTTGAGTTCCGGCGCAGCACGACAATGGTGTTTGATGGCGTGGTCTAAGCTGTGACTTACCGTACCGCCGGCGATTCCACGTTTTTGAGGAAAGAGATGGTGAGAGTCATTTTTTTATCTTTCCTCTTTCTTTTTTTTCTTTTAAGTTTTTTTCTATTTCAAATGGGCTTGGTCCGTATAATTTTTTTTACATCACCTCACCACCTTCTTTTCCACTCGCACCTCCCTCTCTTTTTATTTTTTTAAATTTTCTTTTTAATTCCTATTTTTTTAAATCTATTTTTCTATTAATTTTTCATATAGATATTAATTTTTTTCTTTTCTTTTTCTTTATTGTTTTTTTAATGAAAAAACTCTTAGAAAGTATTTCAAAAATATATTTGCCTTTATTTTTACTTGAATATTTTCATTCTTGATTTTATTTTGTTGAATTCTCATTTTAATTCTTATTTTTAATTTGTTGTTGGATCATAATTTGTTAGATCCACTTTTTGTCATCTCTTTTCTTTTTGATCGATGAAAGTCTAAGAGATCTTGGAATTCCTTTGTTGAATTTCGATCAAGACTAGATCGTTACTATTTTTCTTTCGTGCGGTATTGCTTTCGGATGACGATTTACATATCGTTCATCTAGCATGCATTAGCACAAATAGCTATTGACCGGCCTCATTTGTAGGGTAATTACTCTGTAAATTACTCGGCGATTGCTTAACATAGCGCAATTTTTGTCCCGCATCGGAAAACTATCAAGAATAGTTGATTATTTGTCTTTTGGCTCAAAACTTATGAAACTTGTTGTTAGGAGGCTTTGGTCTTATCAATCCTCTAATGAGTTTTCATTGATCTTGACCTAAGTGCAATTATTCAATCATTATTGATCACTTACTCTAACAACTAACAACTAATCACTAACTTCTAACTTTTACTTTTACAATTCCTTCTCGCTCCTTATCTCTTTTACTTTTATGCTTCATTTTTATCATTTCATATCATGTTTATGCTTCCGCAATTTTTCCTTTGTCCGTTGGACATATGTTTATGCTTCCGCAATTTTTCCTTTGTCCGTTGGACACATGTTTATACTTATGCCTTTTTCTCTTTGTCCACTTGGACCAAAAACATTAATAAAGGCCAAAACCTCTAAAAACTTGTGCTTCTAAATCTTGGACTATGGTTACTATCCTTTGCAATGGACATGGAGTTTTGCACCTAGACCTTGGACTTCAATGCTATTCTTGAATCCTTGGACTTAGAACTAGGATATCCAATGCAATTCTTGGAACCTTGGACTTAGAACTATGACATTTTCCCTTTGCTTTGGAATTATGGTTCGAAGACTTTTAAGACTTGCGCTTTTGCTTGATTTATGGTGAAGATAGCTACATTTGTGGTTAGATCTTTCTTATCATTAGCTTTACTTTATGCTTTAGGATAGTCACTTTTTCTCCTCCCCATTCTTAAATTTTCAAAACTCTCTCTCGTTTTTCAAAACCTTCTTGATTTCAAAATATCACCTCTTTCATAATCAAACCTTGACTTTTTCAAGTGGTTTTGCTATTTTCTTTTCATTTCTTAACAAATGGTAAACTATATAAGCATATTGACACTTTTTTCAAAAGACTTTAAAAAACACCAAACTCATCAAACTCTCTTTTTGTGCCCTCGTGCACTTTTCCTTTAACTTTTTCATAAGTTTAGACATGATTCATTTCTTTAAGAGGAAATATTCGCTTGGAAATGACGACTTGTCTTTACATTTAAAATCAACCAAAACAAACAAATTTCATTCTTTGTACCACGAACTACGGGGTTTTGATCCTACATTGCACTTCGTGGGTATGTAGGCATGAGGCGACAAGTCTCTCCAAACACAAAAATCTTAAAAACAATTTCTCTTCTCATCTCCTCAATCTCTTTTCAAACAAACCTTTTTCAGACTAAAAGCGGTAGATATTTCAAAGGGCTTCTATTGAGTACTATAGACGTTTTGGGTGCTAACACCTTCCCATTGCATAACCAACCCCTTTTACCCGGTTTCTCTTCACTTGTTCTTGTTTAGAGCTTGTGTAGGTTTTGTTCGCTCTTTTTCCTTTCCTTTTTTGGATTAAATAAAAGTGCGGTGGCGACACTTGCTTTTCGAGTTAAGTTAATCAATAACTTACACTCATGATTTTGCCGCTACACTATTGAAATTCTGGTATCAGATATGTGATGTCAAGTGAGATGTCACAACATCAATATCTGTTGTATGAATAAGGCAGTAAAACAACAGTAAATCAACACAAAGAATTGTTCACCCAGTTCGGTCTAACAACCTACGTCTGGGGGCTACCAAGCCAGGGAGGAAATTCACTATTAGTAGTATTAATTCACAGACTCTACAATCAACATACCAGTTGATAGTCTACTCACTTAATCACTACCTAATGACACTTCTACCTAAGAACCTCTTAGATATGAGACACCTCTCACTCCCCCTTAATCACCACAGTGATACAATTCAAAGATTACACAGTATAGAAATCACACTTCAAAGACACACCTTGATCGTGCTTAAAAGCTTTGATCAAGAACAATACACTCTTGCTTAAAAGCTTTTAAAGTGAACAAATTACAACTCAAACAATCAGACCAATTCAAGCATCAAGGATGAATGAATGGCTTACAAAATACAGACGAAAACGCAAACCCTAACACTTGGCACTCAATTCACAATATCTTTTCTTTGTCATCTTCAAGTAGGGTTGACGCTGCTTTAAATAGAAACTTATTCTTGGGCCTGGGCAATATGAACTCACAGAATTGAATTAACAATTAAAACCAATTTTAACTTCAAATCTTTTTGCCCTAAATAGAGAAACAATCGATTGCACTGAATAAATCTGCACCAAGAATTTCGCCTGCAATCCTCAAACAGAATCTCCCAAGATATATTAAAAATAGCGCAACTCTAGAAACAACCCAAACTGATGTACTGTCAACAGATGTCAGGACATCGTGTTCGACATCAGTACACAGACCTGCAACACAACATATACACCTTATGATGAATGTTAAGACATCAAGCAAGACATCTTGAACCAGCACATTGTTTTACCAAAATAGCTGCCAACACCAGAACTAACAAACTCCCCCTTTGGCTAAATTTTTGGCTAAAACAATATCAGCACTCATCAGAGAAACCAGCAGCAGAAACAACACCACAACCATATCTAACACACACAACACATAAAAAAACCTACTCTAAAAAAAATTAAGGCTACTCTCCCCCTTTTTAGCCATAATTGGACAAACTCTGAACATAGCAGCAAGCACAAAGTTTTGACACTTAGTCAAACATGGTCAAACTCCAACTTTCAAAACTCAACAGCACAAACTCAACAGAGAGAAGTGCACAAACACCAAACAACTTTGAATGACCAGGCAATACAAACAATGACTATTATTCGAAATATAAGATCCACACCAAAATGCTTGAGGAGACATCCAAACAAGGAAGGAAACATGAGCCAGTCCTCCAGAACAGTTGAAGCACACAAGGGTCAGTTGAAGCAAGACCAAAAAAACAAGACCACCAAACCAAATGAGATGACGTCCAAAGAGATGACAACAGCTGGATCCACTACAGGTGCAGCAAGAACAGGAAGAAAGACAGAAACAAGGATGAAGACCATCAAGAAACCTCCAGTGCTACTACATGCTTCTGATGATGAAGCAGATGAAGACTGGGTCTATTTCATGAACTCAGGTGGTTGGAATGAATAGCTGGCTTCAAACATGAATACTCTTGCTGTAGTTTCTGTTGAAATAACTTTTTAATGCTATGTACTCCCAGCAATAAAACAAGTTCTTTGTGTGTTACTATCATGATTTCTCACTTTGTCAAAAGCACACAAAAACACCTTCCTGCACACACAAACGATCCACTAATCCTCATATATGCAAATCCCTAATTTGGTTCTCAAATTTTCAAACTGATTTGCATCTAAGGCCTTAGTAAAAATGTCAGCTAATTGTAGTTCAGTAGCAATATGCTCCAAAGTAATCACTTTGTCTTCAACTAAATCTCTTATAAAGTGATGACGTATATCAATATGTTTTGTCCTGCTATGTTGAATTGGGTTCTTGGAGATATTGATAACACTAAGATTATCACATTACAATGTCATGACATCTTGCTTGACATTGTATTCAGTTAACATTTGCTTCATCCAAACCAGTTGAGAACAACTACTCCCAGCTGCTATATACTCAGCCTCAGCAGTAGAGAGAGACACACAGTTCTGCTTTTTGCTAAACCACGAGATAAGATTGTCCCCTAAGAAGAAGCAACCTCCTGAAGTACTTTTTCTATCATCAGTACTCCCTGCCCAATCAGCATCACAATATCCACTCAGTTCAGTGCCTGATCCATAATTGTATAGAATACCATAGTCACTAGTACCATTCACATATTTCAGAATTCTCTTCACTTGATTCATGTGGCTAACCTTAGGTTCAGATTGATATCTGGCACAGACTCCTACAACAAAGGAGATATCAGGTCTGCTAGCTATGAGATACAGTAGGCTTCCAATCATGCTTCTATATAGGCTTTGATCAACACTAACTCCATGTTCATCCTTGGACAGCTTCAGATGAGTAGGTGCAGGTGTCCTCTTATGATTAGCATTCTCTAGACCAAACTTCTTCACTATATTCTTTGCATATTTGCTCTGTGAGATGAATATGGAATCTTCTATTTGTCTAACTTGCAGACCCAGAAAATAGTTGAGCTCACCAACAAGACTCATCTCAAACTCAGACTGCATCTGTTTCATAAAATGTTGAACCATTGCATCTGACATCCACCAAACACTATGTCATTAACATATATTTGAGCTATCAACAATTTTCCTCCGTCCTCTTTGACAAACAAAGTCTTGTCAATTCCACCTTTTCTGTAACCATTCAGAGCCAAGAATTCAGTAAGCCTGTCATACCAAGCTCTTGGTGCTTGCTTTAATCCATAAAGAGCTTTCCTTAGTTTGTAGACATGGTTAGGAAATGTTGGATCAATAAACCCCTTGGGTTGATCTACATAAAGTTCTTCATTTAAGTACCCATTCAAGAAAGCACTCTTTACATCCATCTGGAATAACTTGAATTTGAGATTACAAGCCACACCTAGGAGTAACCTGATAGATTCCAATCTGGCCACAGGAGCAAATGTTTCATCAAAGTCAATTCCTTCTACCTGAGTGTATCCTTGGGCAACCAGTCTAGCCTTATTTCTGGTAACCACCCCTTGTTCATCAGATTTATTCTTGTAAACCCACTTGGTGCCAATCACATTTATTCCATCAGGTCGTGGAACAAGATCCCACACTTCATTCCTTTTGAATTGTCCCAGCTCTTCTTGCATGGCATTAATCCAAAATTCATCTTTCAAGGCTTCTTTAACATTTTTGGGCTCAATTTTGGGTACAAAGCAAGAATTTGACACAACTTCTCTTGACCTAGTGGTAACTCCTGAGTTTGGATCACCTATGATAAGCTCTTTTGGATGGTCCTTATGTACTCTGACAGATGGTTCCTTATTAGGTTATTCAGGTTCAGGATCAGGTTCAGCAGCAACAGGACTGGGAATTACACTTCTGTCCTCGGCTTTTGTTGATACATCATCACAACATGTTCCAACATCATCTATGACATCAGCATCTTCCTTCATTCCACTGTCATCAACAACCACATTTATAGATTCCATAATGACTTTGGTTATGGAATTGAATACCCTATAAGCTCTGCTGTTTGTAGAGTATCCCAGAAAGATCCCCTCATCACTTTTTGGATCCATTTTTCTCCTTTGTTCACGATCTGTCAGGATATAACACCTACTACCAAAGACATGAAAGTACTTCACACTTGGTTTTCTACCCTTCCACAATTCATACAAGGTAGCTGAAGTACCTCTTCTCAAGGTCACTCTGTTGTGAATATAACAAGCAGTATTCATAGCTTCAGCCCAGAAATGATAAGGAAGCTTTTTGGCATGTATCATTGCCCTAGCAGATTCTTGAATGGTTCTGTTCTTCCTTTCAACTACTCCATTTTGCTGAGGAGTAATAGGAGAAGAAAACTCATGGCTGATGCCTTCAGCAGAACAAAACTCAGCAAACTTGCTATTTTCAAACTCTCTCCCATGATCACTCCTTATTCTGATGACATTGCTCTCCTTTTCCCTTTGGAGTTTCTGACATAGATCTTTAAACACATCAAACACTTTTGTTTTGTCTCTGATGAAGTTCACCCAAGTGTACCTGGAATAGTCATCTACTACAACATAAGCATATTTCTTCCCACCTAAACTTTCCACCTGCATAGGCCCCATTAAGTCCATATGAAGAAGTTCCAAAACTTTAGAAGTAGTGAAATGTTGAAGCTTTGGATGTGACATCTTGGTTTGTTTCCCTATTTGACAATCTCCACAGACTCTTCCCTCTTTAATTTTGAGCCTAGGAATTCCTCTTACTGCCTCTGTGGATATGATTTTCTTCATTCCCTTCAGATGTAAATGTCCCAACTTTTGATGCCAGACTTTGACTTCATCTTCTTTAGCAAGGACACATGTGGAGGGACTTGAGTCTTGTGACACCCATAAGTAGCAGTTGTCCTTAGACCTAGCACCCTTCATGATGACTTCACCTTTCTCATTAGTGACAATGCACTCAGTTTTTGTAAAATTAACTATGAGTCCTTGATCACATAGTTGACTAATACTGATCAAATTTACAGTCAACCCCTTGACCAGTAGTACATCATCGAGTCTAGGTGTACCTTCACAATCCAGCTTTCCCACACCCTTGATTTCTCCTTTGACACCATCACCAATAGTCACATGGCCAGATGATTGAAGTTTAACATCCATCAGCAAATTCTTCACTTCTGTCATGTGTCTTGAACAGCCACTGTCAAAGTACTAGTCTTCTTTAGCAGAGACTCTAAGAGAAGTATGAGCTATCAAGCTGACCACATCAGTTTTGGTGACCCATTGCTTCTTTTGCTTGATGACTTGATTACCTTTATGAATGACCTGTCTGGGTGCACAATTAGAAGTACTCTTAGGATACCCATGCAACTTATAACAGAAAGCCTTTATGTGTCCAAACCTCCCACAGTGATGACATCTCCAGCGCCTGAATTTCTTCCTAGAGGGAGTCCTGTCAGGATGTTTCAACATCTGCTTCAACATCACTGGCTTGGAACTAGGAATAACCTCATTTGAAGCAGATCCACTGTTGAACCCCAATCCACTTTTGTCTCCTGCAGTTCTTCCAACATCCAGAATCTTGTCTAGAACATTAGTCCCGCTATTCAGCATTCTAATAGACTTGGACTTAGATTCAAGTTTAGAGTTCAGTACAGATACTTCATCTTCCAGCTTGGCAATGGTTTCCAAATGCTCTGTCTTTTCAGCCTTGAGTTGGGCAATAATCTTTTTTTGCCTCTCCCCTTCTTGACAGGCTTCTTCACTTTCAATGCATAGCTCTCTATAACAATCAGTAAGCTCATCATTAGAAATATACCTTCCAGTCAAAACCCTAACATGCTGGGCAGTCTCTTCATCTTCCTCACTCTCAGTATCAGACCAGGACACAGATAAGCCCTTTTTCTGTTTCTTGAGATATGTAGGACATTCTTTTCTGATATGACCATAACCTTCACACTCATGACATTGGATTCCTTTGTCATGGTTAGACTTCTCTTCAGCTGTTGTTCTCTTCATCTGATCACTTGACTTGTTAATGTCAGATGAGATGTTCTTAATATTTTGTCTATATTTCCTGTCCATTCTTTTCAAAACCCTATTAAATTGTCTTCCTAGCAGAACAATAGCATTGGATAGTTCTTCCTGAGTTTTAGGACCACACTCTTTCTCATCATCCTCTGTACTAGACACCAAGGCTATGCTTTTGACCTTCTTTTCAGATCTTCATTCAATCCTAGTTCAAATGTCTGAAGTGACCCAATCAGTTCATCAACCCTCATCTGGCTGATGTCTCGAGCTTCCTCTATAGCAGTCACCTTCATATCAAATCTCTTGGGAAGAGATCTGAGAATTTTTCTCACAAGCTTCTCATCAGACATCCTTTTTCCTAGGGCACTAGAAGCATTTGACAGTTCAAGTATATTCATGTGAAAGTCATGAATGGTCTCTTCATCTTTCATCTTCAAGCTTTCAAATTTTGTTGTTAGCAGCTGAAGTCTTGACATCTTGACTTTGGAGGTTCCTTCATGAGTTGTTTTTAGAATATCCCAAGCCTCCTTAGCCACTTCACATGTGTTGACCAACATGAAGATGTTCTTGTCTATACCATTAAATAAAGCATTCAAGGCCTTAGAATTCCCAAGTGCAAGTTCATTTTCTTCCTTGGTCCACTCCTATTCAGGCTTCAGCTTTGACACACTATCTTTTCCCACAATGACAGGGTGTTTCCATCCTGTCAAAACAGCCTTCCAAGCCCTGCTGTCTAAAGACTTCAAAAAGGCAACCATGCGAGGTTTCCAATAGTCATAATTTGATCCATCTAGAATAGGGGGTCTATTCACAAATCCATCACTCTCCTTGTCCATTGCACCAAAAAGTAACATCCCTAGATCTCACCCAGATGCAGAGCAGGATGACCTGCTCTGATACCAATTGAAATTCTGGTATCAGATATGTGATGTCAAGTGAGATATCACAAAATCAATATCTGTTGTATGAATAAGGTAGTAAAACAACAGTAAATCAACACAAAGAATTATTCACCTAGTTCGGTCTAACAACCTATGTCTGGGGGCTACCAAGCTAGGGAGGAAATTCACTATTAGTAGTATTAATTCACAGACTCTACAATCAACATACCAGTTGATAGTCTACTCACTTAATCACTACCTAATGAAACTTCTACCTAAGAACCTCTTAGATATGAGACACCTCTCACTCCCCCTCAATCACCACAGTGATACAATTCAAAGATTAAACAGTATAGAAGTCACACTTCAAAGACACACCTTGATCGTGCTTAAAAGCTTTGATCAAGAACAATACACTCTTGCTTAAAAGCTTTTAGAGTGAACAAATTACAACTCAAACAATCAGACCAATTCAAGCATCAAGGATGAATGAACGGCTTACAAAATACAGACGAAAACGCAAACCCTAACACTTGGCACTCAATTCACAATATCTTGTCTTTGTCATCTTCAAGTAGGGTTGAGGCTGCTTTAAATAGAAACTTATTCTTGGGCCTGGGCAATATGAACTCACATAATTGATTTAACAAACCAATTTTAACTTTAAATATTTTCGCCCCAAATAGAGAAACAATCGATTACACTGAATAAATCTGCACCAAGAATTTCGCCTGCAATCCTCAAACAGAATCTCCCAAGATATATTAAAAACAACGCAGCTCTAGAAATAACCTAAACTGATGTACTGTCAACAGATATCAGGACATCGTGTTCGACATCAGTACACAGACCTGCAACACAACATATACACCTTATGATGAATGTTAAAACATCAAGCAAGACATATTGAACCAGCACATTGTTTTACCAAAATAGCTGCCAACACCAGAACTAACAACTATGATTTAAGACAAGGAGAAAATTTTATGGAATTAGAGGTCTATCCATTTGAATTTTAAAAGACTGGGCCAACTTGTTGCACCCCAAAATTTGCCCTCCTCACTTTATTACTAACTGGCTTATGTTTCATTTCATTTTTTGCATTATCATGTATGTATATCATTAGCATGGGGTCAAGGTGCCTAAGGCAGTTCTTCAGAGGGTCAAGCAAGAGTCCTGGTATTGTCCAAGAGAGCTCAGGTGGATCATTCTCTCCTAACCAGTGCATAGATTAGGGTTTTGAGATTCTTGGGTTTATTGCTCCAATGGGCAAGCTCCTTGGGGTTTTATCATCACTAAATGGCATATCTTACCTTTGTTGGAGAAGATACACATCATATTCAGAGGAATTTGGATTTGGAGACTGTGTTATTTCCTCCTAGGCTGAGGGTACCAAAACTAGGGTTTGATATAAAGTCAGTTTATTTCTGATTTCTTGGGCAAGATTTGATTCCATGGTATTCCTTGGGTCCCTAGGTACCTAGGGATGGGAGGTTGTCCATCAGTTTGGTCCAGGAGAGATTCAATTGGCCAATGGATTGGAAATCAGGTGAATTGGGTAAAAGTCAACAGTGAGAGGGGAAGTCAACTGTAGAATTTTGAGGTTCTCTCCAAGGACTTCAAGGTCTCACATCCTCATATGGTCTTCAAGGGTCAATTTTCATACTATTTATCAAGAATCAGGAGTTGGTGCAAAAGTTACTAAATATGGAAATGACCTATAATTTGAAAGTTTCCTTTTTGGGCAAGTTCCTGTACTGCATTCAACTTGACTTTTCATCATCAAGAAAGCTTCAAATGAATTTTTCTCCAACATTAAAGTTGAATATCTTTTTCTCCTCTTTCTAACAAGTACTAGTGGGTCTCCATATCATTTGTGAAACTCAACTTATGGTCAAAAGAAGGCAAAGTGGTTTTTAGGGTTTCTCATGGTTCCATTTTCACAACTTTGGGCATAATTACCTATAATCAATTCCATTGCTTCATGCCACATTCTAATATCAAAAGACATTCCTTGAGGATTATTTTGGGCCCAAGAATTAAGAAATTCCATGGTGTGTTCTTCACTTATTCTCCATTATTCAAAATTGACAAATTATTTTAAACTCATGAATCAAATGGTTTCAAGGCCCAATGTCAATATGGGTGTAATTAGCAATTCAAACACAAGTGATCCATCATAGAATATTGGGATATCCATGCATGGAAGAGGTGTATCCAACATTATGTGATTTTCCAAAATTATTCAAAAACTCATTAAGTAAAGAATTGCCCAAGCCCAATTCATTATCAGTGGAAAACCTTAGTCTATTTAAACCTATCCATGCACTGGTTAGGGAGTTTTAGACGTGATATTTTGGAGGAGAAAAAGTTCAGCCCTAATTCTTGAATTCATTGAATCTCTCAATCCACAAGGAGTTCTCCCAAAATTCCTTCACAACATTCATCCTTGGGATCCCTAGAGTACAAATCGCGCACCCTTTGGAGCTAAAAGCAAAGATTCGGGTTGCACCATCTCAGGTTGGAAGGTTTTTTAAGGATCCTAAAACTCTTTTTTTTACGTGTATATTGTTGTGTGATGGTCACTGATGAAACTGATGTAATTTGTTTGGTGTTTGGACGTGTATGTTGCTTGCTATGTGTGTTTCAAGTTTTGAGCCCTAAGCTTATTTTGTTCGAATCTCATTATCCATGCATTGTTTGTAATTTTTTATTGGATATTATTAATCCTCACATTTTTCTGGTCAGAATAGTGTATTCACTTGCGTTTTCTGGGTTTTGTTAGGTTGCAGGTGACCGGAGTAGGGGGCCGGAACCCTAACTCCGGTGGCGGCCGTTGATCCAGTCCGACGGAGGGTTTGAATGGGGAAGACAAAATCCCAGCCGTCCATTTTCTTCATCGTACGGTCCAGGCGATGCCATGTGTTTCTTTTTTTATTTTTTTTTCTGAATTTTATTTATTGATTGTATGTACATTACCCCACCGTTGCTATGGTGTACGTCCAATAATGTTTTTCCATTTTGTGTACTTTTATTTGCGTTGACTTGTTCATGGACGTTGGATGCATCCCAAGGTAAGGACTTAGTCAATTCATTGACTAGGCCACATGCGTACACCCTTCCCTTTTTTTATTTTTCTGATTGCTTTGTTGGTCTGGGCTCGCTATTGACACCCCCAATCCTTGGCCCATTAACAATCCCAGTTCATTTTCTTACTAAACGCACCCCCTCTCGTTTTTATTTCATTTTATTTTTATTTTAATTATTATTTTCATTTATAATTATTAAAAATAGATTTTTACATTAAAAAATTACTAAAAATTTCATGCATCATATTTATCATTTTATAAAATTTTCCAAATTTTATTTTTTTATTTTTATCTTATTTTTATCATCTAAACTAATTATTTAGTTAATTTCTTTTTGCATTACTCATATAATGCATACTTAAATTTGTTTATTTTATTTCTCTGTATCCATAAAATATTTTCAATCCGTTCTTTTTGCATTTGTTAGATAACATTTTGAAGTGCATTAAAATATTTTTATTTCATTTTTAAATTTATTTCTTATTGCATTTTGGTCCTTCCCTTTGGCACACTGAACCCTACTTCTCACCTGAGCTTTGTCCAATTGTTTAAATGGCTAACATCTTGATTTTTTGCAGGAGTTTTTGATATTTTGTTTGCCTCTGGTTAAATAATATTGATGTTTAGTTTGGGAATTTTGGAAGCTATTTCTCTAATTATTTGATTACCTTCACTGGAGATCTGCTTGTATGTGTATTTCTGATCACGTCTGGTTACCTCGTTTGGAAAGGCACTTGTGCCATTTGTTTTGGGGTTGTTTATTTGATTTCTTAATTCATGTTTGGATTGTTATCATTGTTTGGTTTTCATTTGCTTTGATATCACCTGTGTTTGTTTCATACTAACCTTTTATGCAGGGACTAAGGTAAGGTCTTTGAGGGTGTGGATAGTTATCCATGTCCACCTTACTCTATCTGTCTCTCATATTTTCTCTCCTTTAGGCTTAGGATGTTGTCAAACCTCACTAACCGTAGGTCACCCATGCATGACAGCATTAGGACCCTTAGTTTCCCTTTAGAGTTACCCTCGTGTCTTCTCTCTTCTCATCTCAAACTTCTTGAAAACACTTAATAATTATAAAGTGTATTGCGCACGAGCCTTAAGTGTGGGGAATGAGAAATGAGGGGCTTCCTCTCATCTTTCTAGAGTGCTTAGCGAGCGTCCTGTCTTGGGACGATGCGTTAAGTATTCGCCCCTGTGCCCTAGACTTTGGTGCAATGCAACTTATGAACTAACTTAAATCACTTCTGTCCTAAAAAACACAAACAAATCTCAAACCTTTTTGTCCTTCGGGATTGTCAAACTAAAGGCTATTTTCAAAAAGGGCACGTTACCTTCCGTCTGAGTCGCAAACAGGCATCGACCCTAACTGCCGGACGCGAACTTAACGTCGCTCATAAAAAACACAAAAAGAACTTGGTCCGAACTACGTTGACTCTGAATTCCCCATTGCACAAAGGGGGTACGTAGGCCTAGGACGTCGACGTCCTACCGAGTCTGTCTTTGTCTTCCCCTTCCGTCTTAGTACAACCATAGATGATAGGATAACTCACCCTTAGAATAGACAACAAGCGTGGATCCCATCGAGTACGATGGACACGTGGGGTGCTAGCACCTTCCCCTCGCGTAACCGACTCCCGAACCCAGGCTATGGTTGCGATGACCATTCCTTTCCCTCTTCCTCAGGTTTATGCGGTGTTCCCTTTCCCTCTCCTGGGATAAATTTACACGGCTGGTGACTCTGTTTTTCCGCGCCACTCTCGCGTTTGTACCTGGATGAAAATCCTGGGAGCGACACAACTTAAATTAAAGAATTTGGCGTTGTGAATACCTAAAATTACAACTCCTTAGAGCTCTTGCACAACATGTTTGGTAGATACCTAGAATCACGTAGAATAAGATTCCCACAAATAGCGTCATTATTCCATTCTAGAACCAAAAATGAGTGTAAGTAGGGAGGTGATGGTGGATCACAACTTCTGACGCAACAAAGTGAGGGGACATGTAAAGTTAGCACTCCAACACTTAAGACAGTATGTGAATGAAGAATAAGAGTGAAATGAAAATTGGATTTGAAACTTGTTACCACAATTTGACGCCTTCACTATATATAAAGTAAGAGAGGTAAATAACGAAATCGTTGTTTGTTAGAAGTGAAGTGTGGAGCACCGTTGGATATACTTGCTGTTAAGATCTCGTGCAATCATTAAGATGATAATCCTCGTATGCTGAGAAGATTCTGTAAGGAGTGATGCCCCTCTCTGGTGGTTGTTGGGGTCAATGTGGTCGAACCAGAGTATAAAGGGTACAATATCAAGATTCATTAGTAACTTGCCAATGAGATCAATTAGGCTAGTAAATGTGGTTCATTTATACATTTTAATCCTTTTTGATGTGTTAGCATTTGGTAACAACAAATACTTCATCACTTTTGTAGATGAATTTTCAAGAATATTGTGGCTATATCTGATCAAGGCTATAGAGAAATATCTTAGACGTTTTCAAAAAATTCAAGAGGCTGGTAGAAAAACAAATTGTAAAGATGCTAAAGATATTGAGGACAAATGGGGGGGAGAATATACATTCAAAGAGTCTGAATCTTATTGCATCATACATGACATTATTTATGAAGTCACAACACTATACACTCCACGTCATAATTACCTAGCTGAAAAGAGAGACAAAGGTGTACTAAACATGGAGAGAAACAAAAATACTTATATCTTGAACAAAAGCACTTCAAAAAGATTAAAGGAAAAGGCATATTTTGAAGCTTGGATAGGAAGAAAGTTAACTGTGACTTATTTGACAATGTTTAGGTCACTGTGTTTCAAGCATATTTCTTATGCAAGAAGAATGAATCTAGAAGATAGAAGTAAAACAATAATTTTGGTTGGCTATAACAAGACTAGTGCATTCAAGTTGTACAATGTTGTATTGAACAAGATTGAGATCAACAAATATGTTAAAGAGATGGAAGAACAAACCCGTGATGGGAAGAAAAGTGGTGTGTCCAACCCTGACTAGTAGGGGAGGAAAACATGTTAACCAAGTGACTTTAGACATAAGAGGGGATGTGAATTATGAGTCAAAATTTTTTCGAAAGCGTAAAGATAAAAATATATTTTCAAATCAAGTTTTAATATGAATGTAGATGAAGAAGAAATGACAGATAATGAATAAAATGAATAAAAGAAATTAGGGATAAAGGAAAGTACATACCAGAATTATCATGGATCAGCCTAAAATCACAAATCCTACGCCCAGTGCCCAACCTTAAGATTTTTCAATATCAACTAAGATTTTAACACAAGTTCAGTTTGTAACCTTTTCACCAACTCTTTATCACGGGTCCATCTTGCAACCTTTACACCAATATTTTATCATGAGTTCAACTTGCAACATTTATATATTACAATGTTCAAGAGAAAAAGTCACTATTGATCTTACAATGATATTAGTCACTCTTAAAGTAACAAGTGTGGAAAGATGTTCTGATCGATGAACTAATATCCATAGAGAAAAATAAAACATGTGAGCTGGCCAAATTAACAAGTGACAAGAAAGCCATTGTTGTAAAGTGTGTGTTCAAGGTAAAGTAAAATCCTTATGGTAAAATAATGAAGCAATAAGCTAGATTGGTGTAAAAGGGGTCCCTACAAAGGCAATGGATATATTACTATAAAATGTTGTCACACATGGTCCGACATGAAACAATAAGGCTTATTATGGCCTTAACTTGCAACACAAGTCAAATATTATTCCATATAGATGTCAAATATACACTTCTAAATGGACCATTAAAAGAAACTATTTTTGTCAACCAACCACTAGGTTTTGAGATTAAATGCAACGAAGACATGGTGTTTAGACTTCACAAAGTTCTCTATAGGTTGATGTATGCCCCCAAGAGCATTAAACAAAAGAATAGACAAATTATTTGTTTCAACAAGGCTTAAAAAGGTGCAACATTGAGCATGATATGTATGTGAATGAGAATGAATACAACAAGATATTGATCATATGCCTATACATAGATGATTATTTGATCACATGCAACTGCAACACTAAAAGTGAAAATTTTAAGGGAAAGCAACTGCAACACTAAAAGTGAAAATTTTAAGGGAAAAATGAAGGTTGAATTTGAAATGACAGAACCTAGAAAAGTCACCTATTTTCTAAGAATGTAATTTCTAGGAAATTAAGAGATATAATACTTCATCAACTAAAAAATACAACATAGATCCTAAGAAAGTTTGAAATGCTTGATTGTGATTTTGTAGTGACACCAACATAGGAAGGACTAAAATTCATTAAGGATATAGATGGTGAAGTTATGGATACTATAATGTTTAGCCAACTAATTGGCTCACTAAATTACATATTTCAAAGTAGACCTAACTTCTACTTTTCTGTTGTAGTGGTAAGCAGATCCATTAACAAACCATTTAAATCTCACATGCTAGCCGCCAAAAGTGTGTTGAGATACATCAATGGAAATGTCCACTATGACATCATGCTTCCTAAGTATTTGATGTGAAACAAGCTAGAGTTAGAAGGCTTTTTATGTTGATTGGTATGGTGAAAATGGAAAAAGGAGTATAAGTGACTATCTATTCAAGTTTCAAGGATCGTCAATTTTTTGGTGTTCTAAGAAACAGTTTGTTGTAGCCTTATCAAGTTGTGAAGAAGAGTATATGATATGGTTTTTAGCATCTTGCTAAACAAATTAGTTGTAATCTCTCATGAGTGAATCGAAGATCAACAACAACATTGAAGTCAAGTTTAAGATAGACAACAAGTCAGCCATCAATCTAACAAGAAACTTCATTTGTCATTAGAAAAGCAAGTACATTCGGACAAGATTTCATTACATTAAAAATTAGGTAATTAAAGAGAAGTTAATAGTTGAGTATTGTCTTACACAAGATCAATTAGTTGATTTGTTTACCAAAACTATTAAAAGATACCAATTTCTAAGACTAAGGAAAGAAAATGATATTGTAACCTTAGATTAATTTTAAATTGAGAAGGAGTATTAAATGTTGTAATCCTAAAACAAATCAAATTATTTAGGGTTAATACATTTACCTCTACCATATAGGCCAATTCTGATTTACCCCGCTATAAATTTTTGTTTTTGCAAAACCAACCTTGCCTTATAAAGATTGTGTTTGTTTAAACCTTGGGGGGAAATGGCACACGCCTAATGCTTATGTGTCATGATAAGTGGAATTTTTTATTTTTCATTGTTTTAAATGTTAGAAGGCCAAACTCATGCCACATTAATAAATTGGTGTTATAAAATTACAATAGAAACTCTATTCTAGTCCTCCCTATTTTTGCCCTAAGTGAAAACGCCATTGAAGAACTTCAAGGAATCATTCAAGCAACTCCATTGATATATTTAGCGAAGAAACGCGAATCAAGGTACAAAATCATTTAATCTAATTCATTTTTGTGCTTTTTTTTGTTAAGTTTAGAACACCACTTTGTTAGACTGGTCTATGAATGATGTATGGGAGGTAAAACATGCATACAAAACTCAACAATTTGTTGTTGATGTAAGCAAAAGAACATGTTCCTGTAGGTTTAGGGATTTGTTAGGCATTCCCTGTAGACATGTTTGTGCGGCATTAAGCCATATGCAACTAAAACACGAGGACTTTGTGGATGATTGCTACTCTAGGGAAAATATGCATTTTGTTATAGTGTTCATATATGCCCAATAAATGGGATGAATATGTGGCCTAAAGTTGATGCAAATGAATTACACCCTCATTTGTACAAGAAAGGGCTTGGTAGACCAAAGAAATTAAGATTTAGGGAATTAGGCGAGGGTGGTACAAGGCTGAGGAGAGTTAGAGTGACCTACATGTGTAGTAAATGTGATAAAATGGGTCATAACTCTAGAAAATGCAAGGCAACAACGCAGAATACAAAATCTTTGAAAAGAAAGGTAATTGTTCTTTTGGTAACTATCTTGATTTTATTGTAATATAATGGTTGATGTGGTATCTATCTTGATTTAAATTGTTGTAGAGAAAGACTCCTAGACCAAGTAAAGCACAAGCAGCTGAAGCTAATGATGGACAACCAACTGAACCAACTGATGGAGAAACAAATGATGAAATTGATGGAGAACCAACTGAACCAGTTGATAGAGAAAAATGATAAAATTGATGGAGAACCAACTGAACCAGTTGATAGAGAAAAATGATAAAATTGAAGGAGAACCAACTAATGCTAATAATGGACAACCAGCTGATGTAGCACAAACTAAACCAACTGGTGTAGCATAAAGTGAAACAACTGGTGTAGCACAAACTGAAACAACTGATGTGGCACAAACTGAGAAAAGAAAATCCATTATTGTCAAGAAAGCTCCAAAATCAACAAAGAAAGTCAAAAATGAGATTCCACGAAAATCAAGTGACATGTTGAAGAAATAGAAAAACAATTCAATTATAGGCCCGAGTGCAAGCAATGATGAACCAGTGATCATACTAGAAAATGAAGAAGGTACTTTGACTCAGGAACCTGTTGTGCTGGTAGCAAATCCTAGGCTAGGGACATGCTTCAGGGTTATGAGATTTTTGAATGACATAGGCAAGATAATTGATTAGGCTTATGTAATGCTTAATGGTTTTGTAATACTTGCTTGATGCTTTTGTAATTCTTTTGTAATCCTTTTGACTGCTAAGACAATTGCAACTTTTAGTTTCTTAATCCTTTTGTAATGACTGCCAAGACAGTTGCTTAATGCTTATGTAATGGTCATTTTAAGGCTTAATGTTATGATATGTTTGTTAACATTACAATGACTATATTTCATTTGTCAGTAGCTTCTAACTAGAACACAATATGTATCTTAGCATCTCAATCTCATTCATTCATTAAACTAACAACAGACCAACAACATTACATTGAAACTAACAACAGACCAATAACATTACATTGAAACAAACTTGAACATTACATTGACAGTTAATTCATTTTGAACACAATAGCTAACAACATCCATGATACAAACTTGAACATTAGAACATTACATTGAAACCAAAAGTTGATCAACAACATTACATTGAAACCAACAACATACCAATAACATTATATTGACAGTTAATTCATTTTGAACACAATAGCTAACAACACCTATGATACAATAAAGGCAACTATTAACCAAAAAGTATTATTCCTTTCGATTTGCAACAACTTTTTCAATTTTTCAACCTTCTTTGAGCTTGACTCTTTCCCATATTCTTTGTCGAACTCCTTCCCAAAATTGTTGTCAAATTCTTTAAGATAACCAAGTATTACTTCATAATTGTTGCACTCCATATTCGCACATGTGAACTTTTCCTTATTTCGAGTGTTCAATAACAGTTCATCAATTTCATCGTACCAAATTAATAACTCACAACTTATATCACGCTGCAAAAAATCAAACAATTGAAACAAGAAGAAATTGGGGAGAAATGGATTTACAGTACCCAATATCAATTACTTTGAACCAATGATACGTACCTTTCCAAAAAATTTGCATCTCCAGAACGTTTCCTTGGGATTTTCGTGGGTGTTTGAAACCCACATCTTCATTGATAGATTGCAACCACATCTGGGCATTTCTCTTCCATTAGGATTCCCGATAAAAGAATTTCTGCTACCACCCATTTCAAACCCTAATTTCAAATGAAATCGAGTAAGAGAAGACGATGGAGAATTTTACGATTTGGAGAAGAGTAGTTGAAAAAGACGATAGAGAATTTCTCATGTTTTTAACATTATTATAACACCAATTTACTTATGTGGCATACGTTTATCTTTCTGTCATTTAAAAAAGATGTCACTTACCATAACACATAAGCATCAGGCGTGTGCTATTTTTCTTAAGGTTTAAACAAACAAAATTTTTATATAATAAAGTTGGTTTTGCAATAAATATATATATATATATATATATATATATATATATATATATATATATATATATATATATATATATATATATATATATGTGTGGTAAAATGGTATTAACCCAACTATTTATAGCAACTAGAGCTTCTTAGTTTGTTAAGAGTTAGTTAGCATTTAACTAACTTTGCGAAGGTCGATACTGGCTTACTTGCTAAACCAGTTTGGAGACTGGTTAATGTTCTATGAAATCACTCTCCTTCATGAATTTTCTACGCATTAACTCAATCAATTACCATAATCATTCTCTATCAAATTCTCTCTCTTCCACTAGTTGCTTGAACTATAAGGCAACTAGTTACATTGGTTTTAATCCAACAATTAAATATTCTTAAACTTTGAAATAATATTAAGTAAATAATTAAATTTTAAATAATTTACATGGAGGCACCTAAACTCAAGAACCAAATTACAAATAATCTAACATTTTAAAGATCCAATTAAAAACTTTTTAATTTATGAGTCCAATTGTAAATTAATAACAAATTCATACTCCATATGTGTGTCACGTGTGGTGTAATACAAAAAAATTCCCCACCATTTTCGAGTTTCTGTTAAGTGACCAAGTCACATTCACAAACTCTCCAACATTTCTTATCCTCTCCTCAAATATAGCAAGTGTGAGTGAGAGAAAGAAATTATTAATTTTCCAAAGAAAGAAAGAAAACCAGTGGAACCTTGTACCGAAGTTTTCTCCTGAATCACATAATCAAAACACCTTGTTCATAATGCTTGTGCACCAAGCAACACCACATGCACGCGTTCATAACTTGGAAGAAACCAAATATTGAGTTTAACAAAATATCTTTGTGAATTTTCAATCCATTTTTTTGGTTTTTGTTAACCAAATATCATGATGTTGACTAAGAGCAAATTAGGCCTTTTGGTAACCAGTTTTGTTGCAGTGTTGTTAACTCTTTCAGAAGTTGTCCATTGTGCAGAAAAGGGTGTGACTTATGATGATAGGTCACTCATCATTAATGGTCAAAGGATGCTTCTTTTTTCTGGCTCAGTTCATTATCCGCGTAGTCCTCCTGAGGTACACATGCATTTTTGACAACAACGTGTTTGTATTTATGTTTGAATGAACAACTTATTTAAGTGACTATGCTATAAGCACTTATCTACAAGTGCTTATTTACATTGTTGGTTATTGAAGTCTTAGATTTATCATTTGTTTCATTTTATAGATTGATCTCTTTTGGTTAGATGTGGCCGGATATTTTGAAGAAAGCCAAACAAGGAGGGCTCAATGTGATTCAAACTTATGTTTTTTGGAACATTCATGAACCTGTGCAAGGCCAAGTAATGTCTGCATATGTTTTAAGACCAAATTTAAGTATCATTATATAGAATATTTTAATAAACTGTTGCTAAAATATTTGTGTTTGTTATCATGTACAGTTCAATTTTGAAGGAAATTATGATTTAATAAAATTCATAAAGATGATTGGGAATCATGATATGTATGCAACACTTAGAGTTGGACCATTCATTGAAGCAGAATGGAATTATGGGTAAGATATGATTCTTTGTTGATTCGAATTTCTATCTAAATATTAGCGATGGTTGAGTCAATGTGGTGACTCGCGGTTCCATGCATGGATCTTTGCTAAATCTTGTTTTATTGGTAACTTTTTCAGAGGATTACCAATATGGCTAAGAGAAGTTCCAAACATTATATTCAGATCAGATAATCCACCTTTCAAGGTGATTGTTCTATCTCATGATCACATATCAGTTTCACAATCTCTTCCTCAAAAAGCATTAGTGACATTTTGATGCTATTTGTATATATATGCAGAACCATATGCAAAAATTCACCGAAATGATCATACAGAAGATGAGGGATGAGAAGCTTTTTTTATCTCAAGGAGGTCCAATTATTCTGTCACAGGTTAACAATTGAAGATTAAAAAGCAGTTTAAGAAAAGTATGTGAAATTCATTTATATCTTCGTTGACTGCATAAGATTTACTTTTTCATCATTGTTGATTTGTCAGATTGAAAATGAATACACATCTGTTCAAAAGGCATACAAAGAAAACGGCACTCGGTATATTCAATGGGCAGGAAACATGGCTGTAGGACTAGATACTGGAGTTCCATGGATCATGTGCAAGCAACTGAATGCACCAGAAACAGTGGTAGGTTCATTCGATTTCCTTTGGAATTTTTTCTCTTTCATTTTCTTTTGATGAACATTGATAGAAAGAGCACAATAACTATGCAGATAAATACTTGCAATGGAAGGTACTGTGGAGACACTTTTACTGGCCCTAATAATCCAAATAAACCTACTTTATGGACTGAGAATTGGACAGCACAGTAAGTAATCCACTCTTTTCGTCACGCCAAAATGGTATTTTAGTGCATGTTTAGATGCATAAATATGATTATGGTTTGTCAGGTTACTTGTATTAGAATTGATTTTGTCAATTTAGTTAGACGTGATAGTAAAATAATGTTTGAAATTGTGTTTGGTAAAATGGTCATCTAAACATACACTTACGACATTTCAGATACCGAACATTTGGAGACCCGCCATCTATAAGATCAGCTGAGGACATTGCATTTGCCGTTGCTCGTTTCTTCTCAAAGAAAGGCACACTTACTAACTATTACATGGTAAACAGCATGGATTTCCAAGCTTTGGTGTTAAACTTTGTATAAAAAAAAAAAACAAGTTACATCACTCTAACGACATGTTATATGTTTTGAAGTATTATGGTGGAACAAATTTTGGAAGGACATCATCTTCTTTTGTGACAACTCAGTACTATGATGAAGCTCCTATTGATGAATATGGTTAGGCACGTGGGCTTGACCCTTTTTGAAAACTATAGTACACCATTCAATTTTCTTGATGTCCAAACTTATACCCTTTTGTTTGTGATATTCTTAGGACTGCCCAGGGATCCGAAATATGGTCACCTTAGAGACTTGCATTCTGCTTTAAAACTTTGCCAGAAAGCTTTACTATGGGGAACTCCATCAGTGCAAAATTTGGGTAAAGATTTAGAGGTAGAGAAATAATAGTTTCACTGGTATTTATATCGGTAAATAAGCTCGAATAAGTTAATCCAAACTATGATAGTGTTTATATTCATACACTACAATGTTTTTGTTTGCAGGGTATAACTTATGAAGGGAAAGGAAGTGTTGCATGTGCTGCTTTCTTATCCAACAACGACACTCTTTTGGCAGCAACTGTGGAATTCAGAGGGGCTAAGTATAACATTCCTCCACGTTCTATAAGCATACTTCCTGACTGCAAAACAGTTGTATACAATACAAAAATGGTAGTTTAGAAATTTTCAATCTAATCTTTTTTTTTCCATTCAGTTCTGTGTCAAAAATTAATTTCACTGCAATGTTTCTTCAATTAGATTGTTTCACAATTCAGTGAAAGGAACTACAAAATATCAAAGTTTGCTAATAAACTTCAATGGACAATGGTTAAAGAGATTATTCCTACTCCTGATGCTTCTCAAATTAAAACAATGGAGCCTTCAGAGCACTTCAGCACAACCAAGGATAACAGTGACTATCTCTGGTTTATGACAAGGTAAAATGGCTTCTCAATCCTTACCATTACCACAGTATCAACATGTTTTAAGTCTGCTGGTGTTGTCTTTTCCTCAGTATAAAAGTGGATCAAGATGACTTACCCTTGAAGAAAACTATAAGTCCGGTTCTCGAAGTAGCGTCTCTCGGTCATCTTTTGCATGCATTTGTCAATGGTGAATATATAGGTAATGTTCTCTCTGATCATAATATTTGCATCACAATATTTATCAATGGTGAACATATAGGCTGCTTCTACTTATGCATTTGATTAATCTCTCAAATTTGCAAAAAAAAAAAAAAAAAATTATAGGATCTGGAAATGGAAACAACATAGCTAAGAGTTTTAACTTCAAAAAAGCAATATCCTTGAAGCCAGGAGATAATTACATATCAATCTTGGGTGCAACTGTTGGATTCCCTGTAATAATATCAAAACTTATACTTTACTATTTCATTAGTCAGTCTATTTTCACAAGCAGCATATTCATAAATGTGATTTTTTTTCCAATCAATTTAGGATAGCGGATCTTACTTGGAACACAGGCTCGCCGGGGTCCGTGTAGTGCGGCTGTTTGGCCTTAACAGTGGTACCCGTGACCTGTCGTACAATGGATGGTGGCATAAGGTAAGACGAAAACATTGTTATCAATCGTGGATCGCAAAAAAAAAATAGTGGTTTATTTAAATTCCACTACACAGCAATGCTATAGCGTAGCCGTTATATGACAATATTTGTATTGAATAGTGTATTATGGAACAATAGCGATTTTTTCAAATTTCGCTATGATGTAACACTATAGTTGCTATTTAACAACACTGGTATGAGAGCATCACATATATAATGACTGTATTTAACTTATGACTATGCTGCAGGTAGGTTTAGATGGTGAAAAACTCAACATTTTCACGGAGCAAGATTCCCACAAGTTTGAATGGACCGAAGTTAACAAAGGACCAGCTCCTGCTTTAACATGGTACAAGGTACTTCTGTTTCTTAAAGCATTTACACAACAAAATGGCAAGTAGGTTTTGAAAGTGAATGGGTGTGTAAAGAACAAAATATCCAATACTTTCTTTCAATAATAATAACACATTTTCATCTATGACAGACTAACTTTGATGCTCCGGAAGGAAATAATCCAGTTGCCATTCAAATGGAAACTATGTCCAAAGGAATGATTTGGGTGAATGGGAAAAACATTGGCAGATACTGGTCATCCTTCCTTTCTCCTCTAGGAAAGCCTTCTCAGGCAGTGTAAGTAGTGTGCATGTATTGATTGCATTTGAATCTTGGCTGGAACAATTCTTAGTCAGACTTTACTTACTTTTTGCTTGAACTGCGAATTAACATAGTTTCATTTTCCGGAAAACAGGTGAGTTGAGATAAATAAGTAAAAATATTATCTAAAACCATGCTTCCGTGTTTTGTTTTGATAGGTATCACATTCCAAGGGCATTCTTGCAGCCGAAGAATAATCTTCTGGTTTTATTGGAGGAAATGGGAGGGAACATAGATGGTATACAGATCCTAACTGTCAATAGAGATACAATTTGCAGCACAGTAGGGGAAGATTATCCTCCAAATGTAGAGACATGGAGCAGAGAAAAGGGTGTGATAAGGAGCAATGTGGACACTCCAAAACCAACAGCAAACTTGGTGTGTTCGGACAACAAAACAATTACTCGAGTGAATTTTGCAAGCTATGGTGATCCAGTGGGAAGCTGTGGACATTTCCTTCTTGGAAAATGCAATGCACCAAATAGCCAAAATATTGTGGAACAGGTTAACACCGATTTTATTTCATTGTTGTTTTTCTTCTTACACATAGATATGCTGCTATATTATATGTCTGCATATTCCTACATGTAACCGTTTTATTCTCATTGAACAGTACTGCTTAGGAAAGACAAAGTGTACAGTGCCTGTAGACAAGAATATTTTTTATGAGGATGGAAACACTTGTCCTGGAACTCCAAAGACACTATTCATTCAAGCGCACTGTGGTCATAAGAACTTGAGATCACATTCATCAACTTGAGAGAGTCAAGTTAGAATATGAAGAAAGAAACCTGTGAATGTGAACAGACAGCATACCGTGGCTACTGCTGTCATTTTAGGCATTTTAGACTGTATTTTTGGCGCTACGTAGATGTTTATTAACATGAGTAGGCTTTAATTTGATTTGTTAATACCACATTTTGTATTTTTAACACTTAATTTTTGGTTCATCAGGAAATAAATAAGATTTAGAATCACAGGAATCGTGCAGTTCTTAATGTCACCGAGTTCTCTGAACTGTTACTCGAGAGCAAGAGATTGATTGTAAATCATATCTACTAGTTTAGGTTAATGACTTAACCATTTATTGATCATGCCTCAACTTATAATAGTAATACAACTTTGTAATGCTCTCTTGCCTATATAATTGGGACCATGGGCGGCATCCCAAGTATACTGGAAAAATACAGGTGAGGTTATCACAACATACAAACATTCACTATAAATTACAAAGAATTACAAACGTTCACTACAAAAGAAACATCAAGCCGGAAGATCAAGATTTACAGAATGCGTGAAGTGTGTCATCTAGAGCCTTTCTGTCATAATCCCCTGTGAAAACGCAACTTCCTAGAGAACCCTTTAGAAGGATAAGTCTCAGCAGTCCATCTGCTACCTTCTTATCAACCTGATTTACCAATATAAATGAAGTTTTAGTCACAGTAAAAGCAAATTGAGCATTAGTAAGAGTATTGAAACTGATGCGTCATCCCTTACCGCCATTACAGATTTAAACATGTCCACAGTCACGATTTCAGGAGGCACAATAGGTAAGTTAGCCTGTTTCAAAATGCCGTTGACTCGCTTCACAATAGAATCATCAATCCATCCTAGGCGATATGACATGTCAACAGCCATTACCTGTGTACATTGGCATACAGTTTCCCTCAGAGTTGAAACAAATGTGGGTATAGCTCGTGGTTTTATCGTAAAAAATATATATTTATACCGTGCCAGCTGCAACAGCCTCTCCATGAAGCCACTTCCCATAGCCAACGCTTGTTTCTATTGCCTAAAAAGGGTGCCGTGACAAAGAGCATTAAAATCAAAGGAAATTTACTGATAAGGATAATGCAGAAACAAATTGCTGTGATTATTTTGATGAAAATAACTTGCACAGCAAACAAACACGTATTCTAAGATTTTTAATCAATATATTTTTAAAACCGAAGTGGTCAGAGAAATTATGGGATCGGAAAGATTCATGAAGTCTTTAGAATAAGTCAAAGCAATATAACATGAAATGCGGCTTGAGTGATTAATTAATCTTTGGATGCAGAACTTTAAAAAATATTCATAACATTCTCTTTATTCAATCCTCTGTAGAAACTTAAATTCCACATTTCGGTTAAATTGACTTATTGATTTCAATAAGGTAAAAATAAGATTGTACACCAAGTACTAAATTTTTCTCAAACAATTCATATCTTCCCCGTATACACAAATTCTTTTTCATTATATTCACAGCAAAGATTTCAAAGTTCTGCATCCAAAAATAATACAATAAACAGTAAAAGATGCTCACATGACCAAATGTATGACCCAAGTTCAATGTTGCTCTGATTCCACCTTCTCTCTCATCCAAGGACACAACCTCGGCCTTGTTTTCACATGATCGCTTTATAGCATATGCCAGGGCATTAGGATCTCTGCAGTCGATGACAATAAATTGTAAAAACTGGAAGAGTAGAAGAGCATTAAAAAAGAAACTGCAAAACACAAAGATGAAAAATGAGAGAGGAAAAGTACGTTTCCTAGAAGACCTTCTTTTATGAACTATGAAACGTTATACCGATTATTACAAACTTCACAAGATATGTAGAAGAAGCTGGTAGCAAGAATGAATGCATATTACACTACTTAAATTAAGGTTTTACCTAGCCATCAAAGCCTGCATATTTTTCTCTTGCCACTCAAAAAATTCTGCATCCCTAATGAGCCCATACTTTATAACCTCTGCAAACCCTGATGCTAGTTCCCTCTCTGGTAACGTATTTAACGTGTCTGTGTCTATAAGCACACATTGAGGTTGGTAAAAAGCACCGATCAGATTCTTCCCAAGGGGATGATTTATCCCAGTTTTGCCACCAACTGAAGAATCAACCTAAGAACATAATACACAATCCAATGAAAATGGAAAAGGGATAATATAGGTAGAGCATAAACTAGAACCATCAACATAACACAACATCATAAATCTAATTAACATTTAAAAGAGCAGCAAAATACCTGTGCCATAACAGTAGTTGGAATCTGAATAAAATTAACACCCCTTAGGAACGCGGCAGCAGCAAAGCCACACATGTCGCCAATCACACCACCTCCAAGAGCAACAAAAGTACACCGCCGGTCCAATCGAGACTCAATGGCCTTGTCAAACACTTTCATAAGAGTATCCTATTAAATCAAACAAGCAATAAATTTTCACACACCATTACCAAAAGTGTCAACAAACACAAAAATCAATTCAAGCACTAAAAAAACACCCACCATGTCCTTGTACTGCTCACCATCAGGTAAAATTACACTCTCAACAGAAACATATGGGTTTCCATTTGTTAAAGCCTCAACAACCTTGTCTAGATACAAAGGTGCAACTGTAGTGTTAGTGACAATAAGGACCTTCTTTCCATGGACATGCCTATTATTATAAAACAACAAAATTAAGTTTTTTCGGTTCCACTGTCACCAACAATTAGGTTAAAACTGCAGAATTAAAATTTGGTAATAACAGTAAAAATTTGATTTTTTTAGCCCCATTTCATTAGAATTGGTACTACCTCTGAAGAAGCTCGGGTTTATTGAGCAACCCGGATCCGATATAAATGGGGTAGCTCCGATCACCCAATTCAACGTTGACAGTGGTGGGAATTCCGGGGGTTTTTGCTGAAAAGGGGTCCATGAGTTGAGATGAACTAGCGCATATAGGTGACCTAAGAGATGTAGAAAGAGAGGAAATTTTTGGGAAATGGTTGGTGGGGTGGGAGAATAAGGAGTGGCGGTGAAGAAAGTTAGGATTTTGAAGAGAGGAGAGGTGAATGGGTTGTTTGAGAGATGGGGATAGAGATAAATTGGTGGATGTGGAAGCCATTGGAGTTGGAGTTGGAATTGGAAGGAATTGGGAGGAATGAAGGGAAGGGTGAATTTTGGTTGGTGAGTGTAGAATGGAATTGCAACAACATGTTGGTTTTTGTTGAACAAGCAGGTGATGAATATGGTGACTAGGATGTGGAGTTAGGTGAAGATTTTGTTTTTTAATATTGTAAAATTATTTTAAGATTACTTTGGATAACTAGTTATATAGCTAATATAACTTTTAATGAATTTTTTTTTATTAACTCATTTATTCAAAAAAAATATAAAAAAAACTAACATTTTCTAAAAATAACAAAAATGGCGTTGTTTGAAAATAATTTAACTGGGTGGCGCCATATGGTATGACGCATCAGACTAAGGGATAAATCCTAAAAGTCATATCATATGGCGCCTTAACTGTTTATTTGTTTTATAGGATATGGCGCCTCAGTTTATTTATTTTTTATTTTAATTTGGAAATTAAAAATTTTAATGAAAAAAAATAAGGATAGCCAAAAATACATAACCATGTTCAGAATAAAATTTAGTACAATTGATGGCAAACAAAAATTTAATGGTCGTGCCTATCTAAACGTCCACCAATTCCACATGTCGGGGCTCTTGCGTGGCGTCTAGGTCTACCACAATTTTGTTGAGGTGTCTCTGTCCTTTACGCGTTGACTTGCGGAAGAGGCATATGTTGGGATGGTCCCGACGTATCAGACAATTTTTGAAGCATCTTTCCCCAATAGTCGCGGGGGGGGGGGGGGGTTGCCGCCAACGGCGCTTCCGTAATCCAGTTGCATGCCCATATTTTCGTAGTTTGTAAGGGGGGTTGGGTTGGTTGTACACGGTATGGTTGGCCGAAATGCTGCATTGAAGGGTGTTGGTGTCGATCCAGTGGTTGATGTGGGGTTTGGTAGTCAAATAGTTGGTGGGTTTGTTGGTTGTAGGACGATTGTGTTTGTTGGTTGTAAGACGATTGTGTGTTCATTTGGGGGGGCTATGGTGGGCTGGGGTGGGTTCGAAAGAGTTGTCAGGGCTATAGGCATTAGTGTGGTTGGTGTAGGTGGGCTGGCGGTAGGGGTAAGGCTCTTCTTATTGGGACTGAGTTTGTGGCATGATAGGGTTGCGGCTTTGGAAGATTGATTCGGTTGGTATACCTGGTTGTTGGGTATAATAAGGTGTATGATGTTGGGCTTGTGGCTGTGAGGAAGAGGCACGTTGGCGCGGATCAATTAGATACGTCGGCTGAGAGAGAAATTGTTGGGGTGTTGTAACAGACCTAAACCAAATCATATATTGTTGAGTTGGTATAACATCTTCCACAACAAGATAGGATTCTGAGAAGATTAGTCGGACGAGGGCAGATTACCAAACGGGAAATGGGTTTGGAACACAATCTTGGCCTTGACTGAAAGTTAACTCAGTTTTCCAGTCATAAAGTACCAAACTTGGCTTATGCTCTGTATGCATGTTTGAATTTTTCTATGGCGTAATGCTCCATATCGAATGGAAACGCTACGCATTTGGGTGGATGCAATGTGATGATTTCTATATGCAAGGTACAAAAGGAATCCTGTCGGGGAGGACAACAAGGAACTGTTGGGGAAGACATCACCATTCTGATCTTCTAACTCTCTGTGGGGAAATACAAACCACCTCCGCTAGGGGAACGCCAATGACGATTGGGCTTTGACCTACTGGGGAAACCAACTACTACTAAGCCTCCATCTGCTGAGGGAAACAATAACTGTTGATGATACCAACTCCATCAGGGGACGATGCCAGACCCACTTCTCTGCTGAGGGCAATAACCAATGACACCAACTCTGCTTGGGGAGAACATAAAAACATGGGACTCCAGTGGGGAAATCACACTTCCTGATCCTGCTGAGGAAAAGATATATCAGCACTCTACGGGGAGAGAAACTCTAATAGGGAGAAGAGAGGTCAAACGAGCCTCATGCTGGGGACGGCCCTTGAACTGCAATTCCTACAAACATGAAACAAACACAAGTGTCTCCAGGGACAATATGGAAACTGTATTTGCCATTCAAGGCTCTCAATCTTTAAAGCAATTTCAAATGTTTTCAACACGTATGCACAAAGCTTCAATCTTTTCATATGCAATGTCTATAAAAAAGATCGGACGTTTTTGCAAACAAAACAGTAAAAATGAAAACAAAACAGGAAAGCTTATGAGTGAAATGAAATTTTATTGATTGGATTTGGCATGTAAATAGGCATTTACATCAGGAGGCAATTCCTAGAAATAGGCAATTGCACAAATAAAAAGAAAAATACACAGATTGACAACGTGGAAACAGATTTCCGTCAAGTTCTGATTCGGCTATGACCTGTATGTCCTCGACGCTCTCAAATACTTTTGCTTTCTGAGAAGGATGATTGGACCGATTCTTATCCATTGGAATTCCAAACAGTTGAAATAAGCTTACAGATCGAACGTAGATCGCAACCAATCGCTTTCAAATCCCTAACTTTTACCTGGATCGCCCTTTCGGGTTTTCAGTCCACCAGGATACCTATTTTTGCCAAAGTTTCCTTTTCAGGTTTTCAACTTTGCGAGTTTATTCAATTTTTTTCTTTTTTTATCCCTAATTTTTGCCCGAACCTTTTCTTTTTGTGGTTCGCCGGGATGCCTATTTTTTCCTGGACCTTTTCTTTTTGTGGTCCAACGGGTCTCTTTTATGCGAAGTATTTTTTTACTGCGTCTGCGTTTATAGGGATCCTTCATAATTTGGAGTCCACTTGCCCTTGTGATCCGCCTGAGGAGGCAGTATCCTTTTCAACACTAAGTCACCTGTCTAGAAACACCGAGGATGCACTTTTTGATCAAATGCATTTTTCATCCTGCTCTGATACAACCGTCCATGAGAAATGGTTGTCAGTCTCTTTTCTTCAATGAGGTTCAACTGATTCAATCTGGTCTGTACCCATTCAGCTTCATCAAGCTTCACATCTGTCAAAATCCTTAAAGAAGGAATCTCAACTTCCAAAGGTAGAACTACTTCCATACCGTACACAAGTGAGAAAGGGGTTGCCCTTGTCGACATACGCACTGAGGTACGATAACCATGCAAGGCGAATGGCAACATCTCATACCAATCTTTGTATGTCACAACCATCTTCTACACAATCTTCTTGATATTCTTATTGGCTGCCTCAACATCACCATTCATCTTCAGACGATATGGAGAAGAATTATAATGTTCAATCTTGAAGCTCTGACATAACTCTTTCATCATCTTGTTATTCAGATTTTAACTATTATCAGTAATGATCCTCTCAGGGATTCCGTAACGACATATGATGTCCTTTTTTATGAACCGGGAAACCACTTGCTTGGTGACATTGGCAAACGAAACTGCTTCCACCCACTTGGTGAAATAGTCAATGGCAAGCAGAATGAAGCGATGCCCATTGGAAGCAGTCGACTCAATCTTTCCAATCATATCAAGGTCCCACATAGCAAAGGGCCAAGGACATGACAACACATTGAGAGGAGGCGGTGGCACATGCACTTTGTCTACATAAATTTAACATTTATGACACTTCCTGGCATACTTGAAACAATCGGACTCCATGGTCATCCAATAATAACCTGCTCTCAACAACTTTCTAGCCATGGCATGCCCATTGACGTGGGTATCAAAAGAACCCTCATGAACTTCCTCCATCAACATGCTTGCATCGTGTTCATCAACACACCGTAGCAAGACCATATCAAAGTTCCTTTTATACAACATAATATCCTCATTCATAAAGAAATTACTAGCCAACCTCCTCAGAGTCTTTTTTATCTTTGCTGGATGCCCCAGGCGGGTACTCTTGACTTTTAAGAAAACACTTGATATCACAGAACCAAGGCTTACCATCTGACACTTCTTCAACAGCAAAAACAAAAGCAGGCCTGTCGAGGCGCACGATTCTGATTGCCAAGACCTCATTCCACAAATTCACCTTATACATAGATGCCAACATTACCAATGCATTTGCCATTTGATTTATCAGCCTGGGGTACATGATGAAATTCGACCCTATCAAAGAAAGGTAGCAACCTTTTGGCATAATCTTTGTAAGGTACTGTTTTGGACTGGGCCGAGATCTCCTACAGTCAAAAAGGCCCAATCCATACAACTTGAGGAAACCCAACAAAGTCCTAGAGAAGGGTACATGACTACCACACTCAAGACCGAAGACCTGTCGAGCACCTTGAGAATCCGAGGACACTCGAGTATCCGAGGACACGGAAGATATCACGCCCAGATGAGGACCTGCTCGACAGATTAGCTTCTCCCCGCGAGAACACTCCCAATCCCTGCTGACTCGTAGGTCCTCGACATACACGGTTTACCTCCATTAAACCAGGTCTAAACCACGACTATCGCATCTCCTCGACACTATAGGCTCTTCCCCGAGGAGACCATCAACGGTCTTATCTACACAATTACATTTCATGTAACCGTCTAATAATGGTATTAAAAGGACAGTTACACTAGGGTGTTGACCACGAGCTGGTCATTATTACTACACGTAAACCCTAGCAGTTACTTAGAACGGGTCTCACACTGGTCCCACCCGTTGCAAGTAACCGTTGGCCACGCGCTGGGGGTCTCCTATAAATACCCTCTCACTTCAGAGGGTCAGGTTAAGTTAACTTCATACTCTCATTTATACTCTCTGTATTTGTTGTGCACTCACTGACTTAAGCATCAGAGTGTCCTACAGGTACACCCCCTCGTTGTCTTTCATCATCCCTGAAGTAGCAGTCATTCCAGACACGGTTGGCCACTTTCAAACATTCTGATCCAGGTACGATCAGTGGCTCTGTCTGTGGGAACTCAGTAACTTCCCCGTTTTCCTCTGCGATAAACCAAAGTTTTCTCGTTCAACTATCAGCAATGGCCAACCCGTCCGCGAATCAAGCCGTGGATAATGTCATCGCACAACTTGGTGGTAACACTCATGGCGATAACGATGTTCTCCAACCCATCGTGGAGAATGATATCAGAGATGGAGCCACCGCTTCCCCGTCTTCCGATGAGGTAGAATACGAGACTGCTAAACAAGACGCACATGAAGCAACCCTCCAACCCATATATCAACCCGTGGACCCACCACCAAATGCGGATCCAAGCACTGCTGCCTTATTTGCATTGGTCAATCAGACCAATCAAATGATCTTCAACCAAAACTTACGGATTGAGAAGCTAGAAAAAACCCGTGGTCGTTCTTCCCCGCGAAAGCACCGGCCACCTCCTTATCCTGGGCACTCACTGTCTCCGGTGGAATCTCGCAGTCCCTCCCCAGTAAACAAAGGTCGCAGGCCACGTTTGGAGCGCAACCAGACCGAGCATCCGCTGAAGCGCCATCGCTCCCCGCCACCAAAAGCGGCCACTCGTCCCTTGAAGATTAAGAAGAGCAAACCCTATGTCGAGGAACCAAGAGTCCGCCACCAAGAAAGCTCCCCGAGACGCCACTATACTCGGGGTTATGTTTCTCCTTCTGTATCCCCAGGAGATAGCGATGACGAAGACTACCGGACTCCCCTATCCAGGCAAATAATGGAGGCCCCTATTCCTAAAGGCTTGGAGAGACCCCCAGCCTTGGGGACGTACGATGGGACATCTGATCCAGACGACCATGTCGAGAGCTTCGAGGCTCTTCTCGATTTTAGAAACGTCTCCGGCGCCATCAAATACCGGCTATTCCCTACAACTCTTCGAAAATGGGCCATGGCTTGGTACAAAAACCTAGCACCTGAATCTATAGCATCCTGGAAAGCTCTGAGGGAACGTTTCAGGAAGCATTTTACGGCTTCACGAAGGCATCCAAAAACTATATCATCCTTGGAGGCCATCTTCCAAGATAAGAAAGAATCCCTCCAGAGCTACATAGAGAGATTTAACAAAGAGGTGGTCGAGGTCCACACGACCGACCATATCAAATTATATCTTATCATCAAAGGACTACGAGTTGGTTCCAAGTTCGCGGAATCTGTCGGACTACACCGTCCTCGCAGCTTCGAAGGATTCCTCGAACGAGCTCAATCACACATCGAGTTCGAAGAAGCTGAAGCCGCCCAGATTACCCTTGATTTAAGGAGCAGAGAAGGCCCCCGCGGCCGGAACCGGGAAGACCCCCCCACACCTAGACGAGGAGGGGAGAAGAGGAGAGAAGATTCCCCTCCACCGAGATGAGGCGGGGAGAGGAAGAAAGAAAATCGACATAAAGAACCCCGGGAATCTCGAGGACCTGCCGGTCTTTTCAAAGAATATACTCCACTGAACGTGTCCCGTGCACGCATTTTCAGTGACTGTGCCAATTCGGAGTTCGTAAAAGGGGGAATCCGCTTCCCAAAACCAACAGCCCCTAAACCAAATACTGACAAATCCAAATATTGCCGGTTCCATCGTAGTCACGGGCATGTTACTGAGGATTGCATCCACCTTAGGGACGCAATTGAAACATTGATTAAAGAAGGCTACCTGAAAAAGTACGCCAAACAAGACGAAGCTCCTCGACCTTCCGGCCAAGAAGCTCTGAATACCGAGGAGTCAAACCATCCGGACACCGAAAAACTACAGGTCGCCTTAAGCGTAACACGACCTGAAGACTTCGGTTTCCTCAGAAATATTAGCGATGCCGAAGCCGTTCGAAACATGTGGAAGAGCTTCCCGGCAGAAGAGCTAGTAAATGTTCGCAGTACCTGGGAAAATTTTCCCCAAGCCCTAGTCATATCAGGCGGAGATCCTGAACGGGTGACCGTCGGCTCAATAAAGAGAAAGTTCGACGAACTAAGGACATCCACTCCTCGAGACCCAACTCTCAGCTTATCTCGTGGAAAATCATACCCTATAAGTTTTTATCTCGAGGAATTACCAGGCGGATCCCTGAATGCTAATATACCCCTCCTAATTCGTGCACAGATGACCAACTTTGATGTGCATCGGATTCTGGTCGATCAGGGAAGCTCGGTGGACATCATGTACACTCACCTCTTCGATACTCTCCAGCTGACAAAGCATCACCTGTCCCCATATGTGGGATCCGATCTACAAGGCTTCAACGGCGCATCTACTAGACCTCGAGGTTATGTAGAATTGGTGGTCACATTCGGAGCAGGTGAAACAGCCCGACAGGCGAAGACGCGTTTCCTAGTGGTCGACTGTCCTTCTCTCTACAACTGCATCTTGGGAAGGACAACCTTGGCCGAAATAACAGCTGTACCATCCACTGTCCACCTAAAAATGAAGTATTATACTAATCGAGGACGCGTGGTAACCCTACACGGAGATATTGAAGCAGCCAGAAGATGTTTCGATGCAGCGATCAAAGGCCTTAGTGTCGTCGGTGGGGTCCACCCCAAAAGGGCAGCTGTAGATGTCGCACAGGTTCCGCTGCCGCCGGTCAGCGCGGTCGACCTTGATAGCAGGTTCTCCGGGGAACATGAAGCAGTTGCAGGCAAAGACCTCCCAGTTGAAGTCAATGGGAAGCCCACCTACCCAATGCGCCCTATCCCAGACGGGGATTTCGAACTGATCCCTCTTGGCGACGACCCAAAGCGAACAGTGAAGATCGGCCATGGACTCCCCGACCTGGCGAGGAGACAATTGAAAGCATGTCTCTGAGAGAATGCAGATTTGTTCGCTTGGAGCGCTTCGGAAATGCCCGAATTAGATCCTCAAGTGGCTTGTCACCAGCTGTCCATAGATCCAAATGCTAGGGCTGTAGCTCAACGTAGGCGTAAGCAGTCTCCAGAAAAAATGGAGGCTGCTGAAAAAGCTGTAAAAGACCTCCTAGAGGCAAACTTTATTTCGGAAGCCAAGTACACCACTTGGTTGTCCAATGTTGTACTTGTTAAAAAATCTAATGGAAAATGGAGGATGTGCATTGACTACACGGATCTTAATCGGGCATGCCCGAAAGACTCTTACCCATTGCCTAACATCGACCGATTGGTCGACAACTCTGCAGGATTTAAACTCTTATCTTTCATGGACGCTTATTCGGGTAATAACCAAATCCCCATGGATGAGGCCGACAGAAAGCACACAACTTTTATGACTGAGTCGGGCAATTACTATTATAATGTGATGCCCTTTGGTCTGAAAAATGCTGGCGCCACCTACCAACGGATGATGAACAAGGTCTTCCAAGCAGAAATTGGTGACATGCTCGAAGTCTATATGGACGACATGATCGTCAAATCCACAGAAGAAGTCGACCACGCTGCCCATCTTAAAAAGGTGTTCGACACAGCGAGGAAATGCCGCATGAGATTCAACCCCGACAAGTGCACTTTCGGTGTTTGAGCAGGGAAATTCCTCGGATTTTACCTTACGGAGAGAGGGATCGAAGCGAATCCCGACAAATGTAAGGCCTTTTCCGAAATTCCCACTCCAAACTCGAAGAAATCGATACAGTCACTCAACGGGATGCTCACTGCTCTCTCTCGTTTTGTCGCCAAATCTGCCCAATACGCACTCCCTTTTTTCAAACTTCTTCGACAAAAAGCAACATTTGAATGGAGTGAAGAATGCGAACAAGCCCTCCTCCACCTAAAACAAGTCTTGTCACAACCCCCGGTCTTATCCCGACTAGACGACGGAGAAACACTCTTCTTGTACCTGGCCATCACCGGCGAAGCAGTAAGTGCTGTCCTAATACGGGAGACCCCCGGCGGACAAAAACCGGTTTATTTCACGAGCAAAGCTCTCCAGGGTCCTGAGCTCAGATACCAACAGATCGAGAAGGTCGCTTTGGCACTCGTAACGGCAGCCAGGAGACTACGTCATTACTTCCTAGCCCACACAATAGTGGTAAGAACCGAGCAGCCTATCAGACAGCTCCTTAGTCAGCCAGACATGGCGGGGAGAATGCTCCGGTGGTCTCTCGAGCTATCCGAATTTGATGTTCGGTATGAAGGGAGAAAAGCCTTGAAGGCTCAGGTACTGGCCGACTTCGTAGCAGAAATGACAATCCCCGAATCCTCGACCAATGGCTCCCAAAGATGGACAATTTACGTCGACGGAGCCTCCAGTGCTAAAGGCAGCGGGGCAGGCATTATCCTCGAAAACGAGGAAGGCATCTTGATAGAAGTCTCACTAGAGCTATATTTCAAAACATCAAACAACCAAGCCGAATATAAAGCTTTCCTCGCAGGACTTCGACTCGCGGAAGAACTTGGCGCCAAAGAAGTCAAAATCTTTACGGATTCTCAGCTCGTAGCATCACAAGTTATGGGAGAATTCCAGGCCAAAAATGATAGTCTCATTGAACACCTAACCTTGGTGCAAGAAAAGTTGAAGAAATTTGTCTCCGCGGAGGTGGCTCACATCCCGCGCGAGCATAATACTCGAGCAGACGTGCTCTCTAAACTAGCGAGCACTAAGAAGAAATGAGGGAACAAATCAGTGATCCAAGAAATACTGACCCATCCGAGCATCAACAAACCTACTTCGATCACCGAGGTGAACGTTATTGGGGACGCAAACTGTTGGATGACCCCAATATACGACTACCTGATGACAGACACGCTGCCCGACAACCCCAAAGAGGCTGGGATTGTTAGAAGACGGGCTTGTGCATACACGATAGTCGACGGTAAGCTATATCGTCGAGGATTCTCCATTCCTCTACTCCACTGCGTCGAGGAAAATAAGGTTTCCGAGATTCTCCAGGAAATACACGAAGGAATCAACGCACAACATCTAGGCGGGAGATCCTTAGCTCGAAAAGCTATCCGAGCAGGATATTACTGGCCCACCATGCAACAAGACGCAAAGGAACATGTTAAAAAGTGTGACCGTTGTCAGAGACACGCGGACATGCACCTCGCTCCTCCAAACGAGCTCAAGTTATTGACATCCCCATGGCCCTTTGCGTGGTGGGGAATGGATATCCTCGGACCCTTTGTCGTAGGATCATACCAAAATAAGTACCTCATCGTCGGGGTAGATTACTTTACAAAGTGGATCGAGGCAGAAGCACTAGCCAAGATCACTGCTTTCAACATATTACGATTTTACAAGAGAAATATACTCGCCCGATTCGGCGTGCCTCAGGCCATTGTCACAGACAACGGGACACAGTTCACAGATGGAAACTTCCAAGACTTCATTGCCAAGCTGGGCACGAAACAACATTTTACGTCAGTCGAGCACCCACAAACCAACGGGCAAGCCGAAGCTGCGAACAGAGTAATACTTTGCGTTATAATGACAAAGTCATCAAACGAGATTTCCCAGTAGGCAGTCTTGTCTTACGGCGAAATCAGAAAAATTCACGTGAAGGAAAGCTGGCCGCAAACTGGGCGGGCCCCTACCGCGTCATTGCAAAGACGGGGACAGGTGCTTATTACCTCGAAAACCTCCAAGGTGAACAACTTGCTCGACCATGGAATGCCGAGAAGCTCAAACAATATTACAGTTGAAGGCCACATGTAACTATACAAATGTTGCCATCACGGGGAGCGTGCCATGGTATAAGCACGACACCCCTATACCCTAACGAAGGTCACAAGTCACATTGTGTGGGCGGTGAACTATTGACCCGACGAAGAGTACTCTATCGAGCTCTGTCGTCGACGTACCTTTTAGGCAGAACGCCCAGCTCGCGATGGGAAGTTCACGCCATGAAACTAAGACCTCGATCGACCTCTTAGCTTCATTAAAGGTCGGAGTACGACCCCCGACCGCTCGACCAGCTCTCTTCGCAGTCGAGGATCACTAAAGTCGAGCAAACTCCCAAGTATCCAGCAAATTCAAAATAACTTAGATAAAAATAAGTAAAACACCACACACAGATCAAATAAAGAGGCAAAAATGAAGTATTAAATCGGGCAAGCCCATTGTCAAAATATTACATAAAGCCCTGGCTCTTAGGCCGGGCAAATAAAAAAGTATGGCACGCAGGCCAGTCAATACAAAAAAATTGGCACGCAGGCCAAACTGAATACATCATCACTCCACAGTAGCGTCGGCAGCCTCGGGATTCTCCTGTTCCGCGCCAACTGTCTGCCCGGGTAACACAATCTTACCGTCGACCACCTCAAACTTGGAATCAACCCCATCAGTTACAAGGTCCGGGTTCAGGAGCTTAAGCTGCGCCACAATATTCTGGAACCCGACATCTGTAAACTCTAGAGCATCATCTTCAGCCAACCGAAGATCCTTCTCGACCTCCCTAAGCTTGGCTATCAAAGCTGCTCGAGAGGTTAACTGTTTATCCTCCTCAGTTTCGTTTTTGGCTGGCCGAACAGCTTCTTCTAATTCAACTATCCTGTCCTTGAGACGCTGCTCTTCCCCTTCCAACGCAGCAACCCGAGCAAGGTGGCCCTTCACCACATCCTCAGCTTCCTTCAATTTCCTCTCCGACCTTTGTTGCTGCTCACTCTGCTCCTTGTTCAGCTCCCTGCAGTCTTTCAAATCCTTCTGCACGGCAAGCAATTCAACCCCCAAAGTCTGAAGCCTTTCCTCCAATCGAGAAAGCTGAGATGCAGAACAGCTCTCCTTATTCAAAACAAGGGCAGCCGAACAAAGCCGCATAACGGCAGACATATCCTCCACGATTATTTTTCTCCTTGCCTCCGGAGTACTCCCCAACAAAGCTTGGACTTCTGAAGGAGCAACGCGAGGGCAAACAGCCTCGGAGAAATTGCGGCCATGGAGATAACACGGAGGAATCTCGAAGCTTGCAGGAGGAGGAGAAGGAGTACCCTCCACGTCAACAACGAGTGGCCCAGCAATCCTTGCCCGCTTAAGTGTCCTTTGATCCCCCGGGGACTGCTCCTCAGAAGTCACAGGTGCGGTTAACGCTGCATGAGTTTGCTCAGAACCCTCGGGCACCGCAGTAGAGGGTGCATTCTCGGGCACTATCGACGAGGAAGCAGACTGAGAGGTACTTTGCTCGACCAGACGAGCTTGTTCTTCCCTAGCCCTCTTCGCCCTTAACTTCGCATATCTGTCTGCTGCTTTGACCATTTTCCCTGCAAAAAGAAAGAGAAACATTAGCAAAACAAGAAGAGCACACAAGAGATAAATATAACTCGAGGATCGTGCATCACCTAAAAGCTCGACAGCCTCCTCATCGGAGAAAGTCTCGAGCAAGACACGAGTGTTAATCAGGCGACGAATCTTCGGCACCTGCTCATCGCCACCCGTCGAGGTCTCTCCGCCCTCGGATACGCCGGAGGTTTTATTCAAACTCTCCACGTACTCGACAATCTTGTCGTAAGCCTCGCGATCCTCGACATCGAGCTTATTATGCCTCACTTTATATTTGTCAACCCCCTCTTCATAATGCTCCTATGTCCAATAGAGGGGGAATTTTGGCACCAGCACTTCAGTGGACAGCCCATTCACTTCTTGATTCACCAGGTCATATATCGAATTAATAGCCTCGGGAGAGACCGGTCTCACAAAATAATAACGCCACTTGAAATCTCGAACAGAGTCCAAGTAGGTATGGAATAGAGCTTTATTCTGTTTGAACGACACCCAGCCGTGTTGACCATCACTCGTAGACCGCTGCAGATGAAAAATTCAGAAGAAAAAGGGCACCGTGGCCCTAACCTCCAAGTATTTACAGACGAGGTCAAAAGCCCAGAGAAGGCCAAAGAATTCGGATAAACTTGTGATGGCGCCAATTTTAACCATTTAAAGACCCCCACCTGGAAGTCTGTGAAGGGGAGCCTCCACCCCGCTGCTTGAAACATAAACTCGTACACCAGGAAACGCAGTCCCATATAAGGTGTACATATACGCTGGTCCTCATTAGGACGGTACACTTTCCAGGATTGCTCTAAACCGAGCAACTTATGTTCAACAGTGCAAAACCCATTCTCGTCGGGGAATGTAAAGACAGACGACATGGTGAGGGCCTCATCACATACCCAGTCCTCGAGAGGACGCTCTTGCCTAAAAGCCATATGGGCCATCGGGACCTCAACTTGGCTATCCTCCTCGAATTCACCCACGGCCACTTCAGCAGCTAATCTGTCCATCAACCTGAAAAACAGAAGGGAACAGGTGAATTCGATGAGTCATACCAAACCAACCAGTCGGGGACGAATAACAGGTACCCCCGGGGAACTCGTCGCTCCAGACAATATTGCCCCTTTCCCCGTGAAATCAACGAAAGGGAGTAATTGTTGGGAACCCAAAAACATAATCAGGTCCCCTCGATGTCCATTACAATCCCCAAAAAGTTCCTACAAATCCCCAGAATATTCACCCAGCTCCTCAGTTAGTTAACAGAAACAGAGAAAAATTTCGTACACTTTCTCTCTTGAAACAGCCAAAGATCCCTACCGTAATCGCCAAGGATCTTTCCATTCCTCATGAGAACTCCACCAGTTCATCAGAGAAATGATTTCAAGCAAGTCAAACTTAAAGAAAATACCAAGGAAAACAACAATGTCGAAAGAAAAAGCCTAAAGAAACAACAGTTTTGAAGAAAATACCTTGCAAATGTTGGATTAGGGTTCAGGCGCGGCGTAGCACGGCGGTTCGCGGTGAACTTACGGTGGTTGACGGTAGCAAGCGGAAGATGAGAAAATGGAGAAAAAAAGAGGAAACAATTCTGAAACAAAAGAGCGAAAAATGAGAAAGAAAAGAAAGGGAGAGTATTTATAGAGAAACACGGAACTCGAGAAACCTACGACACTCGAGTACTCTACCCTAGGCAGCCACCCTACGCAATGATGACTAGTGACACGTGGCACACTGACACCTATCGAAAAACCCACGCGTGTCCTTTCATCATCCCATTGTTTCAAACGAAAACTTCTCATTTCCCCTACACCTCAACCGGATGGAACTCTTCACTACTCGCAAACCGTCGGTGCCCGCCTCATGATAACTGCCCGCAAACCATCATGTCCCGAATATCATGAAAACTTCGACCATGCAGATATCCTCCTCGGAACATCCCTTGGCATTTCCCCGACACGATAATTGACCCTCAAGTCATTCCTCTGATGCCTCAAAGCAACGACTTGGGGGGACTCCTGTTCTGGACTGGGCCGAGATCTCCTACAGTAAAAAAGGCCCAATCCATACAACTTGAGGAAACCCAACAAAGTCCTAGAGAAGGGTACATGACTACCACACTAAAGACCGAAGACCTGTCGAGCACCTTGAGAATCCGAGGACACTCGAGTATCCGAGGACACAGAAGACATCACGCCCAGATGAGGACCTCCTCGACAGATTAGCTTCTCCCCGCGAGAACACTCCCAATCCCCGTTGACTCGTAGGTCCTCGACATACACGGTTCACCTCCATTAAACCAGGTCCAAACCACGACCACCACATATCCTCGACACTATAGGCTCTTCCCCGAGGAGACCATCAACGGTCTTATCTACACAATTACATTTCACGTAACCGTCTAATAATGGTATTAAAAGGACAGTTACACTAGGGTGTTGACCACGAGCTGGTCATTATTACTACACGTAAACCCTAGCAGTTACTTAGAACGGGTCTCACGCTGGTCCCACCCGTTGCAAGTAACCATTGGCCACGCGCTGGGGGTCTCCTATAAATACCTTCTCATTTCAGAGGGTCAGGTTAAGTTAACTTCATACTCTCATTTATACTCTCTGTATTTGTTATGCACTCACTGACTTAAGCATCAAAGTGTCCTACAGGTACACCCCCTCGCTGCCTTTCATCATCCCTGAAGTAGCAGTCATTCCAGACACGGTTGGCCACTTTCAAACATTCTGATCCAGGTACGATCAGGTACCAAGTTGGCCTGGCGAGTCTCCTATTCCCCTTTAATCTGGTTGATCATTAAAGCATAATCAATGTACACATCAAGATTCTTGATCCTCAGATCAATGGCCTCTTCCAACCCCATAATACACGCTTCATATTCTGCTTCATTGTTGGTACAATCAAACGTCAATCGGGAAGTGAAGGGGATATGAGAACCCTTGGGAGTGGTGATAATTGCCCCATTTTCGCTACCATAAGCATTAACAACTCCATTAAAAATTAATCCCCACTGGGATATGATTTTAGGCCCTTCATCCGGCAACAGTTCATCGCAATCTTTGGCTTTCAAATACATGATGTCCTCATCAGGAAATTCAAACTTCATCGGCTGATAATCCTCAATCGGTTGTTGAGCAAGATATTCTGCCACAACACTTCCCTTGATGGCTTTCTAGGAAACATATTGAATGTCATACTCTGTTAAAACAATCTACCAACGGGCAATCCTTCCAGTGAGAACTTTCTTGTCAAACACATACTTGATCGGATCCATCTTTGATATCAACAGGGTTGTGTGATTTAACATGTATTGCCTCAGGCGCTTGCCTTCCCATGCCAATGCACAACATGTCTTTTCTAACATTGAGTATCTCAACTCACAGTCAGTATATTTCTTACTCGGGTAGTAGATAACATGTTCTTTTCTAACTGTCTCATCGTGTTGACCAAGAACACACCCAATTTAATTCTCAAGAACCGCCAAATACATTATCAATGGTCTTCCTGCTACTGGAGGCACGTGGATCGGAGGTTTCTATAAGTATTCTTTTATTCTTTCAAAAGATATTTGGCAGTTTTCGTTCCACCTGACCGCTTGATCTTTTCTTAACAACTTGAATGTTGGTTCACACGTGGCTGTAAGATGAGAGATGAATCTAGCTATGTAGTTCAACCTCCCTAAGAAACCACAAACCTTTTTTTTCTGTTCTCGGCTCAGTAATTTCTTGTATCGCTTTTATCTTGGCAGGATCAACCTCGATACCTCACTGACTAACGATAAAACCCAGCAGTTTACCAGACCTCACTCTGAAAGTGCACTTGTTCGGATTTAACCTCAGCTTGAACTTTCTCAACCTTTCAAACAACTTCTACAAATTAACCAGATGTTCCTCCTCAGTTTGGGACTTTGCAATCATGTCATCAACATAGACCTCGATCTCTTTGTGAATCATATCATCAAAAGAGAGTCACCATAGCCCGCTGATAGGTTGCCCCAACATTCTTCAATCCAAAAGGCATCACTTTATAACAAAAAGTTCCCCATGGTGTTATGAAAGTTATTTTCTCCATGTCTTCTGGGGCCATCTTGATTTGGTTATACCCAGATAAGCCATCCATGAAGGAAAACACTGAATATTATGCGGTATTGTCTACTAACACGTCAATGTGAGGAAGCGGGAAATCGTCTTTTGGGCTTCCTCTATTCAGATCTCTGTAATCAACACACATCCTGACCTTACCATCCTTCTTAGGTACAGGCACAAAATTATCAACCCATGGAGGATAACTGGTAACAACAAGAAAACCAGCGTCCAACTATTTCTGAACCTTTTCCTTGATCTTTGCAGCCATATCTGGTCGAGTTCTTCTAAGCTTTTGCTTGACCGGAGGACAATCCTCTTTGAGAGGCAAACAGTGCATAACAATATCCGTATCAAGCCTAGGCATATCCTGGTAAGACCAAGCAAAGATGTTGACATATTCACGCAACATTTCGATCAGTTTCCTCTTCACACCCTCTTCTAAGTCAGCCCCAATTCTGATCTCTTTTCTTGCATCCTCGGTGTCCAGATTAACAATCTCAATATCTTTTTGATGCGACTGAATGACCCTTTCCTCCTGCTTTAACAGTCTGGCCAACTCCTCTGGAAGTTCATAGTCGTCTTCAACCTCTTCTTCGGCTTGGTAGATTAGATTGTCAAAGTCATACTGAGCCATAGCAGAATCGTTATTGATGGAATCTGGTGTGATTGATCTGCATGATTGGTGTTTTATGCTTTATCTTAGAATGAGGAAAACAAGTAAACAAAAACACATTGCCATCTTAAAAATGTAAAAGGAAAAAAAAGAAGGACAGAGAGAAAAATATTTGAATGCAAAAACATCCTTTATTTATGATAATAATTGTAAACAAAAACATGAGGCCCTACAAATGAGTCACTACGTCTTGGGCCGAACGTAGGACTTAACATATGTAAAAATGCAGAAAATTACTCTTCCAAGAGAGTCACTTGGACAATATCCTCAGAAGACCAATTATTGAGTGCTTGCCCTGGAACACAGGGGCGAATCTATATATCAAAATGACAATCGCTATCAGCATCATATCCATCCGCAGCGTTGACATAATCGAAAATAATTCTAGTACTTGAGAATCTGATAGGACCCTAACAACTCTGAACCTTTGGTGGCGCTTGCAAGGGCTTGTATCCCAAAACAAACCTAATCATCTTCACCGGCACATCTAGGACCAGAACCCATCCCTTGGAACTACTAGCTTCCACCATTGCACGAGCTTCTTTTAGTGACGCCATAGAAGATTCGGGCTGCTTATCTCCCTCATGAGGCTCATTCTGAATATTCACCGGTTCAAATGCCTAGCATAAGGTTTCATGGATTTCTCCCTCCACCTCAACATATTTGAAAGAAGACAAGTGGCTCACAAAGATGTCTTCTTCACCACAGATAGTGACAACCTTCCCACTGACCACAAATTTAATCTTTTGATGTAAGGTGGATGACACAACTCCAGCCACGTGTATCCATGGACGTCCCAGTAAATAACTGTAGGCAGGTTGGATATCCATGACAAAGAATGTAGTCTCAAAGATCTCAGGTCCCACCTTGATAGGAAACACTATTTCTCCAAAGACATACCGCTTCGAACCGTTGAAAGCTCTGACAACCAAATCACTAGGCCAGATGATCACTCCCTGTATATCCAATTGCATCAATGCCTTCTTAGGAAATACGTTCAGTGAAGACCCGGTGTCCATTAAAACCTGAGATAGCACAACTCCTTTATATTCCATAGAAATGTGTAAGGCTTTGTTGTGGTTCCTTCCGTCAGAAGTCAGATAAAAATTTGTGAACCCTAACCCATTGTTGGCATTAACATTTGCTATGACACCTTCCAGTTGATTGACAGAAATTTTGTGAGGTACATAAGCTGCATTCAAGATTCTCAACAAAGCATTACGATGCTCCTCAGAACAGAGCAACAAAGACAGAATCGTAATCTTCGACAGAGTCTGGTTTAACTGATCTACCACTTTATAATCATTCTTCTTGATTATTCTCATAAATTCCTCCATGTCTTTAGAAAAAGCAGCCTCGGGTGTCTGATTCTACTCAGAATCATTAACAATCACCTGCTTCCCTTTATTCTTAGCAGCAACATCATTATTAATATCAGAAGGGGTATGTGGAGAGAAAACCCGACCATTGCAGGTGATTCTTCCACTACCAACGACATTATCAATATCAGTTTCAACAATAGACGAAGTCTTAATTTCTTGTTATTGGCCATTATAAAACACTTATGCCCCATAATTACATGGAACGACTTGGGTACTTTCATAAGGCATTGGTCCAGGTCTTGTGATTACAACAGGAGCTGGCCTTGCCGGCGCTGAAATGCGAACAGTAGTATAGGGAATGGAAATTGTTGCAACATCTTCATTATCATCAACATCAACAACAGAAGTTCTATCAAATTGAAGTTGGCCTTCATCTATCAACCTTTGAATACCCTCTTTCAATAAAACACGACCCTCAGGTTGAGCTATGCATCTTTGAAAATCCTCAGAACAACCTGGAAACACACCCCCTTTAATCATACGTTCTTTCACAAATAGCAACGAAGTTTTCAACATATTAACATCAATCATTAAATTCAACCCATTGAATTCTTCAATAGCATGCACACCTACACCACCATGCTGTGGCATAGGATTTTGAATCACATTAGGACCATTGGTGGAAGTGAATTCAATGGCCTTAGAATCAACTAAGTCTTAAACTTTATGCTGGAAAGCCCTACATCTTTCAATGCTATGCCCTGGTGTGCCCGAGTGAAAATCACAGCGGTCGTTAGCATCATAGCCCAGTGGTAGCTTACCAGTAGGGGAGCCATAGTTTGAAGTTCAACTAGACGCAACTGAAGCATATGTTGTAACAATTATGCATAAGGTATTGGGGGAGGATCAAAATTCCTTTCAGATCTCCTTTGTCTATGTTGATTCACCTGTTGAGATGCATACGGTTGACGGTATTGAGGAGTTGGTTATACATTAGCAGGAATATCTACAATAGCAACTTGTTGAGGAAGATTCTGATTCATTCTTCCACTGCCTCTGTATGACGAAACAATATTAGTCTCCCTTTCTCTCTTCTTTGGGGATCCACTAAAAGGCTTCTTCCCTTCTCCAAATGAGGAGTTAGCACCAGTCTGAATTTTACCAGCCTTAATCCTGCTCTCCACACTTTCCACGGCCATCACTAGATCTGAAAATCCTGCCGACGTACACCCCACCAATCTCTCATAGTACGGCCCTTGAAGCGTACCCATGAACATGTTTTTGAGTTCCCTATCCATCATTGGAGGTTGAACCCTAACAGCAAGTTCACGCCACCTCTGGGCGTATTATTTAAAGCTTTCATTGGGTTTTTGAGTGAGTCCTTCCAATTGGGTCCGGTTTGGAGCCATGTCATTGTTATACTGATAGTGCTTAACAAAGGCCTCAGCCAAATCTTTCCAATTCCTGATATAAGTTCTCTCCAGCCCCATATACCACTCTAGGGACACCCCGACTAGGCTGTCATGGAAGAAATGCATAAGTAGCTTCTCGTCTTCAGAATAAGCATACATTTTTCTGTAGTAGGATCTAATATGGGTCTTCGGACAGGTTGTCCCCTTGTACTTGTCAAAATCATGGACTTTAAACTTCGGTAGGATCTTTACACCAGACACCAAGCCTATATCAGCCATGTCCATCCCTAAAGTGTTATGATTCTCATAGGCCCTTGTAGCGGGGAAATTTGTGAATGTAAGTTATTGATTAACTTAACTCAGAAAATGCAAGAGTCGCCACCGCGCTTTATTTATCCAAAAAAGGAAAGAAAAAAGAGAGAACAAAACCTAAAGAGTTTTAAAACAAGAACAAACAGAGAATGGGTAAGGGGGTTGGTTACGTTAAGGGAATGTGTTAGCACCCAAAACGTCTATAGTACTCTATAGGAGCCCTTTGATCTATCTACGCTTTTTGGTCTGAAAAGGTTTGTTTGAAAATAGATTGAGGAGATGAGAAGAGAAATATTTTTTAAGATTTTTGTGTTTGGAGAGACTTGTCGCCTCATGCCTACGTACCCACAAAGTGCAATATAGGATCAAAACCCCGTAGTTTGTGGTACAAATAACAAAATCGATTGGTTATGATTCATTTTATCTTGAAAAGACAACATGTCATTCTCAAGAGAGAATACTCAACTAATTACCCAATGGTATGTGAAAGAGGCATTTGCATCACATTAAGATGGAGGATTTGTTTGGATAAAAAATCAACAAGACTAATCACGTCAACATCTAAGTGGAAAATGACCATACTTTACACAAAATACCATGGTTAGGAACTTTACATCTCATCAAAGAAGATGACTTATGTCTAATCTTTTTGAAAAGTTTTAAAAGAAAAAGTGCACAAAAGCACAAAAGGTTTGAATGAGTTTTTGTATTTTTTATATCTTTTTGAAATGGTCAAAGTATGATTAATATTGATTGACATTTATTAAAGAAAACAAAGTTTGAAAATCACTTGACCAAAATCAAGGTTTTATTATGAAAGCGGATTAATTTTCTAAAACTAGAAGGTTTTGAAAAAGAAAGGAGATTTTGAAAATTAAAGAAAGGGGTGGAGAAGAAGTGACTATCCTATAGCATACAGATAAAAGCTAAGGATAAGAACGGTCTAACCACATAAGCAAGCTCCATAGCATAAGCATTCTTTCTTTAGATTAGGCCTTGATCAAGATAGGTCTTCAAAAGAGAACTCCAAGTGCTCAAAGTCCAAGGTTTACCATCACAAACTTCCAAGCATAGGTTAAAATCTTAATTATAAGTCCAAAGTTCCATGTCCAATGCAAATGATAGTAACCATAGTCCACCATTAAGAGAACAAGTTTTTTAGGGGTTTTAACCTTTATTAATGTTTTTGGTCCAAATGGGCAAAAGAAAAAGAGCATAAACATAAATAAATGGTCCAAGTGGACAAAGGAAAAATAGCGGAAACATAAAAAAATGGTCCAAGTGGACAAAGGAAAAATAACGAAAACATAAGCAAATGGTATGATATGATATGATAACATAAAGCATAAAAAATAAAGAGGGATAGGGAGCGAGAAGGAAGCATAAACATAAACACAATTAATATACAATATAGAGCAATAGTGATCCAAAACAAGAGAACAAGTTTTGTTGTGTTTTCGAAAATGCTCGACTAAACATCCATGAGAATGAAAACATGGTCTCATACATTACCATGGGGAGGGCTCCAACTCGGATAAAATCGACGAGTATACCAACTAACCCCCACAGGTAACAAGAGAAATCCAATTTATTTCAAACTACGCTATGGAAGAATAGGAGACTGATAATTCACTTACAAATCACAACGATTTTCCGATTTCGGGATAATTTAGCGCTATGTTAAGCGACCGTAATCGAACTTATGTAGAAGCCACAACTATCTGAGGTCGGTCAATAACAATGTTAGTGCTAATGCATGCTAGAGAAGTGATATGTAGATCACTCTCCGAAAGCAAAACCACACGAAAAGAAAAGAGGCAACGATCTCATCTTCATCAAGAACTTAAAATAAGTTCCAATGATATCGAAGATTTTCATCGATCAAAAGAAAAAGGAGAAGAAAGGGAGGGGGAAGCCAAATTGAATTACAATTCTAAAATCAAACCATCTTTAAGTTCAATCAGTCATCTTGGTGGATTAAAGCACTGAACATATCATTAACTCAAAACACCTAAAATGAAATAAGCAAATCACTTTAAAGATAGATTTGAATTGGTGAATGTTTATCCAACTTCATCTACACCCTAAGTCCATTGAATTTAAAGAGGAATATGACCTTTAAAATTGAAAACCAAGGCAAAGATCAAAAGGAAAAGGAAGAAGAAAGAAAAAAACTCAAAACAGTCCCAAAACAGAACCAAAAACACAAATCTGCTACTGGTTAATTGATTAACCATTTGCATATGCAAATGTGTTAATCGATTAACACTGTTATGACAGCAAAAATTTTTGAAAAAAATCAGCATTCATGATCCAATCATTTCTTCAAACACCTCATGATCATGAATGCAAATTAGCATGAAAGTTCAAGTAAAACAACATCAAATAACACCAATAAAACACAATTTGCAAGATCTAAAGATCAAGCAACAAGAATCAATAAGAGATCACATTGTGGAAGATGGATCAAGCACAACAATGGTAGAACAAGTGAATTACCACTTCAAATCTGAAAATGCTTCAAATCAACTTCAAGAACCACACTTCAAAGCCTTGATCTACAAAAATTGATGATGAAAAAGTGTTTTGATGGAGGTTTAGCTCAAAGATTGGTAAGCTCGAATGAAGAACTTACTAACTTTCAATGGAAGAAAGAGCTTTGGTGAATTTGGGTAGATGAAGAATTGAGAGAAATTTTTGCAAGGTGAATTTGGCTATCAAAAGCTTGAAGAATGAATGAAATGAGGCCTCTATTTATATAATTTAGGCTTGGAAATTTTGGTGGTTTGGAACCAAAATTAAGTTTGGAATTTGAATTTGGAGGCAAAATCAAGATCAAGTGGTGGTTAATGAGGGTGTATGGTGGGAATTAATTGTGATTATGTAGGAGAATTAAAATTAAGTGATCTAGAATATTCTCATGATAAAACATTTGAAAATTGGTGCCAAAATGCTGTAGAATTTGAATTTACTGTATTTTTGTAAAAAACGCACTGGTTAATCGATTAACCATTTGCATGTACAAATGTGTTAATCGATTAACACGGTGAAAAAGTGAGAAAAATGGCTTTTTAATGTGTTATCTTGGCTCTGGCTTGATTCTTTTAACTTGTCAAAGAAGGCATGGAAATAAACACATGAACCTTAGAGTATCTTGAGTAATAATCAATCAAATATTGGGAAACTCTTGATCAAATGATTTTGAATTGTTTGCAGATCAACTTTGACTTTGTTCAGATGAATTTCATTCGAGCTGAAGAACTGAGCTTGATGTCCTTGATTCCAATCTCTTCCTGGAAAAGTTAGTTGAGAGAAAGCAAACATATTTTTGGATTTTAATTAACAGTTAGTAAACATAAACATAAACAAACATCAAGCAAACATGGAAACATGGGTGCTCAACAATCTTGATTGCGGTATGAGATGCAAATGATATGTGGGATCTTATGGGTAAAAATTAGGGTATTACAACCCTCATTCTCTCTTTTATCATCTTGAACTTCTTTTCAGCTTCAGAAGGGAGATTAGCCTCTGGATCATACATGGAGAATTCATCCTCTTGTTGGTCAACTTCCCAGTGATGAGTATGACTTACACCACCCCCATGAATAACACATACACTACCTCCATCATTAGTACCACCAACACCGCCTCTGCTAGGAGGATTAGCTCCAAAACCACCTCCGCTGGGAGGAATAACAACACCAGTACCACCAGCACCACCTTCGCTCGGAGGATTAGCACCAACAACACCTCTGCCCAGAGGAATAACAACACTGTCGTCTGCCCTAAGAGGATCAATAATGGGCTGAACCAATGCCCTTAACTGCTCTTAGCCTTGAGCCATATTCTGCATCAGTTCCAAGAATTGATTCATGCGGGTTCTCACCTCAAGTAACTCAACCTGAATTTGTTCCATTTCTCTTTTATGGTTTCCCCTTGTACTGTATCTGTGAATACCTAAGTTCGCTATCCTCCTGAAGAAAACCAGGTAGAGATAATAAAAACCGGCCAAGAACACCTGTTATGCACATGATTATGAAAATACAATGCAAATTCCATGTTTGATTATTCCCAGGGTGATCTACACCTTGATTCAAGTTTAAAAGTAATAAACACGAGAGATGGATAGAACATTGGCAAAAACCACTCATACATTAGCTGAAGAAGAGTTAATAAAGATTCAATACAATAAGCTCATACAGAAGAGACAAAATCAAATACAAAGCCAATGATCCCAATCAACAGGTTTAATGGTGATCAAATACAAAAGGAAAAACAGCTAAAGTATATCCTCCATCTCCACCAAAATCAATCCTCCCCGGCCACTATGCTCTCTGCTCCAGGCTTGAACCTCTTTGAACAACTTCTTGGTATCAGGATGTTTTGGCCTCTGAATCAGCTTTTAAATGAGAACATCTCACCTATGCATGATCCCCTCCAAATAACGACAATGCGATTCCCAAGCATACTCTCCAAAAGCATCTTCAATTCAGGGTTTCTTCACCTCTGCTTGAACTTTGAGTTCCTACATGGCTAACAAGGTTTCCCTAATTTGATGATCACTTATGATCCTGTGAAATAGTTCTTTTATGATCTTCCTCTCTTTGTCCTTAAGTTGCTACTTCAATTCTTCAACTCGGACTCTGAGCTCATCTTTTTTCTTCTTGTGAAAAGTCATAGTAGCGTTCCACTGGCTGTTGAACTTGGAAATCTCAAGGTAGGCTTGTCTAGCTCCTTCTTCTTCTGCTAAAGAAGGCTATTGGCACTCCTCAGATCTTTGCCAATCTGTTCTCTACTTTTGATTTCTTCCTCCAGATCTTGCTCTCTCCTAGCTAGTAGATCTGTCTTCATATTGGCTACGTGTGCTGATTCATCCTTAACATGACTCAACCGGTAGACTTCCCTCTTTAGCTCCTCATTTTCTTCACGAAGCTCTTCTTTTTTTAGCCCAAAGCTTGTTATATCTTTCCATATCCATAGACGTTGGCTGCTCGATCATCAATGGATACAACGAAGCCTCTATGGAGAAAGGCAAAAGCACCTCTTCAACTCTCTTCTGGATCCTTTCCGAGTAAGGAGCATAGGCTTTGCAGTCATTCTTTCCCAAGAAAGTCTTCCCCTTTCTATGAATATTTCCCCAAGCGCCTACAGCTTTCTTGAGCAACTCCTGATCTTCTGTACCATGAAAGAACAAAGATTCCTCGACCTCTTGATCCTTCAGTGGCCCTTTCAAAGCATGCCCAAACTGTCTAATAGCAAGGGAATGGATATAATTAATACCACATTTCCCTCCCACCAGAGGTATATTTGGAAAGTCCCCACAACTATAGATAATCTCCATACCAAGTAGTCTTTAATCAAACCACACAATGTTCTCAGAAGTAAACCCATTTAGCCTTTTAAACCACTTCAAGAATCTTTTGTGTCAACAAAACCACCGGACCGAGGAACATGATTCATAAACCATTTGCATAAGAGTGGCACACAACAAGCAACAAGCCCTCCCCTCCTCTTCTCATTCTTGAAGTGCACAGAGTGATACAGATCACCAAGTAGAGTTGGCACCATATTTTTCATGATAAAGATACAAACAACGTTCATATCAATAAAGTCAGCCACATTAGGGAATAAGACGATCCCGTAGACGCATAAAGCCAGAACAACATTGGAAACAGTCTAACTTCCAGCTTCAACAAACCTTTGAGCTTCACCCACCAAGAAACTCAGATGGAATCCTTGAAAACCTCCTTTGCTATCCATATTATCTACTAAATCTGACTTGCTCAAATAAAGAGCAGTAGCAACATCACCAAGCTCGGGATTCTCCTTGGAACTGAAGAAAGGTGCCCTATCCTTAATTGGAACTCCCAGAATAAGCGTAAACTCCTCCAGTGTTGGAGCCAACTGATAATCCAGAAAGGTAAATCATCTCAAGGGAGGGTCATATAACTGCAGAAGAGTGTGGGTGGCATCATGTTCATACTTGGTGACGGTGTAAAGAATGCTAAATATCTTCCTATAATTCTTTCTGAAATCCTCCAAGACACTAGAACTTGCCAAGGCAACCAAACTGTGAAGAGAACTCAGAACAAGTGTTGGAAACTTGTAAGCAACATTTTTCTTCCGACCAGTGTCCATCTCCGCAGATCTTCAACAACTAGAATCAAGGATAAGATACAAACCCTTGAAATAAACAAACATGAATGTCAGGATGCAGCTATGATGTTATGCAAATGCAAAGACACAGGATCAATGTTGCCACGTATTCTGAACAATTGATGTGCTGCTGACGAAATTGGTTCAAAATTCCGCTCTGACGAGAATACCAGAATAATCAGAATACCAGAATACCGGGCTTATAAGTCCATACTGATAAGAAAACCAGAAAACCAGGTAGGTTGAAGGTTAAAGTTTCCTGCAAAACCCATCCCCTCTCACATGTGGGTTCTAGTCTTGGACAAGGCATCCTAGCAGGTCCTCAGTCTCATGGGTTCTCAGGTCGAGAAATGATAATACGTTCACCATTTCTGGTTTAGCATTATCACTAGAGGTGGCAATTGGATTCATTGAGGCAAAATCCATCCAATCCATCCATCAAAAAATTCATCCAATCCATCCGCTACATAAAAAGTAAGTTGATGGATTTGATTAAATCCATCCATTTATATGCATAGATTGATTCAATCCATCCAACATATTTTAAGGATCCAATGGATTATTTTTATCTCCGTTAGATTTATTTTTTAAAAAATGATTAAAAATAGATTTTTTTTTTAAAAATAAATTGATTTTTTTCCGAAAAAAAAAACCAATTTTTTTTTCAAAAAAAAAACTTATTTTTTTCCGAAAAAAAATCTATTTTTTTTCGAAAAAATTCCGATTTTTTTTCCCAAAAAAATACCGATTTTTTTCTGAAAAAAATATTAAATTTTTTTTCCGAAAAACAAAACCGATATTCTTACTAAGGTCATTTTTGAACGATGATATATGTACATCATTGATCAATGTATTGCTTCTTTGTGTAGTTTTGGATTCTGCTGCTAGATATGTGTTTGGAATTGTGAGTCAGCCATAGATGGCTTAAAATAATGATTATTTTTACTACACTGCATATTTCCTCTTTTTCATGTTCAAAAACTTTAGATGGATAGGTTTAATGATTCTCTATTATAATTCTTTTAACACTTTAATTCAATAATTTAATAATTTACTCAATCCAACAATTTACCAACCCATTGTCTGAATGAGCGTAGCCAGGATTCCTTCAATTACATGGACCCCTAACAGAGACAGCAGTCCTCCGTACTTAGCTCTGAAAGCATCAGGGTTGGTGATCATCCTTGCCAACCCTCTCAAATTCTCTAATTTTGGAACCTTGAAGGTGTACTTGTGAGTCTTCCTTCTACCGAAATCCATAACGCAATCTTTTTCTCTGACATTTGCAATCATTGTCTTAGTTTAATTTGAAAAAGAGAGACTAGGAGAGAAATTTTTTCTTTGTTTGAAAGTTTTTTAGATGAAATGAATGCATGAATGCAGCACACACAAAACATAGAAAAAACATGGGGTCAAAAGGTTCGGTGTCATGAAGTCAAGGCTCTACCCATCCCCAAAGGTTATACTGGTGATTTTTTGTACCTGTCCTCACAATCATTGACCCCTCTTGGGATAACGACAGCAGGCTAGTTCACCCGAGCGAGCTGCAGTATCTTAGAGTAATCTCAAATGAGGGTAGTATCGCGTGACAACTATTTCCGATAGCTTTCGCACTACAAAATAGTAACAAGGTTTCAGTCTACAAAAATCCTCAGCTTCTCAGATAACCCAATCGAATAATCTGCTTTCAACAACCAAAGTCGTATAGGCATTGAATCCGCAAAGGGCATCTCCACTGATTCGATGGTCGACCGAGACCTCTTATTTGGGAGTCACTCCCTGTAAGATTACCCGTATAATGCCATCACTTATCTTAGGTGTATACTCAATCTTTCCAGATGCGACATCACTCGCAGTCCCATTAGCAGAAAAATAAACACGGATATCAATTAGGAAAAGCGATATATATATATATATATATATATATATATATACATTCCTAAAACTAACATCCTAGACCTCTTAAGAGCTATAATCCTAGTACTATACAGACAATGACTCCCCAGCAGAATCGCCATTTTTCTGTAGAAAATGGGGACGATGCCCCAAGGATCATTCTAAGGACTCCCCAGCAGAGTCGCCATTTTTCTGTAGCGAGCGATTTTTATCGGTGACGCGACCACCTTATCGCTGGTTCTTCTCCTCACCGCAATGAGGAGGGTTGGGTGCTACTTTCTGATTTCTTATTTATCCCGTGAAGCTGGAAGGGAAAGGGAAGCTATCTAAAACTAACCTTGCACGCAGATGTTTAACTGAACAAACGCTTTAAAGAGATTGGGGGGTCCGGGGCCAGGTTATACAATGGGTAGTTGTCAATTACCCATCCTATATGTGGTTATCCACAGGATGTTAGCTTTAGGTTTCGCTTTGTAATTGATAGTGTTTATCTGCTGATGGGTTGGGAAAGTTTCTTGGGAAATATGAGAGAGTGAGTGAGTTTATGTTGATGTTCGGGTGCTCCAGATGTTTTTGGTAAGGTACTAGATCTAAGTTTTGATTGATGTGTGAAGGTACTGGACCTAGGGTTTTTGATTAGTATGCTCGCTAAGATTTCGCAATCTTATGCCTACGTATTCCCGTTTAAAGAAACAGGGAAATCAGGGCAATCGTAGTTCCTCCTATTCTAAGGGAGGAAAATGATGTTTTGGTGTCTTGTTCAAAGCCCAAGATTGAAGCTAAAAGGGTATTTGTGTCTTGTTCAAAGCCTAAGATTGAAGCTAAAAGGTCTGATTGAGAGAGAATTTGTCATCTCTAACGAAGGATTGTTGATTTTTGTGTGCCTTGATCAAAGCACAAGGTTGATGCTAAAAGGTTAATTGACTCGGCTAGGGGATTTCTTTATATAAAGCCTGAGAGGAGGCTAAATATGACCGACTCAACAAGAGAGTATAGCTATAGGCGTCTTGTACGAGGCCCAAGATTGAGGCAGAAAAAAGAGACTGACTCTTTGGGGATATCATTATACAAAGCCTAAGAGGAGGCTAAAAAGGTTTTGATTCCGTCAGGGAGGTTTATATGTGTCTTGTATGAAGCCCAAGATTGAGGCTAAAAGGGAAATTTAACTGACTCAGTTGAGGGTTTTTTATGTGTGTCTTGTACAAAGCCCAAGACGGAAGCGAAAAGGATTTAACTCTGCTGGAGAGTATTATCTGTCTTGCACAAACCCAAGATTGAGGCTGAAATAAGTTTGACTCCGCTTGGGAGATCGTTTCTCGAAGTCTGAAAGTAGGCTGAGAGGAAATGACTTCGTTGGGGAAGATGTGTGTCCCAGGCTAAAGAGAAAGTTTTGGGAGATTTATGTCTTGTACAAAGCCCAAGATTGAGGCTAAAAGGGTTTGACTCAACAAGAGAGTGCTTTTATCTGTCCTGTATAAAGCCCAGGATTGTGGATAAAAAAGGTTGACTCAACAAGAGAGTCCGGAAAGGTGGTTGACTCAACAAGAGAGTCTAAAAAGTGATTGACTCAACAAGAGAGTCTGAAAAGTGATTGACTCAACAAAAGAGTCTGAAAAGGTTATCTCTGTTGGGGTGAATCATTTGTACAAAGCCCAAGAGGAGGCTGACTGTGTTGAGGAAAGATCATTATACAAAGCCTAAGAGGAGGCTAACTTTTGACGGGGATAATTGAGATCCCGAAGCCGGTCCAAGTGGGGAGTCAACTCTTGCTGAGGATTACAGAAGAGTTGAGGTATCAAATACCTTGAGGTTCTAATTTGGGATAAGCTGACCCTGGTTGGGGAACTCTCATGAGAGAGATTGGGTTTTTGCTGGAGATTGATCCAGAGTGATCGAGATTCTTCCTATGTTTGTAGGGAACTTGAGAATGTCTTTGAGACTTAAGGGGATTAGAATGTCCAAGTCTACTGGTGTGGAAGAGTTTTGTCTTTTGTATGATGCCTCTCAGAGGAGGCAAGGGCATTAAGGGATGAGAATCAACCCTAAAGTGGCCTGAGATTTGACACTGGAAAGACGGCTCTAGCAAAGGATGACTAAGTTCTATTGTATACCTTTAAGAGGTCGTCTGGGTCCTTGTATTAAGCCCAAGAGAAGGCATAAGAACTTCTAAGAAGCCGAAAGGTCCTTGTACTAAGCCCAAGAGGAGACGGGGATGCTTTTAGGAAGCATGTGGGTCCCCAAACCAAGAGAAGTTTAAGAAATGCAATTCACAGAGAAGAGATCATTCCAGGAAAGTTCGAGGGTTTGGAAGAAACTCAAGATATGCTATTCACAGATAATAGATCAACTCCGGGGAGTAGAATTTCTTTGACAATTTTGAGGGGTGACAGTCTGAGAAAAGGTTCACCGAGAATACTGCCTTTCTCTTTGTTCCATATTGTTTAACCCCAAAAGAAGGGAATACTGTATCTGGAAATCCTATGGGGGATCTAGTTTTGTTTGTATTTAAGAGTGACCAACAGGGCTTTACCTAGTTCTAGACCTAGTTGCGGGGGAAAACTCTAAATTACTATACTAGTATATATACAGTTGATATATGACAAGTATTTAAAAGAGTATGAAAGAAGACTAACCATGCGCAGCTTCTCACAATACAATTATATATATGACATGTATTTAAAAGAATGAAAGAAGACTAATCATGCGCCGCTTCCCACAATACAATTATATATATTAAAGCAGGTAAATGAAAGCGGATAAAACTTACAGGCGAGCAAGCTTCCATGCTGTTTTGTTAGTTGTTCAAAGAAATTAAAGAAAGTTTTAACAACAATATATATATATTTGAATCTAAATCAAAAGGGATTTGTTTTGAAAATATTGTGGGGCTTATACTCAAGGAGAGGCCCAAGGTTTAATAGTGATCACACCGTTGTTTTTGAAAATCGTATCGGGACTTATACAACGACTGAGGCCCAACAAAGGTTTATTTACAAAAGGGTTGGGTCTTATAACTCAAGGAGAGGCCCAAAGATTATTTAAAGAAAAGAAATGGGACTTATAACACAAGGGTAGGCCCAAGTGATTTGATTTGGAACTGGCGATCGCACCGAGATTTTTCTTTTAACGCAGAGGGACTTATACAATATCTGAGGCCCAAAATAGTTTTGGTTAAAAGGGGATTAGGTCTTACACTCTATTAGAGGCCCAAAGAGTTTGAAAATGAATAAAGATGGGTCTTATAGCTCAAGGAGAAGCCCAGTCGCTTTTGATTTAAACTGGCGATCGCGCCGAGGTTTTTTGAAAACACCGTGGGTCTTATACAATGACTGAGGCCCAAATTATTTTGGTTTTCAAAAGGGGGTTGGGTCTTACACTCTATTAGAGGCCCAAAGTGTTTGAGAAAGATTGATGAGGGTGGAATTAATCAAAACCCTAATTTTGTCTAAAATGGAATTAATTTTGTTTAAAAATTAATAACAATTATTGAAAACATATGAGAAATGAGTTGTGATTTTGGATCAATGTCTCAAAATCATGTTTTCATCCACAAAATGATTGAAAGCCATTCAAGTTTGGAAAATCAAGAAGGAAAAAATATTTTAAATGTTAAAAAACAAATAAAAATTAATTCTTTGCAAAAATATCAAATATATGAAATGAATAATATTTTTGGGAATTTTTTGTAAAATAAAATATTTTAACATTTTTGTGAATTATTAAAAAAAGAATCAACTCAAAATCATTAAAATTCAGAGAGAAATTAATTTTTGAATCAATTAAATAAAATCACAAAATTCACATATTTGAATATTTGAAAAAGGTTGCCAAGAACACCTTGGTTTTGCCCGCGTGCTCTGTTTTGCCCAGATTTGCATTTTCTCATCAATCTCACTGAATACTTAATGAAATCAAAAAATCCACATATCAATCTACTCGTTTTCACCTCACGATCATGTCTATGGTCTTTAATTTCATTTATTTTAAGCATGAAATAAGAAATCAAAGAGAAACCTCAAGAACCCTAAATTCTGCATGAAGGTTCAGAAATTCCATACACGATTCATACAAAGCAATTAATTGAGGGTAAACACTCTATACATGATTATGAACATATGGCAAAATTATTGTGCGAGGAAATATGCATGAATCATGAGATGACCAAGTTGAGGCTTACCTCTTGCAGCTGGTGATCGTGTTTTGGGTTAGAGGTGTTACATCTTGGTTCCAATGATCTGAACAGCTTCCCTAGGTGCCAAGTGATGTGTCTGAATGCTTGGAATGGTTTGAAACAAGCTGGAACTTGAGATGGTACCTCAACTGTAAATCTGTCAAAGGTTTGTGCAGATGGCTAGTGATTTTGTGAAATTGGTGTTCCAGATGTTATGTAAGAGTTTGGATCACTTCTATATATTATATGTGAGGTGTGTGAACCATTGGTTTGGTTGGAATTGCTCTCAAACTCAAAACCCGATAGTGACTTGCTTTAGAAGGAAAAATTGGAGTGAAAGAGGTGATTTTGAGGAAAGCATCAGTATGGGTGCTTTGGTGTACTCAAACAGATTACAATTGAGCTCTATTTATAGTAGATCAAGTTTGTTTTGCAAAGAATAGGGAATGGCAACTGGTACAGGTCTGTGACCAATTGTGATCAAATGGAATCTCAAGTCTCCTCTAGCCATTGACTTGAGGTTAGAGCACATGCCTATGGTTCTTTGATTCAAGGATAAGGCTTGTCTGAAGCGTTCATATTTGCTCTGATACATGCCACCTCTAAGCATCCATTAAATGTTCCAAAACAAAATTGTAGTCTTGGCCTCCTTTAGGCTTTTTAGGTTTGGCATGCTACTTGTGGAATCTTGGACTTGGGAGGCTGATGAATCAATGCTTGTCCCTTGGTTATTCCCCCTTGAGGTGTGGAGATGCATAAGCATGCTTGGAATTATACAATTTGAGCAATTCGAGCCCTAATGCACTAATCTGCCTTGCCAAGACAGTTTGCAGCAAGGCATGTTGCAGCTGTCATAACTCCTAGCTCAGGTGGAGTTTGATAGAGTTCTTGGACATTTTGGAAAGCCCTCATGTGACACAACACATGTGTGATCATAGTTTATCTTGAAACTTTTTGGATCCAAGTGAAAAATTCCCCTACATTTTGAAAAAAAGCAAGACAGATTCTGACTTAGTGAAAATTTCACTAAGTGTTGGAAAAAGTGACATTTCATGTTTTCAGCCATTTTGATCACTCCATAACTAAAAATCCATGAAGAATTGGGATGAGGTGTAGTTGACACTTTTAAAGTATGCCACGAGAGCTGCAAATCCATCTTTTGACCATCCAAAATGGTTGCTTGGATCTCAAGTTATGATCCTTGGAAGTTGGTACCCTAGCCACTTTGTTCCATAACTTAGAAAAATTCTAAGTTTTTTATGGTTACCCCTTTTACAAGTTATCCCACTTTCTTTGATTTTTCTTGATGAATGATGATTCCAATCACACATTAACATCATTTTAGGGTCAATGAACCATAATTGTGAAAAATCTCAAAAAGTCAAACTTGATTTTGGGCACAGTTGACTTTTTATTAGATGAAATCGGAACTGTGTGATCCTTGGTGAAATCAAGTCCTTGACCTAAATCAAACCTAATGGATATGTTCCATAGGTGTTGTAGGGTGTATTGAATCATGTCCCAAGGTTTGGGAGCATGTCTTGGTCAAAAGTCAAAGGTACAGTTGACTTTTCCCTCGAAACCCTAATTGTGGTCCTGATGAAAATGAAACTTGTGGATCAAGCTTCTTGGATCAATACATTGTTGAAAATGGATCAATTTGGTTTATTAGAGACCTTTAAATCATGTCTTGAGGTCATGGCTCATGTTTTGTCCCAAAAGTCAACTTAGGGGTGAATTAGGTCAAGAAACCCTAATTCTTGATTTTTGGTGAATGCATCCCATGAGACTAAATTGACTTGATGATTGGGTCCATGAGGTCCCTTGGAGTATCTTGAGTTATATTTTGAAGCATTGGCTCATGCCTAGATGAATATTTTCATCCGGAGGCCTCTGTCGACCAAAACCCTAATTTGGTGACACTGGCGATCTTGAGGCTTAATCCACTTGGAGTGCTGCAACCTTGTGCCTAATTCTTGATGTGGGAGTCCTCTTGATCCTATATGGGTGTTTAAGAGGCTAGACAAGTTGAAGATCATGTCATTTCTTGATTGATCCTTTGTCTAAGGCTTTAAGAGGGCTTAAAACCCTAATGCTTGATTGCAGGGAATGCTCAACAATTTTTGAGGAGATTGATGAGGCATAAAGATACATCCATATTGTGATGATAATTTGCACAATGATGGGAAATCTTAGTGGTCAAAATTTGGGGTATGACAGAAAAGACAAGTATGTGTTTGAAGAGAGAGAGAGAGAGTTTGAAAATGAAACTATGCGAGAAATGAGAGGGAGAATGAGAGTGAAGCTGATTTAATGATTCAAGGTGTCAACTTAGGATTGATTGTAGAGTGTGAAAACTTAACACTTGGTGTGACGTAATAGGATTAGGGGATGAATAAATGGTAACATTTGTCGATTATATAAACACTCTTATGGCAGTGTAAATTAGTAAGAGCATCCAATTCTTTTTTGATGGGTAGATAGAAGATTGAATGTGGTGGAATGATGATGTGGTGTTATATTGAATATGGTACAATTTTATGTTTATATTATTTAAAATTGGATGAAATATAATAGAATTGAGTAATATCTATTTTATTTTAGTTTTTTTTTAATATTTTGATTTAATTAATAGTAATATTATTAATTTGTTGTTTGGTAAAATTAAAATATTTGAAGTTAAATTGGATTAATTAATAAAGAGTAACGTGTATAATTATTGATATGTAAAGTTTTTTCTTTTGAAATTTTGGTCTCATATTTAAATTCTATCGTTTACATGAAGGGGTTTCCGTTTAAAGATAGAGAAAAATTATGTATTAACTTGATTTAACACAGGAATTGTTTGCACATAACGAGGTTGGAATCTGAACCCTTAAAAAGAGGACACTCTCAGGACTCAAACACATTAAAACATGAAAATTCTTCTTCAAGATCAATTTTTCCTCATTCCTTCTCCCTCATTGATTGAACTTTTTTTAGCCTCTATAGCCATAAACTTCAAATTTCAAACTTTAACTATAAACTAAGATTCAAGTATAAAACCTCGTTAGAAAACTTGACTCATCATCATGATAATATTAGCTTTTCATTTTACTTCTCCCTTTTCCCATTTGTATTAAAACATTAAACCCCAAATTTCCAAAAAAAAAAACACCAAAATTTGAATTTGCATGTGTATTTTTTTCCCTTTAAATTGACTATGATGTTCAAAAGAATTGGATACCTCGAAGGGTTCAAGCATCAGGGTTGTTTCAGCAACTCCACGAAGAAGGCTTGAAAAGTTTGACACTAGATTCATCACGCTCATCAACTTGAATAGGTGAGTTTCCTTTATAAATTTTGATTTTATTAGTTAAATTATGACTAAATACTATTTTTCATCCCTTATCTTTGACTCGGGGTCCAGTTTAGTCCCTTAACTTCTAAAAAGACCCGGTTCTTCAACTTTTCAAAACGTATCACGTTAGTCCTTTCCATCCAAAGGTCAGTATCAATGTCAATTTTTGTCGACGTGGCAAATAAAGTTTAACTTTAAACTTTTTTTATCCATTTAGCGACGAAAAAATTGGTCACTAAAAGAGGTTTTCTAGATTTTCAAGAACACTGAATCTTCGAATGGGAACTTTGATCTGGAGACAATAGGAAACCTTTCTCTGGTTTGTTCAAAGACAATATTGTGCTTTTAGATCTGGATCTACAAGTAAGACTATGAATTTGGATTTTTTTTAGATTTTGATATGAGTCTGTGTTTCTTAGTATAGCCTATTTTTCAGAACCAAAGTCATAAATGACATATGTTTGATAAAGTCAGCACTGTGGTTTCTGGTATTAGTTAAAATTAAAGCAAAATTCAATAATATCATGGGAATTGAGATTTTCAGGGTATCGCTCATAGTGATATCAATAAAAACAGAGTTTGGTTATTGATTTTATAAAGCTAGAAAAGATGAACACCACATTGATTGATTATATCATATGTGCCCAACACTGGTATGACAACTGTTTTAGAGTGTGTGTTAATAAATCACAGGTGTCTAGGTTGTTAGTTGTGCTCTTTTTTGGAAGAGTCATTTATCCATGTCGGTAAGTGAATGTTAAGTCAAGTCTTTAGATTTCATTTTCCCCCTCATGTATGTTCTTACTATTTTAAGAGAAACCTTGTGTGTGAATTTCAATGATGGTAAAAAAATCTAATATATATGGAATTTTTAACAATAATGAACAACAAAAATTCATTGTGAGAAACAAATTGGAATTGAACTTGTGGTATTTTGGATCAAACTCTAGTCTCGACAGGGATAACTTCAAGTTTCGATAGAGTTGTGCATGCTATAGTCGAAGTCTCTTCAAGCATGTAGTTGTATAAGTTAGCTTGTTGCTTAAGTTAGCTTGTAGTGTATAAATAGGTTATTCTCTCAGGTTGTTAAGTGAAGGTTAAACGTTGTTTGTTGTTATTCACTTGTAACATTTTTCTCAAATTGGAAAAGTGAATAGAAAAAACGGGTTTAATCAATTCTTGTTCTTTTCTTCCCTTATCTTTCTCTTTCGTAAAACTAAAAGGGTTTTTTGTATTTGTTCAAGAAACTTAGTCTTTCTCATAGTTCTTATTCGTTCCTGGTGCAACATTTGTCACAACAAACTGGTGCGCTGAGCATGGATCAAGATGTTGTAAACAAAGTATGAGATTGAGAAATTCACTAGTGTGAATGATTTCAGTTTGTGGCGCTTAAAGATGTAACCCCTATTGGTTCAACAGGGTTTGCTAGTGAAATTCTGGTATCAGATATGTGATGTTAAGTGAGATGTCACAACATCAATATCTGTTGTATGAACAAGACAATAAAAAAATAGCACAGAAGAACAATAAATAAACTCAGAGAATTGTTCACCCAGTTCGGTCTAACTACCTACATCTAGGGGCTACCAAGCCAGGGAGGAAATTCACTATTAGTAGTATTAATTCATAGACTCTACAGCCAATACATCAGTTGACAATCTACTCACTTAATCACTACCCAATGTCACTTCTAACTAAGACACTCTTAGATATGAGACACCTCTCACTCCCCCTCAATCACAACAGTGATAACAATGGAATGATTACAAAGTATAGAAGAACACTCTTCAAAGACACACCTTGATCTTGCTTAAAAGCTTCAATCAAGAACAATACACTCGTGCTTCAAAGCTTTGAGTGGACAAACTACAACTCAAATAAACAGTCCAATTCAAACATCAAAGAGATGAGTGAATGGCTCACAAATAACAAAACACAAAGAAACTTAAACCCTAACATAAGTAACGCAGTTCTTAGAATCACACATCTATCTCACACAATTAGGGTTGATACGCCTTTAAATAGAACAAGCTTCATGGGCTTGGGCAGAATAAAATCTCAGATTGGAATTAACAATAAAGCAGATTTATTCTCCAAATCTCTTTCCCTTAAATTAGTAACAAACTGATTCTTCAAAATAGTAGAAAAAGATTGCTTCACACAAATAAATTACTCCATGATTTTCGCAACAAATAGAACACAAATCACTCTGAAGATTGCTAAAATAGCGCAACACACAAAACAACACATTCTGAACAGATTGTATAATGTTCTGTCATCAGATGTTAGAGCATCTGTCTTGACATCACAAACAGAAACCAACTGCAGCACATGCAGAATGATAGAAGTACATGTTAAGATATCAGACATGACATCTTGAACAAACACATTGTTTTACCAAAATTGCTGCCAATAACAGAACTAACAATCTCCCCCCTTGGCTAATTTTGGCTAAAACAATATCGGCACACATCAGAGATACCTGTAGCAGAAACATACATAACACATAACACTAACATTCAGCAGCTGCACACCAATCAAAACTCAAACTCCCCCTCAAGCCAAGAAACTAGCAACAACTAGAAAATCCAACTACTTCAACCAAAAACCAACATCACAGAACATCCACTACAACACTACAACAATAACAAAGCCAAAAATCACTACTCACTTCTCCCCCTTTTTAGCCACAATTGGACAAAGAGTTTTGAAGGAAGTCAAGTCAATACCAAGAACTCCCCCTAACTACCCACAGTTAGTCATACTAGCTACCAGTCAGTCAAGTTAGCTCTCCCTTGTTAGCCACAGTATGCAACACAAGACAAGACAAGTCATGGAACATCTAAACAAGATAATCATATAAGAGCATAGGAAACAATATCCAAGATGTTCAGATTACATAACAAGCACCCAAGGTGCAAAACAAAAACTAATAACAGAAAGAAAAACCAAAAAAACCATCAAAGAACACCAGCAACACCATCAACAGAACACAACAGAGTCTCAGAACCAAGTCATTTATGATTATCAGTCTCCTCGCTGGAGGCACCCGCTTCCTCTTCCCCCTCATCTTCAACCTGTTCCAAACTTTTGATCAAGGCCTCCAATTTCATCTTCCTAGCCTCCAATTTCAGCTTCCTAGCAGTATTTATGCTGATCATTGTTTCCAGCTCCTTGCAAGTAGCCTTCAACTTACTAATTAACTCATCTTTGGTGGTGTTCTTGTTGTCAACAGTTGCAGATGTTGAGACAATATCAGGAACATGTTGTCCAACAAAGAGTTTGGAGTGAAGAGACAATACAGACTCCCTTTTGCAAGAAATATTTGTAACAGTCAAGATCCCAGGATGTTGATTCAAAATAATTCCACAGATTAAGGAAGGAAAAGCAATTGGCAATTTCACAGCCATTGTTCCAGCATGTTTGACTGTTTGATAAAAAATATACGAACCATAATCAAAATCCTTCTTGGTTCCAACTACAAAGATGAACTTTTCGAACCCAACAGAGATTGTAGTCTTATGGTTGGTAGGAACCCAATTGGCAGCTCCAATTCTGTGCAGTATAGCATAGTTAACACTCAGAAGTCCAACAGCCAATTTTCCCTTCAAAGGCCATGTAGTCACTTGATTTGCAGTAATCTCCTTGCAAATCTGATTGTCAGTGACCTCCAACTCACTCTCAGCTTGATCACTCATTCCCAAGTATCTGTTAATAACAGTAGGAGAAAACTCAATACACCTACCCCTAACATAAACCTTTCTAAAATCCATACTTCTGCTATCAGTAATGTCTTCAGGGATGTTCACAATGAACTCCTTGACAAGCATATCATAACATTTTGAAAAACTAGCCACAATCTTCATTAACCCAGCATAATTGATCAATTCCATAACCTTCTTCATCTCAAGAGCATCTCTACCTAGTTCTCTTTCCATGGTAACCCTTCTCTGATAAACATACTTCCATTTTTGCACACTAACAACAAAATGAAAAGAAACATTGTCTAGAGGAGCATCAGGAACTTTATCAGCAGTTCTACTCACAACAGGCTTTTTCACATGAGTGATGTCCTGGACATCATCCTCAATATCATAGTCTGAGTCAGACTCAATCCTGATCTTCCTCTTTTTAGAAGAGACAAATACTTTGCTCCAAGACTTTGTAGGTCCTACAATAGGAGTCTTCATCTTACGGATATTAGTTCTCACCTTTGAAGGTGAATCTACAGCTTTCCCTTTTCTTGATTTTAGCCTTTTAGCAATGCCAGGGTGTACACTTGCAATCAGATTATTATCAGATGGAACATCAACCAGATTCACAATATCTTCATCATTAACAATCTGCTTTCCTTTAAGACCTGAAGCATCAGACTTATTAGGGGAACTTCTCTCAGCAGAAGATGTCCCAACATCAGGTTCACCATCATTTTCTGCATCCTCAAGAACTGAGGTAGCCAGCTTTTGAAGTTTATCTTCTGAATCATCTTTATCATTACCAGATGACCCAGTTTGATGACTACCTTCTTGATTAGCCTCAGAAGTATAAGAAGCAGAAATTTGAGCAAGGGGCTTAGATATCCCAGCAACAACAAACCCTTCATTCAGAATCCTAGAGATAATCCTGTCTGTACTTCTATCAACAGAGAATACTTCTTCCTTTCTTTGATCCTCTTGAGACAGAGGAATAGAGATTCCAGGAACCCTATTGTCTCCATACAAGAGACTAGTAACTATGCTATGAACATAGATATCATCATGCTTTTTATTTTCAGAGGCATCAGAAGAGTTACCTGCAGGGGTCCGCTTAGAGCTTCTTGCATGCAGCTTATTGGGTCTAGTCTTCTTAGCTTCAGGAGGGGAAATCATAGAAAGAGGTGCAACATCAAGAACCGCATCAGTCTGAACATCATCATAAGAAACCCTAGGATTCGTGGGAGTTTGCTTGGAAGAAGATGGGGAGCGTTGTTGAGACATTGTAGTAATCTTGCACAGGGTGGGGTTAGGAGCAGAAGGGTTTCTTTCTCTAAGAAGGAAGATGAACAAGCAGAGCAAATAAGATGTAAGAGTTATGTTGCGTGTGGGAGCAATGTGTTGAAATGATTGCTTAAGATAGGTGGGCTGCTTTTGGAAACATAAAAGGAAATTAATGATATTTCCACAAAACAGTAAATGACTTTTAAAAATCAAAAAGATTTTCCCACGCGCTTTTAATTGCTATAAGTCTTCACAAATATGGAATTCCAATTTTCTTCTTAAGAATTCAAACTTACTTGCATCCACAGTCTTAGCCAATTTTCTTTCAGTGGCAACAGGTTTCAAGATTATCACATTACCTTCCACAAGACTTCTGATCAATATGCTCAGGATGTCATAGTGTAATGTCATGACATTTTGATTGACATTGTACTTAGTCAGCTTACTTTGAGATAAGAGTTTATAAACATCCATCTCATAAACAAGGCACATCTTAAGTTCTGATTGCTTTTACTGAATCCAATGTTTGGTCATTTCAACAACACTTTTGGATTCCACCAGGTTCAAGTGAGTTGGATCCCTCCCTTTTGAAGTAGTGAGATGTTGAAACTTCTGGTGTAACATCTTACTCTTAGTTTGCTTCCCACAAACTCTTCCTTCATCCAGCTTTAGCTTAGGTATTCCTCTGACATTTTCCAAGGAGGTGACCCTATTTATTTCTTGTTGAAGACACTGTTTACCTTTATCCCATAAGTATCAATTGTCTAGAGATCTGACACCCTTCATGGTTACTTCACCCTTTTCATTGGTAACCAAACATTCAGATTTTGTGAAGTTGACCTTGAACCCTTCATCACACAGTTGACTGATGTTGATTAAATTGGCAGTCAATCCTTTAACCAGCAGCACATTATCAAGGTTAGGCACTTCTGAACAATTCATCTTTCCAACACCTTTGATTTCTCCCTTGGCTCAATCACCAAAGGTCACATAACTTGTGGAGTAAGATTTGATATCCACCAAAAAGTTCTTGACACCTGTCATATGTCTAGAACATCCACTATCAAAATACCAATCTCCTATGGTAGAATCTTCTGGAGACATGTGAGCTATCAAGCAGTTTGCAGCAACCTTGGGAACCCATTGCTTTCCATTTGTAGGAATGCTTCGATTTGATCTAGGTTGAGGATCAGGCTCAGGAAATCCATGCAGTCTGAAGCAGAAAGGTTTTATGTGACCAAACCTTCCACAATAATGACATCTCCATCTTTGAAATCCTTCTCTAAAATGGTTGGGGTGTCTTCTCCCTTGAGGGTGTCTTCTCCCATGATGTTGAGGCTGTCTTCTGCCATGATGATGAGGTTGTCTTCTCCCATGATGTTGAGGCACAAAGTGATTAGGTCCAGAAACATGAACTTTCCCATGATGTTGAGACGTCTGATGGGACATGTTATGTTTAAGTCTAAATGAACTAGCACCTGTAATGGATTTCTTCTTATTATCATCAAATCCCAGCCCTGTCATATCTCCTTCCATCTTTCCAGCTTGAAGGATTTCATCCAAAGTGTCAGTTCCACTGTTCAGCATCCTAACAGATTTGGACATTTGATCAAGTTTGGAGTTCAACAGAGTGACTTCATTCTCCAGTTCAGCCTTGTCAGCCTTTAGTTGAATTATAATTTTCTTCTGCTTCTCCCCTTCTTGACAAACTTCTTCACTTCTAATGCACAACTCTCTATATGATGCAGCTAGCTCCTCATAGGTAAACTCTCCATCACTTGAATCATCATCAAACTCACATATTCCAGTCATTGCTCTGACATGCTTGGCAGATTTAACTTCACTTTCAGTGTCCTCATCAGACCAAGTGATAGATAAACCCTTTTTCTGTTTAAGGTATGTAGGGCATTCAGCTCTGATGTGACCATAACCTTCACAGCCATGGCATTGGATTCCTTTGTCATTATCAGGCTTCTCCTCTGCTTTGGTTTTCTTCATCTGATCACCTGACCTGTTGATGTCAGATGTGATGTTCTTGACATAAGGTTTATAGCTCCTGTCCATTCTTTTCCACACCTTATTAAATTGCCTTCCCAGAATCACGATTGCATTAGATAGCTCTTCTTGGGTTTCAACATCACACTCTTTCTTTTCATCTTTAGTACTAGACACCAATGATATGCTTTTGGCCTTCTTTTCTGATCTGTCATTCAACCCTAACTCAAATGTCTGAAGGGAACCAATCAATTCATCTACCCTCATCTGGCTGATGTCTTGAGCTTTCTCTATAGCAGTCACCTTCATATCAAATCTCTTGGGGAGAGACCTGAGAATTTTTCTCACTAGCTTCTCATCAGACATCCTCTCTCCTAGGGCACTCGAAGCATTTGATAGTTCAAGTATATTCATGTGAAAGTGATGAATGGTCTCTTCATCTTTCATCCTCAAACTTTCAAACTTTGTTGTTAGCAACTGAAGTCTTGACATCTTGACCTTGGAAGTTCCTTCATGAGTTGTTTTCAGGATATCCCAAGCCTCCTTAGCCACTTCACATGTGTTGACCAGCCTGAAAATGTTCTTGTCAATACCATTAAATAAGGCATTCAAGGCCTTAGAACTCCTAAGAGCGAGTTCATCTTCTTCCTTGGTCCACTCCTCTCCAGGTTTCAGCTTTGACACACCATCTTTTCCCACAATGACAGGATGTTTCCATTCTTTCAGAACAGCCTTCCAAGCCCTGCTGTCTAAAGATATCAAGAAGGCAACCATGCGAGGTTTCCAATAGTCATAATTTGATCCATCTAGAATAGGGGGTCTGTTCACAAATTCACCACTCTCCTTGTCCATAGCACTAGAAAGTAACAGCCCTAGATCTCACCCAAATACAGAGCAGGATGACCTGCTCTGATACCAATTGAAATTCTGGTATCAGATATGTGATGTTAAGTGAGATGTCACAACATCAATATCTGTTGTATGAACAAGACAATAAAAAAATAGCACAGAAGAACAATAAATAAACTCAGAGAATTGTTCACCCAGTTCGGTCTAATTACCTACATCTGGGGGCTACCAAGCCAGGGAGGAAATTCACTATTAGTAGTATTAATTCATAGACTCTACAGCTAACACATCAGTTGACAATTTACTCACTTAATCACTACCCAATGACACTTCTATCTAAGACACTCTTAGATATGAGACACCTCTCACTCCCCCTCAATCACAGCAGTGATAACAATTGAATAATTACAAAGTATAGAAGAACACTCTTCAAAGACACACCTTGATCTTGCTTAAAAGCTTTAATCAAGAACAATACACTCGTGCTTAAAAGCTTTGAGTGGACAAACTACAACTCAAATAAACAGTCCAATTCAAACATCAAAGAGATGAGTGAATGACTCACAAATAACAAAACACAAAGAGACTTAAACCCTAACATAAGTAACGCAGTTCTTAGAATCACACATCTGTCTCACGCAATTAGGGTTGATACGCCTTTAAATAGAACAATCTTCATGGGCTTGGGCAGAATAAAATCTCAGATTGGAATTAACAATAAAGCAGATTTATTCTCCAAATCTCTTTCCCTTAAATTAGTAACAAACTGATTCTTCAAAATAGTAGAAAAAGATTTCTTCACACAAATAAATTACTCCATGATTTTCGCAACAAACAGAACACAAATCACACTGAAGATTGCTAAAATAGCACAACACACAAAACAACACATTCTGAACAGACTGTATAATGTTCTGTCATCAGATGTTAGAACATCTGTCTTAACAGCACAAACAGAAACCAACTGCAGCACATGCAGAATGATAGAAGCACATGTTAAGACATCAGACATGACATCTTGAACAAACACATTGTTTTACCAAAATTCCTGCCAATAACAGAACTAACAGCTAGTAGCGTTGAAAGGATCAGAGTAGATGGATGGTTCCATAATAGATAAAGAGAAGACGACAATGATCGAGATGTCCCAATGTGCCCTTATTTTGAGCTTTGGTGATAAGGTTCTCCGGCAGGTCTTGAAGGAAAAGACCGCAACAGGTGTGTGGAACAAACTCGAAGGGTTGTATATGAATAAATCCTTTGGCAAATTGTCTATACTTGAAGCAGACTTTGTATTCATTCAAGATGATTAAAGATAGAGTCTTGACGAAGCAGTTGGATGGATACGCTCAACAAGCTGATTCTCGATCTAGTGAATATCGAGGTTAGTATCGATGATGAAGATCAAGCGTTATTATTGTTGTGTTCTTTATCTAAGTCTCATGCTCAATTTTAAGAAAATTTCTTGTATCTAAGAGATTCCCTGACCTTTGAAGAAGTTCAATCAACCTTGTACTCTAGGAATTTGAACAAACAAAATGAGCATAAGTCATCGTCTGTTGGTGAAGGTTTGTCCGTTAAAGGGAAAATTCTTGAAGAAAGATTACACGTTTGAGAAAAAAGGGTAAAGGTCAGCATAAATCTTATGGTGGTGATGCATATGGAATTAGGTGTTACCACTGTAAGAAGGAGGGTCATGCAAGAAAGGTGCGCCCTGAACGCCTGAAAGATCATGGTTGTAAGGATAATGGGAATGCAACCATTGTTGAAGATGATTTTGAATCATCTGATAACCTGGTAGTTTCGAGCACCAATTCTTGCAAGGAATGGATCATGGATTCAGGTTGCACTTTGCATATGACTCCAAACAAATACGTGTTTGCGGAATTATGTGATTAAGATGGTGGATCAGTGTTGTTGGGAAACAACAAAAGCCTGTAAGATTGTAGAAATTAGATCTGTGAGATTCAAGCTCCATGATGAGTCAATAAATTTGTTGACTGGTGTCAGGTATGTACATGATCTGAAGAGAAATTTGACTTCTCTTGGTGAATTCTGTAAGAATGGATATGTTTTCAAATGAAAGCAAGGCATCCTAAGAGTCACGAATGGGTCGAAGGAAGTCTTGAGAGTGTCATACCCCAAATTTTGACCACAAGATTTCCCATCATTGTGCAAATCATCACCACAATATGGATGTACTATTATACCGCATAAATCTTCTCAAAGACTGTTGGGCATTCACTACAACCAAGAATTAGGGTTTTGAGCCCTCTTAGAGCACTTAGACAAAGGATAAATCAATAATTGACATGATCTTCAACTTGTCTAGCCTCTCAAACACCCATAAAGGATCAAGAGGTCTCCCACATCAAGAATCAAGCACAAGGTTGCAACATTCCAAGGGGATCAAGCCTTAAGATCGCCAATGTCGACAAATTAGGGGTTTGGTCGACCAAGGCCTCCAGATGAAAATTTCCATCTGGGCATGAGCCAATACCTCAAAACACGAGTTAAGAAGCTCAAAGGGACCTCATGGACCCAATAATCAAGTCAAATTAACCTCAGGGGACGCATTCATCAAAAATTAGGAATTAGGGTTTCTTGACCTAATTCACCCCTAAGTTGAATTTTGGAGCAAGACATGAGCCAAGACCTCAAGAAGAGTTTTGAAGACCTACAATACATCACATGGGTCCATTCACATGGTTGGATTGATTCAAAGAACTTGGTTCACAAGCAATGCAAGGATTCAAATTCATCTGGGGAATTAGGGTTTCCTGATGAAAAGTTAACTGTATCTTTGACTCTTGACCAAGACATGTTCCTAAACCTTGGGACATGATTCAAGACACTCTATAACACCTATGGAATCCATACATTATATTTGAATTAGGTCAAGGACTTGATTTCATAGAGGATAACACAGTTTGGAATTCATCTGATAAAAGTCAACTGTGCCAAAAACCAAGTTTGACTTTTTGAATTTCTTGACAAACAAGGCTTCCCTAAGTAAAAAACAATGATAATTCATGGTTTGGATCATCATCCATCAAGAAAAATCAAGAAAAGTGAGGTTACTTGAAAAAGGGGCAACCTTGAAAAACTTAAAATTTTCTAAGTTATGGAAGAAAAGTGATTTGGTACCAACTTGGCAAGGTCATAACTCCTAAACCACAAGGCCTTTTTCTTCCATCCAAAGCTCAAATGAAAGCTCTCATTACGTACTTCAAAATTGTAAACTACATTAGATTCCAAATCCTCATGGATTTTGAGTTATGGATTGAGCAAAATCACAAAAACATGAAAATGATCACTTTTTCCAACACAGTGAAAATTTTGGACAGAATCTGTCTTGGTTTTTCACCAACTTTAGGGCCATTTTTCATCATGATCCAATTTGATTCAAGACCAGTGTTGGACATAAAAGTTAAAGCATGTTATTAGGGCTTTCCAAAAAGTACAAGAACTCATCTTAACTCCACTTGAGTAGAGAGTTACAAGCCTTGAAACATGGCCAAAAAACCTGATTTTTCAAGACAGCATGGAAACCAAACTTGTTCCACACGATTTTTCCCTTCAAATATTGTCACTTTGTCAACTTTTCCATCTTCCAAAAACACAAAGAATATGATGGCTCACTTGGCTCATGATCAAAGAGGAAAGAAATCCAACTTGGCATGTGAAAATCATCATGATATGAAACTTGGAATTCAAATTTGGCAAGGTAACATCAATGCAATGCATTAAGGTGTCATGAACCAGTTCACTACACTCCATGCTAGTCAAGATTTCAGTCCAAACTCTAAGCATTCAAACCTGCAAAGTTAAATAGAGTCAAGATAAGAAGAGTTAACTTGGCACTTTTGAATTATCCAAGTCAATGGCTACAAGCTACTGCCATGATCAGCCTCCAAACACTATTGCTTCCAAAAAAAACTTACTCTACTATAAATAGAGGTCATGTGTGACTGATCAAACCACCCCAAAGGCTCTGAATTCATGTTTTCCTTCCAATCACTCTCAAAAAACCAGATTTTGCTTCTCATTCAAGTCATTATTGAATTTTCAATTTGAGAGTAATTCTATCAAAACCAATCATGCCAACACCTCACATATATCATATATGAGTGATCCATAACCTTAAAACTCATCTGGAACATCAGAATCACAAAGTCACCTCCCATTTGCTCAAGCTTTTTGGCCTGTTTCCAGTTGAGGTACCTCAATAAGTTCCAAGCTGATTCAATCCATTCCAAGCTTTCAAACACATTACTTGAGGTCCATTGAAGTTGTCCAGATCATTACACAACATCTGTAACACCTCCAACATAGAATTCGAAGTCTTCTTGCAAGAGGTAAGCCTGACACTCTCAAACTCTATAATACATGCATCATAAATGTGTTTTCAAGTTACAAACATGTTTCTGCACTTATGTAGAGTGATTACCCTCAATGAATTGCTATGCATGAATCAGGTGTAGGATTTCATAGTGCTATTGCAGAAATTAGGGTTCTTGAGCTCATCACTTGATTTCTCACTCCCCACTTAATATAAATGCAATTAATTTATATGACTGTAATCCTTGTTCAAAAACGATAAAGTTTCATGTTTACAAAAGTCATTTCCATTGAGTAATCAGAGAGATATGAGTGGTTTTGCAAATCTAGGGAAGAAGAACACGCGCGAGCAAGAACATGTGTTCTTGGCGCCATTTTTTAAATATTTGAGTTTTTGAATTTTTATGTTTTATTAATTGATTTCAAAAATTAATTTCTCTCTCATTTTTTATCATTTTTGATTGGTTATTTTTGTAAAAAGTCACAAAAATGTTAAATTATTTTATTCTACAAAAAAATCACATTTATATTATTTATTTAATATAGTTTGATTTTTTGAATTTAATTTAATTTTATTTATTTTTAAACATTTTTAAATGAAATTCTCACCTTGATTTTTCAAAACTAATTGTATTTCAAGCTTTCATGTGATTTAACATGATTTTTCAAAATATATTTTAAAGTTGACAACTTGTTTTTTAATATATTTGATATTTTGTATCATTTTATATTTAATTTCCTTAAAAAAAACTATTTTTTAAATTAAAATTAGGGTTTCTCTTAATTTTAATTTATCAAACATTTTTCAAAACACTTTAGGGCCTCTTGATAGAGTGTAAGTCCCATCCCTTTGTAAATAAACCATTTTGGGCCTCAACCATTGTATAAGTCCCAATACGATTTTAAAAATCTCGGCGCGATCGTCGTTTTCAAAATAATTTTCAACTGGGCCTCCCTTTGGTTGTAAGTCCCATTTTTCTCTTTTTCAAACACTTTTGGGCCTCTAATAGAGTGTAGGACTCACCCCCTTTGTAAATATACCATTTTGGGCCTCAGTCATTGTATAAGTCCCGATACGGTTTTAAAAAATAAACGGTGCGATCGCTGTTTTTCATTTGGGCCTCTCCTTGAGCTATAAGTCCCATATCTTGTATAAAAATAAACTTTTGGGCCTCTAATAGAGTGTAAGACTCATCCTCTTTGTAAATACAACAATTTGGGCCTCAGTCATTGTATAAGTCCCTATGTGGTTTTCAAAACTACGACGCGATCGCCGTCTTTTCAAAAGAGATCATCTGGGCCTCTCCTTGAGTATAAGCCCCAAAATTTCTTTTAAAACAACTTTCTTTTTGATTCAAATTCAAATTCAAAGTTTTTTATCAAAACTTTCTTCAATTTCTTGAAAACCTAACCATGCAGCTGTAGTTACTATGCTTGGGCTTGCACAACTGTAAGTTCCACTATCTTTTCAATACATACTTGTTTATATATATATATATATATATATATATATATATATATATATAATTTCTTGAAAACCTAACCATGCAGCTGTAGTTACTATGCTTGGGCTTGCACAACTGTAAGTTCCACTATCTTTTCAATACATATATATATATATATATATATATATATATATATATATATATATATGCTTGTACATACTTGCTTAGAGTTTTTCCCAGCAGTTAGGTCTAGGTTTAGATCAAACTAGAGGTTACTCTTTTAACACAGTCAAAATTAGTTCCCCATAGGAAATTCCAGATACACTCTTGCCTCCTCTTGGCCTTATACAATATGGAACAGAGAAATGCATTATTCCCGGTGAAACTTTTCTCAAGACTGTCCAAATTTTGAAATATATGTGTACAAGAAATTCAATTCCCCAAAGAAGACTAATTCCCGGTGAAACCTCTTTTGAATTTCTTCAAACCATAGAACTGTTCAGCAAAGAAAGGATTAATTCCCGATGAAACCTTTTTTTGAAATTTTCTTTTGTTTAGACCCACAGGCTTCCTAAAAGCATCCATAGCCTTCTCTTGGACTTAGTACAAGGACCCCCAGGCTTCTTAGAAGTTCCTCAGCCTCCTCTTGGGCTTAGTACAAGGACCCAAAGGCCTCCTACAGGTATAGGACAGAGCTTAGTCATCTCTAATAGTTCAATCCTCCAGAGAGTCAGAATTCCAGAACACTAACCATTCTAGGGTTGATTCTCATCCCTTAAAACCTCAGCCTCCTCTTGGGCTTCATACAAGTAGACTTGGACAATCTCAGCCTCCTCTTGGGCTTCATACAAGTAGACTTGGACAGTCTTAGCCTCCTCTTGGGCTTCATACAAGTAGACTTTGACAGTCTCAGCCTCCTCTTGGGCATCATACAAAGATCGTTCTCCCACTAAGAGTCAACCTCTTCATACACGTAGACTTGGAAAGTCTCATTTTATCTTAGATCTCACAGAGACCCTCAAGTTTCCTAAAGGCACAGGAAAATCCATGATCATTTCATCAACAAACTAATCTCCAGCAGAGTTAAAACCTTCATGTGTTTTCAAACTCAATCTTTAACCTTCACCTTAAAAAATCCCAGCCAGGGTTAATTTACCATCAATAAAACCCTAACAGAATCAGAACCTCAGGGCATTTAATATTTCAACTTTTCTTCAATCCCAGCAAGAGTTGATTCCCTAATACATATTGGACCTATCTCTGGATTTCAATAATCCTCAGCAGAAGCCAGCTTCCTCTTAGGCTTCATATAAGAATTTCTCCAACCAGCCTCCTTTTAGGCTTTATATAATGATTTTCCTCAGTAGATTTAGCCTCAATCTTGGGCTTTGTACAAGATGGATAAAACCTCCCCAGTTGAGTCAATCTTTTTTCAGCCTCAATCTTGGGCTTTGTACAAGACAGATAAAACCTCCCCAGTGGAGTCAATCTCTTTTCAGCCTCAATCTTGGGCTTTGTACAAGACAGATTAAACCTCCCCAGTGGAGTCAATCTCTTTTCAGTCTCAATCTTGGGCTTCGTACAAGATAGATATAAAACTCCCCTAGTAGAGTCAACCTTCAGCTTTAACCTTGGGCTTTGATCAAGGCAAACAAAAATCAACATCCCCTCAGATGAGACTCCGAGTCTACTCTGCAGGAAGACATTTCCTCTATACATCATATCTCAAAACAAACAACCAAAACCTTTTTCCCAGATAATTATTGTAAGTGGCACACTTGTTAATTCAAAATCCAAGTTGGAGTCCTTCTTTTATTCTGATTAAAAATCATCTTTCATCTAACTGCTGTAAGTGGCAAGCCTCTGGATTATTTACATCCAAGCTAATGTCCCTCTCTTAGCATGAAAGATTCATAAGGAAAAATGGCATTGCTATACACTGAGTTAAAGTTTATTCCTTCAGGACACCTCCCTTATAAAGGAAATTATGGCAATGCTGGATTCCATACATTCCAGGTAAAGTAATTCCCCTTTATAATCAGTTACCCAACATTTTATGACGAATAAGTGAGATATCTCCCTTTAGAGATGACAAATTCTCTCTCAGTAAACCTTTAGCTTCAATCTTGGGCTTTGAACAAGACACAAATACTCCGGCAGCTTCAATCTTGGGCTTTAAACAAGACACCAAACATCTTTCCTCCCATAGAATAGGAGGAACTACGATTGCTCTGGTTTCCCAAATCTCTTTACGGGAATACGTAGGCATAAGATTGCGAAATCTTAGCGAGCATACAAATAAAAAATCTTAGGTCCAGTGCCTTCCCAAAAACAACAGAAAACCCAAAAACAACAAAAATAGTGTCTCAAACCTCCCAAAGGAGAAACTTTCCCAAACCACAGCAGATAAACACCAAAAAGTATTTAAACCAACAGAGAAATATGCAATGCAAAGTCTATGGATAACCATATATACACTGGGTGATTGACAACCTCCCTTTGTATAACCTGACCCCGAACCCCCAATCTCTTAGCATTTGTTAAAGAAAACATTTGCGTGCAAGGTTAGTTTTAGATATCTTCCCTTTCCTTTCCAGCTTTATAGGATAAATAAGAAATCAGAAATTAGCACCCAATTCCAACCATTGCGGTAAGGTGGTCGCGTCACCGACAAAAATAGCACGCTATAGAAAAATGGTGACTCTGCTGGGGATATTTTATTAGGATTAGAGTTCCTAAGAGGTCTAGGTTTTGCTTGGCATTTATTTTTCTATACTTTCTGCTATATATATATATATATATATATCATTTACTGTTATATTACTTGATACCCGTGTTTAAATTTCTGTTAACTGGGAATGCGATTAATACCCATGTGGAAAGTTTGAGAGAACATTAAGATAAGGGGTGGCATATCAGGGAAATGCTTATAGGGAGTGAACCCGACCAAGCAAACTTGGCAGTCCACCGAATCAGGCAAGGTATCCATGTGGAAATATTGATGTTGAACGAATGATTGTCGTGATAGCATCGTTTATCCTAGTGTGGTACCCGTGACCTTGAGGATTTAGTATAAATTTAACCATATAGCCATTTGGTAGTGCGGTGACTATCGGGAATAGTTGATACGCGATACTACACTCAAAAGAGATTCATCCTAGGATATTATAGCTCGCTCGAGTGAATCAGCTTGTTGTTAATATTCCTAGGAGGGGTCAATGATTTTGGGAACCTTTTAGAACCCGTTCTACAGGTACAAAAATTTACCAAAATAGTACAACCTCTGGGGATGGGTATAGCCATGACTCCGTGCTCATGACGTTGAACCCCTAAACCCATGTTTTCAAATGTTTTTGTTTGCTGCATTCATGCATTCATTAAAAAACTCTTTTCAAACAAGAAAAAAAAATCTTTTTCCAAAAGAACTAAAACAATAATTGCAAATATCAGAGATTGCGTTATGGATTTCGGTAGAAGAAAAACGCACAAGTACACCTTCAAGCTCCGAAACTAGAAGACTTAAGGAAATTGGGAAGGATGATTACCAATCCCGAGGCTTTCAGAGCTAAGCACGGAGGACTGTTGTCTCTATTAAGGGTCAACGTGGTTGAAGGGATCCTGTCTACGCTGGTGCAGTTCTACGATCCGATTTACCACCGCTTCACTTTTCCGGAATACCAACTTGCACCCACAGTGGAAGAGTAATCCCACCTAATTGATTTACCTATCACTGATCGAGATCCATTTTCTGGACTGGAAGAAATTCCAAAGGATCAGGCCATTGCAAGAGCAATCTCTTTGGATGAGTCAAAAGTTAGGACTCGCATAACCACTGAAGGAGGAATCCAGGGTTTACTGGCTAAATTCCTGATGGAGAAAGCTCTATACTTTGCTAGTGTAGGAAATATAACTACCTTCGAAGACGTCTTTGTTTTGCTCATATATGGGTTATTCCTATTTCTCAACATTGACAACTTCGGCGATACCAATGTTGTTAAGATATTCATAATAGGAAACCCCGTACCAACCTTGCTCGCAGATGCTTATCATTCTGTACACTTAAGGAATTTGTATAGTGGAGGAATGATCACATGCTGTGTACCATTACTTTACAAATGATTTATTTCCCATTTGCCTAAGTCTGCTGCTTTTTGGGATCACAAAAGTACTCTACGTTAGTCGCAGAGGATTATGTCTCTTACCAATTCTGACATAGATTGGTACAATCAGATTTACGAAGGGATAAAGATCATCGACAGATGTCGAAATTTCCCCAATGTACCCCTCATTGGAACTAAAGGAGAAATCAACTATCATCCAATTTTAGCTCGTCGTCAACTCGGATACCCGATGAAGAATATCCCACATAATGTTCATCTGGAAGGTCTTTTCTTCAAGGATGGGGAAAATGACAGGGCACTGAAGAAAGAAATAGTGCATGCTTGGCAACATATTCACAGAAAAGGGAGAGAGTCTCTGGGAAGACCAAACTGTACCTCCATGGAACCTTATCTCCACTGGGTGCAAACTAGAGCCCTCAAGCTGAGGATGCCTTACCCTCGCCAAAAAGTTTTTCCATTAAAAGAATATGTCCTTTATTTCATGTCTGATGCGAAAAAAACTCCAGGTAGCTCTCAACAAAGTTCAACGTGAGAAGAACTCTTGGAAGAACAAATACCAGATCCTTAATTTGGAATATACCAAGATTCAGGAACTGCTAAAGGAAAAGGATGCTCTGATTGAGATATTAGAGCAACATACCATAGAAAGTCAGGAAGACCGAATAAATTTGCTCGCTCCTTTCAATTGGCAAAGGATCATCGAGCCGACAATGGTTGAAGAGGCCCGATTAAAGAAAAGGAAAATACAGGAACCAGCATTTGAGCTCTCTTCAGAGAGAACTCAGGATCCATGAGCTTAGACATTTTTCCTTACCGCACTTTGTAAAATACTGTACTTTTCTTTGTAAAATACTGCAATCTTTCGAATTCAATAAAAGGGGTCTTCCCCCACTGTGTGATATTTGTAATCTATTTGTTAAAAGTTTCTTTTGAAAACAAAAACTAAACAAATATGTCATTGCATATCATTCATCATTCTCACATAATGCATTTTTTATCTTTGTGTCTCACGTATGTGTTACACTCTAGAGTCAAACTGTCTTATTCATACAACACTCGGGCCAATCGACAAAAGAAAATGGACGATCTCGAGGAAGAGAATAGAGAGCTGAGAGAAGAAATCGACGCTCTAAAAGAAAGTTTGGAAAAACTTCACAGGAACATGCAATCCCTGGCCGTAGCTCAGGAGCAACAACATCAAAGGACTCTGATCTCAGAGATTACATCTACGCCCATACACATGATAGTCATCCTCTATACAACATGCCTAAAGGTCGCCCCTGGGGCATGCCTTTCAACTTTATACCTGAAGGATATATCCCACCGGTCACTGAAGACCCAGAAGCTGTAGCAGGAACTGCTGGACCTGAAGGTTACAAACTTCAGGAAAATGAAGATGCAAGGGTTACGACAACAACTCCTGAAGGTTACAAACTTCAGGGCACTGAAGCGCCAAGAGTCACCGCTATAATGTCTATACCACAGCCAGTGGTACACACTGTCCCGAAAAGACAGATTCTGCAAGCCACTTCTGGCAAAAACGAAGAAGTATATGAAAGGATGAATGAGTTCCAGGAACAATTCTTGGAAATGCAGAAGGAACTGCATGCCATTCGCGATCAAGACTTATTTGGAAAGGACGCCGCCGACCTCTGTTTGGTCCCTAATGTAAAGATCCTGCACAAATTCAAGGTGCCCGACTTTGAAAAATACAAAGGCAACTCTTGCCCTCAAAGTCATTTGGTGATGTATGCTAAAAAAATGTCTACCCAGACAGAAAATCATCAACTATCGATCCATTACTTCCAAGACAGTTTAACCGGTGCCGCGCTCAAATGGTACATGGGTTTAAACCGTACCAAGATCAGTACTTTCAGAGATCTCGGCGCAGCCTTCGTTCAGCAGTATAAATACAACTTAGACATGGCACCAGATAGGGATCAACTCAGGACAATGTCACAAAAGGATAAAGAAACTTTCAAAGAATATGCTCAGAGATGGCGTGAAATTGCCGCTCAGATCTGTCCCCCTCTTGAGGAAAAGGAAATGACAAATATTTTCTTGAAAACGTTGAGCACGTTTTATTACGACCGAATGGTTGCCAGTGCGCCCAGTGACTTCACTGAAATGGTGAACATGGGAGTACGCCTTGAAGAAGCAGTCCGAGAAGGACGATTGGTTAAAGATGCAGAGCCATCCAGCAGTACCAAGAGATACTGTAGTGCTTTCCAAAAGAAAAAAGAGCAAGAAGACAATAATATCTCTCTGGGAAAGCAAAGGCGAAGGTATCAACCGATAGCAGCAATAACTCCCGCTATCAACCCAGCGCCAGCTCTGACGTATCAACCTCAGGTTGCTCAGAGCCAACCAAATCAACAACAGTATCAACAAAGGCAGCAACAACCTTTTCAACAGGCTCGTCCACAGTACAACAACAACAATCGTACTACACAACCATCAGGGTTCGACCCTATACCGATGTTGTACGCAGAGTTATTTCCACTTCTACTGACCAAGGGGCGTGTTCAAACCAGGACTCCTCTCGCAGTACCAGAAAATCCACCTTTTTGGTTCAAAACAGATCAAACTTGCCCTTACCATCAAGGAGGATCAGGACATAACATTGAGAATTGTCTCAGCTTCAAGTCTGATGTACAGAAGCTTGTCAGGAACAGGGTTTTATCTTTCAAGGATACAAATCTAAATGTCCAGATGAACCTGTTGCCGCAACATGAAAAGACTGCAGTGAATTTAATAGAAGAGGAATCTAGCAACATTTATCAAATTCACAAAGTACTCCTATTAGGAACCAATATGGTGAAAATGCATTGCAAACAAATCGGGTACAGCCATGTGCCATCTCACAACTATCATCAGTGTGATATTTTCTCCAAGCACAATCAAGGGTGTACCATAGTACAAGCAGCTCTGCAAGAACAAATTTATCTGGGCTAGATTTAGGATCACAGGATTCGTGAAGTAAACATGGCCCATGCACATCCCGACATTGTTCAGAACCATGACATCCATGCGATGAACGTCAATTTAATGGCGATGCATTCAAGACAAAGTCTGTATTACGATCTTCCGTGGCACGATTACAACGCTTTTCCAATATGCTCAACAGACGATTAGGGATCCTCTTTTGTATAAGAGGCCATCCAACATCAAATGGATCTCGGATGGATCCAAGATTACCATGAAAGGAATGACCATCAAGTTATTATGGTTTAAATATTTGACATACGCTTGATGAATACCAGTCTGGTGGAATTACATGCTAAGCAGGTCAGACTCGGTTTTCTGGCTTCACGTGATTATCTAGGTTGTAAAGAATGTTGCAAAGACGACCAAGGGTGTACGCTTGTACAAAGAACACTTCAACATCTGTTGGACCACTGGTGGCTTCCGATTTACATAGATGAAGACACTCAACAGATTAGCACGACTGATGGGAATCCTGGTAGACATCAAAGTCGTGATATCCGCTTAATAGAAACAGATCTAGTAAAGATGCACTGCATACAAAGCGGGTACGGTCGGGTACCACCTCATAATTATGAGTGTTGTAGAGTATGCTCGGAAAATAACCAAGGAAGCTATCTAGTGTGAGCAGCCATTCAGAATCAGTTGGACCGGAAGAAGATTCTACCATGTTCGAGTCCTGGGTCGATCAACATGATACAAGACTACCTCTCTAGTCGAAGCAAAGACACTATCATAATCTCCAATCATGGAATAACCAAGGACATTTGCGCCATAATCCCTCTACTTAATGAATCGAAGATCCCTCTTAATAGTAGAAAAGTTCCCAACCAAGAACTGATTTAGGTTGCCTACGACAGTCAAAAGGCCCAAAAAGCCCCTGTGGTTGTCCAATACCGTACAAGTCAGATAAGGCTATCCCATACAAGTACGGTGCAACGACCATGGAAAATGGAAAAGAAACTCCATTACCCTCCGTTGTGAACATTGCCGACATCAGTCGAGTTACCCGGAGCGGTCGGATCTTCAACAAAGAAGTTGGAGAACCTTCCAAAGAAAAGGAACCCCAAGCGGAAGTTCCCAACTAACAAATCAGTCAATCCAGTAATCCAGAGCCTGTAAAGAACAACGATGAGATGCTGAAGCTCATCCAGAAAAGCGAGTACAACATTGTGGATAAATTATTGCAAACTCCGTCTCGAATTTCTATATTATCTCTCCTGCTCAGCTCAGAAGCTCACAGGGAAGCTCTATAGAAGGTTTTGGAACAGGCCTTTGTAGAATAAGATGTGACGGTAGAACAATTTGACAGCATCATCTCCAACATCACTTTCTGTAACAACTTGGGATTCAACGATGATGAACTGCCAGAAGAAGGCAAGAACCATAATATGGCACTGAACATTATAGTTAACTGCCAAGACGATGCTTTAGCCAGCGTACTGGTAGACACAGGATCATCTTTGAATGTTATGCCAAAATCAACTTTGGTATGACTATCGTTTCAAGGAGCTCCGATGAGAGGTAGTGAGATCATCGTCAAAGCCTTCGACGGATCTAGAAAAACAGTTATCGGCGAAGTCGATCTTCCCATTTCCAAGTCACTTTCCAGGTCATGGACATCCGGGCAGCATACAACTGTTTATTAGGAAGACCTTGGATACACGGAGCTGGGGAAGTCACTTCGACACTGTACCAGAAGTTGAAGTTTGTCAAGAACGACAAATTAGTCACAATGTATGGAGAACAAGCTTTAATCGTGAGTAACTTATCATCATTCTCCTGTGTAGAACCAGAGGAGGTTGTTGGGACTCAGTTTCAAGCACTCTCAATGAGCAATGAGAATCAACCAGAAAGAGGGGCGTCGATTTCCTCATACAAAGACGCTCTCAAAGTGATCGGGAGTGGTGACCTAAAAGGATGGGGACAGATTGTAACTCCTACTAATAACAAAATAAGAAAAGGTCTTGGTTTCTCTCCGGCATGTGCCCAGACTACAAAGAAGGACGAAAGTTTTTGTTCCATTCAGGATTTCTTCCACAGTGGAGGCTTCCTCCACCCAGTATCTCAAGAAGTACACACCATCGATGGGAGCGACTCCTCTGACATGGATGAGGAGTGGAAGTCTTATCTCAATGATGACGGTTATGTATCTCAAGGAGAAACACACATGCCATTCTATTTTACAAAACAGAGCTCAAGATATATACCAAGATCAGACGTTAGAATGATCTATGGAGATTGTGATCCCGAAGGATGCCGTGCTCCACCCAACTCATTAGAGGAAGACAATCTGATGAAAGACAACTTTGACTACAATTATTATGATCCCTGGATGATTTGCCTATCTGGAAGTCGTACATGGAAGACTTAGGGCAAAAGAGTCAGATGGACAATGCCTATCAGCTGAGTAATCTTGAAAAGAATACCCATGTTCCCACAGAGTCATGGAATCATTACTCAGGACATTCCCAAAATGTCTGACACCATAGTGATGAATATTGTAGGACAAGAATTCATTAACTATGCATTTCTCGAAATCAACGTCATTGAGGAAGATGACTCGTCCATTCCCACAGAAACCTGAGATACTTTGGGACAGCCAAGCGACAAATATAACTTCATAGTCAAATACACTGCTCCCGAAAGCTCTCGTTTTAGGCTTGAAGACAACCAGTCAACTGGTTGGGGAGATCCCCTTAAGAGTGAAAACACTATGGATGATGCGACATAAGAGTTCTTCTATGACAACTCTGAATGGGAAGAAGACTCCAACGATCCTACTCCGGCAGAAATCAACATTATTTCTGAAGACAAACCAAGAAGGGAAGTACCAGACTTTGTGATTCACAGAGGAGTTCGTCGCCATTGGGTTGCAATCGATGTCCCAAAAGTCGTCCATAAGTCGAAGTAATTGTCAAACCTTTGTTTTGACCTTTCACCTTGCCCGGGTGAAATGGATGTTTTATAGGGCTCACTTTTCTGTAAATGTCCCTCTTCGCTTCGCCCAAAGCAACAGAGTTTTGTTTTATAGGGTTGTGTTTTAAGAATTGACAAATCATGAATAAATAATGTCATTCTGAATTCCCGCGTCTATTGTTGTTTTCACTTTTCGCTTTTTCAGAAAATGGTAATCCTAAAAACAACCCCAAAATAAAAACAAGCATTTTTTTAAAAAATACACTACACACACTCTTGCATTCTCTCTATCTTTGCTAAAAAATGAATCATCACGTCATGCAGATTGCTTATTTTAAACCCCATTGAAACATACGATCCAATGCCTTCTCCCAACTTTGAATTCCCGGTATTTGAAGCTGAAGAAGAAGAGGGAGAAGAAATTCCAAAAGAAATCTCCCGACTACTCAGACAAGAGGAAAGGTCCATTGAACCTTACAAAGAGCCATTGGAAACAGTTAATTTGGGTTCAGAAGAAGAAAAGAAAAAAGTTAAGATTGGGGCACTGCTCAGTCCAACTGTCAAAGAAGACTTGATAAAACTTCTCAAAGAGTTTCCAGATGTATTTGCTTGCTCCTACCAGGGCATGCCAGAGTTGGATACCAGCATCGTGGAACACCACTTACCACTAAAAACATACTGTCCTCCGGTAAATCAAAGACTGAGAAGAACCCATCCAAATATGGCCATCAAAATTAAGGAGGAAGTGCAGAAACAGATCGACGCAGGTTTCCTTGCCATCTCAGAATATCCTCAATGGTTAGCCAACATAGTGCCAGTTCCGAAAAAGGACAGAAAGGTCAGAATGTGTGTAGACTACAAGGATCTGAACAGAGCAAGTCCAAAAGATGACTTCCCCCTACCACACATTGACATGCTGGTAGACATTACAACAAAATTCAAAGTCTCCTCCTTCATGGATGGATTCTCAGGATATAATCAAATAAAAATGGCGCCGAAAGATATGGAGAAAACTTCATTCATCACCCCATGGGGCAACTTTTGTTACAAGGTAATGTCGTTCGGTCTGAAGAACGCATGGGCAACCTATCAAAGGGCCAAGATAACTCTGTTTCACGACATGATGCACAAAGTGATTGAAGTGTACGTCGATGACATGATTGTCAAATCTAAAATAGAAGAAGAGCATGTGGAACACCTGTCAAAGTTATTCAAGCGTGTGAGAAAATACAAACTTCACTTGAATCCTTAATAAGTGCATGTTTGGTGTTCGCTCAGGAAAACTCTTAGGATTCATCGTCAGCCATAAAGGAATTGAGGTTGTTCCTGACAAGGTCAAGACCATTCTAGAAATGCCTTCACCAAAGACTAAAAAATGGGTAAAAGGATTTTTGGGACGTCTGAATTACATCTCAAGATTCATATCCCTCATGACAGCAACATGCGCTCCGATCTTCAAACTACTCAGAAAGAATCAAAACTGCGTGTGGACAGAAGACTGCCAAAAATCTTTCGACAGTATAAAATAATATATATCAAATCCACCTATTCTGTCTCCTCCAATGGAAGGAATACCACTGATCATCTACTTAACAGTCTTGGAAGACTCCATGGGTTGTGTGCTTGGCCAACAAGACGAAACAAAAAGAAAAGAGTCTGCCATTTACTACTTAAGCAAGAAATTCACGGACTGTGAAACTCGATACACTACGCTCGAGAAAACATGCTGCGCTTTGGCTTGGGCAGCTAAACGTCTTCGCCAATACATGATTTGTCACACTACTTGGTTAATCTCTGAAATGGACCCGATCAAGTACGTCTTTGAAAAGCCTGCTCTCACGGGAAGGATTGACCGATGGCAAATGTTGTTATCAGAATACGACATCGAGTACCATGCTCAGAAAGCCGTGAAAGGAAGTATTTTAGCCGGTCATTTGGCTCATCAACCGATTGACGATTAGGAATCAGTTAAATTCGACTTCCCAGACGAAGATGCCATGTACTTGAAAATGAAGGATTGCGACGAACCGCTACCAAGCGATGGGCCAGAACCAGGTTCCCAATGGGGATTAATATTTGACGAAGCTGTCAACACTTATGGAAACGGAGTTGGGGCAATCAGCGTAACACCTCAGGGTATCCATATTCCTTTCACTACCAGACTGATATTCAAATGCATAAACAACAAGGCTGAATACGAAGCTTGTATCATGGGTCTCGAAGAAGCAATTAAATTAAGGATAAAGAACTTGGATGTGTATGGGGACTCAGTCCTGGTTATCAATCAGATCAAAGGAGAGTGGAATACATACCAATCAGGATTAATTCCTTACAAAGATTATGCGAGAAGGTTATTACCATTCTTCGATAGAATCGAGTTTCATCACATCCCTCGTGAAGAAAATCACATGGCTGATGCACTAGCCACTCTCTCTTCCATGATTGCTATAAATCATTGGAATGATGTACCTAAGATTGACGTAATAAGCCTTTAAAGGCCCGCTTACATCTTCACAATTGAAGCAGTCATACATGACAAACCCTGGTATCATGATATCAAGTGCTTCCTTCAAAGACAAGAGTACCCGCCTGGGGCATTCAGAAAAAATAGGAAGACCCACAGAAGACTGGCTGGCAACTTCTTCCTAAACGGTGATATACTCTATAAGAGAAACTTCGACATGGTTTTGCTCAGATGCGTAGACAGACAAGAAGCAAACATGCTGACGAAAGAGATTCACGAAGGATCCTTTGGCACTCATGCCAATGGACACATAATGGCAAGAAAAATTTTGAGAGCAGGATATTATTGGCTGACAATGGAATCCGATTGCTACCAGTACATGAGAAGGTATCACAAGTGTCAGATATACGCAGACAAAATCTATGTACCGCCAACGCATCTCAAAGTTCTTTCTTCTCCATGGCCTTTTTCTATATGGGGAATCGACATGATTGGCATGATTGAACCAAAAGCTTCAAATGGACATCGGTTCATCCTGGTAGCCATTGATTACTTCACCAAATGGGTCGAAGTAGCGTCATACGCCAATGTAACCCGACAAGTAGTGGTCCAATTTACCAAGAATCATCTGATCCGCCGTTATTGGTTTCCAAGCCAGATCATTACTGATAATGGATCTAACTTGAACAACAAGATGATGAAATAGTTGTGTGCTGAGTTCAAGATCAAACACCATAACTCATCTCCCTACCGACCTAAAATGAATGGAGCGGTAGAGGCAGCTAACAAGAATATCAAGAAAATTATCCAGAAGATGGTTGTAACTTACAAAGACTGGCACGAGATGCTACCCTTTGCTCTTCACGGTTATCGCACATCTGTCCGCACTTCAACAAGGGCAACCCCTTTCTCTCTAGTATATGGCATGGAAGCAGTGCTCCCCATAGAAGTAGAGATACCATCAATTAGGGTATTGATAGAAGCCAAGCTAACAGAAGATGAATGGTGTCAAAGTAGGCACGATGAACTGAACCTAATCGAAGAAAAGAGAATGACGGATTTATGTCGCGGTCAGCTATATCAACAAAGAATGAAGAAAACGTTCGACAAAAAAGTCCGTCCCCGTGTCATCAGAAAAGGAGACCTCGTGCTCAAGAAGGTACAATCATTCCTCACTGATTACAGGGGCAAATGGACTCCGAATTACGATGGTCCCTATGTGGTTAAGAAAGATTTCTCGAGCTGTGCCTTGAGACTCACAACCATGGATGGAGAAGAGTTTACCTACCCCACAAATGTTGACGTAGTTAAGAAATACTTCGCCTAAATAAAAAAAACTTCTCAGTGGATTGAAAAGCCGAAAGGGCGGTTTAGGCAAAAATTAGAGACATAATTAAAATTCATCCCGATGGATTGAAAACCTTAAAAGGCAATCCAGGCAAAAGTTAGGGATTCATAGCAAGTAACTACGTCTGACAAAGTTCAGATCCCCAGTGGTAATGCCATCTGTCAGGAAACTTCAGTCAAGGTCACCTTCGACAGAAGCTCAAAATGTCCGGAGTTCAAAGTTGGTGGAAGGATAGCGGTCGTTATGTTTCAATGTAGCCCATTTTCCCTTATATTACCATTTTATAAACTTTGTAATGCTCTATGGGATCACGCGCTTGGCTGATTACCATTCTATCAATAAATTTTGAGCCCTAGTGTTTTTGTTTGCAATTCTCATTTATTTTGGTTTATAGAATGACATTTTTAACATAATCAACGATTCTTGAAACAAAACAAAAATGAATTTACATTTCAAATTTCCTTCTGCTTTTAAAATAAAGATGGCAATTCTTTTTTAATACTGAACACAAAAAGGAACATCGATGGCTTCTCCGGAAGTGATTAAACCTCAAAATGCAGAATCAAAGTACTCCTTTTAACCAGTACACCTGAATAAAGGATCAACTATTTCAGATGTAATGTCCCATCTGACATCCCCGGCAGAGTTCTCACCTCGGAAGACCAATTGATGGTTTTTCTTCCCAGTAGGGTCTGCCCCTCTTAAGCAGGAAAGGATTGTGTTCTGGACTGGACCAATGGCTAGAATTGGCCCAATCCGCCTCTGCTCCAGAGCGACCCAAATTGCCTAAGTCCAATCCACAGAGGGGCAAAAGTGACCTTTCTACCCCTCCAACCGGGCAAGGAACGCAGCGTTCCTCCCCGGCGTTGATGCCCGTTATGCACGGCTTCCTCGCTGCCCAGACAGCAAAGGACAGGTGCCCAAAACTGCGTTTATGTCTGACATAACGGCTAGTTTCGGGCACCCTGCCCGGCCTAACGGCTAGTTTGGGCAGTTACCTATTCTTTGGGGAAAACAGTTATTTCGCCCCGAAAATAGGACCGTTGGCCACGCGTTGGGGGCTCTATATAAACCCTCTCGGTTGAGAGGGTCAGGTATCCAATATTCACCCTAAGAATTCATACTTTGTACTTGCTCCTTTTCTATGACCCTTTCTCACTTGAGCGTCGGAGTGCCTTGCAGGTACACCCCCTCCTCTCCATACGACCAGCATCCCTGACACACTTGGCGGCCTGATTCTACAGGATCTGATCCAGCCTTCACGATCAGATTGTTATCTTGAACCAATGATACTTTCCATCTCCTGCAGTGGCTGGGTATCTAATCGTGTTCCTCACCAATCTGTATCTCGCGTCTATTTTGTCAGCTTAAACATACATACATCCCGCATAATTGATTCATCTTCATACACATATTGCATCAATATCACTTTGGTCATTTTCGTCCCCAAGTGAATAAAGTTTTCTCTCCAATAGAGTTGTCAGTTCTCTTTTCTTGGACAAAATTCTGGTCTAAGTTCTTTCCTCGTCCGGAAATGTATTGTCTAAGCAATCTCTCCCTAGTTTATTTCTGGATTGGAGACTGTCCTCGACCACTTTGATAACTTGAACCTCTGAAAGGCAAGAAGACATTCGATAGACACCTTAGGAACATCACTCTTCACCATTGAAGATGATATTTTCGCTTTCCCGGATTAAAGAAAATTCCAAGAGAAAGCCTCTCAACTGAAGACTCTTGGCAATACGGCAGTTTCTCCCCAAATAGTTTGCTTTCAATAACGTCATCAGCACCTCAAAATTGGATTACATCACATGACATTTCTCCGAGAAAAGTCTCAAAGGAAAGTATGATGTAACCTCGCCAATCAAAAAGCGGTCTCTCAAGAGACTCGTTTTTCCCCAGTAGGTCGACAAATGGCATCTCCCATGGAGAAGTTTGTACACCTCTGCAGTTCAGACAAATGGGTTTCCCCAGCAAGTCTGACATCAAATTTTTTCCATCAAATAGCGTCTCCCTGGTAAAAACTCGACGAGAAGTTTGATTAAATTCGCTACACATAACATTCCTTGTCGAGGAAGGAACTCGAAAAGAATAAACCTAGACCAGATCCATGGCTGAAGACCAGGATCGAGGGGAAGTTTATTTTCAAAGGAAAACTAAGACCAGTTCCGTGGCTAAAGACCAGGATCGAGGGGAAGTTTATTTCAAAAGAAACTGAGACCAGTTCCATGGCTGAAGACTAGGATCGAGGGGAAGTTTATTTCAAAAGAAACTTAGACCAGTTCCATGGATGAAGACCAGGATCGAGGGGAAGTTTATTTCAAGAAACTAAGACCAGTTCCATGGCTGAAGACCAGGATCGAGGGGAAGTTTATTTCAAAAGAAACTAAGACCAGTTCCGTGGCTGAAGACCAGGATCAAGGGGAAGTTTCACCCTCTTCTAAGTATCGTTACTTAGCAAAAGTAGATGGACGAGCAAAATCGCTACCGTTCATAACCACAGTCAAAATTTCGGGTATTCCGATATTTAATCCTCTTGTACCCTGAATGTCCGAATATCTTCGCCATTCACACCTTCGGGTCCAAGAAGATTAAATAAGGGCATCTGTCATACCTCAAATTTTGACCACAAGATTTCCTATCTTTGTACAAATCATCACCATAATATAGATGTACTCTCATACCTCATCAATCTTTTCAAAGACCGTTGAGCATTCACTACAACCAAGAATTAGAGTTTTGAGCCCTCTCAGAGCACTTAGACAAAGGATCAATCAATAATTGACATGATCTTTGTAACGCCCCAGTTTTAGTTAGTTTTATTTAATTGAGTCGTTTTGATTATTTTATTATTATATTATTTTATTTCTGACTTTTATTTTAAAATATATTATTTTTCATCATTGTTTATGTTTTATCGCGTTTTGAGAGCGGTTGCGAGATATTTGAGTTGAGGGGTAAAATAGTCTTTTTAGAGGATTAGATATTTATATAAAATAGAAAGTGGAGAGAAAAAGAGAGAAAAGAAAAAGAAGAGAAAGAAAAGAGAAGGGAAGAAAGGAAGAGGAAGGGAAAAAAAGGAGAAGAGGAAAATCGAAGAGAACTCCGTTTCGAGCGCGATTAATCGGGTAAGGGTGAGAAGTTTCGATTATATCCTGCTTGTATATGTATATGTATGTGTATGTTTGAATGTTTACTTGTTTCTCTTAGTTTTTCGGTTATAGGTCGAAAACGCGTAAACGAGTAGAAATCGATGTTTTCACGGACGAAAATCGATATAAGTTGTGTTGTATGATCTCTATATGTTTATGAACCATTGCGAATAATTATTTTGTGTTGGAAGAGTTTTTGGGTGAAAAATATGGTTTTTGGACTTCAAACAGCGCTGCAGAATTTCTGGATTTTCCTTGGTTCGCCTAGCGAACCTGGGGTGAAGCAGTAGCGAATGAGTTTTCGCGGGTTCGCCTAGCGAACCAGTTAGCGAAGGTCAGCGAATGTTCGCTAACGTTGTTCGCCTAGCGAACTTTGTATCTTTTTGGTTCTGGTTGTTGCTGCCTTGGTTCGCTAAGGGGTTCGCCTAGCGAACTTTGTGTCTATTTTTATCTGATAGTGGGTTCGCTGGACATTCGCCTAGCGAAGGTGGTAGCGAATACTCGTTAGAGGGTTCGCCTAGCGAACATGGCTGTTTGTGCAATTTTGTTTTCTTCATAACTTTTGATCCGTAAGTCCGATTGGGGTACGGTTGGGTGTGTTAGAAAGCTTGTGAGTTGTTCTTTCTTGTTAACATGGGTTGGGGATTGTTGGGCGATTTAATTATGTCGGAAATTTGGAATGTGTCATTTTGTCGACTTTTGCCATTTAATTGTGCGTAATTGATGGGTTATCATATAATGTGCTTGGGATATATGTTGGATGACTTGTGTGCTGATTATATGAGGTGAATGCATGTGTTTAGATGGTTTGATGATGGTGTGTGGCCGTATGGCAAATAAATGCATTGTTTTGGGCTTGAATTGCAAAGCATGATTTTTGTTGATTGAGATGATTGCATATATGTGTGCATTTGAATGTCATGAGTCATTGTATGCCAAGTATCATGATATGCATTCTTGTGATGTCGTGTGCCCTTGTGGGGTGTGAGTGACGAATCGATTCCAGAGGGAATCCGCTATAACATCGCGTGCCTTAATAATAAGAGGTGTGAGCGATCAGATGGATCGTGTGCCTTAAAAATAAGAGGTGTGAGCGATGATTATAGACGATCGTGTGCCTTATACAAAGAGGTGTGAGCGATCGGGTCGTGTGCCCGTGTGGGGTGTGAGCGATCCATAAACGTCATGTGCCTTAAAAATAAGAGGTGTGAGCGATCAGATGGATCGTGTGCCTTAAAAATAAGAGGTGTGAGCGACGGGGAACATCGTGTGCCCGACGGGGAGTTACCTTAAGTAACAAGCGATGATTCCAGCAGAGTTCCTGAGTGAACTGGTGACGAGAAATGATGGATGGATGGTACCGCATATGCATTGCATAGAGTCGTTGGGTCGGTCTCTGTGCATTTGCATAAATCATGAATGGATTGATTATGTGTGAGAAATTGTGATATGAATTTGTGTGATATGCATTGGTGTTAAATGGATTGTGCATGATTGATATGTATTTATGAATGGAGTAATTATGTGTTGAGTTTGTGATTGGATTGGTGAATTGATATGCATTCATGTTAAATGCATTGGTTATGAATGATATGTTTTGTGCATAGACATATGTATTGGGTGTGAACATGCGGTTATGTGGGGATAATTGATATATGCTATATGTTGTGGTGATGAGGTGGTGTGGTTCCATATGTCATAATCGTGGTTGGATTATGTAGGATATATTTTCTATTTGTGGCATGCTTTATGTGTTAGTATATGATGGCTTGGGTGAGATGACTTATACTTGTGTTTGAATGTGTGTTTGCATATTATTATGCAATCTTGATTTAGTTGTTATTTCTCACCCTTCTGATGTGGTTTGTTGCTCTATGAGGCAATTGCAGATTTGTAGTCTTGGAGGCTTTTATTAAGATTAGCCCTCCGTTCTTTTGTCGGTCTTGGTGTCTGCTCTGATACGTAGCATGGGAGTCGGGGAACGATAATGTTATATATGTATACCTTTGTTAGATTTATAATTGTATTACCGTTGTATATATATTTTGACGTTAGAAAATAATTTATTTGTAAAACAAGTCAGTTATGGATCTTTCCGCTTTATTCCATAATTGAACTTCATTTTGTTGGAAAAAGTTGCCCTTTGAGGTTTGCTCCATTTTGTGTTATGTATCAAATAAATGAGCAGGGATTGTGTTTTCTTTCTTTAAGTGTGACATCCCTGTTTTCTGTCGGAAAAATAAATTTTTAGTTACTCTGATTTATATTTGTGTTATTTATTCGCGAAGGGAATTGGGGTGTTACAATCTTCAACTTGTCTAGCCTATCAAACACCCATAAATGATCAAGAGGTCTCCCACATCAAGAATCAAGCACAAGGTTGCAACATTCCAAGGGGATCAAGCCTCAAGATCGCCAGTGTAACCAAATTAGGGTTTTGGTTGACCAAGGCCTACAGATGAAAATTTCCATCCGAACATGAGCCAATACCTCAAAACATGAGTCAAGAAGCTCAAAGGGACCTCATGGACCCAATAATCAAGTCAAATTAACCTCAGGGGATGCATTCATAAAAAATCAGGAATTAGGGTTTCTTGACCTAATTCACCCCTAAGTTGACTTTTGGAGCAAGACATGAGCCAAGACCTCAAGAAAAGTTTTGAAGACCTCCAATACATCACATGGGTCAATTCACAAGGTTTGATTGATTCAAAGAACTTGGTTCACAAGCATTGCAAGGATTCAAATTCATCTGGGCCAATTAGGGTTTCTTGATGAAAAGGCAATTGTATCTTTGACTCTTGACCAAGACATATTTCCAAACCTTGGGACATGATTCAAGACACTCTATAACACCTATGGAATCCATACATTAGATTTGAATTAGGTCAAGGACTTGATTTCATAGAGGATCACACAGTTTGGAATTCATCTGATAAAAGTCAATTGTGCCAAAAACCAAGTTTGACTTTTTGAATTTCTTGACCAACAAGGCTTCCCTAAGTCAAAAACAATGATAATTCATGGTTTGGATCATCATCCATCAAGAAAAATCAAGAAAAGTGAGGTTACTTGAAAAAGGGGCAACCTTGAAAAACTTAAAATTTTCTAAGTTATGGAAGAAAAGTGATTTGGTACCAACTTGGCAAGGTCATAACTCCTAAACCACAAGGTCTTTTTCTTCCATCCAAAGCTCAAATGAAAGCTCTCATTACATACTTCAAAATTGTCACCTACATAAGATTCCAAATCCTCATGGATTTTGAGTTATAGATTGAGCAAGATCACAAAAACATGAAAATGATCACTTTTTCCAACACAGTGAAAATTTTGGACAGAATCTGTCTTGGGTTTTCACCAACTTTAGGGCCATTTTTCATCATGATCCAATTTGATTCAAGACCAGTGTTGAACATCAAAGTTAAAGCATGTTATTAGGGCTCTCCAAAAAGAACAAGAACTCATCTTAACTCCACTTGAGTAGAGAGTTACAAGCCTTGAAACATAGCCTAAAAACCTGATTTTTCAAGACAGCATGGAAACAAAACTTGTGCCACACGATTTTTCCCTTCAAATCTTGTCATTTTGCCAACTTTGTCATCTTCCAAAAACACAAAGAATTTGATGACTCACTTGGTTCATGATCAAAGAGGCAAGGAATTCAACTTGGTATGTGAAAATCATCATGATATGAAACTTGGAATTCAAATTTGGCAAGGTAACATCAATGCAATGCATTGAGGTGTCATGAACCAGATCACTACACTCCAAGCCAGTCAAGATTTCAGTCCAAAATCTGAGCATTCAAACCTGCAAAGTTAAATGGAGTCAAGATAAGAAGAGTTGACTTGGCACTTTTGAATTATCCAAGTCAATGGCTACAAGCTACTGTCATGATCAGCCTCCAAACACTATTGCTTCCAAAACAAACTTCCTCTACTATAAATAGAGGTCATGTGTGACTGATCAAACCACCCCAGAACCTCTGAATTCATGTTTTCCTTCCAATCACTCTCAAAAAACCAGATTTTGCTTATCATTTAAGTCACTGTCGAATTTTCAATTTGAGAGCAATTCTATCAAAACCAATCATGCCAACGCCTCACATATCATCATATATGAGTGATTCATAACCTTAAAAATCATCTGGAACATCAGAATCACAAAGTCACCCCCCATTTGCTCAAGCTTTTTGGACTGTTTGCAGTTAAGGTGCCTCAACAAGTTCCAAGCTGATTCAATCCATTCCAAGCTTTCAAACACATTACTTGAGCTCCATTGAAGCTGTCCAGATCATTACACAACATCTGTAACACCTCCAACATAGAATTCAAATTTTTCTTGCAAGAGGTAAGCCTGACACTCTCAAACTCTATAATCCATGCATCATAAATGTGTTTTTTTCAAGTTACAAACATGTTTCTTCACTTATGTAGAGTGATTCCCCTCAATCAATTGCTATGTATGAATCGTGTATAGGATTTCATAGTGTTCTTGCAGAAATTAGGGTTCTTGAGTTCATCACTTAATTTCTCACTCCACACTTAATATAAATGCAATTAATTTATATGATTGTAATCCTTGTTCAAAAACGATCAAGTTTCATGTTTACAAAAGTCATTTTCATTGAGTAATCAGAGAGATATGAGAGGTTTTGCAAATCTGGGGAAGAAGAACACGCGCGAGCAAGAAAATGTGTTCTTGGCGCCATTTTTTAAATATTTGAATATTTGAATTTTTATGTTTTATTAATTGATTTCAAAAATTAATTTCTCTCTCATTTTTATCATTTTTTATTGGTTATTTTTGTAAAAAGTCACAAAAATGTTAAATTATTTTATTCTACAAAAAAATCACATTTATATTATTTATTTAATATAGTTTGATTTTTTGAATTTAATTTAATTTTATTTGTTTTTAAACATTTTTAAATGAAATTCTCACCTTGATTTTTCAAAACTAATTGGATTTCAAGCTTTCATGCGATTTAAAATGATTTTTCAAAATATTTTTTAAAGTTGACAACTTGTTTTTGAATATATTTGATATTTTGTATCATTTTATATTTAATTTCCTTTAAAAAACAATTTCTTTTTAATTAAAATTAGGGTTTCTCTGAATTTTAATTTATCAAACTTTTTCAAAACACTTTTGGACCTCTTGATAGAGTGTAAGTCCCATCTCTTTGTAAATAAACCATTTTGGGCCTCAGCCATTGTATAAGTCCCAATACGATTTTAAAAATCTCGGCGCGATCGCCGTTTTCAAAATAATTTTCAACTGGGCCTCCCTTTGGTTGTAAGTCCCATTTTTATCTTTTTCAAACACTTTTGGGCCTATATTAGAGTGTAAGACCCATCCCCTTTGTAAATATACCATTTTGGGCCTTAGTCATTGTATAAGTCCCGATACAATTTTAAAAAATAAACGGTGTGATCGTTGTTTTTCATTTGGGCCTCTCCTTGAGCTATAAGTCTCATCTCTTATATAAAAATAAACTTTTGGGCCTCTAATAGAGTGTAAGACCCATCCTCTTTGTAATTATAATAATTTGGGCCTCAGTCATTGTATAAGTCTCTCTGTGGTTTTTAAAACTAGGACGCGATCGTCGCCTTTTCAAAAGAGATCATCTGGGCCTCTCCTTGAGTATAAGACCCAAACTTTCTTTTAAAACAACTTTCTTTTTTATTCAAATTCAAATTCAAAGTTTTTTATCAAAACTTTCTTCAATTTCTGAAAACCTAACCATGCAGCTGTAGTTACTATGCTTGGGCTTGCACAACTGTAAGTTCCACTATCTTTTTCAATACATACTTGTTTATATATTTCATCTGTATATATATATATATATATATATATATATATATATATATATATATATATATATGCTTGTACATACATGCTTAGAGTTTTCCCCAGCAGTTAGGTCTAGGTTTAGATCAATCCAGAGGTTACTCTTTCAACACAGTCAAAATTAGTTCCCCCATAGGAAATTCCAAATACAGTCTTGCCTCCTCTTGGGCTTATACAATATGGAACAGAGAAAGACATTATTCCCAGTGAAAATTTTCTCAAGACTGTCCAAATTTAGAAATATATGTGTACAAGAAATTTAATTCCCCAAAGAGTACTAATTCCAGGTGAAACCTGTTTTGAATTTCTTCAAACCATAAAACTATCCAGCAAGGAAAGGATTAATTCCTGGTGAAACCTCTCTTGAACCTTTCTTAGTTTTGGACCCACAGGCTTCCTAAAAGCATCCCCAACCTCCTCTTGGGCTTAGTACAAGGACCACCAGGCTTCTTAGAAGTTCCTCAGCCTCCTCTTGGCCTTAGTACAAGGACCCAAAGGCCTCCTACAGGTATAGGACATAGCTTAGTCATCTCTACTAGTTAAATCCTCCAGTGAGTCAGAATTTCAGAACATCTAACCATTCTAGGGTTGATTCTCATCCCTTAAAACCTCAGCCTCCTCTTGGGCTTCATACAAGTAGACTTAGACAGTCTCAGCCTCCTCTTGAGCTTCATACAAGTAGACTTGGACAGTCTCAGCCTCCTCTTGGGCATCATACAAAGATCATTCTCCCACTAAGAGTCAACCTCTTCATACCAGTAGATTTGGAAAGTCTCATTTTCTCTTAGATCTCACAGAGACCCTCAAGTTTCCTAATGGCATAGGAAAAGCCCTGATCATTTCATCAACACACTAATCTCCAGCAGAGTTAAAACCTCCATATGTTTTCAGACTCAATTTTTAACCTTCACCTTAAAAAATCCCATCCGGGTCAATTTACCATCAATAAAACCCTAACAGAATCAGAACCTCAGGGAATCTGATATTATAACTCTTCTTCAATCCCAGCAAGAATTGATTCCCCAATACATATTGGACCTGTCTCTGGATTTCAATAATCCTCAGCAGAAGCCAGCCTCCTCTTAGGCTTCATATAAGAATTCCCCCAACCAGCCTCCTCTTAGGCTTTATATAATGATTTTCCTCAGTAGATTCAGCCTTAATCTTGGGCTTTGTACAAGACATATAAAACCTCCCCAGTGGATTCAATCTCTTTTCAGCCTCAATCTTGGGCTTTGTACAAGACAGATAAAACCTCCCCAGTGGAGTCAATCTCTTTTCAGCCTCAATCTTGGGATTTGTACAAGACAGATAAAACCTCCCTAGCAGAGTCAATCTCTTTTCAGCCTCAATCTTGTGCTTCGTACAAGACAGATATAAAACTCCCCTAGTAGAGTCAACCTTTCAACTTCAACCTTGGGCTTTGATCAAGGCACACAAAAATCAACATCCCCTCAGATGAGACCCTGAGTCCACTCTACAGGAGGACATTTCCTCTATACATCACATCTCAAAACAAACAACCAAAACCTTTTTCCCAGATAATTGTTGTAAGTGGCACACTTGTTGATTCAAAATCCAAGCTGGAATCCTTCTTTTATCCTGGTTAAAAATCATCTTTCATCTAACTGCTGTAAGTGGTAAGCCTCTGGATTATTTATATCCAATCCAATGTCCCTCTCTTAGCATGAAAGATTCATAAGGAAAAATGGCATTGCTCTACACTGAGTTAAAGTTTATTCCTTCAGAACACCTCCCTTATAAAGGAAATTATGGCATTGCTGGATTCCATACATTCCAGTTAAAGTAATTCCCCTTTATAATCAGTTACCCAACATTTTGTGATGAATAGGTGAGATATTTCCCTTTAGAGATGACAAATTCTCTCTCAGTCAACCTTTAGCTTCAATCTTGGGGTTTAAACAAGACACAAATACTCCGACAGCTTCAATCTTGGGCTTTAAACAAGACATCAAACATCTTTCCTCCCATAGAATAGGAGTAACTACGATTTCTCTGATTTCCCAAATCTCTTTACGGGAATACGTAGGCATAAGATTGCGAAATCTTAGCGAGGACGCAAATAAAAAATCTTAGGTCCAGTACCTTCCCAAAAACAACAGAAAACCCAAAAACAACAAAAACAGTCTCTCAAACCTCCCAAAGGAGAAACTTTCCCAAACCACAGCAGATAAACACCAGAAAGTATTTAAACCAACAGAAAAATATGCAATGCAAAGTCTATGGATAACCATATATACACTGGGTGATTGACAACCTCCCTTTGTATAACCTGACCCCGAACCCCCAATCTCTTAGCATTTGTTAAAGAAAAGATTTGCGTGCAAGGTTACTTTTAGATATCTTCCCTTTCCTTTCCCGCTTTATAGGATAAATAAGAAATCAGAAAGTAGCACCCAATTTCAACCATTGCGGTAAGGTGGTCGCGTCACCGACAAAAATCGCACGCTACAGAGAGGCGTGAAGAAACAAGGCTTATATACCCTTAAGGTTGAGGCTGTAAGTGGATCAACAAATTTTTCTTCCACGAAACATGTGTCGAAGGCAAAACCGTGGCACATGAGATTGGGCCATGTCAATGTAATGGGTCTTTTTGAACTGGGAAAATATAATCTTCTAGGAGGTGATAAATTATAAAAGCTAGAATTCTATGAACCTTATGTGTTTGGTAAATCTTGTAGAGTGAAGTTTAATAAAGGCAAGAAAAGAACACATGGATCCCTTGATTACATTCATGCTAATCTTTTGGGGTCTGCAAGGAATCCTTCACACTCATGTACAAAGTATTTTCTATCCATAGTTGATGATTATTCCAAAAAATTATGGGTATTCAGCCAAAGGACTAAGAATGAAACTTTTGAAAATTTCAAAAATTAGAATACTTTGGTCGAAAATCAGACTGGTAGGAAGGTCAAGAGGTTGAGAACCAATAATGGCCTTGAGTTATGCAATGAAGCTTTCGACAGTTACTGTAACATGTCTGGTATTGCAAGGTATAAGACTACTACGAGTACTCCTTCGAAAAAAATTCTAGCTAAGAGATTCAATCGAACAATCCTGAAAAGAGTTAAATGCATGTTGATTAGTCCTGAATTGAAAAAGTGTTTTGGGTTGAGGCTATTGTGACTACAATATACTTGATAAATAGGTATCCCTTGATAACCTTGGGGATGAAGACACCTGGAAATTTGTGGTTGGGTTATCCACCATATCTCGACAAACTTAGAGTATTTGGATGTGTAGCATATGCTCACATTAGACAAGACAAGGTCGAATCTATAGCCATGAGATGCATGTTTATGGGGTATCCTGATAGAGTAAAAACCTATAGGTTTTGGTGCCTAGAACCAAGTCACAGAAGGTGTATCACAAGTCGTGATGTAGTTTTCAATGAAGCATAAATGATGTTCAAGAAAACTGATGATGATGGTCAAAATGCAGAGATTTATGCAGAAGAGATGGATCATGAGGAGATTCATATTTAGGTGGAACATGTTGATGCTGAATTACAGATGCTAAATGAAGTCGAAGAAGAAGCATAAGTTGTTGACGAAGATGAGGAGATTGATAATAACTACCTGTTGGCAAAAGATAGGTCGAGAAGAGTCATCAAGCCACCTTAAAGACTTAGCTATACATATCTCATAACTTTTTCCTTAATATCTGCAAGCGAGGTTCTTGATGAAGAACCTAGAGACTACAAGGAAGCTATGAGGACTCGAAACAAGACTGAATGGTTGAAAAGCCATAGATGATGAGATGAAATCTCTTCATAATAACAACATTTAGGAGCTGACCGAGAAACCTGCTGGAGCTAGGTTAGTCAGCTGTAAGGGGATTTTCAAGGTTAAGTAACGAATCGAATGAGTGATGTCGAAGAGATTTAAGGAAATATTGGTTTTTAGGGGGTTAACTCAGAAATAAGGAGTCGACTTCAATGACGTGTTCTCACCTGTTGTAAAGCATATATACATTGGAGTGTTGTTAACCATGATGGTGAAGTTTGAACTAGAACTTGAACAAATGGATATGAAAACTACCTTCTTGTATGGTGATCTATACGAAACAATCATGATGAGGCAGCTTGAAGGGTATGCAGAAAGAGGAAAGGAATATTATGTGTGTAAGTTGAATAAGTTGTTATATGGCCTGAAATAATATCCTCGACAATAGAATAGGAGATTAGACAAGTTCATGACACACATAGGTTTCACTAGAAGCCAGTTCGACCATTATGTTTACCTTAGATTTTGACCTAGAAGTTCACTTGTTATTTGTTGCTTTAAGTGGATGACATCCTCATAGCAAGTAACAATGTCGAGGATGTTATGAAGGTAAAGGTTGAACTTGATAAGGAGTTCGACATAAAGGATATGAGAGTTACCACTAGGATTCTTAGGATTGACATACGAAGAGATAGAAAGCAGTCAAGATTATGCTTATCTCAAGAGACATACCTGAAGAAGATTCTCAACACATTTGGTATGTAGAATTCAAAGCCTATTGTAACACCGACCAATTCTCAATTCAAGTTGTGTACGACTCAAAGTCTTAGTACTGAAGTCGAAAGAGACTATATGAATAACATGTTGTATGCTAATATAATAAGTTCTTAAATGTGTGTTATAGTCTGTATGAGGCCATACATAGCGTACAAAGTGAGACTTGTAAGCGAGTATATGGCCAATCCTGGGAAGGCACACCAGCAAGCTCTAAAGTGGATTCTGAGATACATAAAAGGATCCATGAGTATAATTCAGGTTTATGGTGGAGCCATGAGTGATAGTGAAACCCTAAGTCAAAGGATTTGCTGAGTTTGACTATGCAGGATGTATGGATACCAGAAAATCTCTTTTTGGATATGTTTTCACAATGTTTGGCACAATAATTAATTGGAAAGCTTTTCTTCAGAAGGTTGTTTCCTTATCAACCATTGAAGCTAAATATATTTCCCTCATTGAAGCTGTGAAAGACACATTCTGGCTTGAAGGTTTTGTTAAGGAACCAAAAATTCAAGGTTGAGTTATCACTGTTAAATGTGATAGTCAAAGTGTCATACATCTGTCAAAGAATTCAGCCTATCATGAGAGAACAAACCACAATTATGTTAGGCTGCATTTTTTCAGGTAGAAAATCGAAAGTGGAAAAGTCAAAGTGATGAAGGTTTCAACATATCACAATTTTACATATATGACCACCAAGTCATTACCATGTTGCAAGTTCTTCCACTGTATGCAGTTGATAAATAAGCATGATGAAAGTTAGTTTGTTCCCATGATGTTGTAGAGTTTGTTCCAAGGTGGAGATTTGTGGTATTTTAGATTGAACTCTAGTCTCGACAGATATATCTTCATGTTTCGTCAGAGTTGTGCATGTTGTATTCGAAGTCTATTCAAACATGCAGTTGTATAAGTTAACTTGTTGCTTAAGTTAGCTTAGTGCTTAAGTTAGCTTGTAGTCTATAAATATGTTACTCTCTCAGGTTGTTGAGAGAGGGTTAAGCGTTGGTTGTTATTATCCACTTGTAACCTTTTGTCCTAATTGGAAAATCGAATAGAAAAATGGTTTTAACCAATTCTTATTCTTCTTCTTCCTTCTTCTCTCTCTTTCATAAAACTAAAAGGATTTCTTGTGTTTGTTCAAGAAACTCAATCTTTCTCATAGTTTTTATTCATTTCCAGTGCGACGTTTGTCACAATAGAACTCAAATTAATTAAACACATTGAAACTCTTCAGCTTTTTATTATTGGTACCAATGTCTTGCCATTTGGAAAATTAAATCTTTTCATTATTATTATTATTATTATTATTATTATTATTATTATTATTATTATTATTATTAATCAAGTAAATTAATCACACATTTGACTCTTACTTCAAATTGCACTTTCAATGAAAATATAACATGAAATCTTGAATTTATATATTGTTGTATTTGTATTGCAGATGGATGAGGGATACAAAGTGACAGTGAATGATTTAGTGATAAGCCTTAAGCAAATGCTTTTGAAACCTAAAATGGGATGTGGAAGTGATTTATCTAATGTATCAATAAACAACAGTTTTTTAAGTCAACAAAAAATGGTTTTTATGTGTGGATATATATTGAGATATTGAATACCCAGAAAAATGCAGTGTAGATTTACTAAAAATGTAGTGCAAGAAAGGTGTTTGATGTAACACCACAGAAATTTGGCTTTATGACAAATTCAGAGATAAAAAATTATCACTATAAGTTGACGTTCTAGGTGACATATACGGTCCATTTGGTATATCCAGATGACATCCACTTCACTGCCACATAATCTATCTCATTAACTTTGACTAACATATTAGACAGAAATGACTAACATGATACATTTTGAAAAGTTGATGGAACAAAACGGTATTTTTAAAAGTTAATGGACTAAACTGGTTTTTGAGTCAAAGATAAGAGACTAAAAATAGTATTTACCCTTAAATTACAATGTTGATTAGTAGTAGTTGTATTTGATTAAGTGTGAAAGAATTAGGCCATCCCTTTATAAACTCTTATATCATGAGAAATTTAGATTATGAGAATGCACAATTAAAATTATATTGTAGTCTATTTTTATTATTGGGGGATGTTTAACTCTTAAGTAGAATGTTTATAGCTTAATTATATAACGATAAATTCATAATTAGTATGGCATCCTTCTCATAAAATTGGTCATATATATCTTTTATTTGGTAGCTTTGTTTCATGTTCTGTTTCGATATTGCGTAAAAGGTTGGAAGAATCAAATATCTAAAATTTTGAATTACTTTGCACAAGAAATCATGCCATTCACACAAGCAAAGAAGCCTGGAAAATGACTTGTTTTACACTAATATCACTCACACGACTCCTCAAGTTTGTATATTTGAGAGAAGTTTAATTTTAATTGTTAAATTAAATGACACATGTGTTTGCAAAGGCAAGGTCTACAAGTGCAAAGATTACGAGTATGAGTTTTGTAGAGGATTTTATTAGAATTTTTCTCACCATCTCTAATTTCACTTATAATATTTTAATAGTTTTAACATCTTTTATTAAGTTCATGTTACAACTTAAAGCTTTTTTTCCTTAAGTTGTTATGGTATTTTGTTAATTGAGATTGTTCTATACTGGAATAAGAATTGTGATTGGTTTGTAACTTTGGACTCCTGATACGGTTGAGTGGATCTCCGACACGAGAGTGGACCAACAAGTTTAGCACTCCAACGCTCAAGCCAATTACTGAGTCTAAAATGAGTAAAGTGTAAGTCTAAAACAAAAATGTGTACCTTATGTCTTATGTATGCCAGCTATGTATGATGGACAAATTATATGGGCTTTGCTTGTTGGAATCATCATTTGAGTTTTTCTCGTATCAAGCCTTTGAACAACCTGGAATAGTTGCCCCCAATTTTTGTCGGGCATCTTATCGGTTGGGAAGTCTTTCATAGTTGAGGTCGGAATCCCATCATTAGAGCTTACTATAAGGAGAAGTGGGAAGACCATGAGGCAATTCAAATGTAGTGAGAAATAAGCGCATTGAATTCACTTCCCACCATTGAGATGTTTCACCATTTTTTTGTATTTGGTGTTAGGCTCATAGGTTAGGGTGAGGTGTCGACCTCTAGGGCATTCGAGTGCACTCAAGTTAGCTTGTATTTATAAGGCAAAATTTAATCGCTGATGTTAACTTTGCATCTTCCTTTTGATCTGACTCGCTACCGGCATCCTTTATATAAATGTTTCTTGGTTTTCTTGGTGAAATTTTTGCCATTTCCTAAACTGAACCTTAGTTATACCTTTGCGAGAGAAATTCTCCCTTCCCTTCAAAAATCTTTTTCTGAGGCATCCACTTTCTCTTTGGGATGGGGAATTCTTCAACTTGCATTTAACCTTCACTTTCTTCACTTTCTCTCATCCTTTACAGGTACCATTCTTACCTTGAACTTAATTTTCTATTTCTAGTCTTTATTTTCACCATGGCTCACGTGAACGATCAACGTGTAAGTTTGTCTAGTGATTCTGACGGTAGTGGTTTCTCTCTCTTTGTCAAAGCAGAAACCCTTAGTAGTTCTGACTCCAACCTTTCAATTATTGGTCCTTCTACTACATTTATAATAAATGTCTCTGATAATTATGAGTCTGAGAGGTTTTCTAGCAATTCTCATGATAAGGAAACTTCTTTTGAGGAATCTTCTTTTGACTTGCTTCTCCTCAACGAAGGTGTCGGAGGTGATCATGTACTTAACTTTATACTCACTCCCTCATTCGCCATTAAGAACTCTCTTCTCCTATCATGGATCCATCATATGTGGAAGTTACTGATTTGAATAGGGATGAAATTCGCCTTTTCATCAAAATATATAGGTTTTCCTTTGTCCAAGATCCAAGCGACATGGAGATTAGGGATCACCTTAAACTTGAGACTCAATCTACTAATATCATCTGGCTCAAGCCACCAGTTATCACTCGGGTTGACGAGGAGCTCCAAAGAAGTACCGATCTTATGGAGTGGGCTAATGCTAATAAATATAACTAGGTGAGTTTCGCAATATTGGGAACCTGTCCTCTTTGATAATTCTGCAATCGTGTAAGAGGCAAATATAGAAGCGGATCGTACGTCTGATTGGTTGGTTCTTCTCATAGAACCAGGTAAAATGATTTGTAACAGCTTCAGGAATTTCTCTATCCCTTTCTACGAGTTCTTGTTAACTCTAATAAACGTGTGGCTTTCCCTAAGAGGGTTCGAAGAAGAAGTGCTATGGTTCTTAAAGATTGCCCATTAGCAACTTCACCCTAGTGTCTGGGCTTTAATAAAGGTGTTTTAATTTTAGGTTGATTGCTGGCTTTGGAAGCCTTTCTACTGAGTATTTTTCCACTTCTTCTTCATGGTGCATACCTCAATGGATAATCTCTGGGACCAGGGGTTGATCTCACTGAGTCAAGATGTTTCCCGATTTTATGCTTTCGCCTAAAACTGTTATGAATTCCAAAATCGCTTCGTGCTGCTAAACTCCCACACATTGGAAGCTCATTTTGATTTATGTTAGGTCCCCGATAGGTTACCTCTTCCTACCGAGTTCCAAGAATTGCCTCTGAGAAAATTTACAATAGTATTTTAATGTGTTAGGCCTAGGTTCATTTTAAACAGAAGACTCATAAATATGTTATCTACTCAGATTCCCTTACCCTAAAAAGAGTATGATGAAGGAAGATCTCGACTCTTTCTACGAGATTTTTGTCTATAAATAAGGGTTTGGTCCTTATGAGGTAAGGACCTCCCTGTAGAGGAAGCGATTGATTGACACTCATGCTATTGTAAGAGCGGCCAATAATCTTGGAAAAAAATTTGGCGAGGACACAGAGTCAGCCCCCCATCGACATTTTTTTTACATGACTTATTTTTGCACTTGTATATAATATGGCTTCATTAAGAAAAATCTTTGATATGGAAAAAGAATTGGAGGTTAGGTTTGGCACTACAACTTCTTTAGTCCGAGCTCCTACTCCTCTTTCGACTAAATCTGGTCTCTATTCCAACACTCAAACTCCATTGGTCTCCTCTGGTCAAGGTTAATCTTCTGTTTGGATTGTCGCCAAAGGGGTTGAAAATTAGGTTTCGAATCTTCCTCTTAATAATAAAAGGGATCGAGTAAAGTATCATAACATTCTTCAAGAGGAAAGCCCAAACAAACTAATTCAGTTGTCTAGGGATGCCTCTATGGGGTTAATTTGATATAGCCAATGTCGAGTCATCTTTTCCTTTGCTCAAGTTATCAGTAATTCTTCTGTCTTGGATTCCTCATACTTCCAAGGAGGTGTTTATTTTCATATTTAAGGAATACCTAAACTATCTCCAGAATCTCCCCGAAGCAGAGCAGATGGAACTCTTTTTTAGGCGACATTTGATGCTTATCGGATGACTTATCAGTTTTCCCTAACTGCTGTTGGTTGGGGTGATGTTTTAGATATGGGAAACCTTTCAAAGGATAAAGATAATTGGAAGGGTATATGTGTGGCGTCTAAGAATGAAAGTTCCCAACTCTAGAAGAAAATGTTGGATCTTCAAGAAGAAGTAGACAAATTAAGGTATCTTCAAGAAGAAGTAAAAGTTTATGTGGCACATTCTTTCCTGAATGCTAGGAATGTTGAGCTTCATTCCTCCTTATAGGCAGAGAAAAAGTATCGAGAAGAGGCGGCCACTACTGCACCGGGGCTGACATCTCAGATTGACAAGGTTGTGAAGGCTCTCAAGAAGGTGAAGAAATATCAGGAAAAGGAATGAGAGATCTATGATCAAAAATTGATTTTCTTGAGGAAGAATGTTGATGAATCACTTGATCACATCCTTAGAGAGGTGTACAACGCTTTTGACCTAGTAGTCAACCAGCTGAAAGTGCTTCGTTCCGGTGTTCAGGTTTCCCGGTCGCTGCTCATTCTGTAGAAGGTGGCATGGGATGGAGCTTTGGTGGATGATGAGGGTGCTCCAAGCCAGGACGGTGATGCATGGTTTTGTATAATCTTGATTGGGCGCTGCACCTTTATGTTTTCTTGTAATATGTATGAATGTCACTATTTATTTACCTTTTTCTTGTTTGGTACTTTGCATTTTGTTTAACATTCTTCTGTTCTTTCCGCTATATTGGTAAGATTATTCTCAACTTCATCTCTTAGCTTTGATTAAATTTGCGATATCTAGCCTTGTTATGCTTTAACTTATTGTATTCTTTAACAAAGGACTCGTGTTATCTCTAGCGTTTTGCCTTGGTCTCTTCCTTAGAAGGGATCCAACGTGATCTATATGACTTATCATTTCATGTCCCATGTGGTGGGAAGTAGCGTAATTGCTAAAAAAATTGTTACCCGTCCTAATCGATGGGAAATGGCGTAACTATTGAGCTTTGTCGCTACCAATCCCAGTTTATGAGAACTGGCATAAGTCTTTAGCATTATTGGGAACCGTCCCTGACCAAGCATGGGATTCTTGTCCTTGCCCCTAAGTTTTTATCCTGGTTCGAGGTGGACGTCTCTTAGGCTCTACCGCCTATGCTATTGGAGTGACTAGCTCTTAAGAGGGGGTGCACCAACTGCGTTCCAACGTGTTTTATCTTGTAGAACCCTATTTCACAAAGATAATCAGTGGCACTTCAACCTTAAATATAATATTATTTATATTTGAGGTATTACGTTATACAATGGATTCATTTATTTGGTTTTTAATAAACTTTGAAGAATATTTATCTTGCGTATCATTAGGATTTGTATGCGCTCCTTTGTCAATCAACACCAAGGGTATGCACGTGCTCCTTTGGTAGTTGGCTTGGATGTCGACTTTACCTTTGATGGGAGTCGTGTTTGTGGACTTTAAATGCACGGTCCCGGGGCTGCTCAATTAGTAGTCTTAAATTTTTAGGGGTTTTAACTCATAAATTCTCACGCTCAGTGTTTATCTAAGATCGTGACTTTAGATTTCCTTCAAACTTGTTCCTTTCTCGCTATCGAGGTGGACTATGTAGAGTTTTTCTCGATGGCCCCTATACAGTCTTGGTCGCTGGCATATCTTGACTTCGTTGTTGAGTAGATATATGTTTTGATAGTTCGACTTTATTGGTAGTTACTTGTAGCTGATTTTCTATTCTTTTCCAAGCGTTCTTTCTCAATAGATCTAGGGAAGGGTTTCTTTTCTTGTCGATGAGACTATCTTTAATCGTATCGTAAAGAAATGCTTATTTGTAGTTTCCTTATCATTTACACTATAACTAGATTCTGCAGGTATGCCACCCTTGGTAGATTGTTGGCGAATTCGTTGGATGCGCAAGGTTTTCTCATCTCATCCTTATTCAACCTATGCGCTCAGAACTTCCCTTCATTTTCATCGTAACACACTAAATCACTTGATTTTCCATCGTTGCATGCAGGTTCTAGTGTATCGTGACCTGTTGTGAGGATGAGAAAGAATTTTGAACTTTGCATCAGAGGTTTATTTTCTCTACTGTGATAACATCATTTCATAACTCCTTTCAGTTTAGTTTTTCGATGACACAAAATTTGACATTAAAATATCATTTTGCTATAGCGTTCCCTTATCGAACTTCTTAATTACAGTAATTAAAATTGATTTTGAATCGAGAGGTTCGAAAGGGCTTCTTGGCACAAGATTAGTGATAGATTTCCCCTTCCTCGTGTGATTTACTCGTGCTCTGACTTTTGGATCAAACGAGATTTGACCATGGATTTTTGAGAGAATTAGTTGTTGATTCCCACAGACTTCACCACTATTATGTACTGGAACCATAATTGTGATTGTTTTGTGACGTTTGACTCCTAATACGGTGGCGTACATCTCCGACACTCCAACGCGGGGTGAATCTCCAAGACTAACACTCCAACGCCTAAGTCACTTACCGAGTCTAAAATGAGTTAAGTGTAAGTTTGAAAAGGGACCAAAATGAGTTAAGTGTAAGTTTGAAAAGGGAATGTATACTTTATGTCTTACTAATGGCAACTATATATGATGGAGAAATTAGATGGAGTTTGCTTTGTTGGACTCATCACTTGGGTCTTCATCGTATTATGCCTTTCACCGGCTCTAAACAGAAATAATTCTATGTTTTTTATTTAGTTTTTAACCATATGTATGTTGTAATTGTTGTTTCTTCCACTATTGTTATTACTTGTAATTTATATTATTTGATTGTGGTTGTGTTATTTAAGATTTTTTTTTAAACTTGAGTGAAACGGGTGAGATATGTGACACCTTCACATTCATGAACTACAATAATTATTATTTTGCGTAATTGATTACATGAGTAATAGATAATTATGAATATGAATCATCGTTGATAAAAGAGACGATAATAATATGTCATTCCTTTTCTTTTTGAAATACTTGTAAATTATGTTTAAGAATCTAATAATATGTTCATTTTATTTCATTTTAAGTGATTAAATTTGTGTTGTTTTAAAAATATTATAAGTTGTTAGTTGAACACACCATGCAACCTAATTGAGTTTAGTTCGGTAATATTTATCATATGCCACAAACGATAAATTTCATCATAATTGCAAGAATTAGGATACCATATGAATATTAATGAAGGGGATTTAAAACATATCTTTTTTTCATCCATTAATTATCAATACGTGTATTCTCAATTGATGCTGAATACCAATACTTATTGGGATAAGATCTTTCTCTCTTTATTGCTCAAATTTTGATAGATAAGTGTCGTAACCCGAAATTTGATCTTTCTTTTTTGTCTTTTGCATAAGCATGCGCATTCACATCGCTGACATATACACTAGCACAATTTTCTTTATGATTTTGTTGCAGGAATATTTAGGTTTTCCAAGCTCGATTGATCACATCCTCACAAAGTCATCACATCATCATTACAAGCACAAAACAAGAGTTTCTATGTCTATTCATCAAAGCAAGAGGGCAAAAATTGGAACCGTAGCCAAAACACCTTTTTTCAAGCAAATTGGACATTTTTTGGCTTGGTTGATCTATTAACACTTTACAATGCAAAAAGTGTTAATAGATTAACCCTTGTAAAATTGGCAGATTCTGCTACTTTTTATGATAACAACTTTTCCTCTACATTTTTGAGGTCTACTTGGTGCTAGCATTGTGTGGAATATTCTAGACATTTTTAGACATTTCAAGACCATTCAAGACACTCCACTTACATTTATTCCAATACATCACTTTGAATTAAGTCCACCATGTTACTTAATTTCCAAGCATGTGAACCACTTGATTTGAATTTGCATTGGGATTGCTCCACCGAGTTAACTAACTAATTAACCGAGTCAACTTCCGACTCGGTGAGTTGAGTGTAACTAACTCCAAAGCAAGCTCCAAAGCTCACTCAAAAGCACATTCCAAACCTAGAAACTCCAAACCTCCACTCTATATAAACAAAGCTCCACCGTTTCACAAAAGATCCCCAATCATTCTCATAATTTCTCACTCTCAATTCTCTCATTTCTCTCTACATTTTCCGCAAGTTCTACACATTCATCTTCATCTTCATCCTCAAAACCACACTAGAGCTCAATTCCACCATTGAAGAGTAGCAAATTTCACATTGAAATTGCTTTCTCTTGAGCTTAAACCTCCATCATATTGAATTTCTCCTTGGATTTCTGCAATTACAGCAAGTTCTACTTCAATTCAAGTGATTACTCCAATCATTTTGGTGCAAATTTGATTTCGGAGTTTTTATCGCATTTTGCCCGGTTTCGCTGCGATTTAAAGTGCAAGTGCAGAATTATCTGGTTTTCTTGGCTTCTTCTCTCTACATTTCACTCACAACAATCACCAAGCCAATTCTCCGGTTGTAGGTTGGTAACTCTTGCTTAATTTACTGTTTCGATCACTTTCGCGCATTTACGATGTAGTTTCGATTGTTTTTCAGTTTGATGAATCATGTGATTGTTTGATCTTTGATCTTCATGCTTAATGCTTTCAATTTGTGTTTAATTGTTCATACTTGATGTAATTTTCGTGCACAAATGCAAACCATAGCATGAGAGTGATTGGATAAGTGATTAAGTGGCTGAAAGTGAATCTGAAAACTGATTTTTTACCACTGCTTCAGTGTTAGTCGATTAATACTTTTTAGTGCAAAAAGTGTTAATTGATTAACCAGTGTATTTTTGCTGATTTTTGTGCTGTTAATAGATTAACCAATTTTGAACTGTAAATGGTTAATCGATTAACATTATACCAGAATGCCATATTTGCCAATTTTTCAAGTTTGTTTGATCTTATTTCCTCATTTAACTTCCATGGCTTGATATGTTTGATATTTATGGATGTTTTAGGAGTTGTTTAACCTCTGTTTGAAGCATGCTTGCGAACTTTCGATGCATGATTTATCGATTACGTAATTGTTTGCATTTTTGGCATTACATTGTTCATGATCATTCTTGCACATCTTTTGCCCACTTGATTACATGATTCGTGTTGATGTTTGGTACTGTTTGCCATGCTATTTGCATTGAGTTTGTTCCTTCTTGAGCTAATTCAATCTTGTACAATCATTAATCCGCACGTTGCTTTGACGATCTTTCGACTTGTGAAAGATTGTTGGCCTGCTCATTCTCTTTGATCGATTAATCGAAACCATGCTTCGATTAGTTGATTCCTTTTTTCTCCTCTCTTTAGGATCCTTTAGAGTCTTGTTCTCTTGATCACCTGCCGATTCGGAGATTTGCACGACGCACTAGAGCACTGTACAAATTGGCGTTGTTATGCTGTCTGTTTCAATTTCGGCACTATACTTTAAGCGCTAGAGAAGGAATGAGGATGGAGTTTATCCTACCCTTATTCTGATTATCTTTGGTAAGGGCGTCTGGTCCTCCCACCGAGAATAGTCACCTCTATCCTCAAGCTATAACGTTTCTATATTCCCAGTCGAGTCGATCCTTAATCACTCTTGCCCCTTTTCAACATCTCCTCTTTGATCAATCCCCATTCTTTTGGTTAAAGATCATTGTCTCTTGGGTTAACACCCATCTCTTGCCTCCTTATCCTTTTCTTGTGGTCAATCATTGCTTTTTGATTCCCAAGAAGAGTCTATATTGGTTTCTTTGGTTAAACACAATCTTCCTATTAAACATCGAAACCCTGGCGGAGTTCGCAACCTTCTCTTGGTTCCTCTCCCTTTGATTGGTTAACCACTGCTTGTCAATTAAAACACCAATTTACACTTCTTCTCAGTTAACCATAGTCTATCTATTAACATAGTGAGTTCTTCTTGGGTTAATCACCTTTTCTTGGTTAATCACCCATTTCTCAGTTAACCACAACCCGTCTGTTAACATACTGAGCTCATTTTGAGTTAATCACCTTCTCTTGGTTAATCACTCATTCTTTTTTGGTTAATCACACTCCGTCTGTTAAAACCAATACCCTGTGAGTTAGTAACCTTCTTTTGGTTCGAATACTCGCACCCTTGGGTTAGTAACCTTCTTTTGGTTCAAATACCCTTTCTTCGGTCAGGTACTGCTTGTTCAGTCAGTGTACCGAACTCCTTTGGGTCACAAACTTTTCTTGGTTCCACACCCGTCCTTTGGGTCACAACCTTTTCTTGGTTCCAAACTCGTTCTTTGGGTCACAACCTTTGCTTGGTTCCACACCCATCCTTTGGGTCACAACCTTTGCTTGGTTCTACATCCGTCCTTTGGGTAATAACCTTTGCTTTGTTCCACACCCGTCCTTTGGGTCACAACCTTTTCTTGGTTCCACACCCGTCCTTTGGGTCACAACCTTTGCTTGGTTCCACACCCATCCTTTGGGTCACAACCTTTGTTTGGTTCCACACCCGTCCTTTGGGTCACAACCTTTACTTGGTTCCACACCCGTCCTTTGGGTTACAACCTTTGCTTGGTTCCACACCCATCCTTTGGGTCACAACTTTTGCTTGGTTCCATACCCGTCCTTTGGGTCACAACCTTTGCTTGGTTCCGCACCCGTCCTTTGGGTCACAGCCTTTGCTTGGTTCCACACCCGTCCTTTAATTCACAACCTCCGTTTGGTTCCGCACCCGTCCTTTGGGTAACAACCTTTGCTTGGTTCCACACTCGTCCTTTGGGTCACAACCTTTGCTTGGTTCCACACCCGTTCTTTGGGTCACAACCTTTGCTTGGTTCCACACTCATTCTTTGGATCATAACCTTTGCTTGATTCTACACTCGTCCTTTGGATCACAACCTTTGCTTGATTCCACACCCGTCCTTCTGATTAACCACTGTTTATCAGTTAATATACCGAAATCCCTTCAGAGTTAAACACATTCGGTTGGTTCAATACTCTCTCCTTTTGGTTCATCACAACCTGCCTTTTGACACCAAACCCTTTTCCCACAGAGCCTTAATATCTTTTTCTTTGGTTAACCACTGCCAGCCAGTTAACATACCGAATCCTTATTCTCTTGGTTTCGACACCATCCCTTTGTTTGTTCCCCAGTATGGTCGCTAACCCTCTGATCCCCAGTACAATTGCTATGTTCTCTTTTCTTCCTTTTTCGCTCGGTTTCAACACTAACCTCTTTGCTCACTCCTCAGTGGAGTCGCTTTTATTCTTTTCCTCCTTTATCTTCTTGGTTTCGACACCATTCTTGCACTTTATCCCCAACACAATTACTACTTTTCCTTTGCCCTTCTTTCTTGGTTCTGACACCAATTCTTATGTATCCTTAACGGAGTTTTCTCTACCTCATTTGCTCTTGGTTTTGACACCCCTTTCCTTTCTTTTCTCTCTTTGTTCCTGTCGCACCTCAAAAAAATCGCTTAATCGAAGACACAACCCTTCGCACGAAAGACGCGGAACGGTTCGATAGAGTCGCCACCAAACTTTATTTATCCCAAAAGAGGGAAAGGAAAATATCGAGAAAACCTTAAAGGAGGGATAAGAACATGGTCGTCGCAACCACATTCTGGGTTCGGGAGTCGGTTACGTAAGGGGACGGTACTCGCACCCCCTTACGTCCGTTGTACTCAACGGGAACCTCTTAGTTCCAATTGTGATGAACGTTATCTAAGCTTGTTTGTTTTCTTCTCAACGATATATGCGAAAAGGTAAAGTAAAAGGTTCCGATTACTAAGGGAAATAGGGTGGTTTTAGGATAGGGTGCTCGGCAAGATCATCACGACCTCGGGCCTACGTATGCTCATTCGAACGAGAATGAGGAATCAGAGCAATCGTAGTTCGACTATGGGAGAGGATATAGGGAATACGGAAGGTGGATGGAAGGTAGCTCGCCAAGATCATCGCAATCTTGTGCCTACGTATGCTCATTCGGACGAGAATGAGGAATCAGAGCAATCGTAGTTCGTGGTACACCCACGAAACGAGGGTTAGGGTTTGAATTTTAGGAGATGAAAGATTGAATGACATACAACCCAAGGGGCGTGCCTCGAGAGCAGTCACTCAAGAATCCAAGGAATGCTAGACTCCAAGAACTCAGTTCTTTCGTGAGTTGATTGCGAAAATGTTTGATAATGGTTAAGTGTTTTAAGACGAAAGGGTGAATGAATAACAACCCAAGGGCGTGCCTCGAGAGCCATTCATTCGAAGACCCAAGGAATGCTAGATCCCAAGAATCTCCTCCTTTTGTAAGGTGATTAAGAAAGCATTTGAAAAAGATTGAGTCGAATTGGTTGAGAAAAGAGGTGAGGATCGATACTAGTCCCTAGGGGTGCTCCTAGTAACGAAACCACGAGATGTGCAAGTGTGCATTTGATATCGAGGCAAAAGGCGCTTGACTTACGAGAATGTTTTGAGAAGTAGCTCGACGACGAATCGAGGATTGGTTTTGGAATGGTTTGATTTGAAAAGGGTCGAAAGGTTGAATGAACGACAACTCAAGGGGCGCGCCTTAAGAGCCATTCATTCGAAGATCCAAGGAATGCTAGATTCTAAAAATCTCCTAGTTTCGAAGTTTGATCGAGAAAATGTTTGGTTGCGTGTTTGAATCAAATTAAGGTATGCAAAGAGTTTTATTTGTACAAAAATGAGGAGGTTTGATTTGTTAAGTGTTTTGATTAAGTGTATAAACAAAGAAAATGGTTAGATGAATAAGATATGAATATGATATGAATAATGTGAATAGTAATATAATATGAACAATAATATAATCAAGATAATATGAACAAGGCATAATATTGGCATAAAAGTAAATAAAGATAATATTGACGGAAAGTAAAGTTAGTTGTTAGTGGTTAATCGGATGAATCGGGTCCAATGTAGCGCTAAGCCATCGTAGCACGATCCATGACGAAGATCACACTATAGGAGGATGCGCAATTTGATCTATGTGCTAAAACATGATGGAGAAATGATATTGAGGATCATTCTCCAATTGAATCGTGCCACACGAAACGGAAAAGTGAAGATCTCGTCTTAATCACAAACTTTCGTCGATTAATCGAAGGTAATCTATCACGATCCCAAAGTATAGAAAGAGATCTCAATGATCACTCACTACAGATTTGAAATAATGAAGGTTAATCCCTTCAACCATCAACATTCGTGAATAGAAAGACTTCATCGATCGAAAATGAGAAAATAGAAGAAGAAGATGCGAAATGAAGTGAAAATCAAAATGGTCTCGTCTTAATCAAGATTTAATCGAGAAATCGATAATCTTTGATATTTGACTTTCATTGACCAATAATAAAAAGAAAAGATAGAAATCGAAAATGAAAATATATAATCGAAAATAAGATGGAAAAGGAAGAAAGGTCTCATCTTTACCAAGATTTTAAATCGAAAATCGATAAATCTTTGATGTTTGGTTTTCATTGACCCAAAATGAATGGTAAAAACAAATAAATCGAAAAGAAAATAAATAGGCCTCATATTAACCAAAATTATAGATCTATTTGACATAAATCAACAAATCATGATGTTTTTGATATCATTAGCCCATAAAATAAATAAAAGTGGAAGTGGAATAGAAACAAGAAGAACTAAAATAGTGGTCTCGTCTTAATCACAAATTTATCAATAAAATCGACAATGATGATATTAGACTTTTCATTGACCAAAACTAAAATCGAGAATGAAAATGGAAATCAAATTAGTTGCAAAACATTAAAAATAAATGGAAAGAAAAACTAATAGTTATTATCTAAGAAATAAATAAAAAGTAAAATATGAAATGAGAGTGATGGGGGTGCGGATCAGATAGTATGCGTGAAGGAAATAAGATGAATCATTATGGGCCTCACGGCCCATTCATCATAAAATGGTAAGTGAAAAAAATACACAATAAAAAATAGGAAAAGTGATCCAAGTGGGCTCAGTCAGAAACAAACAACATTAAGTTGGAAAAGCCAAACAAGGTTAACACATTAGGTAGAAAACAACCTTATTTTTTTTGTTTTGAAAGCCACAATCAGATTAGATCAAAAACAACAACATTAACTTTCGGGAAAGGCAAAAGTGAAATCGTCATCATCAAGGAAGAACAACACGACGATGCCTTCTCCGTCGCAACTCGATTCTATCAGCCTCTCTTTCGTTCATGTTCGAGTCAAGGTTTGTGAGGTTCCTATTTCGTTTTCGATCTAGGTTTGATCTCAACCTGACCTTCTTCTTCTTCTTCTTTATGCGTTTCATGATTTGGTTTGTAATGGTTATTTGTTTTTTGGGATTTGAGTTGGTGGTTGAAGGGTTTGAATAAGGATTTGAGGGTTGAATCTGAAGGAAGATGAACGTTGAAAATCGATTAAGGTTGAAAGAGATGTAAAGGTGGTTGTTGTTGATTTGGGTCGATCTGAAGGGTTTGGGTGAGTGTTGAAGGTTAAAGGAGGATTGAGAGGAGAGATGTGGGTTGATTTGCGGCTAGGGCCTTGTGTTGAATCCAATGAAGATTGACGGTGATTGAAGCGTTGTGGTGAGTTGGGTCGTATTAAGATGTTTGGTGATAATACACAGTGGCTAGAAGTTTTGGATTGTTGGTGTGGTGAGTTGTTCGAGATACAGGTGGAGAGAACAAGGAAAAGAACGTGGGTCCAAGGAAATGCGAGGCGAGTTGTGGTGTTGTTTTTAGGAAGTTTCGGTGTGGTTTTGTGTTTGAATCTGAAGGGAGTCTGAAGCGACGTGTTAAGGTTTTTTCTTTTGCAATTTCGCCTCCTCCTTTATCTCTATTCCTCTCTCTTTTTAAACACCCAAAATGAACCTCGTTCATCAATTTTATTTTGAATTTGTCCTTAAAATTGATCAGTTGCTTTCCATGGCAGGATTGTTGCGGGTTGTTGATGATGCAGAGTTTGGCATTTTGTTTGCAGGCCTGTGATGTTGTAAGGTTGTGGAACATTGGTTTTGGCTTGATGTGCTTGGAGTGTTTTGTTGAGGCAGTTTTTCTGGTATGGTTGGAGCAGTGTTACAGACTGGTGTATCAGTGTTGCAGGTTGTGTGAAAATTGGTTGTGTAGCTTATTGTAAACGGGCCGAGTAATGGCTCATGAAGATGAGATATTTTTTGTAAACTTTTATTACAACTTTAATGGACTTGGACCAAAAATGTGACTTGGATTTTCTTTATATAAGCTCTGGATTTTTTTGTGTGACAATCATGCCATATTATTATTTTTGAATTCTGGATTTTGTAATTTGGATAGGTAAACAAAAAGATAATGAAAATATGGAAATGGTCTTAAATGGATTTGAAATCGTAATTTGAATATTTGGATGTGAAAAGTGGCTATGGATATGTGATCAATGTAAATGAAATTGATAAAAATATGGATAAAGAAGAACAGTTTTGAAATGGATTGGATGTGAATGGATTGCCTCTCAAGAAACCAAGAATTCAATCTCAACCTTGAGAAACCATTCATTGAATCTTCAATCACAAAGACTCTGCATAGCCTGATGACCTGACCCACACGCAAATGAATTGCCTTGACACAAACCCCAATTGAATCCTCATACGCACTTACAAGATAATTTTTAAGCCATGACCTTGATCTTGGAATGGATCCCTGCCCGACTAAGACTAAGTCAAACCAAAACGATCCTCAATCCAAATTGCACACCCTCCTGACTGGATATCCTTAAACAACAGGAACACAACCTAATTTTTTGGATTTTTGAATATGGTTAATGGATGGATGTACGAATGTAATATACACAGGTAGGACAAATTTAGGGTATGACAGATGCCCCTATCTAATTAGCTTAAACCGAGTAAGATGAACGGCCACAACGTTTAGTCTTTCGAGGTAGAAGACAATTAGATATGAAGAAGACCACGAATTTGTCCGAAAAGAAAGAAAATGATTGGAAGGTTGAATGATATATCAATGTCAACCCTCGAGTGGACACTGGATGACTTGCAAAGGTCGTTATCACCAAAAGGATGATAACAAGAGTATCTGGTACCAAAAGGATGACAAACCTATCACCAAAAGGATAATAGGGTACACACACACACACAGACCCTTCCACCAAAAGGATGAAAATGAGGTCAAAGTCTGCTATTACCAAAAGGATAATAGGGCACAGACACACAGACCCTTCCACCAAAAGGATGAAAATGAGGTAAAAGCCTGCTATTACCAAAAGGATAATAGGGCACACACACACAGACCCTTCCACCAAAAGGATAAAAATGAGGTCAAAGCCTGCTATTACCAAAAGGATAATAGGGCACACACACAGAGACCCTTCCACCAAAAGGATGAGAATGAGGTCAAAGTCTACTATTACCAAAAGGATAATAGGGCACACACACAGACCCTTCCATCAAAAGGATGAAAATGAGGTCAAAGCCTGCTATTACCAAAAGGATAATAGGGCACACACACACACACACAGAGACCCTTCCACCAAAAAGATGAAAAATAAGGTCAAAGCCTGCTATTACTAAAAGGATAATAGGGCACACACACACACACAGACCCTTCCTCCAAAATGATGAAAATGAGGTCAAAGCCTGCTATTACCAAAAGGATAATAGGGCACACACGCACAGACCCTTCCACCAAAAGGATGAAAATGAGGTCAAAGCCTGCTATTACCAAAAGGATAATAGGGCACACACACACAGACCCTTCCACCAAAAGGATGGAAATGAGGTCAAAGCCGACTATTACCAAAAGGATAATAGGGCACACATACACACAGACCCTTCCACCAAAAGGATGGAAATAAGGTCAAATCCTGCTATTACCAAAAGGATAATAGGGCACACACAAACAGACACAAACCCTTCCACCAAAAGGATGAATATGAGGTCAAAGCCTGCTATTACCAAAAGGATAATAGGGAACACACACACACAAACCCTTCCACCAAAAGGATGAAAATGAGGTCAAAGTCTGCTATTACCAAAAGGATAATAGGGCACACACACACACATACCCTTCCACCAAAAGGATGAAAATGAGGTCAAAGCCTGCTATTACCTAAAGGATAATAGGGAACACACACACACAGACCCTTCCACCAAAAGGATGAAAATGAGGTCAAAACTTTCTATTACCAAAAGGATAATAGGGCACACACACACAGAGACCCTTCCACCAAAAGGATGAAAATGAGGTCAAAGCCTGCTATTACCAAAAGGATAATAGGGCACACACACACACAGACCCTTCCACTAAAAGGATGAAAATAAGGTCAAAACCTGCTATTACCAAAAGGATAATAGGGCACACACACACACAACTATCTGACACCAAAAGGATGACAGATCAATACAAGCTACCACCACCAAAAGGATGATAGGAACTTCCCAATTGCGAGGACCAACACCAAAACGACATGAATGGCTACCACCAAAAGGATGATAGGAAGTTTTTTTGAGATTGAGGGTTACCAACACCAAAAGGATGCAGGTTGAATTGAGTTGATAGGGTTTGGCTATCACCAAAAGAATGATAGTAATGCAATTGACAAAAGGTCAAGTTTGCTGGGGATATGATGAGTGAGATTTATTTGGAGACATTAACAAAAGGTTGAAGTAAAGAACTTAATGAGGAACGCCTACTGACTCGGAGGAATGTTTATTGGTTGAGCTGAGGATGACAACTTCATCAACAAAAGGTTGATGAACACCACTCAATGAGGAACGCCCACTGACTTGCTTGGAGATCACAACTTTATCAACAAAAGGTTGAAGAACTTCATGAGGAACGCCCATGAACTGAAGGAAATGCCCCTGACTGGGCTGTAGATTGCTTGAGCTTGAGATCAACAAAAGTTTAAACCAACTTCGTGAGGAACGTCCACAGACTTGTAGAAGATGCCCCTGACTGGGCTGGAGATCGTCTTGAGCTTGTCTTGAGATTGATCCTGGATCTTGACTATGCATATGTGAATGCTTGATTTTGTAATGATGTGCAATGCAAATGCTGACGTGCGGAGATGCAAGTGTTGGGGAAGTATGATTTGGTTTTGGTATGCCTATGATGCATATGGTGCTGATGATGTCGAATGCGATGCGTATGATGCATATGATTGAAGACGGGTGATTGGATATGTTTGGAGAGGTGCCAACATGGTGGACTTTTGGTAGTTGCCAATGCGGATTGGACTTTGGGTGGAGGGAGGGTTGATTTCCTCGACACTCAGTTCGTTGAAGACGCCATGATTGAAGCAGATGAAGATGACTTCACAACTCGTGCTTGATGGTCAGGACGGCCAGAGAATGAGCGTAGGGACGTGATCGACTCATGAAGACCGTGCTCTTGCTCTGAATTTGATGATTAATAGTGTTTGGAAAGGTATGCTTGAACAACCTGAATGATACAGAGAGGATCTGACTTCTGCAACAAGTCTTGTCCTAGTCTAAACATGGTAATGGTCCGCCCCCTGATTAACCAGTTCTGGAACGACTTGAAGAACTTTGATATGCTTTGAGATAGCTTGCCCCTGATTGAGTTGTTAAAGGTTTTGCCCCTGACTAAGGATTTGAGGTAGTCTTGCTTCGGGTTGGCACCACTGAAAGTTCAAATTCCTCTTCGATTTCCCCTTGTTGGAATTGCTCTGATGTCTAGCGCTGATTTGCAATTAGAATTGCACATTCACAAATAGTAATATTAATGCAATGCTCATGCAAGTATTGAAAAAGAGTCGTTTATTCGAGTGTCGTGATATTGTGAGACAAATGGACCGTTAGCCCAAACGTGTGCTGATTTTGGTGGTGTGAAAGATATAGCAAGGAGAATGACACTAATGCTGAAGATTAGCAAATATAGGGAGTCAGTTTACGCATCCTTGCAGTAGTATGCTTTCAGAATAAACCTCGCCTCAATTAGGTCTTTTGAGGGTTGTAACGTGGTCTGGTTCACGGTTTATCGAAACAAAGGATATTAGGCTCAAAATTTGATTTGTACCCACCCCTTCTTCGTGATGACCTCCAGTCCTACGTTCAGTTAATTCTACACATGTTTGTATTCCAAAAGGGTTGACGGTGTAAGAGTGATAATTCAAGGTATGCTCGACATGACAGTCACCTTATTTTGTTTTTGATGGATGTCAGTGACCCTTTGGTTTTGATTATGGTGGTCACTGGATCTTATTTTGTTTTTGTTGAGGATTCGAGGGCCTCTTTTGATTTTTGTTTTTGATCCCTATCTTTTGCATGGGCAGATTTCGCTTTTCGAGCCCATCAGGATTGCCTTGATTTTGCCTAAGTCCCCTTTGAGGTACTCGACTTAGCAGGCTTTTGATTTTTATTTTTAGATTTTGTTGTTGGAGGATTGTGACTGCCAAGTCATGGGTATTGATGAATAAATGTCTTTCAGATTTTGTCTTATGATTTGAGTGCGTAATTGGGTTAACTGAACACTACCCTGCCCCGAGTTGAGTGTAAGGGTTTGTGGATCCGAAGGAAACTGCTACTTCTAGGCTCGAAGTGGTTAACTAGGGATTAACTCCTTGTCTCTCCAGTGTTTGTGGATTGAAACAATGCCTGTACATCATCGACGAGATTCTGTCTGAAAGCATATATTTTGCAATTATGGGTATTTCGCTTTCATCATCCTCCCTCCAATCATTGCCGACAACAGTTTGATATAGAGAGTGAAGTGGATAAATGTGTCGGTGTTTTGCAGTAAATGGAAGAAATGAGTGAATACGACATAACTGATTCAAAACATGCATAATCACTACATTAACAAAACCACATACAAATGACAATGTTTAAAGCATACATTACTTAAACAAATAAAGACAAAATACAACAATGCAAATGATTGGATGGCAACATGACTGCCTTCTTCGGGGAATGAACTTGACTTGACTTGACTTGACTTGATGCTGGCACTAGTTTGGCGGTGGCATAGGGTTTTTGATGACGTTTGGAGCCCTCCCATTGAATGTGAGAAACTTCGAATCAATCAGGTCTTGAACTTTGTGCTTGAAAGCTCCGCAGTCCTCGATCTGGTGTCCTGGAGCGCCCTTATGATACTCGCAATGAGCATTAGCATCATAGTTTGGAGGGATGACAATTGGAGGAGCCAAGTCTCTGGGAGTAACAACCCTCTTTTCCAGCAATTGAGTAAAGATCTGAGCATATGACGTTGGCAGATGATCAAAGTCTCTATCAGACCTCCTTGTCCTCTGGTGATTAGGCTGAAGTTGTTAAGCAGCTCTCTGTTATTGATATTGAGGAAGATACTGATACCCTTGTTGATTATGTGATTGTTGTTGAGGAGCCTGTTGCTGAGGCATTGGAGCTTGAATAGCCTGAACTGTTGGCTAATAAGGCATTGGAGTGTATTGTGCAGCAGCAATATACGGATACTGGAAGTATGGAATTTGAAAAGGCATTGGAGCGGGAGCTTGTGGAGCTTGCCCTTTTTGAGCAGAGACAACATTTGTTTCGCCCTCTTTCTTTTTGAATCCATTGAAGGGCTTCTTGACTGCAGACTGACTGCTAGAACCTCCTTGGATCTTTCCACTTTTCAGACCTTCTTCAATTCTCTCACCGATAATTACCAAATCAGAGAATTCGGTAGAAACATTACTGATTAGCTTCTCATAGTAATGGCCTTGCAAAGTACCCATGAAGATGTCAATCAGTTCATGATCAACCAGAGGTGGATGCATTCTTGCAGCTAGCTCTCTCCAGCGTTGCGCGTACTCCTTAAAGGATTCGTTGTCCTTTTGAGCCATACTCTGAAGTTGAGTATGATTTGGAGCAAGGTCGGTGTTGTATTTGTATTGCTTGACGAATGCATCAGCTAGCTCAACCCAAGTGCGCACATTGCTACACTCCAACTGCATATACCATTCGAGTGATGCCCCAGACAAACTGTCTTGGAAGCAATGGATCATCAGCTTTTCGTCTTTGACATAGGCAACCATCTTGCGGCAGTACGTCTTCAGATGGATGTGAGGACAACTGAGACCTTTGTACTTTGGGAATTCCTGTACTTTAAACTTGGGAGGAATGCCAACATCTGGTACCAAGCACATTTCCAGAGCATTCAAAGAAGTTGAGTTGCGCCCCTCCATGACTCGGAGTTTTTCAGCTAGATCACGACACATTTTGATGGCTTCAGAATCCTAAGCAGCAGTAGGATTGACAATTGGGATAGCAGCATGGTAGTTCTGTACCTTATCATACTGATCTAGAAGATTTTCTTCAGCATGAGGAATAGGAATCTGAGTGACAACAGGTTGGGCTTGCGGAATAGCTCCAACAGTAACTCCAGATGTTGGAAATGGTTGAGAAGTGGCTCCTTCAGCGGCAGGAGTGAAGTTCATTGGTATCCCATAATTGATAGGGTTGGGAACAGGAACTGAGAGCCTTGAGGGTGACCCTTGCACAGGCACCGTGTTGTTGGCAGCAACGACTTCACGCAGTTCTTCTTCTCTTCTGGCCATCATGATGGCTTTGAGAATCTGGTCAATCTTTCCTTTGATAGAATCCAACTCTTCTCTGAAGGCGGCTTGCTCTTATTGAATCTGCTCCATCATACGTCTTGTGTTGGCTCAAGTTGCGTACTGGTGTCGAGAAATCAGCTTGATTTACTGGAGAAGGAAGGAAGTTGAAGTGAGATTCTGAGGTTGAAAATGTAATGCAAGATGCGTAACAGATGCAATGCAATGACATGAGATGCAATGCAAGATGCAAGATCCAGGATCGCAGATCACAGGTTCAAACATTTCTGAGGTTGGCCGTTCACAGGTAGATGACCAAAGTCCCTGATCAAAGAAACCCTATAGGTAGGCTCTATGAGGAAAGTTCTAGGTTCTTTACCCATAAACCCACTCACGGGATAGTTTTTATGTTGATGGATAAGGTTCCCAGGATTACGGATACAAATCGCATCAATGTCACGCAACAGGCTAGCTGCATTACGAAGATAATGACGACAGGGTCTCTCCTGAGTGGGGTCCTCGTGCTAGGCACACAAGGAGCGAGTCCTTGGAGACTAACACTACACGACCACCAATATAGAAGTTGGTTCTAAGAGCGTTTCCTAGAATCACGGACCCTTCATGAATCAACTCGTGCGACAGGCTAGCTGTGTTACAACAGGATCTACGAAAAGGTCTACTCTAGGGGAGCTTTCATGCTAGGCACGTAAGGAGCGAGTCCTTAGGGACTAACACTACTCGACATCCAATTCTAAATTATGTGTTCCCTCTGCTTTTACCAAAGCTCGGGTGTAGAGCTTTACTCATGATATCATCCCAAGATCCAACAGATAAGCATAATAATGAGCATATAAAAGCCATAAGAGAACAAATACGTAAACGAGAAGAAAAAAAGCAAACAAAGATAACGCTCTTCACAAATCGCTCTAAGATAGGCTTGAATCTCTCTTGCATGGAGCAAAGTGTCATCCCCAGCAGAGTCGCCAGCTGTCGCACCTCGAAAAAATCGCTTAATCGAAGACACGACCCTTTGCATGAAAGGCGCGGAACGGTTCGACAGAGTCGCCACCGAACTTTATTTATCCCAAAAGAGGGAAAGGAAAATATCGAGAAAACCTTTAAGGAGGGAAAAGAACATGGTCTTCGCAACCATATTCTGGGTTCGGGAGTCGGTTACGTAAGGGGAAGGTACGCGCACCCCCTCACGTCTGTTGTACTCAACAGGAACCTCTTAGTTCGAATTGTGACGAACATTATCTAAGCTTGTTTGTTTTCTTCTCAACGATATATGCGAAAAGGTAAAGTAAAAGGTTCCGATTACTAAGGGAAATGGGGTGGTTTTAGGATAGGGTACTCGGCAAGATCATCGCGACCTCGGGCCTACGTATGCTCATTCGTACGAGAATGAGGAATCAGAGCAATCATAGTTCGACTACGGGAGAGGATATAGGGAATACGGAAGGTGGATGGAAGGTAGCTCGCCAAGATCATCGCAATCTTGTGCATACGTATGCTCATTCGGACGAGAATGAGGAATAAGAGCAATCGTAGTTCGTGGTACACCCACGAAACGAGGGTTAGGGTTTGAATTTTAGGAGATGAAAGATCGAATGACATACAACCCAAGGGGCGTGCCTTGAGAGCAGTCACTCAAGAATCCAAGGAATACTAGACTCCAAGAACTCAGTTCTTTCGTGAGTTGATTGCGAAAATGTTTGATAATGGTTAAGTGTTTTAAGACGAAAGGGTGAATGAATAACAACCCAAGGGCGTGCCTCGAGAGCCATTCATTCGAAGATCCAAGGAATGCTAGATCCCAAGAATCTCCTCCTTTCGTAAGGTGATTAAGAAAGCGTTTGAAAAAGATTGAGTCTAATTGGTTGAGAAAAGAGGTGAGGATCGATACTAGTCCTTAGGGGTGCTCCTAGTAACGAAACCACGAGATGTGCAAGTGTGCGTTTGATGTCGAGGCAAAAGGCGCTCGACTTACGAGAATGTTTCGAGAAGTAGCTCGACGACGAATTGGGGATTGGTTTTGGAATGGTTTGATTTGAAAAGGGTCGAAAGGTTGAATGAACGACAACTCAAGGGGCGCGCCTTAAGAGCCATTCATTCGAAGATCCAAGGAATGCTAGATTCCAAAAATCTCCTTCTTTCGAAGTTTGATCGAGAAAATGTTTGGTTGCGTGTTTGAATCGAATTAAGGTATGCAAAGAGTTTTATTTGTACAAAACGAGGAGGTTTGATTTGTTAAGTGTTTTGATTAAGTGTATAAACAAAGAAAATGGTTAGATGAATAAGATATGAATATGATATGAATATGATATGAATAATGTGAATAGTAATATAATATGAACAATAATATAATCAAGATAATATGAACAAGGTATAATATTGGCATAAAAGTAAATAAAGATAATATTGACGGAAAGTAAAGTTAGTTGTTAGTGGTTAATCGGATGAATCGGGTCCAATGTAGCGCTAAGCCATCGTAGCACGATCCATGACGAAGATCACACTATAGGAGGATGCACAATTTGATCTATGTGCTAAAACACGATGGAGAAATGATATTGAGGATCATTCTCCAATTGAATCGTGCCACACGAAACGGAAAAGTGAAGATCTCGTCTTAATCACAAACTTTCGTCGATTAATCGAAGGTAACCTATCATGATCCCAAAGTATAGAAAGAGATCTCAATGATCACTCACTACAAATTTGAAATAATGAAGGTTAATCTCTTCAACCATCAACATTCGTGAATAGAAAGACTTCATCGATCGAAAACGAGAAAATAGAAGAAGAAGATGCGAAATGAAGTGAAAATCAAAATGGTCTCGTCTTAATCAAGATTTAATCGAGAAATCGATAATCTTTGATATTTGACTTTCATTGACCAATAATAAAAAGAAAAGATAGAAATCGAAAATGAAAATATATAATCGAAAATAAGATGGAAAAGGAAGAAAGGTCTCATCTTTACCAAAATTTTAAATAGAAAATCGATAAATCTTTGATGTTTGGTTTTCATTGACCCAAAATGAATGGTAAAAACAAATAAATCGAAAAGAAAATAAATAGGCCTCATATTAACCAAAATTATAGATCTATTTGAAATAAATCAACAAATCATGATGTTTTTGATATCATTGGCCCATAAAATAAATAAAAGTGGAAGTGGAATAGAAACAAGAAAAACTAAAATAGTGGTCTCGTCTTAATCACAAATTTATCAATAAAATCGACAATGATGATATTAGACTTTTCATTGACCAAAACTAAAATCGAGAATGAAAATGGAAATCAAATTAGTTGCAAAACATTAAAAATAAATGGAAAGAAAAACTAATAGTTATTATCTAAGAAATAAATAAAAAGTAAAATATGAAATGATAGTGATGAGGGGTGCAGATCAGATAGTATGCGTGAAGGAAATAAGATGAATCATTATGGGCCTCACGGCCCATTCATCATAAAATGGTAAGTGCAAAAAATACACAATAAAAAACTGGAAAAGTGATCCAAGTGGGCTCAGTCAGAAACAAACAACATTAAGTTGGAAAAGCCAAACAAGGTCAACACATTAGGTAGAAAACAACCTTATTTTTTTATTTTGAAAGCCACAATCAGATTAGATCAAAAACAGCAACATCAACGTTCGGGAAAGGCAAAAGTGAAATCGTCATCATCAAGGAAGAACAACACGACGATGCCTTCTTCGTCGTAACTCGATTCTATCAGCCTCTCTTTCGTTCATGTTCGAGTCAAGGTTTGTGAGGTTCCTATTTCGTTTTCGATCTGGGTTTGATCTCAACCTGACCTTCTTCATCTTCTTTATGCATTTCACGATTTGGTTTGTAATGGTTGTTTGTTTTTTGGGATTTGAGTTGGTGGTTGAAGGGTTTGAATAGGGATTTGAGGGTGGAATCTGAAGGAAGATGAATGTTGAAAATCGATTAAGGTTGAAAGAGATGTAAAGGTGGTTGTTGTTGATTTGGGTCGATTTGAAGGGTTTGGGTGAGTGTTGAAGGTTGAAGGAGGATTGAGAGGAGAGATATGGGTTGATTTGCGGCTAGGGCCTTGTGTTGAACCCAATGAAGATTGACGGTGATTGAAGCGTGGTGGTGAGTTGGGTCGTATTAAGATGTTTGGTGATAATACACAGTGGTTGGAAGTTTTGGATTGTTGGTGTGGTGAGTTGTTCGAGATACAGGTGGAGAGAACAAGGATAAGAACGTGGGTCCAAGGAAATGCGAGGCGAGTTGTGGTGTTGTTTTTAGGAAGTTTCGGTGTGGTTTTGTGTTTGAATCTGAAGGGAGTCTGAAGCGACGTGTTAAGGTTTTTTCTTTTGCAATTTTGCCTCCTCCTTTATCTCTATTCCTCTCTCTTTTTAAACACCCAAAATGAACCACGTTCATCAATTTTATTTTGAATTTTTCCTTAAAATTGATCAGTTGCTTTCCATGGCAGGATTGTTGTGGGTTGTTGATGATGCAGAGTTTGGCATTTTGTTTGCAGGCCTGTGATGTTGTAAGGTTGTGGAACAGTGATTTTGGCTTGATGTGCTTGGAGTGTTTTGTTGAGGCAGTTTTTCTGGTATGGTTGGAGCAGTGTTACAGACTGGTGTATCAGTGTTGCAGGTTGTGTGAAAATTGGTTGTGTATCTTGTTGTAAACGGGCCGAGTAATGGCTCATGAAGATGAGATATTTTTTGTAAACTTTTATTACAACTTTAATGGACTTAGACCAAAAATGTGACTTGGATTTTCTTTATATAAGCTCTGGATTTTTTTGTGTGACAATCATGCCATATTATTATTTTCGAATTTTGGATTTTGTAATTTGGATAAGTAAACAAAAAGATAATGAAAAGATGGAAATGGTCTTAAATGGATTTGAAATCGTAATTTGAATATTTGGATGTGAAAAGTGGCTCTGGATATGTGATCAATGTAAATGAAATTGATAAAAATATGGATAAAGAAGAACAGTTCTGACCCACACGCAAATGAATTGCCTTGACACAAACCCCAATTGAATCCTCAGACACACTTACAAGATAAGTTTTAAGCCATGACCTTGGTCTTGGAATGGACCCCTGCCCGACTAAGACTAAGTCAAACCAAAACGATCCTCAATCTAAATTGCACACCCTCCTGACTGGATATCCTTAAACAACAGGAACACAACCTAATTTTTTGGATTTTTGAATATGGTTAGTGGATGGATGTACGAATGAAATATACACAGGTAGGACAAATTTGGGGTATGACAGTTCCCCGAACTACGTAGGCTCTGAATTCCTCATTGCACTATGAGGATACGTAGGCACGAGATTGCGAAATCTTGGCGAGGCACCTTCTTCCATTCTTCTTCTCTTTCCCTGGTTCCATGAACTACGGAGCTCTGATTTCCTCATTGCACTATGAGGGTACGTAGGCACGAGGTCCCCAATCCTCTGCGAGTACTTTCTTTCTCTCTTTCTTTTCTCTTCTCTCTCCTCTTTTTATCTAGAAGCCTTTATATAGATAACCCATCCAAGCCTAGAAGCAAGCGAAATGGTTCTCGTCGAGTACGACGAATGCGTAAGGTGCTAGTACCTTCCTTTCGCATAACCGACCCCCTTACCCGTTTCTCTTCCCCTTGGGTTTTATCGATATTTTCCCTGTCCTTTGGGACTAAATAAAGTTCGGTGGCAACTCTGTTGTATCTTTGAGTGTGCAATTTGCTCAGGTATAATCCCGCTAGCTTCAGCTGGCGACTCTGCTGGGGAGTTCTTGCTCTTGCAATTTGGAGTCTTGCCTAGTTTTGCTTGTTTCCTGGCTAGCTCGGACTCCCTAGATTTAGCTGGCCACTCTGCTGGGGAGTCCTTGCTCTTGCAAGTCGGGGTCTCGCCTAGTTTTGTTTTCTTTTCTTGCTTGTTTGGGTGTTATTGCGGTGAGAATCGGATAACAAGCTATTGATTAACTTGCATCACATTTCTTTGAATTCACCATCGAATTTGATTTATCCAAAGGAAAGGTTCAAGATCGAGAAAACCTAAAGGGGGGAGATCTAAGGTTCGGGGGCTGGTTATATTAAGGGAAGGTATTAGCACCCTTAATATCTGTAGTACTCTACTGGAACCTCTTGTTTAGTTTGTGTTATGTTATGTTTGCTTTCTAAGGATATATGCTAAAGGGTAAAGGTAAAGACCTAATGGTATGTACACTAAGTTTGCTCACCAAGAAGTCGCATCTTGTGCCTACGTATCTAACTAAAGAATCAGAGCAGCCATAGTTAACCTAACTAAGGGTGAGGAACCATTGACTATGGCCAAAGTTCCAAGGGGGAAATGAGTGTGAGCTCATTTTAGAGTTTAAGGAAACTCTCTAAGTCTAAGTTATGAGGGAAAAGTGGATAATCAATGTGATGAGCCCACATAGAGTTTGGAAATTCTATCCTAGTTCTAAGTTGTAAGATAAGTGACTATGACGCCAAAAGGAAAGTACTCTATGACTTTGAGGTCAAAGAGGAGGTGGCCATGACTATGAGGTCAAGGCTGGTAGGTGGCTATGACTATGAGGTCAAGGCTGATAAGTGGCAATGACTATGAGGTCAATGTTAGTATCCTATGACTATGAGGTCAAGGAGAATGTGGGTACCTATGACTATGAGGTCAAGGGTTGATTATGAGATATCTATGACTTTGAGGTCAATAGAAAGACTTTCCTTTGGAAGGAGAGGAGGAGAATAACAGTTTTATGAAACAAGAAGTTTGTGGGATATTTACATGAAGATGCAACATTAAATAACAAAGTATTAAAGTGGAACGAAGTTTACAATGCCATACAAGGTTAGAACAAATACATTAGGCATCACTAGGTCAAAATGAACAAGATAACATGATAAAATAATCAAAGAAGTCAAGGTGTCCATAAAAAAAACCATAAAAAGGTATTCTACTTCCAACATGAATAAATACCTCAAAAAATATTCATTTCCAACCATTTCTTTTTATACTCAAAAGGTAGACATGCTAAGGAGTAATTTGCAAAATGAATGGGCAAAAAAGAATGAAAAATGATTAAGTTATGAGTTTTTGAAATTGAAACATAAACCATGAAAATATAAGATAAACATGTGATAAAAAGAATGGGAAAGGCTCCCCATGGGTATTGAACCCATGACATGGCACTTGCAGTTCAAAACTTCTACCAACTCAACCAACACACGCGCCTTAACAAGGTTGGTTTCAGAAAATAAAATAAAAGGACTGGGCGTGGGGAATTCGAACCCCAGTCCCTTTGGTTAACGCGCATGGTCTTTACCATTGGGGTGGTTATACATCCATTCTATATGCCACCCCTAATAAATAAGAATCAAAAGGCGCGTGAATTATGTTTTGAAAAGGAAAACCTTAGAGAGTATGTCATGAAATAGTAGGATCAATGGGTCAAACAAATTGAATCACTAGCTGCCAACAGAAATCCAATGCTTGGGCCAATCACCTGCCTCACTCTTCACTCATTCATGCAAACATATAAACCCAAACTACAAACTAACATACAATGAATGCGAAGGCATATGCTTTTGTTTTAAACCACAAATTATTCAGCAGGATGATCACATATCAAGAACCTATACCTTGCTTGGTATTAACATCAGAATAAGTAGCAACAAACGGGCTCACAACAGGTCGAGACAAGGACATTGAAAAGGGAACAAAACAACATCAAAACAGGTATATTTAATAGAGAAAAAGAAAACCTTCTCTCATCAATGTTTTGAAACCAAACTGAGATCCAACAACAACATATGATACATGAATAACTTCAAACATAAAGATAAAACATCATATGATCATATGCAAGCAGTGTTGAAGAATGCATCTACATTACTCCTATTGCTACTAGACTCAAATGCTAGAACGCAGCAACCAGGAACTTGAAAGCGTCTCCAGGCTTTTTACACTTTGATAAGACAAAATACACACAATATGTATCGTATTCTAAGCTAGCTGTGCCAAGGTGACACACACATCCAACCTCTTTGCCATACTTCAGGATGCAAATTCACATTGTAACTAGTGAACAAAACATACGAGTAACTGATGCAGCTCTCAACAAAAGGAAAACAACATGGAATTTCAAATTAGGGTTCAATGAGATTAGATATGACAGTCCTACAAGTTACACCTTGCTAATGGAACTCAGAAACAGTCTATGTAACCAAAACCTCTCAAGGCAGTACTTACAACATGGAGAAATACTTCAACCAAAGCAGGCTCATCCTATAGTTTTCGACAAGAACAAGAACAACATGGGAATGCTATGTTCAGAGCACAAACCTCATAAGGTACTAGCATACAAAGATACTAATTCATGGAAGCAAGGCTATCAAGGAATAAAAAAGGAGGGATATCCAGCACTGACCAGTACCAACAACATCATTGTGTAACCTTCAATCTCAAGCATTATTCATAATGAAAAGAAGAGGGAAAATATGATGAAAATAATCCAAACCAAACGAGCTTAAAATTCTGAACAAGCAGACTTACACATGATATTGAGTATTATGAATATATGGTCAAAGGCATTGAGACAAACAAACTCATCATTAACATGTATCCAAATGGATTTTGGACAGAAACTTCTACTGCTAAATTAGTTATAGCAACATGGACATCCACAAAATTATCATTCGAACTTGGAGTCATGGATTAAAAGTAATGGAGGCACATATCATCAGTAAAAAACAAAATGCTAAATAATTTAAGTTTGTGTTGTCATAATGATAAGCTTTTAACATTTAAATGTGTAACTGAAGTTCAACATATATTGAAAACACGGGATTACCTTACCAGTCACAAACCAAAGTGCTGTTAAATTATGCTAATGCGAAGTAAAAAAACTTGAATACGCCAATTCTAACATTGTAGTGGTGCAGTTCCAAAGTGAAAAAAATTGACATCAGTTGTGCATATAGTTCAAAGAGAGGAATAACATGGTAATAATGTTTATTCATCCAAGCATCATAAGACCAACTCAGCCTCAGTTCAAAACAATGAGCCTAACTAGGAGTGCAACCTCCACATTCCCAAAATTCATGACACACTCTACATGTCCCAATCTGAAAACTAAAGCCAAAACATCAAAATAATTTAACTCATTTAACTCAGTGTCCAAACCAAAGCATCAATAGAACTAAAGCACAACCTCCACATCATCACATCATTAACCCAGTGTCCAAACCAAAATATCAAGAGAATTTAAAAACAAACCAAGACCCTACCAACCATAACTGACAGCAACAAAACTAAAGCCTTCATTTTTATAGCAACATGAACAACAACACAAATGGCACTAAGGTTCAAGACAATACAGCCTCAAGAGCAGGCAGTGTCAACAACATCAATCATTATTCATATTTAAAAACCACTCAAGGTCATTCAAGTGCAAGACATATATGCTAACAAAATGACAAGTTACTATGCATTCAGCAAGAAACTAAAAGAAATGAAAAGTACCTAGTGGAAATGTGAACTGATCTTCTTGTTTTCTCCACTTAGTATCATCCTCCAAGATGACTTATTCTTTCTCCTTACTTGCCAAGATTAGAGATTTAGAGTGTGTATGTGAAGAATGTTGGTGAAAAATGAAGGAACCAGGCCTGCTATTTATAGGGAGATCATAAGGATTCACGGTATGGTCACATTTGCCAAAAATGACAACATTGCCCTTTCTCATCGTGTGAATTATGCACTTACTGAGCAAAATCTTCCAAAAATCTCTGAACCTCTGAGCACAATTGGTGAGAAGTGATGGGTTCATGTCTCAAGGAATAAACTATTGTTTTCTTGCTTATGTAAAGTTTCTCTCTCCCTCCCACTTGCACAAACAAGACACAAATTCATATTTTAATGCAAGACAAGTTGAATTTCATGGCCAAGGCTTGGATTAGGGTTAAATTCATCATTAAACTCAGAAACATGGAAATTTGGTGATTAGGGAAAGGTTTGAGTCAAAACACAAAAATTGGTTTCTTGAACTTTAAGGAATGGAACCTCCAACTTTGGATCTTCGAAACTCCTAGCTCACTCAATGGATTGAGGAGTTCTGGTACTTTTTGGAAAGCCCTCAATGCCCTCTACAACTTTCATGTCCAAATATTTTTGAGTTGAGGCCTGGAACTTTATGAAAAACTAGGTTAAAGTTGTGTGCAAATTAAAGGAAAACAAGCTGAAATTTCACTAAGTCTTGGGGAAGTTTAGCTTCTAAGTCTCATAACTCACAAACCATGCATTTTTTGGAGAAAGGTCATATTTAACACTTTGAAGTTTATGAAAAGAGTTTCCATTTGGGCTTTGAGTCACTTAAATTGGATGTGTGGTTTGGAAGTTATGACCATTTCAATTTGGCACAAGAGGGGAAAATTCCACATATGAAAAACTTCATGAACAAAACCTTACTTCCTCTGCAAGAAATCTCTTGGAACTTGATCTCAAATACTTTAAATCAACAATGAGACATGCTATGATGAGTTGAGGTCTTGGAGGTTTCATTTGGATCAAAATCCCAAGGATTAGGGTTTCAGTCAAAACCCTAATTTCAACTGTGAATGCACTGGGGTAATCTCTGATGATCTTGCTTCTTCCATCACATCTAAAGCTCATAGATGGTCCTTAGGGATGTCTATTATCACATGGAGTTAAGTATTAGGGTTTGAGAGCAACTCTTGATCAAAATCAGGGCCAATGATCCACTGGTCTTAACAAAACCCTAATTTGGAGGCAGGGTGAACTTGTGGCTCAAGTTACTTGTGATGAGAGCCAGTCACACTTGAATTCTTGTTGAGTAAGACCTCTAGGATGTAGGTGAGAGCTTAGCTCAGGAGACTTTGCCCTCCCTCTTTGTATAAACCCTGGCTTTCACAAAAGAAATAAACTTGCAAAATGAAGTGGTTAGTTAACATTGCATAGATGATTGAACCTAAATGTCAATGCAAGATGTTATGACATCTAAGGGGTTAAATTTGGGGTACAACTGCTGCCCCTATTTAAATAGCTTTACCAGATGGCACGAGGAATGGAAATCCTCGGGGCATCAAGGTGAAAGGTGTTTAAATATAGCAAACCGAAATTTTTTTCCCTTAGATGGAATGCAGATGCTAGGGACAAGCAACAGACATGCACATGCTGACATTCCATGAAATTCTAGTATGATGATATGATGCCATGATAGTGCAAATATGCAGGCAAGCAAAACACCAAAGATAAAAAGAAAACCACTACACAGAGCTTACTGGTAAAGGATGAAGGTTAGTATCCATGAGGAAAACTCACTGGGGATACAGACTAACCAACATAAGAGACTCAATGAGGAGACTCTGAGGCAACACTGGGGATGGAAAAATAAAACTGAGGGGGAGACCCTACAGATCCTCATTAGAGATAGGAGCCAGAGAGGTGTTCTCCACTGGGGGAAGATCCAGGGAGATGGACGACAGGTTCGTAGGTGACTGGACGACACTAGGGAAATAAGACACATTCTTACTGGGCATGAAACCAGAAAGAAGACATGATCTCTATTAGGGATCATCTTGAAATAAAAGGATAGACATCCAACATAAGATTTTCTGGGGATTTCTTATACTGAAGAGTTCAAACGGGATCTTCAAGAAAAACCAGAAAAGACAGAGACAAACTCTGCGTGTGCCAAATGATGATCAATCACAAGGACTTTCAAAGAGATATTGATAATGACTGAACCTCTGTTGGGAACCAGATTAAAGTGCCAACAATGATTGGACTCAGAAGTGACATGTTAGTATACACCAATTTGAGTTAGATAAGATACCCATTTGAGTTGGTTTGAGTACCCGTATGAGCTGGATTCGGGTACCAGTATGAGCTGGATTTTGAATACCAGTATGAGCTATATTTCGATTGAGGTTCACAACTGACCGAAGTTCACATTGTCAAAAAGGTCCGACGGCAAGGAACAATAACATATCTGAAGATTCACATCATCAAAAGGTTTGACGGTAAGGAATAATGAATATCTGGAGATTCACCTCATCAAAAGGTTTGACGACGAGGAATAAAGTATATCTGGAGATTCACCTCATCAAAAGGTTTGACGACGAGGAATAAAGTATATCTGGAGATTCACCTCATCAAAATGTTTGACGGCAAGGAATAATGCATATCTGGATATTCACCTCATCAAAATGTTTGACGGTAAGGAATAATAGCATATCTGGAGATTCACCTCATCAAAATGTTTGACGACAAGGAATAATAGCATATCTGGAGATTCACATCATCAAAAGGTTTGGCGGCAAGGAATAATAGCATATATGGAGATTCACATCATCAAAAGGTTTGACGGCAAGGAATAATGCATATCTGGAGATTCACCTCATCAAAAGGTTTGACGGCAAGGAATAATGCATATCTGGAGATTCACCTCATCAAAAGGTTTGACGGCAAGGAATAATAGCATATCTGGAGATTCACATCATCAAAAGGTTTGACAGCAAGGAATAATGCATATCTGGAGATTCACATCATCAAAAGGTTTGACGGCAAGGAATAATGTATATCTGGAGATTCACCTCATCAAAATGTTTGACGGCAAGGAATAATGCATATCTGGAGATTCACCTCATCAAAATGTTTGACGGCAAGGAATAATAGCATATCTGGAGATTCACCTCATCAAAATGTTTGACGGCAAGGAATAATAGTATATCTAGAGATTCACATCATCAAAAGGTTTGACGGCAAGGAATAATAGCATATCTGGAGATTCACATCATCAAAAGGTTTGACGGCAAGGAATAATGCATATCTGGAGATTCACCTCATCAAAATGTTTGACGGCAAGGAATAATGCATATCTGGAGATTCACCTCATCAAAAGGTTTGACGGCAAGGAATAATGCATATCTGGAGATTCACCTCATCAAAAGGTTTGACGGTAAGGAATAATAGCATATCTGGAGATTCACATCATCAAAAGGTTTGACGGCAAGGAATAATGCATATCTGGAGATTCACATCATCAAAAGGTTTGAAGACAAGGAATAATAGCATATCTGGAGATTCATATCATCAAAAGGTTTGACGGTAAGGAATGACTCAAATAGGGATCACATCAAACAGGTCGATGGAAAGTGACTGATTGAAGGTAACATAATTTATAACTGTAGAAGTGTGAATAAGACCAAGGACGGATAAGCTTCTCATGAGAGAGATTGCCACTTATTGTTGTAGAGGTGATGATAGCAAAACAAACTTCTTAAGGAGATTGCCACTTGTTGTTGGGTATAAATTCCAAAGAGATGTTGATATTACAACACTGTTGAAGAAGTAATTATCTTCAATGAGGGTCTGCAAAAGATTCTTCCTGTGAGACACAGTGCAAAATAAATGCACGTTTAAGATGGGCTCAGAAACCACACCTGCCAGGGATCAAAGTTCAATCTAGGAATAAGCTAGAAAGAAACGGTTAAACAAGACTCCAATTGAGGAATAAACTCAAATGGGGATTTATCTTATCCAAATGTGGAAAAGATAACTGAACCAACCATCATCCACGAGAATCAAACTCTATGGGAAATTCTAGAAAGGATGGGCACTTTATACATAGGGCTGACAACTCTATTGGAGAGAATAGACAAACCCAGTCACTTGGGGAGATAAACGCCAAATTGAACAAAAACAGGTAAGCACCAGAAAGGGAAGAAAAAATGCTAAGATAATATACACATGAATGCTTATGCCATGCTCATGACATGCTTATGCTTATGCTGACAAAACAGATAAAGATAAGCGAGACCGAAGATGAAATAAACATCTCGGCAAGGATACCCAGCCAAACTCATCAGATTGAACCATTACTGGGGATGAATTTGCAGAAATTAGTAGTTCTACTGCAAGGTTACAACTTTCTCTGGTGAGAAGAGTACTCCACTCGGTATAGCATCATGACTTCACTAGGATTGCCATCACGAGCCTCATCCTTTTGTCGGAGGAAGACCCAAGGAGAATTGCCAAAATTAGCGGGAATAACAACTTACTGGGGAGCTGGCAAAGGATATCATAAGAACAAAGTAGTTCTGCATAACTCATCTGCCCCAGATTACATGGTCCATCAGAAGAAAATATCAAGAGGATTTTACAGAAGAACTGGCATACCGGATGCTTCAATACCTTCAAACTTTTGAAGAGAAATTCATGAATTTCGGCATAACTGCCCCAGATTAACTGCATTTACACAACAAAGTCTTCGAACTTATTCTTCAGACTGACTGATCTGTGAAAGAGATGCCCCAGACTGATTGGCCCTTTAGAGATTTACCGAATCTTGACTTGACTGCTTCTGATTAACTGGTCTGTGAGGATAAGTCATCAAAAGGATTTTACAGAAGAATTGGCATACCGGATGCTTTAATATCTTCAAACTTTTGGAACGGTTCATGAGTCTTTTGACATAACTGCCCTAAATCAACTGTACAGAATACTTGGACTGCGGTAGAAACTATTGGGGAACAAACTTGCCCCTGTTGGTGGGTCACTGGAGTCCACACTTGTCATAAGATGACCTCAAGAAGACTTGCCCCAGTATTCTGAATTTTGAAGAGTTCTGCCCCTGATTCAATAACTCTTTGGAATGGTGGATTGGTAGATCCTCCGCTTGGCTGCCCTTGATTGAGCTTCCTTTATCAAGTCAAATTCCCTAGCTGGCTGCATTTGTCGGGATTTCTTGGACATTGAATTGTCTTTGCAAACAAGTATTGTTCATTAAAAAATGGCAATTTCAATGCAACATTCATGCAAGCTTTTGAAATCAAGTTTTATTGATGAAACACACACGGTGGAATGATTAAATAATCAAAAACAAAGATGGATCTAGTCATTTATAGCATGACAGATAAAGTGATCAACGCACGCAAATAGCAAAGATCATTAGGAGTCAGGTTAATCAACCTTGCTGTAGTATGCTTTCAAAACAACCTTACCTCAATTAGGTCTTTCAAAGGTTGTAACGTGGCTTGGTTCACGGTTTATGAAACAAAGGATAAAGGCTCAAAATTTATTTGTACCCACCCCATCTTCGTGATGAGCTCCAATTCTACACTCAGTTAACTCAAGCTATACATTCAGGTTCCTCTAGGTTAGGAATGAATTGATGATAGTTGACGATGATTCAGACACCTTTGTAGTCATTACTCCCTTGCGGAATTTGGTTGTCCTTTATTGCTGAGGTTTTGAGATCTCCTTTTGTCTTTATGAGATCTCTTTTTTTTCACTGAGGTTATGATACCTCTTCTTTTTTGCTTGAGGTTATGAGACCTCTTATTTGTCTTTGTTGAGGTTATGATACCTCTTCTTTGATTGTCTTCTAAGGTTATGAGACCTCTTTCTTTTGGTAGTTATACAAGTCCTTTTGCATAAGGCAAAGTTTTGGGCTTCCCATATTTCTTGGCTTTTGCCTTGAAAGGGACTCAGCTCTTTCTTCGATTAAGGATTTCTCAACGATCCTTCCTTATTTGTCGCTCTGTACGACATTTATTCACTTGATTGGAGAGAGCTGACTGGTGTCTTGCATGAAGCGCTTGCATTCGAAAACATAACCAAGTTAAACTGAGAACTACCCACCCCAAGGTTGAGATTTTAAGGGTTTTTTGTGTAAGGAAATAAAAACTCATACTTCTAGGCTCGAAGGGTTAACGAGGGATTATCTTCCTTATTTCTCCAGTGTTTGGGAATTGAAACAATGCCTTACATCCTCGGCAAGGTTTAATCGAAAGCATACCACATCAATTATGGATAATATTTTCATCATCCTCCTCAATCTTTTCTTAACAACAAATTTGATAAATGGAAAGAAACAAGATAAAGATATATTTTTTGTTTTCATGAAAATAAAATGAGTGAAACGAATGGACTTAATCAAAAGATGCACAAACATTTCATTAATCTTGCCAATTTGAAAGTACAAACAACTCATAAACAAAATACAATTCAAATATGCAAAGAAAAATACAACAAAATGCTGAAACAGCCAAAAGATGGTCAGCTTTAGGGACTTAGGCTTTCCTTTCTTGATTTGCCAAACCGAGATGATCATTTTCAGAGCTGACTATCGAGATCCGTCTGAGAATCATCTTCACATCCACTCTCAGCAATTTCTTCCACTTCAGAGTCTGATGAATCCTCTTGATTAGGTGAAGGATTGTTGATTTGAATGCCTTGAGGCGTGAATGAGATCATATTGGAGTCAAGAAAAGCATGAACCTTGTTTCTGAGCACTCTATAATCTTCAGTTGAATGCCTCTGTGCCACTGCATGGTAGTCACAACGGGCATCAGCGTCAGAGTCTGGCAGGTACAAAAAAGGCACTGGATCTATCTCCTCTGGCACTATCAATCCACCTTTGATTAAATCTGGCAAGAACTGACTGTATGGTATTGGCAATGGAGTGAAATTCCTCTTTGGCTTTCTTGGCCTTTGTCGTGCATGCTGCCGCGGCTCATGGCAGTAGGACCGTTGATATCGAGGAGGTATTTGATTTGGAGAAGAATATTGTCTCTGTGAAGAGGATGGTATCTGACGCTGAGACCCAAAATATTTTTTACTCTGAACACTTGAGTTGCATGAACGCTGAGGTTGAAGTGTCGGGGATTCCAAAGTGGAATTACTTTCTTTCTCCCATTATTCTTGAGAACTGACAATTAATTCACTCTCACTAGCGGGGATGTTTGAGATGCCTCGGGTTTTTCCGTTCTTGAGACCGCTCTCAATACGCTCTCCAGCTATTACCAAGTCAGAAAAGTTTGATGTCGCAATGCTAAACAGCTTTTCTCGGTATGGACCTTGCAAAGTATCCACGAACCAGTCAACCAATTCCCTATCCAAGAGTGGTGGTTGGACGCTGTAATACCCCAAATTTTGACCACTTAGATTTCCCATCATTGTGAAAATCATCATCACAATATGGATGAACCATCATGCTTCATCAGTCTCCCCAAAGATGGGTGAGCATCCAATACATTCAAAATTAGGGTTTCAAGCCCTCTCATAGTTCTCAGACAAAGGATCAATCAAGAAATGACATGATCTTCATCTTGTCTAACCTCCCAAGTAACTACAAAGGATCAAAAGGACTCTCACTTCAAGGATTAAGCACAAGGATGCTCCCTTCTAGGTGGATCAAGCCTCAAGATCGCCAGTGTCACCAAATTAGGGTTTTGGTCGACCAGGGCCTCCAGATGGAAAATTTTCATCTGGGCACAAGGCAATGATCCAAAACATGACCTAATATACTTCATGGAACCTCATGAACCCATGCATCAAGTCAATTTTGCCTCAGGGGATGCATTCATCAAAAATCAGGAATTAGGGTTTCTTGACCTAATTCACCCCTAAGTTGACTTTTGGGACAAACCATGAGCCAAGACCTCAAGACATGATTTGAGGGTCTCTAATATACCATATTGATCCATTTGGAACAATGGATTGATCCAAGAAGTTTGAGCAACAAGTCTCAATTTCATCTGCACCACAATTAGGGTTTTAAGAGAAAAGTCAACTGTAACTTTGACTTTTGACCAGGACATGCTCCCAAACCCTAATACATGATTGAATATACCCTATGACACCCATGGAACATGTCCATCAAGTTTGATTTAGGTCAAGGACATGATTTCCTGAAGAATTGCACAGTTTGGAATTCATCTGATAAAAAGTCAACTGTGCACAAAAGTCAACTTTGACTTTTTGAGATTTTTCACCAAAATGGATTTTTAACCCTAAAATGATGTTAATGTATGATTTGAATCATCATTCATCAAGAAAAATCAAGAAAAGTGAGATAACTTGTAAAAGGGGTAACCATAAAACTTAGAAATTTTTCTAAGTTAAAAATAAAGTGGCAAAGGTACCAACTTTGGAGGACCATAACTCCTAAACCACAAGGCCATTTTTTCTCATCCAAAGATGGATTTCTAGCCCTCATTATCACCTACGAAAACTTCAACTACAAGTCATTCCAATTCATTAAGGATTTTGAGTTATGGAGTGATCAAAGTGGCTGAAAAGTGAAAATGTCACTTTTTCCAACACTTAGTGAAATTTTCACGAAGTCAGATTCTGCCTCACTTTTTGCCAAATGTAGGGGGATTTTTCACTTGGAATCAAAAGAGATAAAAACCAAACTTATTCAAACAGTTGTTGTATCATGTAAGAGCTTTCCAAAATGGCCAAGAACATTGCCAAATTCAACCTACACCATGAGATACAACATTGCCAAGTTGCCTTGCTGAAATCTGTCAAGGCAAGGCAGAATTTGCAACTTTGGTCGATTTGCCAAAATCAGCCAAATTCAATTGCTCCTATCCACTTGGACACCTCAGAGGATTGAATCTAAAGGGGACAATCACTGAGCCAAGCCTCCAAAGTCCATGGAACAAGAAATAACATGTTAAACCTAGAATGGCCAAAATAGGGACAAGACTTCAAATTTGGAATGAGGCATTCAATGGAACCATCAAGGTGGCATGGACTGAGCCATTCTCATCTGAAATCAGTCAAGACTTATCCAAGACCAAGGGGACCAAAGCTCTGTGCCCTAACCTCTAGTCAATGGCTAGAGGAGACTTGGATTTTCATTTGCCAACATTGGCCAAACCTACTTACCAGCTGCCATGCACTATTCCTTGCAAAACAAACTTGCTCTACTATAAATAGAGTTCAATTGTGGTCAGTTTAAGTACACCAAAGCCATCTAACAGATGCTTTCCTCAAAATCTCTTCTTTCACTCCAATTTTGCCTTCTAAGGCAAGTCACTATCGGGTTTTGAGTTTGAGAGCAATTCCAATCAAACCAATCACTCACACACCTCACATACATCACATATGAGCTGATCAAACAGTTAGATTACTTCTGAAACATCAATTTCACAAAATCACCAGCTGGTTGCTCAAGGTTTTAACCAAAGTGCAGCTGAGGTACCACAAAATGATCCAGCCAATTTCAATCAAGTCCAACCATCCAAACACAATCCATAGGGTGTAGGGAAGCTGTTCAGATCATCACCACTCATCTGTAACACCTTCAAATTAAAAATCACTTTGAACTTGCTATCACGACTTGGAGGTAAGCACATACTTGGTCATCTCTCAATCTATGCATATTTCCTCGCACAATAATTTGGCCATATGTTCATAATCATGCATGGAATGTTTTCCCTCAATTAATTGCATTATTTGAATCGTGTATCAAAAATCCTAGCCTTCATGCAGAAATTAGGGTTCTTGAGGTCTCTTCGTGATTTCTTGTTGTATGTTTAATTTAAATGAAATTAAAGTACATAGACATGATCGTGAGGTTGAGGCGAGCATAATGATATGTGGATTGCATGATATGATTACGTATTCATGGAGATTGGATAGAAAATGCAAATCTGAGAAACCAAGAACATGCGCGTGTTCTTCAGCTTGTTCTTGGCGCCATTTTTAGAAATTCAAATATTTGAATTTTGTGATTTTGTTTAATTGATTCAAAAATTAATTTCTCTCTGAGTTTTAATGATTTTGAGTTGATTCTTTTTTTAATAATTCACAAAACTGTTAAAATATTTTATTTTCACAAAAAATCCCAAAAATATTATTTATTTCATATAATTGATATTTTTGCAAAGAATTAATATTTTAATTATTTTTGACATTTTAAATATTTTTTCTACATTGATTTTGCAACTTTTAATGCTTTCTAATTATTTTGTAGGTCAATACTTAATTTTTGAAGCATTAATCCAAGATCACAATTTGTTTTCCATGTGTTAAACAATTTTTGATCATTTTAATTGAATTTTTATTCAATTAAATACATTTTGAAAACAAATTAGGGTTTTGGATTAATTCAACCCTCATAAATCATTTTCAAAACTTTTTGGGCCTCTTGAGAGAGTGTAAGACCCATCCCCCCTTGTACAAAAACTTTTTGGGCCTCACTCATTGTATAAGTCCCTCTGTACAAGTAAACGGCGCGATCGTCGCCCGTTTAAAAATAAAAATCATCTGGGCCTCTCCTCGAGCTATAAGACCCATTCAAAACACTTTGGGCCTCTATTAGAGTGTAAGACCCAATCTCCCTTTTAACCAAAACATTTTGGGCCTCACTTATTGTATAAGTCCCTCTGCGTTAAAAGAAAACCTCGGCGCGATCGCCATTTTTAAACGAAAAATCATTTGGGCCTACCCTCGTGTTATAAGCCCCTCTCTTTTCTTTAAACCTTTTTTGGGCCTCTCCTTGAGCTATAAGACCCATTCAAAACTTTTTGGGCCTCTAATAGAGTGTAAGACCCAATCTTTTTTTTGACCAAATCATTTTTGGGCCTCAATTATTGTATAAGTCCCGATACCGTCAAAAAACAAACGACGTGATCATCATCCGTTGAAAAACCATTTGGGCCTCTCCTTGAGCTATAAGACCCATTCAAAACACTTTGGGCCTCTATTAGAGTGTAAGACCCAACCCCCTTTTAACCAAAACATTTTGGGCCTCACTTATTGTATAAGTCCCTCCGCGTTAAAAGAAAATCTCGGCGCGATCGCCATTTTTAAACGAAAAATCAATTGGGCCTACCCTCGTGTTATAAGCCCCACTCTTTTTCTTTAAACTTTTTGGGCCTCTTGAGAGAGTGTAAGACCCATCCCTTTTTGGGCCCCAGTCACTTGTATAAGTCCCGCTGTACAAATTCAAACAGTGCGCTCACTGATAAAACCCTGGGCCTCTCCTTGAGCTGTAAGCCCCAAATCTTTCTTTTTCAAAGCACTTTCTCCTTTGATTTTGAATATATTGTTGTTTTCATCTTTCTTTGTTGAACAACTAACCAAACAACATGGAAGCACTACAACCGAGTAAGTGGTTATCGCTTTCATTTACTGCTTTCATATTATAAATGTATTGTGGGGCTGCTCACTGTAAGTCTCCTTTCATAAACTCATATCTACTGTGTAATAATAGTATAGATATTTCGAGTTTCCCCGGCAACTACGTCTAGAACTAGGTGACGCCGTTTCATTTATTCGTAGAAATAGACGCCTAGATCCCCAATAGGAGCACCAGATACAGTCTTCTCTTCGGCTGTCCTTCTTAGGAATCGTCAAGAAGCTCTACTCCCCAAGATGAAGGTATTCTCCGTGAATGGCATCTTTGAGTTTCTTCCAAATTCTCGAACTTTCCTGACTTGATCTATTCCTTGTGGATAACATGCCTTGAATGTCTCGGGGTTTGGGTACCCACTACGGTCATAATCTTGGACCTTAACTAAGGAACCCTCTTTAAAAGTTAAAAGTCGCTGGATAGTAAACCTCGCACGTTTACCAGTGGTTTTTATCTTTAAAAGAGTTATCTCTCCTAATGGAAAGGAGATGATAGACCCACGGGCTTCTTAAAAGCATCGGCCTCCTCTTGGGCATTATTCAAGGACACTACGGCTTCTTAGAAGTATTCACAGCCTCCTCTTAGGCTTCGTATAATGATCTCTTCCTTCGAGAATGATAGCCTCCTCTTGGGCTTCGTACAAGGACCCGTAGGCTTCTTAAAAGTTTCCAGCCTCCTCTTGGGCTTCGTACAAATTGTCCCGACGACATCCTAGAGGTATAGGAACATAACCTAGTCATCCTCATAGAACAATCCTTTCATAGAGTCTACTACTATTTCTCAAAGCATAGTACAAAAGGAAAAAAACCCTAGACTTGGACAGTCTAACTTCCTTGAGTCTCAAAGACATTCTCAAGTGACCCCTTCGTTAAATAGGAAGGAAACCCGCAGACTCGGACAGTCTCAATACCCTTTGGATTTCCCGTTTCCTCAAAGAGAAGGAAATATCCCTGATCCTCAGATCAAATCCCTGAGTACAATGTTGCTCATATAAGAACTGATTTTCTCTTTTAAAATTAGTATATTGGATCTGTCACTCAACTGAAACAACCCTTTAGCCTCCATCGCGGGCTTCGTACGAGATACAAAAACACTCTCTTGTTGAGTATCAAAGACTCCCTCGTAGAGTCAAACAAACAATAGCCTCTATCTCGGGCTTCGTCCGAGACACAAAGACTCTATCGTCGGGTCAAAAACTTTTAGCCTCTCTCTCGGGCTTTGTACGAGACACAAAATAGCCTCCTCTTAGGCTTTGTATAATGATTTTCCTAGCGGAAATTAGCCTCCTCTTAGGCTTTTGTATAAGAAAACCACTGATTGATCCAATCAACCTTTTAGCATCAAAGTTGTGCCTCGTTCACAGTACACAAACATCAACAACTCCTTTCCTTTCATCTAATCGCTGTAAGCGGCAAGCCTCTGGATCATCTATATCCATGCCACTGTCCCTCTTTTAGCATGAGAAATTACTAAGGAAAGATGGCATTGCTCTACACTGAGTTAAAGTCTTCTCCTTCAGGTTAAAACCCTTTCTTCGGAAATTATGGCATTGCTCGGATCCGCGTATCCCAGTTAAAGTAATTCTCCTTCCCCCTCTTTAGAGATGACAAATTCTCTCTAAAGTCGAGGTCTTTCAGCTTCACGTCTTGGGCTTTGAACAAGACACAAATAGACCTTTCAGCTTCACGTCTTGGGCTTTGAACAAGACACCAAAACACCAAAAACACCCATTTCCTCCCATAGAATTGGAGGAACTACGAACGCTCTGATTTCCCTGTTTCGGTAAACGAGAATACGTAGGCATAAGATCGAAAGAAAAGATCTTAGCGAGCACAATCAACAAAAAAACCAAATCCCATATCTCCATCAATAAAAAATCAGTAATTCCAAAGCATCAGTCCTAACATCCTAATCCTTGTTCCCCGCTAGAAAGTCCTAGAAAGAAAGAAAATAGTACTGGCGAAAATACAAATAACCAGTACAAAGGCCCCCCCACATTGATAGCATTCGTAACTTAACAGACCGCTGTTTAAACTCAGTATGCAAGCAGGGTTAATTGGAGACATCTATTTCCCTTCCTTATTCAGCTCACAATAGGATAAAAAATGAATCGACCTGTAGTTTAAGCTCAACCGCAGAGAGCGACCAGCGCTTAAAAACCGTGTCCAAAATCGCTCGCTACAGAAAAATGGCGCCCACCGTGGGGCTCTGATCTCATTTTGCTTTAGGGCATCGTCCCCATTTTCCACGGAAAATGGCAACTCTGCTGAGGAGAAAGATTGACCTATGCTGGTCCATCTCTTAGACTGAGAACCACAGATTGGGGCTTCCGCCGGGGAACCCATTTCTGTCAGGAACTTAGGATCTTTAGCTTCATTAGGTCTAGGATGTTTAGGACAAATATATATATATACTGCTTTTCCTAATTGCTATACGTGTTTATTTTTCTGCTAATGGGAATGCGGGTGATGCCGTATGTGGAAAGATTGAGTATACACCTAGAAAAGCCAACCCTTTCGTAGTGCGGAAACTATCGGAAATAGTTGTTACGCGATACTACCCTCATTTGAGGCTGGTGATCTATTCTCGGTGAATGGCACTTACTCTAAGGTTGCACACAACTCGCTGGCAATCCGCTTGTTGTCTGCCTTCCTGGGAGGAGCTGATGATAATGAGTACAGGTACAAAAATCACCCTAGTATAAACCTTTGGGGATGGGTAGAGCCTTGACTTCATGACAACGACCCTCTGACCCCATGTTTTTTCTATGTTTTTGTGTGCTGCATTCATGCATCCATTTAATAAAACATTAAAACATTAAAAAAACTTTCTCTTCTAGTCTCTCTGTTTTTCAAATTAAACTAAGACTGTGATTGCAAATATCAGAGAAAAAGATTACGCTAATGGATTTCGGTAGAAGGAGAACTCGCCAGTACACCTTCAAGGTTCCAAAATTAGGGGATTTGAGAAGGTTAGCAAGGATGATCGTTAACCCAGAGGCTTTCAGAGCCAAGCACGGTGGTTTGCTACCACTGTTAAGAGTCCATGTGATTGAGGGGATCATGGACGCGCTCATTCAGTTCTACGATCCGGTTTATCACTGTTTCACATTCCCGGATTACCAGCTATCACCAACGCTGGAGGAGTATTCTCATCTGGCTGATTTACATATCACTGATCGAGCTCCATTTTCTGGACTGGAAGAAATTCCAAAGAATCAGACTATTGCAAGAGCAATTCATTTGGACGAGTCTGAGGTCAAGACTCACATGATTACTAAGGGTGGCATCCAAGGTTTGCCAGCCCAGTTCTTGACAAAAAAGGCTCTATACTTCGCTAATATAGGGAACGGGACTGCTTTTGAAAGCATCTTTGTCTTGCTCACCTACAGATTATTTTTGTTTCCCAACATCAATAACTTCGTCGATATCAACGCTATTAAGGTTTTTCTCATTGGAAACCCTGTGCCGACTTTGCTCGCAGATGCGTATCATTCTGTACACTTGGGAAATTTGTACAGCGGAGGGGAGATCACATGCTGTGTACCTTTGCTCTACAAATGGTTTATCTCTCACTTGCCCAAGTCTGCTGCTTTTTGGGATTGCAAGAGTGTCTTACGTTGGTCACAGAAGATCATGTCTCTCACTAATTCCGATATAGATTGGTGTAATAGGATTTATGAGGGAATCATAATCATTGACCATTGTGGAAACTTCCCTAGCGTACCCCTCATAGGAACTAAAGGAGGAATCAACTATCATCCGATATTGGTTCTTCGTCAATTTGGATACCCGATGCGACATATCCCACTGGGTGTTCATCTGGAAGGTCTTTTCTTCAAAGAAGGAGAAAATGACAGAGCACTAAAGATGGAAATAGTGCAAGCTTGGAAACGGGTTCATAAGAAAGAACGAGAGTCTCTGGGAAAACCGGACTGTGTCTCGGTGGAGCCTTATCTCCATTGGGTACAAACCAGAGCTCTCAAGCTAAAAATTCCTTATCCTCGTTACGGAATTCTTTCGCCGAGAGAATCTGTCATGTACTTCATGACGAAAACTGAAAAGCTTCAGGTTACTCTCAACAAAGTTTAAAAGGAAAGAAGATCTTGGAAGAACAAGTACCGCACCCTCGACGTAGAGTGTATCCAAATACAACAACTACTAAAAGAGAAAGATGCTCTGATTGAAATTTTGGAGCAGCATGCTGTAAAGAATCAAGATGACCAAAGGAATTTGCTCACTCCTTTCACTTGGCAAAGGAATGACAACCCGACAACAGCCCAAGCGCCCCGGTCAAAGAAAAGGAAGATACCAGAATCAGCACCCGGTTTCTCCTCAGAGAGGACTCGGGACCCATTAGTTTAGGTTTCTGTTTCTGCACTTTGTAATCTACTGTATTTCCATTTCTGTAATCCATTGAATTTCAATAAAAAGGGGTTTCCCCACTGTTTGATATTTGCAATCTAATTGTCGAAGTTTATTTTGATTAAACCAAAAAAACAACAATTAATATAATCATTGCATTCATCATTCTCACATCGCGTATTCTTCTTCCCTATGAATCTCACGTTTGTGTCTCGATTCTAGAGTCAAACTGTCTCATTCGTATAATACTCGGGCCAATCGTCAGAAAAAGATGGATGATCTTGAGGAAGAAAACAGAGAGTTGAAAGAAGAGATCGACGCTCTGAGAGAGGATATGAGAAAGCTTCGTAACGACATGCAAGCCATGGCAGAAGCTCAGCTACAAAGAACTGTGATCTCAGAGATCACCTCAACGCCCATCATAGAAAAGTATGATCCTAGGTATCAGATGCCGAAAGATCGTCCTTGGGGCATGCCTGTTAACTATATCCCAGAAGGATATGTTCCGCCGATCACTGAAGATCAGGGAATCGCAACAGAAGCCGCTGGGCCTGAAGGTTACAAACTTCGGGAAAGCGAAGATGCCAGGGGCATACTGAAGACTCCTGAAGGTTACAAACTTCGGGAAACGCCAAGACTTACTGTCGTAGTCACGGTACCACCCCCTGTGGTACACACTGTCCCGGAAGGACAGATTCCGCCAACACCTTCTGGTAAGAAGGAAACTATGTTCGATAGAATGGATGAATTCCAAGAGCAGTTCTTGGAAATGCAGAAAGAGCTGCAAGCCATTCGCGGTCAGGATCTATTTGGAAAGGACGCCGCAGACCTCTGCTTGGTCCTAAATGTGAAAGTCCCGTATAAGTTCCAAGTGCCCGACTTTGAAAAATACAAGGGTAACTCTTGCCCTCAAAGCCATCTGGTGATGTACGCTCGGCGGATGTCAGCTCAGACAGAAAATCAAGACCTGCTGATTCACTATTTCCAGGATAGTTTAACCGGTGCCGCATTAAAATGGTACATGGGTTTAAACCGTGCTACGATTAACACATTCAGAGATCTTGGTACTGCCTTCGTCCAACAATACAAGTACAATTTGGACATGGCACCCGACAGAGATCAACTCAGATCAATGTCGCAAAAGGAAAAGGAAACCTTTAAGGAGTATGCTCAAAGGTGGCGTGAAATTGCCGCTCAAATTTGTCCACGTCTTGAGGAAAAAGAGATGACAAAAATCTTCTTAAAGACCTTAAGCTCATTTTACTATGACCGAATGATTGCCAGTGCACCCAGTGATTTCACCGAAATGGTCGGCATGGGTGTACGTCTTGAGGAAGCCGTCCGAGAAGGACGTTTGGTAAAAGACACTGGATCAACGAGCGGTACTAAAAAATACGGTAGTGCTCTCCCTAAGAAAAAAGAGCAAGATATTGGGAATATCTCTCTCGGAAAGCAAAGGCGACGTTATCAGCCAGTAGCAGCTGTTACTCCTGCTATCGGCCCCGCGCCTGTTCCTATGTATCAACCTCAGGTTGCACAGAGCCAACCTGATCAGTAAAGGACACAACAGCCTCTTCAGCAGGCTTGTCCTCCATATAACAACAACCATACAACACGGCCACCAGGATTTGATCCTATACCCGTAACGTACGCAAAACTGTTTCCGTTACTGCTGGCTAAGGGGCACATTCAGACTAAGTCTCCCCTTTCAGTTTCGGAAAATCCACCTTTTTGGTTTAAAGCGGATCAAACATGCCCTTATCATCAAGGAGGTTCAGGGCATAACATTGAGACTTGTCTCAATTTCAAATCCGACGTGCAAAAACTTGTTAGGAGCGGGCTCTTATCTTTCAAAGATACGAATCCTAATGTTCTTACGAACCCGCTGCCTCAACATGAGAAAACTGCAGTCAATCTGATTGAGAAAGAGACTAATAATGTCTATCAAATTCACGATGTACCCTTATTGGGGACCAATCTGGTCAAGATGCATTGTAGACAGAGTGGATATGGCCATGTGCCACCTCATAATTATCACCAGTGTGATATCTGCTCTAAAGACAACTAGGGGTGTTCTGTAGTGCAAGCAGCTATACAGGAACAAATGGATCTTGGATGGATCCAAGAGCACCGAGTTCGTGGAGTTAACATGGTTTACACGAATTCCAACGTCATTCAAAACCACGACATCTGTGCGATGAATGTCAACTTGGTGGTGATGCACTCAAGGCAAAGCCAGTATCATAATCTGCCGCGGCACGATTACAGTTCCTGTCTGATTTGCTCGGTAAACAAACAGGGATGCTCTTTTATACAAGAGGCCCTCCAGCGTCAGATGGATCTTGGATGGATCCAAGACTACCATGATAGGAACTCCTATCAAATCAACATGGTTCAGATCTTCGACATCCGCGTAATGGATACCAACCTGGTAGAGTTACATGCTGAGCAGGTCCGACTTGGATTCTTAATATCACATGACTATCAAAATTGTAAAGCGGGTTGCGAAAACGATCGAGGTTGTACCCTTGTCCAGGAGGCACTTCAGCACTTGTTAAATCACTGGTGGATGCCAATCTATATGGACGAAGATACTCAGCAGATTAGTATCAATAACAGGAATCCTACTCGTCGTCAAAGTCAGGATGTCCGATCAATGGAAGGTAACCTAGTGAGGTTACATTGTATTCAAAGTGGGCGTGGCCAGGTGCCACCACACAACTATGACAGTTGTAGCGTCTGTGCAGAAAGTAACCAAGGGTGTTGCCTTGTGAGAGCAGCTCTTCAGGGTCAGGTCGATCATGGAGAAATTCGTCCATATCCCGGTTCAGGACCCATCATTTGGTCGCCGAACTACCTTGCCGAGCAAGTTGAGGATGTTGTCACGATCTCTGGTCATCACAGGACCAGGGATGTTTTTGCCATCATCCCTCTACTTGACAAATCTAGAGTTCCCAACCGAGAACGGATCAAGGTTACTTATGATGGTCAGAAAAATCAGAAGGTTCCCATAGTCATCTATCTACCGGGGCCACTACCGTATGAATCAGCTAAGGCAATCCCTTACAAATACGGTGCAACAACAATCGAGAATGGAAAGGAAATTCCATTACCCTCCGTCGTGAATATTGCAGACATCAGTCGTGTAACACGGAGCGGTCGAATCTTCAACCGAGGGGTTGGAGAATCCAACAAAGAAAAGGAACTTCCAGCGGAAATTCCTGATCCACCAGTCAGTCAATCTGGTAATCCCGACTTTTCAAAAGACAAAGATGAGATGCTAAAGCTCATCCAAAGGAGTGAATATAACATTGTTGATCAACTGTTACAGACTCCTTCAAAGATCTCAGTATTATCACTGTTACTCAGTTCAGAAGCACACAGAGAGGCTCTACAGAAAGTCTTGGAGCAAGCCTTTGTGGAACAGGATGTAACAATCAGACAATTCGATAGCATTGTCTCTAACATCACTTCCTGCAATAATTTGGGATTTAGTGATGAGGAATTACCTGAAGAGGGTCGTCGTCATAACATGGCGCTCAACATTACAGTTAACTGCCAGGGCGATGCTTTAGCCAATGTACTGGTAGACACAGGGTCAACCCTGAATGTTATGCCGAAGTCCACTTTGACGCAATTATCATTTAAGGGCCCTCTGATGAGAGTCAGCGAGGTCGTCGTCAAAGCATTCGACGGATCCAGAAAAACAGTTATCGGCGAAGTTGATCTTCCCATAACTATTGGTCCTCACACTTTCCAAATCACTTTCCAGGTCATGGACATCCGGGCAACATATAGTTGTTTATTAGTAAGACCTTGGATACATCAGGCTGGAGCGGTTACTTCAACCCTCCACCAAAAGCTAAAGTTCGTCAAGAACGATCAACTTGTCATGGTTTGTGGAGAACAAGCCTTGCTTGTGAGTAACCTATCATCATCTGCGTGTGTAGAACCCGAGGAGGTTATTGGAACTCAGTTCCAAGCACTATCGGTGAGCAAGAACGATCAATCCGAAGAAGGAACTTCAATTTCTTCATACAAAGATGTTATCAAAGCGGTCGGGAGTACCGATACAAAAGGATGGGGACAGCTTGTCATTCCCACTGACAATAAAACAAAGAAGGGTCTTGGTTTTTCTGCGACCTGTACTCAGACAGCCGCCAACGATGAAAGTCTTCATCCCCTTCAAAACTTCTTCCACAGTGGAGGTTTTCTTCACCCAGTGTCTCAGACAGTTCATGCTATTAATGAGGAAGATCCCTCTGACACAGATGAAGAATGGAAGTCCTATCTTAACAAGGACGACTATATGTCTCAGGAAGAGGTGCCTATGCCTTTTTGTTTTCCTACAGAAAGTCCGAGATTTATACCAAGATCAGATGTCGAAATGATCTACGGAGATTGTGATCCGGAAGGATGCCGTGCTCCGCCAAATTCATTAGAGGAAGACACTCTGATGAAAGAAAACTTTGATCACAATTACTATGGCCCGATGGATGGTCTGCCAATGTGGCAGCCTTACCCAGGAAACTTGGGGCAAGAAAGTCAGCCGAGTAATGAAACTCAGCTGAGCGTCATTGAACAGAATACCTGTGTCCCCGCCATATCATGGGATCAACACTCAGGTCATTCGGAAACTACTCAACATGAAGATGAATTCGCAACGTTTGCAGGACTAGAATTCATCAACTATGCTTTTCCAGAGGTCAACGTCATCGAGAGGGATGACTTCTCCAGTTCCAAAGAAGTTTGGGACACTTTGGGACAACCAAGTGGAAAATACGACTTTATGGTCAAGTACACTGCTCCCGAAAGCTCTCGTATCAGGCTCAAAGATATCCAGTCAACTGGATAGGGAGATACAGCTGAGAGCACCAATGCTATGCAAAATGCAACAGAGGAATTCTCCTACGACAATTCTGCCTGGGAGACAGATTCCAATGATCCTGCTCCACCAGAAATCAACGTTATTTCTGAAGACAAATCAAGGAAGATGCCAGACTTTGTGATTCACCGAGGAGTTCGCCGCCAATGGGTTGCCGTCGAGGTTCCGAAGGTCGTTCATCAGTCAAAGTAATTGCCATCTTTAACCTTTCACCCTGCCCAGGTGAAACGGATGTTTTGATAGGGCTCGCTTTTTGTAAATTTCCCTCTTCGCTTTGCCCAAAGCGACAGAGTTTTGTTTTATAGGGCTGTAGTTTCAAGATTCGACTTGTTCATTAATAAAATAACGTCGTTCTGTAATTTCCGCATTAATTGCTGTTTTCTCTTTTTTGCTTTTTCAGAAAATGGTAATCCTAAAAAAAAACAATTCAAAAATAAAAACAAGCAGTAAAATAAATACACTGCACACACTTACATTTTCTCTATCTCTTCTAAACACGAATCATCACGTCATGCAGATTGCTTGTTTTATACCCCGTTGAAACATACGATCCGATGCCTTCTCCCAACTTTGAGTTCCCGGTATTCGAGGCTGAAGAAGAAAATGACGACGAAATTCCAGAAGAGATCTCCCGACTACTCAGACAAGAGGAAAGGTCCATTGAACCTCACAAAGAGCCGTTGGAAACGGTAAACTTGGGTTCAGAAAAAGAGAGAAAAGAAATCAGGATCGGAGCACTGCTCAGTCCAACTGTCAAAGAAAGTTTGATAAAGCTTCTCAAAGAATTCCCCGATGTATTCGCTTGGTCCTATCAGGATATGCCAGGGTTGGATACCAGCATCGTGGAACATCACTTACCACTAAGATCGGAATGTCCGCCAGTAAAGCAAAGGTTGAGACGGACTCACCCGGACATGGCCATCAAAATCAAAGAGGAGGTACAGAAACAGATCGACGCGGGTTTCCTCGCTACATCTGAATATCCTCAATGGTTAGCCAACATCGTACCCGTTCCCAAAAAGGATGGAAAGGTCAGAATGTGTGTTGATTACAGAGATTTAAACAAGGCAAGTCCAAAGGACGACTTTCCTTTACCACACATTGACATGTTGGTTGACAGCACAGCAAAGTTCAAAGTATTCTCCTTCATGGATGGATTCTCGGGCTATAATCAGATCAAAATGGCGCCGAAAGACATGGAGAAAACTTCGTTCATTACCCCATGGGGTACCTTTTGTTACAAGGTAATGCCGTTCGGTTTGAAGAATGCCAGGGCAACCTATCAAAGGGCAATGACTACTCTGTTTCATGACATGATACACAAAGAAATCGAGGTATATGTCGATGATTTGATTGCAAAATCAAGAACAGAGGATGAGCACGTTGAACATCTATCAAAATTGTTCGAACGTCTAAGAAAATTCAAGCTCCGCTTGAATCCTAACAAGTGCACCTTCGGTGTCCGTTCAGGGAAACTACTAGGGTTCATCGTCAGCCAGAAAGGAATCGAAGTTGATCCTGACAAGGTCAAGGCCATTCAAGAAATGCCTTCTCCGAAAACTGAAAAACAAGTCAGAGGATTCCTGGGATGTTTGAACTACATCTCCAGATTCATATTCCTTATGACCGCGACATGTGCGCCGATTTTCAAATTACTCAAAAAGAACCAGGATTGCGTTTGGTCAGAAGATTGCCAAACCTCCTTCGAGAGTATCAAGGAATATCTGTTGAATCCTCCGATTCTATCACCTCCAGTGGAAGGAAGACCACTGATCATTTACCTCACAGTCCTAGAGGACTCAATGGGATGTGTACTTGGCCAACAAGACGAAACTAAAAGGAAAGAGTCTGCCATTTACTATCTAAGCAAGAAATTCACCGACTGCGAGACTCGGTACACAATGCTTGAGAAAACTTGTTGCGCTTTGGCTTGGGCAGCCAAACGTCTTCGCCAGTACATGATTTGTCATACTACTTGGTTGGTCTCCGAAATGGATCCAATCAAGTACGTTTTCGAAAAACCTGCTCTCACGGGAAGGATTGCCCGTTGGCAGATGTTACTATCAGAGTATGACATAGAGTACCATGCTCAGAAAGCCGTTAAAGGAAGTATTTTAGCCGATCATTTGGCTCATCAACCGATTGACGATCAAGAATCAATCGGGTTTGACTTCCCAGACGAAGATGTCATGTATCTAAAGATGAAAGATTGCGATGAACCGCTACCCAGTGAAGGGCCAGAACCAGGTTCCCAGTGGGGACTTATCTTTGACGGAGCAGTCAATCATTATGGAAACGGAATTGGGGCAATCATTGTTACCCCTCAGGGTACCCACATTCCTTTCACTGCCAGACTTACGTTCAAGTGTACGAACAACAAGGCCGAATACGAAGCTTGTATTATGGGTCTCGAGGAAGCAATTGATTTAAGGATCAAAAAACTTGGACGTATACGGCGACTCAGCCTTGGTTATCAATCAGATAAAAGGAGATTGGAACACATACCAATCAGGATTGATTCCTTACAAAGACTATGCAAGAAGGTTGCTACCTTTCTTCAACAGAGTTGAGTTTCATCACATCCCTCGTGATGAGAATCACATGGCTGAAGCATTAGTCACTATCTCTTCCATGATTAGTGTAGGTCAATGGAATGACATACCTAAGATCGACATAATGCGCCTTGAAAGGCCCGCTTACATCTTCACGATTGAAGCCGTCATAGACGACAAACCTTGGTATCACGATATCAAATGCTTCCTTCAGAAACAAGAGTACCCACCTGGGGCACTCAGGAAAGACAGAAAGACCCTCAGAAGATTGGCTGGAAACTTCTTCCTGAGCGGTGACACTCTTTATAAGAGAAATTTTGACATGGTCTTGCTCCGATGCGTCGACAGACCAGAAGCAGACATGCTTATGAAAGAAATTCATGAAGGATCTTTTGGCACTCATGCCAACGGACACACAATGGCGAGAAAAATTCTGAGAGCAGGGTACTACTGGTTGACCATGGAATCCGACTGCTACAAGTACATGAGGAGGTGTCACAAGTGTCAGATATACTCCGACAAAATTCATGTACCGCCATCACATCTCAAAGTTTTTTCTTCCCCATGGCCTTTTTCCATATGGGGAATCGACATGATTGGCATGATTGAGCCTAAGGCTTCAAACGGACATCGGTTCATCCTAGTAGCCATTGACTACTTCACCAAATGGGTCGAAGCGGCGTCATTTGCCAATGTGACCCGCCAAGTGGAGGTCCGATTTATCAAAAACAATATCATCTGTCGTTATGGTGTTCCAAGCGAGATCATTACTGATAATGGATCTAACTTGAACAATAAGATGATGAAAGAGTTGTGTGCAGAGTTCAAGATCGAACACCATAACTCATCTCCCTACCGACCCAAGATGAACGGAGCGGTAGAGGCGGTTAACAAGAACATCAAGAAGATCGTTCAAAAGATGGTTGTAACCTATAAAGATTGGCACGAAATACTACCCTTTGCTCTTCACGGTTATCGAACATCTGTCCGCACTTCAACAGGGGCAACCCCTTTCTCTCTAGTATATGGCATGGAGGCAGTGCTCCCCATAGAAGTAGAGATCCCATCAATCCGGGTATTGATGGAAGCTCAGCTCACCGAAGCTGAATGGTGTCAAAGTCGACACGACGAACTGAACCTGATCGAAGAAAAGAGAATCACGACACTATGCCACGGTCAGTTATATCAACAGAGAATGAAAAGGGCGTTCGACAAAAAGGTCCGACCTCGTATTTTCAGAAAAGGAGACCTCGTGCTCAAGAAGATACAATCATTTCTCACTGACTCTCGGGGCAAATGGACCCCAAATTATGATGGCCCCTATGTGGTCACGAAAGCTTTCTCAGGCGGCGCCTTGAGACTTGCCACCATGGACAGAGAGGAATTTGTCTACCCCACGAATGTTGATGTAGTCAAGAAATACTTCGCCTAAAAAAAACGTCTTGGTGGATTGAAAACCCGAAAGGGCGGTCCAGGCAAAAGTTAGAGACATGAAAAAAAATCATCCCGATGGATTGGAAATCTCATAGTACAATCCAGGCAAAAATTAGGGATAATGGCAAGTAACTATGTCCAACAGAGGCAAGTCCCTCAGCAGCAGTTACAACATCATCTATCGGAGGAAATCTCCAGTCAAAGGTCATCTTCGACGGAAGCTCAGGATGTCCCGAACTCAAAGTTGGTAGAAGGATAGTGGTCGTTATGTTTCAACGTAGCCCTTTTCCCTGTAAATTACCATTTTCTAACTTTGTATATACTCTTTGGAATCACGCGTTTGGTTGATCTCCATCTTATCAATAAAATTTGAGCCCTTGTGCTTTTGTTTGTAATTCTTTACTTGTTTTAGCTTTACAGAACGACGTTGTTTAAACTTAATCAGCGATTCTTGAAATAAAACAAATTTACTTGTTAAACTTTTTCTGCTTTTAAATTAAAGATGGCATTTCTTTTGACTGTTGAACATCAGAAGAACATCGATCGCTTCTCCCGAAGTAAGCGAACTTCAAAGTGCAGAATCAAAGTACTCCTTCTAAGCCAGTATGCCTGAATGAAGGATCAACAATGTCAGAGACCATGTTTCGTCTGACATCTTCGGCCGAGTTCTCATCTCCTAAGCCCGATCAACATAGCTCCCAACGGGACTATCTCTCCTAAGCAAGGTGAAATTGCTATTTTGAATCAACGGTACTTCTTCGCCCCGCGATGGCCGAGTATCCAATTGTGTTCATCTCTTAGTCTGTATGTTGCGTCTGTTTTGTCAGCACATACATACATACATCATGCATTTTTTATTTGCATTCACATTTCATATTGCATCACTATCACTCTAGTCGGTCCTGTCCCCTAGTGGTAGAAGTCCTCTCAATCGAGTTGTCAGTTCTTGCCTCGTCAGGAAATACTGTGTCTGAACAACCTCGCTTCTAGTTAATTCTGGAAAGAAGTTGGTCCTTGACCACTTTGATAACTTGAACCTCTGAAAAGCCAGAGAAAACTTTCAATAAGCATCACTCTTCGCCATTGAAGATGATATCCTTGCTTTCCCGGATTAAGGAAAATCCACAGAGAAAGCCTCGTGATCAGAGATTCGGCAGCACGCCAGTTTTGCTCCGAAAAACCACTGATGAGAAGGTCATCGGCACCTCAAAATTGGATCCCATCATATGGCATTTCTCCGGGAAGATCCCGAGAAAAGTATGATGTAACCCCAAACGAAAACAGTCTCTCAAGAGACTCGCTTTCCCCAGTAGAATCGACAAATGGCGTCTCCAAAACAGAGAAGTTTGTGTACCTCTACAACTCAGACGAATGGGTTCCCCAGCAAGTCTGACATCAAAACTTTTTCCACTCAAATGGCATCTCCCTAGGAAAATTCGGCGAGAAGTTTGAAGGAAAGCCGCTACGAATAGCGTCCCTTGTCAGTAAAGTTTATTGGCAAAAGAAACTAAGACCAGTTCCTTGGTAGAAAACCAGGATCGAGGGGAAGTTTAAATCAGAAACTAAGACCAGTTCCTTGGTAGGAAACCAGGATCGAGGGGAAGTTTAAATCAGAAACTAAGACCAGTTCCTTGGTAGGAAACCAGGATCGAGGGGAAGTTTGTTTCCACAACTGAGACTAGTTCCTTGGTAGGAAACCAGGATCGAGGGGAAGTTTACCTTTTCTAAGCATCATTGCTTAGCTAAAGAAGATGAATGCGTAAGCTACCATTAATAACCACCATCAAAATTTCGGGTATTCTGATATTTAATCCTCTTGCACCCCGAATGCCCGAATCCCTTCGTCATTCACACCTTCGGGTCCAAGAAGATTAAATAGGGGCATCTGTAATACCCCAAATTTTGACCACTTAGATTTCCCATCATTGTGAAAATCATCATCACAATATGGATGAACCATCATGCTTCATCAGTCTCCCCAAAGATGGGTGAGCATCCAATACATTCAAAATTAGGGTTTCAAGCCCTCTCATAGTTCTCAGACAAAGGATCAATCAAGAAATGACATGATCTTCAACTTGTCTAACCTCCCAAGTAACTACAAAGGATCAAAAGGACTCCCACTTCAAGGATTAAGCACAAGGATGCTCCCTTCTAGGTGGATCAAGCCTCAAGATCGCCAGTGTCACCAAATTAGGGTTTTGGTCGACCAGGGCCTCCAGATGGAAAATTTTCATCTGGGCACAAGGCAATGATCCAAAACATGACCTAATATACTTCATGGAACCTCATGAACCCATGCATCAAGTCAATTTTGCCTCAGCGGATGCATTCATCAAAAATCAGGAATTAGGGTTTCTTGACCTAATTCACCCCTAAGTTGACTTTTGGGACAAACCATGAGTCAAGACCTCAAGACATGATTTGAGGGTCTCTAATATACCATATTGATCCATTTGGAACAATGGATTGATCCAAGAAGTTTGAGCAACAAGTCTCAATTTCATCTGCACCACAATTAGGGTTTTAAGAGAAAAGTCAACTGTAACTTTGACTTTTGACCAGGACATGCTCCCAAACCCTAATACATGATTGAATATACCCTATGACACCCATGGAACATGTCCATCAAGTTTGATTTAGGTCAAGGACATGATTTCCTGAAGAATTGCACAGTTTGGAATTCATCTGATAAAAAGTCAACTGTGCACAAAAGTCAACTTTGACTTTTTGAGATTTTTCACCAAAATGGATTTTTAACCCTAAAATGATGTTAATGTATGATTTGAATCATCATTCATCAAGAAAAATCAAGAAAAGTGAGATAACTTGTAAAAGGGGTAACCATAAAACTTAGAAATTTTTCTAAGTTAAAAATAAAGTGGCAAAGGTACCAACTTTGGAGGACCATAACTCCTAAACCACAAGGCCATTTTTTCTCATCCAAAGATGGATTTCTAGCCCTCATTATCACCTACAAAAACTTCAACTACAAGTCATTCCAATTCATTAAGGATTTTGAGTTATGGAGTGATCAAAGTGGCTGAAAAGTGAAAATGTCACTTTTTCCAACACTTAGTGAAATTTTCACGAAGTCAGATTCTGCCTCACTTTTTGCCAAATGTAGGGGGATTTTTCACTTGGAATCAAAAGAGATAAAAACCAAACTTGTTCAAACAGTTGTTGTATCATGTAAGAGCTTTCCAAAATGGCCAAGAACATTGCCAAATTCAACCTACACCATGAGATACAACATTGCCAAGTTGCCTTGCTGAAATCTGTCAAGGCAACGCAGAATTTGCAACTTTGGTCGATTTTCCAAAATCAGCCAAATTCAATTGCTCCTATCCACTTGGACACCTCAGAGGATTGAATCTAAAGTGGACAATCACTGAGCCAAGCCTCCAAAGTCCATGGAACAAGAAATAACATGTTGAACCTAGAATGGCCAAAATAGGGACAAGACTTCAAATTTGGAATGAGGCATTCAATGGAACCATCAAGGTGGCATGGACTGAGCCATTCTCATCTGAAATCAGTCAAGACTTATCCAAGACCAAGGGGACCAAAGCTCTGTGCCCTAACCTCTAGTCAATGGCTAGAGGAGACTTCGGTTTTCATTTGCCAACATTGGCCAAACCTACTTACCAGCTGCCATGCTCTATTCCTTGCAAAACAAACTTGCTCTACTATAAATAGAGATCAATTGTGGTCAGTTTGAGTACACCAAAGCCATCTAACAGATGCTTTCCTCAAAATCTCTTCTTTCACTCCAATTTTGCCTTCTAAGGCAAGTCACTATCGGGTTTTGAGTTTGAGAGCAATTCCAATCAAACCAATCACTCACACACCTCACATACATCACATATGAGCTGATCAAACAGTTAGATTACTTCTGAAACATCAATTTCACAAAATCACCAGCTGGTTGCTCAAGGTTTTAACCAAAGTGCAGCTGAGGTACCACAAAATGATCTAGCCAATTTCAATCAAGTCCAACCATCCAAACACAATCCATAGGGTGTAGGGAAGCTGTTCAGATCATCACCACTCATCTGTAACACCTCCAAATTAAAAATCACTTTGAACTTGCTGTCACGACTTGGAGGTAAGCACATACTTGGTCATCTCTCAATCTATGCATATTTCCTCGCACAATAATTTGGCCATATGTTCATAATCATGCATGGAATGTTTTCCCTCAATTAATTGCATTGTTTGAATCGTGTATCAAAAATCCTAGCCTTCATGCAGAAATTAGGGTTCTTGAGGTCTCTTCGTGATTTCTTGTTGTATGTTTAATTTAAATTAAATTAAAGTACATAGACATGATCGTGAGGTTGAGACGAGCATAATGATATGTGGATTGCATGATATGATTACGTATTCATGGAGATTGGATAGAAAATGCAAATCTGAGAAACCAAGAACATGCGCGTGTTCTTCAGCTTGTTCTTGGCGCCATTTTTAGAAATTCAAATATTTGAATTTTGTGATTTTGTTTAATTGATTCAAAAATTAATTTCTCTCTGAGTTTTAATGATTTTGAGTTGATTCTTTTTTTAATAATTCACAAAACTGTTAAAATATTTTATTTTCACAAAAAATCCCAAAAATATTATTTATTTCATATAATTGATATTTTTGCAAAGAATTAATATTTTAATTGTTTTTGACATTTTAAATATTTTTTCTACATTGATTTTGCAACTTTTAATGCTTTCTAATTATTTTGTAGGTCAATACTTAATTTTTGAAGCATTAATCCAAGATCACAATTTGTTTTCCATGTGTTAAACAATTTTTGATCATTTTAATTGAATTTTTATTCAATTAAATACATTTTGAAAACAAATTAGGGTTTTGGATTAATTCAACCCTCATAAATCATTTTCAAAACTTTTTGGGCCTCTTGAGAGAGTGTAAGACCCATCCCCCCTTGTACAAAAACTTTTTGGGCCTCACTCATTGTATAAGTCCCTCTGTACAAGTAAACGGCGCGATCGTCGCCCGTTTAAAAATAAAAATCATCTGGGCCTCTCCTCGAGCTATAAGACCCATTCAAAACACTTTGGGCCTCTATTAGAGTGTAAGACCCAATCCCCATTTTAACCAAAACATTTTGGGCCTCACCTATTGTATAAGTCCCTCTGCGTTAAAAGAAAACCTCGGCGCGATCGCCATTTTTAAACGAAAAATCATTTGGGCCTACCCTCGTGTTATAAGCCCCTCTCTTTTCTTTAAACCTTTTTTGGGCCTCTCCTTGAGCTATAAGACCCATTCAAAACTTTTTGGGCCTCTAATAGAGTGTAAGACCCAATCTTTTTTTTGACCAAATCATTTTTGGGCCTCAATTATTGTATAAGTCCCGATACCGTCAAAAAACAAACGACGTGATCATCATCCGTTGAAAAACCATTTGGGCCTCTCCTTGAGCTATAAGACCCATTCAAAACACTTTGGGCCTCTATTAGAGTGTAAGACCCAACCCCCTTTTAACCAAAACATTTTGGGCCTCACTTATTGTATAAGTCCCTCCGCGTTAAAAGAAAATCTCGGCGCGATCGCCATTTTTAAACGAAAAATCAATTGGGCCTACCCTCGTGTTATAAGCCCCACTCTTTTTCTTTAAACTTTTTGGGCCTCTTGAGAGAGTGTAAGACCATCCCTTTGTAAAGTAAACAATTTTGGGCCCCAGTCACTTGTATAAGTCCCGCTGTACAAATTCAAACAGTGCGCTCACTGATAAAACCCTGGGCCTCTCCTTGAGCTGTAAGCCCCAAATCTTTCTTTTTCAAAGCACTTTCTCCTTTGATTTTGAATATATTGTTGTTTTCATCTTTCTTTGTTGAACAACTAACCAAACAGCATGGAAGCACTACAACCGAGTAAGTGGTTATCGCTTTCATTTACTGCTTTCATATTATAAATGTATTGTGGGGCTGCTCACTGTAAGTCTCCTTTCATAAACTCATATCTACTGTGTAATAATAGTATAGATATTTCGAGTTTCCCCGGCAACTACGTCTAGAACTAGGTGACGCCGTTTCATTTATTCGTAGAAATAGACGCCTAGATCCCCAATAGGAGCACCAGATACAGTCTTCTCTTCGGCTGTCCTCCTTAGGAATCGTCGAGAAGCTCTACTCCCCAAGATGAAGGTATTCTCCGTGAATGGCATCTTTGAGTTTCTTCCAAATTCTCGAACTTTCCTGACTTGATCTATTCCTTGTGGATAACATGCCTTGAATGTCTCGGGGTTTGGGTACCCACTACGGTCATAATCTTGGACCTTAACTAAGGAACCCTCTTTAAAAGTTAAAAGTCGATGGATAGTAAACCTCGCACGTTTACCAGTGGTTTTTATCTTTAAAAGAGTTATCTCTCCTAATGGAAAGGAGATGATAGACCCACGGGCTTCTTAAAAGCATCGGCCTCCTCTTGGGCATTATTCAAGGACACTACGGCTTCTTAGAAGTATTCACAGCCTCCTCTTAGGCTTCGTATAATGATCTCTTTCTTCGGGAATGATAGCCTCCTCTTGGGCTTCGTACAAGGACCCGTAGGCTTCTTAAAAGTTTCCAGCCTCCTCTTGGGCTTCGTACAAATTGTCCCGACGACCTCCTAGAGGTATAGGAACAAAACCTAGTCATCCTCATAGAACAGTCCTTTCATAGAGTCTACTACTGTTTCTCAAAGCATAGTACAAAAGGAAAAAAACCCTAGACTTGGACAGTCTAACTTCCTTGAGTCTCAAAGACATTCTCAAGTGACCCCTTCGTTAAATAGGAAGGAAACCCGCAGACTCGGACAGTCTCAATACCCTTTGGATTTCCCGTTTCCTCAAAGAGAAGGAAATATCCCTGATCCTCAGATCAAATCCCCGAGTACAGTGTTGCTCATATAAGAACTGATTTTCTCTTTTAAAATCAGTATATTGGATCTGTCACTCAACTGAAATAACCCTTTAGCCTCCATCTCGGGCTTCGTACGAGATACAAAAACACTCTCTTGTTGAGTATCAAAGACTCCCTCGTAGAGTCAAACAAACAATAGCCTCTATCTCGGGCTTCGTACGAGACACAAAGACTCTATCTTCGGGTCAAAAACTTTTAGCCTCTCTCTCGGGCTTTGTACGAGACACAAAATAGCCTCCTCTTAGGCTTTGTATAATGATTTTCCTAGCGGAAATTAGCCTCCTCTTAGGATTTTGTATAAGAAAACCACTGGTTGATCCAATCAACCTTTTAGCATCAAAGTTGTGCCTCGTTCACAGTACACAAACATCAACAACTCCTTTCCTTTCATCTAATCGCTGTAAGCGGCAAGCCTCTGGATCATCTATATCCATGCCACTGTCCCTCTTTTAGCATGAGAAATTCCTAAGGAAAGATGGCATTGCTCTACACTGAGTTAAAGTCTTCTCCTTCAGGTTAAAACCCTTTCTTCGGAAATTATGGCATTGCTCGGATCCGCGTATCCCAGTTAAAGTAATTCTCTTTCCCCTTCTTTAGAGATGACAAATTCTCTCTAAAGTCGAGGTCTTTCAGCTTCACGTCTTGGGCTTTGAACAAGACACAAATAGACCTTTCAGCTTCACGTCTTGGGCTTTGAACAAGACACCAAAACACCAAAAACACCCATTTCCTCCCATAGAATAGGAGGAACTACGAACGCTCTGATTTCCCTGTTTCGGTAAACGGGAATACGTAGGCATAAGATCGAAAGAAAAGATCTTAGCGAGCACAATCAACAAAAAAAACCAAATCCCATATCTCCATCAATCAAAAATCAGTAATTCCAAAGCATCAGTCCTAACATCCTAATCCTTGTTCCCCGCTAGAAAGTCCTAGAAAGAAAGAAAACAGTACTGGCGAAAATACAAATAACCAGTACAAAGGCCCCCCCACATTGATAGCATTCGTAACTTAACAGACCGCTGTTTAAACTCAGTATGCAAGCAGGGTTAATTGGAGACATCTATTTCCCTTACTTATTCAGCTCACAATAGGATAAAAAATGAAACAACCTGTAGTTTAAGCTCAACCGCAGAGAGCAACCAGCGCTTAAGAACCGCGTCCAAAATCGCTCGCTACATACGCGAGCTACTATTTCTCTCCACCTCTGAGCATACTTTCTGAAGGATTCATTGTCTTCTTGAGATAAGTCCAACAAATGCAAACGACTGGGAGTTAAGTCAAGATTGTAGTTGTATAGCTTCACAAAGGCATGGGCTAAGTCTGACCATGATTGGATGTGATTGTTTTCTAGCTGCATGTACCAACTTAGTGATGCCCCACTCAGACTGTCTTGGAAACAGTGGATCATGAGCTTGTCATTACAGACATGTGAAGTCATTTTTCTGCAAAACATCACCAAATGTTGTTTCGGACAACTATCCCCTTTGTACTTCTCAAACTTTGGCGTCTTGAACTTAGGTGGTATCACAAGGTCGGGTACCAAACACGTGTTCAAAGCATTCAGATCAGCAGTGGCATGACTCTTAATGGCATCAAGCTTTTCTTCTAAGGCACGACATTTTTCCATAATCTCAATGTCTCGTGGGTCATGGGTTTTCATCACAGGGACTACCTCTTGGGAATCTGGCTCAGAGAATGCGAAACTACGATATTCCACAGCATCAATAGAAGAGGAACGTCCATCTCGGACAAAGGCATGTTCTTGTATAACGTGATTCTCAACAGGAATCTGCACAGGTTGAGCTTGGGCAACATCGTTCACAGAAGTCCTTTGAATGCTGTCATCTTTCTTTGCCAAGGCTGTCATAGCTTCCACCAACTGATTTTTCAACAAGTCAAAATCTGCTCTGGTCACAAACTGGCTATGCTCTTTCGAGTCCATGATCCTTCACAAGCTACTTAAGTCCAATGTTGGCTTTGGGAAGTCAACTGGGTTACAGACAGAGGACGGATGAGACTCGAGGCTGAGAAATGCAAATGCGCATGCAAGCCAAATAGTTTCAAGGAGTTCAACAGCAAGTTGCAACTTTTTGGAAAACTAAAGAGTTTTGCTTTGAAAACCATGATCTCTAAGGATTTTTGCAAAGGAATGACTGTCTGAGTTCCTTGAAACCATCAATGGATGCGATGAGATGTATGCAATGCATAAAACACACAAGCACACATATAAACATATGTACACACAATAAAGCACACAAGTCCTATGTTTAGGTGTGTACTATAGGTTCATCAATTATAGAACAGGGTTCTAAAAGTTCTCAGAGTCTACGTAAATCCTTCGGATATTATCGGCTTACCTGACTACTCACGCGGGTTAATAATATTCTCAAGATAAACTCGTCTGAGTGTAGTATCGCGTAACAACTATTTGGGACTACTCCCTCATATCCATCGCACTACATCCTAAAAAGGCCAAGTGGGGTGAAGGTAACTACGGTCCTCAGAATCCATGGCTCTCAATTGGTAAGAGTGATATCAATGCGACTGCTCACATCAGACATCAACAATCCCAAAGGGCCTCATCTGAGTGTGGTCATCATATGCCATAAATTGTTAGGACTAGTCCCAACAACCGACTATTGATTACACCACGATCCTATCATATATGTGCTCTCGAGTTCGGGTTAGGACTTTTCTCAACACTCAATAGTAGCAACCCTGCACACAGAAGAACCCAAGCAAGTATACAGATATATACAGATGTATGTACAAATAAGCAAGCAAAACATGTAATAACACAAATAAACAAGGTGGGCTTAACCCTCAAAGAGGATCTTCCCCAGTGAAGTCGCCATTTCTGTTGCGGTGAGAATCGGATAACAAGCTATTAATTAATTTGCATCACATTTCTTTGAATTCACCATCGACTTTGATTTATTCAAAGGAAAGGTTCAAGATCGAGAAAACCTAAAGGGGGGAGATCTAAGGTTCGGGGGTTGGTTATACTAAGGGAAGGTATTAGCACCCTTAATATCTGTAGTACTCTACAGGAACCTCTTGTTTAGTTTGTGTTATGTTATGTTTGCTTACTAAGGATATCTGCTAAAGAATAAAGGTAAATACCTAATGGTATATACACTAAGTTTGCTCGCCAAGACGTCGCATCTTGTGCCTACGTATCTGACTAAAGAATTAGAGCAACCGTAGTTCACCTAACTAAGGGTGAGGAACCATTGACTATGGCCAAAGTTCCAAGGGGGAAATGAGTGTGAGCTCATTTTAGAGTTTAAGGAAACTCTCTAAGTCTAAGTTATGAGGGAAAAGTGGATACTCAATGTGATGAGCCCACATAGAGTTTGGAAACTCTATCCTAGTTCTAAGTTGTAAGATAAGTGGCTATGAGGCCAAAAGGAAAGTACTCTATGACTTTGAGGTCAAAGAGGAGGTGGCCATGACTATGAGGTCAAGGCTGGTAGGTGGTTATGCCTATGAGGTCAAGGCTAATAAGTGGCAATGACTATGAGGTCAATGCTGGTATCCTATGACTATGAGGTCAAGGAGAATGTGGGTACCTATGACTATGAGGTCAAGGGTTAATTATGAGATATCTATGACTTTGAGGTCAATAGAAATACTTTCCTTTGGAAGGAGAGGAGGAGAATAACAGTTTATGAAACAAGAAGTTTGTGGGATATTTACATGAAGATGCAACATTAAATAAAAAAGTATTAAAGTGGAACAAAGTTTACAATGCCATACAAGGTTAGAACCAAATACATTAGGCATCACTAGGTCAAAATGAACAAGATAACATGATAAAATAATCCAAGAAGTCATGGTGTCCATAAAAAAACCCTAAAAAGGTATTCTACTTCCAACATGAATAAATACCTCGAAAAATATTCATTTCCAACCATTTCTTTTTATACTAAAAAAGTAGACATGCTAAGGAGTAATTTGCAAAAAGAATGGGCAAAAAAGAATGAAAAATGATTAAGTTATGAGTTTTTGAAATTGAAGCATAAACCATGAAAATATAAGATAAACATGTAATAAAAAGAATGGGAAAGGCTCCCCATGGGTATTGAACCCGTGACATGGCACTTGCAGTTCAAAACTTCTACCAACTCAACCAACACACGCACCTTAACAAGTTACAGGATCAATGTAATATATGTAAAACAAGGTTGGTTTCAGAAATTAAAATAAAAGGACTGGGGCGAGAGGGATTCGAACCCCACTCCCTTTGGTTAACGCGCGTGGTCTTTACCACTGGGGTGGCTATACATCCATTGTATATGCCACCCTTAATAATATATGAATCAAAAGACGCGTGAATTATGTTTTGAAAAGGAAAACCTTAGAGAGTATGTCACGAAATAGTAGGATCAATGGGTCAAATAAATTGAATCACTAGCTGCCAACAGAAATCCAATGCTTGGGCCAATCACCTGCCTCACTCTTCACTCATTCATGCAAACATATAAACCCAAACTGCAAACTAACATACAATGAATGCGAAGGCATATGCTTTTGTTTTAAGCCACAAATTATTCACCAAGATGATCACATATCAAGAACCTATACCTTGCTTAGTATTAACATCAGAATAAGTAGCAACAAACGGGCTCACAACAATTCCAGACAAGGACATTGAAAAGGCAACAAAACAACATCAAAACAGGTATATTTAATAGAGAAAAAGAAAACCTTCTCTCATCAATGTTTTGAAACCAAACTGAGATCCAACAACAACATATGATACATGAATAACTTCAAACATAAAGATAAAACATCATATGATCATATGCAAGCAGTGTTGAAGAATGCATCTACATTACTCCTATTGCTACTAGACTCAAATGCTAGAACGCAGCAACCAGGAACTTGAAAGCATCTCCAAGATTTTTACACTTTGATAAGAAAAAATACACATAATATGTATCGTATTCTAAGCTAGTTGTGCCAAGGTGACACACACATCCAACCTCTTGCCATACTTCAGGAAGCAAATTCACGTTGCAACTAGTGAACAAAACATACGAGTAATTGATGCAGCTCTCAACAAAAGGAAAACAACATGGAATTTCAAATTAGGGGTCAATGAGATTAGATATGACAGTCCAACAAGTTACACCTTGCTAATGGAACTCAAAAACAGTCTATGTAACCAAAACCTCTCAAGGCAGTACTTACAACATGGAGAAATACTTCAACCTAAGCAGGCTCATCCTATAGTTTTCAACAAGAACAAGAACAACATGGGAATGCTATGTTCAGAGCACTAACCTCATAAGGTACTAGCATACAAAAATACTAATTCATGGAAGCAAGGCTATCAAGGAATGAAAAAGGAGGGATATCCAGCACTGACCAGTACCAACAACATCATTGTGTAACCTTCAATATCAAGCATTATTCATAATGAAAAGAAGAGGCAAAATATGATGACAATAATCCAAAACAAACGAGCTTAAAATTTTGAACAAGCAGACTTACACATAATAGTGAGTATTATGAATATATGGTCAAAGGCATTGAGACAAACAAACTCATCATTAACATGTATCCAAATGGATTTTGGACAGAAACTTCTACTGCTAAATTAGTTATAGTAACATGGACATCCACAAAATTATCATTTGAACTTGGAGTCATGGATTAAAAGTAATGGAGGCACATATCATCAGTAGAAAATAAGATGCCAAATAATTTAAGTTTGTGTTGTCATAATGATAAGCTTTTAACATTTAAATATGTAACTGAAGTTCAACATATATTGAAAACACAGGATTACCTTACCAGTCACAAACCAAAGTGTTGTTAAATTATGCTAATGCGAAGTGAAAAAACTTGAATATGCCAATTCTAACATTGTAGTGGTGCAGTTCCAAAGTGAAAAAAATTTGACATCAGTTGTGCATATAGTTCAAAGAGAGGAATATCATGGTAATAATGTTCATTCATCCAAGCATCATAAGACCAACTCAGCCTCAGTTCAAAATAATGAGCCTAACTAGGAGTACAACCTCCACATTCCCAAAATTCATGACACACTCTACATGTCCTAATCTAAAAACTAAAGCCAAAACATCAAAAGAATTTAACTCAATTAACTCAGTGTCCAAACTAAAGCATCAAGAGAACTAAAGCATAACCTACACATCATCCCGTCATTAACTCAGTGTCCAAACCAAAATATCATGAGAATTTAAAAACAAACTAAGACCCTACCAACCATAACTGACAGCAACAAAACTAAAGCCTTCATTTTTATAGCAACAGGAACAACAACACAAATGACACTAAGGTTCAAGACAATACAGCCTCAAGAACGGGCAATGTCAATAACATCAATCACTATTTATATTTAAAAACCACTCAAGGCAGTTCAAGTGCAAGACACATATGCTAACAAAATGACAAGTTACTATGCATTCAGCAAGAAACCAAAAGAAATGAAAAGTGCCTAGTGGAAATGTGAACTGATCTTCTTGTTTTCTCCACTTAGCACCATCCTCCAAGATGACTTATTATTTCTCCTTACTTGCCAAGACCAGAGATTTAGAGTGTGTATGTGAAGAAGGTTGGTGAAAAATGAAGGAACCAGGCCTGCTATTTATAGGGAGATCATGAGGATTCAAGGTATGGTCACACTTGCCAAAAATGCCAACATTGCCCTTTCTCATCGTGTGAATTATGCACTTGCTAAGCAAAATCTTCCAAAAATCTCTGAACCTCTGAGCACAACTGGTGAGAAGTGATTGGTTCATGTCTCAAGGAATAAACTATTATTTTCTTACTTTTGTAAAGTTTCTCTCTCCCTCCCACTTGCACAAACAAGACACAAATTCATATTTTAATGCAAGACAAGTTGAATTTCGTGGCCAAGGCTTGGACTAGGGTTAAATTCATCATTAAAACTCAGAAACATGGAAATTTGGTGATTAGGGAAAGGTTTGAGTCAAAACACAAAAGTTGGTTTCTTAAACTTTAAGGAATGGAACCTCCAACTTTGGATCTTCGAAACTCCTAGCTCACTCAATGGATGGAGGAGTTCTGGTACTTTTTGGAAAGCCCACAATGCCCTCTACAACTTTCATGTCCAAAGATTTTTGAGTTGAGGCCTGGAACTTTATGAAAAACTGGGTTAAAGTCGTGTGCAAATTAAAGGAAAACAAGCTGAAATTTCACTAAGTCTTGGGGCAGTTTAGCTTCTAAGTCTCATAACTCACAAACCATGCATTTTTTGGAGAAAGGTAACATTTAACACTTTGAAGTTCATGAAAAGAGCTTCCATTTGGGCTTTGAGTCACTCAAATTGGATGTGTGGTTTGGAAGTTATGACCATTTCAATTTGGCACAAGAGGGGAAAATTCCAGATACGAAAAGCTTCATGAACAAAACCTTACTTACTTTGTAAGAAATCTCTTGGAACTTGATCTCAAATACTTTAAATCAACAATGAGACATGCTATGATAAGTTGAGGTCTTGGAGGTTTCATTTGGATCAAAATCCCAAGGATTAGGGTTTCAGTCAAAACCCTAATTTCAACTGTGAATGCACTGGGGTAATCTCTGATGATCTTGCTTCTTCCATCACATCTAAAGCTCATAGATGGTCCTTAGGGATGTCTATTATCACATGGAGTTAAGTTTTAGGGTTTGAGAGCAACTCTTGATCAAAATCAGGGCCAATGATCCACTGGTCTTAACAAAACCCTAATTTGGAGGCAGGGTGAACTTGTGGCTCAAGTTACTTGTGATGAGAGCCAGTCACACTTGAATTCTTGTTGAGTAAGACCTCTAGGATGTAGGTGAACTCAAATTATTGCATTTGGAGCCTTAATTGTCTTTTCCCCTTTGAATCAGATGAGAGATTAGCTCAGGAGACTTTGCCCTCCCTCTTTGTATAAACCCTGGCTTTCACAAAAGAATTAAACTTGCAAAATGAAGTGGTTAGTTAACAATGCATAGATGATTGAACCTAAATGTCAATGCAAGATGTTATGACATCTAAGGGGTAAAATTTGGGGTACAACAGGTGTTTATCTTTACGCATTACTCATTTTATTTACTGCATTTTTTTACTGCTTTGAATATTCGTATGCTGTATATTCTGGATATCTATTATATTCTCTATTGTTGTTGGGTTGGGTTGCTACTTGAGAAATAAGCCCAATACCCAGGCTTGAGTGTACACACAGGACTAAAGTAGAGAGTAGTGTGGCTTACGTGGCGTCTAGCCACGTTTAGTTGACACGAAATCCACATTCAGACGAGGTTTTCTTTGGAGATGTCCTATCCTACGCGTCTGGTGCAGAAGATAGGGCGTTGACTTAGAGCACTTATGACTCTAGAGATCGATCATTGGAAATCAGTGGAGGCCTCCTTGAGGGGTAATAATGTCGAACCATAAATGGGGGACGTATTATTACTTTTTGACCTGAGAGCCTGAGAAGCCGAGGACCATTAGGAACCCTTATTTAAGACTAGATCACACCTGTGAGAGGGATGTTGGGTTTTTGCAGGAAACCAAGACTCTTCATACCTTTGTTCTCTCACACATGTCAGATTTCGCACCAACACAGAGTTACATATGCAGATTATCCAGAAGATGTTGCATCTCTATCTTACATTTTTGCATACTGTTATTGCATCATCATGTATGCCAAATTTTTGAACTTGAGTTATTGCATCATCATATGTGTGCTGAACTATTACATCATCTAACCTTTGCATCATTGGGTGTTGTATATCTCATTTGCATTCCATCTGCATAAGCAACATATGCATACATATATTTGCATTGCATACATCCAAACCAGAAAAAGCTCACTTTCTTCCCTTTATTATCCCAAAGACAACGATTCTCCGACGCCGAAAGCCAAAGAATCATGGGACAAGTTAGGTATAAGAACCCAATGTGCAAGAAAGGCAAGGTTGACATGGTTATTGAAATACTTCTGGACAGTTTGACAATGAACTTCTCAGATCAGGCTGTGGTGTATGAGCAAGCCCAGAATGGCCAAAAGGTGGATAAGATCACGAATGTGAATGCAAGAAATCTACCAGTTCACACCTTGTTTAATCAGAAGACTATTAAAGATAATCAGAAACAGAAGCATAAATAAATCAACAAAGGGGGCAACAATCAAGGGATGAGACATCCCCGCCTTGATCCAATTCCCGTAATTTACACGCATCTACTACCTGTGCTGATTCATGCTGGGGCAATAGTTCCTAAAGCGATCGAGCCAGCCAAGTTTCCTTATCACCCAAAGCATGATCCAAATTCCATATGCGGATACCATGCTGGATATGTTGGGCATTATACAGAAGCCTGTATCATCTTTAAGAACAGAGTCCAAGAGCTCCTCGATCAGAATTTGCTATGCTTTACAGAGGACCTTGCCAGAATTATGCACCTGCGATTGCTAAAACATCTGCTGAAGCTAAGAATAAGGGTATTCCCACTCATATGCTGATTCCTCCAGCTGATCAACCCGTTGAGCGATACCCCTACCAAGGTTTTCAGTCTGCTAGTTCTAGAATGCATTTTGCCTATACTGAGGCACCCTCTGCTGTTACACCTCTACTTGCTTATCCTGGGGCACCCTACGCAGTGTATGGGATCCAATTTGGTTAGAATGTTAATCAGATGGTTAATCCAGGATTGATACACCCTACTCAAGTGTTCCCACAATATGCTACTCGTCATATTCGTCATCAAGCACATCTGGCTCCTACGCCGTAATTTTCATTCTCGCGTGTTGCTGCAACCCAATATCAATAACCTCCTCAGACTCAGCAAGCTCAAGGCCGAGAGCGTCAGAACCAGCACAAGCCCTGGAATAATCTAGAACGAAGGAATGCTCCTCTAGATCTAATTCCTATGACATACAGTCAACTTCTCCCACGTCTGATTCAGAACTCGCTGGTGGTTCCTAAAGCTTTGAAACCTCCTCCAGAACCATTACCACCTGGGTATGATCCCAATGTGCAATGCAGATATCTTGCTGGGTTAGCTGGGCATTTAACTGAGGATTGCAACACTTTCAAAGCTAAAGTCCAATAGTTGTTTGACAAGAAGCACTTAACTGTTCAAGATGAGAAACTGTGGGTGAACGGAAATCCCTTGTCTGTGTAGGGGCCAAGATTGCAAAAGCATCCCTTGAAATAATTGATCAAGCCTGAAAGCACTTCCTCAACATTGGCAATCATTATGTCACTCCATCTTTTCCATTTGTAATCTTTCTATTTGTCTAGAATTGTTCACTTGTAAAACTTGTGTGTTTTCGAATGATAATAATAATGAAATGAATATGCATGTTTTTGAATAAATTCATTCATATTCACTCATACTTTTTATCTGTATCACACATTTGATCAAGCAAAATAAAAAAGGAGAATGATGAAATCAAAAGGACACGAGATCACTGTCTGTATGCTTTTAAATAAAACCTTGCTGACGATGTAAGGAATTTGTTCAAATCCCTAAACACCGGAGGTATAAGGAAGATAATCTCTAGTCAACCCATTTGGTCCTTGAAGTAGGAGTTTCTTTCTGTACACATAAAACCTTCAATCTTAACCAGGGGCAGGGTAGTCTTCAGTTAGTTTGATCGTGCGTTCAAATTTCAAAAGAGGAATACCCCATCTGCGGATCAACCACATTCTATCCCTCGCAAGAGGTCAGAAAATCACAAATCCACATTGGTTGTCCCTCACTGACCAAAGGAGCGAGGCAGTCATAACCCTTAAAAATCAAACAAATACATGTCACACGATTTTGTTCAAAAAAAATTCAAAATCACAAAAGCAAGAAAAAAAACAAAAAAGAAAACAAAAAGCTCGTTAAGTAAAAAACAAACGACTTAGGAAAAAATTAGGGCATCCCGCTAGACTGCAAAGTCAAAATAATCAGTCTATGTAAAAATTAGGGAAAACAAAAAGAACAAAACAGAAAATCAAAAGAGAAAATTCGTCAACAAAAACAAATTCGTGTGACTTCGAACAAATCAAAAACAAAAGGTGAGTGACTGCCGCTCCAAAACCCTCGTCGGTTCCTCTACCATCACATCTACCGCTAAAAGCCCTTTTTAAAAGATGAACGTTTGTGTCAAACTAGATGAACGTAGGACTGGAGAACATCAAGGAGAATGGGTGGGTTAAAATAAATTTTGAGCCTTATATCCTTTCTTTCTTAAACTGTGAACCTGGCCACGTTACAACCCGCAAAAGACCTAATTGAAGCGAGGTTTATTTCGAAAGCATTCTACGGTAAAATCGCGTCAAAGCTGACTCCTAAAGATTTGCTTATCATTTGTGCTGGTATTGACATGGCATTCTAAATGGTGATTCATTCACTATATGTTATAATCTTAGTGAACATACTTGGATTTCAAAACTGACATATGCATGGCATTAGCATTATCACTTTAAAACAAACACTTTTTACTTGCGAACAAGCACTAGACATCAAGAAAGTTTCCACAATGGAAAGTTTAATCATCTCAAGGGGTAAAACATCTGAGAACTCCATTGATTAAAAAGGCCTAGCCACCTCAAGATTCAGTCAATTTGGGGCAATCGCGATGAGACTCGACAACCCTAAAAAATCAGTTGGTCAGGAGCATTCCTCCAAAGATCAATCAGTCAGGGGCAATATCACTTCAAGACTCACACTGGGGCAGGCATCCCAAGAGCACAAGAAGTCAACCTCTCCAAGAGATGGTTAATCAGGGGCATATTGTTCCGATACATTGGGGCAAGTCAAATCCATACCATCCTATGATAAGATCACTCCGTAACTTGCAACTAGGGTTGTCCACATGAAAATACCCCACAAACTGGGGCAGAGACAGAGTACCAAGGTACGAGTTCTCTCTTTATTTTGAGGCAAGAGCAATGATACATCAACAACTGTTGATCCTGAAGTAGGTGTCGAGGAATCACGTCTTTATGGCCTACACCCTAACCTCAACTCTTCTGCCTCCTACAACGAAAGCACTTGATAGACTCTCAAGAACCGCTGCATAGACCACTCTCATGCATTAATCATGTTACTTCACTCATGCGTATCATTCATCTCGCCCGACAAACTATTTCCAAAACCTTTTATCCTCTCTGGTCCGTCCAAAACCTGCCAACTTGCGACACTGTACCTTAACCTGCACCGCTGCATAGCGTAACATCATGTTATATCAAACATACATAACATATGCATCTAGCATACTCCCCTTTGCCTGATTTCATCTCCCCAGCAGATATTTAGCCAAACTTCTCACCTAATCAAACTCTCTACACTTGCACCTCTCTTTTTTCTCCGTCGGCCAAATTTTCAAGCTACTCTTTTATTTAATCCCCTTCCACCTCGAATCATAAAAAAGCTGGCGCAATTCGAACATTCAGGTCCAAGAGGATTAAATAGGGGCAACTGTCATAACCCGAAATTTGACCTCCCTTTTTTGTCTTTTGCATAAGCATGCGCATTCACATCGCTGGCATACGCACTAGCACATTTTTCTTTATGATTTTGTTGTAGGAATATTTAGGTTTTCCAAGCCCGATTGATCACATCCTCACAAAGTCATCTCATCATCATTACAATCACAAAACAATGGTTTCTATGCCTATTCATCAAAGCAAGAGGGAGAAAATCGGAGCCGTAGCCAAAGCACCTTTTTTCAAGAAAATTGGGCACTTTTTGGCTTGGTTAATCTATTAACACTTTACAGTGCAAAAAGTGTTAATAGATTAACCCTTGTAAAATTGGCAGATTCTGCTGCTTTTCATGACAGCAACTTTTCCTCTACATTTTTGGGGTCTACTTGGTGCTAGCATTGTGTGGAATATTCTAGACATTTCTAGACATTTCAAGACCATTCAAGACATTCCACTTACATTTATTCCAATACATCACTTTGAATTAAGTCAACTATGTTACTTAATTTCCAAGCATGTGAACCACTTGATTTGGATTTGCATTGGGATTGCTCTACCGAGTTAACTAACTAACTAACCGAGTCAACTTCCGACTCGGTGAGTTGAGTGTAACTAACTCCAAAGCAATCTCCAAAGCTCACTCCAAAGCACATTCCAAACCTAGCAACTCCAAACCTCCACTTTATATAAACAAAGTTCCACCATTTCACAAAGAATCCCCAATCATTCTCACAATTTCTCACTCTCTTCACTCTCAATTCTCTCATTTCTCTCTGCATTTTCTGTAAGTTCTACACATTCATCTTCATCTTCTTCCCCAAAACCACACTAGAGCTCAATTCCACCATTGAAGAGTAGCAAATTTCACATTGAAATTGCTTTCTCTTGAGCTTAAACCTCCATCGTATTGAATTTCTCCTTGGATTTCTGCAATTATAACAAGTTCTACTTCAATTTAAGTGATTACTCCAATCGTTTCGGTGCAAATTTGATTTTGGAGCTTTTATCGCATTTTGCTCGGTTTCGCTACGATTTGAAGTGCAAGTGCAGAATTCTTAAATTTTCTTGGCTTATTCTTTCTACATTTCACTCACAACAATCACCAAGCCAATTCTCCGGCTTCTAGGTTGGTAACTCTTGCTCAATTTATTATTTCGATCACTTTCGCGCATTTACGATGTAGTTTTGATCATTTTTTCGGTTTGATGAATCATGTGATTGTTTGATCTTTGATCTTCATGCTTAATGCTTTCAATTTGTGTTTAATTGATCATACTTGATGTAATTTTCGTGCACAAATGCAAACCATAGCATGAGATTGATTGGATAAGTGATTAAGTGGCTGGAAGTGATTCTAAAAACTGATTTTTTGCCACTGCTTCAGTGTTAATCGATTAACACTTTTCAGTGCAAAAAGTGTTAATCGATTAACCAGTGTATTTTTGCTGATTTTTGTGTTGTTAATAGATTAACCAATTTTGAATTGTAAATGGTTAATTGATTAACACTAGACCAGAATGCCATATTTGCCTATTTTTCAAGCTTGATTGATCTCCTTTTCTCATTTAACTTCCATGGCTTGATATGCTTGTTATTTGTGGATGTTTTATGAGTTGTTTAACCTCTGTTTGAAGCATGCTTACGAACTTCCGATGCACGATTTATCGATTACGTAATTGTTTGCATTTTTGGCATTACATTGTTCGTGATCATTGTTGCACATCTTTTGCTCACTTGATTACATGATTCGTGTTGATGTTTGGTACTATTTTCCATGTTATGTGCATTGAGTTTGTTCCTTCTTGAGCAAATTCAATCTTGTACAATCATTAATCCGCATGTGGCTTTGACGATCTTTCGACTTGTGAAAGATTGTTGGCTTGCTCATTCCCTTTGATCGATTGATTGAAACCATGCTTCGATTAGTTGATTCCCTTTTTCTCCTCTCTTTAGGATCCATTAGAGTCTTGTTCTCTTGATCCCCTGTCGAGTCGGAGATTCGCACGACGCACTGGAGCACTGTATAAATTGGCGTTGTTATGTTGTCCGTTTCAATTTCTGCACTATACTTTGAGCGCTAGAGAAGCAATGAGGATGAAGTTTATCCTACCCTCATTCTGACTATCTTTGGTAAAGGCGTCTGGTCTTCCCACCGAGAATATTCACCTCTATCCTCAAGCTATAATGTTTCTCAATTCCCAATCGAGTCGATCCTTGATCACTCTTGCCCCTTTTCAACCTCTACTCTTTGATCAATCCCCATTCTCATGGTTAAAGATCACTGTCTCTTGGGTTAACACCCATCTCTTGGCTCCTTATCCTTTTCATGTGGTCAATCATTGCTTTTTGATTCCCTAGAAGAGTCTCAATTAGTTTCTTTGGTTAAACACATTCTTCCTGTTAAACATTGAAACCCTGGCGGAGTTCGCAACCTTCTCTTGGTTCCTCTCCCTTTGATTGGTTAACCACTGCCTATCAGTTAAAACACCAATTTGCACTTCTTCTCAGTTAACCATAATCTAATTGTTAATGTACTGAGTTCTTCTTGGGTTAATCACCTTCTCTAGGTTAATCACCCATTTCTCAGTTAACCACAACCCATTCATTAACATACTGAGCTCCTTTTGAGTTAATCACCTTCTCTTGGTTAATCACTCATTCTATTTTGGTTAATCACAGTCCGTCTATTAAAACCAATACCCTGAGTTAGTAACCTTCTTTTGGTTCGAATACTCGTACCCTTGGGTTAGTAACCTTCATTTGGTTCAAATACCCCTTCTTCAGTCAGGTACTGCTTGTTCAGTCAGTGTACCGAACTCCTTTGGGTCACAACCTTTGCTTGGTTCCACACCCGTCCTTTGGGTCACAACCTTTGTTTAGTTCCACACCTATCCTTTGGGTCACAACCTTTGCTTGGTTCCACACCCATCCTTTGGGTCACAACCTTTGCTTGGTTCTACACCCGTCCTTTGGGTCACAACCTTTGCTTGGTTCCACACCCGTCCTTTGGGTCACAACCTTTGCTTGGTTCCACACCCGTCCTTTGGGTCACAACCTTTGTTTGGTTCCACACTCGTCCTTTGGGTCATAACCTTTGCTTGGTTCTACACCCGTCCTTTAGGTTATAACCTTTGCTTGGTTCCACGCCCGTCCTTTGGGTCACAACTTTTGTTTGGTTCCACACCCGTCCTTTGGGTCACAACTGTTGCTTGGTTCCACACTCGTCCTTTGGGTCATAACCTTTGCTTGGTTCCACACCCGTCCTTTGGGTCACAACCTTCGCTTGGTTCCACACCCGTCCTTTGGGTCACAACCTTTGCTTGGTTCCACAACCTTCTGCATTCTAGGTTCGACCTTGTCTTGCCTAATATGAGCATAGGATAAACAACCAAATACTCTAAGTTTGTCGAGACTAGATGGATGTCCTGACCATACTTCTTCAGGCGTCTTCATTCCCAAGGCTGTCGAGGGACACCTATTTATCAAGTATGATGCAGTCGCAACAACTTCTGCCCAAAACACCTTCTTCAATCCTGCACTTACCAACATGCACCTCACCCTTTCCAGAATGGTTCGACTGAACCTTTCAGCCACACCATTTTGTTGGGGAGTCCCTGCAGTATTTTTGTGCCTTACAATACCATATGCAACACAATAGCTATCAAAAGCCTCATTACAAAATTCAAGACAGTTGTCGGTCCTAAACCTCTTGACCTTTCTGCCAGTTTGGTTTTCGACCAGAGTCTTCCAACTTTTGAAATTTTCAAAAGTTTCATCCTTAGTCTTCTGGATGAATACCCATAAATTTCTGGAGTAATTATCAACTATGGATAGAAAATACTTTGCACCTGAGTGTGAAGGATTCCTTGCAGGTCCCCAAAGATCAACATGAATGTAATCAAGGGATCCATGTGTTATTTGTTTATCTTTTTTAAACATCATTCTACGGGATTTACCAAATATACAAGGTTCATAAAACTTCAGTTTTTCAACCTTATCACCACCCAACGGATTTTGTTTCGACAATTCGACTAGGTCTCTTTCACTAACATGGCCAAGTCTCTTGTGCCATAACCCACTCTTTGACACAGGTTTCGTGGATTCCACATCTGCTGAACCACTTACAAACTCAACCTCAAGGGTATACAAGCCTTGTTTCTTCACGCCTCTCAAGACTTCCTTCGACCCTTTCATTACCCTTAGGATGCTTATCTCTCATTTGAAAACATATCCTTTCTTGTCGAATTCACCAAGAGAAATCAAATTCCTCTTAAGATCAGGTACATACCTAACATCAGTTAATATTCTTATCGACTCATCATGGAGCTTGAATCTCACAGATCCAATACCTGTAATTTTGTAAGCTTTGTTGTTTCCCTGCAGCACTAATCCACCATCTTGATCACACAATTCCTCAAACACGTATTTGTTTGGAGTCATGTGTCAAGTACACCATGAATTCATAATCCACTCCTTGCTAGAGTCGCTATTTGAAACCACCAGGACATTAGATGATTCATAACCATCTTGCATAATGGTTGCATTACCATTATCCTTTCCACCATGATTGTTCAGATGACCAGGGCATACTTTTCTTGTATGTCCCTCATTCTTACAATGATAACACTTAATAGTAGGGGCATTACCACCATAAGAATTCTGTAGAACTTTACCATTCTTCTTCTTAAACCTACCATATTTCTTCAAGAATTTTCCCTCAATGAACAAACCTTTACCAATAGAACATGGCTTGTGCTCATTTTATTCGTTCAAATCCTTAGAGTACAAGGTAGATTGAACATCTTCAAAGGTCAACAACTCTCTTCCATACAAGAGAGTTTCTTTGAAGTGAGCATGAGACTTAGGTAAAGTGCACAACAACAGCAACGCTTGATCTTCGTCATCAATCTTGATCTCGATATTTTTAAGATCATGAATTAACTTGTTAAACATATCCAACTGATCAGCCAAGGCTTTGTCTTCACTCATCTTGAATGAATACAAAGCTTGATTCAGGTAGAGACGATTAACTAACGATTTCGTCATGCACAAACCTTCAAGTTTTGTCCATACACCATCTGCAGATTTCTCCTTTGAAACCTGCCGGAGAACCTTATCACCAAGGCTCAACACAATGACATTGTGGGCTTTTTCGACCATCATTGTCTTCTCCTTCTCCATTAGGGCAGCATCCATCTTTTCGAATCCTTTCAACGCTTTTAACAAACCCTGTTGAACAAGAATAGCTTGCATCTTTAAGCGCCACAAACCGAAATTGTTCACACCGGTGAATTTCTCAATCTCATTCTTTGTTGACGACATCTTCTCCTCCACATTCACCGCACCAGTTTGTTGTGAAACGATGTCGTCAATAACAAAACAAAGTTATGAGATAGAGATTGAGTTTCTTGAACAAAACACAAGAAACCCTATTAGGTTTTACAAAAGGGAGAGAAGATGGAAGAAGAAGAATAGAGAATAAGTTAAATTTGTTTTATTATTCACTTTCAATAAGGGTTCAAGAGATTACAAGTGAATACCAACAATTAAACTCTCTCTACAACCTGATAGAACTAGTCTATTTATAGACTACTAAGCTAACTTAACAATTGGGTTTAGAAACAAGACTCAGTTCGACTTACTAACTTAAATTAAAGGTTAACATATTTTGACAGTATGCTCGAACAGACTTCGACTATAACATACACAACTTCTGTCGAACCATGAAGCTATCGTTGTCGACACTAGAGTTCAATCCAAATATTACACACAAAAATAGTCAAATGAGGAAAAGTTAGGGTTATATTTATAGTCTATGGTATTTTGGCTAGTAGGATTAACTTTGCATACAAATATCTTTTATATATTTTATTTTAAACACACACAATCTATCACTTAAGTCTATTTCTTGCTATTTTATTCTTATTATTATGTTTTACTTATATTTATGCATTCTCTAGTTTAGTTCCCCCTTTTAATTATAAGTGTATCATTTATACTATATTCTATGTCAAGATAATTGCCATTTTAGAATACCAATCAAACATCGATTATCCTCCACACTAATATACCGTTGTTTATTATACTCCTTCTGTCTCACAATAGGTGTCTTTTTTGAGATTTTCACATTTTTTAAGATAATGATTAATTGTGTTGATTTCAATGATAAAACGAGTGTCATTTACTAAAATAACCTTATTAATAATAGATAGTGGAGTAGTTAAATGAATTAAAATACAATAAATAAGGGTAAGTTAGTGGAAAGAAATAATAAATATTACATTGGTATTCTAAAGGGACAAATAATTTGAGACAAATAAAAAAATGAAAGAAAACACCTATTGTGAAACGGAGGGAGTACTTCAATCCGCTTAACTATCATCAAAAAGTGTATTTTTTAAAATAAAACTCATTTTATTATTAAAATCGTCACATTTTCTTAAGAATCACACATAACTTAAACGAAACACATTTAATGATAGTAGAGAAATGCTAACTCACAAAAACTCAACTTTATACTTCGCACTTTTAAAAAAAGTTAAAGAACCCACAACCAAGATACAAAGTTCTTTTATTGGCGCAACTATTTTAAGCAAAAAAAAGGATAAAAAATCACAATTTAAAAATATTATCCGATTCTCCAACTTACTTTCAAGTCGTTCAACAAGAACACTTCAACCAAAATTATAAAAAATGTTGAATTCTCACTGCCACAATTACATTTGGTTTATACTTATGTTCTTGATACTTTTATTTATAGATGTCAGAATGAACTATCCGTCCCTAAATGGGCTAGTGGACTCGGACTTTTTAGGACTGGATAAAAAAACTCATTTTTAATATGGGTTTGAAAATTATTACCCGAACTCGGTCTTAGATGGGCTTCGGACTATCCGAATCTAAATAATCTTATTTTTAAATAAAAAATTAAAATGCCATAATATTTATTATAAATAAAATTAAAAATTATATTATTTTAAACATAATACATTTTTAAGTACTATATTATCTTTTATAAATACTATAATGTTTTTTTAAATACAATACATGTCTAAATTGTATAAAATAATACCCGAATATTTAACGTAAGAGAAACAAATAGAATACGAGAAAAGAGTGTTATATTAATGTATAATATTTAAAAGAGAAAGATTTAATAGAATATAAATAAAATTTAGTGAGGCGAAAAAAATCAATGTGTTATATTGGAGTAAAACAATATAAGTATTAATATAATTTTTTTAAAAAATTTATATTATAGCAATGTGGGCCTAATGGGCTACCCACAACCCATATGGGCTAGCCTTAACGGGTAACGGGTTTTTTAGGGCTGAGCTAAAAAATCCTGAAAAATATGGACTCTAATTTTAAAGCTCAAACCCTATAATTTTGCGGGCATGGCGAGGTAGCCCATATGGACTAGCCCATTTTGACAATTTTACTTTTATCGCAACATCTTTGAGATAAAAGTACATCAAAGTACAATCAAAATACAATCGTACAATCAATCATATACATCATCTATCTTTTATTCTTGTAAATTCCAGCTTAATGCTACGAATAACAACTCAAATCTTCAATTTGTACATGTGCTTATGGTTAAGAGGCCACTTGAAGTAATACTACACCTATAAGTCTAACAATATAAGAAGATTAATTATTCTGGAAATACCCAAACTACCTTTTATTACTACAAGCTGTCACGTGGATGCCTTCGGCTTCTTCCTTCCCTTTTTCCATCAGCCACGTCTTATTATTTCCCAAAACTCCTTTTGTCCTTCCTATTCTTTTTATTATTTGTCCTTCCTATTCTTTTTATTATTTCAATGTTGCTACTGTGAAATGCATTTAATGCTCTGCACCCATAACTTTTCTTTTGCATTTGCCAAACCCCTTTATCAATTTTTTACTATTATTTTAGAAGATTTGCAATCTGAAATGTCATATCAGCTCATATTTTGTGATATCTTCCGTACAAATGTTGTCCTTTTGTTTTGAATTCTCATAACACTGCTTTCACCATTTCCTTCTCCCTGCATTTCAAACCCATTTTATTCTACTGTTCATATGTTTTTCCTTTTCTTCCTTCCATCCTTCATGGCGATTATGTTATTGTTGATATTTTTGTTGTTGTTGTTGCAGGTTTCGAGAAATTAGATTTGTTTGATCTAAACTGTTTCATCAAAAAATTGTTGAGAAGCTACATGGGTTAGTTACACCGTAACAACATCATTTTGGATTTTATTTTGTTTGTGTTTTCTGATTTCTGATTATCTGATAAATTAGATCTATAGTTTGATTATGTGAATCTAAGTTTTTGCTCTTATTTTGTAGCAAGTAATAATACTTGTAAGAGAAAATGCAACACCCAACAAAATAACAATCTCTGCAGTGCTTTGCATCATGATCCACCACCCTTGCCTCATCACTGTTGCGCAGTTGTTTTCGTCAGATGAATATGTTCCTCTTTTCCATTTTCTTTTTTTTTCTATGTGATGTTTGTTGTTGTTGTTTTATATTTATGTGGATTTAATTTTGTTTGATTTGTTTGAGAGAGAAGATGAAAGAGAGTTGAGATTTTGGTTTGTTTTCATAAGCCATTTATTGTTGTTTGTTGTTAAAAGAGAGGTTTGATTTTTAAATTTAAAAAAAAACAAGTGTAGTTGTTGTTACAGGCTGCAGGAAGAAGATAAGGAAGAGAAACAATTTTTTTTACGACGGTATGCGGTTTCACGGTGGTAGATTTACTTAATGAGGGCTTTTAATGACATTGTTATTTGCAGCTTCATTGAAAAGATTCACTCATTGGCATGTTGAGTAAATACAACTCTCTTCTAATCAAACAAATGGTAGAATTATTTTAGAATCTACATACGTGGATTATGATGATCAGAGAGATATGTTTTACATGTACATTTCTCATGGAAATCTTTAGAGACATATTATAGGATTTAAAGTTTGTAATAGCTATGTGAAGGCAAATTTAAACCGTTTTTGAGTTATATTAGAATAGCTTTTTTTTGTTGTTTGGGAAAATTGTTGTTTTGTATTCTAACTCTTGATTTTTTTTAATGTGTGTCATTTGCTAAAGTTATTTGTAGGGAATTTCTTTAAATTCATAAGTTAAATATTGTTGTTATAATTAGAATGTTGAGTGTCATGTAGCTATTACAAACTTGATGATTAATTCGGAACTGACAACGATGTTGATTTGGATATAGTTTTGAATGACGAAGATTGTCATGGTTGTGATGAGGATGTTCTTGGAGGTTTGGACAACAACGATGACGGGGAGGGCTTTGAGCAGTCGAAGATTCGTACAAAGTTTGTTGCTTCTGGTGGTAAGAAAGGTGGATACGATTCACATTTTTTTGTCTAAGATGTGTACTCATTTCCATCTGAATAATGATTGGGGATATAGGATGACTATGAGATATTAAATTATTTCAACATTTCATGGTTTGGAAATTTGGTGGATTTAGGTTTTGTTCGTGTGTATGTGAAATATTTAGAGCAAAAAAATATTTAAAATAGTTAGTTTATGAAAATTTTGAGTGGAAAGTAAGGATATACGGGTTTTAGTTATCGGAAGCTGACGGATTGGTCTTTTATCAGCTTCTGAAAATCCTTGTTTCTTAATATTATTTTTGTACTTTTGATTTCATGGATTTGACAATTGATTGCTAACTAAATGCAAATCCAAATTGATTCAATAATTAATTTTTAATATCACTACTTTTATATTTTAATTTTTTTAAAAATGCATTCTGATTTTTAAGATTACTACATTTGCAATTCCAGCACCTGCTCTTCTTTTACATCTATCAATTTTTATTTTCAAGTTTATCAACTTTTTCTTCTTTTACATTTATTTAACTTTTATAGTTTTAAAATAGATCTTCATCCTTTCCTCTTTATCATTTTTGCTAATTTCTATTAGATGGAGCTGTTAGTTCAACCTCAGTTGATTGGGAATTTGCAATCTTATGCACATCCTTAACAAGTGATTTCAGACCGATTTTGGAAACAACATCTCCCTTACTTGAAGAGTTAGTTAATGAAGGTGGGTGATTATTTGTTTTTTCTTTTTGGTAGACTAGATTCATTGTTGTTTATGCTTTTTTTGGTCATGATGTTCCCTTTAGTCTGCACTATCATTATGATGTGATTGCATTTAAGTAATTAAATAGAGATTTTGAGAGTATTTTAAAAGATTTGATATTACAATAAATATGATGTGATTGCATTTATGATGACCATAATTATTTATTAGGAATATTAATTCAATAAATTTTATTTATGCATATTTTAGCTGTACATTTCCGTGCTATCATAACTTTATTTTTATTACATGTTTGTATTTTAAATTCAATGAAATTGAAGATTGTATTCAATAGTTTTTAGGCAAAATACTCTTTTTGGTCCCTTAAGTATACCCCTGGTTCACTTTTGTCACTTAATGTTTTTTCGTGCCATTTTGGTCCTTTAATTATATAAAAGATGCAAAAGAGTCCCTTCCGTCCATTTGACTCAAACGGCCGTTTGTATTGTCCACATGGCGTCTGAGCTGGCATCGTGGCACTTTCTTCTTTATACCATCTTCCTCGTTTCACTGTTTGCAGATGTTCTTTCCTTTCTTCATCGTTCCATTGTTGTCTTCTTCATAGGAAAACCATTTGTAGTCTTCTTCTGTTTCATAGTTGTAGCGAGCGAAACTGGACGTGTTTCTTAAGCACTGTCGCTCCTTGGGGGTTACTACAGGTCGATTCATTTTTTATCCTATTGTGAGTTGACTAAGAAAGGGAAATAGATGTCTCCAATTAACCTTGCTTGCATACTGAGTTTAAACAGCGGTCTGTTAGGTTACGGATGCCATCAATGTGGGGGGGCCTCTCTTAGGTTATTTTCAGGGAATTTAAACTTTTAGCGGGGAATACAGACTAGGATGTTTTGACTGATATACACGATTTTGGGTTTTTGTTTAGTGTACTCGCTAAGATTTTTCTTTCAATCTTATGCCTACGTATTCCTGTTTTTCCGAAACAGGGAAATCAGAGCGATCGTAGTTCCTCCTATTCTACGGGAGGAAATGGTGTTTTGGTGTCTTGTTCAAAGCCCAAGACGTGAAGCTTAAAGGTGATCTATATCTTGTTCAAAGCCCAAGATGTGAAGCTGAAGGGTAGTTTGTATCTTGTTCAAAGCCCAAGATGTGAAGCTAAAAGTTGTTGTCTTTATAGAAAATTTGTCATCTCTAAAGAGGGGTTTGTTTGTCACAACTGTTTATAAAGGAGAATTACTTTAACCGGGATGTGTGAATCCAGCAATGTCATAATTTCCTTTATAGGGGATTTCCAACCTGAAGGAGAAGACTTTAACTCAGTGTAGAGAAATGCCATCTTTCCATAGGAATTTCTCATGCTAAAAGAGGGACAGTGGCATGGATGTAGATGATCCAGAGGCTTGCCGCTTACAGCGATTAGATGAAGGGGAAGGAGTTGTTGATGTTTGTGTACTGTGAACGAGGCACAGCTTTGATGCTAAAAGGTTGATTGGATCAACCAGTGGTTTTCCTATACAAAGCCTAAGAGGAGGCTAAAAGGTTTTCCTTATACAAAGCCTAAGATGAGGCTAAAAGGGAGTTGACTCAACAAGAGAGTCTTTTATGGTATCTCGCACGATGCCCGAGATGGAGGCTAAAAGTTTTATACTCAACAAGGGAGTGATTTATGTCTTGTACAAATCCCAAGACGGAGGCAAAAGGAAGTTTTGACTCAATAAGAGAGTCTTTTATACTCAACAAGAGAGTGTTTTTGTATCTCATACGAAGCCCGAGATAGAGGCAAAAGTGTTGATTCAATAAGAACCCCTTTTTTGTATCTCGTACAAAGCCCGAGATAGAGGCGAAAGATGTTCGACTCAACAAGAGAGTCTTTTTTTGTATCCCGTACGAAGCCTGAGATGGAGGCGAAAGAGGGTATTGTTTCAGTTGAGTGACCAGTATATGGGTTCAAAGAGAAAATCAATTCTTATATGAGTAACACTATACTCAGGGATTTTGATTCGAGGATCAGGGATATTTCCTTTTCTTTGAGAAAATGGGAAATCCAAAGGGTATTGAGACTGTCCGAGTCTACGGGGTTCCTTCCTATTTTTGAAGGGTGCTTGAGAATGTCTTTGAGACTCAACGAAATTATACTGTCCAAGTCTAGAGTTTCATCTTTTGTACTATGCTTTGAGAAACAGTAGTAGACTCTTGGAAAGACTATTCTATTAAGATGACTGATTTCTGTTCCTATACCTCTAGGAAGTCATCGGGACAATTTGTACCAAGCCCAAGAGGAGGCTGGAAACTTTTAAGAAGCCGAGGGACAATTTGTACTAAGCCCAAGAGGAGGCTATCATTCCCGGAGGAAGAAATCATTTATACGAAGCCTAAGAGGAGGCTGTGAATACTTCTAAGAAGCCGACGGGTCCTTGTACAACGCCCAAGAAGAGGCGGGGATGATTTTAGGAAGCCTGTGGGTCCCCAAACCCCGAGAAGTTCAAGACAGGCTATTCACAAAGAATAGATCAAGCCAGGAATGTTCGAGAATTTGGAAGAAACTCAAGGGATGCAATTCACAGAGAAGAGATCATCTCTGGGGAGTAGAGTTTCTTGACAATTCCTAAGGGTGCTTTTAAGAAGCCTGTGGGTCCCCAAACCCCGAGAAATTCAAGACAGGCTATTCACAAAGAATATATCAAGCCAGGAAAGTTTGAGAATATGGAAGAAACTCAAGAGATGCAATTCACGGAGAAGAGATCATCTCTGGGGAGTAGAGTTTCTTTGACAACTTCTACGAGTGACAGTCTGAGAAAGGGTTCAAAAAGAATATGCGTTTCACATCTCCATATTGTTTAACCCCAAGAGGAGGGAAGACTGTGTCTGGTAATCCTATGGGGATCTAGTTTCGCCTATTTCTAAGAGTGATCAACAAGGCTTAGTGCTAGACGTAATTGCCGGGGAAACTCTAAATATCTATACTATTATTACACAGTCGATATGAGTTTATGAAAGAAGACTTACAGTGAGCAGCCCCACAATACAGTTATGTGTATATGAAAGCGGTAAATGAAAGCGGATAAACACTTACTCGGTTGTAGAGCTTCCATGTTGTTTGTTTAGTTGTTCAACAAAGAAAGATTGAAAACAACAACATATTTCAAAATCAAAGGAGAAAGTGCTTTGAAAAGAAATATTTGGGGCTTACAGCTCAAGGAGAGGCCCAGGGTTTTACCAGTGATTGCACTGTTGAATTTGTACAGGGGGACTTATACGAGTGACTGAGGCCCAAAAATTGTTTGCTGTACAAAGGGATGGGTCTTATACTCTCTCAAGAGGCCCAAAAAGTTTAAAGAAAAAGAGTGGGGCTTATAACACGAGGGTAGGCCCAGATGATTTTTCGTTTGAAATGGCGATCGCGCCGAGATTTTCTTTTAACGCAAAGGGGCTTATACAATATCTGAGGCCCAAAGTTGTTTTGGTTAAAAGGGGGATTGGGTCTTACACTCTATTAGAGGCCCAAAAGTTTTGAATGGGTCTTATAGCTCGAGGAGAGGCCCAATTGATTTTTTAAAAGGCGGCGATCGCGCCTTTTACTTGTACAGAGGGACTTATACAATAAGTGAGGCCCAAAATTGTTTGTACAAGGGGGTTTGGGTCTTACACTCTCTCAAGAGGCCCAAAGAGTTTAAAAGAAGAATGAGTCTTACTACTCGAGGGTAGGCCCAAGGTTATTTGTGTACAAAACAACGATTACGCCGAGGTTTTTAAAAATACCCTGAGGAACTTATACAATAAGTGAGGCCCACAATAGGTTATTTTACAAAAAGGATTGGGTCTTACACTCTATTAGAGGCCCAAAAAGTTTTGAAAATGATTTATGAGGGTTGAATTAATCAAAAACCCTAATTTGTTTTCAAAATGTGTTTTAATTAAATAAAATATTCAATTAAAATGATCAAAATTGTATAACATGTGGAAAACAAATTGTGATCTTGGATTAATGCTTCATAACTCAAGTTTTGCCCTACAAAATGATTAGAAATCATTAAAATTTGCAAAATCAATAAGGAAAAAATATTTTAAATGTCAAAAACAATTAAAACATTAATTCTTTGCAAAAATATCAATTATATGAAATAAATAATATTTTTGGGATTTTTTGGGAAAATAAAATATTTTAACATTTTTGTGAATTATTAAAAAAAGAATCAACTCAAAATCATTAAAACTCAGAGAGAAATTAATTTTTGAATCAATTAAATAAAATCACAAAATTCAAATATTTGAATTTTCAAAAAGGGCGCCAAGAACACCCCAAGAACACGCGCGTGTTCTGGGTTTTTCCCAGATTTGCATTTTCTTTCCAATCTCACTGAATACTTGATTATATCATGCAATCCACATACCAATCTGCTCGTCTCAACCTCACGATCATGTCTATGGTATTTAATTTCATTTATATTAAACATGGAATAAAAAATCAAGACAAAACCTCAAGAACCCTAATTTCTGCATGAAGGCTGAGAATTTTGATACACGATTCAAACAAAGCAATTAATTGAGGGGAAACATTCCATGCATGATTATGAACATTTGGCAAAAGTATTGTGCGAGGAAATATGCATAGATTGAGAGATGACATAGTTTAGGCTTACCTCTAGGTCGTGGCAGCAAGTTCAAAGTGATTTCTGAGTTGGAGGTGTTACAGATGAGTTGTGATGATCTAAACAGCTTCCCTACACCCTATGGAGTGTGTTTGAATGCTTGGACTTGATGGAAATTGGTTGGATCACTTCATGGCACCTCAACTGCAACTTGGTTAAAACCTTGAGCAATTGACTGGTGATTCTGAGAAATCAGTGTTCCAGATGTTGTTTAAGTGTTTGATCAGCTCCCATATGATGTATGTGAGGTGTGTGTGTGTGTGATTGGTTTGAGTGGAATTGCTCTTTACTGAAAAACCCGATAGTGACTTGCTAAGAAAGGAATTTTTTAGAGTGAGAAGTGGATTTTGAGAAAGGAAAGTGTTGTAGGCCTTTGGTGTACTTAAACTGGTCACAATTGAGCTCTATTTATAGTAGAGCAAGTTTGTTTTGCAAGGAATAGTGAATGGCAACTGCTGAGTAGGGTTGGCCAATGTTGGCAAATGAAAATCCAAGTCTCCTCTAGCCATTGACTAGAGGTTAGGGCACATGCTGCTGGTCCCCTTGGTCTTGGATAAGTCTTGACTGAATTCAGTTGCTAATAGCTCAGTCCATGCCACCTTGGTGCTTCCATTGAATGCTCCAATCCAAAATTGGAGTCTTGTCCCGATTTTGGGCAATTCTAGGTTTGGCATGCTATTTCTTGTTCCAAGGACTTTGGAGGCTTGGCTCAGTGATTGTCCCCTTTAGATTCAATCCTCAGATGTGTCCAAAGTGATGACAAGGCTTGGAATTGGCTGATTTGGGCAAATCGACCAAAAGTGAAAAAATCTGCCTTGCCTTGGCAGATTTCAGCAAGGCATCTTGCCACAACCATATCTCAAAGCTCAAATTGAATTTGGTGATGTTCTTGGCCATTTTGGAAATCCCTTATATAATACAACAACTGTCTAATCATATTTGGTTTTGATACCTTTTGGATCCAAGTTAAAAATCCCCCTACATTTGGAAAAAAGTAAGGCAGATTCTGACTTAGTGAAATTTTCACTAAGTGTTGGAACAAAGTGGCTTTTCTTGATTTTGATCACTCCATAACTCAAAATCCATGAGGAATTTGGGCATAGGTCAGTATGAAGCTTTTGTAGAGGGCAATGAGATCTAAAAATCAAGCTTTGGATGGGGAAAAATGGCTTTGTGGTTTAGGAGTTATGATCCTTCAACGTTGGTACCTTTATCACTTTATTTCATAACTTAGAAAATTTTCTAAGTTTTTATGGTTACCCCTTTTACAAGTTATCCCACTTTCTTTGATTTTTCTTGATGAATAATGATTCAAATCATACATTAACATCATTTTAGGGTTAAAAATCTATTTTTATGAAAAATCTCAAAAAGTCAAAGTTGACTTTTGTGCACAGCTGACTTTTTGTCAAATGAATTCTAAACTGTGCGATCCTTTGGGAAATCATGTCCTTGACCTAAATCAAACTTGATGGACATGTTCCATGGGTGTTATAGGGTGTATTGAATCATGTCTTAGGGTTTGGGAGCATGTCCTGGTCAAAAGTCAAAGCTACAGTTGACTTTTCTCGCAAAACCCTAATTGTGGTTCAGATGAAATTGAAACTTGTTGCTCAAGCTTCTTGGACCAATCCATTGTTCCAAATGGATCAATATGGTATATTAGAGACCCTAAAATCATGTCTTGAGGTCTTGGTTCATGATTTGTCCCAAAAGTCAACTTAGGGGTGAATTAGGTCAAGAAACACTAATTCCTGATTTTTTTTATGTATGCATCCCTTGAGGCCAAATTGACTTGATGATTGGGTCCATGAGGTTCCATGGAGTATATTAGGATATGTTTTGAATCATTGGCTCATGCCCAGATGAAAATTTCCATCTGGAGGCCCTGGTCGACCAAAACCCTAATTTTGTGACACTGGCGATCTTGAAGCTTGATCCACCTAGAAGGGGCAACCTTGTGCTTAATCCTTGAAGTGGGAGTCCTCTTGATCCATTGTGGATGTTTGAGAGGTTAGACAAGTTGAAGATCATGTCATTCCTTGATTGACCCTTTGTCTAAGCACTCAGAGAGGGCTTGAAACCCTAATTTTGATTGTGGTGAATGCTCAACAATTCCTTGAGGAGATTGATGAGGCACAAAGGTACATCCATATTGTGATGATGATTTGCACAATGATGGGAAATCTTAGTGGTCAAAATTTGGGGTATGACAGATGCCCCTATTTAATCTTCTTGGACACGAAGGTGTGAATGGCGAAGGTATTCGGGCATTTGAGGTGCAAGAGGATTAAATATCGGAATATCCAAAATTTTGACGGCGTCTATGAATGGTAATTTACACATTCATCTTCTTTCGCTAAGCAATTATGTTTAGAAAAGGTAAACTTCCCCTCGATCCTGGTCTTCAGCCAAGGAACTGGTCTTAGTTTCTGAAATAAACTTCCCCTCAATCCTGGTTTCCTACCAAGGAACTGGTCTTAGTTTCTGAAATAAACTTCCCCTCGTTCTTGTTTTCCTACCAAGGAACTGGTCTTAGTTTCTGAAATAAACTTCCCCTCGTTCATGGTTTCCTACCAATGAACTGGTCTAAGTTTCTGAAATAAACTTCCCCTCGATCCTGGTTTCCTACCAAAGAACTGGTCTTAGTTTCTGAAATAAACTTCCCCTCGTTCTTGGTTTCCTACCAAGGAACTGGTCTAAGTTTCTGTTGTCAATAAACCTTATTGACAAGGGACGCTACGTGTAGCGATTTTCCTCAAACTTCTCGCCGAATTTTACTGGGGAGATGCCATTTGAGTGGAAAAAGTTTTGATGTCAGACTTGCTGGGGAACCCATTCGTCTGAATTGTAGAGGTACACAAACTTCTCTGTTGGAGACGGCATTTATTTCTACTGGGGAAGACGAGTCTCCTGAGAGACTGCTTTCATTTGGGGTCTTGCATCATACTTTTCTCGGGATCTTCCCGGAGAAATGCCATATGATGGGATCCAATTTGAGGTGCCGATGACCTTTTCATCAGTGGTTTTTTCGGAGAAAAACTGTTGTACCACCGAATCTCTGATTAGGAGGCTTTCTCTCGGGATTTTCCTTAATCCGAGAAAGCAAGGATATCATCTTCAATGGCGAAGAGTGATGTTGGATGAGGGCTCTCTGGTTTTTAAGAGGTTCAAGTTATCAAAGTCGTCGATGAGCCAACTTCATTCCAGAAATAAACTGGAGGAGAGAGATTGTTCAGACGGAGAACTTCCTGACGAGGAAAAAACTTGACAACTCGATTGAGAGGACTTTTTATCACCAGGGGATAAGACGGACTAGAGTGATAGTGATGCAATTTGAATGCGAATACAAATAGAATGCATGATGTATGTATGTATATGCTGACAAAACCAACGCAACATACAAACTAATGGATGAACACGACTGGATACTCGGCCATCGCGGGGCGAAGAAGTACCGTTGGTCCAAAAGTAGAAATTCTACCTTGTTTAGGAGAAGTAGTCCTCGCGGGTAACTATGTTGTTCGGGCTTAGGAGATAAGAACTCGGTCGAGGCGTGTCAGACGAAACAAAGTCTCTGACACAGTTGATCCCTTCATTCAGGCGTACTGGGTTAGAAGGAGTACTTTGATTCTGCACTTTGAAGTTCGCTTACTTCTGGAGAAGCGATTGATGTTCTTTTGATGTTTAATAGTCAAAAGAAATTGCCATCTTTATTTTAAAGCAGAAAAAGTTTAACAAGTAAATTCATTTTTGTTTTATTTCAAGAATCGTTGATCATATTAAACTGTCGTTCTGTAAAGCTAAAACAAATGAGAATTACAAACAAAATCACAAGGGCTCAAATTTTATTGATAAGATGGAGATCAGCCAAACGCGTGATTCCAACGAGTATTTACAAAGTTAGAAAATGGTAATTTACAGGGAAAATGGCTATGTTGAAATATAACGACCACTATCCTTCTACCAACTTTGAATTCGGGACATCCTGAGCTTCTGTCGAAGATGACCTTGACTTGAGTTTTCCTCCGATGGATGGTGTAACTGCTGCTGAGGGACTTGCCTCTGTTGAACATAGTTACTTGCCATTATCCCTAACTTTTGCCTGGATTGTACTGTGATGTTTCCAATCCACCGGGATGATTTTTTTTTATTTTGTCTCTAACTTTTGCCTAGACCGCCCTTTCGGGTTTTCTATCCACCGGGGCGTTTTTTTTTTTAGTTTAGGCGAAGTATTTCTTGACTACATCAACACTTGTGGGGTAGGCAAATTCCTCTCCGTCCATGGTTGCAAGTCTCAAGGCGCCGCCTGAGAAAGCTTTCTTGACCACATAGGGGCCGTCATAGTTCGGAGTCCATTTGCCCCAAGAATCAGTGAGAAATGATTGTATCTTCTTGAGCACAAGGTCTCTTTTCCTGAAGACGCGAGGTCGGACCTTTTTGTCGAACGCCTTCTTCATTCTCTACTGATACAACCGACCATGGCATATTTCCGTGATTCGCTTTTCTTCTATTAGATTTAGTTCGTCGTGTCGACTTTGACACTATTCAGCTTCTGTTAGCTTAACTTCCATCAATATCCGGATTGATGGGATCTCTACTTCTATGGGGAGCACTGCCTCCATGCCATATACTAGAAAGAAAGGGGTTGCCCCTGTTGAAGTGCAGACAGATGTGCGATAACCGTGAAGAGCAAAGGGTAGCATCTCGTGCCAATCTTTGTAGGTTACGACCATATTCTGAACAATCCTCTTGATGTTCTTGTTAGTCGCTTCTACCACCCCGTTCATCTTGGGTCGGTAGGGAGATGAGTTATGGTGTTCGATCTTGAACTCTGCGCACAACTCTTTCATCATCTTATTGTTCAAGTTAGATCCATTATCAGTAATGATCTGGCTCGGAACACCATAACGGCAGATGATATTGTTTTTGATAAATCGGACCACCACTTGTCGAGTTACACTGGCGTATGACGCTGCTTCGACCCACTTGGTGAAGTAGTCAATGGCTACCAGGATGAACCGGTGTCTGTTTGAAGCCTTGGGCTCAATCATGCCAATCATGTCAATTCCCCATATGGAAAAAGGCCACGGGGAAGAGAGAACTTTGAGATGCATTGGCGGTACATGAATTTTGTCGGAGTATATCTGACACTTGTGACACCTCCTCATGTACTTGTAGCAGTCAGATTCCATTGTCAACCAATAGTACCCTGCTCTTAAAATTTTTCTTGCCATTGTGTGTCCATTGGCATGAGTGCTAAAGGATCCTTCGTGAATTTCTTTCATCAGCATGTTTGCTTCTGGTCTGTCTACGCATCGGAGCAGGACCATGTCAAAGTTCCGCTTATAAAGTGTATCACTGCTCAGGAAGAAACTACCTGCTAGTCTTCTGAGGGTCTTTCTATCCTTTCTGAATGCCCCAGGTGGGTACTCTTGTTTCTGAAGGAAGCATTTGATATCTTAATACCAAGGTTTGTCGTCTATAACTGCTTCAATCGTGAAGATGTAAGCGGGCCGTTCAAGGCGCATTATGTCGATCTTAGGTATGTCATTCCATTGACCTACACTAATCATGGAAGAGAGAGTGGCTAAGGCATCAGCCATGTGATTCTCATTACGAGGGATATGATGAAACTCGATTCTGTTGAAGAAAGGTAATAACCTTCTTGCATAATCTTTGTAAGGAAACAATCCTGATTGGTATATGTTCCAATCTCCCTTTATCTGATTGATAACCAGGGCTGAGTCGCTATATACGTCCAAGTTTTTGATCCTTAAATCAATCGCTTCTTCGAGACCCATAATAAAAGCTTCGTATTCGGCCTCATTGTTCGTAAATTTGAACGTAAGTCGAGCGGTGAAAGGAATGTGGGTACCCTGAGGGGTAACAATTATTTCCCTAATTCCGTTTCCATAATGATTGACAGCTCCGTCAAAGATAAGTCCCCATTGGGAACCTGGTTCTGGCCCTTCACTGGGTAGCGGTTCATCACAATCTTTCATTTTCAAATACATGACATCTTCATCTGGGAAGTCAAACCCGATTGATTCTTGATCGTCAATCAGTTGATGAGCCAAATGATCGGCTAAAATACTCCCCTTAACGGCTTTTTGAGCATGGTACTCTATGTCATATTCTGATAGCAACATCTGCCAACGGGAAATCCTTCCCGTGAGAGCAGGTTTTTCAAATATATACTTGATTGGATCCATTTCGAAGATCAACCAAGTAGTGTGACGAATCATGTACTGACGAAGATGTTTGGCTGCCAAAGCCAAAGCACAACAAGTTTTCTCGAGCATCGTGTACTGAGTTTCACAGTCGGTGAACTTCTTGTTTAGATAGTAAATGGCAGACTCTTTCCATTTGGTTTCATCTTGTTGGCCAAGTACACACCCCATTGAGTCTTCCAAGACTGTGAGGTAGATGATCAGTGGTCTTCCTTCCACTGGAGGTGATAGAATCGGAGGATTCAACAGATATTCCTTAATACTGTCGAAGGCGGTTTGGCAATCTTCTGTCCAAACGCAGTCCTGGTTCTTTTTGAGTAATTTGAAAATCGGCGCACATGTGGCAGTCATGAGGAATATAAATCTGGAGATGTAGTTTAAACATCCCAGGAATCCTCTGACTTGTTTTTTAGTTTTCGGAGAAGGCATTTCTTGAATGGCCTTGACCTTGTCAGGATCAACCTCAATTCCTTTCTGGCTGACGATGAGCCCTAAGAGTTTCCCTGAGCCGACACCGAAGGTGCACTTGTTGGGATTCAAGCGGAGTTTGTATTTTCTCAGACGTTTGAATAGTTTTGACAGGTGGGTCATATACTCCTCTTCTGTCTTAGATTTTGCAATCATATCATCGACATATACCTCAATTTCTTTGTGTATCATGCCATGAAACAGAGTAGTCATGGCCCTTTGATAGGTTGCCCCGGCGTTCTTCAAACCGAACGACATTACCTTGTAACAAAAGGTACCCCATAGGGTAATGAACGAAGTTTTCTCCATGTCTTTCGGCGCCATTTTGATCTGGTTATAGTCTGAGAATCCATCCATGAAGGAGAAAATTTTGAACTTTGCTGTACTGTCAACCAACATGTCAATGTGTGGTAAAGGAAAGTCGTCCTTTGGACTAGCCTTGTTTAGATCTCTGTAATCCACACACATTCTGACTTTTCTGTCCTTTTTCGGAACGGGTACGATATTGGCTAACCATTGAGGATATTCTGATGTGGCGAGGAAACCCGCGTCAATCTGCTTCTGTACCTCCTCTTTGATTTTGATGGCTATGTCCGGGTGAGTGCGTCTCAACCTCTGCTTTACTGGCGGATATTCCGACCTTAACGGTAAGTGATGTTCCACGATGCTGGTATCCAACCCTAGCATATCCTGATAGGACCAAGCGAATACATCGGGGAATTCTTTGAGAAGCTTTATCAAACTCTCTTTGGCAGTTGGACTGAGCAGTGCCCCAATCCTGATTTCTTTTCTCTCTTTTTCTGAACCCAAGTTTACTGTTTCCAACGGCTCTTTGTGAGGTTCAATGGACCTTTCCTCTTGTCTGAGTAGTCGGGAGATCTCTTCTGGAATTTCGTTGTCAGCTTCTTCTTCAGCCCCAAATACCGGGAACTCAAAGTTGGGAGAAGGCATCGGATCATATGTTTCAACGGGGTTTAAAACAAGCAATCTGCATGACGTGATGATTCATGTTTAGAAGAGATAGAGAGAATGCAAAAGTGTGTGCAGTGTATTTTTTTTACTACTTGTTTTTATTTTAATTGTTTTTTAAGATTACCATTTTTTGAGAAAAGCGAAAAGAGAAAACAGCAATAAATGCGGAAATTACAGAACGACGTTATTTTATTAATGAAAAAGTCGAATCTTGAAACTAAAGCCCTATAAAACAAAACTCTGTCGCTTTGGGCGAAGCGAAGAGGGAAATTTTACAGAAAGCGAGCCCTATCAAATCATATGTTTCACTTGGGCAGGGTGAAAGGTTAAAGATGGCAATTACTTTGACTTATGAACAATCCTTGGAACATCGACAACAACCCATTGGCGGCGAACTCCTCGGTGAATCACAAAGTCTGGCACCTTCCTTGATTTGTCTTCAGAAATAACGCTGATTTCTGGTGGAGCAGGATCATTGGAATCTGTCTCCCAGGCAGAATTGTCGTAGGAGGATTCCTCAGTTGTATTTTGCATAGCATTTATGCTCTCAGCTGTATCTCCCCATCTAGTTGGCTGGATATCTTTGAGCCTGATACGAGAGCTTTCGGGAGCGGTGTACTTGACCATATAGTCGTATTTTCCACTCGGTTGTCCCAGGGTGTCCCACACTTCTTTGGAACTGGATGAGTCATCCCTCTCGATGACGTTGACCTCGGGAAAGGCATAATTAATGAACTCTAGTCCTGCAAACGTTGCAAATTCATCGTCATGTTGAGTAGTTTCTGAATGACCTGAGTGTTGATCCCAAGACATGGTGGGGACACATGTATTCTATTCAATGATGCTCAGCTGAGTTTCATTATTCGGCTGACTTTCTGGCCCCAAGTCTCCTGGGTAAGGCTGCCACATTGACAGACCGTCCATCGGGCCATAGTAATTGTGGTCAAAGTTGTCTTTCATCAGAGTGTCCTCCTCTAATGAATTTGGCGGAGCAAGACATCCTTCCGGATCACAACCTCCGTATATCATTTTGACATCTGACCGTGGTATAAATCTCGGACTCTGTGCGAGATAGAAAAATGGCGTAGGCACCTCTTCCTGAGACATATAACCGTCCTCGTTAAGATAGGACTCCCATTCTTCTTCCATATCGGAGGAATCATCTTTATTGATGGTATGCACTTCTTGAGGCACTGGGTGAAGGAAACCTCCCCTGTGGAAGAAGTTTCGAATGGGATGAAGACTTTCATTGTTAGCAGCTGTCCGGGTGCAGGTTGTAGAAAAACCAAGACCCTTCTTTGTTGTATTGCTAGTAGGAATGACAAGCTGTCCCCATCCTGTTGTATCGGTACTCTCGACTGCTTTAATAGCATCTTTGTATGAGGAAATCGAAGTTCCTCCTCCGGATTGATCGTCCTTGTGTAGCGAAAGCGCTTGGAACTGGGTTCCGATTATCCCCTCTGGTTCCACATAAGTGAATGACAATAAATTGCTGACGAGCAAGGCCTGTTCCCCACAGACTGTGATGAGTTGGTCGTTCTGGACGAACTTTAGCTTTTGGTGGAGGGTTGAAGTGACCACCCCAGCCTGATGTATCCAAGGTCTTCCTAATAAACAATTATACGTTGCCCGGATGTCCATGACCTGGAAGGTGACTTGGAAAGTGTGAGGACCAATAGTTATGGGAAGGTCGACTTCGCTGATAACCGTTTTTCTGGATCCGTCGAACGCTTTGATGACGACCTCGCTGGTTCTCATCGGAGGGCCCTTGACTGATAATTGCATCAAAGTGGACTTCGGCATAACATTCAGGGCTGGCCCTGTGTCTACCAGTATGCTGGCTAAAGCATCGTCTTGGCAGTTGACTGTGATATTGAGCGGCATGTTATAATGGCGACCCTCTTCAGGTAATTCCTCATCACTAAATCCCAAATTATTGCAAGAATTGATGTTAGAGACAATACTATCAAACTGTCTGATTGTTACATCCTATTCCACAAAGGCTTGCTCCAAGACTTTCTGTAGAGCCTCCCTGTGCGCTTTTGAACTGAGTAACAGTGATAATACCGAGATCTTTGAAGGAGTTTGTAACAGTTGATCGACAATGTTGTATTTACTCCTTTGGATGAGCTTCAGCATCTCATCATCGTTTTTCAAAAGGTCAGGATTACTGGAATGACCGACTGATGGATCGGGAGCTTCTGTCTGAAGTTCCTTTTCTTTGTTGGACTCTCCAACTCCTCTGTTGAAGATTCTACCACTCCGTGTTACACGACTGATGTCTGCAATATTCGTGACGGAGGGTAATGGAATTTCCTTTCCATTTTCAATTATCGTTGCACCGTATTTGTAAGGGATTGCCTTAGTTAATTCATACGGTAGTGGTCCCGACAGATAGATGACTATGGGAACCTTCTGGTTTTTCTGACCATCGTACGTAATCTCGATCCGTTCTCGGTTGAGAATTTTTAATTCGTCAAGCAGAGGGATAATGGAAAAAACATTCCTGGTCCTCTGATGATCAGAGATGACGACAACGTCCTCAATTTGATTGGCAAGGTAGTTCGGAGACCAATTGATGGGTCCGGAACCTGGATATGGGCGGATCTCTCCACGATCCACCTGCCCCTGGAGAGCTGCTCGCACAAGGTAGCACCCTTGGTTAATTTCCGAACAGACTCCACAACGTTAATAATTGTGTAATGGTACCTGGCCACGCCCTCTTTGAATACAATGTAACCTCACTAGGTTAGCTTCCACGGATCGGACATCCTGACTTTGACGCCGAGTGGGGTTTCTTTTATTGATACTAATTTACTGAGTATCTTCATCCATGTAGATTGGCATCCACCAATGATTTAACAAGTGCTGAAGTGCTTCCTGGACAAGGGCGCATCCCTGATCGTTTTCGTAACCCTCTTTACAGTTGTGATAATTATGTGATATCAGGAATCCGAGTCAGACCTGCTCAGCATGCAGCTCTACCAAGTTGGTATTCATCAAGCGAATGTCGAAGATTTGAACCATGTTGATCTGATAGGGATTCCTATCATGGTAGTCCTGGATCCATCCAAGATCCATCTGACCCTAGAGGGCCTTTTGTACAAAAGAACATCCCTGTTTGTTTACCGAGCAAGTCAGACAAGAACTGTAATCGTGCCGCGGCAGATTATGATACTGGCTTTGCCTTGAATACATTACCACCAAGTTGGCATTCATCGAACGGATGTCGTGGTTCTGAATGACGTTGGAATTCGTGTAGACCATGTTAACTCCACAAACTCGGTGCTCTTGGATCCATTCGAGATCCAACTGTTCCTGTAGAGCTGCTTGCACCACAGAACATCCTCGATTGCTTTTAGAGCAGATATCACACTGGTGATAATTATGAGGTGGCACATGGCCATATCCACTCTGTCTACAATGTATCTTGACCAGATTGGCCCTTAACAAGAGTACATCATGAATTTGATAGACGTTGTTAAATTCTTTCTCAATCAGGTTGACTGCAGCTTTCTCATGTTGAGGCAGCGGTTTTGTGAGAACATTGGGATTCGTATCTTTGAAAGATAAGAGCCCGCTCCTAACAAGCTTTTGCACGTCAGATTTGAAATTGAGACAATTCTCTATGTTATGCCCTGGTCCTCCTTGAAGATAAGGGCATGTATGATCCACCTTAAACCAAAAAGGAGAATTTTCTGGCACTGTAAGAGGAGACTTAGTTTGGATGTGCCCCTTAGCCAGTAGTAACAGAAATAGTTTTGCGTACAACATGGGTATAGGATCAAACCCTGGTGGCCACGTTAGACGGTTGTTATTGTATTGAGGACGAGCCTGCTGAAGAGGTTGTTGTGTCCTTTGCTGATTAGGTTAGCTCTGCGCAACCTGAGGTTGATACGTAGGAATAGGCGCAGGGCTGATAGCAGAAGTTACGGCCGCTACCGGTTGATAACTTCGCCTTTGCTTTCCAAGAGAGATATTCCCAATATCTTGCTCTTTTTTCTTAGGGAGAGCACTACCGTATCATTTTGTACTACTCGATGATCCAGCGTCTTTTACCAAACGTCCTTCTCGGACGACTTCCTCAAGACGAACTCCCATGCCCACCATCTCAGTGAAATCACTGGGCGCACTGGCAACCATTCTATCATAGGAAAATGAGCTTAAGGTCTTTAAGAAGATCTTTGTCATCTTTTTTTCCTCAAGAGGTGGACAAGTTTGAGCGGCAATTTCGCGCCATCACTGAGCGTACTCCTTAAAGGTTTCCTTATCCTTTTGTGACATTGATCTGAGTTGATCTCTGTCCGGTGCCATGTCCAAATTGTATTTGTATTGTTGGACGAAGGCAGTGCCAAGATCTCTGAAAGTGTTGATCGTAGCACGGTTTAAACCCATGTACCATTTGAGTGCGGCACCGGTTAAACTATCCTGAAAGTAGTGAATCAGTAGGTCCTGATTCTCCGTCTGAGCTGACATTCGCCGAGCGTACATCACCAGATGGCTCTGAGGGCAAGAGTTACCCTTGTATTTTTCAAATTCGGACACTTGAAATTTGTGCGGGACTTTCACATTGGGGACCAGACAAAGGTCTGCGGCTTCCTTTCCAAATAAATCCTGACCGCGGATGGCTTGCAGTTCCTTCTGCATTTCCAGGAACTGTTCCTGGAATTCATCCATTCTATCGAACATAGTTTCCTTCTTACCAGAAGGTATTGGTGGAACCTGTCCTTCCGGGACAGTGTGCACCACAGGGGGTGGTACCGTGACTACGTCAGTGAATCTTGGCGTTTCCCGAAGTTTGTAACCTTCAGGAGTCTTCAGTATGCCCCTGGCATCATCGCTTTCCCGAAGTTTGTAACCTTCGGGCCCAACGGCTTTTGTTATGATTCCCTGATCTTCAGTGATCGGCGGAACATATCCTTCCAGGATATAGTTAACAGGCATACCCCAAGGATGATCTTTCGGTATTTGATACCTAGGATCATACTTCTCCACTATGGGCGTTGAGGTGATCTCTGAGATCACAGTCCTTTGTAGCTGAGCTTCTGCCATGGCTTGCATGTCGTTACAAAGCTTTCTTATATCCTCTCTCAGAGCGTCGATCTCTTCTTTCAACTCTCTGTTCTCTTCCTCAAGATCATCCATTTTTTCTGACGATTGGCCCGAGTATTGTACAAATGAGACAGTTTGACTCTAGAACTGAGACAAACGTGAGATTCATAGGTAAGAAGGATATGCGGTGTGAGAATGATGAATGCAATGATTATATTAATTGTTTTTTTGGTTTAATCAAAATAAACTTTGACAATTAGATTGCAAACATCAAACAGTGGGGAAACCCCTTTTTATTGAATTCAAAGGATTACAGAAATGGAAATACAGTAGATTACAAGGTGCGGAAACAAAAACCTAAGCTAAGGGGTCCCGAGTCCTCTCTGAAGAGAAATCGGGTGCTGACTCTGGTACTTTCCTTTTCTTTGACCGGGGCTCTTGGGCCGTTGTCGGGTTGTCATTCCTTTTCCAGGTGAAAGGAGTGAGCAAACTCCTTTGGTCATCTTGATTCTCTATAGTATGTTGCTCCAAAATTTCAATCAGAGCGTCCTTATCTTTCAGTAGTTGCTGTATTTTGATGCACTCCACGTTGAGGGTGCCGTACTTGTTCTTCCAAGACATCTTCTCCCGTTAAACTTTGTTGAGAGTAACCTGAAGCTTTTCAGTCTCAATCATGAAGTACATGACAGACTCCCTCGGTGGAAGAACTCCGTGACGAGGATAAGGCATTTTTAGCTTGAGAGCTCTAGTTTGCACCCAGTGGAGATAAGGCTCCACCGAGACACAGTCGGGTTTTCCTAGAGACTCTCGTCCTTTCTTATGAACATGTTTCCAAGCGTGCACTATTTTCGTCTTTAGTGCTCTGTCACTTTCTCCTTCCTTGAAGAAAAGACCTTCCAGATGAGCACTCCGTGGGACGTGCCTCATCGGGTATCCAAATTGACGACGAACGAGAACAGGATGGTAGTTGATTCCTCCCTTTGTTCCTATAAGGGGTACGTTGGGGAAGTTTCCACAATGGTCAATGATCCTGATTCCTTCATAAATCCTATTACACCAATCTGTGTCAGAGTTAGTGAGAGACATGATCTTCTGCGACCAACGTAAGACACTCTTGTGATCCCAAAAAGCAGCAGACTTAGGCAAGTGCGAGATAAACCATTTATAAAGAAGAGGTACGCAGCATGTGACCTCCCCTCCGCTGTACAAATTTCCCAAGTGTACAGAATGATACGCATCTGCGAGCAAAGTCGGCACAGGGTTCCCAATGAGAAAAACCTTAATGGAGTTGATATCAACGAAGTTATTAATGTTGGGCAACAGAAATAACCCGTAGGTGAGTAAAACAAAGATGCTTTCAAAAGCAGTCACATTCCCAATACTGGCAAAGTACAGGGCTTTCTTTGTCAAGAACTGGGCTGGCAAACCTTGTATGCCACCCTTAGTGGTCATGCGAGTCCTGACCTCAGACTCGTCCAAATGAATTGCTCTTGCAATGGTCTGATTCTTTGGAATTTCTTCCAGTCCAGAAAATGGAGCTTGATCAGTAATGTGTAGATCAATCAGATGAGAATATTCTTCCAGCGTCGGTGCTAGCTGGTAATTCGAGAATGGGAAACAATGATAGACCGGATCGTAGAACTGAACGAGCGCATCCATGATTCCCTCAATCACATGGACTCTTAGCAGAGATAGCAAACCTCCGTACTTGGCTCTAAAAGCCTCTTGGTTTGTGATCATCCTCGCCAAACCTCTTAAATCCTCTAATTTTGGAATCCTGAAGGTGTACTTATGAGTTCTCCTTCTACCGAAAATCATTAGCGCAATCCTTTTCTCTGATATTTGCAATCACAGTCTTAGTTTATTTTGGAAAAAACAGAGAGACTAGAAAAGAATTTTTTTGAATGTTTTAATGTTTTTTAAATGAATGCATGAATGCAGCACACAAAAACATAGAAAAAATATGGGGTCAAAGGGTCGTTGTCATTGAGTCAAGGCTCTACCCATCCCCAAAGGTTTATACTAGGGTGATTTTTTGTACCTGTACTCAAAATCATCAGCTCCTCCCAAGATAAAAAACAGCAAGCGGATCGCCAGCGAGCTGTATGAAATCTTAGAGTAAATGCTATTCACCGAGAATAGATCATCAGCCTCAAATGAGGGTAGTATCACGTGACAACTATTTGCGATAGTTTCTGCACTACAAAAGGGTTGGCTCCTCAGCTTCTCAGACATCACAATCGACCCGTTGCCTGTGAGAGGGAATGGGTTACATTGGGAAGCCTCCACTGAGGTTGATGGTCGACCTCGTCGCCATCACTTATCTTAAGTGTATACTCAATCTTTCCACATGCGGCATCACACGTATTCCCATTAGCAGAAAAATAAACACAGATATCAATTAGGAAAAGTAGTATATATATTTGTCCTAATGTCCTAGACTTTTTTTTTAAAAGCTATGAATCTTATGTTCCTGACAGAAAATGGCTCCCCGGCGGAGGCGCCACTTTGTGGTTCCTTCCCCACTTAAATGGTTTTGACCTAAGATCCTAGTGAAGTCAACAAAAAGTCTTATCCCAGAAAAGAAAGAAAGAAAAAAAGAAAGACCAGCCACACGGTGGGTGCCATTTTTCTGTAGCGAGCGAAACTGGACGTGTTTCTTAAGCACTGTCGCTCCTTGGGGGTTACTACAGGTCGATTCATTTTTTATCCTATTGTGAGCTGACTAAGGAAGGGAAATAGATGTCTCCAATTAACCCTGCTTGCATACTGAGTTTAAACAATGGTCTGTTAGGCTACAGATGCTATCAATGTGGGGGGGCCTCTCTTAGGTTATTTTCAGGGAATTTAAACTTTTAGCGGGGAATACAGACTAGGATGTTTTGACTGATATACGGGATTTTGGGTTTTTGTTTACTGTACTCGTTGAGATTTTTCTTTCAATCTTATGCCTACGTATTCCCGTTTTTCCGAAACAGGGAAATCAGAGCGATCGTAGTTCCTCCTATTCTACGGGAGGAAATGGTGTTTTGGTGTCTTGTTCAAAGCCCAAGACATGAAGCTTAAAGGTGATCTATATCTTGTTCAAAGCCCAAGATGTGAAGTTGAAGAGTAGTTTGTATCTTGTTCAAAGCCCAGGATGTGAAGCTAAAAGTTGTTGTCTTTAGAGAGAATTTGTCATCTCTAAAGAGGGGTTTGTTTGTCACAACTGTTTATAAAGGAGAATTACTTTAACCGGGATGTGTGAATCCGGTAATGCCATAATTTCCTTCATAGGGGATTTCCAACCTGAAGGAGAAGACTTTAACTCAGTGTAGAGCAATGCCATCTTTCCTTAGGAATTTCTCATGCTAAAAGAGGGAAAGTGGCATGGATGTAGATGATCTAAAGGCTTGCCGCTTACAGCGATTAGATGAAGGGGAAGGAGTTGTTGATGTTTGTGTACTGTGAACGAGGCACAACTTTGATGCTAAAAGGTTGATTGGATCAACCAGTGGTTTTCTTATACAAAGCCTAAGAGGAGGCTAAAAGGTTTTCCTTATACAAAGCCTAAGAGGAGGCTAAAAAGGAGTTGACTCAACAAGAGAGTCTTTTATGGTATCTCGTACGAAGCCCGAGATGGAGGCTAAAAGTTTTATACTCAACAAGGGAGTGATTTGTGTCTTGTACAAAGCCCAAGACGGAGGCAAAAGGAAGTTTTGACTCAACAAAAAAGTCTTTTATACTCAACAAGAGAGTGTTTTTGTATCTCGTACGAAGCCCGAGATAGAGGAAAAAATGTTGATTCAATAAGAACCCCTTTTTTTGTATCTCGTACAAAGCCCGAGATGGAGGCGAAAGATGTTCGACTCAACAAGAGAGTCTTTTTTTTGTATCCCGTACGAAGCCCGAGATGGAGGCGAAAGAGGGTATTATTTCAGTTGAGTGACCAGTATATGGGTTCAAAGAGGAAATCAGTTCTTATATGAGTAACACTGTACTCAGGGATTTTGATTCGAGGATTAGGGATATTTCCTTTTCTTTGAGGAAATGGGAAATCCAAAGGGTATTGAGACTGTCCGAGTCTACGGGGTTCCTTCCTATTTTTGAAGGGTGCTTGAGAATGTCTTTGAGACTCAAGGAAATTAGACTGTCCAAGTCTAGAGTTTCATCTTTTGTACTATGCTTTGAGAAACAGTAGTAGACTCTTGGAAAGACTGTTCTATTAAGATGACTGATTTCTATTCCTATACCTCTAGGAGGTCGTCGGGACAATTTGTACGAAGCCCAAGAGGAGGCTGGAAACTTTTAAGAAGCCGAGGGACAATTTGTACTAAGCCCAAGAGGAGGCTATCATTCCCGGAGGAAGAAATCATTTATACGAAGCCTAAGAGGAGGCTGTGAATACTTCTAAGAAGCCGACGAGTCCTTGTACAACACCCAAGAGGAGGCGGGGATGCTTTTAGGAAGCCTGTGGGTCCCCAAACCCCGAGAAGTTCAAGACAGGCTATTCACAAAGAATAGATCAAGCTAGGAAAGTTCGAGAATTTGGAAGAAACTCAAGGGATGCAATTCACGGAGAAGAGATCATCTCTGGGGAGTAGAGTTTCTTGACAATTCCTAAGGGTTCTTTTAAGAAGCCTGTGGGTCCCCAAACCCCGAGAAATTCAAGACAGGCTATTCACAAAGAATAGATCAAGCCAGGAAAGTTCGAGAATTTGGAAGAAACTCAAGAGATGCAATTCACGGAGAAGAGATCATCTCTGGGGAGTAGAGTTTCTTTGACAACTTCTACGAGTGACAGTCTGAGAAAGAGTGCAAAAAGAATCTGCCTTTCATATCTCCATATTGTTTAACCCCAAGAGGAGGGAAGACTATGTCTGGTAATCCTATGGGGATCTAGTTTCGTCTATTTCTAAGAGTGATCAACAAGGCTTATTGCTAGACGTAATTGCCGGGGAAACTCTAAATATCTATACTATTATTACACAGTCGATATGAGTTTATGAAAGAAGACTTACAGTGAGCAGCCCCACAATACAGTTATGTGTATATGAAAGCGGTAAATGAAAGAGGATAAACACTTACTCGGTTGTAGAGCTTCCATGCTGTTTGGTTAGTTGTTCAACAAAGAAAGATTGAAAACAACAGTATATTTCAAAATCAAAGGAGAAAGTGCTTTGAAAAGAAAGATTTGGGGCTTACAGCTCAAGGAGAGGCCCAGGGTTTTACCAGTGATTGCACTGTTGAATTTGTACAGGGGGACTTATACGAGTGACAGAGGCCCAAAAATTGTTTGCTGTACAAAGGGATGGGTCTTACACTCTATCAAGAGGCCCAAAAAGTTTAAAGAAAAAGAGTGGGGCTTATAACACGTGGGTAGGCTCAGATGATTTTTCGTTTGAAATGGCGATCGCGCCGAGATTTTCTTTTAACGCAAAGGGGCTTATACAATATGTAAGGCCCAAAGTTATTTTGGTTAAAAGGGGGATTGGGTCTTACACTCTATTAGAGGCCCAAAAGTTTTGAATGGGTCTTATAGCTCGAGGAGAGGCCCAATTGATTTTTTAAAAGGCGACGATCGCGCCGTTTACTTGTACAGAGGGACTTATACAATAAGTGAGGCCCAAAATTGTTTGTACAAGGGGGTTTGGGTCTTACACTCTCTCAAGAGGCCCAAAGGGTTTAAAAGAAGAACGGGTCTTACTACTCGAGGGTAGGCCCAAGGTTATTTGTGTACAAAACGACGATTACGCCCAGGTTTTTGAAAATACCCGGAGGGACTTATACAATAAGTGAGGCCCACAATAGGTTATTTTACAAAAAGGATTGGGTCTTACACTCTATTAGAGGCCCAAAAAGTTTTGAAAATGATTTATGAGGGTTGAATTAATCCAAAACCCTAATTTGTTTTCAAAATGTGTTTTAATTGAATAAAATATTCAATTAAAATGATCAAAATTGTTTAACATGTGGAAAACAAATTGTGATCTTGGATTAATGCTTCATAAATCAAGTTTTGCCCTACAAAATAATTAGAAATCATTAAAATTTGCAAAATCAATAAGGAAAAAATATTTTAAATGTCAAAAACAATTAAAAACATTAATTCTTTGCAAAAATATCAATTATATGAAATAAATAATATTTTTGGGATTTTTTGGGAAAATAAAATATTTTAACATTTTTGTGAATTATTAAAAAAAGAATCAACTCAAAATCATTAAAACTCAAAGAGAAATTAATTTTTGAATCAATTAAATAAAATCACAAAATTCAAATATTTGAATTTTCAAAAAGGGCGCCAAGAACACCCCAAGAACATGCGCGTGTTCTGGGTTTTACCCAGATTTGCATTTTCTCTCCAATCTCACTGAATACTTGATTATATCATGCAATCCACATACCAATCTACTCATCTCAACCTCACGATCATGTCTATGGTATTTAATTTCATTTATATTAAACATGGAATAAAAAATAAAGACAAAACCTCAAGAACCCTAATTTCTGCATGAAGGCTGAGAATTTTGATACACGATTCAAACAAAGCAATTAATTGAGGGAAAACATTCCATGCATGATTATGAACATTTGGCAAAAGTATTGTGCGAGGAAATATGCATAGATTGAGAGATGACCAAGTTTAGGCTTACCTCTTGGTCGTGGCAGCAAGTTCAAAGGGATTTCTGAGTTGGAGGTGTTACAGATAAGTTGTGATGATCTGAACAGCTTCCCTACACCCTATGGAGTGTGTTTGAATGCTTGGACTTTATGGAAATTGGCTGGATCACTTCATGGCACCTCAACTGCAACTTGGTTAAAACCTTGAGCAATTGACTGGTGATTCTGAGAAATCAGTGTTCCAGATGTTGTTTAAGTGTTTGATCAGCTCCCATATGATGTATATGAGGTGTGCGTGTGATTGGTTTGAGTGGAATTGCTCTCTACTGAAAAACCCGATAGTGACTTGCTAAGAAAGGCATTTTTGAGAGTGAGAAGTGGATTTTGAGAAAGGCAAGTGTTGTAGGCCTTTGGTGTACTTAAACTGATCACAATTGAGCTCTATTTATAGTAGAGCAAGTTTGTTTTGCAAGGAATAGTGAATGGCAACTGCTGAGTAGGGTTGGCCAATGTTGACAAATGAAAATCCAAGTCTCCTCTAGCCATTGACTAGAGGTTAGGGCACAGGCTGCTGGTCCCCTTGGTCTTGGATAAGTCTTGACTGAATTCAGTTGCTAATAGCTCAATCCATGCCATCTTGGTGCTTCCATTGAATGCTCCAATCCAAAATTGGAGTCTTGTCCCTATTTTGGGCAATTCTAGGTTTGGCATGCTATTTCTTGTTCCAAGGACTTTGGAGGCTTGGCTCAGTGATTGTCCCCTTTAGATTCAATCCTCAGATGTGTCCAAAGTGATGGCAAGGGTTGGAATTGGCTGATTTTGGCAAATCGACCAAAAGTGCAAAAATCTGCCTTGCCTTGGCAGATTTCAGCAAGGCATCTTGCCATTACCATATCTCAAAGCTCAAATTGAATTTGGTGATGTTCTTAGCCATTTTGGAAAGCCCTTATATGATATAACAACTGTCTGATCATATTTGGTTTTGATACCTTTTGGATCCAAGTGAAAAATCCCCCTACATTTGGAAAAAGTAAGGCAGATTCTGACTTAGTGAAATTTTCACTAAGTGTTGGAACAAAGTGACTTTTCTTGATTTTGATCACTCCATAACTCAAAATACATGAGGAATTTGGACATAGATCAGTATGAAGCTTTTGTAGAGGGCAATGAGATCTACAAATCAAGCTTTGGATGGGGAAAAATGGCTTTGTGGTTTAGGAGTTATGATCCTTCAAAGTTGGTACCTTTGTCACTTTATTTCATAACTTAGAAAATTTTCTAAGTTTTTATGGTTACCCCTTTTACAAGTTATCCCACTTTCTTTGATTTTTCTTGATGAATGATGATTCATATCATACATTAACATCATTTTAGGGTTAAAAATTTATTTTTATGAAAAATCTCAAAAAGTCAAAGTTGACTTTTGTGCACAACTGACTTTTTGTCAGATGAATTCCAAACTGTGCGATCCTTTGGGAAATCATGTCCTTGACCTAAATAAAACTTGATGGACATGTTCCATGGGTGTTATAGGGTGTATTTAATCATGTCTTAGGGTTTGGGAGCATGTCCTGGTCAAAAGTCAAAGCTATAGTTGACTTTTCTCGCAAAACCCTAACTGTGGTTCAGATGAAATTGAAACTTGTTGCTCAAGCTTCTTGGACCAATCCATTGTTCTAAATGGATCAATATGGTATATTAGAGACCCTCAAATCATGTCTTGAGGTCTTGGTTCATGATTTGTCCCAAAAGTCAACTTAGGGGTGAATTAGGTCAAGAAACCCTAATTCCTGATTTTTGATGTATGCATCCCTTGAGGCCAAATTGACTTGATGATTGGGTCCATGAGGTTCCATGGAGTATATTAGGATATGTTTTGAATCATTGGCTCATGCCCAGATGAAAATTTCCATCTGGAGGCCCTGGTCGACCAAAACCCTAATTTGGTGACACTGGCGATCTTGAAGCTTGATCCACCTAGAAGGGAGCAACCTTGTGCTTAATCCTTGAAGTGGGAGTCATCTTGATCCATTGTGGATGTTTGAGAGGTTAGAAAAGTTGAAGATCATGTCATTCCTTGATTGACCCTTTGTCTAAGCACTCAGAGGGGGCTTGAAACCCTAATTTTGATTGTGGTGAATGCTCAACAATTCCTTGAGGAGATTGATGAGGCACAAAGGTACATCCATATTCTGATGATGATTTGCACAATGATGGGAAATCTTAGTGGTCAAAATTTGGGGTATGACAATAGTACGTATTGTCTTCTTCTTCTTCATTATCGTTCTAATTGCTTCAAGATGACGGTTAGCCATGGTCATTCGTTTTTGAAGGAGAACAAATCTGAAAGTGGACATTCATGTGTTCAAAGTTACTCGTGAGTTGTACCGTTGTGTCTTTGTGGAGATGAGGCTGTGCTTCGTAGGGCAAACACTGAGAAGAATTTCTGGAAGAAATTTTGGGGTTGTCCCAATTATAAGGTAAACCCTAAATTTTGTTTGAGTTAAAATCTGGTAGAAATAAGATTGTGATCCATATCTATTTCGCAGGAGTCCTTGCAAAGAGGATGTGGTTTTTTCATTTGGTTCCATGTAGAATTAGCAGAAAACACAAATCAAGTTTTGGTGAATAGATTGGAAAGCTTATCAAAGGATTTTGAAAAATTGAAGTTTAGAAACGAAAAACTAGGAAAGGTTGTGACTGAAATTCAAGTTCAATTGAACAAGATATGGAAGTGGAAAATTATGTGTTTTGTAATGTTATGGGTATGGTTTTTTAGGATGTTTTAGGAGTGGAATTTATGTGACTATTCGGATGGTTTGTAATGTGTGACAGATCACAATTTAATCAATTTTATGAGTTTTTTTGTTTAGTATATGTTTATTTCTAGCAACATATTTTTTGGTTGATACATTGTTGGCTCAAACATATATCAAATTGACACAACTTATAACATTACTCAAAGATGAACACAAATTGACTTTAATTGATATTGTATAAAGACATACAGATAGTTCAACAAAGGTTCCAAAATGCATTGACATGTTACATAGACATGTTCAAAATGACTTCAAAATACACTACAACATAAAGTTCAAAACGACTTCAAAAAATAGTACAAAATACCAAATGTTCCAATACCATAAATTAAATAAAGCCTAATTAATACTACATGTTTTTCTTTGGTGTGATCCTATTGGTTGGGGTTGTCCTTCTGGTTGTAGGACCAATCACATTCTTTGAAGCAGATAATCTTATTGTTGGTCCTGGTGCTACAAATGGTCTTCTTACACCAAGCTTCTGTGGCCTTACAGTTGCTTTTGTTGTTTCCCTTGAGCATTGTCATGATACAGCCTTTCCTTTAGAAGACTTGGTTGCAGCCTTGTAACCTTGTGTTGCTGATGACTGTGTTGTTGTGGCATTAGTTGTATTTGCCTGAGATGCTGGTACATGGCTAGTTGTGGCCTGACTTGCATTAGCATGAGATGCTGCTACATGGCTAGCTGTGGCCTGACTTGCATTAGCCTGAGATGTTGCTACATTACAAGTTGTGGCCTGACTTGCATTAGCCTGAGATGCTGCTACATTAGAAGTTGTGGCCTGACTGGCATTGGTTTGAGATGCTGGAGCATTAGATGTTGTGGCTTGAGTGGTTATGTCCTTGCAGGTTAATTTGTTATGTCCTGCTTTTTTGCACCTAGAGCACTTGACAATAAAACCTGTTCTTCTCTTTTTTTTTGTCACCTCCATCAATCTCCCATTGCTCAGGATTTCTCATTTTCTTTGGTCTACCAGGCATCTTCCTATACTTGGGTGGCTGCACATCTGGATACGGATTCTTGACCCACAAATTAGATTCATTCACAGGGTAAAGAACATGCTTGTACACTGCCTTGTATGTAGATATCCTATAATATTCAGGAATATAATCATCAACTTTAAAATTCCTACTCTTCATGGATGACATTGCATGGACACAAGGAAGTCGTGTTAGATCCCATCTTCTGCAGGAGCAATGTAAATCCTTCAAATTCACAGTGAATTTCCACTGCAAATGTTATAGGAAGCATCTCCTTACAAGTTGCATAGCATATGTAGAGTCTTTTAAAATGTGGTCTTTGGTCAACAACCCCTTCTGGAACTGGCTCAACATTCATCTTAACTGTTAAACCTGGATTAGCTCTCAGTAGTTCATGACAATAGTCATATATCCTAGTAAAATCACCCAAGAAAGACCCATCAACCTTATCCCTGGCAACCACTCTTGCTCTTATTGCCTTAGTCTTGTTTACCCCCAACATTCCACTTTCTTAAATCCTTTTCTTTTATATCCTTAACCTTCAACCTAGGATTATTTTTCAATGCATTCTGTATCCTTTTGCTCAACCATTTTGTAGTCAGCATCTTCAAATTGTACTCCCTACTACAATTGTGTTTGTCAATTACTTTTCTTACCTGCCAAGAATCCTCATTTTGTAGCTTGGCACAATAGAGCTCTCAATCACAACCATCCTTACACCTCACCCTCACCCTTTTGTTGTCATTTTTTTTTGAAATTCAAGTCTCTACCATTTTGTACAGCATATGAGGCAACTGCATCCTTAATGTCACTTTTGGAAGTAAAATACATACCAAGCTCCCATTTGTAATTGGACATATATTTCCTTTCTTTGAAAAATGGGTACTTCTTCCTCTTAACTGCACTACTGTCATCATTATCACAACCACTTTAAAGATCATCCCTATCATTATCACTACCCTTAAGCTCTCCTATATCTTGAGTACTCTTTTTTTCCCACTTGAGTTTCCTTCACTTTCAAACGCAATGAGATCATCAAGTTCATCTTCATCCATTTCATCATACCCATCAGATTCATCATCAAATGCTATATCAAGTGCACTATCATAATGGAAGCTCTCATCCTCACTATCATCAGAATTAGATTCATCATGCACCTCACCAATATTACCATGACTCGGCCTTGTCTATTCTTCCTCCACAACAACATTATTATCATTCACCCAAGCACCTACTTCCTCCACAACAACATTAGTATCATTCACCCCAGCACCTACTTCCTCCACAACAACATTAGTAGCATTCACCCCAGCACATACTTCCTCCACAACAACATTAGTATCATTCACCCCAGCTTCTCCTTCTTCCACAACAACATTAGACTCATCCAATTTATCAATTAACTCATCATGCAACTTATTAAGTAACTCTTGAACCTCATCTACAATGACCTCAGGCTCCTCAACTCGTGTATCCACTGGTCCATCACAATAATCAGACTGAGACAAAGTGTGTTGAATGAACATGTCAACACTTCAGTGCACCCTGTAAAGGTCTGCAATATCTAAAGCACCTTTGTCACCAACTATGGCTATCATCCCAAATTGTGGATCCTTGTAATACATATTTTCAAAGTCCCTATAACCTAAGTCCTTCAAAACACCTATTAACTAAAAAAAACTCCACCTATCAACATCCACTTTCAAATCAACTACCGTTTCTCCTACATACACACTAAGTTCAGGTTCAACGAATTCACCATTGTGGTGAATTTTAAGCTCCAAAAATTATTCCATTATGACCTAACACAGTTCAATAACATTGTTTCAACTTAAGTAAATCTATTTTTAACTTGAATCTACAGAAAGCCCTAAATTTATCTAAACCCTAAATCGAAACAAACCCTAAAAACATTATGGAGAGAATACTTACCTGGAATCCTTCTTCTTCAAAGTTGCTTCGTCTTCAGTCTACCCTTGTTCTTCGTCTTCGCAGCTGGTTCTTCTTCGTCTTCGCAGTCGCTTCTTCTTCTTCTTCTCCAGTATGCCTCTTCGTGGTTTGAGAAGAATGGAGTACTTCAGCATACATTACATTATATTTGGTAGTACACGTAAGCAGAACAAATGCCATCTGGATTTCACTTACCCACCTCAGCATACAGACTACCAGCTGGAGTCTTTTTTTGAACTTTGACTAACGTTCCATTAACGGAATGACTAACGTGGATACGTTTAGATAATTAAAGGACAAAAATGGCACGAAAAAACATTAAGGGACCAAAGTGAACCAAGGGGTATACTTAAGGGACCAAAAATGGTATTTTGCCATAGTTTTTAATATATGTGATTCACTCAATTATTATTAGTAAATTAATTTGAATAAGTTATATTAAATAGTTATTATTAATTAAAATATATAATTTGCTTGAATGTTTCTTCCCTACGATTAAATTTTTTTATTTTATAATATTTACTACTTTAAATAGTTATAATTAAAACAATAACTTAATTGGATACCTTTTCATATATATTTAAAAATAAATAATATAAATTATACAAAGTAATAAGAAATTATAAATAATATAAGTTATGACAGACCTAAGAATAGAGTTAAATTTTTTTAATATATCTTAAAAATGATTGATATTTTTGTATCAATTTGATATTTTATTTATTACTATTTAAAATTATTTTGGAATTGGTTTTTAAAATAATGATTATTTTCAAAGCTCGATTAAATTTTACTTTACAGTAGGGTAAAGTCACCTCACTCATCTCATCAAACTCAATGCTACAACTGCAAATGTCATAATAATAATAATAATAATAATAATAATACTCCCTCCGTCCCACAATGAGTGACTCATTTGGAATAAAATGGTGTCCCAAAATATATGACACATTTCAATTTCCAATGCAACTTTTCCTATTTTACCCTTTAATTAATATTACTTTCATCATTCCCAATACATCATAAGGATATTTTGGTAAAAATATCATTCTCTCTCTTTCATTTATTCTTTTTTTCTTAATCTGTGTGAAAAGTCAACTGGGTCACTCATTGTGGGACGAAGAGAGTAATAATAATAATAATAATAATAATAATAATAATGATGATGATGATGATGATAATAATAATAATAATAATAATAATAATATCTTATGATTTGACAAAAAGTATGGGTCTTAGAAATAAGAAGGTGAAAAAGAAGATTTTATGTCCTACTCAATATTGTAACGAAAGAGTACAACTTCAATATTGCAATCAAAGTTGATTTTATGTCCTACTCAATAATATTAAACTCTAAATCATAATAATATCAATAAATTTTATTATACTTTATTATAAACAAAATCATATTCAATAATATTAAATTATAAATGTAAGTTACTATGCTTTCAAAAGAGTCATAATTACAATATTATTAACCAATGTTTGTTTTGTGATAACCAATGTTGTAATCTTTTCTCCAATCTCCAATATGAAAGTTATGATGAAAAATCAGCCTTAACATTTTGAAAGTTTATTTATTTATCTTTTTAATCTGATTGTTGTAATTGAAAACAGTTATGAGAAAATATATTTTAACAATTTTTTCATTAATCATTTTTTAAATATTATAGTGAAATATTAAATAATAAATATAATATTAAATATACTATATATTAATTCAAAAAATATAATATTAAATATTAAATAATAGATATTATAGTAAAATATTCAATATATAATAATCAATAAAGAACTTTACTAAAAGAAAATAAAAATCATAATCTAAAAAATTTATTATTAGTTTTCAAAGTGTTAGACTTGTTATAAAAAATTATTCACCTGCTACAATTACTGTTCATGTCTGATTTTCTTTTTCAAATACACTAGCGGGATACCCGTGCATTCGCACGGGTACCACCAGTGACGCGCATTTGCTTACATTTAAAATTTGGAAAAAAAAATAATAGAATTAATAAAAATTAGTAAAGATAATAATATATAATTTATATTTTAAAAAAATAGAATCAATACTCGCGGACATCAGTTGGTATTTTTTATAAAAATATTTATCCAATAATTTAGTTTAATAAATATCAAATATTATTTTAATTGTATAAATAAATATTAGTAATATAAATAAATATATTTTATGTAAGTATTATTACTAATATCTATTTTGTGGATATCCATATCAGTACCCGTGTGTTCGCCCGGGTACTAGTGTAGTACACACTCAATTGTTTTTAAAATGTAAATAAGAAAAAACAAAATTAAATTACCAAAATAGTTTTTTATTTTTAAAAGAAAGACAAATTTTTAAAATAAAAACAAAATTGTTGTACCAAAATTGTTTTACATCAATAATTTATATTTCAATTTTTCATATACTATGTTTAAAAAAATTGTATCTTAAATTAAAAATAATTTCAAATATATGCAATTATTTGATTTTATAAATGTCAACTAATAACATAGTATTTAAAAATATTATTTTAATTACATAAATAAATATTAGTAACATAAATAAATACATTTTATGTAAGTATTATTACAAAAACGTGCGTATCACATCAGTACTCAGACGAACACATGAGTACTGGTGTGATACGCACGTTTTTGTTTTTAAAATGTAGTAAAAATGTAAATAAGTAAGACAAAATTGCTTTACCAAAATAGTTTATTATTATTAAAAGAAAGACACATTTTTAAAATAAAAACAAAATTGTTTTACCGAAATTGTTTTACATCAATAATATATATTTAAATTTTCAATATATAATGTTTACAAAAAATAATATCTTAAATTAAAAAATAATTTCAAATATATGCAATCATTTAGTTTTATAAATATCAACTAATAACATAGTATTTAAAAATAATATTTTAATTGTGTAAATAAATATTAGTAATAGAAATAAATAAATTTTGTCCATGTTCGAATTCATACATTATTTAAATTAATTTACCAAGAAAGTTTATTATTTTTTAATTTAGTAATGGTAATTTACTAATATATTTTATTTTTATACATAATTTGTAATACCCCGTATTATCTAAATGCTCAATTGGATATCAGATGAGATCAAATGAGCATCTATGTGCTCTATCCTTGGTAAATTGGATTAATGAAATCCTCTAAGTACTTTAAATATTATCAATTGAGACCAATAGAGCAACTAATGAACTCTGAAGAGATCAATTTATTATTAGTTCAAGAGAGACTTTTATGATAACTCTAATAATTGATCAATTGGTCGAGATGACAAAATATCAATTGGAGATATTTTACTCTATTGGATTATATTATATAATATTGGTTTATATATATATATATATTTGGAAAGAAGAAAAAGATAGAAAAAGGAGAAGAAGAGGAAAGGAAGTGAAGAAGAAAAGAAGAAGGGAGACGTGAGAAACCCATGGATCATCATCGCCATCTTCTTCAAACTCCTCTTCGATTATCAGGTGGGTTCTAGATAGAAACTTAAGTTCTAGAGTTAGAGATGATTTTAGCTTAAGTTAGGGTTTATGAGAAATTGCTTAAATCGGTAATCGATGAAATTTAACGGTTGAAATGTGTTATAACTGAGTAGTATAAGCTATATGAGTGTAGAATCATCTATATTTGATTGTTGGATGTTTGGGTATGTTTTGGGTTGGTTTTGAACCCAAGGGAACTCAGCTGTACGCTGCAGAATTTCTGCATTTCCGCAGGTTCGCACTGCGAATCCCCTAGCGAAGGGGAAATCGAGAATTCGCTGGCTATTCGCACGGCGAGGGTGAGGGCGAACGTTAGCCAGAGGTTCGCAATGCGAACTTTACCTCGTTTTAGTTCTGCCTAGGTTCACTAGGAGCTTCGCACTGCGAATGGGGAAGCGAACATTCGCTGGAACCTCGCAAAGCGAACATGACAGCTTTTCCGTTTTCTTTCCTTCATAACTTTTGATCCGTAACTCTGATCGGGACGTTCTTGGTGTCATTAGAAAGCTATGACGACCCTCTATGGGATAAATGATTTAGTGGAAAATGAAGGAAAGTAATGTTTTGTGAAATGTTGGAATTGACACCTTTTGGATCGTAAATCCGATCGAGGCATGGTTGTAGCCAATGTAAAGCTGTGGAAATATCCTATGGGATAACAGTGGTCGATATTGATCTGACACCCGATTAAATGAATCGGGGGGACCCCGAAAGGGATGTTTTATGCGATGAACCATTATGTGATTCTATTATGCATTTGTATAACTTGTGATTGAATTATTATATGTCCAATTGTGATATGCTTTGCCTGTCATTGATGTTTAACTTGATCGAGAGAGTATGCATGTTAAAATATGAAATTAGGTAGAGTGAGGAAACCTTACCCCAAAACAAATGGCATAGTTAAGATTGTTATAATTCTAGGTTGTGAATAGAATTGTGATAAAAACTCTGGATGGCGATGCTCGTGCATTCATTGGCGAGTTCGGGCCTGGAGTAGATAACCTAGATGGTGATGCTCGGGCACTTGATGTATAACGGTGCATCCGTGACGAGTATTGGTCTAGGAGAGAGTGAACACTAGTATAGAACATGTGTAATTGTTATGTTTTATTTTGAGAAAAGGCAAGAGAGGCCTTAAGGATAATATGGCCTTGTGATTGTCGAATACAATCACGTTGTGTATATGATCATGTAATCGTAACCAATTATCTTGAGGTGTAGTTTCATGAGACTCGAGCTCCTCCTCTGAAACGTATGCACAATTACTTGGCAGGTTTGATTCCTGCGTGTAGTACGAATGGAGCCTATATGGTAAAGAGACTTGTGATGGTTAACAGGCCATGAGAAGTGACGGTTCACAGTTAACAGGCCGATGATCCCGAATCCATTTCGTATGCCAAGTAACTACAAGGATCCATGACTCGGGTCGACTTCTAGACGTAGAAGCGGACGAGAAAAGGGGATGCCTTGGTAAGGTTATCGATTCATAAGGAATCTTGAGTTAACAGGCTCAGGACGTAATTCCTTCCGTGTGATATTTATGAATTAATAGACTCATGACATGTTTTCATATAGTGTGAGATTATGAGGTTGTGCACTCAAGGTCATTTTTTCCTTTCCCCTTGACTTGAGTTAGGATTGATAGAACCCTGTAAAGCCGAGAGAACTTATAGGATAGGGAACTCACTGAGATTTGATGTATCTCACCCCACTATAGTTGCTTTATTTCAAGTGCAGATTTGGTTACAAGTGGAGCGATGCTCGGATGTTTCAAGAGAAGCTTAGTTAAGCTTATTTCCGCTGTGTATTCTTTTGTTGTATACAATTGAGGATATTGTATATCACTCTTAGTTTTATTATTTTTGGCTAGTTTCCATGACTTGTGTCATGTGTTGTATTTAAGTTTTCGAAATGGACAAGTATGTGAACTATGTCATTAGGCACTTTTGATGTGTCAGTACCAAATAAAATACTTGTATGGTATTATTCTAGATATATATTATACAGGGCATTACATAATTAAGTAACAGAAATAAAATTTATTTTTTAGAGACATTAAAACAATTATTTACTAATGGTAATTTACTAATATATCCTTATGTTTAATATTGTGTTAAATTATAATATGCAATGTATTTAATGAGAGTAATTATTGTTGAATTCCTAAATATAAATATTTTTGTTTCGAAATTATTTATAAAAATATTTAAATTAATAACTTAATATCAATACGAAATGCATGCACCGTATCAACACCCGTGTGTTCGTCCGGATACTGGTGTGGTACGCACGTTTTTGTTTTTAAAATGTAATAAAAATGTAAATAAGAAAAACAAAATTGTTTTACCAAAATAGTTTATTATTTTTACAAGAAAGACATATTTTTAAAATTAAAAAAAAATATTTTACATCAATAATATATATTTCAATTTTCCATATATTATGTTTGAAAAATAAAAATGATAATTATTTTAAAATAAAATTTATTTATGAAAACGGCAGTTAATATATAACATAGTGAATTTATTAATATAGTGAGTAAATTACTTTTATGCATCCACTTTCAATAGAAGGGATAGATTCTTCTAAAAAGCGGTCTTAATTCTAATTATAATTTTAATTTTTTTATAAGTAAATATATATTAAAAGTGGAGTATAAGGGTACTCAACCAATTCTAATTCTAATTTTAACTATAATAATAAAGGTAATAAAAAGGTTTAGACGCTATAACACACATCTCAAGTTTTTCAAACTATAAAAAGCAAATAATGAATACATGTTTTATGCATAAGAAGCATAACGTCAATAGGAAATTACAATAAGATATTACAATAATTAAAATTAAAAGAGATTATAATAAGAACTACTAAAATATTGTAACCTGTGTATAACTGATTATAATACACCATACTATAATACAAATATATTAGCTTTCGTCCTTGATTATAATACAAATGTTGTTTGAACATTAAAATTCAAAAGAGATTACAAAAAGAACTACCAAAATATTGCAACCCGTGTAACTGTACAAGTCAACTTAATTATTAACGTATATTCAAGTATTTAAATTCACCATATTGCAACCCGTGTAACTGTACAAGTCAACTTCATTGAAGTGTGATAAGATATCAAGCTTTTTAATATATATTATGATACTATAACCTTGCAGATTAATAGATAGGTTATACCTATTGTACCACACACAACTTGTGGATGTAAGCTTCATATGTAGTAGATAGACTAGATTAAAAATGTAATGTCATGTATAATATTTATCTAGAATAATACAATACAAGCATTTTATTTGATACTGACACCATCATAAGTGCCTAATGGCGTAATTCACATACTTGACCATTCTAAAACATAATACAATCTATGGTACAAGATATGGAAATTAGCCAAAAATATAAAATCTAAGAGCAATATACAATATTCTCAATTGTATACTACAAATACACAGCGGAAAATAAGCTCAACTAAGCTTCTCTTGAAACAGCCAAGCATCGCTCCACTTGTAAATCAAACCTGCAAATGCTTCCTGAAAATAATCAATAATAGTGGGGTAAGATACATCAAATCTCAGTGAGTTCCCTATCTTATGGATTCTCTCGGCTTTACAGGGATCTAATCAATCCTAACTCAAGTCAAGGGGAAGGGAAAAAAGACCTTGAGTACACAATCTCACAATCTCACACTATATGGAAACATGTCATGAGTTCATCAACTCAAAATATCACTAATCGATAACCGTACCAAGGTATCCCTCTTGCTCGTCCGCTTCTACGTCTAGAAGTCGACCCGAGTCCTGGATCCTTGTTGTTACTTGGCATGCGAAATGGATTCGGAATTAAGGGACGCATTATCTCCTTAATTCGTCACTTCACATGGCCTCTCATGCCATCACAAGTCTCTACCCATAGGTTCCATTCGTACTATAACATTGGGAATCAAACCTGCCAAGTAATTCTGCCTGCACTTCAGAGGAGCTCGAGACTCATAAAGGCCTCTCAAGGGCAACTCAAAAGAAAATGGTTACGATTACGTGATCATATACATAAACATGATTGTATTCGACAATCACCAGGCCACATTAGCCTTTAGGCCTCTCATGCCTTTAATAATAAAACATAACAATTACACATGTTCCATACTAGTGTTTCACTCATTTCTATACCATTCGGTAATGGACACACGCCTCGGCCTCTCATGCACGAGCGTTGTCATTACGTTATCTACTCTAGGCCAGAACTCGTCAATGAATGCACGAGCGTCGCCATCTAGAGTTTCTATCACTTCCTAGTCATTACTAGGTTCCACTATTTTAACTTATGTCATTTTGTTTTGGGGTAAAGTTTCCTCACTCTACCTAATTCATATTTTAAGCATGCATATTCTCTTAATAATGTTTAACAACGATATTAGGCAACACATATTACAATTGCACATTTGAATTACATATAATAATTTCATCACATAAAACATCACTTTCGGTTCCCTCCGATTCATTTAATCAGGTATCAAAATCAATATTCTCACTCTCATCCCGTAGGATATTTTCACAGCTTTCTAACGGCTATAATTATGCCTCGATCGGATTCACGATCCAAAAGATATGGATTTCAACATATCTCATAACCATTATTTCATTCATTTCCCACTAAAATAATTAATCCCACATCATACTCAATATTTTCACTTTTTATTGGGTAGAGGGTTGTCATAGCTTTCCAATGATACTAAGAACGTCTCAATCCGAGTTACGGGTCAAAAGTTATGGATTTTTAAAGAAAACAGAATTATTGAAAATTCCCAGGAGCGCCCGGCGGTACAAATTTTCGCCCGGCGGTGCCCCTTTCGCCTGTGCTTCGCCCGACGAAGCAGCGGCGTTAGACCTAAATACCAAAACTCAGAAGTTACAGAAACGTGATATGCTGCGCCCCTTGGCTTTCGCCCGGCGCTCAAAGCGCCGCCCGGCGGTGCGTATCAGAACCAACATTTCTCAGCTGCGTTTCTTAGGGTTCCCACCACCCAAGATTCATCTTTTCCATACCCAATCATTTCCAAACATCAAAACAAATATTAACAACTAATCACATGCATATCACGACTACTCTACCCAATTTATATCGAATTTCATCTGTTAGATTTCATTTTCTCTCAAATCTAACCTAAGTCCAAAACTTATATTTCTAGACTTAGAATGTCTAACTAGAACCCGCCTGATAATCGAAGAGGAGGTTGAAGAAGATGGTGATGATCCATGAGCTTTTCTTCAAGCTTTTCCCCTTTTCTCTTCTTCTTTCTCTCTTCCTTCCCTTCTTTCTCTTTTCTTCTTCTTTTCTATCTTTTCTTTCCTTTCTCTTTACAAATATATATATATATATATATATATACTAATATTATATAATATAACTCCAATAGAGCAAAATATCTCCAATTGATATTTTATCATCTCAAACCAATTGATCAATTATCAGAGTTACCTTAAAATCCTTTCTTGAATTTAAATAATTGATCCCTTCAGAGTTCACCAGTTGCTCTATTGATCCCAAATGACCATACTTAAAACACTTAGAGGATCCCATTTATCCAATTAACTAAAGATAAAGTACATAGATACTCATCTGATCTCATCTGATATCCAATTGAGCACTTAATTAATATGGGGTATTACAAAAAAACTACTTTATTCAGCCTCATAGTACATTGTTGCAAAGGCTACTTGAACATGCTCATTAAAAAACTTTGTGCAAGTAAGAGCAAGCTATAGCAGCCATGAATGGATGTGTTACATCATAAAAATGTTGTTAAATCACAAGTTTAAATTAAAAAAAAAAATTAATATATGTGATATACGCATAACAATAATGTATAAAATTTTACATAAATGTGAAAATACCGAGTAAAGATTTTATTAGCCATAAGATTCAACAATAATCGAATTGGGGTCGGAGCGGTAGTTGTTAACCCATACATTTTTATTAATTTTTTTAATGTATCAATTAATTAACATTAAAGAATTTTATTCTATGCATTCTAAAAATATTTAAAATTATTTAATGTTGACAACTTAAATTTAATAGTATGTACTGATTTTGAATTGATATTACTTATAAAATTATTAATATACATAAAAAGTAAAATAATGATAAAATAATGAATTATATTAAAAAATATAATTATAATTATAAATATGATAAAAATTATAAAAAAATAAATTTATAATTAATGTCATAGGAAATAGTAAAATTTATTAATATTGTAAAAACAACTTTATGATATAAATGAAACAAAATAATAGTAACATAAGTTTTAAAAGAAAAAAAATCAATTTTTGTTTATAAATCATTGCACATAAAATGAGAGACTACATGAACCAAAAAATTAACAAAATGAGAGACTAAATTCATTAGGTTTGTTAAAGTTGTAATGAAATGTAGTTGGTAGTAGTGAAAATAGTGTAAGAAAACGTGCTTTGTAGGCAACATTTTGCAGAGTTCATAATAGCTACTACTATACTCTCTCTGTTCCATATTATAAGCAAAAGTTACTTTTTAGAAACATTGAATAATTAATGTATCTGGTATAATATATAGACCAAATACATTAATTATTCAATGTATCTAAAAGTAACTTTTGCTTATAATATGGAACGGTGGGAGTATAGCCTTAATCTAAAGATGATTGATTGCATTGAAAGCCTCACATAGTGGTCATATGACTTTTTGAAATGTGTAGCAGAGATTTACCAAATTTTACTCTTCACTTGTGGGATAAGCAATTAGGAAAAAGTAAATATAGGGTGGAACCATGGTATTCCCCTAGTCATTGAAAGTGTACAAAAAATAATTAAAAAAGTTTCAACTCATTAATGTATTGAATTGTTATGTGGATACTATTCACATGTGAATGAAGAGATGGTAAAAAGTATGATATAGTATAATTAGTTTTCTTATAATAAAAAATTATTACTTTTAATATTTTTTACTAATAGAAATTTTTTTTACAATAAAGATTACAATTTTAAAATATGTATTCCACTGTATCATAAGAATCACTTAATTATTTTTACATTTTTTTTAAAGTATGTTCAATAAATTTATTTTATTTATTGAGAGTTTAAAATATAATTAGTTTAATAAGCTATATATATTAAAAAATTTAGATTTTAAAATAAATTAATAGTATTGATAAACAATTTTATTATTACACGTTTGTCAGAAAATAATGTTAGAACAGTTTTACTTATACTACACTACCGATAAAAAGAGTGAAATTATATTTTAAAAGCATCTAAGAGCACCCACATTGGTGGATTCCACACAAATATCAATACTACTATGTTAGAATTTTTCAGAAAAAACACTGTGCAAAGAGGTGAAAAATTGTGCAGAGGTGTTATGCAGAGCACCTGATTTTGTGAGACAGGTGAACAAATTTGAATTAAAAAATAACATTAAAAGAAAAATATTTATAATAGGAAAATATTTATAACGGTTATATTTATGTATCCCAATAGAATTAAAATGTAACGTTAATATTTTTGTATCCCAATAAATTCAAACGGCTAAATTTGATAATTTTTTTTATATATACATGCATAATAGTTTCTTTTTTAATTATAATCTTACATATTCAGTTTGAATGCAAATTATTTTTCTTTCATATTTTCTTCTACACATTTCACATTTCTGCATGTTTAGTATATTTTTTTACTATTAGTCTGTTTTAAAGTTTATCAATTTTTCAATGTATATTTATTTTGCCTTTATTTATTTATTTTTGGAAATTTTAATTTATTTTTAATATATGTTGTTTCCTTTTTAATACATTTTGATATAGTTGAATTAATTTGTTTAAATTATATATTTATATATTAACGTAAAATATAAAATAGGAATATATTATAAATTTAGTGGGACCCATTTTAAAATTTTAGATGAGTGGTATGAATATTTGAAAAATGTAGTTGAGTGGTTTAAGTAATTGAGAAATGTGATATAATATATTATATTGGGTGGGGTCCATTTATACCACCAAACTGGGTGACATGGATGTGGTTGCTCTAACACAGTTCCTCTCAATCATGTCATTAATTCAAATTTACACTACACTCATTCATTTGACATATAATTGATATTTGGGGAAAATCAATTATGAAAAAGATGATAGTCAGTAGTCAATTTCATTTGTACAATTCAGATCTATCGTTTAAAAAATTAATAGCATATCAAATCAATTTAACACTCTTTTTTATTCAATATAAAATTAAAAATAAAAAACAATGAATAACCATTTTGCATAACTTATTGCATTGCCCAAAATATGTATAAATTGATCAAATACTGCATCACAACTCAAGAGATTATGTAATACCCCGTAAATTATTTTACTCTGGATAATATTAGTATAATCAACTAGGTTTCAGTCTACTCTGAGAATTTATTGGATAAAATAATTAGAGTAAACTGATGAGCTCAGAGCAGATCAAATTAATATTATCTGACTCTGAGGTTTTAACTTTTGGCGTTATAGAGACTTTTTGGACATTTAGTAGTGTTACTATCTAATTGGGTTTCTCTATGTATCACTTCATTTCCTTTTCTCTTCATTTGGAAAAGATAGAAAATAGAAAGAAAGAAGAAGTGGAGAAAAGAGAAGAGAAAAAGAAGAAAAACCTAGAAGAAGAAGAAGCTTGGAATCATCTACTCTTCATCAATTCATCTTGTCTTCATCATCATCATCCAATTCTAAGGTGGGTTCTAGATAGAGACATTAGTTGTAGAAATTCTTGAGTTCTAGAGCTAGGTTAGATATTGTGAGAAAATGAGAAATCTTGTTAATCTAAGAATTTAACGGATGAAATGCGATATAAACTGTGTAGTATGATTGATATCTATGTGTGATCATCTGTCAATGCTTGTTTGTGTGTGTGGTTATGTTTGGAATGGGATTTATGACCCAAAGGACTTGCTGTTACGTTGCTGAAATTCTGGGTTTTCGCAGGTTCGCCTAGCGAACCACAGCGAAGGGCAAGGCGAAGGATCGTCAGCAGTTCGCGAAGCGAACTTTGTGCCATTTTGCCTCTGACTTGATTCACCCAGATGTTCGCTAAGCGAAGGGCGAGGCGAATATTCACCTAGGTGTTCGCAAAGCGAACTTTGTGTCCTTTTAGCTCTGTTTCAGTTCGCCACGGGGGTTCGCCCGACGAAGGTGAAAGCGAACGTTCGTTAGGGATTCGCCTAGCGAACATGACAGATATTTCCTATTTGTTTCTTCCATAACTTTTGAACCGTGACTCCGATCAGGGCATTCTTGGTACCGATAGGGAGCTATGAAAGTACTATATCCAATGGAAGTGAGAAATACTAGTTTTGTTGCCCGATTAAATAAATCAGAGGGAACCGGTTTTGGTGTAACTTTGTGATATGTTAAATTATGCGATTCCTTTATCCACTTGACTTATGTTTACCTATTCTCTTGTTGTTAAGCATGTTTGAGAGTATATGCATGTTGAAATACGAAATAGGTAGAGTGAGGAAACCTTACCATAAATTATGTTGGAACCTAGTAACGGCTAGGAAATTATTGAATAACGTAATGACGAGGCTCGTGCGTGAGGGCCGAGGCGTGCGTCTATTAACGAATGGTATGGAAAGAATTACACTAGTATGGATCATGTTAATTGTGTGTAAATTGAGAAAAGACAAAGAGGTCTTACGGCGAATGTGGCCTTGTGATTGTTGAATACAATCACATTTATGTGTATGTGATCACGTAATCGTAACCGTGTATCTTGGGTGCAGTTTCATGGGTCTCGAGCTCCTCTGAAACATATGCACAATTACTTGACAAGTTTGATTCCCGTGTGTAGTATGAATAGAACCTAAGGGTAGAGACTTGTGATGGTTAATAGGCCATGTGAAGTGACGGTTCACGGCTAACAGACCGTTGTTCCCGAATCCATTTCGTATGTCAAGTAAATGCCAAGGATCCATGACTCGGGTCGACTTCTAGACGTAGAAGAGGACGGGAAAAGGGGATGCCTTGGTAAGGTTATCGATTAGTGATATTGTGAGTTAACGAGACTCATGAACATGGATCCATATAGTGTGTGTGAGTATTCAAGGTCACTTCCCTTCCCCTTTTGACTCGAGTTAGGTGTGATAGAACCTTGTAAAGCCGAGAGGACCTATAAGATAGGGAGATCACTGAGATTTAATGTATCTCACCCCATGTTGTTAGTTATATTACAGGTACTACAGGTTCGACGAAGGGTAAGGACAAAGTTGTTTGACTTTCCTTGCTATCTTAGCTTTTTGGGATGGCAAGGCTTCCGTTGTGGAGTTTTTGAGATCGTTGTCGATCTAGTTCTTAGTATTTATCTTTGGAACATCTTGTATATATATTATGCCATAGTTTTTTTGTATTAGGTATTTTTTTGGGCATGTATATGTATAATGTGTTTACTAGGGACTTATATATTTCAGTACCAAATGTGGTATTCATGTATAATATATGATTTGATGTATGTATTTATATATGGGCGTTACAGTTGGTATCAGAGCATGTCGTATCCTCGACCTAGCCATGAAATAGTATGAGTATTTCTTTCCGTTTCATATGCGTTGTGTCGCCATTGGTCTTACGTGTTATATTTATCGTATTGAGCCTGATCAACTTAATCTTATCTGTATGACATTTAGGAACATTGGCGACGGGCACAGAAACAATCGTGGTAGACCCAGAACCACCCCGGCAGGGACGAATCTGCCAGGCGACGAGGAAAATGTTCCATGGCCTTAGTTTCTGCAGCAGATGCAACAACAACAGAATCAGTTTATGCAACAAATGGTACATCAAATGGCTGGGGGTCTGCATCCTCCAATGGTTGTTCCAGAAGCTACAGGTGGAAGCTTTAGGGATTTCATCCGTATGAATCCTCCGGAATTTCAGGGAGGGTTAGATTCGATAAAGGCTCACGAGTGGATAGCCGGCATGGAAAGAATTTTCTTAATAGTCCAGTGTAGTGAGGAAAATAAGGTGTTGAAGGGTCCTGCCATGAGGTGGTGGGAGAGTGCCTCAGTCTTGATGACTATTTAAGAGGTACCTAAGGTATGGGAACAGTTCAAGATTAACTTTATGGATAAGTATTTCCCAAGTTCCTTAAGGACTCAGAAGGCATTCGAGTTTCAACAGTTGATACAGGGTAACTTGACTGTGGCTGCTTATGCGGAGAGGTTTGAGGCTATGGTTGTTTATTCTAGGAAGGCTATGTATGCTCCGGACGAGAGGTGGAAGATTGATCAGTTTCTTTTTGGTTTGAGGGCTGAAATTTCGCATAGCGTGTCTCAGAGGGAGTTCACTAGCTATGCCGAATTATTAAGGCAATGTTATGTGGCAGAACACAGCTTGAAGAAGGTGCAAGCGGAAGGAGAATTGAGTAGGTTGAATCAGGGTGATCATGGAAGATCGAATCAACAATTTAGACTAAGACAACAAGCTTTCAAAGGGAAGCAAGTTTAATGTTCTAGGACTAGTGCACCTCCTGTGTGCCGTTCTTGTGGTAAAGTACATTCTGGTAGATGCAGTGTTGAAAGAATGAGGTGTTATCAGTGTCAGAAAGTGGGCCACATGACGAGGGATTATCCTCAAAATAGGAATCAAATGCAAGAAAGGAATATCGGTCGAGTTTATACCTTGGATGCAAGGAAGACCAAGGGTGATAACTCTTTAAGCGCTGGTACGTGTTTTGTTAATGGGAATCCTTGCTTTGTATTATTTGATTGTGGAGCCACACACTCTTTTGTATCGATGCAATGTGTGAAGCGACTTGGGTTGCAAGTTATTCTGTTGTCTCCACCTATGGTGGTTACTACTGACATGGATGAGATAGTGGAAACACCTTTAATGTGTGAAAATTGTGTTTTGTCTATGGATGGAAGAGTTTTTCAGATTGATCTGATTTGTTTGCCGCTTAAGAAAGTGGATGTTATTTTGGGAATGGATTGGCTTTCTGCTAATTTGGTATTTATCGGTTGTGAGGAAAAGCTAATCATTATTCCATCCGTTAAGGCTACTCCAAAGGATGTGTTAACTACTATTTTAGAAGGTACGGTTGGAATGATAAATTTCTTGTTTGAGAAGGAAAAATCTGTTCTTTTGGTTCTCACTAAGGAGGAGAGTAACAACCTTCAGGTTCAGAGTATTCCAGTAGTCTGTGAGTTTCCCGAAGTTTTCCCCGAGGATATCACTTCTCTTCCTCCGGAGAGGGAAGTGGAATTCTCTATTGACCTGATACAGAGAACGGCTCCTATATCCATTTCTCCGTATCGGATGGCACCACTTGAGTTAAGAGAATTAAAGGATCAACTGGAAGTGTTAATGGCTAAGCATTTTGTTCGACAAAGTGTTTCGCCCTGGGGAGCTCCAGTGTTGTTGGTAAAGAAGAAGGATGGTGGAATGCAGTTGTGTATTGATTACCGTCAGTTAAATAAGGTCACCATCAAGAACAAATACCCATTGCCAAGGATAGACAACCTGTTAGATCAATTGAAAGGAGGTTGTGTGTTCTCGAAGATTGATTTATGGTAGGGTTATCATCAGATTCATGTGAAGATCTCAGATGTACCAAAGACTGCATTTAGAACCCGTTATGGTCATTATGAATTCTTAGTAATGCCTTTCGGTGTGACGAATGCCCCGGCAGTTTTTATGGATTATATGAATCAAATATTTCAACTTTACTTGGACCAGTTTATGGTGATCTTCATTGATGACATTCTTATTTATTCTCGTGATTCTCAAGAGCATGGAGAACACCTAAGAATCGTTTTATCCATCTTGCAGGAGAGACAACTTTTTGCAAAGCTAAGCAAGTGTGAGTTTTGGATGTCGGAGGTTAATTTTCTTGGTCATGTCATATCTCAGGGAGGTGTGGTGGTAGATCCATCAAAGGTTGAAGCTGTGATTAATTGGGAGAGACCAAAGAATATTTCTGAAGTTAGAAGTTTCTTGGGATTGACAGGTTATTACAGAAGGTTTATCAAAGGCTTTTCTCAATTGGCTTTACCAATGACGAAACTTACTCGAAAGGATTGTCCGTATGAGTGGGATTCAGCTTGTGAATGAAGTTTTATGAGTTTGAAGGAAAGAATGACGACCGCTCTTGTCTTGATTATTCCTGATCCTAGCAAGTCGTACGAGGTATTTTGTAATGCATCGAAGATGGGATTAGGAGGTGTGCTAATGCAAGATGGTCATGTGGTGGCTTATGCTTCTCGACAGTTGAAAGTTCATGAGGAGAATTATCCAACACATGATTTGGAATTGGCGGCAGTTGTGTTTACACTGAAAGTGTGGCGTCATTATTTGTATGGGGTACGTTTTGAGATGTTCAGCGACCATAAGAGCTTAAAGTATCTTTTTGACCAGAAAGAGTTGAACATGCGTCAAAGGAGATGGATGCAGTATTTGAAAGATTATGATTTGGAACTAAAGTACCATCCGGGTAAAGCGAACAAAGTACCGGATGCACTAAGTAGAAAAGTGTTGCATAATGTCGAGTTGATGATGTTAGAGTATGCCTTATTGGAAAAGTTTAGGGATCTAAATCTTCAATTTGGTTGGACTCCTAATGGTGTAATTATGGGAAACTTGAATGTTAATTCTACCCTTAGAGAGGAAATTCAACAAGGACAAGGATTGGATGAGAAGTTACAAGAAGTGTTAGTGCAACCGAGTTTTGTGCGAGCTACCGACAGAATTATTTTGTTTAACCAAAGAGTTTGTGTTCCGGATGATACAGTGTTGAAAAGAAGGATTTTGGAGGAAATGCATAAGGGTGCTTTTACTATACATCCTGGTTCTTCGAAGATGTATCAAGATTTAAAAAGGAGCTATTGGTGGTCCGGTATGAAAAAGGATATAGCGGTGTACGTATCAGAATGTGCGGTATGCCAGCAAGTGAAGATTGAACACCAAAGACCGGGTGGCTTACTACAACCGTTAGAAATTCCGGTGTGGAAGTGGGATAGTATTTCTATGGACTTTCCAGTTGGATTACCCCGTGCCCAAGGTGGTTATGATTCTATTTGGGTGATTATAGATCGGTTGACAAAATCTGCGCATTTCTTAGCCGTAAAGACTACCTACAAGGCGAGTCATCTCGCAAAGTTGTTCATTTCGGAAATTGTGAGGTTACATGGTATTCCCTCTAGTATTGTTTCGGATAGAGATCCAAAGATTACTTCAAGATTTTGAAGAGCTTTTCAACAAGCTATGGGAACAAAATTATGTTTGAGCACGTCAAATCATCCGCAAACGGATGGTTAGACAGAATAGACAATACAAACCATGGAGGATATGTTAAGGGCTTGTGTACTTGAAAGTGGGGGAAATTGGATGGAACTTTTACCGTTGATTGAGTTCTCTTATAACAATAGTTATCATGCAAGTATTGGTATGGCTCCTTATGAGGCACTGTATGGAAGGAAGTGTAGGACGTCATTGTGTTGGGCGGAAGTTGGCGAAGATAGAATTTTGGGACCCGAGATTATCCAAGATACTACGAAAAAGATTAGAATGATCCATGATAAAGTTAAACAAGCACAAGATCGTCAGAAAAGTTACGCGGATAACCATAGGAGACCTTTAGAGTTTGATGAGGGTGATCATGTGTTTTTGAAAGTTACTCCGAGATTGAGATTGAAAGGACCGTTTAAGTCACGGAAGTTAAGTCCGAGATACGTAGGACCATATCAAATTTTAGAAAGAATTGGTGAAGTAGCTTACAGATTAGCCTTACCGCCTTCTCTGTTAGAGATGCATGATGTTTTTCTTGTATCTCAGCTTCGGAAGTTTGTTCCAGATCCTCTTCAGCCGATTCTACCTGACACAGTTGAGATAGAAGCAGATTTAACGTTTGAGCCTCAACCGAGTCGTATCACAGGAATAGAAACTAAGGTGTTAAGGAATAAAGAGATTCCTCTTGTTAAGGTTCAGTGGGATGAGACGCATTCGGGTGATGCAACTTAGGAACTAGAATCTGAGATGCGAGAAGTTTATCCTCATCTTTTCAGGTAATTGTTTTTAATTCGTGGGCGAATTTCTATTTAAGGGGGGAGGATGTAATACCCCGTAAATTATTTTACTCTAGATAATATTAGTAAAATCAATTGGGTTCCGGTTTACTCTGAGAATTTATTGGATAAAATAATTAGAGTAAACTGATGAGCTCAGAGCAGATCAAATTAATATTATCTGACTCTGAGGTTTTAACTTTTGGCGTTATAGAGACTTTTTGGACATCTAGTAGTGTTACTATCTAATTGGGTTTCTCTATGTATCACTTCATTTCCTTTTCTCTTTATTTGGAATAGATAGAAAATAAAAAGAAAGAAAGAAGAAGTGGAGAAAAGAGAAGAGAAAAAGAAGAAAAACCTAGAAGAAGAAGAAGCTTGGAATCATCATCTACTCTTCATCAATTCATCTTGTCTTCATCATCATCATCCAATTCTAAGGTGGGTTCTAGATAGAGACATTAGTTGTAGAAATTCTTGAGTTCTAGAGTTAGGTTAGATATTATGAGAAAATGAGAAATCTTGCTAATCTAAGAATCTAATGGATGAAATGCGATATAAACTGTGTAGTATGATTGATATCTATGTGTGATCATCTGTCAATGCTTGTTTGTGTGTATGGTTATGTTTGGAATGGGATTTATGACCCAAAGGACCTGCTGTTACGTTGCTGAAATTCTGGGTTTTCGCAGGTTCGCCTAGCGAACCACAGCGAAGGGCAAGGCGAAGGTTCGCCAGCAGTTCGCGAAGCGAACTTTGTGCCATTTTGCCTCTGACTTGATTCGCCCAGATGTTCGCTAAGCGAAAGGCGAGGCGAATGTTCTCCCAGGTGTTCGCAAAGCGAACTTTGTGTCCTTTTAGCTCTGTTTCAGTTTGCCACGGGGGTTCGCCCGGCGAAGGTGAAAGCGAATGTTCGCTGGGGATTTGCCTAGCGAACATGACAGATCTTTCCTATTTGTTTCTTCCATAACTTTTGAACCGTGACTCCGATCGGGGCATTCTTGGTACCGATAAGGAGCTATGAAAGTCTAACCAATGGAAGTGAGAAATACTAGTTTTGTTGCTCGATTAAATAAATCGGAGGGAACCGATTTTGGTGTAACTTTGTGATATGTTAAATTATGCGATTCCTTTATCCACTTGACTTATGTTTACCTATTCTCTTGTTGTTAAGCATGTTTGAGAGTATATGCATGTTAAAATACGAAATAGGTAGAGTAAGGAAACCTTACCATAAATTATGTTGGAACCTAGTAACGGCTAGGAAATTGTTGATTAACGTAATGACGAGGCTCGTGCGTGAGGGGCTGAGGCGTGCGTCTATTACCAAATGGTATGGAAAGAATTACACTAGTATGGATCATGTTAATTGTGTGTAAATTGAGAAAAGACAAAGAGATCTTAAGGCAAATGTGGCCTTGTGATTGTCGAATACAATCACATTTGTGTGTATGTGATCACGTAATCGTAACCGTGTATCTTGGGTGCAGTTTCATGGGTCTCGAGCTCCTCTGAAACGTATGCACAATTACTTGACAGGTTTGATTCCCGCGTGTAGTACGAATGGAACCTAAGGGTAGAGACTTGTGATGGTTAACAGGCCATGTGAAGTGACGGTTCACGGCTAACAGGCCGTTGTTCCCGAATCCATTTCGTATGTCAAGTAAATGATAAGGATCCATGACTCGGGTCGACTTCTAGACGTAGAAGAGGACGGGAAAAGGGGATGCCTTGGTAAGGTTATCGATTAGTGATATTGTGAGTTAACGAGACTCATGAACATGTATCCATATAGTGTGTGTGAGTACTCAAGGTCACTTCTCTTCCCCTTTTGACTTGAGTTAGGTGTGATAGAACCTTGTAAAGCCGAGAGGACCTATAAGATAAGGAACTCACTAAGATTTGATGTATCTTACCCCATGTTGTTAGTTATATTACAGGTACTACAGGTTCGGCGAAGGGTGAGGACAAAGTTGTTTGACTTTCCTTACTATCTTAGCTTTTTGGGATGACAAGGCTTCCGTTGTGGAGTTTTTGAGATCGTTGTCGATCTAGTTCTTAGTATTTATATTTGGAATATCTTGTATATATATTATGCCATAGTTTTTTTTGTATTAGGTATTTTTTTGGGCATGTATATGTATAATGTGTTTACTAGGGACTTATATATTTTAGTACCAAATGTGGTATTCATGTATAATATATGCTTTGATGTATCTATTTATATATGGGCGTTACAGATTACAAAATGAAAAGAAATATTAAAAAAATATCATATTATCATCATGAAAACAATTACGATTCTCTCGGATTTTCTTCTTCCTCTTTTAATCTGCAAGTTTTTTTCTTGTTCCCGGTTGAATTTGAACATTTTAATTAGAATGATCTTTTTTTCAATTAGTTAATCAATGACAAATCAAAATAAATATTACATGTACATTATAACATGAACACGTTTAAAAAATAAAAACATTTATTTATTGAAAATTATTAATCATAAAAACATTTAATAGTGAAGAGTAATTGAAAATTTTGAATTCAACTCAATAAAAAGATCACATCACTAAAAAAAATATTGAAGAAAAAAAGAAATATTGAAATATTTTTATTGAAATATTGAAAAATACATATCCAAAGCCTTTAAATCACCCATTACGATCTGTGTTGAATTGAAATCATCAAATTCACTACAATCTTTGAAAATATCTTCATATTATTGACAAATTAAGTCAATGTTAACCAATATGATAAATTCCAATTGAATGATATCACATCTATTTCAGACAATAATTATTCTAAAGATCTGCAACAGTAAATAATAGTAAATAAAAAACAATAAATTAAAAGAAGGAGATTTACCAATTTTTGGTGTTAAATTTGTATTATCACATACCTACAAATGAATTTGACTAATAAATAGAAGAACGTAATTTTTTTTCACATGATGCAATTTTCAACTTGATGAACAAGGAGTGTTCATAATTTTCAAGATCAAGAACAATCTTCAACCAAGAAAAAAAAATTGAAAATTGAACATGAGTGAAAAGAGAATCCCCACCAAATAGTTTCATCTTCTTTCCTTCTTTCCACCATACAAAAATTTCACCATGCTTAAAAAGAAGACATTGTCTTTGCATCAGTTTTCAGGAGGTTGCACTGTTCTGCATAATAGAAAACATCAAGTTGATTAATGAAAATATGTGAAAGTGATAGAAAATTGACTTGTTGAAACACTACATTACTTATGCTACGGGCTTTTAAAATGTGGCAGTCTTGGTCCTATTGTCTACTGTAGTGTAGGAGTTGACATCATTTAGACAAATAATAATAATATATAAGTTGCAAAACAGTATATAGAAAAGATAATGCTAAAATTGTGTACAAAATAAAACAAAAAAACCTACTCCATGTGATCATGTTGCTTTGTGTATAAATAAATATTAAACGTGTGTATATATATATATATATATATATATATATATATATATATATAAAATATATTTATTTAAAATTATGTTTGATTAACCAAAAATTAAAAATAATAAAAATATGTTCAATATAAAGTATTTAAATTTTTCCGTGTATAAAAATATTTGTCTAATATACTTTATTATATTATCAATGACATTATTTTCCCATTTCAATAATTCGCTTATTACCAACTACCACATCTTTAATGAGTTTGTAGCACATTGCATATCAAATATAAAAAACAACATGATTCAGTTGCAACCATATTTTAATTAGTATCATAATCATTTATTGTTTTCATAAATATATATTTAAAATGATTTATTTCATTAATTGTTTTGATAAATATAACTTAAATGTCATTTAAAATATGATTTCTTTAATTACAAATTTTTACATATTTTTTTAATAAGCAAATTTTTACATATTTAATACTCTTAAGATAATTTAAAACATATTTATTAATTATTTAATATTTTTTCATTTATTATATATAGACAATAATATAAATAAGTATTAAAAAACTAAATAAAGAATTGGTTGGATTTAAAGGAAATTAAAGTTTAATTTAATTTTCAGTTATAATGATTATAAATGAATTCATTAATCTATTTAAAAACTTATAAATAAAATAATAAATTGAATTAAATTATTAAAAATAAAAACTACTTTAAACTTACAAAGACTATTTTGAAGACTATTTTAAATTGTCTGAAGGGTGGCTATAATTTATTTTGATGAGTGATAATGAGATCAAGTGGTTAAGAAATTGTGATTTAATATGAGGAGAAGAAATTGGTCCTGGGGTTGGTAACATAATGTAATTTATTAGAATTTGAGGTTGAATGTAGTTGGTTTTTTGGGAAACCAAATTAGAAAAGGTGACAGGGAACTGTCCATTTCATTAAGATCTCTGAAAAAAATCAGTAGCATATCAAATCATTTTAGATATTTTTCTATTTTGCACATTGTCCAATATATTTTAAGTTATTAAATACTGCATCACAACACAAGAGGTTACAAATTAAAAAGAAATATTGAGAAAAAAAATCTCATTATCATCATAAAAATTAAACACATAAAAACGAGTTATCACTTTCTCATAGATTTTCTTCTTCCTCAGAACAACATTCTTCTTCCTCCTAATCACTTTTTTGTTCTATGTAACTAATCAAATCACTAAATAAATCTGCACATAATAATAATAATAATAATAATAATAATAATAATAATAATATTAATAACAATAATAATAATAATAGTAGTAATAATAATAATAATAATAATAATAATAATAATAATAATAAGCGAGAACCGTAAGTTGTGGGTGGATGTAATAAGCGAGAATCGGAATCCGACAAAAGGGAGAACCATGGAGTATGTTGCACCTAAAGTCGTGAATGGAAATATAGAGATTGAAATAGACGATGAAGATGTAGCATCAGAACTGCAATACTGGGAAAATGCACTCATTATGTATGTGTATGGAGAAGACATTAGCATGACCATGTTGAAGAACTTTATGGTGAAAAATTGGAATTTCGTCCCTCTCCCTGGGATGTATTATCATGACGGGGATACTTCATCCTTCGATTCAAGAAACATGAAGATATGGAGGCTGTGCTGATGAAGGGGCCCTATACTATACGCAATGTACCTATGATAACTGTGGAATGGCGACCAGAATTTAACCTAAAAATAGACTTACTGAGAACCATGCCAATTTGGATTAAATTGCCACAACTCCCTTTGCACCTTTGGGGGGCACGAAGTCTTAACAAGATTGGAAGTGCCATAGGTTCACCATTGGTCACAGATGAGTGTACTGCACAAAAGCTGAGAGTATCCTATGCGAAGATGTTGGTAGAAGTGGACATCACACAACAACTGACTGATGAAATAGTAATCACGGATAATTATGGAAGGAAAAGAAGTCAACCTGTGGAATATGAGTGAAGGCCTAAATTCTGCAACAACTATCAAAAGATAGGGCACCAATGTGGAGATGTGAAGCAGAAGAAAGTGTGGAGGATAAAGTAGCAGGTCCCCCCAAAAGAGAATGAACACAAGCCTGTCACACCTCAACAGAGTCAAAGGCCAATGATTGTCACACCTACAAAAAGTCCTCCAGAAGAAGCTAGAGTACAAGAAGAAAGTTGGACAACAATAACCAAGCCATCCAGAGGTAAAGGTATATTAATTCCTGGTTCTACTAGTAATGTTACCTGTTTAAATGGTTTTGAATCATTGAGGGATTTGAATGTCCTTCAAGGTCCTCATGATAGGGGACCATGTTAACCTCCTGGAATGTGAGGGGGCTTAACAAGGCTGGTAAGCTAAAGGAGATCAGCTCCCATCTCCAAAAGCTACAGCCCTCCATAGTTGTGCTGATAGAAACAAGGGTTAAAAAACACAAAGCTGAGAATATTAGGAAGAAGATACATTTCAAGGGAAGCTACATTGATAATTATGAAAATCATGATAGTGGTAGGTTATGGTTAGCTTGGGATGACAACATAGTGGGTGTAAAAAGGGTGTGTAGTTTAAGTCAACACATACACTATGGTATCTATGATGTCTCAGGCGGGTTTAAATTCTGGTTAACAACAATCTATGCTCATAATCACATTGAGCAGACGAAAATATTGTGGAAGGAGATGGAACATACCCATACTACCCAACAAGGGCCATGGTGTTCCATTGGGGATTTTAATAATGTGGCTACTAGTAATGATAGGAGTGGAGGCAAAATAGTGACAGAGAAAGAATTCAAAGATCTTCAAAATATGATGCTCTTAACAGGTCTAAGTGAAATGGACAACATGGGGGAGTTTTTCACATGGTCAAATAAACAACCTGAAAATCCTATATACTTAAGGATAGATAGAGTATTGGCCAATGTGAGTTAGTTCCAAGACAACACCAGGGCAACACTAAATGTCCTACCACCCCATATTTCAGACCATGCTATCCTCTATGTCTATGCTCCAAAAGAGATGAGGACAAGGCATAACTTCAAATTCAACAACTGTTGGGTGGATGCAGTGGGGTTTTGTGATATAGTAAGAATAAGTTGGGATGAACCTATGAGAGGGCCACCAATGCAGAGATTATGGAAAAAATTGAAGAGACTGCAACCTCATCTGAGGAAACTACATAGGCAAATAAATGTTACTCAACAAAAGCTCCAATCAGCCAGGGATGATCTAGAGAATTCCTATGCTGAATTAAGATCTCACAGGATGGATGCAGACAAAATACATAAAGTTAAACAGTTGACAAAGGAGGTTCTAAAGTGGAATAGTATAGAAGAGAAAGAGATGATGCAGAAAACTAAAATAAGTTGGCTCAAAATGGGAGATGACAACTCTGCTTTTTTCCATGTTTTTTTGAAGACCAGACAGAATAACAAAAGCATGAGGATGATCCATAAGCAAGATGGTACTATGCTAACTACATAGTCTGATATTACCAAGGAGATTATGGAGTATTATGGGACCTCAATGGGTAGTAATAGTCAAGATCTTAGCCATGTGGATATAGATGTCCTAAGAAATGGAAAGCAACTAACTATGGAGCAGAGGGAATGCTTGATCAGACTCATCACACTCAAAGAAATAGAAAAAGCTATTCATGATATTAGTGATTTAAAGTCCCCTGGTAGGGATGGATATGGCTCAAAATTTTTTACAAACTGTTGGCACATTATTAAACAAGATGTATTGGAAGCTGTTATGGAGTTCTTTGATCACAACTGGATTTTTCTACCTTTCAATCAAACAGTGGTCACACTTATCCTTAAATTAGAGGATGTAAGGTATATGAAAGACTACAGGCCAATAGCAGGGTGTAATACTACTTTCTACAAGATCATTTCAAAAATACTAACTGCTATGCTAGGGGAGATTTTACCAAGTATAATACATTTGTCACAGGCTGCATTTGTACCTGGGCAACACATTCAGAACCACATTATGCTTGCTTATGAGTTACTCAATGGATATACAAGAAAAGGAGGAACCCCCAGGACTATGATCCAGTTGGACCTACAGAAGGCATATGATATGGTTGACTGGCATGCTATGGAAACCATACTAAAGGAAGTGGGGATGCCAAATAGATTTATAACTTGGATCATGAATCTAGTGACAACTGTGACCTATGTGTTTAATGTTAATGGTAATTTCACTGATGTTTTGCAGGCTAGGAGGGGGATCAGACAGGGGGATCCCATATCTCCCCTGCTCTTTGTTCTGGTGATGGAGTACTTGACTAGACTCTTGGCAAAGATGGCTCAGGATCCTAATTTCAACCATCATGCAAAATGTGAAAAACTAGGGATCACCCATCTTACCTTTGCAGATGATCTGCTGCTGTTCTGTAGAGGAGATGAAGTGTCTATTAAAATGCTTTTTAAAACAGTTAACAAATTCTCTGAGACAACAAGGTTGGTTGTGAACCCAACTAAATGCAGAATGTACTATGGTGGTGTGGATAGAGAGGTCAAGGAAAGGATGCACAGGCTGACTGAGTTCAAGGAAGGACAACTCCCATTCAAGTACCTAGGCATACCATTGACATGTAAAAGACTCACTGTTACATATTACCTTCCTCTTATTGATAAGGTGATGGCAAGGATTTGACACTGGACCTCTAAACTCTTAAGTATGGCTGGTAGGATTCAATTGGTGAAAAGTACTGTAAAATCAATTATTCAGTATTGGATGCAATGTCTCCCTATACCAAAGACTGTCATAAGCAAAATAGAAGGTATGTGTAGAAGATATGTTTGGGCTGGAAACCAGGATTCAAGCAGGAAAAGTCCAGTTGCATGGACTACTGTTTGTAAACCTAGGAGGCAGGGTGGGATTGGAGTTTTCAACATGGAAGTTTGGAATAAGACTACCTTGCTGAAATGTCTATGGAACCTGTGTAAAAAATCATATAACTTGTGGGTAAAGTGGATTCATGCTCACTATTTAAAAGGAGTATCTGTCATGGGGCTGATATAAAGAATAATGGCTCTTGGGTTATGAAGAATATTATGAAGCTTAGAGAGGATGCTGTTAAAATCCAACCAGTTTGGGATGATATGCTCAGAAGACAAAAGTTCAGAATGAAATTGGTATATGAAGCTCTGATTGATGATAATGTTAGAGTGCCTTGGAGATATCTGCTTAAGAGGAACCTTGCAAGACCAAGAGCTATCCACACTATGTGGCTAGCCTGTCATGGCCGGTTGGGGACTAAGGATAGACTGGTGAAAGTTGGCTTTATTAGTGATACCATTTATAGCTTGTGTAAGGAAACAGATGAAACAATGGAGCACCTTTTCTTTGACTGTGGAATCTCTCGTAGTATATGGTGTGCAGTCCTGTAATGGATTGAAATCCAACATGAAACTCAATGTTGGGAAATGGAGAAGACCTGGATATTATCTCAGGTGACGAAGAAAGGCTGGAAAACTAGCCTGCTAAAAATTATAATTTCGGAAACTGTATACTATTGGAACTATGTTCCAAGAAAGATGAATGTTTGAGAGAAAGAAGAAGAAGAAGGAGAGAGAGAAGAAAAGGAATTAGGGTTTGCAAAACTTTCTAAACTTTATTGTGTTAAATGCTGTGTGTAATTACAAATTACAAATCCCTTTATATAGGCTATCAAAGCCCAGGCCCAAACAAACATTTCGACTAACTCCTTAACAGCTATATTCGACTCTGTCGAATACAGCTGACTACACAACACTACAACTAATTCGACATCGACAAAAACCTATAAAGACTCTGACTTCAACTTCGACAGAGAACTTGAATTACTTCTAACACACCACCTAATTCATGTTCTCGAGACTTCTCATCCCAATGCTCTTCTTTAACTCGTCGAATCTGACTTTCTTCAAAGGTTTGGTAAGTATGTCGGCTAGTTGAAATTCAGTCTTGCAATATTCAAGATCAAGCTTCCCTGTGTTCACTTGATCCCTGAGAAAATGATACCTTCTTTCTATGTGCTTACTTCGACCATGACACATAGGATGATTGGCAAGATCAATAGCTGACTTGTTGTCTACAAACAACTTCATCTTCCCAGGTTCCTTGATCTTGAGTTCTTCGAGCAACATATCTATCCATGCTGCCTGACATGCTGCATATGATGCAGCTACGTACTCAGCTTCACATGATGACAAAGCCACAATGCTTTGTTTTCTCGAACTCCAAGAGATTGGAGCTCCTTCTATCATGAAAATATAGCCTGCAGTACTCTTCTTCTCATCTTGGTCTCCACTGAAATCTGAATCAGTGTAACCATATACCTCCACATCTTTCGACTTTGACCTATTTCGACATGGCATCAGCACACCATGATCAATCGTACCCTTAATGTATCTCAGTACTCTCTTTACTGCAATGAGATGACATTCTTGGGGTTTCTCTATGAATTAACTTAACAATCCGACACTCTGATAAATGTCCGGCCTTGTATTGCAAAGATACCTCAAGGATCCAATAATTTGTTTGTACAGTGTCAAACTTACAAACTCATCATCAGTTACCTTCTTCAACTTTGCTCCTGTTTCCAATGGAGTTGTTGCAGCTTTACAGTCAGTCATCTTGAACCTCTTCAAGATGTCTTGAGCATACTTCTTCTGGTGCAGGAACACACCTTCCGTTGTGTCTTTGAATTCCATCCCTAAGAAATATGACAAATTCCCTAGGTCGGACATTTTGAACTCTTGCATTAGCTTCGACTTAACTTTTCTTATCTCAGCTTCATTTCCACCTGTAATTAGCAAATCATCGACATACAGGCATAAAATGATTTGACTATCATTGTCGACATCATTTACATAAACTTCATGCTCAGACACACACTTTGTGAAACCTGTTTCAATTAGGAAACTATCTATTCTTTTGTTCCAAGCCCTCGGGGCTTGCTTCAATCCATAGAGATCCTTCCTCAATCTGTACACCTTCGACTCATGCCCTTTGATCTCAAATCCTGGTGGTTGACTGACATAAACTTCTTCTTCCAAAGGTCCATTCAAAAATGCTGATTTTACATCCAACTAATGTATCTTCCATCCTCTATATGCTGCTGTCAAAACAACAATCCTGATTGTTTCCACCCTAGCCACTGGCGCATAGACTTCGTCGAAATTAATACCAGGTTTCTGCAGAAAATGTCTTGCCACTAGTCTTGCCTTATGCTTGGCAATTTCACCATTTGGCCTTCGTTTTAGCTTGTAAACCCATTTCACATCAATAGGCTTCTTGCCGGCTTTTTCGACAAGTTCCCAGGTGTTGTTCTTCTCGATTGCCCTGAGTTTTTCCTTCATGGCTTCACACCAATTTGAATCATTCATGGCTTCATCCAAGTTAATTGGTTCTGCTTCAGCCATCGTCATTACTTCTTCTATTAAGTCACCATTTGCATCGATTGCATTATCTGGAAATCTCTCATATCCAACTAACCTTGTCGACTCAGCTCTTGTTCTAGTTGATCTTCTGACATTCTGCTCAGGAGGTTCTTCATTTCAAATTGCCGTGGCCTCAGTTTTTCGGTCTTCTTCAAATACCGTCGGAACTGTCTCTTCCATCTGTCAACCAATTTCCTGTCGAACTGACCCATGAATCCACTCCCATTTTTTATTTTCATCTACCAGAACATCTCGACTGATCACAGATTTATCATCTTCTGGTGAATATAGTCGATATGCACTAGTTGAATGATAACCTATGAGCACCATGGTTTGACTTTGATCATCTAGTTTTGTTCTCAATTGCTCAGGAACATGCCTAAAACATATTGATCCAAAAACTCTAAGATGACTTACATTTGGCTTCTCACCTGTCCATGCTTCATAAGGAGTCTTCTCGACTAGCTTCTTCGTTGGACATCTATTCAGAATGTATACTGCTGTCGAAGCTGCTTCAGCCCAAAATCTCTTTGGCACCTCTTTAGCCTTCAACATACTTCTCGTCACATTCAGTATACTTCTATTCTTCCTCTCAGCTATTCCATTATGTTGAGGTGTATAGGGTGCAATAACCTCATGCTCTATATCTTCCTCTTCACAAAATCTAGCAAACTCTCGAGAGATGTATTCACCACCACCATCAGTTCTCAGTTTCTTTAGCTTGCAGCCACTTTGCTTTTCGACAAGCAACTTAAACTTCTTGAACTTTGTGAATACTTCACTCTTACTTTCGATCATATAAATCCACATATATCTGGTGAATTCATCGATGAAAGTTAAGAAGTAACGCTTGCCACCATTCGACCTAACTTCAAAAGGTCCACATACGTCAAAATGAACAAGCTCCAACTTTCCTTTTGACTTAATTGGCAGATCATGCTTGAATGCTTTTCTAGCCTGCTTTGCTTTGCAGCATTCTTCATACACATGATTTGGTTCCTTCACCTGAGGTAAACCATAAACCATCTTCTTCTGATTGAGCATACCCAAACTCCTGAAGTTTAGATGCCCATATCTATGATGCCATAGCCAATTCTTTTCCTCTTCTGTAGTTGACGTAAGACATTGATGATCAATCATGTTAATCTGAACTTTAAAGGTATTGTTATTGGCCAATGGTGCTTTCAGTACCAACCTACCATCAGCATGATACACCTTTATTTGGTTCTTCTCCAGCTTCATATTATGTCCTTTGGCAAGTAATTGACCTATACTTATCAAGTTACTTGTCATAGAAGGCACATACAACACATCAGCAATGCTGGCTTTTCTACCATCTCTTCTCATTACATATATGTTTCCTCTTCCACCTGATGTGATATGTCTACCATCTGCAAACTTTATCACCTTCTTAAATGATTCATCAAGCTTGGTGAACCAATTCTTGTTACCGGTCATGTGGTTGCTGCAACCTGAATCAAGATACCACAAATCTGTTTCATCAACGTTTGACTGAGTATCTGCCATTAGTAGCACATCATCAGAATCGCTATCTTCTGCTTATGCATACTGCGCTTTGTCACTTTCTTTTGCTCGTGCTTCCTTTTTCTTTCGACAGTCTCGAGCATAGTGACCAAAACCTTGACAATTGTAACACTGCACGTCTTTCATGTCAACTTTCTTCCCAGAATACTTGTTGCCCATGCCTTTCTTTATTGAATCATCATGATTCTTTGAACTCTTGCTTGACTTCTCATCACTAGCAAGATTCCTTCCCTGCTTCACCTTCCCAGACTTCTTGGTGAATTTCGCTTGTAGTGCTTGGTCTGATGCCTTTTCTCTTTCTGAATCTCATCTCATGAGCTTCCAAAGAAGCCTGTAGCTCTTCAACCTTCATCTCAGCAAGATTCTTGGACTCTTCAATGGACACTACAATGTAATCAAAATTTGCAGTCAGAGATCTTAGTACCTTCTCAATTTTTTGCAAATCTGTGATTGTTTCTCCACAAGACTTCATCTGGTTCGACAGCATCACCAATCTTGAAAAGAACTCCGAAACTGATTCATCTTCCTTCATTTGAATCATTTCGTATTGTTTTCTCAAGGTTTGCAGCTTCACCCTCTTCAGTTTCTCATCACCTCCATAAAACAATAAAGAATACTCTCAAACACAATAATGCCCAGTATCCATAAAATAAAGTCAGACATGCATGAACCTCAAAAAGATCAAACTTCATCTTCAACAAAAATAATCAAATAAAACATTAATTTACTAAAATCAATCATTCATGCAAAAAATCATGACCTTTTCAGAAAGAGTAAGTAACAATCTTTGGTGTTGCTGTGCTTAGTTGCCTCTTCGAAAGTTGGCAACTTTGAATCTGAATCCATTTTTTAGTTCTTCCACTGCCAAAAAAATCAAAGAATAAAAAACCCAAAAAATTAAAGTCAAGCCCCCAAATTAATTTCAATCAAAGCATGAAAAAAAAGAGGACCTATACTCTATAAAATCAAGAAAGGAACATGAAATCAAATCATCCGCAAGAAAGAATAAACAAATATTCATATTATTTTTTCCTAAGATTGTGATTTCCAAATATATGTAAAACATAAAACCAACAAAAAAATTAGAATAAAAAGAAGGATAAAAAATTACCCGAAGAAGATAGAAACGTAATTCAGATCCAAAATGTAATCAATAATTTTTTTTAGATCCGAATCAGAAAATATAACACAAAGAGAGAAGATGAAGAAATTTTATGGGAGAGAAGAGGAACAAATTTTGTGGGAGGGAAGATGAAGAAATGGACGTTGTGATAGAACGAGGGAAAGAGTGTTGACAGAAATAGAGAAAAGATGGAAAAGACATTTGTAGTTTTCGATGCAGAAAATGAGGTTGCTATAGTCTGGTAGCTTTGTAATACCCCATATTATTTAAATGCTCAATTGGAGATCAGATGAGTATCTATGTGCTCTATCTTTGATAAATTGGATTAATGGGATCCTCTAAGTACTTTAAGTATTGTCAATTGGGATCAATAGAGCAACTAATGAACTCTGAAGAGATCAATTATTTTATGAAAGAGAAAGATTGGTATTTATTAGTACGAGAGAGTATTTTAAGGTAACTTTGATAATTGATCAATTGGGTTGAGACGACGAAATATCAATTGGAGATATCTTACTCTATTGGATTATATTATATAATATTGGTAATATCTATATATATATATTTGTTAGAAAAAAAGAGAAAGAAAAAGATAGAAAAGAAGAAGAAGAAAGGAAAGGAAGAAAAGGAAGAAGAGAAAGAGAGAAAGTGGAGAAAGATGAAGAAGAGGAACTCATGGATAATCACCATCTTCTTCAACCTCCTCTTCGATTACCAGGTGGGTTCTAGTTAGAGACTCTAAGTTCTAGAAATAGAAGTTTGGAACTTAGGTTAGATTTGAGAGAAAATGAAATCTAACGGATGAAATTCGATATAAATTGTGTAGTTTAGTCGTAATATGCATGTGATCAATTGATGATACTTGTTTTGATTTTTGGGAATGATTTGGTTTGGAAAAGATGAATTTTGGAGCCTTGGAACCCTAAGAAATGCAGCAGAAAATTCTGCTTCTGGTGCAGAGCGTCGGGCGGTGCTTAGAGCGTCGGGCGATGCGGGCATGTGCCGGGTGAAAGCCAAGGGGCACAGCTTGTCACGTTTCTATAACTCTTGAGTTTTAGGATATGGGATTGACGCCGTTGCTTCGCCGGGCGAAGCACAGGCGAAGGGGGCACCGCCGGGCGAAACCTTGACCGTCGGGCGCTCCTGGGAATTTTCAATAATTTTGTTTTCTTTAAAACTCCATAACTTTTAATCTGTAACTCGGATTGAGACGTTATTGGTATCATTGGAAACCTATGACAACCCTCTACCCAATATTGAGTATGACGTGAGATTAATTAATTAGTGGCAATTGAATGATAACAATGTCCATATCTTTTGGATCGTAAATCTGATTGCGACATAGTGATAGCCGATGTAAAGCTGTGAAAATATCCTACGGGATAAAAGTGAAATGTAATGCCCTGTATAATATATATCTAGAATAATACAATACAAGCATTTTATTTGGTACTGACACATCAAAAGCACCTAATGGCATAGTTCACATACTTGTCCATTTCTAAAACATAAATACAACACATGGCACAAGTCATGGAAACTAGCCAAAGAAAAATAAAATCTAAGAATATACAATATTCTCAATTGTATACAACAAATGCACAGCAGAATAAGCTCTACTAAGCTTCTCTTGAAACCTCCAAGCATAGCTCCACTTGTAAATCAAACCTGCAAGTACCTGAAATATAGCAACTATAGTGGGGTGAGATACATCAAATCTCAGTGAGTTCCCTATCTTATAGGTCCTCTCGGCTTTACAGGGTTCTATCAATCCTAACTCAAGTCAAGGGGAAGGGAAAACGACTTTGAGTTCACAATCTCACCAACTCACACTGTATGGAAACATGTCATGAGTCTGTTAACTCATAAATATTATCACTAATCGGCATTACAACCCAAGGCATCTTTCCCCGGCCAACCCTTCAAGAGAGTTCAACACGGGTCACGGATCCTTAAAAGCGTAGACATCCATTCCCAGCCAGTCCTCTCAAAGGATTATGGACACGGGTCCCGGAGCTAACATAGATAACTTTCCCCGACCAGCCTACACAAGAGGTTATGGACACGGGTCACGGTTACCTACACACGGTACTTTCCCCGGCCAGCCTACACAAGAGGTTATGGACACGGGTCACGGTTACCACCACTAAGTAACTTTCCCCGGCCAGTCCTTCCAAAGGATTATGGACACGGGTCACGGTCACTTACTTAATAAACACTTTCCCCGGCCAGCCCTTCTCAAGAGTTATGGACACGGGTCATGGATATTTACTAAGGGATAAAACAGTCTGATTACGTGATCATATACACTACGTGATTGTATTAGACAATCACAAGGCCACATTCGCCTTATTACAAAATTACAATGATTTACACACACGTGTTCCATACTAGTGTTTCGCTCTTTCTATACCATGTTGTACTGGACACACGCCTCAGCCTCTCATGCACGAGCGTTGTCATTCAGAGTTTCTATCACAATTCTAGTCACAACCTAGAATTATACCAATCTTAACTATGCCATTTGTTTTCGGGGTAAAGTTTCCTCACTCTCCCTAACTCATTTTAACATGCATATTATCTCATTCATTTTAACAACAATATTAGATAGATATGGCACAACACAAATATTACAAATAAATACATATATTCACACATCACATAAAACATCACTTTCGGTTTCCCTCCGATTTATTTAATCGGGTAACGAAATCAATATTTCTCACTCTTATCCCGTAGGATATTTTCACAGCTTTACATTTGCTATAAATATGCCTCGATCGGATTTACGATTCAAAAGATGTCAATTCCAACCTTTCACAAAACATTACTTTCCTTCATTTTACACCAAATAAAATATCCCACATCATACCCAAGATGTCATAGCTTTCTAATGACACCAAGAACGTCCCGATCCGAGTTACGGATCAAAAGTTATGAAGGAAACAAAACGGGAAAGATGTCATGTTCGCTTTGCGAAGCAGCCAGCGAATGCTCGCTCTCTCATTCGCAGTGCAAATCTCCCAGCGAATGCCTAAACAACATGGGTTCGTTACCCCATTCGCAGTGCGAGCGTCTGGCGAATCGTGGCAGAACCAAAACAAGGTAAAGTTCGCAGTGCGAACCTCTGGCGAATGTTCGCCCTCACCCTCGCCGTGCGAATAGCCAGCGAATGTTCGATTTTCCCTTCGCTAGGGGACTCGCAGTGCGAACCTGCGAAAACTGGGCTTTGGGACCAAAAACCCATCCAAAACTTCACCCAACACACAAACTTGCATTAACAGATGATCATACATGGCTAATGATTATACTACACAGTTTATAACTCATTTTATCCGTTAGATTTCATTGATTCAACAATTTATCATTTTCTCTCAATTTCTAACCTAAGTTCCAAACATATATTTCTAGAACTTAGAGTTTCTAACTAGAACCCACCTGATAGTCGAAGAGGAATTTGAAGAAGATGGTGATGATGATGATCCATGGGTTTCTCTCTTCTTCCTTCTTCTTCTCTTCTTCACTTCCTTTCCTCTTCTTCTCCTTTTACTATCTTTTCTTCTTTTCTTTTCTCTTTTCAAATATATATATATAAACTAATATTATATAGTATAATCCAATAGAGTAAAATATCTCCAATTGATATTTTGTCATCTCAACCAATTGATCAATTATTAGAGTTATCCTAAAAGTATCTCTTGAACTAATAATAAATTGATCTCTTCAGAGTTCATTAGTTGCTCTATTGATCCCAAGTGTCGATACTTAAAGTACTTAAAGGATTCCATTAATCCAATTTACCAAAGATAGAGCACATAGATACTCATCCGATCTCATCTGATATCGAATTAAGCATTTAAATAATACGGGGTATTACATGAAATGTATTGATTTCGATACCCGATTAAATGGATCGGAGGGAACCCAAAAGTGATGTTTTATGTGATGTGTTATTATATGCGTTTACTTGTAATAATTATGTATGCCATATCTATCTGTTTGTTGTTGAGTATGAATGAAAGAATATGCATGTTAAAATGAATTAGGAAGAGTGAGGAAACTTTACCCCAAATCAAATGGCATAGTTAAGATTGTTTTAATTCTAGGTTGTGATAGAATTGTGATAGAAACTCTGGATGGTGACGATCGTGCATTCATTGACGAGTTCTAGCCTAGAGTAGATAACTTATGACAACGCTCGTGCATGAGAGGCTGAGGCGTGTGTCCACTACCGAATGGTATAGAAATGAGTGAAACACTAGTATGGAATATGTGTAATTGTTATGTTTTATTGTTAAAGGCATGAGAGGCCTAAAGGCTAATGTGGCCTGGTGATTGTCGAATACAATCACGTTTATGTATATGATCATGTAATCGTAACCATTTTCTTTTGAGTTGCCCTTGAGAGGCCTTCATGAGTCTCGAGCTCCTCTGAAGTGCAGGTACAATTACTTGGCAGGTTTGATTCCTGTGTGTAGTACGAATGAAGCCTATGCTATGGGTAGAGACTTACGATGGTTAACAGGCTATGAGAAGTGACGGTTCACGGTTAACAGGCTGATGTTCCCGAATCTATTTTGTATGCCAAGTAACTACAAGGATCCATGACTCGGGTCGACTTCTAGACGTAGAAGCAGACGGGAAAAGGGGATGCCTTGGTACAAGTTATCGATTAGTGACATTCTTGAGTTAACAGGATCAAGACATATTTGTGAGTTAACAGACTCATGACATGTTTCCATATAGTGTGAGATTGTGAAATTATGAGAATATATACTCAAGGTCTTTTCCCTTCCCCTTGATTTGAGTTAGGATTGATGTAGAGCCGAGAGAATCTATAAGATAGGGAACTCACTGAGATTTGATGCATCTCACCCCACTATTGTTGATTATTTTCAGGTTTTGAGTACATGTTTGATTTACAAGTGGAGCTATGCTTGGATGTTTCAAGAGAAACTTAGTTGAGCTTATTTCGCTGTGTATTTTGTTGTATACAATTGAGGATACTGTATATTGATCTTAGTTTTTATATTTTTTTTGGCTAATTTCCATAGCTTGTACCATAGTTTGTATTTGTATTAGAAATGGTCAAGTATGTGAATTACGCCATTAGGCACTTATGATGGTGTCAGTACCAAATAAAATGCTTGTATTGTATTATTCTAGGTATATATTATACAGGGCATTACAAGCTTGAAAACAGAAGTTGCGTTGCAATTGGAATAGGAAATAGAGTTTGGCATGTTTGAAAAAAATAGGAATGGATTTGAAGAAGCAAATGCACACGTGTCAGATGAAAAAAGCAAAGGAAAAAAGTTAATGCAGCCACGTGGTAGGCGGTATGATCAGCAATGGTGTTTTGGATTTTTTCAGAACACCTAATCTTCTTATATGGTAGATTTCAAACTTTCAATCAATCTTTTCATCTTTTTAAGCATTTTTTAAATCTAATTAAAGTAGTACCTTTTAGGTTATAATTAGATGCCTTTTTGTAACTAACTATTTTATTCTAAAGATATTTATCTTTTCATTCATGACTAACTATATTAAATTTTATTATATGTAATATTTATTTTGATTTGTCATTGATTAACTAATTAAAAAAAAATCATTCTAATTATCCAGATCAAAGGATGATGAAGAAAGTTCTTCTGAGAAGAAGAAAATCCAGGAGAACCAATATCATTATGCAGCCTTATCAATACTCACATGCGACTGGTTTTACAAAATTTTACAATTTTTTTATCAGTGTCAAATTTATTTGATGTTTTAAAAATAGAGTTTCTCTATTTTCATCATTAATGTAGTATCAGTACCCTCTGTAACTTAAATCAAGAAGTACAAGTGACATTAATATTATCTGTTTTATGTTAATCTCTTTTGGGATTTTTTTTTTAAAATAATAATTATTTTCAAATCTCAATTAAAATTTTTCTAACTTTACAGCAGTGTAAAGTCACCTCACTCATCTCATCAAACTCAATGCTACAACTGCAAATGCCATAATAATAATAATAATAATAATAATAATAATAATAATAATAATAATAATAATAATAATATCTTATGATTTGACTTAAGGGTGGCAAACGGGCATGCCCACGTCTGTTTAACCCGCCCCGCAAAAGCCCGCAATAAAATGTGGCAGGGCAGGGCAGACATTTTTGAAAGAGCAGGCTCAATTACTAGGCCCGCCCCGTTTAATGGCGGGTATGCGGGTGTCGCTCCTGGGATTTTCATCCTAGTACAAACGCGAAAGTGGCACCGAAACAGAGTCGCCAGCAATGTGTATTTATCCCAAGAGAGGGAAAGGAAACACTGCGTAAACCTGAAGGAAAGGAAAAGAGCATGGTCTTGCGACCAAGAGAACTGGGTTCGGGAGTCGGTTACGCGAGAGGAAGGTATTAGCACCCCCTCGCGTCCATCGTACCCGATGGGATCCACGCTTGCTTGTCTCGATCAAAGGGTGATAGAAAAGATACTGGAAAAAGGAACTGGAAAAGGAATGGAAAGAGAAAGAGAAACAAATGTAGGGAAAATAAAAGAAGTGCTCGAATGGGCCCTACCCCACTGCCTACGTATCTCATCGGGAACATGAGAATCAGAGCGACGTAGTTCCCCTCACTAGGGATAGTTGTTTGTGTTTTTTAGTGGAATACGTCAACATTCGCGTCCTAGCAGTTAGGTGTTGCAGCTCGCTGTAGGGAGACTTAGGCGTTACCTGTTTGCGGTAGAACGGAAATGACGCATCCTTAAGGAATGAGTGAAGGAGATGAGGAAAGAATTCCAGAAGGAAAGGCGTTATTGTTTGTTTTTGTCTTTTAAGAAATTTTGGTCATTTGTTTGCATATGATAGTGTATCCAAATCTTAGCCATTAGAATGTGTACATTCTCACATTCCAAGATGGAATGGATAAGAAAGCACACTAAGGGTGAAGAAGACCCCCACACTTAGTTCCAATTGTCAAGGTTCAAACACACTAGCATACTTGTATTTATTAAGTGTTTTTGTTGATTAAGAAATGAAGAAGTGTTTTTTATTTATTTGTATCTTCAACAAGTATTGCATTTAAGTCCCTCATACAAGATCAAATGTATAACACATTGACCCAAGATGGGCTATATGCTACACATTCTAAGATAATAAGAGAAGACCCCTTATAATCTTTTCTTTATATGAAAGGCCTAAATGCAATAAATGCCTACCTTTATTAGTTATTTTGAATTTTCTTTGAGATGAGAAAAGAGACTCAAAAGAGGAGAGAAGGTAAAAGTCTATATGAACTAAGACTCAATCCTAATCAATTAATTAAGGGAGTGATCCTAAGGGTTTGTGAGGTTTAAACCTAAAGTCTAAAGAAAGAATGACTTAAACAATTCACTTCTAAATTAGAAGATAAATTGTAATTCAAAAAGGGAAAGTGATGAGTTATTAAAAGAAAGCACATAAGTGCTTAACAAAATACAAGATGGAATTGTAAAAGAGAAAGGATAGAAGTTTGAATGTGGATTCCTTATCCACACTCAATTGCAACTTACCAAAGCCCCTACATGGTTAGTAAACATGTATAAGAAGTATAAGAAGTAAAAGAACATTTAATGCACCATAAAGATCAAAAGAATAAGATGAAGGATTAAATCCTATTAGTCACAACCAGGATGTGCATCATATGGAAAACAAATGATTATCATCAAGCAAGTTCAAGTGAACAACCAACAATCATCATCCATGGCATTAGAACATGCTATCATAAGAAAAGGGAGATGAAAGATGAAAAGAAAGAGAAGAACCATGCATAAATGAAACATGTAATCCAAGGATCAGAATTGAAATAAAATGAAAAATGATTCATAAACATCTCACAAGTATTCATGAAGCAACTAAGACATGCAAGGAGTAATAGGAGAAGTAGAATTGAAATGGAAGTTCAAAAGAAAGGAAGTGCAAGCACAACATGTTAAGGGTGCACCAAGTTCACATGACAATGAATATGCAATGATGACATATAATGTGTACCAATGACCTATAATGTCACATGAATAGCTCATTGAAATAGGCAAATGATCATGCAAGTATGCACAAAAGAAAACATGTAAACATGCACAAATATTACAAGGATATGACATGTTATTATGCTTCAAATGTAATGCCTTAAACAAAAATTAAATGGACTCATGGAAATTAAGCAAGCATGTTTTAAAGATACACAAATCAGAAGTGAATCATATACCAAAATAGCATGCAAGAAATCAAGGCAAAAAGGCTTTATACAATGCACTTAAGTCAAGTTGGATACACATGCAAAGTAATGCAAAGATGGACATCCAAACATGTCATAAAATGATCTAAAAAAATAAAATAAAAATCATAGGACATACTTCAAGATGTTAATGACTCAATGCAAAAAGAAGCAAATCAAAACTATTTTTAATGATCAAGAACAAAAATGCACAAAATCATGTACCACATTAAGAATGCACACAAAAGAAAATCAAAGAAAATTGTGGAACAGGGGAAAAAAGGTCATAAAGCTGAAAATGAAATTAGAGAGTGTGATTTGGTTTTATAGTGAGCTCTAACCATGGTTTAGTGAGTGAGTCAAGTGAGTCACAGTTGAGTTAAGTGAGTCATCCCTAACTAACTGAGTCAAGTTAGTTAGGGAGAGCAGAGCTATGGTGATGGCAACTCATGATAAACTAGGGTGGAGGTGAAGAGAAATGTGTTGCGGTGAGAATTGGATACCATAGTTATTAATGAACTAGGATCACATTTCTTTAAATGTTCACCACCGTCTTTGATTTATCCAAAGGAAAGGTTCAAAAGCGAAAAAACCTAAAGATCTAAGGTTCGGGGGTTGGTTACGCCTAGGGAAGGTATTAGCATCCTAAACGTCCGTAGTACTCTACGGGAACCTCTCGTTAGCATTTATGTTATCTCTTACTCGCTTGCTAAGGGTGCTATGCTAAAGGTTGAACCCTAGGGGTTAGTATCTAAGTATACTCGATAAGGTATCGCACCTTACGCCTACGTATCCTCGGGTGTAGAATCAGAGTATGCGTAGTTCTGAAAAGAGGAACTTCTTGACGGGGTCAAGGTTCCAGGGGGAAGTAAAGTCTTGGGCAAGACCTTACATAGAGTGCGGCGACTCTAAAGTTGTAGGATGGTTCAAGCGGGGTAGGATTGTAAATGTTCGCGGCGGAGCATTTACTTGGAGTGCGGCGACTCCGATCCTAAGGCTAAGATTCTAAGTGTCTACGGCGAGACGTGGAGTGCGGCGACTCCGAATCCTAAGGCCGGGTTCTAAGAGTTAGTCCTATGACGGTTTAGTCAATTTTAATAACCTTTCCTTTGGAATGTCGAGGGGACAATTTAGATTATTAGTGCGCACTAGCAAAGTGGCCTAGCTTGAGTGTATAGTGACCGAAGGTCGAATGCGACGCCCGAAGGTAGTCGACTTACATGGGTATAAAGTTGGCTCGACGTTGGATCGAGAGTTTTGTTACATTTTGAAAAGGTTTAGACGAAGTAAACATAATGCATATAGATATAAGCATACAGCAAGCAAAAATATCAATCATAAAATGGCACACAGCATGCGATTCACTCACGCTTAGGGGATCTAACGAGTTTTGATTTATTGAGAAAAAGAAGAGATTTTGATTTTGGCATTTATCGACGTGAGAACTTGTTAAGAATCACTTAGTTTAGAAATTTCTTACTAAGATTTTAATATCGATTTTAAAAAAACCTAAAGTATTCTTTGGAGATTAATTAGGTTAGGAGGTTATTTAAAAAGGTTTTAATCTGATGTAAAAAAGGTGATTTTTCTCTATTGTAAAAGGTTTATTTCGATATTACAAAAAAGTCTTAAATTAAGAGCCTTATTTTTGTAAAAAGAGAAATCAAAATTATTATAATTCTTTTTTAGGTTTTTATTAATTAAAAAGTTAATCAAAATTCTTAATTGAATTTAGTTATATTCATAATAAAAAAAAAGTTGAAAATGTAGAAAAAAGGGTCTTTTCTGTCGTGTTTAGAAAAGTAATCCAAGTTAAATTATAAAAAAAAACACAGAATTGATTATTATAAAAAAGAAATTGATTTTTTTAAGAGAAGAAAAGAAAAAAAACGATCGGAGGGATCTCACACAGATCTCAAACCTCTCTCTTTCGCCGCTCTCGGTCTCTCTCTTCAATCTCTTCTCTCAAAATCGCTCCTTGTTCTCTCCACTCTCAAATGGATTCGAAACCCTAACCGTCCTCAACCTCTCGCCGTCGCCTCGTTGCTCCCGCGCTCTCTCCGATCGAACAACCAAAAAAACAAATAAAACCCCACCCCCATGAACCCTAAACCCCAATTTCACTATGAGTATTGTTTACAAATTACAACAATTAAATCGATGGGAAATAAAGAAAAAAAACTGGCGGTTGAAGGCGAAGAAAGGCGGTGGCAACCATCAAGATTTCATCTCCAGATAAGTCTCCTTCCTCTTTTCCGTATCCTTGCACGTTGTTGTGATTTTTGACGAATTCCGCTGTTGATGTGTGGTGTTTCAATCCCGTGAAATTGTGGTTCTGCTTTGAAAAATTGGTGACGATTTCTTTGCTCTTTTGGTGTGTTGTTGTTGGTTTTGCTGTATGTTTCGCTGCGTGTGTTTGTGAATGATGATGATAAATTGTTAGATTTCTGGTTTGGAAATGATGACTATTTTTTGGTATTGCTGTTATAGACTGATGTATAGTTGTGAGGATTTGCTGAATCATGATATTTTTTGACTGGTGTTTGGTTGGTATTGATATGCGAATTGTTTTTTTTGAGTCGTGATAATTTGGTGAAGGTTTTACGGTTTGTGAAATTGGTTGAGTATTGAACTTGAAAAGTGTTTGTGCAGAGCTGACATGAGATGGCTTGTGATGGTTTGTCTGGTTCCCTTTTGTGATGACCCCTGTGTGGCTGATAACATTTCGTATATGAGTTTGATGATATGGATTGATGTTTGATGATTATGGTTTGAATTTCCGGATATGAGTTTGATGTGTAAGGTTTTGTAGTGGTTGGTGTTTGATTCTTTTCTGGTGGTATGTGTTTTATGATTTTCGTGAAATGTTTGGTTGAAATTTTCTGCTGGAACTCAATGGTTTACGGTTGGTTCCTCCCCCTGTATGCGTGCTGTCTTCTCCTTAAATAGGCAAAACCAAGGAGTTAATTCCTTATTGAGTCTTATCTGGCAAGTTTTTAAATTTGTCTGAACACTGTTGAGTTTTAAAATGAATTAAAAGCCGTTGGAATTATCTTAGGAAGTTTTTTGAAAGTGTAAGGGACGCCTTGTTGTCTCAAATAATGACATTCCTTTTCAATGCAAATATGTCTAATATGGTTTTGGAAATGTTTAATTTGTGGGATAAATGTCTCTTCTTGTTTTGGAAAGTATGAATTTGTGTCTGATATGGCCTGATCATTTTTACTGAGAACACGTTAAATTACTTTCTGAAACATGTCAAGTCAGGTTTTATATTATTTTGGAAACATTCAAATGTTGTTTGGATTTTGCTTGATGACATGCTGCTAACTTGTTATAGAAAGAGTTTGAATGTGCCTGACCGATTATGGAAAGAAACAAAGGCTGCTGTGACCTGATTTTTGATTAACGAGTGTATTGAAATCCTTTTCATTTCCAAGTCTGTTTCTCTTTTCAAATCCATCAAGTTTGATGTGTGTTTGATCGTGTTATGATTTCGCCCTGACTTGATCCCGTCTCATTTTCCGTCGTGACAGCTCTCTTAATTAATCAATCTTTCTTTTTGAGCAGGTTTTCTTTTGTCTTTGCTCATTCAATGCTGCAGTTGGTGCTTTTGAATATGCAGGTACTAAAACAAATCGTACCGCCAGCGAGGATAGAAAATTAAGTGCATTTGATAGGGTCTCATTTCATCATTGTGATCTTTTTTATTTATTATTTCTGACCAGTATCATTATCATTGTGGCAGGCGGTGCAGTTCAAATAGCTGGAATGAGTATCTGGGACCTTGTTTGGGATTACGAGGAGAGTTCCAAATGAAAACTTACTTTCATTCATTTTAGAATTTAAGTGAATTCCTTGTCTTATGTGGGATTTGAAGTTCAAATAGGAATAGGCCTCTTATTTGCATTGTTTACTGTAATGTCCATACGCTTAAACCAATTGTACTTTGGAATTAATCAGTAACTTAGTATCCTCCAATATCCATTTGTTTAGTTTAAAATCTGAAACTCCATGAAAGCAACTTATAATCTGGTTTTGTGTCCGAAAATCAATTCTGACACATCTTGTAAATAAGCTCTTTGTGTCCTTTGTTGAATATGTTTCTTCTAGCCTTGAGTTTGACTTGGAAGAGCCATTGTGATGGTGAACTCTCATGCGGAAATATTGAGCTTGCACCTTGGGAATTTTCAAATAGAAATTGAAACCCAATTTGAAAACCTTTGTATGCTTTGAATCCTACTTCCAAAGGACCAATGATTAGTAGCTAGAAAACTTGGGTTATTTTAAAGCAAGGTTGAAACCCAAAACCTAAAACAAAATGAGATCAGATTTGCTACAAACTTCACCAAACATCTCTTGTAACTTGAAATTCAACATTGAATTAAACTTCCAAACATCTCTTGTAACTTGAAATTCATCTCGAGATGAAAATTAACAAATCTCACTCGAGTTAAAACTTGTAAATCCGACTTAGTAAATCCAATTTGAAGGGACCTAATCCAAAATTGAGACCTTATCGTAAATCCGACTTAATAGTTCCTTAAACCATCCTTGAAGATATCACTTAAACGAGTTGCAATCTTATTTGTAACTCCCTCTTTAGGCAACCATAATGATCTAACCTGGCATCGTAATGTCTATTGTATCACTTGGGCCATTAATTGGGCCTCTGAGCCCACATTGCAAACTATGCCACCCTTCTTTCATTAATTTAAACAGAATGTCTGTAGCCCTTTAGTCAGACCAAATGTATCAAATGTATAGTTTTAATTCCAACCTGTAACACAAATGAACAAACAAACAAAGCAACCACACAGGAAGGGTTAGCATGCAGAATGATTGATCTAGGATGATATGCAGATGAACACGGAATCTAAGGGAAAAATTTGGGGTACAACAGTTGCCCCTATTTAAATATCTTCACCGGATGACAGGACGATGAAGATCGTCATTAGGTCATGGTGAAAGATATTTAAATACAGATAACCGAAAATTTTGCCCTTAGATGCACTGATCATGCAATGCTATGGACAAAATTAGACCTAATGCTGACATGCCATGAACTCTAGCATGATTAAAATGATGGGATGATAAAAATGCAAAATGCAGACGAAAACGAAGGCAAACACAGAGCGGAAGGCGAACACAACGAGCAACGAACTCACTGGGGACGACCAGACGTACTGGGGAAGAGAAAACAGCACTGGGGACTCCGAAGGCGACGACCCAACAGATTCAAGCGTGGCCAGTTGATATCTAAGATACAAAAAGATAAGATAGGATTCACACGGCGGTAGGATCATGCGAACAAAAAAACAAATAAAACCTGGAAATTCCTTCAAATGAAGAGATCAAACGGGATCTTCAGGAACCACCAAGGAAAAGAACAGGGTTATTAAAACTCTCTTGTATGCCAAGTAAATGGACTTCGTAGGGAAAATGCCCAGTGACTTATCGTTGCACGGGACTTACACACCACTAAGAAAAACAACATGGGGCTCGGCGGCTGGAAACAGAAAAGCACAACAAGGAGCGCGGCGGCTCGAAACAAAAAAAAGCAAGGAGCGCAGCGGCTCGAAACAAAAAAAGCAAGGAGCGCAGCGGCTCGAAACCAAAAAAGAAAAACAAGGAGCACGGCGGCTCGAAACCAAAAACGAAAAACAAGGAGCGCGGCGGCTCGAAACAGAAAAGCAAAACAAGGAGCGTGGCGGCTCGAAACCAAAAAAGAAATACAAGGAGCGCGGCGGCTCGAAACAAAAAAGCAAAACAAGGAGCACGGCGGCTCGAAACCAAAAAAGAAAAAACAAGGAGCGCGGCGGCTCGACACCAAAAAGAAAAACAAGGAGCACGGCGGCTCAACACCAAAAAGAAAAACAAGGAGCGCGGCGGCTCGAAACCACAGAAGAAAAACAAGGAGCGCGGCGGCTCGAAACAAAAAGGAAAACAAGGAGCGCGGCGGCTCGAAACCAAAAGGAAAAACAAGGAGCGCGGCGGCTCGAGACCAAAAAAGAAAAACAAGGAGCGCGGCGGCTCGACACCAAAAAGAAAAACAAGGAGCGCGGCGGCTCGAAACCAGAAAAGAAAAACACGGAGCGCGGCGGCTCGAAACAGAAAAAACACAACAAGGAGCGCGGCGGCTCGAAACCAGAAACATGGAGCTCGGCGGCTCGAAACCAAAACAAAAACAAGGTGAGGCAAAATTAAAACATAGAGCATAACGACTCAAAATGTACAAAGCATAGGTGCACGCTTAAACTTTGCTAGGCGCCTGGAAGGCAAGTTGTCAAAGACCAAAGTTCAATCTAGGATCAAACTAGAATGAAACGGTCAATCAAGACCTGTCATTGAGAAATGAACTCAAACGACGATTTTATCTTATCCAAGCAAGGAAAAAGATAACTGAAATAACCATCATCCACGAGGGTTGAGCTCTGTGGGGAGACTTGGAAATGATTAATACTTTCTGCCTAAGGTTGACGACCTACTTGGAGAGATCAGACTAACCCAAAAACATGGCATAAACACAAACAAAGATCAAGATGAAACGACAAGAAACAAACAGAAAGCGGACACGCACAGAGGCGAATGCAAACGATGTCATGCGATGCTTATGCTCATGCTGACAAAACAGAAAAAGAAACAGGAGAAAAAGAAAACAAAGAGGAAGCCCGTCCATCCTCTGCACGAGAGACACATCTGTCAAGCTTTGTAGAAATCCAAAGATGGAACTCAACAGTTGAACTTCGACGTCCAAACTTCTCTGGGGAAATAGCAATCCACTTGGGGATATAATATCATGACTTCACTTAGTGGATCGTCAAGATGAATCTGATTATCCGGATGAGAAAAGATCCACTGGGCACGGATCAAACTTGTATTCATAGAGACTTTGATGGGGATAAATATCCACTGTAACTGAAGCAAGCCGAAGTGATGGTAGATGCCATAGATGAGGCGTCACGGGGATAAAATATATATCCACCGCTTCGTTGGAGAAGCTTGATACTAATATTGTAGTCGTAGATGCCAAGGTCTAATCTTCAGTGGGGATGAAATAAACATCCACTGCCGAGGAAAATTGAAATCCAAGAAAAACACTACGGAGTGAAATAACACTCGCTTCAACAGGGGAAATTGAGATCGAGGAGATTCACTGGGGATCCTTAGGTCAACCAGATGCTGAAATTTTGCACTGATCCTATCATAATTGCTTGAAATAATGATTCACTGGGGAATCGTCATGACTTCCTAGAGTCGGTCCTTGCTGGGGAATAATCATACCATTGAAATTCTTCGGGAATTTTAAGTGAAGAGATGTTATGCAGTCAGTGAGGTTCTGACTTGCATGGTAGTCGCCATTTTCAAGTAATCTTGTTGAAGGAGATCTTCAATTCTCAATTGTCCGGGATCTCATGATTCTGAAAAGGAGTCATCTCAAAAGGATTTTACAGAAGATCCGGCGTTCAAAAAATAATCCAGCGTCTTCCAACTCTTGAGAGATTTGTAGAATCTCGACGTAACTGGCTTAGATTGACGGTGTTCTGTGTACTGAGTCTTCAAATTTGCCCCTTTGGTAAGCTAGTTTGTGGAGGTTACAAACTGAAGAAAACATCTTGCCCCTGCTTAACTGGGTCTTCAAGTAACATGCCCAGACAATGAAGTAACCATCTTCAACAAAGCTCCAATCAGGAATTGAATCTCTCATAGATGTTTGCAATCAAGTTTCTACGATATTAAGCAATATTCACATTCAGAAAGTGTAAATTCCGAAACTGCTAGTGCAACGTCATGTTTATTTTGAAGCTTTAACTGAAAAAGCATATCGCAAACTTGTGATCGAATCACTAGTTAGGACATGATATTAGTTTTCCTTTTTATAAAGCCAATGTGAACTTTGAGCGTGGCTCATAGGAGTCAGGAAACAATATCTCATCGAGTACGTTTTTGAAATGAACTCTGCTTCAATAAGGTCTTTTGTAAGTAGTGATTTGATTTAAGAAGCAAAAAGGCATAAAGGTCAAAGTTTGGTTGTACCCACCCTTTTTTGTGAGGTTATTTTGAAAGTTTGAGGGTCAAGATGTACTTGTACCAACTTATATTTTGATAGTTTTGGAAGCTCGGTCGCTTAGATTGGAAGTTATCCTGCCCCAGGTTAAAGATGAGGTTTTGATTTCGAAGCTCAAGAGAGTTAACAAGAGGTTATCTCCGGTGTTGAAACAATGCCTTATATCCTTAGTAGGGTTTTCGTTCAAAAGCATACAACAGAAGGGATTGCATTTTAGTTCATCATCCTCCATTCAGTAGTATTGGCATTATAAAATGGTAAACAATTTTTTTTGAAAAAAAAAGAGCGAAGCGAATGGATTTCTTCAAAACAAACATTAAATTGCCTTAACGTTCGGAATAACAAGTTCTTACATGTAAACATGCTTTAATAATCAAGGAAAGCGATAAATGCAAATAAATAAACAACTGATGCTTCTAGGAATGACTTCCTCTTTACTTGCTATTTGAGCTAACCATCTTCAAAATCGACTTTCGAGATCGGTCTGAGGATCATCTTCAGACCCACTCTCGGTAAATTCTTCCATAACCGGGACTGATGAACCCGCCTGGTTCGGTGAAGGGATATTGATTTGAATTCCATGAGGCGTGAATGAGATCATTTTGGAGTCGAGCAGATTCTGAACTTTACTCGGAAGTACCTTACAGTCGTCAGTCGAATGCCCCGGTGCCCCAGCATGGTAATCGCATCGGGCGTTAATGTCAAAACCTGGTGGATAGGGAAAAGGTACTGGCTTCAATTCCTTCGGCACTATAAGACCACTTTTGATTAAATCTGGTAAGAATTGACTGTATGGCATTGGTAGCGGAGTGTAATGCCTCTGCTTCTTCATTCTTGGTATATTATGTTGACGCGGCTGACGGTGGTTTGATGGTCGATACCGAGGAGGTATTCGATTTGGAGAAGAATATTGCCCCTGAAGAGATAATGGCGTCTGATGCAGAGACCCAAATGAATGCTGACTCTGAATACTTGAGTTGCGTGAGTGTCGAGACTGATGTATTGGATACTCCTCAATGGAATTATTTTCTTCTTCATGCTCTTCTTGAGAACTAACAGTTGATTTACTCTCAATGGCTCGGATGTTTGAGGTACCTCGGATTTTTCCTTTCTTAAGACCAATCTCGATGCGCTCTCCGGCTATTACCACATCAGAAAAATTTCTTGTTACAATGCTGAATAACCTTTCTCGGTACGGGCCTTGCAAAGTATCCACAAACCAGTCAACCAATTCTTTATCTGAGAGCGGCGGTTGCACGCGAGAAGCTACTTCTCTCCACCTCTGAGCATACTTTCTGAAGGACTCGTTATCTTCTTGAGATAGGTCTAGCAAATGCAGGCGACTAGGAGCCAAATCAAGATTGTAATTATATTGCTTCACGAAAGCACTGGAGAGGTCTAACCATGATTGGATGTCGCTACTCTTTAGCTGCATATACCAATTTAGTGATGCCCCACTCAGGCTGTCTTGGAAACAGTGGATCATAAGCGGTTCCTTACGGACATGTGGAGTCATTTTTCTGCAAAACATCACCAGATGCTGCTTTGGACAGCTGTCCCCTTTGTACTTCTCAAACTTTGGCGTCTTGAAATCTGGAGGCATTACAAGGTCGGGTACCAAACACATATTCAAGGCATTCAGATCACCAGCGTCGCGACCCTTAATGGCATCAAGTCTTCTTTCCAAAGCACGCAATTTTTCCAGAATCTCAGCATCTCGTGGATTTTCAGTTTTCACCTCAGGAATCACCTCTTGGGAATCCGGTTCTGAAGATGCGAAACTACGATACTCCATAGCATCCACAGAAGAAGGCCTATCCTGGATGGTAGTACGTTCTTGTATAACCTGGTTCTCCACAGGAATCTGCACAGGTTGTTCTTGGGTGACATTGTTAACAACATTCCTCTGAGTGCTAACGTCCCTTCTTGCCAAGGTTGTCATAGCTTCCACAAGTTGACTGAACTCAAGATCTGCTACGGTCGCAAACTGGCTCTGCTCTTCTGAATTCATGATCTTTCAAAATTTCTCCAGGTCCAGAGATTACTGTCGGGAAATCAACAGACGAGTCATGGACAGAGGATGGACGGGATCACAGGAACAACAGAAGAAGGGGAAACAAAGCAAAGAATGCAAAATGATATGAGATGCAAATGCAAGAACGATGCAACTATCAAGGAACTCAAACTCATATTTGCAGTCATTGCAGATATTAAAACATTTTATTAAAATTTTCAACAGCTAGTACACCTCCAAGGTTTTATTACATAGGAAACATAATACAAAAGGAGCTAGGAGTCTAAACTGCTGGATGATGCCCCTTGTCTTCCATAGAGTTCTTCCATCAGTCTGTCGATCTGGTGTTGCATCCTTGCTTTGTCCAGAGTAAGCTTCTCTATTTCAGCCTTCAACTTCGAAACTTCATCCGATTGGACAACGGGAGGCTTGGGATAGGGATAAGGAATCCTCAAGGTCAGAGCCCTTTCACGCGCCCATGCTAGACATTCTTCAGTAACTGAGCAATCAGGATTTATTGTCACCGTCATTCCTTGTCGATTGATGCGACGCCAAGCAAACACAATTCTGGTCTTCGACCCAAGATCCTCTCCTTGATAGAGGAAAATTCTGGTCAGGTTTTTTGGATCGGGTACTTCTTCCATTGGGTGCCCCAGTTGACGACGGGCGAGCACAGGATTATAGGTGGTACATCCCTTTGTACCAAGAAGAGGTACATTGGGAAAATCTCCACAGCTATGGATCATGGGGATTCCTTTATACATCGGGTCATGCCAAACGATATCCAAGTGAGTAAGAGCCATGAGCTTCACAGGCCATTCTGAACCATCTTTTACGTCCCAAAAATCAGTAGACCTCGGTAGGTGCGAAATAAACCACCTATAGAGGATAGCGGTGCAACAGGTAATCCGACCTTCTCCCTTTAGAGCCTTCGAATGGATAGCGTGGTAGGCATCAGCTAACAACGTCGGCACTGGATTTTTGAGCATAAAAATCTTTATGGCATGGACGTCGACAAAATCTTCAACATTGGGAAATAAGAACAAACCGTAGGCCAGCAGCGCAACGATGTGCTCGAACGCTCCAGTGTTCCCTACACTAGCAAAGTGGCGAGCTTTCTCGAACAAGAATTGGGCAGGCAAACCGTCAATTCCTACTCTGAACGTCATATGAGTTTGGACCTCCAACAGCTTTATGCGGGTCGCTCTTGCAATGTCTTCCTGGCTGGGCCTTCCTTCTCCACCGGAGAACGGAGGTGAATCTTTGACAGGAATACCCATAAGGGCGGAGTATTCCTCCAATGTAGGCATCAGTTGGAAATCTTGAAAGATGAAACAATGATAGATCAAACTGTAAAGTTGAACCAACGTCTCCAATAAACCAGCGGCTACTCGAGTCTGCAACAACAGGAGGATGTTTCCATACTTCTCAGCGAACGCCTCAGGAAAGTCGATCTGATCTCCTAGTTCCCTTAGTTGTTCAACATCCGAAACTTCAAAGGTGTACGGCACAACTCCCTTCCTTCCGTGATCCATCGTACAATGCTTGCAATACAAGATTTCAAGTTCCTTGATAGAGAGAGAAATGCAAGATGCAAATGCTATGCAACAAGGTTCATGGAAATTCGACTATTTATAACCATCATGGAATATCAAAAAGGCTCGTTTTTAATAGGTCATAAAAGTCGGTTATAATCATTAGTACCGGAATATTAAAAAATGATTTATTACAAAATTAATTATATAACGCGTCTGTACGCTTTACAACAGTCATAACGTAATAGCTAAATAAAAGCTAATAATGATGGATCTAAGGGGACTCTTCCAACGGTCTTCTTGAATCCTTTGACTCCTGTCTTCTAGAATAATCTTGTCGACAAAGTGTTGACTGATGATTAGAATGGAATGAGACGCCTTCTTGAGCTTTCCAATTCTTGCAATAAGTAGCTTTTTCAATAACCTCCTTTTAGCTAGCTTGAATACTAACCGAAGTGGATACTTGTCTTGAGTTACTAACCCCATCAGTTGAGAATAGTCTTCAAGTTTAGGTACCAATTGATAATCAGAAATAATGATGGGCCATGATAGAATGGAGATGATAGCTTCCCAGATCTTGATTTGAACCTTTCTTTATTTGTCAGCAAAATCTCTAGTCTCCTTAGATCGTCCAGGTTATGACTTTTGTAAAGGTACTTCAACGTTTTTTTCTCTTAAAAATTGTTTTAGAGTCTATGATATCCTTATGATGTTTATAACAAAGACTAAGTTCCATGAATCTTTATGATATGATGCTTATGAATGCAGGGATGCAAACACACAAAGCACAAAGCACAGACAAGCAAACAAGATCAAACAGACAAGCAAAAGTCCTAGGTTTGAGAGGTCACAGCATGGAGCCAAGGTCTACCCTCCCATAAGGTATGCACTATAGTTTCAAAATGTACCTGCCGAACGGGTTCTATAAAGTTCCCAGAGTCTACAATCCATCTTTCGGATATTATCGATTTTCCAGATCACTTGGTGGTCAATAATATTCTCAAGAGAATCTCGTCCGAGTGTAGTATCGCGTAGCGACTATTGCAGAAATAGACTCCCGCATAGTCCCCGCACTACATCCTAATAGGCCAAGTTGGGTTAAGGGTAACTACGGTCCCCAGTCTCGATGGCCTTTAGTTCGAAATAATAGCGTCTTCACGAATTGACTCGTTGGACAAAATTAAATTCGAGAGGGCCTAGACTGAGTGGTGAAGTCTCAATTCAACTTTTTCAGGAATCGACTCCCTCAAAGTATCCTTGAATTCTCACCGTTCCTATCATAATTGTCACTCTAGTCCGGGTGTAGGACTTTGTCTCACCACATAAGCAACCCAGCACAACAGATAATAAGCAAATATAATAAAGAAAGATAACATAAGAAAAACAAGATAGGGGAAACCCTCGACAGTCCCCAGTGAAGTCGCCATTTCTGTTGCGGTGAGAATTGGATACCATAGTTATTAATGAACTAGGATCACATTTCTTTAAATGTTCACCACCGTCTTTGATTTATCCAAAGGAAAGGTTCAAAAGCGAAAAAACCTAAAGATCTAAGGTTCGGGGGTTGGTTACGCCTAGGGAAGGTATTAGCATCCTAAACGTCCGTAGTACTCTACGGGAACCTCTCGTTAGCATTTATGTTATCTCTTACTCGCTTGCTAAGGGTGCTATGCTAAAGGTTGAACCCTAGGGGTTAGTATCTAAGTATACTCGATAAGGTATCGCACCTTACGCCTACGTATCCTCGGGTGTAGAATCAGAGTATGCGTAGTTCTGAAAAGAGGAACTTCTTGACGGGGTCAAGGTTCCAGGGGGAAGTAAAGTCTTGGGCAAGACCTTACATAGAGTGCGGCGACTCTAAAGTTGTAGGATGGTTCAAGCGGGGTAGGATTGTAAATGTTCGCGGCGGAGCATTTACTTGGAGTGCGGCGACTCCGATCCTAAGGCTAAGATTCTAAGTGTCTACGGCGAGACGTGGAGTGCGGCGACTCCGAATCCTAAGGCCGGGTTCTAAGAGTTAGTCCTATGACGGTTTAGTCAATTTTAATAACCTTTCCTTTGGAATGTCGAGGGGACAATTTAGATTATTAGTGCGCACTAGCAAAGTGGCCTAGCTTGAGTGTATAGTGACCGAAGGTCGAATGCGACGCCCGAAGGTAGTCGACTTACATGGGTATAAAGTTGGCTCGACGTTGGATCGAGAGTTTTGTTACATTTTGAAAAGGTTTAGACGAAGTAAACATAATGCATATAGATATAAGCATACAGCAAGCAAAAATATCAATCATAAAATGGCACACAGCATGCGATTCACTCACGCTTAGGGGATCTAACGAGTTTTGATTTATTGAGAAAAAGAAGAGATTTTGATTTTGGCATTTATCGACGTGAGAACTTGTTAAGAATCACTTAGTTTAGAAATTTCTTACTAAGATTTTAATATCGATTTTAAAAAAACCTAAAGTATTCTTTGGAGATTAATTAGGTTAGGAGGTTATTTAAAAAGGTTTTAATCTGATGTAAAAAAGGTGATTTTTCTCTATTGTAAAAGGTTTATTTCGATATTACAAAAAAGTCTTAAATTAAGAGCCTTATTTTTGTAAAAAGAGAAATCAAAATTATTATAATTCTTTTTTAGGTTTTTATTAATTAAAAAGTTAATCAAAATTCTTAATTGAATTTAGTTATATTCATAATAAAAAAAAAGTTGAAAATGTAGAAAAAAGGGTCTTTTCTGTCGTGTTTAGAAAAGTAATCCAAGTTAAATTATAAAAAAAAACACAGAATTGATTATTATAAAAAAGAAATTGATTTTTTTAAGAGAAGAAAAGAAAAAAAACGATCGGAGGGATCTCACACAGATCTCAAACCTCTCTCTTTCGCCGCTCTCGGTCTCTCTCTTCAATCTCTTCTCTCAAAATCGCTCCTTGTTCTCTCCACTCTCAAATGGATTCGAAACCCTAACCGTCCTCAACCTCTCGCCGTCGCCTCGTTGCTCCCGCGCTCTCTCCGATCGAACAACCAAAAAAACAAATAAAACCCCACCCCCATGAACCCTAAACCCCAATTTCACTATGAGTATTGTTTACAAATTACAACAATTAAATCGATGGGAAATAAAGAAAAAAAACTGGCGGTTGAAGGCGAAGAAAGGCGGTGGCAACCATCAAGATTTCATCTCCAGATAAGTCTCCTTCCTCTTTTCCGTATCCTTGCACGTTGTTGTGATTTTTGACGAATTCCGCTGTTGATGTGTGGTGTTTCAATCCCGTGAAATTGTGGTTCTGCTTTGAAAAATTGGTGACGATTTCTTTGCTCTTTTGGTGTGTTGTTGTTGGTTTTGCTGTATGTTTCGCTGCGTGTGTTTGTGAATGATGATGATAAATTGTTAGATTTCTGGTTTGGAAATGATGACTATTTTTTGGTATTGCTGTTATAGACTGATGTATAGTTGTGAGGATTTGCTGAATCATGATATTTTTTGACTGGTGTTTGGTTGGTATTGATATGCGAATTGTTTTTTTTGAGTCGTGATAATTTGGTGAAGGTTTTACGGTTTGTGAAATTGGTTGAGTATTGAACTTGAAAAGTGTTTGTGCAGAGCTGACATGAGATGGCTTGTGATGGTTTGTCTGGTTCCCTTTTGTGATGACCCCTGTGTGGCTGATAACATTTCGTATATGAGTTTGATGATATGGATTGATGTTTGATGATTATGGTTTGAATTTCCGGATATGAGTTTGATGTGTAAGGTTTTGTAGTGGTTGGTGTTTGATTCTTTTCTGGTGGTATGTGTTTTATGATTTTCGTGAAATGTTTGGTTGAAATTTTCTGCTGGAACTCAATGGTTTACGGTTGGTTCCTCCCCCTGTATGCGTGTTGTCTTCTCCTTAAATAGGCAAAACCAAGGAGTTAATTCCTTATTGAGTCTTATCTGGCAAGTTTTTAAATTTGTCTGAACACTGTTGAGTTTTAAAATGAATTAAAAGCCGTTGGAATTATCTTAGGAAGTTTTTTGAAAGTGTAAGGGACGCCTTGTTGTCTCAAATAATGACATTCCTTTTCAATGCAAATATGTCTGATATGGTTTTGGAAATGTTTAATTTGTGGGATAAATGTCTCTTCTTGTTTTGGAAAGTATGAATTTGTGTCTGATATGGCCTGATCATTTTTACTGAGAACACGTTAAATTACTTTCTGAAACATGTCAAGTCAGGTTTTATATTATTTTGGAAACATTCAAATGTTGTTTGGATTTTGCTTGATGACATGCTGCTAACTTGTTATAGAAAGAGTTTGAATGTGCCTGACCGATTATGGAAAGAAACAAAGGCTGCTGTGACCTGATTTTTGATTAACGAGTGTATTGAAATCCTTTTCATTTCCAAGTCTGTTTCTCTTTTCAAATCCATCAAGTTTGATGTGTGTTTGATCGTGTTATGATTTCGCCCTGACTTGATCCCGTCTCATTTTCCGTCGTGACAGCTCTCTTAATTAATCAATCTTTCTTTTTGAGCAGGTTTTCTTTTGTCTTTGCTCATTCAATGCTGCAGTTGGTGCTTTTGAATATGCAGGTACTAAAACAAATCGTACCGCCAGCGAGGATAGAAAATTAAGTGCATTTGATAGGGTCTCATTTCATCATTGTGATCTTTTTTATTTATTATTTCTGACCAGTATCATTATCATTGTGGCAGGCGGTGCAGTTCAAATAGCTGGAATGAGTATTTGGGACCTTGTTTGGGATTACGAGGAGAGTTCCAAATGAAAACTTACTTTCATTCATTTTAGAATTTAAGTGAATTCCTTGTCTTATGTGGGATTTGAAGTTCAAATAGGAATAGGCCTCTTATTTGCATTGTTTACTGTAATGTCCATACGCTTAAACCAATTGTACTTTGGAATTAATCAGTAACTTAGTATCCTCCAATATCCATTTGTTTAGTTTAAAATCTGAAACTCCATGAAAGCAACTTATAATCTGGTTTTGTGTCCGAAAATCAATTCTGACACATCTTGTAAATAAGCTCTTTGTGTCCTTTGTTGAATATGTTTCTTCTAGCCTTGAGTTTGACTTGGAAGAGCCATTGTGATGGTGAACTCTCATGCGGAAATATTGAGCTTGCACCTTGGGAATTTTCAAATAGAAATTGAAACCCAATTTGAAAACCTTTGTATGCTTTGAATCCTACTTCCAAAGGACCAATGATTAGTAGCTAGAAAACTTGGGTTATTTTAAAGCAAGGTTGAAACCCAAAACCTAAAACAAAATGAGATCAGATTTGCTACAAACTTCACCAAACATCTCTTGTAACTTGAAATTCAACATTGAATTAAACTTCCAAACATCTCTTGTAACTTGAAATTCATCTCGAGATGAAAATTAACAAATCTCACTCGAGTTAAAACTTGTAAATCCGACTTAGTAAATCCAATTTGAAGGGACCTAATCCAAAATTGAGACCTTATCGTAAATCCGACTTAATAGTTCCTTAAACCATCCTTGAAGATATCACTTAAACGAGTTGCAATCTTATTTGTAACTCCCTCTTTAGGCAACCATAATGATCTAACCTGGCATCGTAATGTCTATTGTATCACTTGGGCCATTAATTGGGCCTCTGAGCCCACATTGCAAACTATGCCACCCTTCTTTCATTAATTTAAACAGAATGTCTGTAGCCCTTTAGTCAGACCAAATGTATCAAATGTATAGTTTTAATTCCAACCTGTAACACAAATGAACAAACAAACAAAGCAACCACACAGGAAGGGTTAGCATGCAGAATGATTGATCTAGGATGATATGCAGATGAACACGGAATCTAAGGGAAAAATTTGGGGTACAACAAAATGCAAGGGCACGGTTTGTGTAAGTGAAACTTGCTCAGCAAGTTGTTCTTTCTATTTTCATGCAAGGCACGTGCCAATGTGCACGGGCATGTCACGGGTGTTTGGCTTAATGTAGCAATGGTTGTATAGTAAGAACAATGCAAGTGTGACTGCTGAAACAATCAACAATATTAATGTTTCTTTTTCTGGTTTTAGCAGCTAGGAACATACTCATTACATCATCTTTGGAAATGAAATTCTCTCATTATAATGTATGAAATCATGAAACTCGTGCGTCATTGGAAAGAGAAGTTATAGTAGAGAAACTTTGGTATGAAAATTGAGGTGAAATGAGGGTTGGAATAAGCTGCAAAATGACTTTAAACAAACACATTTGGGACTGATACAAAAGCGTGGCCACGAGGTTGGTTGACAATGCAACATGGCATGCTATCTCAGCATGATCATAACAACTTGAACTCACCATAACTTCTAAACCTTTGATCAAATGAAAAAACCATGAACATCAATTTTGAAGATCTCACATAGGGGAACAACTTTCATGTTGAAAGATTTTTCATTTGAAGCCTCTAACCATGAGTAATTAGTCAAAACATCTGGCCCACCATGTGCTTGTGAAAATGACATGCGCGTGACCTGAAAATCCTTGGTCATTACCTAGTTTTGAACCTACTTTGCTCAAACTTTGATCCATCATATCTCACTCAATTTTTATCCAATGGAGATGTTCCACATATGGATGTGAAGCTTAAAACAAGATCTTTTGTTGTGGCCGAGTGGAATTTTCATTTGAGGTCTCAATTTTGAATGGCCTTGGTTCAAACTCTGATGCAAAATGGCTCAAAATTACTATTTTTGGAAACCCTACTTCTTCCAAAAATGGCAACTTTCTACATCTTGATTTTTTATGATTCCTTTGGAGTTTCTTGACCAAATTTTGTACATTGGACACATATAACATGAATTTCATGATTTTGGGCTCAAAAAGTCAAGAGTTGACTTTTTCCTTTGATTATTTGCCTTGGCCCCAAATTTCCTGATTTTTTTATCTTTCCTCCAATTGAACCACTTCTAAAACCAATTGAGAGGCAATTTTTTACACACATACACTTAAGGACATGTAGAATACCATGACAACAAGTTTTGTCCAAAAAATCAGAGATTCCTTGATTTAATTAGAAACCCTAATTTTGACCCCCTCTGGTTAGGAGGGAAAAGTGCAGTCTTCAATTTCAAATTCCTCAGAGTATGTTGTGTATCCTTTTTAAGGATGATGAGATATGCCACTTGAGGGTGATTTTGAACCAATGAACCATCTCTTTTGGGGGTTTTCCTTTATTTTTTAGGACCTCTTGCATAGTGACAGATGTAGTGCTTCAATCTTCTATTGAATCTCACCTCCTTGAGGTTTTGGATGATCAATTGAGGTAACATGAGACATGAAAGACCTCTTGGCTGGCCTTGAGTGGACTTGTTTGACCTTTTGTGCCTTGCATGATTCCTTAATTATCCACCTTTTACCTGATCACATGCCTTGATGGTAAGAAGGATGTTATGCTTCATTTTTCTATGTTAAAGATGCAGTGCAATGCTAATGAGATGGATATGATATGATATATGATAATGCCATGCTATGATACCAAAAAGAGAGAGCAAATTTTGGGGTATTACAGCGGGTATACGAGCAGACCCATTCTACTTTTTTTAATAAAAAAAAACAAATAAAATGAATTTTTTTCTCATTTCATAGAATTTCTAAAAAAAATACATCATTAGTAAAAATGCATATAAAAAAGTTCAACACCTTATACAACCTTACAAGTTCAAAATCAAACAAGTTCAACACCTTACAAAACCTTACAACTTCAACACCTTACAAATTCAAAACATCAATAAAAGTTCAAAACCTTACAACTTAAACCACCAAACAAGTCCACATAAATTATAAAACAAGTCATAAAATATTCAATAATCAATCTTCATCTATGTCACCAACGAAAGATGCTTTAGTTGTAATACTTTTTGCCAAACTTCCTTCATCATTATCTTCATCATCACCCACTAAACCTATTAAAAAAATTTAAGTGTAAATAATTAAATTAACAAAATATTAAAATTATCACAAAGTATTGAGAGGAACTTTTATATTTGATTATGTACCAAAACTATTAAAACTGTGGAGTCAATTGTGGGTACAAATCAATGCCTCTACATTCTTTGGCAACAAGCGACTTCTATATTTGTATAGAATTATTGAACAAATACTGAAAGCAGATTCATATGCAACAGTAGTAATAGGTGTAACACCCCAAAATTTGCCCTCTTATTTATACCCAATAGATGGCTTATATTTCACATTTCATATGCATTTAGGTCATAAGCATTACACACGCATCATCGGTTTTCCCAAGGCATACGATCAGAGGTTTCCATGGCATGAATTGTTCAAAGCAAAGAGAATGAGGCTCCTCAAGGCCAAGACATCTCATTTGGATTTTAATTGGCCAGATGGTAGAAAATCAGACAAATTGAGAATAAAGTCAACTGGTCGAGGAAAAGTCAACTCTCGACTTTTTAGGTCAAACTCATGTTCATCATGACAAATATGGTCAATGGGTGAGATTTGATCAAGAATATCAAAGGAATCATGAACAATCAAGAATTATGGAAAGTTACCAATTTTGGAAAATACAAGGGTTTTAGAACTTTCCATTTTGGGAAAGTTTTGCATGCCATGCAAACAACTCTATGGCCATTTTTCTCTATGATCCAAGCTTCACTTGAAAAAAAAATTCAAATGAAAGTTGTGGTGTGTATTCCAAGCTTTCCATCCATATAAAGAATGTTCCATTTGAATTTCTAGATCAAAAGTTATGATCAATCAAAGATGGGATTATTAAGTTGTTCAATGAAAAAACTTAGAATTTTTCTAAGTCCCAAAATTCAGTTTTGTGACCATGTTTTCAACACCATTTTCCATGGGATTTTAGACCCCAAATCCATTTCAGTTTTACACCAACTTTGTTCTATCAAATACCACATTTCCAATGACATCAAAATCATGCAAATTGATTCATTATCCTTCAAGAAATTCATCAATAAAGTCACCTTCATGGACATTTTTCATGCCATAAACCATAAAAACTCCATTTTTCAAACTACAAGACTTGGTGAGCAAATCGTGTTGGCTGTACTAACCATCATTTTACACCGTTACTACCATCATAATACACTCAATGGTAGCTAAAATACACCACCCACATAGTAAAATTCGTACACCATCATAAACCCTCATTTTTTCCACTTTCACTAATCCATCTCTAACTCACTTTTTAACTATGATTAGCTCTTAACCATACTCTAACCCACCATATAAAGCCTCATTCTCCTTCGAACAGAAGTTAGTTACACCATTAGAGAGAAAATAGATGAAAAAACGAATTTCACACCCACAACTTCCAACTCCAAGATCTCTCTCATCTTGAGGTTATTTTCTGGAATTCTTTCACCATCTTCATCACCTCATGGAGTAGAAGCTACTATTTGCATCTATTTTCAACTGTAACCATTGTATCATCACCTACAAGTCCATCTTCTTCCATCACCAATTTGAAATTTTTTTCAAGATTTGAAGAGGTTAAACATTTATTTTGCTTAAGGGAGATTTCAAGACAGTGCATCGAAGTTTTCAGGGTTTCTTAATCTCAAGGCACCATAAGAAGTAGTAGACTTTCTCCACTTGGTAAGAATCTCCAAAAATTCCATGGCTCTCATTCTTAGATTTACATGATTTAGGGTGTTAAAATATTGTTCATACATTGCATCTAGAAGTCCTGAAATGATGGCACACCATGAATCTTTGAATTTAAGTTTATGTGTGGTTCTTGATTTTGTGATTTTTAACTTGAATCTGTGACTTTCGTGTTAATTTTCACCTTGTTAGAACTGTTATTTTGGGAAACTAATGGTGTATTGTTGTTCTACGTTTCGTGGGCTTCAATTTGGACTATTATTTTGTAAAAAATGATCAAGAATTGGTTGAGTTAGAGGTGGATAAAGAATGGTGTTTTTTCATTGATTCCATGCGTATGAGCTTGTCCATGGGAGGTTTGCATGAGTTTGCATGGTGGAAGGAGGAAGACGTGTCGTCTTCCTAGAGGGCCAACGATTAGTTTTGTTTTTTCCTCATTAATTAAAATTGGACCAGTTGATGAAGTTGCATGTGTAACGTTTTGTTATTTATTCACATGCTGAATAATTAAGTACATTAGTGCCATGTGAAACTATAACAATAACATAGTATAATCTGCAGCAGTTTAATAACGTATTAACGTGTAGGATGATCATGGCCGCATGATCCAAATCGTGCGCACAAAATCATGATACTAAAAATTGTTTAAAAATTCTGGAAAGATTCATGGCTATTTCTGAGGATCTTAATTAATTTTTGATGAATTTTAATTTCATTTTTGGGCTGTTTGGATATTTTTCTGGGATTTTTGAAAGATATGTGTTCATAATGGTGTACCTTGTTATACAAGCCACAAAAAGTGGTCTCCCTCTAATCTTTTGAACCTGATTTTTGGTATGCAAGTAGCCACTTGATTTCTTAACATGTTGATGCTGGATTGATGCATTGGCCATGAGTTGTGGAATGCTTTTGAATTTCATTTTTTGAGCTTTGCTTTATATGATCAGCCTTGACATGTGCTTGATGTTTGCAATTAATTGAATGCTTTTGATGCATGATTTTGATCCAATTTTTTGTACATGTTAACTCACTGATATTAACATGACATAGTCAATTTCTCCTAATTTTCCAAAGTTTCTAACTATTTTTCATGGACTATTCCATTACATGACCAATTCTTTGATACATGCTAGATCTAGGTCAAGTTAATGCCAATGTGTGAGCTCCATAAAACCAATTTTGAGGGCATGTTTGAGCCTATATACAATGAAATTTTAGGTGCCTTTTGATCCTTAAATGTTGTTTTTTTATCATGACTTACATGATTCTTTTTGAACCCTAAGTTGCTTATTCAACTACGCTTGATGTTTGCTTAGGTGTTTTGGTTTGATGATGTATTTGTGCTATCCTCTTTAGGATATTTTTGTACATCATTTAACATATGGATTAGCATGAATCATAACCTGTCCTCATGAATTTATATGTCACTTCATATGCTCCTAATTGGTATTATGCTTCATAAGTTTGAACATGAATGGAAAGTTAACTTGGTTGTTTCACTTGGACTTGGAATATGCCATATTTGTACAAAGCTTTTGACACTTAAATGTACCATTTCATATCATTTACCACTTCCCCATATGTATAAACACTTGATTAAATTGACTTAAATTCCATTTTTGTGACTTCTATAAGTCTTTTTGGCATAGCGTGTAAAGGATACATGTTTAGGTAATGGTGTAGGATAAAACTTGACACTTTTGCATGCTCCCTTAGGATATTAACTTAGATAAGATAGAGTAGGGTTTGCTACTGACCCTAGTAGGATCTCATACCTTTAGGACACTTCTAACTTTGGTTGTTGTTTGATATTCGTCCTAGTATAGTCTTAGGACTTTAACATAGCCATAATTGCATGTTTGCACACTTTGCTTTCAACTATTCATTAGTTGAGCTTGGCATGGAGATGGTAAGTTGCTTATGATACTTTACATGCTTATTTTACACCTACATGATTTATTCTCCTCTCACTTCTTATCCACTTCTCTCTTTTGTGATTGTTTAGAATAATGTTTACTTGTGTTGATTCACATGATCCCTTAGGATTCCTAGCTCCACTTAATTTCCGATTAAGTGGGAGGTATGAGAGACATTAGGCTAGCAATCCATGTATGATAACAAGTAGGATAGTCCCCTTTTACCTCAACCATAGGGCCACCATTGTATGATAAGATTAGGACCTAGTTTCCCTTAGTTTTTTTCTTTCAACTTTGAGTCTATCTCTTCTCATCTCAAAACAAATTCAAAATACATAATAAATACAATGAGTATTGTACGTCATGAGCCTTAAGTACATGGGAAATGGAGAGTAGGGGACTTCCTTTCACTTTCCTAGAGTGTTTAGCATGCGTCCCGTCTTGGGTCGATGTGTGACGCATTCGATCCTATGTCATAGACTTTAGTACAATATAAGTTTCAAACTAACTTAAGCCACTTCTGTCTAAAAATCACAAACCAAATTCAAATCATTTTATCCTTCGGGATTAACTGGGTTCCAAATCATTTTCTGAAAAGAGCACGTTACTTCCATTTTGTCGCAAACAGGCATCGACCCTAACTGCCGGACGTGAACTTAGCGTCGCTCATAAAAAACACTTAATGACCTTGTAGGTCAAACTACGACTGCTCTAAATTCCTCTTTCCGGTTAGATTGAGGATACATAGGCACAAGACGACAATGTCTTGGCGAGCAACCTTTCCCCCGCAAACCCGTAGTCCGTCGAACTACGTTGACTCTGACTTTCCCGCTCCCGAGGGAATACGTAGGCCTAGGACGGCGATGTCCTATCGAGTCACTTTTTCTTTTTTCCCCCATTTCTCCATTTCCCGTTCTTTTCCTTTCCTTTAGCAGTTGAGTTTCAGATAACCTACACCCTTTGATCGTAACAACAAGTGTGGATCCCATCGAGTACGATGGATGCGAGGGGGTGCTAATATCTTCCCCTCGCGTAACCAACTCCCGAACCTAGGCTATGGTTGCGATTAAAGTTGTCAAAATGGGCTACCCGGCCCTAAACGGGTAGGCCCTGATGGGCTCAGGCTTTTTAGGGTTGGGCAAAAAAAGACCATTTCTAATATGGGCTCGAATATTACTACCCGAGCACGGCCCTAGATGGGCTTTGGGCTACCCGGCCCTAGATGGGCTTCGGGCTACCCGGCCCTAAATGGTTTTTTTTTAGTAAAAAATTAAAATAAAATAGCATAATATTTATTATAAATAAAAATAAAATTATATTATTTTAAACATAATACATTTTTATAATACATTTTTAAGTACTATATTATCTTTTATTAATACTATGATGTGTTTTTAAATACAATACATGTCTAAATTGTATAAAATAATACTCGAATATTTAACATAAGGAAAACTAATAGAATACGAGAAAAGGGTGTTGATTGTATTAATGTATAATATTTAAAAGAGAAATATTGAACATAATATATATAAAATTTAGTGAGGTGAGAAAAATCAATGTGTTATTTTGGAGTAAGATAATATAAGTATTAGTATAATTTTTTAAAATTTATAGTGATATGGGCCTAATGGGCTACCCACGGCCCATATGGGATAGCCCTAATGGGTAGCGGGCTTTTTAGGGCTGGGCTAAAAAGGCCCTGAAAAATACGGGATCTAATTTTAAGGCCCAAGCCCTATGATTCTTCGGGCCTGGTGGGTCGGCCCATGTGGGCTAGCCCATTTTGACGGCTCTAGTTGAGATGACCATGTCTTTCCCTTTATTGAGGTTTTCTTCGATCGTTTCCTTTCCCTGCGTCGAGATAAATAACGTTCGGTGGTGACTCTTCTGTCTTTTCCGCCGGTTGATTTTCGCAGATGCGACAGCTGGCGACTCCACTAGGGACGCTGGTTCCCTAAGCGAGTCAATCCTAGCGCCTGTTTGTTTTTTGTTATTGGGTGTTTATCTATACGCTTTACCGCTTTATTTATGGCTTTCATTGCATGTTTATTGCTTTTACCGCATTTACTTGCTTTACATTCATTATTGTCATATATACTGGACTGTGTTGGATTGTTGTTTTATTTGGTGGGATGGGTGATCTGAGAGATAAGTCCATTACCCAGACTTGAGTGTACACCTAGGACTAGAGTGGAAAGTAGTGTGGCCTACGTAGCGTCTTGGTACGTCTGGTTTACACGAATCCCATACCCAGACGAGGTTTTCGTGGGAGATATTTTGATTTGTCCGTCTTGTGCATTTCAGGGTGTTAACCTAGAAAGCTGTCGACTCTGGTGACCATTCCTGAGGACTCAGTTGAGGCACTCCTCCCAAGGGGCGATAATGGTAGACCAGAAATGGCAAACCCATTACGCTTCTTGATCCGAGGACCCAAAGCTGAGAACTTGCCATATGATGACCTTTTTGGGGGAATCAGTTGAGGCCTCCTCAATTGATGATGATGCCAAACCAAAAATGGTGAACGTATCATCATTTCTCGACCTGAGAGTCCATGACACTGAGGATCCTTGGTTTTAGTATCCACATGTGAGAGGGGCTGGGTGTTTACAGGTTTGCAGGTAACTTTGACCTTCAACCTACTCGGTATTCTGGTTTTCTTATCCGTGTGGACTTATTAGCCTGGTATTCTGGTATTCTAATTATTCCGAGATTCCTATATTCTGGTATTCTGATTATTCGAATACTCTGGTATTCCAGTATTCTCTTCAGAGCAGACCTTTGAACTTAGTCCGTCAACAGCACAACCGCTAGTCAGAATTTGCGGAAGCTTTGATCCCATGCTGCTGCATCCATATCATTATATGGACATACATATTCTTTTATTTCCAAGGTTCTTAGCTTTGGGTCTTGTAATCGAGCTATCTATCTTTTCCTCGTGATGTTCCTGTGAAAAACTTGAATCAAAGCAGAAAGATTTCTCGGAAATAATTGAACATGGCATATGCATGCATTCATACATATCATTTTTGCATAACAAGTGGTTACTGCTGGATTTCCTAACCTTGTTTGATTGCCAGGCAGGATTCCTGATTTTCATATCCACCGCTATTCAACGCGTCAAAACCAACAACGAGTAATGGAGAAACTACAGGTAGAAATGGCTGAAATGAGGGCCCGGATGAACCAGTTTATAGACCAGATGCAGGGAGTGGCTCAGGGCTAACAAGAGCTAAGGGCAATGGTGCAAAGGCCCGAAGTCGAGATTCCAAATGCTGACAATCAAGTTGAGCCTCCAGTTGGAGAGGGTATTCCTGTCGGTGGAATTAATGCTGGTATTCCTGTCGGTGTAGTTAATGTCGGTATTCCTGTCGGTGGAGTTGATGTTGGTATTCATGTTGCTGGAATTCACGGTGGTATTCCTGTTGGTCAAGCTTCTGGGGGTCCTACCCCCATTCCTATTCCTGTTCCTCATATGGAGGATAATCACTATGATCAGTTTTCTTTGATGAACGCAGATATGGGTAGCAATAATGGTGAAGGAGACCGAAGGTACCAACTGTTTGCTGAAAAAATCAGGGCCATAGAATGTCAGAATACTATGGGCATTGACATAGCAGACATAGGGCTGGTTCAAGGGGTAAGAATCCCTCCCAAGTTCAAGGCTCCATCTTTCGACAAATACAACGACAGTTCTTGCCCAAAAACTCACTTGTAAGCTTACTTCAGGAAAATCTCTGCTTATACCAATGATGAAAAGCTATGGGTGTACTTTTTCCAAGATAGATTGTTTGGTGCGTCTCTAGAGTGGTATATGAAATTGGAAAGAGCTAGTGTGAGGAATTGGAAAGTTCTGGCTGAAGCATTTCTGAAGCAATATCTGTACAATATTGATATGGCTCCTAACCAGACTGAGTTGCAGAGTATGGCACAAAAGAGCAAGGAAAGCTTTAAGGAATACACCCAGCGGTGGCGTGAGTTGGCTGCACGGGTGCAACCTCCGTTGCTTGAAAGAGAAATGGCCGACATGTTCATGGGGATGCTGCAAGGCCCATTCCTGGAACGCCTGGCAGGGTGTCCCTCATCTGGTTTCTCCGATATTGTAGTTGCTGGGGAGAGGATTGAGAATTTACTTAAGCTGGGTAAGATCCAAGACAGTGTTGGGTCATCTTCTGGTGCGTGAAAACCTTTTGCAAGTAAAAAATGGGAAGGGGAGACTAATGCTGCATCTTCTCAAAAGGGTAGAAATAGAGCATATCAGGTCCCATATCATCATGCAGCTGCAATAACAATTTCGGCTGCGCCACAACAACAAAATGGTGCTCCTCGTCGGTATCCTGTAAGACCAAAAATGGCAGACAAGCATTTTGACGCCCCGCATATGCCTTACTCTCAGCTATTACAACATCTACTTCAGTTACAGTTGGTTCAAAAGAGAACGTTGGCTCCTCTAACCGGCACTCCTCCACCCGGATATGATGCCAATGCCCACTACGATTTCCATTCTGGAGCGTCGGGGCACCACATCGAAAATTGCAAAGCATTCAAGCACAAAGTCCAAGACCTGCTTGATTCTAAGGCTATCAATTTTACCAATGATGGCCCAAACGTAATCCATAACCCTATGCCTAATCATGGTGGGGCATATGGGCCTTCAACGGAAGATCCCAGAGCTCCAACACGAGGTGTAGGGTTGGATTGATGTTGGGGTTATTGCTTTCACGACAGACGATCTGCACACCAATTAAAGCCTTCCAAGTGAAGCCCTCATGTTACAAATAAGTCCAAACGGAGTCAGACCTCCTCGACAATGGCGTTTCTTAGGTTCTTTACTATATATTCAGTTGCGATTTTTCATTGTTTGTTAATACGTTGTATACATGTAAAACTTGTTTGTACTGAATGGTGGTTTTAATGCAATGAATATGCTTTTCTTGAAGTAATTCATTCTTATTCATTCATATGATATTTCTGTGCATTGTTGTCACTCCCAGGATTTTCATCCAGGTACAAACGCGAAAGTGGCGCGGAACACAGAGTCGCCAGCCGTGTAAATTTATCCCAAGAGAGGGAAAGGGAACACCGCATAAACCTGAGGAAGAGGGAAAGGAATGGTCATCTTAACCATAGCTTAGGTTTGGGAGTCGGTTACGCGAGGGGAAGGTGCTAGCACCCCACGCGTCCATCGTACTCGATGGGATCCACGCTTGTTGTCTATTCTAAGGGTGAGTTATCCTAACATCTATGGCTGCACTAAAACAGGGAAGGGGAAAACAAAGACAGACTCGGTAGGACGTCGACGTCCTAGGCCTACGTACCCCTTTTGTGTAATGGGGAATTCAGAGTCAACGTAGTTCGGACCAAGTTCTTTTTGTGTTTTTTTATGAGCGACATTAAGTTCGCGTCCGGCAGTTAGGGTCGATGCCTGTTTGCGACTCAGACGGAAAGTAATGTGCCCTTTTTTAAAATAGCCTTTAGTTTGACGATCCCGAAGGATAAAAAGGTTTGGAGTTTGTTTGTATTTTTTAGGACAGAAGTGACTTGAGTTAGTTCGTAACTCAACTTGAACCAAAGTCTATGACACGGGAACGAATGCGTCGCATGGTTGTCCCCAATGGGACGTATGCTCAACACTCTAGAAGAGAGAAGGGGGACCCCTCAATCTTCATTTCCTATGTTTAAGGCTCGTGTGCAAGGCAAGTTGACCTTATTAAGTATCTTAGAGATGTTTTGAGATGAGAAGAGGGACTCAAAAGAAAAAAAAAAGACTACGGGGAAAAATCTATCCTAATGTTATCATGCAAAGATGGCCCTAAGGGGAGGTTTGACAGCAACCTAAGCCTAAAGAACAAAAAAGATAAGAGGAAGAAAGAGTGAGAGTGGACATGGATAACTATCCACACCCTCAAATAACTTACCTCAGCCCCTGCATAAAATGTTAGTACAAACAGATATAAGTGACAATAAGACAAGTGAAACTCAAACAAATCACAAACCAAAGAAAAATGTTTATAAACCAAATGAAACTCAACCAAGACAGAATGTGGATGACCTAAACATGAATTAAGAAGTCAAAGAAGCAAACCCAAATGATGGCACAAGTGCCTTCTCAAACAAGTAGTCAGACATGATCAAGGATGTGCATACAAGAGGATCTCAAACAAAGAGCAATCAAACAATTAGCAAAACATCTTCTAAAACTACCAGATTAAAACTTAACACACCTCAACCAGTGGCAAACAACATATTAAAAACTCATGCAAAAATTCACAAGATAGGTCACCCAAACAATTATGCAAAGTTCAGACAAGAAACATGGTTCAATATGCAAAGGAGGAGGACTAAAATGCAATATGAAAAAGTTTTAAAAATGAGAGAAAAATATTTTAATGCAATTCAATATGTTGATGAAACAATGCAAAAAGAATGAGTTCAAAATGTTTTATGGATGATGAGAAATAAATTTTACAATGCAATGTGTGCAAAATGAAACAAATTCAAAAAGAAATTATTAAAATAATTACTTCAGATGCTAAAAATAAAATAAAAATAAAAAATAAAATTTGAGAAAATTTTATAAAACTATGAAAATGCTTCATGAGTTTTTTTTTGGGAATTTTTTAATGCAAGAAACTATTTTAAAAAAATAAAAATGAAATGCAATAATTAAATAAAAATAAAAGTGAAGAAATAAGCATGGGGGGTGTGTTTAGCAGCCAATGCACGTTGGGAAATGATAATGGGCTTAGGTGAGAGGGTGCAGATAGTAAGTCCAATCCAAAAATCCATCAAAAAACAAAAAAAGGAACACGTGAACCCAGTCCACCACGTTGACCCCCTAATCACCTTTAGATCAATCTGACGCGTGGCATTCAGTCAAACAAATAAAAAGTATTCACGATGAGTGGTGCAGATCCACATGTCCACCTTAATTATGATGCGCATTCACACACAAAAGCAATCAGAAAATAAATGAAATAAAAAGTGGCACGTGGTAGGGCGCATGGTATCATTAATGCGTTGGCACCCTACAAGCCACATGATCAAACCAACGTCCAGGATTAGTCAACACAATCAAAAGTTAAAATAAACAAATGGCTTAGGGTAGAGATGCATGGTAATAATCGTGGGAGGGCACACATACAAACCAATTAAATAAAACAAAATTTAAAACGCGTGGCAGCATATAGGCCACACGATCAAAGTCACGGACGGTGGGGATTTCATCTTCCTCACCCAAACCCTAATCTCGCCGGAACCCTTACCAGTCGCCGGAGCTAGGGCTCCGGTCACCACTTCCGGCCACCTGCAACCCCAAAGAACCCAGAAAATGCAAACAAGTATACCCCCTTGACCAGAATTCCACGAGGATTAATAATACCACATTAAAATTTGCAAATAATCAACATTCAAAGAGAAACAAATGAAACAAGTATGGATCCAAAACTTTAAAACTCACGATACCAGTAGGTTACACGACCAAACTCAAAACAAAATACATAGGCATCATCAGTGACAACCACAGATCATTATGCATGTCAAAAAATAGAGTTTTAGGATCATGGAAAGTGTTACCAACCTGAGATCACGCAACCTGTACCCTTGCTATTAGCTTCAAGTGATGGGTGATTTGTACTCTATAGATGCCAAGGATGAAGGTTGTGAAGGAATCTTGTGAAAAGCCCTTGTGGATTGTGAGATTCGAATCAATCAAGCTTTAGGGTTGCAAACTTTGTTCTCCTCAAAATCACGTGTGTTCCCATGAGTCTATGATTTTTTACTTAAATATCTAGGGTTATGCCACATCTGATCATTTAGGTCTTAATCACTCCTTGGTTAATGAGTTTTGGGCCATTTGACAAATTTGCATAATGTGAAATACACCCTCCTCCATGCATGCACACCCAAACCTTTCATGATGGATCACTTAAGTTTCAATTACTAATCACACCTGAATTGGATTTAGGCCTTGAGATGTCTTGGTTTATGAATTTTCAATGATCTTGCAATTTTGCATAATGTGAAATATGTGATGAATAAACCATGGATCCACTTGATTCAAAGGCCAAAAATGATCCTTAAGGAATGTACTATTGATGTTGGAATGTGACATGAAGCAATGGAACCAAATATAGGTCACTATGTCCCAAAATGCAAAAGTTGTGAAAATGGAATCATGAGAAACCCTAAAAACCACTTTGCCTTCTTTTGATCATAACTTGAGTTTCACAAATGATATGGAGACCATCTAGTACTTGTTGGAAAGGGGAGAAAAATATATTCAACTTTCATGTTTGAGGAAAATTCATTTGAAGCTTCTTTGATGATGAGAAGTCAAGTTGAATGTAGTGTAAGAACTTGCCCAAAAAGGAAACTTTCAAATTATAGGTCATTTCCATATTTAGTAACTTTGGTATCAACCCTTGATTCTTGATAAATGGTATGAAACTTGACCCTTGAAGACCATATGAGGATGTGAGACCTTGAAAACCTTGGAGAGAACCTCAAAATTTCACAGTTGACTTCCCTTCTCACTGTTGACTTTTCCCCAATTCTCCTGATTTGCAATCCATTGGCCAATTGAATCTCTCATGAACCAAACTGATGGACAATCTTCCACTCCTAGATACTTGGGGACCCAAGGAATACCATGGAATCAAGTCTTGCCCAAAAAATCAGAAATAAACTGACTTTATAGCAAACCCTAATTTTGGTACCCTCAGTTTAGGAGGAAATAACACAGTCTCCAAATCCAAATTCCTCTGAATATGATGTGTATCCTCTCCAACAAAGATAAGATATGCCATTTGGTGATGATAAGAACCCAAGAAGCTTGCCCATTGGAGCAATAAACCCAAGAACCTCAAAACCCTAATTTCTGAACTGGTTAGGAGAGAGTGATCCATAATACAAGGACTCTTGCTTGACCCTTTGAAGAACATCTTCTCCTCTTGAACTTGCCTCAGGCACCTTGACCCCATGCTAAGAACCAATGATATGCACAAATGCAAAAATGAAATGAAACATAAGCCAGTTAGTACTTAAAGTAAGGTGAGCAAATTTTGGGGTGCTACAATTGCGATACCAATTTACATGCTCAAACTCTTAGAGGGAGGATGACGATTTGAAAATGCAAATTTTTTTATCGTATGCTTTTGGGAACAAAACCTTGCCGATGATGTACAGGCATTGTTTCAACTCCCCAAACACCAGAGATATAAGGGAGATAGACCCTCGTAAACCCCGTTGAGCCTAAAGGTAGGAGTTTCTTTTGAAAAAAAAACCTAACACTTAACCCAGGGGTAGGGTAGTTGCCAGTTGATTTGACCAAGCGTTCAAATTTCAAAAGGAGTGCGCATCTAAGGATCCATTACCTTTTTCTCATCAGGAGGCCAAGGAGCATGAAACCACAATGGTTATCCCTCACTGCAAGGAGTGAAGCAGTCACAATCCCTTCAAGAAAATCAAGACAGCTAGTGTCACACGATTTTTCAAAAAAAAAGAGAGAGAAAAAGGAGAAAGAAAGCCCGTTAAGTCGAAAGTTTGAAAAAAAAATGACTTAGCCAAAAGTTAGGGCATCCCGCTGAACATCAAAATCGAAAAGGATTCAAAAGAATCGGTCCAGGAAAAATCAGGGAAACAAATGAAAAAAGAAGCAAATAGAAAATGCGAAAAGGATTACAAAAGAAAAATCCTCGAGCAAGAACGAGTCGTGTGACTACATGCACCAAAGACGAAATGAGCGACTGCCACTCTGAAAGCAATGTGGCCTCCTTAACCATCGCTGATGACATGCAATAACCTTTTGGAGGGTGAGCGCTCGTGTCAAATGAACTGAACGTAGGACTGAAGGACATCAAGGAGAATGGGTGGGTACAAACAAAATTTTGAGCCATAAATCCTTCTTTCTCAAACCGTAAACCAGGCCACGTTACAACCCTCAAAAGTCCTAATTGAGGGAAGGTTATTCCGAAGGGGTACTTCTGATAAGACAGCATTCCTGACTCCCATGAGTGAGGCTAAAATGTTTTTGTTGGTATTGCACGTGCATAATGTCTTTTATTAAAAAATTAGTGTCGCATTTTAACTAGTGATTCGTTCACGAGGTTTGGCGATATCTTTTCAATGAAAACTTCAAGGTTAACGTGTGTGTTGCATTAGAATTATCATTCTCAGAATAAGCATTTCCTGCTTACGTGCATTGTACTTGACACCAATGAAGCTTGCATAATGAGCATCAATTGAGCAGTCTAACTTTGCCAATCATATTGAAGGGTATGTAAGACTCTGCTGGGTAATGGTTTCCTCAGCAAGTTGTGCCAATCTGGGGCAGTCACGTCGAGAAATCTCTCCAAAGTTCATCCAGTCTGGGGCAATCATGTCAAGATTCAGCAAATTTCTTAGAGACAGGGTAAAATTACTGCAAGACTCGTGCTGAGGCAGACCACCTCAAGAGCGAGAAGTTGTCCTCCCAAGAGGATGGTTAATCAGAAGCACCTCTTCAAAGTTCAACATAGTGGGGCAGAATATTTCAAGTCGTTACGAATCCTCTTGAGGCGAATTCCTTCATCGTTTAGCCAATCTGGGGCAGTCACGTCAAGATCTGATAAATCTCTCCAAGAGTTTGAAGATCCTGGGGCATTTTGAATGTCGGGTTTTCTGTAAAATCCTCTTGAGACGATTTCTCCCAGTAGACCATGTGGTCTAAGAACAAGTGGAGAGTTCGCTTATGATATTTGGCATGCAGTTGATCAGCAGAAGCATGAAATGCCAAAGTAGTTCCCAGTATGGGGTTTCTCTTCCTCAACAAGGCGCCAGAGGGTATTTTTCCCCAGCAAGAGTCCTGAGGTTTGGTTTCCCCAGCCAGAGTTGGATTCGTCTTTCTCCAGTAAGAGTTCAAGTCCCCAGACAGGGTAAAGACGATTTGTTCTTGTTCTCCAAGCAAGTGGGCATCCCCAGCAAGAGGCTCATTTGACATCCCGTCCCCAGTAGGGTCTTTCTCTATAGCATCGAAGATCTAGCATCCTCAGCAGAGCATTGAGAATTTCTCTCTCCCTAGCAAGAGTGCAGAGATCTGCTTTCCCCAGTCAGAATGGTTTGTTGCTCCCCAGCTAGCATTCAAAAGGTGATTGTCCTAGACAGGATGATATTGCCTCTTCAGCCGGATATTGGTTTGATGTCTCTCCTTGATAGAGATCTGTATTCCCCACCGAGTCTCAGTGCCTACTTTCCTCATCGAATCAGGAAGTATAATCTCGCCAGTAGCAGTGTGCTCTCATCCCCAGTAGATTAAGGAAAGTCGTTTCCCCAGCAGCAGGTTAAGTTCAATGGTGTTCCCTGGCAGGTTTGGTATTATTGACTGGTCACCCCAAACAGAGTTTGGTGTTCATCCTCTCGACAGTTTGACTAGCGGTGGCTGACGTCCTCGGCAGATTCCAAGTCCAATGGTTATTGGCACCTTTTCCACATCAGATCTTTGGGTTCCATTTTCAGCAATTGTCACTAGTGATTCCCGGTGCAAGGGGAGTCATTTTGGGTTGTATCTTCAATAAGGGTTACTCGTAATCCCCAACAGAGGATTCTCTTTGCATTTTGCATATAATAATCATTGCATCCTAAAAATGCGTAGCCTTTCCATTTGATATGGAGCATTACGCCATGGAAAAATTCAAACATATGCATTCGAAGCATAAGCCAGGTTTGACATTATCTTTACCAGACGTTTCTCAGTAGAGAATGGCATATTTCAGGAAATTCAATCTTACTCTATCCCCGGTGAAGTTGCCGACGAGTTCGCTCATCATGCTTGCACTTCCCTGCATGGTTGTTTGGTTAAACTTCTCTTTACCCCAGCGGAGTCATCTCCCCTTCAGGTCGTAAATCTGTGAAGTCTACTTCCTGTATATCTTGGGTATCCCAACTATTAGTTGGTATCTTTTGTTGTGAGTTCGCCTTGGGTCGGCATTCTCGTTTATCCTAACTTTTGGTTAGTATCTTCTATCCCAACTATTGGTTGGTATCCTTTGTTGAGTTCGCCTTTGGCCGACGTTCTTGGTTATCCTAACTTTTGGTTAGTATCTTTTATGCCAACTATTGGTTGGTATCCCTTGTTGAGTTCGCCTTTGGTCGGCGTTCTCGGTTATCCTAACTTTTGGTTAGTATCTTCTATCCCAACTATTGGTTGGTATCCTTTATTGAGTTCGCCTTTGGTTGGCGTTCTTAGTTATCCTAACTTTTGGTTAGTATCTTCTATCCCAACTATTGGTCGGTATCCCTTGTTGAGTTCGCCTTTGGTCGACGTTCTCGGTTATCCTAAATTTTGGTTAGTATCTTCTATCCCAACTATTGGTTGGTATCCCTTGTTGAGTTCGCCTTTGGTCGGCGTTCTCCGTTATACTAACTTTTGGTTAGTATCTTTTATCCCAACTATTGGTTGGTATCCCTTATTGAGTTTACCTTTGGTCAGCGTTCTCGTTTATCCTAACTTTTGGTTAGTATCCTCTATCCCTACTTTTGGTTGGTATCCTTTGTTGAGTTTGCCTTCGGTCGGCGTTCTTGTTTCTCCTAACTATTGGTTAGTATCTTCTTTCTCAACTATTGGTTGGTATCTTCTGTCGTGAGCTTGCCTTTGGTTGGCGTTCTCGGTTATCCTAATTCTTGGTTAGTATTTTCTATCCCAACTATTGGTTGGTATCATACCCTTCATCATCCCGAATATCGGTCGGTAATCTTCGGTTTCATTCTAACTCTTGGTTAGTATCCTTTATCCCAACTATTGGTTGGTATCTTTGGCCGACATCCTCGTGATCCTAACTATTAGTTAGTATCTTTTGTCCCAACTATTGGTTGGTATCTTTTGTTGCAAACTCGCTTTCGGTTAGTACTCCCTTTCCTAACTATTGGTTGGTAATATATGTTTGGCGTCCTCTTTCCCAACTCTTGGTTGGTAATCCCTAGTTTATATCCTCTATCCTGACTCTTGGTTGGTGTCTGTCCTTTATCCCAACTATTGGTTGATATCCTCCATTGTGGGTACGCCTTTGGTCGGCGCCCTCATTATCCTAACTCTTGGTTAATATCTTCTATCCCAACTATTGGTTGGTATCTTCCATTGTGAGCACGCCTTTGGTAGGCGTCCTCGCCATCCTAACTATTGGTTAGTATTCTTCATTGTGAGTTTTTCCTCGGTCTATGTTCCGTGTACCCGTTATCCAAACTCTTGGTTAGTACCCGTTATTATAACTTTTGGTTAGTATTCTTCGTTGTGAATTTACCTTCGGTCGGCGGCTTGGATATCCTAACTCTTGGTTAGTATCTTTCATCCCGACTCTTGGTTGGCATCTTTCGTTATGGGTTCGCTCTCAATCGGCGTTCCGGTTGGCCTAATTCTTAATTAATGTTCCTTTATCCTAACTATTGGTTAGTAGCCTTCATATTATCCAAACTATTGGTTAGCATCCTTCGTATCATCCTAACTTTTGGTTAGTATCCTTCACGCCATCCTAACTCTTGGTTAGTACCCGTTACCCTAATCTTTTGGTTAGTATCTTTTATCCCGACTATTGGTTGGTAATCCTTGTTGTATCCAAACTCTTGGTCGGTATTTTTCATTGTAATTTTGCCTCTGGTCGGCGTCCTCGTTACCCTAACTTTTGGTTAGTACCTTCTTATCCTAACTCTTGGTTAGTATCTGTTATCTAGTCTCTTAGTTAGTTTCCTCCATCCCAACTCTTGGTTGGTAATCTCTTGGTCAGTATCTTGCATCTTAATATCTTGGTTAGTTGCCTCTATTCTGACTTTTAGTTGGTGTCGTCTCTCTTCCCCAATTATTGGTGGACGATCTCTGGTTTTATCTTAACTTTTGGTTGATACTCTTTGTGAGCTCGCCTCCGGTCGACAGCCTCGTTATACTAATTGTTGATTGGTGTCTCGTATCCCAACTTTTGGTTGGCGCTCTGTTTTTATCCCAGATTGTGGTAGATATCCTTTCCTTTATTCTAACTCTTGGTTGGTATTCCTTGTCACGAGTTCACTCTGCATCAATGTCCCTTTCATCCTAACTCTTGGTTGGCGTCTCTTGTTAACTCATTTGTCACCTTTCACTGCCTCAACTTTTGGTTGGTATCCGCTATCTTTGAGTCCACCTTCGGTTGGCAAACACTTTATTGTATATCTCCCCACAGAGTGCAAATTTCTGGGTCCTTTTTTATTCAATCACCTTCTATCTTGAACGTCTGAAAGTCGTTGCTATCACCCCTTTAGGTTAAAGTCGATTGAATAAGGGCATCTGTAACACCCCAAAATTTGCCCTCTTATTTACACCCAATAGATGGCTTATGTTTCACATTTCATATGTATTTAGGTCATAAGCATTACACATGCATCATCGGTTTTCCCAAGGCATGGGATCAGAGGTTTCCATGGCATGAATTGTTAAAGCAAAGAGAATGAGGCTCCTCAAGGCCAAGACATTTCATTTGGATTTTAATTGGCCAGATGGTTGAAAATTAGACAAATTGAGAATAAAGTCAACTGGTCGAGGAAAAACTTAACTCTCTACTTTTTAGGTCAAACTCATGTTTATCATGATAAATATGGTCAATGGGTGAGATTTGATCAAGAATGTCAAAGGAATCATGAACAATCAAGAATTATGGAAAGTTACCAATTTTGGAAAATACAAGGGTTTTAAAACTTTCCATTTTGGGAAAGTTTTGCATGCCATGCAAACAACTCTATGGCCATTTTTCTCTATGATCCAAGCTTCACTTGAAAAAAAAATTCAAATGAAAGTTGTGGTGTGTATTCCAAGCTTTCCATCCATATAAAGAATGTTCCATTTGAATTTCTAGATCAAAATTTATGATCAATCAAAGATGGGATTATTAAGTTGTTCAATGAAAAAACTTAGAATTTTTCTAAGTCCCAAAATTCAGTTTTGTGACCATGTTTTCAACACCATTTTCCATGAGATTTTAGACCCCAAATCCATTTCTTTTTTACGCCAACTTTGTTCTATCAAATACCATATTTCCAATGACATCAAAATCATGCAAATTGATTCATTATCCTTCAAGAAATTCATCAATAAAGTCATCTTCATGGACATTTTTCATGCCATGAACCATAAAAACTCCATTTTTCAAACTACAAGACTTGGTGAGCAAATCGTGTTGGTTGTACTAACCATCATTTTACACCATTACTACCATCATAATACACTCCGTGGTAGCTAAAATACACCACCCACATAGTAAAATTCGTACACCACCATAAACCCTCATTTTTTCCACTTTCACTAATCCATCTCTAACTCACTTTTTAACTATGATTAGCTCTTAACCATACTCTAACCCACCATATAAAGCCTCATTCTCCTTCTAACAGAAGTTAGTTACACCATTAGAGAGCAAATAGATGAAAAAACGAATTTCACACCCACAACTTCCAACTCCAAGATCTTTCTCATCTTGAGTTTATTTTCTGGAATTCTTTCACCATCTTCATCACCTCATGGAGTAGAAGCTACTATTTGCATCTATTTTCAAATGTAACCATTGTATCATCACCTACAAGTCCATCTTCTTCCATCACCAATTTGCAATTTTTTTCAAGATTTGAAGAGGTTAAACATTTATTTCGCTTAAGGGAGATTTCAAGACAGTGCATTGAAGTTTTCAGGGTTTCTTAATCTCAAGGCACCACAAGAAGCAGTAGACTTTCTCCACTTGGTAAGAATCTCCAAAAATTCCATGGCTCTCATTCTTAGATTTACATGATTTAGGGTGTTAAAATATTGTTCATACATTGCATCTGGAAGTCCTGAAATGATGGCACACCATGAATCTTTGAATTTAAGTTTATGTGTGGTTCTTGATTTTGTGATTTTTAACTGGAATCTGTGACTTTCGTGTTAATTTTCACCATGTTAGAACTGTTATTTTGGGAAACTAATGGTGTATTGTTGTTCTACATTTCGTGGGCTTCAATTTGGACTATTATTTTGTAAAAAATGATCAAGAATTGGTTGAGTTAGAGGTGGATAAAGAATGGTGTTTTTTCATTGATTCCATGCGCATGAGCTTGTCCATGGGAGGTTTGCATGAGTTTGCATGGTGGAAGGAGGAAGACGTCGTCTTCCTAGAGGGCCAACGATTAGTTTTGTTCTTTCCTCATTAATTAAAATTGGACCAGTTGATGAAGTTGCATGTGTAACGTTTTGTTATTTATTCACATGCTGAATAATTAAGTACATTAGTGCCATGTAAAACTATAACAATAGCATAGTATAATCTGCAGCAGTTGAATAATGTATTTTTTTTTGCTAGTCAGTTGAATAACGTATTAACGTGTGGGATTATCATGGCCGCATGATCCAAATCGTGCGCACGAAATCATGATAGTGGCAAGTGTTAGCTTCACCCAGCGAAATTAAACCACATCCATACAATTAGCATCATGCGCGTGGAATCAATGATGATAGCATGTGATGATCCAGCGAAAAACAGTCCCAGCCGTTTGATTCCATCAACGGCCACGATTTGAGACAACACATTAATGAGGCTTGGTGCCTCTCACTTGACGCTTTGCTATCCCTTCCTTGCTTTTTTTTTTGGCTGAAAAAAAAAGGTTTCTTTTTGGCACGATTTGGGCCCTGAAGGTGCTATTCGCACCGCCGCCATTTAAGCCCAAGTGGGTAGTGAAATAGAACATTGCTAGTGCAACACCCCCTCCCATTTCTTGTATTTTTAATTGCTTTTTTTTGTTATGCGTTACAAAATTGAATTTTAAAAATACTAAAAATTGCTTAAAAATTCTGGAAAGATTCATGGCTATTTCTGAGGACCTTAATTAACTTTTGATGAATTTTAATTTCATTTTTGGGCTGTTTGGATATTTTTCTGGGATTTTTGAAAGATATGTGTTCATAATGGTGTACCTTGTGATACAAGCCACAAAAAGTGGTCTCCATCTAATCTTTTGGACCTGATTTTTGGTATGCAAGTAGCCACTTGATTGCTTAACATGTTGATGCTGGATTGATGCCTTGTCCATGAGTTGTTGAATGCTTTTGAATTTCATTTTTTGAGCTTTGCTTTATATGATCACCCTTGACATATGCTTGATGTTTGCAATTAATTGAATGCTTTTGATGCATGATTTTGATCCAATTTTTTGTACATCTTAACTCATTGACCTTAACATGACATAGTAAATTTCTCCTAATTTTCCAAAGTTTCTAACTATTTTTCATGGACTATTCCATTACATGACAAATTCTTTGATACATGCTAGAACTAGGTCAAGTTAATGCCAATGTGTGAGCTCCTTAAAACCAATTTTGAGGGCATGTTTGAGCCTATATACAATGAAATTTTAGGTGCCTTTTGATCCTTAAATGTTGTTTTTTTATCATGACTTATATGATTCTTTTTGAACCCTAAGTTGCTTATTCGATTACGCTTGATGTTTGCTTAGGTGTTTTAGTTTGATGATGCATTTGTGCTATCCTCTTTAAGATATTTGTGTACATCATTTAACTTATGGATTAGCATGAATCATAACCTAACCTCATGAATTTATATGTCACTTCATATGCTCCTAATTGATATTATGCTTCGCAAGTTTGAACATGAATGGAAAGTTAACTTGGTTGTTTCACTTGGACTTGGAATATGCCATGTTTGTACAAAGTTTTTGACACTTAAATGTACCATTTCATATAATTTTCCACTTCCCCATGTGTATAAACACTTGATTAACTTGTCTTAAATTCCATTTTTGTGACTTCTATAACTCTTTTTGGCATAGCGTGTAAAGGATACATGTTTAAGTGACGGTGTAGGATAAAACTTGACACTTTTGCATGCTCCCTTAGAACATTAACTTAGATAAGATAGATTAATGTTTGCTACTACCCCTAGTAGGATCTCATACCTTTAGGACACTTCTAACTTTGGTTGTTATTTGATATTCATCCTAGTATAGTCTTAGGACTTTAACATAGCCATAATTGCATGTTTGCACACTTTACTTTCAACTATTCATTAGTTGAGCTTGGCATGAAGAGGGTAAGTTGATTATGATACTTTGCATGCTTATTTTACACTTACATGATTTATTCTCCTCCCACTTCTTATCCACTTCTCTCTTTTGTGATTGTTTAGAGTAATATTTACTTGTGTTGATTCACATGATCCCTTAGGATTCCTAACTCCACTTAATTTCCGATTAAGTGGGAGGTAGGAGAGACATTAGGCTAGCAATCCATGTATGATAACAAGTAGGAAAGTCACCTTTTACCTCAACCATAGGGCCACCATTGCATGATAACATTAGGACCTAGTTTTGCTTAGTTTTTTTCTTTCAACTTTGAGTCTTTATCTTCTCATCTCAAAACAAATTCAAAATACATAATAAATACAACGAGTATTGTACTCCATGAGACTTAAGTACATGGGAAATGGAGAGTGGGGGCTTCCTTTAACTTTCTTAGAGTGTTCAGCATGCGTCTTGTCTTGGGTCGATGTGCGATGCATTCGATCCTATGTCATAGACTTTAGTGCAATACAAGTTTCAAACTAACTTAAGCCAATTCTGTCTAAAAAACACAAACCAAATTCAAATCATTTTATCCTTCGAGATTAACTGGGTTCCAAATCATTTTCAGAAAAGAGCATGTTACTTGTGTTTTGTCGCAAACGGGCATCGACCCTAACTGCCGGACGCGAACTTAACGTCGCTCATAAAAACACTTAATGACCTTGTAGGTCGAACTACAACTGCTCTGACTTCCTCTTTCGGTTAGATTGAGGATACGTAGGCACAAGAAGACGATGTCTTGGCGAGCAACCTTCCCCCCACAAACCCGTAGTCCGTCGAACTACGTTGACTCTGACTTTCCTGCTCCCGAGGGAATACGCAGGCCTAGGACGGTGATGTCCTATCAAGTCACTTTTTTCCCCCGTTTATTCATTTCCCGTTCTTTTCCTTTCCTTTAGCAGTTGAGCTTCAGATAACCTACACCTTTTGATCGTAACAACAAGCGTGAATCCCATCAAGTACGATGGACGCGAGGGGGTGCTAATACATTCCTCTCACGTAACCGACTCCTGAACCCAGGCTATGGTTGTGATGACCATGTCTTTCCCTTTGTTGAGGTTTTCTTCGATCGTTTCCTTTCCCTGTATCGGGATAACTAACGTTCGGTGGCGACTCTTCTATCTTTTCCGCTGGTTGATTTTCGCAGATGCGACAATAGGGATGCCTAATAAATCTCAAGCTAATAAAGATAATTCTTTAAATCTATTCCAATTCGCATTCCACCATTGAAGAAAATTCAAGTCATCAAAATTTTGATAACTTAAATCCACACCTACCTCATACAAATAAACATCAAGTTGAGACTTCCCAATTTCTGTTGCAAGTTGTTGTTTGTGTACTTTCAAAACCTATTATGTTAAAACAATATGTTATAGCATGTTAGCAATATAGATATATTTGACAGTATATTATAACAACATTTAAGAGTACTTTACAACAAACAATAACACTTAGTATAATTTACATCTTACAACAATATATAATAGCATACTACATCATATAACATCATTTAACAACTTTTAACAGCAACATATAACAACATACAACACCATATAACAACATACATCATCATATAACATCATACAACAGCATATAACATCATACATCATCATATAATAGCATTTGACATCATTTAACAACATACAACATCATATAATAGCATTTGACAACATTTAACAACATCATATAACAACATACATCATCATATAATAGCATTTGACAACATTTAACAGCAACATACAACAGCATATGACTACATTTACCAAATTAAAAATTAGAACAACTTACATTGAACAAACTTTTTGTAAACGTGTGGGAACTTGATTCTCCTCTAGTGTTGGAAGTTGGAGTTTGAGAGATTGTGGAAGATGAAGTATGAAGGAGACGATACATCTCAAAGAGAGCGTGCAACTTCTCCTTAATTTCTTTTGTTTTAAGTTCTGAGGTAAGTGGATCAAATTTTTCATACATATATTCCAAAGTGGTAAGCTTAATCCTCGGGTCAAGAACCGCTCCTAGAGCAAGAACCACACTATAATCACTCAAATACTTCTCAAATTTGATCATCATTCTTTCAGCCCTGCCTCTAATAAGAGTGTCTTCATCTTTGATGCTTGCCATCAAAACACATTGAATTTTCCAAATTTGCAAAAAATACAAATTGGAAGTAGGATAAGACGTTCCGAAAATCAAGTTTCTGGTCTCATAAAATGGCAACAAGAATGTGCATATCTTATCTCCTATTTTCCAATCTTCTTCTGAAGGGAAAACCTTAGAATTATCATCATGGAAACTAAGACTTGCTAATACACGTCGGTACTTCAATGCACTTTGAAGCATCAAATAAGTAGAATTCCATCTAGTGGAAACATCGTAAGACAAACCAGTCGATGTTTCAACACCACCAATGAGTTCAACGCATTCCTTAAATTTTTTCATTCTACCCTCAGAGCCTTTCACAAATTTGACATTTTCCCTGACATTTTCCAATGCATCACCTAGTACTTTCAAACCCTCTTGCACAATCAAGTTTAAAACATGGGCTGAGCAACGAACATGAAAAAACTCTCCCTCGCATAACAACCAGTTTTGCAAGACAAGTTGCCTTTTCAAGTGAGCCTGCATCACGTCTGTTAGTTCTTGTATTGGCTGGAATTTTGGTAAAACAAAGTTGAACAATGTTGATGTCATATGTCTGATGTCTTAACATTGGTTCCTAACATTAGTTGTTGCAGGGTTGGAGTTTTATATGCTGATGTTAAACTTGATGTCTTGACATCAGTTATCAGAACATCAAAACATCAGGTTGTGATGTTTTAGGGTTGCGCGTAAAAGTTTGTTTTGAGAAGATCTGTTAGAGAGATTGTGTGCGAATATCTTGGAGAAGATATTTTCAGTTGCAATCAGATTTGGAGCAGATCCTGTTGCTAAAAGATTTGAAGATCAAATCTGTTTTAAATTCTGTTTTTAAAACAAATCAAATCATATTTTTGGAAGAGGTCCAAGCCCAAGCCAGAATTCTATTTAAAGCAGCCTCAACCCTTGTTGGAAGGTGACGAAGACAAGAGAGCATAGACTGAGAGTCAAGTTAGAGTTTTCGTGTGTATTTTGTAAGCCTTTCATGGTTGAATAGGTGTTACTATCAAAGTTGTTAAGCAAGATCAAGGTGTGGTTTAAAGTGTAATCTTTGAATTATATCACTGAGTTGATTTAGGGAGTGAGTGGTTTCTCATATCTAAGTGGTCTCTTAGGTAGAAGTGTCATTGGGTAGTGATTAAGATTAGTAGATGTCAACTGGGATTGTTGAGTCTGTAATTTAATACTACTAATAGTGAATTTCCTCCCTGGCTTGGTAGCCCCCAGACGTAGGTTGTTAGACCGAACTGGGTGAACAATTCATTGTGTTGATTTACTATTGTTATAGCCTTGTTCATATTAGCAGATTGTGTTGTTGTGACATCACACGTAACATCACACATCTGATACCAAAATTTCAATTGGTATCAGAGCAGGCATCCTGCTCTGCATCTGGGTGAGATCTATGGCTGATACTTTCTGGTGCAATGGACAAGGAGTGTGGTGCATTTGTGAATAGACCCCCTATTCTAGATGGATCAAATTATGACTATTGGAAACCTCGTATGGTTACATTCTTGAAGTCTTTAGATAGCAGGGCCTGGAAGGCAATTTTGAAAGAATGGAAACATCCTGTTATTGTGGAAAAAGATGAGAATGGGAAGGAAGTATAGGGTAGCTCAAAACTGAAACCTGAAGAAGAATGGACCAAGGAAGAAGTTGAACTTGCCCTTGGGAATTCTAAAGCCTTGAATGCCATATTCAATGGTGTTGATAAGAACATCTTCAGGTTGGTCAACACTTGTGAAGTAGCTAAGGAAGCATGGGATATCTTGAAGACTACTCATGAAGGAACCTCCAAGGTTAAGATGTCAAGACTTCAACTTCTGACAACAAAGTTTGAAAATCTGAAGATGAAAGATGATGAGACCATTCATGACTTCCACATGAACATTCTTGAGTTGTCCAATGCTTCTAGTGCTTTAGGAGAAAGAATGACTGAAGAGAAGCTGGTAAGGAAGATTCTCAAATCCCTTCCTAAGAGATACAAAATGAAGGTGACTGCTATTGAAGAAGCACAAGACAACAGCAAGATGAGAGTTGATGAGTTAATTAGTTCTCTTCAGACATTTGAATTAGGGATGAATGAGGAATTTGAAAAGAAGACCAAAAGCATAGCATTGGTGTCTAAAGAGAAAGAGTGTGATCCTAAGACTGAGGAGGAGCTTTCAAATGTTATTGTTCTGTTGCGAAGACAGTTTAACAAGGTTCTAAAAAGGATAGACAGGAGCTACAAACCTAATGTCAAAAACATCACATCTGACACTAGCAGATCAGGAGATCAGGGGAAGAAAACTAGATATGAAGAAAAGACCAATAATGACAAAGGAGTTCAATGCTTTGAGTGTGAAGGGTATGGTCATGTCAAGAAAGAATGTTCTACATATCTCAAAAAGCAGAAAAAGGGGTTATCTGCTTCCTGGTCTGATACTGATAGTGAGAGTGAATATGAAGAAGAATCAGCTAAGCTTGTTAGAGCTATGATTGGGGTTTGTGAGTCAGATGATGATTCATGTGATGATGAGGTTTCTTATGAAGAGCTTGATGCCTCTTATAAAGAACTGTGCATGAGAAGTGAACAAGTATGTCGTGAAGGAGAAAAGCTAAAGAAAATTATAGTGTAGTTAGAAGCTGAAAAAACTGAACTAGAAAATGAAGTCAGTATGCTTAACTCTAAACTGGATTCTATGACCAAAACTGTCAGAATGTTGAACAATGGTACTGATGCTCTAGACAACATTCTTAGTATTGGAAAACTTGCTGGAGACAAAAGTGATTTGGGATTCAACAATGGTGCAGCTTCTAATGATGTTATTACCAGTTCCAAACCAGTGATGTTACAACAGATGTTTAAACATCCTGACAGGATTCCTTCTAGGAAGAAATTCAGGCGTTGGAGATGTCATCACTGTGGGCATTTTGGCCACATAAAGGCTTACTGTTATAAGCTACATGGGTATCCTCAAAAGACACATCAGTATACTCCCAGACAGAAGTTTCACAAAGGTAATAAGGCCTTCAATTCTAAGAAGCAATGGGTTCCAAAAGGTAAAGTTACCAGCTTAATAGCTCACACTTCTCTTAGGGTTTCTACCAAAGAAGACTGGTACTTTGATAGTAGGTGTTCAAGACACATGACAGGAGTTAAGAATTTGTTGGTAGATGTTAAGCTCCATTCTTCAGGTCATGTAACATTTGGTGATGGTGTCAAAGGAGAAATCAAGGGGATGGGAAAGATGAATTGTGCTGGTGCTCCTAGACTGGATGATGTTCTACTTGTCAAAGGGTTGACAGCAAATTTGATCAGTATTAGTCAACTTTGTGATCAAGGATTCAAAGTAGACTTTACAAAATCTGAGTGCAATGTCACAAATGAGAAAGGAGAAGTCATCATGAAGGGTGTTAGGTCTAAGGATAACTGTTATTTATGGGTTCCTCAAGAGTCCAGCTCATCATGTAATGTCAAGGATGATGTTATGACATCTGAATGTGACATTAGAAGGATCACCAAACAACCTAGTGTGATGCATCTATTCAGAGGAAATCTTGAGGAAACTAAGGTCATAGAGGTTGATCATTCAGATATGAAGTATAATGATAATTTCCCTAAAGATATGTGTGCTGAAATTTGTGAAGTCTTAAGTAGAAATTTGGGCATGTGGAAAAGTCATCTGATGTTAGTGACTTATGGTGTGCATTTAGTAAATTTCAAAAATTTTAAAGGAAATTTGTTTCGGTGGGGAAAATACATTTATTGGCTTTTAATTGATCAACAAAAGCAGCCCCCTTACCTTAGGCTATCATTCCCTATTGTTACTCTCACACGCTACATCAATCTCCACACTCCAAGTCTGTTCATCTTCTCACCAAAGATCGGAAGACACAACACATCCTTGTACATCAACCGTTTCAAAGGAACAATGTCTCAACATGGGTCATCTCCCTCCAATAAGTCTGCTTCAAAGAGCTCTTCGCATGCAACATCTAGGGTTTCGACGAAAGAAGTTTCAATGGATAAAGCCTTAGACATAGCGTCTCTCTCTATGATTCCAGGTTCAGAAAAGAAAAGACCTGAGAAGTATCAACCTAAGAGGCCTTCAAAAGGTAATACTTCTGATCAATCTGTGGGTAAGAAATTTGATGATAGCAAAAGTAAAGCGTTTGTCACTAGTGTTTGTTTGGAGACAAACCTACTCCTAAGACTACCACCCCACTTCCTCAAGCTGTTGAAGAAAGGGTAGATGTGGACAAAAGTGTTGTTCAGATTGTCACAAAAAAATTTTAGAAAGGGATTTCTGTGAAGGGATTATCTAGACCTCTGAGTCAAATGCCTGCTGATCAATCTGTTAGAGAAAAGGGTGACATACAAACTTCTGAAACCAATCTTCACAGATTGGCTATTTCTGTCATTGAAGATGCAGAAGCTGAAGTTGAAGATATTGATACTCATGTTGAAGATGAGGTTGATGTTGAACCTGATGTCAGAACATTACTTGCTAGGAATGTTGTTTCTAGTCCCAGAGGAATGAAGACTGCTGATGTGGTGGATGTGGTTGACCTATCAGATAATGAAGTTATTGGTAAAGTTGTCCCTGGTATTGCCAAAAGAATAAGGTCTAGAAAAGGGAAGTCTGCAGATTCTTCACCTAAGGAGAGACCTGAGAACAAAAAGAAGAAGTCAACTGTGGTTGGTCCTACTAAGACTTAGAGCAAGGTTGCTGTGACTTCCAAAAAGAGGAAGCAGAGGGAAGAATCAGAATATGAGTTTGATGTTGATGATGATGTTCAAAACATCACTCCAGTCAGAAGGTCAATTTTGAAGAGGATTTCTGACAAGGTTCCTGAAGTGCCTGTTGACAACATATCCTTTCACTATGCAAGCAGTGCTCACATGTGGAAGTTTGTGTGTCAAAGGAGATTAGCCCTGGAAAGGGAGCTTGGTGGAGATGCTCTAGAAATTAAGGAAGTTATGGGGTTGATCAAATTTGCTGGGCTAATGAAGAATGTTTCTGGGTTGTCCAAATGCTATGATGGGTTAGTCAAGGAATTTGTAGTAAACATTCCTGTAGCTATTAATGATAGCAGAAGTGTGGATTTTAGAAAGGTATATGTAAGAGGTCAGTGTGTTAATTTTTCTCCTGAGATCATTAACACTTACCTAGGAAAAGATGAGAAAGAGTATAGAGAGTTGGAAGTGACTGATAATGCAGTGTGCTAAGAAATCACAGCAGGACAAGTGAAGGTCTGGCCTTTAAAAGGAAAGTTGTCAGCTAGTTTGTTAAGTGTTAAATATGCTATGTTGCACAAGATAGGTGCTGCCAACTGGGTCCCTACTAATCACAAGACCACTATTTCTGTTGGATTGGGAAAGATGATTTATGCTATTAGGACAAAGCAAATATTTGATTATGGCTCCTACATTTTTTATCAGACAATTAAGCATGCTGCTACAAATGCTGTGAAATTACCTATTGCTTTTCCCTCTCTTATCTGTGGGATCATCTTGTCTCAGCATCCTGGTATTCTACATCAATCTGATGTTGTATGTAAAAGGGAGTATGCTCTGTCAATTCACTACAAGTTGTTTGAAGGAAAGCATGTTCCTGACATTGTCAAGACATCTGCCTCAACATCGTACCAGCCAACTTCCAAGACTGGAATAATTTCTGAGCTAGAGGAAGCATGTAAGGAGTTAGATGAAGTCATTAGAGTTAGTACTGAAAGGAAACAAAAATTTGAAAGACTAATTTTGACTCTAAGAATGGCAGAAAAAGAAGGTGAGGAAGTCAATGCAAGTAAGGATGATGATGATGTTCATGTCAATACTAAAGATTCAGGTTCTGATAAAGGTGATTCAACAACTGAGACTGAGGAGGATGCAGATGGTTCTACTGATGAAGATTGAATTGCTGCTTTTATTGTTTCTTGCTTTTGTAGTTTGTAGTTTTTTTTTGTTTCTGCACATTGTGTCCATGTTGTGTAACTTGGATAAAAGCACTTTTATGCTTATTTGGTTTTTGTTCTATGATTTGTCTTGTCATGTGGTGCTGACTTTTGACTGACAAGGAGAGCTAGTAGGACTAACTGTTGTAAGTGTTAGTTGTGTGAGGGTATAACTGGTTGGTTGTTGTCCAATTGTGGCTAAAAAGGGGGAGAGTTAGCCTATGTGCATATGTGTTGCCTAGTTGTCTGTTGTGGTTCTAGGCTTGAGGGGGAGTGTGCATGTTTGAACAGCTGGTATGCTGGTTCGTGTTTTGAGGGGGAGTTTAGCTTTGAGCAGATTTTGGATGTGATTGCTGCTGGTTGTGTTTTGGAATGTTAGGAGTATGAAGTTTTTCCGCTGTAGGTATCTCTGATGTTGGCAGAGATTGTTTTAGCCAAAATTAGCCAAAGGGGGAGATTGTTAGTTCTTGTATTGGCTGGAATTTTGGTAAAACAAAGTTGAACAATGTTGATGTCATATGTCTGATGTCTTAATATTGGTTCCTAACATTAGTTGTTACAGAGTTGGAGTTTTATATGCTGATGTTAAACTTGATGTCTTGACATCAGTTATCAGAACATCAAAACATCAGGCTGTGATGTTTTAGGGCTGCGCGTAAAAGTTTGTTTTGAGAAGATCTGTTAGAGAGATTGTGTGCGAATATCTTGGAGAAGATATTTTCAGTTGCAATCAGATTTGGAGCAGATCTTGTTGCTATGTTTAAGGGCTGTATGATTTAAAAAGATTTGAAGATCAAATCTGTTTTAAATTCTATTTTTAAAACAAATCAAATCAGATTTTTGGAAGAGGTCCAAGCCCAAGTCAGAATTCTATTTAAAGCAGCCTCAACCCTTGTTGGAAGGTGACGAAGACAAGAGAGCATAGACTGAGAGTCAAGTTAGAGTTTTCGTGTGTATTTTGTAAGCCTTTCATGGTTGAATAGGTGTTACTATCAAAGCTGTTAAGCAAGATCAAGGTGTGGTTTAAAGTGTAATCTTTGAATTGTATCACTGAGGTGATTTAGGGAGTGAGTGGTTTCTCATATCTAAGTGGTCTCTTAGGTAGAAGTGTCATTGGGTAGTGATTAAGATTAGTAGATGTCAACTGGGATTGTTGAGTCTAGAATTTAATACTACTAATAGTAAATTTCCTCCCTGGCTTGGTAGCCCCCAGACGTAGGTTGTTAGACCGAACTGGGTGAACAATTTATTGTGTTGATTTACTATTGTTATAGCCTTGTTCATATTAGCAGATTGTGTTGTTGTGACATCACACGTAACATCACACATCTGATGCCAGAATTTCAACGTCATTAGCAGAATCGTTATCTAATGTAAGTGAAAATATCTTCTTCTTAATTCCCCAATCTGATAAAAATTCAAGAATATTTTCCGACAACTCAGATCCAGTGTGTGGAGGAGGCATATGACAAAATTTTAGAATCTTACTCTTCAAATTCCAGTTGGAATCAAAATAATGAGCAGTCAAGCAAATATAACCTTCACTTGTACAAGCTGTCCACAAATCAGAAGTTAATGAAATTCTAGAGGGAATATTAGCTAACTCCTTCTTAAAAGCTTCTTTCTCTATCGTGAACATTTCATCAACATCAGCCTTAGCGTTATTTCTTGAAATAGGAGAAAAATCAGGGTTCAAATACTTCATCCAATCCCTAATGTTTTGAAACTCCACAAAATTATACGGTAAATCATGTGCAATGATTGCAGCAGCACATATTGATCTAGAAACCTTTTAATCTATTACAAGATTCTTGAGTCTACCTTGCAAATCGACCATCATTTGACCTACATCAGCATGTTTAATTTTAGTGCATTTGTTTATATTACGATTCAAAGTTGTGGTACCATAACTCCTATTGCCACCCTTCGAAATCTTTGAACAACCATTGCAATTAGCCAATGGACTCCCATCTTTATCCATCCCAACTTTATCCATCCCAACTTTAGTTAACACTTTCCAATAATCGGCACTTGAAGTTTTGGCTTTCTCAGACTTCATTTTCGGAATTTCTTAATTCATTTTCACCTTGAATAGTTTCATTCTCCAAATCAACCACATTCACATTCACTTCATCTACAATTTCCATACTAACTGTTTGTGAATCCATTTCAAGTTATCCACTACGCCAAAATTACTCTTTAGCAGCACTACATAGGCAGCGCTTTATTACAAAAGCACTGCTATAAGTTAAAAATTTAGAAAACACGGAAACTGTTCACTTAGAAAAATAAAATCGCGTCTAAATATAAGACCTTAGACAGCGCTTTTGAGGAAAGCGCTTTCTAAGGTCTTATAAATTAAAAAAGAAAAATTAAAGGAAAATATTAGACAGCGCTTTCCTTAAAAGCGCTGTCTAAGGTCTTATAAATTAAAAAAAATATATAAGACCTGAGACAGGGCTTTTGAGGAAAGCGCTTTCTAAGGTCTTATAAATTAAAAAAAAATTAAAGTAAAATATTAGACAACGCTTTACTCAAAAGCCTTGTCTAAGATCTTATAAATTAAAAAAAATAAAATCAAAAGCGCTGTCTAAGGCCCACCTTAGACAGCGCTTTCATTCAAAGCGCTGTCTAAGGTCTTTTTAATTAAAATAAAATTGAAACGGTATCAGTATTAATACTGATACCGTTTCAATTTTCATTTCATTATTTCCCTCTTTCCCTCTCTTTATGGGAACAAGAACGAACCAGCTGAAACCACCGCCGTCGTCGTCCGTCCTTTCACCGCCGTCGTCCGTCCTTTCTCGCCGTCGTCCGGCCGGCCGTCGTCCTTCCTACATTGTCCTCCACCATCCTCCACCGTGCTCCACTGTTCCGGTAAGAGTTTTTCTTTTTATGTTAGAAGTGAGTTTCATATTTTTCTGTTAGGTTTTGTTCTTGTTACCATATTTTTGGAGTTCTTTAGATATAATGATGTTCTGTTAGGTTTTGTTCTGTTAGGTTTTGGAGTTCTTTTGATAGAATGATGTTCTTTTGATAGAATATGAGTAGTTTAGATTAGTGTTATTGTAGTTTAGGTTAGTTTAGGTTAGTGTTATTGTAGTTTAGGTTAGTTTAGGTTAGTGTTAATGTTGCTCTACATTGTTATTGCTATATAATGTGTTAGTTTAGTTTAGGTTAGTTTAGGTTAGTGTTAGTGTTAGTGTTAATATTGCTCATTATTTTAATATTGTAAATCCTTGAGATTGTTGTTCTAAAGAAATATATTGTAAATCCTTAAGTCATAACTTTCCTCCTTTTGGTTTTGATTTCTATTAATTACTAATGGAGATTAATAATTGTTATTGCTATATAATGTGTTAGTTTAGTTTAGGTTAGTTTAGGTTAGTGTTAGTGTTAGTGTTAATATTGCTCATTCAATGTTATATATTATGTCATATTATATTTGATATCCTTGATTTCCTTGATTTCTTTATCCTTGATTTCTTTATTATATTTGTTATATATTATGTCATATTATATTTGTTATATAATATATTTGATATCCTTGATTTCTTTATTACAGGTTAGATGGCTACTAACGATGATCACCCACATGATGATGATCACCCACATGATGCTGATTACCCACATGATGATGATCCTATTCATGATGAAAGTCAAAAATCTATGGAATAAGAGATTAAAAGAGGAATAACCGTTATGAAGAAAGTGATCCGTGCTAGAGATCAAGGCATCATTTTAGATGTGCATTGGAGCCCTTCAGGCACTCTTGTTGAGCCTAACAGTCATACCTTGACAAGTTTCATTGGTGCACTTGTAAGGAATGTGATTCCTATTACTTGTGATGATTGGAGAAACAAACAGTTGAAGGAAGTCAAAGAAAAAATTTGGAATGAGATAAAGGTACCATAATTATGTCTTTAATTATGCCAACTAATCATGTATTTTAAATTATTTGTACTAACCAATGTGTATGGTTTTTTTAGAGGTGCTTCAACGTTGAGGAAGAAAGAAAAGCTTATTTGATGAGATTGGCAGGGAAGCTCCTAAGAGGGTTTAGGACATATTTAAACCACACCTTTCTTAAGGATGCTGAAGGTAACTTTGTTGATGCAGAGTATCCATCTAAATATTCAAGTTTGATTTCACCACAAGAATGGGTAACGTTTAAAGCCAAACGACAAACCCCGACATTTAAGAGTTAATTATATATATTTTTATGAAATTAAATTAGTAGCTTAAATTATTTAAATGACATATATACACATTAACATTGTCATATTTATTTTTGGTTTTAGGGCGTTTCCCATTGTCAGCTCTTCTTATCTTCACCAACTTATCGGAAGGTTGGCAAGGGAAAAGTGTATAACACTTCAGTAGAATTACTTCACAATAACCCACTCCCTACTGGATGCATGAAAGTATCGGTTGATATTGCTACAGAGGCGGGTGCATTATTACCCTATCCTGGCGATGTTTCGGATGCAACATTGGTGGGAGATGCTATAGGGTCGTATGTTGCATGGCCGTCAAACCTCATACTCGTAGGATATGAGGTATGCTTAAAACCGTTATGAACCTTTGTTAACCTTAATGTGTAGATTCAAAGATTTTACGAGCATTTTATTTTCATTTTTTACATGGTAATGTTATTTAGACTCCAACAAGATCCAAAACAAAGGATAAGGGGATTCCGGAGCATACCGAGTCCGTTGTCTCAAAAAAAGAGGTACATCACAATTATATGATATTTATGCATGGAAAATGTTAAATTGGATATCTTATACTTCATTTAACAAATTATATGATATATAGCTGCCTGGTAAAGAGATTAGCAACGTTTCAACACAGAAAAATGTTGGTGCTAAGAAGAACAGGGCTAGAAAACAACCTATCTCCAAGTTTAGGTCGTGCCTTCAGACGTTTCTACAATTGACAGATATTCTGACCGGAGGTGTTCGTCTTATACATATGGAGAAAGGTATATATGGCTTTGAACATGAACAAACTATTGGTAATGAAGAGTTCGAGCAAGTTTTCAATCATGAAGAATTGGGCGTCAGTGTTGTCAATACATGCGTGAGGTATATATCCGATCTACTTTGGTATATTAATTGAACAACTTATTTACTTTATGTTTCAAATGAATAGTCTAATGTTAATGATGTTTTTATTTAAGGTTTCTGTATGATAAAGTTATGCGCCCACGTGGATTGCAGCAAAGATTTGCATTCTTATGCCCCGCGTCTGTCAACTTATCCTTAATAATAAATAAACCAGATGAGGTCCTGGCGTATGTACGTGACGTCTTTATGGACAACCAAGAAACGGAAAAGTTGTTCCTTTTACCGTTTAATACTGGGTTAGATTTTCATTCTAAATTCATCTATTATAGTTTTTTTGTATTTTGACGTCGTGTAGAAAGTTTCCATCTAACACTTGTTTAATCTTACAGTGGACATTGGTTGTTGGTCGCAATTAATCCTAGCAGAGAAGTGGTGTATTATCTGGATTCGTTAGAAAATGATTGGACAACATACCCGGATATGAAGAAATGTATTGACACGTAAGTGAGATTGTTCTAAATATGAATGTGTATATTTATTTGTTTGTTTATTTATTTATGTGAATTGTTCTAAATATTCATTTATATTTTATTAGCGTTATACAAGCTTTCCGAGCACTACGAGATGGCCAAGTACCAAAGAGGAGAGTCAACCCCATTACATGGAATAGAGTAAAGGTATATTAATTATCACATGTTTTATTATATATTAGTGATGCTACTTGATAAAACTTAGGATTTATCCATATTTTCTTTTCATTTGTAGTGTCCTTGGCAACGTAATGAAATAGATTGCGGATATTTCATGTTGAGGTTTATGAGAGACACTCTTATTTTGGATCGAATAGAGATTCCATCCGATGTATGTATTTCTAACTTATGAGTTATTTTAATATTTAACACATATCTCTCATATAATGAAATAGTTAAAACTAAATCAAACTATGTTATATTATTATGTAGTACTTTGAAGAATGCAAGTGTGCTCATTACTCAATTTCTCAATTGGATGAAATTAAAGAGGATTGGTGTCAATACATTATGGAGCTCGGAGTTTTATCAGGTATAATATTGTACTCTTACTTTAATTGATGAGAATTTAAATATGTGTAACTTTCTAACTATAGACATTGTTGATGTATTCTTTTAATTGAATTACAATCTTTGTGTTCTTTCAGGACCTATGTAGATTTGAAGCAATACTTTGGTTGGATGCAAAAGTACTAGTATAAGTAATATGTACATTTGTCTATATATATATATATATATATATATATATATATATATATATATATATATATATATATATATATTGGTTTGAATTGCCAATTGTTTTGGATATATAATTTTGGTGTAAATTGGTATATTTTAATAGGTCAAATTGGATTGATTTGAATCTCCAAATTGTGGTATTTTTCTGGAAAAGAATGGTTGAAAAACAGGTCAAATTCTGGTTGAAAAACCTGGTAAAAATTGTGGTTTAAAAAAATTTATATAAAAATTTTCGTATACCATAGACAGCGCTTTACACTAAAAGCGCTGTCTAAGGTGGGGCTTAGAAAGCGCTTTCACCAAAAGCGCTGTCTAAGGCATGCCTAAAAAAGTTCAAAAAGGTGGGGTTTAGAAAGCGCTTTCACCAAAAGCGCTGTCTAAGGTATACCTAAAAAGTTCAAAAAGGTGGATCTTAGACAGCGCTTTTTGTGAAAATATACCCCCCTTTAGACAGCGCTTTTGGTATTACCCAAAGCGCTGTCTAAACCTTTAGCAGCGCAGGTTTAGACAGCGCTTAAAAGCGTTGTCTAAGGCCAAAAAAAGCGCTGTCTAAGGTCTTGTTTGGCGTAGTGATCACTTATGCATTCAAATAAAAACCAATTAAACACATATAATATAGAATATATAAACAACAATAATAATATGCAGTGAATTTCATGATAAGTGAAAATTGAGTAAAAGAGTTAAAGAGGAAAATAATGTTATTATGCTCTCCTGCTAAGTTTTAAATAACTTTTCATGAAGAGCTATAGGCTCTTAACAACCAGTTAATGCAGAATGTAAATTTCTTTCAAATGCTACTCCATAACTATTTTACATTCACTGTTTAATATCTGATTCTCCACGGTTTAGGAAATTTTACAACTACTTTCGTACTTCCATGTGAAATTTTTCTTGAGTGTTTTTCTTTTACATACATTTGAAGACAAATAAGTCTGTCTAATCTAAGTTTACATTTCTTTTTATATATAAATTTATTTCGACCTACCCATATTAATTTAGAATTAATTAAGTACACTCCCATAAAGCAATTTTTCAGAAAAGACTCTTACTACCACAAAATATATCAGGCTATTGCTCAAAATAAGTATGAAATTGATTTTTATTTATACATACAATATTTAGTAGTTAAATATGTGTTGAATAGATTAAACAATGATTGGTTTCAACTTCATGGCTTGCTTTCAAACATGGAGTTCCAATTTAGTATTATCTTTTATTTGTGTCAGCAAAATTTCACGCATTTACTCCATTAGCATATTGGTGGCCATTGGATAGATTTAAACTAGTCCTTAGTCCATGTCAAAGTGTATTTTTTAAATTAAAAAATAAAATAAAACCGTCGGATTTAATTTCAGGTACCACTGCCGTTTATAATCACATCCACGTATTTGATTAAATACTATAAACTATAAAATGCATATTTACGTATCAGTTTGCCGCCCTACTTACGTATCAATTTGCTGCCCTATTTACAATGTGTTAGACGATGACACTAATCTAGAAGGGGGGTTGAATAGATAACTATTTTTTAATAATGATTGACGCTTAAAAAATTGTTTTAAGAATGTGCGGAAGCGGCCTTGGATTAAAATCGTCTAAACAAATCGTTATTGGTAAGATCGGATATGCGAAACCGAATGGAATAATATTGATGAGATAATGGAATCAATAAATTTCTCAATCAAACAATTCAAATAAAGACCACTCTGAGTGAGCTGGTTCCAATGAATTATAGACGATAAAATTGAATTGACATTTTTAGGAACAGTTTGTGTGCTATCAATATGTTGAACACTTGGTGTGCGAAACACCCCAAGTTCAATTTCCTTTGAAATTGTAGTGCAGAATTTTCCACACTTGTAATCAAAGTGATTGCAATGATTTTCCAAATCCGTTTTAAAGCACTACAAATCAATCGAAATGTTTCTAACAATTGATTTCACACAAACGTTAACAACAAAAAGTAAAGAGATAAATAGATAGATAGAGAGAGAGAGAGAGAGAGAGAGAGAGAGAGAGAGAACAACACCCGATTTATTTAGTCAGTTCCCCTTTTGTCCTAGCTTCGGGTACGTTTGTCCCCAATTCTAAAACTAAAATTGAGATATGTATAATATCTGTTTGCAAAATATTGTACAAGAGAAGTTCTAGCTACCATACAATCAAACCTAATTGTTGATGTTGATTTTATCCACTTCTCTCCCTTTGATTCTAACCGAATTAAGAACATCAAACTCTTCAAACAAACCTCCAGTTACCGCTACTCACTTGATCTAACCTTCCATTCTTCAATTCTTTCACTCGACTGATTTCGATCGCAAGACGTTTGACCCTAAATCTTTCAATACAATCCTCCGGTTACCTCTACTTCCTTGACCGAACCCACCGTTCTTCAAGGCTTTCATTCGGATGAATCTGTAATGTAGAGATTTGTGCAAAAAAAACCAAATCACCAAGATCTTTGAGGATAAAACCCCAATGGTTTTATTGATGAATGCAATTTGTGAGAGTGAAGATGAAGAGCAATGCAATGTATCTTTCAATTTTCTTCTAGGGTTTTGTACAAAATGATTCATATGAATATATATATATATATATATATATATATATATATATATATATATATATATATATATATATTATTCCGGACTGGGCCAACACCTGCCCTACGGTCGGGCAGGCCCGGGCCCAATGACCAACGAAGGCCCAACGAGGCTGAGAACCACCTCCGTGTCGGGCACATGCTAGTTGTAACACCCCATTTTAAATTATTTGGTCGTCAGTGCTATTTTGTTTGTTTGGCCTTGTTAAGGGTGTGTGTGGTTGAGCGCGTAGGTGTAGTGACCTTAGCGGAACCGATAAATGGAGATGTCGGGATAACGATAATGTAATGTTGGATTATGTGTGGGCATAGTTAATAACGATAGTAAGGTGAATATTATTATTATTAATATGGCTAAGATTATTAATATTATTATTACTATTATTATTATTATTATGGTTATTATTATTATTAATATTATTAGTAAATTAAAATCTGATTTTTAATTAATTTGATAATGGGCTAGTGGATGAATTAAGGGCAGTTTAGTAATTAAGCTAAGATTAGTGAGGGTTAGTGGGAGAGTTAGCCATAATCAGAATTGGAAAAGAGAAAGAGGAACAAGGGAAGAACAAGGAAGAGCTAGGGCACTCATCTTCATCAATTTCGCCAGAATTTGATCAGGAAATTCAAGGTAAGGGGGGAAAATGGGTTCAATACAGGTGATAATAACATGAAAGGATAGTGAGGGGTCTTTTCCCTCGTAGGATTTTCGTATGCTTATTGGTTGATGAAATTCTGAGTATGATATAAATGTTTGATGTCTGGTATGTATTGAATCGTTGATGATAGTATGTTTTTCGTGTATAAATTGTACTGTTGCTGCTTTATGAATGCATTTGGTTGCATATCTGTTTTGATGCAGGTTGAGGGCACAAAATTAGATCTAAGATTGTATTTCGATTAGTCATAATAGGTAAAATATGTAGGTTATAAAACTGATGTAGAACTAATATTAGGACTGAATTAGAGTGGAAAAGTGAGGATCCTGTAGCAGAACCCAGACTGGTGGGGGGAAACTGAGTTTACGTAATAGATCTGACCATACGCGTATCAGGTAAGGCAATACGCGTACGGCTATGGTCATTACGCGTATGGGAGGGCCAAAAGGAGGATTGGCACGACCCTCTGCCCGTACGCGTAACGGTACGCGTATGGAGCTTGGGCATTACGCGTAAGGGAGAGGCATTACGCGTATGAGAAGGGGATACGCGTATTGGATCTGAGAATGGGCTTTTTGATGGAAAACAGGTCTCTGCCCATACGCGTAATAGGTAGGGCAATACTCGTATGGCAGGGCGGGAGGAGAGGTTGTACACGTAGGATACGCGTAGGGATGGGCGAGTGAGCTGGGTAATACGCGTATGGCACAAGGCAATACGCGTATGGCCAGCGAGGGTGCAGAATTTTGCCGTTTCGCAATTTCTTTCCCGTTTTCGCGTCCGAAGTGGTTTCTTTTGGTTTGAGAGGTTGGGGATAGATGTCAGACCTTGAGAAATGTAGGATTGGTGATAAAAATAATTTATTTAGTAGTTTTGGTGAATTAATTAGTAATTAGCTGATTAGTGGACGAGTGCCTTGTGAGGCGTGTAGAATGTGTTGTGTGGCACTGTTTGTGCGAGGTGCGAGCTGTCTTGGGGTAGCAGAGGTAATTCTTGGTGAATTGTGTTGAGCGCATGACCCACTTGGGATCAATGAGGATCGTGTATTTTACTTGAGGATAGTCTCGTGTGCATAATTTGTGTGTGAGGATGTTGTGTTGTAGGTGAGGTAATTCCGGTGAGAATTACGGTAAGCGTATGGCTTACGCGTGATCAGGAGGATCGTGTAAATGTATAACTGATTATTATACATGTGTTTTGTGTGTAAATTATGTTATGGTGAATGACTATTTTATGTGTGATTAGGAGGATCATGAGAATGTGTAATTTTATTATGCAGGTGTGTTGTGTGCATATTCGTTATTGTGCATTTCATGGTGTCGGTGGTGATGAATCATTGCTCAGGAGGAGTGTATGTGATTCTTCCGAACTCCAATGTGGAGTGTGGTGGGATAAATCATTGCCAAGTAGGGGTGTATGTGATTTATCTGGGTTCGATTGAATGAACCATGGTGATTTTGGTACCACATGCATTGTGTCTGTTGTTGAGTCGCATTGCATTATTATTATATGTTGATTGAATTATGGTTGCGAGTGACAAGTAGGTCGTGATTATGTGATTGTATGATTAGGTGTGAGTAACTACCCTTAATATGTACTATTCACCATTTATTATTGAATGTAGTTCTCACCCCTTTGTTGTTGTTGTGTCTGTGCTTCTTCGGAAGTACAGATAATCCAGGTACTTGAGTTGCTTGGAGTGCGTGTTGCCTGTTCGAGTCGTAGGAGTCGCTCTGATACGTAACACGGGAATTTTGGGGATTTTATTAATTGTTATTTTGTAATGAATTTTGTTACGTATCTCTTTTAAATTCAATATTTTGAGGACCACGAGTTTAATGTGGAGTTTTGGAGTATGTTGGCAAGTGTGCTGTGAACTTATGAAATGATTATTTTCGCTGTTTTATTTCACTTAATGAAAAGAAGTTTTGATGTTGATTTTGTTGGTGTAGCATCCTACTTGTAAAAGTTGAAAACTCTGATTTTATCTGTAATATCCTTAGATTTTATAAAATGGGAAAGTGGGGTGTTACAATTGGTATCAGAGCAGGTCGGTCCGTCCGGCCAAGTTGTCTAGTATGAGTTGTGTCGTAGTATGCAACATGTGTGTAGAACATTGTCGGTACGTGCTTGTCTTCTAACCGTTGGTTGCAGGAGTTGAGGTTGAGATAAGTGGGGGAGAAGTTGGTGCTTCTCCAGGATACTTCCACTCTGGAAGGACGGATTGGTAAGTAATGGAGTGTTATCATGGTTGGTAAGGAAGGGTATTTACTTCATCAGGATGATCGACTGTCTATGAACAAATTGGGGAACTGATCACCCTCAATCTCTTGTTGATAGTAGTCAGAATCAAGATGAATGGATAAATGCGCCTTGACAATTAAGATAGCATGTGATGTGGAAGATGGTTGGGTTGAGTCGGTATAGATCTTTATCATCTGAAGAAGAGGTAGAAGAGAAGTACTTATCAGTCGATCAAGTTGAAGGATGTCTTCAAGGAAGGACAAGCAGGTATTGTTGGTGATTGCTTTTCAGTGAGTAGAGAACAAGTGATGGCTAGAGATATGCCAGTGTTGGGTAATCCCTGATGTCTTTCTGATGGTGGATCCGAGTTGGGTAATGGTAGATAACTGGTATCGTTGTTTGCTGAGCGAATGGGTGGACATCTATTTGGCGAAGCCTCGATGTATTAACGTTCGCGTTGTGGCGAGTTAGTAGTGAAGTTATATGTGTTGAGTTACCTGTGGTTTGCGAATTTTTGAATTTATTTTCAGACGAGATAAGTGAATCACAGGCGTATTAATGAGGTAGAGGTAGCTATTGATTTAGCACTTGATATGAGTCGAATGCCAATGACTCCGTACAGAAAGTGAACTTAAATTGGACGAAGGTGAATAGTTAAAGTTTTTATCTGCTAAGTAAGTGGAAGAACTATTAGGAGATGAGACTAAGATATTAGTTATGTTTGCATTAATAGTGTACTGGAATTGACAGGAAAGCCACAGTGAAGGGCTGCCAGTTGTGCATAATTCCCAGATGTGTTTCCGGATGGAATAACAAGTGTGATGTGTATAAGGGTATTGAGGCTATGGAGAGCAAAACTTAGAGTTTTGATGAGTTTTGGCATTCTTAGAGTTTTAGAGCATTTAAGGGAATTTTGAGAAAACCCTTGGGTGTGGATGTAATATCGAGATTGAGAGTTCTTTTGGGATGATTGCTGATACATGTTGGAATTTGTGGGATTTGGATTGTCCAGAGAATGAAGTTGGGTATGGATTACTGACAGTTGAATAAGGTAAGATTGAGAATAAGTGTCCACTTTAAAGAATAAATGATTGGAATGGTGTTGTTGAGTTTGATTGGAATTACAATTGTTGGGAAACGCTTGATAAGAGTGGTAAATTTGGGCGAGTTGAGGCTCTGATCGATTTCATGTGGCGGGTTATGGTTGTTATCATCGGAATAAGTTGTTATTTACTCGGTTAAGCTTGTATGTGAGTCTGGACAAGATTGGATGAGTTCGGAGTGGTGTTCATTAGGGATACTCGGATCTATTATAAAGTCAGAAGGAGACTATGTAGGGTGTTTGAGAGTCGAGTTACAAGTGTTGAAAAGAAAGGAATTTTTATGCTAAATTATTCAAGTGAGAATTTTGGGTCGAGAAAGGTTAGTTTTCTCGGATGTGTTATTGCTGATGATGGTATTGTTATGGATCCATCGGAGGTAGATGCGGCTCTACGATAAGAGGCTCCGAAGTCGGTTAAGGTGATTAGAAACTTTTTGGACTTTAGTGGTTATTACCGGAGGTTATGGAAGGTTTTCCAAGTTAGCATTTTCGCTACTTCAGCTGACTTGCAAAGGGTAAGTCGTTTACTTTGGATGTTCATTATGAGGAAAGTTTGAGAGGGCTGAAGTAGAATTTGTCTACGGCTCCAGTTTTGATTCTGCATGATCCTAACAAACCGTTTGTGAGGTGGTGGACTGTGTCTATGATGAGTTTAGCCAGTGTGGTGATACAAGATGGTAAGGTCGTGGCTTATGTTTTACGACAATTGAGGATTCATGATTTCAAGAGGGCTGCAGTTACTTTTGTGTTGAGAATCTGGAGGTATTATTTTTACGGTTTTGGGTTCGAAGTGCTTAGTAATCACAAGGACATTGCATGCCTGTTTAGTAGCAAATAATGGAGTACGAGACAACGAGGATGGTTGGGATTCCTGATGAGTTATGGCTTTAGCTAGAATTATCCTATTGGTGGAATTAATATCGTGCTTGGTGAGTTAAGTCGAAATTTTTATACATGTCTGTTTTGATGGTCAGCGGATTAGAATTATTTGAGTAGTTCAGAGACTTGTGTCTGGTTTGTGAGAACATAGTAGAGTGTGAGGTTGGGTATATTAGAAATGAACTATGACCCTTCTGGTGAATATTAAAGAGAGCCAGGAGTTGGATATAAAATTGGTAGAGTTGATTGTGGCGAGTAATCAGAGTGCGCATCGAAAGCGTGATGTGGTACATTTCGCTTATGCGTGTGTGACTTGTGAGGGTTCATAGGTTGAACATTGGAAACACGTGGGAATGATGAGACCATTGGACGTTTCAGAATGGAAGTGTTAGATGAAAGGTTAAATATTATTCATGGGCTACTATGTAGATGGATGTTTTGGTTATATGTTCGATTGGTGGAACGTAACATTGTTGTAAAAATGTTGTATGACAAGGATGTTGGTATTATGGTTATGTAGAGGTTGCTGAAACGATGTTGGGTCGTGGAACTCTATGTTCTTGTTTTTGTTGTCGCCTCGTTTCCATCGTGATGTTTCGAGTGCGTGGAGCTAATTCCTATGTGGGGAATTAGGGGAGTGTTACCTAGGGTGAGGGTAATGATCTTGCTGTGTTCTGGTTCTAGAGTGAAGCTAGGTGTTCGTAACTTGGGTATTCTTTGAGTCGTGAGTTAGTCGTCAAGTGCATTGTATGGGCATTGCATCTTGTCAGTGTGTTATTCGTGGTGTTCCTTTTGTTGGCATAATAGTTGGTTAGTCGGATGCGAGAGTCGTATTCGGAGTGGTTCGTCTCAGTGTATTTTCGAGGACGAAAATAATTTAAGTGGGGGAGAGTTGTAACACCCCATTTTAAATTATTTGTTCGTCAGTGCTATTTTGTTTGTTTGGCCTTGTTAAGGGTGTGTGTGGTTGAGCGCGTACGCGTAGTGTACTTAGCGGAACCGGTAAATGGAGATGTCGGGATAACGATAATGTAATGTTGGATTATGTGTGGGCATAGTTAATAATGATAGTAAGGTGAATATTATTATTATTAATATGGCTAAGATTATTAATATTATTATTACTATTATTATTATTATGGTTATTATTATTATTAATATTATTAGTAAATTAAAATCTGATTTTTAATTAATTTGATAATGGGCTAGTGGATGAATTAAAGGCAGTTTAGTAATTAAGCTAAGATTAGTGGGGGTTAGTGGGAGAGTTAGCCATAATCAGAATTGGAAAAGAGAAAGAGGAACAAGGGAAGAACAAGGAAGAGCTAGGGCACTCATCTTCATCAATTTCGTAGGAATTTGATCAGGAAATTCGAGGTAAGGGGGAGAATGGGTTCAATACAGGTGATAATAACATGAAAGGGTAGTGAGGGGTCCTTTCCCTCGTAGGATTTTCGTATGCTTATTGGTTGATGAAATTCTGAGTATGATATAAATGTTTGATGTCTGGTATGTATTGAATCGTTGATGATAGTATGGTTTTCTTGTATAAATTGTATTGTTGCTGTTGTATGAATGCATTTGGTTGCAGATCTGTTTTGATGCAGGTTGAGGGCACAAAATTAGATCTAAGACTGTATTTTGATTAGTCATAATAGGTAAAATATGTAGGGTGAAATTGTAGGTTATAAAACTGATGTAGAACTAATTTTAGGACTGAATTAGAGTGGAAAAGTGAGGATCCCGTAGCAGAACCCAGACTGGTGTGGGGAAACTGAGTTTGTGTAATAGATATGGCCATACGCGTATCAGGTAAGGCAATACGCGTACGGCTATGGTCATTACGCGTATGGGAGGGCCAAAAGGAGGATAGGCACGGCCCTCTGCCCGTACGCGTAACAGTACGCGTATGGAGCTTGGGCATTACGCGTAAGGGAGAGGCATTACGCGTATGAGAAGGGGATACGCGTATTGGATCTGAGAATGGGCTTTTTCATGGAAAACAGGTCTCTGCCCATACGCGTAATAGGTAGGGCAATACGTGTATGGAAGGGCGGGAGGAGAGGTTGTACGTGTAGGATACGCGTAGGGATGGGCGAGCGAGCTGGGCAATACGCATATGGCACAAGGCAATACGCGTATGGCCAGCGAGGGTACAGAATTTTGCCGTTTCGCGATTTCTTTCCCGTTTTTGCGTCCGAAGTGGTTTCTTTTGGTTTGAGAGGTCGGGGATAGATGTCAGACCTTGAGAAATGTAGGATTGGTGATAAAAATAATTTATTTAGTAGTTTTGGTGAATTAATTAGTAATTAGATGATTAGTGTACAGTGCCTTGTGAGGCATGCAGAATGTGTTGTGTGACACTGTTTGTGCGAGGTGCGAGCTGTCTTGGGGTAGCAGAGGTAATTCTTGGTGAATTGCGTTGAGCGCATGACCCACTTGGGATCAATAAGGATCGTGTATTTTACTTGAGGATAGTCTCGTGTGCATAATTTGTGTGTGAGGATGTTGTGTTGTAGGTGAGGTAATTCCGGTGAGAATTACGGTAAGCGTATGGCTTACGCGTGATCAGGAGGATCGTGTAAATGTATAACTGATTATTATACATGGGTTTTGTGTGTAAATTGTGTTGTGGTGAATGACTATTTTATGTGTGATCAGGAGGATCGTGAGAATGTGTAATTTTATTATGCAGGTGTGTTGTGTGCATATTCGTTATTGTGCATTTCATGGTGTCGGTGGTGATGAATCATTGCTCAGGAGGAGTGTATGTGATTCATCCGAACTCCAATGTGGAGTGTGGTGGGATAAATCATTGCCAAGTAGGGGTGTATGTGATTTATCCGGGTTCGATTGAATGAACCATGGTGATTTTGGTACCACATACATTGTGTCTGTTGTTGAGTCGCATTGCATTATTATTATATGTTGATTGAATTATGGTTGCGAGTGACAAGTAGGTCGTGATTATGTGATTGTATGATTGGGTGTGAGTAACTACCCTTAATATGTATTATTCACCGTTTATTATTGAATGTAGTTCTCACCCCTTTGTTGTTGTTGTGTCTGTGCTTCTTCGGAAGTACAGATAATCCAAGTACTTGAGTTGTTTGGAGTGCGTGTTGCCTGTTCGAGTCGTAGGAGTCGCTCTGATACGTAACACGGGAATTTTGGGGATTTTATTAATTGTTATTTTGTAATGAATTTTGTTACGTATCTCTTTTAAATTCAATAATTTTGAGGACCACGAGTTTAATGTGGAGTTTTGGAGTATGTTGGCAAGTGTGCCGTGAACTTATGAAATGATTATTTCCGTTGTTTTATTTCACTTAATGAAAAGAAGTTTTGATGTTGATTTTATTGGTGTAGTATCCTACTTGTAAAAGTTGAAAACTCTGATTTTATCTGTAATATCCTTAGATTTTATAAAATGGGAAAGTGAGGTGTTACAATTGGTATCAGAGCAGGTCAGTCCGTCCAGCCAAGTTGTCTAGTATGAGTTGTGTCGTGGTATACAACATGTGTGTAGAACACTGTCGGTACGTGCTTGTCTTCTAACCGTTGGTTGCAGGAGTTGAGGTTGATATAAGTGAGGGAGAAACTGGTGCTTCTCCAGGATACTTCCACTCTAGAAGGACAGATTGGTAAGTAATGGAGTGTTATCATGGTTGGTAAGGAACGATTTATACTTCATCAGGATGACCGACTGTCTATGAACAAATTGGGGAACTGATCACCCTCAATCTCTTGTTGATAGTAGTCAGAATCAAGATGAATGGATAGATGCGCCTTGACAATTAAGATAGCATGTGATGTGGAAGATGGTTGTGTTGAGTCGGTATAGATCTTTATTATCTGAAGAAGAGGTAGAAGAGAAGTACTTGTCGGTCGATCAAGTTGAAGGATGTCTCCGAGGGAGGACAAGTAGGTATTGTTGGTGATTGCTTTTCAGTGAGTAGAGAACAAGTGATGGCTAGAGATATGCCAGTGTTGGGTAATCCCTGATGTCTTTCTGAGGGTGGATCCGAGTTGGGTAATGGTAGATAACTGGTATCGTTGTGTGCTGAGCGAATGGGTGGACATCTATTGGGCGAAGCCTCGATGTATTAACGTTCGCGTTGTGGCGAGTTAGTAGTGAAGTTATATGTGTTGAGTTACCTGTGGTTTGGGAATTTTTGAATTTATTTTCAGGCGAGATAAGTGAATCACAGGCGTATTAATGAGGTAGAGGTGGCTATTGATTCAGCACTTGATACGAGTCTGATGCCAATGACTCCGTACAGAAAGTGAACTTAAATTGGACGAAGGTGAATATTTGAAGTTTTTATCAGCTAATTAAGTGGAAGAACTATTAGGAGATGAGACTAAGATATTTGTTATGTTTGCGTTAATAGTGTACTGGAATTGATAGGAAAGCCACAGTGAAGGGCTGCCAGTTGTGCATGATTCCCATATGTGTTTTCGGATGGAATAACAAGTGTGATGTGTATAAGGGTATTGAGGCTATGGAGAGCAAAACTTAGAGTTTTGATGAGTTTTGGAGTTCTTAGAGTTTTAGAGCATTTAAGGGAATTTTGAGAAAACCCTTGGGTGTGGATGTAATATCGAGATTGAGAGTTCTTTTGGGATGATTGCTGATACATGTTGGAATTTGTGGGATTTGGATTGTCCAGAGAATGAAGTTGGGTATGGATTACTAACAGTTGAATAAGGTAAGATTGAGAATAAGTGTCCACTTTAAAGAATAGATGATTGGAATGGTGTTGTTAAGTTTGATTGGAATTACAATTGTTGGGAACGCTTGATAAGAGTGGTGAATTTGTACGAGTTGAGGATCTGATCGATTTCATGTGGTGGGTTATGGTTGTTATCATCGGAATAAGTTGTTATTTACTCGGTTAAGCTTGTATGTGAGTCTGGACAAGATTGGATGAGTTCGGAGTGGTGTTCATTAGGGATACTCGGATCTATTATAAAGTCAGAAGGAGACTATGTAGGGTGTTTGAGAGTCGAGTTGCAAGTGTTGAAAAGAAAGGAATTTTTATGCTAAATTATTCAAGTGAGAATTTTGGGTCGAGAAAGGTTAGCTTTCTCGGATGTGTTATTGCTGATGATGGTATTGTTATGGATCCATCGGAGGTAGATGCAGCTCTACGATAAGAGGCTCCGAAGTCGGTTAAGGTGATTAGAAACTTTTTGGACTTTAGTGGTTATTACCGGAGGTTATGGAAGGTTTTCCAAGTTAGAATTTTCGCTACTTCAGCTGACTTGCAAAGGGTAAGTCGTTTGCTTTGGATGTTCATTGTGAGGAAAGTTTGAGAGGGCTGAAGTAGAATTTGTCTACGGCTCAAGTTTTGATTCTGCGTGATCCTAATAAACCGTTTGTGAGGTGGTGAACTGTGTTTATGATGAGTTTAGCCAGTGTGGTGATGCAAGATGGTAAGGTCGTGGCTTATGTTTTACGACAATTGAGAATTCATGATTTCAAGAGGGTTGCAGTTACTTTTGTGTTGAGAATCTGGAGGTATTATTTTTACGGTTTTGGGTTCGAAGTGTTTAGTAATCACAAGGACATTGCATACCTATTTAGTAGCAAATAATGGAGTACGAGACAACGAGGATGTTTGGGATTCCTGATGAGTTATGGCTTTAGCTAGAATTATCCTATTGGTGGAATTAATATCGTGCCTGATGAGTTAAGTCAAAAGTTTTATACATGTCTGTTTTGATGGTCAGCGAATTAGAATTATTTGAGTAGTTCAGAGACTTGTGTCTGGTTTGTGAGAACACAGTAGAGTGTGAGGTTGGGTATATTAGAAATGAACTATGGCCCTTCTGGTGAATATTAAAGAGAGTCAGGAGTTGGATATAAAATTGGTAGAGTTGATTGTGGCGAGTAATCAAAGTGCGCATCGAAAGCGTGATGTGGTACATTTCGCTTATGCGTGTGTGACTTGTGAGGGTTCATAGGTTGAACATTGGAAACACGTGGGAATGATGAGACCATTGGACGTTTCAGAATGGAAGTGTTAGATGAAAGGTTAAATATTATTCATGGGCTACTATGTAGATGGATGTTTTGGTTATATGTTCGATTGGTGGAACGTAACATTGTTGTAATAATGTTGTATGACAAGGATGTTGGTATTATGGTTATGTAGAGGTTGCTGAAACGATGTTGGGTCGTGGAACTCTATGTTCTTGTTTTTGTTGTCGCCTCGTTTCCATCGTGATGGTTCGAGTGCGTGGAGCTAATTCCTATATGGGGAATTAGGGGAGTGTTACCTAGGGTGAGGGTAACGATCTTGCTGTGTTCTGGTCTAGAGTGAACCTAGGTGTTCGTAACTTGGGTATTCTTTGAGTCGTGAGTTAGTCGTCAAGTGCATTGTATGGGCATTGCATCTTGTCAGTGTGTTATTCGTGGTGTTCCTTTTGTTGGCATGATAGTTGGTTAGTCGGATGCGAGAGTCGTATCCGGAGTGGTTCGTCTCAGTATATTTTCGAGGACGAAAATAATTTAAGTGGGGGAGAGTTGTAACACCCCATTTTAAATTATTTGGTCGTAAGTACTATTTTGTTTGTTTGGCCTTGTTAAGGGTGTGTGTGGTTGAGCGCGTAGGCGTAGTGTCCTTAGCGGAACCGGTAAATGGAGATGTCGAGATAACGATAATGTAATGTTGGATTATGTGTGGGCATAGTTAATAATGATAGTAAGGTGAATATTATTATTATTAATATGGATAAGATTATTAATATTATTATTACTATTATTATTATTATGGTTATTATTATTAAAATCTGATTTTTAATTAATTTGATAATGGGCTAGTGGATGAATTAAGGGCAGTTTAGTAATTAAGCTAAGATTAGTGGGGGTTAGTGGGATAGTTAGCCATAATCAGAATTGGAAAAGAGAAAGAGGAACAAGGGAAGAACAAGGAAGAGCTAGGGCACTCATCTTCATAAATTTCGTAGGAATTTGATCAAGAAATTCGAGGTAAGGGGGAGAATGGGTTCAATAAAGGTGATAATAACATGAAAGAGTAGTGAGGGGTCCTTTCCCTCGTAGGATTTTCGTATGCTTATTGGTTGATGAAATTCTGAGTATGATATGAATGTTTGATGTCTGGTATGTATTGAATCGTTGATGATAGTATGGTTTTCGTGTATAAATTGTATTATTGCTGTTGTATGAATGCATTTGGTTGCAGATCTGTTTTGATGCAGGTTGAGGGCATGAAATTAGATCTAAGACTATTTCGATTAGTCATAATAGGTAAAATATGTAGGGTGAAATTGTAGATTATGAAACTGATGTAGAACTAATTTTAGGACTGAATTAGAGTGGAAAAATGAGGATCCCGTAGCAGAACCCAGACTGGTGTGGGGAAACTGAGTTTGCGGAATAGATCTGGATATACGCGTATCAGGTAAGGCAATACGCGTACGGCTATTGTCATTACGCGTATGGGATGGCCAAAAGGAGGATTGGCACGACCCTCTGCCCGTACGCGTAACGGTACGCGTATGGAGCTTGGCATTATGCGTAAGGGAGAGGCATTACGCGTATGAGAAGGGGATACGCGTATTGGATCTGAGAATGGGCTTTTTGATGGAAAACAGGTCTCTGCCCATACGCGTAATAGGTAGGGCAATACGCGTATAGCAGGGTGGGAGGAGAGGCTGTACGCGTAGGATACGCGTAGGGATGGGTGAGCGAGCTGGGCAATACGCGTATGGCACAAGGCAATACGCGTATGGCCAGCGAGGTTGCCGAATTTTGCCGTTTCGCGATTTCTTTCCCGTTTTCGCGTCCGAAGTGGTTTCTTTTGGTTTGAGAGGTTGGGGATAGATGTCAGACCTTGAGAAATGTAGGATTGGTGATAAAAATAATTTATTTAGTAGTTTTGGTGAATTAATTAGTAATTAACTGATTAGTGGACGAGTGCCTTGTTAGGCATGCAGAATGTGTTGTGTGGCACTGTTTGTGCGAGGTGCGAGCTGTCTTGGGGTAGCAGAGGTAATTCTTGGTGAATTGCATTGAGCGCATGACCCACTTGGGATCAATAGGGATCGTATATTTTACTTGAGGATAGTCTCGTGTGCATAATTTGTGTGTGAGGATGTTGTGTTGTAGGTGAGGTAATTCCGGTGAGAATTACGGTAAGCGTATGGCTTACGCGTGATCAGGAGGATCGTGTAAATGTATAACTGATTATTATACATGTGTTTTGTGTGTAAATTGTGTTGTGGTGAATGACTATTTTATGTGTGATCAGGAGGATCGTGAGAATGTGTAATTTTATTATGCATGTGTGTTGTGTGCATATTCGTTATTGTGCATTTCATGGTGTCGGTGGTGATGAATCATTGCTTAGGAGGAGCGTATGTGATTCATCCGAACTCCAATGTGGAGTGTGGTGGGATAAATCATTGCCAAGTTGGGGTGTATGTGATTTATCCGGGTTCGATTGAATGAACCATGGTGATTTTGGTACCACATGCATTGTGTCTGTTGTTGAGTCGCATTGCATTGTTATTATATGTTGATTGAATTATGGTTGCGAGTGACAAGTAGGTCGTGATTATGTGATTGTATGATTGGGTGTGAGTAAATACCCTTAATATATATTATTCACCGTTTATTATTGAATGTAGTTCTCACCCCTTTGTTGTTGTTGTGTCTGTGCTTCTTCGGAAGTACAGATAATCCAGGTACTTGAGTTGCTTGGAGTGCGTGTTGCCTGTTCGAGTCTTAGGAGTCGCTCTGATACGTAACACGGGAATTTTGGGGATTTTATTAATTGTTATTTTGTAATGAATTTTGTTATGTATCTCTTTTAAATTCAATAATTTTGAGGACCACGAGTTTAATGTGGAGTTTTGGAGTATGTTGGCAAGTGTGCCGTGAACTTATGAAATGATTATTTCCGCTGTTTTATTTCACTTAATGAAAAGAAGTTTTGATGTTGATTTTATTGGTGTAGCATCCTACTTGTAAAAGATGCAATTGAGATCCTAATCAAGGAAGGGCACTTAAAGAAGTACATCCAGAAGAATGATGCTCCTCGTCCCAGTTCCCGGGAAGCCTAAAACGTCGAGGAGACGATGCCTCCTCCCGACGAGAGTCGGCTTCAGGTCGCCCTCAGCGTCACTCGACCCGAAGACTTTTTCATCCCCGGAGACATTGAGAGCCAGGAAGCAGTTCGCAACATGTGGGCGAACTTCCCCCACGAGGACCCCATCGCTTCCCGTAGCACCTGGGAAAGCTTCCCCAAGACAATGGTCATCTCTGGGGGTGGTTACGAGAAGTTGTCCGTTGGCTCGATCAAGCGGAAATTTGACGAACTAGAGTCCGCAACGTCAGCGAAGACCACTACTCTCGAGAAGGTGTAAGGGAAATCAAACCCTATCACCTTCTACCTCGAAGAGCTCCCCGGCAGAGCGCCCAACGCCACTATCCCCCTCCTGGTCAGGGCACAGATGGAGAATTTTGACGTTCGAAGGATCCTTATCGACTAGGGTAGCTCGGTCGACATCATGTACGCTCATTTGTTCGGGACTCTCCAGCTCGACGAGAGACATCTGACCCCGTACGTTGGTTCAGAGATGCAGGGGTTCAACGGCACCAGCACCAGACCATGGGGCTACGTGGAGCTGATGGTCACATTCGGGGCCAAAGACACTGCCCGAAAAGTGAAGACCCGCTTCCTGGTGGTCGAATGTTCATCCCTCTACAACTGCATCCTCAAGAGGACCACCCTGGCCGAACTTATAACAGTGCCATCAACGGTCCACCTCAAGATGAAGTACTACACGGCCAGGGGACGGGTAGTTACGATGCACGGGGACATAGACGCGACCAGGAGGTGCTTCGACGCTGCCATCAAAGGCATGAGTTCCATCAGCACCAAGCCCGAGACCGGAGCAAAGTCATCCCCCGACACCGAACAGAGGCCTCTCCCGTGCGTCAACGCGGTCGACCTCGACAGTAGGTTCCCGGGCGAACCCGATGAAGATGGGGCAGAAGACCTCGACCTCCAGGCAGAAAACAACGGACAACCTCTCCACCCAACGCGCCCCATCCCTGACGGAGACTTCGAGCTCGTCGCCCTCAGGGACGATCCAGACCGTAACGTGAAGATTGGAACCGGGCTCCCCGACTTGGCAAAGAAGCAGCTGAAGATATGCCTCCGAGAGAACGCTGATCTATTCGCGTGGAGCGCCTCCGAAATGCCTGGCCTCGAACCCGAGGTGGCCTGCCATCAGCTCGCAGTAGGTCCAGCCGCTAGGGCCATAGTTCAACATAGGCGTAGGCAGTCTCCTAAAAAAGTGGAGGCTGCTGAAAAAGCTATAAAAGACCTCCTATAGGCGAATTATATTTCGGAGGCCAGGTACACGAGCTGGCTGTCCAACGTTGTACTTGTCAAAAAGAGTAATGGAAAATGGAGGATGTGTGTTGATTATACCGACCTTAACCGGGCTTGCCCGAAAGACTATTATCCGTTGCCTAACATCGACCAGCTGGTCGACAATTCTTCAGGTTACAAGCTATTGTCCTTCATGGACGCCTACTTGGGGTATAACCAAATCCCCATGGATAAGGCCGACAAACAGCACATGACCTTCATGACCGAGTCGGGCAATTACTACTACAACGTAATGCCCTTCGGACTCAAGAACGCCGGCGCGACCTACCAACGGATGTTGAACAAGATTTTCCGGGGAGAAATCGGCGACATGCTCGAGGTCTACATGGACGACATGATCGTCAAGTTCAAAGAAGAATTCGACCACGCCGTGCACCTCAAGAAGGTGTTTGACACAGCGAGAAGATGCCGTATGAGGTTCAATCCCGAGAAATGCACCTTCGGCGTCCGGGCAGGTAAGTTCCTCGGCTTCTACCTCACAGAGCGAGGAATCGAGGCCAACCCCGACAAGTGTAGGGCTTTCTCCGAGATCCCAACTCCAAACTTGAAGAAGTCAATACAGTCACTGGATGGGATGCTCACCACTCTCTCCCGCTTCGTCGCCAAGTCTACGCAATACGCACTCCCATTTTTCAAACTTCTTCGACAAAAAGCGACGTTTGAATGGAGCGAGGAATGCCAGCAGGCGCTCCTCCACCTAAAACAAGTCCTATCGCAACCCCCGGTCCTCTCACAGTCTAAGAGTGGGGAGACACTGTTCTTGTATCTCGCAATCACGAGTGAAGCGGTCAGCGCCGTCCTCATTCGGGAAACCCCGGACGGGCATAAACCGATTTACTTCACGAGAAAAGCCCTCCAAGGCCCCGAGTTCAGGTATCAGCAGATAGAGAAAGTCTCCCTGGCCCTCGTCACCGCGGCCAGGAGGCTACGCCACTACTTCCTAGCCCACACTATCGTCGAAAGGACCGAACAGCCTATAAGGCAACTCCTTGGACGACCAGATATGGCGGGGAGGATGCTCAGGTGGTCGCTCGAACTCGCCGAGTTTGACATCCAATACGAGGGAAAGAAAGCCCTGAAGGCTCAGGTATTGGCCGGCTTTGTGGCGGAGATGACCGTCCCGGAACCTTCGACCAATGGATCCCAAAAATGGACGATCTATGTCGACATGGCATCCAGCCCGAAGGGAAGCAGGGCGGGCATCATCCTTGAAAACGAGGAAGGAATCCTGATTGAGGTATCCCTCGAACTATCCTTCCCGACGTCGAACAACCAATCAGAGTACGAGGCTTTCCTCGCTGGGCTTCGGCTGGCCGAGGACCTCGGCGCCAAGGAGGTCAAAATCTTCACCGACTCCCAGCTTATTGCCTCGCAAGTCCGAGGAGAGTACCAGGCCAAGAACGACAGCCTCATCGAATACTTGACCTTGGTGAAAGAAAAGATGAAAAAATTCACCTTCTCGGAAGTAACTCACATCCCTCGCGAGCACAATGCCCGAGCAGATGTCTTGTCCAAATTGGCAAGCACAAAGAAGAAGGGCGAAAACAAATCCGTCATACAAGAAGTGCTTTCTCGCCCGAGCATCGACAAACCTGTTCCAGCGACGGACGTGAACGCCATTGGGGATAGCAATTGCTGGATGACCCCGGTATACGAGTACCTCACGACGGGCAGACTGCCCGAAGATCCCAAGGAAGCGGGGATGGTAGAGCGGCGGGCATGCTCATATGCGATAGTCGAGGATAAGCTATACCAGTGAGGGTTTTCTATTCCCCTCCTCAGATGTGTCGAGGAGACCAAGGTCCCGGCATGCTCCAGGAAATCCATGAGGGAATCAATGCACAGCATCTCGGTGGATGATCGTTAGCCTGTAAAGCACTTCGGACAGGGTATTACTGGCCTACCATGCAACAAGACGCCAAGGAACACGTCAAGAAGTGAGATAGATGCCAGTGACACTGGGACATGCACCTCGCTCCTCCTAACGAGCTCAAAACACTGTCCTCCCCGTGGCCATTTGCATGGTGGGGGATGGATATCCTCGGACCTTTCGTCGTGGGATCGTATCAAAACAAATACCTCATCGTCGGGGTGGATTATTTTACGAAGTGGATCAAGGCGGAAGCATTGGCCAAAATCACGGCCTTCAACATACTACGTTTCTATAAGAGGAACATCCTCGCCCGATTCGGCGTACCCCAAGCTATTGTCACCGACAACAGAACACAGTTCACCGACAGGAACTTCCAAGACTTTGTCACCAAATTGGGCAAGAAGCAGCACTTCACGTTGATCGAGCACCCTCAAACGAACGGCCAAGCCAAAGCGGAGAACAGAGTAATCCTCCGAGGACTAGAATGTCGATTAGGCGATGCCAAACAACGGTGGGTCGAGGAGCTACACAGCATCCTCTAGGCCTACCGAACAACCCCGCATTCCACAACCGGGGATACCCCTTTTCGTCTAACCTACGGAACAGAAGCGGTGATTCCCGTAGAGATCAGGGAACCCTCGAGGAGGACAGAAACCCCCCTCAATGGAGACGCGAACAACAAATCCCTGAGGGAAGAGCTCGATTTTGTCGAGGAGACCTGTTCGGGCGCTTCTCTCCGGGAAGCTTCACTTAAACAGAAAATAACTTTACGTTATAACGACAAAGTTATCAAACGTGATTTTCAAGTAGGTACCCTCGTCCTACGAAGGAACCATAAAGATTCGCGGGAAGGCAAACTCGCCGCAAACTAGGAGGGCCCGTACCGCGTCCGCGCGAAAATGGGGGCAGAAGCCTACTTCCTCGAAAATATGCACGGGGAAGAACTTGCTCGACCATGGAATGCTGAGAAGCTCAAACAGTACTACAGTTAAACACTGCCCGCGACATACTAACATCGCGGTTATGGGGACACACTAGGGTACAAGCGCGACACCCCTATACAGAACACGATGATCAGAGGCCGCGTTGTGTGTGTGCGAGGACTTTTGATCCGACGAGGACACCTCGATCGAGCTCCGCCGTCATCGTATCAATCAGGCGGAACACCCAGCTCGCGATGGGAAGTTCACGCCACGAAGCTAAGACCTCGACTGAGCTCTTAGCCTCGTTGAAGGTCAGAATAAACTTCTGGCCACTCGACCAGATCTCCATGCAGTCGAGGATTATCGAAGTCGAGCAAGCCCCAAAATCTCTATTACTTCAAAAATAAACAAAGTATAGCAAATACAATAACATCACACACAAGAGAAAACATACAAGCATAACACGAGCAGATAAACGAAAAAGCATTAAGCTGACAGAAGCCCATTGTACAAGTGTTACAGACAAGTATCAAAAAGCCCCTGGCACGCAGGTCGGGCATAGGCATCAAAAAAATAAAATGGCTCGCAGGCCAAACAAGACAAGAAAGGAAAGATTTAATCGGCGACGGTCCCCTCTGGCTGCCCGTGCTCTTCCGCCCCCCCCCCCCCCCCCCCCCCCTCCCCGACCGACCTCGTCCTCTTGCATCTGCTGCACAATCTGACCATCGACCACCTCATAGTCGAGGTCAGTTCCTTCAGTTATAAGGTCGGGGTTGAGGACCCGAAGCTGCTCCATGGCGTTCCGGAAGCCTATGTCCGCCGCCACGAGGTTGTCCTACTCGACCTCCCTGAGCTTCGCTATTAGCACTGCCCGAGAAGTCAACAACCTGTCCTCCTCAGTTTCTTCCTCGGCGGGGAGAGCAGCGTCTTCCAATTCAGCGACCTTCTCCAAGAGGCTTTTCCTTCCCTCCTCGGCTTTTCGAAGCTTCTCCTCAAGCTGTTTCAGGTTTTCGTCCTGCTGTTTTTGATGCTCGGCCTGAGCTCGGTTCAATTCTTTACACTCAGTCAGCTCCTTGCCCACTTTTGCCACCTCGGCAACAACGGACTGGAACCTCTCTTGCAGCCCGGTCAGGTCGGCTGCTGGACAAGTCTCGTCGTTTAAGATTAAAGCCGTCGAACAAACTCGCATAATAGCAGACAAGTCCTCAAGCAGGGTTTTCCTCCTCGAAACCTGAGGAGCACCCAAGACGGCCTGAACTTCGGCAGCAAAGATACCTGGAGAGTTGGCACCCGAGAAGAAGTGGGGCCTCGAGTGACAAGGAGGAAGTATGAACTTCTTAGAGGGAGGACTGTTCTCAACCGTCAGGTCGACATCCACCTGCCCGTCTGTGCGCTGCCGTTTCGGAGACCCTTGGCTACTGGGAGACTGACTCCCTTGGGGAGAGGTTGAAGAATCCGGGGGCGTTGAAGTCGTGGCAGTATGCTGTGCTCGGAGTTGTTCGACCCGACCCTTTTTCGAAGCACGAGTACTTTTCAGTTTCTTGAGACGCTCCTCGGCACTCGACATCTTACCTGCACAGAAAAGAAAGAGGTCATTAATTCGAAAAGAATGACGAAGGGAAAGGTAGGTCGGGGAGGCCACCCCACCTAACAGCTCAAGAGCCTCCTCATCAGAAAACATCTCGAGGAAAGCCCTAGTGTTGATCAATCGACGCTTCGTTAAGACCTCCTCATCGTCGCCCAGAAGGAAGTCCCCGTTTGGTGTCACGAACTTGGATTTGTTAAACCCACCGACGAACTTGACTATGGCCTCGTGAGCCAAGCGATCCCCTTCACAGAGTTTACCAGGGCTGACGATATAGCTGTCTGTTCCCCTCTTGAAGTGTTCTTCAGTCCAGAACAACGGGAACCTGGGCACGAGGGCCTCCTCTCGTCGCCCATCTACTTCTTCGACGACCCGATGGTACACTGAATTTATGGCCTCAAGTGTGATCGGCCTCACGAGGTAGTACTGGTACTTGAAATCTCGCACAGAGTCCATATAAGTGTGAAACAGGCTGCTCACCTGCTTGAAGGACACCCAGCCATGCTTGCCGTCGACGGCCTGCCGTTGAAGATGGAAAATGCGAAAAAATAGGGGCAGAGTTGCCATAATCTTCAGGTATTTGCATACGAGCTCGAAAGCCCTGATGAAAGCGAGAGAGTTGGGGTGGAGTTGAGAAGGGGCCAAACGCAGCCAGACAAACATTGACTGTTGAAAATCCGTGAAGGGCAAATGCCACCCTGCCTTGTCGAACATAAACTCGTACATGGGAAACCGTATCCCACTATATGTCGAGCATATTCGATGATGTGGCAAAGGCCTGAACACGTTCCACGACTTCGATGAACCCACTAGGCAGTGCTCGACGGTGCAAAATATGTCGGCCGCGTTCAGGTCGACAAACTCGGAGATCATGTTTACGGCCTCCTCGCAGGCCCAATCGTCGGGCAACCTCTCCCTAGCGCTGGTTGTCTCTGGCATAGGTGAGTCGGGCTCGTCGTAAATATCTAAAGATCTCTCGGTCACTTGCAATACGTCCATTTACCTGAAAAGCAGAAGGAAATGGTGAATTCGATGACCCATATCAAATCCACCCCTCCACTGTGTAGCGAGCGATTTTGGACGTGGTTGCGAAGCACTACCGCTCTTTGGCATCTACAGTTTGATTCATTTTTTATCCTATTAAAGCTGATGAAGGAAGGGAAATAGATGTCTCCAATTAACCCTGCTTGCAAACTGAGTTTGAACAGATGACTGTTGGTTTACAGATGCTACAAAGATTGTGGGTCTCTTTTAGGTTATTTTGTTAAAAATAGTGTCCAGTCGATTGGTGGGAGGTTAAGACTGATGCTTTTCGATTGAGATGTGAAGGTATCGGATTTTGGGTTTTAGATTAGTGTGCTCGCTAAGATTTTTTCTTTCAATCTTATGCCTACGTATTCCCATTTTTTCCAAAACAGGGAAATCAGAGCGATCGTAGTTCCTCCTATTCTACGGGAGGAAATGGTGTTTTGGTGTCTTGTTCAAAGCCCAAGACGTGAAGCGAAAGGTAGTTTGTATCTTGTTCAAAGCCCAAGATGTGAAGCTAAAAGTTGTTGTCTTTAGAGAGAATTTTTCATCTCTAAAGAGGGGTTTGTCTGTCACAACTGTTTATAAAGGAGAATTACTTTAACCGGGATGTGTGAATCCGGCAATGCCATAATTTCCTTTATAGGGGATTTCCAACCTGAAGGAGAAGACTTTAACTCAGTGTAGAGCAATGCTATCTTTCCTTAGGAATTTCTCATGCTAAAAGAGGGACAGTGGCATGGATGTAGATGATCCAGAGGCTTGCCGCTTACAGCGATTAGATGAAGGGGAAAGAGTTGTTGATGTTTGTGTATTGTGAACGAGGCACAACTTTGATGTTAAAAGGTTGATTGGATCAACCAGTGGTTTTCTTATACAAAGCCTAAGAGGAGGCTAGTGGCCCTGAAATTCTAGTACCAGATATGTGATGTTACGTGTGATGTCACAACAACACACTCTGCAATGGACAATATAAAACAACAGAAAAGTACACAAAGAATTATTCACCCAGTTTAGTTAAACAACTTACTCTGGGGGCTACCAAGCCAGGAAGGAATTTCACTATTAGTAGAATTAATTTACAGACTCAACAACCCAGTTGATATCTCCTAAACTTAATCTCTACCTAATGAACTTTCTACCTAAGAGACCACTTAGGTATGAGAACACTACTCACTTCCTAAAACACCTCAAAGATCACACTTTGAGAAACACCTTGATCCTGCTTACAAGCTTTGATCAAGTAACAACACTCTCTTGCTTCACAACTCTAAGAGAGTACACCTTACAACTCACCAATTCAACCTATAATGGTTTACAAAATACTCGTACAAAGACAATGATTGACACTCAGTCTATGCTCTCTATCTTCTGTACTTTCTTCAAAGGATTGATGCGCTTTATATAGCTATTTGATTTGGGCTTGGACCTGCTATAATATCTGACCTGATTTGTTATTTAAAACTGAATCTTCAAAACAGATTTTATCTCCAAATCTTTTTAAATCATCAGCCTTTAAACACTCCTACAAATCTGCATCAAATCTGTTTGCAACAGAAAATATCTTCTCCAAGATATTCGCATCCAATAACTCTAACAGCTATCCCAAATTCCAGCTAATACGCTTAACCCTAAAAACATCTCAAACCTAATGTTTTAATAAACTGCATATCTGATGTCATGACATCGCATGTGACATCAGACTTCAAAACTTCAACAACTTAAAAATATAACATTAACCAATGTTAAGACTCAATGTTAACACATCAGCCATATGACATCAACATTGAACAAACAACTTTGTTTTACCAAAATTCTAGCCAATCCAAGAACTAACAGGCCCAACAAGATGGTGTTTTTTATGTGTCTCGTACGAAGCCCGAGATAGAGGCTAAAATGTTGTTTTATACTCAAAAAGGGAGTGATTTGTGTCTTGTACAAAGCCCAAGACGGAGGCTAAAAGGATTGTGACTCAACAGGGGAATCTTTTATATGTGTCTTGTACGAAGCCCAAGACGGAGGCTAAAGGTGGGACTCAATAAGAGAGTCTTTTATACTCAACAAGAGAGTGTTTTGTATCTCGTACTAAGTCCGAGATGAAGGCTAAAAAAGTTTGGTTCCGCCGGGGAGAATCATTGCATAAAGCCCAAGAGAGAGGCTATGGTGCTGTTTCAGTTGAGTGACAGGTCCAGTATATTGGTTCAAAGAGAAAATCAGTTCTTACATGAGTAATGTTGTACTCATGGATTTGTTCTAAGGACCGGGGTTATTTCCTGTTCTTTAAGGAAATAGGAAATCCAAAGGGTATTGAGACTGTCCGAGTCTACGGGGTTCCTTCCTATTCTTGAAGGGTGCTTGAGAATGTCTTTGAGACTCAAGGAAATTAGACTGTCCAAGTCTAGAGTTTCATCTTCTGTACTATGCTTTGAGAATCAGTAGTAGACTCTTGGAAAGACTGTTCTATTAAGATGACTGATTTCTGTTCCTATACCTTTAGGAGGTCGTCGGGATAATTTGTACGAAGCCCAAGAGGAGGCTGGAAACTTTTAAGAAGCCGAGGGACAATTTGTACTAAGCCCAAGAGGAGGCTATCATTCCCGGAGGAAGAAATCATTTATACGAAGCCTAAGAGGAGGCTGTGAATACTTCTAAGAAGTCGACGGGTCCTTGTACAATGCCCAAGAGGAGGCGGGGATGCTTTTAGGAAGCCTGTGGGTCCCCAAACCCCGAGAAATTCAAGACAGGCTATTCACAAAGAATAGATCAAGCCAGGAAAGTTCGATAATTTGGAAGAAACTCAAGAGATGCAATTCACGTAGAAGAGATCATCTCTGGGGAATAGAGTTTCTTGACAAGTGCTTTTAAGAAGCCTGTGGGTCCCCAAACCCCGAGAAATTCAAGACAGGCTATTCACAAAGAATAGATCAAGCCAGGAAAGTTCGAGAATTTGGAAGAAACTCAAGAGATGCAATTCACGGAGAAGAGATCATCTCTGGCGAATAGAGTTTCTTTGACAACTTCTACGAGTGACAGTCTGAGAAAGGGTTCAAAAAGAATCTGCCTTTCACATCTCCATATTGTTTAACCCCAAGAGGAGGGAAGACTGTGTCTGGTAATCCCATGGGGATCTAGTTTTGACTATTTAAGAGTGATCAACGGGCTTAATGCTAGACGTAGTTGCCGGGGAAACTCTAAATATCTATACTATTATTACACAGTCGATATGATTTTATGAAAGAAGACTTACAACAAAACAGCCCCACAATACAGTTATATGTATATGAAAGTGGATAAACACTTACTCGGTTGTAGAGCTTCCATGCTGTTTGGTTAGTTGTTCAACAAAGAAAGATTGAAAACAACGGTATATTTCAAAATCAAATGAGAAAGTGCTTTGAAAAAGAAAGATTTGGGGCTTACAGCTCAAGGAGAGGCCCAGGGTTTTATCAGTGAGCGCACTGTTGAATTTGTACAGAGGGACTTATACAAGTGACTGAGGCCCAAAAATGGTTTGTTGTACAAAGGGATTTGGGTCTTACACTCTCTCAAGAGGCCCAAAAGGTTTAAAGAAAAAGAGTGGGGCTTATAACACGAGGGTAGGCCCGGATGATTTTTCGTTTGAAATGGCGATCGCGCTGAGATTTTCTTTTAACGCGAAGGGGCTTATACAATATCTGAGGCCCAAAGTTATTTTGGTTAAAAGGGGATTGGGTCTTACACTCTATTAGAGGCCCAAAAGGTTTTGAATGGGTCTTATAGCTCGACGAGAGGCCCAATTGATTTTAAAAGGCGACGATCGCGCCGTTTACTTGTACAGAGAGACTTATACAATAAGTGAGGCCCAAAATTGTTTGTACAAGGGGGTTTGGGTCTTACACTCTCTCAAGAGGCCCAAAAGGTTTAAAAAAAAGAAGAATGAGTCTTACTACTCAAGGGTAGGCCCAAGGCTATTTGTGTACAAAACGACGATCGCGCCGAGGTTTTTGAAAATACCCGGAGGGACTTATACAATAAGTGAGGCCCATGAAAGGTTATTTTACAAAAAGGATTGGGTCTTACACTCTATTACAGGCCCAAAATGTTTTTAAAATGATTTATGAGGGTTGAATTAATCAAAAACCCTAATTTGTTTTCAAAATGTGTTTTAATTGAATAAAATATTCAATTAAAATGATCAAAATTGTTTAACATGTGGAAAACAAATTGTGATCTTGGATTAAGGCTTCATAAATCAAGTTTTGCCCTACAAAATGATTAGAAATCATTAAAATTTGCAAAATCAATAAGGAAAAAATATTTTAAATGTCAAAAACAATTAAAACATTAATTCTTTGAAAAAATATCAATTATATGAAATAAATAATATTTTTGGGATTTTTTCATAAAATAAAATATTTTAACATTTTTGTGAATTATTAAAAAAAGAATCAACTCAAAATCATTAAAACTCAGAGAGAAATTAATTTTTGAATCAATTAAATAAAATCACAAAATTCAAATATTTGAATTTGAGAGAAATGGCGCCAAGAACAACTAAAGAACACGCGCGTTTTTCAGCTTTGCCCAGATTTGCATTTTCTATCCAATCTCACTGAATACTTGATTATATCATACAATCCACATATCAATCTGCTCGTTTTCACCTCACGATCATGTTTATGACAATTAATTTCATTTAAATTAAGCATAAAACAAGAAATCACGATAAATCCTCAAGAACCCTAAATTCTGCATGAAGGCTGGGATTTTTTATACACGATTCAAACAAAGCAATTACTTGAGGGGAAACATTCCATGCATGATTATGAACATTTGGCAAAAGTATTGTGCGAGGAAATATGCATAGATTGAGAGATGACCAAGTTTAGGCTTACCTCTAGGTCGTGATAGCAAGAGCAAATTGATTTCTGAGTTAGAGGTGTTACAGATGAATTGTGATGATCTGAACAGCTTCCCTACACCTTATGGAGTGTGTTTGAATGCTTGGACTTGATGGAAATTGGCTGGATCACTTCATGGCATCTCAACTGCAACTTGGTTAAAACCTTGAGAAATTGACTGGTGATTCTGAGAAATCAGTGTTTCAGATGTTGTTTAAGTGTTTGATCAGCTCACATATGATGTATGTGAGGTGTGCGTGTGATTGGTTTGAGTGGAATTGCTCTCTAATGAAAAACCCGATAGTGACTTGCTAAGAAAGGCATTTTTTAGAGTGAGAAGTGGATTTTGAGAAAGGCAAGTGTTGTAGGCCTTTGGTGTACTTAAAGTGATCACAATTGAGCTCTATTTATAGTAGAGCAAGTTTGTTTTGCAAGGAATAGTGAATGGCAACTGCTGAGTAGGGTTGGCCAATGTTGGCAAATGAAAATCCAAGTCTTCTCTAGCCATTGACTAGAGGTTAGGGCACAGGCTGCTGGTCCCCTTGGTCTTGGATAAGTCTTGACTGAATTCAGTTGCTATTGGCTCAGTCCATGCCACCTTGGTGCTTCCATTGAATGCTCCAATCCAAAATTGGAGTCTTGTCCCTATTTTGGGCAATTCTAGGTTTAGCATGATATTTCTTGTTCCAAGGATTTTGGAGGCTTGGCTCAGTGATTGTCCTCTATAGGTTCAATCCTCAGATGTGTCCAAAGTGATGACAAGGCTTGGAATTGGCTGATTTTGGCAAATCGAGCAAAAGTGCAAAATTCTGCCTTGCCTTGGCAGATTTCAGCAAGGCAACTTGCCAATGTCATATCTCATGGCTCAAATTGAATTTGGTGATGTTCTTGGCCATTTTGGAAAGCCCTTATATGATACAACAACTGTTTGATCATATTTGGTTTTGATACCTTTTGGATCCAAGTGAAAAATCCTCTTACATTTGGAAAAAAGTAAGGCAGATTCTGACTTAGTGAAATTTTCACTAAGTGTTGGAACAAAGTGACTTTTCTATATTTTGATCACTCCATAACTCAAAATCCATGAGGAATTTGGACATAGGTCAGTATGAAACTTTTGTAGAGGGCAATGAGATCTACAAATCAAGCTTTGGATGGGGAAAAATGGCTTTGTGGTTTAGGAGTTATGATCCTCCAAAGTTGGTACCTTTGTCACTTTATTTCATAACTTAGAAAATTTTCTAAGTTTTTATGGTTACCCCTTTTACAAGTTATCCCACTTTCTTTGATTTTTCTTGATGAATGATGACTCAAATCATACATTAACATCATTTTAGGGTTAAGAATCCATTTTTGTAAAAATCTCAAAAAGTCAAAGTTGACTTTTGTGCACAGTTGACTTTTTATCCGATGAATTCCAAATGTGCAATCCTTTAGGAAATCATGTCCTTGACCTAAATTAAACTTGATGGACATGTTCCATGGGTGTTATAGGGTATATTGAATCATGTCTTAGGGTTTGGGAGCATGTCCTGGTCAAAAGTCAAAGTTACAGTTGACTTTTTCCTCAAAACCCTAACTGTGGTTCAGATGAAATTGAAACTTGTTGCTCAAGCTTCTTGGATCAATCCATTGTTCCAAATGGATCAATATGGTATATTAGAGACTCTCAAATCATGTCTTGAGGTCTTGGTTCATGATTTGTCCCAAAAGTCAACTTAGGGGTGAATTAGGTCAAGAAACCCTAATTCCTGATTTTTGATGTATGCATCCTTTGAGGTCAAATTGACTTGATGATTGGGTCCATGAGGTTCCATGGAGTATATTAGGATATGTTTTGAATCATTGGCTCATGCCCAGATGAAAATTTTCATCTGGAGGCCCTGGTCGACCAAAACCCTAATTTGGTGACACTGGCGATCTTGAAGCTTGATCCACCTAGAAGGGAGCAACCTTGTGCTTAATCCTTGAAGTGGGAGTCCTATTGATCCATTGTGGATGTTTGAGAGGTTAGACAAGTTGAATATCATGTCATTCCTTGATTGATCCTTTGTCTAAGAACTCTGAGAGGGCTTGAAACCCTAATTTTGATAGTAGTGAATGCTCACCCATCTTTGGGGAGACTGATGAAGTATGATGGTTCATCCATATTGTGATGATGATTTACACAATGATGGGAAATCTTAGTGGTCAAAATTTGGGGTATGACAGATGCCCCTATTTAATCTTTTTGGACACGAAGGTGTGAATGACGAAGGTATTCGGGCATTCGGGGTGCAAGAGGATTAAATATCGGAATACTCAAATTTTGATGGTGGTTATGAATGGCAGATCGCATTCATCTTCTTTTGCTAAGCAATGATGCTTAGAAAAGGTAAACTTCCCCTCGATCCTGGTCTTCAACCAAGGAACTGGTCTCAGTTTTCTTTTGAGATGAACTTCCCCTCGATCTTGGTTTCCTACCAAGGAACTGGTCTTAGTTTTTGATTTAAACTTCCCCTCGATCCTAGTTTCCTACAAAGGAACTGGTCTTAGTTTCTGATTTAAACTTCCCCTCGATCCTGGTTTGTTGCGGTGAAAATCGGATAACAAGCTATTACTTAACTTGCATCATTTTCTTTTACAACCGACTTTGATTTATCCAAAGGAAAGGTTCAAGATCGAAGAAAACCTAAAAGGGGGGAGAATCTAAGGTTCGGGGGTTGGTTATACAAAGGGAAGATATTAGCACCCTAAGTATCTGTAGTACTCTACAGGAACCTCTTGCTAAGTTTGTGTTATGTTATGTTTGCTTGCTAAGAACACGAAATAGAATTAGTCTCGTCCTAATCATGATTTAATCGAGGAATCGATAATCAATGATTCTTGACTTTCATCAACTAAAAAGTGAATGAAACTGAAATAAAGAGAAAGTGGTCTCATATTGATCAAAGTTTTGTTGATTCAATGAAGTCAACCAAACCATGAAGTTTGTTATGTCATCGACCAAAATAAAGATAATGAAACCGGAATGAAAAAATAAGGTTGGTCTCGTCTTAATCAAGATTTAAATCGATAAATCGATAATCTTAGATTTTTGACTTTCATTGATAAACAAAAATAAAGAAATGAGCCTCATACATATCAAGACTTTTTAGTCATTTTGCATAAATCAACTAAGTCATGATTTTGTAATATCATTGGCCCTAAAAATCGAAATAAAGATCGTAAGCGAAAAATAAAAATCAAAACAAAATTCGAAAGAAAAAGTTATGAATTCAAGAAATAACATGATAAATTGAAACTAAAAATTCAAAGTGCTCCTAAAATAAAAACTAGAGAAACAAAATTAAGAAATAAATGGAAAATAAAATAAAAATAGTATGAAATAATAAAAGGGTGGTGATGAAGCATGTTTTTTGTCTTTTTGAATTTTTATCTTATCTTTTAAACATCATTCATAATAAAACCAAACAAAAATTATAGGATATTACAATATTTTTTCCAGAAAAATATTAACATGCTAATGAACTTGATAACAGCATAGATAAATGATCATGATACTTTGAAAACGGAGAAATAAAAGAGGTGAATGTTACCTAGTGGAGACGGTCCACTGCCTCTTCAATGACACGAGTTATGGAAAAATGAAGACGAGTCTTCTCTCCAGAAAATTTACAAGAATAATTGAGGGAGAAAATTAAGAGAGTATTCAGCCTTTGTGTGGGGTGAATTTGGTGTGTCAAATGAGAGAAAGAGAGATCTTATTTATAGTGTGAATAAAGTGGGAGTGTTGATGTGGCAATCCATGTGACTTTATGAGAATGATTCTTGGTCATTGATAATTGAAGTGTAAGAATGTTTTTTGGTCATTGATAAATCCAAGTTGGCAATTCATGTGAAGTGTTAGAATGATTGAGTGGTCCCCACTTACCATGAAGATAAACAAAATAAAAGTAATAATAATAATAATAATAAAGCTTAGTAATAATAAAACTAATAATAATAAAACTAATAATGATAATAAAACTAATAATAATAAAATTAATAATAATAATAATTAAAAAAAATAATAATAATAAAACTAAAAATAATAAAAAAGATAATTGAAAATAGTTAGTGAAAAAAAGAAATAAAACAAATTAAATTCTAACAAAAAATGCATGATTATTGATATGTTTACTAAAATGCGAAAACAGAGACCAATGAAAAGGATATGCAAACGATCAGAATATCGGAGGGTAAAATTTGGGGTACAACAGTTGCCCCTATTTAAATATCTTCACTGGATGACATAAGTGATGATAGTCTTCATGCAATCATGGTGGAAGGTATTTAAATATAGATAACCGAAAATTTTGCCCTCAGACGCACTGACATGCAATGCTATGGACAAAAATGCTAACATGCAATGAACTCTAATATGATGAAAATGATGGAATGCTAAATGCAAAGGGGCAGACAAACAAAACACCAAGGATGAAGGGCAATCCACCACAGGTGAGCTTACTGGGGAAGGATAAGGTTAGCATTCACGAGAAAGACTCACTGGGGATACAGACTGTCCAACGATAGACTCACTGGGGAGACTCTAAGGATGCACCGGGGATAGAAAAATAAAGAGGAAATCCTACAGGCCCTCACTGGGGATGGGAGCCAGAGAGGGGCTCTCCACTAGGGAAAAGTCCAAGGAGATGGACGACAGGTTTATAGGTGACCGGACGACACTGGGGAAATGAAAGTACACTCTTTACTGGGCATGGAACCAGAAAGAAGACATGATCTCCCCTGGGGATCAATTTGGAATAAAAGGATAGACACCAACAAAATATTTTCTGGGATTTTCTTATACTGAAGAGTTCAAACGGGATCTTCAAGAAAAACCAGAAAAGACAGAGAAATACACATCTGGAAAAACATCAGATGGCAAAAAAAACCAGTCATCCAATAATGGCTGTGAATGAAGGGTACAAATCATAATATCTAATAATGGCTTTAGATGAATGTGAACAGAGACCACATTCAAGAATGGCTTTGAATGCAAAGAAACCAGTCATCCAATAATGACTTTGAACAAAAGGTATAAATCACAATATCTAATAACGACTTTAGATAAAGTGAACAAAGACTTTATCTGAAAAATATCAGAAAGAGAGACACATCCGGATAGGCATCAGATGGTAGAGAAACCTGGCATCCAATACTGGCTTTGAATGAAAGGTATAGATCACAATATCTAATAACGGCTTTAGATAAAGTGAACAAAGACCCGACCTGGAAAAAACATCAGAAAGAGAGACACATCCAAAAAGGCATCGTATGGTAAAGAAACCAGACATCCAATAACGGCTTTGAATGAAAGGTATAACTCACAATATCTAATAATGGCTTTAGATGAGTGTGAACAAAGACTACATTCAAGAATGGTATTGAATGCAAAGGAACCAATCACCCAATAATGGCTTTGGATTAAAGGTATAAATCATAATATCTAATAATAGCTTTAGATAAAAGTGTACAAAGATTACATTCAAGAATGGCATTGAATGCAAAGAAACCAGCCACCCAATAATGGCTTTGAATGAAAGGTGTAAATCATAATATCTAATAATGGCTTTAGATGAGTGAACAAAGATTACATTCAAGAATGACATTGAATGTAAAAAAACACCAGTCATCCAATAATGGCTTTAGATGAAAGGTATAACTCATAATATCTGAGAAGGCATCAGATGAAAGTGAACAAGATAGAAATCCAAGAAAGCATTGGACAAAAGGAACCACAGTATTCAAGACAGCATTGAATGAATGTGAACAAAGGTGAAATCCAAGAAAGCATTGGATGACTATGAACTTTCAGGAATGGCACTGAAAGTAAAGGTAGATCACTATATTCAGGAATGGTATCAAATGATAGTGAGAAAGACATCCAGGAATGACACTGAATGCAAAGGAGAAAACTCATCCAGGAATGACACTGAATGGAAAAAAAAAACTTTCAGGAATGACACTGAAAGATATCCAAGCAAATTTGATGAGGATTACAAAAGAGAGGCAAAACTTCCAGGAATAGCACTGGGAGAAACAAGGGGAACAAGATATCCAGGAATGGCACTGGAGATCACAAGAGACAGACATCCAGGAATGGCACTGGAGATCACAAGAGACAGACATCCAGGAATGGCACTGGAGATCACAAGAGACAGACATCCAGGAATGGCACTGGAGTGAGAGAATATAAAGATCCAGGAATAGCATTGGAATGAGAGAAGACCAACATCTATCAACAAAATTAGATGCACAAGAGAATGACAACATTCAGGAATGGCACTGAATAAAAAGGACAGGTAACGTTTTGGTAAGACGTGGATAACGACACAACCTCGGGAGAAATGCAAATGAGGATAAAACACTCATGTTATGCATATGGTATAAATTATGCAGATGGTATATGATCAAATGCAAATGGAGATGCTGATGACACTGCTCGACTCTCTGGGAAGACAAGACTGGAAGACTGATTCCTCTACACGGAGATCATTGTCATTCTGCATGGGGACTAGAGATGTTATTGCTGAACATATCTCTGCCACACTGGTAAACTGTATCAAGTGATGATCCTCGTAAATAAGGATGGAGAGCTGCTTGGGGATTCTTCAAGTAACTTGCCCCAGATTAGCTGACAGTTGTAGATGAGCTGATCATTGCTTCGGCTTGATTGATTCTGGAAATGACTGTTTCATGGTGCTCTTGGAAAGCTTGCCGCAGTCTTGGTCTTAAAAATGATTGTTTTACTGTACACTGGGAAAGGTTGCCCCAGTATGAGTCTTGAAAATAATTGTTTTACTGTACACTAGGAAAGCTTATCCCAGTATGAGTCTTGAAAAATCTTATGTATAAACTGATTTTGAGAAGTCGCCATTAAACCTCAAATCTTGAACTGATTCTCAACAGGATATGGAAAGAAGTTGCCCCTGATTGGATCACCGACCAAGTTTCTCAATTGTTTGAAAATTCCTTAAGAAGAAAGCTAGTTTGCAAACAAAAGTATTTGTACAAACATGGTAAATGCAAAGTTCATGCAACTTTTGAAATCAAAATCATTTTGAAAGAGGTGCAAAGTATATGGGATACTGGTCAGAACACGGTGGTTCTAGACATTAAAGTGAAACGTTTAAGCAGAGGGTGTAATACCCAAAATAGGTGACCTGCAAAGATCTTTTGGAGTCAGTTTACGCAACCTTGTTGTAGTATACTTTCAAAATAACCTTGCTTCAGTTAGGTCTTTTGAGGGTTATAACGTGGCCTGGTTCACGGTTTAAGAAACAAAGGATAAAGGCTCAAAGTTTATTTGTACCCGCCCAATCTACGTGATGAACTTTAGTCCTATGCTCAGTTAACTCAAACTATGCACTCAAATTCCCATGAGTTAGGAATTGCACTGATGATAGCGATGATGGTTCAAAATTCAATGGATTTGAGATGGCGATCACTGCTTCCTTACAACTTTTGGTTGTCATACAAGCTTGTTCTTTCTTCTTTTCTTTTATTTTTTTTCTCTTTTTTTTAGTGACTGCCTGGCTTAAGGATTACAGTGAATCATCATTGGCGTTTGACTTGAAAGACACCTTTGACACTTGCTTGTTGTGTGCGAAGGAACATTTATGAACTTTGTTGAGAGGCGTCTTGAATGCTGCTCTTGTAATTGAATGCACAACCCAGTTAACTGAGAACTACCCTGCCCCAGGTTAAAATTGCAGGTTTTTATTTGTAAAGAAAGAAACTCCTACTTCTAGGCTCGAAGGGGTTAAAGAGGGGTTAACTTCCTTATTTCTCCAGTGTTTGGGGAACTGAAACAATGCCTTACATCGTCAGCAAAGTTTTGATTCAAAAGCATACCAACAGCAATTATGGGTATAACATTTTCATCATCCTCCATCCAATCTTTGCATAATCGACAGAAAGTGGACAAAAAATTTTTTTATTTTATTTTTCATGAAAGAGGAAGCAATAAGAAGTAAATAGCAAACACAAATGAATTGAATCAAAAGTTGCAGTGCTCATTTCATTAATTGTGAAAGTACAAACATAATTTGAAAGCAAACACCCAAAAATAAAGAAAGTGAAAACAACAAGAAACAAAGGCCTAGTGACTAATCAACACAAGGATGAGTTGTCTTGTCTGAAACACTGGCTTTTAGGAGGATATCATACTGAAGTCGACTGAAGCTTCACTTGGCGTGCCCTGGCAGAGGGTTGTTTTGAACATTGGGATTATCCTTAAAGGAGAGGATTTTGTTCCTCATCAGCTCTTGTACTCTAGCCTTCAACGCAAAGCAACTTTCCAAGTTATGGCCTGCACCACCTTGATGGTATTCACAATGAAGATCAGCTCTATAGCCGGCTGGAAGAGGATTTAGAGGAGGAGGCAGAGGCCTTGTGGTAATCAAACCTTGTTGAACTAAACCAGGATAAAGTTCAGTGTAAGTCATGGGAATGGGGTCAAATTGACCCCTATTACGATACTGGCTCTGTCCTGCAGCCGGACGTTGGAAAGCTTGAGTTGGTCGCGGTGCAGCAACCACAGGAGTAACAGCAGCAACAACAGGGTGAACAACATACTGAGGTCGGGGACGAGGCCTTCTTGCTTCAACCATGACAACATTAGTCTAATCTTCCTTCTTCTTCTGAAAGTTCCCATAGGATTTCTTCACAGCATTAGAAGATTCAACAGCCTTGGATACTTTTCCTTTTTTAAGACCTTCCTCTAATCTTTGGCCAATAGTAACCAAATAAATGAAATTGGAGGAAACACTTCCAAACATCTTCTCCCAATAGAATGGGGACAGGGTATCCATGAACATTCCGGTTAACTCTTTCTCAGCTAAAGGAGGTTCAACCTGGGAAGCCAACTATCTCCAGCGTTGAGCATACTCCTTGAAAGACTTTTTATCATTCTGAGACATGTTTTGCAGTTGACGACGATCAGGAGCCATGTCGAGGTTATACTTATACTGCTTCATGAAGGCATTTTTGAGGTCTTGGAAGTTATGGATAGAGTTTTGCTCGAGACCCATGTACCATTTGAGTGATGTTCCACTCAAGCTGTCTTGAAAATAGTGGATAAGCAGCTTCTGATTTTTGGCATGAGCAGTCATCCTGCGAAGATACATGACCAAATGAGCTCTTGGGCAAGAGTGACCCTTGTACTTCACAAAATCTAGAGTTGTGAACTTAGCAGGTATAATAAGGTCAGACACTAAGCACATGTTGTCTGCATCCACATTAAAGAAATCATTACCCTTAACGGCTTTGAGTCTTTTCTCTATGCTCTGAAACAGATCTCGAACAACTTCAGGTTCAACAAAGTCTTCACGGTCTTTACCTTGAGTACTGGCAGCATTGTACTCATGGTAGGGATCCTCAAAGGGAGCTCGAATAGTCTGAACTATAGGTTGAGGTTCAGCAAAAACAGGAGCTTGAAACACTGGCATAGTATTCTGACCAACCATAGCAGTAGATGCAAGAGGTGGAGAATAGTTGCGTGGCAAACCAAACTCTGGCCAAGTTGAAGGTGGCATCTAAACTGGTGGAGGATCAGCGCTTGAAACTTCCTGGATGACAGTCATTTGGGGTTGCTCTCCCCTAGCAATCAAAACTTGGAGCATCTCAGTGAGTTTAGTCATGCTCGACTTAAGGTCATCGATCTCCATTCGGACCTCAGCATTGTGCGCCTCTTGCTCTGACATCTTGCGTCTGTAATTAGCTCTAGTCTGGTATCGGTGTCGAGGAATCAGCTTGACGACTCATAGATGACACTGGAAGATAGAGACCACTGGAAATGAGTAGCTGGGCAGACAAACGTATGCAATGAGACATGCAAAGATGCAAATTAAATGCAATGCAATGCAAATAGGATGCAAAAACACATGCAACAGGATCTGGGTAAAGAACCAACCACAGGGTGTGTACTAGGGTTCTTGTATCTGCAGAGCAAGGTTCTAAAGAGTTCCCAGAGTCAACAACCCATCTTTCAGATTTTATCAACTTCCCAATTGCTCGGTGATCAATAAAATCCTCAAGAGAGTCTCGTCTGAGCATAGTATCGCGTAGCAATCATTTAGGATTACTCCCTCATAATCATCACACTACATCCTAAATAGGCCAGGTAGGGAAAAGGGATAACTAAAGGTCATCAGTATCTCTGGCTCCTAGGTCAAAAGTAGTAACGCACTCACGATTGCTCGTTCAACATTTACCACCTCCAAGAGGGCCTCAACTGAGTGTGGACTTCAAGTTCCCTCCTTTGGGATTTCTCCCGCGAAGTTCCCTTGACTATGTCCACGGTTCCTAAACATATGTGTTCTCTCAAGTTCGGGTTAGGACTTATCTCACTCATAGATACCATGATAACCCAAAATAAACAGGATAATAAAGCAAGAACAAAGATACAAGTATATAAGCAAATATGACATACATAAGCATATACAAGTAAATAAGCAAACATGAATAACATAAAAACAAGATTGACTTAACCCTCTTAGGAAAGGACCAGCAATAGGTCTAACTGATTTCCCCAGTGAAGTCGCCATTTCTGTTGCGGTGAAAATCGGATAACAAGCTATTACTTAACTTGCATCATTTTCTTTTACAACCGACTTTGATTTATCCAAAGGAAAGGTTCAAGATCGAAGAAAACCTAAAAGGGGGGGTGGAGAATCTAAGGTTCGGGGGTTGGTTATACAAAGGGAAGGTATTAGCACCCTAAGTATCTGTAGTACTCTACAGGAACCTCTTGCTAAGTTTGTGTTATGTTATGTTTGCTTGCTAAGAACACGAAATAGAATTAGTCTCGTCCTAATCATGATTTAATCGAGGAATCGATAATCAATGATTCTTGACTTTCATCGACTAAAAAGTGAATGAAACTGAAATAAAGAGAAAGCGGTCTCATATTGATCAAAGTTTTGTTGATTCAATGAAGTCAACCAAACCATGAAGTTTGTTATGTCATCGACCAAAATAAAGATAATGAAACCGGAATGAAAAAATAAGGTTGGTCTCGTCTTAATCAAGATTTAAATCGATAATCTTAGATTTTTTACTTTCATTGATCAACAAAAATAAAGAAATGAGTCTCATACATATCAAGACTTTTTAGTCATTTTGCATAAATCAACTAAGTCATGATTTTGTAATATCATTGGCCCTAAAAATCGAAATAAAGATCGTAAGCGAAAAATAAAAATCAAAACAAAATTCGAAAGAAAAAGTTATGAATTCAAGAAATAACATGATAAATTGAAACTAAAAATTCAAAGTGCTCCTAAAATAAAAACTAGAGAAACAAAATTAAGAAATAAATGGAAAATAAAATAAAAATAGTATGAAATAATAAAAGGGTGGTGATGAAGCATGTTTTTTGTCTTTTTGAATTTTTATCTTATCTTTTAAACATCATTCATAATAAAACCAAACAAAAATTATAGGATATTACAATACTTTTTCCAGAAAAATATTAACATGCTAATGAACTTGATAACAGCATAGATAAATGATCATGGTACTTTAAAAACGGAGAAATAAAAGAGGTGAATGTTACCTAGTGGAGACGGTCCACTGCCTCTTCAATGACACGAGCTATGGAAAAATGAAGACGAACCTTCTCTCCAGAAAATTTACAAGAATAATTGAGGGAGAAAATTAAGAGAGTATTCAGCCTTTGTGTGGGGTGAATCTGATGTGTCAAATGAGAGAAAGAGAGATCTTATTTATAGTGTGAATAAAGTGGGAGTGTTGATGTGGCAATCCATGTGACTTTATGAGAATGATTCTTGGTCATTGATAATTGAAGTGTAAGAATGCTTTTTGGTCATTGATAAATCCAAGTTGGCAATCCATGTGAAGTGTTAGAATAATTGAGTGGTCCTCACTTACCATGAAGATAAACAAAATAAAAATAATAATAATAATAATAATAATAAAGCTTAGTAATAATAAAACTAATAATAATAAAACTAATAATGATAATAAAACTAATAATAATAAAATTAGTAATAATAATAATAAAAAATAAATAATAATAATAAAACTAAAAATAATAAAAAAGATAATTGAAAATAGTTAGTGAAAAAAAGAAATAAAACAAATTAAATTCTAACAAAATATGCATGATTATTGATATGTTTACTAAAATGCGAAAACAGAGACCAATGAAAAGGATATGCAAACGATCAGAATACCGGAGGGTAAAATTTGGGGTACAACATGGTTTCCTACCAAGGAACTGGTCTTAGTTTCTGAAATAAACTTTCCCTCGATCCTGGTTTCCTACCAAGGAACTGGTCTAAGTTTCTTTTGTCAATAAACTTTATTGATAAGGGACGCTATTCGTAGCTGTTTTCCTCAAACTTCTCGCCGAATCTTCCTGGGGAGATGCCATTTGACGGAAAAAGTTGACGTCAGACTTGCTGGGGAATCCAGTCGTCTGAGTTGTAGAGGTGCACAAACTTCTCTGTTGGAGACGCCATTTGTTTCTAATGGGGAAGACGAGTCTCCTGAAAGACTGCCTTCATTTGGGGTCTTACATCATACTTTTCTCGGGATCTTCCTGGAGAAATGCCATATGATGGGATCCAATTTGAGGTGCCGATGACCTTTTCATCAGTGGTTCTTTCGGAGAAAAACTGCTGTACCACCGAATCTCTGATTAGGAGGCTTTCTCTCGGGATTTTCCTTAATCCGGGAAAGCAAGGATATCATCTTCAATGGCAAAGAGTAATGTTGACTAAGGGCTCTCTGGTTTTTCAGAGGTTCAAGTTATCAAAGTGGTCGAGGAGCCAACTTCATTCCATAAATAAACTGGAGGAGAGAGATTGTTCAGACGCAACATTTCCTGACGAGGAAAAAACTGACAACTCGATTGAGAAAACTATTATCACTAGGGGACAAGACCGACCAGAGTGATAGCGATGCAATATGAATGTGAATGCAAATAGAATGCATGATGTATGTATGTATATGCTGACAAAACTGACGCGACATACAAACTAAAAGATGAACATGACTGGATACTCGGCCATCGCGGGGCGAAGAAGTACCGTTGGTCCAATAAGTAGAAATTCTACCTTGCCTAGGAGAAGTAGTCCTCGCGGGGAACTATGTTGGTCGGGCTTAGGAGATGAGAACTCGGCCGAGGTGTGTCAGACGAAACAAGGTCTCTGACACAGTTGATCCCTTCATTCAGGCGTACCGGGTTAGAAGGAGTACCTTGATTCTGCACTTTGAAATTCGCTTACTTCTGGAGAAGCAATTGATGTTCTTTTGATGTTTAACAGTCAAAAGAAATTGTCATCTTTATTTTAAAGCAGAAAAAGTTTTACAAGTAAATTCATTTTTGTTTTATTTCAAGAATCATTAATCATATTAAAATGTCGTTCTGTAAAGCTAAAACAAATGAGAATTACAAACAAAAGCACAAGGGCTCAAATTTTATTGATAAGATGGAGATCAGCCAAACGCGTGATTCCAAAGAGTATTTACAAAGTTAGAAAATGGTAATTTACAGGGAAAAGGGCTACGTTGAAACATAACGACCATTATCCTTCTACCAACTTTGAATTCAGGATATCCCGAGCTTCTGTCGAAGATGACCTTGACTGAAGTTTTCCTCCGATGGATGGTGTAACTGCTGCTGAGGGACTTGCCTCTATTGAACATAGTTACTTGCCATTATCCCTAACTTTTGCCTGGATTGTATTGTGATGTTTCCAATCCACCGAGATGATTTTTTTTTATTTTTGTCTCTAACTTTTTCCTGGACCGCCCTTCCGGGTTTTCAATCCACCGAGGCGTTTTTTTTAGGCGAAGTATTTCTTGACTACATCAAGGTTTGTGGGGTAGGCAAATTCCTCTCCGTCCATGGTTGTAAGTCTCAAGGCGCCGCCTGAGAAAGGTTTCATGGCCAGATAAGGACCGTCATAATTCGGAGTCCATTTTCCCCTAGAATCAGTGAGAAATGATTGTATCTTCTTGAGCACAAGGTCTCCTTTCCTGAAGACGCGAGGTCGGACCTTTTTGTCAAACGCCCTCTTCATTCTCTGTTGATACAACTGACTGTGGCATAGTGCCATTATCCTCTTTTCTTTAATCAGATTCAGTTCATTGTGTCGACTTTGACACCACTCAGCTTCGGTGAGCTTAGCTTCCATCAATACCCAGATTGATAGGATCTCTACTTCTATGGGAAGCACTGCTTCCATGCCATATACTAAAGAGAAAGGGGTTGCCCCTGTTGAAGTGCGGACAGATGTGCGATAACCGTGAAGAGCAAAGGGTAGCATCTCGTGCCAATCTTTGTAGGTTACACCCATCTTTTGAACGATCCTCTTGATGTTCTTGTTAGCCGCTTCTACCGCTTTGTTCATCTTGGGTCAGTAGGGAGATGAGTTATGGTGTTCGATCTTGAACTTAGCGCACAACTCTTTCATCATCTTATTGTTCAAGTTAGATCCATTATCCGTAATGATCTGGCTCGGAACACCATAACGGCAGATGATATTGTTTTTGATAAATCAGACCACCACATGTCGGGTTACATTAGCGTACGACGCTGCTTCAACCCACTTGGTGAAGTAATCAATGGCGACCAGAATGAACCGATGTCCGTTTATAGCTTTGGGCTCAATCAAGCCAATCATGTCGATTCCCCATATGGAAAAAGGCCATGGGGAAGAAAGAACCTTGAGATGCGTTGGCGGTACATGAGTTTTGTCGGAGTATATCTGACACTTGTGACACCTCCTCATGTACTTGTAGCAATTGGATTCCATTGTCAACCAATAGTACCCTGCTCTTAGAATTTTTATCGCCATTGTGTGTCCGTTGGCATGAGTGCCAAAGGATCCTTCATGAATTTCTTTCATAAGCATGTCTGCTTCTGGCCTGTCCACACATCGGAGCAAGACCATGTCAAAGTTCCTCTTATAGAGTATGTCAGCGCTCAGGAAGAAGCTGACTGCTAGCCTCCTGAGGGTTTTCCTGTCTTTCTTGGATGCCCCAGGTGGATACTCTTGTTTCTGAAGGAAGCATTTGATATCGTGATACCAAGGTTTGTCGTCTATGACTGCTTCAATCGTGAAGATGTAAGTGGGCCTTTCAAGGCGCATGATGTCGATCTTAGGTATGTCATTCCATTGACCTACACTAATCATAGAAGAAAGAGTGGCTAAGGCGTCAGCCATGTGATTCTCATCACGAGGGATGTGATGAAACTCGATTCTGTTGAAGAAGGGTAGTAACCTTCTTGCATAATCTTTGTAAGGAATCAGTCCTGATTGGTATGTGTTCCAATCTCCTTTTATCTGATTGATAACCAGGGCTGAATCACCATATACGTCCAAGTTCTTGATCCTTAAATCAATCGCTTCCTCGAGACCCATAATACAAGCTTCGTATTCGGCCTCTTTGTTCGTACACTTGAATGTAAGTCTGGCAGTGAAAGGAATGTGGGTACCCTGAGGGGTAACAATGATTGCCCCAATTCCGTTTCCATAATGATTAACGGCTCCGTCAAAGATAAGTCCCCATTGGGAACCTGGTTCTGTCCCTTCACTGGGTAGCGGTTCATCGCAATCTTTCATTTTCAAATACATGACATCTTCGTCTGGGAAGTCGAACCCGATTGATTCTTGATCGTCAATCGGCTGATGAGCCAAATGATTGGCTAAAATACTTCCTTTAACGGCTCTTTGAGTGTGGTACTCTATGTCATATTCTGATAGCAACATCTGCCAACGGGCAATCCTTCCCGTGAGAGCAGGTTTTTCAAATACATACTTGATTGGATCCATCTCGGAGACCAACCAAGTAGTGTGATGAATCATGTACTGGCGTAGACGTTTGGCTGCCCAAGCCAAAGCACAAGTTTTCTCGAGCATCGTGAACTTCTTGCTTAGATAGTAAATGGCAGACTCTTTCCGTTTGGTTTCGTCCTATTGGCCAAGTACACACTCTATTGAGTCCTCTAGGACTGTTAAGTAGATGACCAGTGGCCTTCCTTCCATTGGAGGTGATAGAATCAGAGGATTCAACAGATATTTCTTAATACTGTCGAAGGCGGTTTGGCAATCTTCTGTCCAAACGCAGTCCAGGTTCTTTTTGAGTAATTTGAAAATCGGCGCACATGTCGCGGTCATGAGGAATATAAATCTGGAGATGTAGTTCAAACGTCCCAGGAATCCTCTGACTTGTTTTTCAGTTTTCGGAGAAGGCATTTCTTGAATGGCCTTGACCTTGTCAGGATCAACCTCAATTCCTTTCTGGCTGACGATGAACCCCAAGAGTTTCCCTGAGCAGACACCGAAGGTGCATTTGTTGGGATTCAAGTGGAGTTTGTATTTTCTCAGACGCTCGAATAGTTTTGACAGGTGGGTCACATGCTCCTCCTCTGTCCTAGATTTTGCAATCATATCATCGACATATACCTCGATTTCCTTGTGTATCATGTCATGAAACAGAGTAGTCATGGCCCTTTGATAGGTTGCCCCGACGTTCTTCAAACCGAATGGCATTACCTTGTAACAAAAGGTACCCCATGGGGTAATGAACGAAGTTTTCTCCATGTCTTTCGGCGCCATTTTGATCTGGTTATAGCCCAAGAATCCATCCATGAAGGAGAAAACTTTAAACTTTGTTGTACTGTCAACCAGCATGTCAATGTGTGGTAAAGGAAAGTCGTCCTTTAGACTAGCCTTGTTTAGATCCCTGTAGTCGACACATATTCTGACCCTTCCGTCCTTTTTCGGAACGGGTACGATGTTGGCTAACCATTGAGGATATTCAGATGTAGCGAGGAAACCCGCGTCAATCTGTTTTTGTACCTCCTCTTTGATTTTGATGGCCATGTCCGGGTGAGTCCGTCTTAACCTCTGTTTTACTGGTGGACATTCCGATCTTAACGGTAAGTGATGTTCCACGATGCTGGTATCGAACCCTGGCATATCCTGATAGGACCAAGCGAATACATCAGGGAATTCTTTGAGAAGCTTTATCAAACTCCCTTTGGCAGTTGGTCTGAGCAGTGCCCCAATCCTAATTACTTTTCTCTCTTTTTCTGAACCCAAGTTTACCATTTCCAACGGCTCTTTGTGAGATTCAATGGACCTTTCCTCTTGTCTGAGTAATCGGGAGATCTCTTCTGGAATTTCGTTGTCAACTTCTTCTTCAGCTTCAAATACCGGGGATTCAAAGTTGGGAGAAGGCATTGGATCATATGTTTCAACAGGGTTTAAAACAACCAATCTGCATGACGGTATGATTCGTGTTTAGAAGAGATAGAGAAAATGTAAAAGTGTGTGCAGTGTATTTTTTTTTATTACTGCTTGTTTTTATTTGTGAATTGTTTTTTAGGATTACCATTTTCTGAGAAAAAGCAAAAAGAGAAAACAACAATAAAATGCGGAAATTACAGAACGACGTTATTTTATTAATGAACAAGTCGATTCTTGAAACTACAACCCTATAATACAAAACTCTGTCACTTTGGACAAAGCGAAGAGGGAAAATTTACAGAAAGCGAGCCCTATCAAAACATTTGTTTCACATGGGCAGGGTGAAAGGTTAAAGATGGCAATTACTTTGATTGGCGAACGACCTTCGGAACATCGACAACAACCCATTGGCGGCGAACTCCTCGGTGAATCACAAAGTCTGGCACCTTCCTTGATTTGTCTTCAGAAATAACGCTGATTTCTGGTGGAGCAGGATCATTGGAATCTGTCTCCCAGGCATAATTGTCGTAGGAGAATTCTTCTGTTGTATTTTGCATAGCATTTGTGCTCTCAGCTGTATCTCCCCATCCAGTTGGCTGGATGTCTTCGAGCCTGATACGAGAGCTTTCAGGAGCGGTGTACTTGACCTTGAAGTCGTATTTTACACTCGGTTGTCCCAAGGTGTCCCACACTTCTTTGGCACTGGAGGAGTCATCCCTCTCGATGACGTTGACCTCGGGAAAAGCATAGTTGATGAATTCAAGTCCTGCAAATGTTGCAAATTCATCGTCATGTTGAGTAATTTCTGAATGACCTGAGTGTTGATCCCATGACATGGTGGGGACACAGGTATTCTGTTCAATGATGCTCAGCTGAGTTTCATTACTCGGCTGACTTTCTGGCCCCAAGTCTCCTGGGTAAGGCTGCTACATTGGCAGGCCATCCATCGGGCCATAGTAATTGTGGTCAAAGTTGTCTTTCATCAGAATGTCCTCCTCTAATGAATTTGGCAGAGCATGACATCCTTCCGAATCACAACCTCCATATATCATTTCGACATCTGACCGTGGTATAAATCTCAGACTCTGTGCGGGATAGCAAAATGGCGTAGGCACCTCTTCCTGAGACATATAACCGTCCTCGTTAAGATAGGACTTCCGTTCTTCATCTGTGTCGGAGGAATCATCTTTATTGATGGTATGCACTTCCTGAGGCACTGGGTGAAGGAAACCTCCACTGTGGAAGAAGTTTTGAATGGGATGAAGACTTTCATCGTTAGCAGTTGTTCGGGTACAGGTTGCAGAAAAACCAAGACCCTTCTTTGTTGTATTGCTAGTAGGAATGATAAGTTATCCCCATCCTGTTGTATCAGTACTCTCGACTGCTTTAATAGCATCTTTGTATGAGGAAATCGAAGTTCCTCCTCCGGATTGATCGTCCTTGTGTAGCGAAAGCGCTTGGAACTGGGTTCTGATTATCCCTTCCAGTTCCACATAAGTGGATGACGATAAATTGCTGACGAGCAAGCCCTGTTCCCCACAGATTGTGATGAGTTGGCCGTTCTGGACGAACTTTAGCTTTTGGTGGTGGGTTGAAGTGACCGTTCCAGCCTGATGTATCCAAGGTCTTCCTAATAAATAACTGTACATTGCTTGGATGTCCATAACCTGGAAGGTGACTTGGAAAGTGTGAGGACCAATAGTTATGGGAAGGTCAACTTCGCCGATAACCGTTTTTATGGATCCGTCGAACGCTTTGACGACGACCTCGCTGGTTCTCATCGGAGGGCCTTTGAATGATAATTGCATCAAAGTGGACTTCGCATAACATTCAGGGCTGACCCTGTGTCTACCAGTACGCTGGCTAAAGCATCGTCCTGGCAGTTGACTGTGATATTGAGTGCCATGTTATGACGGCGACCCTCTTCCGGTAATTCCTCATCACTAAATCCCAAGTTATTGCAAGAAGTGATGTTAGAGACAATACTATTGAATTGTCTGATTGTTACATCCTGTTCCACAAAGGCTTGCTCCAAGACTTTCTGTAGAGCCTCCCTGTGCGCTTCTGAACTGAGTAACAGAGATAATACGGAGATTTTTGAAGGAGTTTGTAACAGTTGATCAACAATGTTATATTCACTCCTTTGGATGAGCTTTAGCATCTCATCATTATTTTTCAAAAGGTCGGGATTACTGGATTGACCGACTGATGGATCGGGAGCTTCTGTCTGAAGTTCCTTTTCTTTGTTGGACTCCCTAACTCCTCTGTTGAAGATTCTACCACTCCGTGATACACGACTGATGTCTGCAATATTCAGATGGAGGGTAATGGAATTTCCTTTCCATTTTCAATTGTTGTTGCACCGTATTTGTAAGGGATTGCCTTAGTTGATTCATACGGTAGTGGTCCCAGCAGATAGATGACTATGGGAACCTTCTGGTTTTTCTGACCATCGTACGTAATCTCGATTCGTTCCCGGTTGGGAATTCTTGATTCTTAAAGTAGAGGGATAATGGCAAAAACATTACTGGTCCTCTGATGATCAGAGATGACGACAACGTCCTCAATTTGATTGGAAAGGTAGTTCGGCGACCAATTGATGGGTCCGGAACCTGGATATGGGCGGATCTCTCCACGATCCACCTGCCCCTGGAGAGCTGTTCGCACAAGGTAGCACCCTTGGTTACTTTCCGAACAGACTCCACAACATTCATAATTGTGTGGTGGCACCTGGCCATGCCCACTTTGAATACAATGTAACCTCACTAGGTTAGCTTCCACGAGTCGGACATCCTGACTTTGACGCCGAGCGGGGTTTCTGTTATTGATACTAATTTGCTGAGTATCTTCATCCATGTAGATTGGCATCCACCAATTATTTAACAAGTGCTGAAGTGCCTCCTGGACAAGGGCACATCCCTGATCGTTTTCGCAACCCGCTTTACAGTTGTGATAATTATGTGATATCAGGAATCCGAGTCAGACCTGCTCAGAATGCAACTCTACCAAGTTGGTATTCATCAAGCGAATGTCGAAGATCTGAACCATATTGATCTGATAGGGATTCCTATCATGGTAGTCTTGGATCCATCCCAGATCCATCTGACGTTGGAGGGCCTCCTGTATGAAAGAGCATCCCTGTTTGTTTACCGAGCAAGTCAGACAAGAACTGTAATTGTGCCGCGGTAGATTATGATACTGGCTTTGCCTTGAGTGCATTGCCACCAGGTTGACATTCATCGCACGGATGTCGTGGTTTAGAATGACGTTGGAATTCGTGTATACCATGTTAACTCCACGAACTCGGTGCTCTTGGATCCATCCGAGATCCATCTGTTCCTGTAGAGCTGATTGCACCACAGAACATCCTTGGTTATTTTTAGAGCAAACATCACACTGATGATAATTATGAGGTGGCACATGGCCATATCTACTCTGTCTATAATGCATCTTGACCAAATTGGTTTTCAATAAGAGTACATCGTGAATTTGATAGACATTGTTAAATTCTTTCTCAATCAGATTGACTGCAGCTTTCTCATGTTGAGGCAGCGGGTTTGTGAGAACATTGGGATTCGTATCCTTGAAAGATAAGAGCCCGCTCCTAACAAGCTTTTGCACGTCAGATTTGAAATTGAGACAGTTCTCTATGTTATGCCCTGATCCTCCTTGATGATAAGGGCATGTCTGATCCACCTTAAACCAAAAAGGCGGATTTTCCGATACTGTAAGAGGAGACTTAGTCTGGATGTGCCCCTTAGCCAGTAGTAACGGAAATAGTTCTGCGTACAACATGGGTATAGGATTAAACCCTGGTGGCCGTATTGTACGGTTGTTATTGTATGGAGGACGATCTGCTGAAGAGGTTGTTGTGTCCTTTGCTGATTAGGTTGGCTCTGCGCAACCTGAGGTTGATACGTAGAAATAGGCGCAGGGCTGATAGCAGGAGTTACAGCTGCTACCGGTTGATAACGTCGCCTTTGCTTTCCGAGAGAGATATTCCCAATATCTTGCTCTTTTTTCTTAGTGAGAGCACTACCGTATCGTTTTGTACTACTTGATGATCCAGCGTCTTTTATTAGACGTCCTTCTCGGACGGCTTCCTCAAGACGAACTCCCATACTGACCATCTCGGTGAAGTCACTGGGCGCACTGGCAACCATTATGTCATAGTAAAATGAGCTTAAGGTCTTTAAGAAGATCTTTGTCATCTCTTTTTCCTCAAGAGGTGGACAAATTTGAGCGGCAATTTCGTGCCATCTCTGAGCGTACTCCTTAAAGGTTTCCTTGTCCTTTTGTGACATTGATCTGAGTTGATCTCTGTCCGGTGCCATGTCCAAATTGTATTTGTATTGCTGGACGAAGGCAGTACCAAGATCTCTGAATGTACTAATCATAGTACGGTTTAAACCCATGTACCATTTAAGTGCGGCACCAGTTAAACTATCCTGAAAGTAGTGAATCAGTAGGTCCTAATTCTCCGTCTGAGCTGACATTCGCCGAGCGTACATCACCAAATGGCTCTGAGGGCAAGAGTTACCCTTGTATTTTTCAAAGTCGGGCACTTGAAATTTGTGCGAAACTTTCACATTGGGGACCAAGTAAAGGTCTGCGGCGTCCTTTCCAAATAAATCCTGACCGCGGATGGCTTGCATTCTTTCTGCATTTCCAGGAACTGTTCTTGGAATTCATCCATTCTATCAAACATAGTTTCCTTCTTACCAGAAGGTATCGGCGGAATCTGTCCTTCCGGGACAGTGTGCACCACAGGGGGTGGTACCGTGACTACGGCAATGAATCTTGGCGTTTCCCAAAGTTTGTAACCTTCAGGAGTCTTCAGTATGCCCCTGGCATCTTCGCTTTCCCGAAGTTTGTAACCTTCAGGCCCAGCGGCTTCTGTTATGATTCCCTGACCTTCAGTGATCGGCGGAACATATCCTTCTGGGATATAGTTAACAGGCATGCCCCAAGGACTATATTTCGGCATTTGATACCTAAGATCATACTTCTCCACTATGGGCGTTGAGGTGATCTCTGAGATCACAGTCCTTTGTAGCTGAGCTTCTGCCATGGCTTGCATGTCGTTACGAAGCTTTCTCATATCCTCTCTCAGAGCTTCGATCTCTTCTTTCAACTCTCTGTTTTCTTCCTCAAGATCATCCATCTTTTTCTGACGATTGGCCCGAGTATTGTACGAATGAGACAGTTTGACTCTAGAACCGAGACACAAACGTGAGATTCGTAGGTAAGAAGAATACGCGATGTGAGAATGATGAATGCAATGATTATATTAATTGTTTTTTTTTGTTTAATCGAAATAAACTTCGACAATTAGATTGAAAATATCAAACAGTGGGGAAACCCCTTTTTATTGAATTCAAAGGATTACAGAAATGGAAATACAGTAGATTACAAGGTGCAGAAACAGAAACCTAAGCTAATGGGTCCCGAGTCCTCTCTGAAGAGAAATCGGGTGCTGACTCTGGTATTTTTCTTTTCTTTGACCGGGGCTCTTGGGCTGTTGTCGGGTTGTCATTCCTTTGCCGGGTGAAAAGAGTGAGCAAATTCCTTTGGTCATCTTGATTCTCTACAGCATGTTGCTCCAAAATTTCAATCAGAGCATCCTTTTCTTTCAGTAGTTGCTGTATTTTGATGCACTCCACGTTGAGGATGCGGTACTTGTTCTTCCAAGACCTCCTCTCCCGTTGAACTTTGTTGAGAGTAACCTGAAGCTTTTCAGTCTCAGTCATGAAGTACATGACTGACTCCCTCGGTGGAAGAACTCCATGACGAGGATAAGGCATCTTTAGCTTGAGAGCTCTAGTTTGTACCCAGTGGAGATAAGGCTCCACCAAGACACAGTCCAGTTTTCCTAGAGACTCTCGTCCTTTCTTATGAACATGTTTCCAAGCGTGCACTATTCCGTATTTAGTGCTCTGTCATTTTCTCCTTCCTTGAAGAAAAGACCTTCCAGATGAACACTCCGTGGGACGTGCCTCATCGGGTATCCAAATTGACGATGAACGAGAACTGAATGGTAATTGATTCCTCCCTTAGTTCCTATAAGGGGTACGTTGGGGAAGTTTCCATAACGGTCAATGATCCTAATCCCATCATAAATCCTATTACACCAATCAATGTCAGAGTTGGTGAGGGACATGATTTTTTGCGACCAACGTAAGGCACTCTTATGATCCCAAAAAGCAGCAGACTTAGGCAAATGGGAGATAAACCATTTATAAAGCAGAGGTACACAGCATGTGATCTCCCCTCCGCTGTACAAATTCCCGAAGTGTACAGAATGATACACATCTGTGAGCAAAGTCGGCACAGGGTTTCCAATGAGAAAAACCTTAATGGAGTTGATATCGACGAAGTTATTAATGTTGGGCAACAAAAATAACCCGTAGGTGAGTAAAACAAAGATGCTTTCAAAAGCAGTCACGTTCCCGATGCTGGCGAAGTACAGGGCTTTCTTTGTCAATAACTGGGCTGGCAAACCTTGTATGCCACCCTTAGTGGTCATGTGAGTCCTGACCTCAGACTCGTCCAAATGAATTGCTCTTGCAATGGTCTGATTCTTTGGAATTTCTTCCAGTCCAGAAAATGGAGCTTGATCTGTAATGTGTAGATCAATCAGATGAGAATATTCTTCCAGCGTTGGTGCTAGCTGGTAATCCGGGAATGTAAAACAATGATAGACCGGATCGTAGAACTGAACGAGCGCATCCATGATTCCCTCAATCACATGGAATCTTAGCAGAGATAGCAACCTCTGTACTTGGCTCTAAAAGCCTCTTGGTTTGCGATCATCCTCGCCAAACCTCTTAAATCCTCTAGTTTTGGAATCCTGAAGGCGTACTTATGAGTTCTCCTTCTACCGAAATCCATTAGCGCAATCCTTTTCTCCGGTATTTGCAATCACAGTCTTAGTTTATTTTGAAAAGACAGAGAGACTAGAAGAGAAATTTTTTTTAATGTTTTAATGTTTTTTAAATGAATGCATGAATGCAGCACACAAAAACATAGAAAAAACATGGGGTCAAAGGGTCGTTGTCATGGAGTCAAGGCTCTACCCATCCCCAAAGGTTTATACTAGGGTGATTTTTATACCTGTACTCAAAATCATCAGCTCCTCCCAGGATAACAAATAGCAAGCGGATCGCCAATGAGCTGTATGAAATCTTAGAGTAAATTCTATTCACCGAGAATAGATCATCAGCCTCAAATGAGGGTAGTATCGCATGACAACTATTTGCGATAGTTTCTGCACTACAAAAGGGTTGGCTCCTCAGCTTCTCAGACGTCACAATCGGCCCATTTCCTATGAGAGGGAATGGGTTGCATTGGGAAGCCTCCACTGAGGTTGATGGTCGACCTCGTCGCCATCACTTATCTTAAGTGTATAATCAATCTTTCCATATGCGGCATCACACGCATTCCCATTAGTAGAAAAATAAACACATATATCAATTAGGAAAAGCAGTATATATATTTGTCCTAATGTCCTAGACTTTTTAAAAGCTACGAATCTTATGTTCCTGACAGAAAATGGCTCCCCGGCAGAGTCGCCATTCTGTGGTTCCTTCCCCACTTAAAGGGTTTTTGACCTAAGATCCTAGTGAAGTCAACGAAAAGTCCTATTTCAGAAAAGAAAGAAAGAAAGAAATATCGGCCCCACGGTGGGCGCCACTTTTTTTTAAAGGTTTCTACCTAAGAGATGGGAAGAGAACAAGACCTCTTCGTCCCCAATGAAATGGCGTTTTGGTGTCTTGTTCAAAGCCCAAGACGTGAAGCGAAAGGTAGTTTGTATCTTGTTCAAAGCCCAAGATGTGAAGCTAAAAGTTGTTGTCTTTAGAGAGAATTTATCATCTCTAAAGAGGGGTTTGTCTGTCACAACTGTTTATAAAGGAGAATTACTTTAACCGGGATGTGTGAATCCGGCAATGCCATAATTTCCTTTATAGGGGATTTCCAACCTGAAGGAGAAGACTTTAACTCATTGTAGAGCAATGCTATCTTTCCTTAGGAATTTCTCATGCTAAAAGAGGGACAGTGGCATGGATGTAGATGATCCAGAGGCTTGCCGCTTACAGCGATTAGATAAAGGGGAAAGAGTTGTTGATGTTTGTGTACTGTGAACGAGGCACAACTTTGATGCTAAAAGGTTGATTGAATCAACCAGTGGTTTTCTTATACAAAGCCTAAGAGGAGGCTAGTGGCCCAACAAGAGGGTGTTTTTTATGTGTCTCGTACGAAGCTCGAGATAGAGGCTAAAATGTTGTTTTATACTCAACAAGGAAGTGATTTGTGTCTTGTACAAAGCCCAAGACGGAGGCTAAAAGGATTGTGACTCAACAAGGGAATCTTTTATATGTGTCTTGTACGAAGCCCAAGACGGAGGCTAAAGGTGGGACTCAATAAGAGAGTCTTTTATACTCAACAAGAGAGTGTTTTGTATCTCGTACAAAGCCCGAGATAAAGGCTACAAAAGTTTGGTTCCGTTGGGGAGAATCATTGTATAAATCCCAAGAGAGAGGTTATGGTGCTATTTCAGTTGAGTGATAGGTCCAGTATATTGGTTCAAAGAGAAAATCAGTTCTTACATGAGTAATGTTGTACTCATGGATTTGTTCTAAGGATCGGGGTTATTTCCTGTTCTTTAAGGAAATGGGAAATCCAAAGGGTATTGAGACTGTCCGAGTCTATGGGGTTCCTTCCTATTCTTGAAGGGTGCTTGAGAATGTCTTTGAGACTCAAGGAAATTAGACTGTCCAAGTCTAGAGTTTCATCTTTTGTACTATGCTTTGAGAATCAGTAGTAGACTCTTGGAAAGACTGTTCTATTAAGATGACTGATTTCTGTTCCTATACCTTTAGGAGGTCGTCGGGACAATTTGTACGAAGCCCAAGAGGAGGCTGGAAACTTTTAAGAAGCCGAGGGACAATTTGTACTAAGCCCAAGAGGAGACTATCATTCCTGGAGGAAGAAATCATTTATATGAAGCCTAAGAGGTGGCTGTGAATACTTCTAAGAAGCCGGCGAGTCCTTATACAACGCCCAAGAGGAGGCGGGGATGCTTTTAGGAAGCCTGTGGGTCCCTAAACCCCGAGAAATTCAAACAGGCTATTCACAAAGAATAGATCAAGCCAGGAAAGTTCGAGAATTTGGAAGAAACTCAAGAGATGCAATTCACGGAGAAGAGATCATCTCTGGGGAATAGAGTTTCTTGACAAGTGCTTTTAAGAAGCCTGTGGGTCCCCAAACCCCGAGAAATTCAAGACAGGTTATTCACAAAGAATAGATCAAGCCAGGAAAGTTCGAGAATTTGGAAGAAACTCAAGAGATGCAATTCACGGAGAAGAGATCATCTCTGGGGAATAGAGTTTCTTTGACAACTTCTACGAGTGACAGTCTGAGAAAGGGTTCAAAAAGAATCTGCCTTTCACATCTCCATATTGTTCAACCCCAAGAGGAGGGAAGACTGTGTCTGGTAATCCTATGGGGATCTAGTTTTGACTATTTAAGAGTGATCAATGGGCTTAATGCTAGACGTAGTTGTCGGGGAAACTCTAAATATCTATACTATTATTATACAGTCGATATGAGTTTATGAAAGAAGACTTACAGCGAAACAGCCCCACAATACAGTTATATGTATATGAAAGCGGTAAATGAAAGCGGATAAACACTTACTCAGTTGTAGAGCTTCCATGCTGTTTGGTTAGTTGTTCAACAAAGAAAGATTGAAAACAACAGTATATTTCAAAATCAAAGGAGAAAGTGCTTTGAAAAAGAAAGATTTGGGGCTTACAACTCAAGGAGAGACTCAGGGTTTTATCAGTGAGTGCACTGTTCAATTTGTACAGAGGGACTTATACAAGTGACTGAGGCCCAAAAATGGTTTGCTGTACAGATGGATTTGGGTCTTACACTCTCTCAAGAGGCCCAAAAGGTTTAAAGAAAAAGAGTGGGGCTTATAACACGAGGGTAGGCCCGGATGATTTTTCGTTTGAAATGGCGATCGCGCCGAGATTTTCTTTTAACGCAAAGGGGCTTATACAATATCTGAGGCCCAAAGTTATTTTGGTTAAAAGGGGATTGGGTCTTACACTCTATTAGAGGCCCAAAAGGTTTTGAATGGGTCTTATAGCTCGAGGAGGGCCCCAATTGATTTTAAAAGGCGACGATCGCGCCGTTTACTTGTACAGAGGGACTTATAAATAAGTGAGGCCCAAAATTGTTTGTACAAGGGGGTTTGGGTCTTACACTCTCTCAAGAGGCCCAAAAGGTTTAAAAAAAAGAAGAATGAATCTTACTACTCGAGGGTAGGCCCAAGGTTATTTGTGTACAAAACGACGATCGCGCCGAGGTTTTTGAAAATACCCGGAGGGACTTATACAATAAGTGAGGCCCATGAAAGGTTATTTTACAAAAATGATTGGGTCTTACACTCTATTAGAGGCCCAAAATGTTTTGAAAATGATTTATGAGGGTTGAATTAATCAAAAACCCTAATTTGTTTTCAAAATGTGTTTTAATTGAATAAAATATTCAATTAAAATGATCAAAATTATTTAACATGTGGAAAACAAATTGTGATATTGGATTAAGGCTTCATAAATCAAGTTTTGCCCTACAAAATGATTAGAAATCATTAAAATTTGCAAAATCAATAAGGAAAAAATATTTTAAATGTCAAAAACAATTAAAACATTAATTCTTTGCAAAAATATCAATTATATGAAATAAATAATATTTTTGGGATTTTTTCATAAAATAAAATATTTTAACATTTTTGTGAATTATTAAAAAAAGAATCAACTCAAAATCATTAAAACTCAGAGAGAAATTAATTTTTGAATCAATTAAATAAAATCACAAAATTCAAATATTTGAATTTGAGAGAAATGGCGCCAAGAACAGCTGAAGAACACGCGCGTTTTTCAGCTTTGCCCAGATTTGCATTTTCTATCCAATCTCACTGAATACTTGATTATATCATGCAATCCACATATCAATCTGCTCGTTTTCACCTCACGATCATGTTTATGACAATTAATTTCATTTAAATTAAGCATAAAATAAGAAATCATGATAAATCCTCAAGAATCCTAAATTCTGCATGAAGGCTGGGACTTTTGATACACGATTCAAACAAAGCAATTACTTGAGGGGAAACATTCCATGCATGATTATGAACATTTGGCAAAAGTATTGTGCGAGGAAATATGCATAGATTGAGAGATGACCAAGTTTAGGCTTACCTCTAGGTCGTGACAGCAAGAGCAAATTGATTTCTGAGTTAGAGGTGTTACAGATGAATTGTGATGATCTGAACAGCTTCCCTACACCTTATGGAGTGTGTTTGAATGCTTGGACTTGATGGAAATTGGCTGGATCACTTCATGGCATCTCAACTGCAACTTGGTTAAAACCTTGAGCAATTGACTGCTGATTCTGAGAAATCAGTGTTCCAGATGTTGTTTAAGTGTTTGATCAGCTCACATATGATGTATGTGAGGTGTGTGTGTGATTGGTTTGAGTGGAATTGCTCTCTAATGAAAAACCCGATAGTGACTTGCTAAGAAAGGCATTTTTGAGAGTGAGAAGTGGATTTTGAGAAAGGCAAGTGTTGTAGGCCGTTGGTGTACTTAAACTGATCACAATTGAGCTCTATTTATAGTAGAGCAAGTTTGTTTTGCAAGGAATAGTGAATGGCAACTGCTGAGTAGGGTTGGCCAATGTTGGCAAATGAAAATCCAAGTCTCCTCTAGCCATTGACTAGAGGTTAGGGCACAGGCTGCTGGTCCCCTTGGTCTTGGATAAGTCTTGACTGAATTCAGTTGCTAATGGCTCAGTCCATGCCACCTTGGTGCTTCCATTGAATGCTCCAATCCAAAATTGGAGTCTTGTCCCTATTTTGGGCAATTTTAGGTTTAGCATGCTATTTCTTGTTCCAAGGAATTTGGAGGCTTGACTCAGTGATTGTCCCCTTTAGATTCAATCCTCAGATGTATCCAAAGTGATGACAAGGCTTGGAATTGGCTGATTTTGGCAAATCGAGCAAAAGTGCAAAATTTTGCCTTGCCTTGGCAGATTTCAGCAAGGCAACTTGCCAATGTCATATCTCATGGCCCAAATTGAATTTGGTGATATTCTTGGCCATTTTGAAAAGCCCTTATATGATACAACAACTGTTTGATCATATTTGGTTTTGATACCTTTTGGATCCAAGTGAAAAATCCCCCTACATTTGGAAAAAAGTAAGGCAGATTCTGACTTGGTGAAATTTTCACTAAGTGTTGGAACAAAGTGACTTTTCTTGATTTTGATCACTCCATAACTCAAAATCCATGAGGAATTTGGACATAGGTCAGTATGAAGCTTTTGTAGAGGGCAATGAGATCTACAAATCAAGCTTTGGATGGGGAAAAATGACTTTGTGGTTTAGGAGTTATGATCCTCCAAAGTTGGTACCTTTGTCACTTTATTTCATAACTTAAAAAATTTTCTAAGTTTTTATGGTTACCCCTTTTACAAGTTATCCCACTTTCTTTGATTTTTCTTGATGAATGATGACTCAAATCATACATTAACATCATTTTAGGGTTAAAAATCCATTTTTGTAAAAATCTCAAAAAGTCAAAGTTGACTTTTGTGCATAGTTGACTTTTTATCCGATGAATTCCAAACTGTGCAATCCTTTAGTAAATCATGTCCTTGACCTAAATCAAACTTGATGGACATGTTCCATGGGTGTTATAGGGTATATTGAATCATGTCTTAGGGTTTGGGAGCATGTCCTGGTCAAAAGTCAAAGTTACAGTTGACTTTTTCCTCAAAACCCTAACTGTGGTTCAGATGAAATTGAAACTTATTGCTCAAGCTTCTTGGATCAATCCATTGTTCCAAATGGATCAATATGGTATATTAGAGACCCTCAAATCATGTCTTGAGGTCTTGGTTCATGATTTGTCCCAAAAGTTAACTTAGGGGGGAATTAGGTCAAGAAACCCTAATTCCTGATTTTTGATGTATGCATCCCTTGAGGTCAAATTGACTTGATGATTGGGTCCATGAGGTTCCATGGAGTATATTAGGATATGTTTTGAATCATTGGCTCATGCCCAGATGAAAATTTTCATCTGGAGGCCCTGGTCGACCAAAACCCTAATTTGGTGACACTGGCGATCTTGAAGCTTGATCCACCTAGAAGGGAGCAACCTTGTGCTTAATCCTTGAAGTGGGAGTCCTCTTGATCCATTGTGGATGTTTGAGAGGTTAGAAAAGTTGAAGATCATGTCATTCCTTGATTGATCTTTTGTCTAAGAACTCTGAGAGGGGTTGAAACCCTAATTTTGATAGTAGTGAATGCTCACCCATCTTTGGGGAGACTGATGAAGTATGATGGTTCATCCATATTGTGATGATGATTTGCATAATGATGGGAAATCTTAGTGGTCAAAATTTGGGGTATGACACACCGCTGATCAAGTGAAAGGGAGAGGAAGGAATGTCGGGAAACGCGAACCCGCGACCATCCTTAGGTCTGCGGGAAGCGGCGTTGGGAGGGACCCCGAGATATTCGACCCACGTCCCCGTGACATTCTTCGTGTCCCCGGGGATCTCGTCAGTTATCCCCGGGATACTCAACAAAAGAACTGAGAAATGTTCATCTCACGACCCCAGGACATTCATGTCCTCGGGGATTTCATCATCTCTCCCCGTGAGGTTCAACGATTAAACTAGGAAATTCCGCCGTTTTCGCTTGATATTTCGTGATTTCCATGGGAACTTCACCAGTTCACCATAGATTCACCCTACAAATGCAAGCAAAAAAGGAAAAAAGAGAGAACTTACTTCGAAGGTGCTTCCGGTAGGGTTCCGGTGCGGCTGTCAGCGGCGGCGAACGGCGGTTAAAGGGAGAACGAAGGAAGGGAAAGTTTGAGCAAAGGGATAGCGAAAAACGGAAATGAAATGAGATGGGCCATATTTATAAGGGTCTCATGAGCCCCGAGGGCTCCTAGGCAATCGATCACGCTACCCTAGCATAGCCGCCTTAGGCAATGATGAGATGCGACACATGGCACACGCTCTCCCACACATGTCTCTTCATTCCCCAACACGCGTCCTTCTATTCTCCTCGGTTCAAAATTCTCGTATCCCCGTGACGACGCTCATCCGCGACCAGCCTAGCTCGAGCGAAGCGAGTTTTTTCTCCCAGTTTTACCGACCACTCCTTGTCTAGGCTCCCTTCCCCGACGGGATACGTCCTCGACATATTGCTGGCCCTTAAGTCATTACTCTGACACCTCAGAACAACGACTTAGGGGGCTCCTGTTCCGGACTGGGCCAGCATCTGCCCTACGGTCGGGCAGGCCCAGGCCCAATGACCAACGAAGGCCCAACGAGGCTGAGAACCACCTCCGTGTCGGGCACATGCTAGTCCCCTCAGACGTCGGACACGCGGGGTAGAAGACCATCGAGCAGAGGCACGTAGCACCTCTGCTCGACGCCCACGTGCTCCTCCCCGCGAGGACACATTCTCTTGTAACTTCCCACTCCCGAAGGAATCGGTCTGCCCTACTTCCGGAGATTTAGGAATCGTTACACAAGGGCGAAGACCACGTGCTGGTCTTCACTATGCCATGTAAGCCTTGGCAGTTACTTGGATTGGGCATGACAATCCAGCCCAGTGCAAGTAACTGTTGGCCTCGCGCTGGGGGCTCTCTATAAATACCCTCTCGCTTGAGAGGGTCAGGTTACACAATACATTCTAACTCTCACACTTGTTCTTCTGTACTTGCCTTTCTCTGACCGTTACCTTACTCGAGCGTCGAAGTACCTTACAGGTACACCCCCCCCGGCCGTCTTTCAACATCACCGGAGCTGAAGTCCACACGACGTTGCTGGCCACTGAATAACTGTCTGATCCAGGTACGATCATATATATATATATAAGCATGAAAAAATAACAGAAAAAATAGACTTTGGGAACACAAAGATGTAGAAAAGTGAATGAAAACGCGTGAGAGGTCGACCTACAAAAGTTGTGTGTCAACTTGAACAGGCTAGAATACAAATCTGCACACAAAAGAAGACTGTGCATCGACCTGCAGCAAGGCCATGCGTCAACACATGAAGGCCAGAAAGTTTAAATTTTTTTCTTACAGTATGCGTCGACCTACACAAGCGCCATGTGTCGACGCATACATGGCAAATACCTTTTTCAAATTTATCATACTAGTGTGCGTCGACCTGAGGAAGTCCTGGGTTGACGTAAGCTTGCCAGAATGTTATAAACATCATTTTTCTTTATTTTGAGTCGACCTATATCATGTATGAGTCGACCCAATGCACCAAAATTGACTCAAAACACGTTTTAGACATAGAGTATGATCCTATATGCCTAAGTTCATGTATGTAGACTTTTATGCGCGTTTGAAAAAGATGAATGCATGCTTAGACAAGGTGATACCGTCCAAAATACCAAAGTACAAAATTTCTTAGTTTTGGCATCATTAAAACAAAGTAATAAAGGAACCTTGCCCTCACACAATGCATACTTGAATCAATGACAACGAAATCTAACTCCGTGTCAATATATCAAGGTCGACCGAAGCCACTGTTGTTAAAATGGAATGCTGACATAATATTTATTCATCTAAAATCATACAAAACATACAACAGGAAACTAATTTCACGTCTAAAATTATAAGAAAAAAACAACAAATAATTAATTATAGAAACTTACTAGTTACTTGTAGTCGGTAGTTAGTTTAACGGTGCGATTTCGAACAAGTATGAAGAAATTGTGTCATTTCGAACAAAGAAAAAAGTTGGGTGTTAGGTGTTTAGCGGCGCGAGAAAAGGTTCCAGTAACAAAACACGTGAAAGAAAGGAAAATGAGGAGTAATAAGAGATGTAAACCTAATTTTCGGTGTCGCGACCGCCTCGCGTTTTAGCGGTGTGGGGCGGGGCAGACATACTTAAATACGCGGGTTCAAAATTCATGATCGGTCCGCAAAAATGACAAGTTAAACTGGCAATACCCGCGGGCCAGACCCGTTTTGCCACCTCTAATTTGACTGAAAGTATGTGTCTTGGAAATAAGAAGGTGAAAAAGAAGATCTACAACTTCAATATTCTAATCAAAGTTTATTTTATGTCCTACTCAATAATTTTAAACTTCAAATCATAACAATATCAATAAATTTTATTATACTTTATTATAAACAAAATCATGACTTGTCTCCCTATCTTCTAGATTTAAAAAATAGAGTAGCCTTTATAGACTGAAATGATGATATTTCTCATGTTTACTAGATATCATTATAAATTAAATAGTGTAGCGTTTATAGATTGAAATGATGATATTTCTCATGTTTATTAGATATCATTATAAATTAAATAATATTAAAATTATATGATATTAATTTTTGTAAATACAACTATAATAGTATTATCAAAGACATAATTAATAATTAATTAATTCATTTCGAAGCTAATTAAATATAATATGTTAATTTTTTTTAAAAATATGTTAGGTAAAAGGCTTATTAAGAAATATCAAATGCTTCATCTTCACTTGAAGGACTTTGATTAGAACTTAACTTGAAATTAGTAGCGAGAGGTGTGCTTACCGCCTTAGAACTTTTCATTTCGAATCTTTGCAGCACTTTTTCGATATAATGTTCTTGTGACATCCAAATTTTCTTCTCTTTTCTGTCGCGCGGACTTGGATCCTCTGCAGCAGCTGAATGGTCCTGCTCCATCTCAGTCACTCATTTTAGTTTAATATAAAAAATCATCACTATTAATTAATGCATAGATGGTTAAGATTGGAGCAACATGAAAAACATGAGAGAGACAGCAGGAGAGGATCTGTTTCCCTGTCGCGCATGATTTGCCAAGAATCTGCTTAGCCGCTCCTATGTCTTTCAAGGAAAATGACAATCCAAATTGCTTCTTTAACATATTAATGTTAGAAATACTTTTCACTACAATAAGCATATCATCAACATATAACAACAAGATGATGAAGTCATCGTTAGAAAATTTTCTAACAAAGACGCAATGGTCTGAAATAGTCTTTTAGTATTCTTGATCACACTTAATAGACTCCAACTTCTTATACCACTGCCTAGGAGCTTGTTTCAACCCATATTAACTTTTTCTCAATCTACACACATGATTGTAAATATGTTATCTCTACAATAATTTTTTATTAATATCCTAATAATTATGGTTATCACAATTTAAGAAGTAATAATGTGACATTAAAAGAAATGAATTATTCCTATAAACATAAATGAAATAATTACACTTAATCTACCATTTATTTAAAATATTTGAAATAACCAAGTAAACATAAAACAATAGTATTAATTGAAAATAATAATGTAGTCATCACTCAAAACTTATGAAAAGGTATTATAAAATATTAAAAGTGTGTAATAATTATATATTTTATCATTATAATATTTATTATTTTTATTATCATTTATATTATTATTATTATTATTATTATTATTATTATTATTATTATTATTATTAGTGGGAGAGTTATTATTATTATTATTATTATTTGTGATTAAACTTCACATCACATGTCATGATTTCTTCCTCTTTATTTATTATTAATAGTAATAATTAATACTACTGAGCCTACAATTTATGGTCTACAAATTGTATTGGAAAGTGGTATATTTAATATTATAGAGACTATGACAATTAAAAACACGCGCTTTCATCATCATTGGTCTCTCTCACACATTTTTCTAGAATTAAATGCAGGGTTGCACCTTGCTTCTTAATTGAATTGAATACACAAATTTATCCTCATATATTATTATTAAAATATGACATATCACTTTTTCATCATGCTTTAATATGTCATATCATCAATATTAATTATAGTTTCTGTACACTTTTCATTCACCCAACCCATCCACGTTTTTTAATGTATATACTTTAACTAATGTAGGATTTATAACCATAGTAATAATATGAGAAAACACTATAACCTGATAAAAGAGTTTAAAGAAAGTTATTGATTTCATGACTAACATGTCAATTCATAGCTTGCACATGTCAATTAAAACTTTCTAAATAGAAAGATAAGTGAAGATTATTTACAAAAAAAAGTTTTAGACATAACTTATTTATTTTTAAATAATAATTTAGTATCAAAAGAATATAATTCTTCCATTTATATGTAATACTTCTAAAAATATATAATATTATTTGTTATCAAAAATTAATTTTAAAATATATATTGATAGAAATGTATTTAAAAGAAAAGATGGATTATGAAATTCAAAATTGAATTTTGAAATAAAAATTTAAAAATAATGATTAGAAAATTATTTATAACTACTTATATTTACTGTTTATAAATTATAAGTGTCTTTTTTGTGGTTTGTATCCCCACATTTAAAAACAAATACGAAACATAATATTTTAGAATTTAAAGTTAAAGAACAACTAATAGAATTTAAAAAAAAAAACTCAAGTATTTAATGTATTGGAGAAAGTTCAAATATATAATTATTTTTAATTTCTTTTTAGCAACACATAATTATTATGCATATTTTGTTAAACACTACTTTTAATTTTATATTACTCTATTTAAATAATATTGACCATTTGCATTTAAAAATATTCGTAAAAAATAAAAGACATTTAATGATAGTTAAAGTTGTTTGGTGTGAACCATATTTATTTATTTAAACAAAAAGTGTATTTTTCTTGTCCCAAAATATAAGAGAAAAAAATAACTTTAATCATTTAATTTGCTTTCTCTCTCATTTTTTCTATAACTAACAACCAATTAGAATTGTTTTTACATCTTTCAAGGCAAATTTTTTCAACAAAATCTTAGTCAAACTATTATACTTTTACTTTTCTTAATAAGTGTGTTTTTAATTTTTTCTCTTATATTTTGGGACGGAGGGAGTATTTGGTAGGTCATGCACTAGGGTGTTCAAATCCAAACCAATCTAAATAAAAACCGCAAACCGATCCAAAAAAACCAAAAACCGCAAAAAACCAAAAATTATTGGATGTGTTTGGATGTCATTTTATAAAAATCGATCAGTTCAGATCAAATTTTGGATTGATTTTTCAAAATCAATCCAAATCAAACCGAACCGCATGTATATATTTTATACTTATTTATTTTTGTATCAGTATAATATGTTGTGTTAATTTATTATTAGGTGATACTTTTTTTTTTATAAAATACTATTTATTAGTTTGATTTAATTTATTAATTTTGATTATTTCATTTGTTTCAATCATAACTTTTAATATAGTATATGTTCTATAGTATATCAAATTTATTATTTATTAATGTTTTTAAAATATTAATAAAATTATAATATGTAATTTGGATATTCAAAAAACCGATCCAAATCAAACCGTAAGAAATTGGATGGTAAGAAATTGGATCGGATCGAATTTTTTTAACCAATCATCCAAAACCGAACCAAACCGCAAGTAAATTTATCTTTGGATCGGATGACATTTTGCTTCAAAACTGATCCAAACCGAACCATAAACACCCCTATCATGCACATAGAAAATAAGTCATACATTGGTTGTATGTTTGATATGTGAAACTATTATATAATCAAACTTTTAAACATTGTGGCAAATATATTCGGGCGAACACACGGGTACTGATATGGATATTCCACAAAATAGATATTTGTAAATTGTAATATTACTTACCTAAAATATATTTATTTATATTACTAATATTTATTTATATTACTAATATTTATTTATATTACTAATATTTATTTATACAATTAAAATAATATTTATAAATATTGGATTATTATTTGATATTTATAAAACTAAATCATTGCATAAATATTTTTATAAAAAGTATCAACTGATACTCGCATTAAGTTTCACCATTAACTATTTTTAACTTTATACAGAATTATACCTATTTTTTTAATTACTTAACTAATTAAAAAATTATTTTTATCTTTATTTATTCTAATCAATTTTGGTAAAACAATTTTGTTTTTATTTTAAAAATGTGTCTTTGTTTTTAATAATAAACTATTTTGGTAAAACAATTTTGTTTTTCTTATTTACATTTTTATTATATTTTAAAAACAAAGGCATGCGTACCACACCAGTACCCGAGCGAATACACGGGTATTGATATGACTATCCCACGAAATAGATATTTGTAATAATACTTATATAAAATGTTTTTATTTATGTTACTAATATTTATTTATAAAACTAAATCATTACATATATTTGAAATTAATTTTAATTTAAGATACAATTTTTTTAAACATAATATATGGAAAATTGAAATATATATTATTGATGTAAAACAATTTTGTTTTTATTTTACAAATATGTCTTTCTTTTAAAATTAATAAACTATTTTGCTAAAATAATTTTGTTTTTCTTATTTACATTTTTATTACATTTTAAAAATAAAACCGTGCGTACACACCAGTACCCGAGCAAACACACGGGTACTGATATGGTAAAATTTAAAAATAATAAACTTTATTGATTAAATAATTTAAATAATATATGAATCAGAACACGGGAAAAATTTATTTATTTATGTTACTAATATTAGTTGATATTTATAAAATTAAATGATTGCATATATTTGAAATTATTTTGAATATTTATTCTTTTTTTAATATAAATTCTTTTTTTTATATTTATTAATTTTTATTAATTTTAATTTCTTTTTTCTTTCAAATTTTAAATGTAAACAAATTTTATAGCAAATCTTTTTTATTTAATAAAATTATAGAGAGAAGCTATATGATATATATGGTATAATTAATATCTACTAATTACTAATATATATATATATATATATATATATATATATATATATATATTGTAATACCCCATAAATTATTCCACTCGGGATAATATTATAATGGTCAACCGGGTTCCGGTTTACTCTGAGAATTTATTTGATGAAATAATTAGAGTAAACTGACGAACTCAGAACTGATCAAATTAATATTATTTAACTTTGAGGTTTATTAATTTGTGCATTTGAGATAATTCGGACAATTAGTAGTGTTACTAATTAATGATATTTTCTATATCATTTCCTTTTCCTCTCATTTTTCAAACATAGTAGCATTTGAGAGAGAGAAAATAGAGAGAAAGAAGAGCAAAGGAAAGAAAGAGAAGAAAAACTTGAAATTGAAGAGAAAAGCTTGGATCATCCTCTAGTCTTCATCAAATCACCTCATCTTCATCATCATCATCTTCTAATCAAGGTGGGTTCTAGATAGAAACTTTATTGTAGAATTTCTAGAGGGTTTTAGAGTTAGGTTAGATTTTGAGGAAAAATGGGGTTTTGCTAAAAACATGAATTTAACGGTTGGAAATCGATATAAATTGTGTAGTATGATCAATGTGTGTGTCGAATCACTTATTGATAATTGTTATGGAGTTTGGATTGGTTTGAGTTGGTTGGAATTTTGAGGGTTTTGTGTATAAACATTGTGTTAATGTTGGAATTTATGGTTTATGATGTTTGTTGGATAAACTATGTTTGAATCATGAAAACCTACCTCTATTGGTTGATTGGGTATGATATTGAGGATGAAAGTGCAGGTTGGAAGCTGCTGTCATGAAGTTTATTTTTCTGCATATCGCAGAGTGCGCTTAGCGCGGTCTGCAGAATTTCCAACCCTTCCGGGCCGAGAGTTGTGCGCTTAGCGCGGGTGAGGCCCGCTTAGCGTGACCTGGAGCAAAAAGAAAAGAAAACTTTTTTTTTTAAATTCATAACTTTTGCCTCGTTTATCCGATTTAAATGTTCTTGGCACCGATAGACCGCTAGGGAAATATTATACCTGTTGGAAGTGACAAATATTAAATTTTGATGCCCGATTAAATAAATCGGAGGGAACCAGAATTGGTGTAACTTGGGATATGTTGTTTATGTGATTCTATTATGTAATTGACTTGTGTTTACCTATTTCTCTTGTTGTTTAATTATGATTGAGAGTGACTATGCATGCTAAAAGAAAAGATGGAATAGGAAGAGTGAAGAAACCTCAATGTGGAACTATAGTGTAATCTAGTGTTGTGATTAGGAATTTATAGAAAACTCTAGATGCCGATACTCGGGCATGTGTTGTAGAAAGGTGCATCCGTGCCGAGTAAGGGTCTAGATGAGAGTAAACATTAGTATGGAACATGTGTAAACCTTATATTGGTGAAAGGCAAAAGAGACCTTTAGGCGTTTGTGGCCATGTGATTGTCGAATACAATCACGTTTTTGTGTGTGATCACGTAATCGTAACCGGTTATCTTGAGTTGCAGTTTCATGAGTCTCGAGCTCCTTTGAAATGTATGCATGACTACTTGGCAGGTTTGATTCCCGCGTACAGTACAAATGGCGCTCAGGGAGCGTATGCTTGTGACAGTTAATGGCCCGTGTGAAGTGACGGTTCATAACGGTTAATGGTCCGTAGGACCCGAATCCATTCGTATGTCAAGTAGGTTACAAGGATCCATGACTCGGGTCGACTTCTATACGTAGAAGCGGACGGGAAAAGGGGATGCCTTGGTATGGTTATCGATTAGTGATATTGTGAGTTGATGAACTCATGAGATGTTTCCATATAGTGTGAGAATTGGAATTGTGAACTCAAAGTCCCTTCCCTCTTCCCTTGGACTTGAGTTAGGATTGTTAGAACCTTGTAAAGGCGAGAGGACTGATAAGATAGAGAACTCACTGAGATTGATGTATCTCACCTCATGTTGTTGTTTACATCACAGGTACTACAAGTTCGGCGAAGGGTAAGGACAAAGTTGTTTGACTTTTCCTTACGGATCGTAGCTTTGTGTGGCAAGACTTCCGTTGTGAAGATTTTTGAGATCATTAGGGGCACAGATCTAGGCCTCTTAGTTTGGTCAATCACCAAAGGCGGGGGGAACCACTATGGGCGTGACCCCCCGGCCTCTATTCTTTCTTTTGCATAGTTCGGGGGCCGGCCGCTGCAGAGCTGTGGGGCTACGGTACCTGTATTTACAATTTTTACTTTGGTATTATATTGCTCAATCCGTTCACGGATAATTTGACTAATTTCATCTGCACGAATGGGTACCATGAATATTTTTCTTAATTGGATTCTTTTTCGAAGAAAAACAAAAATATGTATATATATATATATATATATATATATATATATATATATATATATATATATATATATATATATATATATATATATATATATATATATATATATATATATATATATATATATATATATAGTATAATAATACTTTCTTTTTATATCAGTTAATTATATGTTAAATGAGTCAAATAGTTATACCCCATATATTGATATAAGCTCTGTTTGGGGAGATATTTTTTGAGCTTATAGCTTATAAGCTCATATGACAATAAAAGACCTGTTTGGTAACGGTCTTTTTATTACGAGTTTATAGCTTATTTTATTAACTTATAGCTTATTTTCTAGACGCTATTTTAAATAGCGTTTTAGCTTATAGCTTATAGCTTATCATTTTTTCTTCCACTTTTACCCTTATTATTTTAACTAAAATCCACCACTATCCTTTATAATTTATTATAATTTAAAATAAAATAATAATTATTAAATATCTTTTATGTCATTTTATTTTATCACCTAATTAAACCGCTAATTTTACCAAACACTTCAATTAGCTTATCAGCTATAAGTCATCGGCCATCAGCTATAAGCTATCAGTCACCAGCTATCAGTCATACGCTATAAGCTATCAGCTAACTTATCAGCCAACCGCTATTTTTACCAAACAGAGCCATAATATATTCCAGTCATAGATCTAAAATGTGTATGGCTAAGGGATATGGCAAAGTGAATAATAAAAATGCATGAAATCATGATAAAATTGATAATTACACACATTACTTTCATCATATATGAATGATAAAAATTATGATGTAATTGAAAGGTGAATATAATTCAATTTTTTGTTCAATTTTTGGTCCTATCAACATCACCTTTTTTATCCTATCAACACATCATCTTTTTTCTAAATTATATTAATACATAATAAATTTATTGTATGTTTTTTTTATAGTTATGATATTCAATGATAGTTATGTATTTAATAAATATTTAATACCTATTTTATATTTTTGTTCATATAAAAATTAAAACACAAAGAGCTTATCAAGCTACTTTATCATAAACTTTTTTGATAAAAAAAATTGTTTTTTTAAATATTTTTATTATATTTTAAAATCAAATGCACAGTAACAAACCAGTACCCGGACGAACACAAAGGAACTGATATAAGTATCCCACAAAATAGATATTTGTAATAATACTTACATAAAATGTATTTATTTATGTTAATAATATTTATTTATACAATTAAAATAATATTTTCAAATACTATGTTATTATTTGATATTTATAAAACTAAATCATTGCGATTAAGCCTTTGGTATTTAAAATAGGAGATTAAAACTCAAAAAAATGAAAATAGGCGACCAAAATTGCAATTAAGCTTTTGATATTTATAAAACTAAATTATTGCATAAATATTTTTATAAAAAAATATCAATCGATGTCCGCGGGTATTGATTTTATCTTTTTTTTTTAATATAAATTATATTTTTTATATTTACTAATTTTTATTAATCCTATTTTTTTTAAATGTGCGTAACACTCCAGTACTCAGAAGAACACACGAGTACTGATATGGATATCTCACAAAATATATATTTGTAATAATACTTACATAAAATATATTTATTTATGTTAATAATATTTATTTATATAATTAAAATAATATTTTAAAATACTATATTATTGTTTGATATTTATAAAACTGAATAATTGCATAAATATTTTTATAAAAAATACCAACTGATGCCTGCAGATATTGATTCTATTTTTTAAAAATATAAATTATACTTTTATATTTACTAATTTTTATATTTTTACTATTATTTTCTGTTTTTAATTCTTTCCATTCACAAACTTAAACAATATGTTTTATAATTAATTAATTATACAAACATTCTTTTCTTTAATTAATTTATAATTATTTAAACTTATTATATATCTTGATTTAATTAAATATTTTATATTTTATATTTTTATAAAAATTCATTTTAACAACAAATACGCGTTATCGACGGATACCCATGCAAAAACACAAGTACCATATTATTACACTTAGTTGGAGTCTTAGAATTACATATTCTAGCTCACTTCCATAAAGTTACTTCTAATAAAAAGATTGACTATGATAATTATTTGTCTATAAGTATTGTATTATTTTATTAATTGGCATGGTTAGACCATTGTATTTCTGAAACCACATGTTAATAAATATAAATGTAATTAAATAAAAATATACAATAAGTGTTAACTAATAACCTATTTAACTATAAATAAATAAGTTTTCTTACACATAGCAACAAAAATATCCATGTTAATTTTAGGGAGTAAGACCTTTTTGAATAAATATATTATTTATAATTTATAATCTATAAAATAATAGATAAGGTCAATAATCCATCTAAATAGTCATAAATGTATCAATTGAATATATTTTGAAATATTAAAATTAGGACAAATAAATGGGTCCGACCTATTGAATATGTCTGTTTTTTATTTATTTTAGTGACATTTTAATGCGTAACGGATTAAAGATTTAGACCGTCTTTCTCTAATGTGTTTGCCTAATCCTATTTTCGTCGCGACACACTAATATTTACATAAATTTTTATATGTTTACACTTGTGCAATGTCCGCAATTCTTTTTTATCTCAATCTCATTTTTTTTTGGAATGAACCTAAGTTTTAGGTCCTCATCTTTAATTATAACTGCACCGCCCGACCCACCCAATTGTTTATGGATTTTTGTGGTACAGAACTAAATTGGGCGAACGTATGCTATTTTTAGAGGATTTTACCTGGCACCCCCCCCAATTAAACCTGGCACCCCCTATATTTTTTAAATGGCAAAAATGTCCTTTAAATTTTTTCAAACAATCTCCGGACGAAATTCCCGGTAATGTTAAAAAAATTTCCGGTATTGTTCAAAATTCCCGGTATACCGGAAATTTCAAATTCCCGGTAAGTGGTAAAAATCCGGTAATGCCCTGAAAATTACAGTTTGATACCAGGAATTTCACCCTAATTGAAATTCCCGGTAGTTCTAATTTTAGGGTTTTTTTAAACGGTCGAGATTTTGCTGACAGTTTTGTATGGTTGTGATTGCACCGACACTTTGTGCGGTCCAGAATGGATGAACGTTTGTATAAATAGGGGTTAGGTCTTGTGGTAAAACATATCTTAAAAAAATGGCTTCTCCCGCATTTTTGATTAAGTCAGAAGTTTACTTCCAGAGAGGTTCTCGTCCTATCGAATTCATGCTTCCCGATGACACAACCTCCTTTGCCGGCCTAACTTCGAAGTTGAAGGGATTGTTGCCTGATGGTGACAATAGAAAGGTGTCGAAGATCGAGTTTCGGGAGGATTGGGTGGATGGTAGTATGAAATACAACCTAATTGAGCTGAAGGACGATGAAGATGTCATCAAAATGTGGAGATCATTTCGCCGTAGGCTAACAAGGGGTCCGATGGAGTTTGATGTGCAGCTTTCAAGATCAGTTGATGAAATAATGGAGATGCTGAAACGCCCTGAAGCATCTGGTAGTGTTTAAGTTTTTAATGTTGATTAATTAAGTTGTTTATGTAATGTTAAGCGTTGATTTGTTTAAGTTGTTTTTTCATATCACTGCGATTTAAGATTTTAATCGAAGGTATAATAATAATATATTGTTCTGACATAATATACATACAACACAATAATATACATATGATACAATATATTATTCTGACAAAATATACATATAATACAAAAATACATATACAATACTAAATAGGACCCCCACGGGCTAGGTGTGCAATCCTAGCTAATCCAGCAGAAACACTGCCATCAGGGTCTACCAAGCCCATGAGCTCATCCTCCATGACTGTTATCATCTGAAAGCGCTGTGTGTCATCATGGTGATGTGCTGGAGGAGGAGGAGTTGCGTTATGAGAAGGTACACCCCCAGAAGGTACACCCCCAGAAGGTGCATCCTCAGAAGGTGCTTCCTCAGCCGGCGGTGGAGTAATGCGTGGATGTGATACGCTGAGAAACCACTCCAAGTAGCCATCCTCACACTGCGAGGGATACTGAACCAGTGCAGATCGGGCTACAATGGCACGACCGGAGATGAGGAAGTGCGTCTGAAACCACTGATCAATACCTTCAGAAGGTGTATCTGGAACTGGTGGTGGTCTCCTCTGGATGTGGCCATACTGGCGCAAGCATCTCTCTGGAAGGTGCCTGGCAACCAGAGTCTCCCATCTCATATATCTGGAGTATAATGACGACTCCTCGAACTCACGAACAGATCTGTGCTCTTCGTAGGGTGTCCATATGACATCCTCTACGGTCAGCTCGTCTAGTCTCCTCCTGTACTCAAGAATGCCCCCCGAGTGTTTCTGCCTCGCCCTCCACCTCTTCGCCTGTGGCTCGCCCTGGGTATATGGCTGGAACCTCCTATCGCATATCATAGGGAAATGCTCATAGATCCAGCACTGAGATCGCAACAAACAATAAATTAGAAATAGAATGATTTAAATAAAAATATAAGGACAAGTAAGAACATGAATTAAGATATACCTGCAACAAACTAAGGTACCCAGCAAGCTGCTTTGTCTCAAATCGGCTCGCCTCCCCGAGCGCATGATACAACTGAGTCAGGGCTGCACAACCCCAGGCCTAGTTGTGCGTCTGCAGATCGCTGAAGAAGCATAGGTAGCGAGCATCAACATAAGTACCAGACTTGTCCACAAAGAGAGTACATGCTACTACATGCAGCATGTATGCCCTAGCGGCAGCCTGGAACCTCCCAGCAGCAACAAGCTCGTCGTACCTATCACAGAGCCACCGCATGCGTAGGTGAGCGCCGCGTGTATCGGTGAACTCCTGATACACCACTGCCTCAGGCAACTCCAGATCACGAACCACCAACGCATGTATCTGGGACACACTCATGATCAGGGCCGTCCAGAATCTACCGCCGATAGGGAGGTGAAACAAGAAGGCGACATCATCTAAGGTCACAGTCATCTCCCCGAATGGGAGATGAAATGATGATGTCTCCTTGTGCCACCTCTCGACGAAGGCACTCAGCAGATCTGCATTGAGCATGGTGAGAGAGCAGTTCCCAAAATGCAAGAGGTCAAACTCCTCCACGATCCTCGCCACCGCAGCGGGGAAGGGAATACGCGGGAAGTTCTTCATCTTCGCCCCGTGAGACTGGACCCTCAGTACAGGTCGTACCTGTGACACGAACCATTAAACAACTTTGTTAGTACAAAAACAATTTATGTATAAGCTAACAGAAGGAAAAATGAAACGCAAAAAACATATACCTAGCCCAGCCATAATCACAACGCCACATGCTCACTGTACTCTGTAAGCACATACGTATCTATCGGCTTGCCAGGGAATCCTAGCTCAGTGTGCACCGATGGCTCGGTCGATGGGACCGTGACATCGATCTCAATGGTCTCCTCGACCCCTACTGTGCCAACAACCCCTGCTGTGCCAGCAACCTCTGATGTACTAGCTACCTCTGCTGTACCAGCCGCCTCTCCTGTACCAGCCGCCTCAACCTCAACTGCCACTCTAACATCAGTCTCCTCTACCACATCCCTAACAGCAGTCTCCACCGGAACATCTCCAACAATAGCCTCCTCCGGCTGAATAACAAGGACGTCCGCATCTGTGGCCTGCACTGAGGAAAGACCTCCACGTCGCCTAACAGAGCGAGGTGCCTGGAAACGCCTCCGCTGCTCGGCCATCCGCCTCCGGTGTGAACCGGTTGGGACCACCCGGCATGCCCGTACATGTGCAGACTCAACATCAGAATCTACTGTACCTCTACCCCTACCACCTCTCGCCAAATCAAGCGCCCTCCCAGCAATGCTACCATCACGACCTCTAGTTTTCACTGAAAAAAAATAAGATAAAAAAAAAACAAATATTGAAAAAATACCAGATTTTTTGAAATTCCCGGAAAAGGATAAATTTACAACTACCGGATTTTTGGAAATTCCCGGAAAAGAAAAAATTTACAACTACCGTTTTTTTGAAATCCCCGGTGGCGATTACCGGTTATTTCAAAATTCCCGGTAAGATGTTACCGAGATTTTTGAAATTACCGGTAATATTCACCGGTTATTTCAAAAAATCCGGAAATTCTTACTTGTTAATTCTAAAATCCAGGTAGGTGCTTGAAATTCCCGATATCTCCTGAGAATTTGAAAAATCCGTGCGTTTACCGGATATTTCAAAATGAAAAAATATTTTTTTGAGAGAGACTAATATGTCTTTTCACAAGTCATGGTGGGTGCCAGGTTTAATTGTGGGGTGCCAGGTACAATTCTCCTATTTTTACTATTAGAATGAAAAATATGTTTAAAAAAAAAAAAATTATGCACACAAATTATTTAAATCTTTTATATTATTATTGGCAAACGAGGTTCATTTACAAGGTTTCCACCTTCTACTTCTCTTGCTATAACCTCATAGAAGGATCAATTGTAATCGGAGAGATTGCTGTTTCTCTCAGGTAATTTTACTTTCTTCTCTCTGCTTTATTAGGGTTTTGAAAAAGCTCAAAAAGTATGTAGTAATTGTCTCTATTAGAGTATTACAGTATATTGAATCAATTTATTTTATGTAATGAAGATTCCACCAACGTAGAATGCTTGAGTTAACATATAAAGTTTATTTCTTTGCCATTTTCTATGTTTAGTGTCACAGTGCATCATACTCTTATTGGGTTTTTTTCCTGAATTATGAGGTTTTGAATCTTTTGATTTATCACTGTATGCATGTAGAGTTCCGTGTTCCTGTGTGGAGTTTGAGTTATAATCCTCTTTTTCGAGTACTTATGTTAGTTAAAACATAGATGGCAGGCCATATTACTAGGCCAAGGCCAAGAAGGCTAGAAACTCAGCAGCTGGAACAGTCGAGGGCAAAGTGGACAACATCACTCACTAAGATACTGGCAGATTTGATGGTTGACCAAGTACACAAAGGAAATAAACCAAACAATTCGTTCAATAAGAAAGCGTGGAAATCTATATGTGATGGATTTTACAACAAAACAGGTTTGAAATGGGATAGGGAGCAACTCAAAAACCGACATTCAGTGTTGAGGAGGCAGTATACTATCGTGAAGTCCATTCTCGATCAAGGTGAGTTTATTTGGGATGAAGCCACAGGATCTATAAGGGCAGATGATGAAATTTGGGCTGAATACATCAAGGTATGTTATCCTCAATCATTTATGCAGTATTTCTGTTTTTGTATCGGAGTTTTATTGCACTTAGGCAGGATCTGTTTTCCGTTCTTTATTACATACTTGACCTAACTCTTGGAAAATTACAGAATCATCCTGATGCTGAGCCCATAAAAAGTGGTGGCTGTCCAATCTTTAAGGAGCTATGTACAATATTCTCTGAACCAACAACGAACGGAAAGCATGAATTTTTAGCTACGTCTGAAGGTGAACATACTCCTAGAGCTCCTTGTCCAAAGTTCTTGAGCACACACCAAGAGGAGTCTTCATCTGAATATGATGACGAGGAAGATTCAAATTATACTCCAACAGTTCAACCTACTACACCTACAGCAACTTGCAGTAGTCGCAAAAGAGGGCGTAAAGGAGTTGATGATGCTATTGCTGATGCTATATTGGCGATGGCATCTGCATCAAAGATGAGGGCAGCTGCTATAGAGCAACGTAACTCTAAATACAGCATTGCAGACTGTATTAAGGAATTAGATTTAATGCAAGGTGTTGATGAAAGGATATATTTTGCTGCTCTAGATATTTTCAACAAACCTAATGCAAGGGAGATATTTTTGTCTCTAAAAAAGAATAAACGTTTAACATGGTTGCACCACAGATGTGCGGTTGCATTATCAGAAAGTGCAGATTGAGGTTCTCATCTATTTTTTAGTCTAAACGTTGAAGAAATACATGTTTGAAACTTGTTTAGTGGGTTACAAAACATGCAAACTGAGAAACAATACTTGTTTGTTTGTTTTGTGCAAGCTTGCTTGTGTCTGAGTAATAAATCTCAAAACGCTGCAAACTGGCTAATTTGTTTAGAATTGTGATATCAAAGTTGATGAGTTTTTCAGTTTTCAGCAAATTTCAGCTATCTCTTCATTAGCTGGGGGGATTTGGAAGCTCAACAACCTACCAAATACATAGGAAAGAAGTTTCATGAGTTTGGTAGTCGCTATTTTCCATGGAGATGCTGGAATAGTCTTGATTAAGGTGATGTTTGAAAGAGTTTGTATATGTTTTGCATCAGTTTCTGAATATATTTATCAACAATAACCCATGCCTTCAATTTTTCTCTAATTTTTCATTAATTTAGCATTCCTCTTATATATGTTTGACTTATATTATAAGTCTAAAACCTAAACCAATGATGCTTTGATGACAAGTTTTGAGTTTTCCAAAAGCCAGTAGTTGTAAGAGAGAGACAAATAGGTAACATAAGTGTGAATGATAAATGCACAAGTATAAGTAGTATACGGATAGGATTTGTTCTTAATATCTTCATTGTGTTTTGTATTGATAAATGCACAAGTATAAATAGTAGATGTATAGAATCTACAATATAGCTGATAAGCACACACACACACAATCACAGTTTAGCCTGAATTACAGTTTAGGTAACATAAGTATTAAGTTTGGTATTTATGCAGTAGGGTAAGATGCTTGCATTGCAATGCCACATAAGCCTTCAGCAGCTTCGACTCCCCTTTGCATCATAATGTATCCTTCTTCACCCCAATCAGTTCCCCATGAGTTCTTAACCAACCAATATTTGGTTCCATCATTACTGACACCATAACCCACAGCAGTGACACCGTGATCCAACTCAGTTCCACATGAACCAGTAAAAACACCACTTTTGTAAAATTGAAAATCAGACCCACTAGCATCAATGGCTACAGAAATCGGTTGATTTGCCACAGCTTTTTGCAGTGCCTGCTCATTGTTGGCAGGGACATCTTCATACCCGGTAATAGTAGCTGCATAGATGGATGCTTTGTTTGCATTGCATGTTCCGTCAACACCCTGATAGGGGTATTCTGCTTCCGTGTCAAGTCCATGATTCTGAATGATGAATTTGAAAGCATTATCCATAAGACCACCCTCACAACCTTGGTCCTCACCTTTTGTGTCACAATCAACAAGTTCTTGTTCTGATAAAGAGATCAATTTTCCGGTACTCAACTTATGAATTCCTTCGGTTGCCGCAACAGCAGAAAATGCCCAACAACACCCTACAAAAGGTAAATTAAAATTAGCTAGAGTTAGATGACAGTTAAGTTTATGAATACATGTAGAATATTTACCACATTGTCCTTGGTTCTTCACAGGTGTCACTGCCCCTTTCTTTCTCCAATCCACTGTAGAAGGGATTGCACTCGCGTTTTCGTATTTAAAAGTAGTTGTCCTTGTGATTAAGGAGCACATATGTCCCTTAAATTTGTTCCTAGATGCTATGAACTCCTCGTTAGTGAGGTCCGCAAATTCATTAATGCCTAGTTTGTATGATTTGTTATTCTGAGCATTGTTGAAAGCTTCGATGTGATTCACGTTTTCGGTGAATGTCTTGAAACGTTTCTCCCTTTCTTGGTGATCCTTATAGACTTTGTTATAGTGACTCATCCATTGATTGTGCCTCTCATACATTGAACCATCTTGGAGAGTGCGAGAAGTGACCTGAATAGCCCATACTCCGAAGAAAAAAAGCAATGCCAATGAAATATGATATAATTGATTATTGGCAGCCATGGTAGGTAGTGGTGTGTGAGAATGATGAGAACAAATAACTGCTTTATGGTTGATTATTTAGCAGTGAAATGTGAGAAAGATGTGTGGTGCTTGTAGTCCATGAATAAAGTGCTATTTATAATAGGCAAAACAAAATTCAATTTCAGTTTACAAGCTTAAAACAAAATTCTCTTCTATGATTTACTAAACGTGCCTGGGAGGATTTTGTTGATTGTGACCCTTCATTACATCGCGTTAAAATACTAATTCAAATAACGCCTTGTGCGATGGAAAAGTTTTGGATTATGAAAGTGAAAAATTGACTGTATAATCAACTTATGTGCCTGCTAAAGGCTTAATTTAAGCATGTCCAAATAAAATATTATAAACTTATTTGTAATACATCTAAAGAGTAATTTAAATATTTTTTAATTTTTTAATATAATTAAAAATCACACAAACTTTTTAATTTTTTAATCATGAAAAGTTATTTAAAATAGTTTTAAATTTGAATAATTCTTTTATAATTTTATTAGTTTTAAAAAATTATAGTAAAAAGATAAAATATTTAAAATAATATTTGATGATTCTTCATACAAGGACTTCATATATCCCATAGATGTTATGATTTCCAACTCTGAGTTCGAAATGGCTCCATTTTCATTTTCAGATTTTTCTACAAGATCTTCATCTCATATGAACAGATTACACGTATCAACACTCCTCCAATAAGGACATCTCCAAAACAACCTTCTTTTATTTGGTCATTTCTTGCATTGATACAAGACCATACGAACCTGACACCTATAAAACTTATCGAATCGCGATTTTACCGAAGCAGAAGACATTAGCTTATGAAGACGCATGAAGAAGAAGATGAACTAGGGAAGAAGATGAACAAAGCAAGCAAGACGCTTGAAGAAACAGATGAACAATGAATTTCACGATGGAGGAAAAAGATGAAAAAAGAGGAAGTAATTTAGGTCAAATGATAACACATTCATCTTTAAATTGCCTCGTGAAAATAAAATAAAAATTAATAATTTAATCCACTTGTCCTGCCACATAAGTAGCCGTTAGTTGTATTTAACGTTAGGGACCAATAGTTCAGACGGAAAATTTTGAAGGGACAACTTCTTGAAGGAAAATTTTGGAGGGACTATAAACGAAATATGAAATATTTAGAGGACCAAAAAGTTCATTAATCCAAAAATTTATATCGTAAAATTTATTTTAAAAAAAAAGCTGTAACAAACTAACCTTAATACTTAATTATTGTTTATTTTTGTTGACGTTGTTAAAGTTGTGCATCTACGCACTTTTGTAAACACAATATTGTATTTTTAACTTTTGGTTAAACTTTTTGATAGATTAGGCTATAGTCAAAATTTTCAAGAATTCTTAGACAAATTGTCTTTGAATTTGTAATCAATTCTTTGATTAGTGGATTAAGTCTTTATTGAGAAAGCGAAATTATTTTGACGAGTGGACTGGACGTAGCTTAGTTACCGGCGAACCTGGATAAAATTAATTGCGTCTTTTATCTTTGTTGAATATTTGTTGTTTGTGTCCTTGGGTTGCTAAAAAATTATAATCTAGAAACACAATTCAAACCCCTTTTTTTGGGTTTCTTGAACCTTCAATTGACATCCGAGCTTTAGTTTTGGTATTGATTATTTTATATTAAACACTTAATTGTGTTAGTAAAAGATCCAGTATTTGAAACACAATATGTCAGCTATTAACAATGATAAAAATCATCACTCTGCTAAACCTTCAGTCTTTGATGGAGATAAGTTTGATTATTGGAAGGATAGAATCAAAGCTTCTTCCTTGGATATGATGCAGACTTGTGGAATATGGTCATAGATGGATATACACACCCTATAAATACAAATGGTGCTAAGTTGGAAAGAAGCAAAATGAATGATCAACAAAAGAAAGACAATAAAAATCATCACATGTTAAGAATCATCTTGTTGAATGCTATCTCATACAATGAGTATGAAAAGATAACAAATAAAGACTCAACAAAGTCTATATTTGAGTCTCTTAGAATAACTCATGAAGGAAAGGAACAAGTGAAAGAAACCAAGGCTTTTGCCTTGATTAAAAAGTATGAAGCCTTCAAATTTGAGGATGATGAAACTAACGAGGACATGTTATCAAGATTTCAAACGCTTGTAGATGGATTAAAGTTCTTAAACAAAGGTTACACTACTGTAAATTACATGTAGAAGATCATCAGAAGCTTACCAAAGAAGTGAAGTGTGACGCCCCAATCTAATACCCCCAATTAGCATGCATTTAAAGCAGTTAAAAGAAAAATTCAAAAATTGATCAGAGTACATTTGAAAACACGGCATAGAAAGGAGACATCCCATCAACGTAACCAAAATATACACATAACATGCAACACCTGCCCATAATGATATGCAACTGTGGGGTAGCAATCATACAGAGGAAACTTCGTTCCTTACACCCACTTTTCAGAAATTAGAAATAAAACGGAAAATCTAAAATCTGATTAACATATACACATATAAACAGTTTGTCATACATCAAGTAGCATATGTACAACCAAAATATAATATATCATCAGATATACAAAACAATAGCACGCGGCCACCCTAACTACCCGGAGTCACATATCAGAGCCGACCGACCAAAATAATGAAGATGCAAAGCTTCACAAAAAGAATACCTCCAGCAAACCTAATCTGCAACGCCTCATAGAGCGTTATAAAACAGCAGAAGGGTGAGAAAAACAACCATAATATAATTGCATAAAATTATATATATTAACACAAAAATACACAAGCAACACATTCTCACCACAACTGCTCAACAGTCGCATATAATATCACACGGTACAATTCTCACTTATCGTATACCACATCACATCAATCATTCACAATACAATCAAACACGTTCCAAGCACAATTACTCATGATTTATGCAATGCACATAGACCGACACAACGACTCTATGCACATGCCATGCGGTACCGACTTCAAATCTTGTAATTCATTAGTCCCCCAGGAACTCTTGGAATCATCGCTCGTTACATAGAGTAACTCCCCGTCGGGCCTACGATGTTCCCCGTCGCTATAAACCAATATTTCAGGGCGAACGACGTTTATGGATTGCTTTCTACCAGTATTTCAGGGCGCACAATCCGATTGCTTTCTACCAGTATTTCAGGGCGCACAATCAATTGGGATTAATCGCTTCTACCAATATTTCATGGCGTAAGACTATAAAACTGATTCATCTATGAATCTTCCCATACAAGAATACATATCATGATACTTGACACATTAATGACTCATGCCAACATCAAATACTCATGCATCAACAATATTCATGTATTTCAAGTGCACACAAAGTAATGCACACAATTGCCCAAAATGGCCACAAACACCAATATACCACACTTAGCATTTTCTTGCCTCTCGGCCACAAATCGTCATCACAACAGCACATAAGGCATACACATCCAAAGCACAAACATATAACACAATACAAGTCAAATACGCACTATTAAAAACGACAAAAGTCGAGATTCGACACTATTCACATTTTCCGACCAAATTTAATCGGCTAACGATTCTCAAAACCTCATATTCACAAAGTACAGTTCGATACCTTTCCAACGACACCAAGAATGCAAAAATCGGATAATCGGAACCAAAGTTACGGACAAAACCGAAAACACATTTTGAAAAATCACATTTTTGACATTCTCCTGTCCATACGCGTATCACACATGTCCATACGCGTACGGACAGAACCCATTTCCTTCACAAATTCCTCGTTCCAAAACCCATACGCGTATTGGCCCATGGCTCGCCCATGTTACGCGTAATGCCAAGATTCATACGCGTATTGGCCCAAAAACAAGCCAATGATACGCGTATCGCCTTGGCTCATACGCGTATGGACATGCCCCTTACGCGTATGGCCAGAGCATACCCAGAAAAATTCTGCAGAACAATTTCTGCGTTTTCCAACCCAACATCAACCAATTTCTTCACCTAAAACTCAGAAAAACAGCAATTTGAAGTGTAATAGCATACCACAAACATGTATGAACAATCAACAATGCATTCAACAAGACTTTTATCACAATCAAATTCATTTCTAATCAATTTTTACACAATCTAGGTTTTACTAATATTCTCCAAATCAATCCAAAAACAACAACAAAACACATACATAATCGTATACAATCATAGAATAATCGAGTTTCGCACCCTTACCCGATTAATCGATTCTTAAAACTTGTTCTTGATGATTTTTCCACTCTTTCTCCAATTTTCTCTCTTCTCCTCTTTTCTTCTCTTTTTCCTTCTTTCTTCTTTCTTTCTCTCTATTTTTCTTTCCCTTTTCTTTTCTATTTTCTTTTCTTTCTTACTAACTTAGTAAAAATATCTATGAAATGTCCAAAATACCCCCACACTCAAATATCCCGCAAATGTTCCCAAAACGCGATAAAATATAATCACGACGAAAAATAACATATTTTCGCATAAAAGTCGAGAATAAAATAAAATAATAATAAAATAATCCAAAAAGACTCAATAATATAAAATTGGCAAAACGGGGCGTTACATGAAGGCCTATGGTCATTGCTCTTAAAGTGTCCAAAGATCTAAACAGTACGACCCTAGTAGAACTTGTTAGTTCTTTAAGAAGTCATGAGATAGAGCTAGAAGAGGATGAACCTTAAAGAAAAGGAAAACTTGTGGCTATTAAATCCAAAGACAAGACAAAAAAAGGAAAAGGCATTTCAATCTGAAAGAAGAAGAATCTGAAGAAGATTCTGATGAAGAAGGTGAGCTTTCTCTTCTTTCCAAAAGAGTCAATTAACTCTGGCGAAAGAGAAAAAAGCAGCCCAGAGGAAACAGGAGAACAGATGGACGCTTTAAGTCAACATTTGGACAGAAGAAGTCTGGTGCTGACAAAGATGTTATCTGTTTCGAGTGCAACGAGCCATGCCACTATAGGAATGAAAGTCCAAAGCTAAAGAAAGAAAAGCCTAAGATTTTGTTCCAAATATAAGAAGAAGGTTTTGATGGCTACATATGACAACTCTTAGTCTTCAGAAGGTGATTATAAAGAAGCGCAAGACAATATGGCACTGATGGGAAACACAAAAGCATCTAACTCTGGATCTAAATTAGAACTAGAATCAGACTCTAATGAGGTATTCTTCAACTTAACTCGTTCTGAAGTAATGTCTTGTCTGACTGAAATTCTCGAAAAGTATCAGAGTCTTCACAAAAGGTACAAGGATTTGAAACAAATTCATGTAGCTGATTCCAAAGCCCATAGTGATCTGAAGAAAGAAAACTCTACTCTGGAAGAAAACATATGCAATCTTGAAAAAGATAACCCTGCCCTCAACAACAAGAGTAAATAACTTGATAAAAAGATTCTTTCAGAACTCCTATGGACTCTGAATCTGGCATTAAAAATATGGTATGTATTTTTAAAAAATTCTTGCACGAAACATAGACAGAAGCAAAATGACTTCTATGATATATAAAATAAGCAGAAATGAAAAGAGAGGTATTGGTTATGCGCCACCTAAAAATTATTGGGTAAGACCTAATTCAAAATAGAAGGCAATTAAACCAAAAGCTTTGTACTCCCATTTCACTTATGGACACACACATGATTATTTTGCACAGAAACCCTAGATTGAGAAAACCTCTGGGAGAACTAACAAAAAAGGACCCAAAAAGATATGGGTACCTAAAGACAAAATAGCCTATGTTGCAGACATCCTTAGCAACCATGTTGAAACACCAATCTCGGCACCTAGACTCTAGATGCTCATGTCACATGATGGGAAGAAGGCATATGTTCCAAAGTCTGGAACTTAAGCCTAGAGACACCGTTGGTTTTGGAGGCATTCAAAAGGGTAAGATAATTGGTTATGGAACTGTTGGTAATGACTCTCCCCCTTATATTAATGATGTTTTATTAGTTAAAGGATTAATGCATAACCTTTTATCCATAGTTCAATTAAGTGACAATGATTATGATATTATATTTAATCAAAAGTCATGCAAAGCTGTTAGTAAAAAGGATGATTATGTACTCTTCAATGGCAAGAGGAAATACAACATTTACAAAATTAGACTTTCAAATTTAGAAAATCAAAATGTTAAATGCCTCATGTATGTGATCGAAGAGCTATGGCTGTGACATAGACGGTTAGGCTATGTTAGAATGAGAATAATCTCAAAGCTAAACAAGTTGAACTTAGTTAGAGGTTTTCCAAATATTAAGTTTGCTTCAGATGCTCTCTGTGAGGCATGCCAGAAAGACAAGTTTTCAAAAACCTTTTCAGAGCTAAAAATGTTGTTTCAACCTTTAGGCCCTTAGAGCTTTTGTGCATTGACTTATTTGGGTCAATGAAAACAGCCTATGTCAATGGAAAAAAATATGGATTAGTCATTGTAGATGACTACATCAGATGAACCTGGGCAAAGTTCCTAAAACACATGGATGAGTCACATTTTGTGTTTACTACCTTATGCTCCCAAGTGCAAAATGAGAAAGACTTTAAAATTGTTAAAGTCAAAAGTGATCATGGTGGGGAATTTGAAAAAAAATACTTTGAAAAACATTTTGATGAAAATGACATTTCCTATGATTTCTCTTGCCTTAGAGCTCCTCAACAGAATGGAGTTGCAGGGAGGAAAAATCACACGTTGCAAGAAATGACCAGAACCATGACCAATGAAACTAATATTTCAAAGCACTTATGGGAAGAAGCAGTCAACACAGCGTGTTACATTTAGAACAATATCTCAATAAGATCTATTCTGAGTAAGACTCCCTATGAATTGTGGAAGAACTGAAAGCCCAACATTTCTTATTTTCATCCATTTGGTTATTCATGTTTTATTTTAAATACTAAAGAGAACTTGAACAAGTTTGATTACAAAGGCAAAAAATGTATCATGTTATGATACTCTAAACGCTCAAAATACTATAGAGTATACAACACTAAAACAAGATTTTTTTTAGGAATCAATTCATGTTAATTTTGATGATAAGCTTGACCTTGACAAGTCAGAGCTAGTTGACAAGTTTGCAGATTTGGAGATTAGTTACTCATACTTTGAAGACAAGGAATCTGAAGTGAAATACTTTGAAAACGCTAAACACAAAATTGCTCAATCAGAATTAGAAGCTACTGTCACACCAACGCCTTTGAGGAAACACAGACAAAGATCTTCACATCCTGAGGAATTGATTATGGGAGATAAGACACAGCCCATCAGAACCAGATACTAATTCAAACCATCTGAAGAAGTGCTTCTCGATTTGGTATCCTTTATAGAACATACTTCCATATGAAAAAATGAAGTACACGTCGTCTGTCAATATCGTAACAAACTTAATCATATTGCAAGAGATTACTTCAAAGTCAAGATTATCCTAGGAGAAATGAAGGCAGACCTCAAGCAAACACAACTTCTCTCCAACCTACACCACATCATCCTAACTGGATCATTGACACAGGAGCATCTTATCACATTGTTCAAGATTTGGAGTATCTCACTTTGGATGATTCCTACCCCGGTTCAGATAAAGTATTAGTTGGTGATGACCCAGGTTTGGAAATTACTCATATTGGTCATGCTAGGGGTGTGCATGGTTGGTTATTTTTAGAAACCAAACTATAACCATTTTTAAACCAGTTAAATGGTTTGGATTCATAATCATAACCACATTTCAATCAAAATTGGTTATAAAATCGATTATAAATTTGGTTATCGTTATATAACCGGTTTTAAACCGGTTATTATTTTTTTTCAAAAATATTATTTTCTTTAAAAAAAAAAAAAAATTCACATCGTAAGATTAATTAATTAATTAATTTTTTAAATTATAGAAATAGAATAGTATTAACCCAAAATCTGGTGTTAAACAAACTTTTGGTTTTAATGAATAAAATTGGTTGAATAAACAATATAATCAAATATGGGGATACTTTTGCTACAGTCACACGTGAATTGTCTTATTTGTTTGTTTCTTAAGAAATTCACCAAACACCAAATTCATGAGAATTTTCTTCTTTTTTTTTCCAAGTGTAATTGGCCAACTATTCACTAAAAATTTGAAATACTTTTCTGACCATAAAAACCACGTTGTTGATGTTTATAATTAATAAATTTTAAAAAAATTAAATATAATATTCAGAATTTACTATTAAAATAATTAAAAGAGTACTGCACGAGGTTAAAAAACACGTACTTTGATATACAAATTATTAGGGAAATGCTAGAGTTACACCCAAAATTACATCAACACCGTATATACATACAGTTAGATGTACCATTTGGTTTTTTAATAATTTTTTTTCATGCTTTGATTTCTGTGTTACATTTAAATTGCTTTGAAAAATTTATGGTGAAAATACGGTGTAACTTAATCAAGTGTCAACATAGCACCACTCAAATTATTATAGCAGTACTATACTACTCCCTCCGTTTTATAATGAGTGATCCATTTGGAATAAAATGGTGTCTCAAAATATATGGCCCATTTCAATTTTCAATGCAACTTTTCCTATTTTACCCTCTAATTAATATTACTTTCATCATTCTCAATACATCATAAGGGTACTTTAGTAAAAATATCATTCTCTCTCCTTCAATTATTCCTTTTTTCTTAATCTGTGTGAAAAATCAACTGCGTCACTCATTGTGGGATGGAGGTAGTAGTATATGAGAATCTTGAAATATGTTTGTATGATTAATTATATTATTCCTTAATTGGATTGTGTATAACGTCCTTTTTTAATATTGTTTTGGCAACCCATGAATATTCGAATAAAATTTTGTATGTGTAGCATCATTTCCAACTTTTGGGATGGTCTAACAATAGTGGGCAATTTTTCTAACACGGTTTAAAACCGCTATATATTTTGGAGGGAAAAATGTAAATACATCTTAAGAAATTAACCATTTATCTTAATAATATTGTGCTTCTGATTATTTATCACGAGATTTGTTTCCAAAAAAATTAAATTTTTTTGTAAAAATTTAATTTTTACAAAAAAAAAATTTCAAAAAAATATTTTTTTTCTAAACAAATTAAATTTTTATTCGAAAAAAATTAAATTGAAACATTTGGATTTTGGATAATAACCGGATTATAACCAGATCCAAAAATAAAATATGATTGGATAACCAACCATTAATAATTAAACTGGTTAATAACCATTTAATTATATCCGGATATTTTAAATGGATTTGGATTTAATTATGAATTTGGATTTTACAACCGGATATTTTGCACACCCCTAAGTCACACTACTTTGAACACTAAACACAAATCCTTTCATCTCAATCAAGTGTTATCACTATGCCAAAAAGGTTATTTAATAGCGTTTTTTTATATTTTAATAGCACTTTTAAACGCTATTAAAGTCACCTCTATTATAAGTTTGCCACTTATAATAGCCCATATAAAGCGCTATTAAAACCTTTTTTAATACTCCCTCCGTTTCTTTTTAAATGTCACTTTTAGAATAATTTTTTGTTACTTTTTAATTGTCACTTGTTAGGTTTAAGGAAGTATTAATTACGTTTTTATCAAAATTACCCCTATGTATTTATTGAAGAGAGAGAAAAAGTAAAATAAATGTAATAAATAAGTAGGGGTATTATAGGTAAAAAGATAATTATTATATAAAAAGTAGTAATGTTGATTAGCTTTCTTGGTATGTGTAAAAAATAAAAAAATGTCACTTAAAAAGGAACGGAGGTAGTAGCGTTTTTTTATAAGCGCTAACATAGCCTATTAGTATATCTAATTTAATTCCATCATTTAATAGCGTGTTTTTTCAAGCGCTGAGTTATATGCTATATTATAATAGCACTTTTTGATAATAGTGCTATGTTATAATAGCGCTTTTCTAGAAAACGCTATTATACCTACACTTTTTATATTTAATTTTTGTACATTTTCTTATACCTTTCATGTTTTTTTTTTATACCTGTGAGATATTTTTTAGTGATTCAATATACTACTCTCTCCGTTCCTTTATAAATGTCATTTTTTGATATTTTACGCATACCAAGAAAACTAATCAATAGTGTTACTTTTCATACAATAATTATTATTTTACCTATAATACCCTTAATTATTTATTATATTCATTTTACTTTTCTCTCTCTGTAATAATTATCTAGGGGTAATTTTGACAAAAATGCATTTAATACTACCTTGAACTTTGTAAGTGACAATTAAAAAAGAACAAAAAATTATTTCAAAAATGACACTTATAAAGGAACGGAGGGAGTAAAAAGTAAAACTAATGTTCTTCTAAAAATGCAAATATCATATAAGAAATGAACTTAATTTGTATCAATAAAAAATATTCTTTAGTCACAAATTATATATATATATATATATATATATATATATATATATATATATATATATATATATATATATATATATATATATATAAAATAAGAAGACATTACAACCAAATTAAAACAAGTATATAGCAACATAAATGCAAGGCTTGCACATAACAAAAGTAGGCGTAGAACCACCAAAAACACCAAGCCAGAGAAGCTCATAAGTTATCCAACGTCGAGGGCATGAATTATTTCCCCACTTTTTTTCCTATGGCACAAAAGAAAAAATCAATTATGTATTGTACAACAAACCTACTAGTACACAAGATGTTGTAGGTATGAATACTATTAAAAACTTGCACGAGCAAAATTCAAAATTCAGAAGTAGCATAGAACAATACGATAAATTAAACCCCTTGATTTCGTGTTGCTTTATATATGAATACTATGAAAACTCCTAAATGTCAAAAGCAATCAACACATGCATCACATTCATCTACACATAATGAAGAAAAACTCATTATTAGACACACCAAACTAAATAAAAAAGAATCAAAATATGTATGATTGAGAATTCAAGTAAACTCAAACCCACACATAAAATGTATTTTTTATAACTATCTAAGTTTTGTTAATTAACCAAGCCTCTTACTAATAAACCTATGTCATTGCTATTTGTATTGGACTGGAAGCTCAAACAAAATTAAAAAAATTTAAAGAATGCAAATGAAACTCATGAATAACATCCTGTAGCATATATGAGCCCAATCCTCTTTGACTACAACTAACGTTTTTTTTCCAGGATAAGTAACACATTTGAGTACAGGAAAGTACTTCAAATATAAACACAACACAAAATTGAGTTAGAATTTAATTATAGTTTATTCCATGTCTATATGACTATTTAATAATAATAATAATAATAATAATAATAATAATAATAATAATAATAATAATAATATTAATATTTAATATTAAAATCACTTACATTCAAAGGAATTTTATTTTGATTTTCCATGATGACCTCCTTCATAAATCGCATGACAAAATATCCACAATCAATACTGTTAGTTTGACAAGGACACTGAAAAAAACAAATTACATCAATGACCTCTATTATATGTCATTGTTAAAAATAACATTAATTAGAAAATACCTTTATTTTTGACCATGTGATTTTATTTTATTTGGACTTGGACACTTTAACTTTATCAAAGGCACGATAAATGTGCAAAGCACTAACAAAATTAAATTAAACTTCAAATAAACAATTGCTATAATGAACCTTAATCATATAAATATTAAATTGAAAGAACCAATGCTTACTTTTCAAACTTCATTTTTAAATCTTGATAATTATCGTGCTCAACATTCCACGAATTCATATAATTTATAATCTAAGCATTGAGATTGATGACAAGCAATACCCAATGATCCCTATACCCAAAACTTAAATATTACAATGACTTTCACATTCAAAAGTGATTAAAGATAACATTTTGAATAGATATCTTATCCAAAATTACAAGGGGCAAGAAGCATCCTGTCCTTGAACTCATCAAGAGTAATTTTGCTATGTTTTTTTCCTTCTTTATCATCATTTGAGACATATGGAGATATGAAAGAGAACTTATTTGCTAATCCGTTCAGAGCGATGAACTTGTCATACAAGTACCTTGAAGAGAAAAATAAAAATTTTAAATATCAGTAATCATATAAGTTCAGATACAAATTAAAATTGCGAAGAAGCATTTTCATAAATGTGCTTATACCAAGAAGCTTCAAGATGAAGATGTACCTGACATATATTGTAATAACAGTGACACTTAACCATTTGTGATCAACAAGTTCTTTTATGTTCTCTACATGTATATGCTCTTAAAATACCTCACCAAATATATTTTTCTCCATGGTTATCTCAATTACCGACTCAAGCCTCATCATCATTTTTACATACATATCAAGGAACTGTAAGCTAGTAGAACTAGTTGAACCCCTAACTTTAGATGACAACTCTTGAATTTTTGGATTTTCGTAATTTTTTATTGGTGATGCAATTGATTCAGAACTATATTGGACATTCTTATCCTTTCTTTGAGATTTACCAGGTATTTAAAAAGTTACATTACCTAAGGTTAGTGATCAAATAATAAAACAAGAATATATACTTAGGAATCAAGCATATTGATAATAAGTCATTTACCTTTTGACATTTATCAACAAAGTCAACTAATTTAAATGGACCATGGAACAATTGTTACCTATTATATGACCAAACCCTGGAGACATCACCATATTCAATAGATATAGACAGTGGAGCATCTGACACAATAGAAACTTCAATCATAACTTTGACATATCCGGGTAGTAATTTTATGCCATACACGATATCACTACCGATGTTATATAATTTCCCACGAGCAACCAATCGTCGATTTGGAGATGATAGATATATATTAATAGAAGAGATACCCTAAACCATTAATGGGATTATAAAAAATTAATATAACTAAGAGAAAAAAATTAATTAGAATTTAGAGTTTAATAAAAAAAACAATTACCTTCGAATGTTGTCAATTGCACCAGGGTTGCAAGAATCCTTGTCACTAGGATGTCGTCTCTCTACAACTTTATCAGGTTAACGCCTCCCCCCACTTCTTTAGTTTGTTGCCTCTCTTCATCTATTGATCGCATTCTTTGCACTTGTTTGGTTTATTGCCTCTCAATCACTTTCTCAGATTCATGTCTCTCTAATATTTCATCAGCTTGTGGCCTCTCTTTCTTTTCTCTCTCTCTAGTTTCTCACTTTCTGTAGCGCGATTTTTGTGGTTTCGAATCACTATCGCCTTGGTACTATAGTTTGATTCATTTTTTATCCTGTGAAGCTAGTTAAGGAAGGGAAATAGATGTCTCCAATTAACCCTGCTTGCATACTGTAACGCCCTGTAAAATATTTATCTAGAATAATACCATACAAGTGTTTTATTTTGTACTGACACCATCATAAGTGGCCTATTGGCATAATTCACATACTTGACCATTAAAAAAACATAATACAACCCATGGTACAAGGCATGGAAATTAGCCAAAACAATAAAAAACTAAGAGTAAGGTACAATATTCCTCATTGTACAAGAAAATAATACACAGCGGAATAAGCTCAACTATGCTTCTCTTGAAACATCCAAACATAGCTCCACTTGTAAATCATACTTGCAAATACCTCCTGAAAATAATCAACAATAGTGGGGTGAGATACATCAAATCTCAGTGAGTTCCCTATCTTATGGATTCTCTCGGCTTTACAGGGATCTAGCCAATCCTAACTCAAGTCAAGGGGAAGGGAAATGACCTTGAGTTCTCAATCTCACAATCTCACACTATACGGAAACATGCTCATGAGTTCAACAACTCAAACATTTTCTGACTAGAGAAACAATCGTACAATTCACAAAATGACATACTAGTAAGAATCTTCTCCCCCGGCCAGCCATACAAGGCAAATACAACACGGGTCACGGATCCTTAATGTTAGATAACTTCTCCCCGGCCAGCCATATAAGGCAAATACAACACGGGTCACGGTTATCTACAAAACGAAAACTAGTTAAGGAAACTTCTCCCCGGCCAGCCATACAAGCAAATACAACACGGGTCACGGAATCCTTAACGTAGATAACTTCTCCCCGGCCAGCCCACACAAGGAGCACTACAACATGGGTCACGGTTATCTACAATTGGTACTTCTCCCCAGCCAGCCATACAAGGCAAATACAACACGGGTCACGGTAACCAACCACTAAGTAACTTCTCCCCGGCCAGCCATACAAGGCAAATACAACACGGGTCACGGTTACTTACTTAATAAATACTTTCCCTGACCATCCTACACCAGAGGATTAAACACAGGTCACTAATATTTATTAAGGGAAACACTACAAACCGGAGGAATTACAATCCTCCACTGACAACTACTTATCAAAGGACACTCTTCTAGTATCGATGCATAAGCATTGCCCTTCAACCCTTTTCCAAGTCCTAGTTACATTTCTAGGATCCTAACAATCCTAATTCATATTTTAAGCATGCATATTCTCTTGATAATGTTTAACAACGATATTAGGCAAAGCATATTACAATTGCACATTTGAATTACATAACATAATTTCATCACAAGTTATACAAAAACATACTACAATTGCACAATGGAATCACATATAATGATTCTTCACGTAAAACATCACTTTCCGGGTTCCCTCCGATTCATTTAGTCGGGTATCAAAAATCAATACTTTCACTTTTATCCTATAGGATATTCTCACAGCTTCACATCGGCCATAATTATGCCTCGATCGGAGTTACGATCCAAATAGATATGGATTTCAACATATCACATAACATTGTTGTCATTCAAATGCCACTAATTAATTAATCTCACCTCATACTCAATATTTTCACTTTTTATTGGGTAGAGGGTGGTCGTGGCTTTCTAACGGTACCAAGAACGTCTCGATCCGAGTTACGGATCAAAAGGTATGGATTTTAGAAGAATAGTTTTCTTTTGTTCCAGGTCGCGCTAAGCGCGGAAATACCGCGCTAAGCGCGCTCCTCGCTGCCTGATGGAGGAAAAAATTCTCCAGACCACGCTAAGCGGGAAATACCGCGCTAAGCGCGCTCTGCGTTATGCAGAAAAAATAAACCCCCATGACAACAACCTCCAACCCATACATTCTCCCTCAAAAACCATACCCAAACAACCAATAAAGGTATTCTATCATGGTTCTATCATGTTCTATCCAACAACTTCATAGTTTTTACACAAAACCCTAACATTTTCAAACCCATTCCATTTCAAACTCATTCCAATCAATACCAAATATCATAACAATTATCAATAGATGGTCATATGCATATTCCCATTATCCTATGCAATTTATATCGAATTTCATCCGTTAGATTTCATTGATTTATCCGTTTAATCATTTTCTCTCAAATCTAACCTAAGTTCAAATCATAGATTTCTAGAACTTAGAGTTTCCAACTAGAACCCACCTGGTAATCGAAGAAGGAGGTTGAAGAAGATGATGATGATCCATGAGCTTCTTCTCAAGCTTTCCCTCTTTCTCTTCTTCTTTATCTCTTCCTTCTCTTCTTTCTCTTTTCTTCTTCTTTCCAACTTTTTCCTTTTTTTCTCTTTCTCTTCTAACAAATAAATATATATATTTATATATATATATATATATATATATAATATAATACCAATATTATATAATATAATCCAATAGAGTAAAATATCTCCAACTGATATTATGTCGTCTCAACCCAATTGATCAATTATTAGAGGTTACCATAAAATACTCTCTCGTACTAGTAAATATCAGTAAATATCAATATGTCTCTTTCATTAAATAATAATCTCTTCAGAGTCCATCAGTTGCTCTATTGACCCCAAAAGTCAATACTCAAGATACTTAGAGGATTCCATTAATTCAATTTACCCAAGATAGAGCACATAGATACTCATCTGATGTCCAATTGAGCATTTAAATAATATGGGGTATTACGCATACTGAGGTTAAACAGTCAAAACTGTTGGTTTACAGATGCTATTAAAAGGGGGTCTTTCTTTGGTTATTTTGCCTAAGAACACGGTGTCTGGACTATTTGTGAGGTTTTTGGTAAATGTGTTTAGATTTGATGCTTTTGGGTTGATTGATGGAGGTAATGGATTTTGAGTTTTTGATTAGTATGCTCGCTAAGATTTTTCAATCTTATGCCTACTTATTCCCATTTAACGAAACAGGGAAATCAGAGCGATCGTAGTTCCCTCCTATTCTAGGGGGAAAAAAGATGTTTTGGTGTCTCGTTCAAAGCCCGAGACAGAGGCTAAAAGGAGTATTTGTATCTTGTTCAAAGCCCAAAATGTGAAGCTGAAGGGTTTTTTGTGTCTTGTTCAAAGCCTAAGATTGAAGCTAAAAGGTTCGATTGAGAGAGAACTTGTCATCTCTAAAGAGGACCTGTTGATACTTGTGTCTTTTGATCAAAGCACAAGTTTGATGCTAAAAGGTTGATTACCTCAACTAGAGATTTCTTTATACAAAGCTTAAGAGGAGGCGATTGACCCAACAAGAGGGTGTCTTTTATTTGTCTCGTACGTAGCCCGAGATAGAGGCTAAAAGGGTTGACTCAACAAGAGAGTGCTAACGAGTGACTGACTCAACAAGAGAGTGTTTTTATATGTGTCTTGTACGACGCCCAAGACGGAGGCTAAAAAGGTTTGACTCAACAAGAGAGTCGGACAAGTTGGTTGACTCAACAAGAGAGTCCTTTATACTCAACAAGAGAGTGATTTGTTGTCTCGTACGAAGCCCGAGATAGAGACTAAAAGGGGATTGACTTAACAAGAGAGTCTTTTTATATGTCTTATACGAAGCCTAAGACGGACGCTAAAAAGGTTTGACTCAACAAGAGAGTATTTTATACTCAACAAGAGAGTGATTTAGTGTCTCGTACGAAGCCCGAGATAGAGGCTAAAAGGAGAATTGACTCAACAAGAGAGTTCTTTTTATACTCAACAAGAGAGTTTTTTTGTGTCTCGTACGAAGCCCGAGAGGGAGGCTAAAAGGAGATTGACTCAACAAGAGAGACTTTTATACTTAACAAGAGAGTGTTTGAAAAGGTTAGCCCCGTTAGGGAGGATCATTTGTACAAAGCCCAAGAGGAGGATGACTTTCCTGAGGAAATGATCATTATACAAAGCCTAAGAGGAGGCTATTCTTACTGCCGAGGATTCTTGAGATCCTGAGACAGGTCCAAGTGGGAGAGCCCTCATGAGAGAGGCCGAGTTTCTGCTGGGGATTGGTCCAGAGTAATCGGTATTTTTCCTATGTTTAGAAGGAACTTGAGAATGTCTTTGAGACTCAAGGGGATTAGACTATCCAAGTCTATGGGTGTTGAAGAGTTTTATCTTTTGTTGGGTGCCCAAAAGAGGGCAAGGGCTTTTAAGGGATGAAGATCAACCCTAAAGTGGCCAGAGGTTTGACACTGGAAAGACTGCTCTAGCAAAGGATGGCTAAGTTCTGTCTTATACCTTTAAAAGGTCGTTAGTGTCCTTGTATTAAGCCCAAGAGAAGGCATGAGAACTTCTAGGAAGCCGAAGGGTCCTTGTACAACGCCCAAGAGGAGGCAGGGATGCTTTTAGGAAGCCTGTGGGTCCCCAAACTAAGAGAAGTTCAAGAAATGCAATTCACAGAGAAGAGATCATTCCAGGAAAGTTCGAGAATTTGGAAGAAACTCAAGAGATGATATTCACGGAGAATAGATCAACTCTGGGGAGTAGAGTTTCTTTGACGATTGCTAAGGGTGACAGTTTGAGAAAAGGTTCACCGAGAATACTGCCTTTCTCTTTGTTCCATATTGTTTAACCCCAAGAGAAGGGAAGACTGTATCTGGAATCCTATAGGGGATCTAGTTTTGTTTGTATTTAAGAGTGATCGACATGGCTTTACCTAGTTCTAGACGTAGTTGCCAGGGAAAACTCTAAATTACTATACTAGTATTACATAGTTGATATTTGACAAGTATATAAAAGGATGTGAAAGGAGACTTACAGTGAAATAGCCCCACAATACAGTTATATACATATGAAAGCGATAAATGAAAGCGGATAAACACTTACCCGTTGTAGAGCTTCCATGCTGTTTTATTAGTTGTTCAACAAAGAAAGTTTTGATAACAATATTGTATTTGAATTCAAAATCAAAGGAGAAAGTGTTTTGAAAAGGTTGTTGGGGCATACAGCTCAAGGAGAGGCCCAAGTTTTAACGATGATTGCACCGTTGTTTTGAATACCGCACAGAGGGACTTATACAATATGTGAGGCCCAAAAATTGTTTTATTTACAAAGGGGTTAGGTCTTACACCCTATTAGAGGCCCAAAGAGTTTTTGTACCAATTATGGGGCTTACAACTCAAGGAGAGGCCCAAGGGTTTTTGCTAAAATGGCGACGATTGCGCCGAACCTTTTGAAAAATGTGTTGGGTCTTATACAATGACTAAGGCCCAAACTATTTTGGTTTCAAAGAGGGATTGGGTCTTACACTCTATTAGAAGCCCAAAGATTTATTTTAAGAAAAGGAATGGGTCTTATAGCTCAAGGAGAGGCCCAAGGTTTATTTTAAAAAGACGATGATCACGCCGGGGTTTTGAAAATACAGTGGGGCTTATACAATGACTGAGGCCCAAAGAGGTTATGTATTTACAAAGTGGATGGGTCTTACACTCTAATAGAGGCCCATGAGTGTTTTAAAATGATTGATGAGAGTTGAATTAATCAAAACCCTAATTTTGTTTAAAAAGGCATTAATTTTGTAAAAAATTAATAAAAAGTGATGAAAACATGTGAAAAATGAGTGGTGATCTTGGATCAATATTTCAAAAATCATGTTTATATCCACAAAATGATTAGAAACTAATTAAATTTGGAAAATCAAGGAGGAAAAAATATTTCAAATGTTAAAAACAAATAAAACATTAATTCCTTGCAAAAATATCAAATATAAGAAATAAATAATATTTTTGGGATTTTTTGGTAAAATAAAATATTTTAACATTTTTGTGAATTATTAAAAAAAGAATCAACTCAAAATCATTAAAACTCGGAGAGAAATTAATTTTTGAATCAATTAAATAAAATCACAAAATTCAAATATTTGAATTTGTGAAAAAGGCGCCAAGAACATGGCAAGAACACGCGCTTGTTCTGAGTTTGGCCTGATTTGCATTTTCTATCCAATCTCACTGAATACTTGATGAAATCACACAATCCACATATCAATCTGCTCGTTTTCACCTCACTGTCATGTCTATGGTCTTTAATTTCATTTATTTTAAGCATGGAATAAGAAATCAAAGAGAAACCTCAAGAACCCTAAATTCTGCATGAAGGCTGAGAATTTTGATACACGATTCAAACAAAGCAATTAATTGAGTGGAAACATTCTATGCATGATTATGAACATTTGGCAAAAGTATTGTGCGAGGAAAAATCCATAGATTAAGAGATGACCAAGTTGAGGCTTACCTCTTGCAGCTGGTGATCGTGTTTTGTGTTGGAGGTGTTACAACTAGGTTCCAATGATGTGGATAGCTTCCCTAGGTGCCAAGTGATGTGTCTGAATGCTTGGAATGGTTTGAAACAAGCTGGAACTGAAGATGGTATCCCAACCGCAAGTCTGCTAAAAGCTGGAGCAGTTGGATGGTGATTTTGAGAAATCATTGTTCCAGATGTTGTTTAAGTGTTTGGATCACTTCTATATGATGTTTATGAGGTGTGTGTGTGATTGGTTTGGTTGGAATAGCTCTCAAACTCAAAACCTGATAGTGACTTGCTTTGGAAGGAAAATTTGGAAGTGAGAAGGTGGTTTTGAGGAAAGCATTTGTTTGATGGCTTTGGTGTACTTAAAATGAGCACAAATGAGCTCTATTTATAGTAGATCAAGTTTGTTTTGCAAGCAATAGTGAATGGCAACTGCAGCAGAGGTTTGGCCAATTGTAGCATTTTGGAATCTCAAGTCTCCCCTAGCCATTGACTAGAGGTTAGAGCACAGGCCTTTGGTTCCCTAGTTCAGAGATTATCCTTGACTCATTCAGTTAGAAATGGCTCAGTTCATGCCACCTTGGTGCATCCATTGAAGGCTCCAAAACAAAATTGGAGTCTTGTCCCCTCTTTAGGCATTTTAGGGTTGGCATGCTATTTTGGAAATCTTGGACTTGGGAGGCTGATGGATCAGTGTTTGTTCCTCCTTGGTCTCCCCCTGAGGTGTTCAGATGGATAAACTTGTTTGTCATTTGCAAAAATTGCTCAAATCGAGCAAAATGCACAAATCTGCCTTACCATGACAGTTTGCAGCAAGGCACATTGCCATTGTCATATCTCATGGCTTAAGTGGAGTTTCATGGGGTTCTTGGCCATTTTGGAAAGCTCTCATATGATACAACATATGTGTGATCATAGTTTGTTTTGATACTTTTTGGATCCAAGTGAAAAATGCCTCTACATTTGGAAAAAAGTGAAACAGATTCTGACTTAGTGAAAATTTCACTAAGTGTTGGAAAAAAGTGACATTTTCATTTTTTGTGATTTTGGTCATTCCATAACTTAAAATCCATGGAGAATTGGAATGAGGTGTAGTTGAAGCTTTTGTAGTATGCCATGAGAGCTACAAATCCATCTTTGGATCAGCCAAAATGGTTGCTTGGATCTCAAGTTATGATCCTTGGAAGTTGGTACCCTAGCCACTTTGTTCCATAACTTAGAAAAATTCTAAGTTTTTATGGTTACCCCTTTTACAAGTTATCCCACTTTCTTTGGTTTTTCTTGATGAATGTTGATTCAAATCACACATTAACATCATTTTAGGGTTAGGGAACCATAATTATGAAAAATCTCAAAAAGTCAAACTTTGACTTTTGTGCACAATTGACTTTTTTACCAGATGAATTCCAAATTGTGCGATCCTCTATGAAATCAAGTCCTTGACCTAAATCAATCTTGATGGATTGATTTCATAGGTGTTATAGGGTGTATTGAATCATGTCCTAGGGTTTGGGAGCATGTCCTGGTCAAAAGTCAAAGATACAGTTGACTTTTTCCTCAAAACCCTAATTGTAGTTCAGATGAAATTGAAACTTATGAATCAAGCTTCCTGGATCAATCCATTGTTGCAAATGGATCAATGTAGTGTATTAGGGTCCCTCAAATCATGCCTTGAGGTCTTGGCTCATGCTTTGTCCCAAAAGTCAACTTAGGGGTGAATTAGGTCAAGAAACCTTAATTCCTGATTTTTTTATAAATGCATCCCCTGAGGTTAAATTGACTTGATGATTGGGTCCATGAGGTCCCATGGAGTATCTTAGGTTATGCTTTGAAGCATTGGCTCATGCCCAGAGGAAAATTTCCACCTGGAGGCCCTGGTCGACCAAAACCCTAATTTGGTGACATTGGCGATCTTGAGGCTTAATCCACTGGGAAGGTTGCAGCCTTGTGCTTGATCCTTGATGTGGGAGTCCTCTTGATCCTTTGTGGATGTTTGAGAGTTTTAGACAAGTTGAAGATCATGTTATTCCTTGATTGATCCTTTGTCTAAAGCTCAAAGAGGCTTGAAACCCTAATTCTGATTGTAGTGAATGCTCACCCATCTTTGAGGAGGCTGATGAGGCATGATGATACATCCATATTATGGTGATGATTTGCACAATGATGGGAAATCTTAGTGGTCAAAATTTGGGGTATGGCAGATGCCCCTATTTAATCTTCTTGGACCCGAAGGTGTGAATGGCGAAGGTATTCGGGCATTCGGGGTGCAAGATGATTAAATATCGGAATACCCAAAATTTTGATGGTGGTTATGAATGGCTGTTTGCCCATCCATCTTCTTTTGCTAAGCAATGACACTTAGAAAAGGTAAACTTCCCCTCGATCCTGATTTCCTACTAAGGAACTGGTCTCAGCTTCTGATATAAACTTCCCCTCGATCCTGGTTTCCTACCAAGGAAGTGGTCTTAGTTTCTGAATTAAACTTCCCCTCGATCCTGGTTTCCTACCAAGGAACTGGTCTCAGTTTCTGATATAAACTTCCCCTCGATCCTGGTTTCCTACCAAGGAACTGGTCTCAGTTTCTTTTGTCAATAAACTTTATTGACAAGAGACGCTATTCGTAGTGGTTTTCCTCAAACTTCTCGCCGAATTTTCCTGGGGAGATGCCATTTGACGGAAAAAGTTTTGATGTCAGACTTGCTGGGGAACCCATTCGTCTGAGTTGTAGAGGTGTACAAACTTTTCTGTTTGGAGACGCCATTTATCAACTCTACTGGAGAAAACGAGTCTCTTGAGAGAATGCTTATGGCTTGGGGATACTACATCATACTTTTCTTCGAGATCTTCTCGGAGAAATGCCATACAATGTACCCCAATTTTGAGGTGCAGATGACTTCATTAACATTGACTTTATTGGAGAGAAAAATCAATGTGTTGCTGAGAGTCTTTGGTTGCGAGGTTTTCTCTGGGGATTTTCCTTAATCCGGGAAAGCGAAGGTGTCATCTTCAATGGCGAAGAGTGACGTTTGTCAAACGTTTTCTGGTTTTTCAGAGGTTCAAGTTATCAAAGTGGTCAAGGACCGTCTCCAATCCAGAAATAAACTGGAGGAGAGAGATTGTTCAGACGCAACATTTCCTATCGAGGAAAGAATTGACAACTCGATTGAGAGGACTTCTATCACTAGGGGACAAGACCGACTAGAGTGATAGTGATGCAATATGAATATGAATATAAATCAATAATGCATGAGGTATGTATGTATATGCTGACAAAATTGACACGACATACAGACTAATGGATGAACATGACTGGATACTCGGCCACAGCAGGAGATGAAAAGTATCACTGGTTCAAAAATAGCAATCCTGCCTTGCTTAGGAGAGATAATCCCTGCGGGGAAAACCGTTGGTCGAGCTTAGGAGGTAAGAACTCTGTCGAGGATGTCAGATGGAGTATTCGCATCTGACACAGCTGATCCTTCATTCAGGCGTACTGGCTTAGAAGGAATACCTTGATTCTGCACTTTGAAGCTCGATCGCCTTTGGAGACGCAATCGATATTTTTTCGATGTTCAACAGTCAAAAGAAATTGCCATATTTATTTTAAAGCAGAAAAATTTGACAAGTAAATTCATTTTTGTTTTATTCCAAGAATCGTTAATCATGTTAAAAATGTCATTCTGTAAAGCTAAAACAAATAAGAATTACAAACAAAAGCACAAGGGCTCAATTTTTATTGATAGGATGGAAATCAGTCAAACACGTGATTCCATAGAGTATTTACAAAGTTAGAAAATGGTAATTTAAGGGAAGAGGGCTACATTGAAACATAATGACCATTATTCCTTCTACCAACTTTGAATTCGGGGTATCCTGAGCTTCTGTCGAAGATGACCTTGACTGGAGTTTTCTGATGGATGGCATGACTGCCGCTGAGGGATTTGCCCCTTTGCTGGACGTAGTTACTTGCCATTATCCCTAACTTTTGCCTGGATTGTACTTTGAGATTTTCAATTCACCGGGATAATTTTTTTTGATTATGTCTCTAATTTTTGCCTAGACCGCCCTTTCGGGTTTTCAATCCACCGAGACGTTTTTTTTTTCTTTTTTTTTAGGCAAAGTATTTCTTGACTACATCAACATTTGTGGGGTAGGCAAATTCCTCTCTGTCCATGGTTGTGAGTCTCAAGGCACCGCCTGAGAAGGCTTTCTTGACCACATAGGGGCCGTCATAATTCAGAGTCCATTTGCCCCGAGAGTCAGTGAGAAATGATTGTATCTTTTTGAGCACAAGGTCTCCTTTTCTGAAGATGCGAGGTCGAATCTTTTTGTCAAACGCCTTCTTCATCCTTTGTTGATACAACTGACAGTGGCATAGAGCCGTTATTCGCTTTTCTTCGATCAGATTCAGTTCGTCGTGTCGACTTTGACACCATTCAGCTTCTGTTAGCTTAGCTTCCATCAATACCCGGATTGATGGGATCTCTACTTCTATGGGGAGCACTGCTTCCATGCCATATACTAGAGAGAAAGGGGTTGCCCCTGTTGAAGTTCGGACAGATGTGCGATAACCGTGAAGAGCAAAGGGTAGCATCTCGTGCCAGTCTTTGTAGGTTACAACCATCTTCTGAACGATCTTCTTGATGTTCTTGTTAGCCGCTTCTACCGCGCCATTCATCTTGGGTCGGTAGGGAGATGAGTTATGGTGTTCGATCTTGAACTCAACACACAACTCCTTCATCATCTTATTATTCAAGTTAGATCCATTATCCGTAATGATCTGGCTCGGAACACCATAACGACAGATGAGATTGTTTTTGATAAAGCGGACCACCACTTGTCGGGTCACATGCTCCTCTTCTGTTTTAGATTTGGCAATCATATCATCGACATATACCTCGATTTCCTTGGGTATCATGTCATGAAACAGAGTTTTCATGGCCCTCTGATAGGTTGCCCCAGCGTTCTTCAAGCCGAACGACATTACCTTGTAACAAAAGGTACCCCATGGGGTAATGAACGAAGTTTTCTCCATGTCTTTCGGCGCCGTTTTTATCTGATTATAGCCCGAGAATCCATCCATGAAGGAGAACACTTTGAATTTTGCTGTACTGTCTACCAGCATGTCAATGTGTGGTAGGGGAAAGTCATCCTTTGGACTGGCCTTGTTCAGATCCCTGTAGTTTACACACATTCTGACCTTTCTGTCCTTTTTTAGAACTGGTACGATGTTGGCTAACCATTGAGGATACTCTGACGTGGCGAGGAAACCCGTGTCTATTTTTTTCTATACTTCCTCTTTGATTTTGATGGCCATGTCTGGGTGAGTTCTTATCAACCTCTGCTTTACTGGCGGACATTCTGACCTCAACGGTAGATGATGTTCCACGATGCTGGTATCCAACCCTGGCATATCCTGATAAGACCAAGCAAATACATCGGGGAATTCTTTAAGAAGCTTTATCAAACTTTCTTTGACAATCAGACTGAGCAGTGCCCCAATCTTGAATTCTTTTCTCTCTTCTCCTGAACCCAAGTTGACCGTTTCCAACGGCTCTTTGTGAGGTTCAATGGTCATTTCCTCCTGTCTGAGTAATCGGGAGATATCTTCTGGAATTTCCTCGTCATTTTCTTCTTCAGCCCCAAATACCGAGAATTCAAAGTTGGGAGAAGGCATCGGATCATACGTTTCAATGGGGTTTAAAACAAGCAATCTGCATGACGTGATGATTGTTTTTAGAAGAGATAGAGAGAATGCAAAAGTGTGTGCAGTGTATTTTTTTTGAAAAACTACTTGTTTTTATTGAATTGTTTTTTAGGATTACCATTTTCTGAAAAAGCGAAAAGAGAAAACAACAATAAAATGCGGAAATTACAGAACGACGTTATTTTATTTATGATTTGGTCGATTCTTGAAACTACAGCCTTATAAAACAAAACTCAGTCGATTTGGGCGAAGCAAAGAGAGACATTTACAGAAAGTGAGCCCTATCAAAACATCCGTTTCACCTGGGCAGGGTGAAAGGTTAAGATAAAGACGACAATTACTTAGACTTATGAACGACTTTCAGAACCTCGACAGCAACCCATTGGCGGCGAACTCCTTGGTGAATCACAAAGTCTAGCACCTTCTTTCTTAACTTGTCCTCAGAAATAACGCTGATTTCTGGCGTAGCAGGATCGTGGAATCTATTTCCCAGGCAGAGTTGTCGTAGACGAACTCTTCTGTTGCGTCTTGCACAGTGTTTGTGCTTTTAGGTAAATCTCCCCATCCAGTTGGCTGAATGTCTTCGAGCCTGATACGAGAGCTCTCAGGAGCGGTGTATTTGACCAAGTAGTCGAACTTGCCACTTGGTTGTCCTAAGGTGTCCCACACTTCTGTGGAACTGGAGGAGTCATCTCTTTCGATGACCACTACTACAAAAAACCCATTTAACAACGGTTGGAAATGACATATAATGACGCGGGCGAAGGCATTGTTATGTAGAGTGTTGTTGTATATGCGGTACGTACAATGACGGCCTAGTAACCGTTGTAATAAAATGGAAAACGCGCTACCTATAATGACGGTTATTTTAAATACCCGTTGTTGTATGTATTTTAATAAAATAAAAAAAAATACAGCATTAGAACTACCTATAATGACGGTTATTTTAAAAAAACCGTTGTTGTATGTCTTTTAATAAAATAAAAAAATTGCAGCATTAGAACAAGAACAACAACAAGAACATCAAGAACAACAATAAGAACAAGAACAACAGTAAGAACATCAAGAACAACAATAAGAACAACAACAACAACAACAACAACAACAAGAATAACAACAAGAACAAGAACAAGAATAAGAAGAAGAAGAAGAAGAAGAAGAAGAACAACAACAACAACAATAATAACAATAATAACAACAACATCAACAACAACAATAACAATAATAACAATGATAACAATAATAACAACAAGAACAACAATAATAAAAAAGAACAACAAGAACAACAATAATTAAAAAAGAACACCAACAACTAACATTGCTAACTCGAGTTCTAAAATTTGTTCTGAAATTTGGTTTAGTGGAGAAATAGAGTATCGTAACTGAAAGATGATGTTTGGAGGTAGAAGATGTAGTTCGTCTAAGTTTTAGGTTTCACGCGGATCACTAATAGTAGTGTCTTGGCCATTGATAATCACTAAATGGACGACCAAGATTTGTTTAAGGATAGTGAATAAACTCAATATGCGCGCCACCTATAATGTTGGTAATGAGAATTGAAAAAATAAGTAAAAAACCAAAAATGCTGGTGCTGGGACTTGAACCCATGACAAGACGCTACCTATAATGACAGTTAGTTTAAATTACCCGTGGTGAAAGGTCTGTCATCATTTTGAAAAAATAAGTAAAAAAAGCTACCTATTACAACGGTTGGTTTAAATACCCGTTGTGAAAGGGTCTGTCAGCATTTAAAAAAAAAAGGAAAAAATGATTAAAATAAATTCAGAAAAATCTAAAAACACGAAATTTAATCTAATTAGGTAAAATAAGAATTTTGAGAATTTTTTTAGAATTTTTTGAGACTATGAAAACAGTAAAAAAATTCATTAAAAATATAAAAAAGATGAATTTGGGGTTTTGAGGGTGAAGTCCCGTAACTCTTCTAGAGTAAGGGACTAATGACCGCATGATTTTTCTGCTTTAGATGCACGAAACAGATCTTAAAAAGGAGACAATTTTCCCTAAAACCGATTTTTTGAAGTGCAAGACCTAAAACTAAATTATTGGCTATAATGACGGTTGAAAACATACCAGTGGTGAAAGGTTGTGGGTATTTTGAAAAAATATGTAAAAAAACCATAAATGTTGGTGCTGGGACTTGAACCCATGACCATGCGCTACCTATAATGATGGTTGAAAACATACCTGTGGTGAAAGGTTGTGGGTATTTTGAAAAAATATGTTAAAAAAACCATAAATGTTGGTACTGGGACTTGAACCCATGACCATGCGCTACCTATAATGACGTTGAAAACATACCCGTGGTGAAAGGCCTCACATTTCACCACGGTTTGAATATTAACCGTCATTAAAAGCCTTTTAACGAGATTAAAAAAATGCGCATCTATTACAATGGTGTATAGGCAATCCTTTGTAAGTCTGGCGTTGTTGTTTGCGCGTTTTGTAGTAGTAGACGTTGACCTCGGGAAAAGCGTAGTTGATGAATTCTAGTCCCGCAAGCTTTGCAAATTCATTGTCGTGCTGGATATTTGCAGAATGCCCTGAGTGTTGATCCCATGACATGGTGGGGACACATGTATTCTTTTCAATGATGCTCAGCTGGTAAGCATCGTTCGACTGATTTTCTTGCCCCAAGTATCCTGGATACGGCTGCCACATAGGCAGGCCATCCATTGGGCCATAATATTCATGATCAAAGTTGTCTTTCATCAGAGTATCCTCCTCTAATGAGTTTGGTGGAGCACGACATCCTTCTGGATCACAATCTCCGTATATCATTCTGACATCTGACCTTGGTATAAATCTCGGACTCTATGTAGGATAGCAAAATAGCGTAGGCACCTCTTCCCGAGACATATAACCGTCCTTGTTAAGATAGGACTTCCATTCTTCATCCGTACCGGAGAAGTCTCCCTCGTTGATGGTATGGACTTCTTGAGATACTGGGTGAAGGAACCCTTCACTGTGGAAGAAATCCTGAATGGGATGAAAACTTTCATCGTTAGCGGCAGTCCGGGTACAGGTTGAAGAAAAACCAAGACCCTTCTTTGTTTTGTTATCAGTAGGAATGACAAGTTGTCCCCACCCTTTTGTATTGTTACTTTTGATCACTTCGAGAGTATCCTTGTACGAGGAAATCGATGTTCCTTTCTCTGACTAATTTTCATTGCTCAACGACAGTGCCTGGAACTGGGTTCCAACAACCTCTTCGGGTTCTACACAAGTGGATAATGAAAGGTTACTCACGATCAAGGCTTGCTCTCCGCAGACAGTGACTAGTTGGTCGTTCTTGACGAACTTCAGTTTCTGGTGCAGTGTCCAAGTGACTGCCCCAGCCTGGTGTATCCAAGGTCTTCCCAACAAACAGCTGTACGCTGCCCGGACGTCCATGACCTGGAAAGTGATTAGGAAAGTGTGAGGACCGATAGCTATGGGAAGGTCGACTTCGCCGATAACTGCTTTCCGAGATCCGTTGAATGCTTTGACGACGACATCACCGCCCCTCATTGGGGATCCTTTGAATGATAGTCGTGTTAATGTGGACTTCGACATAACATTGATGGCCGATCTGGTGTCTACCAGTACGCTGGCTAAAGCATTGTCCTGGAAGTTGACTGTAATATTGAGCCCCAAGTTGTGGCCTTTTCCTTCTTCTGGCAATTCCTCGTCACTAAATCCCAAGTTGTTGCAGGAAGTGATGTTGGAAATGATGTTATCGAATTACCTTATTCTTACATTTTATTCCACAAAGGCTTGCTCTAAGACTTTCTGCAGAGCTTCCCTGTGAGCCTCAGAACTGAGTAAAAGAGATAACACAGAGATCTTTGAAGGAGTTTGCAACAGCTAATCAACAATGTTGTATTCACTCTTTTGGTTGAGCTTTAGCATCTCATTGTGGTTTTTTGAAAGGTTGGTATCACTGGATTGACCGACTGGCGGATTGGGAACTTCCGTTTGCGGTTCCTTTTCTTTGCTAGGTTCTCCAACTCCTCGGTTGAAGATTCGACCACTCTGTGTTACTCGACTGATGTCTGCAATATTCACGACGGAGGGTAATGAAACTTCTTTTCCATTCTCAATTATTATTGCATCGTACTTGTAAGGGATCGCCTTATCAGACTTGTACGGTAATGGTCCCGACAGATAGATAACTAAAGGAGCCTTTTGATTTCTCTGACTGTCGTAAGTAACTTCAATCAGTTCCTGGTTAAGAACCTTCAATTTTTCAAGTAAAGGGATGATGGCACAAACATCCTCGGTTCTCTCAGGATCAGAGATTACAACAACATCCTTGATTTGATCAGCGAAGTAATCGGGCATCAAGTTGATGGACCCCGAAACTGGACATGGTTGAATTTCTTTGTGGTCCAACTGACTCTGAAGGGCTGCTCGCACGAGGTAACATTCTTGATTATCTTCCGAGCAAACTCTACAGCATTCATAATTATGTGGTGGCACCCGGCCACGTCCGCTTTAAATGCAGTGTAACCTCACTAGGTCGGTTTTTACTGACCGAACATCCTGACTTTGACTCCTAGTAGGGTTCCCGTTGATCATATTGACTTGTTGCGTGTCTCCGTCTAGATAGATCGGAAGCCACCAATGATTTAACAAGTGTTGCAAAGTTCTTTGAACGAGAGCACATCCCTGGTCACTCTCGCGACATCCTTTACAGTTTTGATAATTATGTGAAGTCAGAAAACCGAGCTGAACTTGCTTAGCATGTAACTCTACCAAGCTGGTATTCATCAAGCGAATGTCGAAGATCTGAATCATGTTGATCTGATAAGGATTTTTATCATGGTAGTTCTGGATCCACCCTAGATCCATCTGACGCTGGAGGGCCTCTTGTATAAAAGAGCATCCCTGATTGTTTACCGAGCAAATCAAACAGGAATCATAATTGTGCTATGGCAGATCATGATACTAGCTTTGCCTTGAGTGCATTGCCACTAAGTTGACATTCATCACACGGATGTTGTGGCTCTGAATGATGTTGGAATTCGTATAAGTCATGTTAACTCCAGGAATTCGATGCTCTTGGATCCATCTGAGATCCAACTATTCCTGTAGAGCAAATTGCACCACAGAACATCCTTGATTGTTTTTAGAGCAGATATCACACTGGTGATAATTATGAGGTGGTACATGACCGTACCCACTCTGTCTGCGATGCATCTTGACCAGATTGGTCCTCAATAAGAGTACATCATGAATTTGATAGCTGTTGTTAGACTCTCCCTCTATCAAATTTACTGCAGCTTTCTCGTGTTGAGGCAACGGGTTCGTGAGAACATTCGGATTCGTATCTTTGAAGGATAAGACCCCGTTCCTAACGAGCTTTTGTACGTCGGATTTGAAACTGAGACATTTTTCTATGTTATGCCCTGGTCCTCCTTGATGGTAAGAGCAAGTCTGATCTGCTTTGAACCAAAAAGGCGAATTTTTCGGTACTGTAAGAGGAGCCCTGGTTTGGACATGCCCCTTGACCAGTAAGAGTGGAAATAGTTCTGCGTACAACATGTGTATAGGGTTGAACCCTGGTGGTCGCGTTGTACGGTTGTTGTTGTACTGAGGACGAGCCTGCTGAAGAGGCTGTTGTGTCCTTTGCTGATATTGTTGTTGATTCAGTTGGCTTTGCGCAACCTGAGGTTGATACGTCGGAATAGGCGCAGGGTTAATAGCAGGAGTTACAGCTGCTACTGGTTGGTAACGTCGCCTTTGCTTTCTGAGAGAGATATTCCCAATATCATGCTCTTTTTTTTCTTTGGGAGAGCACTACCGTATCTTTTTGTACTACTTGATGATCCAGCGTCTTTAACTAAACGTCCTTCTCGGACGACTTCCTCAAGACGAACTCCCATGCCTTCCATCTCGGTGAAGTCACTGGGCACACTGGCGACCATTCTGTCGTAGTAAAATGAGCTCAAGGTTTTCAAGAAGATCTTTGTCATCTCTTTCTCCTCAATTTCACGCCATCTCCTCAATTTCACGCCATACTCCTTAAAGGTTTCCTTATCCTTCTGCGACATGGCTCTGAGTTGATCTCTGTCCGGTGCCATGTGTAACACCCTTCTAACCCAACATAATATACAGGATAAGTATACTTAAATGAATCAGAGTACATCATAAAAAGGTGTCACATTTCTTCATAAAACATCAATTAAAACATCCGGCTCCGTAACACGGGTTTTCAAAACATTTTTAAAATAATAGTTTCTTTAGTAATATCCACAACTAAATTCAAACTTTGCAGCGGAATCATAAATTCAAATATCTTCTTATATTTCATCAAAACATCAAGACCCTTGGGTTATTGCCAACAATCATCATCAATTAAAATCGGTATATGGTAACTCATAAGAATCATTCTAACAAAACAACATAATGTTCACTTAAGCGTTTCCCCACCCGATGTTACATCTATCAGAGCAAGACACCATACAACTCTACAGAAATAAGCTAAACAACTCCAAGCTAGAACTTTATGCACCGAGAAGCTACTCCTGAATATCTGCACGTTACCCACGTAGAGGCAACATTCAAACAGGCAGGGTGAGTATTCACAATTCAATATAAATAATATAAAGAGAAGACATTAACGGGTCAACATTCGTCTTAGTCAAACATCATAGCAACTCACCCAAAACATCATATAAATCACCAAGTCATCAACATCACAAATATGCAATCATGTAATGCCACATAACCACATATCGTCAAAATCACCTTATATCCTCAAATAAGCAACAATTAATCATAATCGAATTTGGGGTGTTACACCATGTCCAGGTTATACTTGTACTGTTGAACAACGGCAACACCGAGATCTCTGAAGGTAGTGATCTTAGTGCGGTTTAAACCCATGTACCATTTGAGTGCGGCACCGGTTAAACTGTCCTGGAAGTAATGGATCAGTAGCTGGTGGTTCTATGTCTGAGTTGACATCCTCCGAGCGTACATCACCAAGTGACTTTGAGGGCAAAAGTTACCCTTGTACTTTTCAAATTCAGGCACTTTGAACTTGTGCGGAACTTTCACATTGGGGACCAAACAAAGGTCTGCGGCGTCCTTTCCAAATAGATCCTGACCGCGAATGGGTTGCAGTTCTTTCTGCATCTCCAGGAACTATTCCTGGAACTCATTCATTCTATCGAACATACGTTCGTTTCCACCAGATAATATCGGTGGAATCTGTCCTTCCGAGACAGTGTGTACCACGGGTGGTAGTATAGTCATTACAGCAGAGACTCTTGGTGCCTCCCAAAGTTTGTAACCTTCAGGAGTTGTCGTCGTGCCCTTGGCATCTTCGTTTTCCCGAAGTTTGTAACCTTCAGGCCCAGCAGTTCCTGTTGCAGTTTCCGGATCTTCCATGACAGCGGAATATATCCTTCCGGGATATAGTTGAGTGGCATGCCCCAGGGACGATCTTTTTGCATTTTATACCTGAGATCATACTTTTCCACTATGGACGTCGATGTGATCTCTGAGATCACAGTCCTTTGTTGTTGCATCTGAGCTGCTGCCAGAGCTTGCATGTCATTATGAAGCTTTCTCAGATCTTCTTTCAGAGTGTCGATCTCTTCTCTCAACTCTCTGTTCTCTTCCTCGAGATCATCCACCTTTTTCTGTTTGTTGGTTCTTGGATTGGCTAGAATTTTGGTAAAACAAAGTGTTCAATGTTGATGTCATTTGGGCAATGTCTTAACATTGAGTCTTAACATTGGTTTATGTTAAGTATTTAACTTGTTGAAGTTTTAAGTCTGATGTCACATGCGATGTTGTGACATCAGGTCTGCAGAAGATTAATAACATCAGGTTTAGTGATGTTGTTAGGGTTTGCATTTTAGCAGAATATTGGGAGAGCTGTTAGTCTCATTGGATGCGGATATCTTGGGATAGATATTCTCTGTTGCATAGAGATTTGATGCAGATTTGTAGGGAGGTTTAAAGACTGAGATTTAAAAAGATTTTGGGGATAAAATCTGTTTTGAAGATTCAGTTTTAAATAACAAATCAGGTCAGATATTGTAGGAGGTCCAAGCCCAAGTCAAAGTTCTATATAAAGTGCCACAACCCTTATTGGAAGAGGACGAAGAAGATAGAGAGCATAGACTGAGTGTCAATTTTATGTCTTCGTGTATGTTTTTGTAAGCCATTCTAGGTTGAATTGGTGTTACTTGATTGAGTTGTAAAGTGTCCTCTCTTAGAGCTGTTAAGCAAGAGAGTGTGGTTACTTGATCAAAGCTTGTAAGCAGGATCAAGGTGTATTTCAAAGTGTGATCTTTGAGTTGTATCACTGAGGTGATTTAGGGAGTGAGTGGTTTCTCATATCTAAGTGGTTTCTTAGGTAGAAGGTTCATTGGGTAGTGATTAAGTTTAGTAGATGTCAACTGGGATTGTTGAGTCTGTAAATTAATACTACTAATAGTGAAATTCCTCCCTTGCTTGGTAGCCCCCAGACGTAGGTAGTTAGACCGAACTGGGTGAACAATTCATTGTGTTGATTTATTGTTGTTTTACATTGTCCATTGCAGAGTGTGTTGTTGTGACATCACACGTAACATCACATATCTGGTACCAGAATTTCAATTGGTATCAGAGCAGGCATCCTGCTCTGCATCTGGGTGAGATCTAGGGCTGATACTTTCTGGTAAAGATAGACAAGGAAGTTGGTGGATTTGTGAATAGACCCCCTATTTTGGATGGCTCTAATTATGATTATTGGAAACCAAGGATGATCACCTTTTTGAAAACCTTGGACAGCAGGGCTTGGAAGACTATCATAAAAGAATGGAAAGCACCTGTTGTATTTGAAAAAGATGATGCTGGGAAAGATAAAGAGGGCACCTCAAAGCTGAAGCCTGAAGAAGAATGGACCAAGGAAGAAGATGAGCTTGCCCTTGGTAACTCTAAAGCCCTAAATGCTGTCTTCAATGGAGTTGATAAGAACATCTTCAGGTTGATCAACTCATGTGAAGTTGCTAAGGAAGCATGGGATATTTTGAAGGCTACACATGAAGGAACATCTAGAGTTAAGATGTCAAGACTTCAACTTCTAACATCAAAGTTTGAAAGTTTGAAGATGAAGGAAGATGAGACTATCCATGACTTCCACATGAGTATTCTTGAGCTCTCAAATGCATCCAGTGCTCTTGGAGAAAAGATGTCAGAAGAAAAGCTTGTAAGGAAAATCCTTAGGTCCCTTCCTAAGAGGTACAAGATGAAGGTGACTGCCATTGAAGAAGCACAAGACATCAGCCAGATGAGGGTTGATGAGCTCATTCGATCTCTTCAAACTTTTGAGCTTGGGTTGAATGAGGAAGAACCTGAAAAGAAGCCAAAGAGTATAGCCTTGGTTTCAAATGCTCAAGAAGAGAAAAGGAATAGTGCTAAATCCCAGGAGGATCTATCTCAGGCCATTGCTATGTTGGGAAGGCAGTTCAACAAGGTGTTCAAAAGAATGAACAAGAACTTCAAGCCTAATGTCAAGAACATCGCTTCTGACATCAACAAGTCTAAGGAGAAGGATGAAGAGAAGACTGCTCAAGATAAGGGTGTTCAATGCTTTGAGTGTGAAGGTCATGGACATGTTAAGAAAGAATGTCCCACATTCCTGAAGAAGCAGAAGAAAGGAATGACAGTTTCTTGGTCAGACTCTGACAGTGAAAGTGAAGGAGAGTCAGCCAAACATGTCAAAGCTTTAACTGGAACAGTTGTTTCTGATGGTGATTCAAGTGATGAGGAACTGACTTTTGAGGAGTTAGCTTTCACTTATCAAGAGCTTTGTCTGAAGAGTGCAGAAATCTGTCAAGAAAGTGAAAAATAGAAGAAACAGATTGTTTAGCTTGAGACTGCTAAAGCTGATTTGGAAAATGAAGTCTTATTGGTCAAAACTCATCTTGATCATATGACCAAATCTGTTAGGATGCTGAACAGTGGTACAGACACACTTGATAAGATCCTTCAGACAGAAAAGGTTCCTGGAGATAAGTCAGGCATAGGATTTGTGGTTGAGGAAAAGGTATTTGCTGAAGCAAGCACTTCAGGAACCAAGAAGGAGATGTCTCAACAAATGTCTCAACTTCACACAAAGAGACAGGATCCTAAACCTAAGCAGGTTGCTCATCCACAACCTCAAAATGTTGGGAAGAGGCATGCTCATGGTCCTCATCAAAGGAAGGCACATGTTTCTGGAGCTAGGCAGTATATGCCTCCACAATATCATAAGAGCATGCAGGCTTCTAGGTTCAAACATAACATGTTCCATCAGATGTCTCAACATCAGGGAAACATGTATGGCTATGGATATAATAATGATGTGCCTTATTATTATGGAAGAAGAAAGCCCAATCATCATGGGAAAAGACATCATCATGGTAGAAGACAACATAATAGGAGGGGACAACCTCATCAGTATGGGAGAAGACAACATCAGCATTATGGCAGAAGACAAACTCAACCTCAATGGAGTAGACAGCCTCATTATCAGACAAGAGAGTCTCAATTCTATAGACAACCTCAATATGTTGACAGGAGGAATACTCAGCAGTATCACCAAGAGAGAAGGCATGTTAATTACTTTAGAGAGGAGATTCAAAGAGTAAGATGCTACTATTGTGGAAGAATTGGTCATATACAATCTTCTTGTTTCAAACTGCATGGTTATCCCAAATCTGTCCCTCAACCTAAACAGAATCAGAACATGCCTAAAATTAGTAAACAATGGGTTCCAAAGACTGTCACTACTTGTTTGGTAGTTCATATGTCTCTAGGGGGTTCTACCAAGAAGGATTGGTATTTTGATAGTGGTTGCTCTCAACACATGACATGTGAGAAGAATTTGTTGGTTGAAGTTGAACCTTATTCAAGTTGTGTAACCTTTGGTGATGGTGTTCAAGGAAAAGTAAAAGGTATGGGAAATCTGAATTGTGCAAGTGCTCCTAGATTAAAGGATGTATTACTGGTCAAAGGTCTGAAAGCCAACTTAATCAGTATCAGTCAACTGTGTGAGCAAGGACTTAAAGTTCACTTCACTCAAGCTGAATGTATTGTCACTAATGAGGAAGGTGAAGTTGTCATGAAGGGTGCTAAATCCAAAAACAACTGCTATTTATGGGTTTCTCTTGAATCAGGCTCTTACGCATGTGATGAGATCAAAATATGGGATCAAAAGGTGGAACATCTGGAGAGTAATCATAGTATGATTGATCACAATGCCAAGAGTGATGTCATGACATCTTGCTGTGACATCAGAAGGATCATCAAACAACCTAGTGTTATGAATTCATTCAGAGGAAATCTTGAGGAAAATAAGGTCATAGAAGTTGATCATACAGAAATGAAGTGTAATGACAATTTGTCTAAAGATGTGTGTGCTGAAATTTGTGAAGTCTTAAGTGGAAAACTGGGCATATGTGAAGAAGTCTACAATGTTGATGGAAGGATCAAAAGTTGTGACCTTAAGAAGTTTTGGAAGCTGAAAGATGATAAGCAGACTGATGACTCACAAGACAACCATCACAGGTTGGCAATCTCTATTTTGGAAGATGCAGATGTTGGAGCTAATGTTGAAACATCTCCTGTCCTTAAAATAAAGAAGAATGTTGAAGTGGTTGATGTGCATGATCTGTCTAACAAGGAGTTGATTGTAAAAGTGGTTCCTGGGGTTGCTAAAAGACTGAAATCAAGGAAAGGGAAAGCTATTGAATCACCTTCAAAGGTGAGAACTGATAAGCAGAAGACCTCAGTGGTTGGTCCTACAAAATCCTGGAGTAAAGTGTCCATCTCTTCCAGAAAGAGGAAGACCAGAGATGAGTCTGATGATAATGTCCAAGACATCACTCATGAGAAGAAAGCTGGTGTGATTAGAACTTCTGAGAAAATTGCTGAGGCTCCACTAGATAACATTTATTTTCATTATGTGGAAAGTGTAAAAAGGTGGATGTATGTTTTTCAAAGGAGGCTTGGTTTGGAAAGAGATCTTAGTAAAGATGCTCTGGAAATTAGAAAAGTTATGGAAATGATTCAGTTTGTTGGGCTAATAAAAACTGTTTTTGGTTTTTCCAAATGCTATGAGATACTTGTCAAAGAATTCATTCCTGCTGACATTGCTGATAGAAGAGGTGGGGATTTTGTAAAAGTGTATATGAGAAGGAAATGTACTGAGTTTTCTCCAGCTGTTATAAATAATTACTTAGGAAGAGGGTGTGCGAGCTTATGGTATTCAGGTGTGTATGCTAACCTGAATAAGCTGCTCTGACTGTGTTTTATTGGGAGCTTCTTGAAGGACTTCTATGCGAAATGAATCCTTTGAATGGTAATGAGAAGCAGATTTCCCAAAAGATGTTGTTGAATGGTGATGAGAAGAGATGTTGTAACATCATGATTGCTGATATTTGGAAGATGTTTGAGATTGTGCATGTCAGAAGGGATGTTTCTGACTATGTGTTTTAGATTCTGGTCTTGTTTTTAGTAGAGCATGACTACTAATTTTGAAGACTTCACTAGTATCAACAACTACTAGTGGATGTAATGGTAGAAGGATTATGATGTGCTGGTCAAGGAGTTATTTGTGATCAGTTCTGTGGATTTTGCTGACAGAAGAAGTGTGGTTTTGTGGGTATGGATGGTTTTTGGATAAGAGGGATCACTGGTGTCTTGGGATATCGTTGGTAAGTTTGGTGGTTGTCAAATTGTGGCTAAAAAGGGGGAGAGATTAGCCAAGAGTTAGTCAAGGTGTTGCAATGCCAAGAAGAAGAATTAGCCATTGTGCAATGCTAAGGAGTGCAACTAGTGTGATGCTGAAATGCAGATATTGAGGGGGAGTGTGTATGTTGAACAGTTGCTGGTATGTTGATTCTTGCTTTGAGGGGGAGCTTGCCCTATGCTACTAGTTAGTCCTGAAGTGTGTAGCAGAGTATTGGAGTGTGTGTAGCATGCTGTAAGCATTGTGAAGCTGTGATGAAGAAATGCTGCTGCGAAGGTTGGTAAAATATTCAAAAATTTTCCGCTGCTGAAGACTCTGATGTTGCAGAGATTGTTTTAGCCAAAATTAGCCAAAGGGGGAGATTGTTGGTTCTTGGATTGGCTAGAATTTTGGTAAAACAAAGTGTTCAATGTTGATGTCATTTGGGTAATGTCTTAACATTGGTTTATGTTAAGTATTTAACTTGTTGAAGTTTTAAGTCTGATGTCACATGCGATGTTGTGACATCAGGTCTGCAAAAGATTAATAACATCAAGTTTAGTGATGTTGTTAGGGTTTGCGTTTTAGCGGAATATTGGGAGAGCTCTTAGTCTCATTGGATGCGGATATCTTGGGATAGATATTCTCTGTTGCATAGAGATTTGATGAAGATTTGTAGGGAGGTTTAAAGACTGAGATTTAAAAAGATTTTGGGGATAAAATATGTTTTGAAGATTCAGTTTTAAATAACAAATCAGGTCAGATATTGTAGGAGGTCCAAGCCCAAGTCAGAGTTCTATATAAAGCGCCAAAACCCTTATTGGAAGAGGACGAAGAAGATAGAGAACATAGACTGAGTGTCAATTTTATGTCTTCGTGTATGTTTTTGTAAGCCATTCTAGGTTGAATTGGTGTTACTTGATTGAGTTGTAAAGTGTCCTCTCTTAGAGCTGTTAAGCAAGAGAGTGTGGTTACTTGATCAAATCTTGTAAGCAGGATCAAGGTGTATTTCAAAGTGTGATCTTTGAGTTGTATCACTGAGGTGATTTAGGGAGTGAGTGGTTTCTCATATCTAAGTGGTTTCTTAGGTAGAAGGTTCATTGGGTAGTGATTAAGTTTAGTAGATGTCAACTGGGATTGTTGAGTCTGTAAATTAATACTACTAATAGTGAAATTCCTCCCTGGCTTGGTAGCCTCCAGACGTAGATAGTTAGACCGAACTGGGTGAACAATTCATTGTGTTGATTTATTGTTGTTTTACATTGTCCATTGCAGAGTGTGTTGTTGTGAAATCACACGTAACATCACATATCTGGTACCAGAATTTCACTGTCGATTGGCCCGAGTATTGTACGAATGAGACACTTTGACTCTAGAATTGAGACGCAAACGTGAGGTTCTTAGGGAAGAAGAATGCGTTGTGGGCGAATGATGAATGATATGCAATGATTATATTTTATTTTTTGTTTAATCAAAATAAACGTCAACAATAGGTTTGAAAATATCAAAAAGTAGGGAAGACCCCGTTTTATTGAATTCAAAGATTACGGAAATGGAAATACAGTAGATTACAAAGTGCTGTAAAAGGAAATGTCTAAACTAATGGATCCTGAGTCCTCTCTGAGGAGAGCTCAGGTGCTGGTTCCGGTGCTTTCCTTTTCTTTGACTGGGGCTCTTGAGCCGTTGTCGGGTTGTCATTCCTTTTCCAAGTTAAAGGAGCGAGCAAATTTCTTTGTTCATCCTGATTTTCTACAACGTGTTGCTCTAAAATCTCAATCAGAGCATCTTTATCTTTCAATAGCTGCTGCATTTTTTACACTCCATATTGAGAATGCGGTACTTGTTCCTCCAAGACCGTCTCTCCTGATGAACTTTGGTGAGAGTAACCTGGAGTTTTTCCATATCAGACATAAAATAAAGGACAAGGTCCCTTAATGGAAGAACTTCCTGACGAGGGTAAGGCATCCTCAGCTTGAGAGCTCTGGTTTGTACCCAGTGGAGATAAGGCTCCACCGAGACACAGCTTTAAAATAGAAGGACAATGCTTGATGCGATTCAAACAAAGTCCAGGTTTAAGTCTGGCACGATTCAAACGATAACAAGTTTTAAAACATGAGACGATGCTTGACACGATTCAAACAAAGTCTAAGTTCAAGTCTGACACAATTCAAACGAGAACAGGTCGTAAAAAAACTTTAACGTTAAACTTCTCGGGGAACAGTAAAAGGTTTAAAGATTCCAATCTGGCACGCAAAGGTTAGGACCGAACAAGCATGACACAAGGCAAACCGAGAATGTCTTTACTTCACTGGGGAAATAAAGACAGGCACCAACAAAAGACCACAAGCAAAACAAAGCACAAGGATGCAAAGATGCTAAGGTATGATGCATATGCTTAGCTATATGTTAGAAACGACGCGAACAACGCAAAGTAAGAAAGAAGAAAGGATAACACAAGCCAACACCCTGAAACCCAAACATCAAGGATAACCGGAGCAATCTTCTTTCCTCTGGAGATGGTAGATCCATGCCAAAAAATACTGTACTGCCAACTCTTCCTGCACCACTTGATTCCAAAACGTCTTAATTCCAGAGTAAAACTTAGTTTATTTTGTGTTTTCTTAGAAATTACAACATTTCTGTTTTCAAAATCAAGTGAAAATGACAAAGTTTTGCAGAATAAAGATGACAATAATCAAGAAAATGGCTCAATAGCTGATATTCATTGAAAAATGGTGACTTGCCAAATAGCAGAGTCCCATGAAATATTACAAATGCGACAAAATGGCAATTTTGGCAAAGGTTACATTGTATTCAATGACCAGTAACAAACTCTATGGACTAAGGCTCTAACAGCTGACTTCTCTGGGGACTCCCGGATATAGGTGAGACGTCTTTCAAGCATAGTACTTTCATACCGAATCTGCATTCATAGGGTTCGCAAGCTGTTCACCATCCATAGTTGTAAGAAACAAAGACCCTCCTGAAAAGACCGTCTTGACCACAAATGGACCTTCATAATTGGGTGCCCATTTTCCGCGGGCGTCTCTTTGTGAGGGTAGAATCTTTTTAAGTACCAATTCGCCTACTTGGAATTCCCGAGTGCGGACCTTTTTATCAAATGCCCTTTTCATCTTCTTCTGGTATAGTTGACCATGACACATGGCTGTCAGGCGCTTCTCGTCAATTAGATTCAACTGATCATATCTTTCTTGAACCCATTCTGCTTCATCAAGCTTGGTTTCCATCAATATCCTTAATGAGGGTATTTCAACCTCTATAGGGAGGACAACATCCATCCCATATACCAGAGAAAAGGGGGTTGCCCCTGTTGAAGTTATAACTGATGTTCTGTACCCATGTAGTGCATATGGCAACATCTCGTGCCAATCCTTGTATGTTTTGACCATTTTCTGAAGAATTTTCTTGATGTTCTTGTTCGCAGCTTCGACCGCCCCGTTCATCTTTGGACGATACGGTGAAGAGTTATGGTGTTCAATTTTGAAGCTGTCGCACAGTTCCTTCATGGTTTTATTGTTCAGATTGGTCCCGTTGTCAGTTATGATCCTGTTGGGGATCCCATAACGACAAATGATGTTGTTCTTGATGAAGTGTGTAACTACCTGCTTAGTCACATTGGCGTACGAATCGGCTTCCACCCACTTGGTGAAGTAATCAATAGCTGCCAAAATAAAACGGTGTCCATTAGATGCTTTAGGCTCGATTGCCCCAATCATATCAATGCCCCACATAGAGAACGGTCAGGGTGATGATAACACGTTCAACAGAGTAGGAGGAATGTGCATTTTTTCTGCATAAATCTGACATTTATGACATTTTCTAACATACTGAATGCAGTCAGCTTCCATGGTTAACCAATAGTATCCAGCCCTCAAAATCTTCCTAACCATGGCATGTCCATTGACATGGGTGCCAAAAGCTCCTTCATGGATATCATGGATCAGCAAGTCTGCTTCTCTCTTATCGACACATCTTAGCAAAACCATATCATGATTCCTTTTGTATAGTACACCATTGCTGATGAAAAACTTGGCTGATAGTCTTCGTAGAGTCTTCTTATCAAGAACGGAGGCGTTGGCTGGATATTCTTGATTCTTTAGAAAGTTCAAAAAATCATGGAACCAAGGTTTGCCGTCTGATTCTTCTTCAATGGACTGACAATAGGCAGGCTCAGTCCTCCTTTCAATACTAATTACTGGATCTTCATTGATAAATCTAACTTGCCACATTGAAGCCAGCGTCGCTAAAGCATCAGCCACATGATTCTCAGTACGTGGTACATGACGAAATGTTATCTCATTAAAACACTTAATCAACTCCAAAGCATATGCCTGATAAGGGATAAGCTTCTCATCTTTTGTTTCCCACTCGCCCCTGATTTAATAAATGACTAGGGCAGAGTCACCCATGACTTCAAGAAAATAGATTCCAAGATCGATTGCAGCTTCCAGACCCAGAATGCACGCTTCATACTCAACAATATTATTTGTACATCCAAAATCCAGCCTGGCTGTAAAAGGGGTGTAGCCACCTTCAGGATTAATTATAACAACACCTACTCCATGTCCCTTAAAATTGGACGAACCGTCGAACATCATCTTCCACCTATACTCAACCCTGGGATCATCTTCAGAGCTTGACTCTTCACAATCTTTTACTGCCATGATGTCCTCGTCAGGGAAATCAAACTTGAGTGGTTCATAGTCTTCGACTGGTTGGTCGGCAAGATATTCTGAAAGGAAACTTCCTTTAATGGCCTTTTGAGTGACATACTGAATGTCATATTCAGATAATAACATGTGCCAACGGGCAAGTCTGCCCGTTTGAGCAGGTTTCTCAAAGATGTACTTTATCGGATCCATCTTGGAAATCAACAAGGTAGTATGACAAATCAGGTACTGTCTTAGACGTTTGGCGGCCCAAGCCAGAGCGCAACAAGTCTTTTCAAGTAATGAGTAACGGCTTTCGCTGTCTGCAAACTTCTTACTCAGATAATAAATTACATGCTCTTTTCGGCCAGTCTCGTCATGCTGTCCCAAAACACAGCCCATAGACTCTTCCAAAACAGTCAAGTACATAAAGAGAGGTCTACCGGGAACTGGAGGAATTAGAATAGGAGGTTTTTGGAGATAACTTTTGAGTTTCTCGAAAGCTTGTTGACAATCAACATTCCATTCTACTGGCTGATCCTTGCGGAGTAATTTGAAGATTGGCGCACATGTTGGAGTCATGTTGGAGATGAACCTGGAGATGTAATTCAAACGGCCCAAAAATCCTCTGACTTGAGACTCGGTTTGAGGATCCGGCATTTCTTGAATCACTCGTACTTTATCTGGATCCACTTCAATGTCCTTCTGGCTAATAATGAAACCCAATAACTTCCCTGACTGGACTCCAAAGGTACATTTTGCAGGGTTCAACCTCAACTGATATTTTCGAAGTCTTTTGAACAATTTCAACAAGTGATCCACATGTTCCTCTTCATTTCGAGATTTGGCTATCATATCGTCCACGTACACCTCTATCTCTTTGTGGATCATATCGTGAAACAAAGTCACCATAGCCCTTTGGTATGTTGCCCCGGCGTTCTTTAGTCCAAAAGGCATAACCTTATAACAATAAGTGCCCCACGGGGTAATGAAAGTGGTTTTATCCATATCAGCTGGATCCATTTTAATCTGATTGTAGCCTGAAAAACCATCCATAAACGAAAACATGGCGAAACGGGCCGTGTTATCTACCAGTGTGTCAATATGGGGTAGAGAGAAATCATCTTTGGGACTAGCTTTGTTAAGATCCATGTAGTCCACACACATTCGTACCTTTCCATTCTTCTTCATAACAGGGACAATATTAGCTACCCATTCTGGGTACTTGGAAACAGCCAGAAATCCGACATCCAACTGTCTCTTAACTTCATCTCGAATCTTGAGAGCCATGTCACGATGACTTCTACAAGCTTTTGTTATACTGGCAGGCACTCAGGCTTGAGGGGTAATTTGTGGACCACAATATCCGTATTTAAACCAGGCATGTCTTGGTAGGACAAAGCAAACACGTCCACATACTCTTTAAGGAGCGAAATCAACCGCTGTCTAATTTCTGGTTTTAGTGATGCCCGAATCTTGACCTCTTTCTTCTCATCCTCAGTGCCAAGATTGATGACATCCACCTGCTCTTCATGTGGCTGGAGATCCGTGTACTGGTAGTCACATATACCCGCTAGATCCTTGGGCTCCTCATAATCTTCCTCTTCCTCAGCTTGATAGACAGGGGAGTCAAAGTCAATGGTAAGAGCAAGGTCATTGAATACAATAGGTTTATGATTCATTCTACATAGTAGAATGACTTATATTATTAAAATACACAAAAATTCAAGAACATGCGGGATGAAGATGCTTTTGTTTGAAAAGATTGCCATTTTTAGAAACAGAATGCAATAAAGTAAAACAACAAAAATCTAGCAAAATAGTCATTTCATTGATTTAAAGTTTGAAAACGGAGGCCCGTACAAAACAATCCACTAGCTTTGGGCAAGACTAGGGAGATGAAAACAACAAATCTAGACAAGTTACTCTGGTTTCGGGTACAGAGTTGGGATCTCAACAGACTCCCAATTGCCTAATGCGCCTTCTTGGCGAAAAATCAAACGATCAATGTCTTCGTCTTCTTCAGTACTTCCTATGATTGCATGGACTTGATGTCCACCTCTGATAAATGTCTCCTGCATGGTCTTTATCTTCATTCTTCTTTCTCTTGTACCTGAAGCAGCCTCCTCCTCTAGAGTTGGTCTGTAACCCAACCCTTGGTGTCAGATCCTCTTCTCAACCTCAATCACTTCGCCCCAACCTGCGAGCACGCCGTCTTGAAGGGCAGACTGGATACTCTTATACGAAGCAAAAGATGGATATTTTGGTACCACTGGCTTCTCATTGTCGATCATAACTGCATTAGCTATTTCTAGGGCTTGGAAAGAAGTTTCCAATGCATCCTCATCAGCCTCAATATAACGGAAGGATGACAAGTTACTAACCATCAAGTCTTCTTCCCCATGGACGATTACCAGCTTGTCATCGACCACAAATTTCATCTTCTGATGTAAGGTTGAAGAAACAGCTCCTGCCTCGTGGATCCAAGGTCTTCCAAGTAGGCAGCTATAGGCAGGGTTTATGTCCAAAACCTGAAACAGAACATTGAATTCCTGGGGTCCAATCAAAATCGGCAGTTCAATTTCCCCCATCACGGATCTTCGTGAACCATCAAAAGCTTTGACAATTAACGATGTGGGTCTCATGATCCCTCCTTTGTATGCCAGGTTGTCGAGGGCCCTCTTTGGTAAGACATTCAGAGAGGATCCTGTGTCTACAAGAACTCTAGCCAATGTGTCCTCCTGACACTTCATTGATATATGCAGAGCAAGATTGTGTTTCCGACTCGATTGGGTCAGTTCTTCATCACTGAAGCTGAGCGTATTGCATGTAGTAATGTTAGCGATAACATGATCAAATTGTCCGGCGGTAATGTCCTGGGCCACATGAGCCTGAGCCAATACCTTCTATAGTGCTGATCGGTAGACTGGTGAGTTAATCAACAGGGATAAAATAGAAATTTTAGACGGAGTCTGGTGAAGCTGATCCACGACCCTGTAGTCACTTCTTTTTATTATCCTGAGAAATTCTTCATCATCCTCCTTGGAGATTACTTTTTTACCTTTGTCATTGGTAGGTATACGCACCTCACCTTCTTTACCAGACACTTATTTGTTCATAGGGGTATGAATCCTTCCACTCCTCGTCATTCTTCCTGTTCCTACTATATTAGACACGTTCTTCTCATCAGCCCCCACCTCTTTCCTTGGGACTGGTTCTTCTATGACGACCCCCACCTCTTTCCTTGGGATCATTTCCTCTTTCTTCTTACCACCTGTAATGTTTTCGTAGATAAATGGTAACGCTTTGGTTCCTCTGAACCTGAACGGGACCGGCCTGGGGGAATTATTTTGCCTGGCATGATCAGCAGGGGAAACAACTTCAGATTTGTTGAATCTTGGAACTGATCGCTTAAACACTGGGCTCACGGTGTTTGCCCCAGGATTGTTAAACACAGGGACTACTGATGCGCTTTCTTCTTCATCAAGCACTGACACTTGCTTTGGCAGAGTGAACACTGGTTCAATCACTGCTATTCTGCTTTCTTTTCTAAAAATTTGTAAGAAACCTTCATCAATCAGTTGCTGAATATCATCTTGAATCAACCGACACCCTTTACTACTACCATCACATTCTCCACAAACATTGTGGCAAACTTTGACCAATCCGGCGCTGAACAGCTTGGCATGAAATGTTCTCAGGGGAGTTTTAATCTTTGCTGCTTCTGAGATCAATACTTCCTCATCCTCGTCTTCAACAGCATTAGTTGACCCATGAGTTGGCAAGGGGTTACTCTTCACATTTGGCTGGTTATTAGCAAAAGACAGAATGTTCTTTTCTATCAAACTTTTCACCAAATTCTTTAATGCCAAACACCCTTCTAAATCATGGCCCACTCCCCCTTGATGGAAAGCACATGTTGCATTAGGATTGAAGAACTGCATAGATTTCTCAGACGGTGGTCCCAATGGCCTAGTGACAATTAATCCTTGCTCCACCAGAGAAGGATACAATGCTGTATACGTCATTGGTATGGGTGGAAAGTTTGGTGTTACCGCCTTCCTTCTTGGAGGGGTATTTTGCTGTGGCGCTGGCTGCCTCGGCTGTTGGTAACTCTGATGTTGATTCTTCGGCCACTGCTGCTGATTTTGTGGCTGGGAAACAGGAACTTGTTGCATTATCTGATGATTAAAAGTGGGCATAACAGACGCCACGTATGGTTGTTGTGTGAACTGCATGGAGTAAACTGGCTGTTGAGGAAAACTGGGACCTGGTGGTGGTTGGAATATAGATCGTTTAGGATTCTGCCTCTTCCCTGTCATGATATCGTGAGTCTCGCCTTCCTTTTTCTTATGAAAATTTCCTGGAGACCTCTTGACATCGGTGCTAGTGGCACTGTTAGGTGAACTGGCCACCTTTCCACTTTTCAGACCTGCCTCCACCTTCATGCCAATTGCAATGATATCAGAAAAGTTGGCACCAATATTACTAATCATTTTCTCATAGAATTCCAGCTTCACAGTGTCTACAAACCAATCGGCTAATTCCTTCTCAGTCAATGGTGGTTCAACTTGTGATGCAGTCTCTCTCCACCTTTGAGCATATTCTTTAAATGAATCAGTGTTCTTCTGAGTCATGGTCAATAGCTGTCTACGATCAGGAGCTAAATCCAAGTTATACTTATAGTGCTTTATGAAAACGTCCATAACATCTTGGAAACATTTAATCTGAGACTGGTCTAAGCTTAAATACCACTTTGCGGCAGCGCCCTTCAGGCTGTCCTGGAAACAATGGATCATTAACTTATCATTATCCATATATGCCGCCATTCTTCAGAGATACATGACCAAGTGTGCCTTAGGACACGTAGCACCAGAGTACAATTCAAAACTTGGTAACTTGAATTTTGGTGGAATCACTAGATCAGTGACTAGACACATATCCTTAAGGTCAGAACTGAAGACATTGTCTCCTTCCATGGCCTTCAGGTTTCTCTGCATAATCTCCATATTGGCTCTTAATTTCTTATTACTGTCATCCTCTTCTACAGATATATTGTCATTATCAAACTGATGCTGGTTCTGGAAAACAGGTTGGAATTGGGTCTGCACCACAGGCGGAGCATAAGTTGGAATAGCTTATTGATTCTCAATGAGCAACGACACTGCTTGTTGCATAGATTGAGGAGATGTGGTTCGTATAAACTCAAATGGCATCCATAGAGTAGGGTTCACAATAGGTATAATTGGCGGCTCAACAGTTGTAGCGATGACTTCTGAGACTACAGTGGCTTGTGTATCCATCTTTGCTCGTATAATACTCAAGGCCTCCATGATCTGCCCCATTCCTACTCTCAATTCACTGAGCTCGTCGTTAACCTGATCCAAATTCTCACAATTCTCAGACATTCTTCCTCTTCAAATCTGCGCCCGGATGTTGTAGCGATGTAGGGAACTCAGGGTGATGGTTCAACGACAACAACTGAAGAAGATAAAAGGACAATGAGACACAGAAGAAATGCACATGCACATGCGAAAATGCAGATGAGATGCACATGCAGGCTAAACCATCAAGAACTAAAAGAGTTCGCAAACAGTGTAAATAACAGGATTACTAATAACATACTTTCCATTGAAAATAAGATAAGTGCTTACAGAAAGGAAGTGTTACAATCATTGTTCGGATCACATTAAAAAGAAATACAACTTTTAAAATAGGATTACAACAATAGATTATAACTATGGAAAATAGGGCAGCCCTTCGCCTTCCCTAATCCCTTCCGTGATTTCTTTGATAAGTCGCTCGGTTTTGGCTTTCTCCAAAGTCAGCTCCCCTAATAGCTCCATCCTTCTCTGTTCAGCACTGGTGGACACCTCATAATACGGAGTGGGCTTTCTCATGCTGAGTGAAATCCCTCACGCCCATTTCAGATGAGCTTCAGTGACAGGACCGTTGGTGATCCATTTTTGATAATTTATGAAAAGCCATGCTTCCCCCATCTTGAGTTTTTCTTCGAATCCTTCTCCGTATCCATAGTACATCAGCTCCAATTCTTCTGGTCTAGGCTCCTCTTCAATTGGATGACCCAACTGGCAACATGCGAGTACGGGGTTATAGTTTATACAACCAAGTCGACCCATGAGCGGCACATTGGGATAGTCTCCACAACTAACAATTATTATGGTTCCTTCAGGGTTTGTATCGTACCACTTGATGTCAGAATGCCTTAGTTCCATTAGCTTTCTGACCCAAAGAGCATTGTCACTTACTTTCCAAAACGTTGGCGTCGTAGGTAAGTATGAAATGAACCACTTGTATAGTAATGGAGCACAGCAAACAATCACACCTTTACTCCTCATAGTCTGCGTGGTGACCGAAAAGTACATGTCAGCCAGTAAATTGGGAACAGGGTTCTGACCCATAAAGATTCTGATTGCTTGGACGTCGACAAAATCTTTAACATTGGGAAATAGGAATAACCCGTACACCAACAAAGAAAACATTGACTCAAACATTTCAGAGTTTCTGCCTTCCTGAAAGTGGAGAGCTGTCTCAATTAGAAATTGGGCAGGTAGCCCTCGATACCCCTCCCTGGTGGTCATGTTTTCTCGGATGTGTCTCTTTCGGATCCCCAATCCTACAGCAATCTCTTGATTAATGAATTCCTCTTCCACACCGGAAAAAGGGGGATGATGCTGAACGGGTAGTCCTAGCATATGTGAATATTCTTCTATAGTTGGGACTAACTGGAAATTTGGAAAGATGAAACATCGGTATGCTGGATGGTACCGCTGTACCAAGGTTTCTAGCAGTCCTTCTTTTACTTGCAATCTCATTAATGATAGCAAGTCCCCATACTTGTCAATAAAGCTCGGCGGGTCTTCAATTCTTCCTCCAATCTCTATCAAATGCTCAACATTAGGGATCAGGAAAGTGACGGGCCAGTTTATGTTCTTAGTAGCATCCATTTTCTACAAAGTCTGCAAAACAAAATTTAGTACCTCGACAGTTTAGCAAAAATGCAAAATGATGCAATATGATATGCAGATGCAAAGCTAATCTATCAAGAAACACAGAAAATTTCAAGGCTTTTGACGATGGTATTTCAAAAATTCTTCTTCATTAAGCAAGTTCGGCATTCATTACATTCGGAGCAGAGTATCTTTATGCTCTTAGTACAAAGGTAGGTTGTTCCCATAACTGAAAAGATAACAACAATAATGAAAATAAATAACATGGGAACCAGCAGCAAGATCTTTAGAAGTTAGATCCGCTGGTGGATGTCTCCCCTTCCTCATCCATCTCCCTCATCAGTTTCTCAATGCGTCCCTTAATCCTTTTCTTCTCGAGTAACAACCCTGTCAATGTTTCCTCCAGTCCTTGTCTAGTTCTGAGGGTCTCCTCATCACACTGGCTATCTCACGAGACCATTCCAGATGCGTCTCATTGACGGAGCACTCCGCCTTCCACAACTGCCTATTGATTTGACACCACGCTTGCTCAAGAAACATTTTCATTTCGTAGCCGTCTCTTTCCCCATAATACATCATGTGTAGATCTTCCTTGATTATGGGTCCTTTCCCCATATGACCCAGCTGTCGATGGGCGAGCACGGGGTTGTAGTTGATGCAACCGTTTCTTCCCAACAGGGGTACATTAGGGCAATCCCCGCAGCTGGTAATTATGACAATCCCTTCTTCTGTTGGGTTATGCCTTTTGACATCCGTGTGCTTCAAACTCATCAGTTTTTCAATCCATACTTGACAATGTTCTACTTCCCAGAAAGCAGGGGTCTTTGGCAAGTAGGCTATGAACCACTTATATAATAGAGGTACACAGCACACAATTTCTCCACATCCTTTGTTATATTTGGTTTGAACCGCGTGATACATATCAGCCAGCAAGGTAGGGACTGGGTTATGGATCTTGAAAATTTGTATTGCCTGAGTATCAACAAACTGCTTTGTGCCTGGAAACAGCACCAGCCCATAGATCATTAAGGCAAGCATTGCCTCATACAGTTCCTCCTTTCCTCTATTCTTGAAGTACATTGCTTTCTCAAACAAGAATAGTGAAGGTAATCCAAGTCGTCTTTCTTTAACAACTAAATTTGCCTGGATATCAGCAAATCTGATTCCGGTAGTCGTTGCAATATCTCTAGCTGATGGCATTGATTCTAAATCAGAGAAAATTGGGGCATCGTTGACGGGGATCCCAATTATAGCAGAAAATTCCTCTAAGGTTGGAACCAATTGGAACTCAGGGAATAAGAAGCAACGGTAATTGGGGTGATACAATTGCACCAGCACTTCCAATGGTCCCTCAGTCACTGGAACCCTTAGCAGTTGTGAGAGGTTTCCATATTTGTCAGCAAAGCCTGAAGGATCCTCAATCATGTCGCACATCCAGATCAGTTGTTGAAGTTTCGGGAGCTCGAAGTAATAAGGCCAAACTTGCTTTTTAGATTCCATATCAACAAAGTCTGCAAAAATATCATTAGTTTCTTGATAGTTAGCAAAAAATGATGATGCAATGCAAAATGATGGGTGTGATTCAAGAGAACTCAGCATTGTATCCTTGCAAATTTTAAGGAACATTTTTCTTAGAGGAAAACTCATTTCATTGATAATAAAGTTTTGAATTACAACATAAGACAAATACATCTTCAAAAAAAAAAAACCAAAATAGAATATGAAATAAATAAAACTAGGTCCTAAGCCATCAATCAATCTTCTCCCCTTAATCTCATGGCGAGTTTCTGGTTCTCCTTCTGTAGCCTTTCGTTCTGGTCAATGAGCTCAACCAACCGTGACTTCCATTGTTCGGGCGGAGATGATGTGCTAGAAAATAAGTCCTCTTGCATTTTCCTTCTTTTGATAGATTCTTCTTCCTTTCTCCCGAGAATCTTCTGCAATTCATTCATTTCAAAGTTAAGAATCTGATACTTGTTCATCCAAGCATTCCTTTCTCGCTCTGCTTGAGCCAATCGAATCTTTAACTCATCTTCATTGCTAGTGAAATAAAGAACAGGATCTCTGGTAGCTAATGGGATAGGATCGTGATGATCATATGGTATCTTCAACTCAACAGCCCTCTTTTGCACCCATTGAGATTAAGATTCTGAAGCCAAACACTCGGGTAAACCCAAAGCAGATATACCTCTGGTGTGAACATGTCGCCAAGCGTGAGCCATCTTTTCCTTAAGTACGGGTCCTTATCCTCTTCAAAGAACAAACCTTCCAAGTAAATGTTATTAGGTTTAGCTTCCATAGAATAACCATGTTGATGACAAGCCAAAGCAGGATTGTAGCTTATGCCTCCTTTTGTGCTAAGAAGCGGTACATTAGCAAATCCTCTACAGCTAACAATCATATCCTTGCCTTTAAGCGATGGCTGGTACCACTCAAGATCAGTGTTGGTGAGAGACATGATCTTCCCTTACCAAAGAAGTCCATCTTGGAGATCCCAAAAGGTCTTAGAACGGGGTAAATGGGAGATATACCATCTATACAATAGTGTGGCACAGCATGTTACCATCCCTCCCTTATGAGCAGTTCTCAAGTGCACTGAGTGGTAGGCGTCCGCAAGTAGGGTTGGAACTGGATTTCCAATGATGAAGATCTTAATTGCATTCATATCAACAAAGTTCTCAAAGTTTGGAAACAAGAATAACCCATAAATAAGTAGGGCCATAACAACTTCAAAGTCCACCATATTCTTCATGCTAGCATACTGACGGGCCTTCTCCATTAAAAACTTGGCAGGTAACCCAAGAAGTCCTCCCTTGACAACCAAGTTAGCCTTAACTTCTGACAACTTGAGATGAGCCGCTTCTGCAATTTCCTTTTCTTTAGGCGTCCTTTCCAGACCAGAGTAAGGTAGGTTTGGAGTGATGGGAATACCAACTAGAATGGCGTACTCCTCGAGCGTAGGCATTAACTGGTAATCCGGAAAAGTGAAACAATGGTACACGGGGTCATAAAACTGTATGAGAGTAGGGAGCAATACGTCTACCATCTTGGTCTTCATCAGAGAGAAAATCTTCCCATACTTGTCTTGGAAAGTTGATAATTCATTGATTGGCTTACCCAGATTCTTTAGATCTTCCAATTTTGGACTAATGAAGGTGTACTTCTTCGTTTTCCTTTTTTCAAAATCCATCCTATAAAGTTTGCAAAACAACACTGAGTTCCTTGAATACATAATGCACATGATGCAAGGATGAATGCAACAAACACACATAGACAGGTAAGCACAAAGAACACAGAGCAACCTAGGTTAAAAGTCACGAGCATGAAGTCAAAGGTCTACCCATCCCAAAGGTATGTACTATGGTTTTCACCTGCAAGACAAGGTTCTAAAAGAGTTCCCAGAGTCGACGACCCATCTTTCGGATTTTATCGACTTTCCAATTGCTTGGTGATCAATAAAATTCTCAAGAGAGTCTCATCTGAGTGTAGCATCGCGTAGCAACCATTTGGGATTGCTCCCTCACAGTCCTCGCACTACGTCCTAAACAGGCCAAGTGGGGGGTAAAGGGTAACTAAAAGTCATCAGTATCTCTGGCTCCTAGGTCGAAAGTAGTAACGCATTCACGATTGCTCGTTCAACATATACCACTTTTGAGAGGGCCTCAACTGAGTGTGGACTTCAAGTTCCCTCCTTTGGGATTTCTCCCTCAAAGTTCCCTTGACTATGTCCACGGTTCCTAAACATATGTGTTCTCTCAAGTCCGGGTTAGGACTTATCTCACTCATTGATATCATGTCAACCCAAACCAAACAGGATAATATCAAACATAGAACAGATATATGAGCATACAAGTAGATATGACATACAAGCAATCATACAAGTAGATAAGCAAACATGAATAACATAAAACAAAGGTAGGCTTAACCCTCTTAGGAAAGGACCAGCAATAGGTCTAACTATCCCCAGTGAAGTCGCTATTTATGTTGCGGTGAAAATTGGATAATAATTATCAATTAATTTGCATCATTTTCTTTTACAACCGACTTTGATTTATCCAAAGGAAAGGTTCAAGATCGTTAGAAAAACCTAAAGGGGAAAGATCTAAGGTTCGGGGGTTGGTTACGCCTAGGGAAAATATTAGCACCCTAAACGTCCGTAGTACTCTACGGGAGCCTCTTGTTAAATGTTATCTTATGTTTGCTAAAGGTTCTATGCTAAAGATTAGTTAGCGGGGGAAGTGATAAATTCATTATGATGAATATCACTAAGAGTTGAGGAACTCTCTCCTAAAGCTAGTTGTAATTTCTATGGCTCTGAAGAGGCCAAGAAACAAAGTTTTCTCCTAAGAGGTTACTTAGGTTAAGGTGGGGGCTATGACTTTAAAAGTCAACATTAGTCACCTTCCTTTGGAATAGGGGGGAAAACAGTTTAAGATAATAAGAGAATAGATAAAGACATGATAAAAAAGCCAAAACATTGATATAATATGAGGAGATAAAAGCAACATAAGCATGAGGATGGCAATATGTTTCATGATAAAGTATGGATAAGATGAACATGATCATAAGGACACATCAATATGTTTCAATCTTAAGGAAGACAAACATAGAGAATGATATTAAGGCTGACAATTAAAGAAGGATAGCATTCATATAAAAGTCAAGTATATGATCAATCAACATGGATAGATTAATTCAAGAATTAAACAAGCCATTAGTGGAATAAACCCTTCAAGATCAACAAAGGTGCTTATAAATGATACTAATAATTAAACCAAAATTGATAATTAATTGACAACACAATTGAAATTTGCAATTAACAACACATAAGGTAATTTATAATTTAACTACGTATGGATAATTAACATTTAGAAGTTAACATTTAACCATACATTAGAAATACAAAGTGACAATCTCAAAATTAAGACACAAATTGATAATTTTAAAATTAACAACATAATTGAAAATAACAATTAGCACAATTAGAGTTAACAATACATTTTAAGATATAATTGATAATTTAAAATTAAAAGCTAACAAAACAATTAACAATTAAAAATATAATTAACAATTAGAAAACGTATTAAAATTAACCACATAAATAATTAAGGAGCAAACTGGAATTAAATAAACATTAAGCAAAAATAAATAAGATAGAAGAGATTTTGAAATAAAATAGAAAAAGAAATAAACACGCAGGGGGGTGCATAAATGATTTGGTTAGTTTTAAAAATAAAGGAAAGAAATTGGGCCAGCAGACAGGGGGTGCGGATAACAAATAAGGGCGCAAGGCCCAGGTTGGAAAAGGAAAGGCAGGCGAAAAAAAGCAAGAAAATGGCAAAAGGGTTGATCCAAGGATCGAACCCAGGCATGGCAAGTGATAGGCGAATTATGTGCATGTGTGTGACCGTTGGGACGGCGTGTTTCATCCGTTCATTACACACTTCCAATAATACATAAACCACAATAAGACATGAAATTAATAAAATGAAACAACACACATCAGAACGTGTAGTAGTGGTACGTGATATCAATTGGACAATGGTATATTAATGCGCTACAAGACAAAAACCATGTAAATGGCCAATCAGGATTACGCATGGGAAAATGAAAAACATACAGAATCTTAAAACATCATCGTGTTTCCATTTTACAACAACAAAACAAGTATTCAACTTCAAACCATCCTAAATCAATCAAAACTTAACCAAACAACATGAAATAAAAAACTAAAATGAAGTACTTCAAACATAGAACATATTGCAACCATAAGCTGAACAAACCAGTGACTATATCATGAAGAGAAAACAGAGGAAACTCAAGGTTCAAAACTGAAATTAGTTTTTTAAAAAAAGCACTTCTGTTTTCAAATCAGAACCACATACTTGTTTCAAACTTGATCCATAAACATGTAACATACCAAACTTAACTTACTGAACTTCCATCAACATGAACAAATTTCAAAAAGTTGAAACTCAATGGAATTAGAAACGAACCACATAGCCAGCATGCCATCAAGTTATCATTTCAAACAACACTCAAAGTATTATAGACATGGTGAGTAGAAAACAAAAGCAATCATCATTTTAAATGCAATCATGAACTGTGAATGAACCACACCAGAATCATCATCCAAACAAAATCTAAAGTTAAGACAATTAGAGATAGCATCACATAGGTAGACATGCATCCAAGTCAATCATATAATGTAAAGGACAGTCACTCATTTCTAAACTCAACTTAAGAACAAACCTAGCAGTGCTATCAAAGAAGCCAACATACATCATGCATTGTAAAAAACAATATTTGGTTTCAAGATAGGTTACAAACATGCATACGCCAAAACATGTACAAACCAAACTGAACTGGGTGCTGGCCTAATTCAAAGCAGGTTGGTACACAAACAACATTTAATGACATAATAAGGAACCAACAGTCTTAACAGTCAAACACAAAGGCCAATTAGATATCAACCAACTTATGTAAGAAGCAATAATGTACAGCATAGCAATATTAATACAAACTGAACCAAATGGCCATAGATCAATAGGTTAACAACTCAAAACTGTTAGATCAATCTCAAACACATTAAGCAATTTCAACATTTAAGCAAAGACAAAAAACACAACCAAAAGGTAATGTGATTCTAAAATCTTAGTTTGTGGCACAAATGACAGACAAGTAAATATTTTATCAAGTTACGTTAAAACATTGGTTAATCATACAAAGGGACATTAGGTGCAGCAATGACACAACTAATTTTAACAATTTACATATCTAGAACAGGTGCAGCAATGTCATACACGAAGAAAGCATTCTATGCATTGGCAGTGAGAATAGAAATGGGTTACCATAGTTAATACAAGCAGTAGACATAGTTTCAATGTGAGCAGCATACAAGGCACATGTAGGTTAAAGTTCAATCATCATGTCAAGATTACAAGCACACGAATTAAACTTCAAATTCAAAGAAAAAAAGTATTTAGTCCTAAAATCCTAGTAACAGAAGACATGAACTCAAACAAATGATCATACATTTCAAAGCATATATGGTAATCAATGAGATTCAAGTTAATGTCAATTAAGCATGGACACAATATGAGCAAAACAGAGACTTATGCTTTAACACAATGTAGCTAGAATCAAACGTGGTTCACACAACAATCACATAGCAAAGGTACAAGTCATCCTAATGGTAAAGGGCAGAGGAACCAACACAAAATATTTTACTCAAAGTAAAGCAGGGTTATGTTCAATAATAATAAAGAGTAGTCTGCAGTGCATCCTAAGGTTCAAAGACAGTGTACATCAACCAAAGTTTAGGCCAGAATACAATGTAAGCGACAAAATGATAGCCAAAGGCCTCCTAAACTACAACATATATTTAGGGCAAAAACAAAGCATATGACATATAGCAAGAACATTTAATCAGGCATCATTTAATAATAGATAAATGGCATAGCTTAGGAATTGAGTTGAGAACACATCAAAGTCCACATACACATTAAGAATACATGTATTGGCATTAAAACAAAAGCTGGATACCAAAAGGAAACTGAGTTGGTAGTCTCAATGACAATGTCTAAGCATGTACAAGGTGAAATATCAAGAAGGGGTTATAGATAACATCCAAATACATAGGGCAAGACTGAACATCAATAAAGGAAATGTGCAGAGAGTAATATGATCATTAATTTAAAACAGAGGCAAATGTTAATCAGAGTTGGTTCCAAAGACAACATAAATACATCCAAGCAGAGTCATATCAAAGCAAAAGCTCACACATCATCTTAACATGTCAAGACAACAAGACCAGCAATGGCAAATTAGTTAGCATAAAAACTGTTTCACTCTCAAAAACAGTTGACAATATAACAAAAAAAAAAACCAAATAGAGAAAATTTAACAAATTCACAACAACTGTTAATACATGACTGAAAATAGCACAACCAAGGTTATGGTAAAAACAACATTTCCAAAAGACATACCAAGCATACCATCACATATATTCAAGGGAATCAAGAACTTATGTATTAACATAAAAAAAAAATGCGCAACCTCATTTCAGGTCAGTAACATAAACAACTTAGATGACAATAAACTCTATGCATACATTATAGGCTCAAAGAAAAGAGAAGCATACCATGAAAAACATCTAACAGCCATCAAAAAAACATTAAAACAATCAAACCACGAACACATGAATAGATTAAAGTTAAAGGAAATGAGAGTTACCAACTGAACTTGCTTCTCTCTGGATTGACCACAAATTCTTGATGCTAACCCTCACTCCCTTCTTTTTTGAACTCCAATATTTAGTGTGTTTTCGTAGAAATTGTTGGTGTCCTCAGAACTGAAATGAACTTCTTTAAATAGGCAAGGCATTGGGTTGATGAGAGGCATCATGGGCCGGGTTAATTCCTCAAACATCTGGTGGGCATAAGCTAAGCAACTAGGGTTTTCGTTTGAAATTCAAACTTGGTCCAATCCTGGGAGATAAACACGCTGTGGCATTTCAGATGTGCAGGGTCATACTCATCACTTTGTGAATGGATTCAGAGCTCTTCCATTGATGCTATTGAGAGGGGTACCAAATGGAGCAAAGGTTGGAGATAGCGTGGACAGATTCGCAGACGGAGCAGGTCGTATGCTGGAATTAGTAATCTTTTCTGAACCACTTTTCGTGCAACACACAGCTGAGCTTGAAGAGGAATGGACTTAGAGATTTCAAATTGGGGAATTCGCGCCAACGACATTGTGGTTGAAGTGGATTCAATGAATTGAACGGATCCAAAACACATTGAATTTCTCTTCATCATCCAGAATTTTTCAGCAAGAACGAAAGAGGAGAATAAACTTGGTTCTCTTTTGGTTTCTTTGATGTCACGTGTCATGCTCTCATTGGTTGAGGGAATAGTTGAAAAGTCAAACTCCCACAAGCTTAATTCTTATTGGTCCATAGTAATGAAATGAGAAACCAAAAATATTGCAACGTGAAATTGGTCACGGTAAGCTTATTTTGGGCACATTCTTTTAATAATATGGTTGTTGAAAGATAGTAAACAAACTACTTAATATTTAGATTAAGAATTAATTTAAAAGAAACTAAATGGATAATTAACCTAGTTAATTAAAATTTGACTTAAATTAGGATTAATAAAAAATTAAATAAAACTAAAACAACTCAAATATAAATAAAATAAAATGGGCCAAATTGGAATTAACCTAATCATAAAAAAAACGAATAAAAGCTAAGATAATTATTAAATTAGAATAATGAGAAAGATAATAAAATACCAATTAGCAGAAAAATGAGGGTAAATTTTGGGGTACAACAGTAGCCCCTATTTAAATATCTTCACCTGATGACATGAGAGATGAAGATCCTCATGTAATCAATAGTGAAAGATATTTAAATATAGATAACCAAAAATTTTGCCCTCAGATGCACACACATGCAATGCAACAAACATGATGCCAAGAAGATGCAAGAAAAATGCAGACACAACAAGACACCAAGGGGCAAACAGGAAGCCAAAAGGTCACAGAGCTTCACTGGGGAAGGAAGAAAGCTAGTATCCATGAGAAACACCTCATTAGGGATACAAGCTAACCGACAAAAGAGACCTATCGGGGGGACTCCAAAGAAACACTGGGGAAAAAACCACAGACAAACTCCATTGGGGAAAGATCCGGGGAGATAGACTACTGGGAACAAAACAAACCCACACTCTTCCTGGGCACGAAACCAGAAAGAAAAACCTGATCACTGGGGATCAGCCTGAAAGCGACAGACAAACAAGCAAAGACTTCCTGGGAATCTTAAATTGAAGAGTTCAAAATGGGATCTTTAAGAAAAGCCAGGAAGACAGAGACAAACCCTGCGCACCAGATAAGAGTCTTAAGGGTTGAAGAAATTTGTTCCAAGAAAAGCTTAGCTTAAAGCAAGTTTTCAAAAGAATCCAAGGTAAAGGGTTCAATGTCCGACACGATTCGAACAAGAACGGTTTTAAGACCAGAAGACAATGCTTGACACGATTCAAATAAAGTCCAAGTTTAAGTCTGACACGATTCAAACGAGAACAGCTTTTAAAACACGAGACGATGTTTGACACGATTCAAACAAAGCCCAAGTTCAAGTTTGACATGATTCAAATGAGAACAACTTTAAAATAGAAGGACAATGCTTGACGCGATTCAAACAAAGTCCAGGTTCAAGTCTGACATGATTCAAACGAGAACAAGTTTTAAAACACAAGACGATGTTTGACACGATTCAAACAAAGTCTAAGTTCAAGTCTGACACAATTCAAACGAGAACAGTTTTAAAACGAATAGACGATGCTTGACACGATTCAAACAAAGTCCAGGTTCAAGTCTGACACGATTCAAACGAGAACAAGTTTTAAAACACGAGACGATGCTTGACACGATTCAAACAAAGTCTAAGCTCAAGTCTGACACGATTCAAATGAGAACAGCTTTAAAATAGAAGGACAATGCTTGACGCGATTCAAACAAAGTCCAGGTTCAAGTTTGACACGATTCAAACGAGAACAAGTTTTAAAACACGAGACGATGCTTGACATGATTCAAACAAAGTCTAAGTTCAAGTCTGACACGATTCAAACGAGAACAGGTCGTAAAAAAACTTTAACGTTAAACTTCTCGGGGAACAGTAAAAGGTTTAAAGATTCCAATCTGGCGCGCAAAGGTTAGGACCGAACAAGCACGACACAAGGCAAACCGAGAATGTCTTTACTTCACTGGGGAAATAAAGACAGGCACCAACAAAAGACCACAAGCAAAACAAAGCACAAGGATGCAAAGATGCTAAGGTATGATGCATATGCTTAGCTATATGTTAGAAACGATGCGAACAATGCAAAGTAAGAAAGAAGAAAGGATAACACAAGCCAACACCCTGAAACCCAAACATCAAGGATAACCGGGGCAATCTTCTTTCCTCTGGAGATGGTAGATCCATGCCAAAAAATATTGTACTGCCAACTCTTCCTGCACCACTTGATTCCAAAACGTCTTAATTCTAGAGTAAAACTTAGTTTATTTTGTGTTTTCTTAGAAATTGCAACATTTTCGTTTTCAAAATCAAGTGAAAATGACAAAGTTTTGCAGAATAAAGATGACAATAATCAAGAAAATGGCTCAATAGCTGATATTCATTGAAAAATGGTGACTTGCCAAATAGCAGAGTCCCATGAAATATTACAAATGCGACAAAATGGCAATTTTGGCAAAGGTTACATTGTATTCAATGACCAGTAACAAACTCTATGGACTAAGGCTCTAACAGCTGACTTCTCTGGGGACTCCCGGATATAGGTGAGACGTCTTTCAAGCATAGTACTTTCATACCGAATCTGCATTCATAGGGTGCGCAAGCTGTTCACCATCCATAGTTGTAAGAAACAAAGACCCTCCTGAAAAGACCGTCTTGACCACAAATGGACCTTCATAATTGGGTGCCCATTTTCCGCGGGCGTCTCTTTGTGAGCGTAGAATCTTTTTAAGTACCAATTCGCCTACTCGGAATTCCCGAGTGCGGACCTTTTTATCAAATGCCCTTTTCATCTTCTTCTGATATAGTTGACCATGACACATGGCTGTTAGGCGCTTCTCGTCAATTAGATTCAACTGATCATATCTTTCTTGAACCCATTCTGCTTCATCAAGCTTGGTTTCCATCAATATCCTTAATGAGGGTATTTCAACCTCTATAGGGAGGACAACATCCATCCCATATACCAGAGAAAATGGGGTTGCCCCTGTTGAAGTTCTAACTGACGTTCTGTACCCATGTAGTGCATATGGCAACATCTCGTGCCAATCCTTGTATGTTTTGACCATTTTCTGAAGAATTTTCTTGATGTTCTTGTTCGCAGCTTCGACCGCCCCGTTCATCTTTGGACAATACGGTGAAGAGTTATGGTGTTCAATTTTGAAGCTGTCGCACAGTTCCTTCATGGTTTTATTGTTCAGATTGGTCCCTTTGTCAGTTATGATCCTGTTGGGGATCCCATAACGACAAATGATGTTGTTCTTGATGAAGCGTGTAACTACCTGCTTAGTCACATTAGCGTACGAAGCGGCTTCCACCCACTTGGTGAAGTAATCAATAGCTACCAAAATAAAACGGTGTCCATTAGATGCTTTAGGCTCGATTGCCCCAATCATATCAATGCCCCACATAGAGAACGACCAGGGTGATGATAACACGTTCAACAGAGTAGGAGGAATGTGCATTTTGTCCGCATAAATCTGACATTTATGACATTTTCTAACATACTGAATGCAGTCAGCTTCCATGGTTAACCAATAGTATCCAGCCCTCAAAATCTTCCTAACCATGGCATGTCCATTGACATGGGTGCCAAAAGCTCCTTCATGGATATCATGGATCAGCAAGTTTGCTTCTCTCTTATCGACACATCTTAGCAAAACCATATCATGATTCCTTTTGTATAGTACACCATTGCTGATGAAAAACTTGGCTGATAGTCTTCGTAGAGTCTTCTTATCAAGAACGGAGGCGTTGGCTGGATATTCTTGATTCTTTAGAAAGTTCAAAATATCATGGAACCAAGTTTTGCCGTCTGATTCTTCTTCAGTGGACTGACAATAGGCAGGCTCAGTCCTCCTTTCAATACTAATTACTGGATCTTCATTGATAAATATAACTTGCCACATTGAAGCCAGCGTCGCTAAAGCATCAGCCACATGATTCTCAGTACGTGGTACATGACGAAATTTTATCTCATCAAAACACTTAATCAACTCCAAAGCATATGCCTGATAAGGGATAAGCTTCTCATCTTTTGTTTCCCACTCGCCCCTGATTTGATAAATGACTAGGGCAGAGTCACCCATGACTTCAAGAAAATAGATTCCAAGATCGATTGCAGCTTCCAGACCCAGAATGCACACTTCATACTCAGCAATATTATTTGTACATCCAAAATCCAGCCTGGCTGTAAAAGGGGTGTAGCCACCTTCAGGATTAATTATAACAACACCTACTCCATGTCCCTTATAATTGGACGAACCGTCGAACATCATCTTCCACCTATACTCAGCCCTGGGATCATCTTCAGAGCTTGATTCTTCACAATCTTTTACTGCCATGATGTCCTCGTCAGGGAAATCAAACTTGAGTGGTTCATAGTCTTCGACTGGTTGGTCGGCAAGATATTCTGAAAGGACACTTCCTTTAATGGCCTTTTGAGTGACATACTGAATGTCATATTCAGATAATAACATGTGCCAACGGGCAAGTCTGCCCGTTTGAGCAGGTTTCTCAAAGATGTACTTTATCGGATCCATCTTGGAAATCAACAAGGTAGTATGACAAATCAGGTACTGTCTTAGACATTTGGCGGCCTAAGCCAGAGCGCAACAAGTCTTTTCAAGTAACGAGTTACGGCTTTCGCTGTCTGCAAACTTCTTACTCAGATAATAAATTGCATGCTCTTTCCGGCCAGTCTCGTCATGCTGTCCCAAAACACAACCCATAGACTCTTCCAAAACAGTCAAGTACATAAAGAGAGGTCTACCGGGAACTGGAGGAATTAGAATAGGAGGTTTTTGGAGATAACTTTTGAGTTTCTCGAAAGCTTGTTGACAATCAGCATTCCATTCTACTGGCTGATCCTTGTGGAGTAATTTGAAGATTGGCGCACATGTTGGAGTCATGTTGGAGATGAACCTGGAGATGTAATTCAAACGGCCCAAAAATCCTTTGACTTGAGACTCGGTTTGAGGAGCCGGCATTTCTTGAATCGCTCGTACTTTATCTGGATCCACTTCAATGCCCTTCTGGCTAATAATGAAACCCAATAACTTTCCTGACCTGACTCCAAAGGTACATTTTGCAGGGTTCAACCTCAACTGATATTTCCGAAGTCTTTTGAACAATTTCAACAAGTGATCCACATGTTCCTCTTCATTTCGATATTTGGCTATCATATCGTCCACGTACACCTCTATCTCTTTGTGGATCATATCGTGAAACAAAGTCACCATAGCCCTTTGGTATGTTGCCCCGGCGTTCTTTAGTCCAAAAGGCATAACCTTATAACAATAAGTGCCCCACGGGGTAATGAAAGTGGTTTTATCCATATCAGCTGGATCCATTTTAATCTGATTGTAGCCTGAAAAACCATCCATAAACGAGAACATGGCGAAACGGGCCGTGTTATCTACCAGTGTGTCAATATGGGGTAGAGGGAAATCATCTTTGGGACTAGCTTTGTTAAGATCCCTGTAGTCCACACACATTCGTACCTTTCCATTCTTCTTCATAACAGGGACAATATTAGCTACCTATTCTGGGTACTTGGAAACTGCCAGAAATCCGGCGTCCAACTGTCTCTTAACTTCATCTCGAATTTTAAGAGCCATGTCAGGATGACTTCTGCGAAGCTTTTGTTTTACTGGCAGACACTCAGGCTTGAGGGGTAATTTGTGGACCACAATATCCGTATTTAAACCAGGCATGTCTTGGTAGGACAAAGCAAACACGTCTACATACTCTTTAAGGAGCGAAATCAACCGTTGTCTAATTTCTGGTTTTAGTGATGCCCGAATCTTGACCTCTTTCTTCTCATCCTCAGTGCCAAGATTGATGACATCCACCTGCTCTTCATGAGGCTGGAGATCCGTATACTGGTAGTCACATATACCCGCTAGATCCTTGGGCTCCTCATAATCTTCCTCTTCCTCAGCTTGATAGACAGGGGAGTCGAAGTCAATGGTAAGAGCAAGGTCATTGAATACAATAGGTTTATGATTCATTCTGCATAGTAGAATGACTTATATTATTAAAATGCACAAAAATTCAAGAACATGCGGGATGAAGATGCTTTTGTTTGAAAAGATTTCCATTTTTAGAAACAGAATGCAATAAAGTAAAACAACAAAAATCTAGTAAAAGAGTCATTTCATTGATTTAAAGTTTGAAAACGGAGGCCCGTACAAAACAATCCACTAGCTTTGGGCAAGACTAGGGAGATGAAAACAACAAATCTAGACAAGTTACTCTGGTTCCGGGTACAGAGTTGGGATCTCAACAGACTCCCAATTGCCTAATGCGCCTTCTTGGCGAAAAATCAAACGATCAATGTCTTCGTCTTCTTCAGTACTTCCTATGATTGCATGGACTTGATGTCCACCTCTGATAAATGTCTCCTGCACGGTCTTTATCTTCATTCTTCTTTCTCTTGTACCTGAAGCAGCCTCCTCCTCTAGAGTTGGTCTGTAACCCAACCCTTGGTGTCAGATCCTCTTCTCAACCTCAATCACTTTGCCCCAACCTGCGAGCACGCCGTCTTGAAGGGCAGACTGGATACTCTTATACGAAGCAAAAGATGGATATTCTGGTACCACTGGCTTCTCATTATCGATCATAACTGCATTAGCTATTTCTAGGGCTTGGAAAGAAGTTTCCAATGCATCCTCATCAGCCTCAATATAACGGAAGGATGACAAGTTACTAACCATCAAGTCTTCTTCCCCATGGACGATGACCAGCTTGTCATCGACCACAAATTTCATCTTCTGATGTAAGGTTGAAGTAACAGCGCCTGCCTCGTGGATCCAAGGTCTTCCAAGTAGGCAGCTATAGGCAGGGTTTATGTCCAAAACCTGAAACAGAACATTGAATTCCCGGGGTCCAATCAAAACCGGCAGTTCAATTTCCCCCATCACGGATCTTCGTGAACCATCAAAAGCTTTGATAATTAACGATGTGGGTCTCATGATCCCTCCTTTGTATGCCAGGTTGTCGAGGGCCCTCTTTGGTAAGACATTCAGAGAGGATCCTGTGTCTACAAGAACTCTAGCCAATGTGTCCTCCTGACACTTCATTGATATATGCAGAGCAAGATTGTGTTTCCGACCCGATTGGGTCAGTTCTTCATCACTGAAGCTGAGCGTATTGCATGCAGTAATGTTAGCGATAACATGATCAAATTGTCCAGCGGTAATGTCCTGGGCCACATGAGCCTGAGCCAATACTTTCTATAGTGCTGATCGGTGGACTGGTGAGTTAATCAACAGGGATAAAATAGAAATTTTAGACGGAGTCTGGTGAAGCTGATCCACGACCCTGTAGTCACTTCTTTTTATTATCCTGAGAAATTCTTCATCATCCTCCTTGGAGATTACTTTTTTACCTTTGTCATTGGTAGGTATACGCACCTCACCTTCTTTACCATACACTTCTTTGTTCATAGGGGTATGAATCCTTCCACTCCTCGTCATTCTTCCTGTTCCTACTATATTAGACACGTTCTTCTCATCAGCCCCCACCTCTTTCCTTGGGACTGGTTCTTCTATGACGACCCCCACCTCTTTCCTTGGGATCATTTCCTCTTTCTTCTTACCACCTGTAATGTTTTCGTAGATAAATGGTAACGCTTTGGTTCCTCTGAACCTGAACGGGACCGGCCTGGGGGAATTATTTTGCCTGGCATGATCAGCAGGGGAAACAACTTCAGATTTGTTGAATCTTGGAATTGATCGCTTAAACACTGGGCTCACGGTGTTTGCCCCAGGATTGCTAAACACAGGGACTACTGATGCGATTTCTTCTTCATCAAGCACTGGCACTTGCTTTGGAAGATTAAACACTAGTTCAATCACTGCTATTCTGCTTTCTTTTCTGAAAATTTGTAAGAAACCTTCATCAATCAGTTGCTGAATATCATCTTGAATCAACCGACACCCTTTACTACTACCATCACATTCTCCACAAACATTGTGGCAAACTTTGACCAATCCGGCGCTGAACAGCTTGGCATGAAATGTTCTCAGGGGAGTTTTAATCTTTGCTGCTTCTGAGATCAATACTTCCTCATCCTCGTCTTCAACAACATTAGTTGACCCATGAGTTGGCAAGGGGTTACTCTTCACATTTGGCTGGTTATTAGCAAAAGACAGAATGTTCTTTTCTATCAAACTTTTCACCAAATTCTTTAATGCCAAACACCCTTCTAAATCATGGCCCACTCCCCCTTGATGGAAAGCACATGTTGCATTAGGATTGAAGAACTGCATAGATTTCTCAGACAGTGGTCCCAATGGCCTAGTGACAATTAATCCTTGCTCCACCAGAGAAGGATACAATGCTGTATACGTCATTGGTATGGGTGGAAAGTTTGGTGTTACCGCCTTCCATCTTGGAGGGGTATTTTGCTGTGGCGCTGGCCGCCTCGGCTGTTGGTAACTCTGATGTTGATTCTTCGGCCACTGCTGCTGATTTTGTGGCTGAGAAACAGGAACTTGTTGCATTATTTGATGATTAAAAGTGGGCATAACAGACGCCACGTATGGTTGTTGTGCGAACTGCATGGGGTAAACTGGCTGTTGAGGAAAACTGGGACCTGGTGGTGGTTGGAATAGAGATCGTTTAGGATTATGCCTCTTCCCTGTCATGATAGCGTGAGTCTCGCCTTCCTTTTTCTTATGAAAATTGCCTGGAGACCTCTTGACACCGGTGCTAGTGGCACTGTTAGGTGAACTGGCCACCTTTCCACTTTTAAGACCTGCCTCCACCTTCATGCCAATTGCAATGATATCAGAAAAGTTGGCACCAATATTACTAATCATTTTCTCATAGAATTCTGGCTTCACAGTTTCTACAAACCAATCGGCTAATTCCTTCTCAGTCAATGGTGGTTCAACTTGTGATGTAGTCTCTCTCCACCTTTGAGCATATTCTTTAAATGAATCAGTGTTCTTCTGAGTCATGGTCAATAGCTGTCTACGATCAGGAGCTAAATCCAAGTTATACTTATAGTGCTTTATGAAAACGTCCATAACATCTTGGAAACATTTAATCTGAGACTGGTCTAAGCTTAAATAGCACTTTGCGGCAGCGCCCTTCAGGCTGTCCTGGAAACAATGGATCATTAACTTATCATTATCCATATATGCCGCCATTCTTCGGAGATACATGACCAAGTGTGCCTTAGGACACGTAGCACCAGAGTACAATTCAAAACTTGGTAACTTAAATTTCGGTGGAATCACTAGATCAGTGACTAGACACATATCCTTAAGGTCAGAACTGAAGACATTGTCTCCTTCCATGGCCTTCAGCTTTCTCTGCATAATCTCCATATTGGCTCTTAATTTCTTATTACTGTCATCCTCTTCTACAGATATGTTGTCATTATCAAACTGATGCTGGTTCTGGAAAACAGGTTGGAATTGGGTCTGCACCACAGGCGGAGCATAAGTTGGAATAGCTTGTTGATTCTCACTAAGCAACGGCACCGCTTGTTGCGTAGATTGAGGAGCCGTGGCTCGTATAAACTCAAATGGCATCCCTAGAGTAGGGTTCACAATAGGTATAATTGGCGGCTCAACAGTTGTAGCGATGACTTCTGAGACTACAATGGCTTGTGTATCCATCTTTGCTCGTATAATACTCAAGGCCTCCATGATCTGCCCCATTCCTACTCTCAATTCACTGAGCTCATCGTTAACTTGATCCAAATTCTCACAATTCTCAGACATTCTTCCTCTTAAAATCTGCGCCCGGATGTTGTAACGATGTAGGGAACTCAGGGTGATGGTTCAACGACAACAACTGAAGAAGATAAAAGTACAATGAGACACAGAAGAAATGCACATGCACATGCAAAAATGCAGATGAGATGCACATGCAGGCTAAACCATCAAGAACTAAAAGAGTTCAGAAACAGTGTAAATAACAGGATTACTAATAGCATACTTTCCATTGAAAATAAGATAAGTGCTTACAGAAAGGAAGTGTTACAATCATTGTTCGGATCACATTAAAAAGAAATACAACTTTTAAAATAGGATTACAACAATAGATTATAACTATGGAAAATAGGGCAGCCCTTCGCCTTCCCTGATCCCTTCCATGATTTCTTTGATAAGTCGCTCGGTTTTGGCTTTCTCCAAAGTCAGCTCCCCTAATAGCTCCATCCTTCTCTGTTCAGCACTGGTGGACGCCTCATAATACGGAGTGGGCTTTCTCATGCTGAGTGAAATCCCTCGTGCCCATTTCAGATGAGCTTCAGTGACAGGACCGTTGGTGATCCATTTTTGATAATTTATGAAAAGCCATGCTTCCCCCATCTTGAGTTTTTCTTCGAATCCTTCTCCGTATCCATAGTACATCAGCTCTAATTCTTCTGGTCTAGGCTCCTCTTCAATTGGATGACCCAACTGGCAACGTGCGAGTACGGGGTTATATTTTATACAACCAAGTCGACCCATGAGCGGCACATTGGGATAGTCTCCACAACTAACAATTATTATGGTTCCTTCAGGGTTTGTATCGTACCACTTGATGTCAGAATGCCTTAGTTCCATTAGCTTTCTGACCCAAAGAGCGTTGTCACTTACTTCCCAAAACGTTGGCGTCGTAGGTAAGTATGAAATGAACCACTTGTATAGTAATGGAGCACAGCAAACAATCACACCTTTACTCCTCATAGTCTGTGTGGTGACCGAAAAGTACATGTCAGCCAGTAAAGTGGGAACAGGGTTCTGACCCATAAAGATTCTGATTGCTTGGACGTCGACAAAATCTTTAACATTGGGAAATAGGAATAACCCGTACACCAACAAAGCAAACATTGACTCAAACATTTCAGAGTTTCCGCCTTCTTGGAAGTGGAGAGCTGTCTCAATTAGAAATTGGGCAGGTAGCCCTCGATACCCCTCCCTGGTGGTCATGTTTTCTCGGATGTGTCTCTTTCGGATCCCCAATCCTACGGCAATCTCTTGATTAATGAATTCCTCTTCCACACCGGAAAAATGGGGATGATGCTGAACGGGTAGTCCTAGCATATGTGAATATTCTTCTATAGTTGGGACTAACTGGAAATTTGGAAAGATGAAACATCGGTATGCTGGATGGTACCGCTGTACCAAGGTTTCTAGCAGTCCTTCTTTTACTTGCAATCTCATTAATGATAGCAAGTCCCCATACTTGTCAATAAAGCTCGGCGGGTCTTCAATTCTTCCTCCAATCTCTATCAAATGCTCAACATTAGGGATCAGGAAAGTGACGGGCCAGTTTATGTTCTTAGTAGCATCCATTTTCTACAAAGTCTGCAAAACAAAATTTAGTACCTCGACAGTTTAGGAAAAATGCAAAATGATGCAATATGATATGCAGATGCAAAGCTAATCTATCAAGAAACACAGAAAATTGCAAGGCTTTTGACGATGGTATTTCAAAAATTCTTCTTCATTAAGCAAGTTCGGCATTCATTACATTCGGAGCAGAGTATCTTTATGCTCTTAGTACAAAGGTGGGTTGTTCCCATAACTGAAAAGATAACAACAATAATGAAAATAAATAACATGGGAACCAGCAGCAAGATCTTTAGAAGTTAGATCCGCTGGTGGATGTCTCCCCTTCCTCATCCATCTCCCTCATCAGTTTCTCAATGCGTCCCTTAATCTTTTTCTTCTCGAGTAACAACCCTGTCAATGTTTCCTCCAGTCCTTGTCTAGTTCTGAGGGTCTCCTCATCACACTGGCTATCTCACGAGACCATTCCAGATGCATCTCATTGACGGAGCACTCCACCTTCCACAACTGCCTATTGATTTGACACCACGTTTGCTCAAGAAACATTTTCATTTCGTAGCCGTCTCTTTCCCCATAATACATCATGTGTAGATCTTCCTTGATTATGGGTCCTTTCCCCATATGACCCAGCTGTTGACGGGCGAGCACGGGGTTGTAGTTGATGCAACTGTTTCTTCCCAACAGGGGTACATTAGGGCAATCCCCGCAGCTGGTAATTATGACAATCCCTTCTTCTGTTGGGTTATGCCTTTTGACATCCGTGTGCTTCAAACTCATCAGTTTTTCAATCCATACTTGACAATGTTCTACTTCCCAGAAAGCAGGGGTCTTTGGCAAGTAGGCTATGAACCACTTATATAAAAGAGGTACACAACACACAATTTCTCCACATCCTTTGTTATATTTGGTTTGAACCGCGTGATACATATCAGCCAGCAAGGTAGGGACTGGGTTATGGATCTTGAAAATTTGTATTGCCTGAGTATCAACAAACTGCTTCGCACCTGGAAACATCACCAGCCCATAGATCATTAAGGTAAGTGTTGCCTCATACAGTTCCTCCTTTCCTCTATTCTTGAAGTACACTGCTTTCTCAAACAAGAATAGTGAAGGTAATCCAAGCCGTCCTTCTTTAACAACTAAATTTGCCTGGATATCAGCAAATCTGATTCCGGTAGTCGTTGCAATATCTCTAGCTGATGGAATTGATTCTAAACCGGAGAAAATTGGGGCATCGTTGACGGGGATCCCAATTATAGCAGAAAATTCCTCTAAGGTTGGACCCAATTGGAACTCAGGTAATAAGAAGCAACGGTAATTGGGGTGATACAATTGCACCAGCACTTCCAATGGTCCCTCAGTCACTGGAACCCTTAGCAGTTGTGAGAGGTTTCCATATTTGTCAGCAAAGCCTGAAGGATCCTCAATCATGTCGCACATCCAGATCAGTTGTTGAAGTTCCGGGAGCTCGAAGTAATAAGGCCAAACTTGCTTTTTAGATTCCATATCAACAAAGTCTGCAAAAATATCATTAGTTTCTTGATAGTTAGCAAAAAATTATGATGCAATGCAAAATGATGGGTGTGATTCAAGAGAACTCAGCATTGTATCCTTGCAAATTTTAAGGAACATTTTTCTTAGAGGAAAACTCATTTCATTGATAATAAAGTTTTGAATTACAACATAAGACAAATACATCTTCAAAAAAAAAACCAAAATAGAATATGAAATAAAGAAAACTAGGTCCTAAGCCATCAATCAATCTTCTCCCCTTAATCTCATGGCGAGTTTCTAGTTCTCCTTCTGTAGCCTTTCGTTCTGGTCAATGAGCTCAACCAACCGTGACTTCCATGGTTCGGGCGGAGATGATGTGCTAGAAAATAAGTCCTCTTGCATTTTCCTTCTTTTGACAGATTCTTCTTCCTTTCTCCTGAGACTCTTCTGCAATTCATTCATTTCAAAGTTTTAGAATCTGATACTTGTTCATCAAAGCATTCCTTTCTCACTCTGCTTGAGCCAATCGAATCTTTAACTCATCTTCATTGCTAGTGAAATAAAGAACAGGATCTCTGGTAGCTAATGGGATAGGATCATGACGATCATATGGTATCTTCAACTCAACAGCCCTCTTTTGCACCCATTGAGTGTAAGATTCTGAAGCCAAACACTCGGGTAAACCCAAAGCAGATATACCTCTGGTGTGAACATGTCGCCAAGCGTGAGCCATCTTTTCCTTAAGTATGGGGTCCTTATCCTCTTCAAAGAACAAACCTTCCAAGTAAATGTTATTAGGTTTAGCTCCCATAGAATAACCATGTTGACGACAACCCAAAGCAGGATTGTAGCTTATGCCTCCTTTTGTGCTAAGAAGCGGTACATTAGCAAATCCTCTACAGCTAACAATCATATCCTTGCCTTTAAGCGATGGGTGGTACCACTCAAGATCAGTGTTGGTGAGAGACATGATCTTCCCTGACCAAAGAAGTCCATCTCGGAGATCCCAAAAGGTCTTAGAACAGGGTAAATGGGAGATATACCATCTATACAATAGTGTGGCACAGCATGTTACCATCCCTCCCTTATGAGCAGTCCTCAAGTGCACTGAGTGGTAGGCGTCCGCAAGTAGGGTTGGAACTGGATTTCCAATGATGAAGATCTTGATTGCATTCATATCAACAAAGTTCTCAAAGTTTGGAAACAAGAATAACCCATAAATAAGTAGGGCCATAACAGCTTCAAAGTCCACCATATTCTTCATGCTAGCATACTGACGGGCCTTCTCCATTAAAAACTTGGCAGGTAACCCAAGAAGTCCTCCCTTGACAACCAAGTTAGCCTTAACTTCTGACAGCTTGAGATGAGCCGCTTCTGCAATTTCCTTTTCTTTAGGCGTCCTTTCCAGACCAGAGTAAGGTAGGTTTGGAGTGATGGGAATACCAACTAGAATGGCGTACTCCTCGAGCGTAGGCATTAACTGGTAATCCGGAAAAGTGAAACAATGGTACACGGGGTCATAAAACTGTATGAGAGTAGGGAGTAATCTGTCTACCATCTTGGTCTTCATCAGAGAGAAAATCTTCCCATACTTGTCTTGGAAAGTTGATGATTCATTGATTGGCTTACCCAGATTCTTTAGATCTTCCAATTTTGGACTAATGAAGGTGTACTTCTTCGTTTTCCTTTTTTCAAAATCCATCCTATAAAGTTTGCAAAACAACACTGAGTTCCTTGAATACATAATGCACATGATGCAAGGATGAATGCAACAAACACACATAGACAGGTAAGCACAAAGAACACAGAGCAACCTAGGTTAAAAGTCACGAGCATGAAGTCAAAGGTCTACCCATCCCAAAGGTATGTACTATGGTTTTCACCTGCAAGACAAGGTTCTAAAAGAGTTCCCAGAGTCGACGACCCATCTTTCTGATTTTATCGACTTTCCAATTGCTTGGTGATCAATAAAATTCTCAAGAGAGTCTCATCTGAGTGTAGCATCGCGTAGCAACCATTTGGGATTGCTCCCTCACAGTCCTCGCACTACGTCCTAAACAGGCCAAGTGGGGGGTAAAGGGTAACTAAAAGTCATCAGTATCTTTGGCTCCTAGGTCGAAAGTAGTAATGCATTCACGATTGCTCGTTCAACATATACCACTTTTGAGAGGGCCTCAACTGAGTGTGGACTTCAAGTTCCCTCCTTTGGGATTTCTCCCTCGAAGTTCCCTTGACTATGTCCACGGTTCCTAAACATATGTGTTCTCTCAAGTCCGGGTTAGGACTTATCTCACTCATTGATATCATGTCAACCCAAACCAAACAGGATAATATCAAACATAGAACAGATATATGAGCATACAAGCAGATATGACATACAAGCAATCATACAAGTAGATAAGCAAACATGAATAACATAAAACAAAGGTAGGCTTAACCCTCTTAGGAAAGGACCAACAATAGGTCTAACTATCCCCAATGAAGTCGCCATTTCTGTTGCGGTGAAAATTGGATAACAAATTATCAATTAATTTGCATCATTTTCTTTTACAACCGACTTTGATTTATCCAAAGGAAAGGTTCAAGATTGTTAGAAAAACCTAAAGGGGAAAGATCTAAGGTTCGGGGGTTGGTTACGCCTAGGGAAGGTATTAGCACCCTAAACGTCCGTAGTACTCTACGGGAGCCTCTTGTTAAATGTTATCTTATGTTTGCTAAAGGTTCTATGATAAAGATTAGTTAGCGGGGGAAGTGATAAATTCATTATGATGAATATCACTAAGAGTTGAGGAACTCTCTCCTAAAGCTAGTTGTAATTTCTATGGCTCTGATGAGGCCAAGAAACAAAGTTTTCTCCTAAGAGGTTACTTAGGTTAAGGTGGGGGATATGACTTTAAGAGTCAACATTAGTCACCTTCCTTTGGAATAAGGGGAAAAACAGTTTAAGATAATAAGAGAATAGATAAAGACATGATAAAAAGCCAAAACATTGATATAATATGAGGAGATAAAAGCAACATAAGCATGAGGATGGCAATATGTTTCATGATAAAGTATGGATAAGGTGAACATGATCATAAGGACACATCAATATGTTTCAATCTTAAGGAAGACAAACATAGAGAATGATATTAAGGTTGACAATTAAAGAAGGATAGCATTCATATAAAAGTCAAGTATATGATCAATCAACATGGATAGATTAATTCAAGAATTAAACAAGTCATTAGTGGAATAAACCCTTCAAGATCAACAAAGGTGCTTATAAATGATACTACTAATTAAACCAAAATTGATAATTAATTAACAACACAATTGAAATTAGCAATTAACAACACATAAGGTAATTTAGAATTTAACTACATATGGATAATTAACATTTAGAAGTTAACATTTAACCATACATTAGAAATACAAAGTGACAATCTCAAAATTAAGACACAAATTGATAATTTTAAAATTAACAACATAATTGAAAATAACAATTAGTACAATTAGAGTTAACAATACATTTTAAGATATAATTGATAATTTAAAATTAAAAGCTAACAAAACAATTAACAATTAAAAATATAATTAACAATTAGAAAACGTATTAAAATTAACCACATAAATAATTAAGGAGCAAACTGGAATTAAATAAACATTAAGCAAAAATAAATAAGATAGAAGAGATTTTGAAATAAAATAGAAAAAGAAATAAACACGCAGGGGGGTGCATAAATGATTTGGTTAGTTTTAAAAATAAAGGAAAGAAATTGGGCCAGCAGACAGGGGGTGCGGATAACAAATAAGGGCGCAAGGCCCAGGTTGGAAAAGGAAAGGTAGGCGAAAAAAAACAAGAAAATGGCAAAAGGGTTGATCCAAGGATCGAACCCAAGCATGGCAAGTGATAGGCGAATTATGTGCATGTGTGTGATCGTTGGGACGGCGTGTTTCATCCGTTCATTACACACTTCTAATAATACATAAACCACAATAAGACATGAAATTAATAAAATGAAACAACACACATCAGAACGTGTAGTAGTGGTACGTGATATCAATTGGACAATGGTATATTAATGCGCTACAAGACAAAAACCATGTAAATGGCCAATCAGGATTACGCATGGGAAAATGAAAAACATGCAGAATCTTAAAACATCATCGTGTTTCCATTTTACAACAACAAAACAAGTATTCAACTTCAAACCATCCTAAATCAATCAAAACTTAACCAAACAACATGAAATAAAAAACTAAAATGAAGTACTTCAAACATAGAACATATTGCAACCATAAGCTGAACAAACCAGTGACTATATCATGAAGAGAAAACAGAGGAAACTCAAGGTTCAAAACTGAAATTAGTTTTAAAAAAAAAGCACTTCTGTTTTCAAATCAGAACCACATACTTGTTTCAAACTTGATCCATAAACATGTAACATACCAAACTTAACTTACTGAACTTCCATCAACATGAACAAATTTCAAAAAGTTGAAACTCAATGGAATTAGAAACGAACCACATAGCCAGCATGCCATCAAGTTATCATTTCAAACAACACTCAAAGTATTATAGACATGGTGAGTAGAAAACAAAAGCAATCATCATTTTAAATGCAATCATGAACTGTGAATGAACCACACTAGAATCATCATCCAAACAAAATCTAAAGTTAAGACAATTAGAGATAGCATCACATAGGTAGACATGCATCCAAGTCAATCATATAATGTAAAGGACAGTCACTCATTTCTAAACTCAACTTAAGAACAAACCTAGCAGTGCTATCAAAGAAGCCAACATACATCATGCATTGTAAAAAACAATATTTGGTTTCAAGATAGGTTACAAACATGCATACGCCAAAACATGTACAAACCAAACTGAACTGGGTGCTGGCCTAATTCAAAGCAGGTTGGTACACAAACAACATTTAATGACATAATAAGGAACCAACAGTCTTAACAGTCAAACACAAAGGCCAATTAGATATCAACCAACTTATGTAAGAAGCAATAATGCACAGCATAGCAATATTAATACAAACTGAACCAAATGGCCATAGATCAATAGGTTAACAACTCAAAACTGTTAGATCAATCTCAAACACATTAAGCAATTTCAACATTTAAGCAAAGACAAAAAACACAACCAAAAGGTAATGTGATTCTAAAATCTTAGTTTGTGGCACAAATGACAGACAAGTAAATATTTTATCAAGTTACGTTAAAACATTGGTTAATCATACAAAGGGACATTAGGTGCAGCAATGATACAACCAATTTTAACAATTTACATATCTAGAACAGGTGCAGCAATGTCATACACGAAGAAAGCATTCTATGCATTGGCAGTGAGAATAGAAATGGGTTACCATAGTTAATACAAGCAGTAGACATAGTTTCAATGTGAGCAGCATACAAGGCACATGTAGGTTAAAGTTCAATCATCATGTCAAGATTACAAGCACACGAATTAAACTTCAAATTCAAAGAAAAAAAGTATTTAGTCCTAAAATCCTAGTAACAGAAGACATGAACTCAAACAAATGATCATACATTTCAAAGCATATATGGTAATCAATGAGATTCAAGTTAATGTCAATTAAGCATGGACAAAATATGAGCAAAACAGAGACTTATGCTTTAACACAATGCAGCTAGAATCAAACATGGTTCACACAACAATCACATAGCAAAGGTACAAGTCATCCTAATGGTAAAGGGCAGAGGAACCAACACAAAATATTTTACTCAAAGTAAAGCAGGGTTATGTTCAATAATAATAAAGAGTAGTCTGCAGTGCATCCTAAGGTTCAAAGACAGTGTACATCAACCAAAGTTTAGGCCAGAATACAATGTAAGCGACAAAATGATAGCCAAAGGCCTCCTAAACTACAACATATATTTAGGGCAAAAACAAAGCATATGACATATAGCAAGAACATTTAATCAGGCATCATTTAATAATAGATAAATGGCATAGCTTAGGAATTGAGTTGAGAACACATCAAAGTCCACATACACATTAAGAATACATGTATTGGCATTAAAACAAAAGCTGGATACCAAAAGGAAACTGAGTTGGTAGTCTCAATGACAATGTCTAAGCATGTACAAGGTGAAATATCAAGAAGGGGTTATAGATAACATCCAAATACATAGGGCAAGACTGAACATCAATAAAGGAAATGTGCAGAGAGTAATATGATCATTAATTTAAAACAGAGGCAAATGCTAATCAGAGTTGGTTCCAAAGACAACATAAATACATCCAAGCAGAGTCATATCAAAGCAAAAGCTCACACATCATCTTAACATGTCAAGCCAACAAGACCAGCAATGGCAAATTAGTTAGCATAAAAACTGTTTCACTCTCAAAAACAGTTGACAATACAACAAAACAAAAAAACCAAATAGAGAAAATTTAACAAATTCACAACAACTGTTAATACATGACTGAAAATAGCACAGCCAAGGTTATGGTAAAAACAACATTTCCAAAAGACATACCAAGCATACCATCACATATATTCAAGGGAATCAAGAACTTATGTATTAACATCAAAACAAAATGCGCAACCTCATTTCAGGTCAGTAACATAAACAACTTAGATGACAATAAACTCTATGCATACATTATAGGCTCAAAGAAAAGAGAAGTATACCATGACAAACATCTAACAGCCATCAAAACAACATTAAAACAATCAAACCATGAACACATGAATAGATTAAAGTTAAAGGAAATGAGAGTTACCAACTGAACTTGCTTCTCTCTGGATTGACCACAAATTCTTGATGCTAACCCTCACTCCCTTCTTTTTTGAACTCCAATATTTAGTGTGTTTTCGTAGAAATTGTTGGTGTCCTCAGAACTGAAATGAACTTCTTTAAATAGGCAAGGCATTGGGTTGATGAGAGGCATCATGGGCCGGGTTAATTCCTCAAACATCTGGTGGGCATAAGCTAAGCAACTAGGGTTTTCGTTTAAAATTCAAACTTGGTCCAATCCTGGGAGATAAACACGCTGTGGCATTTCAGATGTGTAGGGTCATACTCATCACTTTGTGAATGGATTCAGAGCTCTTCCATTGATGTTATTGAGAGGGGTACCAAATGGAGCAAAGGTTGGAGATAGCGTGGACAGATTCGCAGACGGAGCAGGTCGTATGCTGGAATTGGTAATCTTTTCTGAACCACTTTTCGTGCAACACACAGCTGAGCTTGAAGGGGAATGGACTTAGAGATTTCAAATTGGGGAATTCGCGCCAACGGCATTGTGGTTGAAGTGGATTCAATGAATTGAACGGATCCAAAACACGTTGAATTTCTCTTCATCATCCAGAATTTTTCAGCAAGAACGAAAGAGGAGAATAAACTTGGTTCTCTTTTAGTTTCTTTGATGTCACGTGTCATGCTCTCATTGGTTGAGGGAATAGTTGAAAAGTCAAACTCCCACAAGCTTAATTCTTATTGGTCCATAGTAATGAAATGAGAAACCAAAAATATTGCAACGTGAAATTGGTCACGGTAAGCTTATTTTGGGCACATTCTTTTAATAATATGGTTGTTGAAAGATAGTAAACAAACTACTTAATATTTAGATTAAGAATTAATTTAAAAGAAACTAAATGGATAATTAACCTAGTTAATTAAAATTTGACTTAAATTAGGATTAATAAAAAATTAAATAAAACTAAAACAACTCAAATATAAATAAAATAAAATGGGCCAAATTGGAATTAACCTAATCATAAAAAAAAACGAATAAAAGCTAAGATAATTATTAAATTATAATAATGAGAAAGATAATAAAATACCAATTAGCAGAAAAATGAGGGTAAAACTTGGGGTACAACAGTTCTTGATCGAGTTTTCAAGAACTTCACGTCAGAGATAGTGTTTTCAGGGCAAGTGAATCAACCACTACGAAGATGACTGGTGATAAGAGCATTCTGAGTTCCCTTCCAATGCTTGACGGCAAGAATTGGATGCGATGGAAAAAACAGATGCAATCCTTATTTGGCTTCCATGAGACCCTAGAAGTGGTTAACGGTGGCGTTCCTGTGTTAGTTGAAAATGCAACCGAAGAACAGAAAAAAGCCCACACAAAGTCAAGAAGAAAGATTGCAAGGCTGCTTATTGCATTCAGACGGTGGTCGATGCTGCTAACTTCGACAGAATCTCTCATGCTGAAACGGCGAAAGAGGCCTGGGATATTCTGGTGAAGTATTATGAAAGAGGTGAGAAAGTCAAGGTTGTCAAGTTGCAGACCTTGCGTCGACAATATGAGTTGTTGTCGATGGGCGAAGACAAAAAATTCGAAGAATATGTGTCGAAGGTTCAAAAACTCGTCCATCTCATGAAGGGTTATGGTGAAACCATGACTGATAAGATGATAGTTGAGAAGGTAATGAGAATGTTGACCTCTCACTTTGATCACGTTATCGTAGCTATTCAAGAATCCAACAATATTGAAACCCTAAAAGTGGAAGATTTGGTTGGTTCGTTGGAGGCGCATGAGATGAGGATTGTCGAAAGAAAGAGAGTTCAGGATTCGATACAAGCACTGCAGGATCAGTCATAGAAAAATAATGGTGGTTCCAACAAATCCAAAGGCAAAGTCGACAAGACTCAAGGAAAGAAGTCTTGGTCGAACCCTCACAAAAATCAGGTCGAAGATAGAGCTTCTGAATCCTCGAAAAGAGGAGGAGGAAACTATCAAAAGGACAAAGAAGATAAGAAAGGTATACAGTGTTATAACTGTGAAAAGAGGGGTCATTTAGCCAAACATTATTGGTACAGGAAAGACAATGGATCGGAAAAAGCAAGGACGAAGGAGCGAACCTTGCACGCCAAGATTCAGATGATTCTGAAGGTGGTATGATGGTTATGGCTGCAGTAGTAGATAACCATGTTGAATCCAAGATTTGGTTCCTCGACTCAGGCTACTCAAATCACATGACTAGTCGAAAGGAGTGGTTGGCAATGAGTCGAAGAAGAGCAAGATAAAACTTGCTGATAACAGTTCGTTGCAAGCAGAAGGTACTGGCAATATAGTTTTTCAACTGAGTAATGGAGTGAAAGCTATGATCAGAGATGTGTTCTATGTACCTGGAATGAAGTGCAACCTGTTAAGTGTTGGACAACTGGTCGAAAAAGGATTCCCAGTTGTCATGAAAGATGGAGTATTGAAATTGTTCGACACCCAGAACAATTTGGTCTTGAAATCTCCGTTGTCGAAGAACAGGACGTTTAAGACCATGATCAGTTCGACTGAAGTACAATGTCTAAAAACTGTTGTCGACCACAAGGATAGTTGGATGTGGCATTTGAGGTTTGGACATTTGAACTTTCGATCACTCAACCAGTTGATTACTCAAGATATGGTATCTGGTATTCCAAGTCTTGAGATGCCTGACAAACTCTGTGAAGGTTGTTTAGTCGGAAAGAAATCCAGAAATTATTTCGTTTCGACTATGCCAATGAGATCATCCTGCATACTCGAAGCTGTACATTCAGATGTATGTGGTCCGTTCGAAGAACATACCATTGGTGGAAACAGATATTTTGTTTAATTTGTCGATGAGTTTAGTCGAAAGCTGTGGATCTATGTGATCAAGAGAAAGGATGAAGTATTTGAAATCTTTAAGAGATTCAAGATGTTTGTCGAAAACCAGAGTGAGAAGAGGATCAAAGTTTGGCGAATAGATCAAAGTGAGAAGATGTTTGGAAAATTTTGTGCAGAACATGGTGTTGATCATGAGGTAAATGCTCCTTATACTCCTCAACATAATGGAATTGTTGAAAGAAGAAACAGAACCATAGTGGATATGGCGAGATGTATGCTCAAGCAGAAGAATTTTCCAAAATATTTATGGGGTGAAGCTATTTCGACTGCAGTTTATATCCAGAACATGTTCCCTACTAAGAAATTGAAGAACAAGGTTCCTGAAGAAGTGTGGAGTGGCAAAAGACCATCAGTGAGTCATCTGAAGGTGTTTGGCTCTATGTTTTACAAGCATGTTCCTGATACAAGAAAAAGGAAGCTTGATGACAAGAGTGAACCTATGATTCTGGTAGGATATCATAAGACTGGTGCATACAGGCTATTCAATCTAATTAATAAGAAAATTGTGTTGAGTCGAGATATTGTGATTGATGAAATTTTTTCCTGGGATTGGAGTTCTAGTAATTCAATTAACAAGCCATTGATGAGCTCTGATTTCGATGATGAAACTGATGAAGTCGAAGTTGAAGAAATTGCTGAGAATCAAGTCGAAGTCGAAGTAGAAGCAGTTGCTGACATTCCCTATACAGAGGTTGTGGCTGAAACAAGCCAAAGACCTCGGCGAAATAGAGTTCCTCCAACAAGACTTCATGATTATGAAGTGACTGGTGATGATGACGTCACACCAGATGGAGAATTAGTTCATTTTGCTTTACTTGCAGGTGCTGAACCAATCAACCATAATGAAGCTTTAAAAATTCAACAGTGGAAGTTAGCTATGGTCGAAGAGTTACAGGCAATCGAAAGAAACAACACATGGGAGTTAGTCGAATTACCAGCACATACAAAAGCTATTGAAGTAAAGTGGGTGTTCAAGTTGAAACACAATGCTGATGGGTCGATAGCAAGACATAAAGCAAGATTAGTAGCTCGAGGATTTCTTCAAAGAGAAGGACTTGACTACTCTGAAGTATTTGCTCCAGTAGCAAGACTGGAGACTGTTCAACTAATGGTAGCATTGGCATGTAACCAATGTTGGTCGACATTTCACTTAGATGTGAAGTCAGCTTTTTTGAATGATCCGCTAGACGAAGAGGTCTATGTCACACAATCTCCTGGGTTTCTGATTCAGAAGGAAGCGAGCACTACTACAAAACGGCCAAACAACAACGCCATGTTTACAACGACATCCTATACATCGTTCTTATAGTGCGTACTGGATGCGCGCACATTATTTTAATTAGAAATCTCAAGGGTATAATAACGGTTTTTATGAAAACCGTGGTGATACAATCTAGCTATCATGGGTTCGAACCTCATCGCCCTCAAAGAGTTTATCCCTTTGACGTAAATCCTCCCTTTTTAAGTTTTATTAATATTTAACTAAAAAATAATAAGGATATCACGACTGATTTTTCTCAAAACCGTTGTTACAAATTGAAGCTTCTTTTTATGTATTTTAAACACCAAGTATATATATCAATTTATCCATTGAAAAAAGAAACAAGACGAAACAACCCTAACACCAACGCCGTCACCATTGTCGGGAAGAAGACAACAACAACAACAAAGTGTTCTACTTTAAGGTGTTGCAATGTCACATTTGCATACAAAATCATCCAAAGGTGTTTCGACGTCTTGTTCCAGTGTAAAATCTCGATCTGGAAATTTTTGTGGTTGTGATGGTCGTATGGTTTCGTATCAATGCAAGAAGGGACAAAATAAAGGAAGGCTTTTTTGGAGATGTCCATTTTGGAGGAGCGATGAAACATGTAATTTGTTCATATGGGATGAAGACGTGGGAGAAAGAGATGGAAATGACGATGAGAGCATTATGAAGTCAGAGTTGGAAGCTGTGGGCTATCTGAAGGTTATGTATGAGGATTTAAAGAAAAAGAACAAGAATTTGAAGAACAAACTGAAATCAGAGATATTTTCTGGAAATATCAAGATGTTATGTTTTTTTGTCTCCTTTATGTTTAATATTTACTTTGTTATGAAATGTAATAGTTGAATTAGGGTTCGAATTACATTGTTGATGTTTAAACTGCAGATGCATTGTGAATTACATTGTTGATGTTTAAACTGCAGATGCATTAAGTTAGAAGTTAAGGCGCACCTTTTCTTTTTTATTTATTTTAAAATTCATAAATAAAAGGGTTATCACTACGGTTCTTCTGGTTAACCGTAGTGATATATTTATAATAAATAAATACCTATGTATACGGTTTTTATTTATTTAAAATTCACAGATAAAAGGGTTATCACTACGGTTATTCTGGTCAAACGTAGTGATATATTTATAATAAATAAATACATATCTATACGGTTGTTATTGTTAACCGTTGTGAAATAGTTTACCCATATATAAGCGAAATAACGTTCACTTAATTGACAGTAACGCCGTTGCCTTCAAATTGAAACCCTAGAACCCATTTTTTCTCTTCGTTTTCACCATTAGCCGTGAATCTTGTGCTTCATACATTAAGGTATTCTTCTTCTTCCATCTATTGTTAGATATTTCCCATTATCTCGTTTGTTGCATGTTGTTTTTATTGATTGTTCTCATTTTTTCAGATTCGTTTTCACTACCTTAACAAAGACCATACTTTGGAAACTTCATAATGTTTGTGTTTCTATGGAAAAATGTATAAGAAGCATGAAGCTATGATGGAAACTTCATCCACCTTGTACTTTTTTTTCATAGCATCACGAACAAGATGTTAGTAAATGAAGAAACAACAGTGTAAGCAAACTTTATCTAGTTTTAGAAGCAATGAAAAGAAGTATAAGAAGTATGAAGCTTTTGTGTAAGCTTCTTCCTCCTTATATTTCTTTTTCATGGCTTCCCAAACTAGTTCAACATCATAATTGATTCCTGTTCCGCGATTAGTTTCATTAAAAGTTGCGTTATTCCTGTTCCTCTCTTTACTCATCACTGGATTATGGTTTTAGGGTTTATTTTCAACTGAGGATGCTCATTTTTGAAGTTTGCTTTGTTTCCTTTCAGGTTAAGGGGATGATACAGGGTGATGATGTTGGTGGAAGCAAGCATATTATATCAGTTTATAATTTCTGGATCTGGTATAAAATGTTGCTTGAGTTTATCATATTCTATTTACATTGTTTGTTTAACTAACCCTCACTTAAAGTTTGCTGGTGGTAGCAAGCGTATTATATGAGTTTATAATATCTGGATCTGGTATAGAATTTTGTTTGAGTTTATTATATTCTATGTAGATTATTTGTTTCACTAACCCTCACTTAAAATACATTCAGTTAATTTGACATAGATACTTATAATCTGCAAATTAAGTTGTATTTGAAAACCAACTTTAACAAACCAATGTTGTTTTCTGATTGCATGACTCTCATCATTTATCTCACGTTCTTTTATATATAGATTATGGTATAATGATCTGGCTCCTTAGATGCATCACCATCTTTCATTATAGTTAAATCAAAGATGAGGAAAATTATCCAATGTCTTTTTGATTTTATGGAAATTTAACTATAATCGAAGATAGCGATATATCGAAGGAGTCAGATCAATAAACCACAATATATATAAAAGAGCGTGAAATGCACGATGAGACGAATGCAATCAGAAAATAACATTGGTCTGTTTAAGTTGGTTTTCAAGAACAGTTTAATTTGCAGATTATAGACATCTTCATCAAATTTAATCCATGTATATTTATTTAGTGAGGTGTTTGGAAAACAAGCAATCTACATTTAATATAATAAACTTAGGGTACTTACAACAACGGTTATATATTGTAACCGATATCATAAGTAATTTATGTTTTATATAAATTCTCTACTGATGGGTTTCGAACCCAGAACCTAAGTGTATGTATCGCAACGGTTTATTATCATAACCGTTGTGATATATGGCACACGTCCTGCCTTTCAACAATGGTTTCTAGACCGTTGTAGAAATAGCGAACTTACAACGACAATCTACATAACAACGCCTTCGCCCGCGTCATTATATGTCATTCCCAACCATTGTTAAATGGGTTTTTCGTAGTAGTGGAGTAAAGTATATAAGTTGCACAAAGCGCTCTACGGTCTCAAGCAGGCACCTAAGGCCTGGAACAAGAAGATCGACTCATACTTAGTCGAATTGGGATTTGTAAAATGCAAGTCTGAGTATGGTGTCTATGTTCAGGTTGTAGCACAAGATATAACAACCATCTGCTTATATGTCGATGACTTGTTAGTAACTGGAAATAGCCTGAAGAACTTTTCGAAGTTCAAAGAGCTAATGAAGAAGGAATTTGAAATGTCGGATCTAGGAAAATTGTCTTATTTCCTAGGCATGGAATTTCATATGTTGAAGCAAGGTATGGTGCTACATCAAAGGAAGTATGTCAAAGAGATACTCAAGAGATTTAGAATGGATGATTCGAATCCTGCATCCTCACCCGTCGAACCAAACTTGAAGTTGAAGAAGCATAGAGAGGAAGACAAAGTTGATGTAACTTTGTTCAAACAAATAGTTGGATATCTGAGATATGTGTGCAATAGTCAACCTGATATAGGTTTCGCAGTCGGATTAGTGAGCAGATTCATGAGCGAACCAAGAGTGTCACACATGAAAGCTGCAAGAAGAATTCTAAGATACTTAAAAGGAAAAACAAATTTTGGAATTCTATTTCGACGAGATTCTGTAGGCAAATGAGCAATAGTTAACTGCTTTTCAGATGCAGATTGGTGTGGAGATAAGGAAGATCGAAGAAGTACAACTGGCTATTTCTTTCAAGTATTTGGTGCCCCAATCTCATGGTGTTCGAAGAAGCAACCTGTGGTGGCATTGTCATCGTGTGAAGCTGAATATATAGCAGGATCTTATGCTGCATGTCAAGCAATTTGGATCAAATCAGTACTTGAAGAAATGGAGGTCGGAGTGAAGAAACCTCTTATGTTACAAATCGACAACAAGTCAGCTATAAATCTGGCGAAGAATCCAGTCTTGCATGGAAGGAGTAAGCATATCGAAGCCAGATTTCACTTCTTGAGGGAAAAGGTAAATCAAGGTGAACTTGAAGTTAGGCATTGCTCAAGTGAAGCACAGTTGGCCGACATTTTCACCAAAGGATTAAAGATCGTCAGATTCCTGAATTTGAGAAAGAAATTAGAAATAGTTCAGATCGACTAGCGTAGGTTCGACAACTTGGATTATGGGGGTGTGTTGAAATATTAGATTAGATTTAATTTGATATGATTAGATTTGATTAGATTTAATATTTAGATATAATCCAAGTTGTGTTAGCCCAAGCCCAATTAGGGTTGTATATAAATAGACCTAGCTTGTATCATTATTTACACAATTCAATAGTACAAATCCTTATTTCCTTATTCTCTCTCTTTCTCTTTAACTAGTCCAACCACCCCATCATCAACAATACCTCTCATTGATCCCATCCTTCATACAATCATTTCCATCATCTATTCAGATACAACCTGTCCCACAAGTGATGCATCCTATCACAAACTCCACACTTAATGATCTTGCTTCTCCATTGGTCCCTACATCAGAACTTCCGATTGCTCAAACTGACACAACAATACAAGGTACTCACCCTATTCCCTCTTCATCCATGCCTTTATCATATATTGTTCCCTCATCTAGTAGAAATATTACCATTACACGTTCCAAAAACAATATTTTCAAACTAAAACGCATTTGTGCTGCCACCAAGCATAATTTACTTGAAAATTTAGAACCTTCAACCATCACTCAAGCCTTAAAAATTCCTCATTAGAGACAAGCTTGTTCAGAAGGGTTCAATGCACTTATGAACAATGTCACATGAACATTGGTGCCCAAGAACACTAGCAAAAATTTGGTAGGCTGCAAGTGGCTCTTTCGTATCAAAAGAAACCCAGATGGTAGTATATCTAGGTACAAAGCTATATTGGTAGCCAAAGGCTACACTCAAACACCTGAATTAGATTTCAAATAAACTTTTGCTCCTTTAGTTAAACCTCAAACCATCAAAGCTATTCTTATCATTGCTCTCGCCTCAGATTGGTCTTTGTATTAATTAGATGTTAATAATGCCTTCCTACAAGGTCAACTAAGTAAAGAGGTTTATATGCAACAACCACCTAGTTTCATTCATGCTGATTTTCCCAATCACATTTGCAAATTAAATAAAGCAATGTATGATCTCAAACAAGCACCGCGTGCATGGCATGATGCACTCAAAGAATTTGTACTATCATATGACTTTACCATGAGTTTGAGTGACTCCTCCTTGTTCATCTACAACAAAGAAGGTATACAAGCTTTTCTGCCAGTATATGTTTATGACTTAATTCTCAGAGGAAGCCATCCAATATTCCTCAAATTATTTATGAAGGAATTGTCAAATCAATTTTCCATCAAGTATCTTGGCTATCCATATTACTTCCTCGGCGTTAAACTTATACATACTGCTGATGGTTTGATTCTCTCCCAACATGAACATATCAGGAATTTGTTACAAAAATTTGACATGGCTGGAGCAAAACCTACTCATACTCCACTTTGCACTTCCAATTTCTTTCAACTAGTAGATAGATTTGCACAGGCCGATTCCAAAATGTTTCACAGCATTATTGGAGCTTTGCAATATATCAACTTGACTAGGCCAGGCCTCTCATTTTCCATCAATAAACTGTCACAATTCATGCATCAGCCTACGCAGATCCATTTTCAGCAACTTAAACGAGTCATGAGATATCTCAAACTCACCATTAATTATGACTTGAAACTCAAGAAACTAAATCATTTAAAATTGAAGGCCTTCAGAGTTCAAAATTTATTTTGGTGGTAATCTGGTGTCGTGACTGTCCAAGAGGCAAAAAACTGTGACACAGTCTTCAACGAAAGTTGAATATCGTTCGGTAGCTAACGGCGTAGCAGAAGTCATGTGGTTAGCTAACCTTCTCAGTGAACTACATGTCAAAACACCAACTCCTCATCTATTTTGTGACAACATTGGCTCCACATAATTCTGTTCTAATCCAGTTTTTTACTCTCAAATGAAACATATTACACTTGACTACCATTATGTTCGTCAACTTGTTCAATTGAGTCAACTCAGTGTGTCTTACATTTCTACAAAAGATTAACTTGTTGATATTCTCACCAAGCCTTTGTCTAGACGCAAGTTCACCTACTTGAGAGACAAGATTGGTCTTACAGACTGTGACCCCATCTTGAACCCCATCTTGAAGGGGTGTAATAACCATTAAACATAATACGCCACATACATTAGTTACACGACAACACATCGACATATCTCATAAATACCTTAACTAAAATATTAGTCATTGATATCGGAACATTTTGTTATTCATTGTATTGATCACAATTGTAATTTATTAAGAAGTTTTGTTTATTTTCTTACAATTACACTAATTGGTGATTGTGTGTTTGTAACTATATAGTGTAACTTGTATCAATTTCTCATAACACAGTAAATTGAATTTTTTTAATAAGATGTAAGAAAATGTCTATTTTGTAATAGTGAATGGATTCACATTTAAAGTTTTAGTCATTTTGCAAATCAGTTTACTTTTGTTGAGACCCCTAAACCTAATTTGGGTAACTATAATTTTAATGTCCTCAACCCCCATATCGCTAGATCTTTAGTGAGTTTGTTTGTTGAAGAAGAAATGAGAAAATGCAGTGTAGGAACTTGCTAGTTATAAAATCCCATGGTCCAATGGTGTTATCTTCATATTCTTAAAAGAGTTTTGGAAACAAAGGTTTTATAAGATCCTTGCATGAGTTTAACATAAATAGTAAACTTGTGAAAGGTTTAAACTATAATTTTATAGCTCTGACCCTGAAAAAAATTAGTTTGCAAAGCCTTTTCAATTATTGCCGTATTTCTCTAGTTGGTCACAATGTACAAAATTCTGGCTAAAGTTTTTGCTATCGGATTGAAGCAGGTAATAATTGGTAGCCTCAACTTATATACTCAATCCAATTTCCTGAAGGGTCTTGAAGCTTAACCTTCTTCTCTTTATCACCCTAAGCATAGTTATTTGCCATCATGTCCCAGACCTGTTCGGAAGCATGCGTACTTCTAAAATCGTGAAGTACCGATACCGGATATCTATCCTCTTATTCTCCTTGAACTCAGTCTTTTTTTGCATCAGTTTCACCCTCAAGTAATGCTGGAGAGTTATTGCCCCTATCTGCCAACTCCATCTCTCCCAAATTTAGCCATCAAGCTTTGAAAATTGCCATTAGAACCCATGCTCACTATGATGACTCTTGATTTTACTCTTCCATGATTGAAACCAAAGATCTACTAATAAAAGCTTGTTAGAACACCTATATCTATCTTACTTGCACAACACACTAAAGAATATAGAGGAGGAGAGTAATTGAATAATATAAAATGTGACGCTCTTATTCACATTGTATATGTGCATTTATACAAACAGTTACTAACTAGCAAATTGTTAATTAGTTACACAATAACTAACTTCAACTAACAACTTTCAACATATTAACAAACTACTAACAGAGATACAACATAGTAAATAGTAAATAGTCACTTAGTCGATCTAAGCCTTATTTGAAGTTCACTAAAATCCTGGTTAAGAATTTTTCCCCCCTTCATTTTAGTAATAAAATATTTAGATTTGGGAATGATAGTAACAATGTAACTCTTGATGACGCGTCTCGATTAAGGTGATGTTTGGAAGAGTGTGTATATGTTTGCATTAGTTTTTGAATATATTTATAAACAAATAACCCATACCTATAATTTTGCAGTAATTTAGCATTCCTTTTATATCTGTTTGACTTGCATTATACGTCTAAAACCTAAACCAATGCTGCTTTGATGACAAATTTTCCAAATACCAGTAGTTGTAAGAGAGAAACAAAAACAATTTCTGAGAGCCATTTGCTAGTTATAAAGGAGATTTTTGAGAGTTAAAAATTAGAAAAACAAATAGGTAGCATAAGTGTGAATGATAAATGCACAAGTATTAGTAGTAGACGTATAGGATTTGTTCTTAATATCTTCATTGTATTGATAAATGCACAAGTATTAGTAGCAGATGTATAGAATCTACAATGTAGCTGATAAGCACACACACAATCACAGTTTAACCCAAATTACAGTTTAGGTAACATAAGTATTGAATTTGTATTTATGCAGTAGGGTAAGATGCTTGCATTGCAATGCCACATAGGCCTTCAGCAGCTTCGACTCCCCTTTGCATCATAATGTATCCTTCTTCACCCCAATCAGTTCCCCATGAGTTCTTAACCAACCAATATTTGGTTCCATCATTACTGACACCATAACCCACGGCAGTGACACCGTGATCCAACTCAGTTCCACATGAACCAGTAAAAACACCACTTTTGTAAAATTGAAAGTCAGATCCACTAGCATCAATGGCTACAGAAATTGGTTGATTTGCCACAGCTTTTTGCAGGGCCTGCTCATTGTTGGCAGGGACATCTTCGTACCCGGTAATAGTAGCTGCATAGATGGATGCTTTGTTTGCATTGCATGTTCCGTCAACACCCTGATAGGGGTATTCTGCTTCCGTGTCGAGTCCATGATTCTGAATGATGAATTTGAAAGCATCATCCATAAGACCACCCTCACAACCTTGGTCCTCACCTTTTGTGTCACAATCGACAAGTTCTTGTTCTGATAAAGAGATCAATTTTCCAGTACTCAACTTATGAATTCCTTCGGCTGCTGCAACAGCAGAAAACGCCCAACAACATCCTACAAAAGATAAATTTAAATTAGATAGAGTTAGATTATAATTAAAAAGTTTATTACATATATAATTAAATGCATTATTCATTAAGATAAATACTTACCACATTGTCCTTGGTTCTTCACTGGTGTCACTGCTCCCTTCTTCCTCCAATCCACTGTTGATGGGATTGCAGTTACATTTTCATACTTAAAATTAGTTGTTCTTGTGATTGAGGAGCACATGTGCCCCTTGAATTTGTTTCTGGATGCTACGAACTCCTCGTTGGTGAGGTCCGCAAATTCATTAATGCCTAGCTTGTATGGTTTGTTATTGTTGGCATTGTTGAAAGCTTCAATATAATTCACGTTCTCTGTGAATGTTTTGAAACTCTTCTCCCTTTCTTGATGATCCTTATAAACTTTGCCATAGTGACTCATCCATTGCTCGTGTTTCTCATACATGGAGCCATCTTGGAGAGTACGAGAACTGACCTGAATAGCCCACAATCCAAAGCAAAAAAGCAATGCCAATGAAATATGATATAGTTGATTATTGGCAGCCATGGTAGCTAGTGAAGTGTGACAAAAACGAGAACAAACAAGAAGTGCTTTAAGGTTGAATTGTCGAGTGTTAAATGTGAGAAAGATGTGTGGTGCTTGTACTAGAGAATGTTGCGGTATTTATAATAGGCAAAACTAAATTAAATTTCAATCACATTATTATAGTTTACATCTTGAAGCTTAAATCAAGTCTCTTTTCTATGACTAATCGTGCTTGGGAGAATTTTCTGAATGAGACCCTTAGTTACAACCAGCTAAAATACCAATCCAAAGGATGCCTTGTGCGTTGGAAAAGTTTTCGATTATAAAAGGTGTCATTGTTCAATTAAAATATTAATTAGAGGTTAATTTTTGAACATCAATACTTAAAATAAATAAACTAAATATGCCACCTAACATTTTGTATGTTTATAATAAAAACGAGAAAAAGAAACAGAAAGGTATTCTTTCCTTATCTTCGTTAGCGTAAAAATTCGAATTTTTTTAGAATAACATATTTATTTAAAAAAATTTTCAAAAAAACCATCATTTCAAGTTATTTACGAAAATGGTTGGGATTTGAAATTCTTTATAAGGGTGGCGCCATATGGGATGACGCCTCAGTTTGAGGCCACATGCCAAATCATATAGCGCCTCAGGCCAAACCTACAAGCCCTAATATTTTTTCAAAAATCCAGAGGAGTCGCCATCTGGAATGGCGCCTCAGGTGTTGCAATTTTTTTTTAATTTTGGAAATTGAAAAAAAAAACAATTTTTTTAAATAACTTAAGTTTTGTGAATTTAATATATTATTTAATAGGGTATCATGTGCCTATAAATAAGACTTCACCCTAACTTGAGATTGCACAACAATTGTCACCAAACCCCTAATTTCCTTCCTTCCCTCACCAATATCTCAAATTCTCCCGTACTCAACACCATGTCTTCATCCTCAAATCGTCGTCCGTCGTCATCATCATCAGCACCGGAGGAAAAGTTTCCAGAGTTTCCACTGATGAAACGAGATGCCCTAGTTATATACTCAACTGTCAAGCCTCCGATGAAGGTGCTACTCTGGAACACCCAGACGTTGGAGCATTTGCATAGGGAACTTCGTCGCTGGCTAGCTGATGAATTTCAGGGAGGTGAAAAGATCAGGAAGATTGAGAGACTGGTTGAAAAGTCTGGTCCAGACGGAGTCACCCGGACTTGGAGGAAAGGGGAAAATGATGCTGGCGTCCTCATGATGATGATGTTAGAACAGGAAATTAAGTTGATGGTTGTAATTGCCTAGATAAGCTGATTTTATGAGTTGTTTCGTTTGAGTTTGTTATTGTTATTTTCTAATTTGGTATTAGGTTTCATTTGTTTCGTTATGAGTTGTTTCGTTTAGGTTTCGTTTGTTATGTTATGTCGTTGTGTTGAGTTCAATGAAATAAAAGTTGTTGTTATTATAAATAGACAAGATTACAGTTGTAACTGTGACGTCGTGCTAGAGCCCGACACATTTGGACACTTGGTACGATTATGGCCTGGCTGGCGGTACAAACCACACAACCTCACCATTTTGCCGACTGTATCCATCTTCGTTTGAATCCGGCTGCTGATAGGGGACTCTTTTTATTTCTTTGCATCAAGTCGTTATGCCACACAATTTCGCCTTCGTATGGAGGCCAGTAGTCCTCCTTTGCGACCACTTGAAAGCTAGTACGGTAGACATTGCATAGAGTACTGACTTGGTGAAGAACAGAGAGATAGTTGGTTGGGTCCAACCGGACCTTGGAACAGGTTGTTATGACATGGGAGCAAGGCATACGAAATGCCTGAAACTTTCCACAATCACACCAACTCCTATCCAGTTCCACTCGATAACATCCCATAGGCCTTCCTTCGTTGTGATCAATAGACTCTACAATACTGAAGTGACCTCACAAAAGCGGTTATATGACCGAACCCCACTTAGTATGTCTGGTATCAAAGAGCACAGTGAGCCTAAAATAAGTTGACCTCACAAGAGCGGTTATCGGAAGGTTTCGGATGCCTTTGAATACAGAGTTCATAGACTCAACAAGGTTTATTGTCATATGGCCTCATCGCTGCCTATTGTCATGCGCCCTTTTCCACTTCTCCTGTGGAATGTTATCAATCCAACTCAATGCATCTGGGTTTGTTTGTCTGATCTCGTCCCGGTAGTATCTGAAGGTAGGCTCTGTTAGTGCATAGCTCGCGTTAGTAACCATCTGCTTTAGCCCTTTGTTTTTGAACGCCCGCATGACATTTTGCCCGATGTGTCTAATGCAATACACATGGCTTGAGGGGGGATCCTGCCAACCGTTATCAGGATAGTTGTAAGCACTATCGATTGAGGGATGTCTATCAGAGATCAAACATAAGTCAGGTTGGGGATCAACGTATTGTCGGAGATTTTTTAAGAAAAAACTCCAACCTCCAGCAGTCTCCCCTTCAACTAGAGCGCAGACGATAGGGAAAATGTTGTTGCCATCCTGTGCCACGGCCATCAATAGCGTGCCCTTATATTTGTCGTACAACCATGTTCCATCAATATGAATTATGAGTTTACAAAACGTAAATCCTTTAATACATGGTTCAAACGCCCAGAAGAGTCTGTGGAAAATGTCATTTCCACTTACACAATTCCCGTCAGGCGTATATGCCGGCAACGTCTCCAACATGACAACAGTCCTTGGAGCATAGTGTTTTAGGGCCACGAGGTATCTTGGGAGTTCTTTGTAAGAGTCCTCCCAATTTCCAAAAATCCTTTCAACCGCCTTCGTCCTAACAATCCACGCCTTTCTGTACGAGGGAGTGTAGTTGTATCTTTGCACCATATGAGCTATTATTGTACTAACTTTCACAGAAGGGTTGTCGCTCACGACTGATAGAATTTCGTTGCAGATCATCTGAGAGCCGAGCTTGCGATGATCCTGACTTAGATCGGTGAGTATGCAAGTGTGCTCCGGACACATTGACCCTATCTTCCAGGAATCTCTTTGCTTCCGGAAGAATGTTGTTAGCCTAAAGGGGCAGACCTCGTTGCGGCAGTAGATCTTGTATAGAGTCGGATTTGTTCGATCGACTCTATAATCTGCATATAAGTTTATCTGGTATTGTTTTATTGCTCGAACACAATCTTCTTTTGTACGAAAATTGTCTCCAACTTTTAGTACTCCCCCCGTCTGTCTGTATGGGTCTTAAAAAATATCCGTTGATGGTTCATCCTCGCCTAAGCTTAGTGTTGTCATGTGTTGAGGTGGGCAATAAACATGAATGTCTGGAAATTCGTCTGCCTCGTCTTTGTTTATCATTTCGTCAACAATGTCCTCCGCTTCTTCTTCTTCCTCGTCAACGACGTCCAACTCAGCTTGTTCGTTGTCGGAATCGTTAAAAACCTGCGAAACCTCAAGTTGTTGATACAATGGTTGATGTTGTAACGTAATATATAACTCAACGTCATTGAACCCAGAATGCTCATGGCTGAGAAACATATTACGCACATCATCATCGTCCTGTATCTTCATCTGAAAAAATTTGTATAGCTCATGCCCCTAAAAAAATATAGGGTTTTTGTATACAATTTGCCCAACTGGACCGCACTGCAATTTCTTCTCTAACCGAGCTTTCAAATGATAGAAATTTGTTCTTCTATCAATTAAAAACCTAGTCACTTCTGTATCCCTAAAATTGAAACCACTCATTGGACAATCAAATATCTCACCATTGATATGTGCAGTTATTAAGTATTGTGGTCTTTGAGCCATAACTGAATTGTGTTAGGAAGAAATGGTGTACAAACTTTAAAGTTTGGAAGAAATGGTTTACATAATAGAAATGGTTTGCAAGTATGTGATGATAAGATATATATTTGATGTGTATTAATAGGTAGAAAAGATGAAACAAGTAACGTGTCTTTGTAGTCTAATTGCTTTAGAAAAGTCTTGCCGAAGAACCATGTGCTGCTCTGCATGCCTACACTAGCCATGACATGACCACACAACTCTGCGTGGTTACACTAGCCTTGACAAGACCACACAACTCTGCATGGCCAGACTATTGACATGACCACACTCTGCATGCCTACACTCTACATGCCTACACTCTGCTTCTACTGTTCGTTAGCATGCCTCTTCACAAATTAAACAAAACATTAAAAAAAAAATTTAAAAACATTATTTTTTTTTCAATTTCCAAAATTAAAAAAAAAAAACCAACATCACCTGAGGCGTCATCCCAATTGGTGACTCCTCAGGGAGTTTTAAAAAAAATTTAGGGCTTAGCCTGAGGCGCCATATGGTTTGGCATGTGGCCTCAAACTGAGGCGCCATCCCATATGGCGCCACCCTTATATAGGGTTTCAAAACCCAGCCATTTTCGTAAATAACTTGAAATGATGGTTTTTTTGGAAATTTTTTTGAAAAAAAATGTTATATTAAAAAAAATTCTACACGCCGAATAAAAAATTACTCAATTATGTATTATACCAGAACATCCTTAAACTAATCATTATTTATTTTAGGGTTAAATCAGTTTTTAGTCCTTACAAATATCCCAACTTTTAAGTTTGGTCCCTCAAAAAATTTCCTTCAAACATTGGCCTCTGAAAGTTTTCCGTCCCTAACTTTAGTCCCTCCTGTTAGTTTCCACTAACAGAGGATGATGTGGCACGCCAAGTGTACCATTTCATTTGATTATCTGTTTGATTTATGCCATGGTGTAAATTATTTAAAAAAGAAAATGTTAATAATGAAGGCAATTGCGGTTGATACACCATTTTTTTCTGAGTTCAAACTTTAACCATTAAGGAAAAATAGTAAACCCTAATGATCGAGAACCCTATTGTTAGATCTCGTTTGTGACCGAAAACCCCAAATCTATCTTCTGTTGGATCTCGTTTGTGATTGTTCTGAAATGGATGCTGACATTGTGGAGATTTCTTCACCAATTCACCTTTTAAAGAAGCAAAAACGCGTATGCAATCTTCTCCTACCACTCATGTATGTAAAAGTAACAAGGGGAAGACAATTGAAGCCATTAATCAAGTTGCGGTTTCTGGATTGTTCTTACTCGAAGATGGTGTGGTTCTCTTCCCCATTGGATCTTCGAATTTCCCCAAATATGGACCCAAACATGTGGCTAAAACTTGGTCTCGCATGTAAGATATTTTTAGGGTTCAATTGTTGTGCACAACCTTGTGGAAAATTTGGAAGACTAGGAACGATTGTATCTTCAATAACAAGGTGGTAGATCCTCATGAAGTGGCCAAGGGTGTTGTGGAGCATGTGTTGAAGTTCAATAGATCTAACCCCAAGCTGTGCGAGAAAAGAAAGAGGATTGATGGTGGTGAGCCTATGGGGTATGGTTGTTTTGATATGAAAATTTCCCTTATAAAAATAGGCTTGTATTTTAAACTTTGGAATGTGTGAATTTTATTTAATCACGAATCATTAACTGTGATTTTAGTGTAAATTGAATGATTATTTACATTTTATTTACATTGTTACTTTGTTTTTTGATGCCATACTTAGTTCATTAAGTGCCTCTATGCATCTGTTAAATGGAGTACAATCCTCTGGTACTTGTTATCTGCAGAAGGAGAATCAGAACCTTCACAGAAAACCCTTTTTCTACAACTGAATCTTCCACAGTTAGTGTTCACAAAGGAAGAATCTTGGTGGTGAAGAATTTGTTGTATTGGTGATAGAATGGTGACAGGTGGAATCTCAAAGGACTCTAATGGCGGTGGAGGGTGTCTCCATTGAGGTAATGGTCCTGCAAGCAAAAGGGTCTGAAGCAAAGGACCAGCTTTCATCACTGCCTGCAAAAGTTTACCTTTTTCCATAAAAGGTTTATCTTTTGCTATTAACTCAATCATCATCATTGGTTGTTGTTGTTGTTCCGTTGCTGTTGCAGGTGATGAAACTATGCTTTCTTCACAATCTGATGATGATTCAATTCCTTGTTTGTGTTGTTGTTCATCTTCGACGGTTGAAATTCCAGACAGCGGATCTTGTTTTTGTTGTTTATGATGTTGTTGTTGTAATGAAAAGTTAGGTTAAGGTACTTTTCCTTGACAGTAATAAGCCCAAGTTAAAATAGGGTTATGTTGTTGATTGTCCATGCTCTTAGTTTCAAAACAACAATTGATGTAAGTTATGTTATGTTCTTTTTTGGCTTTTAGAAGGATTGTGTGAGAGAGAAAGAGAAATGGGGGTAGAGAAAAAGGTGGAGAGGGAAAGAAGAAAAGGAGTGAGAGAGAGAGATAGGAGGATTTTGGGAATGGAAGAAATGAGGTTGATTTATAAGTATTAAGTAGTAGTCCAAGTTACTGTATAAGGTTGTCTTTTACTTGGTGAAATTAATGGAACTTGTTTTTTCTTAAATAAGTTTGTAAAGTATATGTAGCTATTTACATGTTAGAAACTCAATTCAAGTTCTGTTTTCCAGGGAGATCAGAAAGTCTCTATTCTTCTTGATATTGTTTTTTAGACGTGCTCGTGGGAAGGATTATCTCTGCCTTAGACTCTTACAAGGTGGTCTCTATCCAGAACTTGCATTGTGAGTTATTTCAGTGGACTGTTTGTCTTTTTTGTTGCCTTTAAAATTATCAAGTTGAGGTTGTAAACAACAATAGTAATAAAAGCACTAATTTAAAAGAGAGGGGAAATAATGGAAGTGAACCTCATGGATTTAGTTCAGGGCAAAGTAGGAAGTTGAGTGGTCTTTCTCAACAGCTGCAGAAATTAGGTGGTTACTTGCCTGAAAATTGGAATAATATGCAGTTTGCAGATCTTGAAGTTGGTTATGATTATAGTTTCTTAAAACCTGATTATGATTTTGGCTTACTAAAAGAGTAGAAGCTACTAGATATATGTTTTTCACATATAGGATCTTAAAGTTTCTTGGTGCTTACATGGTTTCAGTTTTTCACTTTGGTGGGGTTTATTTGTAGCAGGGTCTTTTTTTCCCACCTCAGTGATTCAAATAATACCATGTTTCTGCTTTCTATTCAGCATCTCAGTACTGTAAAGATGCTCTGTGTACTATGGATCTTCCATTGAATTATAATTATAAATATGATGCCCTTTTGTACTTTTTGGAATACACTTTTTTACATGCTACTCTGAATGCAACAGCTGAACAAGTATGTGAAGCATTAATGCAAGGTAAATCTCATCAATTATCAACACGTATCACACTTTCTTTTGACTCAACACTTGTCACACATAAAAACGATAATTTAACAATAATGTTAATGTTATAAAGTAAAATGGAACAGTGAATATAGAAGCATGTGGGTTTTAGACTTTTACACTATATTTCGAGGACAATTTATGGTCAAATTAACATTTTCAAAGATGTTTATTAAAGTTGTTTTGAAAAGCAGGGAAAGGTTTATGTTTGCAACAACTAGAGGCACTAGTGAAAATGGTACCTACCAAAGAAGAAGAGTCAAAGCTCTTCAATTATAAAGGTGACATCAATGAATTGGGGTCGGCCGAAAAGTTTCTGAGAGCAGTGTTTTGTGTACCATTTGCTTTTCAATGAGTAGAAACTATGCTTTATAAAGAGACTTTTGATGATGAAGTTGTTCACCTAAGGAACTCATTTTCAATGCTAGAGGTAATCATGTAGTCCTAAGGAACTCATTATCAATATCATTACTATGTATGCCTTTAATTTGATGTGTCGTGTAATATAGATTAATCGTTTTCACACAAATTTTGTGTTAATGTCGTCTTATATACCAGGAGGCATGCAAGAAGCTAAGATCAAGCAGTTCTCGCTAGTTCTGTTTCGAATCTATACGACGGAATGGTTAGGCTAAAACAGTTGGTGGAAAATGAGTTGCATGAGGATGAAATGAGTCATAATTTTGTAATGACTATGAAGGTATTTGATCGTACCTGGATCAGGCAGTATCTGGTGACCAACAACGTCGTCTGGACTTCAGCTCCGGTGAGGTTGGAAGACAGTGCGGGGGGGGGGGGGGGGGGGGGGGGGGAGGGGGGGTGTACCTGCAAGGTACTCCGACGCTCAAGTAAGGCAAGGGTCACAAGTAAAAGCAAGTACAAGGTTAGAGTAAGAAAGTGTGTGTAACCTGACCCTCTCAAGTGAGAGGGTATTTATAGAGAGCCCCCAGCGCGGGGCCAACCGTTAATTGTATTGGACTGGATTGCTAGGCCCAATCCAAGTAACTGCCAGGGCTTACGTGGCCTAGTGAAGACCAGCACTTGGTCTTCGCCCTGGGGTAACCGTTCCTAGATCTCCGGAATTAGGGCAGACCGATTCGATCGGGAGTGGGTGATTACATGAGAATGTGTCCTCGCAGGGAGGAGTCTTGCGTGTCGGGGAGAGACGTGTCCTCACGGGGAGGACACTTATGTGAGAAGGAGATGGCTCCTCGCAGGGAGGGACACCTGAGTGTCGAGGAAGAGCGAGCCCTGAGGGGCTTGATGCCTCTGCTCGACGGACTCTGCTGAGCCCGAAAATGTTGAGGGGTGACACGTGCCCGACGTTGTTGGGGCGTGTATGTGCCCGACAGTGGTCTTGTAAAGAGGTCCTTGTTGGGCCATCTCATGTCCTGTGGGTTAGGCCTTCTCGACTGAGGGGCAGACCCTGGCCCAGTCTGTGATGCCCCCAATCTAATACCCCCAATTAGCATGCATTTAAAGCAGTTAAAAGAAAAATTCAAAAATTGATCAGAGTACATTTGAAAACACGGCATAGAAAGGAGACATCCCATCAACGTAACCAAAATATACACATAACATGCAACACCTGCCCATAATGATATGCAACTGTGGGGTAGCAATCATACAGAGGAAACTTCGTTCCTTACACCCACTTTTCAGAAATTAGAAATAAAACGGAAAATCTAAAATCTGATTAACATATACACATATAAACAGTTTGTCATACATCAAGTAGCATATGTACAACCAAAATATAATATATCATCAGATATACAAAACAATAGCACGCGGCCACCCTAACTACCCGGAGTCACATATCAGAGCCGACCGACCAAAATAATGAAGATGCAAAGCTTCACAAAAAGAATACCTCCAGCAAACCTAATCTGCAACGCCTCATAGAGCGTTATAAAACAGCAGAAGGGTGAGAAAAACAACCATAATATAATTGCATAAAATTATATATATTAACACAAAAATACACAAGCAACACATTCTCACCACAAATGCTCAACAGTCGCATATAATATCACACGGTACAATTCTCACTTATCGTATACCACATCACATCAATCATTCACAATACAATCAAACACGTTCCAAGCACAATTACTCATGATTTATGCAATGCACATAGACCGACACAACGACTCTATGCACATGCCATGCGGGTACCGACTTCAAATCTTGTAATTCATTAGTCCCCCAGGAACTCTTGGAATCATCGCTCGTTACATAGAGTAACTCCCCGTCGGGCCTACGATGTTCCCCGTCGCTATAAACCAATATTTCAGGGCGAACGACGTTTATGGATTGCTTTCTACCAGTATTTCAGTGCGCACAATCCGATTGCTTTCTACCAGTATTTCAGGGCGCACAATCAATTGGGATTAATCGCTTCTACCAATATTTCATGGCGTAAGACTATAAAACTGATTCATCTATGAATCTTCCCATGCAAGAATACATATCATGATACTTGACACATTAATGACTCATGCCAACATCAAATACTCATGCATCAACAATATTCATGTATTTCAAGTGCACACAAAGTAATGCACACAATTGCCCAAAATGGCCACAAACACCAATATACCACACTTAGCATTTTCTTGCCTCTCGGCCACAAATCGTCATCACAACAGCACATAAGGCATACACATCCAAAGCACAAACATATAACACAATACAAGTCAAATACGCACTATTAAAAACGACAAAAGTCGAGATTCGACACTATTCACATTTTCCGACCAAATTTAATCGGCTAACGATTCTCAAAACCTCATATTCACAAAGTACAGTTCGATACCTTTCCAACGACACCAAGAATGCAAAAATCGGATAATCGGAACCAAAGTTACGGACAAAACCGAAAACACATTTTGAAAAATCACATTTTTGACATTCTCCTGTCCATACGCGTATCACTCATGTCCATACGCGTACGGACAGAACCCATTTCCTTCACAAATTCCTCGTTCCAAAACCCATACGCGTATTGGCCCATGGCTCGCCCATGTTACGCGTAATGCCAAGATTCATACGCGTATTGGCCCAAAAACAAGCCAATGATACGCGTATCGCCTTGGCTCATACGCGTATGGACATGCCCCTTACGCGTATGGCCAGAGCATACCCAGAAAATTCTGCAGAACAATTTCTGCGTTTTCCAACCCAACATCAACCAATTTCTTCACCTAAAACTCAGAAAAACAGCAATTTGAAGTGTAATAGCATACCACAAACACGTATGAACAATCAACAATGCATTCGACAAGACTTTTACTACAATCAAATTCATTTCTAATCAATTTTTATACAATCTAGGTTTTACTAATATTCTCCAAATCAATCCAAAAACAACAACAAAACACATACATAATCGTATACAATCATAGAATAATCGAGTTTCGCACCCTTACCCGATTAATCGATTCCTAGAAATTGTTCTTGATGATTTTTCCACTCTTTCTCCAATTTTCTCTCTTCTCCTCTTTTCTTCTCTTTTTCCTTCTTTCTTCTTTCTTTCTCTCTATTTTTCTTTCCCTTTTCTTTTCTATTTTCTTTTCTTTCTTACTAACTTAGTAAAAATATCTATGAAATGTCCAAAATACCCCCACACTCAAATATCCCGCAAATGTTCCCAAAACGCGATAAAATATAATCACGACGAAAAATAACATATTTTCGCATAAAAGTCGAGAATAAAATAAAATAATAATAAAATAATCCAAAAAGACTCAATAATATAAAATTGGCAAAACGGGGCGTTACAATTCTCCCCCACTTAGAAATTTTCGTCCTCGAAAATCTTACCTGATTCAAACAACTCTGGATACGACTCCCGCATCCTACTTTCCAACTCCCACGTCAGATTACCATCAGCAGCGCCTCCCCACGCCACTTTCACAAGTGCAATCTCTTTACCCCTCAACCGCTTCACCTCGCGATCCAAAATACTAACTGGTAAAGTCTCGACCGTAAGGTTATCTCTTACCTCAACCTCGTCCATAGGAATCACATGTGAAGGGTCTGAAACATACTTCCGCAACTGCGAAACATGAAACACATCATGCAAATTCGACAGATTCGGCGGTAACGCCACCCGATACGCTACAGCACCAACTCTCGCAGATATCTGGTAAGGACCAATAAATCGAGGAGTAAGTTTCTTAGATTTCAAAGCACGACCAACACCCGTAACCGGCGTAACCCTCAGAAATACGTGATCACCCTCTTGAAACTCAAGATCCTTCCGTCTCTTATCATGATAACTCTTCTGCCTACTCTGAGAAGCCTTTATTTTCTCACGAATAAACTTTACCTTTTCCGTCGTCTGTTGCACCAATTCCGGTCCAACCACAGAACTCTCACCTGTTTCGTGCCAACACAACGGCGTTCGACATCTTCGCCCATATAAAGCCTCAAAAGGTGCCATTCCAATACTAGAATGGAAACTGTTATTGTACGTGAACTCAACCAAAGCAAGATAACTGTCCCACGTACCACCTTGTTCCAAAACACACGATCTCAACAAATCCTCCAAAGACTGAATAGTTCTTTCGGTCTGACCATCCGTCTGCGGATGATAAGCCGAACTCAACTTCAATCTAGAACCCAAAGCCTTCTGTAGACTCTCCCAAAATCTCGATGTAAACCTCGGATCTCTATCAGAAACAATGCTCAACGGGACACCATGCAATTTCACAACCACACCGACATAAATCTCAGCTAACCTCTCCAAAGAAAAACTGATGTCAATCGGAATGAAATGCGCCGATTTAGTCAGCCTATCCACAATCACCCAAATAGCATTATGCCCTCGCTGAGTATTCGGTAACCCCGTTACAAAATCCATCGAAATGCTATCCCATTTCCACTCAGGAATGTCTAATGGTTGCAACAAACCACTAGGCCTCAAATGTTCCACTTTCGATTTCTGACAAGTTAAACAAGCATAAACAAATTGAGCCACATCTCTTTTCAAACCAGACCACCAGAAAATCTTCCTCAAATCTTGGTACATTTTATTCGCTCCGGGATGAATACTTAAAATACTCCGGTGTCCTTCCTCCAAAATCATTCTTTTCAACTCCGCATCGTCAGGAATACAAATACGATCACGAAATCTCAAAACGCCAAACTTATCAACCTTGAAATCCTCATTCTCGTTCATCATCAAATCAACAAATTTCAAATCCAGCTTTTGTTTCTCACAAATCGACAACAAAAACTCATTCGTAACTTTCAACATACCAAGTCTCACACTCACCGATGTCACTTCGCAAACTAAACTCAAGTCTCTAAATGATTCCAAAAGTTCCCACTCTTTCGCCATCAATGCGGACATATGCAAAGACTTACGGCTCAATGCATCGGCTACCACATTAGCTTTACCAGGATGGTAATTCAAGCCAAAGTCGTAGTCTTTCAAGAATTCCAACCATCTCCGTTGCCTCATGTTCAACTCTTTCTGATCAAATAGATATTTCAAGCTTTTATGTTCACTAAAGACTTCGAACCTCGCACCATAGAGATAGTGTCTCCAAATCTTTAACACAAAAACCACAGCAGCTAATTCAAGATCATGAGTAGGATAGTTTTTCTCATGAACTCTTAATTGCCTTGAAGCATAAGCTACAACTTTACCTTCCTGCATCAAAACACCACCCAAACCAATTAAAGAAGCATCACAATACACAACGAATGGTTCATTAGGATTAGGTAAAATAAGAATCGGAGCTGTCGTCAATCTTCTCTTCAGCTCACAAAAACTCTCTTCACACTGAATATCCCAAATGAACGCTTTGCCCTTACAAGTCAACTGCGTCAAAGGTAATGCTAGCTTGGAAAAACCTTCAATGAACCTCCGATAATAACCAGCCAAACCCAAAAAGCTTCGAATTTCAGTAACGGATCTAGGAGCCTCCCATTGTAGAACTGCTTCTACTTTAGATGGATCCACAGCAATACCATTACCTGAAATCACGTGCCCGAGAAAACTCACCTCCGACAACCAAAATTCACACTTGGACAATTTGGCAAAAAGCTTCCTTTCTCTCAAAACCTGCAAAACAATACGTAAATGCTCTGCATGTTCCTCACGAGACTTAGAATAGATTAAAATATCATCAATAAACACCACCACAAAACGATCCAAATGTTCGTGGAAAATCCGATTCATGTATTCCATGAACACACCAGGCGCATTAGAAACCCCGAACGGCATCACAGCAAACTCGTAATGCCCGTAGCGTGTCCTAAAGGCCGTCTTCTGAATATCTTCTTCTTTCACCCTTATCTGATGGTACCCCGATCTCAAGTCAATCTTACTAAATACACAAGCACCAACCAACTGATCCATCAGATCATCAATCCTTGGAAGCGGATATTTGTTCTTAATCGTCACTTTATTCAACTGGCGATAATCAATACATAATCGCATACTCCCATCTTTCTTTTTCACCAACAAAACTGGAGCACCCCAAGGAGAAACACTTGGTCTTACGAACCTCTTTTCCAGTAAGTCATTCAACTGCTTTTTCAACTCCACCAATTCAGATGCCGACATTCGATAAGGTGCCATAGAAACAGGTCTAGTACCAGGGACTAGATCTATCGAGAATTCCACCTCTCTCTCCGGCGGTACATCTGAAATATCTTCAGGAAATACCTCAGGAAAATCACACACAACAGGAAACACCTCAAGAGAAACTTTACTCTCCACCGACAACGATGCAAACACACCGAACAACTGAGCCTCATCCGCCAAAAGTCTCTTCAACTCTTTGGTAGATAAGAAACTCGAGTCTTCGTCTTCCTCCAGAGAAGGAAACCTTACTAGCTTATGATAACAATCAATGTGAACCCGATTAAATTGTAACCAGTTCATTCCCAACACCACATCTAACCCTTCCAATGGTAAACACACCAAATCCATCACAAAATCTTTACCATAAATGGCTAAAGGACAATTTAGACAAACCATAGAAGTAGTTACTGATCCCATCGCTGGAGTATCAATAACCATCTCAACACCCATCACAGACAACACAAGATTCAAACTCTTCGCGCACTCAGACGAAATAAACGAATGAGTCGCTCCAGTATCAATAATAGCAATTAAAGGCGTATTATTAATAAAGCAAGTACCTCTAATCAAACGATCTGCATTCGAGGTCTGAGTTCCTGCTAGTGCAAACACTTTTCCTCCAGGTTGAGCCTGTCTTGGTTTCGTACACCTTGTACTAACATGACCAACTTCCCCACAATTATAACATGTAACTCCATTCTTCCTCCTACAATCAGCAGCCGCATGACCTTTCAAACCACAACTAGCACACATATCCACATTATTCATTTTCCTCTTACATTCCGATATACGATGTCCTAAACCACCACAATTGTAACATTTCACAGCAGAATTCATTCCTCCACCACTAGGCTTCCTATCAAAAGCAAACTTCTGTTTCCCTTTGTCAACAGGGGTAACATAAGGCCTACCTCTGAACTGCCCCTTTCCTTTTTTATCATTCAGATTCTTGTAATGAGTAGCACGTGCTTTGCTGTCCTCATCAAAGATCCGACTCTTGTTCACCAACACTGAAAACTGTCTTATCTCCTGATAACCGATACCCTGCTTGATTTCTGGCCTCAAGCCATTCACAAACTTCAAACACTTCGACCTCTCTGAACCCGCTGTATTATAATTAGGACAGAACTTCACAAGTTCTTCAAACTTAGCAGCATAATCCGCAACAGAGGAATTATCCTGTTTCAGTTCAAGAAATTCAATTTCCTTCTTACCTCTCTCATCTTCCGGAAAATACTTTTCGAGAAAAGCATCTTTGAACACAGCCCACGTAACCACTATTTCATCCTCCTCAAACCTCTGAGAAGCATTTATCCACCAATCTTCAGCTTCCTTTTCCAGCACATGAGTACCAAACTGCACTTTCTGATCCTCGGAACACTTAATGAAACGGAAGATCTTCTCAATCTTCTTCAGCCAAATCTGTGCTCCCTCAGGATCATGAGTACCATTGAAGCTCGGTGGGTTATTCTTCTGAAACTTATCCATACTACGCGACTCCTCGTCCGCCGCAGCATTCGGTAAATTCTGCATCGCCTGCGCCATAGCTTGCATGGCCGCAGTCATAGCAGCATCACGTCTTCCAGCCATAATCTGAACGTTTCCAATGATAACAAATTATGGTTAAACAACAACTCGTCCAACGTAACTCGCCCAATATGCCAGACACAACAACCACAACTGACACAAACTGACACAAACAGCTTTGATACCACTAAATGTGACGCCCCCAATCTAATACCCCCAATTAGCATGCATTTAAAGCAGTTAAAAGAAAAATTCAAAAATTGATCAGAGTACATTTGAAAACACGGCATAGAAAGGAGACATCCCATCAACGTAACCAAAATATACACATAACATGCAACACCTGCCCATAATGATATGCAACTGTGGGGTAGCAATCATACAGAGGAAACTTCGTTCCTTACACCCACTTTTCAGAAATTAGAAATAAAACGGAAAATCTAAAATCTGATTAACATATACACATATAAACAGTTTGTCATACATCAAGTAGCATATGTACAACCAAAATATAATATATCATCAGATATACAAAACAATAGCACGCGGCCACCCTAACTACCCGGAGTCACATATCAGAGCCGACCGACCAAAATAATGAAGATGCAAAGCTTCACAAAAAGAATACCTCCAGCAAACCTAATCTGCAACGCCTCATAGAGCGTTATAAAACAGCAGAAGGGTGAGAAAAACAACCATAATATAATTGCATAAAATTATATATATTAACACAAAAATACACAAGCAACACATTCTCACCACAAATGCTCAACAGTCGCATATAATATCACACGGTACAATTCTCACTTATCGTATACCACATCACATCAATCATTCACAATACAATCAAACACGTTCCAAGCACAATTACTCATGATTTATGCAATGCACATAGACCGACACAACGACTCTATGCACATGCCATGCGGTACCGACTTCAAATCTTGTAATTCATTAGTCCCCCAGGAACTCTTGGAATCATCGCTCGTTACATAGAGTAACTCCCCGTCGGGCCTACGATGTTCCCCGTCGCTATAAACCAATATTTCAGGGCGAACGACGTTTATGGATTGCTTTCTACCAGTATTTCAGGGCGCACAATCCGATTGCTTTCTACCAGTATTTCAGGGCGCACAATCAATTGGGATTAATCGCTTCTACCAATATTTCATGGCGTAAGACTATAAAACTGATTCATCTATGAATCTTCCCATGCAAGAATACATATCATGATACTTGACACATTAATGACTCATGCCAACATCAAATACTCATGCATCAACAATATTCATGTATTTCAAGTGCACACAAAGTAATGCACACAATTGCCCAAAATGGCCACAAACACCAATATACCACACTTAGCATTTTCTTGCCTCTCGGCCACAAATCGTCATCACAACAGCACATAAGGCATACACATCCAAAGCACAAACATATAACACAATACAAGTCAAATACGCACTATTAAAAACGACAAAAGTCGAGATTCGACACTATTCACATTTTCCGACCAAATTTAATCGGCTAACGATTCTCAAAACCTCATATTCACAAAGTACAGTTCGATACCTTTCCAACGACACCAAGAATGCAAAAATCGGATAATCGGAACCAAAGTTACGGACAAAACCGAAAACACATTTTGAAAAATCACATTTTTGACATTCTCCTGTCCATACGCGTATCACTCATGTCCATACGCGTACGGACAGAACCCATTTCCTTCACAAATTCCTCGTTCCAAAACCCATACGCGTATTGGCCCATGGCTCGCCCATGTTACGCGTAATGCCAAGATTCATACGCGTATTGGCCCAAAAACAAGCCAATGATACGCGTATCGCCTTGGCTCATACGCGTATGGACATGCCCCTTACGCGTATGGCCAGAGCATACCCAGAAAATTCTGCAGAACAATTTCTGCGTTTTCCAACCCAACATCAACCAATTTCTTCACCTAAAACTCAGAAAAACAGCAATTTGAAGTGTAATAGCATACCACAAACACGTATGAACAATCAACAATGCATTCGACAAGACTTTTACTACAATCAAATTCATTTCTAATCAATTTTTATACAATCTAGGTTTTACTAATATTCTCCAAATCAATCCAAAAACAACAACAAAACACATACATAATCGTATACAATCATAGAATAATCGAGTTTCGCACCCTTACCCGATTAATCGATTCCTAGAAATTGTTCTTGATGATTTTTCCACTCTTTCTCCAATTTTCTCTCTTCTCCTCTTTTCTTCTCTTTTTCCTTCTTTCTTCTTTCTTTCTCTCTATTTTTCTTTCCCTTTTCTTTTCTATTTTCTTTTCTTTCTTACTAACTTAGTAAAAATATCTATGAAATGTCCAAAATACCCCCACACTCAAATATCCCGCAAATGTTCCCAAAACGCGATAAAATATAATCACGACGAAAAATAACATATTTTCGCATAAAAGTCGAGAATAAAATAAAATAATAATAAAATAATCCAAAAAGACTCAATAATATAAAATTGGCAAAACGGGGCGTTACACAGTCCAGAACAGTATTCTTACAATATGTTGATGGAAAATTAAAGGAGTTGAGAGGTAAAGAAGATGGAGTGATTGAACGTGTTAAAGAAATAACATAATATTTTCATGGAGATGTTAGTAAAGAGGATAATCCACTTAGGATATTTGTGATTGTGAGAGATTTTATGGGAATGTTGGATAATGTATGTAAAGATTAGAATATGATGTTAAAATTTGACATGTTTACTATTTCCTAAAAAAACAAGATATGGTACTCATTTTCGCCCACACTATTGGATTATGAAGAAAGTTTTGTATGTTGCTGTTCATTTTCGCCCCCACTGGGCAATTACTTTGCAAGCTTGATATTATTTTTGTATGCATCATGTGATGCATTTGGACCTGTCATGGCAGTTATGGAGATGGAGAGCAACTGACAATGCTGCAAGAATTCGTGTCTATATTAGCTTAGAGATTAGCTACAAACTAGTTAGAAATTAGCTACAATTTAATAGAATGATGTGTTTAAATTAGCTAGAGATTAGCTAGGAATTAGCTAGGAAGTAGCTACAGATTAGCTACCATTTTTTAGTTTAAATATAATATTAATATAAAAAAAATTGAAACAATTGACACGTGTCATACATGTCAACATTTTTGCCACGTTGGCATTGGCAACATGTAAGCCACATCATCAAAAAAATTTCACATGGCATGCCACATAAGCCACCGTTAGTGGAAACTAATGGGAGGGACTAAAGTTAGAAACGGAAAACTTTCAAAAGACCATTGTTTGAAGGAAAATTTTAGAGGGACCAAACCTTAAAGGTGAGATATTTGTAGGGACCATCTACATATTTAACCATTTATTTTATATATTTTCATGTTTCAATGCAAAGAGCATAACTGCTTCATTTCGACTGCTGCTTTGTCTCAACAAATATATGCCTCCCTTTGTTAATCATCTCTCAAGAAAGTGATTTGTTGGGAATCTCCGTTTTCCGGTTAATTTTGATGTAATTTTTTTTATTTGACTTTTGCATTCCCTTCAATTAAAAAATATAATATTTATTAAGATTTTATTACTATTCTTTTATTTATTGATTTTTATTTTATAAATTATAATAAATAAAAATATTTAGCAAAATGAATTAATTTTTGTCATTAAAAAAAAAAAAAAAAAATTGATTTTGTTTTTTAATTGCACACGGTTCAAATACATACCTATTTGTCTAAATAGAACATTGTTTGTGAGACAGGAAGAATGTAAGGGTGATGACTGATAGAGTGATATGTTGTTATTAAATAATAGTGTAAAATATTCATTATATTAAAACAAAAATCAATTAGTATTATTTAAGAAGTATATTTTATTTTGTGTGTACAATTACAATAGGGAGAGGTTAAAGTAATTTTAGATGAATAAGTTGTGTTTGTATGATATATTATTAATCAATAGTGTAAAGATTATTATTTTTAGAAATTTTAAAAACGTTTAAATTATTTTTTGTTGGTCTTTGGTTGTCTAAAAAATTTGGAAGAAACTCGGAAATTGAAAATTATGTAATTAATATTAAATTTTTGTATACAGATTAAGGAATTAAAGAATGTAATGATGTTATTATAAAATATTATCCTTTTATTTAATTAATTTTATTAATATATTGATAATAGTAATAATTAAATAATACAATTAAAAAATAATCATTAATCATTACTATATTGAAAAGTGAAAATAATTATCGTTTTAAATTAAATTTTAGTATTTGTGAAAACAACAATTATTTTTAAAAAGGTGAGTATATGAACAGTTGACTTGTTCTTTTAAACTTTGTTTTGTAATTTCTAATTTACTATATTTTCTTTTTCAATGCTCCAACAATTACAATATCTCAAATTATTTTTTTTTAGTTTTTTTCTTGTGTGAATGTGTTTTCTATCTTATAGTGTAAAAAACTAAGAAAGATTTAGTGTGCGTTTGATTATGTAGTGATGATAATTGATTAAGAGTGATGATTAAAAGTGAATTGGAAGTAAAAGGGTTTATATTTAGATATATTTATATAAAAATTAGTTGAACAATAAATTTTAATATAAAAATCACATTTAAACTTAAAAAGTGTAAATTTAAAGTATAAATTTTAATTTCAAGTAAAATCAATTTTGAAATCAGAACCAATTACATACACTTAGTGATCAAACAAAAAAAATTAAAATTTGTAATAACACTACGCCAAAATTGGACAAAGACAGCACAAAAAAGACAACGCTTTTTGGACAAAGCGCTGCTATAAGTCTTTAAAAAATTTCGCTTAAAAAAAGCGCTGTAAAATACAGCCTTTAGAAAGCGCTTTTTAAAAGCGTTGTTAAATGCCTAAAATAGAAGCCACCTTAGAAAGCGCTTTTTGAAAAGCGCTGCTATAGGTATTACTTTAGAAAGCGCTTTAAAAAAGCGCTGTCTAAAGGTTAACCTTAGAAAGCGCTTTCAGAAAGCGCTGCTATAGGTTTTAAATTCTCCCCACCTTAGAAAGCGCTTTCTGAGGAAAACGCTCTTATAGATAGCACTTAAGAAAACGCTTTTTAAAAGCGTCCTCTAAGGTCATTTATGAATTAAAATATAAAACAATTTCTAATCATTTTCAGACACTTCTTTTCATTTTCTTCTCTCGACCGTTCTTCTCTACTGAAACCCTTGCTATCGTTCTTCTCTGCTGAAAACCATTGCCATTGATGTCGTTCATTCGCCATTGCCGTCGTTCATTCGTCATTGTCGTCGTTCACTTTTTTCTGTCATTTTGGTGTTCATTCGCCATTGCTTTCGTGAAGAAGAAGACGAAATGAAGAAGAGGTACGATTTTCATTCTTGTTTTCATTCTGTTTTCATTCTTGATTTCATTTAAGAAAACAAGGTGAAACCTTGCTCCCCTCCGTGCTTATGAGCCAATCTGAAAAATATTCACGCTTTACCTATACAAAAATTTATTATCCTTACCCAAGCACAAAAATACAAAAGTAAACTAATAAAAACATTCCAACAGCTTTATGACAAATACTTTTCAATCAGTCCATAACATAACAAAGAAAGAAAGCATATGTATGACAAAGAGAATTAAAAAGCATAAAGAATTAAAAAAAAGTATAACAATAAAGTAAAAGGTCTTTCTTAAATCTGGTTTCTATGAGACATTTAATCGAACAGTTTACATTCATATCAATTATAAAAGCAAAAATACCAACTCTTAGTATGTTTAAGCTTTGAAGAAATACTTGTGTTTTTCTTTGAAAGAGTTATTCCAAAGCTTTGAAGAGAGGTAAGGAGATGAGAAGTGAAAGATTCAGATTTCAGAATGGCTAATATTGAACATGTTGTTTCTATTTTCATTATTTGTTGTTTCTATATTCTAGATTAAAGAAAGTATGATAGTTATTGTAATATTGATAGTTATTGTATTGATGGAGTTATGATATATAGAGCCATGAAAGTGGAGTCATGATAGTTACTGTATTGCATGGTCAAAGAAAGTATGATATTTTTCTTTGCATGAGATGTTTATCTTGCTCAATAATTGCTTTGATGGTTATCTTTGTGATATGATGATTACTTGTTTAAGTATGATTTAAACTTGATTCTTGATAGATTTAGGTTATCGTATGAATGTTACTTTTTTAAGTTGATGCATGTTTACTTGTTTAGGTATTGCTTAGATTTAAATCTTGTTAGGTTTAGGATGAATTGCTCTAATGCTTGGTTACTTGTTTAAGTATGCTTGGTTACTTGTTTAAGTATGCTTGCTCTTAAGTATGTTGCTTGTTTGTGATTACATGTTACCACTTATCAAGTTATGACTCATAATTGGTCAATTAATGATATTTCATTTTATGATACGTGTACAGGGGGATCTTGGTAATTCTAACCTATCTGGACACTGTGTGGGTCTAGAAGTTGTTTACATCTCTAAAGGTAATTAGTTGTTCTCTCTCGCCACTGTAATTAGGGGTTACTTGTGATCAAAGTGTGAAAGTCGGATCGTTTCCCTACAGGTAAATATTTTTTATTTTTGTTTTTGTTTAGTTTAATTAGTATAACTATGGATAAGAAATGGATGTCTTCAAGTCGATTGTCGAAAGAGTACGAGAATGGGGTATCGGAATTCGTTAAGTTTGCTGTTGTGCACGCCAAAGACCCCAGTCGAATGAGATGTCCTTGCTTGGGTTGTTGTTTTGGGAGTCGAGTTGACGCGGTTCAGTTGGCATCGCATTTAATGAGGAGTGGAATTGATAGAAGTTATACATGTTGGAATTTGCATGGTGAGAAAATTAACGGGAATGTTGAACCGGGGGATAATACGACCTATGCTTCAAACGACAATGGCACAGATACATATGATTCTGATCGAGTCGAAGAGATTGCAAAAGCACTTGAAGAAGATCTTAAGGATTGTCCCAAAATGTTTGAGAGGTTGGTAAGCGATGCAGAGAAACCGTTATATAATGGTTGCACCAAATCCACAAGATTGTCTGCGGTATTAAAGTTGTACAACTTAAAGGTGGGCAATGGATGGTCGGATAAAAGTTTCACAGAGTTACTGGCCCTTAAGAAAGATATGCTTCCAGAGGATAATATTCTTCCCAATCGAACATATGAGGCAAAAAAGATGTTGTGCTCTGGTATGAGCTATGATAAGATACATGCCTGTCCAAACGATTACGTTTTGTTTCGAAATGAGTATGCATCGTTAAATGAGTGTCCTAAATGCGGTGTCTCTCGATATAAGGAAAAGTTGTCTCCAGCAAAAGTCTTATAGTATTTTCCTATAATTCCGAGATTTAGACGCATGTTTCGTAGTGAGACCGACTCAAGACACTTGACTTGGCATGCAGATGAAAGAATTATTGATGGAAAGTTTCGACATCCGGCAGATTCACCACGGTGGATGAAAATTGATGATGATTATCCTGAATTTGGAAAAGAAGCAAGAAACCTTCGCTTGGCATTATCTACTGATGGAATGAACCCACACGGTCTTCAAAGTATCTCACATAGCACTTGGCCTGTGATCATAATGATTTAGAACCTACCTCCATGGCTATGTATGAAGCATAAGTACATGATGTTATCTATGTTAATTTCTGGGCATAGACAACCAGGGAATGACATAGACGTATACTTGGCACCCTTAATCGAAGATTTAAAGTTTTTGTGGGAGAACGGTGTGGAGGTTTATGATGGGTATAGGAAAGAAAGTTTCAACTTGAGGGCGATGTTGTTTGGCACAATTAATGATTTTCCAGCATACGGAAATCTATCAGGGTACAACATAAAAGGTCAATGTGCGTGTCCTATTTGTGAAGATAAAACAGATTGGATGTGATTGGAGTTTGGTCAGAAGAATGTATTTCTCGGTCATCGTAGATTCTTAAATTCTAATCATCACTATCGTGGGTGGAGAAAAGCATTCAATGGAGAGGCAGAACATGGTAGAGCTCCAACTATATTGACAGGTGATCAAATTTTTGAAAAGGTGAAAGATGTGAGTACTCAGTTTGGAAAGCCTTTTGCACATACACTTGTCAAGAGTGGGTGGAAAAAGAGGTCAATTTTTTTTGAACTGCCATATTGGAATTCGTTGTATGTAAGACATTTTCTCGATGTTATGCATATTGAAAAAAAAATATTTGACAGTGTTATTGGTACGTTACTCAATATACAAGGAAAGTTTAAGGATGGCCTTAAAGCAAGAAAGGACCTGGTAGCGATGGGAATAAGAAATGAATTAGGACCCATGAAGAAAGGAACACGAAGATATCTACCACCTGCTACTTATACTCTATCTAGAAAAGAGAAAAAGGTATTGTGTAAGTTTCTAAGTGAAGTTAAAGTTCCAGAAGGATACTCTTCAGATATTAGAAGACTTGTGTCTATGAAAGACCTCAAGTTAAAGAGTTTAAAGATGCATGACTGCCATGTTATAATGGAACATTTTCTACCAATAGGTATACGTTCTATTCTGCCAGAAAAAGTAAGAAGCGCAATAACTAAATTGTGTTTTTTCTTCAAGTCAATTTGCAGTAAGGTGATCGATCCTGCGATCTTACCAACATTGCAAAAAGAAATAGTTATTACTTTGTGTGATCTTGAAATGATTTTTCCTCCCTCGTTTTCTGACATAATGGTCCATCTAGTTGTTCATCTGGTGAAAGAGACACAATTGTGTGGGCCGGCTTATATGAGATGGGTGTACCCTGCTGAACGTTATATGAAAATATTAAAAGGGTATGTTAAAAACCGAAGTCGACCAGAGGGTTGTATTGCCGAACGATACATTGTTGAAGAAGCGATTGAGTTTTGTACTGAATATCTGTCCAATGTACAATCAATTGGACTCCCCAAATCTCATATTGTCGAAAAAAAAAGAAGGAAAAAAGTTAATTGGAAATGAAGTTGTGACAGTATCAAGGGTCGAACGGGATCAAGGGCATTTGTATGTTCCGCACAATGAGAATGAGGTTGAGTTGTATGTTGAAATGCACAAGGATGTTCTCCGAGGTTTAAATCCGAATAGAAATGAGAATTGGATAGTACGAGAGCACAATCGAAGTTTCATACATTGGTTTAAGGATCATATTTATTCAAAGTATTATTCAGATCCTGCTTCAATAACAGAAAGGCTGAGATGTTTAGCATATGGTCCAAGTTTGGTTGTGTTTTCTTATAGTGCATACGCAATTAATGGATACACATTTTATACCAAAGAACAAGATGATAAAAGTACTATGCAAAATAGTGGTGTCACTGTGGTAGCTAAAGTAATGCACATTTCAAGTGTGAAATATTTAAACCCCAAATTTGCAAATCTGTCATATTTTGGGGTTATCGAGCGCATGTGGGTGTTTGATTATGAGAAGTTTCAGATTCCTATATTTTGTTGCAAGTGGGTTGAAAATAATAATGGCGACGAATGGATAAGTCAGGATTTTTGCAAGTGGATCTTAATAGGGTGGGGTACAAAGATGAGCCTTTTATTCTAGCCTCTCAAGCTAAAGAAGTGTTCTATGTCACTGATCTGACAAGTATAAAATGGTCTATAGTGCTTTTATCTAACAAAGTAATTGATGAAAACATTGGAGATCAAGGTGATATTGATGTTGATATTGAATCATTTACTAGAAATGATCAAGATGAAAATATTATAGCGAATGAATCATATACAAGAAATGATCATAATGAGGGTATTTGGATCAATCCAACCATCCGTGTTGTTAAGCGACGGGTAGAACATATTGCAACCAAGAAAAGAAAGAGATGTTAGTGAAAAAGGTACTAGTTATAAAATTATAGCTTATATCATTCAATAATATTAATTAGTTGTCATGTTATATTTAGCTTATATCATTCAATGGATTATGGATTATGGATTTTTATATTTGTCATTTAATTTTTATTTTTTTCTTTCTTACAGGTGAAATGGCTAGTGACCATGACGACACACACGAGACACATGATGAAAATGAAGCTCAGAAGGTATATTAATTTTCACAATGTTTCTTATTAGTGATGCTACTTGATAACACAAAACAACTATATATTAATTCTTATTTGTTTGTCTATGTGTAGTGCCCTCGTCAGCATAATGGCATAGACTGCGGGTATTTCGTTTTGAGGTTTATAAGAGAAATCCTTCAAATGGATCGATTAGAGATTCCTATTACGGTATGCATGGATTTATAACTTAGGACTTATTTTAATATTTATCGAATATGTCATATAATTTATTATTTTTAACTAAATCATGCATATTTTGTTTTGTTATGTAGTACTTTGATGAATACGCGTGTTCTCATTACACGAAGGATAAATTGCAAGAAATTAAGGAGGAATTGTGTGAATACCTTATTGGAAAAAAAGTCATATAAGGTATAGGATAATGGGATTATGTGAATGTATAGTTTTGTGAATGGTTTATTTTATGGGATTGTATAGTTTTGTGAATGGTTTATGTTATTTATGTGATTTTGGAATGTAATTGTATAGTTTTGTGAATGTTTAATGTAAATGACTTGAATTATAATGGAAATGGTTTATGTGATTTATGGGATTAGTGGAAATGGTTAATGAACCATACTAGAAATTGTTAATGGAAATGTGAAATATACATGTTTATTTAAATGGCTTGAATTATACAGGTTTCTGCATAAAAAAATGGTTTAAATGGGATTTTTTAAAAAAATCATTAAAATTATACGTAGAGAAAAGACAGCACTTTCTAGAAAAAGCGATGTCTATAGTTCACAACAGAAAGCGCTTTTCCTAAAAAGCGCCCTCTAAAGGTATAGAAAAATTCTTAACTAATATTATAGGCATACATTAGACAGCGCTTTTGAAAGCGCTGTCTAAAGGGGGCCTTTAGAAAGCGCTTTTCCTAAAAAGCGCCCTCTAAAGGTATAGAAAAAATTACATTAGACAGCGCTATCTAAAGGGGGCCTTTAGACAGCGCTTTTTCTTGAAAAAACACCCTCTAAAGGTATAGAAAAGTTGATAATTAAAATTATAGGCATACTTTAGACAGCGCTTTAAAAAGCACTGTCTAAAGGGGACCTTTACACAACGCTTTTTGTTGAAAAAGCGCCCTCTAATGTATACTTTAGAGAGGGCTTTTTTGTAAATAAAAAGTGTTGTCTTTACCTACGCCAGCGCTGCCTTAGGCAGCGCTTTTAAGCGATGTCTAAGGCCTAAAAAAGCGCTGTCTAATGTCTTGTTTGGCGTAGTGTAAGCTATAAAACTACAAAATGAAGAGACATGTCAATTCTTATATAGTCCTTAAGTTTTGAGTTAGTTCTAACTTTGTATCTTTCATATATCTATAAGTTTTAAATTTTGTTGACAAAACTGCCGTAGAATGTGAAAGTGTTTGGCTGGCGTTTATTCTTTGACAGACTCCCCACGCAAGCCAATCTTGTGGCTAGAGGTATGCCTCTTGAAATTTTGGTACCAGATATGTGATGTTACGTGTGATATCACAACAACACACTCTGCAATGGACAATATAACATAACAGAAAAGACACAAAGAATTGTTCACCCAGTTCAGTTAAACAACTTACTCTGGGGGCTACCAAGCCATGGATGAATTTCACTATCAGTAGAATTAATTTATAGACTCAACAACCCAGTTGACATCTCCTAAACTTAATCACTACTTAATGAACCTTCTACCTAAGAGACCACTTAGGTATGAGAACACTACTCAATCCCTAAATCACTTCAGTGATATAATTCAAAGATCACACACTTTGAAAAACACAACTTGATTCTGCTTCACAGCTTTGATCAAGAACAACTCAAAACAACAACACCAATTCACACTTGAATGGTTTACAACACATACACGAAGACACAAACGACTCTCAGTCTTTAGCTCTCTTTCTTCGTTACTTTTCCTTTAGGATTGATGCGCTTTATATACCTACTACAATATCTGACCTGATTTGTTATTTAAAACTGAATCTTTAAAACAGATTTTCTCTCAAAATCTTCTTAAATATTCAGCCTTTAAACACTCCTACAAATCTGCATCAAATCTGTTTTCAACAGAAAATATCTTCTCCAAGATATTCGCATCCAATAACTCTAACAGCTCTCCCAAAATTCAGCTAATACGCTTAACCCTAAAAACATCTCAAACCTGATGTTTTAATGATCTGCATATCTGATGTCATGACATCGTATGTGACATCAGACTTCAAAACTTCAACAACTTAAACACTTAACATTATCCAATGTTAAGACTCAATGTTAAAACATCACCCATGTGACATCAACATTGAACAACTTTGTTTTACCAAAATTCTAGCCAATCCAAGAACTAACAATCTCCCCCTTTGGCTAATTTTGGCTTAAACAATCTCTGCAACATCAGAGACTTCAGCAGCGGATAAAAATTTTAAAACAAACAGCTCTCACTTCAAAATGTTGCACACCACCTATCAACAAAGGGAAAACTCCCCCTCAAAACCAGAACCAACATAAACAGCTGTTCAACATGCACACTCCCCCTCAACATCTGCACCACACCAGAACTGAGATAGGACACACTCTACACACAAAGGCTAGGCTAACTCTCCCCTTTTTTAGCCACAATTGGACAATCACCAAACACAATGTCCTGACATAATAAATGACACAGTCAAACACCAAGCTTTCCCCAAAAAAACAAGTTCCAACACCTTGACTGGTCAGGCGATACAAATAATGCTCTTTGTTTGCATTATAAAAACAAGCCTTCTTCCTTCTAGCAGCACCACACAACAACCAAGAATGAGCCAGTCAAACTCCAAAGATGCAGCAAAGAACCTCAAGCAGGAGGACAAGAAACCAGATCCACTGAAGAAGAAGAGCAAAACACAGACAACGGCTGGAACTTCTTCAGGGGCAACAAGAACAAGAAAACAAACAAAGACAAAAAGCATCAAGAAACCCCCAGTGCAGCACCATGCTTCTGATGATGAATGGGATGAAGATTGGAAAACTTTTATTGATGTAGGGGGATGGGACAATCTTTAGATATTGCTATTGATGTACCAAAATCCAATCTTGTATGCTTTCAGCAGTTAAATAAAATGTTGTTTTCATATCATAACTGCACAAATACATCTTCCAGCACACCTAATCCTCATAAATGCAAATTCCCAGTTTGCTTCTTAGACTTTCAAATTGATTTGCATCTAGGGCTTTAGTAAAAATGTCAGCTAATTGTTTATCTGTAGCAACATGTTCCAAAGCAACTACTTTGTCTTCAACCAAATCTCTTATAAAATGATGCCTTATATCAATATGCTTAGTTCTGCTATGTTGAATAGGATTCTTAGAGATATTGATAGCACTCAAATTATCACAGTACAATGTCATGACATCTTGCTTGACATTGTATTCTGTTAACATCTGCTTCATCTAAACAAGTTGAGAACAACTACTCCCTGCTGCTATGTACTCAGCTTCAGCAGTAGAAAGAGACACACAGTTCTGCTTTTTACTAAACCAAGATATCAGATTATTCCCTAAGAAGAAGCACCCTCCTGAAGTACTTTTTCTATCATCAGCACTCCCTGCCCAATCAGCATCACAAAAACCACATAACTCAGTGCCTGATCCATGACTGTAAAGCATTCCATAGTCACTAGTCCCATTCACATATTTCAGAATCCTCTTCACTTGATTCAAGTGACTAACTTTAGGCTCAGCTTGATATCTGGCACAAACTCCAACAACAAAAGAAATATCAGGTCTGCTAGCTGTGAGATACAATAGACTTCCAATCATGCTTCTGTATACACTTTGATCCACACTAACACCATGTTCATCCTTGGACAACTTTAAATGAGTAGGAGCAGGTGTCCTCTTGTGATTAGCATTCTCTAGACCAAACTTCTTCATTATGTTCTTTGCATACTTGCTCTGAGAAATGAATATGGAGTCCTCCATTTGTCTAACTTGTAGACCAAGAAAATAGTTTAGCTCACCAACAAGACTCATTTCAAACTCAGACTGCATCTGTTCCACAAAATGTTTCACCATTGCATCTGACATCCCACCAAATACTATGTCATCAACATAGATTTGAGCTATCATCAGTTTTCCTCTTTCCTCTTTAACAAACAAAGTCTTGTCAATCCCTCCTTTTCTGTAGCCATTCACAACCAGGAATTCAGTAAGCCTTTCATACCAAGCTCTTGGTGCTTGCTTCAACCCATATAGAGCTTTCCTTAGTTTGTACACATGGTCAGGAAATGTTGGATCAATAAATCCTTTTGGTTGATCAACATACACATCTTCATTTAAGTAACCATTCAAGAAGGCACTCTTAACATCCATCTGAAAAAGCTTGAATTTGAAATTACAAGCCACCCCTAAGAGTAATCTGATAGATTCCAATCTTGCCATAGGAGCAAAGGTTTCATCATAATCAATTCCTTCAACCTGAGTGTATCCCTGAGCAACTAATCTGGCCTTGTTTCTGGTGACCACTCCTTGTTCATCAGATTTATTCTTGTAAATCCACTTGGTGCCAATCACATTAACTCCATCAGTCCTTGGTACAAGATCCCACACTTCATTCCTTTTGAATTGTTCCAGCTCTTCATGCATGGCATTAATCCAAAACTCACCAGTCAAGGCTTCTTTGACATTCTTGGGCTCAATTTTAGAAACAAAGCAAGAATTTGACACAACCTCCCTTGATCTAGTGCTAACCCCTGACTTAGGATCACCTATGATAAGCTCCCTGGGATGGTCCTTTAGCACTCTAATAGATGGTTCTTTATTAGATTGTTCAGGTTCAGGCTCAGCATCAACTTGACTAGGAGACCCACTTCTGTCTTCAGTTTCTTCGGTGACTTCTTCAAATGATGTTTCAACATCATCCAGGACATCAGCACCTTCCTGCTTATCAATGTCATCAATCACCACATTTATAGACTCCAGCATAACCTTTGTTCTGGAGTTGAAAACCCTGTAAGCTCTGATATTTGTAGAGTATCCTAGAAAGATTCCCTCATCACTTTTAGGATCCAATTTTCTCCTATGTTCACGATCTGACAAGATGTAACATTTGCTTCCAAAAACATGAAAGTACTTCACATTTGGCTTTCTTCCTTTCCATAGTTCATACAGAGTAGCTGAAGTGCCCCTTCTCAAAGTAACTCTGTTGTGAATATAGCAAGCAGTGTTCATAGCTTCAGCCCAGAAATGGTAAGGAAGCTTTTTGGCATGAATCATTGCCCTAGCAGACTCTTGAATAGTTATATTCTTCCTTTCAACAACTCCATTTTGCTGAGGAGTGATTGGAGAAGAGAACTCATGACTTATGCCTTCAGCAGAACAATATTCAGCAAACTTGCTATTTTCAAACTCTCTTCCATGATCACTCCTTATTCTAATAACATTACTTTCCTTTTCCCTTTGGAGTCTTTGACAAAGATCTTTGAAAACATCAAATACCTCTGATTTGTCTTTAATGAAGCTCACCCAAGTGTACCTAGAATAGTCATCTACAACAACATAAGCATACTTCTTCCCTCCTAGACTTTCTACCTGCATAGGTCTCATCAAGTCCATATGAAGAAGTTCCAAAACTTTGGAAGTGGTGTTATGTTGAAGCTTCTGATGTGACATCTTGGTCTGGTTCCTTATTTGACAATCTCCACAAACTCTTCCCTCTTCAATATTGAGTTTAGGAATTCATGTGACAGATTCTGAGGATATTATTCTCTTCATTCCCTTCAGATGAAGATGTCCCAACTTTTGATGCCAAATTTTGACTTCATCATCTCTAGCAAACACACATTTTAGGTACTTGAGTCTTGTTGCAGCCATAGATAACAGTTGTCCTTAGACCTAACACCCTTCATGATGACTTCTCCTTTCTCATTTGTGACAATGCACTCAGATTTTGTAAAGTCTACTTTGAATCCTTGATCTCAAAGTTGACTAATACTGATTAAGTTAGCTGTCAACCCTTTAACAAGTAGAACATCATCCAGTCTAGGAGCACCAGCACAATTCATCTTTCCCACCCCCTTGATTTCTCCTTTAACACCATCACCAAATGTAACATGACCTGACAACTGAAGCTTAACATCTATCAACAAATTTTTAACTCCTGTCATGTGTCTTGAACACCCACTATCAAAGTACCAGTCTTCTTTGGTGGAAACCCTAAGAGAGGTGTGAGCTATTAAGCTGGTAACTTTACCTTTTGGAACCCATTGCTTCTTAGAATTCAAAGCCTGATTACCTATGGGAAACTTCTGTGTGGGAGTATACTGATGTGCCTTCTGAGGATACCCATGTAACTTATAACAATAGGCCTTTATGTGTCTGAAACGCTCACAGTGATGACATCTCCAGTGCCTGAATTTCTTCCTAGAAGGATTCCTGTCAGGATGTTTAAACATCTGTTTTAACATCACTGGTTTGGAACTGGTAATACCATCATCAGAAGCTGCAACATTGTTGAATCCCAAGCCACTTTTGTCTCCAGCAATTTTCCCAATACTAAGAATGTTGTCTAGAGCATCAGTACCATTTTTCAACATTCTGACAGTTTTGGTCATAGAATCTAATTTAGAGTTAAGCATACTGACTTCATTTTCAAGTTCAGTCTTTTCAGTCTCTAACTGCACTATGGTTTTCTTCAGTTTCTCTCCTTCAAGACACACTTGTTCACTTCTCATGCACAATTCTTTATAAGAGGCGGAAAGCTCTTCATAAGGAACCTTATCATCACACGAATCATCATCTGACTCACAAACCCCAATCATAGCTCTAACAAGCTTAGCTGATTCATCTTCAGATTCACTTTCACTATCAGACCAGGAAGCAGATAACCCCTTTTTCTGCTTTTTGAGATAAGTAGGACATTCCTTCTTGACATGACCATACCCTTCACACTCATAGCATTGGACTCCCTTATTGGACTTTTCTTCATCACTAGTTTTCTTCCCCTGATCTCCTGATTTGTTGGTGTCATATGTGATGTTCTTGACATTAGGATTATAACTCCTATTTATCGTTTTCATAACCTTATTAAACTGTCTTCCCAGCAAGACAATGGCCTGGGACAGCTCCTCCTGAGACTCAGCATCATTCCCTTTCTTCTCTTCTTGAGTATTAGATACCAAGGCTATACTCTTGGTCTTCTTTTCAGGTTCCTCCTCATTCAAACCTAACTAAAAAGTTTGAAGAGATCCAATAAGCTCATCAACCCTCATTTTGCTGATGTCTTGAGCTTCTTCAATTGCAGTCACCTTCATCTTATACCTCTTGGGAAGGGATCTAAGGATTTTCCTCACCAGCTTTTCTTCAGTCATCTTCTCTCCAAGAGCACTAGAGGCATTAGACAGCTCAAGAATACTCATATGAAAGTCATGAATAGTTTCATCTTCCTTCATCTTTAGACTTTCAAACTTTGATGTCAGAAGTTGAAGTCTTGACATCTTAACCTTTGAAGTTCCTTCATGAGTAGTCTTCAAGATGTCCTAAGCTTCCTTAGCAACTTCACAGGTATTGATCAACCTGAATATGTTCTTATCAACTCCATTGAAAATAGCATTTAAAGCTTTGGAATTACCAAGGGCAAGCTCATCTTCTTCCTTGGTCCATTCTTCTTCAGGTTTCAGTTTTGAGCTGCCTTCTTTTTCTTTCCCAACAACAACAGGTGCTTTCCATTCTTTTATGATAGCCTCCCAAGCTCTGCTGTCCAAGGATTTCAAAAAGGTAATCATCCTTGGTTTCCAATAATCATAATTAGAGCCATCCAAAATAGGGGGTCTATTCACAAATCCACCAATTTCCTTGTCCATCTTTACCAGAAAGTATCAGCCCTAGATCTCATCCAGATGCAGAGCAGGATGCCTGCTCTGATACCAATTGAAATTCTGGTACCAGATATGTGATGTTACATGTGATGTCACAATAACACACTCTGCAATGGACAATATAACACAACAGAAAAGACACAAAGAATTGTTCATCCAGTTCAGTTAAACAACTTACTCTAGGGTCTACCAAGCCAGGGATGAATTTCACTATCAGTAGAATTAATTTACAGACTCAACAACCCAGTTGACATCTCCTAAACTTAATCACTACTTAATGAACCTTCTACCTAAGTGACCACTTAGGTATGAGAACACTACTCAATCCCTAAATCACTTCAGTGATATAATTCAAAGATCACACACTTTGAAAAACACAACTTGATTCTGCTTCACAGCTTTGATCAAGAACAACTCAAAACAACAACACCAATTCACACTTGAATGGTTTACAACACATACACGAAGACACAAACGACTCTCAGTCTTTAGCTCTCTTTCTTCGTTACTTTTCCTTCAGGATTGATGCGCTTTATATAGCTATTTGATTTGGGCTTGGACCTGCTACAATATCTGATCTGATTTGTCATTTAAAACTGAATCTTCAAAACAGATTTTCTCTCAAAATCTTCTTAAATGTTCAGCCTTTAAACACTCCTACAAATCTGCATCAAATCTGTTTGCAACAGAAAATATCTTCTCCAAGATATTCGCATCCAATAACTCTAACAGCTCTCCCAAAATCCAGCTAATACGCTTAACCCTAAAAACATCTCAAACCTGGTGTTTTAATGATCTGCATATCTGATGTCATGACATCACATGTGACATCAGACTTCAAAACTTCAACAACTTAAACACTTAACATTATCCAATGTTAAGACTCAATGTTAAGACATCACCCATGTGACATCAACATTGAACAACTTTGTTTTACCAAAATTCTAGCCAATCCAAGAACTAACACCTCTCAATAACTATGAAATTGTTTGTGTTTTCTGCTTTAATTCGGTGGAGGATAGCACGCACGTCTTCTTCAACTGCCCTATCATTAAGTCTGTTTGGAATTTGGTGTTAGATTGGATTAGTATCCCTTGGAGTAATGAGGTTAATTGTTCTGAGCATCTTTTTGCGTGGTGGTTAAGTTTGGTTGAGAAGTGTCGACAATCGTCAGTTTGCTTTATATGGTTTGTTAGTTGTTGTTGCATTTGGTGGCTGAGAAATCAAATCCTATTTAATGATGACGTAGGTAGTGTTGATGACATTTTTCAAAGAATCATCGTGGTATCGTGGATATGGTGGGTAATTGGGGATTCCAGCTCGTTCGTTGTAATTATTACAATTGGTATAAGTGTCCTACTAATTTCATGTAGGTTTTATGTTATATATAGGTTTATCATTGATGTAGACTGTTACTGAGATGTAGAATTGTAATTGTCACTTTTGTTGGTGGGTGAGACTTCTTTGGTCTCCATGCTATGATAATATATTCATTCCTTGCCTATAAAAAAAGTTTTAAATTTTCATTATCTGAAATGATTACTTCACCCTTCAATGTTCTCTTACTTAGTGATTCACCATTTGTGAGTTCATGTCAATTATTGAAATCCTTACAATAATTTTATTCATTAAAATTAATCTTGACATCAAGGTTTTAATTTGGATAGTTTTGTTCCATGTCAAACTTGTTCTACCATATTTTATTTGTAGTAGGCATTCTCGTTCATTTGATTAAGACGTGGGAATGGGTTTGTTGCCTTTCTATAACATTTTTGTCTTAAACGCCAATTCTAGTTAAAGTATAGAACCCAATTCCAAAGTAGTTAAATATAGTGGAAATGTTCAAATAAAAGGGTTGGTTGAGAAAATTTTCTGACCACTAAAAGCCTTGTCACATTACTCTGTCCACAAAAAACTTTCTCACTTTCTTAACGTTGTAAAGAAATGAATAGATTTATTACTTGAGCATTAAAAAAACAGGGATAGTGCAGTAACTCTTCTCATTAACTATTGAACCTATTTTACTTAATTCGGGCTCCTCATGTATATATTTTGTATGACATTTGACTCCCATGGCATTTCCCATGATTTCTCTTGTCCTAGAACTCCACAATAGAATGGAGTAGTGGAAAGGAAGAATATGACATTGCAAGAAATGGCTTGTACCATGATCCAAGAAACTGACATGACTAAGCACTTCTGGGCAGAGGCAGTAAACACAACATGTTATATTCAGAACAGGATTTCTATCAGACCTATTCTGGGTAAGACCCCATATGAATTATGGAAAAATAGAAAACCCAACATCTCTTATTTTCATCCTTTTAGTTGTATTTGTTTTATGTTGAACACTAAAGAGAATCTTGGCAAGTTTGATTCCAAAGCTCAAAAGTGTTTGTTGTTAGGATACTCTGAAAGCTCTAAAGGCTACATAATCTATAACACAGAAACACAGATTATTGAGGAATCAATTCATGTTAGATTTGATGATAAGCTTGACCCTGAAAAGTCAAAGCTAGTTGAAAAACTTACAGATTTGAAGATTACTTTATCAGAATCCAAGGAGGAAAATTATAATGAAGAAGACAAAGTTGCAGAAACTATAGACTCATATACAACTTCACCAGAAACAATGACTAGTCCATCTCATCAGAAGAAGAATAGACCAAGGACTTCTCATTTTGAAGAATTGATTATGGGAGATAAAGATGATCCACACAGAACTCGTTCATCATTCAAACCTTATGAAGAAACTCTTATGGGTTTGGTGTCACTTATAGAGCCAACATCAGTGGATGAAGCTCTTCTGGAGAATGAGTGGATTCTGGCCATGCAAGAAGAACTGAATCAATTCACGAGAAACGATGTTTAGAATCTTGTTCAAAAACCAAAAGGTGTCCACGTCATTGGAACAAAATGGGTATTCAGAAACAAGCTTAATGAGAAAGGTGAGATCGTAAGAAACAAAGCTCGACTGGTTGCATAAGGCTATAGTCCGCAAGAAGGGATAGACTATACTGAAACCTTTGCACCAATTGCCAGGCTAGAATCTATTCGCTTATTAGTTTCTTTTGATGTTAATCATAACATCATTCTTTATCAGATGGATGTTAAGAGTGCATTCTTAAATGGGTATATTTCTGAAGAAGTGTATGTACATCAACCCCCTGGCTTTGAAAATTATGAGAAATCAGATTATGTACTTAAACTGAAGAAATCATTATACGGTCTGAAACCAGCTCCCAGAGCTTGGTATGACAGACTCAGTAATTTCCTTTTGGAAAATGATTTTACCAAAGGGAAAGTAGACACTACACTCTTTTGCAAAACCTTTAAGAATGATATTCTGGTTGTGCAAATTTATGTAGATGATTTTATTTTTGGTTCTGCTAATCCTTCTTTGTGCAAGGAATTTTCTAAATTAATGCAGGAAGAAATTGAAATGAGTTTGATGGGAGAGCTCAGATTCTTTCTGGGAATTCAAATTGATCAATGTCCAGAAGGAACGTATATTCATCAGCATGCAATCTGAAGAAAGAATAAGTAAGTAAAAAGGTTTTTCAAAATCTCTATCGTGGTATGATAGGCTCTCTTCTATATTTGACTGCTTCTCGTCCATACATTCTGTTTAGTGTATGTCTATTTACTCGTTTCCAATCAGATCCAAGGCAAACTCACTTAACAGCTGATAAGAGAATCCTAAGGTATCTAAAGGGAACAACTAACCTTGGATTTATGTATAAGAAAACATCAAAGTACAAGTTATCTGGTTATTGTTATGCAGATTATGCTGGAGACAGATTAGAAAGGAAAAGTACATATGGAAACTGTCAGTTTTTGGGTAACAACCTTGTCTCTTGGGCAAGCAAAAGGCAATCAACCATTGCACTATTTACTATAGAAGCAGAATACATCTCAATGTCACTTTGCAGTACTCAGACGCTCTGGATGAAGAATCAACTAGAAGATTTTCAAATTCACGAGGGTAACATTCCTATTTTCTATGATAACACAATTGCTATTTGCCTAAGTAAGAATCTTATTTTACATTCTCGAGCTAAAATAATTAAAATTAAACATCATTTCATCAGAGACTATGTTCAGAAATTGATTTTAACTCTAAAACTTATATATACAGACCATCAGTGGGCTGATATTTTTACAAAACCCTTAGCTGAAGATAGATTTCAGTTCATTCTAAAAAACATAAATATGGATTTTTGTCCAGAATGAATTTTATCAGAATATGTTTAATCTCCTTCTGTAAAAAAAGATTCTGACGTTAAGCAAATATTTTTGATTTATTTATTTGTCTTTCTGAATAAAGATACTTCTGCATGTTACAAAATGTCTTGATCAGAAACTTGTCTAGTCAGATACATCTTGGTATTCTTGACTTTGGGAACATCAAACGTGTTCACTTAAACAGACGACTATGATTTCTTGTGACACTTGTCAAATATAAAATAATACCTTACCATTGAAGTGACACCTCGAGCATTATGATTTCGTGAGACTAGGTTTTAAAATAATTACTCCCTGTTACTCCCTATTTTTTGGTAATCATCAACTTCTCTCTTTAAATACTCACTATCTCACTATCACACACTACGGTACTCTTTCACTTCCCACACTTTTTTCTTAGAAACCCTAAAAACCTTTGTGTTTCGTAACTTCATCATCTTCATCAATGAATCCTCAACAACAAAGTGTGTACAACTTCTCTCAACAATCACAACATGCAGAATCATCTCAAATGGTTTCTACTACTGCTCAAACTGCTTCGATGTCGCTACATCAATCGTTATCTACCTTCCAGAAACCAGTTGAAGTTCATATTGTGGATCGTCCACCTCACATTCATCTCTCGACTCCTTTTGAATAATTGGAAGTTCTTTGTGACTGGTTGGTAGTTTGGATAACCTGTTTGATAATGGAATATATTTGTTTAGGGAACTGAATGCTCTAGGTTGGAGAAATTACTTTGATCGTCTCTACGGTCCCATCTTCCCTAACCTAATCAAGAAATTATGGAGATTTGTTGATGCTGATGATCACTTCATTGTGTCATATGTTTTGGGAAGCAAATTTGCCATCATAGAGAAATCTATCGCTACCTTGCTTAGAATGGAGAACGCTGGTGGAAAACGTATCTATAAAATGAATTCAAAGTCAAAGTTTCTTTCTGAAGTGATAAACCCAGCCATCTTCACTCAATCATCTGATGGAAAGCCACCCTTTAAGAGTCATGATTTGTCTAAAGAGATTCGCGTCTGGCTCAGGATCATTCTGGGTTGTATCTATCATAGACCTTCATCAAGTTCATCTGACTTCATCAACACTGATCAGAAATACATGTTGCATTATCTGCTGAAAGGTGAAAAGATCTGCCTTCATTCCATTCTCTTCAAATATCTCAGAGATTCTGTAAGAGAACCCAGAAATGATGCAAAGAAGCCTAAAAACTACATTCCTCTTTGTAGACTTATCTCAGATATTCTGATTGAAAGTCGTATGGTTGATCATTTGGAAAAATTGAATTTCAAAAAAGAATTAGAAATTATAACTGGAACACCTCTGAATAGTAGAAATATGAAGCGGATGCAAATTATAAATGAGATAAGAGTTGAACCAAGTATGGCTACAGATTAGGAGAGTTTAAAGTCAAGGAGAATGATAATCAATGGATTCCCTCTGTTCACCAAGATTGACTCTATAGAAGCTATAGTGGAGTACATTAAGATGCATGAGTCTGAAGGATATGATTTATCTGGATTCTTGTTTGATGATCTACCACATACAGTCCCTGATAAGATGAGGAAGAAGAGATCCCATAACAAGACCCCCTCAAAAAAAGATTATTAAGAAGCAAGAGAAAGGTTTGCATCTGGGTGAAGCCAACACGAAGAATACTTCACTGGCATCCTATCCAGAACTGACAAGTAAGTCTTCTGACTCTTCTATGACTGCATTGGTTCTTACTAATAGAAATGTGTCTTCATCTATTCCAACACCACCTCCAATATTTTCAATCATAGTTACAACATCATCCATCCCTCTTTCTGAACCAACATCATCTCAGATATTTCCATCTTTTGCACCATCTACACAACTTTTTCTTCAAACCACTTCCACTCAATTAACTCCCACCATATCTTTATCATTAACTCCCACCATATCTTTACCATTAACTTCTAACATCGTCACTTAACCCATTTCTGGAGAAATTCCTACAGAACCTATTCCAACAACCAACCCTCAATCACCCACATCCTCAACCTCTCCACACATAAATGCAATAACCATCTCTAATAATCCTGGCCCTTCATCACCAGAAACAAAATCTGATTCAGACTCTGACCAAACACTTTCCAATCTAGTTGCTTCTGATGAAGAAACCCAAACACTTCCTGAACATCAACCGTCTGATCTTCCCCCTCCAATCTTTGATGAAGTCATTTCTATTTTTAAAGACAATGCAGTTAGGAGAGTCAAGAAACTTTCTGATGAATGTAGTTCTAGCACTAACCCTTTTGCTCTGGGTGCTACCTGGAATCGATTCAATCGATGGATGTCTTTGGAGTTTCTAAAGATCAAAAATCTCTCTGCTCAAACAAAAGAACACTTTATCCAGAAAGCATGAGAAAGATTGGAAGCTCAGAGAGAAGCTGAAGAAAAGTTAGCTGCAGAAAGAGAATTAACTGAAAGACAAGCTAAGGAAGCTCTTGAGAGAGAAGCTGAAGAAAAGTTAGCTGCGGAAAGAGAATTGGCTGAAATCCAAGCTAAGGAAGCTCTTGAGAGAGAAGCTGCAATGAAGAATCATGGAGATGCTCTGAACGTTGTTGAAAGCTCTAATAACCATACTTCTGATCCAGTGTTGAAGACTCTGTAAAGCATTCAGAAGGAACAAGAGTTATTCAGAACTAGAATGGATAAGCAATATGAAGCTACATCCAACATTCAGAATGTGCTTGCTCAGATTCTTCAGAGGCTCCCTCGTCCTCAACCTTAGACACTTTCTAGGATACCCCTTAGTTAATTTTGTTTTGTTTTGTTTACCTTTTTTATTATGACAAAAAGGGGGAGTAGTAATGAAGAAATTATTTTGATAAAAATATCTTGTTCTCTGAATCATAATTCTGACATTCTAACATAATAAATGCACATAATCCTTCTTAGAATGTTTTTCAGGAACGATATTGAAACTTTGGCAATCATGGCTATTTGATGCATCTAATAAGAACCAGCCTTGAACCTGCTTTGATAATTGATAAGAATCAGCTCTGACAAAATATTCAAAAAAAAACTTAGTCAGACATAATTTTGGATCTAATAAGACCAATCAGGCTCTGTTATCCCAAATCTGATAAGATTTTTATAAGTCTTAGATTCAGGGGGAGCTTTATAAAGGGAAGTTATTTCTAAACATATCTCTGTCATCACCTATTGATTATTTTTGTACGAAATTATTTCATCAAAATACATTGTTTTGTCATTATCAAAAAGGCGGAGATTGTTAGAACAAGATTTGGTTCTGCTGGTTATCTCTGAGTTTTGATAATAACAAGGTAGTATTTGTGTGAAAAAAATTTTGGTACTCTAACGGTTTGTTATTCTGAATTTTTAACAAATAGGTTCTGACCCTGATAGAGACCATATGCAACGTCATTTTCGTATGACAAAAGTCGCTTCTACGCCAAAGAAGCAAGTCTGCTTCTGTAGCTACTCACATTCAGAAAGATTCTAAGAAGACAATATCTTGTTGCTGCAATGCTCTCTTGGATTCTACCTCTGAGCGTGACTCTGATGATTTACTTCTGAAGACTTTCTAGCTTCTGAAGTTGTTCTCTTATGAAGACTAAGTGCTAAAGACTCTGAAGACAAGGTTCTGCTGAACAAATTTCTGAAGACTTTGAAGACTTAAGTTTCTGAAGACTAAGTGCTAAAGACTCTGAAGACAAGGTTCTACTGAACAAAGTTCTGAAGACTTAGAAGACTTAAGTTTTTGAAGACTAAGTGCTAAAGATTCTGAAGACAAGGTTCCGGTGAACAAGTTCTGAAGACTCTGAAGACTTAAGACTCTAAAGACCCAATGATCAACTCTTCTACTCATGCTTCAAACATCTCTATCCAGAAGCCTCTGATGTACAGAAGATAAGATCAAAAGTTTACGAGGGAAATAGTACATAGTACATATCAAAACGTTCAATTCCACTATCATTCCATTACCCTGATTTTGTGGTGAAAAGGACAACTTTTGTGTACGATTTTCATCCCTACGTAACGATATTCTTTCAAGTAGCCAACTCACTCAAGGATATTCCCAATCTACCCTCCAATGGATCTTTTACTGGCTATATACGGACTTGATAACTTGAAGAAAACAGAAAATAACTACAACACAACAACGAAAACTTCATATTGTGTGCAAATTTTTTTAAAGTCTTTTTAAGATATTCATTGTGTTTATATCTGTTTGAGTATAAGCATTTCATTGTAAACATTTATCTTTCACAAACTGTTGTTTGTAATTTCTTAAGGGACCTGTTAGGTCAGAATCCTTAAGAAGACTTAGAAAGTTAGTCTTTGTGGTTGTTAGTCACCAGCGGTTACTAATGCATATTGTAATCAGTTGATTATATTGGATTAAGTCCTTGGGTATAAGGCAAAATCACCTTGGCGGGTGGACTGGATTAGCTTGATAATTTTCAAGTGAACCAGGATATATCGTGTGTCTTTCTCTCTTGTTTAGTTACTTTGTGATTTCTGTTTGGGTTTCATAAAAAGATTTCATTTTTGAAAACCCAATTCAAACCCCCCTTTCTTGTGTTTTTCTCACACCTTCAATTGGTATCAGAGCCTGGTTCTGATTATGATAAAAGTTTAATCAACACCTCATCGTGTTTAGTACCGATCTAATATTTGTGTGAGACATCATGGTTGCCACTAATCCTATTCCATAAGAGAAAGATCACTACAGTGCCAAACCACCAATCTTTGATGGTGAAAAGTTTGACTACTGGAAAGATAGAATTGAAAGTTTCTTTCTTGGCTACGACATAGATCTTTGGGATTTTGTAGTTGATGGCTACACTCACCCAGTTGATGTTGCAGGAGTAAAAGTGTCAAAAAGTGCTATGATTAATCAACAAAAGAAAGATTACAAGAATCATCACAAGGCAAGAACTATACTGTTGAATGTTATTTCTTATATTGAGTATGAGAAAATAACAGATAGAGAAACTGCCAAGTCCATTTTTGATTCACTACAAATGACTCATGAAGGAAATGCTCAAGTAAAAGAGCCAATGACTCTTGCCCTAATCCAGAAATATGATGCTTTCAAGATGGATGATGATGAATCTGTAGAAACTATGTTTTCAAGATTTTAGATGCTGGTAGCAGGACTCAGAGTTCTAAAAAATGATATTCAACTGTTGATCATATTAAGAAGAATATCAGAAGTCTTCCTAATAAATGGAGACCTATGGTAACTGCTCTAAAGCTATCTAAAGATTTGAACAGTATAAGTCTTGAAGAACTTATTAGTTCTTTAAGAAGTCATGAGATAGAGCTGGAGGAAGATGAACCTCAGAAGAAGAGTAAATCAGTTGCTCTTAAGTCTAAACCTAAAAAGGCAAAGGCTTATCAAGCATAGGAAGAATCAGAAGATTCTGATGAAGACTCAGAAGATGAGTTATCACTTATCTCTAGAAGGGTAAATAAATTATGGAAACATAGGCAAGAAAAGTTCAGAGGATCAAGAAGGAACAAAGGTCGTTCTGACTCAACATCTGGACAAAAGAGGCTGAGTTCTAGAAAAGAAGTCATCTGCTATGAGTATAATGAGTCAGGTCATTACAAGAATGAGTGTCCAAAGCTTAAGAATGACAAGAAGCCTAAGAAGAACTTCACCAAAGTCAAGAAGGGACTCATGGCAACTTGGGATGACTCTGATTGTAAAGAAGAAGATTCTGATGAAAAATAGGCAAATGTTGTGTTAGTGGCAACAACAATTAACGCTGAAGTCTCTGGAGAACCAGAAGACAAAATGCTATTAGAAACAGAATCAGATTCAGACTCTGACTCAGAAGTATTATCTAAACTCTCTCGTTGTGAATTAGAGTCATGTCTTTCAGAAATGTTGGAAATGTATCAGGGTCTTTAAAGTAAATATAAGGGCCTTAAACAAATCCATTTAATTACTTCTTAAGCTAGAGATAAGCTTGAACAGAATAATTATTCTCTGAATGAAAATATTTTTTCTTTAAAAAATATTAACTGTGCTTTGAAAAGCAAAATTTCTAAACTAGAAGAAGAATTAGTCTCTAATATCTTTGATACTAATTGTGTCAACAAGTATGATAGAGCATTCCAGCACTTTCTGGCTAAAAGCGTAGATACAAGCAAAATGGCTTCCATGATCTATGGAGTTAGCAGAAATGGTAAGAAAGTTTTGGGGTGTACAGAAACATCTAAAATTGACGAAAGTCAGCCTGTAAAACTAAAACCTCTCTATGATCATTTCGTGCCTTCTGGCACTAAGCTTGATTGTTCTGAGCTTGTGCAAGCACCTTCACAGACACATAAATATGATCTTAAACCAGAGTATTATGCACAAATTCCACTTAATTATCATGTTGCACAAAAATCCAAAGTTGTCAAAAACTCTGGGAAAACTAACAAAAGAGGACCCAGAAAGTGGGTACCTAAGGATGAGATAATCTATGTTGCATATATCCTTAGCAACTCAGTTGAAACACCAATCATGGTACCTAGACAATGGTTGCTCGTGACACATGATGGGAAGAAGGCATATGTTCCAAAGTTTGGAACTTAAGCCTGGAGACTTTGTTGGTTTCGGAGGAAACCAAAAAGGTAAGATCATTGGCTCTGGAACTATTGGTAATGGTGAACTTCCTTCTATTACTGATGTTCTTCTGGTCGATGGTTTGATGCATAACTTATTGTCAATTAGCCAACTTAGTGACAATGGTTATGATATCATTTTTAATCAAAAGTCCTGTAAGGTTATTAGTCAGAAGGATGGCTCAATCCTTTTTAATGGAAAGAGGAAAAACAACATTTACAAAATCAGACTTTCTGATCTTAAGGACCATAATGTTAAATGCTTAATGTCTGTAAATGAGGAGCAATGGGTATGACATAGACGTTTGGGCCATGTTAGCATGAGAAAGATCTCTCAACTAAATAAGCTTGTATTAGTCAGAGGCTTACCAAATCTGAAGTATTCTTCATATGCTCTTTATGAAGCATGTCAGAAAGGCAAGTTTTCCAAAACCTCTTTTAAAGCGAAAAATGTTGTTTCTACCTCTAGGCCATTAGAACTTCTGCACATTGATGTTTTTGGTCCAGTGAAAACTACCTCAATCAATGGTAAGAAATATGGATTAGTCACTGTAGATGGCTATAGTCGTTGGACATGGGTAAAATTCTTGAAACACAAGGATAAGTCACATTCTGTGTTCTCTACCTTTTACTCACAAGTTTAAACAAAGAAGGATAGCAAAATAGTCAGAGTCAGAAGCGGTCATGATGGAGAATTCGAGAACAAATTCTTTGAGAACCTTTTTTATTCCCATGGAATTTCCCATAATTTCTCTTGTCCTAGAACTCCACAACATAATGGAGTAGTGGAAAGGAAGAGTAGAACATTGCAAGAAATGGCTCGTGCCATGATCCAAGAAACTGACACGGCTAAGCACTTCTGGGCAGAGGCAGTAAACACAACATGTTATATTCATAATAGGATTTCTATCAAACCTATTATGGGTAAGAGTCTTATGAATTGTGGAAGAATAGAAAACCCAACATCTCTTATTTTCATCCTTTTGACTGTATTTGTTTTATGTTAAACACTAAAGAGAATCATGGCAAGTTTGATTCCAAAGCTCAAAAGTGTTTATTGTTAGGATACTTTGAACGCTCTAAAGGCTAGAGAATCTATAACACAGAAACACGGATTGTTGAGGAATCAATTCATGTTAGATTCGAGAATAAGCTTGACCCTGAAAAGTTAAAGCTAGTTGAAAAACTTGCAGATTTGAAGATTACTTTATCAGAATCCAAGGAGGAAAATTCTAATGAAGAAGACAAAGTTGCGGAAACTATAGACTCAGATACAACTTCACCAAAAACAATGACTAGTACATCTCATCAGAAGAAGAGTAGACCAAAGACTTCTCATTCTGAAGAATTGATTCTGGGAGATAAAGATGATCCCTTCAGAACTCGTTCATCATTCAAACCTTCTGAAGAAACTCTTCTGGGTTTGGTGTCACTTATAGAGCCAACATCAGTGGATGAAGCTCTTCTATAAAATGAGTGGATTCTTGCCATGCAAGAAGAACTGAATCAATTCACCATAAATGATGTTTGGAATCTTGTTCATAAACCAAAAGATGTCCACGTCATTGGAACAAAATGGGTATTCAAAAACAAGCTTAATGAGAAAGGTGAAATCGTAAGAAACAAAGCTCGATTGGTTGCACAAGGCTATAGTCAGCAAGAAGGGATAGACTATACTGAAACCTTTGCACCAATTTCCAGGTTAGAATCTATAAGCTTATTAGTTTCTTTGCTGTTAATCATAACAACATTCTTTATCAGATGGATGTTGAGAGTGCATTCTTAAATGGGTATATTTCTGAAGAAGTGTATGTACATCAACCCCCAGGCTTTGAAAATTCTGAGAAATCAGATTATGTACTTAAACTGAAGAAATCATTATACGGTCTGAAACAATCTCCCAGACCTTGGTATAACAGACTCAGTAATTTCCTTTTGGAAAATGATTTTACCAGAGGGAAAGTAGACACTACACTCTTTTGCAAAACCTTTAAGAATGATATTATGGTTGTGTAAATTTATGTAGATGATATTATTTTTTGTTCTGCTAATCCTTCTTTGTGCAAGGAATTTTCTAAGTTAATGCAGGAAGAATTTGAAATGAGTCTGATGGGAGAGCTCAGATTCTTTCTGGGAATTCAAATTGATCAACGTCCAGAAGGAACGTATATTCATCAGAGCAAATATGCACGAGAACTTCTGAAGAAGTTTGAGATGTCAGATAGTAAACCTGCAAAAACTCTTATGCATCCTCATGCATTCTGAAGAAAGAAAGTAAGTAAAAAGGTTTGTCAAAAGCTCTCTCATGGTATGATAGACTTTCTTATGTATTTGACTGCTTCTCGTCTAGATTTTATGTTTAGTGTATGTCTGTGTGCTCGTTTCCAATCAGATCCAAGGGAAACTCACTTCACAGCTGTTAAGAGAATCCTAAGGTATCTAAGGGGAACAACTAATCTTGGATTAATGTATAAGAAAACATCAGAGTATAAGCTATCTGGTTATTGTGATGCAGATTATGCTGGAGACAGATTAGAAAGGAAAAGTACTTCTGGAAACTGTCAGTTTCTGAGTAACAACCTTGTCTCTTGGGCAAGCAAAAGGCAATCAACCATTACACTATCTAATGCAGAAGCAGAATACATCTCAGCGTCACTTTACAGTACTCATATGCTCTAGATGAAGAATCAACTAGAAGATTTTCAGATTCACGAGGGTAACATTCCTATCTTCTGTGATGACACAGCTGCTATTTGCCAAAGTAAGAATCTTATTTTACATTCTCGAGCTAAACACATTGAAATTAAACATCATTTCATCAGAGACTATGTTCATAATGGGATTTTAACTCTAAATTTATTGATACAGACCATCAGTGGGCTGATATTTTTACAAAACCCTTAGCTGAAGATTGATTTCAGTTCATTCTGAAAAACTTAAATATGGATTTTTGTCTAGAATGAATTTTATCAGAATATGTTTAATCTCCTTATGTAAAAAGAGATTCCGATGTTAAGCAAATATTTTTGATTAATTTATTTGTCTTTCTGAATAAAGATACTTTTACACATTATAAAATGTCTTGATAAAAAACTTGTGTAGTCAGATACGTCTTGGTATTCTTGACTTTGGGAACATCAAACGTGTTCGCTTAAACAGACGGCTATGATTTCTTGTAACACTTGCCCAATATCAAATCATACCTTACTGTTGAAGTGGCACCTTGAACATTGTGATTTCGTAAGACTAGGTTTTAAAATAATTACTCCCTACTGTTGTGGTGAGAATCGGATATCAAGCTATTAGTTAACTTGAATCACAAATCATAATTCACCACCGAACTTTGATTTATCTAAACGAAGGGGTAAAGGTCAAAAACCCTAATTGCACTATGTAAAAATACAGCTAAGAGATCTAAGGTTCGGGGGTTGGTTATACTTAGGGAAGATGTTAGCATCCTGAGTATCTGTAGTACTTTACAGGAACCTCTTGTTAGTATTTGTGTTATATTATTGTGTGCTTGCTAAGGGTATGTGCTAAGGGAAAGAACCTAGGGGTTAGTATCTAAGTATGTTCACTAAGACATCGCATTTCGTGCTTGCGTATCCTGACGCGAATGGAATCAGAGCATTCGTAGTTCCCCTTAATGAGGGTAAAGAACTCTTAACTGTGGTCAAGGTTCCAGGGGGAGGTAAGCATCCATGGCAAGATGCTTATGTGGAGTGTGGAGACTCCGAAGTTAAAGTTAAGTTGAAAGGGATATAAGTATTCACGGCGAAACACTTACATGGAGTGCGGCGACTCCGATCCTAAGGCTAGGATAAACGGGAAAGAAATGTCTATGGCGAGATATAGAGCACGGCGTCTCTAATCCTAAGACTAGGAAAATGGTAAGGGAGGAACCTAAAGTTAGGCTAAGCTTATGACCTGACAGTCAACAGAGGGACCTTTTCCTTTGGAATGGATAAATAGTAAGGTTAAGGCACAAAAATGGATGATTCTGACGTGGAAGTGGTGATGTTCGGCGTCAATTTCACAGGTAAAGCTTCGCTTCTATACACTTTGCTTATCTTCTTCTTCAATTTTCCTTTTTCTGGTTTGCGTGTTAGTGTGCTGTGGTTTCGTTAACCCTTTGCTGATGATAACCGAGTGCATTCTTATTGCTTTTGTATGTGTGGGTTTTCTGATTTGTTTGTGAATGTTGTTGTACGAATTTTTGGTCTGAACTTGTCTTCCCCTGCTGCCGCGATTCGTTGCTTTTACCTCTTCTTGCGTGATGTCGCTGTTGATGTTATATTATATCTACTGATGTGTGAATCTTCTGTGATATGTGAATTTGTTGTTCTGCTTTCCTTCTGGTTTTTTTGAAGTGTGTATATGCGAATGCCTTCTTCCGCCTCTGTTACTGCTATGGGTGTATTTGTGATTGTGAGTTTTGTTTTGAACTGGTATGATACTGCAACACTGATGTTATGATTTTTTGTTCGTGAAATTCGTCTCTGTTATGTGGTGTATGTCTCCTGAAATCATGTGAATTTCTGCAGTGTGTGTATATGAATCTCTCCCAACTGTTTGTTCTTTATATAAGCTTCAAGAAAATGAAACTTCAATTCCAATTAAAACTTGGTTGAATCTTGTCTTGGAAACATATTATGAATTGTGATTCTTGCTCCGACATGTCGCAACCGTGTTTACAGTCTGTTTTGAAAAGAATTAAACTTGTTTTGATTGTGTCTTGAGCATGTTCGATGTTTTTCCGTTTTCGTCTCAAATTGTTTTGGATTCTTTCCCTTTTCAGCTCAACAGGTCTGATTGTGTTCCTTACTTTTAAAAACCTGCCTTTTCATCTCATGTTTGGAAACTTGATTCATTTTGCTGCGATGAATTTTTGGTGGTGATGAATTCAAACTTTCCATTTTCGTTTTGCTTGTTTGATTGTGTTCTTGGGAACCAAAACTTGTCGTAATTGTGTCGACTTGCTGCTCTGGCTGTGAAGGTGTGATTGTAGTTATGATTTCTTTCCTTATTCAATTTGATTTATCATTGAATATTTGAGAGCTGTGTATGATTTGCTACCGAGACAAATTGTCGTCGCATTCATATGTTGGTCATAAACTTCCTTTTTGTTTTGTCAGGTGCGTGACGTGGGTGAAGTTGATGATATGATTCATGAGTTCTTTTGGAAGTAGGAGGAGTCTTTCAATTACTAGGTTCAAGATGCTTGTAGTGTGTGAAAACCAGTTACTATCCACAAAGCTTTGCAATACAAATCCATTTTCATTTGTTCTTGCTTTTCGCTATATGATCCATGAAGCTCTGCTGTAATTTGTAGCTTTTATATTCAGTTTGCCTGAATTATGTCACAATACTTTTTAATTGATCCAAACATGTGCCTTGCACAATAATGGCAGTTTGTGTTAAAAATTATTTTTCTTCATGTTGACAATTCATCTTTCACTTGAATCCATGAACATGAATTAAGTATATTCTTAATCTAAGAAAAATTGACATTCTCAATTTGAATTTTATGAACAAAACATGAATCTTGAACAAAACACATATCTTGAACTAATACCATCAACACTTGAAATCATATGCACCTGCACAAGCTGGTTAGTCGCAATAAACACGCACAAAGACCTATGACCTGAAGATGATATGTAGACGATGCGAAACGGAAATAGAAATTTAGGGTCAAAATTTAGGGTGTGACATCTGCGACTCCCTATTTTTTTTGTAATCATCAACTTCTCTCTTTAAATACTCACTATCTCACTATCACACACTACGGTACTCTTTCACTTCCCACACCATTTTCTTAGAAACCCTAAAAACCTTTTGTGTTATGCAACTTCATCATCTTCATCAATGAATCCTCAACAACAAAGTGTGTACAACTTCTCTCAACAATCCCAACATGCAGAATCATCTCAAATGGTTTCTACTACTGCTCAAACTTCTTCGATGTCATTACATCAATCGTTATCTACCTTCCAGAAACCAGTTGAAGTTCATATTGTGGATCGTCCACCTCACATTCATCTCTTGGCTCCTTTTGAAGAATTGGAAGTTCTTTATGAATGGTTGGTAGATTTTGATAACCTGTTTGATAATGGAATATATTTGTTTAGGGAACTGATTGCTCAATGTTGGAAAAATTACTTTGATCGTCTCTACGGTCCCATCTTCCCTAACCTAATCAAGGAATTCTGGAGATTTGTTGATGCTGATGATCACTTCATTGTGTTATATGTTTTGGGAAACAAATTTGTCATCACGGAGAAATCTATCGCTACCTTACTTGGAATGGAGAACGCTGGTGGAAAGCATATCTATAAAATGAATTCAAAGTCAAAGTTTCTTTCTGAAGTGATAAACCTAGCCATCTTCACTCAATAGTTTTATGGAAAGCCACCCTTTAAGAGTAAGGATTTGTCTAAAGAGCTTTGCGTCTGGCTCTGGATCATTCTGGATTGTATCTATCATAGACCTTCATCAAGTTTATCTGACTTCATCAACACTGATCAGAAATACATGTTGTATTATCTGCTGAAAGGTGAAAATATCTGCCTTCCTTCCATTCTCTTCAAATATCTCAGAGATTCTGTAAGAGAACCCAGAAATGATGCAAAGAAGCCTAAAAACTACATTCCTCTTGGTAGACTTATCTCAGATATTCTGATTGAAAGTGGTATGGTTGATCATTTGGAAAAATTAAATTTCAAAGAAGAATTAGAAACTATAACTGAAACACCTCTGAATAGTAGAAATTTGAAGTGGATGCAAATTATAAACGAGATAAGAGTTGAACCAAGTATGGCTATAGATTGGGACAGTTTGAAGTCAAGGACAATGATAATCAATGGATTCCCTCTGTTCACCAAGATTGACTCTATAGAAGCTATAGTGGAGTACATTAAGATGCATGAAGCTGAAGGAGATGATTTGTCTGGATTCTCGTTTAACGATCTTCCATATAAATCCCTAATCAGATGAGGGAGAAGACACCCCATAACAAGACCCCTCAGAAGAAGATTATTAAGAAGCAAAAGAAAGGTCTGCATCTGGGTGAAGCCAACACGAAGAATACTCCATTGGCATCCTATCCAGAACCGACAAGTTAGCCTTCTGACTCTTTTATGACTGTATTTGTTCTTACTAATAGAAATGTGTCTTCATCTATTGCAACACCACCTCCAATATTTTCAACCACAGTTACAACCTCATCCATCCCTCTTTCTGAACCACCATCATCTCAGATATTTCCATCTTTTGTACCATGTACACAACTTTTTCTTCAAACCACTTCCACTCAATTAACTCCCACCATATCTTTACCATTAACTTCCACCATATCTTTACCATTAACTTCTAACATCATCACTCAACCCATTTCTGGAGAAATTCCTACAGAAATTATTCCAACAACCAACCCTTAATCACACACATCCTCAACATATCCACACATAAATGCAATAACCATCTCTAATAATCTTGACCTTTCATCACCAGAAACAAACTCTGATTCAGACTCTGACCAAACACTTTCCAATCTAGTTGCTTCTGATGAAGAAAACCAAACACTTCCTGAACATCATCCGTCTGATATTCCCCCTCCTAACTTTGATGAAGTCATTTCTATTTTTGAAGACAATGCAGTTAGGAGAGTCAAGAAACTTTCTGATGAATCCAGTTCTAGCGCTGACCCTTCTACTCTGGGTGCTACCTGGAATCGATTCAATCAATGGATGTCTTTTAAGTTTCTAAAGATCAAAAATCTCTCTGCTCAAACAAAAGAACACTTTATCCAGAAAGCAGAAGAAAGATTGGAAACTAAGAGAGAACCTGAAGAAAATTTAGCTGCAGAAAGAGAATTAGCTGAAAGACAAGCTAAGGAAGTTCTTGAGAGAGAAGCTGAAGAAAAGTTAGGTCCAGAAAGAGAATTAGTTGAAAGCCAAGCTAAGGAAGCTCTTGAGAGAGAAGCTACAATTAATAATCATGGAGATGCTCTGAACGTTGTTGAAAGCTATGATAACCCTACTTCTGATCGAGTGTTGAAGACTCTGGAAAGCATTCAGAAGGAACAAGAGTTATTCAGAACTAGAATGGATAAGGAAGATGAAGTTACATCCAACAATCAGAATGTGCTTGCTCAGATTCTTCAGAGGCTCCCTCCTCCTCAACCTTAGACACTTTCAAGGCTACCCCTTAGTTATTTTGTTTTGTTTACCTTTTTTATTATGACAAAAAGGGGGGAGTAGTAATGAAGAAATTATTTTGATAAAAATATCTTGTTCTCTAAATCATAATTCTGACATTCTAACATAATAAATGCACACAATCATTCTTAGAATGTTTTTCAGGAACGATATTGAAACTTTGGCAACCATGACTATCTGGTGCATCTGATAAGAACCAGCCTTGAACCTGCTTTGATAATTGATAAGAATCAACTCTGACCAAATATTCAGAAATACTTAGTCAGACATTATTCTGGATCTAATAAGACCAATCAGGCCCTGTTATCCCAAATCTGATAAGATTTTTATAAGTCTTAGATTCAGGGGGAGCTTGATAAAGAGAAGTTATTTCTAAACATATCTCTCACATCACCTATTGATTATTTTTGTACGAAATTGTTTCATCAAAATACATTGCTTTGTCATTATAAAAAAAGGGGAGATTGTTAGAACTAGATTTGGTTCTGCTGGTTATCTCTGAGTTTTGATAATAACAAGGTAGTATTTGTGTGAAAACAATTTTGGTACTTTAACGGTTTGTTATTATGAAGTTTTAAAAAACAGGTTCTGACTCTGATAGAGACCATATGCAACATTGTTTTGGTATGACAAAAGTCGCTTCTGCGCCAAAGAAGCAAGCCTGCTTCTGTACCTACTCACATTCAGAAAGATTCTAAGAAGACAATATGTTGTTGCTGCAATGCTCTCTTGGATTCTGCCTCTGAGCATGACTCTGATGATTTACTTCTGAAGGCTTTCTAGCTTCTGAGGTTGTTCTCATCCGAAGACTAAGTGCTAAAGACTCTTGTCACATCCTAATTTTTTACCCTAAGATCCCTTTCCCTTTTGCATAGCATCCCTAGGTCATGCGGTCTTTGTGTGCGTGTTTATTGTGACTAACAGGCTTGTGCAGGAATTTTAGTTTCAAGTAGAGATAGTATTATTTCTCTCAGCCTATTACTCCAAGACGTAACTAAGGGATTCAGATTCAAAAGGCCCTAGGGTTTTCTACTGATCAAGAACTCCAGGATTCTTTCCCTCTTCATCTTTTAGGATCTTTCAAGGTCTCACTTATGGTGCGAGTGTGTGGATATGCCTCAATGAAAGATGGCAGAATTCCAAGGACCAATTCAGGCTATGTTCAAACTCCTTCAAGTTGTTGGTTCGACTACAAGATACCAAAATGCAAGTTCAATGTTAAATTCATATATATATATATATATATATATATATATATATATATATATATATATATATTCAAGTTTTAATCTCGAGTCCATCAGTGTTCAAGATTTCAAGCTCTAATTCTAAACTTCAAGTCCTAATCATTCACTCGGGTCGCCATATTTTCCCGCATTCAAATTCAAATTCAAGTTCGTTCCAAAGATTCAAGGTTACAAGATTCACGTTCTTAAAGTTAAACTCAAATCAATCCTAAGAAAGCTTTCATCACAAATCAAAGATAAGGATCCCAATCTTGATGGTAAAAGAATAAAAAAAAACAACTTTGAGGAATTAGAGAAATGCCAACATTTCAAGAATAAGTATACGATACAGCTGGTGAAGAATAAAACATTTTGGCTATATATACTACTCATGATTTAAAGCGCGTATCCTTATAATTACATATGCCAGATGATCGGAGGTAATCAGACTAGATCGTCGTGGCCTTCGCGTAGGACAGATGATGATGCTTGTAGGAGAGGAGGGGGTGTACCTGCAAGGCACTCCGACACTCAAGTAAGAAAAGGTCAGAGAAAGGGGCAAGTACAAAGTATGTTCTTAGGATGAATATTGGACACCTGACCCTCTCAAGTGAGAGAGTTTATATAATACCCCCAGCGCGTAGCCAACGGTCCATATTTTCGAGGCGAAATAACTGTTTCCCAAAGAATAGGTAACTGCCAAAAACTAGTCATTATATCGGGAAAAGGCGTAGTTCCGGGCACATGCCCATGGCTGTCCGGGGATTGACAAAACCGTGTGTGACAGACAGATGTTCCGAGGAGGGACGAATGTCCCTGAGGCTTGTTCATCCAAGATTGCCCGGTTGGTGGGCAAAAAGGTAAATTATCCCCTTTGTGGATTGGGTTTAGGCAATTGGGCCGTTTTAGGAGCAGGAGTGGATTGGGCCACGCCTAGCCATTGGTCTAGTCCAGAACAAGAGCCCCCCAAGTCGTTGCTCCCGAGCATGGGAGTGATGACTTAAAGACAACCCGTTGTTCCGGGGAATGGTAGCAGAGTCCTCGTTTAGTGACAAAGAGGGTTGTCTTGTGGTGCCCGTGGGCCCTGGTGTTCGGAAGGCTCGTGACCGCATCTGGTAAGCCCGTCGTGCAGGGAGAGCAACGGTTAGGAGGAACTGAAACGTTGGGGCGCTACGTGTGCCTCAAGCCCTGTGCTCCAGTAACTAGGAAATGATGGCTAGTCTGTAGCCATTATGACCTAGTTGGGTGTGCCATTGTACGTGCTCCCCAGCAGTATAAAAGGAGATAGAGTCTGGCCATTTAACACTTTCACTTCTATCTCTTCTTCTTCGTCTTCTTCAGAAAGCTTAGTTCGCCGCTGTCATCGTCCGCCGCCGTAGCCACCATTCAAGATTTGAGCACTTTCTTTCAACTTCTCCGACCACGTAAATCATCCAACTCCTTGTCTTTTTCCAGCTTTTTCATTTTCGTGTTAGAATGCATGCAGTTAAGTTAGATTTAGGAGACGTAGTGGTGTTTTCCGGCGGCTGTTGGTGGTGGATGGTGGCTGGGCCATCTTCTGCTGCTGGCATGGCCGCCGGAGCCCTTTAGAGAATTGGGATTAGGGCGGTGTCTGGCGTCGTTGCGATGATGGCGCCTAAGTAACCATTGTGGCTACTCAGTTTCCGGTGCTCTGATGAAGTTTCCGGTGAACATTTGAAGTTTTCGGTGAAGCTTCAAATGAAAACTGGGAAGTGACTCGAGGAAGCTCCTCTTTGTGTGAGGGATTTCCCCCGAGCGCCTCCTCGTGGGAGACTCTTGTATTTTTGTTTAATTTAGGGATTAGGCCGGGGACGACGTCCTCGACCCTTTGCGCGCCCTTCCACTTGACCAGCGGTGGAAGGGTGGATTTGATTTTATCTTGTTGTAATGTATCCGACCTACGTGTCGTGTTTTGATGTATTTTATTTTGTCTGGGGGCACAGTCCCCTTGTTTTGTAACATGCACAGCTTGTGGCCCTTGTGGTCACTTTAACTTATTTATGTATGTGTCTGGTCCGTATGTCCGGTTTTGTATGTATGGCTTTCCTTGTTTATTTTTCTAAGTGTTTTACTATTGCTCGATAAGCTTTTGTGCCCGCAACAGGGATCACTGATTTGTTTTACGATTTAGAGAATTGCTCGACGTAGATGTGTTCGATAGTGAGAGGGACTGGTCGAACGACCGGGGAAGTGGTTTCGCCCGTGATGAGACTAGGATCTCGATTGAGGTACTAATCTCATAGGCTTGGACGGTTCCCATCACGAGCTGGGTGTCCTGCCTAATTGGTGTGGCAACGGCGGAGCTCGGTTGAGGTATCCCCGTTGTGCTCAGAGTATGCTCGTCCCATAAGCAGAAACTGGCCGGCGTTGTAAAATGGATCGTGCTTACACCGGGGCACGATCCTATGACCGAGTCGTCTCCCCGTTTAGAGGAGATCTCGTCGGCAGTTAATTTGACCTCATAGTTGGTTCTAACTATAGTATTGTTTGAGCTTTTCAGCGTTCCATGGTCAAGCAAATGGTTCTCCGTCCAGAGTTTCTAAATAGTAGGCTCCGATGCCCATTTTGGACTTGACCCTGTAGGGTCCTTCCCAGTTCGCGTCCAGCTTTCCTTCGCGCGAATCCTTCTGGTTTCTGTGCAGGACTAAGCTGCCAACGGGGAAGCTGCACTTTATGACTCTAGCGTCATGGTGCAAGGTCATTTATTGTTTCAGCGGAGCTTCGCGGAGAGCTTCCCCCGACTGTATCTCTTCGACCAGATTGAGCTCTTCTCTCAAGGCTTCGTCGTTCATCTCCTCGTCGAGGGGAGCCTCCGTTCGTCTGGAAGGTTCCCTGATCTCCACCAGTATCACCACCTCAGTTTCGTAAGCTAGTCGAAAAAGGGTTTCCCCAGTGGTGGAGTGTGGTGTTGTTCTGTAGGCCCGTAGTACGCTATGTAGCTCCTTGACCCATCTATTTTTGGCTTCGCCTAGCCTTCGCTTTAGGCCTTGAAGGATTACCCTGTTCGCGGCCTCTGCTTGCTCGTTAGTCTGGGGATGCTTGACGGAGGTGAAGTGCTGCTTCGTGCCTAATTTGGCGACGAAGTCTTGGAACTTCCTGTCTATGAGTTGGGTTCCATTGTCAGTCACCAGGGCCTGGGGTACCTCAAATCTCGCAAGGGCGTTCCTTTTGTAGAAGCGGAGTATGTTGAAGGCTGTGATCTTGGCGAGGGCTTCGGCTTCTATCCATTTAGTAAAGTAGTCGACGGCCACGATCAAAAATTTATTTTGATAAGAACCCATTGTAAAGGGGCCGAGTATGTTCATCCCCCACCAGGCGAAAGGCCAAGGCGAGGATAGAGTCTTCAACTCGTTGGGGGGTGCCAAGTGCATGTCCCCATGGCGCTGGCATCAGTTACATTTTTGGACATGTTCTTTGGTGTCGTGCTACATGGTCAGCCAATAGTATCCTGCTCGCAGGGCTTTTCGTGCCAACGATCTCCCTCCCAAATGTTGGGCGTTGATGCCCTCGTGGATCTCTTGGAGGATTTCGGGGACTTTGCTCTCCTCGACACATTTTAGGAGGGGGATGGAAAATCCTTTGTCCTCAATCAACACGTATGCGCAAGCTCGTCATTTAGTCACGCTGGCCTCTTTACTGTCCTCGGGCAGCTCCCCTTTGGTGAGGTAATCTACACGAGGGTCATCCAACAGTGACTGTCCCCGATGGCGTTGACGTTGGGCATCTGCAACGGTTTCTCGATGTTGGGTCGAGCGAGTATTTCTTGCACGATGGATTTATTGTCGCCTTTCTTCCTGGTGCTAACCAGTTTGAACAAGACGTCCGCCTGCGTGTTTCGTTCGCGGGGGATGTGTTGGACTTCCCACGCGTCAAACTTGGTGATTCTCTCCATCACCAGTGTTAAATATTCGACTAGCTGGTCGTTCTTTGCTTGAAACTCTCCTGATACTTGGGATGCTACGAGCAGGGAATCTGTGTAAATCTTTACCTCCTTGGCGCCCACGTCCTTTGACAGCCGTAGTCTTGCAAGGAAGGCCTCGTATTCAGCTTGGTTGTTGGACGTAGGGAAGGACAGGACTAGAGATACTTCGATTAGTATTCCTTCCTTGTTTTCGAGGATGATACCAGCGCCGCTACTCGAGGGGCTGGATGCCCCGTCTACGTAAATGGTCCATCTCTGCGTCCCGCTTGGCGGGGACGATGGAGGTGTCATCTCCGCCACAAATTCGGCCAGGACTTGTACCTTGAGGGCCTTCCTGCCCTTGTAACGAATGTCGAATTCTGATAACTCCAGGGACCATTTGAGCATCCTGCCGTCCATGTCTGGTCGGCAAAGCAACTGCCTGATGGGTTAGTCCGTGCGTAGTGCTATGGTGTGGGCCAGGAAGTAGTGTCTGAGTCTCCTCGCGGCGGTAACGAGGGCAAGGGCGACTTTCTCTATCTGCGCGTACCTGATTTCTGGCCCTTGTAGGGCCTTGTTGGTGAAATAAATGGGCTTTTGCCCATCCGTTGTTTCGCGGATGAGTGCAGCACTGATGGCTTCGCTGGCAACGGAGAGATATAATTACAAGGTCTCCCCGTATTCTGGTCGAGAAAGCACAGAAGGTTCGGACAGGGCTCACTTAAGGTGGGTCAGAGCTTGCTCGCACTCCTCCATCCATTCGAAATTGGCCTCCTTTCTGAGGAGTTTGAAGAAGGGTAGGGCGTGTTGAGCGGACTTAGCCACGAAGTCGGAAAGTGAAGCGAGCATCCCGTTGAGGGATTGTATGGACTTCTTCGATCTGGGCATGGGGAACTCCGCGAATGCTCGGTACTTATCTGGATTAGCCTCTATTCCCCTCTCGGTGAGGCAGAATCTGAGGAACTTCCCCGCACGCACGTCGAAGGTGCATTTTTCCAGGTTAAAGTGCATTTTGCACTTCCTGGCCTGGTCGAAGACCTTTTGCAAGTGGGCCGTATGGTCGGATTCCTCTTGGGATTTCATGATCATATCGTCCATGTAAACTTCGAGCATGTCTTCGATCTCCGATCGAAAGACCCTGTTCATCATGCGCTGGTATGTAGCCCCAACATTTTTCAGACCGAAGGGCATTACGTTGTAGTAATAGTTCCCCGACGAGGTCATGAATGCGGTGTACCTCTTGTCCCTTTCGGCCATAAGGATTTGATTGTACCCCGAATAGGCGTCCATGAAGGACAAAAGTTTAAAACCTGCAGAGTTATCTACGAGCTTGTATATGCTCGGTAAGGGATAAGCATCTTTCGGGCAAGCTCGGTTGAGATCAGTATAGTCAATGCACATGCGTAATTTTCCACTATGCTTTTTAATAAGTACAATATTGGACAGCCAGGTTGTATACCTAGCCTCTGAAATGAATTTCGTCTCTAAGAGGTCTTGTACAAGTTTTTCGACAGCCTGTGCCTTTTCGTCGGATTGTTTCCGCCTGTGTTGCGCGACGGTGCGGGCAGCTGGGTCGATGGTCAAATGGTGGCAAGCGGTCTCAGGGTCCAAGCCGGGAATATCTGCGGCACTCCAAGCAAACAGATCAGCATTGTCGTTTAGGCACTCCTTTAGCTGTTGCTTGACCTCGTCGGGCAGTCCAGCACCAATCTTCACCCCTCTGTTGGGGTTATTGCTGATGGCTATGACTTCGAATTCCCCATCTAGAACTAGTCGCATGAGGGCTGATGTGGAGGAACTGGTCGTCCCAGCCGACGCACCTTCATTGATGTCTTCACCACCTTCCTCTGAAATTCGGTTGTCAAGGTCGATAGTGTGTACAGGGAGTGCCGACTTCTTATCCAATTGACCGTCTTCGGATGAATGATCTTCCTCTCGTGCCTGGTTAACTAATTTGAGTGCCTCACCGATCTGGTTTTGTCCCCGGGTCACTGCTTTAAAACATCTGCGGGCAGCCTCTATATCCCCGTGCAATGTCACGACGTGACCCTTCTCCGTATAATACTTCAACTTGAGGTGGATAGTTGAAGGGACAGTAACTAACTCTGCGAGGGTCGGTCTCCCCAAGATACATTGGTACAGTGACGGGTAATCGATCACCAAGAATTAGGTCTTGATTGACCTGGACGCCTCTTCTTCCCCGAATGTGACTAGGAGCTCCACGTACCCCCAGGGTCTGGTCGTGGCTCCGTTGAACCCCTGCAAATCAGATCCCATGTATGGTGAGAGGTTCTCCTGGTTCAGCTTGAGGGCACGAAATAGGCTGGTGTACATTATGTCCACCGAACTGCCCTGGTCGACCAGGATTCTTCTGACATCGGTGCTTGCCAATCTTGCCCTGATGAGCAAGGGGATGTGTGAGTTGGGAGAGCCTCCAGGCAGCTCTTCGCGGTAAAAGGTGATTAGCTGGGAGCGCCCTTTGATCTTTTCAAGTGTGGACAGCCGTTCAGGAGTGCAATGAATAAGCTACTCGAACTTTTGCTTAATAGATCCCACTGTCACCTCATTGTACCCCCCGCATGAGATAACCATGGCTGCAGGGAATACTTCCCAAGTGCTGAGCGCGAACATCTGGGACGGATCCTCGAAATAGTCTGGGACGACAAAGTCCTCTGGTCGCATGATGGACATAGCGACCTGCGAGGGAGGACTAGACTTAGATGATTCTGCTTCCTTCTTTGAATCTTAAGCCTCCCTTTTTGAAGACTCACCTTTCTTGATATACTGCTTCAGATGACCCTCCTTGATGAGGATCTCAATAACATCTTTAAGGTGCACGCAGTCCTCGGTCGTGTGGCCGTGGTTGCGGTGGAAATGACAATATTTAATTTTATCCACGTTGCCTTTGGACGTCGTTGGTTTGGGGAACCTGGCGCCTCCCTGCTTGAACTCCGTATTGATGCATTCGGAGAGAATGCGCTCTCAAGGATCGGTGAGCAGGGTATACTCCGTGAATCGGCCAGCATGTCATTTACCTTCTCAGGGGCGATCGTCTCGGCGCCTCTCTTTTCCTTGTCGGGATGTCTCCGGCTCATCTTTTTTTGGTTCCCGTGTATTTTCGCGATCTCTCGCGTCCCGGGCATGGTATGCGTCCTCCTTCTCTTCGTACTGTATGTACGCTTCAGCTTTCCGGAGAAGTTCCGTTAATGTTCGAGGAGTCTCGATTCCGACGGCCTTGCGAAACTCCCTTTTTGGTCTCAAGCCCTTCTCGAGAAGATATTTTTTCATATGGTCTGTAGTACGAACCTCCACGGCTTCTTTGTTAAACAGGGCAAACCGGCTCTTCAGATCTCTCCACGACGTGACTGACCCCCGGGGAAGGTGCTTGAACCAAGCCATAGCCCCCTTCCTGAGGGTGATTGGGAACAGTCTGCATTTTATGGCCCCACTCATGTTATGGTAGTGGAGCATTGCCTCTATGTTTTCTATGTGCTCGCCGGGGTCGGAGGTCCCGTCATAGGTCGCTAAAGCGGGGGGTTTTCCTAACCCGTGAGGAATTCTGGTGTCCATGATCTCCTGTGAGAGGGGGCCATGGATGTCGTCATCACTGCTTGTGCTCGGGGAACGGGAGAAAGAATGGCTACGACCACGGCTCCTGCTTTGTTGTGGAGAATGTCTGCACGAACGGCGATGTTCGTACTTTTTTTAGGGCTTGGATTTCTTTGGCGCAGGGGAACGTCTTAACTTCCATGGAGGAGACCGGCGTCGTCTTCGTGCAAGATCGGACGCGGGTTCTTTTGATCTTGATCGTCTTCTCTCCAGAGAGAGGCTTCTAGATTCGTCATGCCTCTGTTTCTGAGGGGGAGACCGAGGACGCGGAAACGGACTGCGAGGCTTCTCCGAGGACAGTCGCTCCTGGAGGACGTGCTTGAGAGCATTGATCTTTTCACCTTGCTAGAAGATTAAAAGGTTTGATCTGTTGAGGGAGGCTATGAGAGCAACTGTGCTAGGGTTGGCATTTTGCGGAACCAGAATAGGCTCGAAAACATGATCAGCAGCCTGTGCTCGAGGTTTCACGTCATCGAGAATAGGGGAGGTCGTCTTCCCGTCACAATGATCTGTCTCTGGGAAAGCAGCTCTAGAGAGGATGTGGTCGGCGTTATCGGGGATAACGGCGAGAGTAGATTCCTGACGGACAACATCATTCTTGGTGGAGGCCATGATTATCTAAATAGGTTTGAAGAGAGCTTTAGTCTTCGAAGTGAAAAAGAGGGGATCTTGAATTACACATACGGGGAGGCTAGTTTCCCACAGACGGCGCCACTGATCGGAGGTGATCAGATTGGATCGTCGTGGCCTTCGCGTAGAGCAGATGATGATGCTTGTAGGAGAGGAGGGGGTGTACCTGCAAGGCACTCCGACGCTCAAGTAAGAAAAGGTCAGAGAAAGGGGCAAGTACAAAGTATGTTCTTAGGATGAATATTGGATACCTGACCCTCTCAAGTGAGAGGGTTTATATAATTCCCCCAGCGCGTGGCCAACATTCCCTATTTTCGGGGCGAAATAACTGTTTCCCAAAGAATAGGTAACTGCCAAAAATTAGCCGTTATGTCGGGCAGGCTGCCCAAAACTAGCCATTATGTTGGGCAAAGGTGTAATTTAGGGCACATGCCCATGGCTGTCTGGGGATTGACGAAACCGTGCGTGACGGGCAGATGTTTCGGGGAGGGACGAATGTCCCTGAGGCTTGTTCGTCCAAAATTGCCCGGTTGGTGGGCAAAAAGGTAAATTATCCTCTTTGTGGATTGGATTTAGGCAATTGGGTCATTCTGGGAGCAGGAGTGGATTGGGCCATGCCTAGCCATTGGTCCAGTCCAGAACACCAGATATGGAGTTATTAGTGCTAGGGGGCTCAAATGTTGACGTCGACGTTAGCAACAACCAATATTGCCTATGCTTGAAATTTAATAAACAATGAGCTGAAGCAGATCGTTATCAGAGGAGACTCACGTGCACAAAAGTACAATTATACAGTAAACAAAACCAATTTACACAAGGTATAAAGTCAGAGTTTGTATACAAATGAAGTACAAGCTTTGATCAAAATAAAGACAAATGAGTCGCAACTTTGTCGTAGCCACAATACATCTATAAGCTTCAACACTTCCTGTTATGAGAGATTCAAAAGGTGAGAAGGAGATTATTGATGTCGTGAGAAAAGGTAATAAAGCTCCTGTTGAGCCCATCCAGACAGTATCAAAGATATCACCAACAATAGATTCTTCCTTGACTTGGTTTTGCAAAGAGACTTCTCAAAGCCTTGGTTGATATTCCGCTGATTTTCCAACGTCTTAAGCCACTACCGTTCACATTCACACTTCTGGAAAAGGTTTCATTCCGCTGATATTCGTGCTCAGAGAACTGTAGCGGTTTTTTCGGAAGCTTCTCAATATGTTGAGTCCAGCTGCATTACTAAGTCCTACTGCACATGCGAATCAAGTTGCTTCACCATCAACAAAACTTGCTACACAACTCTTTTAGCTACTGATGTTTACTAGCTAAGTTCAAATCACTGCGTAAATCCTTCCAGACTTGATCTCTGTATTGACCATGAACCTATCCACCATCACTACCAAATAGGCCTGCAGCCAACTTGCCGTGTTAGTCAAAAAAATCAGTACACAACACATAATTAGGACTAGTACCAAGACATTCGAATTAATCTAAAGAATAGTTTTTGCTCGATGTTAACACCCCAGCCGTGTTGGTGATTCACCTTTCTTAATTAACGCTCAAGTGGAATTGATCTATAGTCCAGTTAATCATTTGTAAGATAGTTCGAACAACTTCACGTAACCTACTGCTAATGTACAAAACCTTCATTTCTTTGCGGTCGATGATGATTGGAAATGAGCTCGCTTTATTGACTGTTCTTCCGGAAACAACAAACCCAAACCATGACAGCAATATCCATTCATATCCACCGTACCTTCATCCAGGACTAAAGAACGAAAGGGAAGCCCTGCACACGAAATCGAAACAATTGAAAAGCCACCAAACCTACTTTCTAGCATTTTCCATGAAAGAGATCCAATCAAATTCTAGATTGCAATAGCAATACTTAGAGAGGTCTCTGTCTTTTTTCTTACAACTTACTCAAATAAAGCTTTCAATGCCATCAACTTACCGGAGGAATCAATTAACTGGGAAGGACTGATGAATTTGAAGTGCTTGATAGTGTTATCATTAAACCAGAACCAAACCTACTTTACCATCCACGAGGGAGCTGCTCGTCTCTAACATGAATTGGCTAGCCTTCCCGACGAAATAGAGCATCCTACAGTTAGAAGTTTTGAAAGCCAACAATAATAAGATGAGTAAAATCAGTAGACTTACCAGAACTGTTTTTTCGCTTGTTGAAGTTGATCTCTCGTCAAACTTTCCATCAGAATTGCCAGGGGCATTCTACAAGTTTTAACTATTGTGAAGCAGTCATGCCATTCATTCGCTCTTTGTCAAAGGATTTCTTGGACAAAATTTAGAAGTATACGTAGCATCCATGGTGTTAACTGCGATGCTACGATTCGCAAATCCAATGATTAACAAAACTGGTTCAATTTCTGCAAAGCAAAGGAAAAGAGTCATGTTTCTAAAACGGGAATCAAACCAAGATTGAAACAAGGATGGAAAAAGAAATACATAAAGTATCCTCTAAACCTATTAAGGTAGCCAAGGTCAACAATACCAAAACCTTCCAAATCAGAAGATATGCCTCAGAATCTCAAAAAATCAGAGTATCCTTCATCATTTTCAAAAGCTACAATTATGGGCAATATCACAGTGGCTACAGATTGTTTCTAAGCCATAAAGGACATCACCATTCAAAAGATATTTCTTTCCCAAACAGATCAAGCAAAGAATCAAAATACTCAACATAGGAATCGTGATTTCAAGGCAACAATCAACGTTTTCAATTTCCAAATCAAGCACAATATCAGACAGCATCAAAAACTTTCCAAAACAATTCCAAAACAACATCAATAGTTTCCAAAAATAAAACCCTAACAATCATCATTGGCCTATATAAAAAGGGGACCATTGCATCAAGAGAGGATACGAAAAAAATACCCGAGAAACCATTCCACCATATCATACGCAATAACACAAAATCATCACAAATTTCATTACCAGAAAATTCGTCAGAAACCCAAATAAGATAAAAAAACAAGCTTTCATCATCTCGCCCCAAAAAGAAAAGATCATACCAACAGACAAATCAATCACCGACATCACAAATTCGTCAATTTCAATTTCAGAAAAGGAGCAAAAGTTAAACAACAGCTCCAAGGACACAGATTCTCAATCAAAGTTATACAAAAGGTAAAAAGAGAGAAAGAACTCATCCTCGAAGCCGTTCGCGTCTCCTCATCCCATCTCCGGCGGCCCTTTTTTTTCTCTTCTTTTCGCTTTACTCATAATTGTTATACATGTAATCATCAAAAAGCTAATGAAATGGGGTATTGGGATTACTGGGGCTAGTTTTTTTTTGTTGTTGTTGATGCTCGATCGAGAGAGAACGAGAGATGCGAGAGAGGCGAGGTGAAAGGTGAACAGAGAAGATGAGAGGGGTTGAGTTTCATGGCGAGGTTTAGGGTTAGGGGTGACGGCGAATTTTGGATTTAGGCTTTTGGAAACCCTTTTGGTTTGAGAGAGAGAGAGAGACGAACGAAGACTGAGTGAGAGGAGAGAGATGCTTGTTGTGATACCTTCTGAGTTTTGTGTTCTTGTAATCATGTACACGCGATCTATGTCGCATCACCTTGCACCATTATGTTTGGGGCGTCAGATCTTTGCCCCTTCTGACCCACGGTCCTGATTTGAGGGTCCGCGACGGACCCTCTCCCTTGCGGAATACTTGATCCCTCCGTTTTATTTAATACAAATCCTTTTCTAATTAATTTAACCTTTTATTAAATAATTTCATCTTTTCTAAAATAACTAAAATTTGTTTTTTAAACATAACCAATTCTTCTAATAAATAAGTATATAGAAACTTTTTTTATAACCTTTTTTTAAAATATAACTCCTTTTTATATTTAAAATGTCACTTCTTTTTAATAAAAATATAACCTTTTAAAAAAAAATAATTATAAACTTTTTGATAAAACCTTCTTTTTAAAAAATTAGTAAAACCTTTCATAATAAAAACCTTTGTTTTCTATTATTAAAATATTAAAATTAATCCTTTTTTAATTAATAAGATAAAAACCCATAACAAAACTTTTTTTTTTCTTTTCTTTAAATTAATAATAACTTTTTAATATAATATAGCTTTTAAAAATAAGGCAAAGTAATAAACCTTTTATATATTAAGTTTCCCCTTTTAAAATTATCAAAATTTCTTAAATTGATCCTTATTAAAATCCCTCATCATGCGCTTAATTTAATCATACGTTTGTGCAAAATAGGCTTAGAACCTTAGTCTTAACTTATATCATGCCATATGCTTATGCATTGTTTGTTTACCATTATACTTGATGTATACACTCTAATTGCGTTCTAAACCTTTTTCAAAAAATATGAAATTCTCGATTCAACGTCGAGCCATCTTTTCTACCCATATAAGTCGATCGCTTTTAAGCATCGCTATCAACCTTTCGGTCACTACACACAAAGGCTAGCCCACTTCGCTAGTGTACACGATTAAAACTTAACTCTTTGTTTGATTAATCATTGACGTCTCTGCTTTACGCTTTATATTTTACCGCTTCTATCTTATAGTACATTGCTTGCATTATATCCAAAGGAAAATCCCATGCATGATAATCATTTGTCGTGCATGGTGCATATTCATTTGCATCTCATACCTCCCTATAGGCTTTTATACTCTTTAAGATAAGGTTTTCTTAGACAACTTTAGGATAGATTCTCCTAAGTTAGTCCCCCCCCCCTTATCTTGAATAGACAAACAATCTTAGATCACCTGATTCTCCACACAAGAGAATTAGATGTGAATCATCTCAAAGAAGAGACATACAATCTCATATCACACAACACAAACAAGATGTGGATTCCTTTTCCACTTAGGAGAGGTATGAGGCATACTCGTCGATTATATATCCGAGTTGGAGCCCTTCTCCTAAGATGAAGCAAAGGTTCATTCTCCTAAAAAACTGTGGTGGTCTAAACTTTTCTTCTTAAGATGACAACTCGTCTTTTCTCCTAGACTTTTAAACAAACCTTTAGTATCCCTCAGAGAGGAACTACAAGTGCTCTGATTCCACTCTTGACAGGATATGTAGGCACAAGATGCGATATCTTGTCTAGTACACTTAGGAATAGAACTTTAGGTCCCCTATCCTTTTCACCCTTAGCAAACAGATAACAATCAGCGAATAACACGATAAAACAAGAAGTTCCTGTAGAGTACTACAGATATCTAGGATGCTAACACTTTCCCTAGGTATAACCAACCCCCAAACCTTAGACTCTTAGCTTTGCATTTGCATTGTATACTGTGGGACATTCGATCTTTCTCCCTTCCCTTGGATAAATCAAAGACCGGTGGTGAATAAACGATTTGCAATTCAAGTTAATCAATAGCTTGATATCCAATTCTCACTGCGACAGAAATGGCGACTTCACTAGGGATATCACTGAGGGTTTCCTCTAACTTATTTTATTATGTTATTTGTTGTATACTTGTATCTTTGTATCTGTTGCTATATCCGCTTGCTTGGGTTTTTTCTGTATGCAGGGTTGTCACTTTATGTGGTGAGATAAGTCCTACTCCCGGACTTGAGTGCAAATTATGATAGGATGGTGATATATTCAAGGAGACTTTTAGGGAGTCGATTCCCAAAGAAGTTGAATTGAGACAACACCACTCAGTTAAGGCACTCTCGAACTTAATGTTATTTAACGAGTATATTCGTGAAGACGATGTTATTTTTGACCTAGGAGCCCGTGAGACTGAGAACCGTAGTTACCTTTAACCTAACTTGGCCTATTAGGATGTAGTGCGATGGCTATGAGGGAGTCAATTCCTAAAATAGTTGTATGTGATACTACACTCATACGAGGTTCTCTTGAAAATATTATTGACTACCAAGTGATTTGGGAAATCGATAATATCTGAAAGATGGGTTGTTGGCTTTGGGGACTTTGTAGAACCCGTTCTGCAGGTACATTTGAAACCATAGTACACACCTATTGGGTTGGTTAGACCTTGGCTCCACGCTCATGACCTTTTAAACCTAGGGCTCTCTGTCTGTTTTCTTGCTTATGTGCTTTATATGTGTGTTTGCATACATGCATTCATGAGCATCATTTCATAAAGATTCATGGAACTTAGCCTGTGTTTGTAAACATCGTAGGGATATCATGGATACCGAAAGAAGGAATACAATGAAGTACACTTATCAGAGTCCTAACTTGGACGATCTAAGGAGATTGGAAACCTTGGTGACAGATAAGGAAAGTTTCAAGATAAGATATGGGAGGCTATTATCTTTGATGAATGTGAGGATTGATAAGGGACTTCTTTCTACTCTACTTCAGTTCTACAACCAACTTTATCACTGTTTTACCTTTCCGGACTATCAGCTTATACCTACCCTTGAAGAGTATTCCCAGTTAGTCGGTTTACCTATTCAAGACGAATCTCCTTTTCTTATCTTCGAAAAGGATCTCGAGGAAAGAGAAATTGCTAAGGATGCACACTTGGATTTGGTAGATATTCGAGCTAGTATGACCGTAAAAAGGGGGAATTTTTTGTTTAACTGCAGAATTTCTGGTTGGAAAAGCCCGGTATTATGCTAGTCATCAAAATATGGATGCGTTCGAAGCTGTTTTTGCCCTACTTATCTATGGTATTTTCTTATTCCCGAGTTTTGAAAATTTTGTGGACCTCAATGCCATCAAAAAATTTCTGAAGAAGAATCTAGTACCAACATTGCTAGCTGAAGCCTATTATTCTGTTCATTCAAGGAATGCTCACAGAAAAGGAATGATTACCTGTTGTGTCTCATTGTTGCACAAGTGGTTTATTTCGCACTTGCCCAAAGCCCACGCCTTTTGGGATACTAAGAAGGGATGGTGGTCGCAAAAGATAATGTCTCTTACCCACTCAGACATTGACGGGTATAACCGTGTTTATGATGGGGTCATGATTATTGACAGTTGTGGAGATTTTGGCAATGTACCTCTTCTTAGCATCAAGGGATTAATCAGCTACAACCCGGTCTTGGCCCGCAGACAATTAGGATATCCTCTGAAAGACAAGCCTGTCAGTGTTCATGTGGAATGTATTTTCTTTGAAGAAGGGAAACTGAGCAAAGAATTAAGAGAACCGGTTTTGGATGCTTGGGATCATAAGCACAAGAAATATAAGAATAGCTAGGGAAGCCTAATTGTGTCTCTTTGGAACCTTATCTCCAATGGTTTCGGAAGAGAGCTATTGATTTGAAGATGCCTTATTTCCGCCAGGAACCGATGGTCCTAAGAGAAGAACATGTCTTCATCTTCTCGTTTGAAGCAGAAGAGTTGAGGATTACTTTAAACAAAGCTCAACAGATAGGGGACGCTTGGAAAAATAAGTACCAAATAGTTGTGGAAGAGAATGCAGCGCTCCAATGACAACTCAAGGTAAAAGATGAAGAAGCTACTTCTTACAAGAAAAGGAAAGCACAAGAATATTTGTCTTACTCTAGTCCTCAGTCAACACCTTGGAAATTGATTGTCGACAGGCTCATCTTGGAGAAAGACCAGATGGAAGAAGAAATCAAGAAACTCAAGACAAGACTGTTGGGAGAATCTCCTTAGATCTTTCTTTATTAGCTTTTATTTAGCTTTTCCGTTATGACTCTTGAAAAGTGTACCGACGCATTGTAATAAATTATTATTAATGATTTCGTCTTTTGGTATTCCGGATATTGATGAGTGTAACCGGATTTTTATGATTAATAAAATGCATCCTTTGATATTCCATGATGATTATAAATAGGTGAGTTCCATGAATCTTGTTGCATTGCATTTGCATTTTCCTTCCCCCCCCCCCCCCCCCCCCCTTCAAGGAACTTAAAAGTTGTTTTGTTAGGCATCGTAAGATGGATTACGGAAAGAAAGGAGTTTTGCCGTACACCTTCAAGGTTCCTGATGTTGAACAGTTAAGGGAACTAGGAAATCAGATCAAAGATCCGGAGGCTTTCACTGAGAAGTATGGAAGGATCTTCCCGCTGTTACAAGTTCGAGTGGCTGTTGGTCTGTTAAAGACGTTTGTTCAGCTCTACGACTCAATCTATCACTGTTTCATTTTCCCAGACTTCCAGTTGATGCCTACGTTGGAGGAATATTCTGCTTTGTTGGGTATCCTTGTCAAAGAATCACCTCCATTTTCCAGCGCAGAAGGAAGACCTAAACAAGAAGATATCGCGAGAGTGTCTCGTAAAAAGCTGTTAGATATTCGAACTCACATGACAGTCAAAGGGAGAATTGATGGTTTCCCTGCTCAGTTCCTGTTCGAGAAGGCTCGACATTTTGCTAATGTGGGGAATAACGAGGTTTTCGAGAACATTTCCGCACTGCTGGCCTATGGTTTGTTCTTATTTCCCAACATCGAAGATTTTGTCGATGTCCACGCAATCAGAATTTTCATGCTCAAGAATCTGGTTCCTACTCTGTTAGCCGACGCCTACCATGCCATCCACTCGAAAGTTCTGAAAGGAGAAGGACGGATTACATGCTACAGCTATCCTCTATAGGCGGTTTATTTCGCACCTACCAAGGTCTACAACTTTTTGGGATGTGAAAGACGGTACAGAATGGCCCGTGAAGCTCATGGCTCTCACTCACTCGGACATTGTATGGCACGATCCGATGTATGGAGGAATTATCATGATTCATAGCTATGGGGACTTTCCCAATGTGCCTCTTCTTGGCACAAAAGGATGCATTAGTTATAACCCTGTGCTCGCTCGACGACAACTCGGTCACCCAATGGAGGAAGTACCTGATCCAGAAAATCTGACCAGAATTTTCCTTTATCAAGGAGAAAATCTTGAGTTGAAAATCGAAATCGTGTATGTGTGGCGCCGCATAAACATGTAAGGAATGACGATAATAGAGAATCCTGATTGTACAGTTACTGAAGCTTGCCTAGCATGGGCACGTGAAAAGGCTCTCACCCTGATGATGTCATATCCTCGTCCCAAGCCTCCTGTGACTGACTCAAGTGAAGTCTCGAGATTGAAGGCGAAAATAGATAAGCTTACCCTCGATAAGGCAAGGATGCAAGAACAAATCGACAAGCTGATGGAAGAACTCCGTGGAAGATAAGGATCATCGTCCAGTGGATTAGATCCCTAGTTCCCTTTGTGTTTTGTTGCTTATTGTATTAAACTTTGAAGGTGTACTGACCTCTATGTAAAACTTTTAAATTTAATAAATAAAACGAGTTTCTGATTACGATGTTTACAAATACACTTTCGAGTTCCTTGAAGTTCATGTTGCATCTTACGCATCATTTGCATTTACATTCCTTTGCATTCCAGGTTCTCATTCGTGTTTCTCTTCTCAGACAAGTTAAATCATCGATACAATACTCGAGCCATCGCAAGAAAAGAATGGATCAACTCGAACAGGAAAATAGGACACTTCGGGAAGAGGTTATAACACTGAAAGAAAGTCTGGAGAAGATCAATAGGATGATGGAAGCATTGATGGCTGCTCAGAACCAGTCATCACATAGTGGGAAGAACCAAGAACTATTATCTATGAAATAGTAACTGCACCGATCCCAGTGGTGCCCATGACAGGTGAAACTCATTATTCAATGCCTCCTGGTTTCCCATGGGGGATGCCTCTTAACTTCACTCCAGCTGGATACCTCCCACTAGTTTCTCAAGTTCCTGTCACAACTGCTGTAATGACTACGCCACCGCCCGTGGTAAATGCTACTCCTTTCCACCTAGAAGAGCCTGTGTTCCACGCTGCTCCTAGTGAAAGTATTGGGATGGAAGAACAAATGGACGAGTTCCAAGACAAGTTTTTGGAAATACAGAAAGAAATCAAGACCCTTCGTGGGAAAGAGTTATTCGGAAAGAGTGCTTCTGAGCTGTGTTTGGTTCCAAATGTTAAGGTTACTCCAAAGTTTAAAGTCCATGATTTTGAGAAGTATAAGGGAAACTCTTGCCCACAGAGTCATCTGGTTATGTATGCACGAAAGATGTCTACTCAGACAGATAATGACCAACTGCTGATACACTATTTCCAGGATAGTTTGATTGGTGCAGTCCTCAAGTGGTATATGGGGCTAGATAGTTCAAAGATCCACAACTTCAGTGATCTCTGTGACTCTTTTATTAAGCAGTACAAATATAATGTCGACATGGCACCAGATAGAGACCAGCTGAGAGCCATGGTCCAGAAAGAAAAAGAGAATTTTAAGGAATACGCTCAGCGTTGGCGTGAACTAGCTGCTCAAGTTACTCCACCTTTGGAGGAGAAAGAGATGACCAAAATCTTTTTGAAAACGCTGAGCCCATTTTTCTATGAGAGGATGGTAGCAAGCGCCCCTAGTGATTTTACTGAGATGGTAAATATGGGGATGCGTTTGGAAGAATGAGTCCGCGAAGAAAGATTGGTTAAAGAAGGAAGTGCTCCCAGCAGTGCTAAGAAATATGGAAGTAACTTCGGAAAAAAGAAGGAGCAAGAAGTAAGTGATGTGCATCAAGGACGACCAAAAAGAAGAAGGTATCAGCAACCTCAACATATCGCTGTTATATCTCCCGTCACCAACACTCCTGCTTATCAACCACAGGCACATCTATCATTCAATAATCAAAATCGTGTTCAAAGACAGTTTGATCCAATCCCGATGACCTATGAGAAATTGTACCCATTTTTTATACAATGGAATCTGGTGCAGACACGAGCTCCGCCAGTCATACCGAAGGATCTCCCGTGGTGGTAGAAGCCCGAGGCTCGTTGTGCTTTCCATCAAGGTGCGCCCGGACACGACATCGAAGACTGTTTTCCTTTGAAACATGAAGTACAAAGACTAATGCGACGTGGTGTCTTGTATTTTGGAGACTCTAGGCCTAATGTGAAAACTATAAGCTCAGACTGAGACAGTCTCCTCAAAGCTTTAGTTAATTTACTGTTTTTCGCATGTAATGCTCTTTGTTTGTTAATGCATTTGTTATTTGCGTGCAAGAACTTGTTTGTTTTGAATGATTAATGCAATAAATATGTTTGTCTTGAAGAACTCCATTCGTTTCACTCATTTTAAAATGCTTTTTCTATTTTATAATGTCAATACTACCCCCAATCTCTTGCCTTGGCAGAGAATTGGATGGAGGATGACGAAATCAAACGCAAGATCTCTCGTTGTATGCTTTTGAATAAAACTCTGCTGATGATGCAAGGCATTGTTTTAAACCCCCAAGCACCGGAGATATAAGGGAGATAGACCCTCGTTAATCTTTTTGAGCCTTTGAAGTGGGAGTTTTTCTTCTCTACAAAAACCCTCATTCTTAACTTGGGGCAGGGTAATTTTCAGTTAACAAAAAAAATGGAGTGAAATCCAAGGGAAAATCCTATGCATGATAATCATTTGTCGTGCATGGTGCATATTCATTTGCATCTCATACCTCCCTATAGGCTTTTATACCCTTTAAGATAAGGTTTTCTTAGACAACTTTAGGATAGATTTTTCTAAGTTAGTCCCCCCCTTATCTTGATTAGACAAACAATCTTAGATCACCTGATTCTCCACACAAGAGAATTAGATGTGAATCATCTCAAACAAGAGACATACAATCTCATACCCCACAACACAAACAAGATGTGGATTCCTTTTCCACTTAGGAGAGGTATGAGGCATACTCGTTGATTATATATCCGAGTTGGAGCCCTTCTCCTAAGATGAAGCAAATGTCCATTCTCCTAAAAAACGGTGGTGGTCTAAATTTTTCTTCTTAAGTTGACGACTCATCTTTTCTCCTAGACTTTTAAACAAACCTTTAGTATCCCTCAAAGAGGAACTACAAGTGCTCTGATTCCACTCCTGACAGGATATGTAGGCACAAAATGCAATATCTTGTCGAGCACACTTAGGAATAGAACTTTAGGTCCCGTATCCTTTTCACCCTTAGCAAACAGATAACAATCAGCGAATAACATGATAAAACAAGAGGTTACTGTAAAGTACTACAGATATCTAGGATGCTAACACCTTCCCTATGTATAACCAACCCCCGAACCTCAGACTCTTAGCTTTGCATTTGCATTGCATACTATAGGACATTCGATCTTTCTCCCTTCCCTTAGATAAATCAAAGACTGGTGATGCATAAACGATTTGCGATTCAAGTTAATTAATAGCTTGATATCCAATTCTCACTGCGACAACTCTGAAGACAAGGTTCTACTGAACAAAGTTCTGAAGACTCTGAAGACTTAAGTTTCTAAAGACTAAGTGCTAAAGACTCTGAAGATAAAGTTCTGCTGAACAAAGTTCTGAAGACTCTCAAGACTTAAGTTTCTGAAGACTAAGTGCTAAAGATTTTGAAGACAAGGTTTTGGTGAACAAGTTCTGAAGACTTAAGACTCTGAAGACCCAATGATCAACTCTTCCACTTATACTTCAAACATCTCTATCCAGAAGCCTCTGATGTACAGAAGATAAGGTTAAAAGTTTACGAGGGAAATAGTACATAGTACATATCAAAACATTCCATTCCACTACCATTCCATTACCCTGATTTTGTGGTGAAAATGACAACTTTTGTGTATGATTTTCATCCCTACGTAACGATATTCTTTCAAGTCGCCAGCTCACTCAAGGATATTCCCGATCTGCCCTCCAACGGATCTTTTACTGGCTATATAAGGACTTGATAACTTGAAGAAAACAGAAAAGAACTATAACACAATAACACAAGAACACAACAACGAAAAATTCATACTATGTGCAAATTTTCTATAAGTCTTTTTATGATATTCATTGTGTTTATATCTGCTTGAGTAGAAACATTTCATTGTAAACATTTATCTTTCACAAACTGTTGTTTGTAATTCCTTCAGAAGACTTAGACAGTTAGTCTTCGTGGTTATTAGTCACCAGCGGTTGCTAGTGCAGATTGTAATCAGTTGATTATATTGGATTAAGTCATTGGGTATAAGGCAAAATCACCTTGGCGAGTGGACTAGATTGGCTTGATAGTTTTAAGTGAACCAGGATATATCGTGTGTCTTTCTCTCTTGTTTAGTTTCTTTATGATTTCTATTTGAGTTTCATAAAAAGATTTCATGTTTTAAAACCCAATTCAAACCCCCCTTTCTTGTGTTTTTCTCACACCTTTAATTATGGTTGGTCATGAATGTTGTTTTTGGTGCATCGATGGGGTGCATCCTTATTTGATTATACCATGAGTATGCTTCCATAAAACCAAGTACTCGAAAACCTGAAGCTCCATTAATCATCCTATTAATGCTCGGGAGTGGGTATGGATCCTTAGGACATGCTTGATTATGGTCGATGAAGTCTGCACACATTCAACATTTTCCATATGCTTTCTTAACCATCTCAGCATCCGTCAGTCAAGTTAGGTATTTGATCTCTTGTATAAATCTGAACTCTTTTAACTTCTTTACCTCATCATAGATGGTTGCTGTTAGTTTCTTGGATTGGCTAGAATTTTGGTAAAACAAAGTATGTTCAATGTTTGATGACATATGGGTGATGTCTTAACATTGTGTCTTAACATTGGTTTATGTTAAGTGTTTAAGTTGTGAAGTTGGTTATCTGATGTCACAAGCGATGTTGAGACATTAAATTTGTAGATTTAATAACATCAGGTATAATGATGTTGTTAGGATTTGCGTTTTAGCTGGAATTGTGGAGAGCAGGTAGTCTCATTGGATGCGAATATCTTGGGTTAGATATTCTTCGTTGCATAGGAGATCTGGTGCAGATTTGTAGGAGATTTAAAAGGTTGAAGATTTGAAAAGATTTTAGGAGAAAATCTGTTTTGAAGATTCAGTTTTAAATAACAAATCAAGTCAGATATTGCAGGAGTCCAAGCCCAATTCGGGTGGCTATATAAAGCGCATAAGACCAAAGGAAAAAGTACAGATTGAAGAAAAATAGCATAGGCAGAGTGTATTGGATATTTGTACGAATTATGAGTGAACCATTCTAGTGTGAAGTGGTGATCTGTCCTCTCTAAAGCTGTGAAGCAAAGAGAGTTATATTACTTGATCAAAGCTGTGAAGCAGGATCAAGGTTTCTCAAATAGGGTGTTCTTTGAGAGGTTTTAGGGATTGAGTAGTGTTATCATATCTAAGTGGTTTCTTAGGTAGAAAGTCACTAGTAGGAATTAAGATTAGGAGATTGTCAACTGGGTTGTTGAGTCTGTAATTTAATTCTACAAGTAGTGAAATTCATCCCTGGCTTGGTAGCCCCCAGACGTAGGTAGTTAGACCGAACTGGGTGAACAATTCATTGTGTTATTGCTTGCTATTGCATTATCCATTGCAGAGTGTGTTGTTGTGACATCGCACGTAACATCGCACATCTGGTACCAGAATTTCAATTGGTATCAGAGCAGGCATCCTATCTGTCTCTGGGTGAGATCTAGGGAAGTTACTTTCTGGTGTAAAGATGGACAAAGAAGTTGGAGGATTTGTCAACAGACCCCCTATTTTGGATGGCTCGAATTATGATTATTGGAAGCCAAGGATGATCACCTTTTTGAAATCCTTGGACAACAGGGCTTGGAAGGAAATCATAAAAGAATGGAAAACACCTGTTGTGTTTGAAAAAAATGATGTTGGGAAAGATAAAGAGGGCACCTCAAAGCTGAAGCCTGAAGAAGAATGGACCAAGGAAGAAGATGAGCTTGCCCTTGGTAACTCTAAAGCCCTAAATGCTATCTTCAATGGAGTTGATAAGAACATCTTCAGATTGATCAACTCATGTGAAGTTGCTAAGGAAGCATGGGATATTTTGAAGGCTACACATAAAGGAACATCTAGAGTTAAGATGTCAAGACTTCAGATTCTAACATCAAAGTTTGAAAGTCTGAAGATGAAGGAAGATGAGACTATCCATGACTTCCATATGAATGTTCTTGAGCTGGCTAATGCATCAAGTGCTATTGGGGAAAAGATGTCAGATGAAAAGCTTGTAAGGAAGATCCTTAGGTCCCTCCCTAAGAAGTACAAGATGAAGGTAACTGCCATTGAAAAATCACATGACATCTGCCAAATGAGGGTAGATGAGCTCATTGGATCTCTTTAAACTTTTGAGCTTGGTTTGAATGAGGAAGAACCAGAAAAGAAGCCCAAGAGTATAGCTTTGGTCTCCACTCCTGTAGAAGCTAAGAAAGTCAAAGATGGTGATTCTCAGGAAGATCTGTCTCAAGCCATTGTTATGTTGGGAAGGCAGTTCAACAAAGTAGTCAAGAGGATGAACAATAACTACAAGCCTAATGTCAAGAACATCCCTTCTGACATCAGCAAGTCAAAAGAGAAAGATGAAGAGAAGACTGTTCAGGATAAAGGTGTTCAGTGCTTTGAATGTGAAGGGTATGGACATGTCAAGAAAGAATGTCCCACATTCTTGAAGAAGCAGAAGAAGGGCATGTCAGTTTCCTGGTCTGAATCTGATAGTGAAAGTGAAGGTGAGTCAGCAAAGCATGTTAGAGCCTTAACATGAACTGTTGTTTCTGATGATGATAGTGATGGAGAAATAACTTATGAGGAGTTAGCATCTACTTATCAAGAGCTGTGTTTAAAAAGTGCTGAGATTTGTCAAGAAAATAAGTGTCACAAGCAACAGATTGCTCAGCTTGAGAATGAAAAAGCTGATATGGAAAATGAAGTTGTACTAGTTAAATCTCAACTTGATCAGATGACAAAATCTGTTAGGATGATGAACAGTGGTACAACCACTCTTGATAAGATTCTTCAGTCAGAGAAAGCTGCTGGAGATAAATCAGGTATAGGATATGTGGTCGAGGAAAAGAGTCCGACAGAAGCAAGCATTTCTGGAACAAAGAAGGAGGTGTCCCAACCAATGTCTCATCATCAAACAAAGAGACAGGATCCTACCCCTGAGAAGGTTTCTCATTCACAACCACAGAATGGTGAGAATAAAAATAGTACTCAGAGGAAGGTGCAGCCTCAAGGAGCTAGTCAGTATATGCCTCCCCAATATCACAAGAGCATGCAAGCTGCCAGGATCAAACAGAACATGTTCCATCAGATGTCTCAACATCAGGGGAACATGTATGGCTATGGATATTATAATGATGTTCCTCATCATTATGGAAGTAGGAAGCCTCATCACCATAGAAGACAACATTCTCAGTACAGGAAACAGTGTACCTATGGTAGAAGACAACAGCACCATAGAAGATAGGCCAACTATGGAAGAAGCAGACAGCACTATGGGTGGCAGCCACAACATTATCATCAAGGTGGCAGAAGGTTTAACCACTTCAGAGATGACAGAGTCAGATGCTTCTATTGTGGCAAGTTTGGACATATGCAGTCCTCTTGCTTCAAGCTTCATGGTTATCCAAATTCTGCTCCTCAACCCAGACAGAAGGAGGTCAGGCCCAAGGTGGTGAAACAATGGGGTCCTAAAGCTCAGGTCACATGTCTATTGGCTCGTACCTCAGATGGAAATTTTGCCATGGATGCATGGTACTTTGACAGTGGATGTTCAAAGCACATGACTGGATCCAATGAGCATTTGGTGGAGTTCAATCCTTGCCATGCAAATAATGTTGTGTTTAGCAATGGAGAAAAATGAGTAGTAGAAGGAGTTGGAAGAGTGAAGAATCATGATGGTCTTACTCTTGATAGTGTGATCCTTGTCCAAGGTTTGAATGCTAATCAGATTAGCATAAGTCAGCTATGTGATGAAGGGTACAAAGTCAGCTATTCCATGGATGAGTGTCTGGTGACAAATGAGAAGGATGAAGTGGTCATGAAAGGAGTCAGATCCAGAGATAATTGTTATCTATGGATACCTATAGAAGTCAGCTCAACTGTTGATGTTAAGCCTGATGTTTTAACATTAGACTGTGACATCAAGTGTGAAAAGATGCTGAAAGGTCAATCAGAGTTAATGAGTTCTGATGTGAATCCTTTTAAAAAGTTTTTACGGAGGGAGAAATTCATTGAGTGGTCTTTAAGTTATTCTCAGAATCAAGCTCATTACATTAGACCATCATTACCTATTGTGAACATTTCTCGATTCATCAAGTTCCTCATATCTCAACGGTTCATCTTCTTTGTTCTCAACAGAACGAGTAATCCTAATCTGAATCTCATATGTTTCAAAGGAACCATGTCAAAGCAGATGTCCTCTTCTTCCAAGAACTCTGATTCTCAAAGACCTGCTTATGAACGAACTAGGGTTTCATCGGAAAAAGAATATGTTGACAAAGAACACATTCCTATGGCACTCCCAGATTCAAGTAACTCTAAACCTTCAACCAAGTTGAATAAAACTGAAACTAGGGCATCATCCTCTCAAGCTGTTGAGGAGAAGTATGATGTGGACATGCATTTAGAGCAGATTGCCACCAAAATTCTTGAGAAGGGAATACGTGTGAAAGGGATTTCTGTCCCTTTAAGGCAAATGCCTGATGAACAGGTGGGCTCTCAAAGGGAGGACACCAATCTTCATAGACTGGCCTTATATGTGATTCAAGATGCTGAAGGTGGTAGTAAAGAAGAAGATCTTGAAGATACTGATGGCATCCCTGATGTCAGAACATTTTCCCCTAGGGTTGAAAGTCACAGTTATAAAGGGAAGAATCAGGTTGAGGTTATAGATGTTGAGGACTCATCTGATAGTAATATCATTGGTAATGGGATAGCAAGAAGGAGGGGGGATAAGAAAGGGAAAGATGTGAAGTCACTTCCTAATGAAAATATGGTCAAGGATAAGAAAAGGACTTCTGTTGCAGGCTCTCCCAAGTCATGGAGCAAAGTTGCCATTTCTGGCAAAAAGAGGAGAATCAGGGAAGAATCAGATTCAGAGTTTGATGTTAAAGACATCAGCCCTGTGAGGAATAGAGCTGCTGATCAAGTTCCTGATGACATCTCATTTCACTGTGCCAGTAGTGCATCCATGTGGAATTGTGTGAGCCAGAGAAGGATAGCTCTGGAAAGAGAGCTAGTTACAGATAATTTAGAGTCTACTGAAATTGTAGATCTAATTAAGTTTGCTGGTCTCATGAGGACTGTATCAGGATTGACTAGTTGCTATGATAGACTGGTCAGAGAATTTATAGTGAATATCCCTGAGTCTATTAATGACAGCAAAAGCCTCACTTTCAGAAGAGTTACTGTTAGGGGTAAGTGTGTCTAGTTTTCTCCTAAGGTGATTAATGCCTACTTAGGAAGAAGTGAGGATGATTATGGAGAATTAGAAGTTTCGAATAATGTTATCTGCAAAGAAATCACAGCTGGTCAGGTAGAAGTTTGGCCCTCAAATGGAAAGTTGTCAGCAAGTTTATTAAGTGTGAAATATGCTATTCTTCATAGAATAGGTGCTGTTAACTGGGTTCCTACAAACCACAAGACCTCTGTTTCTGCTGGTTTGGGCAAAATAGTTTATGCCATTGGAACAAAGAAACTAATTGATTATGGCTCTTACATTTATAATCAGACTATCAAGCATGCTGCAACAAGAGTTGTGAAATTGCCTATTGCATTTCCATCCCTCATTTGTGGGATAATTCTGTCTCAGCATCCTGGGATTCTTCACCAGTATGATAGTGTTTGTAGAAGGAAGCCTGACTTGTCTTTTCATCAGAAGTTGTTTGAAGGAAAACATGTTGCTGATCATGTCAAGACATCTGCCTCAACATCTACTCATCATACTCATGTCAAGACTGATATGATTTTTAAACTGGAGGAAGCCTGTAAAGATTTAGATGAAGCCATCAGAGTAAGCACTGAAAGAAAGAAGAAGTTTAAAAGATTACTTATGACTCTGAAGATGACAGAAAAAGAAAGTGAGAAGGAAGTTGCTGATAAGAAAGTTGAATCTTATAATGACAGCTCAAAAGAAGGTGAAGAAGATGATGATGATCTCAGCTCAGATGATTAAAGCTTTTAATGTTTTGCTTAGTTAGTAGTTTTAGTTTATTTTCTGTTGTTTTTGTTTCTGCACTGTTGTGCTTGGTTTGTAATATGAATATTGTGCAAGTATTTGTACCAAACTGTTTTGTTCTATGATTTGTTGTGTCTTTTTACTGTTTGTGAGACTGACAATGAGAGCTAGGGTAGTACTAACTGTAGTTAGAGTTACTTGATGGGGTTTGTCAAATTATAGCTAAAAAGGGGGAGAAAATAGCCAAGTGAGCCAAGAGTATCAAAGAGTACAAATGTCAAATGCCTGCTAAAGTGATGTGGTACAGAAGTGCAGAAATTAAGGGGGAGTAATTGCTGATCTGTTGAACAGCTGTTATGCTGGTTCTTTTATTGAGGGGGAGCACCATTGTTGATTGTTGAAAATTGTAGCTGATGAAGATGGTGCTGCAGCAGAGTTTTGTGTGAAGTGAAGTCTTTATGTATTGAAGATGCTGCTGCTTGGAGTTTCAAAAATATTGAAGTTTATTCCGCTGCTAATGTCTCTGAAGGTGCAGAGGTTGTTTTAGCCAAAATTAGCCAAAGGGGGAGATTGTTAGTTTCTTGGATTGGCTAGAATTTTGGTAAAACAAAGTATGTTCAATGTTTGATGTCACATGGGTGATGTCTTAACATTGAGTCTTAACATTGGTTTATGTTAAGTGTTTAAGTTGTGAAGTTGGTTGTCTGATGTCACAAGCGATGTTGAGACATTAGGTCTGCATATTTAATAACATCAGGTATAGTGATGTTGTTAGGGTTTGCGTTTTAGCTGGAATTGTGGAGAGCAGGTAGTCTCATTGGATGCGAATATCTTGGGTTAGATATTCTTCGCTGCATATGAGATCTGGTGCAGATTTGTAGGAGATTTAAAAGGTTGAAGATTTGAAAAGATTTTAGGAGAAAATCTGTTTTGAAGATTCAGTTTTAAATAACAAATCAAGTCAGATATTGCAGGAGTCCAAGCCCAATTCAGGTGGCTATATAAAGCGCATAAGACCAAAGAAAAAAGTACAGATTGAAGAAAAATAGCATAGGCAGAGTGTCTTGGATATTTGTACGAATTGTGAGTGAACCATTCTAGTGTGAAGTGGTGATTTGTCCTCTCTAAAGCTGTGAAGCAAAGAGAGTTGTGTTACTTGATCAAAGCTGTGAAGCAGGATCAAGGTTTCTCAAAGAGGGTGTTCTTTGAGAGGTTTTGGGGATTGAGTAGTGTTCTCATATCTAAGTGGTTTCTTAGGTAGAAAGTCACTAGTAGAAATTAAGATTAGGAGATTGTCAACTGGGTTGTTGAGTCTGTAATTTAATTATACAAATAGTGAAATTCATCACTGGCTTGGTAGCCCCCAGACGTAGGTAGTTAGACCGAATTGGGTGAACAATTCATTGTGTTATTGCTTGCTATTGCATTGTTCATTGCAGAGTGTGTTGTTGTGACATCGCATGTAACATCGCACATCTGGTACCAGAATTTCAGTTGCTTTCTTGTCTTCTCCCTCTTTACGTTTTCTATAGGTAACAGGTTTGAACCCGAGCATAATTTTGAGATGCTAACATGCTTCTTTTGAGTTTATTTTGGTCATATCAGATGGTGCACATGCGAATAGATTCACATTCTTCCAAAGTAGTTGAACAATATCTTTTTCCTCTTCCTCAGTTAATGAGATTCCTATATGGGTGGTTTGGTGATTCTAGGGACATATTTATATTGTCTTCATCTCTTCCATTGGTGCCAGCGTGTCCTCCAAAGAATCATCCCTATGGTCTAAATCTACATACTTAATCTTATGGGAGATGGATGAATGAGGTCTCTTATGCCTTTCATTTTCTTTTAACCTTTAAACTATGTTGGTAACACCTTCTTGCCACCTCTTGATCGCCTCTAACCACACCTACCCACATGTTGTTCATAGGGCATTTCAATGTTAAATAAAGGGTTTATATGACAACTTCAAGGACGTTGAAATTTCGCCTTCCGATGATAATGTTATATGAGGAATGAACATTCACTACCAATTATCTTGCTTTTATGGCCTTGGCGTTCCCTCCCCTTCCGAGCATTGTAAAAAATGTGATATATCCTAGGACATGCACTTGTTTTCTTAAAAATCCTATCAATGAACCTTTAAAAGGATGAATGAGCTTGGGATCTATCTTTAAAATTTTGAATGCATCCTAGTACACAGCGTCGGTCGAGCTTCCCGGGTCCACAAGGACCCTTTTGATATTCTAATTGTGCATGTGCAGGTTAATCACCATAGGGTTATCTTTATGGGGTGTGACTTCATCTGCCTCTCTATAGGAGGAGCTAATCTTTAATGAGGAAGTTTTTTTCTCAATGGGTAGAACGTTGGTGATATGCATCACCTAAAGGACATATCCCTTTCTAGATTAACTTGAATTTCCCCTCCTTAAAAGCCTCTAGAAATTGTATTCAATGTGCGATGTGTTTGACCGGGATCATGTCTTTCTTCCCGGTGTTGGTCTCTTCTGGGTTAACACATTCGTTGGTGATCTTCTCTCAGTTAGGGCGTTCTCGTTTCCGAACTCTAAAAATTACCTTGTACATATCTCTATAAACGACCCTTCTAGACGATCTATTCAATCTCTCTCTACAAATGGTGACATTCATCGGTGTGGTGACCTCTTATCTTGTGATACTTGCACTATTTTTTTGGATTGCTTCCCATTACGTATCCTTTGGGGGCAAGGGGTTCGGGAATAAACCTAGTGTGATAGGTCTCCTAAAGGGTTTTCTCAATCTTTGTATTTAGCAGTGTGAAATGCTCCAACAGTCGTCCAGCGGGCTTGAATGCAACCTTTTCTCAAACTGGTATTGTGTTTTTGTTCCTCCGCTAGTCAAGCACCTTAGATTTTTCGACACCTCGCTCCTTTGCATCACATGTTCTCTTTTTTGCATTGATTTTTTCCTCTAATATAACATTCCACCTTTGTCATGATTTATTCAATTTAGATTGTTGGCTTCTAGGCCAAGGACTCATAGAAGTTCCCGACTTTGAGGCCTTTCTGGAAAGCTCTAACTAATGTTCTCTTGGTTCAAATTGGCGAGCTTAATGGTCTCCTTGTTAAACAGAGCCAAATATTCCTGCAAGAACTCGTAATGACCTTGGAAAAAATTAAACAAACTTAACGTGGAGACCTTATGGTGTTTTCTAGCTGAAAAATGGTCGATCATCTTTCTATCCAGGTCCCGATAGCTCGATGTCAAGAACCTCAAATGACTCATATATTATTGGAGGGCTATCTCTTTCAAAGTTTCAACCATTAATTTGCACATTTGAGTGTTGATGATGATTATGTGATCTTGGAGATTGCTCTTGACATCAAACCCTACCAAGGACGATGTATTAAAATTGTCAAGGACTAGAGCGTCCCAAATCTCAACAGTGAATGGTTGAGGATCCACGGGCTCTTGCTTAATTACAAGTAGTTGTGCCTGTTGATGTTGTATGTCACATACATTATCTTGTAATTCTTGATTATAGCGGTTTAATTCCTCTATAATAGCTAGCATCTCTACTATGGTAGCTTGATCATTGTTGTTACTACTGATGACAACCATTACCATCGTGAGACACGATCAGATTGTTGTTGGAAATTATTTATGTGGCCCATGTCAATTTTACCATACCCCACGACAAGCACCAAATATATTAGAAAAATACACAGTGTAACTTTACCAGCGAAGGTCAGTAAAGTCTCAGTCAGATTATCGGTGAATTATGTATATCAGCTGGCTCTTATTTTTTGATGATCGTCTATTTATATATTGCTTATGGGATTCTAAGCATTTAAGATTCATTAATTGTCACTAAAACTATTGTCATCTGATTAAGGGCGACCTCTTAATGGTTATTAAAACCAAAGCTTTCCTAATTGATTCTGATCCATAATACTACCAATTTACCTTAAATGCAATATATATGTATTTAATGCAATATGTATGTATTTAAGTTTCTTTATTCACTTATCTTTTATGTTATTTTTTGGTCGGACAGGCCAACCTGGCCATCTAGCCAGTTTAAACCAGCTTAACTATCTTTGGGATAACCTTTGCTAGTCTTGATGTAGACTTTTGTTAATCTAGGACAGACTTTTCTGACTTCGTCTTATAACCTGGGCCACTCTCAGGATGCAAGCTCTTCACCATGTTATGAAGTAGTGTTTTAAAACCCTGATCGTTCCGGTCGGTCGAACTGATTAGACCGTGAACCGGAGAGTATAGTGGTCCGGTCACATCATCGAACTATAGTTGGAATTGACCCGGTGAAAATCGGTGTGACCCGGACAGTTCACTCACTGGTCAGATGAGTGAACTAGTGGATTTATTGATTCGGCGGATTGATCTTTTTATATTTATTTTTTAGCTTAATTATAACTTTGCTCCTCCTATTTTCATTTTTTTTTAAATTCGATTTTATTATTATTTATAATAATTAAATAATGTAAAAATAACAAAAATAATTTAATAATTATGAAATTTATATAAAAAAATTATTTCATAATTTTATTTTAATTTGTATGATTTGATTTGAAATAGAGTTGTCCCACAACAGATTGGCCCATAAGGGCTTGGAATTTCTGGCCAGGCTAAACAACCAAGTTGAGAAATGAAGAATCTACATGCTACCTCTTAACTTTTGAGTAAACAAATAACACTCCTTAATATTTCACCTTTCTAAACTCTTATGATTTTTTTATTTTTTTATTTTTTTTTACCGTATAAACCTCTTAAAAGAATACAGAATACAAATCAAATACTATTTGGTAAACCTCTTAAAAGAATACAGAATACAAATCAAATATTTGATAAAAATTGATAGTATGAAAAATGAACTTTTGGATATTTTAGATAAGAAAAAAAATCCTTATGAAAATAAATAATAAATAAACTGAAAATAAATTTATTTTATTAAAATATTTGAAATGCTGTAATTAAATAAATTTTAATTTTGTTATCCAAAAGTTCATTTTTCATACTATCAATTTTTACCAAATATTTGATTTGTATTCTGTATTCTTTTAAGAGGTTTATACGGTAAAAAAAATAAATAAATAAAAAAATCATAAGAGTTAAGAAAGGTGAAATATTAAGGAGTGTTATTTGTTTACTCAAAAGTTAAGAGGTAGCAGGTAGATTCTTCATTTCTCAACTTGGTTTTTTAAACCTGAGAAGGTTGGTTCAGCAGAAGGGAGCTTGGGTCTTGAGGGTTTGTTCTCTTTGAGGTCGCGAGTTCGAAGGAGCACGGGATAAAAAAACAACCTTTCCGCTCAGATCTTGAGGGTTTGCTCTCTTTGAGGTCGCGAGTTCGAAGGAGTACGGGATCAAAAAAACAACCTTCAAGGACTACGTGGGAGACGAAAGCTCTCTCTATGTAGATTAGTCAGTCTAATTAATCAGATATCACATATATATAAAATTAAAAAAAAAAAAAAACTTGATTTTTTAGCCTGGCCAGAAATTCCAAGCCCTTATGGGCCAATCTGTTGTGGGACAACTCTATTTCAAATCAAATCATAAGGAAATTGCTCTTTCTATCTTTACATGTTCTTTCTCACCATAGTAAAAAATCTCAAATTTCCCTAATGTTCGAAAATGTTCTTTCTCACCATCATAAAAATTCTCAAATATACCTAATGTCCGAAAGATGTATATTTTTTTATTTTGTAAAAAATTAAATGTGTTCAAAGATAGATCTTCAAATACAGCTTTTTTACACATCTCAACACAAATTATTGATTTTAAAAAAATTTAGGTGTTTTCAGAAATGCTAACAAATTTTTTTAACTAAGATTGAAAAAAGTTTAAAAAAAAAAACAAAAAAAGACACCTTCTAATATGATTTGGATGCGTCTGAAAATAAATAGCACTTTCAAATTTTCAAAGACGTGGGAGGCGCGTGAAGAGAACCATTCACCTCCAACTCATTTTACATGGGTGTAAGTGTATCCAAACTAATAACCACTCCCCCTTCAACTCACATTTAAGATTTAAGTACAAAAAAATTTACAAAATCAATATATTTAATATCAATTTTATAAAATCAATTCAAAATCATTTTTTACCAAACCAAACACATGGTACACTAAACTCCAGCAGTAATCTTCAAACATAAGTATGCACAAACAACCAAAGTTAGTCAATGGTCCTTGTAACAAAGTAAATGGTCCTTTCAAGAAAAGTGTGAATGAGACAAGAGAACCATGCAAAAAGTGTTTCAATGTTTATCTACTTATATTTAGGGGTGTTTAAAACCGAATCAACCAAATAAAAAACCACAAACCAACTCAAACCAAATCGAAACCGCAAAAAACTGCATTTGGTTCAAATTTGTTCGGGTCATCTTTTAACAAAACCGCATGGATCAATTTAGTTTGCGGTTTGTATTTTGCAAACCGAATTAAACCAAACCAAACCGAATTATGTTACAACCTAAACTTCACTTATCTCACATCTAACCAAAAACTCAAACCCATAACCTTAACCTTACAATTAAGAAATATTTTCTCTTACTCACACTTAACTTTTCAGTTTTAATCTTCTCAAATCTCTCCTAATAGTATTGTGCATTATTTTCATTTTCTTTGTCATGTACGTCTCGTCTCGTCTCTTCTACACTAATCTCTCATCTCACATGTTCTTTCTTTTTCATTTTTTCATTTTTATGTTACTATTTTCTCTTCTAATTATATTTTTATCGCACTTTTTTTCTCTAATCTCACATCTGTTATGTTCTTTCTTTTTCATATTCTCTAATCTCCCTTTTTTTATATTTTCTATTTTATTATAATATTTTAATATTATTTTATACTACTATTTTTTTCACTTTTGTTTAAATTGATTATTGTATATTAAATGGAAACTTTTTGTCTAAATATGATGAATTATATTGTTATTTGACAATGTATGAATGACTAAACACAAAGTTATGTTGTTATATATATATATATATATATATATATATATATATATATATATATATATATATATTTCACTCAATAAAAATCTTGTAAAAAACCGAACCAATCCAAACCGCAGTGGTTTGGTTTGGTTCAGATTTTTTTTAAAAGCCAACCAAACCAAACCGCATGCTTTTTTCCCTTGTGGTTCGAATGATTTTTAGCGTCAAAACCGTCAAAACCGCACCGCAAACACCCCTACTTATATCAACATTATTGTACTGAATCCAATTGTAAATTGCTTCATGCTCCCTCACCTAGCAAAGTTGGCTGCTTCCCCTCCATGCATTTAGAAATAACTTTATTTTCCGGCCAGAACAGTAGGGTGGCCTTTGACTCAGAACCATACTATGTTTTGCCACACTGCGACACGGAATAATTTGAAAATAAGGAAATTAGATTTCACTCTTGCAGGGGTATCAGTATCACAATTCATGATACAACATCTACATTTGACACACTGCGACATCGGTAATAATTTGAAAAGTCGTATATTTGAATGTAACTGCGGACTATTGGTGTGGTGTCAACATCGAACACAAGCTGAGACTTCAATCTTAAGTGAAAGTGCTACATTGCAATCTACATATCACATGGGCAAATGGGATTGATCATCTATCTATACAGACCCAAGTAATTTCTCCTATGGTAGTAATCTCTTCACGTCGCGCTCTTGTTCAGCAACTTTAGCTTTGTTGTATACAGACTCAAAAGCCTCCATGCACACACTTGAAAACCCTACAATCCCTTGAAAAACTTGAGGACAACCCATTTGCAAGTTATTCAGTGTCATTGCCCTTGTAACACTCACAGCCTTTTCATGCTTTGTTTTCTCTTCTTCAGCCTTCGCTCTCATAGCTTCCACCTTAGCTCGCTTCTCCACGACAGGGTCCTTTGTTCTTCTCACAGAACCAGACCGTTCAGACATGGAGTAAGGACCGTACTTGCACTCCAAGGATCTAAGCTGAACCACCTTCTTCTCAAACTCTTTGAACGCGTAGTCCGACTTCTTCTTTTGCTTATGTTCCTCCGTTTGTTGAACTACAATCGCATGAATAACGGTCAACAAGCTTTTTATTCCTTCGGACGCTACCTTGTCAGGTATATGCTCAACAGCAAGGTGCCATTGTTCGCAGAGAGTGTATATCTTTGACTCCTCAGTTGTTCTGCTAAGAGGGTTTCGGCTAAACTGGTAAAGGCTGAGCCTTAGCCAACCTGAGAGGGATTCAATGTAGTCCCGGTGAGCTTTAAAGAGGTTGCAAAAGGACTGGTGCCATTGTTGTACCTCAAGCTCCAATTGAAGCGTTGATTGCCTATGAATTTCAGACGTAGGGTTATTTGACGGTATGGTATTAAGGTATTCCAGTTGCTGAACTATATGCATCTGGACTTGATGACACTCATACATGCTTCTCCACATGCACATCAACCTGCCAACACAAGAATCACAAAACGCTCACCGAGACTAATTTCTAATTTTATCAGATAACAAAATGAATGTGACTCTAAAATGAAATATCAACAACTATATTTTAAAACTGATATTTTAAAACACTCGTGATTTGCTATGCATGTGCATCTAATATCAACTACTCATTTATTCGGTATCGACTGATATTACTTATTTGAGCCGGATCATAATAAACAATATTTTATTAGTGCTACACATTCTGTTAGAAAATCAGAAGTGACAATAATATAAATTTTAAGCATTTGACAGAGGTCAAATTATTTGTCCCCAATAAGGTACCACTTTTTTTATTAACCTGACTCTAAACAGTGGATATTGTACTGGTGAGTTGCCAAAGTTATGGAAAAAAGTATCTCTTGATTTATGAGCAGAAAACAGACAGAAAAGAACCATCATGCAGGTAACATCCCATCTATTGTTACAAAAAATCACTTACAAATTCCATTGGGAAAATATATGGTACAAAGCAACAATATATGGTTAGTTTTAGAGACCCTTCATCTCACTTGTTCAGAAAACGAGATTTTGGTTGTACAAATTGTACTTATCAAGATGAGGTTTGTCTTCCCCAAAAACAAGTGAGAAACACAACTCAATCCAGCAAAAACTATAGTTAATTCAAAACTTAGAACAATTGTTTTCTACTGTTACTAATAATACTATGCATGCATGTACTCTGAACCAATTCGTAGTACTTGATTCTCTCACTCTACTGCTACATACAGCAAACGCAAACAGCTGTCACTCCCCCAAGCAAGCACAAGGGATAGAACGGATAGCTCGCGCTCTCGAATTTTCAAACTTTCATTAAGCAAGTCGGTGGATGCTGGTTTAAGATTATACGGTCTAAATTTCAATCTCAATACTATGAATGGTTATTTTAAATATCAAAACATGTTTGCTTTATGGACCTTATAATCTCAATCCAACGGTCACCGTTGTGCTAACTGCTAACCACGTGAATTTGTAACTTGAGTAAAGGGGTATCAAGACTCGGTTTCTAGTTTTTTTTTTATATCTAAAAACGTTAATGCAAATTAGTTTCTGAGGGCTCACTAGAATCAAGCAAAGCCTCAAGACTCACTTACCGAGATACTCACATATTACTCATGTTGCTAGTTTTTACTCCCTCCGTCACAAATTATAAGTCACTTTGCCAAAAAAATTTGTCCCAAATTATAAGTCACCTTACATTCCCAATGCAATATAAATGACATCTTCCCCAATACCCCCTCAAATATTTATTATTATTTATTCTTTCAACTCTTTTAATTTATCTCTCCTATATAATTATGAGGGGCATTACTGTAAAGTTATACATAATTTGTCTTTCCCATAAAGTAATAATTAAGTTTCTTAATTTGTGTGAAAAGCCCAAAACGTCTTATAATTTGGGACGGAGGGAGTAACTAATAATATATGCTATTGTTTTCTACTATGTAAAGTTATGTATGAAATTGAAAATTGAAGTAGAGAATATGAGAAGACTCACCCTTTGACGAGCTCAATGAGTTGAGGGTAAAGCTCTATCTCCCTTAATTTGACGATTTCGGCAGATGTACTGTCAATGGCTTGCGAAGAAACCATTATTTGTGATTCTAATTTCTCCACTTCTTTCTTCGCCTTTTCTGTCCTCAAATAGTCCGCACTTCTCATCTCTAACTTCCTTACCATTGCCACCTTCTTCTCATGCTCCATCTTTATTAATTTAGCATTCTTAAACCAACCAAACAATATCACATGAGTTAAGAAACATTGTTTAAAAACTCGCAAATTCAATTTCTTAAAAAGTTTAAAAATTGATCTTTTTCCGTACTCTTTAACATGTGCCCTAAGGTTTATGCCTTTATGACACAAGTTAACAAGACTCAAGAAACTATTAATGAAAGTTAACAAATCAACTAATGAATATAATAATAAAAGGGTTAGATTTCTTCTTTAATCATCAAATCAAGCTTACTTTGGAGACTTGAAAAAGATGAGAGAACATAAAGTTACATGACTACTAATGGAAAACCATAGTCATCTATTGCAAAGAACAGAATTTCTTCACTAGACCCACATCATGTTTATGGCCACAAAAGACAAATCTTCTTCAACCTTTATTTCTCTTTTTTTCTTTTATTTGTATAATTATCCTCCAAGTCAGATTAACATTTGGATCCACAGTCTTAAATCTCGATCATCCAATCTCAGTCGAAATCATATAAAACCGATCTTGTTATTGTATAATCTGAACCGCTGTATCTCAAATTAACCGTCGAGATCGTTTAACATGTATTTTTCTAAGGCTTAGGAATAGGAAGGAAAAAGAAAAAAAGAGAGGTACTCACCTTAACCTCTTGGTACAGTTTCTTCTCCCATGCATATAGCCTCTCAACAGTAGAGGAATGTCCACCATTATTAGCCCTAAAACTACCAACAGAAACCTCCTGAGTCAGCTTGCCAAATCCATTCAATTTAGGACTTGAAGAACCCCAAGCCCACATTGATGGACTCAAATTCCATCCATTTCCGTACATTTTACCTACCACAAACAAGTACATTATAAAAATCAACCTTCAAAATTCAAAAACATGAAACACCAACATGAATGTTGAACAAAAACAACACAAAGCAATTAACAATAAACAAAAAAGGAAATTTGTCTGCTTCATTGAATAACACTCCACTCAACAAAAACAACCCAAAATTTCAAATCTCAGAGAGGTTAAAGACTCATAAAAAATAAAAAAAACTCAAAATTTGTGACATGCATGTGAAACTTACTTGCTTTACTATAATCAGAAAAACCAGAAGTTGGAACTTGTAACAGAAATGAAACATGAGAACCAGCATCGGCAGCTTTGAGAAAGTAATCATCAAGCTCTTTGATAACTTGAACCAGATCTTTACTGTTTCTAGAAACCACCATTGCAAGTTCACTAGGCGTTTCCTTAGAAAACCCCACCACACCCGACGACGGAGTCGCCATACTCGCCGCCGCACCACCAGCCATCACAACCACCTCAGAGCCAGTAGTTGTCGTAGCTTCCCACTCTTCCTCGGTAGCCGACCTCGACGAAGGAGGCGGAGGTTGCTGCTGCTGCATGAAAGGATCCCAGAAATCCCAACCGGAGGACATCACCGGAGGAGGAGGAGGCGGCGGAGGCGGAGGAAGAGGAGACGAACCTGTCCCAGAAGTCCAAGTATAAGAACTCAAACTCGGACTCATGGGCGGTGGAGGAGGCGGCGGCATTGACGACGGAGCACGCGGCGGAGGAGGTGGAAGAATTGGCTGTGGCTCAGGTGGAAGATGGTGATTAAGATGAGTGGTTTTTTCAGCGTTAGCAAAGTGAAACAAAGCGGAACCAGTTGAGCGGAGAGATCGAATGTACATAACATGTGCAGCTGAAAAAGCATGTCTTGCTTGTACCAAGCTTTTCATGTAACGTTTCCTTGATTTGCAATGCGTCACCGTTTCTTCCCTCTCTAATCTTGAATGGCAACAACCCATTTTTGCTAGATCAAAGAAAATAAAGGGTGGTAGTGGTTTCTCCAAAAAGTGGGAAAAGTTGTTTATTTGGTGGAAAAAACAAGAACATTAAGTAAGAAAGTTGATAAACAGTGGTGTGGTTGTGTGTTGTTGAATGTGAAGAAGAAAATGTTGCTGGGTTTGTATGTAGTGGAAGAGTAGGGGAGAATGAAGAAAGGGAATAGTGATAGGTACTTTTGTTTTTGAGACAAGGGGACTTTGGACAGAGAGCCTATGTAGAGTTGTAGTTTAAGAAAGGCCTGCTTTTTTTATTTAAAATATATTGAAATTTTTATTGTGACGAAAATATCCCTTTGAATGGGGTATAATGCAATTTTACCGTGGGTTTTGTGGTAAAATTAGTATTATTATAAAATAAAATTGATGAATGGTCTTTACAGAACGTGCATAAGGAAGAAGATGGTAAAGGGCAAAACAAAGGTGACAGTGGCAGATAACCAGATATCGTAAGAGAATTTTACTAGTACAGTAGATTAGTAGTGTATAACTGGTGAGGGCATTCTGGTAATTCTACATTGATACATATAACTGGTGAGGGCATTCTGGTAATTCTACATTGATACATAGCCAATTTTCTCTCCGTTGCAGTGGTGATGCGCTATGCACCATAGCAAGTTGTGGTTATGGGAATTTGTTTTATTTTATGCTGAATCCAAGGCTTTTGCTTTTTTGAATTGAAAATAAGAAACGCAGAGGAGCTTTACAATTTTCTTCTTATTACAATCACACTCACATTTATAAAATGATATTATTTACTTTCTTTTGTACTTACTAGTTTTTTTAATATGTATGAAATGAAATAAATGTGACTTTAGTTGTAACTTTTTTCTTTTCTGTTTAATTACAATGATGTCGTTCTTTTATTATTTTGTATATAAGTTATTATAGTATATTATATGATATTTATCTTCACAAGTCGAATTTTTTTATTAGTGTATTGTTTGATGTTTGATGAGAAAGAATTCATGATACAGTAGAGAAGTGCATTCATGGTGAAAGGTGACGAGAGGAAGCAAGCTTTGATTGTTATTGAATGAATGTTTCTCATTTCAAGAATGAAGTTCAAGACAGCCATATTTATAGTTTTCATATAAATGGATAGAAGTTAGTTATGTTATTGAAACTGGCATAACTAACTTCTAAAGCCTCCTAACTAACTTATATTCTAATGTTCCCCTACAAATTCATGGTGGTTTAAAATATATTATCTTGAGCTTGTCTCTAAAACTCACAAAAAGTTAATGAATTGAGGTTTTGTAAGTATGTCTGTAATCTGAGCATGGGCATGAACATGTTGAATTTGAAGTTTGTTCGCAACAACTCATTCATGTACGAAATGAATGTCTAACTCAATGTGTTTTGTACGTGCATGCAAAACTAGATTATGCGATAATATGATAGCACTAAGAGTGTCACATAGAAGAGTTGGTGGGAGATAAGGAATGAAACGTTCCTGCAATGATTGAATCCATGAGAATTCTGAAGTTGTATGCGTCAACGCTCTATACTCTGCCTCCGTGCTAGAACGAGTTACTAGAGATTGTTTCTTGAAACTCTATGCTACAAGATTGGGTCCAAGATAGACATATGACCTGAAGTCGAGTGTCTGTCATTCGGATCAGTAGCCCAGTCAAAATTGATGTTTGCATGTAATGAGATATTGTGCATGGAAGTTGCTAGGACTAGGAGAAGACCATGAGTGGTTGTGCCACTTAGATATCTGAGCATACGTTTCACCACACTCCAATGAGATTCAAGAGGATCAGACATGTATTGACATGCTTTATTGACACATAAAACAATGACTGGATAAGTCAATGTGACATATTGTAACGCACCAATTATGGATTTATAAAGGAAAGGACCAGGTAGCTTGTCATCTCCATGCTTGCTCAGTTTACGGGTGTTGAACAATGAAGGACTCGCGCCTTCAGTCATGTTATTCTTAGTAAGCAAATCCCTGATATATTTTGTTTGTGTGAGAATGATGGATCCACTAGTCTGATTATGAACTTCAATTCCAAAAAAAAAATTAAGGACTCCTTAGCTTCTTGAGAGCAAATGTAGTATGTAACTTGTCAATGAGTTTATGGAGTAGAGATGGTGATAAACTTGTAAGTAATATATTATCTACATAAACAAGGGTGTACATTGTGACATTGTGATAATGATAGATGAAGAGAGAATGGTCACATTAACTTCAGATGAAGCCAAACTGAATCATAGCTTGATGAAGCTTTTCATACCATGCACGAGGCGCTTGTTTAAAACCATAGATGGCTTTCACCAAATGACATACTAAGGTGGCGTCTATGTTAAGGAACCTCGGTGGTTGTTGCATGTATACCTCATATTGGAGGTCACAATTGAGGAATTGTTGTTAATTTCTATTTGTTGTATCTCTCATTTACATGTGATTGATAGAGTGAGTATGATTTGAATGGTGGTGGGTTTCACCACTGGTGAACATGTCTCGTGAAAGTCAAAACCATGTTTTTGGTGAAAACCCATGGCCACAAGTCGTGCTTTGTACATATTTATGGTACCATCTGCATTTTCTTTAACTTTAAAAACTCATTTGCATTAAATTTTCTTCTCATCTGCATATTCATTTTTTTATAGCTCGAAACCATTCAGGTTGAGCCAAAGCTTGCTTAGTCGTAGTCTGTTCTAAATGAACTAGGAAGACTTTAGGTTTGGATTTCCCCATTTTTGCCCTAGTTATCATGGGATGATCATTAACTAGAAGTATGGCTTGATTGAGTTAAGTGTGAAAGGATGGTGAAAGTGACTCAAAAGTTTAGTTGAGGTACCAATGGGTGACTTACTATCCTGTGAAGCTATGACATGGAATTGACCTATAGGTTGAACTAACACATATGGTGACTGAGGGATGACAGATGAAACGAAAGTACTAGATGCAGTCTAAAAAGAGTTTGACACATGTGAAGAATTACTTAGTAATTCTCTAGGCAATGGATGAGTTTTTCCAGATGGTGTGTATTGATTATGTGCATTAGATAATAAGTTATGGCATGTAGATGAAACATTCGTGTCAGCAAGATTCATTTGTGTTGTGGTACTTGGAAAAACGTGAAGAGGTGTGGCTTGGATTAAGTGTAAATCATAATTAGACTTAGTTAAGGACAACATAAAGTTTGTATTTTTTTATGACTGGCCTAGTTGAGTATGAGAAATGACATCTGGCTTGAGAAAACTTATTCTGCAAGGAAACCCTGTTTCATTGAAAATGACATTTTTGAAAATGAAAATCCTCACTTCCAGATTGGTACATTTATGACCTTTGTTAGTTGGTGAGACTCTCAAGCATGTACATTGAGCACTTTGAAATTCCAACATGTTTTTGTTATATAGCATGAGTAGAGGAACACTACGTCATAAAAGACCTAAGGCAGCGTTTTTTTGGCCTTTAGCAGCGCTTTAAAGCGCTGCCTAAAGTGGCGCTGCTGTAGGTAAAGGCAGTGCTTTTTTAAATGCAAAAGCGCTGCCTTAGATCCCCTTTAGGCAACGTTTTTTTTAGTAAAAGCGCTTTCTTTTGTCCCACTTTAGGCAGCGCTTTTAAAAGCGTTGTCTAGTGTGTCTTTTCTTCCTACTTTAGGCATCGCTTTTTCAGTAAAAGCGCTTTCTTTTGTCCCTGTTTAGGCAGCGCTTTTAAAAGCGCTGCATAATGTATCTTTTTTTTCTACTTTAGGCAGCGCTTTTTCAATAAAAGTGTTTCCCCCCTTTAGGCAGGGCTTTTAAAAGCACTGCCTAATGTGTTTTTTCTTCCTACTCCAGGCAGCGCTTTCGTTTATCCACTTTAGGCAGCACTTTTTTTAAAAAGCGCTTTCTTTTATACACGTAAAAAGCATTTTTTAAAAGCACTTTTTTGAAAATCACTTTTTTTGGAGGCGTTTTTTTGTTATAAGCGCTGCCTATTGCACTTTTTTTTAGGAAGCGTTTTTTGTTAAAAGTGTTGGCATAAGTCTTATTTTTTAATTATAAAATGGAAGCACAAACCATTATAACTCAAATTTTTATCAAAACTTATCATAAACCTGTATAATTCAACACAAGCCTTTATTTCAACACATAGGTCTTATATACCATTATAATTCAACATATATACACCATTATAATTCAACACATAAACCTTATAATAACCATTATATATAATTCAACACAAACCTCATACACCTCATATATACACCAAGACAACATCCATAATTCTAATAACAACTTATCCACTTCCAAAACCTTTAACTTCTAAAGATTCCAAATCTATACAACAACTTCCAAAACTATACAACAACTTCCATAAAGTATACAACAACTTCCATAAACTATATAAACAACTTCCAAAACTATACAACAACTTCCAAACTATACAACATCATTCATAAACTTCACTCAAAAGAATGAAAGACAATATACCTTATATGATTCTCATCTCAATAATGTATTCACATCATTCCTCCTTAATTTCTTCCAATTTATCTTTCGAGTAAGTAGCACACTTGAATTCATCAAAGTATTACATAATATAACATAATATGCATGATTTAGTTAAAAGTAATTAATTATATGAAATATCCGATAAATATTAAAATAAATCCTAAGTTATAAATCCATACCATGTTTGGAATCTTTATTTGATCCAAATGAATGGTTTCTTTCATAAACCTCAAAACGAAATAACCGCAATCTATACCATTACGCTGACGAGGACACTACACATAGAAAAAATACAAATATATATCAGGATATATAGTTCAACTTGTTTTATCAAGTAGCATCACTATTATAGTCAAAATTGTGAAAATATACCTGCACTCTGATCCATGTAATGTTGTTTGCTTTACTCTTTGGTACTCGAGCTTGTCTTTGTAATCGGAATATTTGTATAGCTCTAACATAATATAAACAAATATTTAGAAAAATCTCACATAAATAAATAAATATACACACGAATATTTAGAACAATCTCATCACTTACGCATCAACCATCTTGTTCATATCTGGGTATTTTGTTTGATCACCATCCAACGAATCCAGATAATATACTATTTCTTTTATCGAATTAATCGCAACCAACAACCAGTGTTCACTGTAAAATAAAACAAAAGTTAAGATGAAAATTTTCTTCACAGCGTCAAAAAACGAAAGATTATAATAAATGAAGTTAGAATGAAAATCTAACCCATGGCCAGTATTATATGGTAAAAGATACAACTTTTCTGTATTTTTGTTGGTCATAAATGCATTGACTAAATGATCTTTGACTGCATTTGCACTTTGATCGATTAAACGTGCGTTGATACAACTGGGAGATAAGAAAGAAAATCTTTCTGTCAATTGACGCGGGCACATCAATTTGTCATATAAGAACCTTAAATAAAAATATAATCAACATTAGAGTATTCATTGAAATGAGTAAATAAATTGTTCAATTAATTAAATAAAATTGATGGAGTACCTGATGTATGAATTCATAACACAGATGCCTAATTCAAAATGCTGAAAAATCTAATCCAAATCCTCTTTAGCAATTACTTATGAATAAGGAAAACCGAAAATACCTTCCTCCATAGGTATTTCATGAATACCACTAAGCATGACAACATAACTCATACCCACAGGTACCCACCCGAACCCGCCCCAAAGTTGACGGGGAAACCCCGCTTTGACCGGGTTTGGGTTTTCCCCGATTATAAAATATGGGGATGGGTCGGGTAATGGAGACACTAGTACCCGCCCCGAACTCACTCCCGTTCACTTTATTAGGTAGATTATTATCTAGTTTTGATAATTTAGAATATTAAATATGTGGCTAATGTTTTAATATTTTGATTTGTATTTATTATTTAAAACATTTGAAATGTATGTATGGAGTTTTTTGAAATTATTTTATTTTATAATTTGTAATGTAATTTGATATTGGAAAAAATAAATTTTTCTATTAAAAAATTGATTTCACTAAATGAATGATGGTGGGCTGGGGATACCCGAACCCATTTGGGACGGGTTTGGGTTTTAATTTCCCATCCCCGTTTGGGTTTGCGGCGGGGAACGAGGATTGTTTGGGGATTCGGGTTTGGGTTTAGGGGAGATAAAAATTGTCTCTGACCCGCCCCGTTGTCATGCCTAAATACCACCTTCCATCAAATCTGATGTTTCTACAAATTTTTCAAGACACAGCGTAAATCGAGAAATAGATGCTTTTTTGGCTCGATCTTTGCAAGATCCTTTTTTGTTGGACATGTTGCCTAATTTTGGCTTCTTATTCTTGCTGAAAGGTTCGTAAAATATTTTAATACTAAAAGGTTCATAATGGTTTTCAACATACCTCATAATCTATGAAAACGAGGTTTGACGGTCATGCAACATACAATCCTATTGCATCTCCCACCAATGTTGCATCTGAAACATCGTCAGGTATAGGTAGTAACGCATCCCGCTCTAAAGCAATATCAATCGATACTTTCAAAAATCCAGCAGGGAACGGTTTATGGTGAAGTACATCTCCCAAAGTGTTATGCACTTTTCCCTTGCCAACCATGCGATAAGTCGGTGACGATAAATATAGCTGACAAGGTGAAATTCCCTAAACCAATAATAAATATGAAATTGTTAATGTGTATATATGTCAGTTAAAAAAATTGTGCTAATTTAATTTCATAATAATATATATAATTACCTCAGGAATTTTCTGTTGAAAATTGATACTATCTTTGTCACTAGTATCTTTAAACTCTAAACCGCGCCTTTCTGACATATATCTTTCTTTATCCTTTTTCAATTCACGGACTTAAGCTTTTAATTCTGCCAACTTTTCCATCACTTATTTATTGCTAGGATTTTGGGTCTTTGAACGCTTATACAAGGTTGATGGAGTGACCCCAAATCCTTTACCCCTCACATGACCAGAATACTCATGAATATTTAATACTCGACTAAGTATGCTCCTGCAATCCTTGTCTTCACCTAGAGTTAAGGACTGAGATAGATTCTCTTGAAATTCATATGCATATCGAAAAATATTAGTGGGGATTAAAAAGCATAAATATATATATATATATATATATATATATATATATATATATATATATATATATATATATATATATATATATGTGTGTGTTAATAAACTTTTGATTTAATTAAAGAAATAATTTTATACTTACACATTGCTCAAAAACTTGTTGAGCATCTTCCCTAACAACTCCATCCTTTTCCACACGAGCAGCCTTCCACAAAACATGTTCCGGAAGAGATATTTCTTCAATTTTCTCCTCTTCTAACTACACATTAAGACAAATAATTAGAATTTGCGAATGAACAAGTGCACCAATGTAACTTGTCAACATTGCTCCGTTAGGCTCAACTAGTTGGTCCGTTTCATTCCAATGAACATCATATTTTATTCCTTTATCTCTAGCATGAATGATTCCCTTCATAATAGTTATTCCTCTTGTAATATTTCTTTCCGCATCATGAACTAATTCATTTGCATCATTCTTGGAAGTATCGTATGAGTTTTCCTCGTTACTAGCCATTTGACCCGTAATAAAGAAAAACATAAATATGAAATGACAAATATAAAAATCCATAATCCATAATCCATAATCGATTAAATATATAAAATGACAAATATATAATTTTATTGAATGACAGAGTATATAATTTTACTATTACCTTTTTCACTAACATCTCTTTCTTTTCTTGGTAGGAATATGATTTACTTGTCTTTTAACAACATTGACGGATGGATTGATCCAAATTCTCTCATTATGATCATTTCTAATATATGATTCATTCGCTCAAATATTCTCATCTTGATCATTTATAATATACTATTCATTCTCAACATCAACATCACCTTGATCTCCAATGTCATCATCAATTACTTTGTTAGATAAAAGCACTATAGACCATTTCGTACTTGTCGGATCAGTGACATATAACACTTGTTTAGCTTGAGAGGATAGAATAAAAGGCTCATCTTTGTACCCCACCCTATTAAGACCCACTTGCAAAAATCCTGACTTATCCATTCGTATGCCACTATTATTTTCAACCCACTTGCAACCAAAGATAAGAATCTGAAAGTTCTCATAATCAAACACACAAATGCGCTCGATAACCCCAAAATATGACATATTTTCATATTTGGGGTTTAAGTCCTTCACACTTGAAACGTGCATTGCTTCAGCAACTAAGGTGACACCACTATTTTGCATAGTACTTTTATCATCTTGTTCTTTGGTATAAAATGTGTGTCCATTAATTGCGTATGCGCTGTAAGAAAACACATGCAAACTTGGACCATATGCTAAACATCTCAACCTTTCTGTTATTGAAGCGGGATCTAAATAAAACTTTGAATAAATATTATCCTTAAACCATGGCATAAAACTTTGATTATGCTCTCATACTATCCAATTTTCATTTCTATTCGGATTTAAACCTCGCAGAACATTCTTGTGCATTTCAACATACGGCTCAACCTCATTGTCATTGTGCAGAACATACAAATGCACTTGCTCCCATTCAGCCCTTGATATTGTCACAATTTTATTTCCAATTAACTTTTTTCCTTCTTTTTTTCGACAATATGAGATTTGGGGAGTCCAATGGATTGAACATTGGACAAATATTCAGTACAAAACTCAATCGCTTCTTCAACAATGTATCATTCAACAATACAACCCTCTGGTTGACTTCGGTTTTTCACACACCCTTTTAATATTTTCATATAACGTTCAACAGGGTACATCCATCTCATATAAGCTGGTCCACACAATTGGGTCTCTTTCACAAGATGAACAACTAGATGTACCATTATGTCAAAAATGAGGGAGGAAAATACATTTCAAGCTCACACAAAGTAATAACTATTTCTTTTTGCAATGTTGGTAAGATCGCAGGATCGATCACCTTACTACAAATTGACCTGAAGAAAGAACACAATTTAGTTATTGTGCTTCTTACTTTTTTCTGGTAAAATAGAACGTATACCTATTGGTAGAAAATGTTCCATTATAACATGGCAATCACGTGTCTTTAAATTCTTTAACTTGAGGTCTTTGATAGACACAAGTCTTCTGATATCTGAAGAGTATCCTTCTGGAACTTTAACTTCACTAAGAAACTTACACAATATCTTTTTCTCCTTTTTAGATAGAGTATAAGCAGCAGGCGGTAGATATGTTCGTTTTCCTTTCTTCAAGGGTCCTAATTCATTTCTTATTCCTAGCGCTATCAAGCCCTTTCTTGCTTTAAGGCCATCCTTAGACTTTCCTTGTATATTAAGTAACGTACCAATAACACTTTCAAATACATTTTTTCAATATGCATAACATCAAGAAAATGTCTTACATACAACGACTTCCAATATGATAATTAAAAAAAATTGACCTCTTCTTCCACCCACATTTGACAAGCGTATGTGCAAAAGGCTTGCCAAACTGAGTACTCACATTTTTCATCTTTTCAAAAATTTGGTCACCTGTCAATGTAGGTGGAGCTCTACCTTGTTCTAGATTTCCATTGAATGATTTTCTCCACCCACGGTAGTGATGATTAGAGTTTAAGAATCTACGATGGTCGAGAAAGACATTCTTCTGACAAAATTCCAATCGCGTCCAATTTGTGTTTTCTTCACAAATAGGACACACACATTGACCTTTAATGTTATACCCTGATAGATTTCCGTATACTGGAAAATCATTAATTGTGCCAAACAGTATCGCCCTCAAATTGAAACTTTCTTTCCTATATCCATCATAAACCTTCACACCATTCTCCCACAAAATCTTTAAGTCTTCAATTAAAGGTGTCAACTATATGTCTATGTCATTCCCTAGTTGTTTAGGTCCAAAAATTAACATAGATAACATCATCAAATTCCATGTATAACTCACCGTGTAATATCCAACATGTATAACTTCGATCAATTCCATGCCCCATTAAATGTGATTCCAACTGAACTGTGTCAATCTGACGCCCATAACAGCAACTTAAGCAAGGACATGTGATTTGACTAGGGTCTTTGGCGTGTTCAACAGCAAACTTAACGAATTCTGATACCCTATTCTCGTACTCTTTTGAAAATTGATTAGAAGACATCCATTTTTTATCCATAGTTTTACTAAGTAAGTTAAACAAAAACAAAAGAACAACTAATTACCTGTAGAGAAGTCAACAACTTCTAGACCCACACAGTGTAAGATTCTTGGAAACGATCCGAATTTCACTCTTCACAAGTAACCCCTATAGCAAATTCACTAAGTTAGTAACTGATGGTCTATACCAAATATAACAGGACAAATTTAATATATAATAGGGCAAACAAGATATATCGGAGAAACAAGTCAAAGTCTCAAGAATCAAATTTAGTAAACATCATCACTTCCTTCAATTAAGCAACGTGGCATCGACGAACAAATTCAATCACATTATTTCAAGTAGCATGGTATACTTTGATTCATCACAAATGACACATCAACACTTAATGTTTCAACTCAAGTAAGTCACAAAAAACAACTTCATCATTTAAGTTTAATTAACTTCAAAGTTCTATCCAACAAAGACTCATCAATTCGAGCATAAATCAATCACCAAAATTATCAATTCCACATTTTAACTCAATAGCAACTTCAACCTCAAAAATTAACAATTAATTTCATCACTATTCATCATCTTCAACCTCAACAATTAACAATTAATTTCATTATCATTTTCAATCAACAATTAGATTAAAATAAAGTAATCACTAAAAATTATTCATCAACAATGTCATTATCATCAATTAATTTCAACAATTAATCACTAACATTCAACATCAACTTACAAAATTAACACCAATTCCCAAAATAAATTCACCACAAATATCACTATTAATCATCTTCAACCTTACTGCAACAACAATTTCAAAATCAAATTCAAACAACAACCACATCAACACTAATTCACCAAATCAACAACAACCACATCAACACTAATTCATCAAAATCAAATTCACACACTAATTTCAAAATCAAATTCACACACTAATTCATCAAAATCAAATTCAAACAACAACCACATTAAACAACAACCACATCAACCAAATCAACAATACAATATAATTAGTTTCACATCTTCAACACTAATTCACCAACAATGTCATTCAATCTTCAATTGAATTAAAATAACAACAACATCATAATCTATGCTATGACTTGCGAATCCAAAAAAGCAAAAGAAAAAATACCTCAAAGCGAAGTTACGGCGGAGGGCTTCGGTCAGGCGGAGGGAGAAATCGCGAGAGATGGAGATATGGCGGAGGGAGCAGTTGCGCAGAGAGAAAGGGAGATACGGTGGAGAGCGTAGTCGCGAGAGAGAGAGAGAGAGAGAGAGAGAGAGAGAGAGAGAGTTTGAAATGTTAGGGTTTAAGACAAAACAATAGTTTCTGTTTTATTATTTATAATTTAAAAGACTTATAGCATCGCTTTCTTATGTGATACATTTAGCAGCGCTTTTGAATTAAAAGCGCTTTCTTTTCCTAGGCATATAGCAGTGCTTCACAAAAGCGCTTTCTAATGTGTGGTATAGGAATGGCCTTTAGCAGCGCTTTCCAAAAGCGCTGGCTAAAGTGTGGTCTACGAATGGCCTTTAGCAGCGCTTTTCAAAAGTGTTGTCTAATGTTAGCCTTTAGCAGCGCTTTTCAAAAGCGCTTTCTAAAGTCCCCCTTTAGCAGCACTTTTTTTCATTGTTTTTTTTAACTTATAGCAGCGCTTTTGGGAAAAAAGCACTGTCTATGTAGTGCTGCCTAAAATCAATTTTGGTGCAGTGGAAAACATGCACATCCAAAAGTTTTGATTGCATCATACTCAGGTTGTTTGTTGAAGAGTACTTGAAAATGTGAGATGTAATCATGAAAGACAATAGTAGGTGTCGTACCTAAAAAAATACAAAATATGATCCTTCGCGATGAGACGCATAAAATTATTCGAACAGAGTCGCCACCGAACTTTATTCATTCCAAAAAGAAATAGGAAAATATCGATAAAACCTTTTAAAAGATAAGAACATGGTTATCGCAACCAAGTTCTAGGTTCGGGAGTCAATTATGTAAGGGGAAGGAATTAGCACCCTTCACGTCTATTGTACTCAACGGGAACCTCTTAGTTTGATTTATGATTGAATGTTAACTTATGCTATTTGATTTCTTCAAAGTGAAAAGATGCGAAAAGGTATGAGAAAAGGGTTTCGATTGCTAAAGGGAAATACGTGGTTTTTATTAGGGTGCTCGCCAAGGATTGGGACCCTTGTGCCTACGTATTCTCATTATGAAATGAGAAATCAGAGCATTCGTAGTTCGAAGGACTACGGGATAAAGGTTCAGATAGAAAAAAAGAAAAGGTAGATGGGTAAAAAACAAAAAGGTAGCTCGCCAAGGATTGGGGCCCTCGTGCCTACGTATCTTCATTTGGACGAAAATGAAGAATCAGAGCATTCGTAGTTCGTCAAACTATGAGTTATTGGTTTTTGTTTTTTAAGTAATTGACGAATATTCAAATGGTAGGCTAAATGCGGCCATCACATGAATATTCGGGAAAAGAGAGGAAAATTGCTTCCACCCTAATCTTTTTCAATTGATTGATTATGAAATTTGTGTGGCGAATCAAGTCATGTTCCATTCAACGGATGACAAGTATTCGAATGGTAGGCTAAGTGCGGCCATCACACAAATACTTGGGAAGAGTGAGGAAAATTGCTTCCACCCTCAACTTTTTCATCCATCAAAGAATTGACTTAAGTTATTTAATTAAGAGTGTTTTAAGACGATTGACAAATGTTCAAATGGTAAACTAAGTGCGGCCATCACATGATCATTCGGGAAGAGTGAGGAAAATTGCTTCCACCCCCAACTTTTTCAATCGATAATTATTAAGAAAAGAGTTTGAATAACTTGATGTTGGATCAAGTGTTTGTTTTGTTGATTATGAGAATGTTTTGGTCGAGGAAAGTTCGATGGCGATGCATAAGGCAGTTGACTTACAAATGGTGAATGTGAAATAGAGTGTGATTGGTTAGGAGTTGATGGCGAGGGAAACCCTATTGAATTGGTTTATTATGAAAAATGTTTGACGTTGGATCAAGCTTATTTGTTATTTTGAAAAGGGTGTAGTTGATTTTATTCTTGAATTAGGGTTACCTAAGCAACTAGCAAGCAAAAAGAAAATGGTAAACTTATTACACGTCATGGGAGTAGGGATACATTTGCTCAAATGGGGATGGAATAAAAAACAGGCACACAACCCAAATGATAAACTATACGTGTACTAGAAAAGTGGGCTAGTCTTTTAGACGACCAATTAGAAGTAATTGATCGAATAAGTCTCATTATAAGAAAACCCAAGAGTAAGCTATGAATGATGTGCAAATGTGTCCTAAGACAAAACAACAAAAGTAGAAAAGTCCAATCCAAAGCTCCTCCTTTGCAAGGGTTTAATTACAAGGTCCAAACTCCATGATGCTAAGGATAGTAACCATAGTCCAATTCTTGAAAGTTTTTTAGGGTTTTGATCTTTTATCATGTTTTTGTATTTTTCTTAATGAGGTGAACAAAATAAAGATGAAGATGAAGATGACAATATGATATATGAACAATGAGATAAATGAACAATGATATAAGTTTCGGAAAAGTAACTAACGAAAATTAAATAGAAAGAGAATAAAGAGCGGGAATTAAAGTTAGATGTTAGTTGTTTAATTGTCATTGATCGAGTAAGGACCAATTTAGCGCTATGTTAAGCAATAGTAGCACAATCTATGAGGAAGATCATACTACGGGAGGCCAGTCAATAACAATGTTTGTGTTAAAACATGATAGAGAAATGATATGTAGATCATTCTTCCAAAGTCGTGCCACATGAAAAGAAAAAAGAGAACGGTCTCGTCTTAATCAAGCACTCCCATCGATTAATCAAAAGTAACCTATCACTATCCCAAAGTATAAAGAATGATCCAAATGATCATTCCCCACATATTTAAAATAATGAAGGTTTAATAACTCCAATAACCAACAATCCAAGGTATGTAAGACTTCAATGACCAAAATGAAAAAGAAATGGAAACAAACACAATATATTGATAAAAAAAGGATCAAAGGTAGCCAAACAAGAATAGAATTAAAGACAACCTCATAAATAGAAAGAAAAAAACACTAAGAAACTAGAAATTTTGAAAGAAACAAAAATAAATATAGTAAGAATTATAAAAGAGAAAACAATTTAAACAAAATGAAGAGCCAAAGGATGATATGTGAATCATGGTAGTGTGTAAAGAAATTCAACATGGGCTGCAAAGCCCATCAACTAAAAATGAAAGAAGGTTTAAAAAAAAACAAGAACATTATGTAAATAAGGCTGGGTGGCGCTGAAGAATCACGAGTGTGTGCAAGAATCATATGGGCTTAAAAGCCCATCATCCAAACTGACACCATGAGATAAAGAAAAATGAAACCTCAGCCAATATACATGAAAAGTTCAAATCCTAAAAAACAAGGCCATATTATCTGTAGATGGTTACTTTTTAAAATAAAAAGCAAGTTATGAGAGAAAAACAACACATCAACATCGGCGCAACCTTCCCCTTCAATCTTCTCGCGACCACGAAACGAAAATGTGACAAAGCTTCACCTCTCAATTTCTCTTTCGATTTATGCTTGGCCTCTCTATTTCAAGCTTGCTCTCTATTTAGGTTTGATTTCGCTTTCACTCACTTTAGTTTCAGGTTCGTGGTAACGTTTCACTCAATCTATTTCCCTTCTTTCTCAATTTGTCTCTATTTTTGGGCTTGTATGGTTCGTGGGAGTTGAAGATAGTATGTGTGAAGGTGGAGTTGAATCAATTTGGTTTGGAGGATGATTTAAGTGAGAAATTACTGTTGAAGGTTGTGAGGGATTTGAAGGTTTGAGTATGGGGTTTGTGTTTGTTGTTGTTGAAGAAAGAGTGATTAAGGAAAGATTTTTAGAATGTGAGATTGACTTTTGAAGCTTGTTTCAAAATGAGGTGAGAATGAGGTTGATTTATAGTGGAATTGTGAGGAGTGAATTGGAATTTTATTTAGGAATCCCTTGTTAATTGGTGATGATGTGCCGTTGTGGATTCGTTTTTGTGTCGTGTGCGAGCTGCGTGACGTTGTGTTGTTGTTGTATCATGGCTGAACGTTATTTGTGAAAAGATGTGGGGTAAGTTTTGTAGCTAAAAGTTTAAGCTTTGAATTGGTTGTTGATGCGTGTTGCGGAAGGTTGTGGGGTCGTGTTTCCGTTGTTGTGTGGGGCATAGGCTAGAAAATTGAAGGTTTTGTTGTTGGCTTACGCGGTTTATTGTAGCCTTATTTGGGATGTTTTTCTGGAATGCTCGTGCAGTATGTGGTCGTTTTGGTGTGCGAACTTGTAATGACGTCGTGGAATCTTTTGTGTAGCGTTTTGGAACATTTTGGATGTAGCCGTGAAGTCTTTTTTTTGCCTGTGTTTTTTGATCATATAGCAGCTTGGACTATTTTTCTTCTTGTACCAATTGCTTAATTTTTTGTAGCTTGCAAATGGGCTTTGTTTATTATTTTGGTGTAAGTGGACTTTTATTGTAACATGGGCTTGTAAATTATATTTGGGCTTATGATTTGAATGTTATTTCCACCTTGGTATTGCTTAGAAATTACACTTGTATTTATCTTGAATGCAATTTGGACTTTGAAACTTTGAATTGGCCTAATATAGTATTTGCACCTTCCATAATTCTTGAACAAATACTCTTGATTTTGCAATTGAATTTGACATGAATCAATTTTTGAACTTTGACTAATCCTTGAACCAATTCTTGAGATATTGTTGAATGCCAAACTTGCCTTCATTTGATCCTTATTTATTGGCATTTTTCAACTCTTTTGTGTTGTTTTGTTGGATTTACTCCATGATATCATGCTATTCTTCAATATTGTTGAAAATACCTTTGGTTGCTTTGATTTGTGTGTTACTGTGCAGAAATTAGGCATGAAAACATCAAAGTATGAGACACAAGCAATTGGTCAAGGAAGCCAAAGGAAGAGAAGAATATCAGCATGTTCGTTGTGCGAACAGCCAGCGAGGAGTGCCAGCAAATGTTTGATGTGAGAACTCATGGCGAAGTCCAAGCAAAACGTCTCAATTGAGAGTCAGTAAGGAAAGGAAACTAAGTTTGCTGGGCGAAGTGGTAGCAAATTTTCGTTGTGGCGAGGCCTCAGCAAAGGACCAGCGAACCATCCCAGACTAGAGTCAGTAGCTAAAGGACCATAAGTTCGATGTGCGAACTTGTAGCGAGGTAGTTCGTAGTGCGAAGAAATACTCGCACAACGAACTTCAGATATTTCTCAGGGACGGTTTAATTGTTCAGAGGCACATCATGTGCCTAAAAGTGAGTTCGCTGGGCGAAGAAAGGGTTCGCGGTGCAAACATGATAGATCCCAAAAGTACTATATAAGTACTTTTCATAATTTTTGGGGATCATAACCCATTTTTACACACAAGAACTTCATTTCTCGACATTTCTTCGCAAAAAGGTGATAATTTTCAAATACAAGCTGGATTCGCATCCGAGTTCGATTCTTCGAAGCTACCATGGTTATAGGTAACTAATTTCCTTTGTATCAAAGGTAGAGGTAGTCTACCATTAACTTGTATGTATTTCTTTTGATTGGCCTTGTATGTGAACAAGTGATGATTAATATATGATAAATATTTTTGTTCTCAATGATCTATTCTTGTTTTGTAAAACTCTAGACATAAATTTTGTGAAACTTGACCTAAAATATTCATCTATCGATTTACAGATTGGAGAGATCGATCTATGGTGGATAGTTGCTTTGTGTTGAACTTATAGCTTACTATATTGGTTGTTATATGGAGAAATCGTGTAGCGATGAATACCATATTTCTCACGACGCCGCTCTAGAGATAGACGATGTTGAGAGAATGCGCGACGATATTAATCGGATTCGACTTCACATGAAAGATTGAAAGAATACGTATAAGTTAGAGTAGATGAAAACTACTTTTGATATACTTTGTTAATCAAACTCTTTAGAATTTATAAGCTTTACTACTAAAAATGTGACAATTTTATGAACAAAACTTTGAAAACCCTTATTCTTGAAATGATAAACTGTTGAAAGGCAAGCATCAAAGTATCCTCAATCCTTGTGGAGACGATAACAAACCCCCCCCCCCCCCCCCCCTTTAACTACGATTCGAACAAAATGGCGCCGTTCCCGGGGATTGTTGATATTGCAAGCATTGAAATAGTTTATTGATTTAAGAACTTTGTATTATATTCTTACCCTTGTTATTTTTCTTGTGCTGCTTAATTTGTTTGGTCAAGTGTGCATATTCTCTTTATGCGAGGGAGTGTACCTGCCGACCAACTTCTTTTCAATCCTGAGATTGAAAGAACCGCTCGTAGGCTCAATAGCAGAACTAGACGGAGGCAGCAACTTGCTAAAGAAAGACAAGAGTGCAGATAATCTTCTTTATCTACACCCATTGTTACACCAATCATGGTTGAACCACCACCACCACCACCTTCTGCTTCAACCCCTTGTGTTAACAGTCCAAGACACAACGCTCAGTTTGCGTGCAATGCCCACAATGGGAGGCATTATGAGATGAAAACGAGAATCCTTGCTCTTCTGTATCAGAATCCTTTTACTAGTATAGACCATGAGGATCTGTTCACACATCTCACAAAATTCTATGAAATTGTGGGTGCAACGGGAGTGCCGGAAGCTGAAGAGGAATCCTTATTTAAGAGACTATTTCTGTATTCCCTAATCGAGAAGGCAAAGGAATGGTATCTTGATCAATCAACTCTAGTAATGACAGATTGGAATTTATTGGAAGAAAAGTTCCTTGAACGGTTTTTCCCCCACAACAGATTTATGGAAGCAAAGACGGCAATATCGATGTTTGCTCAAGGTGGAAATGAATCTCTCAATGAAGCTTGGGAGAGGTTCAAATTCATGTTACGAAAATGCAAAGGCCACGATTTTGATGAATTAACTCAAGTGCACATATTCTGGAATGGGCTCCAATCGGTTCACAAGACTTTGTTGGATGCTACTTCGGGTGGATCATTAATGTCCAACAGTGTTGAAGATACAATTGCTATTATTGATAGGATAACACTCAATGACCATCAAGGAAATCACAACCGTGGCACACCTCAAAGAAAACCGGGCACAATCGAGTTGGGAATAAATGATGTTATTCTTGCTCAAAACAAATTAATCTCACAAAAAGTAGAGTTGTTGACAAAGAAAATGTCAAAGCTTCCACAACAAATCAAAGAGATGCAAGAAGTTCCCAACCAAAATCAACATGTAGCAAGTTGTGAACTTTGTAAAGGCGATCATCCTACCTGCTATTGTCCACCGACTGTTGAAGAAGCCAACTATGCGGGAAATTAAAATCAAGGCTTTCAACCAAGACCACCATATCAAAGCAATAACCAAGGTTACCAACCGAGAGGTAATAACCAAGATTACCAACAAGGGTGGAGGCAAGAGCCGGGTTCTTCAAACCGTAAACCTTACCAAAATTACAACGAACCGCAACAAAACCAAGGAGGAGGCTCTAAGATTGAGGAGACTTTCAACCAATTTATGCAAATGTCCATATCCACTCAAAAAAGTATGGATGCGGCAATTCGGAATCTTGAGACTCAAGTTGGACAATTGTCCAAGCAACTAGCCGACCAACATAAAGAAATCTTTTCGGCTAACACTCAAGTGAATCCAAAGGAGCATTGCAAGGCCATATTTACAAGGAGTTGAAGAACAATTGGCGGGGAAGTTGAAAAAAATGTTGAAATTGAAAAAGAGGATGAGATTGTAGAGGTAGCTGAAAAAAATGATGAAAAGAAGGTAGTTGAAAAGAATGATGTACAGGAGAAGTTGAAAAAAAGAAAGAAAAAAAGAAGAAAGGAGTATGAGGGAGAAGTTCTACAAAAAAGTTTCCATACCCTATTGCTCCTATGAAAAAAGAAAATGAAAAGCATTATGCGAGATTCTTCGATATATTCAGTCGGTTGCAAGTAACCATTCCATTCTCCGAGGCTCTAGAGCAAATGCCTAAGTATGCGAAATTCATGAAAGACATACTTACGAAAAAAAAGATACACGGATAAGGAAACCATTGAGCTCAATGCCAATTGTAGTGCTATTGTCCAAAACATTCTTCTGCGAAAAGAAGGAGATCCGGGAAGAGTGGCTCTACCTATAACTATAGGTAGTGATTTCAAGTGCAAAGCTTTGGTCGATATGGGAGCTAGTATTAATTTGATTCCTTTATCCATGGTCAAGAGGCTTGAGAACATGGAGATGAAGTCAACCAACCTGACTTTACAACTTGCGGACAAGTCTAGGACTCGTCCTCAAGGAGTTGTTGAAGACGTGTTATTAAAAGTCGACAAATTTTTATTCCCGGTTGATTTCATAGTCATGGACATGGAAGAGGATGAGGATACACCAATAATCCTTGTAAGACCCTTCATGAAGACCGCTAGGATGCTAATCGATGTTGATGAAGGTATAATTAAGGTGAGGACAAATGATGAGGAAGTGTGTTTCACACTTTTCAAAAGAGTGGTGTATTCGAACTAATTGGAGGACAATTTTCAAGTGAAAAAAAGAATATGTAAGAATTGCGGTAAAGAAAAAGAAAGCCGAAGACACAAAGGTAGCATCAAAGAAAAAGAAGGAAGAAAGAGCCAACTATGAATAAGTGTTTAAAAAGAAGGATGAAGAGGCATAGAAGACTTTGAGGAATTCATGTTGGGACTTTTCTTTCTTAAGGAAAAGTGGACCAAGAACAGGTTATGATAACAATTGAGGTCTTTGTTGTTAGAGTATTTTTCTAGGAAGCTAATCCAATCACTTTTAGTTTCGAGGTTTCAAACCTCTGGACCGTCGAGCTCAAACGACGTTAAACAAAGCGATAGTTGGGAGGCAACCCAACATTGTAAGTCCCCTTTCATTTTTACTGCTTTTATAGTGTAATCTAGTTTAGGAAGTGTTGTGGTAGAATGAGATGTAAAGAAAAAAATTTCAAAAATCTGTCACACTCGCCTATAGTTCGCTAGGAGAACCTGAGGCGAATGTTCACTGGGAAGTTCGCTAGGCGAACTGAGCAAGATGGAGAAAAATAGTTGTTTTTCTGCCACATCACTTAAGTGGTATTTTGGGTGGGCCAGAGATGCGTAGGCCCAATATCCACTTTTCAGATTTGGTGGGGTAAACTTTCCCCATTCCCCTTTTTGTCTTCACTTTCCCTCTTGTTTCTCTACTTTCCACAAAAACACATCACACACAATTTTCTCTGCTCTCCATTGTACCCGTGCAAGTGAAGTTGTTTCTAAATTTAATTGTAACTCCTATTCTCTCTTCTCAACACAATCCAGATTTGAGTTTCTGTATTCATTCCATTGTTCCTGTTAGCAAAATGTTGTTAGGGTTGGTTTGAGAAAATGTTAGAAACTTGCTTCTAGGCTTTGTGAATCTATTGCATGTTCTTTATTGTTGGTTTATATTGCTTTGCATGTTGGTTTTGAACTTCAAAAATTTTGAGGATTGAATTTGCTTAGGTTAGAGTTGAATTGGAATTTATTGAAACCTTATGAACTTTTAACCTTTTACTTGAACAATTGTGGTAGTTGGTTTTGTTAATTGATACTCACTGTGTACCATGAACAGAAATGATTGAATGAGAAAAATTGGCTCTGTAATTGATTTTCTTTTGAATAGGCAGAACCTACAATTTTGAAAATTCGCAGGGTTTGCCTTTAGTTCGCAAAGCGAACCTAGAGTGAAAGTTCGCTAGGTCTCGCTAGGCGAACATGACAGAAAATTTAAATTTTGAGTTGTCCTGGGATTCTTGTTCTGATTCTTTGTGCATTGCTTTCTCACTAATAGATCTTGTGTTTGGTTTGCTGGTTTTGTTTGGTGAATGTTCAAATGGCACCTCCAAATACATATCCATCCAATTAAAGAAAGGTTGGAAGTACATCCCTTCCGCAACCAATTCAATATGATTCTGACAGGTTCAAGGGAGCTAAGCAAGCTGCTCGTTATGTCGCTCTCGATAAGAGGAGCATTTTTCCAAAAAAGAGGTTTAACCTCAACCCTCAAGGTTCCTACTGGGCGGTAGTGGGAATCCTTCATTCCAAAAAGTGGGACAAATTGATCACACCTTGTGACAACTATAATGTGGAGCGCGTAAGAAAGTTCTACACTAACGCCCTTTCGGATGATGACGAGGTGTTTTCTTGGACCACTATGGTGTATGGGAGAGGGGTGAAATTTGATTGGGATACCATTAATCACGTTTTAGGCAAACCTCCCACCTTGGGGGAAGATGAAATTGATGAGTATCATAGGACCTTAAGGCTGTATAGAGACATAGAGGCCATTTCTAGTGCATTGTTATTGGAGGGCAAATCTATAGAGTTGACCCCATCTGGGGTTCCAAGAAGATACCACAGGGAGGATATGCGACCTCTAGCACAACTGGTACTTCTCTTGATGTTGACAAACATCAAGCAGTCACATTTCTCCACTGTGACCATTTCTGTTGCACACTTGGTTCACAGTATTTTGATTAACACTCAGATTGATGTAGCTATGATCATCGCTGATGAGATGCGCGTTGTTATTGAGAGTGGACTTGGATAAGGGTCGCGAGCTAATTGCCCCTTGGTGTTCCCATGTCTGATCATGGTTTTATGCATGCATTCGAGGGTAAAGGTACCCTCCCGCCGTCAGGTGATGATCCTGGATGCTATTAATGATAATTATGTGGATGAGTTTTACAGGTGTAACGAGCGATTTTGGACGCGGTTCTTAAGCGCTGGTCGCCCTCTGCGGTTTGAGCTTAAACTACAGGTCGATTCATTTTTTATCCTATTGTGAGCTGAATAAGGAAGGGAAATAGATGTCTTCAATTAACCCTGCTTGAATACTGAGTTTAAACAGCGGTCTGTTAGGTTACGAATGCTATCAATGTGGGGGGCCCTTGTACTGGTTATTTGTATTTTCGCCAATACGGTTCTTCTTTCTTTCTAGGAGCTTCTGGCGGGGAACAAGTGTTAGGATGTTAGGACTGATGCTTTTGAATGTGAGAGTATGGGATTTGGGTTTTTTGCTGATTGTGCTCGCTAAGATTTTTCTTTCAATCTTATGCCTACGTATTCCCGTTTACCGAAACAGGGAAATCAGAGCGTTCGTAGTTCCTCCTATTCTATGGGAGATAGGAGGAAATGGTTGTTTTTGGTGTCTTGTTCAAAGCCCAAGACGTGAAGCGAAAGGTGATTTGTATCTTGATCAAAGCCCAAGATGTGAAGCTGAAAAGTCTATTTGTATCTTGTTCAAAGCCCAAGATGTGAAGCTAAAAGGTGTTGTCTTTAGAGAGAATTTGTCATCTCTAAAGAGGGGGTTGTATGTCACAACTGTTTATAAAGGAGAATTACTTTAACCGGGATATGCGGATCCTAGCAATGCCATAATTTCCTTTAAAGGAGGTTTTTACCTGAAGGAGAAGACTTTAACTCAGTGTAGAGCAATGCTATCTTTCCTCAGGAATTTCTCATGCTAAAAGAGGGACAATGGCATGGATGTAGATGATCCAGAGGCTTGCCGCTTACAGCGATTAGATGAAGAAGAAAGAGTTGTTGATGTTTGTGTACTGTGAACGAGGCACAACTTTGATGCTAAAAGGTTGATCGGATCAACCAGTGGTTTTCTTATATAAAGCCTAAGAGGAGGCTAATATGTGTCTCGTACGAAGCCTGAGAGAGAGGCTAAAAGGTTTCGACTCAACGATGGAATCTTTTGGTATCTCATACGAAGCCCGAGATGGAGGCTATTTGACTCAATAAGAGAGTTTTTTGTATCTCGTACGAAGCCCGAGATGGAGGCTGTTGCTTGTTTGGCTCGATAAGAACCCTTTTGTATCTCATACAAAGCCCGAGATGGAGGCCAAAGGGGTGATTGACTCAACGAGGGAGTCTCTGGTATCTCGTACGAAGCCCGAGATGGAGGCTAAACGTTGTTTGACTCCGCTGGGGAGAATCATTGTACAAAGCCCAAGAGGAGGCCATGTAACTATTTCAGTTGAGTGACAGGTCTAATATACTGATTTTGAAAGAGAAAATCAGTTCTTATATGAGCAACACTATACTCATGTATTTGATTCAAGGATCAGGGATATTTCCTTCTCTTTGAGGAAACGGGAAATCCAAAGGGTATTGAGACTGTCCGAGTCTACGGGTTTCCTTCCTATTTAACGAAGGGGGCACTTGAGAATGTCTTTGAGACTCAAGGAGATTAGACTGTCCAAGTCTAGAGTTTCGTCTTTTGTACTATGCTTTGAGAAACAGTAGTAGACTCTACGACAGGAATGCTCTATGCAGATGACTAGGTTCTGTTCCTATACCTCTAGGAGGCCGTCGGGATAATTTGTACGAAGCCCAAGAGGAGGCTGGAAACTTTTAAGAAGCCTGAGAGGTCCTTGTACGAAGCCCAAGAGAAGGCTATCATTCCCGGGGGAAGAGATCATTATACGAAGCCTAAGAGGAGGCTGTGAATACTTCTAAGAAGCCGTGGGGTCCTTGTACGAAGCCCAAGAGGAGGCTGGGTTGCTTTTAGGAAGCCTGTGGGTCCTTGTACGATGCCCAAGAGGAGGCCGATGCTTTTAAGAAGCCCGTGGGTCCCCAAACCCTGAGAAATTCAAGGCAATGTTATTCACCGAGAATAGATCAAAGTCAGGAAAGTTTAAGAATTTGGAAGAAACTCAAAGATGTCATTCACGGAGAATACATTCATCTTGGGGAGTAGAGTCTCTTGACATTTCCTAATGAGGACAACCGAAGAGAAGACTGTATCTGGTGATCCTATTGGGGATCTAGTTGTCTATTTCTACGAATAAACGAAACGGCATCACCTAGTTCTAGACGTAGTTGCCGAGGAAACTCGAAATATCTATACTATTATTACACAGTTGATATGAGTTTATGAAAGAAGACTTACAGTGAAACAGCCCCACAATACAGTTATATGTATATGAAAGCGGTAAATGAAAGCAATAACCACTTACTCGGTTGTAGAGCTTCCATGCTGTTTGGTTAGTTGTTCAACAAAGAAAGATTGAAAATAACAGTATATTCAAAATCAAAGGAGAAAGTGCTTTTAAAAAAGAAATATTTGGGGCTTACAGCTCAAGGAGAGGCCCAGGGTTTTATCAGTAAGTGCACTGTTTGAATTTGTACAGAGGGACTTGTACAAGTGACTGAGGCCCAAAAAGTTTCCTGTACAAAGGGATGGGTCTTACACTCTCTTAAGAGGCCCAAAAAGTTTTAAAGAAAAAGAGTGGGGCTTATAACACGAGGGTAGGCCCAGTTGACTTTTCGTTTAAAATGGCGATCGCGCCGAGGTTTTCTTTTAACGCAGAGGGACTTATACAATAAGTGAGGCCCAAAATGTTTTGGTTAAAAGGGGATTGGGTCTTACACTCTATTAGAGGCCCAAAAGTGTTTTGAATGGGTCTTATAGCTCGAGGAGAGGCCCAAGGTTATTTTGAAAAGGCGACGATCGCGCCGTTGGTTTTTGACGGTATCGGGACTTATACAATACACTGAGGCCCAAAAAATGATTTGGTCAAGAAAGGATTGGGTCTTACACTCTCTCAAGAGGCCCAAAAAGTTTTGAAAATGATTTATGAGGGTTGAATTAATCCAAAAAACCTAATTTGTTTTCAAAAATGTATTTAATTGAATAAAAATTCAATTAAAATGATCAAAATTATTTAACATATGAAAAACAAATTGTGATCTTGGATTAATGCTTCAAAAATTAAGTATTGACCTACAAAATAATTAGAAAGCATTAAAAGTTGCAAAATCAATGTAGAAAAAATATTTCAAATGTCAAAAACAATTAAAACATTAATTCTTTGCAAAAATATCAATTATATACAATAAATAATATTTTGGGTATTTTTTGGGAAAATAAAATATTTTAACATTTTTGTGAATTATTAAAAAAAGAATCAACTCAAAATCATTAAAACTCAGAGAGAAATTAATTTTTTAATCAATTAAACAAAATCACAAAATTCAAATATTTGAATTTATGAAAAAGGCGCCAATAACACAAGCAAGAACACGCGCGTTTTTCTGGGTTTGGCTAATTTGCATTTTCCATCCAATCTCACTGAATACGTAATCATATCATGCAATCCACATATCATTATGCTCGTCTCAACCTCACGATCATGTTTATGTCAATTAATTTCATTTAAATTAAACATACAACAAGAAATCACGAAAAATCCTCAACAACCCTAATTTTTGCAAGAAGGCTAGGATTTTTGATACACGATTCAAACAACGCAATTTATTGAGGGGAAACATTCCATGCATGATTATGAACATATGGCCAAATTATTGTGCGAGGAAATATGCATAGATTGAGAGATGACCAAGTATGTGCTTACCTCTAGGCCGTGACAGCAAGTGCAATGTGATTTTTGATTTGGAGGTGTTACAGATGAGTGGTGATGATCTGAACAGCTTCCCTACACCCTATAGAGTGTGTTTGAATGCTTGGACCGGATTGAAAATGGCTGGAACAATTTGTGGTACCTCAGCTACAACTTGATTGAAAATTTGAGCAACCAGCTGGTGATTTTGTGAAATTGGTGTTTCAGAAGTGATCTAAGTGTTTGATCAGCTCATATGTGATGTATGTGAGGTGTGTGAGTGATTGGTTTGATTGGAAAAGCTCTCAAACTCAAAACCCGATAGCTACCTTGCTAAGAAAGGCATTTTTGCCAAGAGAAAGAGATTTTGAGGAAAGCATCTGTTAGATGGCTTTGGTGTACTCAAACTGATCATAATTGAGCTCTATTTATAGTAGAGCAAGTTTATTTTGCAAGGAATAGTGAATGGCAGCTGGTAAGTAGGTTTGGCCAATGTTGGCAAATGAAAATCCAAGTCTCCTCTAGCCATTGACTAGAGGTTAGGGCACAGAGATTTGGTTCCCTTGGTCTTGGATAAGTCTTGACTGATTTCAGATGAGAATGGCTCAGTCCATGCCACCTTGATGCTTCCATTGAATGCTCCAATCCAAATTTGAAGTCTTGTCCCTATTTTGGCCATTCTAGGTTCAACATGCTATTTCTTGTTCCATGGACTTTGGAGACTTGGCTCAGTGATTGTCCCCTTTAGATTCAATCCTCTGAGGTGTCCAAGTGGATATGAGCAATTGGATTTGGCTGATTTTGGCAAATCGAGCAAAGTTGCAAATTCTGCCTTGCCTTGACAGATTTCAGCAAGGCAACTTTCCAATGTCACATCTCATGACTCAAATGGAATTTGGCAATGTTCTTGGTCATTTTGGAAAGCCCTTACATCATACAACAACTGTTTGAACATGTTTGGTTTTGATCTCTTTTGAATCCAAGTGAAAAATCCCTCTACATTTGGAAAAAAATGAAGACAGATTCTGACTTAGTGAAAATTTCACTAAGTGTTAGAAAAAGTGACATTTTCATTTTTCAACCATTTTGATCACTCCATAACTCAAAATCCTTAATGAATTGGAGTTAGGTCTAGTTGAAGTTTTTGTAGAGGGTAATGAGGGCTACAAATCCATCTTTGGATGAGAGAAAATGACCTTGTGGTTTAGGAGTTATGGTCCTCCAAAGTTGGTACCTTTGTCACTTTATTTTTAACTTAGAAAATTTTCTAAGTTTTTATGGTTACCCCTTTTAAAAGTTATCCAACTTTTCTTGATTTTTCTTGATGAATGATGATTCAAATCATACATTAACATCATTTTAGGGTTAAAAATCCATTTTGGTGAAAAATCTCAAAAAGTCAAAGTTGACTTTTGTGCACAGTTGACTTTTTATCAGATGAATTCCAAATTGTGCAATTCTTCAGGAAATCATGTCCTTGACCTAAATCAAACTTGATGGACATGTTCCATGGGTGTCATAGGGTATATTGAGGCATGTCCTAGGGTTTGGGAGCATGTCCTGGTCAAAAGTCAAAGTTACAGTTGACTTTTCCCTTAAAACCCTAATTGTGGTGCAGATGAAATTGAGACTTGCTGCTCAAGCTTCTTGGATTAATCCATTGTTCCAAATGGATCAATATAGTTCATTAGAGACCCTAAAACTCTCTCTTGAGGTCTTGGTTCATAATTTGTCCCAAAAGTCAACTTAGGGGTGAATTAGGTCAAGAAACCCTAATTCCTGATTTTTGATGTATGCATCCCCTGAGGTCAAATTGACTTGATTTTTGGGTCCATAAGGTTCCATGGAGTATATCAAGTTATGTTTTGGAACATTGGCTCATGCCCAGATGAAATTTTCCATTTGGAGGACCTGGTCGACCAAAACCCTAATTTGGTGACCCTGTCGATCTTGAGACTTGATCCACCTAGAAGGGAGCAACCTTGTGCTTAATCCTTGAAGTGGGAGTCCTCTTGATCCATTGTGTATGTTTGAGAGGTTTAGACAAGTTGAAGATCATGTCATTCCTTGATTGACCCTTTGTCTAAGGCTCTGAGAGGGCTTGAAATTCTAATTTTGATTGTAGTGGATGCTCACCCATCTTTGGGGAGATTGATGAAATAGGATGGTTCCTCCATATTGTGATGATGATTTGCACAATGATGGGAAATCTTAGTGGTCAAAATTTGGGGTATGATAGCAGGCCGAAGGGAATGAGACGTGGACAGACTTATAGTGCTAGTGTTGATGTTGGTACAGGAGCCGATTAGGCTTCTGGTTCTGGAGTTGTAGGCTCTCGGGGCTTTGGCCCGTTCTAGAGGAAGATCTGTAGTTACAACTAGGAGTGGATGGCGACAACTCAGCGCACCATGATTGATATTCATGACTTTATGCAAGTGTTACAGCTACAGTGCAGAGAGCCTTCTATGAAGCATCCGATGATGACTAGGGAGCAGTTCCTAGCTCATGTTGGTTGGCCTGAGGTCAGGCCACATTTTGGAGAGGGGGAAAGTGTAGCTGGTAATGATCCTGAGGATGCTAAGGAGGCCGGAGATGATGATGAGGCTGGTTTTGATGATATTTCTGGTTCTGGAGAAGAGGTTGATTTGAAGGAGGAGACAGAGTCTGAGGAGGACTAGTTTTTATTGTTGGATATTTTGAGCATGATCTTAGGTGACTTCCTTTGGTTCTACAAAGTGAAGTTTTCTGTTAGTTTAGATCATTGCTATTTTTGTTTTATGTTTATTATATTCCCTTTTGATGTACAATGTCCACTTGGTCGATTAATTTAAATAATGTTGTTTGTATGTACCACTTTTGGGTACTAGTACTTTTGTTGGTGTTTTTATACCATTAAGATTTTAATGTTATTTGTAGTTGAATTCTTCAGTTCACGAATGTTCAACTTTCATTTTCTTTACTTTCATTTTTTTATGTTGTTTAAGAGTTGAATTCTTCAGTTTAGGAATGTTCAACTCTAGTAGTTTTAATTATTGTTGGTATGCTTTCTTTGAATTTAATGTTTCCCTTTTGTGGTGATGAATTGTGAGAACTTCTAGATTGATTGCTATTTGCTAAAAGTATCCAATGAAGATTCTCCCAAATTTGGATGGTTATGATAGTATTTGATCATGTAAATGTTGGCAAGGTACATGGTTACCTCTTTCTAGGATGTTAGAATGTTTAAGATTTTTTATTTATTTATGCAAATGTAATTTTGTTTCAATTTGAAACTTCGTTTGAATGCTTGTATCACTTAGGTTCCAATAGCCACAAATTTGTGAGAAACCTCCATTGTTTACTAAATGCATAGGATGATTGATAAATCTTGTTGAATACATTTTATTCATGCTTAATCTTGTGATTATTTTAATTTTGTTGAAGCATTAGATATGATCAAGGCATTTGTTGATAATGAGCAGAACCATATCCAAAAGTAGCTTACCCGTGAGTAGTGAGAATTTGCTAACCCCTTTGAGTTTAATAGTTTAGATCCTAGTTTAGTTATGAACTTGATATTTGTACATAATTTGAAAGATAGTTCATTATTGAATTGTGTAGGATTCTAAAAAAATTCTTGAACCTTTGAAATTGTACTAAATTGTCTTCCTTGCCTCAAAAAGCAAGGAACGTTCACTTAAGGTTTGGTTAAAAACCAAGTTGGGGAGAGTGAAAAGATAGTGGTAGGTTACTCATAAATTTTGAAAATTTTCAAACAAGCATTGAAAAGAAAATTGTGTATATGAATTGTGAAAAAGAAAAAGAAAAAGCATGCTTGTTTGAATGAAAAAAATGAATAATGTGCAATAAGGGTGTTGGAAGGGTGACCAATTAAGAAAAGAAAGCATTGGATGAAGTTTTAATGTGTACATAGCATTGTATAGTTAATATTTATTTTGCATTGGAAACTTTGAGTCCATGGCCTTATAATGTCCCTTTATTGTGAACCTAACCAAGCTACAACCTTTAAAGACCTTAGTGATCTTGTTGCTTCCATGAATCCTTTAATGATTGATTAGAAGAATGTATGAATTGGTTAGTATTTGCATTGTTTGTCAGGTGAGTGAAATTGCCCCGCAGTTGCAAACACGTTAATTTCTTTAATTCTTATTCGAAGAGGAGTGTTAGAGTGATTCAAGCATGAGAATTTAGTTGTTACTTGAAGCATTGTATGATATTTGTTTAAGAACTAAACTCTTTTACATTGTTCGATTCTAGGAAGTTGTAAACATTGCTTGTGTGCATTTGTTTGTTTATTTGAGCCATAAATCGATTCTTGGTTGAATTAAATGCTTGAGCAAATCCTATTGTTTTCAATGAGAAGCGTACTTTGCTTGAGGACAAGCAAAGATCAAGTTGGGGAGAGTTTGTTGAATGCCAAACTTGCTTTCATTTAATCCTTATTTATTGGCATTTTTCAACTCTTTTGTGTTGTTTTGTTGGATTTACTCCATGATATCATACTATTCTTCAATATTGTTGAAAATACCTTTGGTTGCTTTGATTTATGTGTTATTGTGTAGAAATTAGGCATTAAAACATCAAAGTGTGAGACACGAGCAATTGGACAAGGAAGCTACAGGAATAGAAGAATATCAACATGTTCTCTGTGCGAACAACCAACAAGGAGTGCCAGTGAATGTTCATTGTGCGAACTCATGATGAAGTCCCAGGGACACCTCTCAATTGAGAGTCAGTAAGGAAAAGATACTAAGTTCGCTGGACGAACTGGTAGCGAATGTTCGTTGTGGCGAGGTCTCAGCGAATGACCAGCGAACCATCCCAGACTAGAGTTAATAGCTAAAGGACCATAAGTTTGCTGTGTGAATTTGTAGTGAGGTAGTTCGCAGTGCAAAGAATTGCTCGCACAACAAAATTCAGATATTTCTTAGGGCGGTTAAACTGTTCTGAGGCACATCAGGTGCCTAAAAGTGAGTTCGCTGGGCGAAGAAAGGGTTCGCAGTACGAACATGACAGATCCTAAAAGTACTACGTCATACCCTAAATTTTGGCCACAAGATTTCCCATCATTGTGCAAATCATCACCACAATATGGATGCACCTTCATGCCTCATCAATCCTCTCAAAGACTGTTGAGCATTCACCTCAACCAAGAATTAAGGTTTTGAGCCCTCTCAGAGTACTCAGGCAAAGGATCAATCAAGAATTGACACGATCTTTAACTTGCCAAGCCTCTCAAACATCCATGAAGGATTAAGAGGTCTCCCACGTCAAGAATCAAGCATAGGAATGCAACATTTCAAGCTGATCAAGCCTCAAGATCACTAGTGTCACCAAATTAGGGTTTTGGGCGACCAATGCCTCCAGGGGGAAATGTTCATCTGGGCATGAGCCATTACTTTAAAACATGATCCAAGAAGCTCAAAGAGACCTCATGGATCCAATCATAAGTTCAAAATAGCCTTAGGGGATGCATTCATAAAAAATCAGGAATTAGGGTTTCTTGACCTAATTCACCCCTAAGTTGGTTTTTGGAGCAAGACATGAGCCAAGACCTCAAGGAATATTTTTAAGACCTCAAATATCTCATATTGATCCTTTTACAAGTTTAAATTGACACAAATAACTTGGTTCATAAGCAATATAAGGATTCAATTCATCTGGACCACAAACTAGGGTTTTTGAGAAAAAGTCAACCATACCTTTGACTTTTGACCAAGACATGATCTCAAACCTTGGGAAATTATTCAAGACACTCTAAAACACATATGGAATCCATCCATTAGGTTTGTGTTAGGCCAAGAACTTGATTTCATAACAGATCACAAAGTTTGAAATTCATCTAAAAAAAGTCAACTGTACCCCAAAACCAAGTTTGACTTTTGAGATTTCTTGACAAACATGGCTTCTTCAAGTAAAAAACAATGTTAACTTATGGTTTGGATCATAATCCATCAAAGAAAATCAAGAAAAGTGAGGTTACTTGCAAAAGGGGCAACTTTAAGAAACTTGAAATTTCACTAAGTTATGGAAAAAAGTGATTTTTAACCAACTTTGCAAGACCATAACTTGTGATCCAAGCAACCTTTTCCTTCCATCCAAAGCTCAAATGAAAGCTCTCATTACATACTACAAGATTGTCAACTACACCATATTCCAAATCTTCATGGATTTTGAGTTATGGATTGATCAAAATAAAAAAAGATAAGAAATAGACATTTTTCAAACACTTAGAAAAAATTTGAGACAAAATCTGTCTCATGTTTTGTCCAACTTTGGAGGCATTTTCCATCATGACCCAAGATGAATCAAGACCAAAGTTAAAAATCAAAGTTGAAGTATGATATATAGGCTTTCCAAAAAGTACTAGAACTCATCCTAATTCAACTTGAGCAAGAAGTTGCAAGCCTTGCAACATGACCTAAAAATTTGGTTTTTTAAGACAACATGGATGCATGACTTGTGCCACACGATTTTCTCATTCAAGTTTTGTCACTTTGTCAACTTTGTCATCTTCCAAAAACACAAAACTTCTGATGACTCACTTGCTACTTGATCAAAGAGTCAAGAATTCCACTTAGCATGTGCAAATCCATTATGACATGAACTTTGAAATTCAATTTTCGCAAGGTTACATTAATGCAATGCATTGAGGTGTCATGAACCAAGCCATACCAATCTAAACGAGTCAAGATTCAGTCCAATGCTCTGAGTGTTCAAACCTGTAGAAATTGAATTGAGTCAAGCTAGAGGAGACTTGGCACTTTGAAACATCTAAGTCAATGGCTACATAGCTACACATAGTGATCAGCCTACATTCATTATTTCTTGCAAAACAAACTTCCTCTACTATAAATAGAGGTCATTTGTGACTAATTAACACACACCAAAACATCTCCACTCATGTTTTCCTCCAAATCACTCTTCAAAACCAGAAAATGCTTCTTTAGCAAGTAACTTTCGAATTTTTCAATAGAGAGCCATTCCACCACAACCAATAATCCAAACACCACACATATATCATATAAAGCTGTCCAAACACTTCTCCATCATCTATAGCACCAGGATCAACAACCTCAAAATCCAACTTGGACCAAATTGCAGTTGGGGTGCCACAACAAGATCCAAGTATTTTCAATCCATTCTAAGCTTCTCAACACACTACATAAGGTCCATTGAAGCTGTTCAGATCATCACACAACATTTGTATACCTCTACATCAAAATTCAAATTCCTCTTGCACAAGTAAGTCTGAAACTCTCAAACTCTATACTTCATGCATCATAAATTTATTTTCAAGTTACCAACATGTTTATGGTAGTTCATAGAGTGATAACCCTCAATCAATTGCATGTTATCTTTCGTGTATAAGATTTCACTATGGTTTTTGCAAAAACTAGGGTTTTTGTGTTCATCACAATTATCTCATTCCACACTTAAAATAAATGAAATTAAATACCACCATCGTGTTTCTTGATTAAAAAACGAGCAATCTTGATGTTTATTTCATTTGATTTCATCACGTATTTAGTGAGATAGAGAGGGTTTTGCAAATTTGGAAAACCAGAGCACGCGCGAGCAAGAACAAGTGTTCTTGGCTCCTTTTTTGAATATTTGAAATTTTGAAATTTTGTTAATTTTCTTAATTGATTTCAAAAATTAATTTCTCTCTCAATTTTAATCATTTCTGATTGGTTTTTTTTTTTCAAAATTCATAAAAATGTTAAAATATTTTATTCCACAAAAAAATCAAAAAAGTATTATTTATTTAATATATTTTGAATTTTTGTAACGAATTTCTTTTTAATTCTTTTTAAACATTTTTAATGAAATCTTTCTCTTGATTTTTCAAACTCAAATGAATTTCAAGCTTTCATATGGATAAGTCCCACACTTTTAATTCTTTTTCCAACACTTTTGGGTCTCTAATAGAGTGTAAGATCCAACATCTTTGTACATAAACAAATTTTTGGACCTCTGCTATAGTATAAGTCCCACAACGTCTTTCGGTATCGCAGTGCGATCACTGTTTCCAAATAAGTCATCTGGGCCTCTCTTTGAGTATAAGCCCCAATATTTTGTTCATAAACTTTGTTTTAAACAATAAACAACTTCCATGGGACTCTCCTTGAGTTGTAAGCCCCATACATCTATTTTCAAAATCATCTATCTGTTTTAACTGGTACTAAGAGGAGCATTATTCCCGGTGAAACTGCTCTTAGACCACTTGGGCCTCTCTTTGAGTTATAAGCCCCAAACATTATTTCTTTCAAATAGCAACTTTCTTTCAAGTTCAAATGCAAATTCAAAGTTTTCTCAAAACTTTCTTCAATTTCTCAAAACCCTAATCATACAACTAATCACAATACACTTGGGCCTTTTTCAGAGTGTAAGACCCAACATCTTTTCAATTCAATGCATACTTGTTTATATACCAGTTAATTCACTTATCTGTATATACTTGTGCATATCTATCTAGAGTTTCCCCAGCAATTAGGTCTAAACTTAGGTCAAACCAGAGGTTACTTCTAACTTAGTCAAAACTAGTTCCCTCATAAGAAACTTCCCTCAATACAGTCCGCATCCTCTTGGGCTTTATTCAATATGGAACAGGGAAATGCATTATTTTCGGTGAAACTTTTCTCAAGACAAAACATATACAAGAAATTCATTTCCCCAGAGAGGATTAATTCTTGGTGAAACCTCTTTTGAATTTCTTTAAACCTCAGAACTGTTCAACAAAGAAAGGATTATTCTTGGTGAAACTTTTCTTGAACTTTTCTTAGGCTTGGACCCACAGGCTTCCTAAAAGCATCCCTAGCCTCCTCTTGGGCTTAGTACAAGGACCACCAGGCTTCTTAGAAGTTCCCTAGCCTCCTCTTGGGCTTAGTACAAGGACCTGGAGGCTTCCTAAAAGCATATGATAGAATTTAGTCATCTCTAATAGTTCAATCCCTAGGAGAGTCAAAATTCTAGAGCATCCTATCATTCAAGGGTTGATCTACATCTCTAATACCCTCAGCCTCCTCTTGGGCATCATATAAATCTCTCTCTCTCTCTCTCTCTCTCTCTCTCTCTCTCTCCAGTGTTTACCTATTCTTAAGAGACTTGGGTAGTCTCAGCCTCCTTTCGGGCTTCAATCAAGTAGACTTAGAAAGTCTCACCCTCATAATATTCTTTCACACTCACCTCTAAACTCCTCAGACCCCCCAACAAGGCTAAACTTTCACCTTGAAAATCACAGCCAAGGTCAATTTACCATCAACAAAGCCCTAACAGAATCAAAGCCTTATGGCATCTGGTACTTCAACTCTCCCATAATTCCCCAGCAAGAGTGATTCCCCTTTTGATTCCCTAATATAGTTTAGACCTTTTCCTGGATTTTAAGAATCCTCAGCAAGAGTCAGCTTCCTCTTAGGCTACATATAAGAATTTCCCTAGTCAACCTCAATCTTGGGCTTTGTACAAAACAAACATCATACTCTGCAGTTGAGTCAGTTCTCTGTACTCAAACTTTTCAGCTTCATCATCTTGGGTTTCAAATAAGATACTCAAATAAAACCCTCCCCCAGTGGAGTCAGTTTCCTTTAGCTTCAACCTTGGGCTTTGATCAAGGCACACAAAAATCAACATCCCCTAAGATGAGACAACGAGTCCACTCTGTAGGAAGATACCTCTTCTATACATCACATATCAAAATAAATAATCAAAACCTTTTTCCAGATAATTGTTGTAAGTGGCACACTTGTTGATTCAAAATCCAAGCTGGAGTCCTTCCCTTATCCTGGCTAAAATTTGTCTTTCATCTAATTGCTGTAAGTGGCAAGCCTCTGGATTCCATACATTCAAGCTAATGTCCCTCTCTTAGCATGAAAGACTCATAAGGAAAAAGTGGCATTACTCTACATTGAGTTAAAGCTTCTTCCTTCATGACATCTCTCTTATAAAGGAAATTATGCCATTGCTGGATCCCATATCCCAGTTAAAGTAATTTCCCTTATAACTAATTATTCAACATTTTATGATGAATATGTGAGTTTTCTCCCTTTAGAGATGACAAATTTTCTCTCAGTCATCCTTTTAGCTTCAATCTTGGGTTTTAAACAAGACACAAACACTCTGATAGCTTCAATCTTGGGCTTTAAATAAGACACCAAATATCTTTCCTCCCATAGAAATAGGAGGAGCTACGATTGCTCTGATTTCCCAAATCTCTTTACGGGAATACGTAGGCATAAGATTGCAAAATCTTAGTGAGCACACAAATCAAAAATCTTAGGTCCAATACCTTCCCCAAAAATAATAGAAAACCCGAAAACAACAAAAACATTCTCTTAACCCTCCCAAATGAGAACCTTTCCCAATCAACATCAGATAAACACAAGAAAGAGCTTCAAAATAGCAGAAATACATGCAAAAGAAGGTTCCTATAGATTACTATAGATACTCTGGGTGTTGATAGCTTCCCTTTGTATAACCAGACCCCGATCCCCGATCTCTTAGCATTTGTTAAAGAAAACATTTGCGTGCAGGGTTAGTTTAAGATATCTTCCCCTTCCTTTTAAGCTTCATAGGATAAATACAGAAATCAGAAAGTAGCACCAAAAACTACGCGGTAGGTGGCCGTGTCAACAAAAAACCGACGCTACACTATATAAGTACTTTTCACAATTTTTGGGGATCATAACCCATTTTTACACACAAGAACTTCATTTCTCAGCATTTCTTCACAAAAAGGTGATAATTTGTAAATAAAGTTGGATTCGCGTCCGAGTTCGATTCTTCGACGTGGAGGCTCATTCATCTTCTTCCAAAACTTGTAAAGCAAGCTACCATGGTTATGGATAGCTAATTTCCTTTGTATCAAAGGTAGAGGTAGTCTACCATAAGCTTGTATGTATTTCTTTTGACTGGCCTTGTATGTGAACAGTGATGATTAATATATGATGAATATTTTTGTTCTTAATGATCCATTCTTGTTTTGTAAAACTCTAGGCATAGATTTTGTGAAACTTGACCTAAAATATTCATCTATCAGTTTATAGATTAGAGAGATTGGTCTATGGTTAATAGTTGTTTGTGTTAAACTTAAAGCTTACTATATTGGTTGTTATATGTAGAAATCGTGTAGTGATGAATATGCTATTTCTCACGATACTGCTCTAGAGATAGACGGTGTTGAGAAAATGCGCGACGATATTAATCGGATCCGACTTCACATGCAAGATTGAAAGAATACGTATAAGTTATGGTAGATGAAAACTACTTTTGATATACTTTGTCAATCAAACTCTGTAGAATTTATAAGCTTTGCCACTAAAAACGTGATAATTTAATGAACAAAACTTTGAAAACCCTTATTCTTGAAACGATAAACTGTTGAAAGGCAAGCATCAAAATATCCTCAATCCCTGTGGAGATGATAACAACAAACCCCTTTAACTACGATTCAAACAGATATGACTGAAAAGTGAATCAGACTTGAAATAATCTTGAATAAATGACCTGCTTGAATTCTTTTTGAATCACTGACAAAAAAATGAACCACATAACCAAGACTTACAAATGCCTTGAAATATTGACCAAATGCCTTAACTTTGGATGGCTCTGCAACTTGACTTCACACACTTATCCTGATAACCTTGCCTGAACCTCAATTTAACCTTGTAACACCTTGACTTAAATAATAAGAAAGATGAAAGCAAAAGCAACATATTTTTTATTTATTTTTGAATAATGGTTATAAACACCAAGGAGGGTAATATTATACAGGTAGGACAAATTTGGGGTATGACAGTAGAAAGCCTATTGATCAAGTATATTGCAATTGTGAAGTTATGATCCCAAAAGTTGATTGGCGTAGAGGCATATGCTAACAAAGTGAGCCCATCTCCATAATATGTCTATGTTTCCTCTAGATTGTTCCATTCTGATGAGAAGTATGAGGGCATGTTAATTTATGAATGATACCTTTTTCATTAAGCAAATTCGTGAAAGGTCTGAACTCTCCACCAAAGTCAAACTAAATTGCCTTGATCTTGACATTGAACTGAGTAGAAACATAACTCTGAAACAACTTGAATGCAATTAGCACAAAATTTTTGTGCTTGAGTAAGTATATCCAAGTGTACCTGGAAAAGGCATCTACAAAGGCAATATAGTATGAGTATCCACTACTTGAAGGGGCAGGTGATGGTCCCCATAAATCAGTGTGGACAAGTTCAAATAAAGTTGTGAGTTTAGTTTTGCACAATGGTGCATATAACATGTGTGCTTGGCACATGCACTCAAAATTGAACCTAAGCGTCACACACATTGGCGACTGCACCACCAATGCGCTAGTGCAATTGGTGCCAATGTCGTAGGACAAATAGAAGGCGCCAATAGGTCTGACGCCTATGTGTATTTGCATTTTTTATAATTAGGTACTTCATTCTCCATCATTTTTCACACCTCTTATCATTTTCTTTCTAAATTTTTCTTCATTTTTTCTAACATGATTATTAAAAGAGATGGGTATGTTTGTTATTCGATTCTCAAGCCTCCGATGAAGATGTGTTTTTGGAACATCTAGAGTTCCGAGCATCTTGAGAGGAGCTTAATTCGTTGGTTAGACTGAGATGTTAGAGATGATGAAAAAATCAAAGAATTCATAGGCTTATTTCGGTGTTCAACATTGCGAATAAGAATAACGAAGCACATCGTGGGTGGGATAGTTAAAACTGGCAGTGATGTCTATGTTATGTTGTATGGAGCTGATGATATTGTTTTGATGGTTGTAATATCTTAGATATATTGCAGTGTTAAGTCCTTTAATATGGTCTTTGTGTTGTTGTTTTAGGCGTGTTTGTATTTGTTTTGTTATAACCTAAAGTTGTGTACAATATTAAATTTTTTTGTTACAAAAAATAAATTGCATATCAAAAGTTAATACAATAACAATGTTGTGGAGTTTGTTCCAATATTGGGACAACGTTTTCGTGTGTGTCCGAGCTGACGACGTATACCACATAATCTTACCATTTTATTAGCCTAATCTATTTCAGTTCTAATGCACCTGTTGTTACGGCAACCCTTTTTCTTCCTTCACATATTTTCATTGTCCAAAAATATGTCCCTTTGATATGTAGACCAATATCATCCTTTGTAACCACTTGAAAGCTATTTTTGTACACATTGAAAATACTTATGACTTTGCAAAAGACAGAAAGATGTTTGGAATGGTCCTGGCAAGCATATAGACATGCCACAATGACATGGGAGCGATGTAACATTCTACTTCCTAAATCGATAATTAAGTAAATAAAACATGTATAACTTACAAGTAGGATTCTACTCAAACAACAAACAACTCATATTTAAACCACATATTTATTAAAAAAAAACTCATCTAATAAGCAGCAAAAAATTATAAAATAGTTGGCATTGAAGCCTCGACAATCAAAAGTTTGAAAAATGGTTCAATTTTGAAAGCAAATGAAGATATGCAACATAAAATAATTAACAGAACAAATTGTCCCCTCGTGTTACATATCAGAGCGACTCCAGCTATAGACTCGAACGACAAGCAACTAAAGAGGCACAACACTGTCCTCAATCTCAAGCTTCTACTCAGGTACTTGATTATCTGTACTCCCGGGGAGCACATTCACAACAACAAAAAAAGGGGTGAGAATACATTCAAATGAGAAACAGTGCACAAAACAATCAGGATAGATTCATACACTACAAAGTCATACACATATCAATATGCAACTCGATATCATGCTTTCACATCTCACCCATGTCACAATCAAACTCATATAAAGCATACAAGATTACTCATCATCACACAAACATCTCATCAATATGAAATATAATGCAACATCGACTTAACTCATGTTCGTCACGGTCCCCACTTTGAACTAGACTCATAACTCAACTCTACATGCATGCGATACCGACTTCGTGTTTCGTTCTTCATACGAACTGGGTTCCAATAAACTATGAATCTCGAGCCCCCAATTTAAGATCCAAACCCCCATACTAAGCTGGGGACAGATCATTAGTCTCAACTCTGAACTAGCAAATATACCTCTTTTACACCAACGACAATATATGATGCATTGCATATCCCAATGCAATAACAACAACACAATAAAGAATAAAACCTCACTCTGATTATAAATGATCACACAAAAACATAGCAAAGATTACAGCCCCACTCTAACCATAATTAATCATGCACTCAACACAAAACGAGTAGTTCTCACTCCAAACCACTCACTTTATCAATCATCGACAAACATGCATAATAATTCACGTAATTATATATACAATACAAAACATATATTCACACAGTAAACATAAATTTATACATAAATTATCTCACAACCACTACTATAAGGTAGCTATGCGCGTTAGCTCTCCAACGCTTCTAACGACACTCCATTTGGACTCACGAAAACAAAGTTATAGCAAAAATCGTCGGGGAATAAATCATGGTTTAGTTTTAAAAAAATTCCAAAATTACACAATATCAATCAATTTACACGGGATTTCAATCGATTGACATCAAGTCTCTTTTATCACTTACTTCTCAAAATTTGCTTTAAAACTCAATTTAATTAATTAATTCAACCAAACAACTGATTGTCATCTATTTTTTTTCTCTAAAAATACACACATGCAATCGATTGACATCCTGCGTCAATCAATTGATATAGTGAAATTTTCCAAATTAACAAGCATGCGGTCGATTTACATATGGTGTCAATTAATTGACATCATACAATTTTCCAAAAAATCCAGTTTTCACAACAATACTCATGTTCCTCATCATCTACCTCTCATACCCCAAACCAGACTCCATTATGACATTCAAAACACAACAAATTCACATTCTAACAAAACCAACACATTAATTACCCCAGTTTAACATTAATTCATCATTTTTATCATGAATTGATCAATTATAATCATGCCTAAAATTTCAAACTTCAACACAACTTCATCCTACAATCAATTGATTCATGAACACACAACAACACAACAACAAGCACAATTTACACATCAATTCATTGTGGAAACATAATCAGAACATCATCCATCATATTCATATAAAACAATAGAGAAAAACAAAACCCTATTGGAGGTCAAGGGAAACCTCTATACCCTTTCATGAATTAGGTACCCTTAGATGAAGAATATCCACCTTACATTGTAATTCCAGCAAAATCAGTATAAACAACCTCTAAGGCTTTCTCCCCAAGCCCTAGCTCCGCACTAATGTTTCTCTAACTCCTTGTTTTCAAGTACTGGAAAAAAGGATCTCCCAACCTAATTTCTCTAATTTTATGATTATATAATATTCTAATTAATTTCTCATAATTATGATTTTTGCCCAACTAACATTCAACTTCTCCCCACTTACCACATACTTCCCTTAATTCACAAAATTGGCCCAACTCCTCATATTTTACTAATTTTTAATATTTAATTAATTAATTCTCACCAACTAATTAATTTAGCACAAAACACCGCAAATGCTGATACTGGCCAAACACATCATAATTTAAATAAAATAATCATTTGAATAAATTACTTAATTAAATCAAATAAATAAATAAAAGGATAATTAAGTCGAGTGTTAAAAGCAAGGCATACAGAAGGCTTGAAACATTCTACAATCCCACCAACCTCTATTCAGTTTGAACATATATTATCCCTTTGGCCTCCCCTCATTATGGTCCATTGTCTCTTCTACACTAAACGTGTGTCTACGAAGGTCAATGATTGTAACCACATGTGTGTTAGCTTTGACAATTTCCTCCTTAATAAATTTCATACAACTTTTACTAAACAACTACCCAATCCTAACACTAAACTCCACTTTAAACCACTGGTCGCGAATTTTGACCCTAACCTAAAATAGGTTGCTATCAACAACGTAGTTATGGGTAGGTTTCTAATGCCTTTGCAGATAGAATTCATTTATTCCACAAAATTTGTTGTCATGAGGCTCCATTGTTGACAATTGTCAAATGCCCTGGTCCACTTCTCCACTGAAATATTATCGATCCACCTTAACGCATTCGTATTTGACAATATGATCTCTTCGCAGTAGTGTTAGAATGTGTGAAGACTAGATTCTCCAAATGATAATTTTAATGAAGACAAGTTACAAGAATCGGCTCATGTTAAAAAGAATGGATCAAGACTCATGTAAAGAGCTAATGCATCAAATTCCAGATTTTAAGTCATAAAGATTAGTCTTGGATGTTTTAAAGATTGATCATTACAATTCAAGGTACAAGTTTACAATTTCATTATGTTAACTGTAAGTTCTCAAGAATTCATATTTTTAACATGCATCAAACCTGGGCAAACACGCATTTTCTAAAGTATTTTTCTGCCTCACATAAATGGTAACCGGTTACCACAATTCATGTAACCGGCTACATGCACGTAACATTAACATATTTGACCTTGTACAGAAGGTGTAACTGGTTACACCATTTAATGTAACCAGTTACACACACGAAATTTTGAAAATTTTTAACACCATTTCAGATGTAACCGGTTACGCCCTTTTGGAAACCGATTACCACTGAAGCAGTGGCAAGGGTTCATTTAATTCTGTCTCCAACAAATTTTTGAATGTCTTCATCAATTAAGACGTCTTTTCATGCATTCACACACTTTCATAAATGTGTTAAGGCACTATATATACCATGCATTTCAGAATTTGAAAACCACCTCTCTCATTTGCAATTCAAAACACATTTTCTCTCACTTTTCAAAATCAAGTGCCTTTGCATAAAACTTTATGCTGAAACTTCTGCATAAACTTTTGCATGAAATATATGTGCTAAAGCCTCTATGTTAACATATACAATTATTATTTTCATTTTTTTTCTATGTATGCTTCTCTATTTCAAGCTATTGTTTTTTGGAATGCCGTAACCGTTACCACTTTTCATGTAATTGGTTACGCGTTCGTAATTTGTTATTTTTGGCTTGTTACTAGTGTTGTTTGCATGGTTGTAACCGGTTACGCATTTTCTGGTAACTGGTTACCACTGGTCTGAATTGTGAAATAAGTGCTTTTAATTGTGTAATTGATTTTGGTCAAATCTCCTTTCACTTTCCATCTACCTTGTCTTGGAACTCTTAAACTTATTCAAAACTCACTTTTCCACCTACTCTCTTTAATTCTCATTCAAACTACATCAATACCAAAACATCACATTAAATATCTTAAAACCCCACTCATAAACTCTCATTATATATCATCTGTCTCTCAAACCAAAACTCACAACTTAACCTTTTATCTTATTCTGAAAATTCAGCTTCTAAACCCTAACCTTCTCAAATTCAAGATACTTGTCACCCTCAAGAAAGGATAGAGGAAAGGAAAAGTTTGGAGAAGGTGGCTCTGAACACAACACTGATATTGAAGCTGACATTGCTGAACCCACTCTCAAGATATGGAGATTGATGTTCAAAATTAGGAATCGACCTCTCATGTCTGCAAAGTATGGTAATCTTGCATCCTTTCCTTCACATAACTCTGATTTTCATGCCCTTTTTCATGTTAAAGAATCGGATTCTCTTATTGCTGACTCTAGACCTTATTACCCTGATCTGGTTAGATAATTTTATGTTAATCTGTCTATTGAACCTGGTTGTAATTTGGTTTCTAAAGTTAAGAACAAAGATATTAGGTTGTCCATGAAAGATTTTGGAGAATGTTTGGATGTTCCATATGAAGGTTAGAGGATTAGACAAGGCTTTACACCTGAATGGGATGGCTATAGCAAGGTAAGCCATTACTTTAACATTTCTCGGTTGTCTGAGCAAGAGATTTTGAGTAAGAGAAACCCATCTTCAACTCATTTGATTTTGTCCGGAAAGAATTTGTCTGTTAGTGATATGATACTGCATTTTTTCATTGCTTACATTCTATTAAATAAGCATTCAAATCATTCACAAATTGGGGATGTTGAGGTGCAATTAATCTATGATATTAAAGAGAAGATTAAGTTTAATCGGGCTTATGTTATTATGTTTCATATTCAACACCAACAAAATTTAAGTGGCGGTCTACCTTATGCTCGTTAGGTTACAAAAGTCTTGGATTATTGTGAAGTGGATTTGAAGAGGGAACCTAAGAAAAAGATGAATGCAAAAGAGTGTGAGATCAATGTTGGGGCTGTTGGAAGAAACACAGGAATTATTAAGGATAATGATGGCATTTTCAAACACAAAGATGACCCTTCCATCTCCGCTCCTCCACCCGCACCCGAAGGAGGCTATACCCCTGAAGCTCTTTACAACAAGATTTTTTCTGTGGAATCTTACATGATATTTGGGTTTAGGGATCTCCGTCTTGAGTTTGTATCACTCAAAAGCCTTTACCAAAGTCATAACCAAACTTAAGACCAAAGTTGTGATGAGGAGAGTGAGGAAGAAGAGGATGCCATGGATGAAAGTGACTAGAAGACCATGTTCTTTGTTGTTTGATTAATGTTTTAATTTATGACATTGTAAAACAATCTTGAATTTTTATATTTTTCGTTCTGTTTATCATTCCGTATTAAGACTAAGGTTATGTTTTGTTTCATTTTGTAAGACCAATGATATTATGTCATTTTATGTGTTTATGTTAATTGTGTTGCTCTTCAATGTTAATGGTGTTCTATACATTGTGATGTGATATACTATTTGGTATTTTCTACTTGTATAATTGTCGTGTTTTAAGTGTTTTCCATCCTTTTGTTAATAAAAAAGGGGGAGAAGATGTTATGTGCTTTTGTATGTCTCTCTAACAATTTGCAGTAAGTATCAATTGTCAAAAACTTCTTATTTAATGATCAAGGGGGGGCATTGACCAATGGGGAGTTACCTTTGTTAGGGGGAGCAAATTGTATCAAATTTTCAAATGGTTGTCATCATCAAAAAGGGGGAGAATATGAAGACAAACTTCTCCAAATGATAGTTTTGATGAAGATAAGTTACAAGAATTTGCTCATGTCAAAAAGAATGGATCAAGACTCATGTCAAGATTTAATGCATCAAAGTCCAGATTTCAAGTCATGAAGATTAGCCTTGGATGTTTTAAAGATTGATCATTACATTTCAAGGTACAAGTTCGTACTTTAATTATGTTAACTATAAGTGCTCAAGAATTCCTATTTTTAACATGCATCAAACCTGGCCAAACACTCATTTTCTAAAGTATTTTTCTTCGTCACAGCAGTGGTAACTGGTTACCACATTTCATATAACTGGTTACATGGACGTAACATTAACATATTTGGCCTTGTATAGAAGGTGTAACCGGTTACACCATTTCATGTAACCAGTTACACACACGAAATTTTGAAATTTTTTAACACCATTTCAGATGTAATCGATTACGCTGTTTTTGGTAACTGTTTACCACAGAAGCAGCAACAATGGTTCATTTAAATTTTGACTCCAACGAATTTTTGAATATGTTCATCAATCATGACATCTTTTCATGCATTTACACACTTTCATAAATGTGTTAGGGCACTATATATACCATGCATTTCAGAATTTGAAAACCACCTCTCTCATTTGCAATTCAAAACACATTCTCTCTCACTTTTCAAAATCAAGTGCCTTTGCATAAAACTTTTGTTGAAACTTCTGCATAAACTTTCATTGCATCTTCAAAGAGTTTCAACTTCATAAATTCATTGAGCACTTGTATGTCATATTAAGAATTTCCTATTTGATAGAGAAGATAAACCATTGTGATTGGTATACATTCATCAAACTTTAAACTCTTGTACAAATTCAAATTATTGTGGAATTTCTTGTTGTCCAGGATTGTTGGAAGCAAGAGAGTGATTAAGGGAGGATTGTTCTCTTATTTCACTTTGTAAAGATCATAAGGGGATTGTCCTTATTGATTGGTTTAGGAACTTGTGTGTAGTGGCTAGGATAAGTTTGTACAAAGTCCAAATAGATAGTAAAATCTCTTACTACGTAAGGGGACTGGAGTACCTTCGGTGCATTATATTCTTACAATTGATATCAGAGAAGGTTATAGGTAACCTGTTCCTAAAGATCCATAATGCCTTCCGCAAGTACAAATCATGTTTTCAAAGATGGTGGCAACTTCAAGAAACCTCCACTATTTTCTGGTGAATATTTTGATTTTTGAAAAATCCGCATGAAGGCTCATTTAGAAGCACAAGGAGAAGGAATATGGGAATCTGTCCAAAATGGTCCACATCAACCTGTAAGTTTTGTTAATGGTGTTGGTACTCCAAAGACTAAAAGCTCTTGGGATGAAGATGATAAGAAAAATATTCTTAATGAAAAGAAAGAAATCAACATACTTCAAAGTGCACTTAGCATGGATTAATTCTTTCGTGTCTCTTAATTTACTACGGCAAAGAAAATATGGGATACATTGGTTGAAACTTATGAAGGAACCGATGAAGTGAAGTGATCAAGATTGAATACTTTAAGTTAAGAGCACAAGATGTTTAGAATGCAGCCCATAGAATCTATCGTCGTGTTGCAAAAGAGATTTGTACACTTGACAAATCATTTGATTGCTCTCAGTAAGACTTTTTCTAATGATGATCTTAATCTTAAAGTGATTAGGTCTTTAACCAGGGAATGACAACCAAAAGTGACGACAATATCGAAAAAGAAAAGTCTTTCTACCATGAACATGAACTTGAACTTGGAAGACTTGAAAAGCATGAGAATCAGGAGAAGAAATCCAAAGGCATTGCTTTGAAAGTTGACTTAAAGGAAGAACAATAAGATGTTGTTCCGGAGGCAGATGAAAACTTTATGCTCCTTATGAAAAGGCTTGGTAAGTTACTTGGTAAAAATGATAAATCCTTTAATTATGCAAAAATAAAGAAATCTTTCAGGAAAAAGGAGGCTTCCACTTCAACACAAGATATCACATGTTATGAATATGGTAACCAAGGACATATAAAGACGAATTGTCCAAAACTCTCCAAGAAGGGTGGCTTCAAAAGTAGAAAAGAGAATAAGAATAAAAGGGCCTACATTGCATGAGAAGATAATGAAATAAGTTCATCGTCCAATTCGAAAAGTGATGAATGTGCAAATCTTGCGTTGATGGCATCACATCATTCCGATGATGAAGATGAAGAGGTTAGTAATGACTTTTCCATTTATGATAATGACGCATAAGGTGTCATAGATGAACTTCTTAATGAATGCAAAATTTTGTACAAAATCGTGTCAAAATAAAAGAAACAAGTTTTATCTCTTGAAGAAAAGATTGACACCATAGAAAAAGATTTTGAAGTTGAAAAACAAAACTTAATTAGTAAAAAAAACATAATTTTGTATGCAAAGAATGTGAGTCACTTTATTTCCAAAATTTCCAATTAAAAAGAGTTCTTGAAAGATATGAAAAAGGAAAAATTGGATTGGATGGTGTCCTTAGTCAACAAAGATATTCCAATGATAAAATTGGTCTTGGTTATTCAAAATTTAGTAAACCAAGTTCTAGCAAAACTATTTTTGTTAAGGCTAGTGACCAATCCACTAAAGAGAAAGAAAACAACAAAGCAAAAGTTGTTCATCATTATCCTAAAAGGAAAAGATTTATTAAGAAAAAATATTATGTTCCTAGATATAGAAGTAACTTTGTTCCTACTTTCTTATATTATGGTATAATTGGTCACACACCTAATGCTTGCTATGTAAGAAACATTAGTGTGGCAAGTGGGCATTATGTGTGGGTCAAGAAAGTAAAAATTATGAAAGACCCAAGGAAATTTGGGTACCTAACAAAACTTAATTCATTTTGAAGGTATGCTTGAAAACCACAACAAATCTATGGTATCTCGATAGTGGTTGTTCTAAGTATATGACAAGAGATATCAACAAATTTTCAAATCTAGTGCTTTAGGCCAAGGGATATGTCACTTATGAAGACAACAACAAAGGAAAAATTCTTGGCATAGGAAAAGTTGGAGCACCCCTTTCACATCCATTGAAGATGTTCTTTATGTTGAAGGACTAAAACACAATCTTCTAAGTATTAGCCAACTTTATGACAAAGGATTCAAGATCAAGTTCACCAAGGATGAATGTTTGATTGAAGATGAAGTCACTCATGAGGTAAAACTCAAAAGTAAAAGAATTAATAATATATTTATGATTTCCTTATATGATTTATCTTTGAAAGTAGAATGTCTCATGGTAAACAACAATGACTCATGGCTTTAGCATAAAAGTGTTGCTCATATTCACATGGAACATTTAAATAAACTAGTCAAGCATGATTTTGTCATTGGTTTAACTAAGATAAAGTTTGTCAAAAATAATTTATGTGATGCTTGTCAAAAGGGAAAACAAACCAAATCAACTTTCAAACCTAAGAATGTGGTGTCCACTTCAAGGCCACTACAATTGTTGCATATGGACTTATTTGGTCCATCAAGAACAAGAAGCTTCGGAGGTAATGTATATGTTTTAGTTATTGTTGATGATTTTTCTAGATATTCTTAGACATTCTTTTTAGTGCAGAAGAGTGATGCATTCAAGGCGTTTAAGAATTATGCAAAGCAAATTCAAAATGAAAAATCACTAAAAATTGCCTCCATTAGAAGTGATCATGGTGGAGAGTTCCAAAATGCTTCTTTCAAAGAGTTTTGTGAAGAACATGGAATCCTTCATAAATTTTTAGCACCTAGGACTCTTCAAAAAAATGGAGTGGTGGAGAGAAAGAATATGTCTCTAGTAGAACTTGCAAGAACGATGCTTAGTGATTTAAATATACCAAAATACTTTTGGGCGTATGTGGTAAGCACGACATGCTATGTAATTAATTGAGTTATTATTAGACCTATTTTTAAAAATACCCCCTATGAACTCTTCAAAGGAAGAAAGCCAAGTATTGCTCATTTTCACATATTTGGATGCAAGTGCTTTGTCCTAAACAATGACAAAGACAATCTCATTAAATTTGACGAGAAATCTGACGAAGGTATTTTTCTTGGCTATTCTCTTACTAGTAAAGCGTATAGGATATATATTAAAATAACTTTAACTATTGAAGAATCTATGCATGTTTCTTTTGATGAATCTAACCCCTTTAAAGAGGATATTGTTGTATGTGATGATGATGATGATATTATAGAAGTTCCTAAGGAAGATACTTCCAAAGTCAACAATGATAATCAACTGGAACACCAAGAAGAGCCAATTCAACAAGAAACAAATGATAGTGATCTACCTAAGAAATGAAGAACCCATCGGGATCATCCAATTGATAAAGTTATTGGTGATATAAGTTAAGGTGTATCAACAAGATTAAATCTCAAAGATGCATGCTTGAATATGGCTTTCGTTTCTCAAATTGAATCTTCCAAAGTTGATGAAGCTTTAGGAGACGACCAATGGATATTTTCAATGCAAGAAGAATTAAATCAAGTCAAAAGGAATCAAGTTTGGGAAGTTGTTCCTAGGCCAAGTGGTAAACACATCAAGGTACCAAGTGGGTGTTTAAAAACAAAATTGATGATAATCATATAATTATTCGAAATAAAGCAAGGTTGGTGGCTCAAGGGTACAATCAAGAAGAAGGGATCGATTTTAAAGAAAATTTCGCTCTGGTTGCAAGGTTTGAAGCTATTCGTTTATTACTTGCTTATTCGTGTTCATTAAATTTTCAATTATTCCAAATGGACGTCAAAAGCGCCTTATTAAATGGTTACATCAATGAGGAAGTCTATGTCAAACAACCTTTTGGCTTTGAAGACTTCAAGAATCCTTCACATGTCTTCAAATTGAAGAAAGAACTTTATGGCTTAAAGCAAGCACCAAGAGCATGGTATGATCATCTTAGCAACTTTCTATATGAAAGAGGATTTGAAAAGGTGAAGTTGACAAGACATTGTTTATTAAGAAAATAAAAGGTAACACTTTATTGGTTCAAATCTATGTTGATGACATCATATTTGGTTCAATAAACAAAGATCTTTGTGAAGAATTTTCATTGACAATGCAAGGAGAATTCTAGATGTCTATGATGGGTAAGATGAACTATTTTCTTAGACTCCAAATGAAGCAACTAAAGAATGACATCTTCATCAACCAATCCAAGTACTGCAAAAAGTTGTTGAAAAGATTCGACATGTACAAATTGCAAAGCAATGGCTACTCCAATGGGATTCAGAACTTATATTGATCAAGATGAATCTGGTGTTTCAATTGATATCACAAAATACCGAGGTATGATTGGTTCATTATTATATTTGAAGGCAAACCGTCCTGACATAATGTTTAGTGTTTGTCTTTGTGCGCAATTTCAAGCTAATACAAAAGAATCACATATTGCCTCCGTGAAGAGAATCATGAAGTGGCTCAAAGGAACAACAAAAATTGGCTTATGGTACCCTAAAGGAAATATATGTGACTTAATTGGTTATTCTGACTCAGATTATGCAGGCTGTAAAACAAATCGAAAAAGCACAAGTGGCACATGTCATATTCTAAGAAATGGTCTTGTATCATGGTCCTGCAAAAAGCAAGCATGTGTGGCTCTTAGTACGGCCGAAGCACAGTATATCGCTGTAGGAAGTTGTTGTACTAAAATACCTTGGTTAAAATAACAACTTTTAGCGAATATGGCGTGAACCTTGGATGCATTCCGCTAAAGTGTGATAATACAAGTGCCTCAAACATAACCAAAAATCCAGTCATGCACTAAAGAAAGAAAGATATCAACATTTGACATCATTTCCTCCATGATCATGTGCTTAAAGGCGATGTTAAAGTTATATTCGTGGATACTCATAATCAAATCGCAGATATATTAACCAAGCCGCTTGTAAAAGAATCGTTATACAAGATTCGAAGGTAACTTGGCATATTGGATGAGTTCGATGTATGATCCTTTAAAGTTTTTCTTCTTTAATCGGTTAAAATCACTAAGGTATGCAAACTTTCATATTTCATATTAATTCACAATATCATTTTGTAAATTATTCCTAAGTTTGATGAAAATTCAATTTTCTATTATATAGACAAAACTTATGTGACATGTATACATGAAATATATGTGCTAAAACCTCTATGTTAACATATACAATTGTTATTTTCATGTTTTTATATGCACGCTTCTCTATTTCAAGCTACTATTTTTTGGCATGCTGTAACCAGTTACCACTTTTCATGTAGCCGGTTACGCATTTGTAATTTGTTGTTTCTGGCTTATTATTAGTGTTGTTTCCATAGTCATAATCGGTTACGCATTTTTTGGTAACCGGTTACCACTGGCCTGAATTGTGAAATAAGCGCTTTTAATTATGTAATTGATTTTGGTGAAATCTCCTTTCACTTTCTATCTACCTTGTCTTGGAACTCTTAAACTTATTCAAAACTCACTCTTCCACCTACTCTCTTTAATTCTCATTCAAATTACATCAATACCAAAACATCACTTTAAATATCTTAAAACCTCACTCATAAACTCTCATTATATATCATATCTCTCTCAAACCAAAACACACAACTTAACCTTCTAGCTTATTCCAAAAATTCAGCTTCCAAACCCTAACCTTCTCAAATTCAAGCTACTTGTCACCCACAATAAAGGATAGATGAAAGACAAAGTTTGGAGAAGGTAGCTCTGAACACAACTCTGATATTGAAGCTGACATTGCTGAACCCACTCTCAAGACAAGGAGATTGATGTTCAACATCAAGAATTAACCTCTCATGTCTGCAAAGTATGGTAATCTTGCATCCTTTCCTTCACTTAGCTTTGATTTTCATGCCATTCTTCATGTTCAAGAACTGGATTCTCTTATTGCTGACTTTGGACCTTATTACCCTGATCTGGTTAGAGAATTTTATGTTAATCTATCTATTGAACCTGGCTGTAATTTGGTTTCCAAAGTTTAGAAGAAAAATATTAGGTTGTCCATGAAAGATTTTGGAGAATGTTTGAATGTTCCCAATGAAGGTCAGAGGATTAGACAAAGGCTTTACACCTGAATGGGAAAGCTATAGCAAGGTAAAATATTACTTTAACATTTCTCAGTTGACTGAGCAAGAGATTTTGAGTAAGAGAAATCCATCTTTAACTCATTTGATTCTGCCCGGAAAGAATTTGTCTATAAGTGATAGGATGTTGCATTCTTTCATTGCTTATATTTTATTACCTAAGCACTCAAATCATTCACAAATTAGGGATGTTGAGATGCAATTGATCTATGCTATTAAGGAGAAGATTAAGGTTAATTTATGTTAATATGTTTCATATGCAACACCAACAAAATTTAAGTGGCGGTCTACCTTATGCTCATTAGGTTACAAAAGTCTTGGAATATTGTGAAGTGGATTTGAAGAGGGAACCTAAAAAAATATGAATGCAAAAGAGTGTGAGATTAATGTTAGGGCTGTTGGAAGAAACACAAGAATTGTTAAGGATAATGATGGCATTTTCAAACACAAGGATGACCCTTCCGTCTCCGCTCCTCCACCTGCACCCGGAGGAGGTTATACCCCTGAAGCTCTCTACAACAAGATTTGTTCTGTGGAGTCTTACAAGATATCTGGGTTTAGGGATCTCCGTCTTGAGGTTGCATCACTCAAAAGCCATAACCAAACTCAAGACCAAAGTGATGATGAGGAGAGTGAGGAAGAAGAGGATGACATGGATGAAAGTGACTAGAAGACCATTGTCATACCCCAAATTTTGACCATTAAGATTTCCCATCATGGTGGAAATCATCATCACAATATGGATGAACCATCATGTCGCATTAGTCTCCCCAAAGATGGGTGAACACTCACTACAATCAGAATTAGGGTTTCAAGCCCTCTCAGAGTTCTTAGACAAAGGATCAATCAAGAAATGACATGATCTTCAACTTGTCTAGCCTCGCAAATATCCACAATGGATCAAGAGGACTCCCACTTCAAGGATTAAGCACAAGGTTGCTCCCTTCTAGGTGAATCAAGCCTCAGGATCGCCAGTGTCACCAAATTAGGGTTTGGTTGACTAGGGCCTCCAGATGGAAATTTTCCTCTGGGCATGAGCCAATGCTTCAAAGCATATCCTAATATGCTCCATGGAACATCATAAACCCCATCATCAAGTCAATTTAGCCTCAGGGGATGCATTTACCAGAAATCCAGAATTAGGGTTTCTTGACCTAATTCACCCCTAAGTTGACTTTTGGGACAAAACACGAGCCAAGGCCTCAAGAGAGGATTTGAGGATCACTAACGCACCACATTGATCCATTTGTTACAATGGATTGATCCAAGAAGCTTGAGCAACAAGTTTCAATTTCATCTAAACCACAGTTAGGGTTTCGCGGGAAAAGTCAACTGTACCTTTGACTTTTGACCTAGGCATGCTCCCAAACCTTGGGACACGATTCAATACAACCTATAACACCTATGGAACATGTCCATCAAGTTTGATTTAGGTCAAGGGCTTGATTTCATAAAGGATCGCGCAGTTTGGAATTCATCTGATAAAAAGTCAACTGTGCCCAAAAGTTAAACTTTGACTTTTTGAGATTTTTCATAAAAATGGTTTTTTAACCCTAAAATGATGTTAATGTGTGATTGGAATCATCATTCATCAAGAAAAATCAAGAAAAGTGGGATAACTTGAAAAAGGGGTAACCATAAAAACTTAGAAAATTTTCTAAGTTATGAAATAAAGAAGCAAGGGTACCAACTTTGGAGGATCATAACTCCTAAACCCCAAAACTATTTTTCCCCACCCAAAGCTTGATTTGTAGCCCTCATGGCCCTCTACAAAAATGTCAACTACACCTCATCCCAATTCATCATGGATTTTGAGTTATGGTTGGATCAAAATGGCTAAAAACCTAAAATTGACATTTTTCAGCACTTAGCCAAAATCTGCCTTGTAATTTCAGCATGAAGTCCCAACTTCAAGGCTGTTTTTCTCCATGATCCAAGTTGAACCAGGTCTAGGGCCAAACATCAAAGTTGAAGTACGTCATCTCAGCTTTCCAGAAAGTCCTAGAACGTCCATGTAGCATACTCGAGCAGGGAGTTATGGATTTTACAAAAAGGCTTGCTGTAGCTGAATTTTTCAGGGCAGATTTGCACATTTCTTGTGCCACACGAATTTTCAAGCCTTGTCGTCATTTTGGACACATCTAAGGATCAAATCTAAGGGGGATGATCTGATCCATGAGCCTCCCAAGTCCAAGGAACCAAAACTAGCATGCCAAAACCTAGAAATCCCTAAAAGAGGGACAAGACTCCAATTTTGGTTTGGAGCATTTAATGGATGCATAGAGGTGGCATGAACTGAGCTTCCTCCAACTGAATTCAGTCAAGATTTATCCAATAACTAGGGAACCAAAGGCCTGTGCTCTAACCTCTAGTCAATGGCTAGAGGAGACTTAGATTTTCATTGGCCAACATTTGCCAAATCTCTGCTGTAGCCACCATTCACTATTGCTTGCAAAACAAACTTGCTCTACTATAAATAGAGCTCATTTGTGCTCAGTTTGAGTACACCAAAGCCATCAAACAGATGCTTTCCTCAAATTCTCTCTTTCACTCCAAAATGCCTTCTTTAGTAAGAAAATTCTGAGTTTTTGAGTTAGAGAGCATTTCCATCATAACTCATGATCCTAACACCTCATAAACATCATATGTAGGTGATCCAAACTCTCACAAGTAACCTATAACACCAACATCACAAAGTCACATCTCAAAACCTCAAAATTGGACTTTTTTGCATTTTTCAAGCCATGTCTTGATTCAGTCACTTTCCAAACCAGATAAAACCTCAAACACACTCTAAATATCATCCTTGAACTATCCCAAATGGTGCCACACATCTGGAACACCATTTGAGAGAGTTGGCATTTTGGCCACTTTTGCCCATTTTGCAAGAAAGTGCTCAAACTTGCTCCAGAGGTTTCCAGCTGATTCCAACCATCCTAAAAGCTTCTAAGAGGTTATTTGAGGGTGTCCAAAGCATCAAATCATTTCTAGAACAAAGCACTTGGTAGGTTGCACAAAATCTCCAAAAAAGAGGTAAAATTCACAACTTGAATTCTTTGAATCATGCTTTCCTTTGTTGTCCACATACATGCATCATATTGAACAATTATTGAAGCAAAAATGTAGTCCTTAATGTGTATGATGTGATCCTCCTACTGTTTGCATTTTAACATGTTTATATGTGAAGTTTATGTTGTTTTAAAATCACAGTCCAGCTCTAGTTTTTTGCGTCGTGCATTCTGTACGTTGAGTTTCAGTGTGTATGTGTGGTACCATTGGATTCCTTGCGAAAAATTGGTCAAGATAGGTTTTTGCAGATTTTGATTCCGATAAAAATTGAGAGAGTTACGCGCGTTGGAAGTTTGGCGCGAAACGACGTCGAAAACTAACGTGCAGTTCTGGTTTTTCGATTCGCGTGTTTTGTACGTGGAGTTTCAGTGTGTATGTGTGGTACCATTGGATTTCTTGCAAAAAATAATCAAGATAGGCTCTTCCGAATCTTAATTCCGTTAAAAATTGAGAGAGTTACGCGTGTTGGAAATTTGACGCGAAACGACGTCGAATTAACGGTATAGTTCTGGTTTTTCGATTTGCGTGTTTTGTACGTCGAGTTTCAGTGTGTATGAGTAATACCATTGGATTTCTTGTGAAAAATCCGTCAAGATAGGCTCTTTCGGATCTTAATTCCATTAAAAATTGAGAGAGTTACGCGTGTTGGAAATTTGACGCGAAACGACGTCGAATTAACGGTCCAGTTCTGGTTTTTCGATTTGTGTGTTCTGTACATTAAGTTTCAGTGTGCATGAGTAATACCATTGGATTCCTTGCGAAAAATCGGTCAAGATAGGCTCTTCCGGATCTTAATTCCGTTAAAAATCGAGAGAGTTACGCGTGTTGGAAATTTGACGAGAAACGATGTTTTAAATTAACATAGCAGTTCTGGTTTTTCGATTCGCGTGTTTTGTACGTCTAGTTTCAGTGTGTATGTGTGGTACCATTGGATTCCTTGCAAAAAATCGGTGAAGATAGGTACTTCCGGATTTTAATTCCGTTAAAAATTGAGATAGTTATGTGTGTTTGGAATTTGATAAAAAAGGTGTTAAAAACTAAAGTTTCAGTACTGGTTTTTTGCCCCATAAGAGATGTCGAAGATGATATTGTGACATCTTTCCTCTTTTTCTTATTTTATTTTCAAAAACTCAACCAATTCTTTTACATAGCAAAAATCATCATTTTCCAATTCATACCCCATAATATTTTAATCCACAAAAAATCACAAAAAAATATTATTTTTAGATTATTTTTAATATATTTAAAAATATTGTTTTAAATTGTTTTAAATGCTTTTAAAATGATTTCTTTTTCTTGATCTTTAAAACCAAAATGATTTTAAATATTCATGTGGATAAAATACTTTTTCATAAACCTTAATCATTGTTTATAACATGATTAATGATTTTATTTGATATTTTTATCATTTTTTACTTGATTTTTCTTTGAAAAATGCCTTTAAAAAATGAAATTGGGGTTTCTTTGATTTTCACCCTAACAAATCTTTTTTCAAAAACACTTGGGCCTCTAATAGAGTGTAAGACCCAACCCTTTTTGTACAAAAATATTTTGGGCCTCAGTTATTGTATAAGTCCCGATACGTTAAAAATCTCGGAGTAATCGCCATTTTCAAACTGAAAATCATCTGGGCCTCCCCTCGTGTTGTAAGTCCCATTTCTTTTCGTAAAATACACTTTGGGCCTCTAATAGAGTGTAATTCCCATCCCTTTTGTAAATAAATATTTTGGGCCTCAGATATTGTATAAGTCCCTCTGTACATTTACAAAGTTCGGCGCGATCGTCGCCTTTTAACATAAAAGACCATTGGGCTTCTCCTTGAGCTATAAGTCCCATTTCTTTTCATTTTTAAACCTTTGGGCCTCTAATAGAGTGTAAGACCCAATTCCTTTGTAAATACCAAAATTTTGGGCCTCAGTCATTGTATAAGACCCACGGTGTTTCCAAAACCTCGGCGCGATCGTCGCCCTTTTCAAAATTATCCATTGGGTCTACCCTCGAGTAGTAAGACCCATTTATTTTCTTAAAACTCACTTGGGCCTCTAATAGAGTGTAAGTCCCAACCCCCTTTTTTACATAACCCATTTTTGGGACCTCACTTATTGTATAAGTCCCTCTGTACATTCTAAAACCTCGGCGCGATCGCCATTTTTAAACAAAATCATCTGGGCCTACCCTCGAGTAGTAAGACCCGCTTCTTTTCTCTAAATCTTTTTTTTTTGGGCCTCTTGAGAGAGTGTAAGACCCATTCCTCTTGTACATAAAACTTTTTGGGCCTCAGCCACTTGTATAAGTCCCACTGTACAAACTCATATCACAGTGCAATCACTGGCAAAACTCACTTGGGCCTCTCCTTGAGCTGTAAGCCCCAATTTTTCCTTTCAAAGCACTTTCTCCTTTGATTTTGAAATATACAGTTGTTTTCAATCTTTCTTTGTTGAACAACTAACCAAACAGCATGGAAGCTCTACAACCGAGTAAGTGTTTATATGCTTTCATTTACCGCTTTCATATACATATAAATGTGTTGTGGGGCTGTTTCGCTGTAAGTCTTCTTTCATAAACTCATATCGATTGTGTAATAATAGTATAGATATTTAGAGTTTCCCCGACAACTACATCTAGCACTAGGTAAAGCCGTTTCGATCATTCTTAGAAATAGACAATACTAGATCCCCCATAGGAGCACCAGATACAGTCTTCTCTTCGGCTGTCCTCCTTAGGAATTGTCAAGAAACTCTACGCCCCAGAGATGATCTCTTCTCCATGAATTGCATCTCTTGAGTTTCTTCCAAATTCTCAAACTTTCCTGGCTTGATCTATTCTCTGTGAATAGTCTGTCTTGAATTTCTCGGGGTTTGGGGACCCACAGGATTTTAAAAGCATCCCCGCCTCCTCTTGGGCATTGTACAAGGACCCGTCGGCTTCTTAGTGTCGTACCTCGAAAAATACGATCCTCGCGATGGACGCAGAAAAAACTGTTCAAAATAGAGTCGCCTCCGAACTTTATTCATCCCAAAGAGGGAAAGGAAAATATCGATAAAACCTTTAAAGGGAGATAAGAACATGGTCATCGCAACCAAATTCGGGTTCGGGAGTCGGTTACGCAAGAGGGAAGGTATTAGCACCCTCTACGTCCGTTGTACTCAACGGGAACCTCTTGATTCGATTCGAGAGATAAGTTAGCTAGGTTTGTTTGTTTATCTTCTAAGGTAAAAGGATTTTGTTTTCTAGGGGAAATGGGTGGTTTTTTATTAATGTGCTCGGCAAGGATTGAGAACCCTTGGGCTTACGTATTCCCTCGTGCAATGGGAAAGTCAGAGCATTCGTAGTTCGTGGGACTACGGTTGGTTTGTGTTTTTTAGGCGAACGAGTGTTTAATTCGCATTCTAACTGCTAAACGTTGGCTTGTCTGCTCGTCAAGGGAGGCTGAAGCACTAGTTCATATGCGCGGAAGAATGGACTAAACAATGTTCTTTTTTGTGAAAAGTTGTTTGAATAAGAATTAAGTGCATTAGAGATTTGATTGAGAAAAAGGTTTGATTTGGACGTGTTTTAGGCGAACGAGAGTTTAGGTTGCATTCTGACTGCTAAACATTGGCTTGTCTGCTCGCTAGGGGAGGCTGAAGCATGAGTTCATATGCACGAAAGAATGACTTAAACAATGTTCTTTTAAGTTGCGGATTAAGTGTATTAGGGTTTCGGTTGCGTAAGAAGTGTTTAGTTTGTTAAGTATTTTAGAGGAAGAATGACGATTATTCGATAAATAAGACGTCGGCCTCGCAACCAATTAATCGGGGTATTACTGAGATGCTAGATCTCAACGACACCTTTTTCATTCTATTAATTATGAAATTGTATTTGTTGGACAATGGGCTTATTTGTCCATGTAATTAGGGCAAGTGCTTTAGGAACGAAAGATCGAAACGAACACAACCCAAGGCGTGCGCCTCAAGAGCATTCGTTCAAGGGCCCAAGAGGTGCTAGACCTCAAGAGTCCACTACTTTCATAATTTGATTATGAAAAAGATTTGAATTCGATTAGAATATTTTAGATAGACGTGTTAAACCGGATTAGGGTTTGAATGAATTAAGAGTTTTAAGGAGGATTAAGTGTTCTAATAGGATTGGAAGCTTTTAAGTTTTGAAATGGAAGACCGAAACGAACACAACCCAAGGCGTGCGCCCCAAGAGCGACTGTTCAAGGACCCGAGGAGTGCTAGACCCCAAAAGCTCACTACTGCCATAATTAATTAGTAAAAAGGTTTAGAAATATTATCCTAAATAGTTTATGATTTAATTTTTAAGAAAAGTGTCTTTTAAGGATTTAATTAGATTATGTATTTTAACTTGGAAAAAAAAGTTATGTTTTTAAGGGTTAAATGTTTTGATTAAGATATTTTAAGTGTTTTAGATGATTTATATGTAAATGAATTTTTAATTTAATTAAATAATTGTAAAGGTTAATTATATTTTAATTAATTAAAAGATTAGTTGTTTTAGGTATTTTAGTAAACGAAAGATGAAATGAACACAACTCAAAGCGTGCGCCTCAAGAGCATTCATCCAAGGACCCAAAGAGTGCTAGACTCCAAGAGCTCACTGCGTTCGTAATTAGTTAGAAAACAGTTTGTGAGTTAAAGAAAATTGGGTTGGGATAAGAAGATTTAATCGGGACTAATATAACTTAATTTTGGAGTAAATTTGAATTTTTTATTTTTATTTACCTAGCTAAAACGTGATTAATTAGCCTAGTAATGAGATAAGAAAATAATAACCACGATTTAGAGATAACATCCTAATTAATCTTTTGAGTTAGTTATTTAAATCTAAACTAAATGGAAATCTTCTTCTAAACCTACATTTGTATGTTACTTGGACGCTGGGATGCTGGTCGTATGGAGAGAAGGGGGTGTACCTGCAAGGTACTCCGACGCTCAAGTACGAAAGGGTCAGAGAAAAGGGGCAAGTACAAAGTATGAATTCTTAGGGTGAATATTGGATACCTGACCCTCTCAAGCGAGAGGGTTTATATAGAACCCCCAACACGTGGCCAACGGTCCTATTTTTGGGGTGAAATAACCGTTTTCCCAAAAGAATAGGTAACTACCCAAACTAGTCGTTATGTCAGGCAGGGTGCCCAAAAATAGCCGTTATGTCGGGCATAGGCGTGTTTCTGGGCACCTGCCCATAGCTATTCGGGGAGCAGTGAAGTCGTGCGCGACGGGCAGTAATTCCAGGGAGGAACGTTGCATTTCTTGCCCGGTTGGAAGGGCAGAAAGGTAACTTTTTCCCCTCTGTGGATTGGACTTAGGCAATTTGGGCCGCTCTAGAGCAGAAGTGGATATGGCCATGTCTAGCTATTGGTCCAGTCCAGAACAGGAGCCCCCCAAGTCGTTGCTCCCGAGCATGGGAGTGATGACTTAAGGACAGTTCGTTGCTCTGGGGAGCTAGCACGGAGTCGTCGCCTTCAGCATTCTTGCCCGTTACCGCCATCTGCTACTCCGACCACCGCTTCAAGCTCCAAGCAACCACTTCAGTCTTCTTAAATCAAGTAAGTTTCCGATTTTGAGCTTGTTTTACTCCCTTTTGTTGTCAGTGGTAGGTTGCATGTGGTTAGGGCTAGGTTTAGAGGACGAAATGAGTGAGTTTCCGATTGTTGGTGGTGGACGGTGGTTGTGCCATTTTTCTACCTCTGACATGTCGCCGGAGTTAGTAGTATGTTTCAGCGAGCGGGGTGGTCCACGGCGATGTTGCGACAGCTACTCATGTGTGACCGCCTCGTCTGTTCATCATCTAAGTGGGTGATGAGTTTTCCGGTAGGACATGCCCAGATTCCGGTGACGCTTTGCGATTTCCGACGAAGCTTCAAACAGAAACTGGACATGAGTGTGGGGAATCTCCTCGCTCGGGATGATTGGCTTTGAGCGTCTCCTCGCTGGGAGGTGTCAGCTTTTCCTTTGATGTTAGGGCTTAGGCCGGGGACGTTGTCCTCAGCCCTTTGCGCGCCCTTTCACTTGACTTAGCAGTGGAAGGGTGGATTTGATTTGCTGTCGAATTCACTTTCTCCTCTGCTTTTTAGGTGATTATAATGGCGACGGGGCCAGATAGAGAGGTCATTATAGATACATCCGAGGAGGAAACAGGCTCCGAAGATAATAGCAGCTCGACGGCTTTGAGTTCGGCGACTTCGAGCTCTTCCAGCGATGTCGGGGAGGAGGAAGAGTTGGACGTCATGGACGAGGATGTCGACGGGTTCTCTGCGGAGGAGTGGGAGGTTGCCGAACCTGCCGAACATGTGTCCACTTTCGCAAAGTCCTTGGTGGACGTTTTCACGGAGGTAGGGTCGGAGGAAGAGTGGAAGGTGCACTTCCCTTCCTTAGATGATCGTGTCTGTACGCACTTCGAGGACTGATTTACCATGTATGAATACACTTTCAAGGAGTTGGGCTTGAGGTTGCCGTTCACTGATTTTCAACAGTCGGTGTTCGAGCATTTGAGATTGGCCCCTACGTAACTGCATCCCAACTCGTTGGCCTTTATCCAAGTGTTTGAGCTGGTATGTGAGCATCTCTCCGTAGGGGCTACTCTTCCTTTGTTCTTCACCGTCTTTCATCTCCAATGGCAGCTGTCAGGGAAGAAGTATGGCTGGGTTTCTCTGAAGCAGCCCCGCAAGTTGTTCAAACCGTTTTTGGAGTCAATACAGACGTTCAAGGAGCATTATTATGTTGTCGAGCCCCTATCCGAAGCTGCCCAGGACAGTACGTATGTCTGGGAGATTGAGGTGGATGAAGACGGGAATGACCTGCGCGACGAGGAGGGGAGGTTTATCGGGCGGAGAATCTATAAGTTCCCCATCCATTGGGCACCAGATCATTTTGCCAAGAAGCCCAGTGACTACGTCTTCCAACCGAGCGAGCTACGTGGGCAGGACGCCGCGGCGTACGAGGTGTTGATGAAGTGGGTCAACTCCTTCCGACTTGCTGAGTGCTGGACGAGCAAGGGTAGTCCGATCTTTGAGGAGGATGGGAACCAGAGGTTTGAGCATCAATTCATCAATATTAAGGCACTGCTGGAGTGCAAGACTCCCGAGGATGCCAAGAAATTGCTTGGTAGTCTTAGTTATTTAGATTTTGTTCGCGTCATTTCTTTTCCTCGTATCTAACATGCTCGTATTTTGTTTGTGCAGGTGAGATGCCTCAGGCCCACGACAGAGTTGTGAGGAATGCTCTTGCGAGGAACAAGGCCGGGGTAGCCCCTCCGAAGTCTCGGTTTACTGGTGCCCGTGTTCCTCCTCCCGTGCAACCTCCTGTGGGGACCTCTTCTTCTCCTACTCCTGCTCCCCGGGGGTCTCCTCTTCCTTTGACCGATCGATCCAAGCGACAAAGGTTTAATGATGCTGTGGACCTTACTCGGGCGTCAGAGAAGGGGAAGTTCGAGCTTCCTCTTTGCATCCATAATCGGAAGTTCTTCGAGGGGAACTCTCTGATTGTGCCTCGGGCGGAGTCTCTTCGCTTGGAAAGTATGGATCGCCCAAACAAGAGGGCATTGGTGGCCCAGGACGCTTCTGCCTTGGTCAGGATATTGGAGATGGCAGCCGTGTACGCCGAAGGGGATTCAGCGATTGAGACCGAACTTACTGCTGCCCGTGCTACCATGGCATCCCTCAAGGAAGAAGCTAAGGGTGCCGACGATGTTCGGAAGAAAGCTGAGGAGGAGGTAGCTCGTTTGAAGGAGGAGAACTCGACACTGGCGGCGGAGAAGAAGTCTGCCGAGGAGTTGATCCAGCGGCTGAAGGCGGCCAATGCCCCGGGTGACGATGAGCCGGAGGACGTGAAGGCATTGAAGATGAGATCCGAGCTGGTTGTCCATTTTCTAACGGTCGAGGATGATGGCATTGTCGTCGCGGAGGAGTCTTTTGGGAACGTTGTGGCTCAACTGCGGGTGGTGAACCCTGAGCTCGGTTTTTTTGTCGAGGGTACTCACTACCTGGCGCATGTTGAAGATGGTCGTATTGTCATGCCTGACAGTCTCCTTGAAGGTACCCCCGAGGATTAGCCCGCAGAGGACCAGGGATCTCAGCCAGAGCCAGCTGAGCATACAGACGAGTGAGGAGTTTGTATTTTTGATGTTGTTGTAATCTATCCGACCTGTGTGCCGTGTAATCGCTTGTAATTTATTTTGGGGGGCGTGGCCCCCGTTTCATGAAATTTAGTACAATCGTGGCCCTTGCAGCCACTTATTATGTTAAATTATTACACGTTGGATTCTGCCATTTGTATGATTTTACTTGCTTTTATTTTTTGCTAAGTATTGTACTCATGCTCGTTGTAAATGTACATCTGCCCATGATTGGGAGTATTTGACTTGCGCAAATATTTTATGGGGATTGCTCGTTGTAGATGTGTTCGACAGTGAGGGGAACTGGTCGAACGGCCGGGGAATATCCTGGCGGGGTGCGGAGCTCAGGTCACGTTTGAGGCCTGAGTTCGCGGCGTGAACGTCCCATCGTGAGCTGGGGTTTTGCCAGTCATGGTACTTTGACGACAACAATGCTCGATCGAAGACCGCTGTCGAGCAGTTACCCGGCTCGTTACTGAGCGAGGTTCTGCTTTATTCGTATGCGACGCTTGTACCTAGACGCGTATAGTGGTCGGTAGCTAGCGTTCATCGTTGCGACGGATCGAACCGAGAATTTAGATGTAGTATTGTTTTAGCTTTTCAGCGTTCCATGGTCGAGCAAGTTCTTCCCCAGTGAGATGTTCTAGGTAGTAGGCCCTATTTTCCATTTTTGCTCGGACGCGATTGGGAACTTCCCAGTTGGCTGCTAGTTTGCCTTCGCGAGAGTCCTTGTGGTTTCTTCTTAGAACAAGGCTTCCCATGTCGAACTCTCGTCGTATCACCTTGGCGTTGTGCCTGATGGTAATTTTTGTTTCAGTGAGGCTTTGCGGAGGGCTGCCCCGGTTCGGATTTCCTCGACGAGGTCGAGTTCTTCTCGCAGTGACTCGTCGTTCATCTCTTCGTCTAGGGGCGATTCTGTCAGCCTAGAGGGCACGTGAACTTCGACGGGGATTACAGCCTCTGTCCCATATGCTAGACGAAAAGGTGTTTCCCCGATCGTTGAGTGTGGAGTTGTACGGTAGGCCCATAGTACGCTGTGCAGTTCCTCGACCCATGCCTTCTTTGTTTCGTCCAGCCTTCGCTTGAGGCCTCGAAGGATGACTCAGTTGGTTGTTTCAGCCCACCCGTTTGTTTGAGGGTGCTCGACGGATGCGAAGTGCTGCTTTGTGCCGAGTTGGGCGATGAAGTCTTGGAACTTCCTGTCCGTGAATTGCGTCTCGTTGTCCATTACTATCGCTGGGGGGATACCGAAACGAGCAAGGATGTTTTGTTTGTAGAAACGCAGGATGTTGAGAGCGGTTATTTTGGCTAGAGCTTCCGCTTCTATCCATTTTGTGAAATAGTCTACGCCTACTATTAGGTACTTGTTTTGACTTGACCCTACCACGAAGGGTCCTAGGATGTCTAGGCCCCACCAAGCGAATGGCCATGACGAGGACATAGCCTTGAGCTCGTTAGGCGGGGCCAGGTGCATGTCCCCGTGCCGTTGGCATTTATAGCATTTCTTCACGTGTTCTTTCGCGTCGTTTTGCATGGTCGGCCAGTAGTAGCCTGCCCGGAGAGCCTTTCGAGCAAGGGACCTTCCACCGAGATGTTGGGCGTTGATTCCCTCATGGATTTCGCGTAGGATGTGCGCGACCATTTCCTCCTCGACACATTTGAGCAGCAGAATGGAGAATCCCCACCTGTAGAGTTTATCTTTGACCAAGACATAAGAGCAAGCTCTTCGCCTGATTATGCTGGACTCCTTAGGGTCGGATGGAAGTTCGTCTTTGGCGAGATAGTTGTAGACTAGGGTCATCCAAAAGTTGTTATTGCTGATCACCTGTACGTCGAGTGTCAGGGAGGCCTTCTCGATATTGGGTCGAGGAAGTACTTCATGTATGACGGATTTGTTTCCTCCTTTCTTCTTCGTGTTGGCTAGTTTGGATAGCACGTCTGCTCGCACGTTATGTTCGCGGGGAATGTGTTTCACTTCCACTGTTGTGAACTTCGCCATCTCCTTCTTGACCAGGGCCAGGTATTCGGTCAGGTTGTCATTTTTGGCTTGGTATTCTCCCCAGACCTGGAGGGCCACGAGTTGTGAATCCGTGCAAATGACGACTTCTTCTGCGCCTAGGTCCTTGGCAAGGCGTAGCCCCGCGAGGAAGGCCTCGTATTCAGCCTGGTTATTGGAGGTTGGGAAGGACAGGGTGAGTGAAACTTCAACAATGATTCCTTCGTCGCTCTCCAGTATGATGCCCGCGCCGCTCCCTGCCGAGCTCGAGGCACCGTCAACGAAAATGGTCCATTTGTGCGCATCACTCGCGGGGGAGTCTGGAATGTCATTTCCGCGACGAAGTCGGCCAGAGCTTGGGCCTTAGGGGCTTTTCTGCTTTCGTATTGGATGTCGAATTAGGACAATTCTAATGACCATTTGAGCATCCTACCGGCCATGTCAGGTCGTCCGAGCAGCTGCTTTATGGGTTGATCTGTTCGAATCACGGTCGTGTGAGCCAGGAAGTAGTGTCTTAATCTTCTGGCTGCGTTGATGAGGGTCAGCGCCACCTTCTCTATCTGTTGGTATCTTAATTCTGGTCCTTGTAGCGCTTTGCTTGTGAAATATATAGGCTTTTTCCCGTCAGGTGTCTCGCGGATGAGAGCGACGCTCACTGCTTCGGTTGCTACGGCGAGGTATAGGTACAATGTTTCGACGTTGTCCGGGCGAGAGAGGACCGGTGGCTCTGAGAGTGCTCGTTTCAGATGGATAAGGGCCTTGTCACACTCCTCGGTCCATTCAAATGCCGTCTCCTTGCGGAGGAGTTTGAAGAATGGTAGGGCGTGCTGGGCGGACTTAGCCACGAAACGGGATAGTGACGCGAGCATCCCGTTGAGGGACTGGATGGATTTTTTGGACTTGGGCGTAGGAAACTCAGAGAATGCCCGGCATTTATCGGGATTGGCCTCGATTCCTCGTTCTGTTAAGTAGAAGCCGAGGAATTTGCCTGCCCGGACACCAAACGTACACTTCTCCAGATTAAAACGCATTTTGTATTTCCTGGCCTGTTCGAATACCTTTCTCAAGTGGGTAGTATAATCAGTTTCCTCGTGGGATTTCACGATCATGTCGTCCATGTAGACTTCGAGCGTGTCGCCTATTTCTCCCTGGAATACCTTGTTCATCATTCGTTGGTACGTTGCTCCGGCGTTCTTCAGGCCGAAGGGCATTACGTTGTAGTAATAGTTGCCCGATTCGGTCATGAAGGCCGTATATTTTTTGTCGGACATTGCCTTCGGAATTTGATTATAGCCCGAGTAGGCGTCCATGAACGATAAAAGTTTAAAACCAGCAGAATTATCAACAAGTTTATCAATATTGGGGAGGGGGTAGGCATCCTTCGGGCATGCCTTATTGAGATCGGTATAATCAATGCACATGCGCCATTTTTCATTATTTTTTTTAACTAATACAACGTTGGACAGCCAAGTGGTGTACTTGGCTTCTGAAATAAATTTGGCCTCGAGGAGGTCCTTTACAGCTTTTTCAGCAGCCTCCGTCTTCTCCGGAGACTGCTTTCTCCTACATTGTGATACGGCCTTGACGGCCGGGTCAATTGTCAGCTGGTGACAGGCGACGGACGGATCCAAGCCGGGCATTTCTGCAGCGCTCCATGCGAAGAGGTCAGCATTCTCTCGGAGGCATGCTTTGAGCTGCTTCCTCGCAACGTCGGAAAGGTCTGCTCCAATCTTTACTCCCCGCTGGGGGTCTTCGCCGAACAGAACAATCTCGAAGTTTCCATCTGGGATGGGGCGCATCGGATGGGAGCTGCCGTTGGCGATATGGACGGGTTGGCCGAAGCTGATCATTCTTTTGGTTGGTCTTCCTCGGGGAAGCGACTGTCGAGGTCGATGGATTCGACCTGGGGCAGAGGCTTGGCCTCCTCAGAGCTGCTTGGCAATGCTGGCTTGCCCGACGCTTTAGGGTTGGACGCATTGGCGTTGAGCCCCTTTGTAGCTGCTTCGAAGCACCGTTGTGCAGCTTTAATGTCGCCGTGTAGGGTGGCGACCATTCCTTTCGAAGTGTAATACTTCATCTTCAGGTGGACTGTTGAGGGCACCGCTACCAACTCGGCCAGGGTTGGCCTCCCGAAAATGTACTGGTATAGCGACGGGCAGTCGATTACCAGAAATTAAACCTTGATGGATCTGGCCGTCTCAGCTGATCCAAAAGTTACGATCAGTTCGACGTAGCCCCACGGCTTGGTCATTGATCTGTTGAATCCCTGCAAATCGGACCCTACATAGGGGGTAAGGTGCGATTCGTCTAGCTGAAGCGTTGAGAACAGCTGGGAGTACATGATGTCGATCGAGCTGCCCTGGTCGACTAGGATTCTGCGAACGTCGAAGTTCGCCATTCGGGCTCTGACTAGTAAAAGTATGCTCGAGTTCGGGGAACCGCCGAAGAGCTCTTCCCGGTAGAAAGAGATGAGAACGGAGCCCTTCTGGGCCTGATCGAGCGTGGTCACTTTATTGGAGCTCGTGTTGATTAGATGCTCGAACTTGCGTTTCACGGAGCCCATAGTGACTTTGTTGAAGCCTCCTCCAGAGATGACCATGGCGGAGGGAAAAGTCTCCCATGGGGCTGTGGGCCGCAAAATAAGCAGGGGCGCTGAGCCCGTCTGGGACGTAGAAGTCCTCCGGTCGCGATATGGACATAGCGACCTGTATGTTGGCGTCTTCCGAGGAGGGCACTTCCTCCTCTATCTACTTGGACTCCTGGGCGTCCTGCCGAGGAGTGTCCTTCTTTTTCGCAAATTGTTTCAGGTGCTCGTCCCTGATCAGTATTTCAATGGCATCCTTCAGATGGATGCAGTCCTCCGTAGTATGGCCGTGACTTTAGTGGAAACGGCACTATTTTAATTTGTCCACATTTGGTCTGTTCGGAAGCTGTTTAGGGAAGCGGACCCCCGCCTGCTTAAACTCCGAATTGGCATATTCGGACAAGATCTTTTCCCTGGAGACGGTCAGGGGAGTGTAGTCATGGAACCGCCCGGAGGGTCCTTTGCTGTCACGGGAGTCACGAGGACGGTCCTCGCACCTCCGTTCGCCCCGACGAGATGTCGAAGCTTCCTCTCCTCTGGACGACCGGTCATTCTCCTGATGGTGTGATGCTCGGACGTTGTTGGCCGCAACCTTTTCTTCGTACTGAATATGTTCTTGGGCTTTGAGGAGGAGGGCGTCAATGTTCCTCGGTGGTGCGAGGCCAATGGCTTTAGAAAACTAGGAACCTGGGCGGAGCCCTTGCTCGAGCAGAAACTTCTTCATTTCGTCCGTTGTAGGGAGTTGTACAACTTCCTTGTTTAACCTCTCGATATATGCGCGGAGAGGTTCGCCTTTTCCCTGGATTATGGCTCCAAGAGAGGCCTCAGTTTTGGGGGTGGCGGCGAGATATTGTGAAGTGCGACGAGAACATCCTGCCTAGCTGTCTCCACGAGGTAATGGACTCCTCGGGCAGTTGCTTGTACCATGTCATCGCTCCCTTTCGGAGCGTGGTTGGGAACAGTCTGCATTTGATGGCGCCCTGTATGTCGCGGTAGTCTAATAACACATCGATGTTCTCAATGTGCTCGTCAGGGTCAGTGGTCCCGTCGTACGTGCCAAGTGACGGGGGTTTCTCCAAGCCTTTTGGGAGACGGGTAGCCAGGATCTCCTGGGACAACGGGTCGTGAGGCTCGTCGTCGCTGCTAGAGCTAGCGTATGATAGGGACCGAACGGGGTGCTCGCGACGGCGGTTCCTTTGCGGAGAAGGTGAGCGGTTTCTTCGAGGAGAAGGTGAGCGGTTCCTTAGAGGAGAAGGTGAGCGGTTCCTTCGAGGAGAAGGTGAGTGGGCCCGTCCTTTAGATTTGATCGGTGGAGATTGCTCGTTCCTTCGAGGCCTCTTGCGGTCGTGAGCGTGCTGGTCACGCGGGGAGATCTGGTCGCGCTTCTGGGCTGTGCGAGGATCAGACTCTTGGCGCAGTCTTCGGTCGATTTCTCTACGTGGCTGCGGGCTTATTGATCGTCGCTGGTTCCTCTCCGTAGGAGGGGATCTTGGGCGGTGGGAATCTTCTAATGCCCCAATTCTCTCATTTTGCTGTAGGATCAGGGTGTTGGTTTTGTTGATCGCCTCCAGGAGGGCTGCCATGGTCGGGTCGGCGTTGGGCGGAACAGGAATGGGTTGAACGTCAAGTGATGGTTGATCGTTGTTGCGATCAGCAGGGGTAGGGGAAGGAGAAGCAGTGGCTCCGTCCCTGAGGAAACGGGAATCTCGGAGGAGAGATGACTGGCCGTCAACGTCAGATTTATTGACGGGGAGGATTGTAACACCCCAATTCCCATCGCGAATAAATAATACATAAATAAAATCAGAGTAACTAAAAATTTATTTTTCCGACAGAAACAAGGATGTCACATTTAAATAAACAAAACATCATCCCTGCTCATAAATTTGATACATAGCGTAAAATAGATTACCCTCAATTGGGGAAACTTTTCCTTATAAAGGTAATACCAAAAAAAATTCAACAATTATATACATAGATAACATAATCGTTTCCCCGACTCTCGTGCTACGTATCAGAGCAGACACCAAGACCGACAACAGAACGGAGGGCTAGTCTCCACAAAAGACCTCCAGCAACTCTAATCTGCAATGCCTCATAGAGCATTATAAAACAGCAGAAGGGTGAGAAATAACAACTAAATCAAGATTGTATAATAATATGCAAACACACATTCAAACACATGTATAAATCATCTCACCCATACCATCACATACTAACACATATAGCATACCACAAATACGACATACCACACATAATAAATCAAATCATGATTTTCCACACATAACGCATCCATTCACAATTCTCACCACAATTCCTCACAACTCACTCATATACATAACAATGTATATATGTGCAAAACCAAGCATATTCATCATGCACACTTCCACAATTCTTATCACTCCACATAAACATACACAAATGTTTATTCACCAATACATCATTTAAAGATGAGAAATACAAATCATAGAGACCGACTCACGACTCTATGCAAATGCAATGCGGTACCGACTCAATCATCTCAAGTTCACTCAGGAACTTCTGCTGGAACCATCGCTCGTTACCAAAGTAACTCCCCGTCGGGCCTACGATGTTCACCCACCGCTCACACCTCCACCAAGAGAGGCTCACGATGTTTCTGGATCGCTCACACCTCCACCGAGAGAGGCTCACGACCCGATCGCTCACACCTCCACCAAGAGAGGCTCACGATCGTCTATAACCGTCGCTCACACCTCCACCGAGAGAGGCTCACGATGTTATAGCGGATTCTCATTAGAATCCCTCAGCACAAGAATGCACATCATTATGCTACACATGATAATGACCCAAGACATTCTTGAAATGCATACATGTATACAAACATTGTCATGCATTCATCTCTTACAATCACATACAATTCATCAATATGAATTATTTCACCATCTTTATTCATGCATTAGAAATCAATCCAACAATGCATTTTCTTGCCATACGGCCACCAATTAGCATACATTGAACTTCACGTAAGCAATTCATTTTCACACATACATGTAATCATAAACATGCATATAAAACCAATTACAACATATCACATTCAGTTGCCTTTCGGCCACACTTTATCATCACAACATGTCATCACATGCACTATCATTACACAACATCATACAAATAACAATGACTTCCACAAGGGATTCACACCACAAAGGCTACCCACGACACATCATGACAACATACATTGATATTCAATCAAACAATATATTTTTACCACACAACAACATCATTAATCACGCCTCGAAGTCTAATCCAAAACAATGCACATATTTGCCACAAGGCCACAAACCATCATCACAACATTTCATCATGTATATTCACATCATATAACGGTCTACAAGCTACACATTACATGTCACAAGCATATATCATGCTCACACATCAATCGCACACATTATACGCGATAAAAACCCGACAACCCAACACTTTTCCAAAACCACGACCTAAATAATTCATCTACTGCCCTCCAAACCATTTTTAATAGAAAGAGCTTTTCGTTAGCTTTCCAACGCTTCAAACGGCGACCAAAACGGACTCACGGTTTGAAAATTACGACGAAAACAAAATTGGAAAATATCATGTTCGCTCCAGTATTCGCTAGGCGAACCCTAGCGAACCAAGGCAGTGGAAAACAGTCATAAAGTTCGCTAGGCGAACCATCTAGCGAACGTTCGCCCGTTCCTTCGCTGGGGTTCGCTAGGCGAACCCGCGAAACCCAGAATTCGCAGCAGCGTCAACCTAGGTCATATGGGACCAAAATACATCATTTTTATCACCCAAACCCTTCTAATTCATACCAGAACAACCAAAACATATTTAGACATAATCAACGAGTATTCTACGCGGTTTATATCGAATTTCATCCGTGAAAACATCGATTTCTATCAATTGCTCCTAATTTTAATCGATAAGAAAAAGTCGAGAAACAACCAAAACAATCACAACAAACAACACATATACATACACAAGCAAGATATAATTGAAACTTCTCACCCTTACCCGATTAATCTCGCTTTGAAACGGAGAATCTTCGATTTTCTTCTCTTTCTCCTCTTTTCTTTCCTCTTCCTTTCTATCTTCTCTTTTCTTTCTCTCTATTTTCTTTTCTCTCTTTTTCTTTCCACTTTCTATTTATAACAAAATATCTAACTACCCAAAATGACCATTTTGCCCTTACGCTCAAATATCTCCCAAACGCTCTCAAAATGCGATAAAACATAAACATACCGATGAAATATATTTCGGAAATAAAAGTTGAAAAGAAATAATAATTTAATACAACTATTTTATCTATCTGAGAAATTAACCAATTAGCAGGTATAATACCATAAATTCACACATTTCACAAAATTCAAATAAATGAAATAAATAAATAGAGTTAAACGAATCGGGGCGTTACAATTCTCCCCCACTTAGACATTTTCGTCCTCGAAAATATACTGAGACGAACAACTCCGGACACGACTCTCGCATCCGACCCACAAACCAACATGCCAACAAAAGGCACACCACGAATAACACAACTGACAAACCACCTCGCTAACAACGACTACAACAACGCCACGACAACGGCAACAACCACAACGACCAAATGCAATGCCCATACAATGCACTTGACCACCAACTCACAACTCAAAGAAAACCAAGATACCAACACACAGGTTCACTCTAGAACCGAAACACAACAAGAACATAAAATTCCACGACACCACAAGGTCTCAACAACATCAACAAAACCAGAACACCAACAGCAATGCTACGATTCACCAATCGAACCTGCAACCAAACATCCATCTACATAGTAGCCCATGGATAACATTTGAACCTTTCACCTAACACTTCCATTCTAAAACATCCAATGGTCTCTTCACTCCTACATGTTCCCAATGTTCAACCTATGACCTCTTACAAGTCCCACACGCAAATACAAATTGTGCCACACCACGCATCCGCTGCGCACTCTGATTACTCGTAACCATCAAAATTACCAATTTCACGTCCAAAGTCTAACTCTTTCTCATTTTCACCAAAAATCACTGTTCACTGTTAATATACCCAACCGCACACTATCAGACGTCAATTCACACACCAACCCAAATCTCTAAATCCTCCCAAAAGTTCCCACTCTTTAACTATCAAAGCAGACATAAGTAAAACTTTCGACTTAACTCATCACGCACGACATAAACTTTACCAATAGGATAATTCGAGCCAAGTCATAACTAATCAGGAATTCCAATCATCCGACCGTGCCTTAATCCGAGTCACCAATCAAAAGTTATAAAGGAAACAAAATGGGACAACCTGCCATGTTCGCTAGGCGAACCTTCTAGCGAACCCTCGCCTTGCCGTTCGCTCCGCGAACCCCTTGGCGAACCAAGTCAGAACCAAACAGAGCCAAAAACACCCAAAGTTCGCTAGGCGAACAACTCAGCGAACCTTCGCTGACCTTCGCCAACTGGTTCGCTAGGCAAACCCACGAAAACTCAGAATTACAACAGCCTTGTTACTCATCCAAAACCGTCCATTCCTCCATCCAAACACCTTGAACCTAAAACCCTTAAAATAATACCTCTCAATGTAGAACTGCATCTACTTCCGATGGATCCACAATCATACTCTCATCTGAAATAACATATCCAATAAACTAACCTTTTTCAACCCAAATTCTCACTCGAATAACTCAGCATAAAACTTCGTCTCTTTTTGACACTTGGAATTCAAATCCCAAACACTCTACCTGTTCTTCCTCTGAGTTTATAACAGATCTGAATATCCTCAATCAAAGCCATTACGAACTTATCTACATAAATATGGAAGATACGATTCCTCTACTCCACAAATATTACAGACGCCTTACTATCACCGAACAACATCACTGCACGTTGTAATGCCCAAACAAACCAAACCTCATTCAAACTTGTCCAGACTCACATACAAGCTTAATCGAGTAAATAACAGCCTATACCGATGATAACAAACATAACCATTCACATTAAATCAATCAAAGCCTCAACTCACACCATTCACCACTCTTATCCAACATTCCATCCAATTGCGATTTCACTCAAACTCAACCAAACCATTCCAGTTATCTATTCATGAAAGTGGACACTTATTCTCAATCGTTACCTTAATCAACTGTTAGTAATCCATACACAATTTCTCCTCTTAACAGTCCAAATTCCATAAATCCCCACGTGTAGCAACAACCATCCCAAAAGAACTCTCAAATAGTACATTCACACTTAAGGTTTTCTCAAAATTTCCATTAACGCTTTATAATTCCAAAGACTCCAAACCTCTCCAGAACTTTAAGTTTCGCTTTCCATAGTCTCAATACCAATACCATCATAATGCTTGTTATTCCATTCAATCATCTCTCCATTTTGTTACTACCCATACCGGGGCTCCCCAAGACGACACACTTGGCCTCACAATTCTCCTTTCCAGTAAATCTTCTAACTGCTCTATCAGTTCAGGTACTTCTAATACTAACATCCAATATTCCATCCGGGAATACATCTAAAAATTACGCACAACCGATAGCTCATCACTGTGTCCTTTCTGCTAATTCCTAGAAAACTATCGTCACAAACATAATAACATCTTAGTTTCATGTCTTAAAAATTCTTTTACTTACTTAGCAGATTCAACCTCAAATCCTTACCTTCGTCCAATTTGAGTTCACACTCTACTCTCTGAGAACAACCTTTAACAATACCCAATCGTTCTCTCCCAATGACTTCCCAACTTGACCAACATACCAAAAAAACCTCTAATCCGTCTCATCTTCCAGTATAAGAGTCTTCATCAACTCATCAAAGCAATCCGTAATCATTTTCTCAATTCCAAATAATTCATGGCACATACTATCCAAGCCGGAAAGACCCTCTATTCCATCCAACATAATTCCCGTCTACTATCAACAAGAGATTAAGGGTGATCAGTTTTTCAATTTGTTAATAGACAGCCGACAATCATGATGGGGCATAAACCGTCTTCACCAAACTATAATAGCATTCCTTACATCTCATACACGAAACTAACTAAGGCACCAATCCTTAGTCGACATAAACCTTACCTCCGCATTCCCTCCGGGATCGGGAACAACACTATCCTAACAACACTTACAATCTTGCAATCAACGGCACACTGAGCCCACGCTCCACAACCGAAGCAACTTGGAGAAGTACCAGCTTCTCCCCCACTTATCTCATTCTCAATCCTGAAGACAAAGGATTAGAAAAACCAGAAAGCACTGACAGTGTTTCCCACACATATCACGTACTAAGGGACAGACAACAATGACAGTATTCAACTGTCACACCAACTGACTCAACAACATGGCCGGACGGACCGACCTGCTCTGATACCACTGATGTAACACCCCAATTCCCATCGCGAATAAATAATACATAAATAAAATCAGAGTAACTAAAAATTTATTTTTCCGACAGAAACAAGGATGTCACATTTAAATAAACAAAACATCATCCCTGCTCATAAATTTGATACATAGCGTAAAATAGATTACCCTCAATTGGGGAAACTTTTCCTTATAAAGGTAATACCAAAAAAAATTCAACAATTATATACATAGATAACATAATCGTTTCCCCGACTCTCGTGCTACGTATCAGAGCAGACACCAAGACCGACAACAGAACGGAGGGCTAGTCTCCACAAAAGACCTCCAGCAACTCTAATCTGCAATGCCTCATAGAGCATTATAAAACAGCAGAAGGGTGAGAAATAACAACTAAATCAAGATTGTATAATAATATGCAAACACACATTCAAACACATGTATAAATCATCTCACCCATACCATCACATACTAACACATATAGCATACCACAAATACGACATACCACACATAATAAATCAAATCATGATTTTCCACACATAACGCATCCATTCACAATTCTCACCACAATTCCTCACAACTCACTCATATACATAACAATGTATATATGTGCAAAACCAAGCATATTCATCATGCACACTTCCACAATTCTTATCACTCCACATAAACATACATAAATGTTTATTCACCAATACATCATTTAAAGATGAGAAATGCAAATCATAGAGACCGACTCACGACTCTATGCAAATGCAATGCGGTACCGACTCAATCATCTCAAGTTCACTCAGGAACTTCTGCTGGAACCATCGCTCGTTACCAAAGTAACTCCCCGTCGGGCCTACGATGTTCACCCACTGCTCACACCTCCACCAAGAGAGGCTCACGATGTTTCTGGATCGCTCACACCTCCACCGAGAGAGGCTCACGACCCGATCGCTCACACCTCCACCAAGAGAGGCTCACGATCGTCTATAACCGTCGCTCACACCTCCACCGAGAGAGGCTCACGATGTTATAGCGGATTCTCATTAGAATCCCTCAGCACAAGAATGCACATCATTATGCTACACATGATAATGACCCAAGACATTCTTGAAATGCATACATGTATACAAACATTGTCATGCATTCATCTCTTACAATCACATACAATTCATCAATATGAATTATTTCACCATCTTTATTCATGCATTAGAAATCAATCCAACAATGCATTTTCTTGCCATACGGCCACCAATTAGCATACATTGAACTTCACGTAAGCAATTCATTTTCACACATACATGTAATCATAAACATGCATATAAAACCAATTACAACATATCACATTCAGTTGCCTTTCGGCCACACTTTATCATCACAACATGTCATCACATGCACTATCATTACACAACATCATACAAATAACAATGACTTCCACAAGGGATTCACACCACAAAGGCTACCCACGACACATCATGACAACATACATTGATATTCAATCAAACAATATATTTTTACCACACAACAACATCATTAATCACGCCTCGAAGTCTAATCCAAAACAATGCACATATTTGCCACAAGGCCACAAACCATCATCACAACATTTCATCATGTATATTCACATCATATAACGGTCTACAAGCTACACGTTACATGTCACAAGCATATATCATGCTCACACATCAATCGCACACATTATACGCGATAAAAACCCGACAACCCAACACTTTTCCAAAACCACGACCTAAATAATTCATCTACTGCCCTCCAAACCATTTTTAATAGAAAGAGCTTTTCGTTAGCTTTCCAACGCTTCAAACGGCGACCAAAACGGACTCACGGTTTGAAAATTACGACGAAAACAAAATTGGAAAATATCATGTTCGCTCCAGTATTCGCTAGGCGAACCCTAGCGAACCAAGGCAGTGGAAAACAGTCATAAAGTTCGCTAGGCGAACCATCTAGCGAACGTTCGCCCGTTCCTTCGCTGGGGTTCGCTAGGCGAACCCGCGAAACCCAGAATTCGCAGCAGCGTCAACCTAGGTCATATGGGACCAAAATACATCATTTTTATCACCCAAACCCTTCTAATTCATACCAGAACAACCAAAACATATTTAGACATAATCAACGAGTATTCTACGCGGTTTATATCGAATTTCATCCGTGAAAACATCGATTTCTATCAATTGCTCCTAATTTTAATCGATAAGAAAAAGTCGAGAAACAACCAAAACAATCACAACAAACAACACATATACATACACAAGCAAGATATAATTGAAACTTCTCACCCTTACCCGATTAATCTCGCTTTGAAACGGAGAATCTTCGATTTTCTTCTCTTTCTCCTCTTTTCTTTCCTCTTCCTTTCTATCTTCTCTTTTCTTTCTCTCTATTTTCTTTTCTCTCTTTTTCTTTCCACTTTCTATTTATAACAAAATATCTAACTACCCAAAATGACCATTTTGCCCTTACGCTCAAATATCTCCCAAACACTCTCAAAATGCGATAAAACATAAACATACCGATGAAATATATTTCGGAAATAAAAGTTGAAAAGAAATAATAATTTAATACAACTATTTTATCTATCTGAGAAATTAACCAATTAGCAGGTATAATACCATAAATTCACACATTTCACAAAATTCAAATAAATGAAATAAATAAATAGAGTTAAACGAATCGGGGCGTTACAATTCTCCCCCACTTAGACATTTTCGTCCTCGAAAATATACTGAGACGAACAACTCCGGACACGACTCTCGCATCCGACCCACAAACCAACATGCCAACAAAAGGCACACCACGAATAACACAACTGACAAACCACCTCGCTAACAACGACTACAACAACGCCACGACAACGGCAACAACCACAACGACCAAATGCAATGCCTATACAATGCACTTGACCACCAACTCACAACTCAAAGAAAACCAAGATACCAACACACAGGTTCACTCTAGAACCGAAACACAACAAGAACATAAAATTCCACGACACCACAAGGTCTCAACAACATCAACAAAACCAGAACACCAACAGCAATGCTACGATTCACCAATCGAACCTGCAACCAAACATCCATCTACATAGTAGCCCATGGATAACATTTGAACCTTTCACCTAACACTTCCATTCTAAAACATCCAATGGTCTCTTCACTCCTACATGTTCCCAATGTTCAACCTATGACCTCTTACAAGTCCCACACGCAAATACAAATTGTGCCACACCACGCATCCGCTGCGCACTCTGATTACTCGTAACCATCAAAATTACCAATTTCACGTCCAAAGTCTAACTCTTTCTCATTTTCACCAAAAATCACTGTTCACTGTTAATATACCCAACCGCACACTATCAGACGTCAATTCACACACCAACCCAAATCTCTAAATCCTCCCAAAAGTTCCCACTCTTTAACTATCAAAGCAGACATAAGTAAAACTTTCGACTTAACTCATCACGCACGACATAAACTTTACCAATAGGATAATTCGAGCCAAGTCATAACTAATCAGGAATTCCAATCATCCGACCGTGCCTTAATCCGAGTCACCAATCAAAAGTTATAAAGGAAACAAAATGGGACAACCTGCCATGTTCGCTAGGCGAACCTTCTAGCGAACCCTCGCCTTGCCGTTCGCTCCGCGAACCCCTTGGCGAACCAAGTCAGAACCAAACAGAGCCAAAAACACCCAAAGTTCGCTAGGCGAACAACTCAGCGAACCTTCGCTGACCTTCGCCAACTGGTTCGCTAGGCAAACCCACGAAAACTCAGAATTACAACAGCCTTGTTACTCATCCAAAACCGTCCATTCCTCCATCCAAACACCTTGAACCTAAAACCCTTAAAATAATACCTCTCAATGTAGAACTGCATCTACTTCCGATGGATCCACAATCATACTCTCATCTGAAATAACATATCCAATAAACTAACCTTTTTCAACCCAAATTCTCACTCGAATAACTCAGCATAAAACTTCGTCTCTTTTTGACACTTGGAATTCAAATCCCAAACACTCTACCTGTTCTTCCTCTGAGTTTATAACAGATCTGAATATCCTCAATCAAAGCCATTACGAACTTATCTACATAAATATGGAAGATACGATTCCTCTACTCCACAAATATTACAGACGCCTTACTATCACCGAACAACATCACTGCACGTTGTAATGCCCAAACAAACCAAACCTCATTCAAACTTGTCCAGACTCACATACAAGCTTAATCGAGTAAATAACAGCCTATACCGATGATAACAAACATAACCATTCACATTAAATCAATCAAAGCCTCAACTCACACCATTCACCACTCTTATCCAACATTCCATCCAATTGCGATTTCACTCAAACTCAACCAAACCATTCCAGTTATCTATTCATGAAAGTGGACACTTATTCTCAATCGTTACCTTAATCAACTGTTAGTAATCCATACACAATTTCTCCTCTTAACAGTCCAAATTCCATAAATCCCCACGTGTAGCAACAACCATCCCAAAAGAACTCTCAAATAGTACATTCACACTTAAGGTTTTCTCAAAATTTCCATTAACGCTTTATAATTCCAAAGACTCCAAACCTCTCCAGAACTTTAAGTTTCGCTTTCCATAGTCTCAATACCAATACCATCATAATGCTTGTTATTCCATTCAATCATCTCTCCATTTTGTTACTACCCATACCGGGGCTCCCCAAGACGACACACTTGGCCTCACAATTCTCCTTTCCAGTAAATCTTCTAACTGCTCTATCAGTTCAGGTACTTCTAATACTAACATCCAATATTCCATCCGGGAATACATCTAAAAATTACGCACAACCGATAGCTCATCACTGTGTCCTTTCTGCTAATTCCTAGAAAACTATCGTCACAAACATAATAACATCTTAGTTTCATGTCTTAAAAATTCTTTTACTTACTTAGCAGATTCAACCTCAAATCCTTACCTTCGTCCAATTTGAGTTCACACTCTACTCTCTGAGAACAACCTTTAACAATACCCAATCGTTCTCTCCCAATGACTTCCCAACTTGACCAACATACCAAAAAAACCTCTAATCCGTCTCATCTTCCAGTATAAGAGTCTTCATCAACTCATCAAAGCAATCCGTAATCATTTTCTCAATTCCAAATAATTCATGGCACATACTATCCAAGCCGGAAAGACCCTCTATTCCATCCAACATAATTCCCGTCTACTATCAACAAGAGATTAAGGGTGATCAGTTTTTCAATTTGTTAATAGACAGCCGACAATCATGATGGGGCATAAACCGTCTTCACCAAACTATAATAGCATTCCTTACATCTCATACACGAAACTAACTAAGGCACCAATCCTTAGTCGACATAAACCTTACCTCCGCATTCCCTCCGGGATCGGGAACAACACTATCCTAACAACACTTACAATCTTGCAATCAACGGCACACTGAGCCCACGCTCCACAACCGAAGCAACTTGGAGAAGTACCAGCTTCTCCCCCACTTATCTCATTCTCAATCCTGAAGACAAAGGATTAGAAAAACCAGAAAGCACTGACAGTGTTTCCCACACATATCACGTACTAAGGGACAGACAACAATGACAGTATTCAACTGTCACACCAACTGACTCAACAACATGGCCGGACGGACCGACCTGCTCTGATACCACTGATGTAACACCCCAATTCCCATCGCGAATAAATAATACATAAATAAAATCAGAGTAACTAAAAATTTATTTTTCCGACAGAAACAAGGATGTCACATTTAAATAAACAAAACATCATCCCTGCTCATAAATTTGATACATAGCGTAAAATAGATTACCCTCAATTGGGGAAACTTTTCCTTATAAAGGTAATACCAAAAAAAATTCAACAATTATATACATAGATAACATAATCGTTTCCCCGACTCTCGTGCTACGTATCAGAGCAGACACCAAGACCGACAACAGAACGGAGGGCTAGTCTCCACAAAAGACCTCCAGCAACTCTAATCTGCAATGCCTCATAGAGCATTATAAAACAGCAGAAGGGTGAGAAATAACAACTAAATCAAGATTGTATAATAATATGCAAACACACATTCAAACACATGTATAAATCATCTCACCCATACCATCACATACTAACACATATAGCATACCACAAATACGACATACCACACATAATAAATCAAATCATGATTTTCCACACATAACGCATCCATTCACAATTCTCACCACAATTCCTCACAACTCACTCATATACATAACAATGTATATATGTGCAAAACCAAGCATATTCATCATGCACACTTCCACAATTCTTATCACTCCACATAAACATACATAAATGTTTATTCACCAATACATCATTTAAAGATGAGAAATGCAAATCATAGAGACCGACTCACGACTCTATGCAAATGCAATGCGGTACCGACTCAATCATCTCAAGTTCACTCAGGAACTTCTGCTGGAACCATCGCTCGTTACCAAAGTAACTCCCCGTCGGGCCTACGATGTTCACCCACTGCTCACACCTCCACCAAGAGAGGCTCACGATGTTTCTGGATCGCTCACACCTCCACCGAGAGAGGCTCACGACCCGATCGCTCACACCTCCACCAAGAGAGGCTCACGATCGTCTATAACCGTCGCTCACACCTCCACCGAGAGAGGCTCACGATGTTATAGCGGATTCTCATTAGAATCCCTCAGCACAAGAATGCACATCATTATGCTACACATGATAATGACCCAAGACATTCTTGAAATGCATACATGTATACAAACATTGTCATGCATTCATCTCTTACAATCACATACAATTCATCAATATGAATTATTTCACCATCTTTATTCATGCATTAGAAATCAATCCAACAATGCATTTTCTTGCCATACGGCCACCAATTAGCATACATTGAACTTCACGTAAGCAATTCATTTTCACACATACATGTAATCATAAACATGCATATAAAACCAATTACAACATATCACATTCAGTTGCCTTTCGGCCACACTTTATCATCACAACATGTCATCACATGCACTATCATTACACAACATCATACAAATAACAATGACTTCCACAAGGGATTCACACCACAAAGGCTACCCACGACACATCATGACAACATACATTGATATTCAATCAAACAATATATTTTTACCACACAACAACATCATTAATCACGCCTCGAAGTCTAATCCAAAACAATGCACATATTTGCCACAAGGCCACAAACCATCATCACAACATTTCATCATGTATATTCACATCATATAACGGTCTACAAGCTACACGTTACATGTCACAAGCATATATCATGCTCACACATCAATCGCACACATTATACGCGATAAAAACCCGACAACCCAACACTTTTCCAAAACCACGACCTAAATAATTCATCTACTGCCCTCCAAACCATTTTTAATAGAAAGAGCTTTTCGTTAGCTTTCCAACGCTTCAAACGGCGACCAAAACGGACTCACGGTTTGAAAATTACGACGAAAACAAAATTGGAAAATATCATGTTCGCTCCAGTATTCGCTAGGCGAACCCTAGCGAACCAAGGCAGTGGAAAACAGTCATAAAGTTCGCTAGGCGAACCATCTAGCGAACGTTCGCCCGTTCCTTCGCTGGGGTTCGCTAGGCGAACCCGCGAAACCCAGAATTCGCAGCAGCGTCAACCTAGGTCATATGGGACCAAAATACATCATTTTTATCACCCAAACCCTTCTAATTCATACCAGAACAACCAAAACATATTTAGACATAATCAACGAGTATTCTACGCGGTTTATATCGAATTTCATCCGTGAAAACATCGATTTCTATCAATTGCTCCTAATTTTAATCGATAAGAAAAAGTCGAGAAACAACCAAAACAATCACAACAAACAACACATATACATACACAAGCAAGATATAATTGAAACTTCTCACCCTTACCCGATTAATCTCGCTTTGAAACGGAGAATCTTCGATTTTCTTCTCTTTCTCCTCTTTTCTTTCCTCTTCCTTTCTATCTTCTCTTTTCTTTCTCTCTATTTTCTTTTCTCTCTTTTTCTTTCCACTTTCTATTTATAACAAAATATCTAACTACCCAAAATGACCATTTTGCCCTTACGCTCAAATATCTCCCAAACGCTCTCAAAATGCGATAAAACATAAACATACCGATGAAATATATTTCGGAAATAAAAGTTGAAAAGAAATAATAATTTAATACAACTATTTTATCTATCTGAGAAATTAACCAATTAGCAGGTATAATACCATAAATTCACACATTTCACAAAATTCAAATAAATGAAATAAATAAATAGAGTTAAACGAATCGGGGCGTTACAATTCTCCCCCACTTAGACATTTTCGTCCTCGAAAATATACTGAGACGAACAACTCCGGACACGACTCTCGCATCCGACCCACAAACCAACATGCCAACAAAAGGCACACCACGAATAACACAACTGACAAACCACCTCGCTAACAACGACTACAACAACGCCACGACAACGGCAACAACCACAACGACCAAATGCAATGCCCATACAATGCACTTGACCACCAACTCACAACTCAAAGAAAACCAAGATACCAACACACAGGTTCACTCTAGAACCGAAACACAACAAGAACATAAAATTCCACGACACCACAAGGTCTCAACAACATCAACAAAACCAGAACACCAACAGCAATGCTACGATTCACCAATCGAACCTGCAACCAAACATCCATCTACATAGTAGCCCATGGATAACATTTGAACCTTTCACCTAACACTTCCATTCTAAAACATCCAATGGTCTCTTCACTCCTACATGTTCCCAATGTTCAACCTATGACCTCTTACAAGTCCCACACGCAAATACAAATTGTGCCACACCACGCATCCGCTGCGCACTCTGATTACTCGTAACCATCAAAATTACCAATTTCACGTCCAAAGTCTAACTCTTTCTCATTTTCACCAAAAATCACTGTTCACTGTTAATATACCCAACCGCACACTATCAGACGTCAATTCACACACCAACCCAAATCTCTAAATCCTCCCAAAAGTTCCCACTCTTTAACTATCAAAGCAGACATAAGTAAAACTTTCGACTTAACTCATCACGCACGACATAAACTTTACCAATAGGATAATTCGAGCCAAGTCATAACTAATCAGGAATTCCAATCATCCGACCGTGCCTTAATCCGAGTCACCAATCAAAAGTTATAAAGGAAACAAAATGGGACAACCTGCCATGTTCGCTAGGCGAACCTTCTAGCGAACCCTCGCCTTGCCGTTCGCTCCGCGAACCCCTTGGCGAACCAAGTCAGAACCAAACAGAGCCAAAAACACCCAAAGTTCGCTAGGCGAACAACTCAGCGAACCTTCGCTGACCTTCGCCAACTGGTTCGCTAGGCAAACCCACGAAAACTCAGAATTACAACAGCCTTGTTACTCATCCAAAACCGTCCATTCCTCCATCCAAACACCTTGAACCTAAAACCCTTAAAATAATACCTCTCAATGTAGAATTGCATCTACTTCCGATGGATCCACAATCATACTCTCATCTAAAATAACATATCCAATAAACTAACCTTTTTCAACCCAAATTCTCACTCGAATAACTCAGCATAAAACTTCGTCTCTTTTTGACACTTGGAATTCAAATCCCAAACACTCTACCTGTTCTTCCTCTGAGTTTATAACAGATCTGAATATCCTCAATCAAAGCCATTACGAACTTATCTACATAAATATGGAAGATACGATTCCTCTACTCCACAAATATTACAGACGCCTTACTATCACCGAACAACATCACTGCACGTTGTAATGCCCAAACAAACCAAACCTCATTCAAACTTGTCCAGACTCACATACAAGCTTAATCGAGTAAATAACAGCCTATACCGATGATAACAAACATAACCATTCACATTAAATCAATCAAAGCCTCAACTCACACCATTCACCACTCTTATCCAACATTCCATCCAATTGCGATTTCACTCAAACTCAACCAAACCATTCCAGTTATCTATTCATGAAAGTGGACACTTATTCTCAATCGTTACCTTAATCAACTGTTAGTAATCCATACACAATTTCTCCTCTTAACAGTCCAAATTCCATAAATCCCCACGTGTAGCAACAACCATCCCAAAAGAACTCTCAAATAGTACATTCACACTTAAGGTTTTCTCAAAATTTCCATTAACGCTTTATAATTCCAAAGACTCCAAACCTCTCCAGAACTTTAAGTTTCGCTTTCCATAGTCTCAATACCAATACCATCATAATGCTTGTTATTCCATTCAATCATCTCTCCATTTTGTTACTACCCATACCGGGGCTCCCCAAGACGACACACTTGGCCTCACAATTCTCCTTTCCAGTAAATCTTCTAACTGCTCTATCAGTTCAGGTACTTCTAATACTAACATCCAATATTCCATCCGGGAATACATCTAAAAATTACGCACAACCGATAGCTCATCACTGTGTCCTTTCTGCTAATTCCTAGAAAACTATCGTCACAAACATAATAACATCTTAGTTTCATGTCTTAAAAATTCTTTTACTTACTTAGCAGATTCAACCTCAAATCCTTACCTTCGTCCAATTTGAGTTCACACTCTACTCTCTGAGAACAACCTTTAACAATACCCAATCGTTCTCTCCCAATGACTTCCCAACTTGACCAACATACCAAAAAAACCTCTAATCCGTCTCATCTTCCAGTATAAGAGTCTTCATCAACTCATCAAAGCAATCCGTAATCATTTTCTCAATTCCAAATAATTCATGGCACATACTATCCAAGCCGGAAAGACCCTCTATTCCATCCAACATAATTCCCGTCTACTATCAACAAGAGATTAAGGGTGATCAGTTTTTCAATTTGTTAATAGACAGCCGACAATCATGATGGGGCATAAACCGTCTTCACCAAACTATAATAGCATTCCTTACATCTCATACACGAAACTAACTAAGGCACCAATCCTTAGTCGACATAAACCTTACCTCCGCATTCCCTCCGGGATCGGGAACAACACTATCCTAACAACACTTACAATCTTGCAATCAACGGCACACTGAGCCCACGCTCCACAACCGAAGCAACTTGGAGAAGTACCAGCTTCTCCCCCACTTATCTCATTCTCAATCCTGAAGACAAAGGATTAGAAAAACCAGAAAGCACTGACAGTGTTTCCCACACATATCACGTACTAAGGGACAGACAACAATGACAGTATTCAACTGTCACACCAACTGACTCAACAACATGGCCGGACGGACCGACCTGCTCTGATACCACTGATGTAACACCCCAATTCCCATCGCGAATAAATAATACATAAATAAAATCAGAGTAACTAAAAATTTATTTTTCCGACAGAAACAAGGATGTCACATTTAAATAAACAAAACATCATCCCTGCTCATAAATTTGATACATAGCGTAAAATAGATTACCCTCAATTGGGGAAACTTTTCCTTATAAAGGTAATACCAAAAAAAATTCAACAATTATATACATAGATAACATAATCGTTTCCCCGACTCTCGTGCTACGTATCAGAGCAGACACCAAGACCGACAACAGAACGGAGGGCTAGTCTCCACAAAAGACCTCCAGCAACTCTAATCTGCAATGCCTCATAGAGCATTATAAAACAGCAGAAGGGTGAGAAATAACAACTAAATTAAGATTGTATAATAATATGCAAACACACATTCAAACACATGTATAAATCATCTCACCCATACCATCACATACTAACACATATAGCATACCACAAATACGACATACCACACATAATAAATCAAATCATGATTTTCCACACATAACGCATCCATTCATAATTCTCACCACAATTCCTCACAACTCACTCATATACATCACAATGTATATATGTGCAAAACCAAGCATATTCATCATGCACACTTCCACAATTCTTATCACTCCACATAAACATACACAAATGTTTATTCACCAATACATCATTTAAAGATGAGAAATGCAAATCATAGAGACCGACTCACGACTCTATGCAAATGCAATGCGGTACCGACTCAATCATCTCAAGTTCACTTAGGAACTTCTGCTGGAACCATCGCTCGTTACCAAAGTAACTCCCCGTCGGGCCTACGATGTTCACCCACCGCTCACACCTCCACCAAGAGAGGCTCACGATGTTTCTGGATCGCTCACACCTCCACCGAGAGAGGCTCACGACCCGATCGCTCACACCTCCACCAAGAGAGGCTCACGATCGTCTATAACCGTCGCTCACACCTCCACCGAGAGAGGCTCACGATGTTATAGCGGATTCTCATTAGAATCCCTCAGCACAAGAATGCACATCATTATGCTACACATGATAATGACCCAAGACATTCTTGAAATGCATACATGTATACAAACATTGTCATGCATTCATCTCTTACAATCACATACAATTCATCAATATGAATTATTTCACCATCTTTATTCATGCATTAGAAATCAATCCAACAATGCATTTTCTTGCCATACGGCCACCAATTAGCATACATTGAACTTCACGTAAGCAATTCATTTTCACACATACATGTAATCATAAACATGCATATAAAACCAATTACAACATATCACATTCAGTTGCCTTTCGGCCACACTTTATCATCACAACATGTCATCACATGCACTATCATTACACAACATCATACAAATGACAATGACTTCCACAAGGGATTCACACCACAAAGGCTACCCACGACACATCATGACAACATACATTGATATTCAATCAAACAATGTATTTTTACCACACAACAACATCATTAATCACGCCTCGAAGTCTAATCCAAAACAATGCACATATTTGCCACAAGGCCACAAACCATCATCACAACATTTCATCATGTATATTCACATTATATAACGGTCTACAAGCTACACGTTACATGTCACAAGCATATATCATGCTCACACATCAATCGCACACATTATACGCGATAAAAACCCGACAACCCAACACTTTTCCAAAACCATGACCTAAATAATTCATCTACTGCCCTCCAAAACATTTTTAATAGAAAGAGCTTTTTGTTAGCTTTCCAACGCTTCAAACGGCGACCAAAACGGACTTACGGTTTGAAAATTACGACGAAAACAAAATTGGAAAATATCATGTTCGCTCCAGTATTCGCTAGGCGAACCCTAGCGAACCAAGGCAGTGGAAAACAGTCATAAAGTTCGCTAGGCGAACCATCTAGCGAACGTTCGCCCGTTCCTTCGCTGGGGTTCGCTAGGCGAACCCGCGAAACCCAGAATTCGCAGCAGCGTCAACCTAGGTCATATGGGACCAAAATACATCATTTTTATCACCCAAACCCTTCTAATTCATACCAGAACAACCAAAACATGTTTAGACATAATCAACGAGTATTCTACGCGGTTTATATCGAATTTCATCAGTGAAAACATCGATTTCTATCAATTGCTCCTAATTTTAATCGATAAGAAAAAGTCGAGAAACAACCAAAACAATCACAACAAACAACACATATACATACACAAGCAAGATATAATTGAAACTTCTCACCCTTACCCGATTAATCGCGCTTTGAAACGGAGAATCTTCGATTTTCTTCTCTTTCTCCTCTTTTCTTTCCTCTTCCTTTCTATCTTCTCTTTTCTTTCTCTCTATTTTCTTTTCTCTCTTTTTCTTTCCACTTTCTATTTATAACAAAATATCTAACTACCCAAAATGACCATTTTGCCCTTACGCTCAAATATCTCCCAAACGCTCTCAAAATGTGATAAAACATAAACATACCGATGAAATATATTTCGGAAATAAAAGTTGAAAAGAAATAATAATTTAATACAACTATTTTATCTATCTGAGAAATTAACCAATTAGCAGGTATAATACCATAAATTCACACATTTCACAAAATTCAAATAAATGAAATAAATAAATAGAGTTAAACGAATCGGGGCGTTACAAGGATGGTGGTTTGGAGAGCATCATTGGTGCGATCTTGGGAGACCATGGTCGTGATGATGTTTGAGAATTGTTTTGATCTTCGGTTTCTGAGGAAAGAAAGATGGGGAGAACAAAATTCCCACAGACGGCGCCACTGACCGTGAAGGCTGAATCAGATCCTGTAGAATCGGGCCGCTAAGTGCGTCAGAGATGCTGGTCGTATGGAGAGGAGGGGGTGTACCTGCAAGGTACTCCGAAGCTCAAGTAAGAAAGGGTCAGAGAAAAGGGACAAGTACAAAGTATGAATTCTTAGGGTGAATATTAGATACCTGAACCCTCTCAAGCGAGAGGGTTTATATAAAGCCCCCAGCGCGTGGCCAACGGTCCTATTTTCGGGGCGAAATAACCGTTTTCCCCCAAAGAATAGGTAACTACCCAAACTAGCCGTTATGTCGGGCAGGGTGCCCAAAACTAGCCGTTATGTCGGGCATAGGCGTGGTTCCGGACACCTGCCCATAGCTGTTCGTGGAGCAGTGAAGCCGTGCGTGACGGGCAGTAATTTTGGGGAGGAACGTTGCATTCCTTGCCCGGTTGGAAGGGCAGAAAGGTAATTTTTGCCCCTCTGTAGATTGGACTTAGGCAATTTGGGTCGTTCTGGAGTAAAAGCGGATTGTACCATGTCTAACCATTGGTCCAATCCAGAATAATATATATATATATATAGAGAAAACGTATCATATGAGAATGTCATTTTTATGTGAGAACATAAGAATGAATCTGAATAATTATATTTTAAAATAAAGGGTGGAGATTATGTGTCAGTTTTTTTTCTCTCTCCTCCATCATTTATTTTAATAATGGAAGAGAGAGAAAACTAAAAATTACACATAATCTTCACCATTTATTTTAAAATCTAATGGTTCAGATTCATTCTCACGTTCTCACCTAAAAATGACATTCTCATATGATAAGTTTCTTATATATATAAATTAAAAATTCTCTAAAAATTTATTCCACCAAAAAAATCTATTAAAATCAATAGACTTTGAATATCAAAAAACTTTTAATAAATAGTAAAAATTTTAATTGAATTTCAATTGATTTTATTACCTTAAAAAATCGTTATTGTCGTAATTAAATAGCACCAAATTAATTTGAGTTTTGTAAAAGCTTTGATCAAATATCCTAAGGTATTTTTTATAAAAAAGTTTCAATCTCAATTCAATTTAATTCTTCATCTAAAATGACTCCTCTTGAAACTAAACTATTGGTTAACTTTATGTAGAATGTTCGAGCGCTCTTCGCAGGGTACTGAAAATTTGTAGAATTTTGTATTGAATCGAATCTTGTTGTTATGAAGCAACATAAGCAAAAACAATTTCCTTTTCCTCTTATTTCAGCAAAGCAATAAAATCCTTTACTTGCATGACTCCATGCTACCACCATAATCAGCATCTTCCTCATTCTCTTATAAATCAACCAACCCCTACACTTCCCAAATCACAACGCACAGAACCCTCTCTCTCACACACAAATCAAATCTTGCACCTATGGCACAATATAGAGTTGATGCAGAGTATGTTAAGGAAATCGACAAGACTCGTAGCGATCTTCGTTCTCTTATTTCAAGCAAAAAATGCGCCCCTCTCATGCTTAGATTAGCGTATGTTGATCACTTACATTAATTTCAACTTTATGAATTACAATTACAAACCTTTTGTTATATAAAATAATTCCTTTAATAATATTGATTTATAGATGGCACGATGCGGGTACCTACGATGCAAAAACAAGAACAGGAGGTCCAAATGGTTCTATCAGAAATCAACAAGAGCTCAATCATTCTGCTAACAAAGGCTTGAAAATCGCCGTTGAATTATGTGGTGAGTGACACTTAAATAATCAATAAATTAACTAATTAATAATTAATTAATTAATCTCTATTTAATCGTTGTTGTATTTTGTTTAAAAACAGAGGAGGTGAAAGCTAAACACCCAAAAATTTCATATGCGGATCTTTACCAGCTAGCTGGTGTTGTAGCGGTAGAGGTCACCGGTGGTCCAGCTATTCACTTTGTTCCTGGTAGAAAGGTAAATTCATCCTTCAACGCTTACGCCTCAAAAAAAAGTGTATCTGTGTCTATGTTAATGTCTGCATCTGAAATTCTCATTGAGACTCTTTAAATTTTTTGAATTAGGATTCTTTGGAATCTCCGAAAGAAGGTCGTCTTCCAGATGCTAAACAAGGTAATTAAATTAAATTCTGTTGTTGGATCTTGATTCTTAAAGCAAAGTTAGTTAGAACGGTTTAACAAATTGATGTATGAAAAAAAAATCAAAATTCAGGTGCATCGCATTTAAGAGAGGTCTTTTATCGCATGGGTCTTAATGATGGAGACATAGTAGCGCTCTCTGGAGGCCACACTTTGGTATGAATCATGATTAAGAATCATAAATCCAACATTTTTTTATATATAACTTTAATCTTATTAGTTATCATTATATATTGTTAATTTTAATTGATAAGGGTAAGGCACATAAGGATCGCTCTGATTTTGAAGGTCAATGGACAAGAGACCCTCTCAAATTTGATAACTCTTATTTTGTGTAAGATAACTTTTTCATTAATTACCAAATTAATGTTATGAAATTTGGTGATTAAAACAAGATTAATTAACTAAACAGGGAATTATTGAACTCGGAATCAAAGGACTTGTTGAAGCTTCCCACTGATAAGGTTCTAGTTGAAGATCCAAAGTTTCGTAAATATGTTGAACTCTATGCTAAGGTTTTGCCTTTACTATATTTTCCTTTTCTCTTTATAATATTATAATTATAATATTGAGTATAATATGTGGGCTAATAATAATTTTGAATTGTTATAGGATGAGAAAGCTTTTTTCAAAGATTATGCAAAGTCACACAAGAAACTCTCTGAATTAGGCTTCAATCCCAATCGCAATTATCGTTCCAAATTGGCCAAGGCAGTTTTAGGAGTGGTTATTGCATCAACTGTTGTGGTTCTGGGTTACTTGCTTGAACTCAACAAAAAAATCAACTGAAAGATTGTTATTTGTTATTGAACTATACTTTATTTGTTCACCATAAAACATACTATCATGTACTACACGTTGTAAGTTTCAAAAGCATTCGTATACTACTTGAATTTAATTTACATTTTATTGTATATTCTCTTTTGATCCATTTACCTTACCTTTTGAAAGCTGGCAAAAGCATGTTAATCACAAGTTTTGGTCGAACATAGTTTTAAAATTTAAAAATGTTAAATCATATATAAGCATAAGTATATGATAGACTATTCCAATTTCAACTGTCCCAAATTTAATTTAAAAATTGAACTAAGTCACATAGTTTCATAGAGTGTACTTCAGGTGAATAATCCACTAAAATAAACCAGATTGATTAAAAACAGTTATACAAAAAAGGCTAAGTGAATAATCCTTCAGTCAAGTGTTGTTTAAAAATCACAATCTTATGATACCAAACAACCGGCTCATTAGCTCAGTTGGTTAGAACGTCGTGCTAAAAACACGATAGTTGCAGGTTCGAGACCTGCATGGACCAAGTTTTTAATATTTCGCATTTTTATAATTTTTGTCCTTTAAAACTTAAACCTGCGAATTAATTATGACCGTGAGATGCATCTTTCTCATTTTAGTCTCCCTAGAGCTTATAGTGGATACGCCACATCAAATTATTTTTCAACTCTCCTTCACCAGTCACCACCTTAGTCCTCTAAAATCCGTCGCCGGCGTCTATCAGCCACCGTCTCCGTTCACCTTGCATCCACTTCGCCGGAAAAGAAACAAAACTCGCGTCTTCACTCTATTGTAAGGTTTGTGATAATCTATCAATTTCGTGTCCTATTAGTTTATTTATCTTGCATCTAACGAGATCAAAGGGACGAAAACCTAGCAATTTTAAGAAAAATGAAATTAAAGCTTCTCAATATAAACACACTTTCATACCCAAAATTCAACTTACATGTTTATATTACAAAGATTTATTGCAACAAGAACCATTACTCATACCATTCTATATACATTTATTTTTATTAGCCAGAACGTGATTAAAGCTGTTAGTATGTGCTAAAATTAATCTACATTTTAGAATACATGTTATTTATGGTGTTAATATATGTAGTTTAATCCAATTCTCTGTTTGCTTAGGAATTAAAGCTGAGAAGAAATCAAGATGTTGGTTTGGTGAGTGAGAGAATGGTGGAAACCATAAGCTTGAAATCGATTGGCTTTGTTAAGTAAGCATCCATGCCAACCTTAAGGCATTTGGCTTCATCACAAGACATTGCATGCGCTGTTAGAGCAACAATCGGTATGTGCTTTCCTGTTCCTTCTTCTGATTTTCTTATTGCTTTTGTTGCTTCATATCCATCCATCTTTGGCATCTATATTTCCACGCATACAGGTAAAAAATCAGTATTTTTAACCTAAAAACAACTTATGCACACGTTATAAATTGTTTTCACACGCTCTGTAAACCTGTCTTAACACAAGTACTTATGTCAGTAGATAAGTTCAAATAAGTAAATCAAACAAACTCTTACGTAAGTTCAAATGTACGCTAGTTTTTGTAGCACATACCTGACAATCCATTAGGATCAAGTCATATGGATGACAAGTCAAAATCTCGGTTTGTGGTCTTGTATTTCTTTCTTTCTGGAGAGACTCTCTTCTACAATCTTCAGCACTTACCATGTAGTTGAGAGCGTCTACTGCTTGTTGTCCATCACCTACAGCAACAACAACGGCTCCCATTTTTTCAAGCATTATAGTTGCTACCCTTTGAATTACTGGCGTATCTTCTGCAAGCAAAATCCTTAATCCCTCGAGTGATTTCTTATCGTTCACTTCTTTTCTCGACCTTGTCACCCTATTTGTTCCCTCACATTCAAATTTTTCTTCTTGTTTTTCAGTGGAAAATGAGGAACATGAATCTTCTTTCCTAAGATTTTTTTCTTCCAAATGTTCATTTTCGTTGGTTACCTTTAAAATTGGTTTTTCACTAACTTCAGATATGTCAGAATCATCAGAGCTAGTAGCAGCATCAAAATGAGTAGAATCAATCTCAAGAAACTCATGCAAATCATCCTCGTTCATGTTTTTCTTTTGTAACTCAATATTTCTGTTTTTCATCACAGCTTCCAAAATATGAATCATTTTTCCTCTGTAAAGAGGCTTGTTAACCATTAATAAGTGACCTTTCCTACGAAGCTCCATCTTTATCGTATTTGGTGTGTCGTGGTTTAACATCCATACAAATTTTGCTTTTCCAAAATACTTGTGAAGGAAGTTAAGTTGTTCCTTCCATATATCCGTGCTTAAGTCAAGTAAACTAATGTCAACAACAATGACAAAAATTGGGTTTCTCATGTCTTTTATGGTGAGTAGTTTGGACTTGAATCCTTCAAGATTTATTGGATAGTGTGCATCAAAGTTGTTGTTATTATGGATTGAACTTCTTGCATGAAAGAGTTCCCTTAAAACTTGAGTCAGTCCGTTCCATTCAGATGCTTCCATTGTGCACACCCCTTTTTTGGTTAACCACTTTGATGTTACTAATCTACTCATGTTGCCTTGTAGTGCAAGCAATACCTGCATTCACACTTTTAGTTAACAACTTTTTTTATTATGTATATACCATAAACTTTTAGTAATCAACTTTTAGTCGGTCGCAAGGCCGGATACCAAGATTTCCAAAAAAAAAAACTCTTACGAATTATTTGCCAAGAAGAATGATGTACTCACCACTAAGCCATTGTCTGTCAAATTTAGTGGACACTGTTGTTCTGTGACGTCCATAGGTGCTCTGAGAAGCAAACATAATCTCATCAATGTTCCTTGACCCTCCTTTTTGGTAACCTTGATTTCTCCACCCATCTTATTAACCTTCCATCCAATCCAATAGTAATAATGAGATCAAAGGAACTTATATTCAAATAAGCAAATTCAAAATTTATATTCAAAGGAAATGGGAATTGTCCGATCTTGATCTGATAATCTAGATTGTGTGACTGCGACAAATGTATGATTATTTGACTCCAGAAATTCAGATCTATCTTTTTTCTTTCTTCAAACACATCTATAAAGAATGGCATTGTAGTTTACTTATTTTGAAACTTTACTCATTAACGTATTACTCACCAAGTTCCTAACAATGCAAAGACCAAGACCAGTTCCTCCATGCCTGAAATAAGTAAGGATTCAGAAATCAGTAAAGTTCTTCGGCCCATACCATTCAAAAAGTTCTTAAACTATTAATTTTAAAATTTTAATCATAATCATATATAATAATGTTATCAAAATAATCTGTAAGCTAAAAGCCAGGATTCATTAAACTCAATAATTTCTATAGTCACTGCTGTCAGTGGATCTAAGTGGTTATATAAATATCGAATGGCTCACATCATGACTTCGACAAATTGAAAATTCAAAATTTCAACCGTATGATCTTTGTCAACTATCGAGATCGTTGACTACAGTGACAAGTTGACAACTAAATCAAATTCATTTTCTATCTTTTCTATATTGAAAAGAAATTTGCTTACAGTCGGGTAGTCGATGGATCAGCTTGCTCAAAGCTTTCAAACACAGAATCCCATTTGCTTGGATCAATACCTATATCACATACATAAGAAGAAAACAACTTTGATTTATTCTTGGATTGATTTTTATTTTGACAAAAGGTACAGTCCTAAATGTAATTAGTTATCATACCACAGCCTGTGTCTTCAACTTCAAACCAAAGTATCACATTGTTGTTATCTCTCATAGATATTCTCCTTGCATGATTTGCATTTGGCTTCTCTTTGTTCTTTTGTACAATCCTTGATTTCTTCTGATCAAGATAAAAGTTCGGACTATCGCAAGCATTTGGATATTCACACCATCCTCGCAGAATAACATGACCAGCTGTAGTACATTTTTACAAGAGTTTAGAATAAGATTAGTCCCCTATAACACACACTTTTAAAAGTTAAATAAATATTGTGATATTTTTCATACACATTTTGACTTACATGTAGTAAACTTAATTGAATTGTTGATCAAATTTGCAAATACTTGAACAACCCTACCAGAGTCACCCCTAACTACTTTTGGCATATCATCTGCTTTGAAAATAGATATTGATTAATTATAATTCATCAGAAACTTGTTAAAGTCAATGATGCACTGAACAAAATTGAGAATCATACCAGAAAGGTCTAAAACAGTCTCTACATTGTGATTAATGCATTGAACAGAAAACATATCTACAAGCCCTTCAAGTTCACGTCCCAGGTCAAATTCTGCATCGTCTAGTACAAGTTTTCCTGATTCCACCTAAATAGTGCAAAATATTAGGAAGCTTTTTGGCACTAGTGCAATTGGTTTTGAAATATTTTAGAATATTAAGTTTAGCTTATTATATATATGTGTCACCTTGCTTAGATCCAATATGTTGTTAAGAAGACGTAGTAGAGCTGTTGAACATTTTCTTATTTGAGTAACTGTTGAATATTGTTCATTTGTGAGACAATCATCAGATATAAGAATGTCCAGCAATCCAATTACTGCTGCCATAGGTGTTCTTAGTTCATGACTGTAATACAATCAAGAAAAAACAAACCATGAAGCACACTTGCAAACAAAAAAAATATGACAGATTTTAAAAATTATAGTACATGACACGACTATTTTCTTTTATAGTGAAACTTTTCGCGGTTAACATGTTAGAGAGAGCAAGATTTGTCATAGTAGGAATTGAATTTTGAACCTCCTACATCATATTTATTATGAGTCCCAACTTAATTAAGCACTTATAGGCTATTTTTGGGTAAACAACTTAATTAAATACTTATAGCGGAAGTGCTTATGTATAAGTTATTTCTATAACAGAACTTGAGAAAAACAAACCTCATATTTGCAAGGAACTGACTTTTATAGTTGCTTGATGCCTCTGCCTTCCTTCTTGCTTCAAGTTGACTTATCAATTCTGCTCTTAGATTCATTTCCTTTGACACTCCATTTGTCAATATCAAAATGCAAACACATCCAATGACTAAAATACACAAAGCTGCTGATATCAGAATAACCAAAGTTTTGAAGGCTCTCTCATCCACCTGTCCCATTATATACTTTCTTGGTATGATGATTACACCTACCTGCAAAATATTTAAGTCATAAGTTGTACACAAAAAAGAATAACATAATCATCTGTGATTTAAAACAGAAACATTTTTCCTGAAATTTATGCTCACTAGAATTGTTTGAAAAAAAGAGAGTGATCACCAAGGTTCTAAAGAGTTTAATGAAGGAGCATTGTCGGTGTAAAACTAGTTTACACTAAAAATGCATGTCCCCCCTTTCTCGGTTTTAAATACTGATCTTGAATATTGTAAGAAATTGTAGTCAAATATGACCGATGTCTTGATAAGGCTGTGGAGACAAAAATGTCAGCGTTGCGGTTACAATCGCAGTTGCTGAATGTATATATAAAACCTTAGTGATCACCTATAAGTATTCTACCTTAGTTATCATAAAATATATCTTATTATAAATTTAAAACACAAGTCTATTCATATATTTACCAAAGGAAGTCTCTTCAAGTTTAGGTAGAATGAGTCAATATAATATTCCTGGTGACCTAGTTTAGCATTCTCAACATGAACCTCATGAGTTGAATTAGGAAAATGATTCCCATAAGTTCTCTGCAACCACTCAGCACCAAGTCTTATTATACCATCTTCACAATCCACAGCCATCTTAAGCTTAGGTGGTGGCTTTGTAGAATTTGTAAGTAAGGGCGCACTTGTAGAAGTTGCGAGCAAATAGCCTTGTTGTGAAGTCAAATACATGTGACCACTATGCATCTCAACAAGTTCTCTCATTAACTGTCCAACACTATAAAATGCAGTTGTAACACCAACAACAGCCATAATACTTTTATTCGAAGAATCCCAAACAGGTAACGCTGCTGAAAGCAAAGGCGAATCTGTAAATTTACTAACTGCTACATGCCATGTAGCTACACCATCAGGAACTTGTGAAAGTCCTGCGATGTTGATTAAATCTTCTGGTGCAATTTTCATTGCTTTTCCGATTTTTTCGCCTGTGACGGGATCAAGTGGTTCTCTATACCAAATTGCTGAGAAGTTTCCATGAATTGTTTTGTCATCCCAAGCTTGATGAGTTGAGAGAGTATTGACCATGTTTGAGGTTGTTGCTATCATTGAGTAATTTGAAAGATCCGAGTAGATGTAAAATGTGTTGTTATCTTTTAGATCTCTATGGAATGCTTGAACAAATCCATTCTTGTAATTTATTGTTATTGAGTTTAGAGCTTTTCTACTTGCAAACAGTGACCATGTTACTGCTCTCATTGCTTCATATAGCTGCTACAAATAAAATCAATTGGTCAAATATAAGAGGACTAAGTTTTGTGATATTTTTCTTCATGAATTTCATCAATTCAACCTAGCAAGATTGAAAAACATCATACTAAAAGTATTCACACACTTTGTAACAGTTTATCTTAGAATTTTATTAAACTTATATTCTGATTTATGACAATATTGAAGATAAAGGTGTAAGCTTATAAATTTCAAACTTAAATAGCATGATCACTAAGATAGTGTGCTATATGATCCATAAATTAAATTTTGTATTTTTATTGAATGTTATCAAACTGCATGGTCACTAAGTGCTATATGGTTCAGCAATTAAATTAATCTATTTAGTGAATTTAAGGACAAATTATTCATAATTAACTTCATTATTAATTCAATTTCACATACTTTTCATGATAAACAGTAAAATTTAACCTCAACTTGCTCTGCTTGACTTGCAGGATTGCTATAACGTCTGATAACATACTGAGACAACTTGACTTGAGCTGTTGTGATTTCAGAAGTAGAGTTCAAAATATTCCACATCCTCAAAATTGGCCGTTGCAGAAGTTCATAACGCAAACCATACGCCAAACTACTCAGTGATTTCGCAGTATAAATCTTTGTAAAATGCCATGTTAATATTGTCAATAGCCCTATCAAGATTGCTAGCATTACCTGTACAAACAAAAGTACGATTTTCATCATATCAATAAATTACTCTCGGCATAAGTGATGTAACCCTTTTTCGTTTTACATCACTTATGACAGAAAATAGAGGTATGGAATTTTATCATGTGTCAAAACATAAACAGATAGAGTTTCACTAACCATGATTGCTAATCTAACCACAAAAACACTGTAATAAGATGAAAGACAGTGACTACTAGCATATTGAAATTCTTCTTTTTCAACATCTCTATGGAAAATTCTTCTACCTCTTGGTGTGCTACTTTTCTTCCATGAATTGACAAACCTGAATAATCTATTAAACATGTATCTATGCTTATTACCCATTAAAGAGTTTGAACCTGTTGAAAATAAAGAATTTTCAGAATCAGAACTTGCTTTGTCTTTGTTTTTGGCCATGACTCTTTGCCATGTCTATGAGCTTATAAAGTAAGTAAAACTCATATCAGAGAGGTTCCAATTTGTTTTTGTTTATGCCTCGTGTCAGACAGAGAAACTACTGTGTTTTCAGTGTTCTATATATAGTGTGTGCGTTTTATTTTAATGGAATAAAGTTTTAAAAGGATGTGGTATTTTAATGTGAACTATTGGTGTGAATGAATTATACTAAATGTAATAAATTTTCATTTTACAAGATGGTTTTACAGGTAAATGTTAATGTGTTAAGAGTGTTAGACCCAATACAATATATATTTTTTTCTTGAGTGCTAAAGCTTTGTCATTGTCCACTTGTTTGTGAAAGTGTAATGGTAGGCTTTGTTTTATTAAGTAGAGTTATTTATTCCACACTCAAAATGCTTATCGGAATTTACAGCTATTTTGAAAAACCTCAATTAAATAATCACCACAATTTAGTGTATTTACTCTAGAACATGAAAATGAATTTTCCTAAAGGTTTCTTCTAAAAGAGTGTTGTGGGAGTTTTAAAAAATTTCAAATAAATAATCTTCTTATTTAGTTTACACTAGAACATGAATGAGAAACTCTCGGGAAGATCATTTTGACACAGTTTTAAGGGGATTTTGAAAAGGTAAATTTTTTGGTACTCATGAATTTAAATTAGATATCGATATCTTTAGTGTAAATTGTAAAAAATAATGGATTTTTTAAAAAATAAAATAAAATAATAAAATAATGTGACATTAAATTAAAATGTTTGATTGATTACGGGTATCAGTACTCAATTAATTTTAAGGGTACTAGAGTGTTCACTTTTTGAAAAATCTTTTACAAAATATTTCAATGTTGGAATTTATAACACCAGAATTAATTTATTTAATTGATTTAATGTGTCTCGTTCAATTAAAATAAAATAATTATAAATGTTATTATTTAAAGTTTAATATTTATAATATTTCCTCTTAAGTGGGTGAATGAATATCAATTATTTCAAATTTATAAGGAAATTGGTTGAAGTATTATGAAAGTAAATTTCTTGTTAACACATCTATCAGGTGATGTCCAGAAATATATAAGTAGTAATTGTCAACCCATTATACAACTTTTCTTTGATGTCTTTGATGAAATGTCGGACAATCTCATTTTAGTTTCACGCCGAATTATGTTTAATACTCACGGACCATCTATTATCTATTACTCCTTCCGTTTTTTTTTAAATGTCATTTTTAGAATAATTTTTGTTTTTTTTAATTGTCATTTGTAAAATTCAAGATACTACTAATTATATTTTTGTCAAAATTACTCCTAAGTAATCACTACAGAGAGAAAAAAAGTAAGATGAATGTATAAATAATTATGGATATTATAGGTAAAATAAGAACTGTTGTTAAAAAAGTAATTATAATGATTAATTTTCTTGATATTTGTAAAAAGTCAAAAAGTGACACTTAAAAAGGAATTAAAGGAGTATAATATATTAATTTTGAGATACGAATTAATTTATTGATAACTCATCATTTTTCATGACACATCAATTAAAATTTAAAATAACACTCTTTAAAACTTTTTAATATAAATCTCTTAATATTCATCTTAGCGTGTAACGTTTATTCATAATTATTTTTTTAAAAATATCAGTATTTATATTTTACAAATTATTTTTCTATTTTCTTTTTCATATAGAACTAATCAATTTTTTGTTGTGTCTATCTATTTTTTCGATCCTAAAATACATTATATAATGATTTACTCCATACAAATTATAAATAAAATATTTTTTAAATAACACTTTTATAATTTTGGCAAAATATCATTTTTAGTCTTTTAACTTTATTTCAAAGTTTATTTTGCTCCCTTAACTTTAAAAAGTGTCATTTTGGTCCCTTAGCTTTTCAAAATGTTCCATATTAGTCCTTTTGTCTTAATAACGACAAATTTTAGCGACTGATTTTTGAATTTTTCGGTCGCTAATAAGACGAAAATGACTAATATGGAACATTTTAAAGAGTTAAGGGACCAATATGACACTTTTTAAAATTAAGGGGGCAAAATGAACTCCACGATAAAGTTAAAGGACTAAAAAGAATATTTTGCCTATAATTTTCTTATAACTTTCAAATATGAAAAAAAAAAGTTTCACATTCTTTCTAAAATATAATTCAATTATAATTATATATTAAAAAAATTAAACTTCAAATATAAAAATAAACAATCAACTTATCAACAAATTTACATAAAAATGTCCTACAACATATTAGTAAATTAAAATATATATATTATACAATGACATTTAAATTAAATTAAATCAATTGTATACATTGAAAATTAATTAGATCATGAAAGACAAACAGAAAAAAAATTGCGGATTTGATTCAATACCTAATTCACCATCCAACTCATAGAAAGCTTATTTCACTTTCAAACCATCTAAATTAATATTAATTAAATAATTCATCTCAATCCCGCGCAAAAGTTATGCTTATTGTAACAAAACAACTTCATAAAACTATCATCAAATTTTCTAATATTTGTTTCATCCATAATGGTTTGCAAATTTCTAGAGCCATAACCCTAAATTTTGTTTTAACACTTAATCGAGCTGCTGCACTTTGCTTCTCACTCCTCAAAGCAATAAGATTTCTATACAAGAAAGTACAATATCATGCAAACCTTATATCATTCACTAAACTTGCATAATTAACATAAGCCTCCCTAATGAGATTTCCACCTCTTTTAAGAAGAGTCATTTACTAGGAATGACTTTGAGATATTGTGGAACATGGTCTATTGCTTACAAGTGTCTCATCCTTAGATCATGCACGAACTGACTTACCATATTAATTGACATCAAAATATTATAATTTTCATCCACAATAAGTAACAAGAGATAGTAATATTCAAACAATATTCATCTTTTCCACTAATGCAAATGTCTCATCATAATCAATATTATATGTATAAGTATAACTATTTCCCATTACTCTTTCTTTGTGGCAATCAAGGGTTCCACTGTATTTGTGCTTTACAATATAGATTAATCCGAATCCAACTGGTTTTTTGTCTCTCTATCTCTCAATAATTTTTTAAGTACCATTTTTATTAAGAGTTTTCATTTCTTCACTCATAGTTTGGGACTAAAATTTTATATTTCAATGTTTCTTCAACATATGATGGGCTTCTCACTAAGTCAATAGTTACAATACAACTATGATATTATATGGAAAGATGTTTAGAGGAGACATATTCAAAAATATGATATATATACATAAAAAGACAAGATATTTTTTCTTTTTTCAAAACAATGGGTAAATCATTCAGACGAGTATCAAAAATTTAAAAGTCACTGATTAGGAAATACTTTTAAGTACATACATCTGACTAAAGAAATTGAAGTTATTTCTAGAGCATATTAGATTTAATTTTTCTCTGATATAATATAATTGGTGTCAAAGGTGTTAATTCCTGAAAAATAGAAGACAAAGGAGAAACCAAATTAAGACTATGAGTTAACTCAAGACTATGACTAAAAATGAGTTTAGTCACAATATGCGACAACTCAAGTTCAAAAGTAGACTCAAGACTACGAGTATACTTAATAGAACTAGGAGCAGATTCACTCAAAATAGAAACTGAGACATATGTTTAAGGGAAGCTATGAATAAGGATTAGAAACTTATACTCAGTGACAAAGTAATTCATATTATCTCCCTAGTGACAAAGTAATTCATATTATCTCCCTGAGATAGAGGACGAGTGAAGTAAGACACTTTTTTTTTTTGTTGAAATGTGACATCTTTAAAAACAAAATACTTATAACTAGGAGGATGCTAACATTTTTACATTCTTCTATTAGGTGGATAACCCACAAAGACATATTTAAGTGAACGAGAATTTATCTTAGTTAAGTGTTGCTTATGAACATGAACAAAAGCTACACATATAAGTACTCGAGATTCAAGAGATTCAAGACCCTGATATATAGAGGAAGAAGGAAAAAGATAGATAAGAAATATTTCCTATAATATAAAATTGTGCATGATTAATAAGATAAGTAGTGGTCAAACCTGTTTCACTCCAATATGATTTTGGAATAAATATTTGGAAGATAAGAGTTCTAGAGACTTCAAGTAAATGAAGATTTTTTTTTTCTCTTTTTGTGACATCATTTTTGTTACGGAATGTCAACAATGTGAATTCATGGATGATGCTTTGTTTACCACTAAAGAATATAAGGAAGTCAGTTGACAATCCAATACCCCATATTTGCCTTTTTTTTTTTAAAAAGGCAAAATAATATATTAAAGGGAAAATAGCCCAAATAAAGTAGAAATGTACAGACAATTGACACAAGATATATCAAAATCTACAACATAGAAACCAAACAAATACAAAAATAATAAGAAAAAACTACAAGGAAAAAACAAACAAGTCATCTCAAATAAGCTCCAAAAAATCGCCTTCTAAGAACTAAACCCCAATGAAGGATCAAGCTAAAGCTCAAGCTGGATGAACCACCAACACTAGATCAAAAACCACCAAGAGAAGAAGGAACATACTCTCATCTTGGAAATAATCTCGACCTCTATGATCAATCCAAAGGATAGGGTTTTGAAGTCACTCTGTGAATGTGATAGAGTTGTCCACTGATCTATCCAAAGCTCATCTCTAAGAAAAAATGATACTCTCCTCCACATGATATATATTTGTTGAAGAACCATAAAAAACAATCTCGTTTCAGGTCTACCACGACATGCTAGATCATAGAAAATGCCATGGACTTCTCCATACCTCCTAAAGAAGGAAAACTCTCAAATCAAATATTAGGATCTCTCGGAAGATCTATCTGTCACGCTAACCATATAAAAATACTATACCAAATACTACTAGCTAAGTCACAAGTAACAAACAACCCAAGATCACTTGGATGAGACAACGAAGGTCTTTTCCAGCTTAACCAGAGGTTCGAACCCAGTCTTGGGCACGCAATAGTGTTAAATATATTGAAGGAGAGTTTTACCACCTATTATAGTCCTACCCGACTCGAGGGTTAGTCTCTACAGTTGCGTGCAGAGAATACCGAATTTATACAAAAAAAAGTAACAAACAAGTGAAAACCTATTTACCTAATGCTATGTTGAAGACCGATATAATCAAATACATACTAAAAAATTAATGTTAAATGGTGACATTGACAAATAAATTATTTTATTGTCATAATTCCCTTTACAACCAAAAAGGAATTGAGAGAGAGAGAGAGAGAGTATGACTTCTCTCTAGCTTTTTTGTTTCACCTAAAGTCATGCTAATGGAGTGGAAGTGTTTTATCAATATGCATCACAGTAAGTCGATGAACAAATCATGGGATAACAAGGGCTCTAGTCAACAAAGGCAACATAATGATGATAGAACAACTTTTTTCTTTACTTATATCCCAAATGGTTGTAGAGATAAGGATATGTACGAGGATTTTAAGAGGTTTTATGAGATTGATGAGGTGATTATTCCCGCAAAGAGAGATATAAGGGGGAAAATATGGCTTAATTAGATTTTTCAATGTTAAGGATGAGCGTCTGCTAGCGACAAAGTTAAATGACATTGTCATGGGTAGGCAGAAGATCTTTGTGTATGTGCCTTGGTTCCAAATAAGATAGGGTGAAGGTATCTAAGGGGTGATGGATGTGAGAAGATAAGCGAAGGTCGGATTGGATCATTAACCTTTTTCCGCTAATTGAGGAATCGAAGATGTGAGGTCGTATGCACATGTTCTTAAATCTAATAAGGATCACCCTAAAGAAGAGATCACAAGGGAGTTATGGCCGAAGATCAAGCATTTAGAGCTCAATATTAAATATAATAAACAATGTAAGAGGTTTAAACCTTAGAGGCTATGGTAGGTGGGCCACACGCCGATCTCGGACCGAGTTTTCACTTGGGTGGGGGAAGGGGAACCGACCTTTGGCTAAGAACAACTCTGAAGACTCCCATTAAACTTTGAGGGAAAAACTTGTAAGTTCACTTAAAATCCAGAACTCCGCATTCGGGATCAAACAAACATACCTCAAATTAGTAAAAACAAAAACATATATATTTCTTCATTACAAATATACTTTACACAAAATAGGTGATAAAAAAAATGGAAGAACGGCTACCCCATCAGGGAAATGATCTTCCCATCTTTGAGCATTTGATTTGGCCAAACCTGCTCCTTTGAAATACGTATAGGATGGAGAGAATGCCCCACTTACTGCAAGGCGTTCTTAAAAGACTCTGAAACGGCCCCAAGGCTAGCAGTAGAATACTCAATTAAATTTTGAGTTAAAGAGGCATTTTCGAAACGCACAACTTTTAGATCTCTTTGAACCAATGAAAAGAACAACTTGGTAGACGTTAAGGTATCCCAGATAGAAGCCAAATATTTACCCTTCCTCGCTGCCCCCTCACTAAAAGAGTCACCTGGTTGGCGAGAGAGCCATGGAAATTAAAGGGGCATAAAGCATCACCTATTATGGTAAGAAAAAAAACTTTCTATATTTCTTTTAGGTAAGTATCTAATTGGAACGTCACGCTATAAATATTTTCCTCTAGGCGATGTTTCTTCCCACTTTGCTGGTCAGACCAGAGAGCGTCCCATCGACCATCCCCACCAATTGCCATAACAATAGATGCACGATGGGTATAACAAGCCACAATGGCCAGTTCTTCTTTGAGAGCACGCCCAATCAGGTTGGCTAAGTAGGAACAATATTTTTTGAGGAACATGCCCATTGTTCTTTAGAAAGACAGAGACATGACACACACAATGTTTATTGGGAAACATTAAAAGTAGTAACATTCCAAAATGACTTCAGGGGTGAAGGAGCTCCAACCCACCTTGAGGTAGTTAAAGGGCCAGTTGCAGTTTATGCCAGCCAGATTCCCTGCTTTAAATGACAGGGCGCCTCCTTTTCCTTTGTTGAATCCGCAGACAATCATCAACAAATTAAGCACATAATAAATAATCGAGTTGATAACAAAAATTTAAGGGCATCCGATACATACCAAAAATAATTTCCCCTCTTCCTTGATACGAACATCCATCAGTAGATGAGTGTCGAAGAGGTGTTACAAGAATTTATGGGAAGCTTCATCCTAAGGAGTAATGCTCCCGGGATAACCTAGATCTTTAACGAAACTCATCAACCGTTTCTTTAGATACAACTCTTTCTGAGAAAGGTCGACCCCTTTGTAGACATACAACCCATTTTCCATCAGGAAATGACCCTTATTCTAATACTTGGGAAACAATTCGGTATATTTACCCCCACTTCATCTCTGATAACGCATACTGATGCATGAGCCTCCAGGCGGATATGAGTAACCAGGAAGAATCAGTCTTGAAAATGCTTCAAGTTCACTAAAAAAGCCTCGAAGTCCCAAATGGTCGACACAAGGAAAATTAAACCACAACCCCGTGTCTAAATCACAGGGCCACGTTGGACTTTGAAGAGATGGAAAAAAGGGTCAAGAAAGGTCTCCCATCCAAATATTTGTACCAATACTAAAATACTTTCACATATGCCCTACTCGCATGATGAAGCTGCAGCAGAGCAATCATCAAGTGCTTAAGAACTTCTATTTCGAAGCCATTGAATGGCAGTCAAAGACCCAGGATCGAGAAAATGCACTCATAGAAAGGAATGACACAATCAATATACTTGTTGTAGATTCTTTCATTTTTACTAGTGGTCAAGAGACCCCAATTCGAAGATAGGCCAATGTAAAGAAAATCCCCATCAAGATTATCGGGCGAAGATAGAAACAATTGAAGAACAAAAAAAATTAGCCCACAAAGCACGAACATCTTCTTTGGATTTTTGACTCATGGTAGATACTATTTTCTCTAGAATGCATAGAAGGAAAGGAAATAACTGTAAAATAGGAAAGACACCTCTAAGAAATGAGAAAGTGTAACTTCAAAAGTCATGTGATAGCATAATAGATCCTGTCGATGCATCAAGCCACTTACAAGCAACACTTAAGTGTATCGGTTCCCAAGATTCATTATGAGGGTACATCCGAAATGACATTTAAAGTATGGAGCATTAAAAGCCCGAATTCCCTTGACTTTCTAGAACAGTTGAATGAGTGATCAGCAGGCGAGGAATATATGACAAACTTTTTTTTTGCTACAGAGAAGCAAGAGTTTGGGGGAAACTATTTCGAGCTGATTAAATTGGCCATTGGTCGACCACTCAGAGGAAACCATAACCCACATGAGGTATTCACAGCACAAATGAACTACCCTATGGAAGAGTACACACAATCCAAGTCAAGATACATCCAACGACTCTTCGCATCACACACCTAACAAATAACTGATTGTTATAACCACCTCACTATATAAAGGATATGCGCAAATTATTCAGTTACACAATTTCAAATTCAAATTTCATTCACATTTTTCTTTCACATACTGACTTGAGCGTTGGAATGTTAACCTTACAAGTCAATCCCTCCATCACTGCATCATAAACATTGTCCACTGTTGTTCATCGCAACCATCGATTTACCTATCAATTATAGTTCAACAACATAACAGGTTGCAAAGCACTTTGACCTTTTTGTTCCAAGTTCAATGGTGGTGGTGAGTTAAAGTTATCCTCTTTGTTGTTGGTTTCTGTTTGTTGGACTATTTGATTTGGTAGGAATATCATTTTATTTAAGGGAGGAATATAAGGCCTGTTTGTTTTACCTTTTAAAAAAATGGATTTTTTCTTTGTATTTTCAAAAATGGATTTTGTAAAATCGTTTTTCAAAATATTACAAGTTTTTTTATATTAATTTTTTTCTAAGTTCCAAGACTAATTTTGATATCATACAACATAAATATACATTATTGAAGATCAAAACATAGTCAAAATCTTAATTTTTGAAAAAAATTGTATCTCAAAAATGATTTTTATGAAAAGCTATTTGAAATAGCTTCAAAATTAAGTGATTTTTTGAAATTTTGATATCCAATTTTTTTTTTTGATAAAATGTTGATATATCTAAAATAATATTTTAAGAATAACTATTCAAATCAAATTTTCATTTGAAACTTTTATGAAAAATTTATTTGTAAATTTTTTTTTCACAAAATTTTATTATATTATAAAAAATTATTTTTAAAAAAAGGCAAAACAAACGGATTCATTATGAGTGGAAGAAATCCTTACTAAGAGCAAAGTGATGTCTTGAGAGTGGATTTTGGCTAGATGCAAGGATCAAGTGAGATGCGGTGAGAATATTGTTCGGTAGATCCAAACTTATGTTTATTTGATGGTAGTTAATTTTTCTTATGGTTTGTGATTTAGTTGTATTTGGGATGATTATCCCTTGTACTCTTTATTGTAAATTTTTTTTTTCCTTATAAGAAAAATAAGTATTATTTGAACACCTGAAAATTAACACCGTATTTTACACAATATACCTGTTCTGGACTGGGCCGAGACTGCCCAACAATCGAGCAGGCCCAACCCATACAGCTTGGGGAGGCCCAATAAAGTCCTTCTGCAAGACACGCGACTGCCACGTGCAAGCCCCAGTTTCGACGGGCACTTAGGCAGTGTCGGGCACTTGGGACAATAGGAAATGAGGACATCACACCCTACTGAGATGTACCTCCCCGACAGATTAGCTTTTCCCCGCGAGAATGCTCCGCATCACTCCTCGACGGACACGATTCCTCCCCGCGAGGCCATGTCCATTCTACAGGATTCATATCTCCTCGACACAGAAGGCTCCTCTCCGCGAGGAGTACCCAACGGTCCATACCACGTGGACACGTTCCAAGTAACCTCCCACGTCCGAAGGATTCGGTCTGCCCTACTTCCGGAAATCTAGGAGCAGTTACTCTAGGGCGAAGACCACGTGCTGGTCTTCACTACTACACGTAAGCCCTAGCAGTTACTTGGAGTGGGCCTAGCTGATCCAGCCCACTGCAGGTAACTGTTGGCCCCGCGCTGGGGGCTCTCTATAAATACCCTCTCATTTGAGAGGGTCAGGTTAGACAGATTCTTCTTACCATTCACTCTTTCTGTATTTGCTGATATTCTGTACACTCTCTCACTTGAGCGTCTGAGTTCCTTGCAGGTACACCCCCCGCCGTCTCTCACCACCACCGGAGCTGCCATTCTAGACGCCGTTGGCCACTATCGACTGTATGATCCAGGTACGATCAGTGGCGTCGATTGTGGGGACTTATAAGCTTCCCCGTTTTTCTGCTCGATAAACCAAAGCTTTCTCCATTCAACAACCATCATGGCCAACCCGTCGGTGAATCAAGCTCTAGACAACGTCATCGCGCAGCTCAGTAATGGCAACCGCATCGACAACAACGCTGCCCAACCTGTCGTGGAGAACGACATCAGAGACGGACTCACCGCCTCACCATTTTCTGAAGAAGCGGAGTACGAGACAGCTCACCAAGACGGACACAAAACGGTCCTCCAGCCCATTTTCCAGCCCATGGACCCGCCGCCAAATGTGGACCCGAGCACTGCTGCCCTATTTACTTTGGTCAATCAGACCAACCAGATGATCTTCAACCAGAACATCCGGATCGAGGCGCTGGAGAAAAGTCGTGGTCGGTCTTCCCTGCGAAGGCACCGACCACCACCATTTCCAAGACATTCGCAGTCCCCGGGGGCATCTCGCAGCCCCTCCCCGGTTCCCAGGGGTCGTAGACCACGCTTGGAGCATACTCAGCCGGAACATCCTCATAAACGCCACCGCTCTCTGTTGGTTGCAGAATAGGGCAAGCAAGCAAAAATATTTATTTTCGGAAGAATTCCCTCCGGGATTTATATCGTGTCCACAGAGATCGGTTCGAGGGAAAGAATGTCGTTCGACAATCTCTCGCGTTAATGAGTTTGGATTAAAATAGTTTACAAGTAAAAAACAAACAGAAAAGTAAAGATGAACATAAAAAGAGTACATTCTTTGAAGAGAAGAAACCTATCAAGCATGAATATACACTACTCAGAACAAACGTAAACCTATCAATCGGTCGCATTCAACATACAATACTCATCAAAATCATCACGTATCGCTCACAACAAAGGTTATGTCTAACGCACAGTTGAGAGAGCAACCGTATTACTCTCGTCGACGCTCTCGCGCACGACGCCTCGAAACACGGAAGACATTAAGTTCCGACACCATAAAGATTATTATCTAAATCTATCTCTAGAGTCTAGACAATAGATATCCATCCTTAATCAAGATTCATGATGTTTATCTCTAACACAACACAAATCCAAACATAAATGTAAAAAGATCAAGGAAGACATCGATAATGATTTGTAAAGCATCTATATTATACAACCATGATCAATACATGTACATAGGTTTAGAGTAACAATACAAACATAACCCACAAAATAGAGAAAAACATAGAGAAGAAATGGAGAAAAACCAAACATCTCAAAAGTTGTCGGCTCCGATTGATGAAGGATTCGACTCCGGATCATCCTAATTCATGCTCCAATGTGTTTTCTAGCCTAATTCTGGTCAAAAAATGCTATTGGATGGATTTGGAACTAAAAATATCAAACCCATAACTAAAAAATGATGAAAAATGGCTTAAATGGGCAATTCTGCATTTCCAGGTTCGCCTAGCGAGTCCCCGTTCGCTAGGCGAACGTAAACCGCCTTTCTGTTGAGTTTTTTCACGATTCTGGAACTTTTCGTTCGCCCCGGTTCGCCTAGCGAACAAGCTAGCGAGTGTTCGCTACGGGGGCTCGCCTAGCGAGTATGACAGAAAACCAGAATTTGTTTTTTTCATAACTCTTGAACCGTAACTCCGATTGACGCACGGTTTGAAGCGTTGGAAAGCTTATTCAATGCTCTTTATGAATATGGAAATATCCCATTGCTGGAACACCTACAAAAATAAATGAAAATCGATTAAACTCAATGATATTTACACGGTAACGCACTATACACCGAAAACGTAAACTAAACGTATTTACAAACAAATTGGGTTTTATTCGCACGATATTTACCAAAAAGAATCGATAAGTGCAACAAAACATATATACAAAAATAGGTACAATTTGCACTTATCAAACTCTCCCCAACTTACCTACTTGTTTGTCCACAAACAAAAATCAAACAAACTTGAAAATGCAAAAGCGATATCCAAAGAAAGACGAATCAACAGGTTTTGAAAAACGGAAACGAATGAATGGTTCAAATGATAACAGTACACACAAAAAGTAAATACTTACCACAAAACTGCAACGATAACATAGTCACGAAACAAATGCAAAATACAAAAATCATGCCAAAAATTCTAAAATAACACAAGTTCAAATGTGAATCACACCTAACAAAAACAATCATCGGTAGATGAAAAACACAAAATGAGGTTCTTTCACTCACACAACAATCTTGCAAACAAAAGACTAAATTATGCATACATCCACAAATTCACATTGAAAATACAAAGGCAAGAATCACAAGGGCTTTTCAAGGTTGTAGCGTGGTCGGGTAAACAAACAAGGGGCAATTTCTAAAGGTAATTGAAACAAAAACTTGCCTAAACCTAAGGGAGTGAAAACTCACAAAGATTCACACACAAAATTTCAACCAACTTCTTCCAAAATCCCAAGTGCTACACAACACACAATACTTATTTAGCACAATTGTTGAAACTCTTTTTGTTTCCTTTTTCAAGGATTTTTCTTTTTTCTTTCTTTTTCACTTTTTTCTTTTCTTTTCTTTGTCATATTTTTCTCTTTTTTATTTTCTTTTTCAATCCTCATAGAATCCAACCAATGAGTAAACAACCATTCTCTCCCCAACTTGAATTCAACCGCACCATTATGTGAATACTCCCTACTTTCTAAGGCAAGGAAAAAATCCATACAACAACACAAAGTTGAGGTCCAAGAAAAAACAAAATCCATTCAAAAATAAATGAACTAAATACTCATAGACAAGCATTAAGTTCAAATAAAAACATGGATCAAAAAGCTCAAAGGGGTTACGAATTCTCACACACTCACAAGGTGAATTGACTATTTGGCTAAGGTAGTTGTGCTCAAAATGAAACAATTGCCTTGATCCTTTTCATGCATTCATATAATCAACACAAATAAAAGATTCAACATAATAAAATCCAGTTATAACAAGAATGTTGGTTCTCCGCGCATATATGAACAATAGAAGGCTACCTCACAAAAAGGTGGGAACTAAAGTGATTCACAATAAGAACAAGTATACAAAAGAATGGATGGCATGGAAGTTTGTAAAATGCCTAAGTATCATGAATATGCTAAAGTATAGAAAGCGATAAATACATACCTCAGACGTGTACAAAACTTAACAAAATCATAACCACGCATTCGCAAGTTGAAATGAACCAACTTGGAAAATCACCAAAGCATCCTCAAATAAATCAATCAAAATTTGCGAGCAAACAACAACCAAAAACCTTAGAAATGAAAAAACAATAAAAACATGCTTGTTTTACGTCGTAAGCTCGACGCCTTTACAATGCTTAGCTAGCAAACTTCCTTCCTTCATGCCATAGTGATGCCTCACCGCGCAACCAAAAGCAAGCGTCCTAACCAAACACTTGAACAAACGTCAAAATGTACAAGTATCAATATAAATAAGTGAAAATATACAACATGTACGATATCTACAAAACTCAAAAACAAAGAAACTATCGCAATGTGATTCAATATCAAAACCAATCCCCGGCAACGGCGCCATTTTGTTGGTTGCAGAATAGGGCAAGCAAGCAAAAATATTTATTTTCGGAAGAATTCCCTCCGGGATTTATATCGTGTCCACAGAGATCGGTTCGAGGGAAAGAATGCCGTTCGACAATCTCTCGCGTTAATGAGTTTGGATTAAAATAGTTTACAAGTAAAAAACAAACAGAAAAGTAAAGATGAACATAAAAAGAGTACATTCTTTGAAGAGAAGAAACCTATCAAGCATGAATATACACTACTCAGAACAAACGTAAACCTATCAATCGGTCGCATTCAACATACAATACTCATCAAAATCATCACGTATCGCTCACAACAAAGGTTATGTCTAACGCACAGTTGAGAGAGCAACCGTATTACTCTCGTCGACGCTCTCGCGCACGACGCCTCGAAACACGGAAGACATTAAGTTTCGACACCATAAAGATTATTATCTAAATCTATCTCTAGAGTCTAGACAATAGATATCCATCCTTAATCAAGATTCATGATGTTTATCTCTAACACAACACAAATCCAAACATAAATGCAAAAAGATCAAGGAAGACATCGATAATGATTTGTAAAGCATCTATATTATACAACCATGATCAATACATGTACATAGGTTTAGAGTAACAATACAAACATAACCCACAAAATAGAGAAAAACATAGAGAAGAAATGGAGAAAAACCAAACATCTCAAAAGTTGTCGGCTCCGATTGATGAAGGATTCGACTCCGGATCATCCTAATTCATGCTCCAATGTGTTTTCTAGCCTAATTATGGTCAAAAAATGCTATTGGATGGATTTGGAACTAAAAATATCAAACCCATAACTAAAAAATGATGAAAAATGGCTTAAATGGGCAATTATGGATTTCCAGGTTCGCCTAGCGAGTCCCCGTTCGCTAGGCGAACGTAAACCGCCTTTCTGTTGAGTTTTTTCACGATTCTGGAACTTTTCGTTCGCCCCGGTTCGCCTAGCGAACAAGCTAGCGAGTGTTCGCTACGGGGGCTCGCCTAGCGAGTATGACAGAAAACCAGAATTTGTTTTTTTCATAACTCTTGAACCGTAACTCCGATTGACGCACGGTTTGAAGCGTTGGAAAGCTTATTCAATGCTCTTTATGAATATGGAAATATCCCATTGCTGGAACACCTACAAAAATAAATGAAAATCGATTAAACTCAATGATATTTACACGGTAACGCACTATACACCGAAAACGTAAACTAAACGTATTTACAAACAAATTGGGTTTTATTCGCACGATATTTACCAAAAAGAATCGATAAGTGCAACAAAACATATATACAAAAATAGGTACAATTTGCACTTATCAAACTCTCCCCAACTTACCTACTTGTTTGTCCACAAACAAAAATCAAACAAACTTGAAAATGCAAAAGCGATATCCAAAGAAAGACGAATCAACAGGTTTTGAAAAACGGAAACGAATGAATGGTTCAAATGATAACGGTACACACAAAAAGTAAATACTTACCACTAAACTGCAACGATAACATAGTCACGAAACAAATGCAAAATACAAAAATCATGCCAAAAATTCTAAAACAACACAAGTTCAAATGTGAATCACACCTAACAAAAACAATCATCGGTAGATGAAAAACACAAAATGAGGTTCTTTCACTCACACAACAATCTTGCAAACAAAAGACTAAATTATGCATACATCCACAAATTCACATTGAAAATACAAAGGCAAGAATCACAAGGGCTTTTCAAGGTTGTAGCGTGGTCGGGTAAACAAACAAGGGGCAATTTCTAAAGGTAATTGAAACAAAAACTTGCCTAAACCTAAGGGAGTGAAAACTCACAAAGATTCACACACAAAATTTCAACCAACTTCTTCCAAAATCCCAAGTGCTACACAACACACAATACTTATTTAGCACAATTGTTGAAACTCTTTTTGTTTCCTTTTTCAAGGATTTTTCTTTTTTCTTTCTTTTTCACTTTTTTCTTTTCTTTTCTTTGTCATATTTTTCTCTTTTTTATTTTCTTTTTCAATCCTCATAGAATCCAACCAATGAGTAAACAACCATTCTCTCCCCAACTTGAATTCAACCGCACCATTATGTGAATACTCCCTACTTTCTAAGGCAAGGAAAAAATCCATACAACAACACAAAGTTGAGGTCCAAGAAAAAACAAAATCCATTAAAAAATAAATGAACTAAATACTCATAGACAAGCATTAAGTTCAAATAAAAACATGGATCAAAAAGCTCAAAGGGGTTACGAATTCTCACACACTCACAAGGTGAATTGACTATTTGGCTAAGGTAGTTGTGCTCAAAATGAAACAATTGCCTTGATCCTTTTCATGCATTCATATAATCAACACAAATAAAAGATTCAACATAATAAAATCCAGTTATAACAAGAATGTTGGTTCTCCGCGCATATATGAACAATAGAAGGCTACCTCACAAAAAGGTGGGAACTAAAGTGATTCACAATAAGAACAAGTATACAAAAGAATGGATGGCATGGAAGTTTGTAAAATGCCTAAGTATCATGAATATGCTAAAGTATAGAAAGCGATAAATACATACCTCAGACGTGTACAAAACTTAACAAAATCATAACCACGCATTCGCAAGTTGAAATGAACCAACTTGGAAAATCACCAAAGCATCCTCAAATAAATCAATCAAAATTTGCGAGCAAACAACAACCAAAAACCTTAGAAATGAAAAAACAATAAAAACATGCTTGTTTTACGTCGTAAGCTCGACGCCTTTACAATGCTTAGCTAGCAAACTTCCTTCCTTCATGCCATAGTGATGCCTCACCGCGCAACCAAAAGCAAGCGTCCTAACCAAACACTTGAACAAACGTCAAAATGTACAAGTATCAATATAAATAAGTGAAAATATACAACATGTACGATATCTACAAAACTCAAAAACAAAGAAACTATCGCAATGCGATTCAATATCAAAACCAATCCCCGGCAACGGCGCCATTTTGTTGGTTGCAGAATAGGGCAAGCAAGCAAAAATATTTATTTTCGGAAGAATTCCCTCCGGGATTTATATCGTGTCCACAGAGATCGGTTCGAGGGAAAGAATGCCGTTCGACAATCTCTCGCGTTAATGAGTTTGGATTAAAATAGTTTACAAGTAAAAAACAAACAGAAAAGTAAAGATGAACATAAAAAGAGTACATTCTTTGAAGAGAAGAAACCTATCAAGCATGAATATACACTACTCAGAACAAACGTAAACCTATCAATCGGTCGCATTCAACATACAATACTCATCAAAATCATCACGTATCGCTCACAACAAAGGTTATGTCTAACGCACAGTTGAGAGAGCAACCGTATTACTCTCGTCGACGCTCTCGCGCACGACGCCTCGAAACACGGAAGACATTAAGTTTCGACACCATAAAGATTATTATCTAAATCTATCTCTAGAGTCTAGACAATAGATATCCATCCTTAATCAAGATTCATGATGTTTATCTCTAACACAACACAAATCCAAACATAAATGCAAAAAGATCAAGGAAGACATCGATAATGATTTGTAAAGCATCTATATTATACAACCATGATCAATACATGTACATAGGTTTAGAGTAACAATACAAACATAACCCACAAAATAGAGAAAAACATAGAGAAGAAATGGAGAAAAACCAAACATCTCAAAAGTTGTCGGCTCCGATTGATGAAGGATTCGACTCCGGATCATCCTAATTCATGCTCCAATGTGTTTTCTAGCCTAATTATGGTCAAAAAATGCTATTGGATGGATTTGGAACTAAAAATATCAAACCCATAACTAAAAAATGATGAAAAATGGCTTAAATGGGCAATTATGGATTTCCAGGTTCGCCTAGCGAGTCCCCGTTCGCTAGGCGAACGTAAACCGCCTTTCTGTTGAGTTTTTTCACGATTCTGGAACTTTTCGTTCGCCCCGGTTCGCCTAGCGAACAAGCTAGCGAGTGTTCGCTACGGGGGCTCGCCTAGCGAGTATGACAGAAAACCAGAATTTGTTTTTTTCATAACTCTTGAACCGTAACTCCGATTGACGCACGGTTTGAAGCGTTGGAAAGCTTATTCAATGCTCTTTATGAATATGGAAATATCCCATTGCTGGAACACCTACAAAAATAAATGAAAATCGATTAAACTCAATGATATTTACACGGTAACGCACTATACACCGAAAACGTAAACTAAACGTATTTACAAACAAATTGGGTTTTATTCGCACGATATTTACCAAAAAGAATCGATAAGTGCAACAAAACATATATACAAAAATAGGTACAATTTGCACTTATCAAACTCTCCCCAACTTACCTACTTGTTTGTCCACAAACAAAAATCAAACAAACTTGAAAATGCAAAAGCGATATCCAAAGAAAGACGAATCAACAGGTTTTGAAAAACGGAAACGAATGAATGGTTCAAATGATAACGGTACACACAAAAAGTAAATACTTACCACTAAACTGCAACGATAACATAGTCACGAAACAAATGCAAAATACAAAAATCATGCCAAAAATTCTAAAACAACACAAGTTCAAATGTGAATCACACCTAACAAAAACAATCATCGGTAGATGAAAAACACAAAATGAGGTTCTTTCACTCACACAACAATCTTGCAAACAAAAGACTAAATTATGCATACATCCACAAATTCACATTGAAAATACAAAGGCAAGAATCACAAGGGCTTTTCAAGGTTGTAGCGTGGTCGGGTAAACAAACAAGGGGCAATTTCTAAAGGTAATTGAAACAAAAACTTGCCTAAACCTAAGGGAGTGAAAACTCACAAAGATTCACACACAAAATTTCAACCAACTTCTTCCAAAATCCCAAGTGCTACACAACACACAATACTTATTTAGCACAATTGTTGAAACTCTTTTTGTTTCCTTTTTCAAGGATTTTTCTTTTTTCTTTCTTTTTCACTTTTTTCTTTTCTTTTCTTTGTCATATTTTTCTCTTTTTTATTTTCTTTTTCAATCCTCATAGAATCCAACCAATGAGTAAACAACCATTCTCTCCCCAACTTGAATTCAACCGCACCATTATGTGAATACTCCCTACTTTCTAAGGCAAGGAAAAAATCCATACAACAACACAAAGTTGAGGTCCAAGAAAAAACAAAATCCATTAAAAAATAAATGAACTAAATACTCATAGACAAGCATTAAGTTCAAATAAAAACATGGATCAAAAAGCTCAAAGGGGTTACGAATTCTCACACACTCACAAGGTGAATTGACTATTTGGCTAAGGTAGTTGTGCTCAAAATGAAACAATTGCCTTGATCCTTTTCATGCATTCATATAATCAACACAAATAAAAGATTCAACATAATAAAATCCAGTTATAACAAGAATGTTGGTTCTCCGCGCATATATGAACAATAGAAGGCTACCTCACAAAAAGGTGGGAACTAAAGTGATTCACAATAAGAACAAGTATACAAAAGAATGGATGGCATGGAAGTTTGTAAAATGCCTAAGTATCATGAATATGCTAAAGTATAGAAAGCGATAAATACATACCTCAGACGTGTACAAAACTTAACAAAATCATAACCACGCATTCGCAAGTTGAAATGAACCAACTTGGAAAATCACCAAAGCATCCTCAAATAAATCAATCAAAATTTGCGAGCAAACAACAACCAAAAACCTTAGAAATGAAAAAACAATAAAAACATGCTTGTTTTACGTCGTAAGCTCGACGCCTTTACAATGCTTAGCTAGCAAACTTCCTTCCTTCATGCCATAGTGATGCCTCACCGCGCAACCAAAAGCAAGCGTCCTAACCAAACACTTGAACAAACGTCAAAATGTACAAGTATCAATATAAATAAGTGAAAATATACAACATGTACGATATCTACAAAACTCAAAAACAAAGAAACTATCGCAATGCGATTCAATATCAAAACCAATCCCCGGCAACGGCGCCATTTTGTTGGTTGCAGAATAGGGCAAGCAAGCAAAAATATTTATTTTCGGAAGAATTCCCTCCGGGATTTATATCGTGTCCACAGAGATCGGTTCGAGGGAAAGAATGCCGTTCGACAATCTCTCGCGTTAATGAGTTTGGATTAAAATAGTTTACAAGTAAAAAACAAACAGAAAAGTAAAGATGAACATAAAAAGAGTACATTCTTTGAAGAGAAGAAACCTATCAAGCATGAATATACACTACTCAGAACAAACGTAAACCTATCAATCGGTCGCATTCAACATACAATACTCATCAAAATCATCACGTATCGCTCACAACAAAGGTTATGTCTAACGCACAGTTGAGAGAGCAACCGTATTACTCTCGTCGACGCTCTCGCGCACGACGCCTCGAAACACGGAAGACATTAAGTTTCGACACCATAAAGATTATTATCTAAATCTATCTCTAGAGTCTAGACAATAGATATCCATCCTTAATCAAGATTCATGATGTTTATCTCTAACACAACACAAATCCAAACATAAATGCAAAAAGATCAAGGAAGACATCGATAATGATTTGTAAAGCATCTATATTATACAACCATGATCAATACATGTACATAGGTTTAGAGTAACAATACAAACATAACCCACAAAATAGAGAAAAACATAGAGAAGAAATGGAGAAAAACCAAACATCTCAAAAGTTGTCGGCTCCGATTGATGAAGGATTCGACTCCGGATCATCCTAATTCATGCTCCAATGTGTTTTCTAGCCTAATTATGGTCAAAAAATGCTATTGGATGGATTTGGAACTAAAAATATCAAACCCATAACTAAAAAATGATGAAAAATGGCTTAAATGGGCAATTATGGATTTCCAGGTTCGCCTAGCGAGTCCCCGTTCGCTAGGCGAACGTAAACCGCCTTTCTGTTGAGTTTTTTCACGATTCTGGAACTTTTCGTTCGCCCCGGTTCGCCTAGCGAACAAGCTAGCGAGTGTTCGCTACGGGGGCTCGCCTAGCGAGTATGACAGAAAACCAGAATTTGTTTTTTTCATAACTCTTGAACCGTAACTCCGATTGACGCACGGTTTGAAGCGTTGGAAAGCTTATTCAATGCTCTTTATGAATATGGAAATATCCCATTGCTGGAACACCTACAAAAATAAATGAAAATCGATTAAACTCAATGATATTTACACGGTAACGCACTATACACCGAAAACGTAAACTAAACGTATTTACAAACAAATTGGGTTTTATTCGCACGATATTTACCAAAAAGAATCGATAAGTGCAACAAAACATATATACAAAAATAGGTACAATTTGCACTTATCAAACTCTCCCCAACTTACCTACTTGTTTGTCCACAAACAAAAATCAAACAAACTTGAAAATGCAAAAGCGATATCCAAAGAAAGACGAATCAACAGGTTTTGAAAAACGGAAACGAATGAATGGTTCAAATGATAACGGTACACACAAAAAGTAAATACTTACCACTAAACTGCAACGATAACATAGTCACGAAACAAATGCAAAATACAAAAATCATGCCAAAAATTCTAAAACAACACAAGTTCAAATGTGAATCACACCTAACAAAAACAATCATCGGTAGATGAAAAACACAAAATGAGGTTCTTTCACTCACACAACAATCTTGCAAACAAAAGACTAAATTATGCATACATCCACAAATTCACATTGAAAATACAAAGGCAAGAATCACAAGGGCTTTTCAAGGTTGTAGCGTGGTCGGGTAAACAAACAAGGGGCAATTTCTAAAGGTAATTGAAACAAAAACTTGCCTAAACCTAAGGGAGTGAAAACTCACAAAGATTCACACACAAAATTTCAACCAACTTCTTCCAAAATCCCAAGTGCTACACAACACACAATACTTATTTAGCACAATTGTTGAAACTCTTTTTGTTTCCTTTTTCAAGGATTTTTCTTTTTTCTTTCTTTTTCACTTTTTTCTTTTCTTTTCTTTGTCATATTTTTCTCTTTTTTATTTTCTTTTTCAATCCTCATAGAATCCAACCAATGAGTAAACAACCATTCTCTCCCCAACTTGAATTCAACCGCACCATTATGTGAATACTCCCTACTTTCTAAGGCAAGGAAAAAATCCATACAACAACACAAAGTTGAGGTCCAAGAAAAAACAAAATCCATTAAAAAATAAATGAACTAAATACTCATAGACAAGCATTAAGTTCAAATAAAAACATGGATCAAAAAGCTCAAAGGGGTTACGAATTCTCACACACTCACAAGGTGAATTGACTATTTGGCTAAGGTAGTTGTGCTCAAAATGAAACAATTGCCTTGATCCTTTTCATGCATTCATATAATCAACACAAATAAAAGATTCAACATAATAAAATCCAGTTATAACAAGAATGTTGGTTCTCCGCGCATATATGAACAATAGAAGGCTACCTCACAAAAAGGTGGGAACTAAAGTGATTCACAATAAGAACAAGTATACAAAAGAATGGATGGCATGGAAGTTTGTAAAATGCCTAAGTATCATGAATATGCTAAAGTATAGAAAGCGATAAATACATACCTCAGACGTGTACAAAACTTAACAAAATCATAACCACGCATTCGCAAGTTGAAATGAACCAACTTGGAAAATCACCAAAGCATCCTCAAATAAATCAATCAAAATTTGCGAGCAAACAACAACCAAAAACCTTAGAAATGAAAAAACAATAAAAACATGCTTGTTTTACGTCGTAAGCTCGACGCCTTTACAATGCTTAGCTAGCAAACTTCCTTCCTTCATGCCATAGTGATGCCTCACCGCGCAACCAAAAGCAAGCGTCCTAACCAAACACTTGAACAAACGTCAAAATGTACAAGTATCAATATAAATAAGTGAAAATATACAACATGTACGATATCTACAAAACTCAAAAACAAAGAAACTATCGCAATGCGATTCAATATCAAAACCAATCCCCGGCAACGGCGCCATTTTGTTGGTTGCAGAATAGGGCAAGCAAGCAAAAATATTTATTTTCGGAAGAATTCCCTCCGGGATTTATATCGTGTCCACAGAGATCGGTTCGAGGGAAAGAATGCCGTTCGACAATCTCTCGCGTTAATGAGTTTGGATTAAAATAGTTTACAAGTAAAAAACAAACAGAAAAGTAAAGATGAACATAAAAAGAGTACATTCTTTGAAGAGAAGAAACCTATCAAGCATGAATATACACTACTCAGAACAAACGTAAACCTATCAATCGGTCGCATTCAACATACAATACTCATCAAAATCATCACGTATCGCTCACAACAAAGGTTATGTCTAACGCACAGTTGAGAGAGCAACCGTATTACTCTCGTCGACGCTCTCGCGCACGACGCCTCGAAACACGGAAGACATTAAGTTCCGACACCATAAAGATTATTATCTAAATCTATCTCTAGAGTCTAGACAATAGATATCCATCCTTAATCAAGATTCATGATGTTTATCTCTAACACAACACAAATCCAAACATAAATGCAAAAAGATCAAGGAAGACATCGATAATGATTTGTAAAGCATCTATATTATACAACCATGATCAATACATGTACATAGGTTTAGAGTAACAATACAAACATAACCCACAAAATAGAGAAAAACATAGAGAAGAAATGGAGAAAAACCAAACATCTCAAAAGTTGTCGGCTCCGATTGATGAAGGATTCGACTCCGGATCATCCTAATTCATGCTCCAATGTGTTTTCTAGCCTAATTCTGGTCAAAAAATGCTATTGGATGGATTTGGAACTAAAAATATCAAACCCATAACTAAAAAATGATGAAAAATGGCTTAAATGGGCAATTCTGCATTTCCAGGTTCGCCTAGCGAGTCCCCGTTCGCTAGGCGAACGTAAACCGCCTTTCTGTTGAGTTTTTTCACGATTCTGGAACTTTTCGTTCGCCCCGGTTCGCCTAGCGAACAAGCTAGCGAGTGTTCGCTACGGGGGCTCGCCTAGCGAGTATGACAGAAAACCAGAATTTGTTTTTTTCATAACTCTTGAACCGTAACTCCGATTGACGCACGGTTTGAAGCGTTGGAAAGCTTATTCAATGCTCTTTATGAATATGGAAATATCCCATTGCTGGAACACCTACAAAAATAAATGAAAATCGATTAAACTCAATGATATTTACACGGTAATGCACTATACACCGAAAACGTAAACTAAACGTATTTACAAACAAATTGGGTTTTATTCGCACGATATTTACCAAAAAGAATCGATAAGTGCAACAAAACATATATACAAAAATAGGTACAATTTGCACTTATCAAACTCTCCCCAACTTACCTACTTGTTTGTCCACAAACAAAAATCAAACAAACTTGAAAATGCAAAAGCGATATCCAAAGAAAGACGAATCAACAGGTTTTGAAAAACGGAAACGAATGAATGGTTCAAATGATAACGGTACACACAAAAAGTAAATACTTACCACTAAACTGCAACGATAACATAGTCACGAAACAAATGCAAAATACAAAAATCATGCCAAAAATTCTAAAACAACACAAGTTCAAATGTGAATCACACCTAACAAAAACAATCATCGGTAGATGAAAAACACAAAATGAGGTTCTTTCACTCACACAACAATCTTGCAAACAAAAGACTAAATTATGCATACATCCACAAATTCACATTGAAAATACAAAGGCAAGAATCACAAGGGCTTTTCAAGGTTGTAGCGTGGTCGGGTAAACAAACAAGGGGCAATTTCTAAAGGTAATTGAAACAAAAACTTGCCTAAACCTAAGGGAGTGAAAACTCACAAAGATTCACACACAAAATTTCAACCAACTTCTTCCAAAATCCCAAGTGCTACACAACACACAATACTTATTTAGCACAATTGTTGAAACTCTTTTTGTTTCCTTTTTCAAGGATTTTTCTTTTTTCTTTCTTTTTCACTTTTTTCTTTTCTTTTCTTTGTCATATTTTTCTCTTTTTTATTTTCTTTTTCAATCCTCATAGAATCCAACCAATGAGTAAACAACCATTCTCTCCCCAACTTGAATTCAACTGCACCATTATGTGAATACTCCCTACTTTCTAAGGCAAGGAAAAAATCCATACAACAACACAAAGTTGAGGTCCAAGAAAAAACAAAATCCATTAAAAAATAAATGAACTAAATACCCATAGACAAGCATTAAGTTCAAATAAAAACATGGATCAAAAAGCTCAAAGGGGTTACGAATTCTCACACACTCACAAGGTGAATTGACTATTTGGCTAAGGTAGTTGTGCTCAAAATGAAACAATTGCCTTGATCCTTTTCATGCATTCATATAATCAACACAAATAAAAGATTCAACATAATAAAATCCAGTTATAACAAGAATGTTGGTTCTCCGCGCATATATGAACAATAGAAGGCTACCTCACAAAAAGGTGGGAACTAAAGTGATTCACAATAAGAACAAGTATACAAAAGAATGGATGGCATGGAAGTTTGTAAAATGCCTAAGTATCATGAATATGCTAAAGTATAGAAAGCGATAAATACATACCTCAGACGTGTACAAAACTTAACAAAATCATAACCACGCATTCGCAAGTTGAAATGAACCAACTTGGAAAATCACCAAAGCATCCTCAAATAAATCAATCAAAATTTGCGAGTAAACAACAACCAAAAACCTTAGAAATGAAAAAACAATAAAAACATGCTTGTTTTACGTCGTAAGCTCGACGCCTTTACAATGCTTAGCTAGCAAACTTCCTTCCTTCATGCCATAGTGATGCCTCACCGCGCAACCAAAAGCAAGCGTCCTAACCAAACACTTGAACAAACGTCAAAATGTACAAGTATCAATATAAACAAGTGAAAATATACAACATGTACGATATCTACAAAACTCAAAAACAAAGAAACTATCGCAATGCGATTCAATATCAAAACCAATCCCGGGCAACGGCGCCATTTTGTTGGTTGCAGAATAGGGCAAGCAAGCAAAAATATTTATTTTCGGAAGAATTCCCTCCGGGATTTATATCGTGTCCACAGAGATCGGTTCGAGGGAAAGAATGCCGTTCGACAATCTCTCGCGTTAATGAGTTTGGATTAAAATAGTTTACAAGTAAAAAACAAACAGAAAAGTAAAGATGAACATAAAAAGAGTACATTCTTTGAAGAGAAGAAACCTATCAAGCATGAATATACACTACTCAGAACAAACGTAAACCTATCAATCGGTCGCATTCAACATACAATACTCATCAAAATCATCACGTATCGCTCACAACAAAGGTTATGTCTAACGCACAGTTGAGAGAGCAACCGTATTACTCTCGTCGACGCTCTCGCGCACGACGCCTCGAAACACGGAAGACATTAAGTTCCGACACCATAAAGATTATTATCTAAATCTATCTCTAGAGTCTAGACAATAGATATCCATCCTTAATCAAGATTCATGATGTTTATCTCTAACACAACACAAATCCAAACATAAATGCAAAAAGATCAAGGAAGACATCGATAATGATTTGTAAAGCATCTATATTATACAACCATGATCAATACATGTACATAGGTTTAGAGTAACAATACAAACATAACCCACAAAATAGAGAAAAACATAGAGAAGAAATGGAGAAAAACCAAACATCTCAAAAGTTGTCGGCTCCGATTGATGAAGGATTCGACTCCGGATCATCCTAATTCATGCTCCAATGTGTTTTCTAGCCTAATTCTGGTCAAAAAATGCTATTGGATGGATTTGGAACTAAAAATATCAAACCCATAACTAAAAAATGATGAAAAATGGCTTAAATGGGCAATTCTGCATTTCCAGGTTCGCCTAGCGAGTCCCCGTTCGCTAGGCGAACGTAAACCGCCTTTCTGTTGAGTTTTTTCACGATTCTGGAACTTTTCGTTCGCCCCGGTTCGCCTAGCGAACAAGCTAGCGAGTGTTCGCTACGGGGGCTCGCCTAGCGAGTATGACAGAAAACCAGAATTTGTTTTTTTCATAACTCTTGAACCGTAACTCCGATTGACGCACGGTTTGAAGCGTTGGAAAGCTTATTCAATGCTCTTTATGAATATGGAAATATCCCATTGCTGGAACACCTACAAAAATAAATGAAAATCGATTAAACTCAATGATATTTACACGGTAACGCACTATACACCGAAAACGTAAACTAAACGTATTTACAAACAAATTGGGTTTTATTCGCACGATATTTACCAAAAAGAATCGATAAGTGCAACAAAACATATATACAAAAATAGGTACAATTAGCACTTATCACTCTCCGCCACCAAAGGGACCAGTTCGCTCCTCGAAAAATAAAAGGAGCAGGCCGGACGCCGAGGAGCCCAGAGGCCGCCCAAAGGATCACTCCCTGAGACGTCACTATGTTCATGGACAACACTCCCCCTACGTGTCTCCGGGAGCCAGCGAGGATGACGATTACCGGACCCCTCTGGCCAGGCACATCATGGACGCCCCTATTCCTAAGGGCCTAGAGAGGCCCCCATCCTTGGGAACATATGACGGGACATCTGATCCTAATGACCATGTCGAGAGTTTTGAAGCTCTGCTCGATTTCAGGAACGTCTCCGGTGCTATCAAATATCGATTATTCCCTACGACTCTTCAGAAAGGGGCCATGGCTTGGTACTAAAACCTAGCATCTAAATCAATCACGTCGTGGAGGGTCCTGAGGGAGCGCTTTAGGAAACATTTTACGGCTTCTCGTCGACATCCGAAGACGATAGCCTCCCTGGAAGCCATCTTTCAGGGGAAGGATGAACCTCTCCGGAGCTACATAGAAAGGTTCAACAAAGAAGCAGTCGAAATCCACGTGACCGATCACATCAAAATGTATCTCATCATCAAGGGTTTGCGGATAGGATCCAAGTTCGCAGAATCCGTCGGACTACACCGTCCCCGCAGCTTTGAAGGCCTCCTCGAGAGGGCTCAGTCGCATATTGAGTTCGAGGAAGCTGAAGCTGCACAAATTGCCCTCGATTCGAGGCACAGAGAAGGCTCCCGCGGCAACAAGGAAGAAGACTCCCCTCCACCCAGGCGAGGTGGAGACAGGAGAAGAGAAGACTCCCCTCCACCTAGGCGAGGCAGGGAAAGAAAAAAAGAAGCCCGGACCAAAGAGCCCCGTGAATCACGGGGACCGTCTGGCCTTTTCAAAGACTACACACTGCTGAACGCGTTCCGCGCGCGCATTTTTAGCGACTGTGCCAATTCGGAGTTCGTCAAAGGGGGAATCCGCTTCCCGAAACCGACGGCTTCCAAACCAAATACTGACAAGTCCAAGTACTGTCGGTTCCATCGCAGTCACGGACACGTTACTGAAGATTGCGTCCACCTTAAGGACGCAATCGAGACGCTGATTAAATAAGGGTACCTGAAGAAGTACGCCAAGCAGCAAGAGGCCCCCCGCCCCAGCGGCCAGGAGGCCCAGAATGTCGAGGAGTCAACTCCCTCTCCCAACAACGGATCCCTGCAAGTCGCGTTGAGCATCACGCGGCCTGAAGACTTTGGTTTTTCGGGAGAACTCGACAATCCTGAAGCTGTCCGAAACATGTGGAATAACTTCCCAGCAAAAGACTCGATAAGTACCCCGCAGTACCTGGGAGTCTTTCCCCCAAGCCCTAGTCATATCTGGCGGAGCCCCTGACCGTTTGACCGTGGGGTCAATAAAGAGGAAATTCGACGAACTGAAAGCAACAACTCCTTGAGCCCCTACCCTCGAGAGAGTTAAGGGAAGATCAAATCCGATTACCTTCTACCTCGAGGAACTTCCCGGTGGGGCACCGAACGCCAACATCCCCCTCCTGATCCGGGCACAGATGGCCAATTTTGATGTCCACAGAATTTTGGTCGACCAGGGGAGCTCGGTGGACATCATGTACGTCCACCTCTTCGAGACCCTCCAGCTGACCAAGCAACACTTGTCCCCGTATGTAGGGTCAAACCTACAAGGCTTCAATGGCGCGACCACCAGACCATGGGGCTTCGTGGAGTTGATGGTCACCTTCGGGATGGAGGAAACTGCCCGACAGGTGAAGACGCGTTTCTTGGTGGTGGACTGCCCATCCCTCTACAACTGCATCATGGGGAGGACCACGTTGGCGGAACTGACGGCCGTACCATCAACGGTCCACCTGAAGATGAAATACTACACGAAGCGTGGACGTGTGGTCACTCTCCACGGGGACATCAACGCGGCCATAAGATGTTTCGATGCAACAATCAAGGGTCTGAGTGTCGTTGGCGACGTCAAACCCAAGACTCAGGCTGAGACACCTCCAGACGTCGTGCAGGTTCCACTCCCGCCGGTCAGCGCGGTCGACCTTGACAACAGGTTTCCCGGGGAGCAGGAAGAAGCTGCAGGCGAGGACCTCCCAGTTGAAATCAACGGGCAACCTCTCCACCCAACGCGCCCCATCCCAGATAGGGATTTCGACCTGGTTCCTCTCGGCGACAGCCCAGACCGCAGCGTGAAGATTGGCTATGGACTCCCCGACCTGGCGAAGAGGCAACTGAAGGCATGTCTCCGAGAAAATGCAGATTTGTTCGCCTGGAGTGCTGCAGAGATGCCCGGACTAGACCCTGAAGTAGCTTGTCATCAGCTGACTATAGATCCGGCCGCTAGGGCTGTAGCTCAACGTAGGCGTAGGCAGTCTCCGGAAAAAATGGAGGCTACTGAAAAAGCTGTAAAGGACCTCCTAAAGGCAAACTTTATTTCCGAGGCCAAGTACACAACTTGGATCTTAAATGTTGTACTCGTTAAGAAAAATAATGGAAAATGGAGGATGTGCGTTGACTACACGGATCTTAACCGGGCATGCTCGAAAGACTCTTACCCCGTACCTAACATCGACCACCTGGTCGATAATTCTGCAGGATTCAAATTACTGTCCTTCATGGATGCCTACTCGGGGTACAACCAAATCCCCATGGACGAGGTCGACAAGCAGCATACCGCTTTCATGACCGAGTCGGGCAATTACTACTATAACGTAATGCCCTTCGGCTTGAAAAATGCTGGCGCCACCTACCAACGGATGATGAACAAGGTCTTCCGGGCAGATATCAGCAACGTGCTCGAGGTTTACATGGACGACATGATCGTCAAATCTGCAAAAGAAGTCGACCATGCCGCTCATCTCAAGAAAGTGTTCGACACGGCGAGGAAATGTCGCATGAGGTTCAACCCCGACAAGTGCACCTTCGGTGTTCGCGCATGGAAGTTCCTCGGCTTCTACCTCACGGAGAGGGGAATCGAGGCGAACCCCGACAAATGTAGGGCGTTCTCCGAAATCCCTACCCCGAACTCGAAGAAGTCGATCCAGTCACTTAACAGAATGCTGACTGCTCTCTCCCGTTTTGTAACCAAATTGGCTCAGTACGCACTCCCCTTTTTCAAGCTTCTCCGACAGAAGGCGACTTTTGAATGGAGTGAAGAATGCGAACAAGCCCTCCTCCATCTAAAACAAGTCTTGTCACAACCCCCGGTCTTGTCCCGACCAGATAGCGGGGAAACGCTTTTCTTGTACCTGGCCGTCACCAGCGAAGCGGTGAGTGCTGTCCTCATACGAGAGACCTCCGACGGACAGAAACTGATTTATTTCACGAGCAGAGCTCTTCAGGGTCCCGAGCTCAGATACCAACAGATTGAAAAGGTCGCCTTGGCCCTCCTATCTGCAGCCAGAAGATTACGTCATTACTTCCTGGCCCACACAATCATGGTAAGGACTGAGCAGCCTATCAGACAGCTCCTCAGTCGGCCAGATATGGCGGGGAGAATGCTCCGGTGGTCTCTTGAGCTATCCGAGTTCGACCTTCGATACGAAGGAAGAAAAGCCTTGAAAGCCCAGGTACTGGCCGACTTCGTAGCGGAAATGACCGTCCCTGAATCCTCGACCAATGGCTCCCAGAAATGGATGATTTACGTCGACGGGGCCTCCAGTGCAAAAGGTAGCGGAGCGGGCATTATCCTAGAAAACGAGCAGGGCATCCTGATAGAGGTCTCCCTCGAACTGTCCTTCAAGACATTGAATAACCAAGCCGAATACGAGGCCTTCCTCGCGGGACTTCGACTTGCGGAAGACCTTGGTGCAAAAGAAGTCAAAATCTTTACAGACTCCCAGCTCGTGGCATCACAGGTTCGGGGAGAATTCCAGGCCAAAAACGATAGTCTCATCGAGTACCTAACCTTGGTGCAAGAAAAGTTGAAGAAATTTGTCTCCGCAGAGGTGGCTCACATCCCACGCGAGCACAACACTCGAGCATACGTGCTCTCCAAACTTGCGAGCACTAAGAAAAAATGAGGGAACAAATCAGTTATCCAGGAGATACTGACCCAGCCGAGCATAAACAAACCCGCACCGACCACAAAGGTCAACGCAATCGGGGACGCAAACTGTTGGATGACCCCAGTTTACGAATACTTGATGATGGGCAAACTGCCCGACGATCCTAAAGAAGCGGGGATAGTCAAGAGGCGGGCATGTGCATATACCGTCGTCGAAGGTAAGCTATACCGTCGAGGATTATCCATTCCCTTACTCTGGTGTGTCGAAGAAAGCAAAGTTTCGGGGATCCTCCAAGAAATCCACGAAGGGATCAACGCCCAGCACCTCGGCGGAAGGTCCCTAGCCCGGAAAGCACTCCGAGCGGGGTATTATTGGCCCACTATGCAACATGATGCAAAGGAACACATCAAGAAGTGTGACCGCTGCCAAAGACACGGGGACATGCACCTCGCTCCTCCAAACGAGCTTAAGTCATTGTCACCCCCGTGGCCGTTTGCGTGGTGGGGGAATGGATATCCTCGGACCTTTCGTCATAGGGTCATACCAAAACAAGTACCTCATCGCCGGGGTAGATTACTTCACGAAGTGGATTAAGGCCGAGGCGCTGGCCAAAATCACTACTTTCAACATACTCCGTTTCTACAAGAGAAACATCCTCGCCCGATTCGGTGTGCCCCAAGCCATTGTCACCGACAACGGGACACAGTTCACCGACAGGAACTTCCAAGACTTCGTCGCCAAACTGGGCACAAAACAACACTTCACGTCGGTCGAACACCCTCAAACCAACGGGCAGGCCGAAGCAGCGAACAGAGTGATACTCAGGGGATTGAAGCGACGACTCGACGAGGCCAAACAACGGTGGGTCGAGGAGTTGCACAGCGTCCTCTGGGCGTATCGAACAACCCCACACTCCACGACCGGGGAGACCCCGTTTCGCCTAACATACGGGACTGAGGCAGTTATCCCCGTGGAGATCAGGGAACCCTCGAGGAGGACAGAAGCTCCCCTCGACGAAGAAACAAACAACGAAGCCCTGCGAGAGGAACTCGACCTTGTCGAAGAGATAAGGGTCGGCGCTTCCCTCCAAGAAGCCTCTTTAAAACAAAAAATAACTTTGTGTTATAATGACAAAGTTATCAAACGAGACTTCCAAGTAGGCAGTCTTGTCCTACGGAGAAATCAGAAAGATTCACGTGAAGGAAAGCTGGCCACGAACTGGGACGGCCCATACCACGTCACCGCAAAGACGGGGACGGGTGCCTATTACCTCGAAAACCTCCACGGTGAACAACTTGCTCGACCATGGAATGCTGAAAAGCTCAAACAATACTACAGTTAGACACTGCCCGAGACAGTACGACGTCGCAACCACGGGGTCGTGCAACGGTACATGTGCGACACCTCTATATAACACACGACGGCCAAAAACCACGAAGTGCGTGCGTGAGACTTTTTGGCCCGACGAGGAGACCTCAACCGAGCTCCGTCGTCGACGTACCAAATAGGCATAACACCCAGCTCGCGATGGGAAGTTCACGAAGCTAAGACCTCGACCGACGTCTTAGCCTCGTTGAAGGTCGGGGTACAGCCCCCGACCACTCGACTAGTTCTCTTCACAGTCGAGGATCATCAGAGTCGAGCAAACTCCCAAGGCGCCAGCGATCTCAACTACTTAGGTAAAAATAAGTAATGTATAAAGTATCACACACAAGCAAAATTAATAAAGAGGCAAAGCGAAGTATTAAAATCGGGCAAAACCCATTGTACGAATATTACATCAATAAGCCCACAAGTCGGACAACAACAACAAAATGGCACGCAGGCCAAGTAAACTATACTCCTACTCAGCAGCAGTCTCGGCAGCGGTTTCGGCAGCTTCTGGTCCACCTCATTCGTTGGCATTTCCTTCTTGCCTGGGCAGCACTATCCGGGCATCAACCACCTCGCAATTAGCATCAGCCCCGTCGGTCACAAGGCCGGGGTTTAGGATCCGAAGCTGCGCCACTGCATTTCAGAACCCTATGCCCGCGGCCTCAAGAGTATCATCCTCGGCTAGCCGGAGATCCTGCTCGACGGTCCTGAGCTTGGCCACCAGAGCTGCCCGAGAGGTTAGGAGCTTATCCTCTTCAGTTTCACCTTCAGCTGGCCGAACAACATCCTCCAGCTCTGCGACCCTTTCCTTGAGCCGTTTCTCCTCAGCCTCCAGCTCGGTGATTCGGGAAAGATGACCTCTCTCCGCTTCCTCTGCCTCCTTTAACTTTGTCTCCGTCCGCTGCTGCTGCTCACTCTGTTCTTTATTCAGGTCCCTGCATTCCTTCAACTCTTTGCGTAGGTCTAGCAGCTCAGCCTCCAAGGTCTCGAGTCTTTCTTGCAGTCGAGAAAGTTCAGCAGCGGGGCGGGTTTCATCGTTCAGGACAATAGCAGTCGAGCAGAGCCGCATGACGGCAGACATGTCCTCAAAGATCGTTTTCCTCCTCGCTTCCGCAGCGGTCCCCAGCATAGCTTGGATTTCAGAGGGAGGAACGCGAGGATAGATGACTTCAGAGAAGAAGCGGGGCTTGAGATGGCATGGTGGGAGTTCGAAGCTTGAAGGAGGTGGGGGACTTTCTTCGTGGGCCAGGTCGACAATCTCCGCGTTTGAAACCCGTTGCCGTTTCGGCGTCCCTTGAGTGCCCGGAGACTGGCTCCCAGCAGGAGGTGTGCGCCCACCTGAAATCCTCGACACAGTCACAGCAAGCTGGGATTGGCTGGAACCTTCGGGCATCGCAGCGGAGGAAACACCCTCGGGCATGGCCCCAGAAAGAGCAACACCTTGACCCTTTGAGCGAGATGACTCTCCCCCGACCCTGTTCTTCTTGAGCCCTCTTCGCCTTCAACTTTTTGAGCCTCTCCTCAGCTCCGACCATTTTCCCTGCAAAAATAAAAGAAAACATTAGTAAGGCAAGGTATACAGACGCGAGGAAAGCTTATATCGAGGATGTTTTCACCACCTAACAACTCGTCTGCTTCTTCGCCGGAGAAGGTCTCGAGCAGAACACGGGTATTGATCAAGCGACGTTGCTTCCTCACCTGCCCGTCTGCTCCCGTTATAGGCTCGTCATCCAGTGTTTCGTACTGAGCTTCATTGAAGCTTTCGACGAACGCGACGATCTTATCATAAGCTGCCCGGTCGTCGACGTCCAACTGATTGTGTTTCACCTTGTATTTATCAACCCCCTTTTTGAAGTGTTCCTCCGTCCAGTACAGGGGGAACTTCGGCTCCAGAACCTCCTCGGAGCGACCGTCGACTTTACGGGCGACTCTCCGGTACAGCGAGTTGATAGCCCCAAGGGTGACCGACTTCACGAAATAGTAGCGGTACTTGAAATCTCGGACGGAATCCAAGTACGTGTGGAACAGGGCTTTGCTCTGCTTAAAGGACACCCAGCCGTGTCGTCCACCGGCCGACGACCTTTGAAGATGGAATATACGAAAGAAGAGGGACACTGTCGGTACTATTTTCAGGTGTTTACAAACGAGCTCAAAAGCCCGAATAAAGGCCAGCGAGTTCGGGTGAATCTGCGAGGGTGCCAGCTTCAACCAGGCGAAGACCCCCTCTTGGAAATCCGTGAAGGGCAGCCTCCACCCCGCTTCGTCGAACATGAACTCGTATAACGGGATACGCATTCCTCGGTAGGGCGAGCATATTCGGTGATACTCTTCTGGGTAGAAAACCTTCCATGATTTATCGAACCCGATCAGCCGATGCTCGACGGTACAAAACGCATCTTCCACGTCTCGGTAGACAAAGATGGATGACATCTCTAGGGCTTCGTCGCATACCCACTCCTCGAGCGGGCGCTCTTGGGCAAAAGCCATATGAGCCATAGGAGATTCTGGGTGGTCGTCTTCTTCAAAGGATCCTACGGCCACCTTCGCAGCCAAACCGTCCATTTACCTGAAAAGCAGAAGGAAACGGTGAATTCGATGGGTCATATCAAATTCACCCCTTCACCGCTGTTCAAGCGAACGGGCGAGGAAGGGGCAAGGCTCTCTCGTTTCCCCGATATAACCGGCCGAGGATCAACATGTTCACCTGGGAACTCATCGCCTTCCCGGGAAATTCTGCCCCCTTGTTCCCATAACGCTAACGAAAAGAGTGACCGTTAAGGACCCCGGGACATTCAACGAGTCCCCGAGGTATTCATCCCTGGTCCCCGAGACATTCAACAAAAGCGAGAGAAGTTCTTAACACTTCCTCTCTCAGCAACAAAAGATTCCCGCCGTATTCGCCAGGAACCCTTTCATTTCTCATGGGAACTTCATCAGTTCACCAAGGAAGTGCTATACACCAGTTAAAATCAAGAGGAAACGCAAGAAAGAGGTCAGTTTTTGAACAAATACCTTATAGGCGGCGCTTTAGGTTTCCGGTGCGGAGTTCCGGCAGTTGACGGCGGTGAACGGCTGCTGTAGAAGATAAAGAGAGAAGGAGAGAGACTATTGAGAGAGAAACGAAAAAAAGTGGGAAATGAACGAGGGGAGGAGTTTTTATAATGGTTTTCGCGGAACTCGAGGGACATAGGGCACTTGAGTGCGCTACCCTAGACAGCCGCCCTAGCCTCCCTAGGTAATGATGACAGACGACACGTGGCACACATGCAGCCGTTCGTCCTCCCACGCGTGTCTTTTCGATTTGCCTCAACGTTTCAAATCTGAAATCCCTCATCTCCCCGGCCTCACGACCGGACACCGCTGTCCGATGCCTACCTATGTGCGACCGTAGGGACGTCGAGCACGAGAATGGCCTCCTCAGTTCCTCTCTTGGCGTATCCCCGACGTGCTAATAACCCTTAAGTCATTACTCTGACATCTCAGAGCAAAGACTTGGGGGGCTCCTGTTCTAGACTGGGCCGAGACTACCCAACAATCGAGCAGGCCCAACCCATACAGCTTGGGGAGGCCCAATAAGGTCCTTCTGCAAGACACGCGACTGCCACGTGCAAGCCCCAGTTTCGACGGGCACTTAGGCAGTGTCGGGCACTTGGGACAATAGGAAAGGAGGAATCACACCCTGCTGAGATGTACCTCCCCGACAGATTAGCTTCTCCCCGCGAGAATGCTCCGCATCACTCCTCGACGGACACGATTCCTCCCCGCGAGGCCATGTCCATTCTACGGGATTCATATCTCCTCGACACAGAAGGCTCCTCCCCGCGAGGAGTACCCAACGATCCATACCACGTGGACACGTTCCAAATAACCTCCCACGTCCGAAGGATTCGGTCTGCCCTACTTCCGGAAATCTAGGAGCAGTTACTCTAGGGCGAAGACCACGTGCTGGTCTTCACTACTACACGTAAGCCCTAACAGTTACTTGGAGTGGGCCTAGCTGATCCAGCCCACTGCAAGTAACCGTTGGCCCCGCGCTGGGGGCTCTCTATAAATACCCTCTCATTTGAGAGGGTCAGGTTAGACAGATTCTTCTTACCATTCACTCTTTCTGTATTTGCGGATATTCTGTACACTCTCTCACTTGAGCGTCGGAGTAGGTACACCCCCCCCCCCCCCCCCCCCCCCCCCCCCCCCCCCCCCCGCGCCGACTCTCACCACCACCGGAGCTGCCGTTCCAGACGCCGTTGGCCACTATCAACTGTCTGATCCAGGTACGATCAATACCAATTTTTGATCGCATATATTTGCACAAATTTCAAAATACATTAATATATCATAAATTTACAAAGAGACACTTGACACTCAATTTTGAATGTACATTTAAAAATAATAGTACAAATATCACTTCTCTAAAAGAAAACTTAAACCTAAACAAATTTATACAAGTCTATTCATCTATAGTCTAATACGTCAATTTTATTAGAAAAATAAGGGACAAAAGATATAAATAAATTTAAGCTAATTTATTTAATTACTCGAGGTCTCATAATTAATGTAACCGTAAAATAATTAAAAATTAAAAGACTAAATTGAAAAAATACTATTTAATCTAACATTTGAAATTTGGGAACAATACATAAATTAAACATGAATATTTTTTTATTACAAATGAATCAGAGGAAGTAGATAACTGTATTCAATTTTATCAATACAATAAAAAAAGAGTGAACTATCTCTTTGAATCTTGAAAACTATGTGGTTAGTAATTTAAGAATTTAAAAATAAGAAATATCAAATTGTTCTCCTAAATAAGTTAACGTTAAATTAATTAAAATGTCAACTAATCACGACCATGAATTCCGTCAAGTCAGACTGTTATTTTTAAAAAATTTATATGACATAACAAAACGTTATGTTATTATTAAATGACAGTGTAAAACTTTTTTACACTGTCAGTGCATATCAATTAAATCCTAAAATAATTTGTCTGTTAAATTAGTTCTGTTAAAGTGATGATGATATGTTACACTGAGTTAAAGAAAGAAAGTGGATGAATTTTTTTGTCCAAATATTTTTTGGCCGACGGCAATATTCATGCATGGTAATAATAGTTGTTGAAAACTTTGCGAAACACCAAATCTTCATTAGATTGAAAAGCATGTAGTAGTAAAGAAAACGGGGTTAAAGAAAGAGGAAACGAAAATTTTCCACCGATTTTGAATTTGGTTCATACTACTACTATGATGGAGAAGGAAAATATCTATTTTCTAGGAAGCAATGATTGTTACTCCCATTGGAGTTGGTGGATACGAGACAAGGCAAGCCTTCGGCGGCACGTCTTTCGGACCGGAGATCTTTATAGAGGCAGGTACAAGTTTTGGTGGATACTTAAGTTTTGAAGGAAGGCACGTCTTTCGGACCGGAGATCTTTAAGATTTTGAAAAAAAGAGAGAAAAGAATTGAGTAAAAAGAATAGAAAGATTTATGTGAGAAAGGTTTTGGAGAACTTATTTTTATTCATAAATTAAAATTCTTTTAATTTGGAGAACTAAAAAATTGTATTAAAGGAGGGGTTTGGAGGGTTTTGAAGAGTTTAGACAAATTATTCAAATAATATTTCAAAAATTGAAAATATGTTAATGATAAGTACTCTTTTATCATTCTAAATAATTTTTTTTTTCAAAAAATATCAAAAATTTCTTTATTTCTTTTTAAAAATTGATTTCGGGAGCCCTCTCCATTTTTCTTTTAAACTCTCAAACAAAGTCTAAAAACTAGAATAAAATAAGATTAAAATATATTAAATAAAGACAACAATTTTATTTAATTAATCAACTTTTTTTTTCCGGATAAGTTAAAACTAGATTAAAATCGTTCTTGTTAAATGAAAGAGAATGAACCGTATTAGTAGTGCTAATAGAGTGTTATGGACAAAGTCCAAATGATGTATAAATGGGTAATGTAGAATTATGATAACGAAATGCTATGATCGAGTTTTAGAGTTATGATTGGATGGTTAAGCTTATCTTAAGCCTCCTCTTTATATATGTGAGGGTAGTCGTCTTAACTCGATTAAAGTTGATACTTGCAAAAACGTCTTTGTGCTTTTACAAAACATTGATCTCTATTCGAATATGATGAGATAAACTTTCACACTTTCCCTCTTTCACACTCTGAAGCTTCAAGTTCTTTTGTTGGATATGCCTATCAAATAAGCAATTCACTTGAATCTACTAGTGTTTTAAGATATTTTCAAGTTAGTCACCACCAACCGATAGTAGAGATATCTTCAGTGATTATAAACCTTAATTCTTTAGCTTGATTTGAAGGAATAGCCCGATCAACTATCTTGTGCATCTTTGACCGCTTGAACTAGCTTTAGTACTTGCTTGTTTTTATAAGTTATTGTCATCATAACCACTTCAAGAGTTGTTACAGCTTCAGGTGTTGTCATAATCAAAACCATGACATTATCAGGGCTAAGCATTCTTGCTTATCCATGAATTTTGATCACTTTCTGATTATACCTAACACATGTTTCCACACTAAAAATCCTAAAGCCTCTAAAAACCCTTATCCACTAGGGGTTGTCAAGCATTTGTACATTTATCAAGTAAAATTGGCGCCCACCGTGGCCCCCAGTAAAACTGACTTGGGCCACCCTCACAGCATTCAACCATGGTATTGTCTTCGCACTCATCACATATCATGGTGAACAAGAAGACAACTACCCCAACTAGGTAAGGAATGTGATGGTGAGGAAAGTGTCATAGCGGAGATGTGCGCTGCTATGGACGACCTTCATCGCAAGAACCAAACCATGGAGGATAACGTTCTTCATATTCAGCAGCGCCAACAAGAAACTGATATGGTGGATAAACTGGAAATACTAGATCCCTAACCTCTATCAAACGAGATATGGGAGGTGCCCATCCCATAGAACTTTAAGCCTTTATTATTAGCAAAGTTCAATGCGCGCAACGATCCAATGAGCATGTGAACTCCATTAACACTCATATGGACATTATTGGGGCACCTGACTCTGTAAAGTGCAAGCTCTTTTCCGACACCTTTATGGAAGCAAACTTGAGGGGGGTATATGGGCCTCCACAGGGTCCCTGTCACCAACTATCAAGACTTAGTGAAGAAGCTAGTCCACCCATTTGTTGCAAGAAGGCATCGAAACAAGACCACCACCAGTCTGTTCAATATACGTTAGGGGTCATCAGAGACATTGAAGGAGTATCTCAGAATGGACTCAAGATAGTCCATCTAAACTAGGAAATGTTCGTAGGAGCATTTCAGAATAGACTCAGAGCAGGACACTTCAATGAATCCATCATCCAAAGGAATGTAACATCTATGGAGGAGTTAATAACCCGAGAATAATGCTACGTCAAGGGCAAAGAGAGAAATGCTGAGAAGAAGGTTCATGATGCAAAAGAGCGCACCCCTGGTGCGAACAACTCATAGAGGAACCATTATATGTCTCATATGAGAGACAAAACCACCTTTAAGCAAAGTAGAAACCCGTGGAGAGCCTCACGCCTCTGAACACTCGCTGAAAAAAAATATGATGTGAAGTCTTTTACATGCATAACATCCCTCAACCACCAACACCGAAGGCGAACATCGTGGGACCAGAGCCTAACACTTAATGTAAGTTCCATAAGTTCAAGGGCACCATATAGAGGACCGCCTGTAGCTCAAAAAGGTGAAAGAATGCCTAATCTAGGAAGAAAAGTTAAAGCAATATGTTAAACGTAGCCCCATTGGAAGAACATGAGGATCTGGTTACTAGGGGCGACATATCCCCGAGAGTCCCAGAGCCATCTAAAGAAAAGAGCCAAGTGGGAAGGAGGTAGATACGACTGTCAACCACACACTCAACACCATCAAGGAGGAGTCTTCAAATGCAGAGAAACTAGGTTCTCCCAGAAAAGATATATCTGCCCAATTCTAAACGTCGTCATTCCTTTCGTTGATTTTAAAGAAGGCAAGCCCGCCGCTCAAGGGACCAAGATTACCTTATTTTAAGAGGTTGCAGTCAGCACCCACCTGTACATCGATGATCCTATGGTGATTACTGTTTGATTTGACGAATGGGAAATCAAGAAAGTCCTGATTGATCAAGGGATCTCCGCATACATCTTCTACTAGGATGCATTTGAGAGGTTTCACATAGATTTGGACAATCTCAAAACCTTTCAGGGATCTTTAGAAAGGTTTTTGGGTGAGCTGGTGCAGGTGAAGTGTTATATAACATTGAAGACTATTTTTGGGACGAAGGAAAACACCAAGCAGGTCAAGGTAAGATATTTAGTCATTGATGGGCCTTCATCATATAATATGATTATATATATATATATATATACACACACACACCACAGACACACAGACACACACATATAATCAGACATTGTATTTAATATGTTATTTGTATATGACATAACAAAGGTCCTTTATAGTAAGTAGTCTGTTTAATGATTCATTAAGTGTGCCTTAATCGTGAGACATTATTAAAAATAAGGACGTTATTCTTAAAGTATTCGTAGTCAAGATTTATTGTCACATAGGACAACAATGATGTATAGAAACTATTATGTGAGTAGACTGATGACCGTATCTCACGGTTCATAGATATGAGATATCAAGTCTTCACATATGTATAAATATTAGGAGTAGTATTTATACTGGATTGAACCACCATGAGAATACTGCATAGTTTGTTATGTAAGTGTCATAAGTTATTCTTATACTTATACTGGTGTATACTACCATTCGACCTGAAACCACTATGGACTATAGATGTGGAGTCGAGTACTTTATTTCTAATCAAAAGTTATCTGTAACAAAATGACCATAAAGATGGTTAATGGGTACTCCACAAATCATGTTGATGGACATGAGTGACCTAAACAGGAGTAATATCTATGGGCCCCTTGATCGAGTATGACTGTAAAGTGCATGGACATGCTCAAATAAGTCAATATGACTGATTTGACTTATTTGTTATTATCAAGTATACTCTGGATCAAAAAATATAATATTAGACTATACAAGTGTGACACATTCTATGATTTGTGTTCATAAAAATATAATGGGAAAAAGGTAAATGTACACATGATCATCATTATAGAAAAGTTATGTCATATCACATGGCATTCTCGTTACTTGGGTAGCAGTGACCATGCATTAGATATGTGATTCAATATTATTGTCAATGTAACGAGAACCTACAGAGTCTCACGCATAAAGTATTGACAATGAAACAAATGATTAAATTAAATAAGAACTAATTTAATTAGATATTAATTAAATTATCTAATAAATTAACACAAATATAATTTATTTGATTAAATATGATTTAATTGAATAAATGAGAATTGACAGTTAATTAAATTAAATGTGATTTAATTTATTTAATACTTCATTTTATTTAATTAAAAGAGTTTATTTAAATATAATAATATTAATTTATTTAATTACAATAACTTAATTAAATAAGAATGGACTTATTTTGGAAAAGTCCAAAATAAGAGCATTAGGGTTTTAATAGTTCTCTATAAATAGATAAGCTTTTTTCCTTACTAATCCTAATTGTCAATTTTCTCAGAAGACAACTAGCACCGTGTTTCATTTTGTGCTCGCGTGGACTACATAGAGATGTCAATATCTTCCGTCATTCATGATTAAAGATAAAACATAATTCAAGAGGTATTCCTTGAATATTTATTTTGGTATTTGATTGTGATTAATGATTTGTGATTAATGATTTAATCAAGATTCATTCATTGGGTGAGGAGAATACATGTTAGATCCTCACGTAGGAATCCTTTATGCGCTTCATGGCAATTACATGTTAGATCCTCATGTAGGAGTTCTTTTCGCCTCTCGAGGAGATTACATGATGAATCCTCATGAAGGAGTCTTTGTTTTCCCTAGATGCAATTACAAGTTGGATCTTATCGTAGGAATCCTTATCGTTCCTCCTGGAGATAACATGTTAGATCCTCGTGTAGGAATCATTTCCGCCCCTCGAGGCGATTACATGTTGGATCATCATGTAGGAATCCTTGCCACCCCTCGAGGTGATTACATGATGGATCCTTACGAAGGAATCCTTGTCGTCCATCGAGGATATTACATGTTGGATCCTCGTGTAGGAATTTTTATCGCCCCTCGAGATGATTACATATTGGATCCTCACATAGGAATCCTTGTCGTCCCTCGAGGTGCTTACATGCATGATCTTCACGTAGGAATTCCTGTCTCTCCTCGAGGGGATTATATGTTGGATCCAGATGTAAAAATCCTTGCCGCCCTACAAGGCAATTACATGTTGGATCCTCATGAAGGAATCCTTGCTACCCATCGAGGCGATTACATGCTAAATTCTCACATAGTAATATTTGACACCCCTAAAAAATATTACATGTTGGATCCTCATCTAGGAATCCTTTGTGCTATTCGAGGCGATTAAATAATGGAACCTCAATAAGAAATCCTTACCATCCCATCAAGGTGATTACATGTTGGATCCTCATGTAAGAATCTTTATCGCCCCTTGAGGCAATACATGTTGAATCCTCATGTATGAATCCTTTATGCCCCTCAAGGAGATTACACATTGGATCCTTGCAAAGAAATAATTGCTGCCCCTCGAGGCAATTACGTGCTGGATCCTCATGAAGGAGTCCTTATCGCCCCTCGAGAGGATTAGATACTACATCCTCATGAAGGAATCATTTCTGCCCTTCATGGCGAGTATATTAAATACCCATAAAGGAGCCTACACAGCAAGCAGAGCCCCTTGAGGGAAACCCCATGACACCTATGGAATAATAAGGACATCTCCAGAAGAAGACATTCTCCCCCAAAAATAAACATTTATATATTCTCTACAAGGTAATATACATATAGAAGTTACGAGAATATTATTTATTAGATACCCAAAGATGGGCAATGGATTACGAAAAATGTCAAAAAGATAAGGGTGAGGCCTTGAAATCATCATTCCTCTAGAGGATTGCTGAGGCCAAGTGTGTTTCCAGCTTGGGTTCCATATATTACAATTTCGTTAATGGGATAGACATACTCGTCATCCACTAGCTGGCATACCCAGACCACCTTAAATAAATCTATCCTGCTTTAGTCCAGTCCTAGATAAAGAAAGACAAATTTTACTTCGCATGTCGGAAGTATAGATCAAAAGTCTCTACGAAGTTATCTTTGAGGATATATATTTCTTCCTTAAGCTTCTTAATAGAACTAAGGGCCTAACTCAAAGATCCATTAGTCTGGTGGGGGAAGAAACTTGAGTTCGCGCCTCTAATGTCAATGTCTTAAGTAAGACCTTCAAATTATCTCTCTCTTGCACCAAGATCTTTATTTTCTCTAGGCGTTGAACAATAACTTCCTGAGCCTTTGTGAGTTTGGACTTTAGGTCCTCAATAGATTTGACATGCTTCTCTAGTTGAACCCGCCTGATCAGGAGAATTCTTAACAAGTGTGCCTCTTCCACATTGGAAAACTCCTTAGATGATCTATTATGAAGTTCCTTATAATCTGATGGAAAATTCTTGGGGAAGAGGAAGCAACTGTCAATTAAATTGACGACATCAAATAGAGCATCCCTTCAAAGGGATGTGAAAGGGCAGGAATCATCCCTAATTAGTCAGGTATCGTTGCCATCTCTACCATCTTAAGTGAATGTTAACTGTCTTTCCCCAGGACCTTGAGAAAAAATGTCCCCTTGCATAAGAATCTTGGAGGGATGTTCATCAAAGACAAGACGATCCTTGATACGCTTTGAAGTCTTCCTTAAAATCTGATCGGCTCAAGCGGTAGTGAAGGAAGAAGGGTGGTCGAGCTTCAGTCTTCCTCCTTGCTATACATTCTTTCTCTTAGCTAAAGGGTCTGTTTACATGTTTCCAGGGGAAAAGGATAGAAAGAAAAAAGTTAAGAACATATTCAAGGAACAATATCAAATAGGAAGGTTATCCAATAATAAGCTCACCTAAATATTCTTCTATCCTACTATCGTCCCTTAGATATAATGAGATCAACGTATGTGAGCACATGAACTGGAAGCCTAAAAATTATTGAACATCCTCCCATTCAAAGAGGGTAAGATTATTAGAAGAGAGTCCTTGGGAATATTTGAATCACTTCTCCAAGATAATGGAAAGCGGGGGAACCTGTCGCCCCAATCGTAACCATCTAAGTGCATTATTTACCCTTGACTTTAACAAACTTATCCTTCTAATCAGGAAAGGTATTGGAGTAGGGCGCCATTAGATTTCTCCCCCAAAGGCTGAACAAAGTCATCAAGCCGTTTGTAGGGGTTGGTTTAACACTAAATAAAGAGAATAATATTCCAATAGTAAGAGTACCCTGCAGCCGACAACACCGAATTTTAAAGGCTCTCATAATACCCCAAATGTTGGTTGTGATCTCGGAAGGGGTGACATTGGTGGTTGACAGGACTTTGTCCTTAAACTGTGTAAACGGGATTATGACCTCTAAATCATAAATAACAGGAAGATGGAAATATAAGTTTGGAACAATAGAACCGCCCACGGTGACCATGTTGGATCTCTCCCATTTGAAACAGGGTTCCAAGATCACGTCTTCTTCATGTCCCGTACTGGAAAACCCAATTTATCGCTGAAAGGCTGCTATGATTTCCTCGCCATAATACAAGGATGCAAATTCCTACATTTTAACGTGGTTATCACCTTTCTCCATTTACTCATGATAAGAAGCAAAGAAACATTAATGTTCATAGAAAAGACCCCTAGGTCAAAATCTATAATGTAAAAGTGAAACAACTCCCTATCGACATTCCAAAATGTTAGGTCTTTGATTGGCTGCATTTTAGTTAAAACAAGTTTACAGCAAGATGTCCTGACATGGTTACTCAGACATCAGTATAGATATGGTTATAATACTTGGCAAGATGTCGAGCAAAATATTGAAGCATCTTCATCAACTGTTATGACAGTATTAGTGTCACGACAGATGTCATGACATCTTGGTCTGGTACAGCAGGCGTTGCTGTTATGTGATTTTTAGACAGATGTCGAAGACAATGTCATGACATCTTGGTCTGGTACAATAGGTGCTGTTGTTATGTGATTTTCAGACAGATGTCGAAGATAATGTCATGACATCTTGGTCTGGTACAGCAGGTGCTGCTGTTATGTATTTTCAGACATATGTCAAAGATAATGTCATGACATCTTTGTCTAGTACAACAGGCGCTACTATTTTATATCTCTTGACAGATTTGGTTTTATTTAATGAGAATCTTTTAGATATACCTCATCATTATGCGCAGGTTAAGGAAATTTATTAGGAGAAAGTCCAGATTTAATTGGATTTCATAAAAATGATCTTTGAGAGTTTTTAGGAAACTACAAAAGATTTGTTCCTATTTTTATATGAAGATCTTGCAACCGATTTAAAACGTGAAGACTATACCTGATTGAAGAGTCCAAGCCCATACTGCAAGAGTCTATAAATAAGGACTTGCTAGACCTAAAAGAGATATCACACATAACATGTAGGGAGAAATCCTAAACTTGAGTTCCAAATAAAGGTCATCATTAATTGTATTTAAGGCAACACATGTTTTGCCCAATTGGTACTGTAATCTCTCTCAAATGACTAACTTTCAAATTCTTTCATTAGTTGACGTTCAAATTTCCACAGCTGACATATGGGTTGCATCTCTAACACCTGGATACATGCCCTATGCCTAACCACATACAAGGTGACGCCTCACATTTGAAGTCTCACGTGAGAAACTCAACTAAGTCTCACCTAAGGGACTCAATTAAGTCTTGCATGAGATTAACTAAGTCTCATCCGGGGGGGGGGGGGGGGGGTTCAGCAAATCCTTACCCATATAGAAATCATTTGAAAATTCAAGACCAGAAGGCTAAAGTAAAGCCTTGGCGAGGCCCCTTAGGATAGTCCAAAGATGAGTCAAGGGTTAAAATATTTCGGCCTCTATGAGCCTTCGTGCTTAAGGAATTGTGTAGTGGTTGTTATATTCTAGTGAGACTCGGTTTAGACCCATGTGACTATCAATACATGAATATCATAATACTGAATGACAACCAAAAACATTGAGAAATACACAAATATTGTAACATCTTAACTCATGTGACCTAACTCTCAATACCCTAACAACCCGAAAGCCTCTAACATCCCTTATATACTATGGGTTGTCAAGCAATTATATTTTTAGCGATTACATAAGGTCATTTATAATGATTCAAGTAAATCTTAGTTTCCTTTGTACTAGAAGGATTGTTATGTTCCTATCAAGAGTTTTGACCTCGTTATCTTAGGGAGTTCCAATAACAAATTGTTTCCTTCTTAAATGTTTTTAACTTTTTATGTTGCCTTAGTTGTTATTGTGTTTTATTAATATAATTAGTGTATGTTTGGTTTTGTGGTGACACAATTTTATTTTGAGTGAAGTGATTATGCACAATTGATTATGGATAAAAGTGATTTGAAGGGAATATGACTTACGTCAAGAATGATGAGTTCAAGGGTTTTTTATTGGAGGCCAAGGAGATGGTCTCACTAAAGGATGGACTCAAGAATACTTCTACCCTCACGCTAAAAATACGAGTTGTCAATAGAAAGCCTGGTGAGTTGTCTAGAGATGGGGAAGGTCTTTTGATACCAAAAGAATGTTATAATAGTTAAGGATTTGGTTGCGGAGAAAGCATATATGATAGTTACTTTTCTCTTTCAACTTAATTAGATGTCTTGAGTTCAAATTCAGTCCATGACATGTAACAATTTTAAGTTTTCTTGAGTGGAGAACTTTAATGCTCATTGAGGCCATCCTCGGCTTGATTGATTAATCTATGCACTTGAGCGCAAAGATACCCCGTTTATACAAAAACAAAAACAGAACAAAAAGAGAGGATTGAATTGTAATTTAAGCTGAGCAGTCTTAAGTTTTATGATGTTATGTGTTAGTTAGTTACAGTTTAACTGTGACAAAATAAAATAGAGGTCATATTTTGCCACGATTTAATTATAATAAATAGGGTTAAATATGTTTGTGGTCCTCATAAATATTTTAAATTTTATTTTTAGTCGCATAAAACATTTCCTTCAAAGAATGGTCCTCCTACATTTTTGCATTCACTCTTTTGATCCTTCCTGCAATTTAGCAACAAATTTTACAACGTAGCGACAAAATTAGAAACGATTTTAGGGACGATTTTTTACTTAGCGACTGAATTAGCGACAGTTTTAATATTAGTGACAAAAATGTGGATGAAAAATTTTAAGAGAACCCTTCTTTAAAAAAAATATTTTAAAAGATTCAAAATTAAATTTGAAATATTTATGAGGACCTCAAACATATTTAAACCTAATAAATATTTATGACGCTCGATTTAACTACAATTTAACTTTGCCAAATTTTATATCATGTACAATAATCCATCTTTCTAACACTCACCATAAATTTAAGTATCTCTTAGAAAATGGTAGATCTTATGATTTATTAATATTAAGTTGTGGTAATTGGCGATGATTACATTATCTAATTCTGATCTCACAATATTTATAAGCATGTGAAAAGGCTATTAAAGAAATCTTAGTTGATGAATGTGGGTCTATTAGGCGTGCACTGGGTCATTGACTTGGCTGAAAATAAACCTCTAGAACATAACTTTTGTGCTCCAACTCACTACTCCATATTAACCCTTTTTATGGTATATTTTTTCTCCTTGTTGAGCCTTTAGAAGACAAAATAAACACTAATTTAGTTATGGATTAAGACATTTTTATTGGTAAATAGTGGGAAAACGTTTCAAGTACTACTGCTTGGTGACAAGAATTGTCCTTTTCATTGCATGGCTGAAATATGACCTAAAAAGAAACAATAGTATATGTGTATTCTTTTTGTTAAAATACAAACAAGTAGTGCATTAAAATAAACGTTGTCCTAATAAATTCTTTTTGCTTTTGTTTCTTCCCTCAAAGAATACCTTGATTTTATTAGTGTATTTCTTAATACATATCTCTTTCTATTCCTTTAAGAAAAGGATAAGTTAAATTCGAGTGTGTGTTAACCATTAGTTTATGATTATAACTCTTTTAAGAAGAATTTGTTGTTTGATTTATTTTGAATTTTTTGTTTGATTTTATTAGTATATTTCTTACTTAATATATGTTTTTTAAATATAATTGCAGAATGTTATATTAGAGGAGAATTCACATTTATTACAAATAGCTTAATTTGATAATACTAAGGGTCAATTTGTTTCAGCTTTAAAAAATGAATTTTTTCTTTGTATTTTTGAAAATGGATTCTACAAAAATGTTTTTCAAAATATTACAAGTTTTTCTTAATTTGTTTTTTATAAATTAAAAGAATAATTTTGACATTCTATAACATTAATATACATTATTGAAGATCAAAACATAATCAAAATTATAATTTTTTCAAAAAATTGTATTTCAAAAATGATTTTCATGAAAAGCTATTTGAAATAGCTTCAAAATTAAGTGATTTTTTGAAATTTTGATATCCAAAAAAAGTTTCGATAAAATAATGAAATACCTAAAATAACATTTTAAGAATAACTATTCAAACCAAATTTTCATTTGAAGCTTTTATGAAAAGTTTCTTTGTAAAATTTTTTTCTACAAAATTATGTTACACTATAGAAATCATTTTTAAAAAAAGTCAAAACAAACGGGCCCTAAAAGTATAGAAAAAGTCAAAACAAACGGGCCCTAAAACATATCGAGATACACGTTAGAGCTTGCATCTTTGATTTTTTTTAATATAACACATTTTTTAAAGAAAAATACAAAAAAAAAACTAACTTTTTAGTTAATTTACGAAAATGGTTGGGTTTGGAAACCAACTATAAGGGTGACGCCATATGGGATGACGTCTCAGTTAGAGGCCACATGCCAAACCATATGACGCCTCAGGCAAAGGACATTGCCCTAATTTACACTGAAGAGTCGCCATTTGGGATGACGCCTCAGTGTAATTAGTTTTTTTTTAATATTTATTATTAATTGGAAATAAAAAAAACATTTTTTATTTTAAAAACATTAAATTTTGTGAATTTAATATATAATTAATTATATTATTTAATAGGGTATCATGTGCCTATAAATAAGGGTTCACCCTCAGTTGTTATTGCACAATACTTGTCACCAAAACCCTAATTTCCTCCCTTCCCTCACCAATATCCCAAACTCTCCCCCTACTCAACACCATGTCTTCATCCTCAAATCGTCGTCCGTCGTCATTGTAATACCCCATAATTTTTGTGAACATTTTGAATAATATTATTATGATCAACTGGGTTCCGGGGTACTCTGAGCAATTATTGGATAAAGTAATTAGAGTAAACCGACGAACTCGGGATTTGATTAAATTAATGTTATTTAACTTGGGTTTTATTAATTGGTGCAATTGAGATAATTTGGATAATTAGTAGTATTGCCAATTAATATTTTCTATGTATATTTTCTTTTCCTTGCCTTTTTGGAAAAAGATAGAAACATAGAGAAAGGAAAAGGAAGAGAAGGAAAAGGAAGGGAAAAGAAGAGGAAAAATTTCACAAGAGCTCTAGAACTTGGATCATCAACCAATCTTCATCTTTTCATCTCAGCTTCAACCTCCTCATCTTGTAATCCAGGTGGGTTCTAGCTAGAAGCTTTAGAGTAGAGTTTTATTGAGTTTAGAGTTACTTTTGATATTGTTAGGAAATGAGAAATTTTACAATAGAATCATAATCTAACTGCTGAAATTCGATAATTGATTGTGTGTTATACTGGTTGTTAAAATTATAACATGTTTTGGTGTATTTTGACTGAAAAAAAAAATGGGATTTTGGGGTTGTTTTTTATCAACCCGTAGCAGAACTTTTCTGCAGGAATTTTCTGGGTTTCACGCTGCCCATACGCGTATCACCCCAGGCAATATGCGTATTAGTCAAGGTAATACGCGTATGGTTGCGCAGGAATGTGGGCAATACGCGTATGAGGTCCCATTTTCTCAGCCATCTACCCATTTGCGTATTGATACGCGTACAGTGTTGGGCAATACGCGTATGAGTGATGGTAGTACGTGTATTGGAATTTTAAAAGGAAATTTGAAGGAAAATCAGTCTCTGTCCATACGCGTACGACCTTGGGCAATACGCGTATGGCTGGGCGAGCCAGCTTGGCAATACGCGTATGGCTTAGGGCAGTACGCGTACGGCCAGGAGGGTGAACACTTGTGTTTTCTCGCGATACTATTTCTCGTTGTGTCCATAACTTTTGACTCGTTTATCCGTTTTTAATATTCTTGATATCATTGGAAAGCTAACAGAATGTACTTTCTTATTAAAATGATTTTAAGATTTGTTGGCCGATTTAATTATGTCGGGATTTTGGAATAGAGCCGTTTGTCGACTTTTATCGTTTAATGGTGTGTAATTGTTGTTGAAAATGTATGCATGTTAAAATATGGAATAGGTAGAGTGAGGAGCATTACCATAAACAATGTCGGAAAGTATGAATTGTCATAAGTGACAACGCTCGTGCATGAAAGGCCGAGGCGTGTGTATTATATAATCATAACCAGTTTATCTTGCGGTGTAGTTTCATGAGACTCGAGCACCTCCTCTGAAACGTATGCACAATTACTTGGCAGGTTTGATTCCCGCGTATAGTACGAATGGAGCCTACGGGTAAAGAGACTTGTGATGGTTAACAGGCCATGAGAAGTGACGGTTCACGGCTAACAGGCCGATGATCCCGAATCCATTTCGTATGCCAAGTAACTTCAAGGATCCGTGACTCGGGTCGTCTTCTAGACGTAGAAGTGGACGGGAAAAGGGGATGCCTTGGTACGGTTATTAATTAGTGAGTTCTTGAGCTAACAGGCTCAGGACGTACTTTGGTACTAGTGTGAGTTAACAGGCTCACCGGTGTGGTTACTTGTATAGTGTGTGTACTCAAAGTCACTTCCCTTCCCTTTTCACTTGAGTTAGGTTTATTAGAACCTTGTAGAGCCGAGAGGACTTTAAGATAGGGAACTCACTGAGATTTGATGTATCTCACCCCACTGTTGTTGTTTACATCACAGGTACTGCAGGTTCCGCGAAGGGTAAGGATAAAGCTGTGTGATTATCCTTACTTATCTGATGGCTTTGCTTCTGTTGTGGAGTTTTTGAGATCATTAGTGATCTAGTTCTTAGTAATTGTCTTTGGAACATCTTGTAGATATACTATACCGTAGTTTTTTTGTATTAGGATTTTTGGGCATGTATATGTATAATGTGTTTACTAGGAACTTATTGTGTATTTCAGTACCAAACGTATTATTCATGTATAATATATGATTTGATGCATGTATATATATATATGGGCTTTACAGTTGGTATCAGAGCAGGTCGTATCCTTGACCTAGCCATGAAATAGAATAAGTTTTCTTTCCGTTTCATATGCGGCGTGTCGCCATTGGTCTTGTTTGTTATATTTATGGTATTGAGTCTGATCAACTTAATCCTATCTGTATGAAATTCAGGAACATGGCTGACAGGCGCAGAAACAACCGTGGTAGACCAAGAACCACTCCAGCAGGGACTAATCCGCCGGGTGACGAGGGAAATGCTCCTTTATACCAATTTATGCAACAAATGCAGCAACAGCAGAATCAGTTTGTGCAATAAATGGTACATCAAATGGCTGGTGGTGTGCATCCTCCAGTGGTGGAACCAGAAGCTGCAGGGGAAACCTTTAGGGATTTCATCCGTATGAATCCTCCAAAATTTCTGGGAGGGTTAGATCCAGTAAAGGCTCATGAATGGATATCAGGTATGGAACGGATTTTCCTAATAGTTCAGTGCAGTGAGGAAAACAAGGTGGTCTTCGCTTCTCATTTGCTGAAGGGTCCTGCCATGAGGTGGTGGGAAAGTGCTTCAGCCTTAATAATAATTCAAGAGGTACCGAAGGTATGGGAGCAGTTTAAGGTAACTTTTATGGAGAAATATTTTCCAAGTTCCTTGAGGTCTCAGAAGGAATTCGAGTTTCAACAACTGAGGCAAGGTAACTTGACCGTGGCTTCTTATGATGAAAAATTCGAAGTTATGGCTGCTTTTTCTAGACAAGCTATGTATGCTCCTAATGAGAGGTGGAAGATTTATCAGTTTCTGTTTGGTTTAAGGGCTGAAATTTCACACAGTGTATCTCAGAGAGAATTTACTAGTTATGCTGAATTGTTAAGACAGTGTTATGTGGCTGAGCATAGTTTGAAGAAGGTACAAATGGAAGGAGATTTGAGTAGGATGAATCAAAGTGATCGAGGGAGATCGAATCAACAAGTTAGACCAAGGCAGCAATCATTCAAAAGGAAGCAAGTTCAGAGTTCTAGGACTAGTGTGCCTCCGGTATGCCGTATTTGTGGAAGGAATCATTATGGTAGGTGCAGTTTGGAGGGAATGAGGTGTTATCAGTGTAATAAGGTGGGCCATATAGCGAAGGATTGTCCTCAGGGTAGGAATCAGGCACAAGGGAAGAATACCGGCCGAGTGTATACCTTGGATGCGAGGAAGGCAAAGAATGACAACTCCTTGATTGCGGGTACGTGTTTCGTAAATGGACATCCTTGTTTTGTTTTATTTGATTGTGGGGTAACGCATTCTTTTGTGTCCACGCGTTGCGTGAAGCGACTTGGGTTGCAAGCTGTTCCTTTGTTTCCTCCTATGTGGTTACTACCGCCATGGATGAGATAGTTGAGACACCGTTGAAGTTTGAAAATTGTGTATTATCAGTGAATGAAAGAGTTTTCCAGATTGACCTTATCTGTCTACCGCTTAAGAAAGTGGATGTTGTTCTGGGAATGGATTGGCTTTCCGCTAATTTGGTGTTTATTGGGTGTGAGGAAAAACTGATCATTATCCCATCTGCCGAGGCCACTTCGAAGGATGTGTTAACCACTATTTTAGAAGGTACGGTTGGAATGATTAATTTCTTGTTTGAAGAAGAAAAGTATGTTCTTTTAATTCTTACTAAGGAGGAGAGTAGTAACATCCCAGTTTTGAGTATTCCAGTAGTTTGTGACTTTCCTGAAGTTTTCCCCGAGGATATCACTTCTCTTTCTCCAGAGCGGGAAGTGGAATTCTCTATCGACCTGATACCGGGAACGGCTCCAATATCCGTTTCTCCGTATCGGATGGCACCACTTGAATTAAGAGAATTAAAGGACCAATTGGAAGAATTGTTGGCTGAGCATTTTGTTCGACCCAGTGTTTCACCCTGGGGAGCTCCAGTGTTATTGGTAAAGAAAAATGATGGTGGAATGCGATTGTGTATTGATTACCGTCAGTTGAATAAGGTCACCATCAAGAACAAATACCCATTACCAAGGATAGACGACCTGTTGGATCAATTGAAAGGAGCCTGTGTGTTCTCGAAGATTGATTTACGGTCGGGTTATCATCAGATTCATGTGAAGTGTTCAGATGTACCAAAGACTGCATTTAGAACCCGTTATGGTCATTATGAATTTTTGGTAATGCCTTTCGGTGTGACGAATGCTCCGACAGTTTTCATGGATTATATGAATCAGATATTTCAACCTTACTTGGACCAATTTGTGGTGATTTTCATTGATGACATTCTTATTTATTCTCGTGATCCTCAAGAGCACGGAGAACACCTAAGAATTGTTTTATCCATCTTACAAGAGAAGCAACTTTTTGCAAAGTTAAGTAAGTGTGAGTTTTGGATGTCCGAGGTTAATTTTCTTGGTCATGTCATATCTCAGGGAGGTGTAGCGGTCGATCCATCAAAAGTTGAAGCGGTGATTAATTAGGAGAGACCGAAAAATGATTCTGAAGTTAGAAGTTTCTTGGGATTGACAGGGTACTATAGAAGGTTTATCAAGGGTTTTTCGCAGTTGGCTTTACCATTGACGAGACTTACTCGGAAGGATTATTCGTATGAGTGGGATTCGGCTTGTGAAAGAAGTTTTAGGAGTTTGAAGGAGAGATTGACTATCGCTCCTCTTTTGGTGATTCCTGATTCTAGCAAGTCGTATGAGGTATATTGTGATGCATCGACGAAGGGATTAGGCAGGGTGTTAATGCAAGATGGACACGTAGTGGCTTATGCTTCACGACAGTTGAAAGTCCATGAAGAGAATTACCCAACGCATGATTTAGAATTGGCGGAAGTTGTATTTACTTTGAAAGTGTGGCGTCACTATTTGTATGGTGTACGTTTTGAGATGTTTAGCGACCACAAAAGCTTAAAGTACTTATTTGATCAGAAAGAGTTGAACATGCGTCAGAGGAGATGGATGGAGTATTTGAAGGATTATGACTTGGAGTTAAAATACCATCCGGGTAAAGCAAATAAGGTGGCAGATGCATTGAGTAGGAAGGTGTTGCATAATGCCGAGTTGATGATGTTAGAGTATACTTTAATGGAACAGTTTAGAGATCTAAATCTTCAATTTAACTGGACTCCAAATTGTGTAGTCATGGGAAATTTGAATGTCACTTCTACTCTTAGGGAAGAAATCCAGCAAGAGCAAGGGGTAGATGAGAAGTTACAGGAAGTGTTACTACGACCGGGGTTTTTCCGAGCTACCGACGGAACTATTTTGTTCAACCAGAGGATTTGTGTTCCGGATAACACGGAGTTAAAACGAAGGATTTTGGAAGAAGCGCATAAGGGTGCTTTTACTATACATCCGGGGTCTTCAAAGATGTATCAAGATTTAAAGAGGGACTATTGGTAGTCCGAGATGAAAAGAGATATTGCGGTGTATGTGTCGGAATGTGTGGTGTGCCAACAAGTGAAGATTGAGCACCAAAGGTCGGGTGGCTTGTTGCAACCTTTAGAAATTCCGATGTGGAAATGGGATAGTATTTCGATGGACTTCGCGGTGGGATTACCCCGTGCACAGGGAGGTTATAATTCGATTTGGGTAATTGTGGATCGGTTAACGAAATCAGCTCATTTCTTAGCTGTGAAGACTACCTACAAGACGAGTCATCTCGCAAGGTTATTCATTTCAGAGATAGTGAGATTGCATGGTATTCCTACTAGTATCGTTTCGGATAGAGATCCAAAGTTTACTTCTAGATTTTGGAGAGCTTTTCAACAAGCCATGGGAACGAGGTTATGTTTGAGTACGTCAAATCATCCGCAAACGGACGGTCAGACGGAACGGACAATACAAACTATGGAGGACATGTTAAGAGCTTGTGTACTTGAAAGTGGAGGAAATTGGATAGAACTTTTGCCGTTGATCGAATTCTCTTATAATAACAGTTATCATGCAAGTATTGGTATGACACCTTATGAGGCATTATATGGTAGGAAGTGTAGAACGCCATTGTGTGGGTGGAGGTAGGCGACGATAGAATTTTGGGACCCGAGATTATTTGCGAGACCACAGAAAAGATTAGAATGATTCGTGGAAAAGTTAAACAAGCCCAAGATCGTCAGAAAAGTTATGCGGACAACCATAGGAGACCGTTAGAGTTTAATGAGGGTGATCATGTATTTTTGAAGGTTACTCCGAGGTTGAGATTGAAAGGGCCATTTAAATCGTGGAAGTTAAGTCCAAGATACGTGGGACCGTATCAAATCTTAGAAAGAATTGGAGAAGTACCTTACAGGTTAGCTTTACCGTCTTCTCTGTCAGAGATGCACGACGTTTTTCATGTATCTCAGCTTCAAAAATTTGTGCCAGATCCTTTTCAGCCAATTTTACCGGATACAATTGAGATAGAAACTGATTTGACATTTGAGCCTCAACCGAGTCGTATCACAGGAAGAGAAACTAAAGTGTTAAGAAATAAAGAGATTCCTCTTGTTAAGGTCCAATGGGATGAGACGCATCCAGGCGATGCAACTTGGGAATTGGAATCGGAAATGCGGGAGGTCTACCCTCATCTTTTCAGGTAATCCTTTAAATTCGAGGGTGAATTTCTATTTAAGGGGGGGGGGGGAGGATGTAATACCCCATAATTTTTGTGAACATTTTGAATAATATTATTATGATCAACTGGGTTCTGGGGTACTCTGAGCAATTATTGGATAAAGTAATTAGAGTAAACCGACGAACTCGGGATTTGATTAAATTAATGTTATTTAACTTGGGTTTTATTAATTGGTGCAATTGATATAATTTGGATAATTAGTAGTATTGCCAATTAATATTTTCTATGTATATTTTCTTTTCCTTGCCTTTTTGGAAAAAGATAGAAACATAGAGAAAGGAAAAGGAAGAGAAGGAAAAGGAAGGGAAAAGAAGAGGAAAAATTACACAAGAGCTCTAGAACTTGGATCATCAACCAATCTTCATCTTTTCATCTCAGCTTCAACCTTCTCATCTTGTAATCCAGGTGGGTTCTAGCTAGAAGCTTTAGAGTAGAGTTTTATTGAGTTTAGAGTTAGTTTTGATATTGTTAGGAAATGAGAAATTTTACAATAGAATCATAATCTAACTGCTGAAATTCGATAATTGATTGTGTGTTATACTGGTTGTTAAAATTATAACATGTTTTGGTGTATTTTGACTGGAAAAAAAATGGGATTTTGGGGTTGTTTTTGATCAACCCGTAGCAGAACTTTTCTGCAGGAATTTTCTGGGTTTCACGCTGCCTATACGCGTATCACCCCAGGAAATACACTTATTGGTCAAGGCAATACGCATATGGCTGCGCAGGAATGTGGGAAATACGCGTATGAGGTCCCATTTTCTCGGCCATCTGCCCATTTGCATATTGATACGCGTACAGTGTTGGGCAATACGCGTATGAGTGATGGTAGTACGCGTATTGGAATTTTAAAAGGAATTTTGAAGGAAAATCAGTCTCTGTCCATATGCGTACGACCTTGGGCAATACGCGTATGGCTGGGCGAGCCAGCTTGGCAATACGCGTATGGCTTAGGGCAGTACGCGTACGACCAGGAGGGTGAAAACTTGTGTTTTCTCGCGATACTATTTCTTGTTGTGTCCATAACTTTTGACTCGTTTATCCGTTTTTAATATTCTTGATATCATTGGAAAGCTAACAGAATGTACTTTCTTATTAAAATGATTTTAAGATTTGTTGGCCGATTTAATTATGTCAGGATTTTGGAATAGAGCCGTTTGTCGACTTTTATCGTTTAATGGTGTGTAATTGTTGTTGAAAATGTATGCATGTTAAAATATGGAATAGGTAGAGTGAGGAGCATTACCATAAACAATGTCGGAAAGTGTGAATTGTCATAAGTGACAACGCTCGTGCATGAAAGGCTGAGGCGTGTGTATTATATAATCATAACCAGTTTATCTTGCGGTGTAGTTTCATGAGACTCGAGCACCTCCTCTGAAACGTATGCACAATTACTTGGCAGATTTGATTCCCGCGTATAGTACGAATGGAGCCTACGGGTAAAGAGACTTGTGATGGTTAACAGACAATGAGAAGTGACGGTTCACGGCTAACAGGCCGATGATCCCGAATCCATTTCGTATGCCAAGTAACTTCAAGGATCCATGACTCGGGTCATCTTCTAGACGTAGAAGCGGACGGGAAAAGGGGATGCCTTGGTACGGTTATTGATTAGTGAGTTCTTGAGCTAACAGGCTCAGGACGTACTTTGGTACTAGTGTGAGTTAACAGGCTCACCGGTGTGGTTACTTGTATAGTGTGTGTACTCAAAGTCACTTCCCTTCCCTTTTGACTTGAGTTAGGTTTATTAGAACCTTGTAGAGCCGAGAGGACTTTAAGATAGGGAACTCACTGAGATTTGATGTATCTCACCCCACTGTTGTTGTTTACATCACAGGTACTGCAGGTTCCGCGAAGGGTAAGGATAAAGCTGTGTGATTATCCTTACTTATCTGATGGCTTTGCTTCCGTTGTGGAGTTTTTGAGATCATTAGTGATCTAGTTCTTAGTAATTGTCTTTGGAACATCTTGTAGATATACTATGCCGTAGTTTTTTTGTATTAGGATTTTTGGGCATGTATATGTATAATGTGTTTACTAGGAACTTATTGTGTATTTCAGTACCAAACGTATTATTCATGTATAATATATGATTTGATGCATGTATATATATGGGATTTACAGTCATCATTATCAGCACCGGAGGAAAAGTTTCCCGAGTTTCCACTAATGAAACGAAATGCCCTAGTTATATACTCAGTTGTCAAGCCTCCGATGAAGATGCTACTCTAGAACACCCAGACGTTGGAGCATTTGTACAGGGAACTTCGCCGTTGGCTAGCAGAAGAATTTTAGGCAGGTGAAAAGATCAGAAAGATTGAGAGGCTGGTTGAGAAGTCTGGTCCAGACGGAGTCACCCGGACTTGGAGGAAAGTGGAAAATGATGCTGGCGTCCTCATGATGATGATGTTAGAACAGGAAATTAAGTTGATGGTTGTAATTGCCTAGATAAGCTGATTCTATGAGTTGTTTCGTTTGGGTTTGTTATTATTATTTTCTGATTTGGTATTAGGTTCTGTAGATGGTTATTTGTTGATGTTTAGCTATTAAGTTATGTTATGTTATGTCGTTGTATTGAGTTAAGCATGCCATCAATGAAATAAAATTTGTTGTTGTTATAAATAGACAAGTTTACAGTTGTAACTACGATGTCATGCTAGAGCCCGACACATTTGGACACTTGGTACGATTGTGGCCTGGCTGGCGGTACAAACCACACAACCTCACCATTTTGTCGCCTGTATCCATCTCCGTTTGAATCTGGCTGCTGATAGGGCGACCCTTCTTATTTCTCTGCATCAAGTCGTTATGCCACACAATTTCGCCTTCGTATGGAGGCCAATAGTCCTTCTTTGCGACCACTTGAAAGCTAGTACGGTAGACATTGCATAGAGTAGTGACTAGGTGAAGAACAGAGAGATAGTTGGTTGGGTCCAACCGAACCATGAAACAGGCTGCTATAACATGGGAGCAAGTCATACGAAATGCCTGAAACTTTCCACAGTCACACCAACTCCTATCCAGTTCCACTCGGTAACATCCCCTAGACCTTCCTTCATTGTGATCAATAGAATCTGCAACACTGAAGTGACCTTTAGTACGATCAAAGACCGTGACCATATGTGTGTTGGCCTTTGCAGTTTCGTCCTTCATGAATGTCATTGAACTGTCACTAAACAGCTGCCCAGATTGTATGATCGAACCCCACTTAGTACGTCTGGTATCAAAGAGTACAGCGAGCCTAAAATAAGTTGACCTCACAAGAGCGGTTATCAGCAGATTTCAGATGCCTTTGAATACGGAGTTCATAGATTCAATGAGGTTTGTTGTCATATGGCCCCATCGCTGCCCATTGTTGTACGCCCTTGTCCACTTCTCCCGTTGAATGTTATCAGTCCAACTCAATGCATCTGGGTTTGTTTGTCTGATCTCATCCCGATAGTATTTGAAGGTAGGCTCTGTTAGTGCATAGCCCGCGTTAGTAACCATCTGCTTTAGCCCCTTGTCTCTGTTAATGCATAATATGAATTACTAGTATATCCTATGAAAATAAAAAAATATTCTTAAATTTTGGAGAGGGATTTCAGAAGGCACTCATAATACATCAAATATATTTAGTAAATTACATCATCATTTTGTAAAAAAAAGTCCAGAGTAATTTTTTGAGCCAGGTTTATGTAATTTTTTTTTAAAGCTCATGAATGTTAGACACAAATGATGATGTTGTAAGAAATTAAGAGCATTCATATCCATACCATCTAATTTGAAAGTAACAAAATTTCATTTAATATAATATATTATTTCACACTTTCCAATTATTTAAACAAATCAACTTCATTTTTTAAATATCCATACCACTCATCTAAAATTCTAAAATGGGTCCTACTAATCTCACAATATATTCTAAATTTTATATTAATATGTAAATATTTAATTAAAATAATTAAATTAGATTAAATTAAAATATATTAAATAAACATAAAAAAATTATAAGAAAATCCATTAAAAAATTTCATAAACGTCAAAATAAACTAATAGAAAACGTATTTAACATTTAAAATAATTTTTAGTTGTGATTATTCTCATGCCTAAAGTGTTCCCATATATGTTCTATCAAGTCTTGTTGAAGGTGTCGATGAATTCCTTGTCGCGAACATGATGTCTTCTACGTAGGAACTCCTGAAAATCATTATTAGAAGCATCTGGTGGTGCATTCAGGGCATTGCCTAGATGTTCATAAGAATAACCAAAATTGCCACCATATGTGTCACGTTCATCTTCAACAATCATGTTGTGCAATATGATGCATGTATCCATTATACACATTAGTGCATCCAAGTACCAAGATTGATATGGGTTACGTATGATCGCAAATCGAAATTAGAGAACTCTAAATGGTCATTCAATATCCTTTCTTGCGCCTTCTTAAGTCCATATTTTTAATATGCCAACATAGATGTTATTAATTAAGTCCATATTTTTCTCAAATCAATTCGCACAATAATTCATGAGTTTGTAGTTATCTTGGAATCATATTTGATGTATCATTTGAGAGTATTTGCAAATCATTAATCTTCAATCTCTCCTTTTCATTTTCGGCCCTTTGCATTTCTCCTTCAACTTTTTTTCTCTCTATCTCAACCTTTTCACCCTCAATGTGTGCATAATCACTTGCAAACACTGACATCAATTCCAATTTGTTGTCGAAACCATCTTTCAATGTATTAAATTTAATTTTGGAGTTAGAATTTTCTACAAGCTTTTCTTTCTCCTTCCTTTTGGCCAATTGGACGGCGTAAAAAAGTAAGTGAAGGTGGATTATACTCGCTGTTTGTTGGTGTAGGTGGATTAGAAGAAGATGAATATGCCTCATAAATTGAATTCTTTATTCTTTTTGTATAAGGTTTCGATGAACCTTCGAGCCATTTGGGTTCATCTTTCAATAATCTTCAGGCCTCCTCTAATGTGAATTTTTCATGTTCATCTTGGTAATAGATATTACGTGCTGCAGAAATGATGTTTGTCTCAGAGCTCTCACTTTTCTTTGTAGATAAAGCTTGTTTGTAGCACCCAACAAATTTTTGGACATATGGATTAATCTTTTTGTGCCACCTACCTTTTAGTGCCATAAAATTCCTCTCTTGATAATTCTTGTCACGGTGCTTTTTATAAGCTTCACATATCCTCTTCCAAAAACAAACTCCTTTTTTATTAACTCCAACAATTGAATCCTTTGAAATATTGAGCCAAGATTGAATGCCAATTTCATCCTTCTTTTGTTAGAATCTTGTTTTTGGTGGATTTGTAATTGGCGCAAATCTAATTTCTTCAACAAGGTTAATAATTTATGACCCACCTTGAATGAGAAGTTATGGTATTTCAAGCTCTTTACCACTAGATTGCATGTCACTATCAACTATTCGAACTCGATGAGACATGGTGGAATTGGTTGATTGAGATGAAAATTGTTGATATTAATATGGGTAAGGTGGTGTATGATATGGGTAATTTCCAAAATACGGGTTATTTTGTGGATTTGTAATAAAAAAGAATTTCGAAAATTTTGGTTATGAAGTTGATTTGGGTTATGAGATGCATTTTCAAAATATGAATTGTTTTGTTGAATTGGAATAGAAAGAGGACTTCAACCATTTTGCATAAAATTAGACCAAGAATTATTGTGGTTGGGGCTCATTAAAAACTAAAATGGATAGAAAAAACAATTTAAGAGAGATATAATAAATTGTTCTAACTAAGTGTAAATATGAATTAAAATTGTGATTGATGAATGAGTTGATTCATACTTATTTATACTCAAAATAAATAATATATTTAAAAAAAATTGAGACATTGAACGGTAATATTTGTTACCGTTGAAGTGAAAATGCAATTGAAATACATTTGAACGACTATATAAAATATTAATGAAAGTTGAAAAAATTAAATATACATTGATTACTACTCACCAACACATAAATATTAAAATTTTATTGTAAGGCCACATTGGCAAAAAAATGCAACAGTGCCTTTTTTTTAACCACACTTCTAATTTGAAAATATTCATTCCATTATGACATTATTACATTGATAAACTAGTATGATACCCGTGCGTTCGCACGGGTACACGTCTGTGACGCGCATTTGTTTTCAGAATGTATTTGTTCTCATAATGTATTTTTCCAGAATGTATTTGTTTACATTTAAAATTAAAAAAAAAACAAAATATAATTAATAAAAATTATGAAATTTCGGATTTACTAAATATTAGTATGATACCCGTCTGTTCGCACGGTTACCCGTCGGTGACGCGTATTTATATTTATAACATATGGTTTTTTTTTTTAGAATATATTTGTTCTTAGAATGTATTTATTTATATTTAAAATTAAGGGCAAAAAATATAATAAAAATGAGTTAATTTGTTATTTAGTAAAAATTAATATGATATTCATTTTGACAAAAAAATACAATTAATAAATATGAGTAAATATAAAAAAAAAAAGTAGAATAAATACCCATTAATATGTTTTAAAACAAATTGAGAAATATTAATTGACATTTTATAATAATATTTGATATGAGAATTTATTGAGATTTTCTACAATAGTAACAGGAAGCAGGGGAAAGCATTTGGGGAAAGAAGAAAAACTCAAAGTTTCAAGCATTCTTGTGCGGCCGGAGAAAGCGAGGCGAACACCAAATGGATCGGAAAAGCAGTGATGGGGGAGAGGCGGGGAAAGGTTCGAAGGAGGGGGAATTGTTGAGAAGTGGTGGTTTGCAGACAGAGGCGAAAAGGTAAAGCATACGTTTTATGTTGTGTATTAAGATTTTAGAGGTTGCATGTTTGTTAAACAGTGTTGCTTTGGTTGTAATGGTTAGGTTTGTTGTATGGTATAAGGATATACGGTGTGGGACGACTGCCAAAAAGAATGTGCTGGTAAGTTTATAATGAAGACATATTATTTTGTAAAGTTTATATAGGAATATATATGGGATTATAGGGTTTTTTGGTTGTGATTGTGCAGCACATTCCGCAACACGTGATTAAAGAGTGTGTGGGGCTAGAATCCGATCGAGTTTTGATGTATGCGTGTGATATGAAAAAGATTTACAATTGTGAACTCCATATTTGTGATAGAGGGAACCATGTGGAGAAGTTTATTGGCCATGGTTGGTATGAGTATGCAAAGGAAAGAGATTTGAAGGATGGGGATAGAATTGGGTTGAGCATTCGCAAGCCTGGTGGGGACCGAATGATGGTTAAGTTATTAAATCGTAAATAAGATAAAAGTATTTATAGTTTTAGGTTTAAGTATGTATGATGGTGTATTAATTTTGCGCAGAATTATGTTAAATATGTATTGGAAATGTTTTATATAAATTCAGTATGTTGTTCATTTATATCAGTTGAAGTTGAGGTGAACAGATTGATCTAAGTTTTTTTATTTGGATGTTTGAATGTGGGGGTAAAAAACTGATATTTAGTGTAAAGTTTGAGAAACATTGATAGTTGTGGAAAATCAAAAGAGTTAGTTGTTGAAATTAAGATTAATGGCAGTTTGTGGTAATTTTTTGTTAAGTTTCTGTTAATGTTAATTATGTTTGTTGTGTAATGAAACAGGCTGTATGATAGCAATGGTTGCTGATAGACATGTTGTTGTTGGTTTCAGGTGATGTTTTTTGACAAATGTACATGCAAAATGTGGAGATTTAATGTGTTTAGTGTTGTTAGTTTGGTAGCTTTGTGATTCAAATGGAAATGTCATTATATTACTTCGAAATATATAAGTTACATATTTCTTTTAAAGCTGTGGTCATTGAAGTGGTCCATGTATGAGGTTATAACATGGGCAGGTAGATTCAAAATGTGACTGTGCTTAACTAGTTTATTGTTTGGGAACCACAAATGTTTGTATTTCTGTTTGGTTTTTGAATTTGCAGGGCTGTGCTGTTCAGGAGTTAATGTGGTAATTTTGTTTTGGTGAGAATATATTTCTTCCAATATTTTGTTTGGTGAGAATACATGTTATAGTGTTTGACATGAGATATACTGGTTTTGACGGATGGAAACTATAATTATATTTTTAGGTTTGAGTTTTTCTAATATTTCCTTATTATGTTATTTATTTTACAACATATGTTAGCTGTTTCTGATTCTGATATATAACATCACTTCCTTCATGAAATCAAGTTGAATTATGAATTATGTTTTTTATAATATGAATCTAAATTCTCATCAATGTTAATAAGGGATGAACATATATGATGTTGAAGCTATCATGAAGAGTTCTGTTGCTGTCATTGGGGCAGCAAAGCATTTGAAGTGTTCTCTCGAATCAGAATAGAAAGCTGCTGCTATTAATAACAATCAGCAGAATAATCCTCAGCAGTGTATTGTATGTGTTCTGATAATTAATTTTTTGTGTGTAGAAAAACAGCTTTGAACAGCTTTGCATAAACTATGCCAATGAGAGGCTTCAGCAACATTTCAATCGGCATCTATTTAAATTGGAGCAGCAGGTCAGTGATTATGTTAAGGTTCATTTTAAACCATGAAATATGATTGGCCAGGTTGAATTTTGTTAATTGTCAAAAATGTTGAATTTTATTAGAAAATTTGTGTAAAGTAAGATAGAATACTAATATAAATATGGGCCGGTAGATTCATGTATAGAATTGGAATAAGTGGGTTTTAATGCCAAATTATAATCCATTTCTCATTAATCTTCCTCAGGGGTAGTAATTAGTTTGGCTCTGTATCTTCCAATAATACATTTTCCAAAATAATTAATGGTTTTGGATTATCAATGTTGGGAGAAGATTAAGACTGTTTGGGTAAAGTTTATATATAACCTTCTTTCTGTTATCCACAGATAATACAATTTTGAAAGTGAGTACTGCTTACATGGCTAGCAATGATGGAAAGGAGGTTTCACAGGCTACACCAGTGTATAGTGCGAGGGTAATGCAGTCATTGACAGGATTACCACAGGGAACTGATGTGCATGAAGAAGAGGAGGTTAAATTTCGTGGATGGATGGGTTTCTTTTATTCAAATACTATATACCGTTCTACATTTGTTTTCTTTTGTTGTTGACATTGTTTTTTGTGATTTAATGAATAGGTGCAACAACAACTTGATCTGGGTGTTCGGGTAACAGTAGATATTGTCATGGAACGACTTCCAGTGAATGAATCACATGCTGACAACACCCGAGTTCTGCCCCATCGAGATCATCATGTTGTTTTTCATCAAGCAGTGGAGGTTAAATTTCGTAAATGCATGTTTTTTTTTTGTTGAAATCCATATAGAATTTTGCAGTTGTTTTTCGTACTCTTTTGACATTCTGTTTTTTGTTATTGAATTAATAGGTGCAACAACAACGTGATGTGGCTGTGCCGTTAACAGCAAAGCTTGAGATTGAACAGCTTCCAGAGAATGTACAGCATGCTAACAATAGTCGGTCGTTGCAGTATCGACATGAGTTGCAACTGGTATGACAGCGTTGAATACTGTGTGGTTTCCAAAGAATAAATCTGTTCAGCAGATGTCAATCTTTGTGGTTTGTTGTGACATAAAATATTTTGTTGTTCTTCTTCTGAATAATGATTTATTGGTTTTTTCCATCAGGCACGCCGTTCTGTTGCTGCTCGACCAAGGCAGAAGAGGAAAAGATTAAGTCAATCAGGAAAAGCGGGTAGGAGGTTTAACAAATTTCATGTAGCAGATGATGATGAATTGGAGATTGATATGTATGATTCTGATGATGATGATGAGCATGACTATGACTGGGAGAACTTTATGACATCAAGTAGTTTTCGAGTTCGTGACTAAGTTTTCAAATTATGATTAAGTGTATCATGTACTGGTCTACTAAAATATTTTAATTTGAATTTGTTGTTTGTTGATCCCTTATTTTAAGTTTGTCTTTTGTTTTTTAAATATGAGGATTTTGTTTTATTTGATTGTTGATGAATATATTGGAATTGATTGTTTGATCTTTAGTAGTTTTTGTTCTACTTTAATGTAAATAATTTGATTAAATAACTAAATATGTATAAATAATATAATTTTATGAAAGTAGTATTTTTCAAGTTATTTAATATTACTGACTAAAATCAAAATTTGGAATGAAAAAAATATAACTAATAATAATAATATAATAATAATAATAATAATAGTGATAATTATAAAATGTAATAGTTTTTGAAAATTTTATAGTGAATAAATAGTTTATTAAAAATTGTGTTTTTTCCTTAAATCAATAATTACTTTTTAAAGTATATATTAAAAATGTAATTGTATTTATAAATATGAAATAATATAATAATCATTGTAAACATTTTATTTAGTTAAGAAATAAATATTATGAGCATAAATAAATACATTTGATTGTTGATGAATATATTGGAATTGATTGTTTGATCTTTAGTAGTTTTTATTCTACTTTAATGATTTGTACAAAATTTGAAGTATGGTTATTAAAAAGAGGTGCAATTCAAAGATTGGTAAAAATTTGTAAATAATTTGATTAAATAACTAAATATGTATAAATAATATAATTTTATGAAAGCAGTATTTTTCAAATTATTTAATATTACTGAGTAAAATCAAAATTTGGAGTGAAAAAAATATAACTAATAATAATAATTTTATAATAATAATAATAATAGTGATAATTATAAAATGTAATAGTTTTTGAAAATTTTATAGTGAATAATAGTTTATTAAAAATTGTAAAGTGATGTATACTTTGCAAAAATGATATATAATTTATCATATGCCTTTTAATAGAAATAATTACTTTTGTGACTATACATACTTTGATTTTGTTTAAATAGAAATATGTATAATATTTAAATTAAAGTGGTTTAATTTGGTGATTTTTTTGCAATTATGACAATTTAGAAAAGTACTTTAATTTTATTCAAAATTTATTGGAAGAATATTTAAACCATTTATGCAAACAGACTATAATTTTTCCTCCAATCAAAGTTTTTCCTTCGATGTCAAGCTTTCTTCCATTTTTATGTTTATCAATTAAGTGTGAGAATTGTAGTGTTAAAATAACAGTCCTCTTTATAGAATGTGATAGTGGTTACTAACCATGTAGTATTTCAAAAAATGATTATCACAAAACGAAAGATGATATTCAAATGTTGGTTCTTTCGACAGTGCTGAAACAATATATCTAACAAAATAACATGTGTTTTTGAAAAGCGGGAAATTACAAAGTTAAGGGAATAGTGATAAACCAAACATAGAATTGTTTGATGATACAAAGTTCTAACATGCTGTTTTCAATCTAAGGATGTTCATGTCTTCTAACAACGTTGACATACAACCTTTGGGGAGGAATTGTTATTGTGAATTGAAGCATATCACCTTTACCAAGTTTGTTATTCACAGCAAACTGGTACCAGCCCTTTGTCATAAACTTCTCTATCTTGTTGATTTTGCCATTACGCCGTGCAGAACATACATCAGCTTGATAAATCCTGCCGTCATCTACATCGATCAACTCAATACTTGTCTGATTGATGTGTAAAATTTCACGTGTAACCTTGTTTGGGAAATGCTGCAGAAATGGTACCATAAGGCTGAGTTATACAATTTGTGAGCAGTAACCGTATTATGTTGAAGGACTATGTAATTTGGAACTTACCATGACATTTTTTGTAGCCTTGTATCCAAAAGTGATTCTCTTTTCCCAGTGGAATTCGTTGTTGCATTGTTGATCATCCAACATCTGCCTCTCAGATTGTTGGTTATCAGATGTTTGCATGGCAGGTTGTTTGTGTGTTGAAGACCTATAATGAATGTTGAAGAGATAGTGATTATTATAAAGGTGAAATAACGATGACATATCGACAGTGTTGAAGAGATAGAGATTACCTGAGGTTGTTTGGAATGTCAGGGTCATTCTGGATTTTCTCAGCGGTGTTGTTCCCTTGTATTGGATGTTGAGTAAGGTTGATGTTCTCAGACAGCAAATCGTCATCCTTTTGAAACTGGACCTGCGATGTGTCTGCATGCAGTTGTCGTAATTGGTCGTCAATTTCCTTTCTCTGTCTCAACCGTATTTCGAGATTTCTAGCATGACATGAAAACCATAGACGGAGTAGTAATAAGTAATGAATGCAGGATGAAATTAGTTTTGGCAATACATAAAAGTGCCATATGCGAGGTATGCCTTGCTCTATGGGCCCTTAGTGTATCTGGTTCATTAAAAGTAGAGGTAGAATTTAGGTGACCTGTGGGGAGGGCTTCCTGTGAGCTATAGACATGGAATATATGTTTTTAGTAAAATATGATAAGAACATATTAAATTGCAGCTGTGACAGTAAAATAAAAGATTAGAAATGAAACATAAAAAGTTGAAATATGGAACCAGGAAAAAGTGTTTCAGAAATTCAAATGTACTCAACAGCAATGAAATTTAGTCATTTTTGCAAAACGACTTAATTCTTGCAAAGAGTTATCAGATTCGTCAGAATGTTGCATTCCTTATTTCATATTCTGAAAACTAATTATAGAATTTAAACAATATGGAGAGTGAGTTAAATTATTTTTAGATTGAAGTAATGTAATGAACAGTTGCTCAATCATATGTCAGAATGGACTTAAGTTACTGTAAATAGAATAAAATAGGATGAAATTTCACATAACAGTCCATTTTTATAACTAATATGACATATGTGAAGCATAGTATAAGTCCTTAGTTGAGTTCTGGGAGATTATACCTGGGGTCCATTGGGAGTGCAGGTGTTTGTGGTTGCTTGATTACAACTTGGGGAGGTGAAGAAACCTCTATAGGATCTTTAGCAAATGAGACCTTTTTTTTGGGGAGGGGCTGGTCTGTATTTGGGCGGAGGTGATCCAAGTCTGTACCAATGTTACTATAATGAAAGGATAGGGGGTTTAGTTAGGTTTTGATAAGGCATTGGGTAAACATGCATGCAAAGTAAATAGAGGAAGCGTACCGGGGTATCAAGGTTCCATCTTGCGGCGTACTATTTTTTTCTTATGAATCTGTTCCCAGACTTATTTTGAGATAGTCTTGCTTAGTAAGGACGCCCTTGAGGCGGTGGCGGTCCTCAGAAGTTGTTGCGACTTCGACAAGCATTTTTTTGATCGTGGCGTCAACATCTTGCATGTCGGTGTTGCTGGAAATATGAATGCGGATGAGCATGGAACTGATAAAGAAAGCGTATAACCATTAAAGGGAAATGATAAGCAAGATTGAAGTGGTTTGCGTACCTTTGAGGGGGTCGGCGCGGGTGATCTGCAGACATGCCTGTGTTGTTTTAGGAAGTGTGGTTGGCAACAGTGGTTTCAGTGTTCGTAACATATATAACACACTATGGTAATGTTGTAACTTAGTATTGATGAAATGTATTTGTATAGGTTATTATGGGTACCGGTTTTTGGGTCGTTGGATGGACAAAGATGGTAGTCGAAAGGGCTGAGATATTTATTTATAGATTGTATTTTAAAAATACTGGGAATAAAATAAAGTAAATTATTTATGAGTAGAATAAATAGAAATATGTTATGTTGGAAACTGAGATTGTTTATCCAAAGTAATAAGCTATCAGCATGAAAAAGCTGACGCAATCATTATTTTGAAAATTGAGTGAATTTTTTTTATAAAAAATATTAATAAATAAAGAAACGGAATAAAATAATTTTAAAAAGGCAACAGTTGAATGTGAAGAGGTGGGTATGGACCGACATGCCTTTGGTGAAGGGTGTGGGGTGTGAGTATTATTTGTATCGCAGTGAGGGGCTAAAAATTTAGCGTTCTTGTTTTTGCAAGCAGAGGGGCGATCGTGTAGCAGCTCTTTCGGGTGGCGCCGACGAGAGACCAAGGGTGTGGCATGGGGTCGAGAAGGCAATGGGATAAGCTTGGCAGGGAGATGTTTTTTCGCCAGGGTATGGAAGAACGGCAGGTTGTTAGAAAATGGAGGGAGAAGTTCGTGAATGAACCAGAACGCGAGGTAGTTGCTGGAAGGTTTGGACGTAATAAATGCATCTGTAGCAGTTGCATGCAAGTTATTATGTTTGGTTTTTTTGAAGATATAATTTGCATGATAGTATTTTTCATAACATATGTATTTTGTGATGTGTATGTTTAGTGTGGGATTGATAACGGAATAGTTATTTGTATTGTGTATTCTAGATAAACTGAAGGAAAAATATATTTGGTATTCAATGGTTCAATCTAAGTAACTAACAAAGTTATGTGTGTGTGCAGTTTTGAAGATAAGGGAAAAAAAAGGATGTGGTGTCTGTTAAAGAAAGAGAGAATTTGTTTAAAAAAAGGAAAAGGTATTTTTAAGAATGTTATAATGTAAAGAAGTTATATTTCATGTTTGTTTTGTTGGTTGGGTGGTGAATGGGAATTGTAATAATCTGTATACTTTGTTGTATCTTAAGTGATGATGTAAAGATCAAACAAAAGGGTTCAATGTCTGGCATAGGAGCAGGATATTGTCTTGGGAAAACGGGCAGGTAATTGCAATTTATGGTATACATATATAAACAATTGTATATTGGAGGGTATGTAAGATTACGTATTATTGAAAATGAACTAATTTTATTCCGGTGATATATTGCAGGGGAACTGCTGTTATGTTTGAGCATGAAGCCAATTGGACAATGGTGGTAAAGAATGCGAAGAAGTTGAAGAAAAATGTGCTTGTAAGTAAATGCAGAATTTGATTAATAAGTTTAGGTTTATAATATTAGGAGATAAATGCATTGCTAATATTTGTATATATCTGTAGAAAATTCCTACTGATGTTATCAGGAAATGTCTCCGTGGACCCATTGACTATGTTCGTCTTTAGGATTCGGACGAATCTGTTGCATATTATTGTGATGTGAAGAAGACACCGAAGAAATTAGAGAAATATCTATTAGGGAGATGGTGTCATTTTCCAAAAGATCGGGACATAAAAGATGGAGATCGTCTGCATTTTTCAATTCGGTATCGCCCTATAGAAGAAATTGTCGTTTCAGTTGAGCGTGGTGATGGAAGCTGAAGCCCAGTATGGTTGTATGCTGGTGTTGAATCTGCTGGAAGTTAAAGAATCGTTTTGTTTATAGTTGGTTTTCATTATGGGCGTTGTTTTGAATGTTTTGAATGTTATATTTTGTTAGCAGTTTAGGTTTGTAAGTATTTTGGTTGTAATGGATGTTTTGGAATATCTGCTTTATGTTAAACAGAAAATGTCAACTTTATTATGATTGTGATGTTGAGTTTTCTGAAAACTATGTCTCATGTTTCATCTAAATCAGAAATGAAAACTGATAAAATTTGGTTATACCATAAACTAATGATAGCATACAAAATTTGGTTTGAAAATAACATAATGTGAATTTATTTATGTGACCTGCTGGTAAATTTTTGTACCAATTCTGCATCAAGTAAATCAGTATTTTAGTATCTGCAATGATTATTGTGTAGAAGAACAACAGATTATAACATGAGCCAAAACTACACAGTATTCAACAGAATAAATGTTAAAAGGGGAAGAAAATGAAATGCAGAAGTGTATATAGTATTTCAACAAAAAAGGAGCATCGATTTATGAAATTGAACCTGCGCTGGTTGATGGACAACACCAGGATGAGGTCGGTGGTGCAGAACTCGGGTGTTGTTAGGATGTGGTTCACAATATATAATTTGAGATCACAACATTTCCCATTACATTTTTAAAATGATCAGAGCAGGAACAGTATAAATGAGGTAACAGGAAGATGCGAAAATCTCTGAACATATTAAATGGATGGTAATGAACAATATGTGGAAAATGCTGATATTGAAGCAGATGAAACAACTGTGAAAAGTAGACTCAGTTCTGTACCATTCATGTCGAATGTGATTGGCGAAAATCCTCTGTTTATATAAGATTCCATCAGATAATAATTGAAAGGATTCTTTCCAAACATGAACTGGCCTATTTACAGCTCCGGACAGGAGCATAACGACAAAAAGTCTCCTCAGAAAATCTCCTGAACCCCATTGACTTGCCTCTCTAATGGCACCAATATACTCTCTATCGTCTTGAAGGAATCCCATTGCAAAACAGGCATCCCGAAAAGAATGGAATTGAGTGTCTCCGATCTTGCGTATGTCCTCATTGAGGTTGGTCCCGTGACTATTGTCAACATCAGCCGCAAGTAATACAGTTCTCCAGTAGTTGGCGGAACCCATATTAAACGTCCAATAGTGAAACCTTTTTTCCGAGGCTTCCATAAACGTTTTGTCTTGACATAAACAAATTTGGAGACAAATTGTGCATATGTTAATAATTTGGCTTCTTCATATTTGGCATTAGCGACTAACCATGCAGTAAACATTGATTCGGTGACACTCGCTTTTTCTAAAATATCTTCCATGCGAGCAAAATCAGTGTAGTAAATTAGTTTCTCGCCTATCAAATGATAAAACATCCGTTCCACAGATGGTTTCCGACCATGGATATTATATGAAAAAATTTGCCAGCATGCCTCACTTGGTGAAACATACCTGCAATCCAAATATTGTTTTATCTCATCAACTGGCTCTGTTCGAGTTTGGGAATCTGACTGAGAATTAACTATTGTAGCTGTTATTCTATCATATCCTTTATGTATGTATTTGAAAAGATATTTGATGAAAGTGCTCTGGTTGCACCATTCCATATTAATATGCGCACGGTATTTTAAAAGTAGCCCAGCATTGTATGTCACAACATGGCGGTTGTCCAATGATATTCCGTATTTGAGAATTATGTGTGTTTTTAATCTCCTTCTATATAGTTGATAGCCCTCTGAATCAATTATGGTAACTTCATTGAATTTCTTTGGGAAAAATTTTGAACATCTTCGATTCTTCATACACGGTGAAGTGATGCAGGCAAGACCGCATGGACCATGCATCATGTTCTATTTGACCAGACAATATAAACCAGGATAGCAAACTGGGTCTGGAATTTCAGCACATATGATAACATCAATATCAGATGGGGTGGGATATTTGCTTTGAGGATGCAAGAACAACAGAATATGTGTGTGTGGCAGTCCTCGCTTCTGAAATTCAATTGTGTACAGAACTGAAATAATCGAAAAACTGCATAGCTCAGAAACAAAATTTCAATGTAGGCAACTGATAAAAATAGAAGAGATAATTGCATAAGAGACGTACATGCTATTACTCTGCTGAGGACATGTTTTTTGGTTAAATCTATCATCAATTCATTGAATTTGATTTTGAAGATCCTGGAAATTATATCAGGCCTGTCATGTGGCTTCAAACCAGTCCCCGCCAAAAGTTGCAAAATTTCAGGCCAAGTCGGATTGCATGTGAACGTCACAAATAAATCTGGAAATCCTAGTTTGCTGGAAATTGCCATGCCATCGAAATAGAGTTGGTCCATATATCTTTTGCTTCCGATATAAGATGACGGGAGCACAACTCTTTTTCCTTTTTTACCTGTTACGTCCTGGGAAGTATTGTCATACTGGTCATTTAATTGCTTGTATTTTCCAACTCGCAATTTTGACTGATTCTTGCGCAACCAATTGAGTCTCTCCGATTCCATCATTGCATATCCTCGACCAAAAATTGCTGGAAAAGCCTGCGTGAGTGGAGCAGAGTCTTAGCCTCGGTATCACGTTGCTGCAATCTAAAACACAACCAATCTTTAATGGTTTGTCGATTTTTCTTTGTAACTAAATGCTCATGTTGGTACTTGTGGAGTATATTATTTCGATAACCATCCTCACCGTACACAAAAATAAGAGGATACTGGTATGCAAGGTATGCTGGGTGGAACTCATCTATCCTCTGTAATTCTCCATCCCTTACATGGACAATAATGTCCCTTTTAGAGGCTGAATCAACATCACCGACAATTAGTGCTGCTACTTCGGAAACAGTAGGAGTGTTGTAGAGTCTACCATCATGTTGACGATCATAAATAAGCTTTAATTTCAAGTCTAAGAATGCATTACCTTCCAACAGATCCCTTTCCATTCTAAAAACCTTGGCATGAACATTACAGTCATCTAACATAATTTTTAATTTGGCAACAATATCTCTCATAAGCCCTTTGTTATCCCTGTTTGAAGTGAGATAGTAGTTTTTAATGAGATAGAACTGAACGCAAAATAATAATACAAATTTGAAAATAGTACAATTACCTAAAACAGTCTATCCTGTTTTCAATTTCATTATTGGTGTCATAGATATAGAGTTGGGCATATTGTGGTGGATGACCGACCGCTGGTAGCAAACCACCAATTCTGTGACATGTTTGTCCGTGAAGCCTCAAAGTTGGTGGTCCTATTCCATTAGAGTGTGTTCTGTCAAATTTCATACCTGGTGATGTGAAAGAAAACATTGCATTGTAGGTTCTGATATTGGTTTGGTAGTTGTTACTTTCAGGTGAACTTTGTTTGCCGTATAGGAGGTTCTGTATAAGGGGTGGTGGTTCTTTGAGAATAGGCAGTATAATTTTTCCTCCCTTGCAATAGATGGTGAACTTAGGATTTGCAGTGTCGCGTGATTTCCGCTTGCGTTCTTGGTACCACATTTCTGCTCCATAGAACTGGCATTTATACATAGGGTTGCCAATATCAAAATATCCTGCATTCAAATCAATGGCTAATCTATCGGTGGAGTCACCATCTGAGTTCAAATTGTCCGTCGCAGTCTGATGATCATCAGAATCAGAGAGACCTTCATCAGATGAATAAGTAGCGCTATTGATATGGTGATTTATATTCCCCGTATTGACGACATTTGATGACTGAGGATCATGATTTATGGCATTGTGGATTGGAGCAGCAAAACCAGCTGACGATTGAGGATCATTCGTCAGATGAGTGGGAATTTTGTGTATATCAGACACATCTTGTGTTGGAGTGAGGATTGGTATGTTATGATCCGAATTATGCAATGTATCCTGTTGCATCGGCATAGGTCGAGTGGAGTTATTTGTATTCTTGTAAAGCCACATAACAGAATGGTGCAATAGATTTTTATTGATTCTAACATTATTCTAGTGCGATGTTGGGATAGTTTTCAAGTAGGGATGGATATGCGAATTTAGCCTGGTATTTAAAATCAACCTCCTCCTCTTTCTTGCAATGAAAGCAGCAGCAGACTTTGAACCAGAAACAGATGGATAGACATCAGTTGACTGAAAAACCTCAGGGACAACATTGATAGACCTTGGTAGGTTTGCTGCTTCCATATCAGCTAGATTAAACAAATCAGTGGTACCATAGCCATGTGCATGTTTGTTTTTCTTAAAATTCATTATGAGCTTTCGTCTTTTCCTTGCATCAGCAGATTTCGTGTTACCAATCCGTAATCCTGGAAGGTTTGGTGCCTGTATATCAGGTGCATTAAAGAAATCAGTGGCACTATAACCATGTGCATGTGAGTTTTTCTTAAAGTTCATTATCAGCTTTCGTCTTTTCCTTGCATCAGAACATTTCCTGTTACTAACTGGTAATTCAATAGCATCCATAGAATGAATCAGTTTTATCAACGTTCTAAGAAAATTCAGTTCAAATTCAATTAGAAAATGTAGTTCAAATTCAGTTTAATGTTGTATGAGTAAGGAGAACTCAAGGGAACAGGGAAATATCTATATAAAGGCATGGGAAAATATCTACAACAGATTTGTGTGCTATGTGGAATCAGCAGGGGCCCCAGAGAACACTCGAGTTGCTTTATATAGATGAATCATAGTTTTTCCATTTTTTTGAATATATATATTACATAATGTGATTAATATGTTGCATAGCACACAATTGTGACTGTCGGCACGTGAAACAAAACCTGTCAAGTGTTATATTTGTAGTCCACAATGATGGCTTGCTTTATATAGATGAATGATAGTTTTCCAATAGTTTTGAATATATATATTATATGATGTGATTATGCTTTTGGATAGCACACAATGGGGACTGTTGGCACGTGAAATTAAAGGTCAACTTAAATAAGCTGGAGCCATCTTTTTGGTAGTAAAATGTTAAAGGTCAAGTTAAATAAGCTGGACCTATCTTTTTGGTAGTAAAATGTTATAATACAATAAAGACAAAATGCATGTGATGCTGAATATATTGGAATAAATAGAAAGGTTTGGCATACCAAATAAGGAATTAGATCTGGTGTGAAGAACCATAACTCTTGTTACTACTTGCTAAACTGGGTTATTTGGTTCCGTGTTCAAAATCAATGGCAACAGAGGCAGGGATGGGAGCTGCAGATCTGGTGGATACTTTTGAAATTGCAAAGTTGAGCATTCAAGTAAGTTTGCTAGTAATTAAATTAATTCATGTTTGTTTTCCAATTTTATTTTCAAGAGACTATTTGTCGTTGGTACACATCGCAAAAAACAGTAGACAAATTCATGATGGGAATATATGTGGTGTAGCCATTTCCAGAAATTGATCCAACATTTGTTAGAAGCCACATAACAGATCTAGCAAAGACATGGACAATAATAAAGAATGATGGAAATGTTTCTGAAATTGGATTTAATGGAAATGAGGATGTTCCCCTGGTTGTCACTGGTTGGACGGAGCTGCAACAACTGTATGAACTTCCAAATGATGTGGCTGTAGTTGTTGCTTTTTATGGGAACAACAAATTTGAAGTTGTTGCGTTCAAAGAGGTAAATGGGTTGGAGGATCTACCAATATTTCACAGTAGGTACATAAACCAGAAAGGGATATATGCATTTGATGTTGAGCTTTCAGAGGAAATCGTGTCCAGACCAAAATTAGTTGAGTTAGAAGATTCAATGTTACAAATCTTTATTATACATTCATTTGTTTACTTTGAACTGATTTTCCATTTTAAACCATTATGTATGATAGAAATTGCAGCCAGAATTCGGAACTGTTCTGAAAGATCATGAATATGAGGTTGTGACATTGTGCGGCGACAATGGCTGGAGTCAAATGCTACTGATTTTGAACATATATGATCCACATCGCACAAAGATAGGATATGAATGGAATTTATTCTGTGACTCAAATCAGCTAAGGGCAGGAGACAGAATCAGATTAAGATTGGATGTAAACGATGTAAACAAAATATGCAACGTATTTAAGGTTTCTAAGTTCTAAATTTCATGCAAAATATGTATTTCATAGTCAATGTTTGTAATTAGTACTTAAGTGTTTAATACACTGCTATCTTTTATGTGAATGGTTAAGATGTATTGATTTTTAAAGAATGTCTGCTTGTCACTGGCTGTTAGTGAAATTGGGATTTCAAAACTAAATTATCAACCTTTGAATTATAAAGTTGGCAACAACCTGGCTATCAGAGGTGATGATGGAAAACAAAGAGTTATATGACATACAATATGATACATTACATGTTGCAGGCAGAGAGAAATACATTTTCTGTAATTTACATGTAGCATCCAAGATAACTACGAAAATCAAAAGGTAATAAGATTGTATATAATTTAGATGTAGCATCCTAGATAACTACCAAAATCAAAAGAGAAACCAATTCCAAAATAGAGCATTACAATAGGGAAACGAAAACAAACATCTAGTCCAGCTTCTCCAACTTAATAATCTTTTTGAGTTTCTTGTGAGTTTTAGTAAAATCACACGCAGCCTGCCTCTTTAAAGTTTGTGCGACAGATTCAGGTTCACAAATGGATGTAATTTCCATGTCCTGGAACCAGAGAAAAAGTGTTAACACAAAAGAAACCATTGTGGAATTAAGTCTTTTTGTAATTTAGTTGCACACTATATATACATACCATATCTATGCCTGGGTCCCCTAAGGAATCAGAGTCACCATCATCCACAGGATCTGCATCATCACTCTGAAATTGGCAGCATAGATTAAAGGTTAAAGTATATAAATAAAAACAGAAATAGACCAGATTAGACTTTGTAATATATTTGTACACAACAGTTGATATGCATACCAGTGACATCGTAGAATCGTTCAATGAATCAGATCCGACCTCATCAAGAGGAACAACGTTTTGCACATTTGAAATTGCGATTTCCGGTGCAGCAGCACAGACAGGTTGGACCTCAACAATCTTGCAGGAAAAAAAAATTGAGATAAAATTAAAATGTAGCTGACAATAAGTTTATAATCAAATTGAGTGGTCTCATTGTTATGTATACCACAGCTACATTAGGCGCATCCAGTGAACTGAAGTTTATGTTATCAATACAATCCGCGATCCCCCTCTTTGAAGTTGGTGTAACAGGCTCATTGTCACAGGCAGATGTAACCTGTATTTCATGTGAGGCCAAAAAATGGTTAAAACAATAGAAAGGTGAGTGGCAATAAGTTTGCAACAAAACGCCGGAAGCGAATCATTTAAAAAATTGCATCAGACCTCATTAATAGACTCAACATTCTTCATCTTTGGAATCGAGAATTTAGGTTCAGTGTGATAAACAGATTGGATATCCACATCCTGACAGGGGGGAAAATTAGAAAAGCAATGGGAATACGTACATGCTGAATTCTGTGTGCTAATTGGCATACATACCGAATATAGGGACCCAAACTTAACGTTATCAACAAAATCTGCATTATTTCTCTTTGAAGTTGGCGTAACAGGTTCAGCATCACATATCGGTGGAATAAGCATTTGCTGGTTTGTTGATATACATACCACAGAAACACCCGAGGTGTCGACACCTGAGGCGTTGCCTTTTTCCAACCTGTCTGGCCTCTACACAGTTGATCCAATATAAGTAGGGAAAGCATAAAGAAATTGTAAAAGCCACAATAAAAAACATCTAATGACACACATAGAAAGACAGCAAACCTGTGACAGATGCGATGTAGATGCTGGGGAAGAATTTGTAGATAGCTGCGACACATCATGCGGATGAGGTGGTGTGCTTTGGTCAGATGTTGTTGTCTTGTACAGAATAAAGAGGAAAATAATAAATTGTTTAATAAAGGCAAAAAGAACATTTACAGTCAACTACAATGAGAGATACCTGAGTTATCTCCCACGGAGCCTTCAGCTGTTTGACAGTAGCTTCATCTCTAAGAAGCATGACAACAGAGCAATTTTCCCATTCAGGCTGCCACTTAACTCTAAAAACCATCTTCAATTGCAACATTGCATCGAGTCCTAATGGGAACTCCAGAGGATTCGTGATTCCTTTCTGCATTTTTTCCTCTGAATCAGGACCCACAAAAGCACCCAAGACATGTTTTTCAGAATGAAATATAAATATAAATACGAAATTACACCTTCGCAAGCGAATCACGCATTTGAATAGCTGAGACCCCTAACAGTTGATTACATTCTCTATCCCAGAAAACAAATTTACAACGCCTCTTAGAATAAATAACCTCTATCTCAATCTTGAACCTGGCAAAACACAATAAAGAGCATAAAAATTGAATTATAAATTTAACGATTGAAACATGACGTAATCCAATTAACTTTAACCTAACAACACCTTAAAATCTCAGTCTTTGTAATATGTCCAGCCTCAAATATAAAAGTCAGGCCATCTCCACGAGAAACTTTTGGACATTTATGGCATGCATGATAATACCAGCCATGTTGTGAGGCAAGAATTTTTGTTGTTGTCGCAACAGTCGCACAGAAGGTAACCTATGTAAAAAAAGCAAAACCATAACCAAAGTATTAAGATAATTTTTATTTAGAAGCAGAGACACAACATACCTTTGAAAGTTTACAGATTTCATCAAGAGGGAGCACAATTTCCTTTGAAATGATTTTTTCAAAAGGAGTTGCTGGTGAACCAGCCGTGTTCGGCAAATAATGGGAAGATGTGCCTTCGGAGAGTGTAACAACCGACGCAGCAGGAATGCTGAGTTGCAACACAATTTTTTGTTTAAAACTTAACATAAATAGAAAACCATCAAATTTAAAGATGCAACATTCATACAACCTTTTAATAAAGTCGTTGATTGGAGAAACATCAGCATTAATCAATAATGCAGTGACATTAAATGTATTGGAAACAGATAGAGGATATTTCCCTACATTAGATACATTCAAAACAAATTAGATCCAAGTTAAGAAAACAATTTAAAATAAATATGCCAAGACGAAAATAACATTAATAACCTTCTTCCTTGACTTTAGCATATTGCAGGAGAAGAACAGTTGGTCCAGATTGACCAACATGTTCCCTGTGGAATTTCATAAACTGATCCGCATATGCCTCCCATAAAGTACAGTTAATGACATTGTTCCTGCAAATCCAGGGGAAATTTAATAGGAGCGACAAATACAGCAAAGAACCAGGGTATAAATAATATACAACCAAACCCACGCATTATCCATAAGCATCAAATTAATCTGCTGTTTCCTTCGTCCACTATGGTTTTGGGTGAAACCTATACTTTCCACCATACCAACAATATCCGCGAACAAAACAAAGAATAAACAGGGATATAACAAACAGGACAGTAGATGAATAATGATGTGAGTCAAAAGAAACATTATAACTTATGAGCATATCCTTTTTGAAGTTGCCAGTAATGATATCACCAAAACTGGTAAGGGAAAGCGGAACCGCCAGTATATTATGCTCCCCAACATCGGCAACAGAGGTTCCACCAGTAAATTTGGCCATAAACCGGTGCGACGAAGGCTTGAATACCAAATTATTTTGCACAACCTGGAAATTTGATATAGTGTATGTAGTGTCAACCTCCATGATGGGACCAAAAGTCTTTTCCACCACCGCTGGCACAACCATATGCATGTCATCACCCTTACAAATGCAAAAACACGAAATAACATCAAAAGCCGGCTTAACAACATAATAAAAAACAACAGAGACCACCCAAACAACATACATGGCTATAAAAGTGAAGCTACAAACTATAATATAAAAACAGGAAACAACAACATAACACTAAAAGAAACAAAGTCACGATATCATCAACCACAAGCATTTCACACCCAAACAACAAATATGGCTGTAAAACTCAACCTACAAACTATAATATAAAACAGGAAATTACACCATAACACTAAAAGAAACAAACTCACAGTATCATCAACCACAACCATTTCAAAGTGGCGTTTGGTATTCATCACGACTAGCCACAAATGGTGGACGCGGACCGCGACCTTCCAAAGGTCCTTCATATCGTTAACGTCACCCAAAGATGTAAACGGACGCGCCATTGGAGTTGATGAACGCGAGAGAGTAGAAAGCAGAGAACGCAATATGTTGTATTGGAATGAAGAAGAAGAAGAACGATACAAACCAAACTGCAACGGATAAGGAAGCAGAAGTTGGGAAATGGGCTATGAGCAGTGGTGCATTAAATGCAGCATGGGATGCTGAGATATTATCAGGAAAAAGATTTTAAGTGCAACGCATGAAGAATGAAGCAATTGAATGAAAACATTGCCAAAACACTCAGCAGCAGCCACATCAACAAAGGCCGGGTGGAGGAGAAGCAGAAGGCCAGGTGGAGGGTTGGGGAAGCAGGAGGGCAGGATAGTCTTTTCCCTAGGCACCTAATTTCTTATATGTAAGATATGATACTGCTACCAAAAAGTACTAATGTGGGTGCTATAAGAAATACATAATCCATGTCATCCAATTTGGTAGTATAAATGAATCTTATTTAATATAATATATTATTTTACACTTCTCAATTATTTAAACAACTTAACTACATTTTCTAAATATTCATACCACTCATCTAAAATTCTAAAATGGGTCCTACTAATCCCACAATATATTCCAAATTTTATATTAATATATAAATATTTAATTGAAACAATTAAATTAAATTAAATTAAAATATGTTAAATAAAATTATAAGAAAATACATTAAAAATTCTCATAAACTTCAATAAACTACTAATAGAAAATATAGTAAACGTTTAAAATAATTTTTAGTTGTAATTATTCTCATGCCTAAAAATGTTCCCATATATGTTCTATTAAGTCTTGTTGAAGGTGTCGACGAATTTCCTTGTCGCGAACATGATGTCTTCTATGTAGGAACTCTTGAAAATCATTATTAGAAGCATATGGTGGTGTTGTCGGGTCATTGCCTAGATGTTCATAAGGATAATCAAAATTGCCACCATATGTGTCACGTTCATCTTCAACAATCATGTTGTGCAATATGATGCATGTATCCATTTCTCTTTCGACTTTTTTTCTCTTTATCTCAACCTTTTCACCCTCAATGTGTGCATGATCACTTGGAAACACTGACATCAATTCCAATTTTTTGTCGAAACCATCTTTCAATGTATTAAATTTGACTTTGGGGTTAGAATTTTCTACAAGCTTTTCTTTCTCCTTCATTTTGGCCGCTTTTTAGCCAATTAGATGACGTAAAAAAGTAGGCGATGATGGATTATACTCGCTGCTTGTTGGTGTAGATGGATTAGAAGAAGATGAATATGCCCCCGAAATGTAATTCTTTGTTCTTTTTGTAGAAGGTTTTGATGAACCTGCGATCCATTTGGTTTCATCTTTCAATAATCTCCATGCCTCCTCTAATGTGAGTTTTTCATGTTCATCTTGGTAATAGATACTATGTGCTGCTGAAATGATATTTGTCTCAGAGCTCCCACTTTTTTTTGCAGCCAAAGCTTGTTTGTAACACCCAACAAATTTTTGGACAGATGGATTAATCTTTTTGTGCCAGCGACCTTTAAGTGCCATCAAATTCCTCTCTTGATAATTCTTGTCGCGATGCTTGTTATAAGCTTCACAAATCCTCTTCCAAAAATAATCTCTTTTTTTATCAACTCTAATAATTGAATCCTTTGAAATATGAGCCAAGATTGAATGAGAATTTCATCCTCCTTTGGTTGGAATCTTGTTTTTGGTGTATTCGTAATTGGCGCAGATCCGATTTCTTCACCAAGGTTAATAGTTTCTGACCCACCTTGAGTGAGAAGTTGTGGTGTTTCAAGCTCTTTATCATTATATTGCATGTCACTACCAATTATTTGAACTCGACGAGACATGGTGGGATTGGTTGACTGAGATGAAAATTGTTGAAATTGATATGGGTAAGGTGGGGTATGATATGGGTAATTTCCAAAATGTGAGTTATTTTGTGGATTTGGATTAGAAAAAGAATTTCAAAAATTTTGGTTATGAAGTTGATTTGCGTTATGGGATGCATTTTCAAAATATGAGTTGTTTTGTTGAATTGGAATAGAAGGAAGATTGCCACCATTTTGCATAAAATTAGATCAAGAATTATTGTGGTTGGGGTTCATTGAAAACTAAAATAGATAGAAAAAACAATTTAAAAGAGATAAAATAAAATTTTCTAATTTAGAGTAAATATGAATTAAAATTATGATTGATGAATGAGTTGATTCATACTTATTTATACTCAAAATAAATAATTAATATATTTATAAAAATAGAGACGTTGTACGGTAATATTTGTTATTGTTGAAGTGAAAATGCAATTGAAATAAATTTGAATGACTATATAAAATATTAATGAAAGTTGAAAAATTAAATATACATTGATTACTACTCACCGACATATAAATATAAATATTTTATTGTAAAGCCATAGTGATAAAAGAATGCAACGGTGCCATTTTTTACCACACTTCCAATTTGAAAATATTCATACCACTATGATATTATTGCATTGATAAATGTGATACTACTACCAAAAAGCGCCGATGTGGGTGCTATAAGAAATACAAAATTCATGGTTAAAAATTACCGATACATAAACATTGAGACACAAAAGATGATGCTACCCTCATAAACCATGTGAATCCATTTTTTATTTCTTCCATTGATGATAAATAAATGAGTAAATAGTAGCACACAGTTAGGGGTGGCAAACGGGCATGCTCGCCCCGTTTAGGCCCGCCCCGCAAATGCCCGAAAAAAACGAGGCGAGGCAGGGCGATCATAGTTGATGATGTGGGACTAAAACCTATGTCCACCCCACAAAAACGTGAGGGCGGGGCAGAGAAAACCCGCGGGCACTGCACATTTTAAGCCTAAAAATGCAAATTTTTATGTAAATGCTCGTGCCCGCAGAAGCCCACGAAGAAAACGGGGCGGAGAGGGGCGGACACATTAGAGGGTGAGGGCCTAAACCTTTAGCCCACCCCGCACTAAAGTGCGGGTAAAACGGGCATGCCTAACGAGCCGGGCCCGTTTTGCCACCTCTACAAACAGTAAACACAAATTCATTTTACGGAGATACATCTTCGGATATTTTTTTAGGTAAAATAGAGGTGTTTCACTTGCAACGTCTTTATTGATGTGATTTTAAGTCTATTCGGAGATGCATCTCCAGAATTTAAAGGACATTTTCGGATTTTCATAGGGTGTTTTTCCACCCTAAAGGGCGCGGTTAGAAATCCCCTATTTCTTTTAAATGTAGTATGATAGATTTGCAAAATTTAACTTGTGTGGTCCTTATAAATATTAGAAAAAATAGGAGAAATTGTGTTATACGAGGAGGTGTTAATACTGCTTATAAGTTTAGGAAATTATTTGAGTTCACATTAAATTTATATATGATGAGTAGTTTGTGTCAAATTTTACAAGAATTCTCAAGATATAGTTAGTTAACACTAAAAAAGTTAATTTAAAAGTTAAGAGATGATGTGTGGGATGATTTATTGAAAAATGTAATATTATTTTGTAAAAATAAAACATGAATATTGATTTTTGTTATTGTAACTAGTAACTGATCTGTCCATCCGCAAGAGCTCGCGTGTTGTCGTTCGTTTTTAGTTGTTGAATATTAGACTTTATTTTAATAATTATCGATTAAGAAAAAATAAATAAAATTATCATAGTTATATAACCGAAAATATGGAAAGAGGTGGTAAATTAAATTAGCATGGAAATAAAATTAGAAAGACATAAATTATTATTAAAGATGAAAAAATAAAGATAAATTATATAACTAATTAAAGACTTATTTTATAAACATGACACTTGTTGTTTGTTGAGTTAATATTAAATCGAAATCGAATTTGGTCTCTAGGTGTGAATAAATTAGATTCACAAAACTCGTCACATTTGTATGTCAATTTTGTGTTGTACCCATATTCAATGTTCGATAGAATAAGTATTATTTTTTTCAGTTATCTCCACAAAGTATAAGAAAATGATAATGATAATCTCTTAATATAGTTGCAAAGTTGACCTGAAATTTATTTTATAATAAGACATAAAAAACGTTATTTAAAAAATACATAATGTGATAAAATGTTTATTTTTATAGAGTAAAAAATAATGAAAGTTGTCGAAACTCAACTAATTTCGATAAATATTAATAGGTGTTAGAGTAATATCAAACGCATGAATCTCATGATTGAAAAGATATCTACTATGAAATTATGGTAATTCAGTCAGCGAAGACACTTGAATGTTTTGTATTGCAAAATTGTTGTCACCATAAAATCTAATTGTGAGATATTGGATCGAACTCTAGTTAGCATGCCGTCGAAGTCTGCTCACATGTTGTTGTCAAGACCTACATGTTGTAGTTGAAGTGTGTTATAGTGTGTAGCTGTCGGATTAGGCCTTGTGTTAAGGAACCAATTGTTTAAGTTAGCTTGTACCCTAAGTTAGCTTGTAATGGGTAATTGTTAAAAGACCCATTAGTTTAGTATGTTAGGTTTTATTATAAATAGCATACTAGCCTCTCATCTTAGGTGTGGTGTGACAAAACCTAATTAGGGTGAGAGGGTTATTTGCTATTCTTGAGTACTTGTAATTTGTTTTATAGAGAAAGTAAAGAATAGCAGTTATAACCAATCCTTGTTGTTTTTCCCTTGTTAACCCTAACCCTTGCGTGTTTCTTGCCTATAAAGAAACCAAGTATATTTTGTTCAAAGGCATCCTAATTCACAACAAATTGGTGCGGTGATCATGGAGAAGATGCCTTCAACAAAGTATGAGGTTGAAAAGTTCACCGGAGTGAACGATTTTGGTCTGTGGCGCTTGAAGATGAAAGCCCTACTGGTTCAGCAGGGTTGTCTGGAAGCGTTGAAGGGAGAGGCAGCCATGGACGCTGCGTTAACGGAAAAAGAAAAGACGGCCATGATAGAGAAAGCCCACAACGCAATATTGTTGAGCCTTGGTGATAAGGTTCTTCGACAGGTATCAAAGGAGACTACGACATCGATGTTATGGTTGAAACTTGAAAGTTTCTACATGACCAAATCTCTGGTGAATCGACTCCACCTGAAGCAAGCTTTGTATTCATGGAAGATGAGTGAAGACAAAGTGTTGGCTAAGCAATTGGATATGTTCAACAAGCTGATCCTTGATCTTGAAAATATTAATGTGAAGATCGATGATGAAGATCAAACACTATTGTTATTGTGCGCTTTGCCCAGAATACATGCTCACTTCAAAGAAACTCTCCTGTATGGAAGGGAGTTCCTGAGCTTTGAAGAAGTTCAATCAGCCTTGTATTCTAAGGACCTGGACGAACGAAAGGAGCATAAACCTTCGACGGTGGGTGAAGGTATGGCCGTTAAGGGAAAATTCTTGCGAAAGGATGGTAAGTTCGACAAGAAGAAAGGTAAAAGTCAGCAGAAGTCTTATAGTGGCGAAGCATCTGGTAATCGATGTTATCACTGTAAGAAGGAGGGTCATACAAGAAAGGTGTGCCCTGAACGCCTGAAAGACCATGGAGGTAAGGATAATGGCAATGCAGCCATTGTTCAAGATGACTTAGACACATCTGATGTGGTTTCAAGCAGCGACTCAAGAAAGGAGTGGATTATGGATTCAGGCTGCACTTGGCACATGACTCTAAACAAAGACTTGTTTTAGGAGCTATATGATCAAGATGGTGGAGCAGTGCTGCTGGGAAACAACAAAGCCTGCAAAATTGCAGGAATTGGATCTGTGAGATTCAAGCTCTATGATGAGTCAATAAGGGTATTGACTAATGTTAGGTATGTACCTGATTTGAAGAGAAATTTGATTTCTCTTGGTGAATTCAACAAGAAGGGATATTTTTTCTAGGGAGAGAAAAGTATCCTAAGAGTCATGAAGGGTTCGAAGGAAGTCTTGAGAGGCGTGAAGAAACAAGGCTTGTATACCCTTGAGGCTGAAGTTGTAAGTGGTTTGACAAATGTTTCATCCACGAAACCTTTGTCGAAGACAGAAATTTGGCACATGAGATTGGGCCATGACAGTGAAAGGGGTCTGGTCGAATTGGGGAAACAAAATCTGCTTGGAGGAGACAAAGTCGAAAAGCTAAAATTTTGTGAACCCTGTGTATTTAGAAAATCTTGCAGAGTGAAGTTCAACAAAGGAAAATAAAGAACTCAAGGATCCCTTGATTTCATCCATGCTGATCTTTGGGGGCCTGCAAGGTGTCCATCACATTCAGGAGCAAGATATTTTCTATCTATAGTCGATGATTATTCTAGAAAGTTATGGGTATTCATCCAAAAGACTTAGGGTGAAACTTTTGAGAATTTCAAAGGTTGGAAGACTCTGGTCGAAAATTAGATTGGCAGAAAGGTCAAGAGATTGAGAATCGACAATGGCCTTGAATTTTGCAATGAGGCGTTCGACAGATTTTGTGCTGCCTCCGGTATTGCAAGGCACAAAACTAATGCAGGTACTCCACAACAAAATGGTTTCGTACAAAGGTTTAATCAAACTATTTTGGATAGAGTTAGATGCATGTTGACTAGTGCTGGATTAAAGAAGGTGTTTTGGGCTGAGGCTGTTTCGACGACAACATATTTGATAAAAAGATGTCCCTCGACTGCGTTAGATATGAAGACACCTGAAAAAGTTTGGTCGAGACATCCACCTAGTCTCGACAAACTGAGAGTGTTTGGCTGCATGGCCTATGCTCATATTAGGCAAGACAAGGTCGAACCTAGAGCTCTGAAATACATGTTCATGGGATACCCTGAAGGAGTCAAAGATTATAGGCTATGGTGCCTAGAGCCAGGTCACATGAGGTGTATCACCAGTCGAGATGTAGTTTTCAATGAAGCTGAGATAACTTTCAAGAAAACTGATGATGCTGACGAAGAGCTGGACATGGAGAGATTCCTATTGAGGTGGAGCATGTTGATGCTGAATTGTGTATCCCAGATAAAGTCGAAGAAGAAGCAGAAGTTGTTGTCGAAGATGAGGAGACTGATAATGATTACCTGCTAGCAAGAGACAGGTCGAGGAGAGTCATCAAGCAACCTCAGAGACTTGGGTATGCAGATTTTATAGCTTATGCCTTAATCTCTGCAAGTGAGGTTCTCGACGAAGAACCTAGAGACTATAAGGAAGTTATGAGGAGTCGAAAGAAGACTGAATGACTGAAGGCCATGGATGATGAGATGAAATCTCTTCATGATAACAACACATGGGAATTGATCAAGAAACCTGCTGGAGCCAGGTTAGTCAGTTGTAAATGGATTTTTAGAGTTAAAGAAGGAATCGAAGGAGTGGTGTCGAAGAGATACAAGGGAAGATTGGTTGCTAGGGGGTTCACTCAGAAAGAAGGTGTCGACTTCAATTATGTGTTCTCTCCTGTTATGAAGCACGGGTCTATTCGAATGTTGCTTGCCACGGTGGCACAGTTCAACCTTGAACTGGAACAAATGGATGTGAAGACTGCGTTTTTGTATGGTGATTTAGATGAAACAATCCTGATGAGGCAACCTGAAGGGTATGTCGAAAAGGGGAAGGAAGATTATGTGTGCAAGTTGAAGAGATCTTGATATGGACTGAAACAATCTCCTCGATAGTGGAATAAGAGATTCGACAAGTTTATGGCACACATAAGTTTCATTAGAAGTCAGTTCAACCACTGTGTTTACTTCAGATTTTGACCGAGTAATTCATTTGTTATTTTGTTTCTTTATGTGGATAATATTCTAATAGCAAGCAACAATGTCGAAGATATAATGAGGGTGAAGGCTGAACTCAATAAGGATTTCAACATGAAGGATCTGGGAGCTGCATCCAGGATTCTTGGGATTTACATCCGAAGAGATAGAAAACAGTCGAAATTATGCTTATCTCAAGAGGCATACCTACGGAAGATTCTCGAAAAGTATGGTATGTCAAATTCAAAGCCTGTTGTGACTCCGACATACCATTAATTCAAGCTGAGTATAGATCAGTGTCTCAGTACTGATGTCGAAAGAGCTTATATAAATAGTATTCTATATGCTAATATAGTGGACTCTTTGATGTATGCTACAGTCTGTACTAAACCTGACATAGCATATGCAGTAAGTCTTATAAGCAGGTACATGGTGAATCCTGGAAAGGCTCACCGGCAAGCATTGAAGTGGATTCTAAGGTACATAAATGGGTCTCTAAATAAAGTCCTAATTTATGGTGGAGCCTTGGGTGAAGATAGTAAAGCAGCAATCGAATGATATGTCGACTCTGATTATGCAGGTTGTATGGATTCCAAAAAATCTATTTCTGGATATGTGTTCACTATGTTTGGGACAACAATCAGTTGGAAAGCAACACTTCAGAAGGTTGTTGCCTTATCAACCACTGAAGCGGAATATATCACCCTAACTGAAGCTGTGAAGGAAGCATTGTGGCTTTAAGGTTTTGCAAAGGAGCTGAAACTTCAAGGCCAAATTATCACTGAAATTCTGGCATAGCAGATAGTAGATGTCCTAACACATGTCAAGACGTTGTTCTCTGCACAACTTTAAAACAAGAGAAAAACAAGCAAACTGATATTCGGAATATCAGTAATAGCCGCAAGACAGATGTTTCAACATCTGTTACAACATGTTAATCAAAACTGAACTGTAAATTGCAGAATGATAAATAACACAAAATATGATAACCCAATTCGGTGCAAATCACCTACATTTGGAGGAATACCATGCCAGGAAGAAGAATCCACTATCAGTAGTATAGTTTTATGTAAATAATCACTGGTTTACAGTAAACAACCTCTAGTTTACCTATCACTACCCAATGAAAACTTTATCTAAGAACTTCATCCTAGATAAGAGAAACTCATCTCACTCCCTAAATCATAACCTATGATTATCTAATAGTTATAGTCACAATAACTGTATCATCCTACTTGAAAGACACCCCTTTCAATACAAAGTTCAGTCAAACATTCTTGACTAACATGTTAACTTGGATTTGCTTAAAAGCTTCATCTAAGAACAATCCACGATTCATTACCTACGGGTTTCTGAATCTGTACAAGTACCTGTGTCTTCCACAATGTATCAAATCGATACAGAGGAAGACTTACAAGAGAAACCTACGACTCTCAAACCCTAAACCCTACTTTATAAAATAGGATTCCTAAGTCTATGTCGTTCTCTCTCTCATCTCTGCCCTAAGACTAGGTCTTCTTTTATAGTCTTCTACTGCGTTGGGCTTCAAATCTTCTTTCCTTGATCCATGTTCTGATTGCTCTTTAATTCTTGGAACTGATCTGTAAATATCCTGCTGTTAGTAACAGACACGATGTCCTATCATCGTGTTGGGACATCTTATCCAACATGTCTTCTTTTAGCAGAATTCTCTTTGTTGGAACATCTTGTACAGCATCCTATTTTGCCAAAATTTGCTCAAATCTTTAGAGCCTTCAATCACTGTTAAATGTGATAGTCAAAGTGCAATACACCTGTCGAAGAAATCGGCCTATCATGAGCGAACCAAGCACATTGATGTGAGGCTGAATTTTATCAGAGGGGTAATCGAGCGTGGAGAAGTCCAAGTGGTGAAGGTTTTGACATATCATAATGCTGCTGATATGATTACCAAGACGTTGCCCAATTGTAAGTTTTTCCACTGTATGTAGTTGATAAAGCTGCATGAAGAAAACTAGTTTGTTTCTTGTTCTTAGAGTTAGATCCAAGGTGGAGATTTTTGAGATATTGGATCGAACTTTAGTTAGCATGTCGTCGAAGTCTGCTCGCATGTTGTTGTCAAGACCTACACGCTATAGTCGAAGTGTGTTCTAGTGTGTAGCTGTCGGATTGGGCCTTGTGTTAAGGATTCAATTGTTTAAGTTAGCTTGTACCCTAAGTTAGCTTGTAATGGGTAATTGTTAAAAAACCCATTAGTTTAGTATGTTTGATTTTATTATAAATAGCATACTAGTCTCTCATCTTAGGTGTGGTGTGACAAAACCTAATTAGGGTGAGAGGGTTATTTGTTATTCTTGAGTACTTGTAATCTGTTTTATAGAGAAAGTAAATAATAACAGTTATAATCAATCTTTGTTGTTTTTCCTTTGTTTTTCCCTTGTTAACCCTAACTCTTGCGTGTTTCTTGCCTATAAAGAAACCGAGTATATTTTGTTCAAAGGCATCCTAATTCACAACACCAATCTTAAGTACAACTTCATCCAATAAGTTGTAGTATTCGACAATATCATTACAATCACTTATTATAAGTAGATGAACCTGGTCTTTTTTTATATATTATGTCATGATGTACTCCTTGATTGTTCAATATTGTACTTTTTTTTTTAGTTCTTTATGAAACAAATCAATAAACATTGGATCGATTTCAGTATATGACTGGCAAGAAAAGAAGAAGTTCAAATGTAAAAATGTTTGACATATTAAAACAGGAAAATAAAAAATAAAATAGTGTATTATGTTGTAAAGAACTTACATAGGAAGAAATTTTAACAATTGAAAAAGTGTTTGTAAGAGTTGAATGAAGAAGTTCTGTTGACTCCATGAATAATTAAAAAAAGTTGAGTATATGATGTTTGGGTATTTGTTCAATGTGGTCTTGGAAGAAGTGATTATTTTCCAAAGTTACATAGTGTTAATTGTTGCAGATGGGTAAAATGACGTCTCAACTTCAATTAGTGTACCTTATATTAATATAAGTGAAAATTATAGGTCAGTGGTTTCCCAATTCAATTGAGAACATTGGAAAATGCTGATATTAATGTTGTTTTATTTGGAAGAGATAAAGTCATCTTCAACAGTAAAGAAACACTTGCATTTTATTTGGAAGAGATAAAGTCATATTTTACAGTAAACAATCAATAAATGTTGGATAACATGTATATTTATATAATAGATTGTGTTGTAGTAAATTCTCCTCTAACTATAGTTCCACGTGAAAGAATCAAGACCATTCATTAGGACATCATGGCTATTTTGTAATTCGGATATTAAAAATCACAGGCCCAATATGTAACTGCTTTTGACTATAAAATTGAACATGGTAATTACCACTTCATTACATTGAAGAATCGAAAACATGAAGAGCCATATCTCAGTATCTTATTCTTCTACCAGGTACTATGTTATTATTTTTATCACAAACGTTTTGTCTTTATTAGTCCTATGTGGTCCTGAGTTTTCATTTTACTCGTTTCAATTTTGTTTTGTTTGTATAAAATCCTTGTATACTTATGTATTTTACATGCATGCGTATCTTCTATGTTTGTTATTTACATGTATTAATTTTTTCTTTGCAATTCATCTGATGTGGACGTTGAAGATATCATGGAGAGGATAGATTTTTTGTGTCGCCAGATTGAATGCCCTCAAGCACCCGTGGAATCGGTTGGTCACAACAGTACCCCATTTTCAGAGCGTGTACAACCATAACAACCTCGTATACCTATTGAACCACAGGAACCACATGGTAAACAACCCCAACAACCACATGGTGAAAAACCTCATTGTCATACCCCAAATTTTGACCACTAAGATTCTCCATCACTGTGAAAATCATCATCACAATATGGATGGACTTTCATATTCATTAGTCTCCCCAAAGATGGGTGAGCATCCACTACAATCAAACTTAGGGTTTCAAGCCCCCTCAGAGCTCTTAGACAAAGGATCAATCAAGAAATGACATGATCTTCAACTTGTCTAGCCTCTCAAACATCCACAATGGATCAAAAGGACTCCCACATCAAGAATCAAACACAAGGTTGCAACATTCCAAGTGGATCAAGCCTCAATATCGCCAGTGTCACCAAATTAGGGTTTTGGTCCACCAGTGCCTCCAGATGAAAATTTTCCTCTGGGCATGAGCCAATGCTTCAAAGCATAACACAAAATACTTTAAGGGACCTCATAAACCCAATCATCAAGTCAATTTAGCCTCAGGGGATGCATTCATCAAAAAAATCAGGAATTAGGGTTTCTTTACCTAATTCACCCCTAAGTTGACTTTTGGGACAAAACCTGAGCCAAGACCTCAAGACATGATTTGAGGGACCCGAATACACTACATTGATCCATTTGAAACAATGGATTGATCCAAGAAGCTTGATTCATAAGTTTCAAGTTCATCAGAACCACAGTTAGGGTTTCGCGAAAAAAAAGTCAAATGTGCCTTTGACTTTTGACCAGGACATGCTCCCAAACCTTGGGACATGATTCAATACACCCTATAACACCTATAAAATCAATCCATCAAGTTTGATTTAGGTCAAAGACTTGATTTCATAGAGAATCGCACGGTTTGGAATTCATTTGATAAAAAGTCAACTGTGCCCAAAAGTCAAAGTTTGACATTTTGATTTTTTTGATCAATTATGGTTCCCTAACCCTAAAATGATGATAATATGTGATTGGAATTATCATTCATAAAGAAAAATCAAAGAAAGTGAGATAACTTGTAAAAGGGGTAACCATAAAAAACTTAGAAATTTTTTAAGTTATGGAACAAAGTGGTTAGGGTACCAACTTCCAAGAATCATAACTTGAGATCCAAGCAACCATTTTGGCTGATCCAAAGATGGATTTTTAGCTCTCATGGCATACTTTAAAAGTGCCAACTACACCTCACTTCAATTCTTCATGGATTTTTAGTTATGGAGTGACCAAAATGACAAAAACATGAAAATGCCACTTTTTCCAACACTTGGTGAAATTTTCACTAAGTCAGATTCTGTTTCACTTTTTTCAAAATGTAGGGGCATTTTTCACTTGGATCTAAAAAGTGTCAACATAAACTATGATCACACATATGTTGTTTCATATGAGAGCTTTCCAAAATGGCCAAGAACTCCATCAAATCCCATTTAAGCTAAGAGTTATGACAATGACAATATGCCTTACTGCAACTGTCATGGCAAGGCATATTTGTGCATTTTGCTCGATTTGATCAAACTGTGCAAATGACAAACAAGTTTATCCATCTGAACACCCCATAGGGAGACCAAAGAGGAATAAACACTGATCCATAAGCCTCCCAAGTCTTTGGAACCAAAAGTAGCATGCCAAACCTAAAAATTCCTAAAAGGGGGACAAGACTCCAATTTTGTTTTGGAGCATTCAATGGATGCACCAAGGTGGCATGAACTGAGCCTTTTCCAACTGAATGAGTCAAGGATGATCTCTGAACTAGGGAACCAAAGGCCTGTGCTCTAACCTCTAGTCAATGGCTAGAGGAGACTTAAGATTCCAAAGTGATGCAATTGGACAATGAGCTGCTGCAGTTGCCATTCACTATTGCTTGCAAAACAAACTTGATCTACTATAGATAGAGCTCATTTGTGTTCAGTTTAAGTACACGAAAGCCATCAAACTGATGCTTTCCTCAAAATCTCTTCTTTCACTCCAAAATTACCTTCCAAAGCAAGTCACTATCGGGTTTTGAGTTTGAGAGCCATTCCAACCAAACCAATCACACACACACACACACCTCATAAACATCATATAGAAGTGATCCAAACACTTAGACCACATTTGGAACACCAATTTCACAAAATCACCAGCCAATTAGTCAAGGTTTTAACCAAGTTGCAGTTAAGGTACCATAACCTGTTCCAGTCCATTTCCAATCACTCCAAGCATTCAAACACATTCCATATAGTGTAGGGTGTAACACCCCATTTTAATTATATAGACGTCTTGTGTTATTTTATTTACGTGACCTTGGTTGGGGGAGTGTTTTGAGTGCGTTTAAGAGTTGCCCTTAGTTAGGAAGGTGAGTTGGTGAGATAAAGCCTTTAGATTAATATTAATAGTGGTATAGTTAATAATAATAATAATTTAATTAATAATAGTAATATTATTATTTTATTATTATTATTGTTATTATTGCTATTATTATTAATTAATTTAATTAAAATAGGATTAAGAGAATTAGAAGAGGTTTAGGGAAAATAGAAAGGTTTTGGCTCGTGAAACGAGGAATAGAGAACCAAGAGGAGAGAAAGAACAAGGTGTGCTAGGGCTTGATCTTCTTCCCCAATTGTCCAGATTTTCTGTAAAGATTTGAGGTAAGGGGGAGAAACGAGTTTAATATTGGTGATTCATTCATGTTAGGGTAGTGGGGAGTCCTTAACCCCGTAGGAATTTGTATGCAAACTGTTGTGTTGTTGATCCGTTGTATATGCCTGCTATGAAGATGAAATCGTGCACGTATTGATTGGTGATAATATGAATTTTTGCTGTTGTTGCTGTTGTATGAACATCTGTTACAGATCTGTTGTTTTTGATTAAAATTGGGTGAACGATTTGAGATTATAGACCTGTAATACATGTAGTAATTCTAGGTACAAGAGAAAAGATGAAAATTGGACCTAAAATTCATGTAGAAACGATTATAGGACTGGTTGGAAGTGAAGAAGTGTGGCAATCATAGCAGAGTACAGAATGGTGAGGCCTCTGGTGATTTGCGTAATGGATCTGGACATACGCGTATTGGGCTAGGCCATACGCGTATGGTAGTGAAGGAAAGGGAGCCTTACGCATAAGGGGAGCTTGAGGGGAGGGTTTGGCACGACCCTCTGCTCATACGCGTATGGTGGCATGGCAATACACGTATGGAGTAGCCTTACGCGTATGTAGATCTGAGAATTGAATTTCTGAAGGAAAATGGGTCTCTGCCCATACGCGTATGAAGTTGGGCAATACGCGTATGGCAGGGCGAGGCAGGAGGCCTTACGCGTATCAGATGGTGGCATACGCGTAAGGAAGGGCGAGGGAGCAAGTCATACGCGTATGACTCAGGTCAATACGCGTATGGACAACAGTGGTGCAAAATTTCACATTTTTACGATTTCTTTTCCGTCTTCGCATCGGAATTGTTTTCTCTTGGTTTGACAGGTTGGGAATAGGTGCTAGGTGCTGAGAAATAAGACATGGGTGACGAAAATATTAATTCTAATAATTTTAATTAATTAATTAATTAATTGGGTGTTTGGTGCGTATGAAGCAAATTACATGATGATGGTGTTGATGATATGTATGATGTGATCAGGAGGATCGTGTGCATGTATTTACGCTTGTATACATGTTTTGTTGTGCATAGTTGAGTCTTGCATATTCATGGTGATTGGTGGGATGAATCATTGCTCAGGAGGAGTGTATGTGATTCATCCGTACTCCTATATGGAGAATGGTGGGGGATAGATCATTTCCAAGTAGAGGTGTATGTGATCTATCCGGGGTTCGATTGAATGAACCAATGAGTCGGTACCGCATGCATGGTGTCGTGTTGCATTACATTATTATTTGATGTTGTTGATGATATTGGAAAGTAGGTCGTGTTGGTGTGTTGTTGACTTATATATGTGAATGCTACCTTGTTATCATGTATTTATTCACCGATAATATTGAATGTGATTTCTCACCCATTTGTTGTTGTTGTGTCTGTGCTTCTTCGGAAGTACAGATAATCCAGGTACTTAGGATGCTTGGATATCCTGTTGCCTGTTCGAGTTTTAGGAGTGCTCTGATACGTAACACGAGAACTATTTGGGGGATTTTTATTAGTTTACAATTTATTTTGATTATGTTGTTACGTATCTTTATTTGACTTTGAATATTATGGTGGACCACTATTTTGTGGATTTTTGGTGTCGTTGGCTTTTGACCGTAATTTGAATAATTTTCCGCTGCATATTTTATCAAAATAGAAGGAGTTTATTTGTTGGCTTTTAATGTGGCATTCCACTTTAGGTGAAAACTCTGATTTATCTTTAATACTTTGTTTATTTTCAAAATGGAAAAGTGGGGTGTTACAATTGGTATCAGAGCAGGTCGGTCCGTCCGGCCAGGTGTTAGAGTTGAGTCTGTCCTTAGAATAGGAGTTAATTTGGTGTTCTGACCTTATGTTGATTGTTGAACAGTATGGCAGGAAGGAATGATGATGCTCTTGCTGCTGCTATGTAAGCCATGGCACAGGCTGTAGAGAATGCCAATCAGGCTGGAGGTGCTCAGTTTCGTGACTTAGCACAGTTCCAGAGCAATAAGCCGCCTACTTATGAGGGAGGTATCTTAGATTCAGAAGCTGAACATAAATGGCTGAAGGCTGTGGAGAAGATCTTCAGGACCATGGGATGCAGTGATGCTCAGAAGGTACGGTTTGGTACGCATATGCTGGAAGGAGAGGCTGAGGCTTGGTGGGACAATAGTCGTCAGAGATTGGAAGCCACAGGTACTGAGATTACTTGGGCTGTGTTTCAAGCTGAGTTCCTGGAAAAGTATTTTCCGGAAGACATTCGTAGTGCAAAAGAGGTTGAATTTTTGGAGCTGAAACATGGTGATAAGACAGTTGCAGAGTATGCCGCTAAGTTTGAGGAGCTGGTTCAATATTGTGCTCATTACAATACTGAAGAAGCTATGACTTCGAAGTGTTTGAAGTTTGAGAACGGGCTGCGTCCCGAGATCAAATTGGGTATTGCTTGTTAGAAGATAAGGAACTATCCAGAGCTGGTAAGCAGAAGCAGAATTTATGATAATGATAAAAGAGCCAGAATTGCTCATTACAAAGCTGTGAATGAGAAGAAGGGTAAGCAGAGATTTGGAGGTACTCCTTACAGTGCTCCAGCTGATAAGGGGAAACAGAAAACTGAAGTAGGAAAGAAACCAAAGGAGAAGGGAGCAGGTGCTGATACTCTCAAGTGCTTCAGATGTGGTGGCGCGGGTCACCGTGCTAACAACTATTAGAATGAGGTGAAAAAGTGTTTCAAGTGTTGCAAAGCATGTCATGTTATAGCTGATTGCAGAGCCACTATGCCTACTTGTTATAATTGTGGAGAGAATGATCACATCAGCACTCACTGTGAGAAGCCGAAGAAGTCTCAGGCGTCTCAGACTGGTGGGAAGGTGTTCGCCTTGGTGGGAGCCCAATCCACTGAGGAGGAGCGTTCCATTAAAGGTACTTGCTTTATTAATGATGTTCCTTTGATTGCTATCATTGACACGGGTGCAACGCACTCGTTTATTTCTGTTGACTGTGTGAAGAGATTAGGGATTGTGCCATCTACTCTAGAGCAGAGGATGACGATTGAAACTCCATATATTGGTTCCGTGGTTACTTCTTTGGTGTGTTTGAAGTGTCTGCTGACCATGTTTGGTAGAGATTTCAGAGTGGACTTGATTTGTTTGCCACTCGGTAATCTTGATGTTATTTTGGGAATGAACTGGTTGGAGTTCAACCGGGTGTATATTGATTGCTTCAGGAAGACGTTACTGTTTCTTACTCCTGAAGAGGAAGCATTAGCAGATTCGCTATCTAGCAAGGAGTTGAGGGCGTTGTTGGAGGACGAAGCGAAGCTGTTTGCGGTGTTTGCCTCGTTATCTGTTGAAAGCAAGACTTCAGTTAATGAATTACCAGTAGTGAATGAATTCCTGAAGTGTTTCCAGAAGACATCACAGAATTGCCTCCGACAAGGGAAGTTGAATTTGCTATTGATCTTGTACCGGGTACCAGACCTATCTCTATGGCACCGTACACAATGTCTGCATCAGAATTGGCAGAGTTGAAATCTTAGGTCGGGGAATTACTCGATAAGAAGTTTATCAGACCAAGTGTGTCACCGTGGGGAGCTCCAGTGTTGTTGGTGAAAAAGAAGGATGGTAGTATGCGTCTGTGCGTTAATTATCGTCAGTTGAATAAAGTAACCATTAAGAATAAGTATCCACTTTTGAGGATTGATGACTTAATGGATCAGCTGGTAGGAGCTCGAGTTTTTAGCAAAATTGATCTGAGGTCGGGTTACCATCAGATTAGAGTAAAGGAAGGTGATATTCATAAGACTGCTTTCAGAACTCGCTACGGACATTACGAATATGCAGTGATGCCTTTCGGAGTATCTAATGCGCCAGGTGTATTTATGGAATATATGAATCGTATTTTCCATTCTTATCTGGATCAGTTTATTGTGGTATTTATTGATGATATACTGATTTATTCTAAGTCTGACGAAGAGTATGCAGGTCACTTGAGAATTGCATTGCAGGTGTTGAAAGATAATAAACTGTTTGCAAAGTTCTCGAAATGTGAATTTTGGTTGAAGACTGTGAGTTTCTTGGGTCATGTGATTTCTGGTGATGGTATAGCGGTGGATCCCTCTAAAGTAAGTGCAGTACTTCAGTGGGAAACTCCGAAGACCGCAACGGAGATTAGAAGCTTTTTGGGTTTGGCAGGTTACTATAGAAGATTCATTGAAGGGTTTTCTAAATTGGCGTTGCCATTGACTCAGTTGACCAGGAAGAATCAAGATTTTGTATGGGATGCTGCCTGTGAGGAAAGTTTTGAGGAACTGAAGAAGAAACTAACTACAACACCAGTATTAATTTTACCAAGTCCAAATGATTCTTTCGTAGTATATTGTGATGCGTCTCAGATGGGATTAGGCGGTGTGTTGATGCAAGGTGGCAAGGTAGTGGCTTATGCTTCAAGACAGTTGAGGGTGCATGAGAGAAACTATCCTACTCATGATCTGGAATTAGCTGCAGTGGTGTTCGTGTTAAAAATCTGGAGACATTATTTGTATGGATCAAGATTTGAAGTATTCAGTGATCACAAAAGTTTGAAATATTTGTTCGACCAGAAAGAATTGAATATGAGGCAGAGAAGGTGGTTAGAGTTCTTAAAGGATTATGACTTCACTTTGAGTTACCATTCGGGAAAAGCTAATGTTGTGGAAGATGCTCTGAGTCGGAAGACAATCCATATGTCTGCGTTAATGGTGAAGGAAATGGAATTGATTAAACAGTTCAGAGATTTGAGTATGGTTTATGAAACTACACCGGGAAGTATTAGATTGGGTATGCTGAAAGTGAATAATGACTTTTTGGATGTAATTAAGGAAAACCAGAAACTGGATGTGAAATTAGTGGACTTGATGCCTGCAGGAGGAGATGATCCTGATAGTGACTTTAAAGTAGATAATGTTGGTGTGTTGAGATTCCGGGACAGGATTTGTGTACCGTATAAAGAGGAATTGAAAAAGGCAATCTTGGAGGAAAGTCATCGGAGTAGCTTGAGTATTCATCTGGGAGCTACAAAGATGTACCATGATTTGAAGAAGTTGTTTTGGTGGTCCGGTATGAAGAAGGACATAGCTCAGTTTGTCTACGCTTGTTTGACATGTCAGAAGTCAAAAGTAGAGCACCAGAAGCCTTCAGGATTGATGCAACCGTTAGAGATTCCTGAATGGAAATGGGACAGTATTGCTATGGATTTTGTGACTGGTTTGCCAAATACGGAAAGGGGCTTTGATGCTATTTGGGTAGTGGTGGATCGACTTACGAAGTCCGTACATTTTATACCAATTAACATTAGTTTTCCATTGTCGAAGCTGGCGGAGATTTATATCAGGATAATTGTGAAGTTACATGGTGTTCCGTCGAGCATAGTGTCGGATAGAGATCCGAGGTTTACTTCAGAATTTTGGAGGAGTCTGCAGGAAGCCTTGGGTTCTAAGTTGAAGTTGAGCTCGACTTATCATCCACAGACCGATGGTCAGTCAGAGAGGACCATTCAGTCGTTGGAGGATTTGCTGAGAGCCTGTGTGTTGGAAAAAGGTGGTGCGTGGGATACTCATTTGCCATTGATTGAGTTCACGTATAATAACAGTCACCATTCTAGCATTGGAATGGCACCTTTCGAAGCTTTGTATGGTAGGAGGTGTAGGACACCTCTGTGTTGGTATGAAACAGGTGAAAATGTGGTGCTTGGACCAGAAATTATGCAACAGACTACTGAGACGATTCAAATGATCCGCGAAAAGATGAAGGCGTCTCAGAGTAGGAAGAAAAGTTATCATGATAATCAGAAGAAAGATTTGGAATTCAGTGAAGGTGATCATGTGTTCCTGAGGGTTAACCCAGTGACCGGTGTGGGTCGTGCTCTGAAATCTAAGAAGTTGGATCCTAAGTTTATTGGACCGTATCAGATCATGCAGAGAGTTGGTGCAGTTGCCTACAGAGTGGCATTGCCACCGGAACTTTCGAACTTGCATGACGTGTTTCATGTGTCGCAACTTCGGAAGTATGTTTCAGATCCGTCTCATGTGATTCAGAGAGACGAAGTTCAGATCAGGGAGAATCTTACTGTAGAGACGATGCCGTTGAGGATCGAAGATCGTAAGATGAAGCAACTCAGAGGGAAGGAGATACCTCTGGTGAGAGTAGCTTGGGGAGGTGCTGCAGGAGGCAGTGTGACCTGGGAATTGGAAAGCAGGATGCAAGAGTCGTATCCAGATTTGTTTCCATCAGGTAATTTTCGAGGACGAAAATAATTTAAGTCGGGGAGAGTTGTAACACCCCATTTTAATTATTTAGACATCTTGTGTTATTTTATTTGCGTGACCTTGGTTGGGGGAGTGTTTTGAGTGCGTTTAAGGGTTGCTCTTAGTTAGGAAGGTGAGTTGGTGAGATAAAGCCTTTAGATTAATATTAATAGTGGTATAATTAATAATAATAATAATTTAATTAATAATAGTAATATTATTATTTTATTATTATTATTGTTATTATTGCTATTATTATTAATTAATTTAATTAAAATAGGATTAAGAGAATTAGAAGAGGTTTAGGGAAAATAGAAAGGTTTTGGCTCGTGAAACGAGGAATAGAGAACCAAGAGGAGAGAAAGAACAAGGTGTGCTAGGGCTTGATCTTCTTCCCCAATTGTCCAGATTTTCTGTAAAGATTCGAGGTAAGGGGGAGAAACGGGTTTAATATTGGTGATTCATTCATGATAGGGTAGTGGGGAGTCCTTAACCCCGTAGGAATTTGTATGCAAACTGTTGTGTTGTTGATCCGTTGTATATGCCTGCTATGATGATGAAATCGTGCACGTATTGATTGGTGATAATATGAATTTTTGCTGTTGTTGCTGTTGTATGAACATCTGTTACAGATCTGTTGTTTTTTATTCAAATTGGGTGAACGATTTGAGATTATAGACCTGCAATACATGTAGTAATTTTAGGTACAAGACAAAAGATGAAAATTGGACCTAAAATTCATGTAGAAACGATTATAGGACTGGTTGGAAGTGAAGAAGTGTGGAAATCATAGCAGAGTGCAGAATGGTGAGGCCTCTGGTGATTTGCGTAATGGATCTGGCCATACGCGTATGGTAGTGAAGGAAAGGGAGCCTTACGCGTAAGGGGAGCTTGAGGGGAGGGTTTGGCACGGCCCTCTGCTCATACGCGTATGGTACGCGTATGGTGGCATGGCAATACGCATATTGAGTAGCCTTACGCGTATGTTGATCTGAGAATTAAATTTCTGAAGGAAAATGGGTCTCTGCCCATACGCGTATGAAGTTGGGCAATACGCGTATGGCATGGCGAGGCAGGAGGCCTTACGCATATCAGATGGTGGCATACGCGTAAGGAAGGGCGAGGGAGCAAGTCATACGCGTATGACTCAGGTCAATACGCGTATGGACAGCAGTGGTGCAGAATTTCACATTTTTGCGATTTCTTTTCCGTCTTCGCATCGGAATTGTTTTCTCTTGGTTTGAGAGGTTGGGAATAGGTGCCAGGTGCTGAGAAATAAGACATGGGTGACGAAAATATTAATTCTAATAATTTTAATTAATTAATTTATTAATTGGGTGTTTGGTGCGTATAAAGCAAATTACATGACGATGGTGTTGATGATATGTATGACGTGATCAGGGGGATCGTGTGCATGTATTTACGCTTGTATACATGTTTTGTTGTGCATAGTTGAGTCTTGCATATTCATGGTGATTGGTGGGATGAATCATTGCTCAGGAGGAGTGTATGTGATTCATCCGTACTCCTATATGGAGAATGGTGGGGGATAGATCATTGCCAAGTAGAGGTGTATGTGATCTATCCGGGGTTCGATTGAATGAACCAATGAGTCGGTACCGCATGCATGGTGTCGTGTTGCATTACATTATTATTTGATGTTATTGATGATATTGGACAGTAGGTCGTGTTGGTGTGTTGTTGACTTATATATGTGAATGCTACCTTGTTATCATGTATTTTCACCGATAATATTGAATGTGATTTCTCACCCCTTTGTTGTTGTTGTGTCTGTGCTTCTTCGGAAGTACAGATAATCCAGGTACTTAGGATGCTTGGATATCGTGTTGCCTGTTCGAGTCTTAGGAGTGCTCTGATACGTAACACGGGAACTATTTGGGAGATTTTTATTAGTTTACAATTTATTTTGATTATGTTGTTACGTATCTTTATTTGACTTTGAATATTATGGTGGACCACTATTTTGTGGATTTTTGGTGTCGTTGGCTTTTGACCGTAATTCGAATAATTTTCCGCTGCATATTTTATCAAAATAGAAGGAGTTTATTTGTTGGCTTTTAATGTGGTATTCCACTTTTGGTGAAAACTCTGATTTATCTTTAATACTTTGTTTATTTTCAAAATAGGAAAGTGGGGTGTTACATAGGGAAGCTGTTCAGATCATCACAACTCATCTGTAACACCTCCAACTCAAAAATCACATTACTCTTGCTGTCACGACCTTCAAGTAAGCCTAAACTTGATAATCTCTTAATCTATGCATATTTCCTCGCACAATACTTTTGCCAAATGTTCATAATCATGCATAGAATGTTTCCCCTCAATTACTTGCTTTGTTTGAATCGTGTATCAAAATTCTCAGCCTTCATGTAAATTTTAGGGTTCTTGAGGTTTTGTCTTGATTTCTTATTCCATGCTTAAAATAAAGGAAATTAAAGACCATAGACATGATCGTGAGGTGAAAACAAGCAGATTGATATGTGGATTGTTTGATTTCATCAAGTATTCAATGAGATTGGATAGAAAATGCAAATCTGAGCAAAATTCTCTTCGCGCGTGTTCTTGGCCCATGTTCTTGGCGCCTTTTTCACAAATTTGAATATTTGAATTTTGTGATTTTATTTAATTGATTCAAAAATTAATTTCTCTCTGAGTTTTAATGATTTTGAGTTGATTCTTTTTTTAATAATTCACAAAAATGTTAAAATATTTTATTTTGCCAAAAATTCCCAAAAATATTATTTATTTCATATACTTGATATTTTTGCAAAGAATTAATCTTTTATTTATTTTTTAACATTTAAAATATTTTTTCCTTCTTGATTTTCCAAATTTAATTGGTTTCCAATCATTTTGTGGATATAAACATGATTTTTCAAACATTAATCCAAGATCACAACTTGTTTTTCACACATGTTTGATAATTTTGATCATTTTAATTAAATTTTTATTTAATTAAAATACATTTTGAAATTAATTTAGGGTTTTGATCTTAATCACCCTAAACAAATTATTTTCAAAATCTTTGAGCCTCTAATAAGTTGTAAGAACCAATCCCCTTTTAACCAAAATAATTTTTGGGCCTCAGATATTGTATAAGTCCCTCTGCGTTAAAAGAAAAATCGCGGCGCAATCGTCAGTTCAAAAATCAAATCATCTGGGCCTACCCTCGTGTTATAAGCCCCATTTCTTTTCTTTAAATTTCTTTGGGCCTCTAATAAAGTATAAGACCCAACCCCTTTGTAAATAATATCTTTTTGGGCCTCACATATTGTATAAGTCCCTCTGTATATTTTCAAACGTTCGGCGCGATCGTCGCCTTTTTAACAAATAACCCTGGGCTTCTCCTTGAGTTGTAAGTCCCATCTCTTGTACAAAAATAAATCTTTGGGCCTCTAATAGAGTGTAAGACCCATCCCCTTGTACATAAAAACTTTTTGGGCCTCAGTCGTTGTATAAGTCCCGATACGATCTTTAAGACAACAGTGCGATCATCGTTAAAACATGGGCCTCTTCTTGAGCTGTAAGCCCCAACAATCTTTTCAAAGCACTTTCTCCTTTGATTTTGAATTCAAATATATGCTGCTATCAAAACTTTTCTTAATTTCTTTATTGAACAACTAACAAAACAAGATGGAAGCTCTACAACGGGTAAGTGTTTATCCGCTTTCATTTACCGCTTTCATATGTATATAACTGTATTATGGGGCTGTTTCACTGTAAGTCTTCTTTCACATCCTTTTATATACTTGTCACATATCCACTATGTAATACTAGTATAGTTATTTAGAGTTTTTTACGGCAACTACGTCTAGAACTAGGTAAAGCCCTGTTGGCCACTCTTTAAATACAAACAAAACTAGATTCCCATAGGATTTCCAGATATAGTCTTCCCTTCTCTTGGAGTTAAACAATATGGAAAAAAGAGAAAGGCAGTATTCTCGGTGAACCTTTTCTCAGACTGTCACCCTTAGAAATTGTTAAAGAAACTCTAATTCCCCAGAGATGATCTTTTCTCCGTGAATGGCATCTCTTGAGTTTCTTCCAAATTCTCGAACTTTCCTAGAATAATCTCTTCTCTGTAAATTGCATTTCTTGAACTTCTCTTGGTTTGGGGACCCACAGGCTTCCTAAAAGCATCCCCGCCTCCTCTTGGGCGTTGTACAAGGACCCTTCGGCTTCTTAGAAGTTCTCATGCCTTCTCTTGGGCTTAATACAAGGACCATGACGACCTCTTAAAGGTATAAGACAAAACTTAGTCATCATTTGCTAGGGCAGTCTTTCCAGTGTCAAAACTCTGGCCATTTTAGGGTTGATACTCATCCCTTAATGCCCGCGCCTCCTCTTGGGCATTGTACAAAAGATAAAACTGCCCGCGCCTCCTCTTAGGCATTGTACAAAAGATAAAAATCTAGACTTAGATAGTCTAAAACTCTTAAGTCTCAAATACATTCTTAAGTTCCTTTCAAACATAGGAAAAAAAACCGATCACTCTGGATCAATCTCCAGCAGAAACCCAGTCTCTCTCATGAGAGTTCCCCACACTTGGACCCGCTTCAGGATCCTAATAATCCTCAGCAGTAAGTCAGCCTCCTCTTGGGCTTTATACAAATGATTCTCCCTAGCGGAGCTAACCTTTTTAGACTCTCTTGTTGAGTCAGCCACTTTTAGCCTTCGTCTTGGGCTTTGTACAAGACATATAAAACACTCTCTTATTGAGTATAAAAGACTCTCTTGTTGAGTCAATCTCCTTTTAGCCTCAATTTCAGGCTTCGTACGAGACAACAAAACGCTCTCTTGTTGAGTATAAAAGACTCTCTTGTTGAGTCAATCTCCTTTTAGCCTCAATCTCGGGCTTTGTACGAGACAGAAAATCACTCTCTTGTTGAGTATAAAAGATTCTCTTGTTGAGTCAATCAACCTTCAAACTCTTTTGTTGAGTCAATCACCCATTCAAGACTCTCTTGTTGAGTCAACCTTTTCTAGCCTCCGCCTTGGGCTTTATACAGGACAGGTAAAAGTACTCTCTTGTTGAGTCAAACCCTCTCAGCCTCCATCTTGGGCTTTATACAAGATACATTCTCCCCAACGGAGTCAAAATCCATTTTAGCCTCAATCTTGGGCTTTGTACAAGAGAGAAAGAACATTTTCCCCAGAAAAGTCAAACTTCCCGCATCCTCTTAGGCTTTGTATAAAGAAACCCCCCGGTTGAGTCAATCAACCTCTTAGCATCAAACTTGTGCTTTGATCAGGGCACACAAACATCAACAATTCCTCTTTAGAGATGACAAATTCCGTCAGTCAAACCCTTTAGCTTCACATCTTGGGCTTTGAACAAGATACAAATCATATTTAGCTTCATGTCTTGGGCTTTTAACAAGACACCAAAACATCTCTTTCCTCCCATAGAATAGGAGGAACTACGATCGCTCTGATTTCCCTGTTTCGTTAAACAGGAATACGTAGGCATAAGATTGCGAAATCTTAGCGAGCATACTAATCAAAAACTCAAAGTCCAGTACCTTCATACACCCATCAAAAGCCTCAGACCTAACACCTTACCAGAAGCCTCGCAAATAGTCCAAACATTGTGTTCTTAAATGAAATAACCTAAGACAGACCCCCTTTTTTGATAACATATGTAAACCAACAGTTTTGACTGTTTAACCTCAGTATGCAAACAGGGTTAATTGAAGACATCTATTTCCCTTCCTTAATCAGCTTCACAGGATAAAAAATGAATCAAACTGTAGTACCAAAGTGATAGTGATTCGAAACCACAAAAATCACGCTACAGAAGAATGGTGACCACAGTGGGAGGTATTTATCTCTTGCAGTCTTACGGTAAGAAAATACCTTTCTCTCTTACAGGCTTAGGTAGAAAACTTTATATTCACAAAGTGTCACAGAAATGGCGACTTTGCTAGGGAGTCATTATCTGTTAGGAAATAGGACTAGAGGTCTGGGATATTAGGACAAATATATATACTGTTTTTCCTAATTGATATCCGTTTTTATTTTTCTGCTAATGGGAATGCGTGTGATGCCGGATCTGGAAAGATTGAGTATACACCTAAGATAAGTGATGGCACTAGACGGGTAATCTTACGGGGAGTGAATCCCAGATAAGAGGTCCCGGTCGGCCATCAAATCAGTGGAGATGCACTTTGCGGATTCAATGCCTATATGACTTCAGTTGTTGAAAGCAGATTGTTCGATCGGGTTATCTGAGAAGCTGAGGATTTTAGTAGACTGAAACCATTTTGTAGTGCGGAAGCTATCGGAAATAGTTGTCACGCGATACTACCCTCATTTGAGATTACTCTAAGATACTACAGCTCGCTGGCGATCCGCTTGTTGTCATTATCCCAAGAGGGGTCAATGATTTTGAGGACGGGTACAAAAATCACCAATATAACCTTTGGGGATGGGTAGAGCCTTGACTTCATGACACCGACCATTTCACCCCATGTTTTTTCTATGTTTTTGTGTGCTGCATTCATGCATTCATTTCATTAAAAAACTTTAAACAAAGAAAAATCTTCTCTTCTGGTCTCTCTTTTTCAAATTAAACTAAGACAATGATTGCAAATGTCAGATAAAGAGATTGCTAATGGATTTCGGTAGAAGGAAGACTCACAAGTACACCTTCAAGGTTCCAAAATTAGAGGATTTGAGAGGGTTGGCAAGGATGATAACCAACCCTGAGGCTTTCAGAGCTAAGTATGGAGGACTATTGTCTCTGTTAAGGGTCCACGTAATTGAAGGAATCCTGTCCACGCTAATCCAGTTTTATGATCCGGTTTATCACTGTTTCACATTCCCGGATTATCAGCTAGCACCAACACTGGAAGAGTACTCTCACCTGACTGATTTACCCATTACTGACCAAGCTCCCTTTTCTGGACTGGAAGAAATTCCAAGGATCAAACCATTGCAAGAACAATCTATTTGGACAAGTCAGAAGTCAGGACTCATATGATCATTAAGGGTGGTATCCAGGGTTTTCCAGCCCAGTTCTTGATAAAGAAGCTTTGTACTTTGCTAGTATAGGGAACGTGACCGCTTTCGAAAGCATCTTTGTTTTGCTCACCTACGGGTTATTTTTGTTTCCCAACATCAATAACTTCGTAGATATCAATGCCATTAAGATTTTTCTGATTGGAAACCCTGTACCGACCCTGCTCGCGAATGCTTATCATTCTGTACATCTAAGGAATTTGTACAGCGGAGGAATGATCACATGCTGTGTACCCCTGCTATACAAATGGTTCATTTCCCATTTGCCAAAGTCTGTTGCATTTTGGGATCAAAAGGATACTTTACGTTGGTCGCAGAGAATCATGTCTCTTACCAACTCTGACATTGATTGGTACAATCGAATCTATGACGGGATCAGGATCATTGACCGTTGTGGAAATTTCCCAAATGTACCCCTCATAGGAATTAAAGGAGGAATCAATTATCATCCAATTTTGGTTCGTCGTCAATTTGGATACCTGATGAGGCATGTCCCGCGTAATGCTCATCTGGAAGGTCTTTTCTTCAAGGAAGGAGAAAATGACAGAGCACTAAAGACAGAAATAGTGCATGCCTGGAAACACGTTCATAGGAAAGGAAGAGAGTCTCTAGGAAAACCAGACTGTGTCTCGGTGGAACCTTATCTCCACTGGGTACAGACTAGAGCTCTCAAGCTGAGGATGCATTACCCTCGTCAAGAAGTTTTTCCATTAAGGGACCCTGTCCTTTACTTTATGTCTGATACGGAAAAACTTCAGGCGACTCTCAACAGAGTTCAACAGATACCTTCTGAAGGTTACAAACTTCGGGAGAGGGAAGGACCTAGAGTCACTGCCATGATGACTATACCACCACCCATGGTACACATTGTCCCAGAAGGAGAGGTTCCACAGATACCTTCTGGTGGAAATGAAAGTATGTTCGAAAGAATGAATGAGTTCCAGGAACAGTTCCTGGAGATGCAGAAAGAGCTGCAAGCCCTTCGCGGTCAGGACTTATTTGGAAAGGACGCTGCAGATCTTTGTTTGGTCCCCAATGTTAAGGTTCCACACAAATTCAAAGTTCCCGAATTTGAAAAGTACAAGGGTAACTCTTTCCCTCAAAGCCATTTGGTGATGTACGCTCGGCGAATGTCAACTCAGACAAAGAACCAAGAGCTACTGATTCACTATTTTCAGGATAGTTTAACCGGTGCCGCACTCAAATGGTACATGGGTTTAAACCGCACTAAGATCGGCACTTTCAGAGATCTAGGCGCTGTCTTCGTTCAACAATATAAGTATAACCTGGACATGGCACCGGATAGAGATCAACTCAGAGCCATGTCACAGAAGGACAAGGAAACCTTTAAGGAGTACGCTCAGAGATGGCGTGAAATTGCCGCCCAGATTTGTCCACCTCTTGAGGAAAAAGAGATGAAAAAGATCTTCTTAAAGACCTTGAGCTCATTCTACTACGACCGAATGGTCGCCAGTGCGGCCAGTGACTTTACTGAAATGGTAGGCATGAGAGTTGTAACGCCCAAATATTTAATTATTTATTTAATTGGATATTTATTAAATTGTTGTGAATTATTTGGTTGATTTGGTGTTGCGGTGAATTAAGTCGTTAAGTCGGTATATTAAGTCGGTAAGTCGTAGAAATAATATTAAAAGTCGCGGAATAATATTGGTAGTAATATTATCGTAGTTGGAGTGTGCTCGGTCAAGTGGGCTTGGTTTCGTGTCGGAATTAGTAAATTAGGGGGTGTATGATTAGGCCCATTAGACATTATAATTGAATAATATTATTTTAATAAAACAAAGAAAATAGAAAGAATAGTGAAGTGGTGGGTATCAGTTAGAGGGAAAAGAAGGACGTGAGAGAAGTTGAGAACGGAAGAGAAGAAGAAGTCGCGAGAGAAACCGCTGCCGGTATCGAGTTTCCGGAACCCGATCGATCGTCGAGCTGCCTTCAATCCAAGGTAAGGGTGGGTTCGATTATTATAACCGGGTTAGGATGAATAGTATATGGGTAGGGGATTATATGATTGTTTTTCCCAATTGATTTCTTGATAAGTTATTGTTGATTTTGTGTGGTCGTTGATAATCTGGCTGATGTTGATGATTGAATTAAGTTGATTTTCTTCGACGATGTGTTGTTGCTGAAGTTATATGGATTAATTATACGAAAATGTTAATTGTCAATTGTTGAGGAAAAATTGTTGCTGGACAATGTACCATGTTACGGTGAAATATGGGAAGCGAATTAACAGAAAATGGTATTTTTGGGAATTAACAGAAAATTGTATTAGAAAATTGTATTAGAAAGAAAAGAAATTTGAGGCGGGGGCCTCACAAGGTGGGGGTGGGCGCCTCCATAAGGCCTTTTTGGTGGGGGTGGGCGCCTCCATAATGCCTTTGTGGTGGGGGTGGGCGCCTCCTTATGTTTTAGGTCCTTTTGGATTGTTCTGTTTGGTGTTGTTTTTTTCTGTACCGTTACCTTATCATGAAATTGCCTTATTAACCATAAATTAGTACTAGTAGTAACCTTACATTACTAATTAGCATATTTGGAATGGATTGGAGCAGTAAAGTATTATGTTCTCCAATGATTTATATAGAAGAGAAATAATAGGTTCATTAGAAATTCATGTAGCAGGAACTTGCAGGTTCGACAGAAAACTAGTTAAGTGGCAAGGATAATTTGATAGAAAAAAAAAAAGGAAACCATGACAGTAAACAGAATTTTGACAGAAGCTTGAAAATTATTTTAATTGGCAGCAGTAATAGGAACAAGGTTTTCTAAAATAACTGGTAGCAGTAACCGAAGTTAAAAGAACTGAACAGTTTAGTCGGTTTAGCCGGTTTAGGTGGAAAAACTAGTTGTCCGGAATTTAACGGAAATTGTCGGGGTAAGTCGGGTAATTTAGTAGGTGGCTTTGGTCGAATTGTTTGGTTGAAACTATGATGAAAAAGTGGGATTTCAGGTACAACAGTTGAGTTTTAATACTGTTCCGGTACACGGACGAATTTTAAGTTGAAGGCGTAATAGCCAAAGTTGATTAAGTTGTTTATGTCGAAAAGTTGTTATGTTGTTAAGTTGATCATGTGTGGATGTTGTTGAGTTGTTTATGTTGTTGAGTGAGTGCGTGTCATGAACATACATTGCATTTTGTGTCGGAGCGTTGCTCACACCACGTTGGCCTGGATTGGCATATGTTGAAAGTTGAAAGTTGAAGGCTTATGCCTTGATGCCTTGATAAACTGGCAATATTAAGTTGGGAGTTTTACTCCGATGGTACCACATGCATAACATTGTCGAGTCGCATTAAAGTTGCATTTTCTTACGTTGTTGTTGATTTTTATTTGTTGTTGCTGAATTTTCTTTATTTGTTGGTTGTTGATGTGAAGTGGTGATTAGTTGTATGATTCTTGCCTATATAATATTTATCATACTCCGTTTATAATTTTCGGTAACTCACCCCTTCTGTTTGAATGTTGTCCCTATGTTGGCAACGTGCAGGTAATAAAGAGGAGTAGCCAGTTACCTTAGTTCGAGTCGGTGGTTGTCGCTCTGATACGTAGCACTCGGGGGGATAATCGCGTGTTTTTCTTATTGCTTTGATTATGTTTGAGTTGCTGAATTTTATATTGATTTCGTTAAAGACTTGAATTTTGAAGTTGCTTTATGTTGGATGAAGATATTTTAACTATTTGAAGTTAAAGCCTTGTTGATTGGGAGTCATTATTTTGTTGAATTTTAAATCAAGAAAAATTTTATGTTGAACTTATTAATCCGCTGCTTGAAAGTTAAAGTTGTTATATTTTAAAGAACTAAGCAGGTTCGAATCAGTTATCCGGAAAGTTGTATCCGTTATGTATGATATACAGGTGATTGTAAGATATGTTTAAGTTTAAATGAATGTGACATCCTGTATGGCGAAATTTTATACTCTGATATTATATAATTACGTTGGGTAGAATCAGGGTGTTACATTAGTGTTATCAGAGCAGGTCGGTCCGTCCGGCCAAGTGTCGAGTCGTAGTTGTTTAACAATCGAGTATTGTTATTTGGTTCTAACTTTGGTTTATGTTGAAGTGATAATTTGAGATGGCTGGAAGGAACGATGCTGCAATGGCTGCTGCAATGCAAGCAATGGCTGAGGCTGTACAGAATTTACCGAATGCTGGCGAGAATGATGGATCTCGTAGTCTGGCGACTTTTCAGAGAGAGAATCCGCCTACCTTCAAGGGAAAGTATGATCCTGATGGAGCATTGGACTGGTTGAAAGAGATTGAGAGAATCTTCCGTGTGATGGACAACACACCAGCGCAGAAGGTTCGTTATGGGACTCATATGCTAGCAGTCGAAGCTGATGACTGGTGGCTAGAGACTCGTCAGAGATTGGAGACTACAGGTGAAGTTATTACTTGGGATGTGTTCCGAAGAGAATTTATGAGAAAGTATTATCCAGAGGATGTCCGTGGTAAGAAGCAGATAGAGTTTCTTGAGCTGAAACAAGGAACTATGTCGGTTACTGATTATGCTGCAAAGTTTGTTGAGCTGGCTAAGTTTTATCCGTACTATACCGGTGATGATGCTGAGTTTTCTAAATGCATCAAATTTGAAAGCGGGTTGCGCTCTGAAATCAAGAAAGCTATTGGGTATCAGAAGATTCGTGTCTTTTCTGATTTGGTTGATAGTTGCAGAATTTATGAAGAGGATAATAATGCTCACTACAAGATTGTTAGTGACAGAAGAGGCAAGCAACAACAGAACCGTGGTAAGCCTTATGATGCTCCAGCTGGAAAAGGTAAACAGAAAGCGACTGAGGGCAAGAAGACTAGTAGGGGAGATGCTCCTGCTGGCATAACTTGTTTCAAATGTGGAAAATTTGGTCATAAGAGTACCGTGTGTACTGCTGAGGCGAAGAGGTGTTTCCGATGTGGTAAGATTGGGCATGCAATATCTGATTGCAGGCACAAGGAGATGATCTGTTTTAATTGTGGTGAAGAGGGACATATTGGTAATCAGTGTCCGAAGCCAAAGAAAGCTCAGACCGGAAAAGTGTTCGCGTTAGCAGGAACTCAGACAGCTAATGAGGACAGACTTATCAGAGGTACATGTTTCATTAATAGTACTCCTTTAATTACTATTATTGACACTGGTGCTACACATTGTTTTGTTTCTGCTGATTGTGTTCAAAGATTGGGTCTTAAATTATCTGCTATGAATGGAGAAATGGTCGTCGAGACTCCGGCTATGGGATCGGTGACTACTTCTCTTGTGTGTTTAAGGTGTCCTTTATCGATCTTCGATAAAGACTTTTATGTTGATTTGGTTTGTTTGCCGCTGACCGGAATGGATGTAATTATGGGTATGAACTGGTTAGAGTATAACTATGTTCACATAAATTGTTATCGCAAGTCGGTGAGGTTTTCCTCTCCGGAAGAGGAAGGGGTTGGATTGCTGTCTTTCAGAGAGTTACAGCAATTGATGAAAGAAGAAGCTCAGATGTTTTCGTTGATGGCAACGTTGTCTATTGAGAGTAGAGCTAAGATTAAAGAATTGCAGGTGGTACATGAATTTCCTGAAGTTTTCCCTGATGAAATTCCTGATGTGCCGCCAGAGAGAGAGGTTGAATTTGCAATTGATCTTGTACCTGGTACTAAACCTGTTTCGATGGCACCATACAGAATGTCGGCATCCGAGTTGTCTGAATTAAAGAAGCAGTTGGAAGAGTTACTTGAGAAGAAGTTTATAAGACCAAGTGTATCGCCGTGGGGAGCTCCGGTGTTGTTAGTAAAGAAGAAAGATGGAAGTATGAGACTTTGTGTTGATTACAGACAACTGAATAAAGTAACAATCAAGAACAAGTATCCACTTCCGAGAATAGATGATTTGATGGATCAGTTGGTGGGTGCTCGCGTGTTTAGCAAGATTGATTTGAGATCGGGTTATCATCAGATTAAAGTGAAGGATGAGGATATTCAGAAGACGGCGTTCAGAACACGGTATGGACATTATGAGTATTCAGTGATGCCTTTCGGTGTTACTAATGCGCCGGGAGTATTCATGGAATACATGAACCGCATTTTTCATACTTATCTGGATCGTTTTGTGGTTGTATTCATTGATGATATTCTGATTTATTCTAAGTCAGAAGAAGAGCATAAGGAACATTTGAGGACAGTGTTGGAAGTTTTGAAAGGTAAGCAGTTGTATGCGAAGCTGTCCAAGTGCGAGTTTTGTTTGAAAGAAGTTAGTTTTCTGGGTCATGTGATTTCAGGTAGTGGTATTGCCGTGGATCCTTCTAAAGTAGATGCTGTGTTGCAATGGGAAACTCCAAGGTCGGCTACTGAGATTAGAAGTTTTCTGGGACTAGCTGGTTATTATAGAAGATTTATTGAAGGATTTTCTAAGTTGGCACTTCCGTTAACTTGATTGACTTGTAAAGGTAAAGCTTTTGTGTGGGATGTTCAGTGCGAAGAAAGTTTTACAGAATTGAAGAAGAGGTTGACGTCGGCTCCGGTTTTGACATTACCGAATCCAGAAGAACCGTTTGTGGTTTATTGTGATGCTTCGCTGATGGGAGTAGGAGGTGTGCTGATGCAGAATAATAAAGTAATTGCTTATGCGTCTCAACAGTTGAGAACTCATGAAAGGAATTATCCTACACATGATTTGGAGCTTGCTGCAGTGGTTTTTGTGCTGAAAATTTGGAGGCACTATCTCTATGGCTCTAGATTTGAAGTTTATAGTGATCATAAGAGCTTAAAGTATTTGTTTGACCAGAAGGAGTTGAATATGAGGCAGCGACGGTGGTTAGAATTGCTGAAAGATTATGATTTCGGTTTAAATTATCATCTGGGCAAAGCTAATGTTGTGGCTGATGCTTTAAGCCGAAAGACCTTGCATATGTCAGCGATGATGATTAAGGAATTGGAATTAATTGAGCAGTTTCGCGATATGAGTTTGGTTTGCGAAGTGACACCGCAAAGTGTTATGCTGGGTATGTTGAAGATTAACAATGATTTTCTGGACAGTATTCGAGAGGCTCAGAAGCAGGATGTGAAACTAGTGGACATCATGAATAGTTGTGGTCAATCGGATGAGAGTGACTTTAAGATTGATGCACGAGGTGTGTTGAGACTGCATGATCGAATTTGTATACCAGATGATGCAGATATGAAAAAGAATATTCTTGAAGAGGGTCATAGAAGTAATCTGAGTATTCATCCGGGAGCTACTAAAATGTATCAAGACTTGAAGAAGATATTTTGGTGGTCCGGAATGAAAGAAGATGTGGCACGATTTGTGTATGCATGTTTGACTTGTCAGAAGTCAAAAGTTGAGCATCAGAAACCTGCTGGGTTGATGCAACCGTTAGAGATTCCAGAATGGAAATGGGATAGCATTTCTATGGACTTTGTGACAGGGTTGCCTATGACTGCAAGAGGACATGATTCTATTTGGGTGATTGTTGATAGGCTTACGAAGTCAGCTCATTTCCTACCTATTAACATCACATATCCGATTTCCAAGTTAGCAGAGATTTATATCCGAGTAATTGTGAAGTTGCATGGTGTTCCTTTGTGTATTGTGTCGGATAGAGATCCGAGGTTTACGTCGGAGTTTTGGAAGAGCCTACAGGGGGCGTTGGGTTCTAAGCTGAGGTTGAGTTCGGCGTATCATCCTCAGACAGATGGTCAAACTGAGAGGACTATCCAGTCGTTAGAGGATCTGTTGAGAGCTTGTGTTCTTGAGCAGGGAGGTTCGTGGGATACTTATCTTCCATTGATCGAGTTCACTTATAATAATAGTCACCATTCTAGTATCGGAATGGCACCTTTTGAAGCGTTGTATGGTCGGAGGTGTAGAACTCCGTTATGTTGGCATGAATCTGGGGAGAGTGTAGTACTTGGACTGGAATTAGTTCGAGAGACTACCGAGAAAGTGAAGTTGATCCGAGAAAAGATGAAATCTTCTCAAAGTAGACAGAAAAGTTACCATGACAAGCGAAAGAAGGATTTGGAATTCCAAGCGGGTGATCATGTGTTTTTGAGAGTCACGCCTGTGACTGGTGTTGGGAGAGCTTTGAAGTCTAAGAAGCTCACTCCTCGTTTTATTGGTCCGTATCAGATTTTGGACAGAGTTGGGAAAGTTGCTTACCGAATGGCGTTACCGCCAAACCTTTCGAATCTGCATGACGTGTTTCATGTGTCGCAGCTTCGGAAGTACATTTCAGATCCGTCTCATGTGGTGAATATGGATGATGTGCAAGTACGGGATAATCTCACGGTGGAGACGAAGCCTGTGCGAATCGCGGATCGTGGAATGAAGACCTTAAGAGGGAAAGAGATCAAGTTGGTGAAAGTTGTCTGGTTGGGAGCTACCGGAGAAAGCATGACGTGGGAGTTGGAGAGCAAGATGCGAGACTCCTATCCCGAGATGTTTGAATCAGGTAAATTTTCGAGGACGAAAATATTCTAAGTGGGGGAGAGTTGTAACGCCCAAATATTTAATTATTTATTTAATTGGATATTTATTAAATTGTTGTGAATTATTCGGTTGATTTGGTGTTGCGGTGAATTAAGTCGTTAAGTCGGTATATTAAGTCGGTAAGTCGTAGAAATAATATTAAAAGTCGCGGAATAATATTGGTAGTAATATTATCGTAGTTGGAGTGTGCTCGGTCAAGTGGGCTTGGTTTCGTGTCGGAATTAGTAAATTAGGGGGTGTATGATTAGGCCCATTAGACATTATAATTGAATAATATTATTTTAATAAAACAAAGAAAATAGAAAGAATAGTGAAGTGGTGGGTATCAGTTAGAGGGAAAAGAAGGACGTGAGAGAAGTTGAGAACGGAAGAGAAGAAGAAGTCGCGAGAGAAACCGCTGCTGGTATCGAGTTTCCGGAACCCGATCGATCGTCGAGCTGCCTTCAATCCAAGGTAAGGGTGGGTTCGATTATTATAACCGGATTAGGATGAATAATATATGGGTAGGGGATTATATGATTGTTTTTCCCAATTGATTTCTTGATAAGTTATTGTTGATTTTGTGTGGTCGTTGATAATCTGGCTGATGTTGATGATTGAATTAAGTTGATTTTCTTCGACGATGTGTTGTTGCTGAAGTTATATGGATTAATTATACGAAAATGTTAATTGTCAATTGTTGAGGAAAAATTGTTGCTGGACAATGTACCATGTTACGGTGAAATCTGGGAAGCGAATTAACAGAAAATGGTATTTTTGGGAATTAACAGAAAATTGTATTAGAAAATTGTATTAGAAAGAAAAGAAATTTGAGGCGGGGGCCTCACAAGGTGGGGGTGGGCGCCTCCATAAGGCCTTTTTGGTGGGGGTGGGCACCTCCATAATGCCTTTGTGGTGGGGGTGGGCGCCTCCTTATGTTTTAGGTCCTTTTGGATTGTTCTGTTTGGTGTTGTTTTTTTCTGTACCGTTACCTTATCATGAAATTGCCTTATTAACCACAAATTAGTACTAGTAGTAACCTTACATTACTAATTAGCATATTTGGAATGGATTGGAGCAGTAAAGTATTATGTTCTCCAATGATTTATATAGAAGAGAAATAATAGGTTCATTAGAAATTCATGTAGCAGGAACTTGCAGGTTCGACAGAAAACTAGTTAAGTGGCAAGGATAATTTGATAGAAAAAAAAAAAGGAAACCATGACAGTAAACAGAATTTTGACAGAAGCTTGAAAATTATTTTAATTGGCAGCAGTAATAGGAACAAGGTTTTCTAAAATAACTGGTAGCAGTAACCGAAGTTAAAAGAACTGAACAGTTTAGTCGGTTTAGCCGGTTTAGGCGGAAAAACTAGTTGTCCGGAATTTAACGGAAATTGTCGGGGTAAGTCGGGTAATTTAGTAGGTGGCTTTGGTCGAATTGTTTGGTTGAAACTATGATGAAAAAGTGGGATTTCAGGTACATCAGTTGAGTTTTAATACTGTTCCGGTACACGGACGAATTTTAAGTTGAAGGCGTAATAGCCAAAGTTGATTAAGTTGTTTATGTCGAAAAGTTGTTATGTTGTTAAGTTGATCATGTGTGGATGTTGTTGAGTTGTTTATGTTGTTGAGTGAGTGCGTGTCATGAACATACATTGCATTTTGTGTCGGAGCGTTGCTCACACCACGTTGGCCTGGATTGGCATATGTTGAAAGTTGAAAGTTGAAGGCTTATGCCTTGATGCCTCGATAAACTGGCAATATTAAGTTGGGAGTTTTACTCCGATGGTACCACATGCATAACATTGTCGAGTCGCATTAAAGTTGCATTTTCTTACGTTGTTGTTGGTTTTTATTTGTTGTTGCAGAATTTTCTTTATTTGTTGGTTGTTGATGTGAAGTGGTGATTAGTTGTATGATTCTTGCCTATATAATATTTATCATACTCCGTTTATAATTTTTGGTAACTCACCCCTTCTGTTTGAATGTTGTCCCTATGTTGGCAACGTGCAGGTAATCAAGAGGAGTAGCCGGTTACCTTAGTTCGAGTCGGTGGTTGTCGCTCTGATACGTAGCACTCGGGGGGATAATCGCGTGTTTTTCTTATTGCTTTGATTATGTTTGAGTTGCTGAATTTTATATTGATTTCGTTAAAGACTTGAATTTTGAAGTTGCTTTATGTTGGATGAAGATATTTTAACTATTTGAAGTTAAAGACTTGTTGATTAGGAGTCATTATTTTGTTGAATTTTAAATCAAGAAAAATTTTATGTTGAACTTATTAATCCGCTGCTTGAAAGTTAAAGTTGTTATATTTTAAAGAACTAAGCAGGTTCGAATCAGTTATCTGGAAAGTTGTATCCGTTATGTATGATATACAGGTGATTGTAAGATATGTTTAAGTTGAAATGAATGTGACATCCTGTATGGCAAAATTTTATACTCTGATATTATATAATTACGTTGGGTAGAATCAGGGTGTTACAAGAGTTCGTCTCGAGGAAGCAGTCCGAGAAGGACGTTTAGTAAAAGAAGTTGGAGCATCAAGCAGTACCAAAAGATACGGTAGTACTTTCCCTAAGAAAAAATAGCAAGATATTGGCAATATCTCTCTCGGAAAGCAAAGGCGATGGTACCAACCAGTAGCAGCTGTAACTCCTACTATCAACTCTGCGCCTATTCCTACGTATCAACCTCAGGTTGCTTAGAGCCAACCGAATCAACAGCAATATCAGCAAAGGATACAACAACCTCTTCAACAGGCTCGTCCTCAATACAACAACAACAACCGTGCAACGCGACCACCAGGGTTCGACCCTATACCAATGTTGTACGCATAACTGTTTCCACTACTACTGGTTAAGGGGAATGTCCAAACCAGGTCTCCTCTTATAATACCGGAAAATCTGTCTTTTTGGTTCAAAGCGGATCAAACGTGCCCTTACCATCAAGGAGGACCAGGGCATAACATAGAAAACTGTCTCAGTTTTAAATTCGATGTGCAAAAGTTTGTTAGGAGCAGGTTCTTATCTTTCAAAGATACGAATCCAAATGTTCTCACGAACCCGCTGCCTCAACACGAGAAAGCTGCGGTAAATTTGATAGAGGGAGAGTCTAACAACAACTATCAAATTCATGATGTACTCTTATTAAGGGCCAACTTGGTCAAGATGCATTGTAGACAGAGTGGATACGGCCATGTGCCACCTCATAATTATCACCAGTGTGATATCTTCTCTAAAAATAATCAAGGATGTTCTGTGGTGCAATCAGCTCTACAGGAACAATTGGATCTCGGATGGATCCAAGAGCACCGAGTTCTTGGAGTTAACATGACTTATGCAAATTCCAACATCATTCAGAACCATGACATCCATGTAATGAATGTCAACTTGGTGGCAATGCACTCAAGGCAAAGTCAGTATCATAATCTGCCGCGACACGATTACAATTCCTGTCTGACTTGCTCGATAAACAAACAGGGATACTCTTTTGTACAAGAGGCCCTCCAGCGTCAGATGGATCTTGGGTGGATCCAGGACTACCATGATAGAAATCCTTATCAGATCAACATGATTCAGATCTTTGATATTCGCTTGATGAATACCAGCTTGGTGGAGTTACACGCCAAGCAAGTCCAGCTTGATTTTCTGACTTCGCATAATTATCAGAACTGTAAGGAATGTCGTGAGAGCGACCAAGGGTGCGCTCTCGTTCAATGAACTTTACAACACCTGTTAAACCATTGGTGGCTTCCGATCTATCTAGACGAAGACACACAACAAATCAGTGTGACAAACGGGAACCCTACTAGACATCAAAGTCAGGATGTCCGATCTATGGAAATAGATCTAGTAAGGTTACACTGCATTTAAAGCGGGCGTTGCCAGGTGTCACCACACAACTACGAGCACTGTAGATCTGCTCGAAAAATAATCAAGGATGTTACCTCGTGCGAGCAGCCCTTCAAAGTCTGTTGGCTCCCAACGAGATTCGACCGTGTCCAAGTTCTGGATTAATCAACTGGACGCCAGACTATTTCACTGATCAGATTAAGGATGTTGTCATGATCTCTGATCGCGAAGAGACCAAAGATGTTTGTACCATCATCCCTCTACTTGAAGAATCGAAGGTTCTTAACCAGGAATTGATTGAAGTTACTTACGACAGTCAGAGAAATTAGAAGGCTCCTGTAGTTATTTATCTACCGGGACCAGTGCCGTACAAATCCGATAAGGCGATCCCTTACAAATACGGTGCAACAACAATTGAGAATGGAAAGGAAATTCCATTACCCTCTGTCGTGAATATTGCAGACATCAGTCGAGTAACACGGAGTGGTCGAATCTTCAATAGAGGAGTTGGAGAACCTAACAGAGAAAAGGAACCTTAAACGGAAGTTCCCGATCCACCAGTCGGTCAATCCAGTGATCCCGACCTTTCAAAGAACGATGATGAGATGTTGAAGCTCATCCAAAGGAGTGAATACAACATTGTTGATCAGCTGTTACAAACTTCTTCAAAGATCTCTGTGTTATCTCTATTACTCAATTCTGAAGCCCACAGAGAGGCTCTACAGAAAGTCTTAGAGCAGGCCTTTATGGAACAGGATGTGTCGATAAGGCAATTCGACAGTATCGTCTCTAACATCACTTCCTGCAACAACTTAGGGTTTAGCGATGAAGAATTTCCAGAAGAAGGCAAAAGTCACAACATGGCACTCAATATTACAGTCAACTGCCAGGACGATGCTTTAGCCAGCGTACTGGTAGACACCGGATCGGCTCTCAACGTCATGCCGAAGTCCACTCTAATGCAACTATCATTCAAAGGATCTCCGATGAGAGGCAGTGAGGTCATCGTCAAAGCATTTGACGGATCCCGAAAAATAGTTATCGGCGAAGTTGGCCTTCCCATAACTATCGGTCCTCACACTTTCCAAATCACTTTCCAGGTCATGGACATCCGGGAAACATATAGATATTTACTGGGAAGACCTTGGATACACCAGGCTGGGGCAGTCACTTTGACACTTCACCAGAAGCCGAAGTTCGTTAAGAATGACCAACTCATCATGGTCTGTGGAGAACAAGCCTTGATCGTGAGTAACCTATCATTGTCCACTTGTGTAGAACCCGAGGAGGTTGTTGGAACTCAGTTCCAGGCACTTTCGGTAAGTGGTGAAAATCAATTAGAGATGGGAACATCAATATCCTCGTACAAAGATGCTCTCGAGGTGATCAAAAGTAATAATGCAAAGGGATGGGGACAGGTTGTCATTCCTACTGATAACAAAGCAAAGAAAGGTCTTGGTTTTTCTGCAACTTGTACCCAGACTGCCGCTAACGGTGAAAGTCTTCATCCTATTCAGAACTTCTTCCATAGTGGAGGTTTCCTTCACCTAGTGTCTCAAGAACTACATACCATCAACGAGGGAGATCCCTCCGATACAGATGAAAAGTGGAAGTCCTATCTTAACGAGGATAGTTATATGTCTCAGGAAGAGGTTCCTATGCCATTTTGATATCCCGCACAGAGTCCGAGATTTATACCAAGGTCAGATGTCAAAATGATATACGGAGATTGTGATCCGCAAGGATGCCGTGCTCCACCAAACTCATTAGAGGAAGACACTCTGATGAAAGACGACTTTGACCACGATTATTATGGCCCAATGGATGGCTGGCCTATCTGGCAGCCGTACCCAGGAGACTTGGGGCAAGAAAATCAGCCGAACAATGAAAATCAGCTGAGCATCATTGAAAAGAATACCTGCGTCCCCACCATGTCATGGGATCAACACTCAGGTCATTCGGAAAATATCCAGTGCGACGATGAATTTGCAAAGTTTACAGGACTAGAATTCATTAATTATGCTTTTCCCGAGGTCAACGTCATCGAGAGAGATGACTCCTCCAGTTCCAAAGAAGTGTGGGACACCCTGGGACAACCACGTGGTAAATACGACTTCATGGTCAAGTATACCGCTCCCGAAAGCTCCTGTATCAGGCTCAAAGACATCCAGCCAACTGGATGGGGAGATATACCTGAGAGCACAAATACTATACAAAAAACAACTGAGGAATCCTCCTACGACAACTCTACCTGGGAGACAGATTCCAATGATCATGCTCCGCCAGAAATCAACGTTATTTCTGAAGACAAATCAAGGAAGGTACCAGACTTTGTGATTCACCTAGGAGTTTGCCGCCAATGGGTTGCATTCGATGTCCTGAAAGTTGTTCATAAGTCAAAGTAATTGTCGTCTTTATCTTAACCTTTCACCTTGCCCAGGTGAAACGGATGTTTTGATAGGGCTCACTTTCTATGAATATCCCTCTTCGCTTCGCCCAAAGCGACAGAGTTTTGTTTTATAGGGCTGTAGTTTCAAGAATCGACAAGTTCATAAATAAAATAACGTCATTATGTAATTCCAGCATTAATTGCTGTTTTCTCTTTTCGCTTTTTCAGAAAATGGTAATCCTAAAAAACAATTCAAATAATAAAGACAAGCAGTAAAAAAAATACATTGCACACACTTGTCATACCCCAAATTTTGACCACTAAGATTTCCCATCATTGTACAAATCATCAGCACAATATGGATGTACCATCATACCTCATTAGTCTCCCCAAAGGTGGGTGAGCATTCACTACAAACAGGATTTAGGGTTTCAAGCCCTCGCAGAGCTCTTAGACAAAGGATCAATCAAGGAATGACATGATCTTCAACTTGTCTAGCCTCTCAAATATCCACAATGGATCAAGAGGACTCCCACTACAAGGATTAAGCACAAGTTTGCTCCCTTCTAGGTGGATCAAGCCTCAGGATCGCCAGTGTCACCAAATTAGGGTTTGGTCGACTAGGGCCTCCAGATGGAAATTTTCCTCTGGGCATGAGCCAATGCTTCAAAGCATAACCTAAAATGCTCCATGGAATATCATAAACCCCATCATCAAGTCAATTTAGCCTCAGGGGATGCATACATCAAAAATCAGGAATTAGGGTTTCTTGACCTAATTCACCCCTAAGTTGACTTTTGACCAGGACATGCTCCTAAGCCGTGGGACACGATTAAATACACCCTATAAAACCCATGGAACATGTCCATCAATTTTGATTTAGGTCAAGGACATGATTTCCTAAAGGATCGCACAGTTTGGAATTCATCTGATAAAAAGTCAACTGTGCACAAAAGTCAAACTTTGACTTTTTGAGATTTTTCATAAAAATGGTTTTTTAACCCTAAAATGATGTTAATGTGTGATTGGAATCATCATTCATCAATAAAAATCAAAGAAAGTGGGATAACTTGTAAAAGGGGTAACCATAAAAACTTAGAAATTTTTCTAAGTTATGAAAAAAAGTGGCAAGGGTACCAACTTTGGAGGATCATAACTCCTAAACCACAAAGCCATTTCCCCCATCCAAAGCTTGATTTGTAGCCCTCATGGCCCTCTACAAAAGTGTCAACTACACTTCATCCCAATTCATCATGGATTTTGAGTTATGCTTGGATCAAAATGGCTAAAAACTTAAAATTGACATTTTTCAGCACTTAGCCAAAATCTGCCTTGTAATTTCAGCACAATGTCCCAACTTCAAGGCTGTTTTTCTCCATGATCCAAGTTGAACCAGGTCTAGGGCCAAACATCAAAGTTGAAGTACGTCATCTAAGCTTTCCGAAAAGTCCTAGAACGTCCATGTAGCATACTCGAGCAGGGAGTTATGGATCTTACAAAAGGGCTTGCTGAGGCTGAATTTTTCAAGGCAAATTTGCACATTTTTTGTGCCACACGAATTTTCAAGCCTTGTCATCATTTTGGACACATCTAAGGATCAAATCCAAGTGGGATGATCTGATCCATGAACCTCCCAAGTCCAAGGAACAAAGAAAAGCATGCCAAAGCCTAGAAATTCCTAAAAGAGGGACAAAACTCCAATTTTGGTTTGGAGCATATAATGGATGCTTAGAGGTGGCATGTACTGAGCCATTCTCATCTGAAATCAGTCAAGACTTATCCAAGACCAAGGGAACCACAGCCCTGTGCCCTAACCTCTAGTCAATGGCTAGAGGAGACTTGCATTTCCATTGGCCAACATTGGCCAAACCTCTACTGCAGTTGCCATTCACTGTGGATCCCAAAACAAACTTGCTCCACTATAAATAGAGCTCATTTGTGTTCAGTTTGAGTACACCAAAGCCATCAAACAGATGATTTCCTCAAATTCTCTCTTTCACTCCAAAATGCCTTCTTTAGTAAGGAAATTTTGAGTTTTTGAGCTAGAGAGCAATTCCACTCAAACTAATCACACACACACCTCATATATATCATATGTAAGCTGTGCAAACCATCAAAAGTGACCTGTAATCACAACATCACAAAGTCACCTCTCAAAACCTCAAAATGACACTTTTTTGCATTTTTCAAGCCATGTCTTGATTCAGTCACTTTCTAAGCCAGATAAAACCTCAAACACACTCTAAATATCATCCTTGAACTGTCCCAAATGGTGCCACACATCTGGAACACCATTTGAGAGAGTTGGCATTTTGGCCGTTTTTTACCATTTCGCGAGAAAGTGCACAAACTTGCTCCAGAGGTTTCCAGCCAATTCCAACCATCCTAAAAGCTTCTAAGAGGTCATTTGAGGTTGTCCAAAGCATCAAATCATTTCTGAAACAAAGCACTTGGTAGGTTGCCCAAAATCTTCAAAAAAGAGGTAAAATTCACAACTTGAATTCTTTGAATCATGCTTTCCTTTGTTGTCCACATACATGCATCATATTGAATAATTATTGAGGCAAAAATGTAGTCCATAATGTGTATGTTGTGATCCTCCCACTGTTTGCATTTTGACATGTTTTTATGTGGAATTTTGGTTGTTTTGAAATCATATCTAGTTCTGTTTTTTTTTCATTGGTGTGTTCTATACATTAAGTTTTAGTTTGCATGAATAATACCATTGGATTCCTTGCAAAAAATCGGTCAAGATAGGTTTTACGGATTTCAATTCCGATGAAAATTCAGAGAGTTACGCGCGTTAGAAATTTTGTGCGAAACGACGTCGAATTAACGATAGCGGTTCTGTTTTTTTGCTTTGTACAGTGAGTTTTCGAGTGCGTGAATAATACCATTGGATTCCTTGCGAAAAATCGGTCAAGATAGGTTTTTACGGATTTCAATTCCGATGAAAATTGAGAGAGTTACGCGCGTTGGAAATTTTACGCGAAACGGCGTCGAAAACAACGTGCAGTTTTGGTTTTTTGATTTCTGCATTTTGTGTGTTGAGTTTCCGTGTGCGTGAGTGATACCATTGGATTCCTTGCGAAAAATCGGTCAAGATAGGCTCTTGCGGATCTTGATTCGGTTAAAAATCGAGAGAGTTACGCGTGTTGGAAATTCGACGCGGAACGATGTTTTTAAACGTAGCAGCTCTGGTTTTTTTATCGCTGCATTTTGTACGTTGAGTTTCAGCGTGCATGTGCGATACCATTGGATTCCTTGCGAAAAATCGGTCAGGATAGGCTCTTGCGGATCTTGATTCGGTTAAAAATCGAGAGAGTTACGCGCGTCAGAAGTTCGGCGCGGAACGATGTTTTTAAACGATAGCAGTTTTTGTTTTTTAATTTCTGCGTTTTGTGTGTTGATTTTCCGTGCGCCTGAGTAATACCATTGGATTCCTTGCGAAAAATCGGTCAGGATAGGCTCTTGCGGATCTTGATTCGGTTAAAAATCGAGAGAGTTACGCGTGTTGGAAATTCGACGCGGAACGATGTTTTCAAAACGATAGCAGTTTTTTCTACGTTTTGTGTGTCGATTTTCCGTGTGCGTGAGTAGTACCATCGGATTCCTTACGAAAAATCGGTCAGGATAGGCTCTTCCGGATTTTGATTCCGATAAAAAATGAGAAAGTTATGAGTGTTTGAAATTTGATAAAAACGTGTTGAAAATTAAAGTTTCGGTACTCGTTTTTACCCCAAAAGAAATGTCGGAGATGATATTTTGATATCTTTCCTCTTTTTCTTACTTTTTATTTTCAAAACTCAACCAATTTTTTTTTGCATAGCAAAAAATCATCATTTTCCAATTCATATCCCATAATATTTTAATCCACAAAAAATCACAAAAAAAAAAGTATTATTTTTAATATATTTAAAAATAGTGTTTTATATTGTTTTAAATGCTTTTAAAATGATTTCTTTTTTTTTTCTTGATTTTTAAAACCAAAATGATTTTAAATATTTATGTTGATAAAATATTTTTTTTCATAAACTTTAATAATTATTTAATGATTTTATTTGATATTTTTATCATTTTTTACTTATTTTTTCTTGGAAAAATGCCTAAAAAAATGAAATTGGAGTTTTCTTTGATTTTCACCCTGACAAATCTTTTTCAAACACTTTGGGCCTCTATTAGAGTGTAAGACCCAATCCCCTTTTAACCAAAACAATTTTGGGCCTCACTTATTGTATAAGTACCTCTGCGTTAAAAAAAAACTTCGGCGCGATCGCCATTTTCAAACGAAAATCAACTGGGCTTCTCTTTGAGCTGTAAGTCCCATTTCTTTTCATTTTTTAACACTTGGGCCTCTAATAGAGTGTAAGACCCAACCCCTCTTTTTTTATATTTTCTCATTTTTCATATTGTTTTTTTAATGATTTGGAAAATTAATAACTCCTTCAATTTTGATTATTTTTTATTGGTTCTTTTTCTGAAAAATCACAAAAATAGTAAAATATAAAAAAATCAAATTTATATTATTTATTTAATATAGTTGGTATTTTTGTGAATAAATTCATTTTTAATTGTTTTTAAGCATTTTAAAAGTGAATATTCATCTTGAAAATAAAGACTATGGGCCTCCCCTCGTGTTGTAAGCCCCATTTCTTTTCTTCAAACTCTTTGGGCCTCCAATAGAGTGTAAGACCCAATACCTTTGTAAAAACCTTTTTTGGGCCTCAGTCACTTGTATAAGTCCCACGGTGTTTCCAAAACCTCGGCGCGGCCGTCGCCTTTTTCAAAATTAACCATTGGGCCTCCCCTCGTGTTGTAAGACCCATTTCTTTTCTTAAAGCTCACTTGGGCCTCTAATAGAGTATAAGACCCATCCCTTTGTACAGAAAACCTTTCTTGGGCCTCAGTCACTTGTATAAGTCCCTCTGTACAAATTCAACAGTGCGCTCACTGATAAAACCCTGGGCCTCTCCTTGAGCTGTAAGCCCCAAATCTTTCTTTTTCAAAGCACTTTCTCCTTTGATTTTGAATATACTGTTGTTTTCAATCTTTCTTTGTTGAACAACTAACCAAACAGCATGGAAGCTCTACAACCGAGTAAGTGTTTACCCGCTTTCATTTACCGCTTTCATATGTATATAACTGTATTGTGGGGCTGTTTCACTGTAAGTCTCCTTTCACAAACTCATATATATATAACTGTATTGTGGGGCTGTTTCGCTGTAAGTCTTCTTTCATAAACTCATATCAACTGTGTAATAATAGTATAGATATTTAGAGTTTCCCCGGCAACTACGTCTAGAACTAGGTGACGCCGTTTTGTTTATTCGTAGAAATAGACAACTAGATCCCCAATAGGATCACCAGAGACAGTATTCTCTTCGGCTGTCCTCATTAGGAATTGTCAAGAAGCTCTACTCCCCAAGATGAATGTATTCTCCGTGAATGGCATCTTTGAGTTTCTTCCAAATTCTCGAACTTTTCTGACTTGATCTATTCCTTGTGAATAACTTGCCTTGAATTTCTTGGGGTTTGGGGACCCACGGGCTTCTTAAAAGCATCGGCCTCCTCTTGGGCATCGTACAAGGACCCACAGGCTTCCTAAAAGCAACCCCGCCTCCTCTTGGGCTTCGTACAAGGACCCTACGGCTTCTTAGAAGTATTCACAGCCTCCTCTGAGGCTTCGTATAATGATCTCTTCCTCTGGGAATGATAGCCTCCTCTTGGGCTTAGTACAAGGACCCGTCGGCTTCTTAAAAGTTTCCAGCCTCCTCTTGGGCTTCGTACAAATTGTCCCGATGACCTCCTAGAGGTATAGGAACAGAACTTAATCATCTCCATAGAACAGTCCTTTCAAAGAGTCTACTACTGTTTCTCAAAACATAGTACAAAAGATAAAACTCTAGACACGGACAGTCTAACTTCCTTAAGTCTCAAAGACATTCTCAAGTGACCCCTTCGTTAAATAGGAAGGAAACACGCAGACTCGGACAGTCTCAATACCCTTTGGATTTCCCGTTTCCTCAAAGAGAAGGAAATATCCCTGATCCTCAAATCAAATCCCTGAGTACAGTGTTGCTCATATAAGAACTGATTTTCTCTTTTAAAATCAGTATATTGGACCTGTCACTCAACTGAAACAGTCACCATAGCCTCCTCTTGGGCTTTGTACAATGATTCTCCCCAGCGGAGTCAAACAACGTTTAGCCTCTCTCTCGAGCTTTGTACGAGACACATAAGAGACTCCCTCGTTGAGTCAATCACCTTTTAGCCTCCATCTCGGGCTTCGTACGAGATACAAAGACTCCCTCGTTGAGTCAATCAAACCTTTAGCCTCCATCTCGGGCTTCGTACGAGATACAAAGGCTCTCTTGTTGAGCCAATCAAACTTTTAGCCTCCATCTCGGGCTTCGTACGAGATACAAAAACACTCTCTTGTTGAGTATAAAAGGTTCTCCTGTTGAGTCAACCCTTTTAGCCTCTCTCTCGGGCTTCGTACGAGACACATAAAAACTCCCTCTTGTTGGGCCAATAGCCTCCTCTTAGGCTTTATATAAGAAAACCACTGGTTGATCCAATCAACCTTCTAGCATCAAAGCTGTGCCTCATTCACAGTATACAAACATCAACAACTCCTTCCCCTTCATCTAATCGCTGTAAGCGGCAAGCCTCTGGATTATTTACATCCACGCCACTGTCCCTCTTTTAGCATGAGAAATTCCTAAGGAAAGATAGCATTGCTCTACACTGAGTTAAAGTCTTCTCCTTCAGGTTAAAATCCACTTTAAAGGAAATTATGGCATTGCTAGGATCCGCGTATCCCGGTTAAAGTAATTCTCCTTTATAACCAGTCGCCCAACAGTTGGGACAGACAAACCCTTCTTTAGAGATGACAAATTCTCTCTAAAGCCGAGGTCTTTCAGCTTCACGTCTTGGGCTTTGAACAAGACACAAATAGACTTTTCAACTTCACATCTTGGGCTTTGAACAAGATACAAATCATCTTTCGCTTCACGTCTTGGGCTTTGAACAAGACACCAAAAACAACCATTTCCTCCCATAGAATAGGAGGAACTACGAACGCTCTGATTTCCCTGTTTCGGTAAACGGGAATACGTAGGCATAAGATCGAAAGAAAAGATCTTAGCGAACGCAATCAACAAAAACCCAAAATCCCATACTCTCACATACCTATCAAAAAGCATCAGTCCTAACATCCTAATCCTTGTTCCCCGCCAGAAACCTTCTGCCCAGATAAAAAGAAAGAAACCGTATTGGCGAAAATACAAATAACCAGTACAAAGGCCCCCCCACATTGATAGCATTCGTAACCTAACAGACCGCTGTTTAAACTCATTATGCAAAGCAGGGTTAATTGGAGACATCTATTTCCCTTCCTTATTCAGCTCACAATTGGATAAAAAATGAATCGACCTGTAGTCAAAGCTCAAACCGCAGAGAGCGATCAGCGCTTTAGAACCGCGTCCAAAATCGCTCGCTACAGAAAAATGGCGCCCACCGTGGGGCCGGTTCTTTCCTTCTTACAATTTAAACCTTGGGTAAGTCAATTTCATGGCGGTGGCCGCCAACAGAAAAATGGCGCCCACCGTGGGGAATATCTCTTCAGCTTCTTTCCTTTTTCCTCCTTTTCACCTCTTTGGTTGATACCACAGATTGGGGCTTCCGCCGGGGAACCCATTTTCTGTCAGGAACTTAGGATTCTTAGCTTTAAAGGTCTAGGATGTTTAGGACAAATATATATACTGCTTTTCCTAATTGCTATACATGTTTATTTTTCTGCTAATGGGAATGCGGGTGATGTCGTATGTGGAAAGAATGAGTATACACTTAAGATAAGTGATGGCGACGGGGTTGACCATCAACCTTAGTGGAGGCTGACCAACGCAACCCATTCACTCTCTTAGCCAATGGGCCGGTTGTTAAGTCTGAGAAGCTGAGGAGCCAAACCCTTTCGTAGTGCGGAAACTATCGGAAATAGTTGTTACACGATACTACCCTCATTTGAGGCTGGTGATCTATTCTCGGTGAATGGCACTTACTCTAAGATTGCTTTACAACTCGTTGGCGATCCGCTTGTTGTTTTGCTTTCCTGGGAGGAGCTGATGATAATGAGTACAGGTACAAAAAATCACCCTAGTATAAACCTTTGGGGATGGATAGAGCCTTGACTTCATGACAACGACCCTTTGACCCCATGTTTTTTCTATGTTTTTGTGTGCTGCATTTATGCATTCATTTAAAAAACATTAAAACATTCAAAAAAGTTCTCTTCTAGTCTCTCTATTTTTCAAATTAAACTAAGACTGTGATTGCAAATATCAGAGAAGAGGATTACGCTAATGGATTTCGGTAGAAGGAGAACTCATACGTACACCTTCAAGGTTCCAAAACTAGAGGATTTGAGAAGGTTAGCAAGGATGATCACTAGCCCTGAGGGTTTTAGAGCCAAGCACGGAGGTCTGCTACCACTGTTAAGAGTCCATGTGATTGAGGGAATCATAGACGCACTCGTTCAATTCTACGATCCTGTTTATCACTGTTTCACATTCCTGGATTACCAGCTCTCACCAACGCTGGAGGAGTATTCTCATCTGATTGATCTACATATCACCGATCGAGCTCCATTTTCTGGACTGGAAGAAATTCCAAAGAATCAGACTATTGCAAGAGCAATTCATTTGGACGAGTCTGAGGTCAAGACTCACATGACTACTAAAGGTGGCATCCAAGGTTTGCCAGCCCAGTTCTTGACAAAGAAGGTCCGGTATTTTTCCAGTATAGGGAACATCACTGCTTTTGAAAGCATCTTTGTCTTGCTCACCTACGGGTTATTTTTGTTTCCTAACATCAATAACTTCGTCGATATTAACGCTATTAAGGTTTTTCTCATTGGAAACCCTGTGCCGACTTTGGTCGCAGATGCGTATCATTCTGTACACTTGGGAAATTTGTACAGCGGAGGGGAGATCACATGTTGTGTACCTCTGCTTTATAAATGGTTCATCTCTCACTTGCCCAAGTCTGCTGCTTTTTGGGATTGTAAGAGTGTCTTACGTTGGTCGCAGAAGATCATGTCTCTTACCAACTCTGATATAGACCGGTGTAATAGGATTTATGAGGGAATCAGGATCATTGATCGTTGTGGAAACTTCCCTAACGTACCCCTCATAGGAACTAAAGGAGGAATCAACTACCATCCGGTATTGGTTCGCCGTCAATTTGGATACCCGATGAGACACGTCCCACTGGGTGTTCATCTGGAAGGTCTTTTCTTCAAAGAAGGAGAAAACGACAGAGCACTAAAGATGGAAATAGTTCAAGCTTGGAAACATGTTCATAAGAAAGGACGAGAGTCTCTGGGAAAACCGGACTGTGTCTCGGTGGAGCCTTATCTCCATTGGGTACAAACTGGAGCTCTCAAGCTAAAAATGCCTTATCCTCATTACGGAATTCTTCCGCCGAGGGAATCTGTCATGTACTTCATGACGAAAACTGAAAGGCTTCAGGTTACTCTCAACAAAGTTCAAAAGGAGAGAAGGTCTTGGAAGAACAAGTACCGCACCCTCGACATAGAGTGCATCAAAATACAGCAATTACTGAAAGAGAAAGATGCTCTAATTGAAATTTTGGAGCAGCATGCTGTAGAGAATCAAGAGGACCAGAGGAATTTGCTCGCTCCTTTCACCTGGAAAAGGAATGACAACCCGACAACGGCCCAAGAGCCTTGGTCAAAGAAAAGGAAGATATCAGAATCAGCACCCAGTTTCTCTTCAGAGAGGACTCGGGACCCATTAGCTTAGGTTTCTGTTTCTGTATCTTGTAATATACTATATTTCCATTTCTGTAATCCTTTGAATTTCAATAAAAAGGGGTTTCCCCACCGTTTGATATTTGCAATCTAATTGTCGAAGTTTATTTTGATTAAACCAAAAAAAACAATTAATATAATCATTGCATTCATCATTCTCACGTAACACATTCTTCTTACCTACGAATCTCACATTTGTGTCTCGGTTCTAGAGTCAAACTGTCTCATTCGTACAATACTCGGGCTAATCGTCAGAAAAGGATGGATGATCTTGAGGAAGAAAACAGAGAGTTGAAAGAAGAGATCGACGCTCTAAGAGAGGATATGAGAAAGCTTCGTAACGACATGCAAGCCATGGCAGAAGCTCAACTATAAAGAACTGTAATCTCAGAGATCACCTCAATGCCCATAGTGGAAAAGAATGATCCTAGGTATCAGATACCGAAAGATCGCCCTTGGGGCATGCCTGTTAACTATATCCCGGAAGGATATGTTCCGCCGATTACTGAAGATCAGGGAATCGCAACAGAAGCCGCTGGGCCTGAAGGTTACAAACTTCGGGAAAGCGAAGATGCCAGGGGCATACTGAAGACTCCTGAAGGTTACAAACTTTGGGAAACGCCAAGACTCACTGCCGTAGTCACGGTACCACCCCCTGTGGTGCACACTGTCCCAGAAGGACAGATTCCACAGATACCTTCTGGTAAAAAGGAAACTATGTTTGGCTGAATGGATGAATTCCAGGAACAGTTCTTGGAAATGTAAAAGGAATTGCAAACTATTTGCGGTCAGGATCTATTCGGAAAGGACGCCGCAGACCTCTGCTTGGTCCCCAATGTGAAAGTCCCGCACAAATTTCAAGTGCCCGACTTTGAAAAGTACAAGGGTAACTCTTGCCCTCAGAGCCATCTGGTGATGTACGCTCGGCGGATGTCAGCTCAGACGGAGAATCAGGACCTACTGATTCACTACTTCCAGGATAGTTTAACTGGTGCCGCATTAAAATGGTACATGGGTTTAAACCGTGCCACGATCAGCACTTTCAGAGATCTTGGCACTGCCTTCGTCCAACAATACAAATACAATTTGGACATGGTGCCCGACAGAGATCAACTCAGATCGATGTCGCAAAAGGAAAAGGAAACCTTTAAGGAGTATGCTCAAAGGTGGCGTGAAATTGCCGCTCAAATTTGTCCACCTCTTGAGGAAAAAGAGATGACAAAGATCTTCTTAAAGACCTTAAGCTCATTTTACTATGACCGAATGGTTTCCAGTGCGCCCAGTGATTTCACCGAGATGGTCGGCATGGGCGTACGTCTTGAGGAAGCCGTCCGAGAAGGACGTTTGGTAAAAGACACTAGATCAACGAGCGGTACTTAAAAATACGGTAGTGCTCTCCCTAAGAAAAAAGAGCAAGATATTGGGAATATCTCTCTCGGAAAGCAAAGGCGACGTTATCAGCCGGTAGCAGCTGTGACTCCTGCTACCAGCCCTGCGCCTATTCCTACGTATCAACCTCAGGTTGCGCAGAGCCAACCTGATCAGCAAAGGACACAACAGCCTCTTCAGCAGGCTCGTCCTTCATACAACAGCAACCGTACAACACGACCGCCAGGATTTGATCCTATACCCATGTTGTACGCAGAATTATTTCCGTTACTACTGGCTAAGGGGCACATTCAGACTAAGTCTCCTCTTACAGTACCAGAAAATCCGCCTTTTTGGTTTAAGGTGGATCAGACATGCCCTTATCATCAAGGAGGTTCAGGGCATAACATTGAGACTTGTCTCAATTTCAAGTCCGACGGGCAAAAGCTTGTTAGGAGAGGGCTCTTATCTTTCAAAGATACGAATCCTAATGTTCTCACGAACCCGCTGCCTCAACATGAGAAAGCTGCAGTCAATCTGATTGAGAAAGAGACTAACAATGTCTATCAAATTCACGATGTACTCTTGTTAAAGACCAATCTGGTCAAGATGCATTGTAGACAGAGTAGATATGGCCATGTGCCACCTCATAACTATCACCAGTGTGATATCTGCTCTAAAGACAACCAAGGATGTTCGGTAGTGCAATTAGCTCTACAGGAACAAATGGATCTCAGATGGATCCAAGAGCACCGAGTTCGTGGAGTTAACATGGTCTATACGAACTCCAACGTCGTTCAAAACCACGACATCCGTGCGATGAATGCCAACTTGGTGGCAATGTACTCAAGGCAAAGCCAGTATCATAATCTGCCGCGACATGATTACAGTTCCTATTTGACTTGCTCAGTAAACAAACAGGGATGCTCTTTCATACAAGAGGCCCTCCAACATCAGATGGATCTTGGATGGATCCAAGACTACCATGATAGGAACCCTTATCAGATCAATATGATTCAAATCTTCAATATTCGCGTGATGAATACCAACCTGGTAGAGTTACATGCTGAGCAGGTCCGACTCGGATTCTTAATATCACATAACTATCAAAGCTGTAAAGCGGGTTGCGAAAACGATCGAGGTTGCACCCTTGTCCAGGAGGCACTTCAGCCCTTGTTAAATCATTGGTGGATGCCAATCTACATGGATGAAGATACTCAGCAGATTAGTATCAGTAATAGGAATCCTACTCGTCGTCAAAGTCAGGATGTCCGATCAGTGGAAGCTAACCTAGTGAGGTTACATTGTATTCAAAGTGGGCGTGGCCAGGTGCCACCACACAATTACGATCGTTGTGGCGTCTGTTCGGAATGTAACCAAGGGTGCTACCTTGTGCGAGCAGCTCTCCAGGGGCAGGTGGATCGTGGAGAGATTCGTCCATATCCAGGTTCTGGACCCATCAATGGGACGCCGAACTACCTTGCTGATCAATTCGAGGATGTTGTCACAATCTCTGGTCATCACCATACCAGGGATGTTTTTGCCATCATCCCTCTATTTGACGAATCTAAAGTTCCCAACCAGGAACGGATCGAGGTTACTTACGATGGTCAGAAAAATCAGAAAGTTCCCATAGTCATCTATCTACCGGGACCACTACCGTATGAATCAACTAAGGTTATCCCTTACAAATACGGTGCAACAACAGTTGAGAATGGAAAGGAAATTCCATTACCCTCCATCGTGAATATTGCAGACATCAGTCGAGTAATACGGAGTGGTAGAATCTTCAACCGAGGGGTTGGGGAAGTTAACAAAGAAAAGGAACTTCAGACAGAAGCTCCCGATCCACCAGTCGGTCAATCCAGTAATCCCGACCTTTCAAAAAACAATGATGAGATACTAAAGCTCATCCAAAGGAGTGAATACAACATTGTCGATCAACTGTTACAGGCTCCTTCAAAGATCTCGGTATTATCACTGTTACTCAGTTCAAAAGCCCACAGGGAGGCTCTACAGAAAGTCTTGGAGCAAGCCTTTGTAGAACAGGATGTAACAATCAGACAGTTCGATAGCATTGTCTCTAACATCACTTCCTGCAACAATTTGGGATTTAGTGATGAGGAATTACCCGAAGAGGGTCGCCGTCATAACATGGCGCTCAACATTACAGTTAACTGCCAGGACAATGCTTTAGCCAGCGTACTGGTAGACACAGGGTCAGCCCTGAATGTTATGCCGAAGTCCACTTTGATGCAATTATCATTCAAAGGCCCTCCGATGAGAGTCAGCGAGGTCGTTGTCAAAGCATTCAACGGATCCAAAAAAAACAGTTATCGGCGAAGTTGATCTTCCCATAACTATTGGTCTTCACACTTTCCAAGTCACTTTCCAGGTCATGGACATCCGGGCAACATACAGTTGTTTATTAGGAAGACCTTGGATACATCAGGCTGGAGCGGTCACTTCGACCCTCCACCAAAAGCTAAAGTTCGTCAAGAATAATCAACTTGTCACAGTTTATGGGGAACAAGCCTTGCTTGTAAGCAACTTGTCATCATCTACTGGTATAGAACCCGAGGAGGTTATTGGAACTCAGTTCCAAGCACTGTCGGTGAGCAAGGACAATCAATTCAAAGGAGGAACCTCGATTTCCTCATACAACGATGTTATCAAAGCAGTCGAGAGTACCGATACGACAGGATGGGGACAGCTTGTCATTCCCACTGAAAATACAACAAAGAAGGGTCTTGGTTTTTCTGTAACCGGTACCCAGACAGCTGCCAACGATGAAAGTCTTCATCCCCTTCAAAACTTCTTCCACAGTGGAGGTTTCCTTCACCCAGTGTCTCAGACAGTTCATACTATCAATGAGGAAGATCCCTCTGATACAGATGAAGAATGGAAGTCCTATCTTAACAAGGACGGTTATATGTCTCAGGAAGAGGTGCCTACTCCTTTTTGCTTTCCTACAAAAAGTCCGAGATTTATACCAAGATCAGATGTCAAAATGATGTACGGAGATTGTGATCCAGAAGGATGTCGTGCTCCGCCAAATTCATTAGAGGAGGACACTCCGATGAAAGACAATTTTGACTACAACTACTATGGCCCAATGGATGGTCTGCCAATGTGGCAACCTTATCCAGGAAACGTGGGGCAAGAAAGTCAGTCGAATAATGAAAATCAGCTGACCATCATTGAACAAAATACCTGTGTCTCCACCATGTCATGGGATCAACACTCAGGTCATTCAGAAACTACTCAACATGACGATGAATTTGCAACGTTTGCAGGACTTGAATTCATCAATTATGCTTTTCCCGAGGTCAACGTCATTGAGAGAGATGACTCCTCCAGTTCCACAGAAGTGTGGGACACCCTGGGACAACCGAGTGGAAAATACGACTTTATGGTCAAGTACACCGCTCCCGAAAGCTCTCGTATCAGGCTCGAAGACATCCAGCCAACTGGATGGGGAGATACAGCTGAGAGCACAAAAGCTATGCAAAATGCAATAGAGGAATCCTTCTACGACAACTCTGCCTGGGAGACAGATTCCAATGATCCCGCTCTACCAGAAATCAGCGTCATTTCTGAAGACAAATCAAGGAAGGTGCAAGACTTTGTGATTCACCGAGGAGTTCGCCGCCAATGGGTTGCTGTTGATGTTCCGAAGGTCGTTCATCAGTCAAAGTAATTGCCATCTTTAACCTTTCACCCTGCCCAGGTGAAACAGATGTTTGATAGGGCTCGCTTTCTGTAAATTTTGCCTCTTCGCTTTGCCCAAAGCGACAGAGTTTTGTTTTATAGGACTGTAGTTTCAAGAATCGACTTGTTCATAAATAAAATAATGTCGTTCTGTAATTTCCGCATTAATTACTGTTTTCTCTTTTTGCTTTTTCAGAAAATGGTAATCCTAAAAAACAATTCAAAAATAAAAACAAGCAGTAAAACAAATACACTGCACACACTTGCATTTTCTCTATCTCTTCTAAATACGAATCATCATGTCATGCAGATTGCTTGTTTTACACCCCGTTGAAACATACGATCCGATGCCTTCTCCCAACTTTGAGTTCCCGGTATTCGAGGCTGAAGAAGAAAATGACAACGAAATTCCAGAAGAGATCTCCCGACTACTCAGACAAGAGGAAAGGTCCATTGAACCTCATAAAGAACCGTTGGAAACGGTAAACTTGGGTTCAGAGCAAGAGAGAAAAGAAATCAGGATTGGGGCACTACTCAATCCAACTGTCAAAGAAAGTTTATAAAGCTTCTCAAAGAATTCCCCGATGTATTCACTTGGTCTTATCAGGATATGCCAGGGTTGGATACCAGCATCGTGGAACATCACTTACCATTAAGATCGGAGTGTCCGCCAGTAAAGCAAAGGTTGAGACGCACTCACCCGGACATGGCCATCAAAATCAAAGAAGAAGTACAGAAACAGATTGACGCGGGTTTCCTCGCTACATCTGAATATCCTCAATGGTTAGCCAACATCGTACCCGTTCCCAAAAAGGACGGAAAGGTCAGAATGTGTGTTGATTACAGAGATCTGAACAAGGCAAGTCCAAAGGACGACTTTCCTTTACCACACATTGACATGCTAGTTGACAATACAGCAAAGTTCAAATTTTTCTCCTTCATGGATGGATTCTCAGGCTATAATCAAATCAAAATGGCGCCGAAAGACATGGAGAAAACTTTGTTCATTACCCCATGGGGCACCTTTTGTTACAAGGTAATGCCGTTCGGTTTGAAGAACGTCGGGGCAACCTATCAAAGGGCCATGACTACTCTGTTTCATGACATGATACACAAGGAAATCGAAGTGTATGTCGATGATATGATTGCAAAATCAAAAACAGAGAGTGAGCACGTTGAACATCTGTCAAAATTGTTCGAACGTCTAAGAAAATTCAAGCTCCGCTTGAATCCCAACAAGTGCACCTTCGGTGTCCGTTCAGGGAAACTACTAGGGTTCATCGTCAGCCAGAAAGGAATTGAGGTTGATCCTGACAAGGTCAAGGCCATTCAAGAAATGCCTTCTCCGAAAACTGAAAAACAAGTCAGAGGATTCCTGGGACATTTGAACTACATCTCCAGATTCATATTCCTCATGATCGCGACATGCGCGCCGATCTTCAAGTTACTCAAAAAGAACCAGGATTGCGTTTGGTCAGAAGATTGCCAAACCGCCTTCGACAGTATCAAGGAATATCTGTTGAATCCTCTGATTCTATCACCTCCAGTGGAAGGAAGACCACTGATCATTTACCTCACAGTTCTGAAGGACTCAATGGGATGTGTACTTGGCCAACAAGACGAAACTAAAAGGAAAGAGTCTGCCATTTACTATCTAAGTAAGAAATTCACCGTCTGCGAGACTCGGTACACGATGCTTGAGAAAACTTGTTACGCTTTGGCTTGGGCAGCCAAACGTCTACGCCAGTACATGATTCGTCATACTACTTGGTTGGTCTCCGAAATGGATCCAATCAAATACGTTGTCGAAAAGCCTGCTCTCACGGGAAGAATTGCCCGTTGGCAGATGCTGTTATCAGAATATGACATAGAGTACCACGCTCAGAAAGCCGTTAAAGGAAGTATTTTAGCCGATCATTTGGCTCATCAACCGATTGACGATCAAGAATCAATCGGGTTTGACTTCCCAGACGAAGATGTCATGTATCTAAAAATGAAAGATTGTGATGAACCGTTACCCAGTGAAGGGCCAGAACCAGGTTCCCAGTGGGGACTTATCTTTGACGGAGCTGTCAATCATTACGGAAACGGAATTGGGGCTACCCTTTTCTCTCTAGTGTATGGCATGGAAGCAGTGATCCCCATAGAAGTAGAGATCCCATCAATTCGGGTATTGATGGAAGCGAAGCTCACCGAAGCTGAATGGTGTCAAAGCCGACACGATGAACTGAATCTGATCGAAGAAAAGAGAATAACGGCACTATGCCACGGTCAGTTGTATCAACAAAGAATGAAGAGGGCGTTCGACAAAAAGGTCCGACCTCGTGTCTTCAGAAAAGGAGACCTCGTGCTCAAGAAGATACAATCATTTCTCACTGACTCTCGGGGCAAATGGACCCCAAATTATGATGGCCCCTATGTGGTCACGAAAGCTTTCTCAGGCGGTGCCTTGAGACTTGCAACCATGGACGGAGAGGAATTTGCCTACCCCACGAATGTTGATGTAGTCAAGAAATACTTCGCCTAAACTAAAAAAAAAAAAAACGTCTCGGTGGATTGAAAACCCGAAAGGGCGGTCCAGGCAAAAGTTAGAGACATGAAAAAAATCATCCCGATGGATTGGAAACATCAAAGTACAATCCAGGCAAAAATTAGGGATAATGGCAAGTAACTATGTTCAACAGAGGCAAGTCCCGCAGTAGCAGTTACATCGTCCATCGGAGGAAAACTCCAGTCAAGGTCATCTTCGACAGAAGCTCAGGATGTCCCGAATTCAAAGTTGGTAGAAGGATAGTGGTTGTTATGTTTCAACGTAACCCTTTTCCCTGTAAATTACCATTTTCAAACTTTGTAAATACTCTTTGGAATCACGCGTTTGGCTGATTTCCATCTTATCAATAAAATTTGAGCCCTTGTGCTTTTGTTTGTAATTCTTATTTGTTTTAGCTTTACAGAACGACGTTGTTAACATGATTAACGATTCTTGAAATGAAACAAAAATGAATTTACTTGTTAAAACTTTTTCTGCTTTTTTAAAATAGAGATGGCAATTTCTTTTGACTATTGAACATCGAAAGAACATCAATCGCGTCTCCAAAGGTGTTCGAACCTCAAAGTGCATAATCAAAGTACTTCTTCTAGACCAGTACGCCTGAATGAAGGATCAACAATGTCAGAGACCATGTTTCGTCTGACATCCTCGGCCTAGTTCTCATCTCCTAAGCCCGACCAACGGTAGCTCCCAACAGGGACTATCTCTCCTAAGCAAGGTGGAATTGCTATCTTGAACCAGCGATATTTCTACATGCCCCACTGTGGCCGAGTATCCAATCGTGTTCATCCTTTAGTCTGTATGTTGCGTCAGTTTTGTCCGCATATACATACATATATCATGCATGATTGATTTGCATTCACATTCATATTGCATCGCTATCACTCTAGTCGGTCTTATCCCCTAGTGATAAAAGTCCTCTCAATCGAGTTGTATGACCTTTCCTCGTTAGGAAGTGAATCATCTAAGCAATCTCTCCTCCAGTTTATCTCTGGATTAGAGACGGTCCTTGACCACTTTGGTAACTTGAACCTCTGAAAAGCTAGAGAAAACTTTCAACAAATGTCGCTCTTCGCCATCGAAGACGATATCCTTGCTTTCCCAGATTAAGGAAAATCCCCAGAGAAAGCCTCTTAATCAGAGATTCGGCGGTACGGTAGTTTTTCTCTGAAAAAACCACTGATGAAAAGGTCATTGGCACCTCAAAATTGGATCCCATCATATGGCATTTCTCCGGAAAGATCCCGAGAAAAGTATGATGTAAGACCCCAAACGAAAACAGTCTCTCAAGAGACTCGCTTTCCCCAGTAGAATCGACAAATGGCGTCTCCAAAGCAGAGAAGTTTGTGTACCTCTACAATTCAGATGAATGGGTTCCCCAGCAAGTCTAACATCAAAACTTTTTCCCTCAAATGGCATCTCCCCAGGAAAATTTGGCGAGAAGTTTGAAGGAAAACCGCTACTAATAGCGTTCCTTGTCAAGAAAGTTTATTGATAAAGAAACTGAGACCAGTTCCTTGGTAGGAAACCAGGATCGAGGGGAAGTTTATTTCAGCAACTAAGACCAGGTCCTTGGTAGGAAACCGGGATCGAGGGGAAGTTTATATCAGAAACCGAGACCAGATCCTTGGTAGGAAACCAGGATCGAGGGGAAGTTTACAAAAGAAACTAAGACCAGTTCCTTGGTTGGAAACCAGGATCGAGGGGAAGTTTATTTCAAAAGAAAATTGAGACCAGCTCCTTGGCTGAAGACCAGGATCGAGGGGAAGTTTACCTTTTCTAAGCATCTTCGCTTAGCTAAAGAAGATGAATGCGTAAGCTACCATTCATAACCACCATCAAAATTTCGGGTATTCCGATATTTAATCCTCTTGCACCCCGAATGCCCGAATACCTTCGTCATTCACACCTTCGTGTCCAAGAAGATTAAATAGGGGCATCTGTCATACCCCAAATTTTGACCACTAAGATTTCCCATCATTGTGCAAATCATCATTACAATATGGATGTACCATCATACCTCATTAGTCTCCCTAAAGGTGGGTGAGCATTCACTACAAACAGGATTTAGGGTTTCAAGCCCTCGCAGAGCTCTTAGACAAAGGATCAATCAAGGAATGACATGATCTTCAACTTGTCTAGCCTCTCAAATATCCACAGTGGATCAAGAGGACTCCCACTTCAAGGATTAAGCACAAGTTTGCTCCCTTCTAGGTGGATCAAGCCTCAGGATCGTCAGTGTCACCAAATTAGGGTTTGGTCGACTAGGGCCTCCAGATGGAAATTTTCCTCTGGGCATGAGCCAATGCTTCAAAGCATAACCTAAAATGCTCCATGGAACATCATAAACCCCATCATCAAGTCAATTTAGCCTCAGGGGATGCATACATCAAAAATCAGGAATTAGGGTTTCTTGACCTAATTCACCCCTAAGTTGACTTTTGGGACAAATCATGAGCCAAGACCTCAAGACATGATTTGAGGGTCTCCAACATACCACGTTGATCCATTTGCAACAATGGATTGACCCAAGAAGCTTGAGCAACAAGTTTCAATTTCATCTGAACCACAATTGGGGTTTCGCGAGAAAAGTCAACTGTAGCTTTGACTTTTGACCAGGACATGCTCCCAAGCCATGGGACACGATTAAATACACCCTATAAGACCCATGGAACATGTCCATCAATTTTGATTTAGGTCAAGGACATGATTTCCTAAAGGATCGCACAGTTTGGAATTCATCTGATAAAAAGTCAACTGTGCACAAAAGTCAAACTTTGACTTTTTGAGATTTTTCATAAAAATGGGTTTTTAACCCTAAAATGATGTTAATGTGTGATTGGAATCATCATTCATCAAGAAAAATCAAAGAAAGTGGGATAACTTGTAAAAGGGGTAACCATAAAAACTTAGAAATTTTTCTAAGTTATGAAAAAAAGTGGCAAGGGTACCAACTTTGGAGGATCATAACTCCTAAACCACAAAGCCATTTTCCCCCATTCAAAGCTTGATTTGTAGCCCTCATGGCCCTCTACAAAAGTGTCAACTACACTTCATCCCAATTCATCATGGATTTTGAGTTATGCTTAGATCAAAATGGCTAAAAACTTAAAATTGACATTTTTCAGCACTTAGCCAAAATTTGCCTTGTAATTTCAGCACAATGTCCCAACTTCAAGGCTGTTTTTCTCCATGATCCAAGTTGAACCAGGTCTAGGGCCAAACATCAAAGTTGAAGTACGTCATCTAAGCTTTCCGAAAAGTCCTAGAACGTCCATGTAGCATACTCGAGCAGGGAGTTATGGATCTTACAAACGGGCTTGTTGAGGCTGAATTTTTCAAGGCAGATTTGCGCATTTTTTGTGCCACACGAATTTTCAAGCCTTGTCATCATTTTGGACACATCTAAGGATCAAATCCAAGTGGGATGATCTGATCCATGAACCTCCCAAGTCCAAGGAACAAAGAAAAGCATGCCAAAGCCTAGAAATCCCTAAAAGAGGGATAAAACTCCAATTTTGGTTTGGAGCATTTAATGGATGCTTAGAGGTGGCATGTACTGAGCCATTCTCATCTGAAATCAGTCAAGACTTATCCAAGACCAAGGGAACCACAGCCCTGTGCCCTAACCTCTAGTCCATGGCTAGAGGAGACTTGCATTTCCATTGGCCAACATTGGCCAAACCTCTGCTGCAGTTGCCATTCACTGTGGATCCCAAAACAAACTTGCTCCACTATAAATAGAGCTCATTTGTGTTCAGTTTGAGTACACCAAAGCCATCAAACAGATGCTTTCCTCAAATTCTCTCTTTCACTCCAAAATGCCTTCTTTAGTAAGGAAATTCTGAGTTTTTGAGCTAGAGAGCAATTCCACTCAAACTAATCACACACACACACCTTATATATATCATATGTAAGCTGTGCAAACCATCAAAAGTGACCTGTAATCACAACATCACAAAGTCACCTCTCAAAACCTCAAAATGACACTTTTTTGCATTTTTCAAGCCATGTCTTGATTCAATCACTTTCCAAGCCAGATAAAACCTCAAACACACTCTAAATATCATCCTTGAACTGTCCCAAATGGTGCCACACATCTGGAACACCATTTGAGAGAGTTGGCATTTTGGCCGCTTTTGACCATTTCGCGAGAATGTGCACAAACTTGCTCCAGAGGTTTCCAGCCAATTCCAAACATCCTAAAAGCTTCTAAGAGGTCATTTGAGGTTGTCCAAAGCATCAAATCATTTCTGAAACAAAGTACTTGGTAGGTTGCCCAAAATCTTCAAAAAAGAGGTAAAATTCACAACTTGAATTCTTTGAATCATGCTTTCCTTTGTTATCCACATACATGCATCATATTGAACAATTCTTGAGGCAAAAATTTAGTCCATAATGTGTATGTTGTGATCCTCCCACAGTTTGCATTTTGACATGTTTTTATGTGGAATTTTGGTTGTTTTGAAATCATATCTAGTTCTTTTTTTTTCATTGGTGTGTTCTATACATTAAGTTTTAGTTTGCATGAATAATACCATTCGATTCCTTGCGAAAAATCGGTCAAGATAGGTTTTTATGGATTTCAATTCCGATGAAAATTGAGAGAGTTACGCGCGTTGGAAATTTTGCGTGAAACGACGTCGAATTAACGATAGCGGTTCTGTTTTTTTCGCTTTGTACAGTGAGTTTTCGAGTGCGTGAATAATACCATTGGATTACTTGCGAAAAATCGGTCAAGATAGGTTTTTACGGATTTCAATTCCGATGAAAATTGAGAGAGTTACGCGCGTTGGAAATTTTACGCGAAACGGCGTCGAAAACAACGTGCAATTTTGGTTTTTTAATTTCTGCATTTGGTGTGTTGAGTTTCCGTGTGTGTGAGTGATACCATTGGATTCCTTGCGAAAAATCGGTCAAGATAGGCACTTGCGGATCTTGATTCGGTTAAAAATCGAGAGAGTTACGCGTGTTGGAAATTCGACGCGGAACGATGTTTTTAAACGTAGCAGCTCTGGTTTTTTTATCGCTGCATTTTGTACGTTGAGTTTCAGCGTACATGTGAGATACCATTAGATTCCTTGCGAAAAATTGGTCAGGATAGGCTCTTGCAGATCTTGATTCGGTTAAAAATCGAGAGAGTTACGCGCGTCGGAAGTTCGGCGCGGAACGATGTTTTTAAACGATAGCAGTTTTTGTTTTTTAATTTTTGCGTTTTGTGTGTTGATTTTCCGTGCGCGTGAGTAATATCATTGGATTCCTTGAGAAAAATCGGTCAGGATAGGCTCTTGCGGATCTTGATTCGGTTAAAAATCGAGAGAGTTACGCGTGTTGGAAATTCGACGCGGAACGATGTTTTCAAAACGATAGCAGTTTTTTCTGCGTTTTGTGTGTCGATTTTCCGTGTACGTGAGTAGTACCATCGGATTCCTTGCGAAAAATCGGTTAGGATAGGCTCTTCCGGATTTTGATTCCGATAAAAATTGAGAGAGTTATGAGTGTTTGAAATTTGATAAAAACGTGTTGAAAATTAAAGTTTCGGTACTCGTTTTTACCCCAAAAGAAATGTCGGAGATGATATTTTGATATCTTTCCTCTTTTTCTTACTTTTTATTTTCAAAACTCAACCAATTTTTTTTTACATAGCAAAAAATCATCATTTTCCAATTCATACCCCATTATATTTTAATCCACAAAAAATCACAAAAAAAAAAATTTATTTTTAATATATTTAAAAATAGTGTTTTATATTGTTTTAAATGCTTTTAAAATGATTTTTTTTTCTTGATTTTTAAAATCAAAATGATTTTAAATATTTATGTTGATAAAATATTTTTTTTCATAAACTTTAATCATTATTTAATGATTTTATTTGATATTTTTATTATTTTTTACTTATTTTTTCTTGGAAAAATGCCTAAAAAAATGAAATTGGGGTTTTCTTTGATTTTCACCCTGACAAATCTTTTTCAAACACTTTGGGCCTCTATTAGAGTGTAAGACCCAATCCCCTTTTAACCAAAACAATTTTGGGCCTCACTTATTATATAAGTCCCTCTGCGTTAAAAGAAAACTTCGGCGCGATCCCCATTTTCAAACGAAAATTAACTGGGCTTCTCTTTGAGCTGTAAGTCCCATTTCTTTTCATTTTTTAACACTTGGGCCTCTAATAGAGTGTAAGACCCAACCCCTCTTTTTTTATATTTTCTCATTTTTCATATTGTTTTTTTAATGATTTGAAAAATTAATAACTCCTTCAATTTTGATTATTTTTTATTGGTTCTTTTTCTGAAAAATCACAAAAATAGTAAAATATTTTATTCTACAAAAAAAATCAAATTTATATTATTTATTTAATATAGTTGGTATTTTTGTGAATAAATTCATTTTTAATTGTTTTTAAGCATTTTAAAAGTGAATATTCATCTTGAAAATAAAGACTATGGGCCTCCCCTCGTGTTGTAAGCCCCATTTATTTTCTTCAAACTCTTTGGGCCTCCAATAGAGTGTAAGACCCAATCCCTTTGTAAAAACCTTTTTTGGGCCTCAGTCACTTGTATAAGTCTCACGGTGTTTCCAAAACCTCGACGCGACCGTCGCCTTTTTCAAAATTAACCATTGGGCCTCCCCTCGTGTTGTAACACCCATTTCTTTTCTTAAAGCTCACTTGGGCCTCTAATAGAGTATAAGACCCATCCCTTTGTACAGAAAACCTTTCTTGGGCCTCAGTCACTTGTATAAGTCCCTCTGTACAAATTCAACAGTGCGCTCACTGATAAAACCCTGGGCCTCTCCTTGAGCTGTAAGCCCCAAATCTTTCTTTTTCAAAGCACTTTCTCCTTTGATTTTGAATATACTGTTGTTTTCAATCTTTCTTTGTTGAACAACTAACCAAACAGCATGGAAGCTCTACAACTGAGTAAGTGTTTACCCGCTTTCATTTACCGCTTTCATATGTATATAACTGTATTGTGGGTCTGTTTCACTGTAAGTCTCCTTTCACAAACTCATATATATATAACTGTATTGTGGGGCTGTTTCGCTGTAAGTCTTCTTTCATAAACTCATATCAACTGTGTAATAATAGTATAGATATTTAGAGTTTCCCCGGCAACTACGTCTAGAACTAGGTGACGCCGTTTTGTTTATTCGTAGAAATAGACAACTAGATCCCCAATAGGATCACCAGATACAGTCTTCTCTTCGGCTGTCCTCATTAGGAATTGTCAAGAAGCTCTACTCCCCAAGATGAATGTATTCTCCGTGAATGGCATCTTTGAGTTTCTTCCAAATTCTCGAACTTTCCTGACTTGATCTATTCCTTGTGAATAGCTTGCCTTGAATTTCTAGGGGTTTGGGGACCCACGGGCTTCTTAAAAGCATCGGCCTCCTCTTGGGTATCGTACAAGGACCCACAGGCTTCCTAAAAGCAACCCCGCCTCCTCTTGGGCTTCGTACAAGGACCCTACGGCTTCTTAGAAGTATTCACAACCTCCTCTTAGGCTTCGTATAATGATATATTCCTCCGGGAATGATAGCCTCCTCTTGGGCTTAGTACAAGGACCCGTCGGCTTCTTAAAAGTTTCCAGCCTCCTCTTGGGCTTCGTACAAATTGTCCCAACGACCTCCTAGAGGTATAGGAACAGAACTTAATCATCTCCATAGAACAGTCCTTTCAAAGAGTCTACTACTGTTTCTCAAATCATAGTACAAAAGATAAAACTCTAGACACGGACAATCTAACTTCCTTGAGTCTCAAAGACATTCTCAAGTGACCCCTTCGTTAAATAGGAAGGAAACATGCAGACTCAGACAGTCTCAATACCCTTTGGATTTCCCGTTTCCTCAAAGAGAAAGAAATATCCCTGATCCTCAAATCAAATCCCTGAGTACAGTGTTGCTCATATAAGAACTGATTTTCTCTTTTAAAATCAGTATATTGGACCTGTCACTCAACTGAAACAGTCACCATAGCCTCCTCTTGGGCTTTGTACAATGATTCTCCCCAGCGGAGTCAAACAACGTTTAGCCTCTCTCTCGGGCTTTGTACGAGACACATAAGAGACTCCCTCGTTGAGTCAATCACCTTTTAGCCTCCATCTCGGGCTTCGTACGAGATACAAAGACTCCCTCGTTGAGTCAATCAAACCTTTAGCCTCCATCTCGGGCTTCGTACGAGATACAAAGGCTCTCTTGTTGAGCCAATCAAACTTTTAGCCTCCATCTCGGGCTTCGTACGAGATACAAAAACACTCTCTTGTTGAGTATAAAAGGTTCTCCTGTTGAGTCAACCCTTTTAGCCTCTCTCTCTCGGGCTTCGTACGAGACACATAAAAACTCCCTCTTGTTGGGCCAATAGCCTCCTCTTAGGCTTTGTATAAGAAAACCACTGGTTGATCCAATCAACCTTCTAGCATCAAAGCTGTGCCTCGTTCACAGTATACAAACATCAACAACTCCTTCCCCTTCATCTAATCGCTGTAAGCGGCAAGCCTCTGGATTATTTACATCCACGCCACTGTCCCTCTTTTAGCATGAGAAATTCCTAAGGAAAGATAGCATTGCTCTACACTGAGTTAAAGTCTTCTCCTTCAGGTTAAAATCCCCTTTAAAGGAAATTATGGCATTGCTAGGATCCGCGTATCCCGGTTAAAGTAATTCTCCTTTATAACCAGTCGCCCAACAGTTGGGACAGACAAACCCTTCTTTAGAGATGACAAATTCTCTCTAAAGCCGAGGTCTTTCAGCTTCACGTCTTGGGCTTTGAACAAGACACAAATAGACTTTTCAGCTTCACATCTTGGGCTTTGAACAAGATACAAATCATCTTTCGCTTCACGTCTTGGGCTTTGAACAAGACACCAAAAACAACCATTTCCTCCCATAGAATAGGAGGAACTACGAACGCTCTGATTTCCCTGTTTCGGTAAACGGGAATGCGTAGGCATAAGATCGAAAGAAAAGATCTTAGTGAGCGCAATCAACAAAAAACCAAAATCCCATACTCTCACATACCTATCAAAAAGCATCAGTCCTAACATCCTAATCCTTGTTCCCCGCCAGAAACCTTCTGCCCAGATAAAAAGAAAGAAACCGTATTGGCGAAAATACAAATAACCAGTACAAAGGCCCCCCCACATTGATAGCATTCGTAACCTAACAGACCGCTGTTTAAACTCATTATGCAAAGCAGGGTTAATTGGAGACATCTATTTCCCTTCCTTATTCAGCTCACAATAGGATAAAAAATGAATCGACCTGTAGTCAAAGCTCAAACCGCAGAGAGCGACCAGCGCTTAAGAACCGCGTCCAAAATCGCTCGCTACAACACTCTTGCATTCTCTCTATCTCTTCTAAAAAAAATCATAACATCATGCAGATTGCTTGTTTTAAACCCCATTAAAACATACGAACTGATGCCTTCTCTCAACTTTGAATTCCTGGTATTTGAGGCTGAAGAAGAAGATACGAAAAAATTCCAGAAGAGATCTCCCGATTACTCAGACAAGAGGAAAGGTCCATTAAACCTCACAAAGAGCCGTTGGAAACAGTCAACTTGGGTTCAGAAGAAGAGAGAAAAGAAGTCAAGATTGGGGCACTGCTCAGTTCGACTGTCAAAGAAAGTTTGATAAGACTTCTCAAAGAGTTTCCCGACGTATTCGCTTGGTCCTATCAGGATATGCCAGGGTTGGATACCATCATCGTGGACATCATCTACCGTTGAGATCAAAATGTCCGCCAGTAAAACAGAGGTTGAGACGGACTCACCCAGATATGGCCATCAAGATCAAAGAGGAAGTGCAGAAACAGATTGATGCATGTTTCCTCGCCACATCAGAATATCCTCAATAGCTAGCCAACATAGTACCCGTTCCGAAAAAGGATGGAAAGGTCAGGATGTGTGTAGACTACAGTGATCTGAACAAAGAAAGTCCAAAGGATGACTTTCCCTTACCACACATTGACATGCTGGTAGACAGTACAACAAAGTTCAAAGTCTTCTCCTTCATGGATGGATTCTCGGGCTATAATCAGATAAAAATGGCGCCGAAGGACATGGAGAAAACTTCCTTTATCACCCCATGGGGCACCTTTTGTTACAAGGTAATGTCTTTCGGCTTAAAGAACACCGGGGCAACCTATCAAAGGGCCATGGCTACTCTGTTTCATGACATGATACACAAAGAAATCGAAGTATATGTCGATGACATGATTGCCAAATCTAAAACAGAATAGGAGCATGTGACCCACCTGTCAAAACTATTTGAGCGGTTGAGGAAGTATAAACTCCGCTTGAATCCCAACAAGTGCACCTTCGGTGTCCGTTCAGGGAAACTCTTAAGGTTTATCGTCAGGCAAAAGGGAATTGAGGTTAATCCTGACAAGGTCAAGGCCATTCAAGAAATGCCTTCTCCATAGACTGAAAAACAAGTCAGGGGATTCCTGGGACATTTGAACTACATCTCCAGATTCATATTCCTCATGACCGCGACATGCGCGCCGATCTTCAAATTACTCAAAAAGAATCAGGACTGCATTTGGACAGAAGACTGCCAAACCGCCTTCGACAGTATAAAGGAATACCTATTAAACCCGCTGATTCTATCATCTCCAGTGGAAGGAAGACCACTGATCATCTACCTAACAGTCTTGGAAGACTCAATGGGTTGTGTACTTGGCCAGCAAGACGAAACCAAAAGGAAAGAGTCTGTCATCTATTATTTGAGCAAGAAATTCACTGTCTGCGAGACTCAGTACACTATGCTTGAGAAAACTTGTTGTGCTATGGCTTAGGCATCCAAACGTCTCCGCCAGTACATGATTTGCCACACTACTTGGTTAATCTCATAAATAGATCCAATCAAGTACGTCTTTGAAAAGCCTGCTCTCACGGGAAGGATTGCCCGTTGGCAGATGTTGTTATCAGAATACGACATCGAGTACCATGCTCAGAAAGCCGTCAAAGGAAGCATTTTATCTAATCATTTGGATCATCAACCGATTGACGATCAAGAACCAGTCGAATTTGACTTCCAAGACGAAGATGTTATGTATCTAAAAATGAAAGACTGCGATGAACCACTACCCAGTGAAGGGCCAGAATCAGGTTCCCAATGGGGACTAATCTTTGACGGAGTTGTCAATCATTATGGAAACGAAATTGGGGAAATCGTCATAACACCTCAGGGTACCCACATTCCTTTCACCGCCCGACTGACATTCAAGTGCACAAACAATGAGGCCGAATACGAAGCTTGTGTCATGGGTCTCGAAGAAGCGATCGACTTAAGGATCAAGAACTTGGATGTATATAGCAACTCAGCACTGGTTATCAATCAGATCAAAGGAGATTGGAACACATACCAATCAGGACTGATTCCTTACGAAGACTATGCGAGAAGGCTGTTACACTTCTTCAACAGAATCGAGTTTCATCATATCCCTCGTGAAGAGAATCACATGGCTGATGCATTAGCCACTCTCTCTTCCATGATTAGCGTAGGTCAATGGAACGACTTACCTAAGATTAACATAATGCGCCTTGAACGGCCCGCTTACATCTTCACGATTGAAGCAGTCATAGACGACAAACCTTGGTATCACGATATCGAATGCTTCCTTCAGAAATAAGAGTACCCACCCGGGGAATTAAGAAAAGACCGAAAGACCCTCAGAGGTTGGCAGGCAGCTTCTTCCTGAGTGGTGACACACTTTATAAGAGAAACTTTGACATGGTCTTGCTCCGATGTGTAGGCAGAACAGAGGCAGACATACTGATAAAGGAAATTCACGAAGGATCCTTTGGCACCCATGCCAATAGACACACAATGGCGAGGAAAATTCTAAGAGCAGGGTACTACTGGTTGACAGTGGAATTCGACTACTACAAGTACATGAGGAGGTGTCACAAGTGTTAGATATACTCAGACAAAATCTATGTACCGCCAAGGCATCTCAAAGTTATTTCTTCCCCGTGGCCTTTTTCCATATGGGGAATCGACATGATCGGCATGATTGAACCCAAGGCTTCAAACGGACATCGGTTCATTCTAGTCGCCATTGACTATTTCACCAAGTGGGTCGAAGCAGCGTCATTCGCTAATGTAACCCGACAAGTCGTGGTCCGCTTTATCAAAACAATATCATTTGTCGTTATGGTGTTCCTAGCCAGATCATTACTGATAATGGATCTAACTTGAACAACAAGATGATGAAGGAGTTGTGTGTTGAATTTAAAATCGAACACCATAACTCATCTCCCTACCGACCTAAGATGAACGGAGCGGTAGAAGCGGCTAACAAGAACATCAAGAAGATTATTGAGAAGATGGTCGTAACCTACAAAGACTGGCACAGGATGCTACCGTTTGCTCTTCACAGTTATCGCACGTTTGTCCGCACTTCAACAGGGGCAACCCTTTCTCTCTAGTATATGGCATGGAAGCAGTGATCCCCATGAAAGCAGAGATCCCATCAATCCGGGTATTGATGGAAGCCAAGTTAACAGAGGCTGAATGGTGTCAAAGTCGACACAATGAATTAAACCTGATCGAAGAGAAGCGAATAACAGCACTATGCCATGGTCAGTTGTGTCAGCAAAGAATGAAGAAGGCGTTTGAAAAAAAGGTCCGACCTCGCGTCTTCAAGAAAGGAGACCTTGTGCTAAAAAAGATACAATCATTTCTCATCGATTCTCGGGGAAAATGGACTCCGAATTATGACAGCCCCTATGTGGTCAAGAAAGCTTTCTCAGGCGGTGCCTTGAGACTTGCAACCATGGACAGAGAGGAATTTGCCTACCCCACAAATGTTGACGTAGTCAAGAAATACTTCGCCTAAATAAATAAAAAAATCGTCTCGGTGGATTGAAAACCCGAAAGGGCGGTCCAGGAAAAAATTAGAGACATAATCAAAAATCATCCCGGTGGATTGGAAATCTCAAAAGTACAATCCAGGCAAAAGTTAGGGATAATGGCAAGTAACTACGTCCAACAAAGGGGCAAATCCCTCAGCGGCAGTTACATCATCCGTCAGGAAAACTCCAGTCAAGGTCATCTTCGACAGAAGCTCAGGATGTCTAGAATTCAAAGTTGGTAGAAGGATAGTGGTCGTTATGTTTCAATGTAACCCTTTTCCCTTAAATTACCATTTTCTAACTTTGTAAATACTCCATAGAATCACGCGTTTGGCTGATTTCCATCCTATCAATAAAATTTGAGCCCTGGTGCTTTTGTTTGCAATTCTTATTTGTTTTAGCTTTACAGAACGACATTTTAATATGATCAACAATTCTTGAAATAAAACAAAAATGAATTTACTTGTAAAAAATTTTCTGCTTTTAAAATAAAGATGGCAATTCTTTTGACTGTTGAACATTGAAAGAACATCGATCGCTTCTCCAGAAGTAATCGAACTTCAAAGTGCATAATCAAAGTACCCCTTCTAAACCAGTACGCCTGAATGAAGGATCAGCTGTGTCAGAGACCATGTTTCATCTGACACCCCCCGGCAGAGTTCTTATCTCCTAAGTCCGACCAACGTTGTTCCCCACAGGGACTATCTCTCCTAAGCAAGGCAGAATTGCTATTTTGAACCCAGTGGTACCTCTTCGTCCCCCGCAATGGCCGAGTATCCAGTAGTGTTCATCTATTAGTCTGTATGTTGTGTCAGTTTCGTCAGCATATACATACATACATCATGCATTATTGATTCATCCATATTCATATTGCATCACTATCACTCTAGTCGGTCTTGTTCCCTAGTGATAAAAGTCTTCTCAATCGAGTTGTCAGTTCTTTCCTCGTCAGGAAGTGAATCACCTAAGCAATCTCTCTCCCAGTTTATTTTTGGATTAGAGACGGTCTTTGACCACTTTGATAACTTGAACCTCTGAAAAGCAAGAAAACTCTCGACAAACGTCACTCTTCGCCATTGAAGATGATATTTTCGCTTTCCCGGATTGAGGAAGACCCCGGGAGAAAGTCTCTTAATCAAAGATTCGGCAGTACATCAGTTCTCCTTCAAAAAATTCACTGACAAAAAAGGTCATCAGGACCTCAGGTTTGGATTGCATCACATGGCATTCTTCTGAGAAGATCTCGAGGAAAAGTATGATGTAATATCCCTAAGCAGGAAACAGTCTCCCAAGAGACTCGTTTTCCCCAGTGGAGTCAACAAATGGCATCTCCAACAGAAAAGTTTGTACACCTCTATAGCTCAGACGAATGGGTTTCCCCAGCAAGTCTGACATCAAAACCTTTTCCCATCAAATGGCATCTCCCCAGGAAAATTCAGCGAGAAGTTTGAGGAAAACCGCTACTAATAGTGTCCCTTGTCAATAAAGTTTATTGACAAAAGAAACTGAGACCAGTTCCTTGGTAGGAAACCAGGATCGAGGGGAAGTTTACAAAAGAAACTGAGACCAGTTCCTTGGTAGGAAACCAGGATCGAGGGGAAGTTTACAAAAGAAACTTAAACCAGTTCCTTGGTAGGAAACCAGGATCGAGGGGAAGTTTACGTCAGAAACTGAGACCAGTTCCTTGGTAGGAAACCAGGATCGAGGGGAAGTTTATCTCAGAAACTTAGACCAGTTCCTTGGTGGGAAACCAGGATCGAGGGGAAGTTTTACCTTTTCTAAGCATCATCGCTTAGTAAAATAAGATGGATGGGCAAGCTACCATTCATAACCACCATCAAAATTTTGGGTATTCTGATATTTAATCCTCTTGCACCCCGAATGCCCGAATACCTTCGCCATTCACACCTTCGGGTCCAGGAAGATTAAATAGGGGCATCTGTCATACCCCAAATTTTTACCACTAAGATTCCCCATCACTGGGAAAATCATCATCATAATATGGATGAACTTTCATATTCATTAGTCTCCCCAAAGATGGGTGAGCATCCACTACAATCAAACTTAGGGTTTCAAGCCCTCTCAGAGCTCTTAGATAAAGGATCAATCAAGAAATGACATGATCTTCAACTTTTCTAGCCTCTCAAACATCCACAATGGATCAAAAGGACTCCCACATCAAGAATCAAGCACAAGGTTGCAACATTCCAAGTGGATAAAGCCTCAAGATCGCCAGTGCCACCAAATTAGGGTTTTGGTCTACCAGGACCTCCAGATGGAAATTTTCCTCTGGGCATGAGCCAATGCTTCAAAGCATAACCCTAAATTCTCTAAGGGACCTCATAAACCCAATCATCAAGTCAATTTAGCCTCAGGGGATGCATTCATAAAAAAATCAGGAATTAGGGTTTCTTGACCTAATTCACCCCTAAGTTGACTTTTGGGACAAAACCTGAGCCAAGACCTCAAGACATTATTTGAGGGATCCTAATACACTAAATTGATCCATTTACAACAATGGATTGATCAAAGAAGCTTGATTCATAAGTTTCAAGTTCATCAGAACCACAGTTAGGGTTTCGCAAAAAAAAAAGTCAATTGTGCCTTTGACTTTTGACCAGGACATGCTCCCAAACCTTGGGACATGATTCAATACACCCTATAACACATATGAAATCAATCCATCAAGTTTTATTTAGGTCAAGGACTTGATTTCATAGAGGATCTCACAGTTTGGAATTCATCTGATAAAAAGTCAACTATGCTCAAAAGTCAAAGTTTGACTTTATGATTTTTTGATCAATTATGGTTCCCTAACCCTAAAATGATGATAATATGTGATTGGATCCATCATTCATCAAGAAAAATCAAAGAAAGTGGGATAACTTGTAAAAGGGGTAACCATAAAAAACTTAGAAATTTTCTAAGTTATGGAACAAAGTGGCTAGGGTACCAACTTCCAAGGATCATAACTTGAGATCCAAGCAACCATTTTGGCCGATCCAAAGATGGATTTGTAGCTCTCATGGCATAATTTAAAAGTGTTAACTATACCTCACTCTAATTCTTCATGGATTTTTAGTTATGGAGTGAGCAAAATGACAAAAACATGAAAATGCCACTTTTTCCAACACTTAGTGAAATTTTCACTAAGTCAGAATTTGTTTCACTTTTTTCAAAATGTAGGGGCATTTTTCACTTGGATCCAAAAAGTGTCAAGATAAACTATGATCACACATATGTTGTATCATATGAGAGATTTCCAAAATGGCCAAGAACTCCATCAAATCCCATTTGAGCTAAGAGTTATGACAATGGCAATATGCCTTGCTGCAACTGTCATGGCAAGGCAGATTTGTGCATTTTGCTCGATTTGATCAAATTGTACAAATGAAAAACAAGTTTATCCATATAAACACCTCAAAGGGAGACCAAGGATGAACAAACACTGATCCATATGCCTCCCAAGTCTTTGGAACCAAAAGTAGCATGCCAAACCTAAAAATGCCTAAAAGGGGGACAAGACTCCAATTTTGTTTTGGAGCATTCAATGGATGCACCAAGGTGGTATGAACTGAGCCTTTTCCAACTGAATGAGTCAAGGATGATCTCTGAACTAGGGAGCCAAAGGCATGTGCTCTAACCTCTAGTAAATGGCTAGAGGAGACTTAAGATTCCAAAGTGATGCAATTGGACAATGAGCTGCTGCAGTTTCCATTCACTATTGCTAGCAAAACAAACTTGCTCTACTATAAATAGAGCTCATTTGTGCTTAGTTTAAGTATTCCAAAGCCATCAAACTGGTGTTTCCTCAAAATCTCTTCTTTCACTCCAAAATTGCCTTCCAAAGCAAGTCACTATCGGGTTTTGAGTTTGAGAGCCATTCCAACCAAACCAATCACACACACACACACACACCTCATAAACATCATATAGAAGTGATCCAAACACTTAGACCATATTTGGAACACAAATTTCACAAAATCACCAGCCAATTGCTCAAGGTTTTAACCAAGTTGCAGTTGAGGTACCATAACCTGTTCCAGTCCATTTCCAATCACTCCAAGCATTCAAACACATTCCATCTGGTGTAGGGAAGCTGTTCAGATCATCACAACTCATCTGTAACACCTCCAACTCAAAAATCACATTGCTCTTGCTGTCACGACCTTCAAGTAAGCCTAAACTTGGTCATCTCTTAATCTATGCATATTTCCTCGCACAATACTTTTGCCAAATGTTCATAATTATGCATAGAATGTTTCCCCTCAATTACTTGCTTTGTTTGAATCGTGTATCAAAATTCTCAGCCTTCATGCAAATTTTAGGGTTCTTGAGGTTTTGTCTTGATTTCTTACTCCATGCTTAAAATAAAGGAAATTAAAAACCATAGACATGATCGTGAGGTGAAAACGAGCAGATTGATATGTGGATTGTGTGATTTCATCAAGTACTCAGTGAGATTGGATAGAAAATGCAAATCTGAGCAAAACTCCCTTCGCGCGTGTTTTTGGCCCATGTTCTTGGCGCCTTTTTCACAAATTTGAATATTTGAATTTTGTGATTTTATTTAATTGATTCAAAAATTAATTTCTCTCTGACTTTTAATGATTTTGAGTTGATTCTTTTTTTAATAATTCACAAAAATGTTAAAATATTTTATTTTGCCAAAAATTCCCAAAAATATTATTTATTTCATATACTTGATATTTTTGCAAAGAATTAATCTTTTATTTGTTTTTTAACATTTAAAATATTTTTTCCTCCTTGATTTTCCAAATTTAATTAGTTTCCAATCATTTTGTGGATATAAACATGATTTTTCAAACATTAATCCAAGATCACAACTTGTTTTTCACACATGTTTGATAATTTTGATCATTTTAATTAAATTTTTATTTAATTAAAATACATTTTGAAATTAATTTAGGGTTTTGATCTTAATCACCCTAAACAAATCATTTTCAAAGTATTTGGCCCTCTACTAGAGTGTAAGACCCAATCCCCTTTTAACCAAAATAATTTTTGGGCCTCAGATATTGTATAAGTCCCTCTGCGTTAAAAGAAAAATCTCGGCACAATCGCCAATTCAAAAATCAAATCATCTAAGCCTACCCTCGTGTTATAAGCCCCATTTCTTTTCTTTAAATTTCTTTGGGCCTCTAATAAAGTATAAGACCCAACCCCTTTGTAAATAATACCTTTTTAGGCCTCACATATTGTATAAGTCCCTCTGTATATTTTCAAACGTTCGGCGCGATCGTCGCCTTTTTAACAAATAACCCTGGGCTTCTCCTTGAGTTGTAAGTCCCATCTCTTGTACAAAAATAAATCTTTGGGCCTCTAATAGAGTGTAAGACCCATCCCCTTGTACATAAAAACTTTTTGGGCCTCAGTCGTTGTATAAGTCCTGATACGATCTTTAAGACAACGGTGCGATCATCGTTAATACTTGGGCCTCTTCTTGAGCTGTAAGCCTCAACAATCTTTTCAAAACACTTTCTCCTTTGATTTTGAATTCAAATATATGCTGTTATCAAAACTTTTCTTATTTTCTTTGTTGAACAACTAACAAAACAAGATAGAGGCTCTACAACGGGTAAGTGTTTATCCGCTTTCATTTACCGCTTTCATATGTATATAACTGTATTATGGGGCTGTTTCACTGTAAATCTTCTTTCACATCCTTTTATATACTTGTCACATATCCACTATGTAATACTAGTATAGTTATTTAGTGTTTTCCCCAGCAACTACTTGTATAACTAGGTAAAGCCCTGTTGGTCACTCTTTAAATACAAACAAAACTAGACCCCCATAGGATTTCCAGATACATTCTTCCCTTCTCTTGGGGTTAAACAATATGGAACAAAGAGAAAGGCAGTATTCTCGGTGAACCTTTTTCCTTAGAAATTGTCAAAGAAACTCTAACTCCCCAGAGATGATATTTTCTCCGTGAATGGCATCTCTTGAGTTTCTTCCAAATTCTCGAACTTTCTTGGAATGATATCTTCTCTGTAAATTGCATTTCTTGAACTTCTCTTGGTTTGGAGACCCACAAGCTTTCTAAAAGCATCCCCGCCTCCTCTTGGGCGTTGTACAAGGACCCTTCGGCTTCTTAGAAGTTTGCATGCCTTCTCTTGGGCTTAATACAAGGACCCTGATGACCTCTTAAAGGTATAAGACAGAACTTAGTCATCCTTTGCTAGAGCAGTCTTTCCAGTGTCAAAACTCCGACCATTTTAGGGTTGATACTCATCCCTTAATGCCCGCGCCTCCTCTTGGGCATTGTACAAAAGATAAAACTCTAGACTTGGACAGTCTAAAACTCTTGAGTCTCAAAGACATTCTCAAGTTCCTTTCAAACATAGGAAAAAACACTGATCACTCTGGATCAATCTCCAGTAGAAACCCAGTCTCTCTCATGATAGTTCCCCACACTTGGACCCACTTCAGAATCCTAATAATCCTCAGCAGTAAGTCAGCCTCCGCTTGGGCTTTGTACAAATGATTATCCCTAGCGGAGCTAACCTTTTCAGACTCTCTTGTTGAGTCAACCACTTTTAGCCTTCATCTTGGGCTTTGTACAAGACATATAAAACACTCTCTTGTTGAGTATAAAAGACTCTCTTATTGAGTCAGTCTCCTTTTAGACTCAATCTCGGGCTTTGTATGAGACAGCAAAACACTCTCTTGTTGAGTATAAAAGACTCTCTTGTTGAGTCAATCTCCTTTTAGCCTTAATCTCGGGCTTCGTACGAGACAAAAACTCACTCTCTTGTTGAGTATAAAAGACTCTCTTATTGAGTCAATCAACCTTCACACTCTCTTGTTGAGTCAATCACCCGTTCAAGACTCTCTTGTTGAGTCAAACTTTTCTAGCCTCCGTCTTGGGCTTTATACAGGACATATAAAAGTACTCTCTTGTTGAGTCAAACCCTCTCAGCCTCTATCTTGGGCTTTATACAAGATACATTCTCCCCAACAGAGTCAAAATCTATTTTAGCCTCAATCTTGGGCTTTGTACAAGACATAAAGAACATTTTCCCCGGAAAAGTCAAACTTCCCGCCTCCTCTTAGGCTTTGTATAAAGAAACCCCCCAGTTGAGTCAATCAACCTTTTAACATCAAACTTGTGCTTTGATCAGGGCACACAAACATCAATAATTCCTCTTTAGAGATGACAAATTCCGTCAGTCAAACCCTTTAGCTTCACATCTTGGGCTTTGAAATACAAATCATCTTTAGCTTCATGTCTTGGGCTTTGAACAAGACACCAAAACATCTATTTCCTCCCATAGAATAGGAGGAACTACGATCGCTCTGATTTCCCTGTTTCGTTAAACGGGAATACGTAGGCATAAGATTGCAAAATATTAGCGAGCATACTAATCAAAAACTCAAAGTCCAGTACCTTCATACATCCATCAAAAGCCTCAGACCTAACACCTTACCAGAAGCCTCGTAAATAGTCCAGACACTGTGTTCTTAAACGAAATAACCTAAGACAGACCCCCCTTTTTGATAGCATCTGTAAACCAACAGTTTTGACTATTTAACCTCAGTATGCAAGCAGGGTTAATTGGAGATATCTATTTCCCTTCCTTAATATGCTTCACAGGATAAAAAAATGAATAGAACTGTAGTACCAAAGCGTAAGTGATTTGAAATCACAAAAGTTGCGCTAACTCATCAACCATATGGTGAAGAACCCCACCAACCACATGTTGAAAACAATGACCAACTTCCACCCCAAGGCGTGGTTCATAATGGTGTTGAACCCCACCAACCACATGTTCAAAGTTACGTCATCAACAAAAATTGGAAAAAATGTACTGGTAAGTAAGTTATCCAAAACTAAATTAATGAAGTCCTGAAGAGTGTTTTTTTAAGTTATTATATTTTTGCAGCATTTCCCGCAGGAAGTTTGTCAGCAAGGCCTTTATATGAATCAAGATAAAATCACTATGGTTGAAGAGGACACGGGGAAAATGTATGAATGTGTGGTTCACAAGTCTAAAATATGCTGAAGTATATAGGTCAGGGGTGGTATGAGTTTGCAAAGGAAAAGAGATTGAGGACAAAGGATCAGCTGGAATTTACTCTTCTTGATCCTCCTGAGCTTCTCAATGGCAGTTTGTGTAATCGTTGTAGTTGAAGATGTAGATTCATGGGTGGTTTGAAATTGTTTGAGGAAGGGGGTATTATTGGAGCTTTTATGATGTTGTTACTATGAAATTTTATTTTGAACTTGGTTTGTTTATTTTTACCATTGTTTAGTATTTTGTTGTTATCTTATGTGTTTTATGTAAGTACTTTTGAAAAGCGTACTCCATCTTGGGAGTTTTATGTGATAATTTGAAGTATGCTTTAAGTATGTTTGTTGTTATGTATAATGTTATGTTTTTCTTATTAATATGTGAATGAACTTAGTTTTGTTTTGATATATGTTTATATAGAGATGTAACCCAAACTCACACAGAAGTATATATTAAGCAAAGATTCAGTAATATGTTTTGAACAAAATACTAATATATTTATAATCTTAAATAGGTTTTATATAGAACAAATATTCACGAAATAACGCCTTAAAGATGAATGAGTAATATGTAGAACCTGGAAAAGTTTTGAAGATACTTTTCACGTAATAATTTATAAAGTACATACTTAATTCCAAAAATTGACAAAAGATCTACCTTCAAACTTTTTTCCATTTAGTAGTCCTTGCAGCTGTCATTGTCTTTTATGTAAAATGAAATAAAATCTTAGTACAATGAATTAGGAATAGTGTAAAAATATATATGAATATTAAAATACATTGTCATATCCTAATTTTTACCCCTAAGATTCAACCTATCATATCATTGGCATTTCAACCAAGATCACAAGCATGACATCCTCCTAACCTTCACCTCTTTGGGTTTGCCTTTGTGAGAGATCACCAAGAACCTTTTTGTTTCTTTTTTACCTCTAATGATTGTTTACATTCTAACTTTTTTACCCTTATTCAAAATACAGAAATATGTGTTATTTCCTTTTCTTATTGTACAAGGTAGGGACTTGCAATCATGGGATCAAGCTTGGTTTCTAAATCAGGGTTTTGGTTCCCAAAGTCAAAGTTTTGGACAACAAATGGTTCACAAGAGCTTTCACTTAAAGGCATGATCTATAATCTTAGGTCACATTCATGTCAAGCTTAATTTGACATCATTTGTTCAATAGAAGTTAAAGTTGGTGCATGATTTCAAAGTTGATTTAAGTATGGTTCATGTGTTTATTTTCATACCATCTCCATCAAATTCTCAAGAAATTATCAATATTATTCAAAGGACAATCAAGCTTCCTTCATTTGGTATTAAAGTGTTCATCATTTGGCTTTTGGATGCAAGAAATGACAAGAAGTCACAAACTGGCACATGTTTGGTTAACCTAAAATCAAGTATGGCATGTCACTTGGTCCAAACACCATAACTCTCTCATTTCTCAACATTTTGGGAATCTACTTTGAGCCAAATGTCACATTTGAACTCCTCTACAACTTTTCTTCAAGGGTCAATTATCAATTTTGCCTCTAAATCCATAAATTTTAAAATTTTCCAAGATACCTATGTGTGCACAAAAGTAGGCCCAAGACCTGGTTGACCTAATGCCTGACTTGGAATTTCAGGCCACGACCCCAACTTTGATTCAATGTCATTTTCAATCCAAGCATCCTTTTGATGTGATTCTTTTTGCATTGATTTCTTTGCAATGAAAGGAACATTTGGCAAAAAAAAAAACAAAAACGCATGAGGGAATTTCATATTGCCTGGCTTAAAACATAGCACCGTTAGCTCTGCTTCTTGATCATCTTTCAGGTCACGAATTTCATGTTATTCTATATCTGGGACCACCTTAACATGTGTGAAATTTTTGTACAACCAAAACGCGTGCAAGCAAATGCAAAACAACCAGGTTTTATCATTGAATCACACTTTTCATCACTCACCTCACACGCTTTGCAAATTAACAAAGTTCCAATTCCATTCACACTAATTCAAATTCATTTCACATGTGTGAGCTCAAAAAAACTTTTCCTATAAATAGAGGAAGCATTTGCCTTCATTTCCAAGCTTTGATAGCCAAAGAAACTCTGCAACCATTTGAACCTGACGCCTCAAAAAACATGTTAACGATTTCTTTGATTCAAGCTCTTTTAGCTTCGTTTCTTCGCCCAAAATACTCACCGGCCTCCTCTGAAGCTAACTGAAGCATTGTCGTGGCTTGAAACCTCCTGCAACCATCAACTCAATTTCACCATTGTTGACCTTAGAAGCTTCAACTGAATAGGTAGCTACGAGTTAAATTTCTGAGCAAACAAATTACCAGTGTGTTCGTCTTGATTCACTAATTAAAAGCCTTCAACTAACTTGGATTTATTTTGTGTATTAGTTATTTAATTTTACTTTGAAGAACTAGGGTTCTTCGTGTTCTTGAGCAAATTATCTCTGCTCAGAGTGAACCAATGACTCTATACAGAGATACATGAACGATGACAGTAGTAGAAGCTTGCACGCATGGTGTTTGAGCTTAAAACCCATAGTTCATGATTTTCCAAAGATCAGGTTCAGAAGTTGAAGACAAGTGCCTTCGTGTGTGTTTGAGGGAAATTCAAATTTTCTTGGCCAATGAAAACACGCCACGCGCATTCTTCAAATAATCTGGCCGTTAGCGCCATTTTCAAACTATTTTCTATTTTATTTTTCTATTTCTTTTTCATTGACTTTCCAAATTAATTTCTGATTGGTTCTTTGACCTTTTTGACTCCATTTTTTTTTCGTAAATCATAAAAATTATTTTCTATCACATATGTTTTTTTGCTTTAGAATTTTAAAATCATTTTTAGCATTTTTTGCTATTTTCTCTTTATTTTCTTTTTTTATTTTCATTCAATAATTTATTTTCATACATTTTGAAATATTTTTCACTCCAACTTTTGAGATCTCATCACTTGCGATATTTCTCACTTTCTTAAAAAAAAAATGGCAATTTATTTGATGTTTTGATACATCTTTGGAATTTTCCATTTAATTTCTATTTTAAACTATTTTCAAATCATTTTTTATTTTCTTTTTAATTACTATTTTTGTACATTTTCTGTTTGAATTTTTTTGACTTGGATCATGATTTGGTTGATCGATGTTTCATCAAGTTCAATTGGTCTTTGAATGATACTTTGATTGCATGAACTTTCATCATTTCAAACTTATCATTTAAATGATCATTTGATCATTTTTTTGTACTTTTGATTAATGATAAGTTTATCATATTGTATTGTGAAGAATAATGATTGAAATTGGTGATAGTTAATCCCTTGTTGTGTTTCAATTGTGATTGGTCATCTCTTCTCCTCCACCTTCTTCTTTTGCTTTTTTTTTGAGCTATTGTGTTACATTATTTTAGGAGAGTAACTTTGTGTTACTTCTCTAACATGGTTGACATATAAATTTTTATTGACCGGCCTCAGATAGGTGTAACTTCTACATAAGTCCACTTATGATTACTTAAAATAGCGCCAAATTGTCCTGACTCGGTTGAATTCTCATTAACACTAACATTGACATATTAATTGTGCTAACATCTAACTTTTACTTTTATATATGCTCTTTACATTTATGTCATTTACATTCTTGCCTTTTACTTTTGCTTTTTGCTTTATACATCTTATTGCATTCTCATTTAAAAAAAACAAAAACATTATAAAATGGCTAAAACCCTAAAAAAACTTTAATCCAATCTCTTGGACTTTATGCTATCTGAGACTTTGGACCTTAGGACTTAATGATTTCCTTTTCTTGGAGTTGTATCTGAGACTTTGTGATTCATCTGAGACCCAGTGATTCTTCTAGACACTTTAATCTTCAATTCAAGACTTAGATGTTCTTTGTGGCCTTGTGACTTGGTTATCCATCTGGATCTTGTGATATTCATCTACTCATGTGCTTGTTCATCTTGTGGCTCAATCCAAAGGGAAAGGAATGCTTATTTTGACCAATGTCAAATGCTTGCTCCATCTTATGGTTAGTACACTTGCACACACCAAGGCTTTCTTTTGGGCTACCTTACAATGAGACCTTTTATTTCAATTTTTTGCTTTTTTCTTTAGGATAATCTCTTCATCTCCTTCACACTTCTTCAATTTTTAAAACTTCTCCCTATTTCAAAACTTCTTGTTTTCAAACTTCACACCTTTTTCTTAATAAACCTTGACTTTTTCAAGTGATCCAAAAAATCATTTTCTTAATAAATGCTAAAACACTTAAGCATATTCAAACTCTTTTCAAAACCTCTAAAAATACAAACCTCATCAAATTTATTTTTGTTCCTTTGTACACTTTTCTTTATGAGCCTTTTTTTTAAAGATTAGATATTAGTCTATTCTTATAGTGATGCAAACCACTATACTTCTACAATATGTAGAGAAATGATTCACATTTTCCACTTGAATGTTGAGACGTGCTTGTGAGAAAGTCCAACTAAAAGCTCTCCATATCAAGATGATACAAATGATAATTTCCTCATACTTTTGGGTAGTAAGTTAAGTTTTCCACTCAAATATGACATACTGTCTTTTCACTTAAAATCAATCAACAAACAAAATTAGTTATTGGTGTATTTTGATGAGATTTTTCATCGTGAATCATAACTTTTAATCTTTGTTTATGCTTTACCCTTGACACTGCGCCATAAAACTCCCCATGAGTGAACATGAAACGTGACAAATATAGGCCAACATAATCCATGGATTGACCATGTGACTTATTAATGGTCATTGCATAAGAAACAATAATCTGAACCTTCTTGAAATTTTAAATGGCCAAGGTATTTGTGAAGATGAGGTGGTTATTTCGGGGAATGTAAATGACATTTCCATTGTGTTTTCCTGACATGATTTTACATGATCAGCAAGTTTGGCCACTTTTAACCTCGTACCATTGTACAACCCTTCTGATTGGTCCAAGTTTCTCATAAGCATGATTGGAGTTCCAACTTGAAATTTGATGATTAGATTTGGTAAGCCAGATGTCCTAAGTGAATTAAGAAATTCTGGTGTTATGACTTCATAGGTTGATGGATCGTTTACATCAGATTTATCGAATGAATTTGAACTCATATAAACTTTTTCATCATCTGCATATAAAATCAGTTTGATATTTATCATTTGAAAATTGCAATGGATGATTTATGTGTTTGATTAGGATAATAAAATATAAGTAAAAGTATATGTGAAAAAGTTTTAGAGTAGTGATATACCAGGAGTAAGACCCAATACATATTCATCAATTTCATCAACTGTATCTCAATAGTTGAAGCTAAAATTGCTCTTGACGCAAGGAAATTGACATTCATGTAATTATGGAATAGATCAGGATGTGTACTTTGAACAATAACTGTAGTTGGTTGATCTGATCTTGTTATCAACAATTTAGAAAAAATCTCAATTGCAGTATTTCTGTTATTTGGTTTAGAAAGTCGACCCTAACTAAGTTTAAGAATCCATTTAGGAAATTCTTCAACTTCTTCTGCATTTCTACCAACGGAACCATTATGAAGTCTCATATTATTTGTTAGTGTTAATACTTCATAGTGGTCCTATATGTAAGATGAATTCAAGGAAGTATGAACAATATCTTATCGGGAACCAGGTGGGACGACAAGAAGTATTCTACCATAAAAACTATTACCTTGCCTCCAAAAATTGATGTTGAGTTGCTTGTTTCACTCATGACATGTCGATCTTGGTGTTGATTTATTTTGTTTGATAAATGAAGTACATAAAGAGTGAAATGTGTTGTATGTGATAAAAAAGGGAAGTGTAATGTAATACCCCATATTCCCTTAAATGCTCAATTGGATATCAGCTGAGATCAACTGAGTTCCTATGTACTCTACTTATTGTCAGTTGGAATAGTTAGAGCTCATAAGTGCTCTAAATGTTATCAGTTGGGATTAATAGAGTAATTAGTGGACTCTGAAGAAATAAATTGTTATGAAAAAGATAGACCAATATTAGTAAGTATAAGAGAGGATATTTTGGTAGCTCTAATATTCGGTCAATTGGTGTCAGATGACAAAGTATCAATTAGAGATATTTTATACCATGATATAAAAGTATATTATATATGTATTATGTATAATTTGGCGGAAGAGAAATAGAAAGAAAAAGAAGAAAGTTGGTAAGAGAAAGAGAAGAGAAAAGGAAAGAAGAGAAGAGCTCATGGAAGAGAAAAGGAAGCGATTCTTGGATTCATCATCAATTCATCAATTCATCCCATTTTCTTCATCAAGGCGAGTTCCATTAGATAGTATAACTTTGGGAGGGAAGAAAAGAATGTTTGGGAATTTAGGTTTTATGTGAAAATATGTTGAATTGAAGTTTGAATGTTGATGTATGATGAAATTCATGCTTAATATGTTATACGATGTTTAAATGGGTGTTGGGATGTGTTTTGTATTGTTGAATGTTGAAGGTTTGGGTATTTTGGCCATGGATGACATTGTTTCACGTTGTTGAGAATCTGGGAATCGACGTCGTCGCACAGCAAGCTGAAAGAGACCTACAACTCTGCTACCGTGGTACTGCGAGCCTTCAACAAGCTGAAAGCGAACTCCTCGCCTAGAGCTCGCACAACGACCATGGTCATGATTTGGTTCTGTCCAGGCTTCTCCTTGAGCTCGCATAGCAAACTCAAAGTGAGCAGCCTCGTTTTTCCGTCGCACAGTTGTAGCGAGCGATTTTTGTCGGTGACGTGACCACCTTATCGCTGAAGTTTGGGTTTTCCTCCTCAAGGAGAAAGGGTGTTACTTTCTGATTTCTTATTTATCCCATGAAGCTGGAAGGGAAAGGGAAGCTATCTAAAACTAACCTTGCACGCGAATGTTTAACTGAACAAACGCTTAAAAGAGATTGGGGGTCCGGGGTCAGGTTATACAATGGGTAGTTGTCAATTACCCATCCTATATGTGGTTATCCACAGAATTTTAGCTTTAGGGTTTCGCTTTGTAATTGATAGTGTTTATCTGCTAATGGGTTGGGAAAGTTTCTTGGGAAAGTGTGACAGGGAGAGTGATTTTTTGTTGATGGTCGGGTGTTTTTGGTAAGGTACCGGACCTAAGTTTTGATTGATATGAAGGTACTGGACCTAGGGTTTTTGTTTGGTATGCTCACTAAGATTTTGCAATCTTTTGCCTACGTATTCCCGTTTAAACGAAACAGGGAAATCAGAGCAATCGTAGTTCTTCCTATTCTAAGGGAGGAAAATGATGTTTTGGTGTCTTGTTCAAAGCCCAAGATTGAAGCTAAAAGGGTATTTGTATCTCGTTCAAAGCCCAAGATTGAAGCTAAAAAAGGTATTGAGAGGGAATTTGTCATCTCTAAAGAGAGATTGTTGACTTTTGTGTGTCTTGATCAAAGCACAAGGTTGATGCTAAAAGGTTAATTGACTCGGCTAGGGGATTTCTTTATACAAAGCCTAAGAGGAGGCTAGAAGTGACCGACTCAACAAGAGAGTGTTTTATCTGTCTTGTACAAAGCCCAAGATTGAGGCTAAAAAGAGAATGACTCTTTGGGGGATATCATTATACAAAGCCTAAGATGAGGCTCAAAAAATTTTTTGACTCCGTCGGGGAGGTTTATATGTGTCTTGTATAAAGCCCAAGATTGAGGCTGAAATGGGAAATTGACCTGACTCTGGTGAGGATATTTTTTATGTGTCTTGTATAAAGCCCAAGATTGAGGCTGCAATGAGTTTAACTCTGCTTGTGAAAATTATTCCTCAAAGCCTAAACGAAGGTTGGGAGGAAATGACTCGGTTGGGGAAGGTAGCTGTCCCCAGCTCAAAAGAGGGAAATTTATGTCTTGTACAAAGCCCAAGATTGAGGCTAAAGGGTTCTGACTCAACAAGAGAGTGTTTTGATGTCTCGTACGAAGCCCGAGATTGAGGCAAAAAGGGTATTGACTCAACAAGAGAGTGATTTGTTGTCTCGTACGAAGCCTGAGATTGAGGCAAAAAGGGTATTGACTCAACAAGAGAGTCTGGAAAGGTTAGCTCCGCTGGGGAGAATCATTTGTACAAAGCCTAAGAGGAGGCTGACTTCGCTTAGGAAGGATCATAATACAAAGCCTAAGAGGAGGCTAGCTTTCTGCTGAGGAAAGGTCCTTATACAATGCCTAAGAGGAGGCTATCTTTTTCCGGGGATAATTAAGATCCCCATGCAGGTCCAAGTGGGGGAATCAACTCTTACTGAGGGTTGCAGAAGTGTTGAGATGTCAGATACCCTGAGGTTCTAATTTGAGATAGTGTTGACCCTGGTCGGGAAACTCTCATGAGAGAGGATGGGTTTCTGCTGGAGATCAATCCAGAATGCCCGGGGTTTTTTCCTATAGTTGTAAGGAACTTGAGAATGTGTTTGGGACTCAAGGGAATTAGACTGTCCAAGTCTACTGGAGTGGAAGAGTTTTATCTTTTGTATGATGCCTCCAAGAGGGGGCAAAGGCATTAAGGGATGAGAATCAACCCTAAAGTGGCCTGAGGTCTGACACTGGAAAGACTGCTCTAGTAAAGTGTTGCACCCCAAAATTTGCCCTCCTTACTTTAGTACTAACTGGCTTATGTTGCATTTCATTTTTGCATTATCATGTGTGCATATCATTGGTTCTTAGCATGGGGTCAAGGTGCCTGAGGCAAGTTCAAGAGGAGAAGATGTTCTTCAAAGGGTCAAGCAAGAGAGTTCAAGTGGATCACTTTCTCCTAACCAGTGCAGAAATTAGGGTTTTGAGATTCTTGGGTTTATTGCTCCAATGGGCAAGCTCCTTGGGTTTTTATCATCACCAAATGGCATATCTTATCTTTGTTGGAGAGGATACACATCATATTCAGAGGAATTTGGATTTGGAGACTGTGTTATGTCCTCCTAGACTGAGGGTACCAAGATTAGGGTTTGCTATAAAGTCAGTTTATTTCTGATTTTTTGGGAAAGACTTGATTCCGTGGTCTTCCTTGGGTCCCTAAGTATCTAGGAATGGAAGGTTGTCCATCAGTTTGGTTCAGGAGAGATTCAATTGGCCAATGGATTGGGAATCAGGAGAATTGGGGAAAAGTCAACAGTGAGAGGAGAGTCAACTGTGAAATTTTGAGGTTCTCTTCAAGGTTTTCAAGGTCTCACATCCTCATATGGTCTTTAAGGGTCAAATTTCATACCATTTATCAAGAATCAAGGGTTGGTACAAAAGTTACTAAATATGGAAATGACCTATAATTTGAAAGTTTCCTTTTTGGGCAAGTTCTTACACTACATTCTACTTGAATTTTCACCATCAAGAAAGCTTCAAATGAGTTTTCCTCAAACATGAAATTTGAAGATATTTTTCTCCCCTTTCCAACAAGTACTAGTGGGTCTCCATATCATTTGTGAAACTCAAGTTATGATCAAAAGAAGGCAAAGTGGTTTTTAGGGTTCCATTTTCACAAACTTTTGCATTTTGGGACATATGGACCTATAATTGATTCCTTTGCTTCAAGACATATTCCAACATCAAAGAACAATCCCTAAGGAGCATTTTTGGCCTTTAAATCAAGAGGATCCATGGTTTATTCATTATTTATTTTTTATTATGCAAAATTGCCAAATCATTGAAAACTCATGAACCAATACATCTCAAGGCCCAAATCAAATTAAGGTGTGATTAGCAATTGAAACTTAAGTGATCCATCATGAAATATTTGGATATCCATGCATGGAGGAGGGTGTATTTCACATTATTCAAATTTCCAAATTTGCCCAAAACTCATTAAACAAAGAACTACCAAGGCCCAAGTGATCATCAGTGGTTTAACCTAGCCTATTTAAACTTACTCATGCTAGGGTTATGGTTTTTTACACGTGATATTTGGAGGAGAACAAAAGATTTCAACCCTAATCTTCTTTGCTTGGAATCTCATCATCCTCAAGAGATTTTCACAATCCACTTTCACAATCTTCATCTCTGGGTTCCATAGAGCACGAAGCACTCACCATTCGCAGCCAACAGCAAGGATTAGGAGTGCTTGACCTCAGTACGCTGAGTGATCTGGACCATTGATCATGCTTATTCTTGGATATGTTGACTAAATGGGGAGCGTTAGATTGATCTGAGGGATGCTGGTGAGTCAACTGGTTGACTGGGTTTCACATGTACCTTTCTATTTTATTTTTTTCGCTGATGTCTATGTTGGGCTGGGCCTTGTTAATTGCACCCCCCACCTAAGCCCTTTATTATTTCCAACGTGAATTATTTACTGAATACACCCCCTTGCATATTTCATATTTTTATTTTTATTTAACTATTACATTTCATTTTATTTTTTTAAAATAGTTAATTGCATTGAAAAATTACCAAAAAATTCATGCATCATATTTATCATTTTATAAAATTTTACCAAATTTTATTTTTTATTTTTATCATCTGAATTAATTATTTGGTTTATTTTCTTTTGAATTATTCATATCATGCATACCTAAACTTGTGGAATTTTGTTCTCATAGCATACAAAACCTTTTGAACTCATTCTTTTTGCATTATTTTATCAACACATTGAAGTTTATTAAAATATTTTTCTCTCATTTTTAAAATCATTTAATATTGCATTTTAGTCCTTTCTTTTGCATACTGAATCATGGCTCTCTCTTGACATTGGCATAATTGTTTGAGTGACTTTTATTCTGAATTTTGGCATGAATTTTGGACATGTTGTTTGCTTCTGGTTGAGATATGTTGATAATTAATTTGGTGATTTTAGAAGGTGTTTCTCTAATTGTTTGATTGCTTTTATTTGAGATCTTCTTGTATGCATATTTCTGATCATGTCTGGTTACCTGTTTGAAAAGACACTTGTGCCATTATTTTGGGATTATTTCTTTGATTTCTTAATTCATGTTTGAATTGTTATAGGTCACTTAATCATTATTATATGTCATTGTTTGGGTTTCATTTGCCTTAATATTATTCATGTCTGTTTTGTACTAACCTTTTATGCAGGGGTTGAGCTAAGTTCTTTGAGGGTGTGGATAGTTATCCATGTCCACTCTCATTCTTCCTGTCTCTCTTCTTTTCTTTTCTTTAGGCTTAGGTTGTCGTCAAACCTCACTAACCATAAGACACCCATGCATGATAACATTAGGACTCTTAGTTTCCCTTTAGAGTTTCCTTTGTGTCTTCTCTCTTCTCATCTCAGAACTTCTTGAAAACACTTAATAAGGATAAAGTGTATTGCGCACGAGCCTTAAGCGTGGGGAATGAGAAATGAGGGGCTTCCTCTCATCTTTCTAGAGTGCTTAGCGAGCGTCCTGTCTTGAGACGATTCGTTAAGTATTCGTCCTTGTGCCCTAGACTTTGGTGCAATGCAAGTTATGAACTAACTCAAGTCACTTCTGTCTTAAAAAAATACAAACAAACTTCAAACCTTTTTGTCCTTCGGGATTGTCAAACTAAAGGCTATTTTCAAAAAGGGCACATTACTTTCCGTCTGAGTCGCAAACAGGCATCGACCCTAACTGTCGGACGCGAACTTAACGTCACTCATAAAAAACACAAAAAGAACTTGGTTCGAACTACGTTGACTCTGAATTCCCCATTGTACAATGGGAGTACGTAGGCCTAGGACGTTGACGTCCTACCGAGTCTGTCTTTGTCTTCCCTTCCCCATTTTAGTACAGCCATAGATGATAGGATAACTCACCCTTAGATTAGACAACAAGCGTGGATCCCATCGAGTACGATGGACGCGTGGGATGCTAGCACCTTCCCCTCGCGTAACTGACTCCCGAACCCAGGCTATGGTTGCGATGACCATTCCTTTCCCTCTTTCTCAGGTTTATGCGGTGTTCCCTTTCCCTCTCTTGGGATAAATTTACATGGCTGGCGACTCTGTTTTCCGCACCACTCTCGCGTTTGTACCTGGATGAAAATCCTGGGAGCGACAGCTGGCGACTCTGCTGGGGATTCTGGTTGACCTATGCTGGTCCATCCCCTTTAGCGAGTCTATCCTAGCGCTTGTTTGTTTTTGTTGGGTGTTTATTTGTTGTGCTATATTATGTTGTATATTACTGTTTTACAGCTTTTACTGCATTGCATTTCATTTTTATTACTGTCATACTGGATATTGCTGTGTTGGGCTGGCTATCCCTGTTTTGCAGGTTGGGTTGTTCTGAGAGATAAGCCCAATACCTAGGCTTGAGTACACCCTAGGACTAGAGTGGAGAGTAGTGGGACCTATGTGCCCGCTTGGTACGTTTGTGTGTTCACGAAAGTCACAACCAGACGAGGCTATCTTGGGACGCATTCTAACGTGTGTGTCTTGCACATGTTAGGATGTCGATCTAGAGAGCTGTCGACTCTGGTGACCGATCATCGAGGACCTTAGTGGAAACATCCCTCTTTAGTGGTGACAGTGGCAGACCACATGCTGTGGAAAACCCATTCGCACCCGAGGGCCCACTTTGGAACTCGCATAGGATGGCCCCTATCTTTTTGAAGAGAATCGGTGGAGGCACTCCTCGATTGACGATAGTACTGTACCCCGAGGGATGAATGTACTATTGTTTCTCGACCTTAGTGCCAGAAGCTGAGGACCTTCCGTTTTGGAGAATCAGTTGAGGCCTCCTCAATTAATGATTATGCCAAACCAGAAATGGTGAACGTATCATCATTTCTCGACCTGAGAGCCTGGGATACTGAACATCCTAGTACCCACACGTGAGAGGGGATGGGTGTTTGCAGGTTTGCAGGTAACCGAAACCTTCAACCTACCCTATTTTTTTTTTCTGGATTTCTCATCAATGTTTGATTATCTGGGTTCCTGGTTATCTCAGTGGTTCGGTATTTTGGAATTCTGGTTTTCTGGGTTGTGGTTCTCGTTCAGTTAACAGCACAGCACATCCAGCAGTGTTGCCTTGATCCCATGTTTGCATGAGCATATCATTTTTCTTGCATTCTGACATGTTTGACATTTTTCAGGGCTTGCATCTTACTCTTGATTCCAGTTTTCTGAGGTTACCTTGGCATGGATGTCCAGAGAAAGAAGATTGTTGCCTATTCGTTCCCAGATCCAACCTTGACGTTGATTCACAAGCTGATTAGTATGGCTGGTCCCGGAGTTCGTACAGAGTTCAGTGGAGGGTATGGGAGACTTCTGAAGTTTGTCTACAATATCTCCAAGTATGAGAAGGATGCCATTCATACACTTCTTCAGTTTTATGATCCGTCTTTGCGTTGCTTCACTTTCCCAGACTACATCTTGGCCCCAACGTTGGAGGAGTTCTCATTTATTTTGGGAATCCCCATCAGGCATGACATAGTATTCTTTTCTGAAGAACACCCCGGGATAAAAGAAATGGCTATTGCTCTTCATATTGGTGAATCCGTTCTAAGCAGTAATATTGAGGAAAAACAAGGAGCTAAGGGTTTCTTATTGAAGTTCTTATTTGATCAAGCTTGCATACATGTTAAAGAGAAGAATTGGACTGCTTTCCAAGCTATTCTGGCTATGTGCATCTATGGGATTGTCCTGTTTCCCAATGTTCCTGATCTGGTGGATATGCATGCTGTCAGAATCTTTATTTCAAAGAATCCTATACCTACCTTGCTAGGTGATGTGTATCACTCAGTCCATTACAAGAATGAAAATAGGTGGGGAAAAACCGTGAGTTGTTGTCCACCGCTCTTATCTACTTGGTTTCTGAGCCATCTCCCCGAAGCTGGCGCCTTCGTTGATACGAAAGATTCTCTGAAGTGGTCAAAGAGGTTAATGGGCTTGACTGCTGACAACATTGTCTGGTTCAAGCGTGACTTGCTAGGAATAGAGATTATTTGCAAGTGCGGAGAATACCCTAATGTACCCTTGATAGGGAGAAGAGGTGGATCAACTATAATCCTTCCCTTGTTATCAGGCAGTTTGGTTATCGTTTAAAAGGTCCACCTGAAGAGCGAGATGTCAGAGAGTCCTTATTCTTCAATGGTACTGAGGATCAAGAAATGATAAGGAAGATTGTGAATGCTTGGAAGCAGGTGACCAAGAAGGGAAAAACTTCATTCGGGAAATGTAATAACCGGGCTTTTCCTTCCTATAAAGAGTGGATTAAGAAGAGAGTAGAAGAGGAGCTTCTTCCCTTCCCGGTAGAACCACCATCTTACCCCTTGCTGATTGAGCCTCCTACCACAGTTGAGATAGAGAAGTTTAACAAGTTGTGGGCTGAAAAGGAAAAGCTGCGAGAAGAAAACAGTGAGCTACAAAGAGAGATTCATCAGTTGAAACATGAGCGAGGTGAAGTTGTTCATACCGCCAAGTTGAAAACAGAGCTTCCCGCTGAGGCAGAAAAGAAGCTAGCTGACAAGGTCGCGGCCAGACAAAGGATGAAACAAGCTCTAGACGGCATCAGCAAGGTTCTCGAGTCTAAGAAGGAAGAGTTGGACAAGGCTTTGTTAAATATTCACAGGTTCAATGCTCACCGAGAAACTGCGATGGATGAGAATAAGCAAAAAGAAGACGGTTATCTAGCTCAGACTGATCAATTAAAGTCGCAGCTCAGGAAAAAGGATGCTGAAATCCTATCAGGGGTATTCCAGAGACAAGCAGTCGAGGGTCGACTCAACGAAGCCATAGCCTCCATAGAGGAACTGAAAATCCAAGCTGAAGTGAAGAGACCTAGAAATGAGGGACCTAGCATGGATGGTGTTTCTGGAGAAGACGCTTGGGAGTTGTATTGCCGATACTCGGAGGGGATCATGCATAGGAGAGATATCCTCATTCAAGAGCTAATTCAGAGACAGAAGCATCCCGACACCAAAAAGTTGTTCAAAGAAATTCAAGACTGGAGCAAGAAGCATAATGGATGGGGGGGATTGACACTTGTAGACTTTGATGACATGCCGTAGTTTTCTATTTTCTTTCATTATTCGGACCACCGCCAGACTTGTTGGTTGGGATCTATGATTATTGTGTTCAGACTTGTTATCTTGGATTATGATTGTTGACATTTGGGTTCCCTTTGGTTTTCTTAATATATGAGCAGAAGTTTCGTTCTATCTTGTTGTTAAACTGGAATCAAGGGGTGGATCGCCCTGCGAATATTCAAACATGTTCATTTGCATTTGCATATTCATAATCATTTTGCATAATCATTGTGCATAACAGGTGTTCAAGGCTAGTTATTTTTATTTTGATCTGGCAATCTCAGAATTGCAGACTTAACTCCTCAGGCCATTCAAGAGTTGATCATGGAGCAAGTTCAAGTTGAGTTGAGGGAAATGCGAGGCCAGATGGGGCAACTTATGGGGAATATGCAAAATCTCATGCAAGACCAGAAGATGCTGAGGGAGGAGGTCATTCAGATGAAGACTCAGATGGGTTTGGCCATGGAAATTTTGAATAGGGTGTTGAAGAAGGAAGACAGTCCTGTGCCCACTTCCACAACAGAGATCCTTACTCCTCCCATCTCCTTGGAATTTGATTTAAATCGTGGATTACCTCGTGAATCTCTTCCACAAGCGGAAGTTCCAGAACTTTCCCAACAACAGCTAGGTCTTGGCTCTCAAGAGAAGCCCAAGGGCAAAAAGTGTACACAGAGACAGAAGAAGTCTGAAAGAGTTTTTCATCCGCTCCCTATGCCATATTCTTAACTACTGTAGCATCTCCTTTAGTTGCAACTAGTACAGAAAAGGACTTTGGCTCCTCTCACTGGTAATCCTCCACCAAGCTATAATGCAAGAGCCCATTGTGATTTCCATTCTGGGGCACCAGGGCATAATGTGGAGAAATGTAGGGCCTTTCAGCACCAAGTCCAGGATTTGATTGATGCAGGGGCAATTGAGTTCACGTCGGGCGGCGTGAATATACAAGGTGACTTTACCCCAATTGTTGCAAAAGAAGTGAATACTCCTCCCCTCTTTGCAGGATCCACCTCATGTCATAGACTTTCTCCACAACCTTTTGCCGCAGAAGCTCTGCGCCAGCAACCTTTGTTTGTGCCTCATCCAAATGTGGAAACAAAAGTGCAAGCGCAGGTGAGGCGCCCAAATCAGCATCGACGGCAGAATTATCAGCAACAGGGGCAACCGAGACCAAGAAGGCCCAAGAGGATATTTGATCCTATTCCTATCCCTTATAGTCAGTTGTTTGCTCGTCTGCTCAAGAACTCTCTGATTCAAATGAGGAGTACCACGCCGGTACCATACCTTATTCCTTCGGATTATGACATGACTGCTAGGTGCGAGTTCCACTCGGGAACATTTGGGCATACGATTGATAAGTGTAATGTATTCCAGCACAAGGTGCAAGACCTGGTAGACTCAGAGATCATTGTATTCACTGAAGATGATATATACATCAACGGAAGCCTCCTTTCTCAAATGAACACTCAGTCTGCAAGTACGTCCAGACAGAATTAAGCTTCCTCAGCAATGGCAATCTTCAGCTTCTTTACTGCATTTTCATTTGTAGTTTTTCATTTCTTGTTAAAGCATCGTATGCATGTAAGACTTGTTTGTTTTTTTATGATGATATTAATGCAATGAGTATGTTTTTCTTGAAGTAATCCATTCGTGTTCATTCTTAAATGTTTATATGCACTGTAATACCAATTTTCTTGTTTAGAACTCTTGAGGGAGGATGATGAGATGAAAACGCAAAATCTCTGGTTGTATGTTCAAGGATAGAACCCTGTTGAGGATGTACAGGCATTGTTTCAAACCCCTAAACACTGGAGATATAAGGGAGATAGACCCTCGTTAACACCCTTTGAGCCTTGAAGTAGGAACTTCTTTCGTACGGAAAAAAACCCTCATACTTAACCCAGGGGCAGGGTAGGGGTCAGTTAGTTTGACCAAGCATTCAAATTTCAAGGAGAGTGTGCATCTGAGGATCCTTACCTTTTATCCCACCATCAAGAGGTCAAGAGATGTGAAACCATAATGGTTGTCCATCAACAATCAAGGAGTGAGGCAGTCACAACCCTTTCAAGCAAGTAAGACAGCCAGTGTCACACGCTTTGTTCAAAAAAGAAGAGAATAAAAGAAAGAAAGCCCGCTAAGTCGAAACTTGAAAACAAGCGACTTAGGCAAAAGTTAGGGCATCCCGCTGGACTTCAAAATCGAAAAAACTCAAAAGAATTAGTCCAGGAAAAATCAGGGAAATAAATAAAAAAAAGGGCGAAAAACAAAAACAAAAGATCAAAAGCAAATCCTCGATAAGAACAAATTCGTGTGATTACAGACACAAAAGATAAAAAGGGGTGACCGTCACTCCAAAACTTCCTTAGGCGTCAAGCCATTAGTGGCATGGGTCCCTTAAAGATCATAAACCTTTTGAGAGATGAGCGTTTGTGTCAGATTAACTGAACATAGGACTGGAGAACATCACAAAGAGTGGGTGGGCACCGATAAATTTTGAGCCATAAATCTTTTTTTCTGAAACCGTGAACCAGACCACGTTACAACCCTTAAAAGTCCTAATTGAAACAGGGTTTATTCCGAAAGCGTACTTCAACAGGACAGCGTTCCTAACTCCTATGAGTTGTGCTAATAAGATTTGTTGGTATTGTATGTGTGCATTGTTTTCCCATTCAAAATCAAGGTCGCACCCCAGCTAGTGATTCATTCACGGGGCTTGGCGACGCATCTTCAATAAAAACTTCAAGGTTAACATATTTGTTGCATTAGAATTATCATTCTCATAAATAACTTGTTCTGTTTGCATACATGTGCCTAAGCATCAATGCAACTTACACAGTGAACGTCAGTCAAGAAGCTTGATCCTGCCAAGTTAGGATGCTTGAAAATTCTGAAGGACAATCATATCAAAGGGCATGCTGCCAGGAGACTCAGTGTAGAGTGGGCTCTCCCCAGTAAGTCGTGTTAATATGTAGCCAATTTGGGACAGTCACGTCGAGAAATCTCTCCGAAATTCAGTTATTCTGGGGCATTCATTCTAAGATCAGGGGCAAAGTCACTTCAAAGCTCATATTGGGGCAGGCCACCTCTAGAGCGTGGGAGATTGTCCACTCCTGAAAATGGTTAATTGAAAACACCTCCTCAAGGTTCAAAATACTAAAGCAGAGTATTTTCAGGTCATTACAATCCCTTTCGAGGTAATGTACTTCATGGATTATGAAGACTGGGGCAGTCATGTCGAGATATGATAAATCTCTCCAAGAGTTTGAAGACCCTGGGGTAGTGCAAACGCCCGATCTTCTATAAAATCCTCTTGAAATGATTTCTTCCATTAGACCTGGTGGTCTGGGGTAAGTGAAAAGTTCAAAGAGCCTTTTATGAACATAAAGACAAGTCAGGTTGCAGGGCAACGGGATTATACTTCCCCAGCAGTTAGCTCTCCCCAGCATTGAGATTGCACCTTTCCTCAGCAGAGCAGACCTTCCCCAGCAGGAGACCTGGAAAGTATTTTCTCTGAATCAAGATGTTATCTCCCCACAGAATCAGGGTTGTCACTTCCCCCATCCAGTCAGGAAGCGTGCTTTCGCTGACAATGTCATATTCTAGTCCCTAGCAAGGTGGGAGTAAAGTCATTCTCTCCACCAGCAGGCTAAGTTCAGCAGTATCCCCAAGCAGGATGGTATTATGGACTTGTTTTCCCCCAAGCAGGATGGTATTATGGGCTGGCATCCCCCAGCAGGTCCTGGGCCCAATTGGATATTAGCAATCTTCAGTAACAGACTTTCGGTTCCGTTATTGGAATTCATACTCAACTCCCCCAGCAGAGGAGAAATTTCAGGTTTTGGATGTTACCTTCAGTAAAGGATAGGTGTAATCCCCGGTAGTGTGGATGTTCTTTCGGGATTTCATCCCCAGCAGAAGTTATTGAGCCAAGGAGTTGATCAGTGTGATCCTTCTTAGCAGAGTTCCTGGATTCAGAGGCAATTTATTCTTGTCATCCCCAGCTGAATTGGTCTTTTCTCTCCATGCATTTATTTTGCTGGAGAGATCCCTTTTGCATATCATAAGCATTTGCATTGCATCCTCAAACGCATAGCATTTCCATTTCGCATGGAGCATTACGCCAAAATTCAAACATTTGCATTCGAAGCATAAGCCAGATTTGATACTTTCCTTGCCAGTTCTCTTTCTCAGCAGAGATGGCATAACTCAAGAGATTTTTGGAGGGATGCGTTCCTCATACTTGTGCTCCCCGGCAGAGTCTTTTATTTAGACTTCTCCTTCCCCAGCGGAGTCATCTTGCCTGTGGATTTTGAGTTCGTTGGGAGTTTGCCTTTGTTTGGCCCTTCTCTTCTGTGAAATCCCGTTCTCACCTGGTAGTCAGTTCTTGCTTGACATATTTTGCTGTCCAGTTTCCCTTCAGCAGCAGGGATGGCATTTATTTCGCTAGTTCTCTTTATCAGCAGAGATAGCATTCTTTTGAAGATTTTCTTCGTCAGTTCCCTTTATCAGCAGGGATGGCATGTATTCTGCTAGTTCTCTTTATCAGCAGGGATAGCAATCTTTTGAAGATTTTCTTCGTCAGTTCCCTTTATCAGCAAGGATGGCATTTATTTTTCTAGTTCTCTTTATCAGCAGAGATAGCAATATTTTGAATATTTTCTTTTGTCAGTTCCCTTTATTAGCAGGGATGGCATTTATTTTGCTAGATCTCTTTATCGGCAGAGATAGCAGTCTTTTGAATATTTTCTTTCGTCAGTTCCCTTTGTCAGCAGGGATGGCATTTGTTTTGCTAGTTCTCTTTATCAGCAGAGATAGCAATCTTTTGAAGATTTTATTTCGTCAGTTCCCTTTATCAACAGGGATGGCATTTGTTTTGCTAGTTCTCTTTATCAGCAGAGATAGCAATCCTTTGAAGATTTTCTTTCGTCAGCTCCCTTTATCAGCAGGGATGACATTCATTTTGCTAGTTCTCTTTGTCAGCAGGGATAGCAATCTTTTCGAGATTCCTTTGTCAGTTCTCTTTATCAGCAGAGATGGCATTTGTTTTGCTAGTTCTCTTTATCAGCAGAGATAGCAATCCCTTGAAGATTTTTCGTCAGTTCCCTTTATCAGCAGGGATGGCATTTGTTTTGCTAGTTCTCTTTATTAGCAGAGATAACAATCTTTTGAAGATTTATTTTGTCAGTTCCCTTTATTAGCAGGGATGGCATTCATTTTGCAAGTTCTCTTTGTCAGCAGGGATAACAATCTTTTCGAGATTCCTTTGTCAGTTCTCTTTATCAGCAGAGATGACATAACCTAGGAGAGTTTGTTTCACTTTATACCCAGCATAGCTAGCACTCGTCCGTGTTGTGACAGTACAACATTTATGGATGATTCTCCAGTGGAGGATTGTAAATTTCTAGGTTCTTTGGTATTCAATCTCCGTGCATCCTGATTGTCTGAAAACCATCGCTATTATACCCTCAGGACCAAGTTGATTGAATAGGGGCAGCTGTTGCACCCCAAAATTTGCCCTCCTTACTTTAGTACTAACTGGCTTATGTTTCATTTCATTTTTGCATTATCATGTGTGCATATCATTGGTTCTTAGCATGGGATCAAGGTGCCTGAGGCAAGTTCAAGAGGAGAAGATGTTCTTCAAAGGGTCAAGCAAGAGAGTTCAAGTGGATCACTTTCTCCTAACCAGTGCAGAAATTAGGGTTTTGAGATTCTTGGGTTTATTGCTCCAATGGGCAAGCTCCTTGGGTTTTTATCATCACCAAATGGCATATCTTATCTTTGTTGGAGAGGATACACATCATATTCAGAGGAATTTGGATTTGGAGACTATGCTATGTCCTCCTAGATTGAGGGTACTACCAAGATTAGGGTTTGCTATAAAGTCAGTTTATTTCTGATTTTTTGGGCAAGACTTGATTCCGTGGTCTTCCTTGGGTCCCTAGGTATCTAGGAATGGAAGATTATCCATCAGTTTGGTTCAGGAGAGATTCAATTGGCCAATGGATTGGGAATAAGGAGAATTGGGGAAAAGTCAACAGTGAGAGGAGAGTCAACTGTGAAATTTTGAGGTTCTCTTCAAGGTTTTCAAGGTCTCACATCCTCATATGGTCTTCAAGGGTCAAATTTCATACCATTTATCAAGAATCAAGGGTTGGTACAAAAGTTACTAAATATGGAAATGACCTATAATTTGAAAGTTTCCTTTTTGGGCAAGTTCTTACACTACATTCAACTTGACTTTTCACCATCAAGAAAGCTTCAAATGAATTTTCCTCAAACATGAAAGTTGAAGATCTTTTTCTCCCCTTTCCAACAAGTACTAGTGGGTCTCCATATCATTTGTGAAACTCAAGTTATGATCAAAAGAAGGCAAAGTGGTTTTTAGGGTTCCATTTTCACAAACTTTTGCATTTTGGGACATATGGACCTATAATTGATTCCTTTGCTCCAAGACATATTCCAACATCAAAGAACAATCGCTAAGGAGCATTTTTGGCCTTTAAATCAAGAGGATCCATGGTTTATTCATTATTTATTTTTTATTATGCAAAATTGCCAAATCATTGAAAACTCATGAACCAATACATCTCAAGGCCCAAATCAAATTCAGGTGTGATTAGCAATTGAAACTTAAGTGATCCATCATGAAATATTTGGATATCCATGCATGGAGGAGGGTGTATTTCACATTATTCAAATTTCCAAATTTGCCCAAAACTCATTAAACAAAGAACTACCAAGGCCCAAGTGATCATCAGTGGTTTAACCTAGCCTATTTAAACTTACTCATGCTAGGGTTATGGTTTTTTACACGTGATATTTGGAGGAGAACAAAAGATTTCAACCCTAATCTTCTTTGCTTGGAATCTCATCATCCTCAAGAGATTTTCACAATCCACTTTCACAATCTTCATCTATGGGTTCCATAGAGCACGAAGCACTCACCATTCGCAGCCAACAGCAAGGATTAGGAGTGCTTGACCTCAGTACGCTGAGTGATCTGGACCATTGATCATGCTTATTCTTGGATATGTTGACTAAATGGGGAGCGTTAGATTGATCTGAGGGATGCTGGTGAGTCAACTGGTTGACTGGGTTTCACATGTACCTTTCTATTTTATTTTTTTCGCTGATGTCTATGTTGGGCTGGGCCTTGTTAATTGCACCCCCCACCTAAGCCCTTTATTATTTCCAACGTGAATTATTTACTGAATACACCCCCTTGCATATTTCATATTTTTATTTTTATTTAACTATTACATTTCATTTTATTTTTTTAAAATAGTTAATTGCATTGAAAAATTACCAAAAAATTCATGCATCATATTTATCATTTTATAAAATTTTACCAAATTTTATTTTTTATTTTTATTTTATTTTTATCATCTGAATTAATTATTTGGTTTATTTTCTTTTGAATTATTCATATCATGCATACCTAAACTTGTGGAATTTTGTTCTCATAGCATACAAAACCTTTTGAACTCATTCTTTTTGCATTATTTTATCAACACATTGAAGTTCATTAAAATATTTTTCTCTCATTTTTAAAATCATTTAATATTGCATTTTAGTCCTTTCTTTTGCATACTGAATTATGGCTCTCTCTTGACTTTGGCATAATTGTTTGAGTGACTTTTATTCTGAATTTTGGACATGTTGTTTGCTTCTGGTTGAGATATGTTGATAATTAATTTGGTGATTTTAGAAGGTGTTTCTCTAATTGTTTGATTGCTTTTATTTGAGATCTTCTTGTATGCATATTTCTGATCATGTCTGGTTACCTATTTGAAAAGGCACTTGTGCCATTATTTTGGGATTGTTTCTTTGATTTCTTAATTCATGTTTGAATCGTTATAGGTCACTTAATCATTATTATATGTCATTGTTTGGGTTTCATTGGCCTTAATATTATTCATGTCTGTTTTGTACTAACCTTTTATGCAGGGGTTGAGCTAAGTTCTTTGAGGGTGTGGATAGTTATCCATGTCCACTCTTATTCTTCCTGTCTCTTTTCTTTTCTTTTCTTTAGGCTTAGGTTGTCGTCAAACCTCACTAACCATAGGACACCCATGCATGATAACATTAGGACTCTTAGTTTCCCTTTAGAGTTTCCTTTGTGTCTTCTCTCTTCACATCTCAGAACTTCTTGAAAACACTTAATAAGGATAAAGTGTATTGCGCACGAGCCTTAAGCGTGGGGAATGAGAAATGAGGGGCTTCCTCTCATCTTTCTAGAGTGCTTAGCGAGCGTCCTGTCTTGGGACGATTCGTTAAGTATTCGTCCTTGTGCCCTAGACTTTGGTGCAATGCAAGTTATGAACTAACTCAAGTCACTTCTGTCTTAAAAAAATACAAACAAACTTCAAACCTTTTTGTCCTTCGGGATTGTCAAACTAAAGGCTATTTTTAAAAAGGGCACATTACTTTCCGTCTGAGTCGCAAACAGGCATCGACCCTAACTGCCGGACGTGAACTTAACGTCGCTCATAAAAAACACAAAAAGAACTTGGTCCGAACTACGTTGACACTGAATTCCTCATTGCACAATGGGAGTACGTAGGCCTAGGACGTTGACGTCCTACCGAGTCTGTCTATGTCTTCCCTTCCCCATTTTAGTATAGCCATAGATGATAGGATAACTCACCCTTAGATTAGACAACAAGCGTGGATCCCATCGAGTACGATGGACGCGTGGGATGCTAGCACCTTCCCCTCGCGTAACCGACTCCCGAACCCAGGCTATGGTTGCGATGACCATTCCTTTCCCTCTTCCTCAGGTTTATGCGGTGTTCCCTTTCCCTCTCTTGGGATAAATTTACACGGCTGACGACTCTATTTTCCGTGCCACTCTCGCGTTTGTACCTGGATGAAAATCCTGGGAGCGACATAAAGGATGACTAAGTTTTGTCTTATACCTTTAAGAGGTCATCAGGGTCCTTGTATTAAGCCCAAGAGAAGGCATGAGAACTTCTAAGAAGCCGAAAGGTCCTTGTACAAAGCCCAAGAGGAGGCGGGGATGCTTTTAGAAAGCCTGTGGGTCCCGAACCAAGAGAAGTTCAATAAATGCAATTCACAGAGAAGAGATCATTTCAGGAAAGTTCGAGGTTCAAAGAAACTCAAGAGATGTTATTCACAGAGAATAGATCAACTCTGGGGAGTAGAATTTCTTTGACAATTTCTAGGGGTGACAATCTGAGACAAGGTTCAGCGAGAATATTGCCTTTCTCTTTGTTCCATATTGTTTAAGCCCAAGAGAAGGGAAGACTGTATCTGGAAATCCTATGGGGATCTAGTTTTGTTTGTATTTAAGAGTGACCAACATGGCTTTACCTAGTTCTAGATCTAGTTGTCGGGGAAAACTCTAAATAACTATACTAGTATATATATAGTTGATATATGACAAGTATTTAAAAGGTATGAAAGAAGACTAACCATGCGCAGCTTTCCACAATACAGTTATATATATCTGACATGTATTTAAAAGAATGAAAGAAGGCTAACCATGCGCAGGTTCCCACAATACAATTATATATATTAAAGCGAGTAAAAGAAAGCTGTTTAAAACTTACAGGTTAGTGAGCTTCCATGCTGTATTATTAGTTGTTCAGAGAAATTAAAGAAAGTTTTGATAACAACTGTATATTTGAACCTAAATCAAAAGGGAGTTGTTTGTAAAAAATTTGTTGGGGCTTATACTCAAGGAGAGGCCCAAGGTTTGAACAGTGATTGTACTGTTGTTTTGAATATCGTATCGGGACTTATACAACTACTGAGGCCCAAAAAGTTTTATGTGCAAAGAAGATTGGGTATTACACACTATTAGAGGCCCAAAAGTGTTTAAAGAAAAGAATTGGGACTTATAGCTCGAGGAGAGGCCCAGATGATTATTTGTTTGAAAAATGGCGATCGCGTCGAGGTTTGAAAACACAGTGGGTCTTATACGATGACCGAGGCCCAAATTATTTTGATTTTCAAAAGGGGTTAGATCTTACACTTTATTAGAGGCCCAAAAGGTTTGAAAATGAACAAAGATGGGTCTTATAGCTCAAGGAGAAGCCCGGGGATTCTGTTAAAAAAGGCGACGATCACGCCGAACTTTTGAAAATATACAGAGGGACTAATACAATATGTGAGGCCCAAAATTGTTTATTTACAAAGTGATGGGACTTACACTCTATCAAGAAGCCCAAAAGTGTTTGAAAAAGATTGATGAGGGTGGAATTAATCAAAACCCTAATTTTTGTCTAAAATGAAATTAATTTTGTTTTAAAAATTAATAAAAATTATTGAAAACATGTGAAAAATGAGTGGTGATCTTGGATCAATGTTTCAAAAATCATGTTTTTATTCACAAAATGATTGGAAACCATTTAAGTTTGGAAAATCAAGAAGGAAAAAATATTTTAAATGTAAAAAAAATAAAAATTAATTATTTGCAAAAATATCAAATATATGAAATAAATAATATTTTTGGGAAATTTTTTGTAAAATAAAATATTTTAACATTTTTGTGAATTATTAAAAAAAGAATCAACTCAAAAACATTAAAATTCAGAGAGAAATTAATTTTTGAATCAATTAAATAAAATCACAAAATTCAAATATTTGAATATTTGAAAAAGGGCGCCAAGAACACGCGCGTGTTCTGAGTTTTGCCCAGATTTGCATTTTCTCATCAATCTCACTGAATACTTGATGAAATCACATAATCCACATATCATTCTACTTGTTTTCACCTCACGGTCATGTCTATGGTCTTTAATTTCATTTATTTTAAGCATGGAATAAGAAATCAAAGAGAAACCTCAAGAACCCTATATTCTGCATGAAGGCTCAGAAATTACACACACGATTCATACAAAGCAATCAATTAAGGGGAAACATTCCATACATGATTATGAACATATGGCAAAATTATTGTGCGAGGAAATATGCATGAATCATGAGATGACCAAGTTAAGGCTTACCTCTTGCAGCTGGTGATTGTGTTTTGAGTTAGGGGTGTTACAACTTGGTTCCAATGATGTGGACAACTTCCCTAGGTGCTATGGAGTGTGTCTGAATGCTTGGAGTGGTTGGAAACAAGCTGGAACTTGAAATGGTACCCCAACTGCAAGTCTACTAAAAGCTTGAGCAGTTGGATGGTGATTTTGTGAAATTGGTGTTCCAGATGTTGTTTAAGTGTTTGGATCACTTCTATATGATGTTTATGAGGTGTGTGTGTGATTGGTTTGGTTGGAATTGCTCGCAAGCTCAAAACCCGATAGTGACTTGCTTTGGAAGGCAAAATTGGAGTGAAAGAGGTGATTTTAAGGAAAGCATCAGTTTGGGTGCTTTGGTGTACTCAAACTGATCACAAATGAGGTCTATTTATAGTGCACCAAGTTTGTTTTGGCTGCAATAGTGTATGGCAACTGGTATAGGTCTGTGGCCAATTGGATCACTTTGGAATCTCAAGTCTCCTCTAGCCATTGAATTGAGATTAGAGCACAGGCCTATGGTTCTTTGATTCAAGGATAAGGCTTGACTGAAGTGTTCATCTTTGCTCTGATACATGCCACCTCTAAGCATCCATTGAATGCCTCAAAACAAAATTGGAGTCTTGAGGCATCTTTAGCTTTTAGGGGTGCCAAACCTATATGTAGTTCCAAAGACTTAGGAGGCTTATGGATCAGTGTTTGTTCCTCCTTGGTCTCCCCCTGAGGTGTGCAGATGGATAAACTTGTTTGTCATTTGCACAAATTGATCAAATCCAGCCATAATGCACAATCTGCCTTGCCAAGACACTTTACAGCAAGGCATGTTGCAGATGTCATATCTCCTAGCTCAGATGGAATTTGATGGAGTTCTTGGTCACTTTGAAAAACCGGTGTATCCTATTTTAATGTGATGTCCAACTTTGGTTTTGAAGCAACCTACATTTGGTTGAAAAATGTCTCAACATTTTGGAAAAAGTGAAGCAGATTCTGACTTAGTGAAAATGTCACTAAGTGTTGGAAAAATGTCACTTTTGTGTTTTCAGCCATTTTGATCATTCCATAACTCAAAATCCATGAGGAATTGTAATAAGGTGTAGTTGACACTTTTAAAGTATGCCAAGAGAGCTACAAATCCATCTTTGGATCATCCAAAATGGTTGCTTGGATCTCAAGTTATGTCCTTGGAAGTTGGTACCCTAGCCACTTTGTTCCATAACATAGAAAAATTCTAAGTTTTTATGGTTACCCCTTTTACAAGATATCCCAATTTCTTTGATTTTACTTGATGAATGATGATTCAAATCACATATTAACCTTGTTTTAGGGTCAAGGAACCATAATTGTGAAAAATCTCAAAAAGTCAAACTTGACTTTTGTGCACAGTTGACTTTTTATCAGATGAATTCCAAACTGTGCGATCCTTGGTGAAATCAAGTTCTTGACTTAAATAAAACCTAAGGGATATGTTCCATAGGGGTTATAGGGTGTATTGAATCATGTCCCAAGGTTTGGGAGCATGTCTTGGTCAAAAGTCAAAGGTGCAGTTGACTTTTTCCTCAAAACCCTAATTATGGTCCTGATGAAAATGCAACTTGTGAGTTAAGCTTCTTGGATCAATCCAATGTTGCAAATGGATCAATGTGGTTTATTAGAGACCCTCAAATCATGTCTTGAGGTCTTGGCTCATGTTTTGTCCCAAAAGTCAACTTAGGGGTGAATTAGGTCAAGAAACCCTAATTCCCAATTTTTGGTGAATGCATCCCCTAAGGTCAAATTGACTTGGTGATTGGGTCCATGAGGTCCCTTGGAGTATCTAGGGTTATGCTTTGAAGCATTGGCTCATGCCCAGAGGAATATTTTCATCTAGAGGCCCTAGTCGACCAAAACCCTACTTTGGTGACACTGGCGATCTTGAGGCTTAATCCACTTGGAATGCTGCAACCTTGTGCCTGATTCTTGATGTGGGAGTCCTCTTGATCATGTATGTGTGTTTGAGAGGTTAGACAAGTTGAAGATCATGTCATTCCTTGATTGATCCTTTGTCTAAGCTCTAAGAGGGCTTGAAACCCTAATTCTTAGCTGTAGTGAATGCTCACCCATCTGTGAGGAGATTGATGAGGCATGAAGGTACATCTATATTATGATGATTATTTGCACAATGATGGGAAATCTTAGTGGTCAAAATTTGGGGTATGACAGATGCCCCTATTTAATCTTCTTGGACCCGAAGGTGTGAATGGCGAAGGTATTCGGGCATTCAGGGTGCAAGATGATTAAATATCGGAATACCCAAAATTTTGACAGTGATTATTAATGGTATTCTATGCATTCATATTCTTTTGCTAAGCAATAATGCTTAAAAAAGGTAAAAACTTCCCCTCGATCCTGGTCTTCAGCCAGGGAACTGGTATCAGTTTCTGATATAAACTTCCCCTCGATCCTGGTTTCCTACCAAGGAACTGGTCTCAGTTTCTGATATAAACTTCCCCTCGATCCTGGTTTCCTACCAAGGAACTGGTCTGAGTTTCTGATATAAACTTCCCTCGATCCTGGTTTCCTACCAAGGAACTGGTCTCAAATTCTGATATAAACTTCCCCTCGATCCTGGTTTCCTACCAAGGAACTGGTCTCAGTTTCTTTTGTCAATAAACTTTCTTGACAAGAAACACTATTCGTAGCGGTTTTCCTTAAACTTTTCGCCAAATTTCTTTTACTGGGGAGATGTCATTTGACAGAAAATGGCTAAGGTCAGACTTGCTGGGGAAACCCATTCGTCTAAACTGCAGAGGTGTACAAACTTCTCTTGTTGGAGACGCCATTTGTTGACTCTACTGGGGGAAACGAGTCTCTTGAGAGACTGCTTTTTTCTTGGGGATACTACATCACACTTTTCTTCGAGACCTTCTCAAAGAAATGCCATACAATGTACCCCAATTTTGAGGTGCTGATGACTTCATTAACATTGATTTTCTGGAGAGAAGAACCACTATGTTGCTGAGAGTCTTTAGTTGCGAGGCTCTCTCTGGGAATTTCTTTAATCCGGGAAAGCAAATATATCATCTTCAATGGAGAAGAGTGACGTTTGTCGAGAGTTTTCTTATTTTTTAGAGGTTCAAGTTATCAAAGTGGTCAAGGGCCTTCTCCATCCCAGAAATAAACTGGAGGAGAGATCGCTCAGATGAGGCGTTTCCTGACGAGAAAATAACTGACAACTCGATTGAGAGGACTTTTATCACTAGGGGACAAGACCAACCGGAGTGATAGTGATGCAAGATGAATATGAATGTAAATCAATAATGCATGACGTATGTATGTATATGCTGACAAAACTGATGCGACATATAGACTAGTGGATGAACACGACTGGATACTCGGCCACTGCAGGGGATGAAAAGTATCACTGGTAAAAAATTAGCAATTCTGCCTTGCTTAGGAGAGATAGTCCCTGTGGGGAACAACCGTTGGTCGGGCTTAGGAGATGAGAACTCTGTCGGGGGTGTCGAATGGAATGTTTGCATCCGACACAGTTGATCCTTCATTCCAGTGTAATGGTTTAGAAGGAGTACTTTGATTCTGCACCTTGAAGCTTAATTGCTTCTGGAGAAGCGATCGATGTTCTTTCAATGTTCAACAGTCAAAAGAACTTGCCATCTTTATTTTAAAAGCAGAAAAATGTTTGACAAGTAAATTTATTTTTGTTTTATTTCAAGAATCGTTGACCATATTAAAAACATCATTATGTAAAGCTAAAACAAATAATATTTATAAACAAAAGCACTAGGGCTCAAATTTTATTGATAGGATGGAGATCAATCAAGCGCGTGATTCCATAGAGTATTTACAAAGTTTGGAAAATGGTAATTTTAAGGGAACAGGGCTACATTGAAACATAACGACCACTATCCTTCTACCAACTTTGAATTCGGGACATCCTGAGCTTCTGCTGAAGATGACCTTGACTAGAGTTTTCCAGATGGATGGCATGACTGCTGAGGAGTTGAACTGATCAGACATAGTTACTTGCCATTAATCTCTAACTTTTTCCTGGATTATCTTTTGAGATCTTCAATCCATCGGGATGATTTTTTTGCTTATATATCTAATTTTTGCCTGGATCGCCCTTTCGGGTTTTCAATCCACCTAGACCTTTTTTTCCCTTTTTTAATTTAGGCGAAGTATTTCTTGACTACATCAACATTCATGGGGTAGGTAAACTCCTCTCCATCCATGGTTGCGAGTCTCAAGGCACCGCCTGAGAAGGCTTTCTTGACGACATAGGGGCCGTCATAATTCGGAGTCCATTTGCCACTGGAATCAGTGAGAAATAACTTTATCTTCTTGAGCACGAGGTCTCATTCCCTGAATACACGGGGTCGAAACTTTTTGTCGAATACTTTCTTCATTCTTTGCTGATACAACTGACCATGGCATAGAGTCCTTATTCGTTTTTTTTCGATTAGGTTAAGTTCATCGTGTCTACTTTGACACCATTCAGCTTCTGTTAACTTAGCTTCCATCAATACCCGAATTGATGGGATCTCTACTTCTATGGGAAGCACTGCCTCTATGCCATATACTAGAGAGAAAGGGGTTGCCCCTGTTGAAGTGCGAACAGATGTGCGATAACCGTGAAGGGAAAAGGGTAGAATCTCGTGCAAGTCTTTGTAGGTTACAACCATCTTCTGAACAATCTTCTTGATGTTCTTGTTAGCTGCTTCTACTGCTCCGTTCATCTTGGGTCGGTAGGAAGATGAGTTATGGTGTTTGATCTTGAACTCAGCACGCAACTTCTTCATCATCTTATTATTCAAGTTGGATCCATTATCAGTAATGATCTGGCTTGGAACACCATAACGGCAGATGATATTATTTTTGATAAATCGGACCACCACCTGTCTGGTTACATTGGCGAATGACGCTGCTTCGACCCACTTGGTGAAATAGTTAATGGCTACCAGGATGAACCGATCTCCGTTCGAAGCTTTGGGTTCAATCATACCAATCATGTCGATTCCCCATATGGAAAAAGGCCATGGGGAAGAAAGAACGTTGAGATGCGTTGGCGGTACATGGATTTTGTCTGAGTATATCTAACACTTGTGACATCTCCTCATATATTTGTAGCAGTCGGATTCCATGGTCAACCAATAGTACCCTGCCCTCAGAATTTTTCTCGCCATTGTGTGTCCGTTGGCATGAGTGCCAAAGGATCCTTCATGAATTTCTTTTATCAACATGTTTGCTTCTGGTCTGTCTACACATCAAAGCAAGACCATGTCAAAGTTCCTCTTATAGAGTGTATCGCCGCTCAGGAAGAAGCTGCCAGCCAGTCTTCTGAGGGTCTTTCTGTCTTTTCTGGATGCCCCAGGTGGATACTCTTGTTTTTGAAGAAAGCATTTGATATCGTGATACCAAGGTTTATCGTCTATGACTGCTTCGATCGTGAAGATGTAAGCAGACCGTTCAAGGCGCATTATGTCAATCTTAGGTATGTGATTCCATTAACCTACACTAATCATGGAAGAGAGAGTGGCTAATGCATCAGCCATGTAATTATCTTCACGAGGGATATGATGAAACTCGATTCTGTTGAAGAATGGTAATAACCTTCTCGCGTAATCTTTGTAAGGAATCAGTCCTGACTGGTATGTGTTCCAATCTCCTTTGATCTGATTGACAACCAGGGCTGAGTCTCCATATACATCCAAGTTCTTGATCTTTAAATCAACTGCTTCTTCGAGACCCATGATACAAGCTTCGTATTCGGCCTCGTTGTTTATACACTTGAATGTTAGTCTGGCAGTGAAAGGAATGTGGGTACCCTGAGGTGTTATGATGATTTCCCCAATTCTGTTTCCATAATGATTGACAGCTCCGTCAAAGATAAGTCCCCATTGGAAACTCGATTCTGGCCTTTCACTAGGTAGCGGTTCATCGTAATCTTTCATTTTCAAGTACATGGCATCTTCGTCTGGGAAGTCAAATCCGACTAATTCCTGACATCAATCGGTTGATGAGCCAAATGAACGGCTAAAACACTTCCCTTAATGGCTTTCTGAGCGTGGTACTCGATGTCATCTTCTGATAACAACATCTTCCAATGGGCAATCCTTCCTGTAAGAGCAGGATTTTCAAAGACGTACTTGATTGGATCCATTTCGGAGATTAACCAAGTAGTGTGACGAATCATATATTGGCGAAGACGTTTGGCTGCCCAAGCCAAAGCACATCAAGTTTTTTCAAGCATAGTGTACCGAGTCTCGCAGTCGGTAAATTTTTTGCTCAAATAGTAAATGGCAGACTCTTTTCTTTTGGTTTCGTCTTGTTGACCAAGTACACAACCCATTGAGTCCTCCAAGACTGTTAAGTAAATAATCAGTGGTCTTCCTTCCACTGAAGGTGATAGAATCGGTGGGTTCAACAGGTATTCCTTGATACCGTCGAAGGCGATTTGGCAATCATCTGTCCAAACACAGTCCTGATTCTTTTTGAGTAATTTGAAGATTGGCACGTATGTCGCGGTCATGAGGAATATAAATCTAGAAATGTAATTCAAACGTCCCAGGAATCCCCTGACTTGTTTTTTAGTTTTTGGAGAAGGCATTTCTTGAATGGCCTTGAGCTTGTCAGGATCAACCTCAATTCCTTTCTGGCTGACGATGAACCCTAAGAGTTTCCCTGAACGGACACCGAATGTGCACTTATTGGGATTCAAGTGGAGTTTATACTTTCTTAATCGCTCGAATAGTTTTGACAGGTGGTTCACATGCTCCTCCTCTGTTTTGGATTTGGCAATCATATCATCAACATACACCTCGATTTCTTTGTGTATCATGTCATGAAACAGAGTAGTCATGGCCCTTTGATAGGTTACCCCGACGTTCTTCAAACCGAACGGCATTACCTTGTAACAAAAGGTGCCCCATGGGGTGATGAACGAATTTTTCTCCATATCTTTCGGCGCCATTTTTATCCGATTATAGCCCGAGAATCCATCCATAAAGGAGAAGACTTTGATTTTTGCTGTACTGTCTACCAGCATGTCTATGTGCGGTAAGGGAAAGTCATCATTTGGACTGGCTTTGTTCAGATCCCTGTAGTCTACACACATTCTGACTTTTCTGTCCTTTTTCGAAACTGGTACGATGTTGGCTAGCCATTGAGGATATTCTGATGTGGCGAGGAAACCCGCGTCAATCTATTTATGTACTTCCTCTTTGATTTTGATGGCCATGTCTGGATGAGTCCGTCTCAGCCTTTATTTTACTGGCGGACATTTTGATCTTAACGGTAGATAATGTTCCACGATGCTGGTATCCAACCCTGGCATGTCCTAATAGGACCAAAAGAATACATCGGGAAACTCTTTGATAAGCTTTGTCAAACTTTCTTTGATAGTTGGACTGAGCAGTGCCCCAATCCTGCCTTCTTTTCTCTCTTCCTCTAAACCCAAGTTGACTGTTTCCAACGGCTCTTTATGAGGTTTAATGGACCTTTGCTCTTGTCTGAGTAATCGGGAGATCTCTTCTGGAATTTCTTCGTCATCTTCTTCTTCAGCCTCAAATACCAAGAATTCAAAGTTGGGAAAAGGCATTGGATCATATGTTTCAATGAGGTTTAAAACAAGCAATCTGTATGACATGATGATTGTTTTTAGAAGTGATAGAGAGAAATGCAAGAGTGTGTGCAGTGTATTTTCTTTTTACTGCTTGTTTTTATTATTTGAGCTATTTTTTAGGATTACCATTTTCTGAAAAAACGAAAAGAGAAAACAGCAATAAATGCGGAAATTACAGAACGACATTATTTTATTTATGATCTTGTCGATTCTCGAAACTACAACAATATAAAACAAAACTCTATCGCTTTGGGCAAAGCGAAGAGGTACATTTACAGAAAGTGAGCCCTATCAAAACATCTGTTTCACCCGGGCAAGGTGAAAGGTTAAGATAAAGACGACAATTACTTCGACTTATGAACAACTTTCGGAACGTTGACAACAACCCTTTGGTGGCGAACTCCTCGGTGAATCACAAAGTCTGGTACTTTCCTTCTTGATTTGTCTTCAGAAATAATGCTGATTCTTGGTGGAGCAGGATCATTGGAATCTGTCTCCCGGGCAGAATTGTCGTAGGAGGATTCCTATGTTGCGTCTTGCACAGTGTTTGCATTCTCAGGTGGATCTCCCCATCCAGTTGGCTGAATGTCTTCGAGCCTAATACGGGAGCTTTCAGGAGCAGTGTACTTGACCATGAAGTCGTATTTGGCACTCGGTTGTCCCAGGGTGTCCCACACTTCTTTGGAACTGGATGAGTCATCCCTTTCGATGACGTTGACCTCGGGAAAAGCATAGTTAAGGAACTCTTGTCCTGCAATCTTTACAAATTCATCGTTATACTAGATATCTTCTGAATGACCTGAGTAATGATCTCATGGCATGGTGGGGACCCAGGTATTCTTTTCAATGATGCTTAGCTGATATGTATCGTTGGATTGACTCTCTTGCCCCAAATCTCCTGGGTACGGCTGCCAGATAGGCAGGCCATCCATTGGGCCATAATAGTCATCGTCAAAGTTGTCTTTCATTAGAGTGTCCTCCTCTAATGAGTTTGGTGGAGCACGACATCCTTCTGGATCACAATCTCCGTATATCATTTTGACATCTGACTTCGGTATAAATCTCTGACTTTGTGTCGGAAAGCAAAATGGTATAGGCACCTCTTCCTGAGACATATAACCGTCCTTATTAAGATAGGGCTTCCATTCTTCATCTGTGTCGGAGGAATATCCCTCGTAGATGGTATGTACTTCTTGAGACACTGGGTGAAGGAAACCTCCACTATGAAAGAAGTTCTGAATGGGATGAAGATTTTCATCGTTAATAGCAGTCTGGGTATAGTTTGAAGAAAAACCAAGACCCTTCTTTTTCTTATTGTCAGTAGGAATGACAAGCTATCCCCATCCTTTTGTATTGTTACTTTTGATCACTTCGAGAGCATCTTTGTACGAGGAAATCGACATTCCTCTTTCTGATTGATGGTCATTGCTCACCGAAAGTGCTTGGAATTGGGTTCCAACAACCTCCTCTGGTTCTACACAAGTGGACGACGATAAGTTGTTCACGATCAAGGCTTGCTCTCCGCAGACTGTGACGAGTTGGTCGTTTTTGACAAACTTCAGCTTCTGGTGAAGTGTCGAAGTGACTGTCCTAGCCTGGTGTATCCAAGGTATTCCCAACAAACAGTTGTATGTTGCTCGGATGTCCATGACCTGGAAAGTGACTTGGAAAGTGTGAGGACCGATAGTTATGGTAAGCTCGACTTTGCTGATAACTATTTTCTGGGATCCGTCAAATGCTTTGATGATGACCTCACTGCCTCTCATCGGAGATCCTTTAAATGATAGTCGCATTAGAGTGGATTTTGGCATCACGTTTAGAGCTGATCCGGTGTCTACCAGTATACCGGCTAAAGCATCATCTTGGCAGTTGACTGTAATATTGAGTGCCATGTTATGATTGTGGCCCTCTACTGGCAGTTCCTCATCACTAAATCCCAAGTTGTTGCAGGAAGTGATGTTGGAGATGATGCTGTCAAATTGTATTATTGTTACATCTTGTTCCACAAAGGTTTTCTCTAAGACTTCCTGTAGAGTTTCCCTGTGAGCTTCGGAGCTGAGTAAAAGTGATAACACTAAGATTTTTGAAGGAGTTTGGAACAGCTAATCAACAATGTTGTATTCACTCTTCTGGGTGATCTTCAGCATCTCATCACTATTCTTTGAAAGGTCGGGATCACTAGACGGACCGACTGGTTGATCAAGTATTTCGGTTTGAGGTTCCTTTTCTCTGGTAGGTACTCCAACTCCTCGGTTGAAGATTCGACCGCTCCGTGTTACTCGACTGATGTCTGTAATATTCACAATGGAGGGTAATGGATTTTCCTTTCCATTCTCAATTGTTGTTGCACCGTATTTGTAAGGGATAACCTTAGTTGATTTATATGGTAACGGTCCCGGTAGATAGATAACGACAGGAGCCTTCTGATTCTTCTGACCATTGTAAGTAATTTCAATCAGTTCCTGGTAGAGAACTTTTGATTTGTCAAGTAAAGGGATGATGGTACAAACATCTTTGGTCCTCTTATGATCAGAGATTACGACAACATCTTTGATTTGATCAGCGACAAAGTCTGACATCTAGTTGATTGACCCAGAACTTGGACACGGTCGAATCTCTTTGTGGTCCAACTGACTCTGAAGGGATGCTCGTATGAGGTAACATCCTTGATTATCTTCAGAGCAAACTCTACAGCGTTCATAGTTGTGTGGTGGCACCCGGCCACGACCGCTTTGTATGCAGTGTAACCTCACTAAATTTGTTTCCATTGATCGAACATCCTGACTTTGATGCCTAGTAGGGTTACCATTAATCATACTGACTTGTTGTGCGTCTTCGTCTAAATAGATCAGAAGCTACCAGTGGTTTAACAAGTGTTGCAAAGTTCTTTGAACGAGAGCGCATCCTTGGTCGCTCTCACGACATCCCTTACAGTTTTGATAATTATGCAAAGTCAGAAAACCGAGATGGACCTGCTTAGCATGTAACTCTACCAAGCTGGTATTCATCAAATAAATATCAAAGATTTGAATCATATTCACTTGATACTGATTTCTATCGCGGTAATCCCGAATCCATCCAAGATCCATCTGACGCTAGAGGGTCTCTTGTATAAAAGAGCATCCCTGATTGTTTACCTAGCAGACCAAGAAGGAATCGTAATCCTGTCGTGGCAGATTATGATGTTGGCTTTGCCTTGAGTACATTGCCACCAAGTTAACATTCATCGCATGGATGTCGCAGTTTTGAATGATGTTAGAATTTGCATTAGTTATGTTGACCTCACGAATTCGGTGATCCTGGATCCATCCGAGATCCAACTGTTCCTGTAGAGCTGATTGCACCACAGAACATCCTTGATTATTTTTAAAGCAGATATCACACTGGTGATAGTTATGAGATGGTACATGCCCATATCCGCTCTGTCTGTGATGCATTTTGACCAGGTTGGCCCTCAATAAGAGTACATCATGAATTTGATAGCTGTGGTTAGACTCTCCCTCTATCAAATTCACTGCAGCTTTCTCATGTTGAGGCAGCGGGTTTGTTTGAACATTTGGATTTGTATCTTTGAAGGATAAGACCCCGCTCCTAACAAGCTTCTGTACATCGGATTTGAAGCTGAGACAGTTTTCTATGTTATGCCCTGGTCCTCCTTGATGGTATGGACAAGTCTGATCCGATTTGAACCAAAAAAGCATATTTTCCAGTACTATAAGAGGAGCCCTGGTTTGGACATGCCCCTTGACCAATAATAGCGGAAACAGTTCTGCGTACATCATGGGTATATGGTCAAACCCTGGTGGTCGTGTTGTACGGTTGTTGTTGTACGGAGGACGAGCCTGCTGAAGAGGCTGTTGTGTCCTTTGCTAATATTGTTGTTGATTAGGTTGGCTCTGAGCAACCTGGGGTTGATACGTAGAAACATGCGCAGGGTTGATAGCAGGAGTTACAACTGCTACTGGTTGATATCGTCGCCTTTGCTTTTCGAGAGAGATATTGCCAATATCTTGCTCTTTTTTCTTAGGGAGAGCACTACTGTATCTTTTGGTACTGCTTGATGGTCCAGCGTATTTTACTAAACGTCCTTCTCGGACTGCTTCCTCAAGACGAAATCCAATACCCACCATCTCGGTGAAGTCACTGGGCGCACTGGCGACCATTCTGTCATAGTAAAATGAGCTCAAGGTTTTCTTGAAGATCTTTGTCATCTCTTTTTCCTCAAGAGGTGGACAAATCTGGGCAGTAATTTCACGCCATCTCTGAGCGTATTCCTTGAAGGTTTCCTTATCCTTCTGCGACATGGCTCTGAGTTGATCTCTATCTGGTGCCATGTCCAAATTATACTTATATTGTTGAACGAAAGCAGCGCCAAGATCTCGGAAAGTGACAATCTTAGTGTGGTTCAAACCCATGTACCATTTGAGTGCGGCACTGGTTAAACTATCCTGGAAATAATGGATCAGTAGCTGTTGGTTCTCTGTCTGAGTTGACATCCTCCGAGCATACATCACCAGATGACTTTGAGGGCAAGAGTTACCCTTGTATTTTTCAAATTCGAGCACCTTGAATTTGTGCGGAACTTTCACATTGGGGACAAAACAAAGGTCTGCGGCGTCCTTTCCGAATAGATCCTGACCGCGAATGGCTTGCAGTTCTTTCTGCATCTCCAGGAATTATTCCTAGAATTCCCTCATTCTCTCGTCCATACTTTCGTTTCCACCAGACGGTATCTGGGAAATCTGTCCTTCCAGGACAGTGTGTACCACAGGTTATGGTATAGTCATTACGGCAGTGACTCTTGGTACTTCCCTCTCTCGAAGTTTATAACCTTCAGGAGTTACTGTCATGCCCATGGGATCTTAGCTTTCCCGAAGTTTGTAACCTTCAGGCCCAGCAGTTCCTGCTGCAGTTTCTGGATCTTCCGTGATCGGCGGAATATTTCCTTACGGGATATAGTTGAGTGGCATTCCCCAGGGAAGATCTTTAGGCATGGTATATCGAGGCTCATACTTTTCCACAATGGGCGTAGATGTGATCTCTGAGATCATGGTCCTCTGTTGTTGCATCTGGGCTGCTGCCAGAGCTTGCATATCGTTGTGAAGCTTTCTAAGATCCTCTTTCAGAGTGTCGAGTTCTTCTCTCAACTCTCTATTCTCTTCCTTGAGATTATCCATTTTCTTTTGTTGACTGGCCCGAGTATTGTATGAATGAGACAGTTTGACTCTAGAATCGAGACACAAACGTGAGATTCGTAGGTAAGAAGAATGCGTTATGTGAGAATGATGAATGATATGCAATGATTATATTAATTAATTTTTTTTTGTTTAATCAAAATAAACTTCGACAATTGGATTGCAAATATCAAACAGTGGGGAAACCCCGTTTTATTGAATTCAAAGATTGCGAAATGGAAATACAGTAATTTACATAGTGCTGTAAAAGGAAATGTCTAGGCTAATGGATCCTGAGTCCTCTCTGAGGAGAGCTCAGGTGTTGGTTCTGGTATTTTCCTTTTCTTTGACCGGGGCTCTTGAGCCGTTCTCGGGTTGTCATTCCTTTGCCAAGTGAAAGGAGCGAGCAAATTCCTTTGGTCATCTTGGTTTTCTACAGCATGTTGCTCTAAAATCTTGATCAGTGCATCTTTTTCTTTTAACATTTGTTGTATTTTCTTACACTCCACATTGAGAATACGGTACTTGTTCTTCCAAGACTTCTTCTCCTGTTGAACTCTGTTGAGAGTAACCTGAAGTTTTTACGTATCAAACATAAAATAAAGGACAGGGTCCCTTAACGGAAGAACATCCTGACGAGGGTAAGGCATCCTTAGTTTGAGAGCTCTAGTTTGTACCTAGTGGAGATAAGGTTCCACATAGACACAGTCTGGTTTTCCTAAAGACTCTCTTCCTTTCCTGTGAACGTGTTTCCTGGCATGCACTATTTCTGTCTTTAGTGCTCTGTCATTTTCTCCTTCCTTGAAGAAAAGACCTTCCAGATGAGCATTACGCGGGACATGCCTCATCGGGTATCCAAATTGACGACGAACTAAAATGGGATGATAGTTGATTCCTCCTTTAGTTCCTATGAGGGGCACATTAGGGAAGTTTCCACAACGGTCAATGATTCTGATCCCGTCATAGATTCGATTGTACCAATCGATGTCAGAGTTGATAAGAGACATGATTCTCTGTGACCAACGTAAAGTATTCTTAGGATCCCAAAATGCAGCAGACTTGGGTAAGTGGGAGATGAACCATTTGTATAACAGGGGTACACAGCATGTGATCATTCCTCCACTGTACAAATTCCTTAAGTGTACAGAATGATAAGCATCTGCGAGCAAGGTTGGTACAGGGTTTCCAATCAGAAAAACCTTAATGGCATTGATATCTACGAAGTTATCGATGTTGGGAAACAAAAATAACCCGTAGGTGAGCAAAACAAAATTGCTCTCGAAAGCGGTCACGTTCCCTATACTGGCAAAGTACAGGGCTTTCTTTATCAAGAACTGGGCTGGCAAACCTTGGATTCCACCCTTAGTGGTCATGTGAGTCCTGACTTCTGACTCATCCAAATAAATTGCTCTTGCAATGGTTTGATCCTTTGGAACTTCTTCCAGTCCAGAAAAGGGAGCTTGGTCAGTGATGGGTAAATCGCTCAGGTGAGAGTACTCCTCCAGTGTTGGTGCTAGTTGGCAATCTGGGAATGTGAAACAGTGATAGACCGGATCGTAGAACTGAATGAGTGTAGCCAGTATTCCTTTAATTACATGGACCCTTAACAGAGACAGCAATCCTCCGTATTTAGCTCTGAAAGCATCAGGGTTGGTGATCATCCTTGCAAACCCCCTTAAATCCTCTAGTTTTGGAACCTTGAAGGTGTACTTATGAGTCTTCCTTCTACCGAAATTCATAACGCAATCTCATTTCTGATATTTGCAATCATTGTCTTAGTTTAATTTGAAAAAAAAGAGACTAGAAGAGAAGATTTTGTTGTTTTAATGTTTTTTAATGAAATGAATGCAAGAATGCAGCACACAAAAACATAGAAAAAACATGGGGTCAAAGGTTCGGTGTCATGAAGTCATGGCTCTACCCATCCCCAAAGGTTATACTAGTGATTTTTTGTACTTGTCCTCACAATCATTGACCCCTCTTGGGATAACAACAGCAGGCTGGTTCACCCGAGCGAGCTGCAGTATCTTAGAGTAATCTCAAATGAGGGTAGTATCGCGTGACAACTATTCCTGATAGCTTCCCCACTACAAAAGAGTAACATGGTTTCAGTCTACTAAAATCCTCAGCTTCTCAGATAACCCAATCGAACAATCTGCTTTCAACAACCGAAGTCGTATAGGCATTGAATCCGCAAAGGACATCTCCACTGATTCGATGGTCGACCGAGACCTCTCATTTGGGAGTCACTCCCTGTAAGATTACCCGTCTAGTGTCATCACTTATCTTAGGTGTATACTCAATCTTTCTAGATGCGACATCACTCGCAGTCCCATTAGCAGAAAAATAAACACGGGTATCAATTAGGAAAAGCGATATATATATTTATCCTAAAACTAACATCCTAGACCTCTTAAGAGCTATAGCTTATAATCCTAACAGTCAATGACTCCCCAGCAGAGTCACCATTTTACTGTAGCGAGCGATTTTTGTCGGTGACGCGGCCACCTTATCGCTGAAGTTTGGGTTTTCCTCCTCAAGGAGAAAGGGTGCTACTTTCTGATTTCTTCTTTATCCCATGAAGCAGGAAGGGAAAGGGAAGCTATCTAAAACTAACCTTGTGTAGCAGCAAAATCGTGAGTGTAACCTATTGATTAACTTAACTCGAGAAGCAAGAATCGCCACCGCACTTTTATTTTATCCAAAAAAGGAAAGGAAAAAGAGCGAACAAAACCTACACAAGCTCTAAACAAGAACAAGTGAAGAGAGACTGGATTTGGGGGGTTGGTTACGCAATGGGAAGGTGTTAGCACCCAAAACGTCTATAGTACTCTATAGGAGCCCTTTGAAAAATTTACCGCTTTTGGTCTGAAAATGGTTTGCTTGAAAAGTGATTGAGGAGATGAGAAGAGAAATTATTTTTAAGATTTTAGTGTTTGCAGAGACTTGTCGCCTCATGCCTACGTACCCACGATGTGCAATGTAGGATCAAAACCCCGTAGTTCATGGTACAAAGAATGAAATTTGTTTGTTTTGGTTGTTTTTAAATGTAAAGACAAGTCGTCATTTCCAAGCGAATAATTCCGCTTAAAGAAATGACTCATGTCTAAACTTATGAAAAAGTTTAAAGGAAAAGTGCACAAGGGCACAAAAAGAGAGTGATGAGTTTGATGTTTTTAAGTCTTTTAAAAAAGGTCAATATGCTTATGTAGTTTAGCATTTTGTTAAGAAATGAAAGGAAAAGAGTAAAATCACTTGACAAAGTCAAGGTTTGATTATGAAAGAGGTGAAAGTTTGAAAGCAAGAAGGTTTTGAAAAAGAGAGAGAGTTTTGAAAATTGAAGAATGGGTGGAGAAGAAGTGACTATCCTAGAGCATAAAGTAAAAGTTAAGGATAAGAAACATCTAACCACAAAATTAAGCTTCCAAGTCTTCGAACCATAATTCCAAAGCAAAGGGAGAAAGGTCCTAATTCTAAGTCCAAGGTTCCAAGAATTGCATTGGATGTCCAAGGTCTAAGTTCAAGGATTCAAGAATAGCATTGAAGTTCAAGGTCTAGGTGCAAAACTCCATGTCCATTGCAAAGGATAGTAACCATAGTCCAAGATTAGAAGCACAAGTTTTTTAGAGGTTTTGGCCTTTATTAATGTTTTTGGTCCTAGTGGAGAAAGAAAAAAAAGGCATAAGCATAAACATGTGTCCAACGGACAAAGGAAAAATTGCGGAAGCATAAACATATGTCCAACGGACAAAGGAAAAATTGCAGAAGCATAAACATGATATGAAATGATAAAAATGAAGCATAAAAGTAAAAGAGATAAGGAGCGAGAAGGAATTGTAAAGGGTTAGTACAATAGTAATGTTAGAAAGTTAGTGATTAGTTGTTAAAGTTAGTGATCAATAACAATTGAATAATTGTACTTAGGCCAAGGTTAATGAAAACTCATTAGAGGATTGATAATACCAAAGCCTCCTAACAACAAGTTTCATAAGTTTTGAACCAAAAGACAAATAATCAACTATTCTTGATAGTTTTCCGATGCGGGACAAATATTGCGCTATGTTAAGCAATCGCCGAGTAATTTACGGAGTAATTACCCTACAATGAGGCCGGTCAATAGCTCTTTGTGCTAATGCATGCTAGATGAACGATATGTAAATCGTCATCCGAAAGCAATACCGCATAAAAAGAAAAATGGTAACGATCTAGTCTTGATCGAAATTCAACAAAGGAATTCCAAGATCAATTAGACTTTCATTGATCAAAAAGAAAAAGAAATAGATGAAGAGAAAGTGGATCTAACATTTATGATCCACACAACCAAAAAAAATGAATCCAAAGTAGAATTCAAAATAAAATCAAGAAAAGAAATGAAATCACATAATATATTTTGATGATTTTTCAAAAAAAATTTATAATAAGATTCAAAAGAAACAAGAGTCAATCCAAATCTAAAAATGATCATTATTTAAAAAAAAGAAATTATAAAACGATTTTAAAGGGAAAAAAGAAGAAAAAAAAAGGGAGGTGAAAATAGAAAGGAGGAGGTGGCGATGGAATTCACGGGCCAAGGCCCAAAGTTTTAACATAAAACATTTTTTATAAAACAAATAAAAGAAAAGAGAAAAAAAAGGAAGAATCAGAATCAATAATTCATCATCTTCTCTTCTTCAAGACGCAACTGCTGCTGCTACTCCCTCTCTCTCTCTCTCTCTCTCTCTCTCTCGCAAATTCGTCGCCGGCGGGACCAAGCTCCTTCGCAGCGGCGTTCATTACCGGCAACAGCGGATTCTAAGCCACAGCCTCAACCTCTACATTATTTCAAGTGAATCCACATTAAAATCTCGAATCAGGACAAGGAATCTACCTTCGACGGCTAGATTCGCACGGTGACGCGAAACTCCGGTAACGAATTAATCACGGAATTTTCTCCTTCTTCTTCTCGATATGCACTGCGTCCGAATTTGTTATTGTGGTCTTTTTTTATAGGTTTTGATTGGTGTTAATGATGAATAAATGTGAAGGTCGTATGTGATTTGAGAATGGATTGGTTGAAGTTGTATGAGTTCGATTCGGAAATTTGTAGATTGTGAAGGATCTGAGGGTTTTATTGATGAAGGTTTACGAATTTGATTGAAGAATTGAAGGTCTCAAGTGTGGAAAGAAAAGAGGATTGAACTTGAATTTCGAAGGTTATTGGAAATTGGTGAAGGTAAATTGTTTTTTTTCACTGTGAATTGATTGAAACTTGGAGTTTTTCTGCAGCAATTCAATATGTTATCCAAGCTTAGAGAATGAAGATGAATGCTCTGTTATTTATAGAAGTAATTGAGGTGAGTTTTGATTCAACCAATTGCCATTTTGCCTTGTGTAATGCTGCGTTTGATGTGGTTATGATGTGCACGATGCGTTTTTCGCTTTGATGAAGGCTTTGCAGTGCAGCGTTTTGGACTGATTTAGAAGTCGTTTTGGAGCAGTTGTGGCTTCGTAACGTGAAGCTATTTGAGCGAAGCCATTTTGTAAGTAGCAGCTGATGGTTTGAGCCTTGGAAACAAATGAGTCGTTTGGACTTGATGTGCTTGGTCAGCTTGCTGCGCGGCTTACACGACTTGGAGATTTGGAATATGTTAGTCTTGCGCAGGTGTTTGTGCGTGTGAGAGTTTTTTCGTGATGTAACGGCTTGGATGAGTGGCTTGGATGGCTTGACTTGCAATTGGATTGGCTTGGAGTGTGTAGCGTGAGTTCATCTGCATTTTGGCATATGATTGTATGGGTTTCATTTGTGGGAAAAAAAACTAGAAGTGGGCTTGTAGAGATATGATGGTTGGGCTTATTTTGTAATGGTTTTTTTTTTCTTATGACAATCATGCCATATATTTTTTTTGTGGAATTTTGGTTTTTTGTAATTTGGATGAAGTAAAAAGATATGGATAATGAAAAGATAAAAATGATAAAAAAAAGGATTTTGGAATATTTGGATAATTATATATTGAAATGGATAATGGATTTAAGAGTTGATAAATGGATTTAAGTGGATTTAAAAATGAAATATGGATATATGGATAAGATGAAATTGGTTAAGGAAAATGGATATGAAAAATTGGTTTAGCAAATGGATATTCAAAATGGATATGGAAAAAGATGGTTATTAGATATGAAATGGTTTTAGGGAAAAAATGGATTTAAAAGTTTGGTTTAGAAAATGGGTTAGAACAATGGTTTAGATAGCAAAAAGTGGAATATGTAAAAAAAATGGTTAAAAATGTGGATAATGTTTAGAACGAAAAATGGTTTATGAAGTGGATACGCGCCCTCACCAAATTTTCCAAGCACAGCCACAAAACTTTTGATCCTCAATCTCAACACCTTGAATAATGAACATGAATCTAACATCACAAGCCACTGATAAAATGAATGAAGCCAATCCTTGAGCCACTAAACAAGCCACAATTGAAGTAACAACCATCTGAATCCATTATCCTCTGATCAAATGAATCTTGAACCACTTTGAATTTGATTGGATTAATCTTTAGGAAGATAAATCCACAGACAAACCCAATCTGGACTACTGATCTCAGGTGAATTTGACGGATATCACCACACAACACCTTGACAGTCACTGCTTGGGAAATAGCCCACTGGCACAGATAACTTGCACTTGGAACAAATGCTCTTGATGGTTTGACCAAGATTAGGTCAAACATCCATCTAACTGGATCAAAGCTGAACAGCCACACTCAATTTGAGAATTATGCCTTGCTTGGACAAACCTGCACAACACACAGAGAGAGATACTGCAGCAAATTTTTGGTATTTTGGTTAGAGGTTAGTAAACAGAAATAAATAATAATAATATATTGATGCCCAGGAGAAATAAAGATTGTGATCTTGTTTGTGGTAATGAGATGCAAATGAGATGCGCGAAATCTTAGGGGTAAAAATTAGGGTCTTACAGCTTCCCCTATTTAAGTTTCTTCAATCAGGAGATATGAAGGTTGAAAAACTTCGTCTCGACAAGATTGAAGATACTTAAATACAGAAAACCAAATTTTTTAGCCATAAGATGCCACAAGATGATATGAAATGCAAAGAATGAAACAGACTGCGGGGAAACATGAAACAAAGGATTTACGGTAAATTGAGAGAGACGACATGAAGAGACACGCCGGGGAACACAAGCTATTTCTGGAGATCTGTCAAGGTGACAAGAAGTATCCATCAATAGTTGGAAAAAGAGGGAAAAGACCCCGAAAAGACGAGTAGTTACATCCAAGAATGGCATTGGATGGAAACTACAAACGAGACAAAAGGTAGGCCAATAGACGTCCAAGAATAGCATTGGACAGCAACAAGAAAGTTTCTGGTAAAAACAGCAGCGTCATCCAAGAATAGCATTGGATGGAGGTGAAAAACACTTTATTGAGGATAAGATATCCAAGAATGGCATTGGATGAAAAGAACTACAACATTCAAGAATGGCATTGAATGAGGCAACAACAAACATCAGAGTCATCCAAGAATAGCATTGGATACAAACAAAAATCCACTTGAACAACTTCATTGGGGACATCCAAGAATGGCATTGGATGGCAAGGTTAAACATCAGAGATATCCAAGAATAGCATTGGACTTGGCTGGGGAAAAGGTGTCCAAGAATGGCATTGGACAAAAGAATCTCAACATCCAAGAATGGCATTGGATGAAGTGAGAAAAGTTCTGGAAAATATATTAGAAGTATCCAAGGATGGCATTGGATAAAAGTGTTCATAGTATCCAAGATTGGTATTGAATAAAGTGAGCAGGGACTTTCAGGAATGGCACTGAAAGGTAAAGGTAAATCACTACATTTAGGAATGGCACTGAATGGTAGTGAGAAAAAGCTTTCAGGAATGGCACTGAAAGGTAAAGGTAAACTCATTCAGGAATGGCACTGAATGAACAGATAAAACTTTCAGGAATGGCACTGAAAGATATCCAAGCAAATCTGTAGGGGATTATAGGAGAGAGGCAAAACTTCCAGGAATAGCAATGGGAGAAACAAGAGGAACGAGGTATCCAGGAATGGCACTGGAGATCAAAAGAAGCAGACATCCAGGAATGGAACTGGAATGAAAGAAAAACAAAGATCCAGGAATAGCACTGGAATGGAAGAAAATAATGATCCAGGAATATCACTGGAAGAACACAAACGTCTAACAACAGTAATAGAGGCACAGGGAAACGACAACATCCAGGAATGGCACTGGAAAGAAAAAAGATAAACAGGACATCCAGGAATAGCAATGGGTGAAAAAGACAGGTAAACGCAAACATTCAGGAATAACACTGAATGAAAAGGCAGGTAAAAGTTTTGGTAGGCGCCAAGTATGTTGGACTTTGATCACAAGGTAAGATGTTGACAACAATAGGACCTCAGGAAATGCATATGAGCGCGAAGCACACTTCGAGCTATGAAAATATTTCTATCAATGCTAAATGAATGATTTATGTATGTAATGCAGATGATAGGGACAACTGAGATAGACTCTTTTGTGAGGGAAGAATGGAACTCTGATTCCTCAACACAGGGAACACTGCCCACTCTGCTTGGAGAGAAGATGTTGAACACATCTCTGTCACACTTATGAATTGTATCAGGCTGATGGTCTTTTGAGGAAAGACATCTTGAGGATTCTTAAAGAAGACTGCCCCAGATTCATTGACTGATGAGGATAAACTGATCATGGCTTCAGTTTGACTGCTGTAGGGGAAAAATGAACTGATCATGGCTTCAATTCTTGAAATGATTGCTGAGAATAAACTGATCATGGCTTCAGTTGGTCTATTGTTGGGGATGAACTGATCATGGCTTCAGTTCTTAAAATGACTATTGAGAAGGCTAAACTCAGCATGAGTCTTGAAAGAGATCTTCTGGCTAACCAATTCTGAGAATAACTTGCACTGAGCAACAAATCTTGAACTAATTCACAACAGGATCTGGAAGTAATGCCCCTGATAGAATCACTGACCAAGTTTCTCAACTGTTTGAAAATTCTTGATGAGGAAAGTTTGCCTGCAAATAAGATTATTCAGACAAGCATGGTAATTTTAATGCAAATCTCATGCAATTTTGAAATCAAAATTCATTTTTGGAATGATATTATTGATGTAAAGCAAAATGAATCACTTGTCAAAACACGGCGGTTTAGACATACAAAATGAAAGAGAAAGAAAAGGTAAGACATCAAAGCAAATGATTGGAAATAAACATGGGAGTCAGTTTACGCAACCTTGTTGTAGTATGCTTTCAAAAGAAACCTGGCTTCATTAGGTCTTTTGAAGGTTGTAACATGGTCTGGTTCACATTTTTTGAAACAAAGGATATAGGCTCAAAATTTATTTGTACCCAACCCATTCTTCGTGATGACCTCCAGTCCTATGCTCAGTTAATTCAAACTATGCATTCAGGTTCCAAGTGATTTTGGAATTGCAATACTGTTATGATGATGGCTCAAGGGCCAAGGTATTTTTGAGATGGCAGTCACTCTTTCTTACAACATTTTGTTGTTTTTGATGAGGACCTCAGTTAACTTGTTTTGTCTTTGAGGATTTTGGTAACCTCTTGATTGATTTTTCTTTTGTTATCCCTAACTTTTGCCTGAACTGTGTCATTTGAGTTTACAGTCAGCGGGATACCCCAATTTTTGCCTAAGTCTCCTTCATAGGTTTTGACTTAGCGGGCTTTTCTTTTGATTTTTTTATTCTTTTTTTTTTTAAAGATAGTGACTGCCTGGCTTAATGATTACGGTGAGCCATCATTGGCTTTTGGTTTGAAAGACATCTTCGACACTTCTTTGACGTGTGCGAAGGAAAGCTTGTGATTGCAACCTTTATTCGAAGGCGTCTTACATGTACAGTCAAATTAACTGAGAACTACCCATCCCCAGGTTAAAATTGCGGATTTTTTCGTACAGAAAGAAACTCTACCTTCTAGGCTCAAAAGGGTTGACAAGGGATTAACTTCCTTCTTTCTCCAGTGTTTGGGAGTTGAAACAATGCCTGTACATCCTCAGCCAAGTTTTAATTGAAAGCATACAGTTCAACAATTTTAGGTATTTTGTTTTTCATCATCCTCCCTCTAATCTTTGCATAAACAAAAGCTTGAAAGAAAGTGAACAGGAGATATATTTTTTGTTTTGTGAAAAAGAAAGCATAAAGATGCACACAGTGGATATAAATGAATTGAATCAAAACATTGCAATGCCCATTTCATTGAAATTACCATGAAAGTACAAATAAAGTTCAAAAGCAAACAAACAATACAATCAAAGGAAAATGCAAACATAAAGAAACAAGTCCTAGTGACTAATCAGCAGCAAGGATGAGTTGTCCTGTCTAAAACACTGGCTTTAGGAGATGATCCGTCTGAATTGAATCAAACTTCACTTGGCATGCTCTGGCAAAGGATTGTTGAAAACATTGGGATTGTCATCAAGAAAGTTAGAATCTTTGAGTTCACCAATTCTTGTACTCTAGCTTTCAATGCAAAGCAACCTTCCAAGTTATGGCCTGCCCCACCTTGATGGAACACACAGTGAAGATCAGCCCTATAGCCGGCTGGGAGAGGATTTGGAGGAGGAGGTAGAGTCCTTGTTGTAATCAAACCTTTCTTTACAAGACATGGATACAACTCAGTGGATCAAAGTTAACCCTATTGCGATTCTGATTACGTATAACAGGCTGACGAGGAGCTTGAACTGGTTGAGCATTGACAGCAGGAGCAACTGCAGCTACATATTGTTGTTGTCTGCGACGAGGTTTCCCTTCAACTGAAACAGCATGGGTATCACCATCCTTTTTCTTTTGAAAATTCCCAGCATACTTTTTAGCACCACTAAAGGCTTCAGCATTAGTAATCCTTCCTTTCTTGACACCCTCTTCTAGTCTTTCTCCAATAGTGACTAGGTCAGCAAAACCAGATGATACATTGCCTATCATCTTTTCCTAAAAGAGTGGCTGAAGAGTGTCCATGAACAGACCAGTCAATTCTTTTTCAGCCAAGGGTGGCTCCACTTGAGCAGCTAGCTCTCTCCAGTGCTGAGCGTACTCCTTGAAGGATTCCCTTTCTTTCTGAGACATGTTTTGCAGTTGACGGCGACCAGGTGCCATGTCCAGATTGTACTTAAATTTCTTTAAGAAAACATCAGACAAGTCCATCCAGCTTTGGATACGGTTCTTCTCAAGTCCCATATACCATTTCATTGAAGCCCCACTCAAGCTGTCTTGGAAACAGTGAATGAGCAGTTTGTCATTTTTGGCATGAGCAGCCATCTTGCGGCAGTACATCACCAAGTGGGTTCTGGGACAGGTGTGCCCCTTGTATTTCTCAAAATCAGGAGTCTTAAATTTTGGAGGAATAACCAAGTCGGAAACCAAACACATGTCCATTGCGACAGCACTAAAGACATCACTTCCTTCCATGGCTCTTATCCTTTTGTCCAGGGTTTGCCATTGCTCTCTGACTTCTTCAATGTATCCAGGTTCTCCCTGACTTTCATATTGTGGACCAACAACAGGGTACACTAAGGGATTCTCAGGAATAGCTTGAGCAACATAATGCACAATAGGCTGAGGTTCAGTGAATAATGGAGCCGAAGATACTGGCGAGACAAACACAGGAGTAGTTGCAAAGGGTGGAGAGTAATTCGGAGGTAACCCAAATTCTGGCCAAGTAGAAGCTGGTTGCTGAGTCAGTGGAGGGTTAACAGCAGCAGGTGAAGTTTCAACAATCATAGTCCTCTGAGGTGATTCACCTATAGCAATCAGAACTTGCAGCATTTTTGTGAGCTTGGTCATGTCGGCCTTTAACTCATCAATTTCTATTCTGACTTCGGCATTGTGTTGTTCTTGGTTTTCCATTCTCAATCTGACAACAGCTCTAGTTCCGTAGTTGTGTCGAGGAAACAGCTTTACGGTGAATAGATAACTGGAGAAGGAGACAGTTGAAATGAGTTTTTGGACAACTGGGAAGAATGCATATGTATGCTCATGGATGCAAGAGTGCATGGATGCAACAACCACAAACAAGATCACTCAAAGCACACGGGTTCAAAGGTTCGAGTCACGAGCATAGAGTCAAGGTTAAGAACATATCCACAGAGGTATGTACTAAGGTTTGTCTTCATTGTACCTGCAGAAAACAGTGGTTCTAACAGAGTGCCCAGGGTCCACAATCCACTATCAGACACACCAGCTCACCGATTTGCTCGGAGGTTGGTAGTTATCCTCAAGAGAATCTAACCTGAGTGTGGCATCTCGTGACAGCTAAGTCAGATTTACATCTTCATAGCTTCCGCACCACGATCCTAAAAAGGCTAAGATGGGTTAAGGGTTACTACGGTCCTCAGTGTTATAGGCTTCTATGGAAAAAGTAATGCCTTCACGATCGCTCGATCGGCATCAGTAATTCCAAAGAAGCAACCACCGAGCGGATGGATTCTCAAGTTCTGCTTTTTCAGGATTCGACTCCCTCAAAGTTCCCTTGACTATACCATCCTCCTATCTCATAGTACACTTTGGTCCGGGTATAGGACCTATCTCGCACATAGAGAGGAACTCCCAAACAGAACAATCAAGTAACAAGCAAATCAAACGAAAAGCAGTAAATAAATCAAAGTAGGCTAAACCCCTCAAGGGAGTGGATGTCCCCAGCAGAGTCGCCACTTTTCTGTAGCGGTAAAATCGTGAGCGTAAGCTATTGATTAACTTAACTCGAGAAGCAAGAGTCGCCACCACACTTTTATTTTATCCAAAAAAGGAAAGGAAAAAGAGCGAACAAAACCTACACAAGCTCTAAACAAGAACAAGTGAAGAGAGATTGGATAAGGGGGTTGGTTACGCAACGGGAAGGTGTTAGCACCCAAAACGTCTATAGTACTCTATAGGAGCCCTTTGAAAAATTTACCGCTTTTGGTCTGAAAATGGTTAGCTTGAAAAGTGATTGAGGAGATGAGAAGAGAAATTGTTTTTAAGATTTTTGTGTTTGGAGAGACTTTTCGCCTCATGCCTACGTACCCACGATGTGCAATGTAGGATCAAAACCCCGTAGTTCGTGGTACAAAGAATTAAATTTGGTTGTTTTGGTTGTTTTTAAATGTAAAGACAAGTCGTCATTTCCAAGCGAATAATTCCGCTTAAAGAAATGACTCATGTCTAAACTTATGAAAAAGTTTAAAGGAAAAGTGCACAAGGGCACAAAAAGAGAGTGATGAGTTTGATGTTTTTAAGTCTTTTAAAAAAGGTCAATATACTTATGTAGTTTAGCATTTTGTTAAGAAATGAAAGGAAAAGAGTAAAATCACTTGACAAAGAGAAGGTTTGATTATGAAAGAGGTGAAAGTTTGAAAGTAAGAAGGTTTTGAAAAAAGAAAGAGTTTTGAAAATTGAAGAATGGGTGGAGAAGAAGTGACTATCCTAGTGCATAAAGTAAAAGCTAAGGATAAGAAACATCTAACCACAAAAGTAAGCTTCCAAGTCTTCGAACCATAATTCCAAAGCAAAGGGAGAAAGGTCCTAATTCTAAGTCCAAGGTTCCAAGAATTGCATTGGATGTCCAAGGTCTAAGTTCAAGGATTCAAGAATAGCATTGAAGTCCAAGGTCTAGGTGCAAAACTCCATGTCCATTGCAAAGGATAGTAACCATAGTCCAAGATTAGAAGCACAAGTTTTTTTAGAGGTTTTGGCCTTTATTAATGTTTTTGGTCCAAGTGGACAAAGAGAAAAAAGGCATAAGCATAAATATGTGTCCAACGGACAAAGGAAAAATTGAGGAAGCATAAACATATGTCCAATGGACAAAGGAAAAATTGCGGAAGCATAAACATGATATGAAATGATAAAAATGAAGCATAAAAGTAAAAGAGATAAGGAGCGAGAAGGAATTGTAAAGGGTTAGTACAATAGTAATGTTAGAAAGTTAGTGATTAGTTGTTAAAGTTAGTGATCAATAACAATTGAATAATTGTACTTAGGCCAAGGTTAATGAAAACTCATTAGAGGATTGATAAGACCAAAGCCTCCTAACAACAAGTTTCATAAGTTTTGAACCAAAAGACAAATAAACAACTATTCTTGATAGTTTTCCGATGCGGGACAAATATTACGCTATGTTAAGCAATCGCCGAGTAATTTACGGAGTAATTACCCTACAATGAGGCCGGTCAATAGCCCTTTGTGCTAATGCATGCTAGATGAACGATATGTAAATCGTCATCCGAAAGCAATACCGCACGAAAAAAAAATGGTAACGATCTAGTCTTGATCGAAATTCAACAAAGGAATTCCAAGATCAATTAGACTTTCATCGATCAAAAAGAAAAAGAAATAGATGAAGAGAAAGTGGATCTAACATTTATGATCCACACAACCAACAAAAATGAATCCAAAGTAGAATTCAAAATAAAATCAAGAAAAGAAATGAAATCACATAATATATTTTGATGATTTTTCAAGAAATTTTTATAATAAAATTCAAAAGAAACAATAGTCAGTCCAAATCTAAAAATGATCATTATTTAAAAAAAAAATTATAAAATGATTTTTAAGAGAAAAAAGAAGAAAAGAAAAAAAAAGGGAGGTGAAAATAGAAAGGAGGAGGTGGCAATTGAATTCACGGGCCAAGGCCCAAAGTTTTAACATAAAACATTTTTTAAAAAACAAATAAAAGAAAAGAAAAAAAAAAGAGGAAGAATCTGAATCAATAATTCATCATCTTCTCTTCTTCAAGACGCAGCCGCTGCTGCTACTCCCTCTCTCTCTCTCGCAAATTCGTCGCCGGCAGGACCAAGCTCCTTCGCGGCGGTGTTCATCACTGGCAACAGCGGGTTCTAAGCCACAACCTCAGCCTCTACATTATTTCAAGTGAATCCACATTAAAATCTCGAATCAGAACAAGGAATCTACCTTCGACGGCTAGATTCACGCGACGAAGCTAAACTCCGGTAACGAATTAATCACGAAATTTTCTCCTTCTTCTTCTTCTCGGTCTGCACCGCGTCCGAATTTGTTATTGTGGTTTTTTTTTCAGGTTTTGATTGGTGTTAAATATGAATAAATGTGAAGGTTGTATGTGATTTGAGAATGGATTGGTTGAAGTTGTATGAGTTTGATTCAGAAATTTGCAGATTGTGAAGGATCTGAGGGTTTTATTGATGAAGGTTTACGAATTTGATTGAAGAATTGAAGGTTTCAAGTCTGGAAAGAAAAGATGATTGAACTTGAATTTTGAAGGTTATTGGAAATTAGTGAAGGTAAATTATTATTTTTTTCACTCTGAATTGATTGAAACTTGGAGTTTTTCTGCAGCAATTCAATATACTATCCAAGCTTAGAGAATGAAGATGAATGCTCTGTTATTTATAGAAGTAATTGAGGTGAGTTTTGATTCAACCAATTGCCGTTTTGCCTTGTGTAATGCTGCGTTTGATGTGGTCATGATGTACGCAATGCGTTTTTCGCTTTGATGAAGGCTTTGCAGTGCAGCGTTTTGGACTGATGTAGAAGTCGTTTTGGAGCAGTTGTGGCTTCGTAACGTGAAGCTATTTGAGCGAAGCCATTTTGTAAGTAGCAGCTGATGGTTTGAGCCTTGGAAACAAATGGGTCGTTTGGACTTGATGTGTTTGGCCAGCTTGTTGCGCGGTTTACACGACTTGGAGATTTGGAATATGTTAGTCTTGCACAGGTGTTTGTGCGTGTGATTCTTGACGTAACGGCTTGGATGAGTGGCTTGGATGGCTTGACTTGCAATTGGATTGGCTTGGAGTGTGTAGCGTGAGTTCATCTGCATTTTGGCATTTGATTGTATGGGTTGCATTTGTATGAAAAAAAACTAGAAGTGGGCTTGTAGAGATATGATGGTTGGGCTTATTTTGTAATGGTTTTTTTTTTTAATTTTCTTATGACAATCATGGCATATATTTTTTTTGGGGGAATTTTGGATTTTTGTAATTTGGATAAAGTAAAAAGATATGGATAATGAAAGGATAAAAATGATTAAAAAAAGGATTTTGGAATATTTGGATAATTATATATTGAAATGGATAATGGATTTAAGAGTTGATAAATGGATTTAAGTGGATTTAAAAATGAAATATGGATATATGGATAAGATGAATTGGTTAAGGAAAATGGATATGAAAAATTGGTTTAGCAAATGGATATTCAAAATGGATATGGAAAAAGATGGTTATTAGATATGAAATGGTTTTAGGGAAAAAATGGATTTAAAAGTTTGGTTTAGAAAATGGGTTAGAACAATGGTTTAGATAGCAAAAAGTGGAATATGTAAAAAAAATGGTTACAAATGTGGATAATGTTTAGAATGAAAAATGGTTTATGAAATGGATACACGCCCTCACCAAATTTTCCATGCACGGCCACAAAACTTTTGATCCTCAATCTCAACACCTTGAATAATGAACATGAATCTAACATCACAAGCCACTGATAAAATGAATGAAGCTAATCCTTGAACCACTGAACAAGCCACAATTGAAGTAACAAGCATCTGAATCCATTATCCTCTGATCAAATGAATCTTGAACCACTTTGAATTTGATTGAATTAATCTTTAGGAAGATAAATCCACAGACGAACCCAATCTGGACTACTGATCTCAGGTGAATTTGACGGATATCACCACACAACAACTTAACAGTCACTGCTTGGGAAATAGCCCACTGGCACATATAACTTGCACTTGGAACAAATGCTCTTGATGGTTTGACCAAGATTAGGTCAAACATCCATCTAACTGGATCAAAGCTGAACAACCACACTCAATTTGAGAATTATGCCTTGCTTGGACAAACCTGCACAACACACAGAGAGAGAAACTGCAGCAAATTTTTGGTATTTTGGTTAGAGGTTAGTAAGCAGAAACAAATAAGAATAATATACAGATGCTCAGGAGAAACAAAGATTGTGATCTTGTTTGTGGTAATGAGATGCAAATGAGATGTGCAAAATCTTAGGGGAAAAAATTAGGATCTTACAGCTGCCCCTATTTAAGTTTCTTCAATCAGGAGATATGAAGGTTGAAAAACTTCGTCTTGACACGATTGAAGATACTTAAATACAGAAAACCAAATTTTTTAGCCATAAGATGCCACAAGATGATATGAAATGCAAAGAATGAAACAGACTGCGGGGAAACTTGAAACAAATGATTTACGGTAAATTGAGAGAGACGACATGAAAAGACACGCCGGGGAACACAAGCTATTTCTGGAGATCTGTCAAGGTGACAAGAAGTATCCATCAATAGTTGGAAAGAGAGGAAAAATACCCCGAAAAGATGAGTAGTGACATCCAAGAATGGCATTGGATGGAAACTACAAACGAGACAAAAGGTAGGCCAATAGACGTCCAAAAATAGCATTGGACAGCAACAAGGAAGTTTCTGGTAAAAACAACAGCGTCATCCAACAATAGCATTGGATGGAGGTGAAAAACACTCTATTGAGGATAAGATATCCAAGAATGGCATTGGAAGAAAAGAACTACAACATTCAAGAATGGCATTGAATGAGGCAACAACAAACATCAGAGTCATCCAAGAATAGCATTGGATGCAAACAAAAATCCACTTGAACAACTTCATTGGGGACATCCAAGAATGGCATTGGATGGCAAGGTTAAACATCAGAGATATCCAAGAATAGCATTGGACTTGGCTGGGGAAAAGGTGTCCAAGAATGGCATTGGACAAAAGAATCTCAACATCCAAGAATGGCATTGGATGAAGTGAGAAAAGTTCTGGAAAATATATCAGAAGTATCCAAGGATGGCATTGGATAAAAGTGTTCATAGTATCCAAGATTGGTATTGAATAAAGTGTGCAGGGACTTTCAGGAATGGCACTGAAAGGTAAAGGTAAATCACTACATTTAGGAATGGCACTGAATGGTAGTGAGAAAAAGCTTTCAGGAATGGCACTGAAAGGTAAAGGTAAACTCATTTAGGAATGGCACTGAATGAACAGATAAAACTTTCAGGAATGACACTGAAAGATATCCAAGCAAATCTGTAGGGGATTATAGGAGAGAGGCAAAACTTCCAGGAATAGCACTGGGAGAAACAAGAGGAACGAGGTATCCAGGAATGGCATTGGAGATCAAAAGAAGCAGACATCCAGGAATGGCACTGGAATGAAAGAAAAACAAAGATCCAGGAATAGCACTGAATTGGAAGAAAATAATGATCCAGGAATAGCACTGGAAGAACACAAACGTCTAACAACAGTAATAGAGGCACAGGGAAACTACAACATCCAGGAATGGCACTGGAAAGAAAAAAGATAAACAGGACATCTAGGAATAGCACTGGATGAAAAAGACAGGTAAACGACAACATTCAGGAATAACACTGAATGAAAAGGCAGGTAAAAGTTTTGGTAGGCGCCAAGTAAGTTGGACTTTGATCACAAGGTAAGATGTTGACAACAATAGAACCTCAGGAAATGGATATGAGCGCGAAGCACACTTCGAGCTATGAAAATATTTCTATCAATGATAAATGAATGATTTATGTATGTAATGCAGATGATAGGGACAACTGAGATAGACTCTTTTGTGAGGGAAGAATGGAACTCTGATTCCTCAACACAGGGAACACTGCCCACTCTGCTTGGAGAGAAGATGTTGAACACATCTCTGTCACACTTATGAATTGTATCAGGCTGATGGTCTTTTGAGGAAAGACATCTTGAGGATTCTTAAAGAAGACTGCCCCAGATTCATTGACTGATGAGGATAAACTGATCATGGCTTCAGTTTGACTGTTGTAGGGGAAAAATGAACTGATCATGGCTTCAATTCTTGAAATGATTGCTGAGAATAAACTGATCATGGCTTCAGTTGGACTATTGTTGGGGATGAACTGATCATGGCTTCAGTTCTTAAAATGACTATTGAGAAGGCTAAACTCAGCATGAGTCTTGAAAGAGATCTTCTGGCTAACCAATTCTAAGAATAACTTGCACTGAGCAACAAATCTTGAACTAATTCACAACAGGATCTGCAAGTAATGCCCCTGATAAAATCACTGACCAAGTTTCTCAACTGTTTGAAAATTCTTGATGAGGAAAGTTTGCCTACAAATAAGATTATTCAGACAAGCATGGTAATTTTAATGCAAATCTCATGCAATTTTGAAATCAAAATTCATTTTTGGAATGATATTATTGATTTAAAGCAAAATGAATCACTTGTCAAAACACGGCGGTTTAGACATACAAAATGAAAGAGAAAGAAAAGGTAAGACATCAAAGCAAATGATTGGAAATAAACATGGGAGTCAGTTTACGCAACCTTGCTGTAGTATGCTTTCAAAAGAAACCTGCCTTCAATTAGGTCTTTTGAAGGTTGTAACATGGTCTGGTTCACGTTTTTTGAAACAAAGGATATAGGCTCAAAATTTATTTGTACCCAACCCATTCTTCGTGATGACCTCCAGTCCTATGCTCAGTTAATTCAAACTATGCATTCAGGTTCCAAGTGATTTTGGAATTGCAATACTGTTATGATGATGGCTCAAGGGCCAAGGTATTTTTGAGATGGCAGTCACTCTTTCTTACAACATTTTGTTGTTTTTGATGAGGACCTCAGTCAACTTGTTTTGCCTTTGAGGATTTTGGTAACCTCTTGATTGATTTTTCTTTTGTTATCCCTAACTTTTGCCTGAACTGTGTCATTTGAGTTTACAGTCAGCGGGATGCCCCAATTTTTGCCTAAGTCTCCTTCATAGGTTTTGACTTGGTGGGCTTTTCTTTTGATTTTTTTATTCTTTTTTTTTTTAAAGATAGTGACTGCCTGGCTTAATGATTACGATGAACCATCATTGGCTTTTGGTTTGAAAGACATCTTCGACACTTCTTTGACGTGTGCGAAGGAAAGCTTGTGATTGCAACCTTTATTGGAAGGCATCTTACATGTACAGTCAAATTAACTGAGAACTACCCATCCCCAGGTTAAAATTGTGGATTTTTTCGTACAGAAAGAAACTCTACCTTCTAGGCTCAAAAGGGTTGACAAGGGATTAACTTCCTTATTTCTCCAGTGCGTGGGAGTTGAAACAATGCATGTACATCCTCAGCCAAGTTTTAATTGAAAGCATACAGTTCAACAATTTTAGGTATTTTGTTTTTCATCATCCTCCCTCTAATCTTTGCATAAACAAAAGCTTGAAAGAAAGTGAACAGGAGATATATTTTTTGTTTTGTGAAAAAGAAAGCATAAAAATGCACACAGTGGATATAAATGAATTGAATCAAAACATTGCAATGCTCATTTCATTGAAATTACCATGAAAGTACAAATAAAGTTCGAAAGCAAACAAAAAATACAATCAAAAGAAAATGCAAACAGAAAGAAACAAGGCCTACTGACTAATCAGTAGCAAGGATGAGCTGTCCTGTCTGAAACACTGGCTTTAGGAGATGATCCGTCTGAATTGAATCAAACTTCACTTGGCATGCTCTGGCAAAGGATTGTTGACAACATTGGGATTGTCATCAAGAAAAGGTAGAATCTTTGAGTTCACCAATTCTTGTACTTTAGCTTTTAATGCAAAGCAACCTTCCAAGTTATGGCCTGCCCCACCTTGATGGAACACACAGTGAAGATCAGCCCTATAGCCGGCTGGGAGAGGATTTGGAGGAGGAGGTAGAGTCCTTGTTGTAATCAAACCTTTCTTTACAAGACATGGATACAACTCAGTGTAGGACATCGGGATAGGATCAAAGTTAACCCTATTGCGATTCTGATTCTGTCTAACAGGCTGACGAGGAGCTTGAACTGGTTGAGCATTGACAACAGGAGCAACTGCAGCTACATATTGTTGTTGTCTATGACGAGGTTTCCCTTCAACTGAAACAACATGGGTATCACCATCCTTTTTCTTTTGAAAATTCCCAGTATACTTTTTAGCACCACTAAAGGCTTCAGCATTAGTAATCCTTCCTTTCTTGATACCTTCTTCTAGTCTTTCTCCAATAGTGACTAGGTCAGCAAAACCAGATGATACACTGCCTATCATCTTTTCCCAAAAGAGTGGCTGAAGAGTGTCCATGAACAGACCAGTCAATTCTTTTTCAGACAAGGGTGGCTCCACTTGAGCAGCTAGCTCTCTCCAGTGTTGAGCGTACTCCTTGAAGGATTCCCTTTCTTTCTGAGACATGTTTTGCAGTTGACGGCGATCAGGTGCCATGTCCAGATTATACTTATATTGCTTTAAGAAAGCATCAGACAAGTCCATCCAGCTTTGGATACGGTTCTTCTCAAGTCCCATATACCATTTCATTGAAGCCCCACTCAAGCTGTCTTGGAAACAGTGAATGAGCAGTTTGTCATTTTTGGCATGAGCAGCCATCTTGCGGCAGTACATCACGAAGTGGGTTCTGGGACAGGTGTGCCCCTTGTATTTCTCAAAATCAGGAGTCTTAAATTTTGGAGGAATAACCAAGTCGGAAACCAAACACATGTCCATTGCGGCAGCACTAAAGACATCACTTCCTTCCACGGCTCTTATCCTCTTGTCCAGAGTTTGCCATTGCTCTCTGACTTCTTCAATGTATCCAGGTTCTCCCTGACTTTCAGATTGTGGACCAACAGCAGGGTACACTAAGGGATTCTCAGGAATAGCTTGAGCAACAGAATGCACAATAGGCCGAGGTTCAGTGAATAATGGAGCCAAAGATACTGGCGAGACAAACACAGGAGTAGTTGCAAAGGGTGGAGAGTAATTCGGAGGTAACCCAAATTCTGGCCAAGTAGAAGCTGGTTGCTGAGTCAGTGGAGGGTTAACAGCAGCAGGTGAAGTTTCAACAATCACAGTCCTCTGAGGTGATTCACCTATAGCAATCAGAACTTGCAGCATTTCTGTGAGCTTGGTCATGTCGGCCTTCAACTCGTCAATTTCTATTCTGACTTCGGCATTATGTTGTTCTTGGTTTTCCATTCTCAATCTGACAACAGCTCTAGTTCCGTAGTTGTGTCGAGGAAACAGCTTTACGGTGAATAGATAACTGGAGAAGGAGACAGTTGAAATGAGTTTCTGGACAACTGGGAAGAATGCATATGTATGCTCATGGATGCAAGAGTGCATGGATGCAACAACCACAAACAAGATCACTCAAAGCACACGGGTTCAAAGGTTCGAGTCACGAGCATAGAGTCAAGGTTAAGAACCAATCCACAGAGGTATGTTCTAAGGTTTGTCTTCATTGTACCTGCAGAAAACAGCGGTTCTAACAGAGTGCCCAAGGTCCACAATCCACTATCAGACACACCAGCTCACCGATTTGCTCGAAGGTTGGTAGTTATCCTCAAGAGAATCTAACCTGAGTGTGGCATCTCGTGACAGCTAAGTCAGATTTACATCTTCATAGCTTCCGCACCACGATCCTAAAAAGGCTAAGATGGGTTAAGGGTTACTACGGTCCTCAGTGTTATAGGCTTCTATGGAAAAAGTAATGCCTTCACGATGGCTCGATCGGCATCAGTAATTCCAAAGAAGCAACCACCGAGCGGATGGATTCTTAAGTTCTGCTTTTTCAGGATTCGACTCCCTCAAAGTTCCCTTGACTATACCATCCTCCTATCTCATAGTACACTCTGGTCCGGGTATAGGACATATCTCGCATATAGAGAGGAACTCCCAAACAGAACAATCAAGTAACAAGAAAATCAAATGAAAAGCAGTAAATAAATCAAAGTAGGCTAAACCCCTCAAGGGAGTGGATGTCCCCAGCAGAGTCGCCACTTTTCTGTAGCGGCAAAATCGTGAGTGTAAGCTATTGATTAACTTAACTCGAGAAGCAAGAGTCGCCACCGCACTTTTATTTTATCCAAAAAAGGAAAGGAAAAAGAGCGAACAAAACCTACACAAGCTCTAAACAAGAACAAGTGAAGAGAGACTGGATAAGGGGGGTTGGTTACGCAATGGGAAGGTGTTAGCACACAAAACGTCTATAGTACTCTATAGGAGCCCTTTGAAAAATTTACCGCTTTTGGTCTGAAAATGGTTTGCTTGAAAAGTGATTGAGGAGATGAGAAGAGAAATTGTTTTTAAGATTTTTATGTTTGGAGAGACTTGTCGCCTCAAGCCTACGTACCCACGATGTGCAATGTAGGATCAAAACCCCGTAGTTTGTGGTACAAAGAATGAAATTTGTTTGTTTTGGTTGTTTTTAAATGTAAAGACAAGTCGTCATTTCCAAGCGAATAATTCCGCTTAAAGAAATGACTCATGTCTAAACTTATGAAAAAGTTTAAAGGAAAAGTGCACAAGGGCACAAAAAGAGAGTGATGAGTTTGATGTTTTTAAGTCTTTTAAAAAAGGTCAATATGCTTATGTAGTTTAGCATTTTGTTAAGAAATGAAAGGAAAAGAGTAAAATCACTTGACAAAGAGAAGGTTTGATTATGAAAGAGGTGAAAGTTTGAAAGCAAGAAGGTTTTGAAAAAGAGAGAGAGTTTTGAAAATTGAAGAATGGGTGGAGAAGAAGTGACTATCCTAGAGCATAAAGTAAAAGCTAAGGATAAGAAACATCTAACCATAAAAGTAAGCTTCCAAGTCTTTGAACCATAATTCCAAAGCAAAGGGAGAAAGGTCCTAATTCTAAGTCCAAGGTTCCAAGAATTGCATTGGATATCCAAGGTCTAAGTTCAAGGATTCAAGAATAGCATTGAAGTCCAAGGTCTAGGTGCAAAACTCCATGTCCATTGCAAAGGATAGTAACCATAGTCCAAGATTAGAAGCACAAGTTTTTTAGAGGTTTTGGCCTTTATTAATGTTTTTGGTCCAAGTGGACAAAGAGAAAAAAGGCATAAGCATAAACATGTGTCCAACGGACAAAGGAAAATTTGAGGAAGCATAAACATATGTCCAACGGACAAAGGAAAAATTGCGGAAGCATAAACATGATATGAAATGATAAAAATGAAGCATAAAAGTAAAAGAGATAAGGAGCGAGAAGGAATTGTAAAGGGTTAGTACAATAGTAATGTTAGAAAGTTAGTGATTAGTTGTTAAAGTTAGTGATCAATAACAATTGAATAATTTTACTTAGGCCAAGGTTAATGAAAACTCATTAGAGGATTAATAAGACCAAAGCCTCCTAATAACAAGTTTCATAAGTTTTGAACCAAAAGACAAATAATAAACTATTCTTGATAGTTTTCCGATGCGGGACAAATATTGCGCTATGTTAAGCAATCGCCGAGTAATTTACGGAGTAATTACCCTACAATGAGGCTGGTCAATAGCCCTTTGTGCTAATGCATGCTAGATGAACGATATGTAAATCGTCATCCGAAAGCAATACCGCACGAAAAGAAAAATGGTAACGATATAGTCTTGATCGAAATTCAACAAAGGAATTCCAAGATCAATTAGACTTTCATCGATCAAAAAGAAAAAGAAATAGATGAAGAGAAAGTGGATCTAACATTTATGATCCACACAACCAACAAAAATGAATCCAAAGTAGAATTCAAAATAAAATCAAGAAAAGAAATGGAATCACATAATATATTTTGATGATTTTTCAAGAAATTTTTATAATAAAATTCAAAAGAAACAAGAGTCAGTCCAAATATAAAAATGATCATTATTTAAAAAAAAAATTATAAAATGATTTTAAAGAGAAAAAAGAAGAAAAGAAAAAAAAAGGGAGGTGAAAATAGAAAGGAGGAGGTGGCAATTGAATTCACGGGCCAAGGCCCAAAGTTTTAACATAAAACATTTTTTAAAAAACAAATAAAAGAAAAGAAAAAAAAAAGAGGAAGAATCAGAATCAATAATTCATCATCTTCTCTTCTTCAAGACGCAGCCGCTGCTGCTACTCCCTCTCTCTCTCTCGCAAATTCGTCGCCGGCAGGACCAAGCTCCTTTGCGGTGGTGTTCATCACTGGCAACAGCGGATTCTAAGCCACAGCCTCAGTCTCTACATTATTTCAAGTGAATCCACATTAAAATCTCGAATCAGAACAAGGAATCTACCTTCGACGGCTAGATTCACGCGACGAAGCTAAACTCCGGTAACGAATTAATCACGAAATTTTCTCCTTCTTCTTCTTCTCGGTCTGCACCGCGTCCGAATTTGTTATTGTGGTTTTTTTTCCAGGTTTTGATTGGTGTTAAATATGAATAAATGTGAAGGTTGTATGTGATTTGAGAATGGATTGGTTGAAGTTGTATGAGTTTGATTCAGAAATTTGCAGATTGTGAAGGATCTGAGGGTTTTATTGATGAAGGTTTACGAATTTGATTGAAGAATTGAAGGTTTCAAGTGTGGAAAGAAAAGATGATTGAACTTGAATTTTGAAGGTTATTGGAAATTAGTGAAGGTAAATTATTATTTTTTCACTCTGAATTGATTGAAACTTGGAGTTTTTCTGCAGCAATTCAATATACTATCCAAGCTTAGAGAATGAAGATGAATGCTCTGTTATTTATAGAAGTAATTGAGGTGAGTTTTGATTCAACCAATTGCCGTTTTGCCTTGTGTAATGCTGCGTTTGATGTGGTCATGATGTACGCAATGCGTTTTTCGCTTTGATGAAGGCTTTGCAGTGCAGCATTTTGGACTGATGTAGAAGTCGTTTTGGAGCAGTTGTGGCTTCGTAACGTGAAGCTATTTGAGCGAAGCCATTTTGTAAGTAGCAGCTGATGGTTTGAGCCTTGGAAACAAATGGGTCGTTTGGACTTGATGTGTTTGGCCAGCTTGTTGCGCGGTTTACACGACTTGGAGATTTGGAATATGTTAGTCTTGCACAGGTGTTTGTGCGTGTGATTCATGACGTAACGGCTTGGATGGCTTGACTTGCAATTGGATTGGCTTGGAGTGTGTAGCGTGAGTTCATCTGCATTTTGGCATTTGATTGTATGGGTTGTATTTGTGGGAAAAAAAAACTAGAAGTGGGCTTGTAGAGATATGATGGTTGGGCTTATTTTGTAATGGTTTTTTTTTTTGAATTTTCTTATGACAATCATGCCATATTTTTTTTTTTGTGGAATTTTGGATTTTTGTAATTTGGATAAAGTAAAAAGATATGGATAATGAAAAGATAAAAATGATTAAAAAAAGGATTTTGGAATATTTGGATAATTATATATTGAAATGGATAATGGATTTAAGAGTTGATAAATGGATTTAAGTTGATTTAAAAATGAAATATGGATATATGGATAAGATGAAATTGGTTAAGGAAAATGGATATGAAAAATTGGTTTAGGAAATGGATATTCAAAATGGATATGGAAAAAGATGGTAATTAAATATGAAATGGTTTTAGGGAAAAAATGGATTTAAAAGTTTGGTTTAGAAAATGGGTTAGAACAATGGTTTAGATAGCAAAAAGTGGAATATGTAAAAAAATGGTTAAAAATGTGGATAATGTTTAGAATGAAAAATGGTTTATGAAGTGGATACGCGCCCTCACCAAATTTTCCACGCACGGCCACAAAAATTTTGATCCTCAATCTCAACACCTTGAATAATGAACATGAATCTAACATCACAAGCCACTGATAAAATGAATGAAGCCAATCCTTGAACCACTGAACAAGCCACAATTGAAGTAACAACCATCTGAATCCATTATCCTCTGATCAAATGAATCTTGAACCACTTTGAATTTGATTGAATTAATCTTTAGGAAGATAAATCCACAGACGAACCCAATCTGGACTACTGATCTCAGGTTAATTTGACAGATATCACCACAAAACAACTTGACAGTCACTGCTTGGGAAATAGCCCACTGGCACAGATAACTTGCACTTGGAACAAATGCTCTTGATGGTTTGACCAAGATTACGTCAAACATCCATCTAACTAGATCAAAGCTGAACAACCACACTCAATTTGAGAATTATGCCTTGCTTGGACAAACCTGCACAACACACGGAGAGAGAAACTGCAGCAAATTTTTGGTATTTTGGTTAGAGGTTAGTAAACAGAAACAAATAAGAATAATATACAGATGCTCAGGAGAAACAAAGATTGTGATCTTGTTTGTGGTAATGAGATGCAAATGAGATGTGCGAAATCTTAGGGGTAAAAATTAGGGTCTTACACCTTGCACGCGAATGTTTAACTGAACAAACGCTTAAAAGAGATTGGGGGTCCGGGGTCAGGTTATACAGTGGGTTGTTATCAATTACCCATCCTATATGTGGTTATCCACAGAATGTTAGCTTTAGGGTTCGCTTTGTAATTGATAGTGTTTATCTACTGATGGGTTGGGAAAGTTTCTTGGGAAAGTGTGACAGGTAGAGTGAGTTTTTGTTGATGGCCGGGTGTTTTTGGTAAGGTACTGGACCTAAGTTTTGATTGATATGAAGGTACTGGACCTAGGGTTTTTGTTTGGTATGCTCGCTAAGATTTCGCAATCTTATGCCTACGTATTCCCGTTTAAACGAAACCGGGAAATTAGAGCAATCATAGTTCCTCCTATTCTAAGGGAGGAAAATAACGTTTTGGTGTCTTGTTCAAAGCCCAAGATTGAAGCTAAAATGGTATTTGTGTCTTGTTCAAAGCCCAAGATTGAAGTTAAAAAAGGTATTGAGAGGGAATTTGTCATCTCTAAAGAGAGATTGTTGACTTTTGTGTGCCTTGATCAAAGCACAAGATTGATGCTAAAAGGTTAATTGACTCGGCTAGGGGATTTCTTTATACAAAGCCTAAGAGGAGGCTAGAAATGACCGACTCAGCAACAGAGTGTTTTATCTGTCTTGTACAAAGCCCAAGATTGAGGCTAAAAAGAGACTGACTCTTTGGGGGATATCATTATACAAAGCCTAAGAGGAGGCTAAAAAAAGGTTTTGACTCCGTCGAATAGGTTTATATGTGTCTTGTACAAAGCCCAAGATTGAGGCTGAAATGGGAAATTGAACTGACTCTGGTGAGGATATTTTTTATGTGTCTTGTACAAAGTCCAAGATTGAGGCTGTAATGAGTTTGACTCTGCTTATTCCTCAAAGCCTAAACGAAGGTTGGGGAAATGACTCGGTTGGGGAAGGTATCTGTCCCCAGCTCAAAAGAGGGAAATTTATGTCTTGTACAAAGCCCAAGATTGAGGCTAAAGGGTTCTGACTCAACAAGAGAGTGTTTTGCTGTCTCGTACGAAGCCCGAGATTGAGGTAAAAAGGGTATTGACTCAATAAGAGAGTCTTTTATACTCAACAAGAGAGTGATTTGTTATCTCGTACGAAGCCCGAGATTGAGGCAAAAAGGGTATTGACTCAACAAGAGAGTCTGGAAAGGTTAGCTCCGCCGGAGAGAATCATTTGTACAAAGCCCAAGAGGAGGCTGACTTTGCTTAGGAAGGATCATTATACAAAACCTAAGAGGAGGCTATCTTTCTGCTGAGGAAAGGTCCTTATACAAATCCTAAGAGGAGACTATCTTTTGCCGGGGATAATTGAGATCCCCATGCAGGTCCAAGTGGGGGAATTAACTCTTGCTGAGGGTTATAAAAGAGTTGAGATGTCAGATACCCTGAGGTTCTGATTTGAGATAGTGTTGACCCTGGTCGGGGAACTCTCATGAGAGAGGCTGGGTTTTTGCTGGAGATCAATCCAGAATGCCCGGGGTTTTTTCCTATAGTTGTAAGGAACTTGAGAATGTCTTTGAGACTCAAGGAGATTAGACTGTCCAAGTCTACTGGAGTGGAAGAGTTTTATCTTTTGTATGATGCCTCCAAGAGAGGGCAAAGGCATTAAGGGATGAGAATCAACCCTAAAGTGGTCTGAGGTCTGACACTGGAAAAACTGCTCTAGCAAAGGATGACTAAGTTCTGTCTTATACCTTTAAGAGGTCGTCAGAGTCCTTGTATTAAGCCCAAGAAAAGGCATGAGAACTTCTAAGAAGCCGAAGGGTCCTTGTACAAAGCCCAAGAGGAGGCGGGGATGCTTTTAGGAAGCCTGTGGGTCCCGAACCAAGAGAAGCTCAAGAAATGCAATTCAATGAGAAGAGATCATTGCGGGAAAGTTCAAGGTTTAAAGAAATTCAAGAGATGCTATTCACAGAGAATAGATCAACTCCGGGGAGTATAATTTCTTTGACAATTTCTAAGGGTGACAGTCCGAGAAAAGGTTCACCGAGAATACTGCATTTCTCTTTGTTCCATATTGTTTAACCCCAAGAGAAGGGAAGATTGTATCTGGAAATCCTATGGGGATCTAGTTTTGTTTGTATTTAAGAGTGACCAACATGGATTTACCTAGTTCTATACCTAGTTGTCGGGGAAAACTCTAAATAACTATACTAGTATATATATAGTTGATATATGACAAGTATTTAAAAGGTATGAAAGAATACTAACCATGCGCAGCTTCCCACAATACATTTATATATATCTGACATGTATTTAAAAGAATAAAAGAAGACTAACTATGCGCAGCTTCCCACAATACAGTTATATATATTAAAGCGAGTAAAAGAAAGCTGTTTAAAACTTACAGGTGAGCGAGCTTCCATGCTGTATTGTTAGTTGTTCAGAGAAATTAAAGAAGGTTTTGATAACAACTGTATATTTGAACCTAAATCAAAAGGGAGTTGTTTGTGAAAAATTTGTTGGGGCTTATACTCAAGGAGAGGCCCAAGGTTTGAACTGTGATTGTACTGTTGTTTTGAATATCGTATTGGGACTTATACAACGACTGAGACCCAAAAAGTTTTCTGTACAAAGGGGATTGGGTCTTACACTCTATTAGAGACCCAAAAGTGTTTAAAGAAAAGAAATGGGACTTATAGCTCGAGGAGAGGCCCAGATGATTATTTGTTTAAAAAATGGCGATCGCGCCGAGGTTTGAAAACACAGTGGATCTTATACGATGACCGAGGCCCAAATTATTTTGGTTTTCAAAAGGGGTTGGGTCTTACACTCTATTAGAGGCCCAAAAGGTTTGAAAATGAACAAAGATGGGTCTTATAGCTCAAGGAGAAGCCCGAGGATTCTGTTAAAAAATGCGACGATCGCGCCAAACTTTTGAAAATATACAAAGGGACTTATACAATATGTGAGGCCCAAAATTGTTTATTTACAAAGGGATGGGACTTACACTCTATCAAGAGGCCCAAAAGTGTTTGAAAAAGATTCATGAGGGTGGAATTAATCAAAACCCTAATTTTTGTCTAAAATGAAATTAATTTTGTTTTAAAAATTAATAAAAATTATTGAAAACATGTGAAAAATGAGTGGTGATCTTGGATCAATGTTTCAAAAATCATGTTTTTATTCACAAAATGATTGGAAACCATTTAAGTTTGGAAAATCAAGAAGGAAAAAATATTTTAAATGTAAAAACAAAATAAAAATTAATTATTTGCAAAAATATCAAATATATGAAATAAATAATATTTTGGGAAATTTTTTGTAAAATAAAATATTTTAACATTTTTGTGAATTATTAAAAAAAGAATCAACTCAAAATCATTAAAATTCAGAGAGAAATTAATTTTTGAATCAATTAAATAAAATCACAAAATTCAAATATTTGAATATTTGAAAAGGGCGCCAAGAACACCCAGGAACACGCGCGTGTTCTGAGTTTTCCCAGATTTGCATTTTCTCATCAATCTCATTGAATCCTTGATGAAATCACACAATCCACATATCATTCTACTCGTTTTCACCTCACGATCATGTTTATGGTCTTTAATTTCATTTATTTTAAGCATGGAATAAGAAATCAAAGAGAAACCTCAAGAACCCTAAATTCTGCATGAAGGCTCAAAAATTCCACACACGATTCATACAAAGCAATCAATTGAGGGGAAACATTCCATACATGATTATGAACATATGGCAAAATTATTGTGCGAGGAAATATGCATGAATCATGAGATGACCAAGTTGAGGCTTACATCTTGCAGCTGGTGATTGTGTTTTGAGTTAGGGGTGTTACAACTTAGTTCCAATGATGTGGACAGCTTCCCTAGGTGCTATGGTGTAACTCCCCGAATTAATTAAATATTTATTTAATTAATTTTATTATAGAATTGTGTGAATATTATGAGATTTTGATGACTTTGGTGAGAAATTATGATTTATGTGATGTTTAGAGGTGTTTTGAGAATTATGGGACATTTTAGAATAGTTATAGTAATTAAGTTAGAATTGTTTAATTAGAAAAATAGAGTAATATTGGAGTTGGATGACAGTAAGGACATTTTGGTCATTAGCGAAGAATTAGAGAGGACAATAGAGGAAAATCATAAAAGAGGTTAAAGGGGTTTATACGGAGGAGTTAGGGTTTTGGAAGTCACTGTTGCATTGCGTTTGGAAAAGAGGCAGAAAGAAGAGAGAAGCAGTTAGGCTTGGAGATTTGCAGAGGGGATTGAAGAACACGAAGAGGATTCAAGGCTACGGAATCATATCAGGTATGGGGAGTGAAATTGTGTTATTATAATTGATTTAAGTTTTAGGTAATTTGTAGAATGTTTGAACAATCAATTGATGATGACTTATGGTGAGGGTTTAAGTAGATTACCCAGAAAAATTTCGCTTGGTAGAAAATATCGATGACCTGATAAATGACTGACAATGTGTGAGTAACTGAGAAATGAGAGATTATGAGAAATTATAAAACCTGATAAATGATGGAACCAAGTAAATTGTGGAAATTTTGTGTGGGAATTGCTAATTGAAATTCTACGGAGTATTACTGATGGATTGAATAAGTAAGTGTAGCGAGCGATTTTGGACGTTGTTCTTAAGCGCTGGTCGCTCTCTGCGGTTTGAGCTTTAACTACAGGTCGATTCATTTTTTATCCTATTGTGAGCTGAATAAGGAAGGGAAATAGATGTCTCTAATTAACCCTGCTTGCATACTGAGTTTAAACAGCGGTCTGTTAGGTTACGGATGCTATCAATGTGGGGGGCCTTTGTACTGGTTATTTGTATTTTCGCCAATACTGTTTTCTTTCTTTTTTTACCTGGGCAGAAGGTTTCTGGTGGGGAACAAGGATTAGGATGTTAGGACTGATGCTTTTGAAATACTGCTTTTGATTGATGGAGATATGGGATTTGGGTTTTTTTGTTGATTGCGCTCGCTAAGATCTTTTCTTTTGATCTTATGCCTACGTATTCCCATTTACCGAAATAGGGAAATCAGAGCGTTCGTAGTTCCTCCTATTCTATGGGAGGAAATTGGTTTTTTGGTGTCTTGTTCAAAGCCCAAGACGTGAAGCGAAAGGTGGTTTGTATCTTGTTCAAAGCCCAAGATGTGAAGCTGAAAGGTCTATTTGTGTCTTGTTCAAAGCCCAAGACGTGAAGCTGAAAGGTCTCGGCTTTAGAGAGAATTTGTCATCTCTAAAGAAGGGAGAAGGAGAATTACTTTAATTGGGATACGCGGATCCGAGCAATGCCATAATTTCCGAAGAAAGGGTTTTAACCTGAAGGAGAAGACTTTAACTCAGTGTAGAGCAATGCCATCTTTCCTTAGGAATTTCTCATGCTAAAAGAGGGACAGTGGCGTGGATATAGATGATCCAGAGGCTTGCCACTTATAGCGATTAGATGAAGGGGAAGGAGTTATTGATGTTTGTATACTGTGAACGAGGCACAGCTTTGATGCTAAAAGGTTGATTGGATCAACCAGGGGTTTTCTTATACAAAGCCTAAGAGGAGGCTAATTTTCGCTAGGAAAATCATTATACAAAGCCTAAGAGGAGGCTATTTTGTGCCTCGTACAAAGCCCGAGAGAGAGGCTAAAAGATTTTGACCCGACGATGGAGTCTTTTGGTATCTCGTATAAAGCCCGAGATGGAGACTATTTGACTCAACAAGGGAGTTTTTTGTATCTCGTATGAAGCCCGAGATGGAGGCGATTGTTTGTTTGGCTCAATGAGAACCTTTTTGTATCTCGTACAAAGCCCGAGATGGAGGAGAAAGGGGGATTGACTCAACGAGGGAGTCTCTTATGTGTCTCGTACAAAGCCCGAGAGAGAGGCTAAACGTTGTTTGACTCCGCTGGGGAGAATCATTTGTACAAAGCCCAAGAGAAGGCTAAGGTTATTGTGTCAGTTAAGTGACAGGTCCAGTATACTGATTTTGAAAGAGAAAATCAGTTCTTATATGAGCATCGCTGTACTCATGGGTTAGATCTGAGGATCGGGGTTGTTTCCTTTTCTTTGGGGAAACTGGAAATCCAAAGGGTATTGAGACTGTCCGAGTCTGCGGGTTTCCTTCCTATTTAACGAAGGGGTCACTTGAGAATGTCTTTTGAGACTCAAGGAAGTTAGACTGTCCGTGTCTAGAGTTTTATCTTTCGTACTATGCTTTGAGAAACAGTAGTAGACTCTATGAAAGGACTGTTCTATGAGGATGACTAGGTTCTGTTCCTATACCTCTAGGAGGTCGTCGGGACAATTTGTACGAAGCCCAAGAGGAGGCTGGAAACTTTTAAGAAGCCGACGGGTCCTTGTACGAAGCCCAAGAGGAGGCTATCATTCCCAGAGGAAGAGATCATTATACGAAGCCTAAAAGGAGGCTGTGAATACTTCTAAGAAGCCGTAGTGTCCTTGAATAATGCCCAACAGGAGGCCGATGCTTTTAAGAAGCCCGTGGGTCTATCATCTCCTTTCCATTAGGAAAGATAACTCTTTTAAAGATAAAAACCACTGGTAAACGTGCGAGGTTTACTATCCAGCGACTTTTAGCTTTTAAAGAGGGTTCCTTAGTTAAGGTCCAAGATTATGACCGTAGTGGGTACCCAAACCCCGAGACATTCAAGGCAAGCTATCCACAAGGAATAGATCAAGTCAAGAAAGTTCGAGAATTTGGAAGAAACTCAAAGATGCCATTCACAGAGAATACATTCATCTTGGGGAGTAGAGCTTCTTGACGATTCCTAAGGAGGACAGCCGAAGAGAAGACTGTATCTGGTGCTCCTATTGGGGATCTAGGCGTCTATTTCTATGAATAAATGAAACGGCGTCACCTAGTTCTAGACGTAGTAGCCGGGGAAACTCGAAATATCTATACTATTATTACACAGTAGATATGAGTTTATGAAAGGAGACTTACAGTGAGCAGCCCCACAATACAGTTTATAATATGAAAGCAGTAAACAAAAGCGATAACCACTTACTCGGTTGGAGTGCTTCCATGCTGTTTGGTTAGTTGTTCAACAAAGAAAGATTGAAAACAACAGTATATTCAAAATCAAAGGAGAAAGTGCTTTGAAAAAGAAATATTTGGGGCTGACAGCTCAAGGAGAGGCCCAGGGTTTTATCAGTGAGCGCACTGTTTGACTTTGTACAGCGGGACTTATACAAGTGACTGGGGCCCAAAAAGGTTTTCTGTACAAAGGGATGGGTCTTACACTCTCTCAAGAGGCCCAAAAAGGTTTAAAGAAAAGAGTGTGGGGCTTATAACACGAGGGTAGGCCCAAATGATTTTTTCGTTTATAAAATGGCGATCGCGTCGAGGTTTTCTTTTAACGCAGAGGGACTTATACAATAAGTGAGGTCCAAAATGTTTTGGTTAAAAGGGGGATTGGGTCTTACACTCTAATAGAGGCCCAAAGTGTTTTGAATGGGTCTTATAGCTCAAGGAGAGGCCCAGATGATTTTTATTTTTAAACGGGCGATGATCGTGCCGTTTACTTGTACAGAGGGACTTATACAATGAGTGAGGCCCAAAAAAGTTTTTGTACAATGGGGGGATGGGTCTTACACTCTCTCAAGAGGCCCAAAGAGTTTTGAAAATGATTTATGAGGGTTGAATTAATCCAAAACCCTAATTTGTTTTCAAAATGTATTTAATTGAATAAAAATTCAATTAAAATGATCAAAAATTGTTTAACACATGGAAAACAAATTGTGATCTTGGATTAATGCTTCAAAAATTAAGTATTGACCTACAAAATAATTAGAAAGCATTAAAAGTTGCAAAATCAATGTAGAAAAAATATTTAAAATGCCAAAAACAATCAAAATATTAATTCTTTACAAAAATATCAATTATATGAAATAAATAATATTTTTGGGATTTTTTGTGAAAATAAAATATTTTAACATTTTTGTGAATTATTAAAAAAAGAATCAACTCAAAATCATTAAAACTCAGAGAGAAATTAATTTTTGAATCAATTAAACAAAATCACAAAATTCAAATATTTGAATATATGAAAAATGGCGCCAAGAACAGCTGAAGAACACGTGCGTGTTCTTGGTTTCTCAGATTTGCATTTTCTATCCAATCTCCATGAATACGTAATCATATCATGTAATCCACATATCATTATGCTCGTCTCAACCTCACGATCATGTCTATGTACTTTAATTTCATTTAAATTAAACATACAACAAGAAATCACGAAGAGACCTCAAGAACCCTAATTTCTGCATGAAGGCTAGGATTTTTGATACACGATTCAAACAATGCAATTAATTGAGGGAAAACATTCCACACATGATTATGAACATATGGCCAAATTATTGTGCGAGGAAATATGCATAGATTGAGAGATGACCAAGTATGTGCTTACCTCTAGGCCGTGACAGCAAGTTCAAAGTGATTTTTGATTTGGAGGTGTTACAGATGAGTTGTGATGATCTGAACAGCTTCCCTACACCCTATGGATTGTGTTTGGATGGTTGGACTTGATTGAAATTGGCTGGATCATTTTGTGGTACCTCAGCTACACTTTGGTTAAAACCTTGAGCAACCAGCTGGTGATTTTGTGAAATTGATGTTTCAGAAGTAATCTAAGTGTTTGATCAGCTCATATGTGATGTATGTGAGGTGTGTGAGTGATTGGTTTGATTGGAATTGCTCTCAAACTCAAAACCCGATAGTGACTTACCTTAGAAGGCAAAATTGGAGTGAAAGAAGAGATTTTGAGGAAAGCATCTGTTAGATGGCTTTGGTGTACTCAAACTGACCACAATTGAGCTCTATTTATAGTAGAGTAAGTTTGTTTTGCAAGGAATAGTGCATGGCAGCTGGTAAGTAGGTTTGGCCAATGTTGGCAAATGAAAGTCCAAGTCTCCTCTAGCCATTGACTAGAGGTTAGGGCACAGAGCTTTGGTTCCCTTGGTCTTGGATAAGTCTTGACTGATTTCAGATGAGAATGGCTCAGTCCATGCCACCTTGATGGTTCCATTGAATGCCTCATTCCAAATTTGAAGTCTTGTCCCTATTTTGGCCATTCTAGGTTCAACATGCTATTTCTTGTTCCATGGACTTTGGAGGCTTGGCTCAGTGATTGTCCCCTTTAGATTCAATCCTCTGAGGTGTCCAAGTGGATAGGAGCAATTGAATTTGGCTGATTTTGGAAAATCGACCAAAGTTGCAAATTCTGCCTTGCCTTGACAGATTTCAGCAAGGCAACTTGGCAATGTTGTATCTCATGGTGTAGGTTGAATTTGGCAATGTTCTTGGCCATTTTGGAAAGCTCTTACATGATACAAAAACTGTTTGAACAAGTTTGGTTTTGATCTCTTTTGATTCCAAGTGAAAAATCCCCCTACATTTAGCAAAAAGTGAGGCAGAATCTGACTTAGTGAAAATTTCACTAAGTGTTGGAAAAAGTGACATTTTCACTTTTCAGCCACTTTGATCACTCCATAACTCAAAATCCTTAATGAATTGGAATGACTTGTAGTTGAAGTTTTTGTAGGTGATAATGAGGGCTACAAATCCATCTTTGGATGAGAAAAAATGGCCTTGTGGTTTAGGAGTTATGGTCCTCCAAAGTTGGTACCTTTGCCACTTTATTTTTAACTTAGAAAAATTTCTAAGTTTTATGGTTACCCCTTTTACAAGTTATCTCACTTTTCTTGATTTTTCTTGATGAATGATGATTCAAATCATACATTAACATCATTTTAGGGTTAAAAATCCATTTTGGTGAAAAATCTCAAAAAGTCAAAGTTGACTTTTGTGCACAGTTGACTTTTTATCAGATGAATTCCAAACTGTGCAATTCCTCAGGAAATCATGTCCTTGACCTAAATCAAACTTGATGGACATGTTCCATGGGTGTCATAGGGTATATTCAATCATGTATTAGGGTTTGGGAGCATGTCCAGGTCAAAAGTCAAAGTTACAGTTGACTTTTCCCTTAAAACCCTAATTGTGGTGCAGATGAAATTGAGACTTGTTGCTCAAACTTCTTGGATTAATCCATTGTCCCAAATGGATCAATATGGTATATTAGAGACCCTCAAATCATCTCTTGAGGTCTTGGCTCATGGTTTGTCCCAAAAGTCAACTTAGGGGTGAATTAAGTCAAGAAACCCTAATTCCTGATTTTTGATGAATGCATCCCCTGAGGAAAAATTGACTTGATGCATGGGTTCATGAGGTTCCATGAAGTATATTAGGTTATGTTTTGGATCATTTCCTTGTGCCCAGATGAAAATTTCCATCTGGAGGCCCTGGTCGACCAAAACCCTAATTTGGTGACACTGTCGATCTTGAGACTTGATCCACCTAGAAGGGAGCAGCCTTGTGCTTAATCCTTGAAGTGGGAGTCCTTTTTGATCCATTGTGGATATTTAAGAGATTAGACAAGTTGAAGATCATGTCATTTCTTGATTGATCCTTTGTCTAAGCACTCAGAGAGGGCTTGAAACCCTAATTTTGATTGTAGTGGATGCTCACCCATCTTTAGGGAGACTAATGACGCATAAAGGTACATCCATATTGTGATGGTGATTTTCAAAATGATGGGAAATCTAAGTGGTCAAAATTTGGGGTATTACAGATGCCCCTATTTAATCTTCTTGGACCCGAAGGTGTGAATGACGAAGGGATTCGGGCATTCGGGGTGCAAGAGGATTAAATATCGGAATACTCGAAATTTTGGTGGTGGTTATGAATGGTAGCTTACGCATTCATCTTCTTTAGCTAAGCAATGATGCTTAGAAAAGGTAAACTTCCCCTCGATCCTGGTCCTCAGCCAAGGAACTGGTCTCAGTTTTCTTTTGAAATAAACCTCCCCTCGTTCTTGGTTTCCTACCTAGGAACTGGTCTTAGTTTCTGATTTAAACTTCCCCTCGATCCTGGTTTCTTACCAAGGAACTGGTCTTAGTTTCTGATTTAAATAAACCTCCCCTCGTTCTTGGTTTCCTACCAAGGAACTGGTCTTAGTTTCTGATTTAAATAAACCTCCCCTCGTTCTTGGTTTCCTACCAAGGAACTGGTCTCAGTTTTCTTTTGAAATAAACCTCCCCTCGTTCTTGGTTTCCTACCAAGGAACTGGTCTTAGTTTATGATTTAAACTTCCCCTCGATCCTGGTTTCTTACCAAGGAACTGGTCTTAGTTTCTGATTTGAACTTCCCCTCGATCCTGGTTTCTTACCAAGGAACTGGTCTTAGTTTCTGATTTAAATAAACCTCCCCTCGTTCTTGGTTTCCTACCAAGTAACTGGTCTCAGTTTTCTTTTGAAATAAACCTCCCCTCGTTCTTGGTTTCCTACCAAGGAACTGGTCTCGGTTTCTTTTGGTCAATAAACTTTATTGACAAGGGACGCTATTCGTAGCGACTTTCCTTCAAACTTCTCGCCGAATTTTCCTGGGGAGATGCCATTTGAGTGGAAAAAGTTTTGATGTCAGACTTGCTGGGGAACCCATTGGTCTGAATTGTAGAGGTACACAAACTTCTCTGTTTTGGAGACGCCATTTGTCGATTCTACTAGGGAAAGCGAGTCTCTTGAGAGACTGTTTTTGTTTGGGATCTTTCATCGTACTTTTCTCTGGATTTTCCTGGAGAAACGCCATATGATGGGGTCCAATTTTGAGGTGCCAATGACCTTCTCATCAGCGGCTTTTCGGAGAAACACTGATGTACTGCCGAATCTCTGTTTAAGAGGCTTTCTCTGGGGATTTTCCTTAATCCGGGAAAGCGAGGATATCATCTTCAATGGTGAAGAGTGACATCTGTTGAAGGTTCTCTGATCTTTCAGAGGTTCAAGTTATCAAAGTGGCCAAGTGCCGACTCTGATCTAAAGATACACTGGTGGCGAGATTGTGCAGACGCAACACTTCCTGACGAGGAAAGAACTGACAAACTCGATTGAGAAAACTGTTTATCACTAGGGGACAAGACCGGCTAGAGTGATAACGATGCAATATGAAATGTAAATGCAAATAAAAAATGCATGAAGTACGTATGTATATGCTGACAAAACTGACGCGACATACAGACTAATGGATGAACACAATTGGATACTCGGCCATCGCGGGGCGAAGAAGTACCGTTGGTTCAAAATAGCAATTCCACCTTGCTTAGGAGAAATAGTCCATGCGGGGAGCTATGCTGATCGGGCTTAGGAGATGAGACCTCGGCCGAGGGTATCAGACGGGAAAACCACATCTGATACAGTTGATCCTTCATTCAGGCGCACTGGCTTAGAAGGAGTACTTTGATTCTGCACTTTGAAGTTCGCTTACTTCGGGAGAAGCGATCGATGTTCTTCTGATGTTCAACAGTCAAAAGAAATGCCATCTTTAATTTAAAAGCAGAAAAGGTTTAACAAGTAAATTTATTTTTGTTTTATTTCAAGAATCGCTGATTAAGTTTAAACAACGTCGTTCTGTAAAGCTAAAACAAGTAAAGAATTACAAACAAAAGCACAAGGGCTCAAATTTTATTGATAAGATGGAGATCAGCTAAACGCGTGATTCCAAAGAGTATTTAGAAAATGGTAATTTACAGGGTCTTGTATTGATATATCAGTAGGTGCATATCTATGTGAATGTTGCATAATTTTGTCTGGCAGTGATTAGTTGATATTGGTGATAATGAAATGATGATATTATGATGATTATGGTGATATTATGAGGGATGAATATGCTATCATAATGTATTGATGTTTTGTGATGAATTTGTCAGTGAGTGGGTGTGTTGTGTGTGAAATCTCTGAGTTATGCCTGGAAGTGGTTTTTGGTGTGGATCATATTAATATGCTACTGTTTGATCATGATATGTGTGTTATGATATATGTGAAGAGTATGAGATAGTTCTAATGATGATAATGTTGTGTTAACTGTGATGATGATGTCTGTTGTGTGTGATGAATTATGGTGATTGATTTTATGAATGATGATGCGTTTGACTAGCAGTGGTCGTGTTTTGGTGAATTATTACGCATCATGCATTCATAGCATATTTTAGGACAATCGTCCAGTGAAGTTGCAGGATGATATCCAGTGAAGTTGTAGGATTTATAGTCCAGTGATGGCCTTAATCCCATAGTGTGGATTAAGTGCAATTTATGATGTGCTCTGGTTCCAAGCGGGAACCGATCCTATTGGTGGGGATCTTTGGAGATTGAAGATGACTAAGTCATCAGTGAAGTTTCGGTACCGCATGCATGTTGCATTTCATAATTGGTGACATTGCAGAATGTTGTTGTTCCTTGAGGACTTTTGATTGATTTCTGATATGTGATGTTATGACCGAAAATGTGGATTTACTGTGTGGTTTATCTATAATTTACATGTTGTACGAATTACATGATGTTATGACAAAAAAATAAGGAAATGTGTGAAGTTACTGTTGAGTTATATTATTGAAGTAATATGCTGCTATGAGTTACTTGCTGTGATGTTACTGTTGTTTAAATTATTAATACTACTATGCCTTTTACTTACATCTTTTATAATGATTGCGATTTACTCACCCTGCCTGTTGAATGTTTCCCCTATCTGGGCAACGCGCAGGTAATCCGAGGTAGCTATAGACGCATTGAAGATTTAGCTTTGGAGTCATTGATTTTTACTTCCGTAAATTAGAAATTGGTCTTGCTCTGATATATGTAACATCGGGGTCTTTGGGGATCATTTGAATTAAAATATATGTTGACAATGATGTACTGAGATGTTTCCTCTTGTTTTAACATGTTTTAAGCAAGATTTATGAATTATGGAGTTTGACGGTAAATTTTAATTGAAGTATTCTAATAAAGGTATTTTGAAACAATAATTCCGCTGAGATGTTTGAAGTTTTATGATGATATTTTTAAAGTGTGAACGTGTTAATTTTTTAGAACCCGTGTTACGGAGCAGGATATTTTATTATGATGTTTTATGAAGAAATGTTGCACCCTTTCTGAAGATTACTCTGATATATCTATTTAATATTATATGAATAATCGTGGGGTTTTAGAAGGGTGTTACATTAGTGGTATCAGAGCAGGTCGGTCTGTCCGGCCAGGTTGTCTAATGTTGTTTGTCCTTTGGTACGCGACATGTGTGTGAAACACTGTCGGTACTTGCTTGTGTTCTAACCGTGGTCTGCAGGAGTTGGTTGAAATAAGTGGGGGAGAAGTTTTCACTTCTCTGAGATGTGTTGGTCGTAGAATGTTAGTTTGGTGTTCCGCTGATGGCAAGTGTGCAAGCATTGTGGGAATTGTGTTGTTTCCGAAACTGAAGGAAATATGGAGATAAGGCTTATGGCAACTAAGAATTATGCCTTAGGCAGCTTCATGCACAAGATGCAAGGAACACTGTTATAGTTTGGTAAAGATGGTTTATGCCCCCTCATAGTTGTCGACTATCTATTGACAAATTGAGGAACTGATCACCCTTAATCTCTTGTTGATAGTAGACAGGATCATCTGGGATGGAATGGACGTGTCTTGCTAGCTTACATGGTGTGTATAATGAATTGTTTGGAGTTCAGCCAAGTGCTTACAGTTTGTTTGATGAGTAGATACAAATTCCTATATCTGAAGATATGACGGATTCAAGGTTCTTGTCTGTCTGTCAAGTTGGGATGTCGCGGAGGGAGAACGATCAGGTATGATTGATGGTTGCTTCTCAGAGAGTAGAGAGCAATGTGATGGCTAGAGATATGCAAATGATGTATGATTCCTGATATTTTTCCTGAAGATATCCGCGACTTTCCTTCAGAGCATGAATCTAAGTTCGACGAAGGTGAAGAGTTGTTTGTTCTGTTAAGTAAGCGGATAAGTCGGTGATAGATGGTGCAAGTGTTATGAGGGTGGGTTCTTTGAAGGCATAAGGAAATGCAGTGGTTGGTGATCTACCTTTGGTGTGTGACTTTTGGATGTGTTTCCATATGATATCAGTGATTACTGCCATAGTGTGGAGTGGAAATTGCTACGACCTAGTACTTGATATGAGTCCGATGTCAGCGACTCCATAAGGAATATATGTTTCTGAGTTAAGGGAATTGAAGGAACAATTAGAAGAATTACTTGAGAAGATGTTATTCGACCATGTGTTTCCCCGTGGGGTGCTCCGGTGCTGTTGGTTGAGAAGAAAGATGGTAGTATGAGATTGTGTGTTGACTACAGACAACTGAATAAAGTAACTATCAAGAATAAGTACCCACTTCTGAGGATCGACGACTTGATGGGTCAGCTAGTGGGAGCTTGTGTATTCAACAAGATTGATTTGAGATCTGGTTATCATCAGATCCGTGTTAAACCCGGCGATATTTCGAAGACGGCTTTTAGGACGAGATATGATCACTATGAATACACTGTAATGCCATTCGGTGTGTCCAATGCACCTGGTGTGTTCATGGAGTACATGAATCTAATTTTCCATGAGTATCTGGATAAGTTTGTTGTGGTTTTCATCGATGATATTTTGATATACTCCAAATTAGAAGAAGAGCACGCAGTGCATTTGAAGATTGTACTGTAAGTATTGAGAGAGAGGAAGTTGACGACCACTCCAGTATTGATTTTTCCTAATCCGAAAGAGTCCTTTGTGGGTTATTGTGATGCGTCGAAGATGGATCTTGGTGGAGTACTAATGCATAATGGACAGGTTGTTGCTTATGCGTCGAGACAACTAAGAGTTCATGAAAGGAATTATCCTACACATGATCTAGAGTTGGTAGCTGTAGTGTTCGTACTGAAAATTTGGCGACACTATCTTTTTGGTTTGAGATTCAAAGTGTTCAGTGATCATAAGAGCTTAAAGTACTTATTTGATCAAAAGGAGTTGAATATGTGACAGAGAAGGTGGCTTGAATTATTGAAGGATTATGATTTTGATTTGAATTACCATCCTGGAAAAGCAAATGTAGTGGCTGATACGTTGAGTAGGAAGTCGCTACATATGTCAATGCTTATGGTGCGTGAGTTGGAATTGATCGAGCAGTTTAGAGACATGAGTTTAGTGTGTGAAGCCAATTCTGATAGTGTAAAATTGGGAATGTTGAAGATGACTAGTAATATTCTGGAAGGAATTCGAGCAGGTCAGAAATCCGATTTGAAGTTGGTGGATCAGTTGACGTTGATTAACCAAGGTAATGGTGGGGCTTTCAAAATTGATGAAAATGGTGTGATGAGATTCGGAGATAGAGTGTGTATTCCGGATATTCCTGAACTTAAGAAGAGTATTCTTGAAGAAGGACATAGAAGTGGGTTGAGTATTCATCCCGGTGCTACAAAAATGTATCAAGACTTGAGAAAGTTGTTTTGGTGGCCTGGAATGAAAAAGGACGTTGCAGAATTTGTTTATGCTTGCTTGACTTGTTAGAAGAAAAAAAATTGAACATCAGAAGCCTTCGGGTTGGATGCAACCGCTGAGCATTCCCGAGTGGAAGTGGGATGGAATTTCGATGGATTTTGTGACGGGTTTGCCGAGGACTGCGAAGGGTAATGATTCTATTTGGGTAATAGTAGATAGGTTGACTAAGTCGGATCATTTATTGCCGATGAAGATTAATCATCCTATTACGAGGTTGGCTGAGCTGTATATCGATGAGATTGTGAGGTTGCATGGAATACCGTCGAGTATCGCATCGGATAGAGATCCACGTTTTACGTCAAAATTTTGGGAAGGTTTGCAAGATGCTTTGGGTACTAAGTTGCGGATGGGTTCTGCTTATCATCCGCAGAAAGATGGACAGACTGAGAGGACTATCCAATCTTTGGAAGATTTGTTGAGAGCTTGCGTGTTAGACCAGGGAGGAGCTTGGAACGACCATTTTCCTTTGATTGAATTTACTTACGACAATAGTTTTCACGCGAGTATCGGTATGGCACCGTATGAGGCGTTGTATGGGCAAAGGTGTAGGACACCGTTATGTTGGTATGAGTCGGGCGAGAGTGTTGTGCTCGGACCTGAAATTGTGCGAGAGACGACTGATAAGATTAAGACGATTCAAGAGAGAATGAAAGCTTCGCAGATCCATCAGGAGAGTTATCATGATAAGCGAAGAAAGGAACTAGAGTTTCAAGTGGGTGATCATGTATTTCTGAGAGTTACGCCGATAACTAGTGTCGGTAGAGCTTTGAAGTCGAGAAAACTTACACCGCGATTTATTGGTCTATATCAGATTTCAGAGAAGATCGGTGAAGTGGCGTATCGGATTACTTTACCACCGTCACTTGCGAATCTTCATGATGTGTTTCATGTGTCTCAATTGAGGAAATACATTCCGGATCCTTTGCATGTGATTCGAATGGATGACGTACAGGTGCGAGATAACTTAACTGTCGAAGCATTGCCAGTGCGAATCGAAGGTCGGGAAATGAAGTAATTGCGGGGCAATGATATTGCCTTGGTGAAGGTACTGTAGGGTGGACTAGCTGGAGACAGTTTGACTTGGGAACACGAGGATCAGATGAAAGAGTCCCACCCGTTCTTGTTTGCATCAGGTAATTTTCGAGGGCGAAAATTCTTTTAAGTGGGGGAGAGTTGTAACGCCCCGAATTAATTAAAATATTTATTTAATTAATTTTATTATAGAATTGTGTGAATATTATGAGATTTTGATGACTTTGGTGAGAAATTATGATTTATGTGATGTTTAGAGGTGTTTTGAGAATTATGGGACATTTTAGAATAATTATAGTAATTAAGTTAGAATTGTTTAATTAGAAAAATAGAGTAATATTGGAGTTGGATGACAGTAAGGACATTTTGGTCATTAGTGAAGAATTAGAGAGGACAATAGAGGAAAATCATAAAAGAGGTTAAAGGGGTTTATACGGAGGAGTTAGGGTTTTGGAAGTCACTGTTGCATTGCGTTTGGAAAAGAGGCAGAAAGAAGAGAGAAGCAGTTAGGCTTGGAGATTTGCAGAGGGGATTGAAGAACACGAAGAGGATTCAAGGCTATGGAATCATATCAGGTATGGGGAGTGAAATTGTGTTATTATAATTGATTTAAGTTTTAGGTAATTGGTAGAATGTTTGAACAATCAATCGATGATGACTTATGGTGAGGGTTTAGATAGATTAACCAGAAAAATTTCGCTTGGTAGAAAATATCGATGACCTGATAAATGACTGACAATGTGTGAGTAACTGAGAAATGAGAGATTATGAGAAATTATAAAACCTGATAAATGATGGAACCAAGTAAATTGTGGAAATTTTGTGTGGGAATTGCTAATTGAAATTCTACGGAGTATTACTGATGGATTGAATAAGTAAGAAAAAAAAGATTTTGGGAGAGGTGGCGCAAGCCACCAGAACTTAGTGGCGTCAGCCACATTGTTACAAAGGGTGGCGCAAGCCACCAAGGAGAAAAGGCAGGGGTGGCGCAAGCCACCCATTAGATGGGGGGAATTGTATTATTTTTTTTAGTTTTCTTTTAAAAACTGTAACTTTTGTTTTATAAGTCCAATTTTGATGTCGTTTGATGCTATGGAAAGGTAATGAAATAATCTATAACATGGCAAAATAAAATAAATCATATAGTGAAACCCTCCAATTGAAATTGATAGACTAAATGATGAGGGTCTTGTATTGATATATCAGTAGGTGCATATCTGTGTGAATGTTGCATAATTTTGTCTGGCAGTGATTAGTTGATATTGGTGATAATGAAATGATGATATTATGATGATTATGGTGATATTATGAAGGATGAATATGCTATCATAATGTATTGATGTTTTGTGATGAATTTGTCAGTGAGTGGGTGTGTTGTGTGTGAAATCTCTGAGTTATGCCTGGAAGTGGTTTTTGGTGTGGATCATATTAATATGCTACTGTTTGATCGTGATATGTGTGCTATGATATATGTGAAGAGTATGAGATAGTTCTGACGATGATGATGTTGTGTTGACTGTGATGATGATGTCTGCTGTGTGTGATGAATTATGGTGATTGATTTTATGAATGATGATGCGTTTGACCAGCAGTGGTCGTGTTTTGGTGAATTATTACGCATCATGCATTCATAGCATATTTTAGGACAATCGTCTAGTGAAGTTGCAGGATGATATCCAGTGAAGTTGTAGGACTTATAGTCCAGTGATGGCTCTAATCCCATAGTGTGGATTAAGTGCAATTTATGATGTGCTCTGGTTCCAAACGGGAACCAATCCTATTGGTGGGGATCTTTGGAGATTAAAGATGACTAAGTCATCAGTGAAGTTTCGGTACCGCGTGCATGTTGCATTTCATAATTGGTGACATTGCATAATGTTGTTGTTCCTTGAGGACTTTTGATTGATTTCTGATATGTGATGTTATGACCGAAAATGTGGATTTACTGTGTGGTTTATCTATAATTTACATGCAGTACGAATTACATGATGTTATGACAAAAAAACAAGGAAATGTGTGAAGTTACTGTTGAGTTATATTATTGAAGTAATATGCTGCTATGAGTTACCTGTTGTGATGTTGTTGTTGTTTAAATTATTAATACTACTATGTCTTTTACTTACATCTTTTATAATGATTACGATTTACTCACCCTTCCTGTTGAATGTTTCCCCTATCTGGGCAACGCGCAGGTAATCCGAGGTAGTTATAGACGCATTGAAGATTTAGCTTTGGAGTCATTGATTTTTACTTCCGTAAATTAGAAAGTGGTCTTGCTCTGATTTATGTAACATCGGGGTCTTTGGGGATCGTTTGAATTAAACTATATGTTGACAATGATGTACTGAGATGTTTCCTCTTGTTTTAACATGTTTTAAGCAAGATTTATGAATTATGGAGTTTGACGGTAACTTTTAATTGAAGTATTCTAATAAAGGTATTTTGAAACAATAATTCCGCTGAGATGTTTGAAGTTTTATGATGATATTTTTAAAGTGTGAACGTGTTAATTTTTTAGAACCCGTGTTACGGAGCAGGATATTTTATTATGATGTTTTATGAAGAAATGTTGCTCCCTTTCTGATGATTACTTTGATATATCTATTTAATATTATATGAATAATCATGGGGTTTTAGAAGGGTGTTACATATGGAGTGTGTCTGAATGCTTGGAGTGGTTGGAAACAAGCTGGAACTTGAAATGGTACCCCAACTGCAAGTCTGCTAAAAACTTGAGCAGTTGGATGGTGATTTTGTGAAATTGGTGTTCCAGATGTTGTTTAAGTGATTGGATCACTTCTATATGATGTTTATAAGGTCTATGTGTGATTGGTTTGGTTGGAATTGCTCTCAAGCTCAAAACCCGATAGTGACTTGCTTTGGAAGGAAAAATTAGAGTGAAAGAGGTGATTTTAAGGAAAGCATCAGTTTGGGTGCTTTGGTGTACTCAAACTGATCACAAATGAGGTCTATTTATAGTGCACCAAGTTTTTTTTGGCTGTAATAGTGTATGGCAACTGGTACAGGTCTGTGGCCAATTGGATCATTTTGGAATCTCAAGTCTCCTCTAGCCATTGACTTGAGATTAGAGCACAGGCCTATGGTTCTTTGATTCAAGGATAAGGCTTGACTGAAGTGTTCATCTTTGCTCTGATACATGCCACCTCTAAGCATCCATTGAATGCCTCAAAACAAAATTGGAGTCTTGAGGCATCTTTAGCTTTTAGGGGTGCCAAACCTATATGTAGTTCCAAAAACTTGGGAGGCTTATGGATCAGTGTTTGTTCCTCCTTGGTCTCCGCCTGAGGTGTGCAGATGGATAAAATTGTTTGTCATTTGCACAAATTGATCAAATCGAGCCATAATGCACAATTTGCCTTGCCAAGACAGTTTGTAGCAAGGCATGTTGTAACTGTCATATCTCATAGCTCAGATGGAATTTGATGGAGTTCTTTGTCACTTTGAAAAGCTGGTGTATCCTATTTTAATGTGATGTCCAACTTTGGTTTTGAAGCAACCTGCATTTGGTTGAAAAATGTCTCAACATTTTGGAAAAAGTGAAGCAGATTCTGACTTAGTGAAAATTTCACTAAGTGTTGGAAAAGTGTCACTTTTGTGTTTTCAGCCATTTTGATCATTCCATAACTCAAAATCTATAAGGAATTGGAATGAGGTGTAGTTGATACTTTTAAACTATGCCATGAGAGCTATAAATCCATCTTTGGACCATCCAAAATGGTTTCTTGGATCTCAAGTTATGATCCTTGGAAGTTGGTACCCTAGCCACTTTGTTCCATAACTTAGAAAAAATTTAAGTTTTTATGGTTACCCCTTTTACAAGTTATCCCACTTTCTTTGATTTTTCTTGATAAATGATGATTCAAATCACATATTAACATTGTTTTAGGGTCAATGAACCATAATTGTGAAAAATCTCAAAAGGTCAAACTTGACTTTTGTGCACAGTTGACGTTTTATCAGATGAATTCCAAACTGTCTGATCCTTGGTGAAATCAAGTCCTTGACTTAAATAAAACCTAAGGGATATGTTACATAGGGGTTATAGGGTGTATTGAATCATGTCCCAAGGTTTGGGAGCATGTCTTGGTCAAAAGTCAAAGGTACAATTGACTTTTTCCTCAAAACCCTAATTGTGGTCCTGATGAAAATGAAACTTGTGAGTCAAGCTTCTTGGATCAATCCATTGTTGCAAATGGATCAATGTGGTTTATTAGATACCCTCAAATCATGTCTTGAGGTCTTGGCTCATGTTTTGTCCCAAAAGTCAACTTAGGGGTGAATTAGGTTAAGAAACCCTAATTCCCGATTTTTGGTGAATGCATCCCCTGAGGTCAAATTAACTTGGTGATTGGGTCCATGAGGTCCCTTGGAGTATCTAGGGTTATGCTTTGAAGCATTGGCTCATGCCCAGAGGAAGATTTTCATCTGGAGACCCCAGTCGACCAAAACCCTACTTTGGTGACACTGGCGATCTTGAGGCTTAATCCACTTAGAATGTTGCAACCTTGTGCATGGTTCTTGATGTGGGAGTCCTCTTGATCATGTATGTGTGTTTGAGAGGTTAGACAAGTTGAAGATCATGTCATTCCTTGATTGATCATTTGTATAAGCTCTAAGAGGGCTTGAAACCCTAATTCTTAACTGTAGTGAATGCTCACCCATCTGTGAGGAGATTGATGAGGCATGAAGGTACATCCATATTGTGATGATGATTTGCACAATGATGTGAAATCTTAGTGGTCAAAATTTGGTGTATGACAACAGTGACCATGACAGAATTTTGTTTTCCCATTTCTTGTTTCGTTCATAAATTTTGAACCGTAACTCGGATCGAGGCACGGTCGGAAGCATTGGAAAGCTATTCCAATGCTTAACATGGAAATTGAAAAGGAACGCCTAGTGTTATGATGAGCACCATGTGAATGGTTCGATATTTGGTGAGGGACCTTTGTTCCGAAAGTTCTATTCGGTGAGGGGTTTGGCTCCGAAAGACCTATCTATTATGAGATCATGGATTAACCAAGGATTCTTGGTGTAGAATAGCAATGTGAATGTTTGTGAATTATATGCTATATATATTATTATTTTTTCTAGTTGGTGCATTTCATAGTCCATGCTTGGATCATTGTTGTATCTTGTGATTGTTTTGTTTATGTGATAACATGCTTAAAAGACTATAAGAATGGTGAGGAAGCCCTTGATATTAATAATTAAATGAAATAGTAAGATGATTAGGTCATAATGAATAACATAGATGGCAATGCTTGTGCAAGGATGCCTAGGTGTGTATCATTGGCAAATAGTTGTTTATTTGTGTGGAGAGCTTTGTATGAAACATGTGTGGTTTTGTGTTACTTTGTGATTAAGGTAAATGTGGTCACCTTGTGATTGTCGAATACAATCACCTTGTGTTATGGTTTATCACATAGTCGAAAATAACCTTTGTAGATGTTGTCCCAAGAGTTGATGCTTATGTAGATCTTCTTTGGGATGTACGCATTAGCATGATTGTCAAAATCGCGAGTAGACTCATAAACTCGTACGAGTTTACGAGTCTAGGAAGCGAAAACGAGTAGACTCGCGCATAGAATCATTTTTTGATAGACTCTAGTAGACTCGTATAAACTCGTATAGACTCGCGAGTCTATGGCGAGTTTACGAGTTTATAATTTTTTTTAATTTTGTTTTTTTAACCCAAATACCCCAAAGATTTTACTTTATTTAAAAAACCCCCCTTTTTTTTGCTTGTACGAGGATTAGAAAGCCTCTCTCCTAGTCTATTATTTTAGCAAAGTTTCTTCCTCCTTTCATTCCTTCATAGATGACGTGCGTTTATTATGTCTCTTGCTTTGTTAGAATTCATTTTTGGAAATAAATCATTTGTTGTGTAAGTATTTTCTTATATGTTTCATTTGGATGTTTCTCTTGTATATTTTTTTGTGTAAAGATGATGAATGGATAACTAAAGCTTCTAATGAGGAAAATATGCAAACTAAGTTAATGTTAAGTAAGATGATGTTATTGTTAACAATGTTGTGGAAGTTGATGTTGTTATTACTAATGTTGTGCAAAGTGGTGGTGGTGGTGGTGGAAATCTTGAATTTGGTGGAAGTGGAACTTCAAGCAATCCAACTTTGGTTAATGATGAAGAAGGTGTTTCATTCGGGATAGAATTTGATGATGATACTCAAGATGCTGATGAAGATGATGGTGATGATATTGGTGGTGATGATTTCATTGGAGTTTTGGATGTTTAAATCCATTAGCATATCTGTTTTATGATTTTTTTTTTTTGCTTTATCTAGTAGTCAATTAATAAGAAATTAGTACTTTAAGTCTTTAAATACATTAGCTATTTTTTTTATAATTGAGTTTTTTTGTTAAAAAATTTGTTATGGAGTATGAAATTTAAATTTTGATGTTAATTTATATTCTATTATATATATTTGTATCATATATGAGGCACTTACAAATTTAAAAATACATGTGTGTGTCATGTATGTGTCACATATAGGTTTTTGAATTTCATTTATAATTTTTGTAGACTCGTACGAGTTTGCGAGTCGAGTCTGCGAGTCGAGTCTATGGACCCTTTACGAGTCTGAGTAGACTCGCGAGTTTGACAACCTTGCGCATTAGTACTTTGACAGGAGTTCCTTTAAATGAATGGAGCCTACGGGTAAGAGACTTTAGATGGGAAGGGTCCCATGAGAAGTGACGATTCATGTGGGAAGAACCTTGAATCTGAATCCATTCTTTTATCTCGTGTGTACGGATGAAGCCTACAGGTAAAAGGCTTAAGATGGGAAGGGTCCCATGGGAAGCGACGATTCATGTGGAAATCACCTTGAATCTGAATCCATTCGTATGTTAAAGTGTGATACAATGATTTGTGACCCACGCTAAAATTCCTAGATGTAGGTGAGGCGGCGGGGGAGTTTACCTTGGTATGGTTTCCGATTAGTGATTTTTTGAGTTGATTAACTCAAGAGACATGTTTCCATACATTACGAGTTGTGTGAACTCAAGTCTTATTCCTTTCCCTTTTGACTTGAGATAGGAATTGATTAGAACCTTGTAGAGCTGAGTGAACCCATAAGATAGGGGAACTCACTGAGATTATCATCTCACCCCATTATTGTTTTTGTTTTCAGGTATCTTTTGTAGGTTTAGTTTGCTATGGGAGCTATACATGGATGTTTCAAGAGAAGCTTAGATTATGAATGTTTCCGCTATGTTTTGTGTATATTGTACAATGAAGGATATTGTACTTAGATCTTAGATTTTATTTTATTGGCATGTTCCATATTTTGTACCATAGATTATTTTTTGTTTTAGAAATGGCCAAGTATGTAAATGTTACCAATAGGCACTTATGATGGTGTCAGTACCAAATAATAACACTTGTATGATGTTATTCTAGATATATTTTATACAAGGCATTACATGTAATGTGTTGTAAGTGATAATAATTAAAGTATGATGATGATGGTATGACACATGTGAACAGCTATCGAAGAGTTGTTATATCATTAAGGCATGTGTGATGCAGTGGGTAATCACATGAACGGGTGTTTGGTATTTTATTGGTCGAAAAAGTTAGTATGGTTTTAATGTAAACTCGGGCCCACATGGTAGAAAAAAGGTATTATAAAATAAGGTAGGGTTTGTACATACTTCAAGGGATAGAAAAAACTAAGAGATTGCCAATGTAGAGCCACATTCGCTTTCAAATTCCAATAATAGGTTCATTTGCATGATTTGAAACAAATTAGTTATCTTTACTTGGTTGCTCGTGGTCCATAGTTACCTTAAATGGTAATTTTTTAAATTATTTATATGTGTTTTTCAAGTTCATAACCCTTTTTTCATTCAATATCATGATATTTTCCTTTTGTTTATGAAGTGCTACTGAGGTCGGCATCGATGAGGTAATGCAGAACATATATTTTCTTTGACGCAAAATTGATAAACCTTCGACCAAGCTAGTACCTAAAGAATCTCAACTTCCAGCACCTGCCGAACCGGCCATCAATGAACATCTTCATGCATGACTATTTCAAAATGGTGGTGAAATTATATGGACAATCAAGACAACGCGTGGAACAAGGAAAGGAAAATGTGTTGGAATGTATTATGAAATGTGCCTACATGCGTATTTGTTTGATAAACGTGAATTCTTTTAAATTATGTTTGACTTAATGCAACATTGTCCTCGAACAATTTCACGTGAATGACTTTATGCAGATTAATCTAAAATCAGTATGATTGATAAGGAAACTGGAAAAATCTACAACTGTGTTATCCATAAGTCAAACAGAAGATGGGTTGATAAGTATGTTGGACATGGGTTATATCAGTTTACGAAGGAAAAAATGTTGAGGACAGAATGCATATGATATCAGTGGTAATGTTATGATGACTTTGTTGTATGTTTATTAATGTTTATGGGTTATGTTATTTTATTGATGTCTGTTATTTTACTAGTTTCTATATAGTTTATTAAGAATGCATATGATATCAGTGGTAATGTTATGATGACTTAATTTTATGTTTATTAATGTTGTGGACTTAATCCTTGAATGAATGAATATTAAAGTTATATATGATAAGGATGAATGGTTGTGAAATATAAGCTGCAATAACATATAGATGTTTTTCAGTAAATACTTGCATGGATATATGTCAGAATAGACATAGATATGTGTCAGTATTACAATATCTTGTAATAATGTATGAAAATAAATATACTTAGTAATTAGGTAGTGTATACTAAAAAGTATGAAAAATATGGACAATATAAAGTAGAGGGAAGAAGGGAGGTAGCAGTATGAATTAAAAAAAAACAATTTTACTTGCGAAAAAAATGGAAGTAGAGTGAGTCAGTTTGAAACTTAGTTGAAGTGAATTAGTTTGAAACTTGTGACGTGGATGATTAATATCTAATTTTTTTAACATTGACAGCATAGTCTGATAAGGCTTAGTAGTTGTTGTTGTTATATTATTTACAACATAGTGTGATGGTACAACAATGATAATAGGTGATATATATTGATGGATGGATGTATATTTGAACCATTATTATATAAATATAGGGATAGTTGTATGTGTTTACATTGATAAGTCGATCAATAAAGTGTCAGTCTTATAGCCAAGTTAATAAATGCAATGGTTTAATCATGTGGTAATAACATAAACTTTTATTATAATAAACTTATGTATTGAGTTAGAAGTTAAACAAAGTTGACTATGGTAAAGTAATGTAAGAGCAAAGTTAAATGGTTTGGGTAATAAAGTGAATAATTGTGCGTTAATCTAATAATGTAATGTATTATACTGATATATTATGACATGAATTATGTCTGGTTATATATAATATATTAATTCCTTTGGTATGTTAAAAAAAGTCTTAAGTGTTGTCGAATAATCAAATTGTTCGATGATACAATATGATGTGGGAAGATTTCTCAAAAATGATATTTGAACATATAATTTAAAGTTAAACGTGATAATTAATGGAAATGCATAGGAATTTTGATATTTTGAAATATAGATTAGAGATTGTTGCCAAGAAAAAGATAAGTAACAACCATATTGTACATTGATATTTAATTTACATAAGGTGGCAGCCATTGCATACAAAAGACCCCAGATTAAACAAAAAAGTTATCATTAGGACAAAAAATATCATTACATTGTCTGAACTTGAAAATAGAAATATGATTTAAATATTTAGGTATGTTGGAATAAGCTTTTCCCTCTTGATATTTTTTATAATTTTCTTGGATTTGTTATTGGATGAAACAAGATCATCAACAAAGGGTTCGGTAACAGGTCATTTGGTAAGGGTACTTGCTTTTGTGGGCTGATCAGGATCAAAGTCTGATGTTTGAGAAAGTTTCTATATGAAAAAATAATAGTGTTATTAGTCTATGGACTGAAAAACAATCAATTATAACATTAAATGTTTTATAAGGAATATACTTATTGTAATGCTTAAGTGATTATTAGCTGATGGCATGGTGATATCCACTTATGATATAAAACTAAGTTAGCAAAAATAGAAGAAGATGAAACTTGTAGAATATAATTAAAAATAAATGAAGTCGTAATGATTTAGAAAGCATTGGTACATGGGAATTGGTTGAACATGCAAATCTTGGAACATGCAATGATCTCTGGGCATGTCTTATAATTGAGTACAGATCCCTGCTTAAACCTTGGATGTGCTTTGACCTTAAAGGCCATCTCATTCCCCATCATTAAGTTAATAAGAATAGGGTACTCATGCATATCAAACTCTCATTCCAATGCTGCTTTGATAACAAGTTTTGAGTTTTCCAAAAGCCAGTAGTTGTAAGAGAGAAACAAATAGGTAACATAAGTGTGAATGATAAATGCACAAGTAGTATACATATATGATTTGTTCTTAATATCTTCATTATATTGATAAATGCACAAGTATAAATAGTAGATGTATAGAATCTACAATGTAGCTGATAAGCACACACAGAATCACAGTTTAGCTTGAATTACAGTTTAGGTAACATAAGTATTAAGTTTGATATTTATGCAGTAGGGTAAGATGCTTGCATCGCAATGCCACATAGGCCTTCAGCAGCTTCGACTCCCCTTTGCATCATAATGTATCCTTCTTCACCCCAATCAGTTCCCCATGAGTTCTTAACCAACCAATATTTGGTTCCATCATTACTGACACCATAACCCACAGCAGTGACACTGTGATCCAACTCAGTTCCACATGAACCAGTAAAAACGCCACTTTTGTAAAATTGAAAATCAGACCCACTAGCATTAATGGCTATGGAAATTGGTTGATTTGCTATAGCTTTTTGCAGTGCCTGCTCATTGTTGGTAGAGACATACCAGTTCTTTCAGCTGATTCAGTTTGAGTCATTACTTTGATGGTATCGAGAAGCCTGATGTTAGAAGAGAAACAATTATATAATTGATTATTAGTTGGAGTAAGAAAAACTTGCAAAGATGATTTGATTTAACCTGTCAATAAAAAGTTGTTATTTTTATTTCAAAATCAACTTTATTCAACTCCAAGCATTTGGAATAATTAAACCATATTGACATGAAAGATAAACAATGTAAGAGACAGAGAATTGTTGCTAAACCTTTTAAAGAGATATAATATGTGACTACCTTAAGGCTCCTTAATTTTGCATGTTTCAAAATAACAATGTAAGGCAATGATGGATCACGAGTGTTGAATTCAACTAAAAATTCTTCATTATATGCTCCCTAAAGAGTATAGGTATTGTTGTTAATGATGGAACAAAATGTATAAATAAGTAATGTTGAATGAAGGAAAAGCATATAAGTCAGGTCAATATGTGATAGAAAGTGAATAAATGTACTACTTTTCATCAGTCAAGGTAGAAGTGGTAGGTAGTTTCTTAGCACCAGAACGAATTTTGACAAGAGAAACTCTATGAACAACTCCTATGATGTCTGAATACAATACAAAAGTTAAACCATTATAAATAAAGGATAAATAAAGATAAATAAAATTTTGAAAAAAAAATGTCATTGTATGATTGCAAGGACCGTGATGAGATCTAAAAGGACCAAGTCCATGTGTATAAATCCAATTATATCTGGAAACAATACACATGTCAAACCTTGAGTAACAAAGGAAAAGAAACCAAAATAAAATATGATGAAAAAAAGAAATTTAAAGATGTTACCAAGTAATAGATTAGGATAGTAATTGCCATTGTTTATTTCATAATTTTTTTTGAAGTTAAACTCATAGAGAGGGATATCAGGAAAATTATTGGGAGTAACTTTAGAACCTCCATCACCTCTTATGAAGAGAAGTTTAAAATGATGATCACATAACTTTAGTGTAATATCATTTTCTTGAACCTTGAAGTTATGCATAATATATGAAGATCCTTCTATCAAAATAGGTTTCCAAAGTGGGGAAAGTTCTGATAGGACAACAACTTGTATTTTGTCTCCCTATGTAGAAATAAGAAAAATATAGTTAGTTTTTCCATTATTTAAGAAAGAAAATGAAAGAACCATAGCACATGTAAATTTGTAGTTATGATACTTGTTTATCCAGTATTATATTCTCAATGTGTTCAGGTTTTGAGGGTTGTGTATCAGGCCAAAGATCCTTTATATGAACAACAAATTTTCACATATCTTTCGAATCATCAATGTCTTTGATTGAATCAATTGACCTTGTCATTTTATAATCACCTTTTTCCTTTAGATATGAACATGATTTAAAGTAAAAGATAAAAACAATAACAAAAAGAAACGTGCTAGCAATGTTAGGGTGGAAAACAATAGAAGAAAAAGTAAAACAGAAGGAGTAAGACGAAATCATTGAGAAGACTGATTAAAGTTCGAAACAAACATGCAACAGAAATGAAAGGTCAGAAAACCAAAAAAAAAGATTTTTTTTCCCACCAAAAATACCTAAAAATCATTCATAAACGAAATGTCTAAAGCTTCATTAAAGTTCTAAACAGACATGTAAAATCAATAAAGTTCTGAAACTGCAAAATAACATAAGAATGTTGGTGATACAAAGATGTGTATGTGTGTGTGTGTGTGTGATTTCATAACAAAATGAACTAAAAGCATTCATAAATGATGCTCTGAACTTTGATTCAACAAAAAATACACATGGAAAAGGGAAAGATTGTTAGCGGAACAATCGAGGGGGTCAACGAGGGAGAATTTGCTATTTGGGACACACCTTTGTGAGAGACACACCACATATCCACCTAAAACCTTAAGGTGATAGATGTGTGGGTTCTCTCACTTATATAGTGTCCAATCTTCCATTTTCTAATCAATGTGGGACTTCTTCCTCACACTTGATTCTCAACACTCCCCCTCAAGTGTGAGTTTATACACAATGCTCCCCCTCAAGTGGAAGTTCTCTCTTTCACATACACTTGTATCACCGTTGAACTCAACGGAACACCTTTTTCCCACACCTGCGGGAAGTGTTTCGATACAAGTAAGTCGGTCCCTGGATCGGAACCAGGCTCATGATACCATTTGTTGGGGGAAGTTTACTAGGGAGCATTGATACATAGTGTAGGATTAGGCACCTTTGTGAGAGACACACCACTTGTCCACCTAAAACCTTAAGGTGATAGGTGAATGGGTTCTCCCACTTATAAATGCTCAAGTCATCACATTCCTATCCAATGTGGGACTATTATCCATACTACTATCACTTGTTATATTATTCACAACACTCCCCCTCAAGTGTGAGTCCACAATGCTCCCCCTCATGTGGAACTCTTTTGTCCACATATATTTGTACCGCCGTTGACACCTATTACTAGGCACCTCTTATTAGGTATTTCGAATACACCTCTTCCTTGGGCATTTCGATTTCAACGGGACACCACTTCTTGGGCATTTTGATACACCTCGGTCCCTTTACGAACCAAAGGCTCATGATACCACTGTTAGGGGAAGATTTTCAACTAGGGAGCATTGAACATTGTGAGATTTCTTTTTCTAGAGCAACACCTTTGTGAGAGACACATTACATACTCACCCAAAACCTTAAGGTGATAGATGTGTGGGTTCTCTCACTTATATAGTGTTTAATCTTCCATTTTCTAATCAATGTGAGACTTCTTCCTCACACTTGATTCTCAACAAAGATAACGATTTTTACGAAAAAAACTAAAGAATATTTGAAGTAAGAATCAAAGATAAAAGTATTTTGAAGGTGTTAAAAATGATTCAAAAATTACAACTAAAGGAAAACAAACATTGAAGAATGAAATAATTTTTATTGCTTCCCACCTTATTGGTGAAAACGCAAAAAAACGAAGATAAAAGGAAGAGGTGGAAGAAACAAGAGAGGAAAAGAAAACAATGGAAGAAATAAGAGAGGAAGCAATGAAAGTGGAAAAAAATGAGAGAATGAAGTGAGAAAATAGCAAAAAACACATGCATTAACATTATTGTCCTAAAAATACACATGAAACGCAAAGAAAAGTTCAGAAACGATAAAAAAAAAAACTTTATGGGCGGAAAAAGTTGAAAAACATGATAGTTCAAATAAGAACCAGTTTTCGTTCACAAACGTAAGATTAAAGAGTGATTAAAGTTGTAAACAAACATGCAACATAAAAGAAGCTTGAAATTTGGAAGGGAAGGGAGAGTATGTGCGGAAAGATAAAACAATGATGAGAGAAAAGAGTGGTGAGAGTATGAGAGGAAAGAGAAAAGAAAAGAGAGAATGAAGTGAAAATGGTGAAAGTGAGAGTTTTAGCTGAAATAATATTTTAATAATAAAAATAAGGATTCTTGTGCAAAATAACCAAAAAACCAGTTTTTTAATATGTGAAGAGATTTAGCATTTGTGTACAAGGTTATTAACCAATGCATCTTGTTTTTTTTATATATAAAGATGCAATGCATCTTGTTTTTTTTTATTTATATATACAAATACAATTTATCTATAGCGCGAAGGTCTCACTTATCATCATATAGATCACATCACCGTGAGTCAATATTATAGAGTGAAACTCTTACGTGTTATAATTTATCGACAATTGTAGGAAATGAATCACACATTTCGTGAAAAAAGAAAAGAGTTTTTCAGTCTAAACAATAATTTTGTTCCAAAGAATATTTATAAAGCATTTAATATAAATAATATGTGTGCCCTTGTAAATAGATTTGAATAAGTTGTTAATCATGTCTTAACTGCGTGAATACATATATATTATTTGATAGAACAAAAATTTTATTATTTTAAATCTTTCAATTTATACGGCTACTAAAAAAAATCATTCTTAGTAATGAAGATAATCAATACAATATTATATAATCAGATAGAGGGTGAATTTCTTGTTGAATGATAGAGAGTATCAAGTTATATTTTAGTTTAATAATTTAAGGTTTTATATTAGTTGGTATTTTAGTTTAATTGTTATTGTATTGGGCTTCCATTAGTATTTGGATATTTTAGTCATTGGCCCATTAGTATCATTATATATGTAGTGTCTTGGACACATTAAAAAATCAATCAAGAAATCAAAAGTTATCTTTATTTCTATTTTGTCTTAGTTTTTCTCTTAGATTCATAGTTGTTTCATATCTTGTTAGGGTTAGCAATTTTGCTTCCTGACAATTGGTGCTTTCATCCTTGAACACCAAAACCTCCCATGGCATACCAATATCATCCATGGAGTATTCCAACTCCTACCACACCTTCATTTCCATCTTTTCCATGGGAACTCTTTTCACCCTATTACACAAATCCATGTGTTACAACCCCATATTTGTATTTTAATCATGGGTATACACCACCCCCATCTAACCCATATTTATCTTATTCACCATCCTATTCTTCATACTATTATCATAATTATCATCAACCTAACACCTCTTCCATGATTACTCATAAATACCAAATTCATGCTACTACTATAATAGATTTTGAGAAGCATTTGCAAGTGTCTCATATCAATTTTAAGAAAAACTCAAAAACAAAAACTTATCCTCCTCCTAAAACCCTAAAAATGGCGTCTCTGCAACTTCGAAGACTCCGTTCCGTCCATTTTCGTTCTATATCATTTATTCCTTCATCTCCGATTCAACCACCTCCTCATTCCTCCCACCAATTGCCTTCCAATTTTTCATCACATTTTCAACACTCAACCATTTTCGCTCCACCTTCACCCTTCCAGACCAAATTCTTCTCATCAGAACCTGTTTCCCCAACCCAATCACTCTCAGAAGAATCGGATCCAAACTCTGTCTCTCAGCGACTCCAACTCAGTTTTGGCCACATTCCTCATACGCCAGATCGGATGCCGCTTTCGTCTTTGCAAACAAGCCTCCTAGAAGAAAACGCGACGAATAACCCTAACTACATCCCCGGTACTATCTTTACCGGAGGTTTTAACTCCGTTACACGAGGTCATGTCATCGAATGCTCCGAGAACCGTGATAGTGAAGAGGAGGAGGAAGAAGAGTTGTCTGAGTGTGAAGATCAAGCTTTGCCTTTACCTTCCATGGCGGATGCACATCAGGTGTTTGAGATGTACCGAAAATCTGAACATACTCCTGAATCTGATTTGGAATATTACCGGCGTAGATATTTCCTTGAGTTGAAAGATGATTACTACTATCATAAGCTTCAAATCTCTGACTCAACATTTAGCTGTCCGTTTTGTTGCAACAAGGATTATTACTCTTGGAGTGAGCTTTTGAGACATGCTTCAAGGGTTGCTGCTGACTCCCAGGGTGAGACTGTCAAAGATATTGCTAAGCACTCTGCCCTTGAAAGGTATATTGAGTTTAAAGTTTCTCAAGCTAACTCGCGTGATATGATCGTTGATACCGATAAGTCACTTAGTGTGAGTAGTGCTGAGGGTCAGTCATTTAATGTGAATGTTGCTGATGATGAGTCATTTAATATGAGCATTGATAAGGCTCAGTCAGTTAATTTGTATGCTGTTAAGGATTAGTCACTTGATATGGTTATAGCTAAGTCACCCATTGTGGATACTGCTGAAGATGAGTTTGTCTGGCCTTGGATGGTAGTTCTGGAAAACAATGTTACAAAGTATGACCCGAACTCGCGTATGTATATAGGAAAGAGTCATAAGAAGATTAAGGAGGAGGCGTTGTTGTTGTTTGGAAAAGATCGCGGTCGGTTCTTGCAAAGTACTGATGGTATCCTTGTTGTGCCTGCGGATGGAAGTGGAAACTTTGGCACTATCAATGATGCCGTTAACTTTGCTCCGAATAACAGCTATGATAGGATATTAATCTATGTGAAAGAAGGTGTGTATGAAGAAAATGTTGAAATTTTGAGTTATAAAACCAATATTGTTCTACTTGGTGATGGAAGTGATGTCACTTTCATTACTGGTAATAGAAGTGTTGTTGATGGCTGGACTACCTTCAGATCTGCAACTTTAGCGGTTTCTGGTGAGGGCTTTCTAGCGCGAGATATATCTTTCGAGAACAAGGCAGGACCGGAGAAGCATCAAGCAGTTGCTCTAAGAGTGAATGCAGACTTAACAGCTTTTTACAAATGTGCAATGTATGGTTACCAAGACACACTTTATGTTCACTCTTTTAGATAATTCTACCGAGAATGTGACATATTTGGGACCATAGATTACATATTTGGAAATGCAGCAGTAGTTTTCCAAGCATGTAACATTGTTTCAAGAATTCTATTAGCCGATCAATTCACTGTCATCACAGCACAGTCAAGAGATTCTCCTGACGAAGACACCGGCATCTCACTTTAAAACTGTTCGATTTTAGCTACTACTGATTTGTATAACAACTCGAACAATGTGAAGAGTTACCTTGGAAGGCCTTGGAGGGTTTATTCTAGGACTGTTTACATTGAGTCTTACATTGATGTGTTTATTGATCCAATAGGATGGAAAAAGTGGTCTTCTTCTGATAATGATCAAGGGTTAGACACTTTGTATTACGGAGGGTTTGCGAACTATGGACCTGGTTCTGCGACGGATAACCGAGTAAAACGGTTAGGATACCATTTAATGGATTTTGATAGTGCATATAACTTCACTGTTTCTGAGTTCATCATTGGTGATGCTTGGATTGGATCTACTTCATTTCCTTATGATGACAGGATATGTTATGTTCAATTCCCTCAAAGGTTTGAAGGCATTGACCCTAGCGATCGTATTCTGCAGAAGGCAATCCAGCAGAGTCAGATGAAGCCATTATTTTCTTCCTATATCGTTAGTCTGGAGCAGTATGCTAAGAGAGGCGACATCCATAATTCGGAAAAGATTTTCTATAGAATGAAACAAGCTGGTTATGCATCTCGAATTAGGCAGTACCATGTTCTTATAGAGGCCTACAGGAATGCCAAAGTTCCAGCTTATGGAATTAGGGACAGGCTGAAGGCTGGTAATATATATCCCAACAGAACTTTGTCTCACATGTTGACTCAAGTTGATGGATTTATTGGTCAAGATATAACATTTAGGAACACTGCTGGTGCAAGTAACCATCAAGCTGAAGCTGAATCACTTTCTTTGTGGGATGTGAGCTCGCTTAGTCCTCAAGTTTTGGTCTCTGTTCCTTTTGGTGGTAAGAAAATTTCTCCTCTCCATGTGAGCAATACTGATGCAAGTGTTGGTGGAGGCGATTTCTACATGGCTGGAAAGTTTAATGTTGAGGTTGTGATTGTTCAGTTTAAGCAATGGGACCCGGAGTAGGTTTAGAACCTTAAGGACAAGGTTCAAGTGAACCCCGCGACAATGATAGAGAGTATCAAATTATATTTTAGTTTAATAATTTAAGGTTTTATATTAGTTGGTATTTTAGTTTAATTGTTATTGTATTGGGCTTCCATTAGTATTTGGATATTTTAGTCATTGGCCCATTAGTATCATTATATATGTAGTGTCTTGGACACATTAAAAAATCAATCAAAAAATCAAAAGTTATCTTTATTTCTATTTTGTCTTAGTTTTTCTCTTAGATTCATAGTTGTTTCATACCTTGTTAGGGTTAGCAATTTTGCTTCCTAACATTGACCATATATTGTTTTACATTGAAAAAAAATAGTCCAACACATCACCATTGATTCCATTATTGATTAATTCAGGTCTTAAAATTCTAAAGGTGATATTTTAATTTGAAATATAATATCTCCTTTCATATATTCTGCTTTTATTTTATGCTGAAGTTATTTTGAATATTTGATAAAACTATATTTAAATTTTATCAATTTTAGTTATAATATTTTAGTTAGGGTTATGCTAATGCACAGCTATGTAGATGTTCATTAGCAACATACACCTTAGTATATTTTTGTATGGAGCCCACCAATTTTGGGTAGGACCCACATTAGAAAGATGAAGAAAAAAAAATATAAAAAAAATTAATGTAGTGTATTTTTGTGTGGAGTCTATCAATTTTGAGTGTATATTAACATTTTCGTTTTAGGAATATTTATAATTCTCACTAATATTTTAGACAAATCTACCTTTGATTGTCGCATGATGTAGCAGTGGTAGTCAAGTAGTGGTAGTGAAGAAACGCAAGCTATTGAAGTAGTGAGTTGGAAAATGACTTTTTATTTCTTTTTTTTATTAGTATATTACTACATTTTTTTTTTATTATAAGTCATTTTGAAGAAGAAAAAATTTGTACTACAATAATATAAATCGTCTTATAATATCAATAAATTATTAATGTTATTTTTTTTATTATATTTTTAAATATTTATTATTCTCTCTCATTTCAATTATGAAAATTTGTCATTTTAATACCATTAATAAAAGATAATTTTGTAAAATCATTCGTAATTTCTCTTTTCCATACTATAATTATTATATTTTTTAATACGTGTAAGAAGTCAAAAACGATTTATAATAAAAAAAAATAAAAGGAGTACTATTTTTATGGTATAAAGATATCTTAAGTGCAGAAAAACACTTCACATTATTGCCTCAATGGATTTGAAATTTTTTAGATAAAAGTAGAAAAAAATATTATTTCATTCAAATACTCTTAAATTATTAAAGTTAATTTATAACGGTAAATTTAAAAATAAAAAAAAATCAAAGACTAATTTAAATATTGTCAAATAGTTTTAAAGCCTACGTCAATACAGGGGCCGACCCAACCTATTTAGAGGCTTAAGGCAAAATTTAAAATAAATTTTTTTAAATATAATATAAATATTTTAATAAAATTAAGATATTTTTATTTAAATTATAATGTGTTTTTTAGGTGAATTTTTTTTTTTTTGTAAGCAAGGAATTCATTGAAGCGAGAACTAAGGGTTCTCGAACTTCATTACAAAAGAACCAAGCCCAAACCGACTCGACAAAAAGGAAAATGCTATCCAATTACACCTATGATAGAAAAAACAACGGGTTTTTACAAAAATCATAGAAAATACAATTGGGATAAGCAATTTCACCTATAAGAGACCATTTTCAAGTCGAAATTTTAATACTCCAAACAATATCCAATATATTCCATTGAATGTTTTCAAAAACAATACCGTTCCTAACCCTCCAAATATTCCAACAGGTAGCCAACCAGATAACTCCCTCTCTCCCCGAGTTCACACCCCGAGAAATGCAATAGAGACACCACCTCAAAAAGCTACTCATGAAACACTAGAAGTCCTCATCGTAATTATCTACAAAACCAATCCACTCCCTTATATCCCTCCAAATAAGATTAACCACTCTACAACGGAAGAATAAATGTGCTTCCTTTTCACCATGCAAAGCACAAAACACACAATTATCGTTATCCTTAAGAACAATTCCCCGAATATATAAATTGAATTTAGTAGGAAGTCTCATCCGGAATAATCTCCAACCAAAAGCTTTAATCGACGACGGGATACAAGTTTTCCAAAGACGTCTCCAAACACCGAATTGCCATGGGGAGCCAAAGGCGTCGCCGTTAGGAAGCAGCCCTAAGCTGCTGCTGCTGCCGACCGAAACAGCCGCAGCATTCCTGTCACAAAACACCAAACCAGACGCGGAACAACCAGGTGGCTCAGTGCTGAAGAGAGCAGCAGGATCCCCCCATCCGTAGCAGGGTCCGCCCTGACAGAAGCAGCAAGACCGAAGCTGCTGTTGTACGTACCAGTAAGACTTCCGGCCCTGTAGTCCAACAAAATTTTGGCGCAAGATTTTACAGAATATCTCTCATCAACATCCGGCAGCCATAAAGGATTATCATGGACCGAAACATAAAAAATAGTGTTATCCAAAAGAGACAACAACTCAACCCTATTCTCCTCTACCATACGATCACCCGACAACCGCACACCCAAATCACCCCAACTCCAGCCCCCTTCCCCCCAACCTCCCATACCCGCCACCGAAACCTTTTGCAGACCCGATACGGAAAAAAGTAACGGGAATTTATCCTTTAAACAAAAGTCACCTAACCACTTACAATGCAAAAAAGGAGTATTATGACCATTCCCAATCTTCACCTTGCAAAACTTCGAAAATATATCAATCTCCAATTTTTTATCGATACTCCCAATATCATTCCACCAAACCGATTTAGAAGAGGGAATACCGACATCGGAGCACCCTTTGAAAATGCTCAAACTAATATCACCGTAACGGGCTCTCAATAAACTATACCACAAGGAATCCGATCCCTTCAAAATCCTTCATCTCCATTTAAGAAGGAGCACTATATTAAAGTCCTCGATATTCCTCACTCCTAAACCACCTTTATCCAAGGGCTTATAAACGTCCTTCCACCCTATCCAATGAACTCTTCTCCGCTCCTCCAATCTTGACCGGAATTCTATAAAAAGAAAGTAAAAAAATAGACAAAGAGCACAAAACCAATTTGAGTAAAGTAATTCTTCCTCCAAGGCTAAGAAGCCGGCCTTTCCAACTCGATAATCGTTTCCTAATCTTTTCCACCAATCCACGCCATAGCGACACTCTCCTCGGATTAGATTCGATCAGAATACCAAGAAAACTAAAGTTACTTTCCTCCATCCTACAACCAAGGAAAGAGGCTGCCGCCTCCAAAAACTGAGGATTCGAATTAATACCGATCAATTTGCTCTTATGGTAATTAATTCCCAACCCCGAAACAAGCTCAAAACTTTTAAGAACCGCCTTTATAGCCCAAACTTGTTTCCAACAACTCTCACCGATTAGCAAAGTGTCATCCGCAAATTAAAGAATGTCAACCGAACACCTCCTATTAATAAGAATGCCCTCATACTCTCCAATTTCAACCGCTTTACTAATCAACCCCGATAAGCCCTCCGCCACTAAAATGAAGAGAAAGGGAGAAAGAGGGTCACCTTGTCTCAACCCCCTTTCCACCTTGAACTCCTTCGTGGGGCTACCATTCACCAAAACCGACATGTTGCTATTGAAAACCATCAACTCCATCCATCTCATCCAAGTCTCTCCAAATCCCATCCTCCTCATCACGTACCTAAGAAAATTCCAACTTACTTTGTCGTAAGCCTTTTCAAAATCCACTTTGAAAAGGATACAATTCTTTCCCACCTTCTTACAATAATCGATCGTCTCATTTGCCACAAGGACTCCATCAAGGAGATGTCTCCCGGGAACAAAAGCGCTTTGGCACGACGATATAATAGAGGAAAGAATAACTTTCAACCTTCCCGCTAGAAATTTGGATAGAACTTTATAGAGACTCCCCACTAGGAAAATAGGCCTATAATCACCTAACACCAAAGGGTTAGGAATTTTAGGCACTAAGGTCAAGAAAGATGAAGTGATAGCTTTCGATAGAACCGTTCCGGAGTAGAACCCGTTGAAGAAATTAACAAAATCTTCCTTGAAGATCTAACACTTCCGAAAGAATAACAAAGAAAAGCCATCGGGCCCCGGACTCTTCAATCCCTCACAACTCCAAACCGTATCCCTTATCTCTTCCTCCGAAAAGGCTCTTTCAAGGTTAGTGCAATCGAGGGAATTGAGACTCTTAAAAGTAATTCCATCAAGAGTATGTCTAACCTTCTCTTCCTCTATAAATTTACTAGAGAAATAATCCTCCACCTCCTTCTTAACCTTGCTCACTAAGTCGACAACACCGGTTTCCGGATTGACCGACCCAATATGATTCCTTCTTCTCCTACCTTTCATGACACGGTGAAAGAACCTACTATTGTTATCCCCGTCGTTTCTCCACTTCATTCTCGACTTTTGGATTAACATGTTCTCCTTGATTTTAAGATTGATCCAAAACCGATTGGATGCTTCCTTCCTTCTGGAGCGAAACTCTTCCACCTCAAAATCCTCAATATTAGACAAAAGATCATCTGCTTCGTTTATGTCACTCACCCCTTTCTCCACATCCAACTCAATTCTACTGAAAACCTCTGTATTCCACCATCTAAGGCGCTCTTTAAGAATTCTCAACTTCTCTTTAAAGACAAAATCACTTCGACCAACCTCCACCAACCTCCTCCATTCCATTTCTATAAAGGGAATAAAGGTTTTGTTCAAAAATCACTCATTGTTCACCCTAAAAGGTTTCGGGCCCCAATCGGCCCCATCCACCACCAACCAAATTGGGCAATGGTCCGAAATGTCCCTCTTTCCTATAAGTTGACCAACCACATTCCACCTCTCCACAATAGTTTCGAAAACTAAAAAACGATCAATACGACTCATAGAATTCCCATCTCCACTAATCCAACTAAATTTCTTTCCTTTGCACGGAACATCCAGTAAGTTGCAATTATCGATAAAAGTTCCGAACTCATTCATCTCATTTCTCCTATAACCCGCTTCACTACCTCTCCTTTCTCTAGGACTTTTGACCGCATTGAAATCACCACAAATAATCCACTCCCCATCCAAATATTTATCTTTTAACGCCAACAATTGATCCCACAAAACTCTCTTCTTTGCCAATTCGCAAGGAGAATAGACATTGAAAAGATAGTACAAGTGACCCCTCCACTCGACCTTCACACCCAAATAGCCCTCGCCCCGGAAGCTATAAATAACATCAAACTTGCCTTCTTTCCAAAGGATTAAAAGGCCACCAGACAAACCTCTAGATTCCGAGAAGGTGAAGCCAATTTGCTCATTACTTCATAAACTCTTAATTACCCCCTCATGTAAATTAGAAAATTTAGTTTCCTGAATCATAAACAAATCGGTATGCCCTTTCTTGATTATATGACAAACTCTCCTTCTTTTCACCAGGCTGCCCCCCTCTAATGTTCATAGAACCGATAATCATTGGAAACCGGTGTTAGACTCCTTCCTTGATAACATTCTCACCTTATCTTCTTTCTCGTTTTCAATAATGCGAAACCGATACCCTTTTTCCGGATCCAGATTAGAAACTCCCAACCTATCTATAGCATTCCACAACTTCTCTCCGGCATTACCGTCAAAATTCTCCCACATTCTTTGTTCATTCCTTGCAATATCCGAAGCTTCAGATTGATCCCCACGAGCCCTGGACTCATCACTGCTACCATACGGAAGAGGCACCAAGGAACAGCCCCTAAGGGTCAAATCCGACTTCCTGCATCCGTTACTACGCAAAGAGGAAGAAATTCTCTTCTTGCTGGACTTTCCCTTCCACCTCTTCATCCTGTTATTAAACAAACCCACAGGTTCAAAGCAGTACCGATACTTCAATTTTTTCTTCTTTTTAGAACAAAAAACAAGAGTTGATGCCTCCACTGCCGCAGAAACAGACCGCTTCGCAGCAGTACCCTCCACCTGGGTGCCAGAAACGATAGAAATAGGATCAGAAGGGGAGCCCCCGTCCTCCCTACACCCTTCACAAACAGAGCTGCTTTTAGAGCACTTAACAGCAGCAACGAAAGACCCTAAGACAGCGTCAGAAACAGGCAGACGAATAGCCGGTTCTAAAACATTCACCAAAGGACTTTTAATGGATGCGGGAGCTGCAAGATTCGATGAAATTCCCCCCGCACCAAGACCAAAAGACCTTCCCTCCTCCTTGTCACTTGTAAGCTGAACATCAAACGAGTCTTCCAAAGCAACCTCCCTAGCATTGTATAAATCGAGAGAACTACCATCACCACTGCTCACCGAAGACTCAGAGCTAGAGATAATCGATTTTACCCCAGGGTTCTCACTACAAATGCGAACTGGCCCATTGGTATCCTCCCTAAGAGTCAATACAAAGAACTTCCCATCTATGGCAACTTTCAATTTCTGAACCAGACAGTGCTCCAGAGGCATTCTCACAAGAATACGACCAACATCATAGCTCGTGCCCTTCATCGTGTTCTCATCAACACTAATAAAAGACCCTATGAAGTTCCCGACAGAAACAGAGAAATCAGTATCCCAAGCATGGATTGGAACCCCGAAAACACGCACTCACATCACTCTGTCCACGTCTACGCCTCCCTCCTCCCAAGGCTTTACAAAAGAAAACCACTCCTTCCACCAAAGTTCTCCCTCCCTAAGAAGATCCTGAAGAAAACCTTCCTCTAATTCCTCCAATAAACAAAGAGAGCCTTCCATCGGAATCACTCTAATCGAAAAGATACCCTCCATTTCAAATGATGTTTGTAGATTATAAGTTGCCCCAGTGATGAGGACTTTCCCCACATAAGCCTTCTTAAGTCTTGCTTTAATCTCTGAATTGGTGACATAACTAAAAGAAGCAGCGAACTCCTCAGTGCTGACCTTTGTATTCGCCTTATTCAGCACCACATCAGCAAACGATTTGGACCCAACGAGATTGCCTCCCCTAAAAAACTGGTTCTTCTTAGGCAGAGGTTTCCGATCCCCTCTCTCCCGTGTATTAGACTGGATAATACCTCTATCAAACCTAGGCAAGTTTGCGTGAATTTTCTTGTCGTCGATGGTGATATTATCCAACTTAACCGCTACTAATCGCGCATCATCTCCTTCTCTAAACCGCGCAAATCCAAATTGTTTCCCTAACTTGTTCCTCTTAGGGGGGATGACCACCTCAACAACCTCACCCTCACAACCGAAGAGTTCAAAGATGTCCTTTGCCTTAATTCTATTCGGGAATTCGGAGAAATACACAGAAAAAATCCCTACCGTCGCTACACCTTTAACACCGCTTCCAGCAGAGAAAGTATCCCAACGGAGAACCTCCCTACGAACCCCCTTCCTCCTTACCTCAGTCCACATTAGACAACAGCCCGAAACTCAAGGCAAAAAACCAGAAACAATCCCAGGTGAGGAATAAACCAGAACCGCGCAGAACCCGCAAAGACCTTAAATCCGCGTAATGAAGAGCAACACCGTGTAGAAAGACTCAATAGGAGGAAGGTCCCTAACCCGAAGACTAGGACTTTAAACCAAACCCAAAAGATCTAACAATGTTGAGCTCCAAAAATGCAATAGAGAGGTACAAAGACGAGAACCTGTTCTAGTGAACTTGATACATTTCTGGTCAAACAGCTAAGGAAGAGTAGCTTAAAGGAGATGAAGATATAGAGCCTGGATTCGTCACCGCCGCCAGGTGAAAAATTATTTAGTTAAATTAATAATTATTTAGTTAAATTATTAGAATTGATTTCTCTTAATATTTATTTTTCATCGATTATAAAATTAATCCATCTAGCTACTCTTCTCATCATATTTTAAAAAAATCATCTAAAAAAATATTGCCAAAAATTTTAAAAATAAAAAAGTAAATATCAAACTTCTTGTTATGAAATAGGTCATTAAATTTTGTTATCTATAAAAATAATTTTTAAACTAATTAATAAATATTCTAAATAAATATTATTGTTTAACTATTATAAAAAAATATTTAAAAAGTTATTAAATTAAAATAAAAGAAAATGTTGAGGCCCTAGGCGGTGGCCTCGGTTGCCTACCCCTAAGGTCGGGTATGCGTATTAAAGTCTCACTAAGATCGCTCTGAGTTAATGTTAATGAAATTTTAACCCCTAAGAGTTGGTTTAGTGGTAAAGACTTGGGTCTTGAGAGTGTGTTCCTCTCAAAGTCTCAGGTTCGAATTTTACTAGATACAATCAACCTTTGTGTAGACCAGTCTATACGGAGCTTTGCTCCGGCGTTAAACGGGACCTCCGTTTATAGACGGTGAGATTGATCCCTCTTGAATTAGTCGGTCGCAAGATCGAATACCAAGATTTAGAAAAAAAAATGTTGATGAAATTTTATCTTTTAAATGATTTATGACTTTTTTTTCACTTGTACACAAAAAAAACGAATAAAGTATAGTATTATAATAAATAAATAAATAAATAAAAGAATCTTTAACGGTGTTTAGGAAGTTGTCTTTAACGAGAGAGATATAAGAATCTTAAAGTAGCAATCAAATTATTGAGATTTGTTGAATGAAGAGAATCAAGTGAAATCCATGTACTTTTGTCAACTAAGTGGACAGTTTTTCTTTCCATTTCATTTTTTCTGTGTGATTTTGTAAAGCACTAGTTTCAGGAAGGAACGTGTCTCACAACAACATTGCTACAAGATAGGTGTAGCTGCCAAATTGTCAAATTAATTTATAATCATACCTTAAGCGTGATTGGTTTCTTTAAAAACATGTCAGTGCAATTCAATCATCAATTCAAAATGCTATACTCCCTCTGTCTCAAAATAAGAGTCTTTCTAACACACAAAATTTGTCTCAAAATAAAAGTATTTTTATGTTTTCAAGACAATAATAATTCATTCTTACCAACTTTACCCCTAATAAATATTATCTACACAACTTTCCAGATATCATATCATATTACACTTTTATAACAACCAATAGTAACTAAGGACAGTTTTGTAAAATTGTTACATTTAATTCTTCAATCATTACTTTTCTTAATCTATGTGAAACAACTTTAAACGAATTTCATTTTGAAACGGAAGGAATACAAAATACTTTAGTATCATTTTAACGCACATTATTAAATGTAGAACCCATAAAACTGACTATTCGAAATAAATTAATAAAATGCAAAGAAATTGGAAAACAAAATACAAAACAGTTAAATATTAATTTGATTATATTAATATATAATATATTAAAAAAAAAATTGGATATAATAGAGATAAAAATTTAATGAAATGAAAAAAAATCAATTGTTATTTTGAAGTGGGACAATATAAATTCTAAAAATTTATAATTATGCAGGAGTAGTGGACTACCCCGACCCATAGGCTACTTCTAATGGGTAGCAAGTTTTTAAGAGTCGTGCTAAAAAACTCGGAAAATGTGAACCCTAATGGTAAGATCCAAGTCGTATAACCAATTGGATTTGGCGGACCGATTCATACGAGATATCCCATTTTGACGACTCTAATTAAATATAAGATTTTATTTAGTAAGAAAATTGTGAATAATTCATAAAATTATAGTAATCAATGTTGAGAAAAAAATATAATTCAATTGCCTATAACCTGTTATTGTGGGGTTGTAATCGGTTACACCAATATCAAACAGAAGTAACGTGTAACCTGTTACAACTTTGGTGTAATCGGATACAGCTGAAATAGAAGTGTTCTATAACCGGTTACTGTGGGGCTGTAATCGGTTACAGATGTTAGTTTTCTATTTTTCAGTTTGTTAATTGTACCTAAATCTATGTAATTGTATATATACTACTTAGGTATCTCATTAATGAATAATGATCATATTTTCACCCTTAATAATTATCATCTCTTATTCTCTCCCCCTCACCACACTCATATTCACCATTCTTGTGGTTCATTGTTCCAACATTTGACATCATGAGCCTCGTTCAATCCACCAAACACTTAGTGTGCGAAAATGCTTTTTGTTTCTAATGAATGAATCCATGTTAATCTTCCAATTATCTATGCAAAGAATTATGATAAGTGGTGCAAACCGGTGAAGGAGTTATTCTGTTATAAAGATGTTCTTGAAGTGATCAAGAACGGTGTTACTCCACTTGTAGAAGGTGTAACGGCTACATAAAGGACTACACATAAGGAGGAGAAGACGAAAGATTACAAGGCATTGTATTTGATTCATTAGTGCATTGATGTGAATAATTTTGAGAAGGTTGGTGATTGCACAACCTCGAAGCAAGCTTGGAAAATATTGGAGAAAAGTTATACAGAAGCTGATAAGGCAAAGATAATGAGGTTACAAACTCACAAGAGGCATGTGGATTTGATTCAAATGGAAGAAGAGGAAACAATCTGTGAATTCACGACGATAACCACAAGATTAATGAACCAATCAAAGGTGTGTGGAGAAACGACCATAGAGCAATATATTGTTGCGAAAATCTTACTTTCTTTGACGTTAAAATTTGACAATGTAGTAGTTGCAATTGAGGAATCGAAGGATCTCACGACGATGAGCAAGAAGGAACATCAAAACTCTCTTAAAGCTCATGAGCAGAGAATGATGGAAAATAATGTTGATAAGGCAAAGACGGAGATAACTTTGCAAGTCCGTTTCGATGAAAGAGAGAACAATGTGAAAGGAAAGTGGCCTATGAACAAAGGTAGAGGGAAATTTTCAAATATTTGGTGGAAGAGAATCCCAAATTCCAAAAAATCAATATTCTAAAAGGGTGAAAACAGTGGCAATAAGGACGGTGGATCATACAATTTTAGAGTTTGGAGTGTTAGAGGAAGAGGACAAAGAAAGATAGTTGACAAAAGCAGTGCGCAATGTTATAATTATCAAAAGTTTGGTCATTTTGTAAGAGACTACAGTGCCAATAAGAAAGAACCTCAAAAAGATAAAGATAGAGTTGCAAGACAAGAGTGTGATGATGACAAAACACTTTTGGTGATGATCACTGATACATCTTTATGTTCGGAGAAACATCAATCTCATGGCTTTTGAAGAATGAACCAGAAGTGGCGCTCTCTTCTTGTGATACCGAATATATTGCAGCTTCGTTGTATGTGTGACAAGCCGTGTGACTGAAGAATCTGTCCAAGGAGATGGACAACAAAGAGGGTGAGGTTGTAACGCTCATGGTTGATAACGTTTGCGCTATAAACCTTGTTAAGAATTCCATTGCACATGGGAAAAACAAACATATTGAGATGAAATTTCACTACTTGAGAGAACTTGTTAGTGAATGAAGATTGAGGTTGGGGTATTGTAGAAATGAAGATCAAATGGCCGATTTGTTGACCAAATGAATGTCAATTGAAGTGTTCAAGAGATTGAATAAGCGTATGAGCATGGAAGACATAGAGCATATGAATTAAGATGGTGTGTTAAAAAAAAGTATAATATAAGTGTCAGTAACCAATTATTTCAAGACTGTAACCGGTTACACCCGTTTGGCAACATCAAATAGAAGCAATGTGTAACCGGTTATAGTTTTGGTGTAATCTGTTACAAATAAAACATAAGTGTTATGTAACTGGTTATTGTAGAGCTGTAACCAATTACTACTGTTAGTTTTTTTTTTTTTTTTTTTTTTTTTTGTTAATTGTACCTCAATGTAAATATATATATACCCTTTGGATATCTCTTTAATTGATCATAATTTCTCTCTCAATAATTATTATCTCTCATTATCTCCCTATTTTCCTCTCGACATTCAATATTCACCATTCTTATGGTTTATTATTTCAACATTTGAGTCATTGATCAAAAATTTATTATTTCAACATTTGAGTCATTGACCAAAACTTAACACAGTATTTTAACACATCAATTTTATTTAATAATATAATTATGGGAACACACCTCCATCTCCCTGCAAAGTTATAACCCAACAAATCTTTGAGGAGATACTATTATTTTTATGGTCTATTATGAAACATAGTTTAGGTTATAGATGCATGTATCATAAGGCTAAGAGTAGAACAGTATCCTCACAAAAGTAGCATTTGATTCGCTAAGAAAACATGGATTACCATTGAAGATTTCAGAATAGGTTTAAAATAATAAAACATCGCCATCGTAAGATAAGTTGATGATCCAATAATGCCTTACCTTCTCATGCTCAACAAAGAAGAAATAAAAAAAGTATGAAGCTTATGCAACAGCTCATGATTCTATAGGTCACTATTGATTTGATGCTCTCTCTCTTTAGAAAATAAATGGAAATTTAAGATTAAATTAAATATAAAATATTAAATACACAATTGAAATATAAAATCAAATTTATATCAATTTTTTATTTGTTGAATAGATCAAAATATTACTCTCTCCGTCCCACAATGAGTAACCCAGTTGATTTTTCACGCGTATTAAGAAAAATGAATAAATGAATGAAAAAGAGTGGTATTTTTACTAAAATACCTTTATCATCTATTGGGAATGATGAAAGTAATATTAATCAAATGGTAAAATTGAAAAAGATGCATTGAAAATTGAAATGGATCATTCATTTTGAAAGACTCATTTATCCAAATGAGTCACTCATTATGAGACGGAGGGAATATTTTATTTTGACTGAAATCTGAAAGCCAAAACAATAGAGATTAGAGGTTTTAAAGGTCAAGTCGAATATATTCCCATCATTCTGATGAGACTCAATATTCCTGAACTTATTTAGATGGTATCTTGTTCCTATAGTTCTCTCAAATGGGGAGAGATCTTCACTTTCTAATATGTTTAGGGTACTACAGATTGATGAGGTAGTGGTACTTTGTAGTGGTAAAAAAATCTGGAGTGATAGTTTCAATTTTATTTTCATCAAGTTCTTTAGGTCGATGCTCAAACAAGGGTTTGGTGTTTTTTTTAATACAAATTTTGTTATAATGCTCGGCTTCTCCATTAGTTTATCTTCTTATAATGCTCGGCTTCTAAATTTGACGGGCATTTTAGGCCCATGTATCTAGTTAGGTGTCACCATAAGATGGTTACAAAGATCTTACAAACTTCATTGCCAAAGTTATGGAAAGTCTAATAATTTGTAACTAATATGTTTTTCTTATAAAAAGCAGCCAATTGGTTGATGGTGTGGTTGTTAATGAGATTATAGAACTTGCTAAAAATTCAAGAAACCCTGCTTAATTTTTAAGATGAATTATGAAAAGAATAACAACTTGGTTATTTGAAACTTCTTAGATTATATGATGAAAATGTTTGGTTTTAATGCCAAATAGAGATATTGAATTTGGATATATTTTGTTTTAGATAGTTTATCGTTTATAGTAAATGGTTGCTCAATAAACGAGGTCGACATCCAAAGGGGTCCCTAGCCCGATTTCTATTTCTTATGATTGTGGAGGGTCTTGGTGGGTTGATTAGTCAGACATAATTTATCAACATGTTTAAAGAATTCTCTATGAGGTCAAAAGGGTTGGTGTTTTTCCACTTACAATATATTGATGACATCTTGTTTATTGGTAATCTGTCAATGGAGAATTTCTAGTTCCTCAAGATAATTCTTTGGTGTTTTGAAATTACTTCTAGTTTTCGAGTGAATTTCTAGAATGCTAATGTGTTTAGAGTCAATGTTAACAAATCCTTATTGTGGATGTGTGGTCATTTTATGAATTGTAAGTGTTAGTGAAATCTGATGACGAAATAAAATATAACCTGTTTCTTTATAATCAAGAAATATATAGGGGTAGAAAAGACGGTAAAAGAAGAAGATCAATAAGGATTGGTTATAACTATTATTCTTTACTTTCTCTTTAAATCAGATTACAAGTACTCAAGAATAACAAATAACTTTCTTACTCTAATTAAGATTTGTCACACTAATGATGAGAGACTAGTATTCTATTTATAATAATACCTAACATAATAAACTAATAGGCTTTTTAACAATTACCCATTACAAGCTAACTTAAACAATTAGACATAACAAATAAGTCCAATTCGACATGCTAACAAATCTAGCATTTCCGACAACTGCATGCTTGACCCTACTTCGACTACAGCATACACTACTTCGACAACATCATGTGAACGGCCTTTTACTGCATGATGAACATCTGTCGAACTGTCGAACCAAGAAGCCACCTTCGATCATACTAGAGTTCAATCCAATATCTCATAAATATCCACCTTGGAACAAACTCTATAACATCAAGGAACAAACTAGCTTTCTTCATGCAGCATTATCAACTGCATATAGTGGAAAAACTTGCAACTGGGTAATGTCTTGGTGATCATATCAACAGCATTATGATCTGTCGAAACCTTCAGCACTTGGACTTCTCCACGCTCGATTACCCCTCTGACGAAATGCAACCTCACATCGATGTGCTTGGTTCGCTCATGATAGGCTGAATTCTTTGACAGATGTATTGCACTTTGACTATCACATTTAACAGTGATAGCTCAACCTTGAAGCTTCAGTTCCTTTGTAAAACCTTCAAGCCATAATGCTTCCTTCACAACTTCAGTTATGGCGATATATTCTGCTTCAGTGGTTGATAAGGCAACAACCTTTTGAAGTGTTGCTTTCTAACTGATTGATGTGCCGAACATAGTGACACATATCCAGAAATAGATTTTCTGGAATCCATACAACCTGCATAATCAAAGTCGACATATCCTTCGATTGCTGCTTTACTATCTTCACCCAAGGTTCAACCATAAATTAGGACTCTGTTCAGAGACCCATTTATGTACCTTAGAATCCATTTCAATGCTTGCCAGTGAGCCTTTCCAGGATTCGCCATGTACCCGCTTACAAGACTTACTGCATATGCTATGTCAGGTCTAGTACAAACCATAGCATACAACAAAGAACCCACTATATTAGCATATGAAATGTTATTCATATGAGCGCTTTCGACATCAGTACTGGGACACTGATCTATACTCAGCTTGAATTAAGGGTTTGTCGGAGTCACCACTAGCTTTGAATTCGACATGCCAAACTTTTCGATAATCATCCGTAGGTATGACTCTTGAGATAAGCATAATTTCGACTGCTTTCTATCTCTTCAGGTTTCAATCCCAAGAATCATGGATACAGCTCCCAGATCCTTCATGTAGAACTCCTTATTGAGTTCAGCCTTCACCCTCGTTATATCTTCGACATTGTTGCTTTCTATTAGAATATCATCCACATAAAGCAATAAAATAATAAATGAATTTCCAGGTCAAAATCTGAAGTAAACATAATGGTCGTGTCGCTCCCAGGATTTTCATCCAGGTACAAACGCGAGAGTGGCGCGGAAAAACAAAGTCGCCAGCCGTGTAAATTTATCCCAAGAGAGGGAAAGGGAACACCACATAAACCTGAGGAAGAGGGAAAGGAATGGTCATCGCAACCATAACCTGGGTTCGGGAGTCGGTTACGCGAGGGGAAGGTGCTAGCACCCCACGCGTCCATCGTACTCGATGGGATCCACGCTTGTTGTCTATTCTAAGGGTGAGTCATACTATCATCTAGGGTTGTACTAAAACGGAGAAGGGAAGACAAAGACAGACTCGGTAGGATGTCGATGTCCTAGGCCTACGTACCCCCTTTGTGCAATGGGGAATTCAGAGTCAACGTAGTTCGGACCAAGTTCTTTTTGTGTTTTTTATGAGCAACGTTAAGTTCGCGTCCGGCAGTTAGGGTCGATGCCTGTTTGCGACTCAGACGGAAGGTAACGTGCCCTTTTTGAAAATAGCCTTTAAGTTGAAGGTCCCGAAGGACAAAAAGGTTTGAGGTTGGTTTGTATCTTTTAGGACAGAAGTGGCTTAAGTTAGTTCCTAAGTTGCATTGCACCAAAGTCTAGGGCATAGGGGCGAATACTTAACGCATCGTCCCAAGACAGGACGCTCGCTAAGCACTCTAGAAAGATGAGAGGAAGCCCCTCATTTCTCATTCCCCACGCTTAAGGCTCGTGTGCAATACACTTTATTCTTATTAAGTGTTTTTAAAGAAATTTGAGATGAGAAGAGAGAAGACACAAGGGAAACTCTAAAGGGGGACTATGAATCCTAAAGTCATCATGCATGGGTGACCTACGGTTAGTGAGGTTTGAAGACAACCTACATCCTAAGGGAAAAAGATGAGAGAAGGAGAGAATAAGGGTGAAGGTGAATATGGATACTTATCCATACCCTTAAAGATCTTACCTTAGTCCCTGCATAAAAGGTTAGTGAGAAACAGACATAAATAATATCAAAGCAAATGAAAATCAAGCAATGGCAAACAATAGTGATAATAATCCAAACATGAACTCAGAAGTTAGAGAAACAACCCCAAAGCAAATGGCACAAGTGCCTTTTCAAACAGATAATCAGATGTGGTCAGAAATAGGCATACAAGAAGATCTCAAGTGAAAGCCAATCAAATAATTAGAAAAATAACTCCTAAAATTCCCAAATTAAACATCAATATTATTCAACCAGAGATAAACCAAATATCAAAAATCCCTGCAAAAAATCAAGATATTAGTCATCTAAACAATTAGGCAAAGTTCAGGTGGGAAGTAAGGTTCAATGTGCAAAGAAGAGGACCAGAATGCAATATGAAATAATAATTAAAAATGAAAGAAAAAATATTTTAATGCATTTTAGAATGTTAGCTAATAGATGCAAAAAGAATGGATTAAAAATGTATTATAGATGAGGAGAATTAAAATAAAGAAATTTATGTATGCATGAGATGTGTAATGCAAAAAGGAAATTAATAAAATAATTAATTTGGATGATAAAAAATAAAATAAAAATAAAAATAAATTTTTTGAAAATTTTATAAAATAATAAAAATGATGCATGAATTTTATGGGAATTTTTAAATGTAATTATGCATTTTTAACAATTAAAATATGAAAATGATAATGAATTAATAAAATAAAAACATGAAAATAATATGGGGGTGTACTGAGTAATGAAATGGAATTGGGAAATGGGCTGAAGGTGGGGGTGTTAATAGCGTGGCCCAACCCATCAGCGAGAAAAATAAAATAAAAAGAGAACAATGGGGCTTCAGTCAACGCGCTGACTTAACAGAGGCCCTTGGATTAATCCTGCGTCCACAAAGGGTCAAACAAAGCAAAAAGTAGTGATGATCAACGGTTAAGATCAACACGTGCACTGCACTTACCCAACACGCGCACACACGTGAACCACCAGTACACTATACTCCCCATGTGCCTGGCACATGCCAGTTTTAATGTGTTGGCAACCTGTCATCCGTTTGATGCATCCAACGCACGTAATAAAGTCAACGAAAATAAAAGTAAATGAAATGGAATAAATTGATTGGGTGCCCATGGTAGGCACGGTAGGGTAAATAACACTTGATCATTAAATTATAATCAGAAAAAAAATAAAATAAAAGACATGTGGCCGCGTGAGAGCCGTTGGATCGTGAGAAGGGATGGTGGAGATTTCATCTCCTACCTCCAACTAACCTCCTTCGTCGGACCGCCACCGTCGCCGGAACCCTACTTCCAGCCACCACCTGCAACCACAAAACTGCCCAGAAATCCACGACCCTTATACCGTTCGAACCAGAATTTCACGAGGATTATGAATGTGCACTCCAAATTCACAAATAATTAACATATAATAAAAAACGAAGGGATTAATGTTAGGGCATAAAACTTTAAATCATCATTACAAGCAAACCACACGTCCAAATTTAAAAGTAAATATATCAGGATGATCAGTGACAATCACACAACAATATAGACATAAAAAGAGGGAGTTTTAGGAGCACGAAAAAATCCACCAACCTGAGATGGTGCAACTCCAATCCTTACTTTTGGCTGCGAATGATGGTTGATTTGCACTCTAGAGATCACCAGGAGAAGGTTTGTGGAAGAACTTTGAAGAAACTCCTTGTAGATTGAGAGATCCAATGAATTCAAGAATTAGGGTACAAGTTGTTGTTCTCCTCCAAATGCACGTGTTCTCTCTAACCAGTGCATGGATAGGTTTAAATAGGCTAGGGTTTTCCTCTGATGATGAATTGGGCTTGGGTGATTATTTGTTTAATGAGTTTTTGAATTATCTTGAAAAATCACATTATGTTAAGTACACCTCCTCCATGCATATATATTTAAGAATTCCATGATGGATCACTTTCATTTGGATTGCTAGTTACACCTCAATGGAATTTGGGCCTTGAAAACAGTTGGTTCATGAGTTTTTTGATGACTTGGCTTTTTTGAATAATAAAAAATAAGTGATGAATAAACCATGGAATCACTTGATTAAAAAGCCAAAAATGCTCCTTATGGATTGTTCTTGGATTTTGGAACATATCTTGAAGCAATGGAATTAATCATAGGTCCATATGTCCCAAAATCTAAAAGTTGTGAAAATGGAACCATGAAAAACCCTAAAAACCACTTTGCCTTCTTTGGATCATAAGTTGAGTTTCACAAATGATATGGAGACCCACTAGTACTTGTTGGAAAGAGGAGAAAAATATCTTCAACTTTCATGTTGGAGAAAAATTAATTTGAAGCTTTCTTGATGGTGAAAAGTCAAGTTGAATGCAGTGCAGGAACTTGCCAAAAATGGAAACTTTTCATTTTAGGTCACTTTCCAAATTTAGAAACTTTGCACCAACTCCTGATTCTTAATAAATATGTATGAAACTTGACCCCTGGAGGCCATATGAGGATGTGAGACCTTGAAAACCTTGGAGAGAACCTCAAAATTCCACAGTTGACTTCTCCTCTCACTGTTGACTTTTACCCAATTCAACTGATTTTCAATCCATTGGCCAATTGAACTTCTCCTGAACCAAACTGATGGACAACCTCCTATCCCTAGGTATTTAGGGACCCAAGGAGTACCATGGAATCAAGTCTTGCCCAAAAAATCAGAAATAAACTGACTTTATAGCAAACCCTAGTTGTGGTACCCTCAGTCTAGGAGGAAATAACACAGTCTCCAAATCCAAATTCCTCTGAATATGATGTATATCCTCTCCAACAAAGATAAGATAGGCCATTTAGTGATGATAAAAACCCAAGGAGCTTGCTTATTGGAGCAATAAACCCAAGAATTTCAAAACCCTAATCTATGCACTGGTTAGGAGAGGATGATCCACCTGATCTCTCTTGGACAATACCAGGACTCTTGCTTGACCCTCTGAAGCATTGCCTCGGGCACCTTGACCCCATGCTAAGAACCAATGATATGCACACATGATAATGCAAAATGAAATGAAACATAATCCAGTTAGTAATAAAAAAAGGAGGGCAAATTTTGGGGTGCAACAGCTGCCCCTATTCAATCAACTTGGTCCTGAAGGTATGATAGCGACGGCTTTCAGACAATCAGGATGCACGGAGATTGAATACCAAAGAACCCGGAAATTTGTAATCCTCTGCTGGAGAATTAGCCATAAATGTTGTACTGTCACAATACGGACGAGTGCTAGCTATGCTGGGTATAAAGTGAAACAAACTCTCCCAAGTTACGTCATCTTTGCTGATAAAGAGAACTGACAAAAGAATCTCGAAGTATGCCATCTCTGCTGATTAAAGGGAACTGACGAAAAGAATCTCCAAAAGATCGCTATCCCTGCCGACAAAGAGAACTAGCAAAATAAACTGCCATCCCTGCTGATAAAGGGAACTGACGAAAGAAATCTCCAAAGGATTGCTATCCCTGCTGACAAAATAAACTGCCATCCCTGCTGTTAAAGGGAACTGACGAAAAGAATCTCCAAAAGCTCGCTATCTCTGCTGATAAAGAGAAACTAGCAAGATGAATGACATCCCTGCTGATAAAGGGAAACTGACAAAAAGATTATCTTCAAAGCTCGCTATCTCTGCTGATAAAGAGAAACTAGCAAGATGAATGCCATCCCTGCTGATAAAGGGAAACTAACGAAAAGATTATCTTCAAAGCTCGCTATCTCTGCTGATAAAGAGAAACTAGCGAAAAGATTATCTTCAAAGATCGCTATCTCTGCTGATAAAGAGAAACTAGCAAGATGAATGCCATCCTTGCTGATAAAGGGAAACTGACGAAAAGATTATCTTCAAAGCTTGTTATCTCTGCTGATAAAGAGAAACTAGCGAAAAGATTATCTTCAAAGCTCGCTATCTCTGCTGATAAAGAGAAACTAGCGAAAAGATTATCTTCAAAGCTCGCTATCTCTGCTGATAAAGAGAAACTAGCGAAAAGATTATCTTCAAAAGATTGCCATCTCTGCTGATAAAGAGAAACTAGCAAAACCAATGCCATCCCTACTGATAAAGGGAAACTGATGAAGAAAATATCCGAAAGATTGATATCTCTGCTGATAAAGAGAAACTAGCAAAACCCATGCCATCCCTGCGGATAAAGGGAAACTGACGAAAGAAATATCCGAAAGATTGCTATCTCTGCTGACAAAGAGAAACTAGCAATACCAATGCCATCCCTGCTGATAAAGGGAAACTGACGAAGAAAATATCCGAAAGATTGCTATCTCTGCTGATAAAGAGAAACTAGCAAAACCCATGCCATCCCTGCTGATAAAGGGAGCTGACAAAAGAAATATCTGAAAGATTGCTATCTCTGCTGATAAAGAGAAACTAGCAAAACCCATGCCATCCCTGCTGATAAAGGGAAACTGACGAAAGAAATATCCGAAAGATTGCTATCTCTGCTGACAAAGAGAAACTAGCAATACCAATGCCATCCCTGCTGATAAAGGGAAACTAGCAAAACCAATGCCATCCCTGCTGATAAAGGGAAACTGACAAAATAAATGCCATCCCTGCTGATAAAGGGAAACTGACGAAAGAAAATCTCCAAAAGATTGTTATCCCTGCTAATAAAGAGAAACTAGTAAAATAAATGCCATCCCTGCTGATAAAGGGAAACTAGCAAAACCAATGCCATCCCTGCTGATAAAGGGAAACTGACAAAAGAAATATCTGAAAGATTGTTATCTCTGCTGTCAAAGAGAAACTAGCAATACCAATGCCATCCCTGCTGATAAAGGGAAACTAGCAAAACCAATGCCATCCCTGCTGATAAAGGGAAACTGACAAAATAAATATTCGAAAGATTGCTATCTCTGCTGACAAAGAGAAACTAGCAATACCAATGCCATCCCTGCTGATAAAGGGAAACTAGCAAAACCGATGCCATCCCTGCTGATAAAGGGAAACTGACAAAATAAATATCCGAAAGATTGTTATCTCTGCTGACAAAGAGAAACTAGCAATACCAATGCCATCCATTCTGATAAAGGGAAACTAGCAAAACCAGTGCCATCCCTGCTGATAAAGGGAAACTGACAAAATAAATATCCGAAAGATTGCTATCTCTGCTGACAAAGAGAAACTAGCAATACCAATGCCATCCCTGCTGATAAAGGGAAACTAGCAAAACCGATGCCATCCCTGCTGATAAAGGGAAACTGACAAAATAAATATCCGAAAGATTGTTATCTCTGCTGACAAAGAGAAACTAGCAATACCAATGCCATCCATTCTGATAAAGGGAAACTAGCAAAACCAATGCCATCCCTGCTGATAAAGGGAAACTGACAAAATAAATGTCATCCCTGCTGATAAAGGGAAACTGACGAAAGAAAATCTCCAAAAGATTGCTATCCCTGCTGATAAAGAGAAACTAGCAAAATAAATGCCATCCCTGCTGATAAAGGGAAACTAGCAAGATAAATGTCATCCCTGCTGATAAAGGGAAACTAGCAAAATAAATATCCGAAAGATTGCTATCTCTGCTGATAAAGAGAAACTAGCAATACCAATGCCATCCCTACTGATAAAGGGAAACTGACAAAAGAAAATATCTGAAAGATTGCTATCTCTGCTGATAAAGAGAAACTAGCAAAATAAATGCCGACTTCACAGGGGATAACGTGAAACAAAACTTCTGGTTTAAATCACCTCTGGCAAACAAAATATGTCAGGTAAGAACGGGATTTCACAAAGGAGAAAGGCCAGACAAACTTCTAACGGTCCCAGGATCCATAGATAAGATGACTCCGCTGGGGAAAGGAGAAGTCTAAATAAAAGACTCTGCCGGGGAGCACAAGTATGAGAAACACATCCCTCCAAAATCTCCTGAGTTATACCATCTCTGCTGAGAAAGAGAACTGGAAAAGAAAGTATCAAACCTGGCTTAAGCTCCGAATGCAAATGTTTGAATAGTGGTGTAATGCTCCATACGAAATGGAAATGCTACGCGTTGAGGATGCAATGCGAATGCTTATGATATGCAAAAAGGGTCCCTCCAGCAAAATAAATGCCGGAGAGAAAAGATCCACTCAGCTGGGGATGACAAATATAAATTGTCCTCTGAATCCAGGGACTCTGCTGAGTAAGGTCATACTGATCGACTCTTCGGATCAACAACTTCTGCTGGGGATGAAATCCCGAAAGAACCACCGGGGACCCCACCTGTCTTTCACTGAAGGTAACACCCAAAACCTGAGATTTCTCCTCTGCTAGGGGAGTTAAGAATGAGTGCCAATGATGGAACCGGAAGTCCGTTACTAAAAATTGCTAATATCCAGTTGGCTCAGGACCTGCTGGAGGATGCCAGCCCATAATACCATCCTGCTTGGGGACACTGCTGATCTTAGCCTGCTGGGGAGAATGACTTTACTCCCACCTTGCTGGGGATTAGATTATGACATCATCGGTGAGAGCACGTTTCCTGACTGGATGGGGAAGGTGAACACCCTGATTCTGTGGGGAAATAACATCTTGATCCGGAGAAAATACCTCCCACGTCTCCTGCTGGGGGAAGTCTGCTCTGCTGAGGAAAGCTTGTCCTGCTGGGGAAGGAGCAATCTCAATGCTGGGGAGAGAAACCTGTTGGGGATGTACAATCATGTTGCCCTGCAACCTGACTTGTCTTTATGGTCGCAAGCAGCTCTTTTAACTTTTTATCTCAAGAGGATTTTATAGAAGATCGGGCGCTCGCACTGCCCCGGGGTCTTCAAACTCTTGGAGAGATTTATCATATCTCGACATAACTGCCCCTGTCTTCATAATCCTTGACGTACATTACCTCGAAGGGGATTGTAACGACTTGACACTACTCTGCTTTAGCATCTTGAACCTTGAGGAGGTGTTTTCATTTAACCATTTTCAGGAGTGGACGATCTCCCATGCTCTAGAGGTGGCCTACCCCATTATGGGCTTTGAAGTGACTTTGCCCCTGATCCTAGAATGAATGCCCCAGAATAATCGAATTTTGGAGAGTTTTCTCGACGTGACTGCCCCAGATTGGCTACATCTTAACACGACTTACTGGGGGAAGCCCACTCTACACCGAGTCTCTTGGCAGCCTGCCCTTTGATATGATTGTCCTTTAGAATTTTCAAGCAACCCAACTTGGCAGGATCAAGCTTCTTGACTGACTTTTACTGTGTAAGCTGCATGGATGCTTAGGCACATGTATGCAAAAAATGTTTATCATGAGAATGACAATCCTAATGCAACACTTATGTTAACCTTGAAGTTTATTGAAAATACGTCGCAAAACCCTGTGAACGAATCACTAGTTGGGATGCGACCTTGGTTTTTGAATGGCAAAACAATGCGCACATGCAATACCAATAAATCTTTATTAGCACAACTCATAGGAGTCAGGAACGCTATCCTGTTGAGGTACGCTTTCGGAATAAGCCCTGTTTCAATTAGGACTTTTAAGGGTTGTAACGCGGTATGGTTCACGGTTTCAGAAAAAGGGATTTATGGCTCAAAATTTATCGGTGCCCACCCACTCTCCGTGATGTTCTCCAGTCTTATGTTCAGTTAATCCGACACAAACGCTCATCTCCTAAAAGGTTTATGATCTTCAAGGAACCCATGCAACGAATAGTTTGACACCTAAGGAGGCTTTGGAGTGACAGTCACCCCTTTTTATCTTTTGTAATCACATGAATTTGTTCTTATCGAGGATTTTCTGTTGTAATGCTTTTCGCCTTTTCTTTCTTTTTCTTTTCTTTTTTATTTTTTTATCCCTAATTTTTGCCTGGACTGACTCTTTTGAGTTTTTTCGATTTTGAAGTCCAGCGGGATGCCCTAACTTTTGCCTAAGTCGCTTGTTTTCAAGTTTTGACTTAGCGGGCTTTTCTTTTCATTCCCCTCTTTGAGCAAAGCGTGTGACACTGGTTGTCTTACTTACTTGAAAGGGTTGTGACTGCCTCACTCCTGGATTGTCGAAGGATAACCATTGTGGTCTCACATCTCTTGACCTCTTGACGGTGGGATAGAAGGTAATGGTTCCTCTGATGCACACTCTCCTTGAAATTTGAACGCTCGGTCAAACTAACTGACGCCTACCCTGCCCCTGGGTTAGGTATGAGGGTTTTTTCGTACGAAAGAAGCTCCTACTCCAAGGCTCAAAGGGGTTAACGAAGGTTTATCTCCTAATCTCTCCAGTATTTAGGGGTTTGAAACAATGTCTGTACATCCTCAACAGGGTTCTATCCAAAAACGTACCATTAGAAACCTGCGTTCTTATTTCGGCATCCTCCCTCAAGAGTTCTAAACAAGAAAATTGGTATTGCAGTGCACAAAAACATTTAAGAGTGAATACGAATGGATTACTTCAAGGAAAACATGCTCGTTGCATTAATATCATCATAAAAAACAACCAAGTCTTGCATACATACGATGCTTTAACAAGAAATAAAAAACTACAAATGAAAATGCAGTAAAGAAGCTGAAGATTTCCATTGCTGAGGAAGCTTAATCCTGTCTGGACGTACTTGCAGACTGAGTGTTCATTTGAGAAAGGAGGCTTCCATTGATGTACATGTCATCTTCAGTGAATATAATGATCTCGGAGTCTACCAGGTCTTGTACCTTGTGCTGGAATGTCTTACACTCATCAATCGTATGCCCAAACGTTCCCGAGTGGAACTCGCACCTAGTAGTCATGTCATAATCCGGAGGAATAAGGTATGGTACCGGCGTGGTACTCCTCGTCTGAATCAGAGAGTTCTCGAGCAGACGAGCAAACAACTGACTATAAGGGATAGGAATAAGATCAAATATCCTGTTGGGCCTTCTTGGTCTCAGTTGCCCCTGTTGCTGATAATTCTGCTGTCGATACTGATTTGGGCGCCTCACCTGTGCTTGCACTTTCCTTTTCGTATTTGGCTGAGGCACAAACACGGGTTGTGGAAGAGATCCCTGACGCGAGGTGGATCCTTTGGTAAAAGAGGGAGTCCTCAGTCCCTTTGCAACACTGGGAGTAACATCACTTTGTTTACCAGTGCCAACTGATGTAAAATTGATTGCCCCTGAATCAATGAGCTCTTGGACTTTGTACTTGAGCATCTTACAATCTTCAACATTATTACCAGGTGCCCCTGAATGGAATTCACACCTATCATGGACATTGGAACCCATACGAAACTTGGTGTGTGGAGGTCCCGCAGCAATCTGATAGTTCCTGGATTGGCTGAAATTTTGGTAAAATAAAGGTTATTCAATGTTGATGTCAAGGTGCTGATGTTGTAACATTGAAGTCTTAACACTGGGTTGTGTTAAGTAGTTAAGTGCTGAAGTTGGATGTCTGATGTCACACAGGTGATGTTGTAACATCAGACCTGCAGAATTAATAACAGCAGGATATGTTATTAGGGCACGCGTATTAGCTGGAATTATGGAGAGTGGTTAACTCATTGGATGAGAATATCTTGGGATAAATATTTTCTGTTACATGGGAGATTTGATTGCAGATCTGTTGGAGAATTAAAAGGTTGAAGATTTAAAAAGATTTTGGGGATAAAATCTGTTTTGAAGATTCAGTTTTAATTAACAAATCTGATCAAATATTGTGACAAGTCCAAGCCTAATTCAAGGAGCTATATAAAGCGCACAAGACCAAAGGAAAAGGTACAGAAATACAGGGAGAAGATCAAGAGCAGAGGCTGAGTGTCTTGAGTATTTTGTACAAGGTGTATAACCAGAATTCTAGGGTGAATTGCTGTGTCATATTCTGTCCTCTCTAAAGCTGTGAAGCAAAGATAGTTGTATTACTTGATCAAAGCTATGAAGCAGAATCAAGGGTTCTCAAAGAGGTTGTTCTTTGAGTGTTTTAGGGATTGAGTAGTGTTCTCATATCTAAGTGGGTTCTTAGGTAGAAAGTCACTAGTAGGAATTAAGTTTAGGAGATTGTCAACGGGTTGTTGAGTCTGTAAATTAATTCTACAAGTAGTGAATTTCATCCCTGGCTTGGTAGCCCCCAGACGTAGGTAGTTAGACCGAACTGGGTGAACAATTCTTTGTGTGGCTTTGTTACAGTTTATTTTGTCCATTGTGCAGAGTGTGTTGTTGTGACATCGCACCTTAACATCACACGTCTGGTACCAGAATTTCAATTGGTATCAGAGCAGGCATCCTGTCTGGCTCTGGGTGAGATCTGGGGAAGATACTTTCTGGTGTGAAGATGGACAAAGAGGCTAGAGGATTTGTCAACAGACCCCCTATATTGGATGGCTCAAACTATGAGCATTGGAAGCCTAGAATGACTACTTTCCTAAAGTCATTGGACAGCAGAGCTTGGAAGGCTGTCATTAAAGAGTGGAAAGCTCCAGTTGTGTGTGAGAAAGATGATGCTGGCAAGGATAAAGAAGGCACATCAAAGCTGAAGCCTGAAGAAGAATGGACCAAGGAGGAGGATGAGTTATCCCTTGGGAACTCTAAAGCCTTGAATGCTATATTCAATGGTGTGGATAAAAATATATTCAGGCTGGTTAACTCATGTGAATCTGCCAAATGTGCATGGGATATATTGAAAACTACTCATAAAGGATCTTCTAGGGTAAGGATGTCAAGACTTCAGATTATAACATCTAAGTTTGACAGTCTGAAGATGAAGGATGATGAGACCATCCATGACTTCCACATGAGTGTGTTGGAGCTAGCAAATGCATCAGGTGCTCTTGGTGAGAAGATTCCAGAAAAGAAGCTTGTTAGGAAAATTCTTAGGTCCCTCCCTAAGAAGTATAAGATGAAGGTAACTGCCATTGAAGAATCACAAGACATCAGCAAGAGGAGAGTTGATGAGGTCATTGGATCTCTTCAAACTTTTGAGCTTGGGTTGAATGAGGAAGAACCAGAGAAGAAGCCCAAAAGTATGACCTTGGTTTCCACACCTGCAGAAGCTAAGAAAGTTACAGATGATGAGTCTCAGGAAGATCTGTCTCAAGCCATTGTTATGTTGGGAAGACAGTTCAACAAGGTGTTCAAGAGGATGAACAATAACTCCAGGCCCAATGTCAAGGACATCTCTCCTGACATCAGCAAGTCTAGAAGAAAGGATGAAGAAAATGATGAAGAAGGGAGAAGTATTGAGTGCCTTGAATGTGAAGGGTATGGACATGTCAAGAAAGAGTGTCCCACATTCTTGAAGAAGCAGAAGAAGAGCATGACAGTCTCTTGGTCTGACTCTGATAGTGAAAGTGAAGGTGAGTCAGCAAAGCATGTTATAGCTTTGACAGGAATTGTTGAATCTGATGATGATAGTGATGGAGAAGTCACTTATGATGAGCTAGCTTCAACCTACAAAGAGTTGTGCTTAAAGAGTGTTGAACTATGTCAGGAGAGGAATCAACAGAAGAAACAGATTGCTCAGCTAGAGAATGACAAAGCTGAATTGGAGAAAGAAGTCTTGTTGGTCAAAGCTCATCTTGATCATATGACTAAATCTGTTAGAATGTTGAACAGTGGGACAACCACTCTTGACAAGATACTACAGTCAGAAAAAGCTGCTGGAGACAAAGTTGGGATAGGTTATGTGGCTGAGGATAAGGGAACTTCAGAAGCAAGCACTTCAGGTTCAAAGAAGGAAGTGTCACAACCTTTGTCTCAACATCAGCCAAAGAAGTAGGATCCTACACCTAAGAAAGCTGATGTTTCACAACCTAAGAAGATTGAGAAGAAGACTGGTCCTAATCAGAAGAGAAAGCAGCCACAAGGAGCTAGTCGGTATATGCCCCCACAATACCACAAGAGCATGCAAGCTGCTCAGTTCAAACAGCACATGTCTCATCAGGTGTCTCAACATCAGGGGTATGGTTACACCAATGTTGTTCCTCATATCTATGGAAGAAGAAAGCCACACCATCATGGGAGACAATCCAGGAAACAACATTCTCAGCCTCCTTATGGAAGAAGATACCAGCATAATAGAAGGCAGGCCAGTTATGGTAGGAGGTGACCACATTATGGATGGCAGCCTAAGCAATCTCATCATGGCAGAAGATTCAGAGATGAAAGGGTGAGATTCTTTTATTATGGAAGGTTTGGACATATGCAGTACTCTTGCTACAAGCTGCATGGATACCCACAGCCTCAAAATAGATGGAGAGAGTACTGGCCCAAAGTTGTTAAATAATGGGTACCTAAGGAGAAGGTGAAGTGCTTATTGGCTCACATGGCTGACAAAGAGTTTAAAGAAGAAACATGGTATTTTGACAGTGGGTGTTCCAAACACATGTCTGGATGTAGATCCATGTTTGCTGAATTTAGACCTTGCCCCTCTCTTGAAGTTATTTTTGGTATGGGGAATAAGGGAGTTGTTGAAGGTATTGGAAAAGTACAAGGACCTGAACTTGACAATGTCTATCTTGTCAATGGTTTGAATGCAAATCTGATAAGCATCAACCAATTATGTGATGATGGTTACTTAGTCAGCTATACCAAAGATAAATGTGTTGTAACTAATGAGAAGGGTGAGGCTGTAATGACTGGGGCAAGATCTAAAGACAATTGTTATCAGTGGATTCCTCAAACTGAAAGCTGTAATACCCCAAATTTTGACCACTTAGATTTCCCATCATTGTGAAAATCATCATCACAATATGGATGTACCTTTATGCTTCATTAGTCTCCCCAAAGATGGGTGAGCATCCACTACAATCAAAATTAGGGTTTCAAGCCCTCTCTGAGTGCTTAGACAAAGGATCAATCAAGAAATGACATGATCTTCAACTTGTCTAATCTCTTAAATATCCACAATGGATCAAAAAAGACTCCCACTTCAAGGATTAAGCACAAGGCTGCTCCCTTCTAGGTGGATCAAGTCTCAAGATCGACAGTGTCACCAAATTAGGGTTTTGGTCGACCAGGGCCTCCAGATGGAAATTTTCATCTGGGCACAAGGCAATGATCCAAAACATAACCTAATATACTTCATGGAACCTCAGGAACCCACGCATCAAGTCAATTTTGCCTCAGGGGATGCATTCATCAAAAATCAGGAATTAGGGTTTCTTGACCTAATTCACCCCTAAGTTGACTTTTGGGACAAACCATGAGCCAAGACCTCAAGAGATGATTTGAGGGTCTCTAATATACCATATTGATCCATTTGGGACAATGGATTAATCCAAGAAGTTTGAGTAACAAGTCTCAATTTCATCTGCACCACAATTAGGGTTTTAAGGGAAAAGTCAACTGTAACTTTGACTTTTGACCTGGACATGCTCCCAAACCCTAATACATGATTGAATATACCCTATGACACCCATGGAACATGTCCATCAAGTTTGATTTAGGTCAAGGACATGATTTCCTGAAGAATTGCACAGTTTGGAATTCATCTGATAAAAAGTCAACTGTGCACAAAAGTCAACTTTGACTTTTTGAGATTTTTCACCAAAATGGATTTTTAACCCTAAAATGATGTTAATGTATGATTTGAATCATCATTCATCAAGAAAAATCAAGAAAAGTGAGATAACTTGTAAAAGGGGTAACCATAAAACTTAGAAATTTTTCTAAGTTAAAAAATAAAGTGGCAAAGGTACCAACTTTGGAGGACCATAACTCCTAAACCACAAGACCATTTTTTCTCATCCAAAGATGGATTTGTAGCCCTCATTATCACCTACAAAAACTTCAACTACAAGTCATTCCAATTCATTAAGGATTTTAAGTTATGGAGTGATCAAAGTGGCTGAAAAGTGAAAATGTCACTTTTTCCAACACTTAGTGAAATTTTCACTAAGTCAGATTCTGCCTCACTTTTTGCCAAATGTAGGGGGATTTTTCACTTGGAATCAAAAGAGATCAAAACCAAACTTGTTCAAACAGTTGTTGTATCATGTAAGAGCTTTCCAAAATGGCCAAGAACATTGCCAAATTCAACCTACACCATGAGATACAACATTGCCAAGTTGCCTTGCTGAAATCTGTCAAGGCAAGGCAGAATTTGCAACTTTGGTCGATTTGCCAAAATCAGCCAAATTCAATTGCTCATATCCACTTGGACACCTCAGAGGATTGAATCTAAAGGGGACAATCACTGAGCCAAGCCTCCAAAGTCCATGGAACAAGAAATAGCATGTTGAACCTAGAATGGCCAAAATAGGGACAAGACTTCAAATTTGGAATGAGGCATTCAATGGAACCATCAAGGTGGCATGGACTGAGACATTCTCATCTGAAATCAGTCAAGACTTATCCAAGACCAAGGGAACCAAAGCTCTGTGCCCTAACCTCTAGTCAATGGCTAGAGGAGACTTGGATTTTCATTTGCCAACATTGGCCAAACCTACTTACCAGCTGCCATGCACTATTCCTTGCAAAACAAACTTGCTCTACTATAAATAGAGCTCAATTGTGGTCAGTTTGAGTACACCAAAGCCATCTAACAGATGCTTTCCTCAAAATCTCTTCTTTCACTCCAATTTTTCCTTCTAAGGCAAGTCACTATCGGGTTTTGAGTTTGAGAGCAATTCCAATCAAACCAATCACTCACACACCTCACATACATCACATATGAGCTGATCAAACACTTAGATTACTTCTGAAACATCAATTTCACAAAATCACCAGCTGGTTGCTCAAGGTTTTAACCAAAGTGCAGCTGAGGTACCACAAAATGATCCAGCCAATTTCAATCAAGTCCAACCATCTAAACACAATCCATAGGGTGTAGGGAAGCTGTTCAGATCATCACAACTCATCTGTAACACCTCCAAATCAAAAATCACTTTGAACTTGCTGTCACGGCCTAGAGGTAAGCATATACTTGGTCATCTCTCAATCTATGCATATTTCCTCGCACAATAATTTGGCCATATGTTCATAATCATGCATGGAATGTTTTCCCTCAATTAATTTCATTGTTTGAATCGTGTATAAAAAATCCTAGCCTTCATGCAGAAATTAGGGTTCTTGAGGTCTCTTCGTGATTTCTTGTTGTATGTTTAATTTAAATGAAATTAAAGTACATAGACATGATCGTGAGGTTGAGACGAGCATAATGATATGTGGATTACATGATATGATTACGTATTCATGGAGATTGGATAGAAAATGCAAATCTGAGAAACCAAGAACACGCGCGTGTTCTTCAGCTGTTCTTGGCGCCATTTTTCATATATTCAAATATTTGAATTTTGTGATTTTGTTTAATTGATTCAAAAATTAATTTCTCTCTGAGTTTTAATGATTTTGAGTTGATTCTTTTTTTAATAATTCACAAAAATGTTAAAATATTTTATTTTCCCAAAAAAATCCCAAAAATATTATTTATTTCATATAATTGATATTTTTGTAAAGAATTAATATTTTGATTGTTTTTGGCATTTTAAATATTTTTTCTACATTGATTTTGCAACTTTTAATGATTTCTAATTATTTTGTAGGTCAATACTTAATTTTTGAAGCATTAATCCAAGATCACAATTTGTTTTCCATGTGGTAAACAATTTTTTATCATTTTAATTAAATTTTTATTCAATTAAATACATTTTGAAAACAAATTAGGGTTTTGGATTAATTCAACCCTCATAAATCATTTTCAAAACCTTTTTGGGCCTCTTGAGAGAGTGTAAGACCCATCCCCCCTTGTACAAAAACTTTTTGGGCCTCACTCATTGTATAAGTCCCTCTGTACAAGTAAACGGCACGATCGTCGCCCGTTTAAAAATAAAAATCATTTGGGCCTCTCCTTGAGCTATAAGACCCATTCAAAACACTTTGGGCCTCTATTAGAGTGTAAGACACAATCCCCCTTTTAACCAAAACATTTTGGGTCTCACTTATTGTATAAGTCCCTCTGCGTTAAAAGAAAACCTCGGCGTGATCGCCATTTTTAAACGAAAAATCATTTGGGCCAACCCTCGTGTTATAAGCCCCACTCTTTTTTCTTCAAACCTTTTTTTGGGCCTCTTGAGAGAGTGTAAGACCCATCCCTTTGTACAGAAAACCTTTTTGGGCCCCAGTCACTTGTATAAGTCCCGCTGTACAAAGTCAAACAGTGCGCTCACTGATAAAACCCTGGGCCTCTCCTTGAGCTGTAAGCCCCAAATATTTCTTTTTCAAAGCACTTTCTCCTTTGATTTTGAATATACTGTTGTTTTCAATCTTTCTTTGTTGAACAACTAACCAAATAGCATGGAAGCACTCCAACCGAGTAAGTGGTTATCGCTTTCGTTTACTGCTTTCATATTATAAACTGTATTGTGGGGCTGCTCACTGTAAGTCTCCTTTCATAAACTCATATCTACTGTGTAATAATAGTATAGATATTTCGAGTTTCCCCGGCTACTACGTCTAGAACTAGGTGACGCCGTTTCATTTATTCGTAGAAATAGACGCCTAGATCCCCAATAGGAGCACCAGATACTGTCTTCTCTTCGGCTGTCCTCCTTAGGAATCGTCAAAGAAGCTCTACTCCCCAAGATGAATGTATTCTCCGTGAATGGCATCTTTGAGTTTCTTCCAAACTCTCGAACTTTCCTGACTTGATCTATTCCTTGTGGATAGCTTGCCTTGAATGTCTCGGGGTTTGGGTACCCACTACGGTCATAATCTTGGACCTTAACTAAGGAACCCTCTTTAAAAGCTAAAAGTCGCTGGATAGTAAACCTCGCACGTTTACCAGTGGTTTTTATCTTTAAAAGAGTTATCTCTCCTAATGGAAAGGAGATGATAGACCCACGGGCTTCTTAAAAGCATCGGCCTCCTCTTGGGCATTATTCAAGGACACTACGGCTTCTTAGAAGTATTCACAGCCTCCTCTTAGGCTTCGTATAATGATCTCTTCCTCCGGGAATGATAGCCTCCTCTTGGGCTTCGTACAAGGACCTATCGGCTTCTTAAAAGTTTCCAGCCTCCTCTTGGGCTTCGTACAAATTATCCCGACGACCTCCTAGAGGTATAGGAACAGAACCTAGTCATCCTCATAGAACAGTCCTTTCATAGAGTCTACTACTGTTTCTCAAAGCATAGTACGAAAGATAAAACTCTACACACAGACAGTCTAACTTCCTTGAGTCTCAAAAGACATTCTCAAGTGACCCCTTAGTTAAATAGGAAAGAAACCCGCAGACTCGGACAGTCTCAATACCCTTTGGATTTCCAGTTTCCCCAAAGAAAAGGAAACAACCCCGATCCTCAGATCTAACCCATGAGTACAGTGATGCTCATATAAGAACTGATTTTCTCTTTCAAAATCAGTATACTGGACCTGTCACTTAACTGACACAATAACCTTAGCCTTCTCTTGGGCTTTGTACAAATGATTCTCCCCAGCGGAGTCAAACAACGTTTAGCCTCTCTCTCGGGCTTTGTACGAGACACATAAGAGACTCCCTCGTTGAGTCAATCCCCCTTTCGCCTCCATCTCGGGCTTTGTACGAGATACAAAAAGGTTCTTATTGAGCCAAACAAACAATCGCCTCCATCTCGGGCTTCATACGAGATACAAAAAACTCCCTTGTTGAGTCAAATAGCCTCCATCTCGGGCTTTATACGAGATACCAAAAGACTCCATCGTCGGGTCAAAATCTTTTAGCCTCTCTCTCGGGCTTTGTACGGGACACAAAATTGCCTCCTCTTTGGCTTTGTATAATGATTTTCCTAGCGGAAATTAGCCTCCTCTTAGGCTTTGTATAAGAAAACCACTGGTTGATCCAATTAACCTTTTAGCATCAAACCTGTGCCTCGTTCACAGTATACAAACATCAACAACTCCTTCCCCTTCATCTAATCGCTGTAAGCGGCAAGCCTCTGGATCATCTATATCCACGCCACTGTCCCTCTTTTAGCATGAGAAATTCCTAAGGAAAGATGGCATTGCTCTACACTGAGTTAAAGTCTTCTCCTTCAGGTTAAAACCATTTCTTCGGAAATTATGGCATTGCTCGGATCCGCGTATCCCAGTTAAAGTAATTCTCCTTCTCCCCTCTTTAGAGATGACAAATTCTCTCTAAAGCCGAGGTCTTTCAGCTTCACGTCTTGGGCTTTGAACAAGACACAAATAGACCTTTCAGCTTCACATCTTGGGCTTTGAACAAGATACAAACCACCTTTCGCTTCACGTCTTGGGCTTTGAACAAGACACCAAAAACCAATTTCCTCCCATAGAAAAGGAGGAACTACGAACGCTCTGATTTCCCTGTTTTGGTAAACGGGAATACGTAGGCATAAGATCGAAAGAAAAGATCTTAGCGAGCGCAATCAACAAAAAACCCAAATCCCATATCTCCATCAATCAAAAGCAGTATTTCAAAAGCATCAGTCCTAACATCCCAATCCTTGTTCCCCGCCAGAAACCTTCTGCCCAGGTAAAAAAGAAAGAAAACAGTATTGGCGAAAATACAAATAACCAGTACAAAGGCCCCCCACATTGATAGCATCCGTAACCTAACAGACCGCTGTTTAAACTCAGTATGCAAGCAGGGTTAATTGGAGACATCTATTTCCCTTCCTTATTCAGCTCACAATAGGATAAAAAATGAATCGACCTGTAGTCAAAGCTCAAACCGCAGAGAGCGACCAGCGCTTAAGAACCGCGTCCAAAATCGCTCGCTACAAAAGCCAGTCTGGTGATGATGAAGTCAATGATGTAACATTAGATGGTGACATCAAGTGTGAAAGTATGGTGAAAAGTCAATCTGGGTTAATGACTTATGGTGCTGTTACTCCTAAGAGTGATGATGTGTTAAAAGCCAACTTGAGTAGTCAGTTATATGAGCAAGATGAAGGAGTCAACAATGCTGATGGAAGGATCAAAAGCTATGACCTTAAGAAGTATTGGGAGCTGAATACTTGCAAGGCCAAGAAAGATGACAACCTGACTAATGACTCCTATAGTTCAGAAGAAAAATTTCACAAGTTGACAATCCTTAGGTTGGAAGATGTAGATGTTAGAGCTGATGATGAACTAATTGCAAAAGTGATTCCTGGGGTTACTAAACGACTGAAATCAAGGAAGAGGAAAGCTATTGAGTCACCTCCAAAGATGAGAACTGATAAGCAGAAGATCTATGTGGATGGTACTACAAAATCCAGGAGTAAAGTGTTCATCTCTAGGAAGATCAAAAATAAGTCTGATGATAATGTCCAGGATATCTCTCAAATGAAGGAAGTTGTTGTTGTTAGAACTTCTGAGAAAATTCGAAAGGCCATACTAGATAACATTCCTGTGCTTTTCATAAAATGGTGGAAGTATGTTCTAGAAAAAGAATTTGGTATAGATACTCTGGATATGGTTGAGTTTGCTAGGATTTGGTTCAGAGAGGGTGTGGGAACTTATGGTATTCAGGTGTGTATGTTAACCTGAATAAGTTGCTCTGACTGTGTTCTATTGGGAGCTTCTTGAAGGACTTCTTTGTGCAATGATTTCTTTGAATGGTGATGAGAAGCTGATGTCCCAAAAGATGTTATAACCTCATGTTTGCTGGTGGTTATATCTAGAAGATGATTAAGATTGGACTTGCGGTATACGTGTTTCTAATTTTGTGGATTAGAATGTGAAGATTATGGTCATGTGTGTAGTAGCTTGTTCTGGCAAAGCATGACTACTGTCTTTGAAGACTTCACCAGTTTCAACAACTACTAGTGGATGTAAGGATAGAGGAATTGTGATCCCTTAAAGAGACTGGATCTCAGTAAAGCTTATAAGTAAGCTGAGAATTTGTGGAGTTTGTGACAGTGTTGAGTTTGGATTATTTTGCTGATAGTAAATCCAGTAGTGGAGCATATGTAATACCCTGGTGTCAAGAGTGTCAAGAGTATCCTTGGTGAAGGATGTCTTTGTTCTGGATCTGAAGCTTAGTGCTTACATTATATCTAAGGAGCATCTACATAGTCATACGGGAGAATGATGAAGTAGAAGGTTTGTCTTGGATGGTGAAGATGAATTGTATGATAGCCTTTGGTGAAAGGGACAGTGGTACCAAAATGCATGTAAATGTGCTCAAATGTTCATCTCCATCTAGAGCATTTGTTAATCATGACAGGGGGAGTACTTGTCTATGGATTTTGCAGCAAAGGTGTATTTATTGTGAAGATTGCATACTGATCAAGCTTGTGGAGATTGGTTGCCTCTTATGAGGATATAATGTCAGATAGCATGCTATGACATTAGACTGTTGATTGGTGTGGCCTTGAATGGTTCTAGTTATGTGAAGCTAATTGTTTGAATCATGGCCTTGAATAGTGTTATTCTAAGTAAGAGGAGTTGACTTAGAGTTCAGTGGAAGGCATTGTGTGGATAATTGGGTGAAGCCGTCTTGACTGGATGGATGAAGACTATGTCTGGTTTTTTCAAAATATGTTCATTGCTGACAGAAGAGGTATGGATTTGTACAGGGTGTCATAGGACTTACATGGCATAATTTGTCTAATTATGGCTAAAAAGGGGGAGAGTTAAAAATTGCCATGAAAAGTAATTGATGCTGCTAAAAGTAAAAGGTGTTTAGTTGAAAAGTGTTGATGCAGTTATTGAGGGGGAGTGTAAACTGAGCTGCCAGTGAAGATATTTAGTTGAAAAGTGTTGATACAATTATTGAGGGGGAGTGTAAACTGAGCTGCCAGTGAAGATATCATAGCATTTGAAGATTGCAGCCAAGCAGACATCAAGGGGGAGAAGTGCTGCACATTGTGAGCTACTGAATAGCTGTGATGCTGGTTCATGTTTTTGAGGGGGAGCACCAATTGGCTGTTGTCAATAATGAAGATGGTGCTGCAGCAGATCAAGTAATAAAGACTATGCAAAGTGTCAAACTGCTGCTAATGAGTTTCAAATTAATTGAAGATTATTCCGCTGCTGAAGTCTCTGAAGGTGTAGAGTGCAGAAGTCGATTACAGAGTGCAGAGATTATTTTAGCCAAAATTAGCCAAAGGGGGAGATTGATAGTTCCTGGATTGGCTGAAATTTTGGTAAAACAAAGGTTATTCAATGTTGATGTCAAGGTGCTGATGTTGTAACATTGAAGTCTTAACACTGGGCTGTGTTAAGTAGTTAAGTGCTGAAGTTGGATGTCTGATGTCACACAGGTGATGTTGTAACATCAGACCTGCAGAATTAATAACAGCAGGATATGTTATTAGGGCACGCATATTAGCTGGAATTGTGGAGAGTGGTTAACTCATTGGATGAGAATATCTTGGGATAGATATTTTCTGTTACATGGGAGATTTGATTGCAGATCTGTTGGAGAATTAAAAGGTTGAAGATTTAAAAAGATTTTGGGGATAAAATCTGTTTTGAAGATTCAGTTTTAATTAACAAATCTGATCAAATATTGTGACAAGTCCAAGCCCAATTCAAGGAGCTATATAAAGCGCACAAGACCAAAGGAAAAGGTACAAAAATACGGGGAGAAGATCAAGAGCAGAGGCTGAGTGTCTTGAGTATTTTGTACAAGGTGTATAACCAGAATTCTAGGGTGAATTGCTGTGTCGTATTCTGTCCTCTCTAAAGCTGTGAAGCAAAGAGAGTTGTATTACTTGATCAAAGCTGTGAAGCAGAATCAAGGGTTCTCAAAGAGGTTGTTCTTTGAGTGTTTTAGGGATTGAGTAGTGTCTCATATCTAAGTGGGTTCTTAGGTAGAAAGTCACTAGTAGGAATTAAGTTTAGGAGATTGTCAACGGGTTGTTGAGTCTGTAAATTAATTCTACAAGTAGTGAATTTCATCCCTGGCTTGGTAGCCCCCAGACGTAGGTAGTTAGACTGAACTGGGTGAACAATTCTTTGTGTTGCTTTGTTACAGTTTATTTTGTCCATTGTGCAGAGTGTGTTGTTGTGACATCGCACCTTAACATCACACGTCTGGTACCAGAATTTCATAATCAATTCAATCAGCTGAAACTTGAGCAAGTGCTGAAGCAACTGAGCGTATGGCATTGGAATCTGATCAAACTTCTTTTCAAGCTTTTCTGGATTAAGACCCTCAAGAAACGGTTGTTGATGAAAAAGCGCTGACGGTGGAGAGGATCCACGAGGTAATCCATGGTCTAGAGGAGACCCCAAAGAGATGGGAGGAATGAGAACTTCTGCTGTGGAAGCGGGCACTTGACTGTCTTCCTTCTTCAACACCCTATTCAAAATTTCCATGATCAAACCCATCTGAGTCTTCAACTGATTGATCTCCTCCCTCAGCATCCTCTGCTCCTGGAGCATGTCTTCCCCAAATTGCCCCATCTGGCTTCGCATTTCCCTCAACTCAGCTCGAACTTGCTCCATGATCAACTCTTGAACGGCCTGAGGAGTTAAATCTGCAATTCTGAGATGGGAACAAGATAAGAACACCAAAGATAAGCACCTGTTATGCAAAATGATTATGCAGAATGATTATGAATATGCAAATGCAAATGGACATGTTTGAAAAATTCACAGGGCGATCCACCCCTTGATTCCAGTTTAATAGCAAGATATAATGGAACTTCTGCTCATATATTAAGAAAACCAGAGAAAAGCCAAATGTCAACAATCATCAATCCAAGGTAACAATTCTGAATATAAAAACCATAGGTCCCAACCAACAAGCCTGGCGGTGATCCACATACAATGAAAGAAAACAGAAAACTATGGCATATCATCAAAGTTTACAAGTGTCAATCCTCCCTATCCACCATGCTTTCTGCACCAGTCTTGAATTTCCTCGAACAGCTTTCTGGTGTCGGGATGCTTGGGTCTCTGAATTAGTCCTTGAATGAGAAAGCCCCTCATGTGTATGATCCCATCCAAGTATCTGCAATGTAGTTCCCAAGCGTCTTCTCCAGAAACACCCTCCATGCTAGGTCCCTCATGTCTAGATCTCTTCACTTCAGCTTGGACCTTTAGTTCTTCTATGGAAGCTATGGCTCGATTAAGTCGTTCTTCGACTGCTTGTCTCTTGAATACCCCTGACAAGATCTCAGTGTCTTTCTTCTTGAGCGTCGACTCCAACTGATCAATCTTAGCTAGGTAGTCGTCTTCCTTTCTCTTATTCTCAGCCATGGCAGTTTCTCGGTGATCATCGAACCTGTGAATCTTCAACAAAGCTTTGTCTAATTCCTCCTCCTTGGACCTGAGAACGTTGTTGATACCATCCAAAGCTTGTTTCATCCTTTCTCTGGATGCAACCATGTCAGCAAGCTCTCTTTCTACTTTAGCAAGGAGCTCTGTCTTCAACTTGGCGGTATGAACAGCTTCACCCCGCTCATGCTTCCACTGATAAATCTCTCTCTTTAGCTCACTATTTTCTTCCCGCAACCTTTCCTTTTCAGCCCATAATTTGTTATACTTCTCCAACTCAACGGTGGTAGGAGGCTCGATCACCAGAGGATACAAAGGTGGTTCCACCGGGAATGGAAGAAGCTCCTCTTCTGCTCTCTTCTTAATCCACTCTTTATAGGAAGGGAAAGCCCGATTATTACTTTTCCCGAATGGAATTTTACCCTTCTTGGTCACCTGTTTCCAAGCATTCACAACTTTCCTTATCAACCCTTGATCCTCAATACCGTTGAAGAATAAGGACTCTCGAACATCTCGCTCTTCGGGTGGACCTTCTCAATGGATAACCAAACTGCCTGATCATAAGGGAAAGATTATAGTTAATTCCGCCTTTCCTCCCTATCAAGGGTACATTAGGGAATCCTTCGCACTTGTAAATGATTTCCATTCCTAGCAAGTCATGATGGAACCAAACAATGTTATCAGCAGTCAAGCCCATCAACCTCTTTGAACACTTCAGAGAATCCTTCGTATCGACGAAAGTGCCAGATTGAGGGAGATGACTCAGAAACCAAGTAGCCAAAAGCGGTGCACAGCAACTCACAGTTTTCCCACGCCTATTCTCATTCTTGTAATGAACCGAGTGATACACATCACCTAGTAAGGTAGGTATAGGGTTCTTCGAGATAAAGATTCTGACGGCATGCATATCCACCAGATCAGGAATATTCGGAAACAGAACAATCCCATAGATACACACAGCCAGAATAGCTTGGAAAGCAGTCCAGTTATTCTCTTTGACATGTATGCAAGCCTGATCAAACAAGAACTTCAACAAGAAACCCTTAACTCCTTATTTTTCTTCAATATTACCGTTCAGAATGGATTCACTGATATGAAGAGCAACAGCCATTTCTTTTACCCCAGGGTGTTCTTCGGAAAAGAAAACTATATCCTGCTTGATGGGGATTCCCAAAATAAATGAGAACTCCTCCAACGTTGGAGCCAAGATGTAATATGGGAAGGTGAAGCAACGTAGAGACGGATCGTAAAACTGAAGAAGTGTATGAATGGCATCCTTTTCATACTTGGAGATATTATAAACAAACTTCAGAAGTCTTCCATACCCTCCACTGAACTCTGTACGAATGCCAGGACCAGCCATATTAATCAGTTTGTGAATCAGTGTCAAAGTCGGCTCTGGGAACGAATAGGCAACAGTCTTCTTTCTCTGAACATCCATGCTGAAGTAACCTCAGAAAACCGGAATCAAGAGTAAGATGCAAGCCCTGAAAAATGTCAAACATGTCAGAATGCAAGAAAAATGATATGCTCATGCAAACATGGGGTCAAGGCCACACTGCTGGATGTGCTGTGCTGTTAGCTGAACGAGAACCACAACCCAGAAAACCAAAATTCTGAACCACTGAGGAACTCAAATAATCAGACATTGATGTGAAATCCAGAAAATAAGGTAGGTTGAAGGTCTCGGTTACCTGCAAACGCCCATCCCCTCTCATGTGTGGGTACTAGGATGTTCAGTATCCCGGGCTCTCAGGTCGAGAAATGATGATACGTTCACCATTTCTGGTTTGGCATCATCATCAATCGAGGAGGCCTCAACCGATTCTCCAAAGCGGAAGGTCCTCAGCTTTGGCACTGAGGTCGAGAAACAACAGTGCATTCATCCCTCGGGGTACAGTACTATCGTCAATCGAGGAGTACCTCCACTGATTCTCTTCAAAACGTAGGGGTCATCCTATGCGAGTTCCAAAGCGGGCCCTCGGGTGCGAATGGGTTTGCCATAGGATGTGGTCTGCCACTGTCACCACTAAAGAGGGAGGTTTCCACTAAGGTCCTCAATGATCGGTCACCAGAGTCGACAGCTCTCTAGATCAACACCCCAACATGCGCAAGACACACACGTTAGAATGCGTCCCAAGATAGCCCCGTCTGGTTGTGAATTTCGTGAACACACAAACGTACCAAGCGGACACGTAGGTCCCACTACTTTCCACACTAGTCCTAGGGTATACTCAAGCCTGGGTATTGGGCTTAGCTCTCAGTCCCACCCAACCTGCAAGACAATGACAGCCAGCACAGCACAGCAGCATGACAGTAATAAAAAATGAAATGCAGAAAATACGGTAAAAATAAAAATAAAATACAACACATAAAGCAAAACAAAAATAAATCACCCAAAGAGAACAAAGACAAGCAAGCGTTAGGATTGACTCGCTTAGGGATGGACCAGCATAGGTCAACCAGAGTCCCCAGCAGAGTCGCCAGCTGTCGCTCCCAGGATTTTCATCCAGGTACAAACGCGAGAGTGGCGCGGAAAAATAGAGTCACCAGCCGTGTAAATTTATCCCAAGAGAGGGAAAGGGAACACCGCATAAACCTGAGGAAGAGGGAAAGGAATGGTCATCGCAACCATAACCTGGGTTCGGGGGTCGTTTACGTGAGGGGAGGGTGCTAGCACCCCACGCGTCCATCGTACTCGATGGGATCCACGCTTGTTGTCTATTCTAAGGTTGAGTCATACTATCATCTAGGGCTGTACTAAAACGGAGAAGGGAAGACAAAGACAGACTCGGTAGGACATCGATGTCCTAGGCCTACGTACCCCCTTTGTACAATGGGGAATTCAGAGTCAACGTAGTTCGGACCAAGTTCTTTTTGTGTTTTTTATGAGCAACGTTAAGTTCGCGTCCGACAGTTAGGGTCGATGCCTATTTGCGACTCAGACGGAAGGTAACATGCCCTTTTTGAAAATAACCTTTAAGTTGAAGGTCCCGAAGGACAAAAAGGTTTGAGGTTGGTTTGTATCTTTTAGGACAGAAGTGGCTTAAGTTAGTTCCTAAGTTGCATTGCACCAAAGTCTAGGGCACATGGGCGAATACTTAACGCATCGTCCCAAGATAGGACGCTCAGTAAGCACTCTAGAAAGATGAGAGGAAGCCCCTCATTTCTCATTCCCCACGCTTAAGGCTAGTGCGCAATACACTTTATTCTTATTAAGTGTTTTTAAAGAAATTTGAGATGAGAAGAGAGAAGACACAAGGGAAACTCTAAAGGGGGACTATGAATCCTAAAGTCATCATGCATGGGTGACCTACGGTTAGTGAGGTTTGAAGACAACCTACATCCTAAGGGAAAAAGATGAGAGAAGGAGAGAATAAGGGTGAAGGTGAATATGGATACTTATCCATACCCTTAAAGATCTTACCTTAGTCCCTGCATAAAAGGTTAGTGAGAAACAGACATAAATAATATCAAAGCAAATGAAAATCAAGCAACGGCAAACAATAGTGATAATAATCCAAACATGAACTCAAAAGTTAGAGAAACAACCCCAAAGCAAATGGCACAAGTGCCTTTTCAAACAGATAATCATATGTGGTCAGAAATAGGCATACAAGAAGATCTCAAGTGAAAGCCAATCAAATAATTAGAAAAATAACTCCTAAAATTCCCAAATTAAACATCAATATTATTCAACCAGAGATAAACCAAATATCAAAAATCCCTGCAAAAAATCAAGATATTAGTCATCTAAACAATTAGGCAAAGTTCAGGTGGGAAGTAGGGTTCAATGTGCAAAGAAGAGGACCAGAATGCAATATGAAATAATAATTAAAAATGAAAGAAAAAATATTTTAATGCATTTTAGAATGTTAGCTAATAGATGCAAAAAGAATGGATTAAAAATGTATTATAGATGAGGAGAATTAAAATAAAGAAATTTATGTATGCATGAGATGTGTAATGCAAAAAGGAAATTAATAAAATAATTAATTTGGATGATAAAAAATAAAATAAAAATAAAAATAAAATTTGTGAAAATTTTATAAAATAATAAAAATGATGCATGAATTTTATGGGAATTTTTAAATGTAATTATGCATTTTTAACAATTAAAATATGAAAATGATAATGAATTAATAAAATAAAAACATGAAAATAATATGAGGGGTGTACTGAGTAAAGAAATGAAATGGAATTGGGAAATGGGCTGAAGGTGGGGGTGTTAATAGCGTGGCCCAACCCATCAGCGAGAAAAATAAAATAAAAAGAGAACAATGGGGCTTCAGTCAACGCGCTGACTTAACAGAGGCCCTTGGATTAATCCTGCGTCCACAAAGGGTCAAACAAAGTAAAAAGTAGTGATGATCAACAGTTAAGATCAACACGTGCACTGCACTTACCCAACACGCGCACACACGTGAACCACCAGTACACTATACTCCCCATGTGCCTGGCACATGCCAGTTTTAATGTGTTGGCAACCTGTCATCCGTTTGATGCATCCAACGCACGTAATAAAGTCAACGAAAATAAAAGTAAATGAAATGGAATAAATTGATTGGGTGCCCATGGTAGGCACGGTAGGGTAAATAACACCTGATCATTAAATTATAATCAGAAAAAAATAAAATAAAAGACATGTGGCCACGTGAGAGCCGTTGGATCGTGAGAAGGGATGGTGGAGATTTCATCTCCTACCTCCAGCCAACCTCCTTCGCCGGACCGCCACCGTCGTCGGAACCCTACTTCCGGCCACCACCTGCAACCACAAAACTGCCCAGAAATCCACGACCCTTATACCGTTCGAACCAGAATTTCACGAGGATTATGAATGTGCACTCCAAATTCACAAATAATTAACATATAATAAAAAACGAAGGGATTAATGTTAGGGCATAAAACTTTAAATCATCATTACAAGCAAACCACACGTCCAAATTTAAAAGTAAATATATCAGGATGATCAGTGACAATCACACAACAATATAGACATAAAAAGAGGGAGTTTTAGGAGCACGAAAAAATCCACCAACCTGAAATGGTGCAACTCCAATCCTTGCTTTTGGCTGCGAATGGTGGTTGATTTTCACTCTAGAGATCACCAGGAGAAGGTTTGTGGAAGAACTTTGAAGAAACTCCTTGTAGATTGAGAGATCCAATGAATTCAAGAATTAGGGTACAAGTTGTTGTTCTCCTCCAAATGCACGTGTTCTCTCTAACCAGTGCATGGATAGGTTTAAATAGGCTAGGGTTTTCCTCTGATGATGAATTGGGCTTGGGTGATTACTTGTTTAATGAGTTTTTGAATTATCTTGAAAAATCACATTATGTTAAGTACACCTCCTCCATGCATATATATTTAAGAATTCCATGATGGATCACTTTCATTTGGATTGCTAGTTACACCTCAATGGAATTTGGGCCTTGAAAACAGTTGGTTCATGAGTTTTTTGATGACTTGGCTTTTTTGAATAATAAAAAATAAGTGAAGAATAAACCATGGAATCACTTGATTAAAAAGCCAAAAATGCTCCTTAGGGATTGTTCTTGGATGTTGGAACATATCTTGAAGCAATGGAATTAATCATAGGTCCATATGTCCCAAAATCTAAAAGTTGTGAAAATGGAACCATGAAAAACCCTAAAAACCACTTTGCCTTCTTTGGATCATAAGTTGAGTTTCACAAATGATATGGAGACCCACTAGTACTTGTTGGAAAGAGGAGAAAAAAATATTCAACTTTCATGTTGGAGAAAAATTCATTTGAAGCTTTCTTGATGGTGAAAAGTCAAGTTGAATGCAGTGCAGGAACTTGCCAAAAATGGAAACTTTTCATTTTAGGTCACTTTCCAAATTTAGAAACTTTGCACCAACTCCTGATTCCTGATAAATATGTATGAAACTTAACCCCTGGAGGCCATATGAGGATGTGAGACCTTGAAAACCTTGGAGAGAACCTCAAAATTCCACAGTTGACTTCTCCTCTCACTGTTGACTTTTACCCAATTCAACTGATTTTCAATCCATTGGCCAATTGAACTTCTCCTGAACCAAACTGATGGACAACCTCCCATCCCTAGGTATTTAGGGACCCAAAGAGTACCATGGAATCAAGTCTTGCCCAAAAAATCAGAAATAAACTGACTTTATAGCAAACCCTAGTTGTGGTACCCTCAGTCTAGGAGGAAATAGCACAGTCTCCAAATCCAAATTCCTCTGAATATGTCTCCAACAAAGATAAGATAGGCCATTTAGTGATGATAAAAACCCAAGGAGCTTGCTTATTGGAGCAATAAATCCAAGAATTTCAAAACCCTAATCTATGCACTGGTTAGGAGAGGATGATCCACCTGAGCTCTCTTGGACAATACCAGGACTCTTGCTTGACCCTCTGAAGCACTGACTCGGGCACCTTGACCCCATGCTAAGAACCAATGATATGCACACCTTATAATGCAAAATGAAATGAAACATAAGCCAGTTAGTAATAAAAAAAGGAGGGAAATTTTTGGGGTGCAACAGGTCGAAATGACTTCTAATGAAACTTATGCATTCCATGAACTTGTCGAATCTCCTATTCCACTGTCGAGGAGATTGTTTTATTCCATATAAAGATCTTTTCAGCTTGCACACATAATCTTCCTTCCCCCTTTTGACATACCCTTCAGGTTGCCTCATCAGGATTGTTTCATCTAGAACACCATACAAGAATGCAGTCTTCACATCCATTTGTTCTAGTCCAAGGTCGAACTGTGCCACCGTGGCAAGTAACATTCGAATGGACCTGTGCTTCACAACAGGAGAGAACACATCATTGAAGTCGACACCTTCTTTCTGAGTGAAACCCCTAGCGAATAATCTTTCCATGTATCTCTTCGACGCCAATCCTTCAATTCCTTCCTTAACTTTGAAAATCCATTTACAGCTCACTAATCTGGCTCCAGCAGGTTTCTTGATCAGTTCTCAAGTGTTGTTATCATGAAGAGATTTCATCTCATCATCCATGGCCTTCAGCCATTTAGTCTTATTTCGACTCCTCATAACTTCCTTATAGTTTCTAGGTTCTTCGTCTAGATCCTCACTTGTAGAGATTAAGGCATAAGCTATAAGATCTGCATACCCAAGTCTTTGAGGTGGCTTGATGACTCTCCTCGGCCTATCTCTTATCAATAAGTAGTCATCAACAGTTTCTTCAACTTCCTTAGTATCTTCTGCTTCTTCTTCGACTTTATCTAGGATATGCAATTCAACATCAACATGCTCCACCTCAATAGGAATCTATCCTTGTTCCAAATCTTTGTCAACATCATCAGTTTTCTTGAAGGTCATCTCAGCTTCATTGAAAACTACATCTCGACTGGTGATACACCTCCTGTGACCTGGCTCTAGGCACCATAGCCTATAAGCTTTGACTCCTTTATGGTATCCCATGAACATGAATTTCAGAGCTCTAGATTCAACCTTGTCTTGCCTAATGTGAGTATAGGCCATGCAGCTAAATACTCTCAATTTGTCGAGATCTGGTGGATGTCTCGACCAAACTTCTTCAGGTGTCCTCATATCTAACGCAGTCGAAGGACATCTGTTTATCAGATATGTTATTGTCGAAACAGCCTCAGCCCAAAACACCTTTTTAAACCAAGCACTAGTTAACATGCATCTGTTTACTGTGAATTTTGGTAAACAACCTCTGGTCTATCAATTTTAAATAAAACTGACTAACTTGCAGGATCGACCACACAAATCCTAGGACATGTGCTAAATTTAAGGGAAAATGTAACTGACAATGATAAATGCAAGAAATGTAAATTGGACTCCACGTTCGACAGTAAAAGAAAGCTACATGAACTCCACGTTCGACTACTTGCAAACAAAGTAAAGGCTTGGAAATGTAAAGGGCTGTAAGTAAATGATGCAGAATTTAGAGGCATCGAATGCAAAAGACAAAAAGGTAAATGACTTTGAAAAATAAAAGTGCAGGAAGATAAATAACTGTCGAAAGTAAACAACAAGAAATGCAAAAGTGCTTGAACTCCACGTTCTTGGATGTAAAAGGTGCAGAAAGAGTAAATGACTGTAGAAAGTAAAGGGCAAGAAAATAAATTACTGTGAAGGTAAATGCAGTAATGTAAAAGCTTTTGAAGAGAAAATGCAATGAACTTCACGTTCTTGAAAATAAAGGTTGAAATGTAAAGGTGTTGTCGAAAGATAAATGACTTTAAAAATAAAAGGCTTTGAAGATAAAAGACAAGAAATAAAGATGAACTCCATGTTCTTGAAAATAAAGACTTTAAAGGTGAATGCTTGAATATAAAGGTGCATTCGAAAGTAAACGCAGGAAGTTTAAATGAAAGTTTAAAAACAATACTTTAAGTAAATTTGACATGAAAAGTAAAATTCAGGAAAACGTAAAGACATGGAAAGCAAATGCTTGAAGCTTAAACATGATGAAGATAAATTGCATTAATGGAGAAATAAAGGGTGGTGTTATGTTACGTACATTCTCACGAACTCCTTTCTCTACACGCGGGTACTTTGAGTTTCTTTGAGTAACTTGTACAAAAATATGAACACCTCTATTACATAGAAGTAATTCCTATTTATAGTGCTAAGAAATAACTACTAAATGGTGGTTATTGCTTCAAACGTGTCTCTCTGGCGCCTTCTCCTTGGCCTAAACTGTTCCCACGTTCACAACTGCTCCTATTTGAATTTCAAACATTAGAAATTCCCTCCAGCCTTAGTATAACAACTGCAGCGCGCATTTCCATATTCCCATGGTCGAAACCTTTCCCAACACTTAGCCATTTTTTAGGCTTCCAAAACCCCTATTCGACTCAGGCTTCACCAAAATTGGGTCGAAGCCTTCTTTACGTTAAAAATAATTTTTTAACTTAAAATAGCTTTGATTCTTTCTAGCGTCGAAAATGAGGGTTAACAAATTGCCCACAAGGAATGTCCTTTCGCCAGAATTGGTAGGAAGGTCATTTCTTGATATAATAACCATTTTGACGCTGGTTTGCATGGCTTCAACTGAATATTCCACTAATTACTTAGTGGCTGAATTGCTCAGTTTTCTAACCCACGCTTATGATGTCATACCATCATGACAAATCCTTAAACGTCTCTTCAGCCGTATTCATCATAACACTTTTCTCGAAAACAGATGTTTGCAGTCTGAACATAACTGCTACCATTCATCACGTCTCCAGGAAAAGAACATGCGTCCCACTAACTCCTCAACTTCAATGGTAGATCCAAGGTTCTTGGGATTTTCAAACTTCTATAAATATCCCTTTCCACCACTTTGTGAACTTTCCACACTCCACTCTCATATTCTCAAGTGAACATCTTCTTCTCTTCAGTTTCTCTTACGCAAACCCAGAAAAACACCATCTTTTCGTCTTCTTCAACAATGGCGTCTTCCCAAACCAATCCTCAACCAAAGAAAACCCAAAGAGGCAAGGCTACTCCATTTAAACAAGCCATTCCTCCATTCGCTAATATCCCAGGCCCCCAAGTAGTACATAACCGTCGTTGCATGCCGGAACCCACCACTGAAGAAACACGAGCCATATATAAGTCTCAGGTAATGATTCCTTTAATCATTTCTGATAAACCTTATGCGCTATCTAGTCCTCTACCTGATGTTAACATTTCCAATGAGAAACTAAGTGAGTTTCTCCCCTCTTACCAGAAAACAAGGCCGTTAGGGCAAAAGAGTTTTCCCAAAATCAACACTGCTGCTGAAACTTCTCCTGAAGAAATCCCCTTGCCCAAAATCAATGTTGGCTATCTCACTGATGGTACCAGGCCGGTGAGAGCTGTCAATCCCTTGAAGGAATTTGACCAATGGATGGTGAAGATGGAGAAGGTCAAAGCTGAACATTGGAAGAATATAGGGATTTATGACCTTCTTATGCTGTCGAAGACTAGCATACCCTACTGTCTGAACATGTTGGCAGCGTCCTTATACTTTTGGGACAGCACCCATTATACCTTCCATCTGCCATGTGGAATGGTTACCCCAACCTTGTTCGACGTAGCTGCCATCACAGGTCTTCGCCCAGATGGCCTTACCTATAACCCTGATGTTGATGCGGAAGACACCATCAATATTTCAGGCTCTAAACTTACATACACTCTCTTCATCAAACACCACTTTAAACAAGAAGATGACAAAGTGTCTGATGAAGAACATATTGCTTTTCTCACAGTCTGGCTGTCAAGATATGTTTTCTGCACCAAATCTTTGCAGGTAGCTAAGAAATACCTGCCCCTGGCGAATCAACTTCACAACAACAGAGGAACCTGCTTGAGTGAACTCATCCTGACGAACCTCTATGAGTCTATCAGTGAAGGGGCTTCTCGACTTAGAAATGTGGAGGCCCAAGGTCCTATGCACTTGAGTGGGCCTCTTTGGCTACTTCAATTGTGGCTTAATGCTACATTTGAAGCTAGCCTCCCCAGAAAAGCCTAGTTGACGAAGCCTCTGCTGAAATCAGGGAAAGGAGTGTCGAAGGGACGCGTCTAGAAAAACTCACTCCCAATGATGATGGTGAAACCCTTCAAAGAGCCTTTACCAGTTATATTATGATGTTTGCCAAGCGCTATGAGTTCACCCCTAGCATGGCACCTTTTGCTCAAAGGAGATATGGCCCTGTGTGGTTTAAAAGGCCATTCCCAAATCCTCACCAAACTCTTGATCAAGAATATGTTACTATCTGGGAAGCCTTTTTGATTCCCAGATTCTTTATCCACAGGCTGAACTTAGGGAGAGGTTTATCAGCACTGATTTCCTATCAACCAAACCTTGTCTCTCGACAGTTTGGGCTGGCCCAGAGCTTTCCTCAATGCTTGTATGAAAGAAAGGGCCAAGTAATTCTTCACACTGCCTGCTTCGACGAGGAAAATGTCTCCCTTACACTCGACAGCCGAAATGAGAAAAGAAGAGTCCTCTCTCCTGTGTTTTTTGAGCCTTCTTTTCTATGCACTTCATCATTCCATCAATGGTGGTCGAAGCACTATAGTGAGCACTTTCTTGATGTGGCTACATTTTCTTCGTTACTTGACCAAGCTTTTCTCAATGTGCAGGACAAGACGAAAAAGAGTAAGTTTACTCACATCGAAGAAATACAGGCTTTTCAAAAATACTTTGAAACTATCTATCGACCAGATGATCTTAGTCGAACCATTCATGAGGCTGCTGTTACTCTAAAGAGAAAATTTCTAGAAAAGCTGGATGAACTAAAAATTTCTCCCAACGTCCCTCGTGAGAAACGTTATGAGGTAGCTTTTAAACTTTTTCCTCCAAAGTTCCCTCGACTGCCTAATGCTGATTTTGGAGTGGCGCTTGCCCCTCCATTTCCAGATTGGTTTGTCTGTGGGGAGCATTTAAAACTTCTTCGACAGCAGTCTCAGCCAAAGGCCCAACGAGTGGTTCCGACTAAGCATATGTTAGATAGTTTTAAAGGACACCTTCATATAGGAATTCAGGACGTTCGTGTCGAATCTAAAATATATGAAGGTTCGAAATCCTTAATCCATGGCTTTATAACTAACCACGTAATCATTAACTTGTAACAATTTTTACTGTCTTTCAGCTGTGCCTAGGAAAACTGCTTCAACTAGGGCTGCCACACAAAGTGGCAAATAACCAGAGAGCACACAGGTATATTTCACATCCCCTGCTTACGCTTTTACTATATGAATTCCTTTCTTATATTTGCATTGCCTCTTCAGACTGGTCGAAAACCTCCAACATCTTCCAAGAAAGGTAAAAAGGATACCCCAGCTGTTATTATAGCTTCAGAGGCCTCATATGAATCTCATGAGGAGGTTCTTACAAAGAAAAGAAGAAAACCAATAAAGGCATCTGGACCTACTGGACCACCTCCTTCGAAGGTGGCCAAAATACTCGAAAAGGCACCCACAACAAGTGGTGTCGAAAAAGAACCTTCCACGGTGGCCTCGAGAACACCTCTTGGTGACCATGGGAGTGATAACTCAAGTCCTGTTGTTGTACAAGCTCAAGTATGTGCACCATTTTTTCATTATACTGACGTTTTTAGCCCAAATTCTTTTAATCTCATTTTCTCCACTTGTGTCCTTTAGGCACACATAATCAACAATCCTGATCCCCAACCAACTCCAAGCAACCTCGCCACCAACATAATTAACGATCCCGCTCCTCAACCGACTGCAGGAAGCTTCACCACCACGCTCCTCAACAGCCAAGGTGAGCCAACTTATCACCCATCTTCTGATATTGGTTCTGGTTTGAGTGAGATTAATCAACCTAATCCACATGCTGCAGAACACACCACACCACCAGTTCAAACCCCTACTCAAAACGCACAAGCTGATGGCGGCAATTATGATGATGATGATGCCTCAAGTCCACCACCTTTCAACCTGGCTAACTTCATGGATAATGATCAATTGGTTGAAGAAGAAAGAAATGAACCTGAAGTTCAAACACACAACGACAATCCTGGTCAAGTTGCGCCTGAGGAGACAAACGAACCACATCCTACACCAGCTGATGACCAGGAGAATATTCGACCAATTGCTGAAGAGTCTGACGAAGAAATGGTAGTCGAAGAAGAAAAAGATGAAGAAGGAGAAGAATCAGAAGAAGAGGAGGAAGAAGAACAAACTGATCCTAATCCCCACCATACTCCTTCGCCTGTGGTCCAGCAAACCCTGGCTAACCTTCCACCTCCTGGAGACTCACTGACAGCACTCAAGTGGTCGAACCCACGTTAGTATTCCAAATTAATACTTGGGTAGAAGTATGGTTCTTCTTCTTCTTCTGTCTCTTCGACTCCAGCATCAGATGACTTTGCCAAACCAATCCTCCAAGCCATAAAGAAAAAATTCTTCAGGGGGGACATTCACAGAGTTTTAGCCTCAGACCCATCTGCAGCTGCTTATCTGAAGGATACCCTTGGAAAGCTTGAACTCACCACTCTTAATCTAGATGTTTCTGGTTTTCTAATAGAGTTAACCGTTGTGGTGAACCAAATAGCTGCTTCCATCTATCAGGAATACCCTAGAGGAAACATCTGGTCTTGAGAGTGCAGCTTGGTGCGGTGCAAAGGAGTCATATGAGAAGGTCGAAAGTATAGAGGCTGACCAAAAGAAAACACAAGATGAAATAGCCTCCAACCAGAAGAGTATCGAAGCCTGGAAGTAGCAAATCACTGAGTTACAAGCTAAAATTGAGAATGCTGAAAAACGCAACCGTGATTTGCAGAATTTCGACACCACTGAGATGGCTAGGGAAATGAAACATGCCATAGACCGTATTGAGGCAGCCCAAAAACTTGAGAAACAGCTTGCCACAACCAAACTTGATGAATCCTTGTGCAATGCTCACCTCAAACATCACGTAGAAACCTTTGCCCAGTTGGAGTCGAGGCTTCCCTTCTGATGCTTTCAAGACCTTTATTTGCTCAACCAATCATTTGTTTCTTGGCTTTTTCAGGCCTTTATGTAATGACAGTTTTATGCCTTTGGCATTGATTAATCAATCGTTATTATTTCGCCATTAACTGCTTTCGACCCATATTATATTATGATGCATTTTAATTATTGCCTCACATCTAAGTCAAATTTGCAATTAAGGCATTCTATCTTTTTCTGGGAAAGCCAAACTTTTCAGCTTTAAATTCCAAGGCATAAGCCTCTAGTTTTAAAGTAACATTTATAGCATAGCCCTCAGGCATACTTCCAAGAATAACTCACGTGTTTCCACCGTTTGACTGGCCAATCCAATCAATACTTCGCCTCTATAAATTATCTTCCACATGACCAAGTTTTGCATAGAAGCAAACATAAACGATTCAGAGAAATCATCAACCAAGAGAATGGTTGGAAAGGCAAAGGCAGTTGAGGAAACAAAAAAGATGGAGGAAACAAAGAAACCTGAAGCCTCTATTGGAGCAACCTCTCAAGCCAAGAAGAGAGAAACTAAAATGAAGATCTCTAAGAAAGGACGCTCCAACACCCAGGACTTTGATGATGAACCAGATGCAGATTATATGGATTTCCTCAAATCCATTGACTGGAGAGATTACGAATAACCTTTCCTTGAAAAAAAATTTTGTTGTATTGATTCGCCTTTGCTTTGTATGCCATATTAGCCTGAGTTGGCCTATTTTGGCTTTCTTTTTATTGAATAAAGCTTAAGTTTTGATGTGAATCTTTTGCAAAACAGGCTTATATTTTTTCAAATACTTGCCATTTACTTTCAAGACTCTTTTATCTTTGTCCAACTCTTCAACTTCGTAGGCTCCATTGGAGAAGACTTGTATGACTTGGAATGAACCTTCCCACTTAGGAGACCATTTGCCTAATGTTCTATCCTTTCGATCTATAGGCAAAATCACTTTCCAAACCAATTCCCCATATGCAAAAGATTTAGACTTAACCTTTTTGTTGTAGGATTCTTCGACCCTTTTCTTTTGTCTTCTTACCAACTCCAAGGCTCTAAGCCTTTCTTCATCCAAATCCACTAATTCATTCATCATCATTTCCCAATAATCCTCAGAGGGAATCTCATGATGTCTTTGAACTCTTATAGATTGTAAATAAATCTCAACAGGCAATACTGCATCATGACCAAAAGTAAGTCGAAATAGGGTAGTATTAGTAGCCTCTTTAGGGGATGTTCGACATGCCCAAAGAACTTGGTCTAATGTCTTGTGCCAATTTCTAGGCCTCTTTCCCACATGCTTCTTAATTAGTCCAATCGCTACCTTATTGGCAGCTTCGACTTGCCCATTGGCCTGAGCATAATAAGGTGTAGAAGTCAATAACTTAAAGCCCATTTCTTTGGCAAACTCCTGCATCTTTTGACCAGTAAACACTGATCCTTGATCCGTAGTGATTGTTTCAGGAATACCAAATCTATAAATAATGTGATTTTGAATGAATTCAATAACATCTTCTTGACCTATATTCGCCAGTGGTATTGCTTCAATCCACTTGGTGAAATAATCAATTCCCACCAAAATATATCTTTGGTTCTTTGAATATGCTGGTCGAATCTCTCCCACTATATCCAAAGCCCATCCTCTGAAAGGCCATGGTTTCACTATGGAATGTAATTCACTTGCAGGGATATGCTGTATGCCAGCATGAATTTGACATTCTTGGCAACCCTTAACAAATTCTATGCAATCTTTCAGCATAGTAGGCCAATACATGCCTTGTCGAAACAACAGCCATTTCATCTTTTGGCCAACTTGGTGTGCTCCACATGCCCCACTATGTACTGTCGAAAGAGCCAAATATGCCTCTGCTTCACTAAGGCATTTCAATAAGACTCCCTCAGGGGTCTTTTTAAACAATTCATTACCCAAAAGTACATAGCTTAAAGCTTGATACCTGATTTTTCGCTCTGTCGAAGCCGTTGTGTCATACCCCAAATTTTGACCACTAAGATTTCCTATCATTGTGTAAATCATCATCACAATATGGGGGAACCATCCTATTTCATCAATCTCCCCAAAGATGGGTGAGCATCCACTACAATCAAAATTAGGGTTTCAAGCCCTCTCTGAGTGCTTAGACAAAAGATCAATCAAGGAATGACATGATCTTCAACTTGTCTAAACCTCTCAAACATACACAATGGATCAAGAGGACTCCCACTTCAAGGATTAAGCACAAGGTTGCTCCCTTCTAGGTGGATCAAGTCTCAAGATCGACAGGGTCACCAAATTAGGGTTTTGGTCGACCAGGTCCTCCAAATGGAAAATTTTCATCTGAGCATGAGCCAATGTTCCAAAACATAACCTAATATACTCCATAGAACCTCATGGACCCAAACATCAAGTCAATTTGACCTCAGGGGATGCATACATCAAAAATCAGGAATTAGGGTTTCTTGACCTAATTCACCCCTAAGTTGACTTTTGGGACAAATCATGAACCAAGACCGCAAGAGAGAGTTTGAGGGTCTCTAATGAACTATATTGATCCATTTGGAACAATGGATTAATCCAAGAAGCTTGAGCAACAAGTCTCAATTTCATCAGCACCACAATTAGGGTTTTAAGGGAAAAGTCAACTGTAACTTTGACTTTTAACCAGGACATGCTCCCAAACCCTAGGACATGCTTCAATATACCCTATGACACCCATGGAACATGTCCATAAAGTTTGATTTAGGTCAAGGACATGATTTCTTGAAGAATTGCACAATTTGGAATTCATCTGATAAAAAGTCAACTGTGCACAAAAGTCAACTTTAACTTTTTGAGATTTTTCACCAAAATGGATTTTTAACCCTAAAATGGTGTTAATGTATGATTTGAGTCATCATTCATCAAGAAAAGTTGGATAACTTGTAAAAGGGGTAACCATAAAAACTTAGAAAATTTTCTAAGTTAAAAATAAAGTGACAAAGGTACCAACTTTGGAGGACCATAACTCCTAAACCACAAGGCCATTTTCTCTCATCCAAAGATGGATTTGTAGCCCTCATTACCCTCTACAAAAACTTCAACTAGACCTAACTCCAATTCATTAAGGATTTTGAGTTATGGAGGGATCAAAATGGTTGAAAAATGAAAATGTCACTTTTTCCAACACTTAGTGAAATTTTCACTAAGTCAGAATCTGTCTTCATTTTTTTCCAAATGTAGGGGGATTTTTCACTTGGATTCAAAAGAGATCAAAACCAAACATGTTCAAACAGTTGTTGTATGATGTAAGGGCTTTCCAAAATGACCAAGAACATTGCCAAATTCCATTTGAGTCATGAGATATGACATTGGAAAGTTGCCTTGCTGAAATCTGTCAAGGCAAGGCAGAATTTACAACTTTGCTCGATTTACCAAAATCAGCCAAATCCAATTGCTCCTATCCACTTGGACACCTCAGAGGATTGAATCTAAAGGGGACAATCACTGAGCCAAGCCTCCAAAGTCCTTGGAACAAGAAAAAGCATGTTGAACCTAGAATGGCCAAAATAGGGACAAGACTTCAAATTTGGATTGGAGCATTCAATGGAAGCATCAAGGTGGCATGGACTGAACCATTCTCATCTGAAATCAGTCAAGACTTATCCAAGACCAAGGGAACCAAAGCTCTGTGCCCTAACCTCTAGTCAATGGCTAGAGGAGACTTGAAATTCCATTGGACAACATTGGCCAAACCTACTTAGCAGCTGCCATTCACTATTCCTTGCAAAATAAACTTGCTCTACTATAAATAGAGCTCAATTGTGATCAGTTTGAGTACACCAAAGCCATCTAACAGATGCTTTCCTCAAAATCTCTTTCTCTTGGCAAAAATGCCTTTCTTAGCAAGGTAGCTATCGGGTTTTGAGTTTGAGAGCTTTTCCAATCAAACCAATCACTCACACACCTCACATACATCACATATGAGCTTATCAAACACTTAGATCACTTCTGAAACACCAATTTCACAAAATCACCAGCTGGTTGCTCAAATTTTCAATCAAGTTGCAGCTGAGGTACCACAAATTGTTCCAGCCATTTTCAATCAGGTCCAAGCATTCAAACACACTCCATAGGGTGTAGGGAAGCTGTTCAGATCATCACCACTCATCTGTAACACCTCCAAATCAAAAATCACATTGCACTTGCTGTCACGGCCTAGAGGTAAGCACATACTTGGTCATCTCTCAATCTATGCATATTTCCTCGCACAATAATTTGGCCATATATTCATAATCATGCATGGAATGTTTCCCCTCAATAAATTGCATTGTTTGAATCGTGTATCAAAAATCCTAGCCTTCATGCAAAAATTAGGGTTCTTGAGGATTTTTCGTGATTTCTTGTTGTATGTTTAATTTAAATGAAAGTAATTGACATAAACATGATCGTGAGGTTGAGACGAGCATAATGATATGTGGATTGCATGATATGATTACGTATTCAGTGAGATTGGATGGAAAACGTAAATCAGCCAAACCCAGAAAAACGCGCGTGTTCTTGCTTGTGTTCTTGGCGCCTTTTTCATAAATTCAAATATTTGAATTTTGTGATTTTGTTTAATTGATTCAAAAATTAATTTCTCTCTGAGTTTTAATGATTTTGAGTTGATTCTTTTTTTAATAATTCACAAAAATGTTAAAATATTTTATTTTCCCAAAAAATCCCAAAAATATTATTTATTGTATATAATTGATATTTTTGCAAAGAATTAATGTTTTAATTGTTTTTGACATTTGAAATATTTTTTCTACATTGATTTTGCAACTTTTAATGCTTTCTAATTATTTTGTAGGTCAATACTTAATTTTTGAAGCATTAATCCAAGATCACAATTTGTTTTTCATATGTTAAACAATTTTGATCATTTTAATTGAATTTTTATTCAATTAAATACATTTTTGAAAACAAATTAGGGTTTTTGGATTAATTCAACCCTCATAAATCATTTTCAAAACTCTTTTGGGCCTCTTGAGAGAGTGTAAGACCCAATCCTTTCTTGACCAAATCATTTTTGGGCCTCAGTGTATTGTATAAGTCCCGATACCGTCAAAAACCAACGGCGCGATCGTCGCCTTTTCAAAATAACCTTGGGCCTCTCCTCGAGCTATAAGACCCATTCAAAACACTTTTGAGCCTCTAATAGAGTGTAAGACCCAACCCCCTTTTAACCAAAACATTTTGGGCCTCACTTATTGTATAAGTCCCTCTGCGTTAAAAGAAAACCTCGGCGCGATCGCCATGTTTAAACGAAAATCATCTGGGCCTACCCTCGTGTTATAAGCCACACACTTTTTCTTTAAAACTTTTTGGGCCTCTTGAGAGAGTGTAAGACCCATCCCTTTGTACAGAAAACTTTTTGGGCCTCAGTCACTTGTATAAGTCCCTCTGTACAAATTCAAACAGTGCGTTCACTGATAAAACCCTGGGCCTCTCCTTGAGCTGTAAGCCCCAAATCTTTCTTTTTCAAAGCAATTTCTCATTTGATTTTGAATATACTGTTGTTTTCAATCTTTCTTTGTTGAACAACTAACCAAACAGCATGGAAGCTCTACAACCGAGTAAGTGGTTATTGCTTTCATTTACCGCTTTCATATACATATAACTGTATTGTGGGGCTGTTTCACTGTAAGTCTTCTTTCATAAACTCATATCAACTGTGTAATAATAGTATAGATATTTCGAGTTTCCCCGGCAACTACGTCTAGAACTAGGTGACGCCGTTTCGTTTATTCATAGAAATAGACAACTAGATCCCTAATAGGATCACCATATACAGTCTTCTCTTCGGCTGTCCTCATTAGGAAATGTCAAGAGACTCTACTCCCCAAGATGAATGTATTCTCCGTGAATGGCATCTTTGAGTTTCTTCCAAATTCTCGAACTTTCCTGACTTTGATCTATTCTCGGTGAATAGCATTGCCTTGAATTTCTCGGGGTTTGGGGACCCACGGGCTTCTTAAAAGCATCGGCCTTCTCTTGGGCATCGTACAAGGACCCACAGGCTTCCTAAAAGTAACGCCGCCTCCTCTTGGGCTTAGTACAAGGACCCTACGGCTTCTTAGAAGTATTCACAGCCTCCTCTTAGGCTTCGTATAATGATCTCTTCCCCCGGGAATGATAGCCTTCTCTTGGGCTTCGTACAAGGACCTCTCAGCCTTTTTAAAAGTTTCCAGCCTCCTCTTGGGCTTCGTACAAATTGTCCCGACGACCTCCTAGAGGTATAGGAACAGAACCTAGTCATCTTCATAGAACAGTCCTTTCATAGAGTCTACTACTGTTTCTCGAAGCATAGTACAAAAGATAAAACTCTAGACTTGGACAGTCTAATCTCCTTGAGTCTCAAAGACATTCTCAAGTGCCCCCTTCGTTAAATAGGAAGGAAACCCGTAGACTCGGACAGTCTCAATATCCTTTGGATTTTCTGCTTCCTTAAAGAAAAGGGAATAACCCGGATCCTTGAATCAAATCCATGAGTACAGTGTTGCTCATATAAGAACTGATTTTCTCTTTCAAAGTCAGCATACTGGACCTGTCACTTAACTGAAACAGTAACCCTGGCCTTCTCTTGGGCTTTATACAATGATTCTCCCCAGCGGAGTCAACCAACGTTTAGCCTCTCTCTCGGGCTTTGTACGAGATACATATGAGACTCCCTCGTTGAGTCAATCACCCCTTTGGCCTCCATCTTGGGCTTTGTACGAGATACAAAAGGGTTCTTATTGAGCCAAACAAACAATAGCCTCCATCTCGGGCTTTATACGAGATACCAAAAGATTCCCTCATCGAGTCAAACCCTTTTCGCCTCTCTCTCGAGCTTTGTACGAGACACATATTAGCCTCCTCTTAGGCTTTATATAAGAAAACCACTGGTTGATCCAATTAACCTTTTAGCATCAAAGCTGTACCTCGTACACAGTACACAAACATCAACAACTCCTTCCCTTTCATCTAATCGCTGTAAGCGGCAAGCCTCTGGATCATCTACATCCATGCCACTGTCCCTCTTTTAGCATGAGAAATTCCTAAGGAAAGATAGCATTGCTCTACACTGAGTTAAAGTCTTCTCCTTCAGGTAAAAACCTCCTTCAAAGGAAATTATGGCATTGCTAGGATCCGCGTATCCCGGTTAAAGTAATTCTCCTTTATAAAAATAGTTGTGACAAACAACCCCCTCTTTAAAGATGACAAATTCTCTCTAAAGTGGAGCTTTTCAGCTTCACATCTTGGGCTTTGATCAAGATACAAATCACCTTTCGCTTCACGTCTTGGGCTTTGAACAAGACACCAAAAACAAACTATTTCCTCCCATAGAATAGGAGGAACTACGAACGCTCTGATTTCCCGGTTTCGGTAAACGGGAATACGTAGGCATAAGATTGAAAGAAAAATCTTAGCGAGCACAATCAGCAAAAAACCCAAATCCCATACTCTCACATTCAAAAGCATCAGTCCTAACATCCTAACACTTGTTCCCCGCCAGAAGATCCTAGAAAGAAAGAAGAACCGTATTGGCGAAAATACAAATAACCAGTACAAAGGCCCCCCCACATTGATAGCATTCGAAACCTAACAGACCGCTGTTTAAACTCAGTATGCAAGCAGGGTTAATTGGAGACATCTATTTCCCTTCCTTATTCAGCTCACAATAGGATAAAAAATGAATCGACCTGTAGTTTAAGCTTAAACCGCAGAGAGCGACCAGCGCTTAAGAACCGCGTCCAAAATCGCTCGCTACAGAAAAATGGCGCCCACCGTGGGGCTCTTTTTTGTCAAACTTTTTTCTCCTTTTTTGTGAATGCCACAGATTGGGGCTTCCACCGGGGAACCCATTTTCTGTTAGGAACTTAGGATCCTTAGCTTCAAAGGTCTAGGATGTTTAGGACAAATATATATACTGCTTTTCCTAATTGCTATACATGTTTATTTTTCTGCTAATGGGAATGCGGGTGATGCCGTATGCGGAAAGATTGAGTATACACTTAAGATAAGTGATGGCGATGGGGTCGACCATCAACCTCAGTGGAGGCTGACCAACGCAACCCATTCTCTCACCCAGACAATGGGCCGGTTGTTAAGTCTGAGAAGCTGAGGAGCCAAACCCTTTCGTAGTGCGGAAACTATCGGAAATAGTTGTTATGCGATACTACCCTCATTTGAGGCTGGTGATCTATTCTCAGTGAATGGCACTTACTCTAAGATTGCACTACAACTCGCTGGCGATCCGCTTGTTGTTGTTTTTCTTTCCTGGGAGGAGCTGATGATAATGAGTACAGGTACAAAAATCACCCTAGTATAAACCTTTGGGGATGGGTAGAGCCTTGACTTCATGACAACGACCCTTTGACCCCATGTTTTTTCTATGTTTTTGTGTGCTGCATTCATACATTCATCTAAAAAACATTAAAACATTCAAAAAATCTTCTCTTCTGGTCTCTCTGTTTTTCAAATTAAACTAAGACTGTGATTGCAAATATCATAGAAGAAGATGGCACTAATGGATTTCGGTAGAAGGAGAACCCATAGGTATACCTTCAAGGTTCCAAAGCTAGAGGATTTGAGAAGGTTAGCAAGGATGATCACTAACCCTGAGGCTTTTAGAGCCAAGCACGGGGGTCTGCTACCACTGTTAAGAGTCCATGTGATTGAGGGAATCATGGATGCGCTCATTCAGTTTTATGATCTGATTTATCACTGTTTCACATTCCCGGATTACCAACTCGCACCAACGCTGGAGGAGTATTCTCATCTAGCTGATTTACATATCACTGATCGAGCTCCATTTTCTGGACTGGAAGAAATTCCAAAGAATCCGACCATTGCAAGAGCAATTCATTTGGACGAGTCTGAGGTCAGGACTCACCTAACTACTAAGGGTGGCATCCAAGGTTTGCCAGCCCAGTTCTTGACGAAGAAAGCCCTGTATTTTGCCAGTATAGGAAACATGACTGCTTTTGAAAGCATCTTTGTCTTACTCACCTACGGGTTATTTTTGTTCCCCAACATCAATAACTTCGTCGACATTAACTCCATTAAGGTTTTTCTCATTGGAAACCCTGTGCCGACTTTGCTCGCAGATGCGTATCATTCTGTACACTTGGGAAATTTGTACAGTGGAGGGGAGATCACATGCTGTGTACCTCTACTTTATAAATGGTTTATCTCACACCTGCCCAAGTCTACTGCTTTTTGGGATTGTAAGAGTGCCTTACGTTGGTCACAGAAGATCATGTCTCTTACCAACTCTGATATAGATTGGTGTAATAGGATTTATGAGGGAATCAGGATCATTGATCGTTGTGGAAACTTCCCCAACGTACCCCTCATAGGAACTAAAGGAGGAATCAACTACCATCCGGTATTGGTTCGCCGTCAATTTGGATACCCGATGAGACACATCCCACGGGGGGTTCATCTGGAAGGTCCTTTCTTCAAAGGAGGAGAAAACGACAGAGCACTAAAGATGGAAATAGTGCATGCTTGGAAGCACGTTCATAAGAAAGGACGAGAGTCTCTAGGAAAACCGGACTGTGTCTCGGTGGAGCCTTACCCCCACTGGGTACAAACTAGAGCTCTCAAGCTAAAAATGCCTTATCCTCGTTACAGAATTCTTCCGCCAAAGGAATCTGTCATGTACTTCATGACGAAAACTGAAAGGCTTCAGGTTACTCTCAACAAAGTTCAGAAGGAGAGAAGGTCTTGGAAGAACAAGTACCGCACCCTCGACATAGAGTGCATCAAAATACAGCAATTACTGAAAGAGAAAGATGCTCTGATTGAGATTTTGGAGCAACATGCTGTAGAGAATCAAGATGACCAAAGGAATTTGCTCACTCCTTTCACCTGGCAAAGGAATGACAACCCGACAATGGCCCAAAAGCCCCGGTCAAAGAAAAGGAAAGTACCAGAGTCAGCACCCGATTTCTCTTCAGAGAGGACTCGGGACCCATTAGCTTAGGTTTCTGTTTCTGCACTTTGTAATCTACTGTATTTCCATTTCTGTAATCCTTTGAATTTCAATAAAAAGGGGTTTCCCCACTGTTTGATATTTGCAATCTAATTGTCGAAGTTTATTTTGATTAAACCAAAAAACAATTAATATAATCATTGTATTCATCATTCTCACATCGCGTATTCTTCTTCCTTACGAATCTCACGTTTGTGTCTCGATTCTAGAGTCAAACTGTCTCATTCGTACAATACTCGGGCCAATCGTCAGAAAAGGATGGATGATCTTGAGGAAGAAAACAGAAAGTTGAAAGAAGAGATCGACGCTCTAAGAGAGGATATGAGAAAGCTTCGTAATGACATGCAAGCCATGGCAGAAGCTCAGCTACAACGAACTGTGATCTCCGAAATCACCTCAACGCCCATCGTGGAGAAGTATGATCCTAGGTATCAAATACCGAAAGATCTTCCTTGGGGAATGCCTGTTAACTATATCCCGGAAGGATATGTTCCGCCGATCACTGAAGATCAGGGAATCACAACAGAAGCCGCTGGGCCTGAAGGTTACAAACTTCGGGAAAACGAAGATTCCAGGGGCATATTGAAGACTCCTGAAGGTTACAAACTTCGGGAAACACCAAGATTTACTGCCGTAGTCACGGTACCACCCCCTGTGGTGCACACTGTCCCAGAAGGACAGATTCCACCAACACCTTCTGGTAAGAAGGAAACTATGTTTGATAGAATGGATGAATTCCAGGAACAGTTCTTGGAAATACAGAAGGAACTGCAAGCCATTCGCGGTCAGGATCTATTTGGAAAGGACGCCGCAGATCTCTGCTTGGTCCCCAATGTGAAAGTCCCGCACAAGTTCCAAGTGCCCGACTTTGAAAAGTACAAGGGTAACTCTTGCCCTCAAAGCCATCTGGTGATGTACACTCGGCGGATGTCAGCTCAGACGGAAAATCAGGACCTGCTGATTCACTACTTTCAGGATAGTTTAATCGGTGCCACACTCAAATGGTACATGGGTTTAAACCGTGCTACGATCAGCACTTCAGAGATCTTGGTACTGCCTTCGTCCAACAATACAAATACAATTTGGACATGGCACCCGACAGAGATCAACTCAGATCGATGTCGCAAAAGGACAAGGAAACCTTTAAGGAGTATGCTCAAAGGTGGCGTGAAATTGCCGCTCAAATTTGTCCACCTCTTGAGGAAAAAGAGATGACAAAGATCTTCTTAAAAACCTTAAGCTCGTTTTACTATGACCGAATGGTTGCCAGTCCGCCCAGTGATTTCACCGAAATGGTGGGCATGGGTGTACGTCTTGAGGAAGCCGTTCGAGAAGGACGTTTGGTAAAAGACACTAGATCGACGAGCGGTACTAAAAAATATGGTAGTGCTCTCCCTAAGAAAAAAGAGCAAGATATTGGGAATATCTCTCTTGGATAGCAAAGGCGACGATATCAACCAGTAGCAGCAGTGACTCCTGCTATTAGCCCTGCGCCTATTCCTACGTATCAACCTCAGGTTGCGCAGAGCCAACCTGATCAGCAAAGGACGCAACAGCCTCTTCAGCAGGCTCGTCCCCAATACAACAACAACCACACAACACGGCCACCAGGATTTGATCCTATACCCGTGACGTACGCAGAATTGTTTCCATTACTGCTAGCCAAGGGGCACATTCAGACTAAGTCCCCTCTTACAGTACCGGATAATCCACCTTTTTGGTTTAAGGTGGATCAGACGTGCCCTTATCATCAAGGAGGTCCAGGGCATAACATAGAAACTTGTCTTAATTTCAAGTCCGACGTGCAAAAGCTTGTTAGGAGCGGGCTCTTATCTTTCAAAGATACGAATCCTAATGTTCTTATGAACCCGCTGCCTCAACATGAGAAAGCTGCAGTCAATTTGATAGAGGAAGAGATTAACAATGTCTATCAAATTCACGATGTACTCTTGTTAAAGACCAATCTGGTCAAGATGCATTGTAGACAGAGTGGATATGGCCATGTGCCACCTCATAACTATCATCAGTGTGATATTTGCTCTAAAGACAATCAAGGATGTTCTGTAGTACAAGCGGCTCTACAGGAACAAATGGATCTCGGATGGATCCAAGAACACCGAGTTCGTGGAGTTAACATGGTTTACACGAATTCCAATGTCATTCAGGACCACGACATCCGTGCAATGAGTGTCAACTTGGTGGCAATGCACTCAAGGCAAAGCCAGTATCATAATCTGCCGCGGCACGATTACAATTCCTGTCTGACTTGCTCAGTAAACAAACAGGGATGCTCTTTCATACAAGAGGCCCTCCAGCGTCAGATGGATCTTGGATGGATCCAAGACTACCATGATAGGAATTCCTATCAGATCAACATGGTTCAGATCTTCGATATTCACGTGATGAATACCAACCTGGTAGAGTTACATGATGAGCAGGTCCGACTTGGATTCTTAATATCACATGACTATCAAAGCTGTAAAGCGGGTTGCGAAAAAGATCGAGGTTGTACCGTTGTCCAAGAGGCACTTCAGCACTTGTTAAATCACTGGTGGATGCCAATCTACATGGATGAAGATACTCAGCAAATTAGTATCAATAACGGGAATCCTACCCGGCGTCAAAGTCAGGACGTCCGATCAATGGAAGGTAACCTAGTGAGGTTACATTGTATTCAAAGTGGGCGTGGCCAGGTGCCACTACACAATTACGACCGTTGTAGCATCTGTTCAGAAAATAACCAAGGGTGTTACCTTGTGAGAGCGGCTCTTCAGGGTCAGGTGGATCGTGGAGAAATTCGTCCATATCCGGGTTCTGGACCTATCGATTGGACGCCAAACTACCTCACCGATCAAGTTGAGGACGTTGTCACAATTTCTGGTCATCATAGGACCAGGGATGCTTTTGCCATTATTCCTCTACTTGACGAATCTAAAGTTCCCAACCAGGAATGGATCGAGATTACTTACGATGGTCAGAAAAATCAGAAGGTTCCCATAGTCATCTATCTGCCGGGACCACTACCGTATGAATCAGCTAAGACTATCCCTTACAAATACGGTGCAACAACAATTGAAAATGGAAAGGAAATTCCATTACCCTCCGTCGTGAATATTGCAGACATCAGTCGAGTAACACGGAGTGGTAGAATCTTCAACCGAGGGGTTGGGGAAGTTAACAAGGAAAAGGAACTTCAGACAGAAGCTCCTGATCCACCAGTCGGTCAATCTAGCAATCCCGACATTTCGAAAAACGATGAGATGCTGAAGCTCATCCAAAGGAGTGAATACAACATTGTTGATCAACTGTTACAAACTTCTTCAAAGATCTCGGTATTATCACTGTTACTCAGTTCAGAGGCCCACAGGGAGGCTCTACAGAAAGTCTTGGAGCAAGCCTTTGTGGAACAGGATGTAACAATCAAACAGTTTGATAGTATTGTCTCTAACATCACTTCCTGCAATAATTTGGGATTTAGTGATGAGGAATTACCTGAAGAGGGTCACCGTCATAACATGGCGCTCAATATCACAGTTAACTGCCAGGACGATGCTTTAGCCAGCGTACTGGTAGACACAAGGTCAGCCCTGAATGTTATGCCGAAGGCTACTTTGATGCAGTTATAATTCAAAGGCTCTCCGATGAGAACAAGCGAGGTCGTCATCAAAGCATTCGACGGATCCAGAAAAACGGTTATCGGCGAAGTTGATCTTCCCATAACTATTGGTCCTCACACTTTCCAAGTCACTTTCCAGGTCATGGACATCCGGGCAACATACAGTTGTTTATTAGGAAGACCTTGGATACATCAGGCTGGAGCGGTTACTTAGACCCTCCACCAAAAGCTAAAGTTCGTCAAGAATGATCAGCTTGTCACGGTTTGTGGGGAACAGGCCTTGCTCGTAAGTAACTTGTCATCATCTACTGGTATAGAACCCGAGGAGGTTATTGGAACGCAGTTCCAAGCATTGTCGGTGAGCAAGGACAATCATTTCAAAGGAGGAACCTCGATTTCCTCATACAACGATGCTATTAAAGCGGTCGAGAGTGCCGATACAACCGGATGGGGACAGCTTGTCATTCCTACTAGCAATAAAATAAAGAAGGGTCTTGGTTTTTCTGCAACCTATACCCAGACAGCTGCCAACGATGAAAGTCTTCATCCACTTCAAAACTTCTTCCACAGTGGAGGTTTCCTTCACCCAGTGTCTCAGGCGGTACATGCTATCAATGAGGAAGATCCCTCTGACACGGATGAAGAATGGAAGTCCTATCTGAATGAGGATGGTTATATGTCTCAGGAAGAGGTGCCTATACCATTTTGCTATCCCGCACAGAGTCTGAGATTTATACTAAGATCAGATGTCGAAATGATATATGGAGATTGTGATCCAAAAGGATGTCGTGCTCCACCAAATTCATTAGAGGAAGACACTCTGATGAAAGACAACTTTGATCACAACTACTATGGCCCAATGGATGGTCTGCCAATGTGGCAACCTTATCCAGGAGACTTGGGGCAAGAAAGTCAGCCGAACAATGAAACTCAGCTGACCGTCATTGAACAGAATACTTGTGTCCCCACCATGTCATGGGATCAACACTCAGGTCATTCAGAAACTACTCAACATGAAGATGAATTTGCAATGTTTGCAGGACTTGAATTCATCAACTATGTTTTCCCTGAGGTCAACGTCATCGAGAGGGATGAATCCTCCAGTTCCAAAGAAGTGTGGGACACCCTGGGACAACCAAGTAGAAAATACAACTTTATGGTCAAGTACACTGCTCCCGAAAGCTCTCATATTAGGTTCGAAGATATCCAGCCAACTGGATGGGGAGATACAGCTGAGAGCACCAATGCTATGCAAAATACAACTGAGGAATTCTCCTACGACAATTCTGCCTGGGAAACAGATTCCAACGATCCTGCTCCACCAGAAATCAGCGTCATTTCTGAAGACAAATTAAGGAAGGTGCCAGACTTTGTGATTCACCGAGGAGTTCGCCGCCAATGGATTGCTGTCGATGTTCCGAAGGTCGTTCACCAGTCAAAGTAATTGCCATCCTTTAACCTTTCGCCCTGCCCAGGTGAAACGGATGTTTTGATAGGGTTCACTTTCTGTAAATTTCCCTCTTCGCTTCGCCCAAAGCAACAGAGTTTTGTTTTATAGGGCTGTAGTTTCAAGGATCGACTTGTTCATTAATAAAATAACGTCGTTCTGTAATTTCCGCATTAATTGCTGTTTTCTCTTTTTGCTTTTTCAGAAAATGGTAATCCTAAAAAACAATTCAATAATAAAAACAAGCAGTAAAATAAAACACTGCACACACTTGCATTTTCTCTATCTCTTCTAAACACGAATCATTACGTCATGCAGATTGCTTGTTTTAAACCCCGTTGAAACATACGATCCAATGCCTTCGCCCAACTTTGAGTTCCCGGTATTCGGGGCTGAAGAAGAAAATGACAACGAAATTCCAGAAGAAATCTCCCGACTACTCAGACAAGAGGAAAGGTCTATTGAACCTCACAAAGAACCGTTGGAAACGGTAAACTTGGGTTCAGAAAAAGAGAGAAAGGAAATCACGATTGGCGCACTGCTCAGTCCAATTGCCAAGGAGGGTTTGATAAAGCTTCTCAAAGAATTCCCCGGTGTATTCGCTTGGTCCTATCAGGATATGCCAGGGTTGGATACCAGCATCGTGGAACATCATTTACCGTTAAGATTGGAATGTCCGCCAGTAAAGCAAAGGTTGAGACGCACTCACCCGGACATGGCCATCAAAATCAAGGAGGAGGTACAGAAACAAATTGACGTGGGTTTCCTCGCCACATCTGAATATCCTCAATGGTTAGCCAACATCGTACCCGTTCCCAAAAAGGACGAAAAAGTCAGAATGTGTGTTGATTACAGAGATTTGAACAAGGCAAGTCCAAAGGACGACTTTCCTTTACCACACATTGACATGCTGGTAGACAGCACAGCAAAGTTCAAAGTTTTCTCCTTCATGGATGGATTTTCGGGCTACAACCAGATCAAAATGGCGCCGAAAGACATGGAGAAAACTTCTTTCATTACCCCTTGGGGTACCTTTTGTTACAAGGTTATGCCATTCGGTTTGAAGAACGCCGGGGCAACCTATCAAAGGGCCATGATTACTCTGTTTCATGACATGATACACAAAGAAATCGAGGTATATGTCGATGATATGATTGCAAAATCAAAAACAGAGAGTAAGCACGTTGAACATCTATCAAAATTGTTCGAACGTCTAAGAAAATTCAAGCTCCGCTTGAATCCCAACAAGTGCACCTTCGGTGTCCGTTCAGGGAAACTACTAGGGTTCATCGTCAGCCAGAAAGGAATTGAAGTTGATCCTGACAAGGTCAAGGCCATTCAAGAAATACCTTCTCCAAAAACTGAAAAACAAGTCAGAGGATTCCTGGGACGTTTGAATTACATCTCCAGATTCATATTCCTTATGACTGCCACTTGTGCGCCGATCTTCAAATTACTCAAAAAAAAACAGGATTGCGTTTGGTCAGAAGATTGCCAAACTGCCTTCGACAGTATCAAGGAATATCTGTTGCATCCTCCGATTCTATCACCTCCAGTGGAAGGAAGACCACTGATCATTTACCTCACAGTTCTAGAGGACTCAATGGGATGTGTACTTGGCCAACAAGACGAAACTAAAAGGAAAGAGTCTGCCATTTACTATCTAAGCAAGAAATTCACCGACTGCGAGACTCGGTACACGATGCTCGAGAAAACTTGCTGTGCTTTGGCTTGGGCAGCCAAACGTCTTCGCCAATACATGATTCGTCATACTACTTGGTTAATCTCCGAAATGGATCCAATCAAGTACGTTTTCGAAAAACCTGCCCTTATGGGAAGGATTGCCCGTTGGCAGATGCTGTTATCAGAATATGACATAGAGTACCACGCTCAAAAAGCCGTTAAGGGAAGTATTTTAGCCGATCATTTGGCTCATCAACCGATTGACGATCAGGAATCAATCGGGTTTGACTTCCCAGACGAAGATGTCATGTATCTAAAGATGAAAGATTGCGATGAACCGTTACCCATTGAAGGGCCAGAACCAGGTTCCCAATGGGGGCTTATCTTTGATGGAGTAGTTAATCATTACAGAAATGGAATTGGGGCAATCATCATAACACCCCAGGGTACCCACATTCCTTTCACTGCCAGACTTACGTTCAAGTGTACGAACAACGAGGCCGAATACGAAGCTTGTATTATGGGTCTCGAAGAAGCGATTGATTTAAGGATCAAAAATTTGGGCGTATACGGCGATTCAGCTTTGGTCATCAATCAAATAAAAGGAGATTGGAACACATACCAATCAGGATTGAATCCTTACAAAGATTACGCAAGAAGATTGTTACCCTTCTTCAACAGAGTCGAGTTTCACCACATCCCTCATGATGAGAATCACATGGCTGATGCATTAGCCACTATCTCTTCCATGATTAGTGTAGGTCAATGGAACGACTTACCTAAGATCGACATCATGCGCCTTGAATGGCCCGCTTACATCTTCATGATTGAAGCAGTCATAGACATCAGACCTTGGTATCACGATATCAAATGCTTCCTTCAGAAACAGGAGTACCCATCTGGGGCACTCAGAAAAGACAGAAAGACCCTCAGAAGATTGGCTGGAAACTTCTTCCTGAGCGGTGACACTCTTTATAAGAGGAATTTTGACATGGTCTTGCTCTGATGCGTCGACAGACCAGAAGCAGACATGCTTATGAAAGAAATTCATGAAGGATCCTTTGGCACTCAAGCCAATGGACGCGCAATGGCGAGGAAAATTCTAAGAGCAGGGTACTATTGGTTGACAATGGAATTCGACTGCTATAAGTACATGAGGAGGTGTCACAAGTGTCAGATATACTCTGACAAAATTCATGTACCGCCATCACATCTCAAAGTTCTCTCTTCCCCATGGCCATTCTCGATATGGGGAATCGACATGATTGGCATGATTGAGCCCAAGGCTTCAAACAGACATCGGTTCATTCTAGTAGCCATTGACTACTTCACCAAGTGGGTCGAAGCAGCGTCATTCGCTAATGTAACCCGACAAGTGGTGGTCCGATTTATCAAAAATAATATCATCTGCCGTTATGGTGTTCCAAGCGAGATCATTACTGATAATGGATCTAACTTGAACAATAAGATGATGAAAGAGTTGTGCGCAGAGTTCAAGATCGAACACCATAACTCATCTCCCTACCGACCCAAGATGAACGGAGCGGTAGAAGCGGCTAACAAGAACATCAAAAAGATCGTTCAAAAGATGGTTGTAACCTATAAAGATTGGCACGAAATGCTACCCTTTGCTCTTCACGGTTATCGCACATCTGTCCGCACTTCAACAGGGGCAACCCCTTTCTCTCTAGTGTATGGCATGGAGGCAGTTCTCCCCATAGAAGTAGAGATCCCGTCAATCCGAGTATTGATGGAAGCGAAGCTCACCGAAGCTGAAGGGTGTCAAAGTCGGCACGACGAACTAAATCTGATTGAGGAAAAATGGATAACGGCACTATGCCACGGTCAGTTGTATCAGCAGAGAATGAAGAAGGCGTTCGACAAAAAGGTTCGACCCCGAATCTTCAGAAAAGGAGACCTCGTGCTCAAGAAGATATAATCGTTTCTCACTGACCCTCGGGGCAAATGGACCCCAAATTATGATGGCCCCAATGTGGTCACGAAAGCTTTCTCAGGCGGCGCCTTGAGACTTGCAACCATGGATGGAGAGGAATTTGCCTACCCCACGAATGTTGATGTAGTCAAGAAATACTTCGCATAAACTAAAAAAAAACGTCTCGGTGGACTGAAAACCCGAAAGGGCGGTCCAGGCAAAAGTTAGAGACATAAAAAGAAAAAAATCATCCCGGTGGATTGGAAACATCAAAGTACAATCCAGGCAAAAATTAAGGATAATGGCAAGTAACTATATTCAACAGAGGCAAGTCCCTCAGCAGCAGCAGTTACACCATCCATCGGAGGAAAACTCCAGTCAAGGTCATCTTCGACAGAAGCTCAGGATGCCTCGAATTCAAAGTTGGTAGAAGGATAGTGGTCGTTATGTTTCAACATAGCCCTTTTCCCTGTAAATTACCATTTTCTAACTTTGTATATACTCTTTGATCACGCGTTTGGCTGATCTTCATCTTATCAACAAAATTTGAGCTTTTGTGCTTTTGTTTGTAATTCTTATTTGTTTCAGCTTTACAGAACGACGTTGTTAACATGATCAACGATTCTTGAAATAAAACAAAAATGAATTTACTTGATAAAAAATTTTCTGTTTTTTTTTTAAAGTAAAGATGGCATTTCTTTTGGTTGTTAAACATTGAAAGAACGTCGATTGCGTCTCCAAAGGTGTTCGAACTTCAAAGTGCAGAATCAAAGTACTCCTTCTAGGCCCAGTACGCCTGAATGAAGGGATCAACTGTGCCAGAGACCTTGTTTCGTCTGACACACCTCGGCCGAGTTCTTATCTCCTAAGCCCGATCAACGATAGTCCCCAACTGGGACTATCTCTCCTAAGCAAGGTGGAATTGCTATTTTGAACCAGCGATATTTCTATACACCCCGCGATGGCCGAGTATCCAATCGTGTTCACCCGTCAGTTTGTATGTCGCGTCAGTTTTGTCTGCATAAACATACATACATCATGCATTTTTTATTTGCATTCACATTTCATATTGCATCACTATCACTCTAGTTGGTCTTGTCCCCTAGTGGTAGAAGTTCTCTCAATCGAGTTGTCAGTTCTTGCCTCGTCAGGAAATACTGTGTCTGAACAACCTCGCTTCCAGTTTATTTCTGGAAAGAAGTTGGTCCTTGACCACTTTGATAACTTGAACCTCTGAAAAGCCAGAGAAAACTTTCAACAAGTGTCACTCTTCGCCATTAAAGATGATGTCTTTGCTTTCCCGGATTAAGGAAAATCCCGAGAAAAAGCCTCCTAATCAGAGATTCGGTGGTACAGCAGTTTTTCTCCGGAAAAAAAAACTGATGAAAAGGTCATCAGCACCTCAAAATTGGACCCCATCATATGGCATTTCTCCGGGAAGATCCCGAGAAAAGTATGATGTAAGATCCCAAGCGAAAGCAGTCTCCCAAGAGACCTGCTTTCCTCCAGTAGAATTGACAAATGGCGTCTCCAACAGAGAAGTTTGTGCAACTCTACGACTCGGACGACTGGGTTCCCCAGCAAGTCTGACATCAAAACTTTTTTCGTCAAATGGCGTCTCCCCAGGAAAATTCGGCGAGAAGTTTGAGGAAAACCGCTACAAATAGCGTCCCTTGTCGATAAAGTTTATTGACAAAAGAAACTAAGACCAGTTCCTTGCTAGGAAACCAGGATCGAGGGGAAGTTCATTTCAGAAAATAAGACCAGCTCCTTGGTAGGAAACCAGGATCGAGGGGAAGTTTATTTCAGAAACTAAGACCAGTTCCTTGGTAGGAAACCAGGATCGAGGGGAAGTTTATTTCAGAAACTAAGACCAGTTCCTTGGTAGGAAACCAGGATCGAGGGGAAGTTCATTTCAGAAACTAAGACCAGTTCCTTGGTAGGAAACCAGGATCGAGGGGAAGTTCATTTCCGAAACTGAGACCAATTCCTTGGTAGGAAACCAGGATCGAGGGGAAGTTCATCTCAAAAGAAAACTGAGACCAGTTCCTTGGCTGAAGACCAGGATCGAGGGGAAGTTTTACCTTTTCTAAGCATCATTTCTTAGCTAAAGAAGATGAATGCGTAAGCTACCATTCATAACCACCATCAAAATTTCGGGTATTCTGATATTTAATCCTCTTGCACCCCGAATGCTCAAATACCTTCGTCATTCACACCTTCGGGTCCAAAAAGATTAAATAGGGGCATCTGTCATACCCCAAATTTTGACCACTAAGATTTCCCATCATTGTGCAAATCATCATCACATTATGGGGGAACCATCCTATTTCATCAATCTCCCCAAAGATGGGTGAGCATCCACTACAATCAAAATTTGGGTTTCAAGCCCTCTCTGAGTGCTTAGACAAAAGATCAATCAAGGAATGACATGATCTTCAACTTGTCTAAACCTCTCAAATATACACAATGGATCAAGAGGACTCCCACTTCAAGGATTAAGCACAAGGTTGCTCCCTTCTAGGTGGATCAAGTCTCAAGATCGACAGGGTCACCAAATTAGGGTTTTGGTCGACCAGGTCCTCCAAATGGAAATTTTTCATCTGAGCATGAGCCAATGTTCCAAAACATAACCTAATATACTCCATGGAACCTCATGGACCCAAACATCAAGTCAATTTGACCTCAGGGGATGCATACATCAAAAATCAGGAACTAGGGTTTCTTGACCTAATTCACCCCTAAGTTGACTTTTGGGACAAATCATGAACCAAGACCTCAAGAGAGAGTTTGAGGGTCTCTAATGAACTATATTGATCCATTTGGAACAATGGATTAATCCAAGAAGCTTGAGCAACAAGTCTCAATTTCATCTGCACCACAATTAGGGTTTTAAGGGAAAAGTCAACTGTAACTTTGACTTTTGACCAGGACATGCTCCCAAACCCTAGGACATGCTTCAATATACCCTATGACACCCATGGAACATGTCCATCAAGTTTGATTTAGGTCAAGGACATGATTTCCTGAAGAATTGCACAATTTGGAATTCATCTGATAAAAAGTCAACTGTGCACAAAAGTCAACTTTGACTTTTTGAGATTTTTCACCAAAATGGATTTTTAACCCTAAAATGATGTTAATGTATGATTTAAATCATCATTCATCAAGAAAAATCAAGAAAAGTTGGATAACTTGTAAAAGGGGTAACCATAAAAACTTAGAAAATTTTCTAAGTTAAAAATAAAGTGACAAAGGTACCAACTTTGGAGGACTATAACTCCTAAACCACAAGGCCATTTTCTCTCATCCAAAGATGGATTTGTAGCCCTCATTACCCTCTACAAAAACTTCAACTAGACCTAACTCCAATTCATTAAGGATTTTGAGTTATGGAGTGATCAAAATGGTTGAAAAATGAAAATGTCACTTTTTCCAACACTTAGTGAAATTTTCACTAAGTCAGAATCTGCCTTCATTTTTTTCCAAATGTAGGGGGATTTTTCACTTGGATTCAAAAGAGATCAAAACCAAACATGTTTAAATAGTTGTTGTATGATGTAAGGGCTTTCCAAAATGACCAAGAACATTGCCAAATTCCATTTGAGTCATGAGATATGACATTGGAAAATTGCCTTGCTGAAATCTGTCAAGGCAAGGCAGAATTTGCAACTTTGCTCGATTTGCCAAAATCAGCCAAATCCAATTGCTCCTATCTACTTGGATACCTCAGAGGATTGAATCTAAAGGGGACAATCACTGAGCCAAGCCTCCAAAGTCCTTGGAACAAGAAAAAACATGTTGAACCTAGAATGGCCAAAATAGGGACAAGACTTCAAATTTGGATTGGAGCATTCAATGGAAGCATCAAGGTGGCATGGACTGAACCATTCTCATCTGAAATCAGTCAAGACTTATCCAAGACCAAGGGAACCAAAGCTCTGTGCCCTAACCTCTAGTCAATGGCTAGAGGAGACTTGAAATTCCATTGGACAACATTGGCCAAACCTACTTAGCAGTTGCCATTCACTATTCCTTGCGAAATAAACTTGCTCTACTATAAATAGAGCTCAATTGTGATCAGTTTGAGTACACCAAAGCCATCTAACAGATGCTTTCCTCAAAATCTCTTTCTCTTGGCAAAAATGCCTTTCTTAGCAAGGTAGCTATCGGGTTTTGAGTTTGAGAGCTTTTCCAATCAAACCAATCACTCACACACCTCACATACATCACATATGAGCTTATCAAACACTTAGATCACTTCTGAAACACCAATTTCACAAAATCACCAGCTGGTTGCTCAAATTTTCAATCAAGTTGCAACTGAGGTACCACAAATTGTTCCAGCCATTTTCAATCAGGTCCAAGCATTCAAACACACTCCATAGGGTGTAGGGAAGCTGTTCAGATCATCACCACTCATCTGTAACACCTCCAAATCAAAAATCACATTGCACTTGCTTTCACGGCCTAGAGGTAAGCACATACTTGGTCATCTCTCAATCTATGCATATTTCCTCGCATAATAATTTGGCCATATGTTCGTAATCATGCAGTGAATGTTTCCCCTCAATAAATTGCATTGTTTGAATCGTGTATCAAAAATCCTAGCCTTCATGCAAAAATTAGGGTTCTTGAGGATTTTTCGTGATTTCTTGTTGTATGTTTAATTTAAATGAAATTAATTGTCATAAACATGATCGTGAGATTGAGACGAGCATAATGATATGTGGATTGCATGATATGATTACGTATTCAGTGAGATTGGATGGAAAACACAAATCAGCCAAACCCACAAAAACGCGCGTGTTCTTGCTTGTGTTCTTGGCGCCTTTTTCATAAATTCAAATATTTGAATTTTGTGATTTTGTTTAATTGATTCAAAAATTAATTTCTCTCTGAGTTTTAATGATTTTGAGTTGATTCTTTTTTTAATAATTCACAAAAATGTTAAAATATTTTATTTTCCCAAAAAATCCCAAAAATATTATTTATTGTATATAATTGATATTTTTGCAAAGAATCAATGTTTTAATTGTTTTTGACATTTGAAATATTTTTTCTACATTGATTTTGCAACTTTTAATGCTTTCTAATTATTTTGTAGGTCAATACTTAATTTTTGAAGCATTAATCCAAGATCAAAATTTGTTTTTCATATGTTAAACAATTTTGATCATTTTAATTGAATTTTTATTCAATTAAATACATTTTTGAAAACAAATTAGGGTTTTTGGATTAATTCAACCCTCATAAATCATTTTCAAAACTCTTTTGGGCCTCTTGAGAGAGTGTAAGACCCAATCCTTTCTTGACCAAATCATTTTTGGGCCTCAGTGTATTGTATAAGTCCCGATACCGTCAAAAACCAACGGTGCGATCGTCGCCTTTTCAAAATAACCTTGGGCCTCTCCTCGAGCTATAAGACCCATTCAAAACACTGTTGGGCCTCTAATAGAGTGTAAGACCTAACCCCCTTTTAACCAAAACATTTTGGGCCTCACTTATTGTATAAGTCCCTCTGCGTTAAAAGAAAACCTCGGCGCGATCGCCATGTTTAAACGAAAATCATCTGGGCCTACCCTCGTGTTATAAGCCCCACTCTTTTTCTTTAAAACTTTTTGGGCCTCTTGAGAGAGTGTAAGATCCATCCCTTTGTACAGAAAACTTTTTGGGCCTCAGTCACTTGTATAAGTCCCTCTGTACAAATTTAAACAGTGCGTTCACTGATAAAACCCTGGGCCTCTCCTTGAGCTGTAAGCCCCAAATCTTTCTTTTTCAAAGCACTTTCTCCTTTGATTTTGAATATACTGTTGTTTTCAATCTTTCTTTGTTGAACAACTAACCAAACAGCATGGAAGCTCTACAACCGAGTAAGTGGTTATTGCTTTCATTTACCGCTTTCATATACATATAACTGTATTGTGGGGCTGTTTCACTGTAAGTCTTCTTTCATAAACTCATATCAACTGTGTAATAATAGTATAGATATTTCGAGTTTCCCCGACAACTACGTCTAGAACTAGGTGACGCCGTTTCGTTTATTCATAGAAATAGACAACTAGATCCCCAATAGGATCACCAGATACAGTCTTCTCTTCGGTTGTCCTCATTAGGAAATGTCAAGAGACTCTACTCCCCAAGATGAATGTATTCTCCGTGAATGGCATCTTTGAGTTTCTTCCAAATTCTCGAACTTTCCTGACTTTGATCTATTCTCGGTGAATAGCATTGCCTTGAATTTCTCGGGGTTTGGGGACCCACGGGCTTCTTAAAAGCATCGGCCTCCTCTTGGGCATCGTACAAGGACCCACAGGCTTCCTAAAAGTAACCCCGCCTCCTCTTGGGCTTAGTACAAGGACCCTACGGCTTCTTAGAAGTATTCACAGCCTCCTCTTAGGCTTCGTATAATGATCTCTTCCCCCGGGAATGATAGCCTTCTCTTGGGCTTCGTACAAGGACCTCTCAGGCTTCTTAAAAGTTTCCAGCCTCCTCTTGGGCTTCGTACAAATTGTCCCGACGACCTCCTGAGGTATAGGAACAGAACCTAGTCATCTTCATAGAACAGTCCTTTCATAGAGTCTACGACTGTTTCTCGAAGCATAGTACAAAAGATAAAACTCTAGACTTGGACAGTCTAATCTCCTTGAGTCTCAAAGATATTCTCAAGTGCCCCCTTCGTTAAATAGGAAGGAAACCCGTAGACTCGGACAGTCTCAATATCCTTTGGATTTCCCGCTTCCTTAAAGAAAAGGGAATAACCCGGATCCTTGAATCAAATCCATGAGTACAGTGTTGCTCATATAAGAACTGATTTTCTCTTTCAAAGTCAGCATACTGGACCTGTCACTTTACTGAAACAGTAACCCTGGCCTCCTCTTGGGCTTTATACAATGATTCTCCCCAGCGGAGTCAACCAACGTTTAGCCTCTCTCTCGGGCTTTGTACGAGATACATATGAGACTCCCTCGTTGAGTCAATCACCCCTTTGGCCTCCATCTCGGGCTTTGTACGAGATACAAAAGGGTTCTTATTGAGCCAAACAAACAATAGCCTCCATCTCGGGCTTTATACGAGATACCAAAAGATTCCCTCATCGAGTCAAACCCTTTTCGCCTCTCTCTCGGGCTTTGTACGAGACACATATTAGCCTCCTCTTAGGCTTTATATAAGAAAACCACTGGTTGATCCAATTAACCTTTTAGCATCAAAGCTGTGCCTCGTTCACAGTACACAAACATCAACAACTCCTTCCCTTTCATCTAATCGCTGTAAGCGGCAAGCCTCTGGATCATCTACATCCATGCCACTGTCCCTCTTTTAGCATGGGAAATTCCTAAGGAAAGATAGCATTGCTCTACACTGAGTTAAAGTCTTCTCCTTCAGGTAAAAACCTCCTTTAAAGGAAATTATGGCATTGCTAGGATCCGCGTATCCCGGTTAAAGTAATTCTCCTTTATAAAAACAGTTGTGACAAACAACCCCCTCTTTAAAGATGACAAATTCTCTCTAAAGTGGAGACTTTTCAGCTTCACATCTTGGGCTTTGATCAAGATACAAATCACATTTCGCTTCACGTCTTGGGCTTTGAACAAAACACCAAAAATAAACCATTTCCTCCCATAGAATAGGAGGAACTACGAACGCTCTGATTTCCCGGTTTCGGTAAACGGGAATACGTAGGCATAAGATTGAAAGAAAAATCATAGCGAGCACAATCAGCAAAAAACCCAAATCCCATACTCTCACATTCAAAAGCATCATTCCTAACATCCTAACACTTGTTCCCCGCCAGAAGATCCTAGAAAGAAAGAAGAACCGTATTGGCGAAAATACAAATAACCAGTACAAAGGCCCCCCCACATTGATAGCATTCGAAACATAACAGACCACTGTTTAAACTCAGTATGCAAGCAGGGTTAATTGGAGACATCTATTTCCCTTCCTTATTCAGCTCACAATAGGATAAAAAATGAATCGACATGTAGTTTAAGCTCAAACCGCAGAGAGCGACCAGCGCTTAAGAACCGCGTCCAAAATCGCTCGCTACACGTTTGATTTTGCAAATATTCAACTATAGGCTTCCTCCAATCTTCATCTGTCAAATTATCTATAGCAAAAATTTCGAAATTTTCGCCATCTATGCATCCAAGCTTAGTTGTTTCTAAGTCTGATGGGCACAATCCAACAGCCACCAGTTTACCTCTTGCTTCAATTACTTCTTGAAGATTTTCCTTCGACACCTTGTATCCAGAGGCAATTTGAGCCAAGTCATTAGCAACTTGATTCTCTATTCTAGGTATGTGTTGGATGGCCACTACCTCAAATTTCTTTAATAATCTATTGGCTATCACAAAGTACATAATGAGATTTTCTTTAACACATTTATATTCTTTTGTGATTTGTTTTATAACCAATTCTGAGTCTCCCATTATTTCGACTCTAGTTGCCCCCAATTCTAACAAAATTTCAAGGCCAGCAATTAATGCTTCATATTCAGCCTCATTGTTAGAGCAAGGTCCTTCGACCTTGTACTTGAATTTTGTTGGAATTTTTTCAGGAGAAATAATGTATATTCCCATTCCTGTTCCATTTTTATGACTTGATCCATCAAAGTATAACTTCTAGGATTTTAATTCAACATAATTCAAATCATTTTCATTTATGGAGTGGTCAACTATAAAGTCTGCAACTATTTGCCCTTTCACAGCTTTTAAAGGTTGATATGTTAGAGAAAATTCTGTTAATGCTAATGCCCATTTGCCAATTCGACTATGCAAAATAGGCTTAGATAACATATGTTTTACAACATCAAAGTGAGAAGAAACATACACATCAAGTGGCTTTATATATTACTTCAATTTAGTACAAGAGAAATACAAGCATAAACATAACTTTTCAATCATGCTATACCTAGTTTCTGCATCATTTAAAACTCGACTAAGGTAATAAATGGCTCTTTCGACTCCATTTTCATCCTCCTGAGCTAACATGCTCCCTAGAGTTTTATCTGATGCAGCTATATACAATCTCATACTCTTGTTTCTACAAGGTGGTGAAAGAATTGGAGGGTGGCTTAGGTACTCCTTGATTTTGTTGAAGGCTTCCTGCTGTAATTGCCCCCACTCAAAACCATCTTTGTTGAAACATAGGAATGGCGAAAAGACTTGTGTTTTGCCACTCAGGTTGGATATAAACCTTCTTAAGAAGTTGATCTTGCCCAGTAACGACTGTAACTCCTTTTTAGTTGATGGCGCTTTCGCCTCCATTATGGCTTTGGTTTTATTCTGATTTATTTCGATCCCTTTCTTGTAGACCACAAAGCCTAGGAAATCCCCTGCCTGCACACAAAAAGCACATTTGAGAGGATTCATTTTAAGACCATATTTTCTCATCCTTTCAAAGGACTGTCGAAGATGGTAAATTTGACTCTTCCCAGAAATAGATTTTATAACAATATCATCAATGTAAATTTGCATGAATGTGTCTATAAAATCATGGAAGATTGAATTCATTGCCCTTTGATAAGTGGCACCAGCATTTTTGAGGCCAAAAGGCATCACTACCCATTCATAGGTTCCTAAGGCTCCAGGGCATCTAAAAGCAGTTTTATGAACATCTTCCTCAGCAATGAATATTTGGTTGTAGCCAGAATATCCATCTAGCATACTAAGATATTCATGTCCTGCTGCAGAATCTATTAACATTTCTGCTACTGGCATTGAATATTCATCTTTAGAAGTTGCAGAGTTTAAGTCTCTAAAATCAATGCAAACTCTCAAAGACCCATTCTTTTTAATAGCAGGTACTATATTAGCGAACCATTCGACATACCTTGCCATGCGAATGAATTTGCAACGAAGCAGTCTTTTGAATTCCTCTTTGATCTTTGACAATATCTCTGTGCAAATCGTCTTGGATTCTACTTAACTGGTTTTTTTCCAGGTGTCATAGGTAACCTGTGTTCGACCAACTCCCTGCTCAAACCAGGCATCTCATCATAATCCCAGGCGAAGCAGTCCTTGAACTCTTTCAACAACTGAACCACTTCAACCTTCAACTGGGGATCCAGGTTGGCACTGATGTAGGTAAGCCTTTTGGTTGTCCCCTCACTGAGGTCAACTTCTTCTAAAGGATCTTGTGCTAGCATTTTGATACTATTTGCCAACAAATCCTTCTCAAATCCCAAAGGCTCATCTTCATAGATGGCGTCGAGCCTCTGGCTTTGCTCTCCAGTTTCAGTCTTATCTGGAGGTTTTGGGTCGAAGTCCTTACCAGGACCTTCTTGATAAAATTCAGAAATGGCTTCGCCAGCCATATAGTCATTGGCAGCTTCTAAAGTCGCTTGTAGTTTTGTTTCAGCCACATAGGCCGAAATTCTTTTTAAAGCTTCGAACTCAGTCATGATCACTGAATTCATTTCCCTATCCTGTGGGCTCTATTGGAGGTGAGCCTAAGCATGGCACCCTTCCTCCTGGTACTTCCCTGTCCCATCTGAAACCCTCGACAGGGTGTAAATACAATGAATAGAACATTTCTTCATCAGGCGTAAACTCAAAGTCAGCTGGAGGACATGGAGCAATGTTCGCCAAATGTTTCTCAAACTGTCTACTATCCACATGATTAATAGGCACCTTAAAGTACCCTTGATCAGCTTCAATATTTTCAACTATCCCATCTGGTCTCCAAATGGTGATTCTTTGATGCATAGATGAAGGTACAGCTCATATCCCATGAATCCACTCCCTACCCAAGAGTAGATTGTAGTTAGCTTTCGTCTCAACGACCATAAACACTGTTGATCTGGTAATAGTTCCCACAGTAAGTTCCACTTGAATTACTCCTAGAGTGGAACCAACTTTTCCTTCATAGTTCGACAGAACCATGTTGTGGGGTTTGGTAACAGTCTCAAACTTCCCAATCTTGCTCAGCAAAAATCTTGGCATTAGATTAACAGTTGCACCACAATCCACCAAGATTTTGTTAACAGGAACATTTTCTACTTTGCCAGTAATGTAGAGAGGCTTCAGATGACCCTTCATTGCCTCTGTGGGGCGTTCAAAGAAAGCATTCTGTTCTTCGACGCACCCATTGTTCATGATGTAATAACACACAGGCTTGTGTGCCAACATTTCTAATTCAGCAGTTTGATCCAAGTCTTCGACCTCTGAAACTTGACCAAATTCTTTTGGCATTACTGATACCACATTTACAAGAATATCTAGAGAAGCTGCTGACTCACTGTCGAAATTATCAGTCATATTCTCATCATCTTCAACTTTCTTCTCTGGTTGAACATTGAACAGCTTTCGCCTTATGGGCATCTTCTCAATTGTCCCAGCTTGATTATCAATATTGGTGCTTGACTCTCCTTGTACCTGAGCCTCCCTGATAGCCTTTCGCCTACGTTGCTCTCTTCGCCATTGTGATCTAGACATGGGATTTTTACCCTTGTAATTTTGAGAAATGTATGCTGACTTGTTGGTGGTATGGTTCTCTTTTCTATACTCAAATGAAGAACCTCTTTCCACATCAAATTTCTCCCACTTTTTCTTCTGTCCTCTTCCTTCGATAGGCTTGATCCAACTACCTGTTGGCACATTCGCAGCTGGTTTGAATGTACCTGGCCTAACTCCTGGTACTTGGTTTTTCAACCCTGTCGAAAGGCGTCTATGGTCAAAACCTCTGGGACCTTTATTTACCTTCTACCCCCAGCTTCCACCAGCTTTTTTGACACCTTCTAACCTGTGGGCAGCTTTCTCATCAAAAATGGCGCTGCATCTAGGATATAGCATTACCCCAGAACCTTTCTTCTAGCAACGGTGCAGAAAATCCACAATTGTCTCCTCTTGCTTAGGATAAGCTATTTTGTTGCGCTCTTCTTGTTCATCTGCCTTACTCACTTGTTCAGCTTTTTGATCTGTAATTTTGACCATATTGACATCAATTTTATCCTTTAAGCGCATCTTGGAGAAATGAGCTTCAAGACTTTCGGTGGTCTTCGCCAGACATCCACCACTTGCTGCTGCTTTTGCAGCTTTTTGGGAAGCTTCTTGCCAAGCAGCTTTTTGAGCTTCAACCATTTCTTCAGCATTAACCATTTCGACATTAGGAGATGTCTTGAAGAATTGTTCAGCAGCCATACATATCCAGTTTTCTACCAAACAACCATCCATGTCTATCATCTCTCCTACAAATAACATGTCATCTTCCAATTCTTTAGCAACTTGGACTTTGGGGGCATTTCTGCCCATAACCTCATTGGTGTTGATGCTATCTGAGCTAGAATCAGATTCTTCAACCAATTCGACCATGTTAATGCCTTCAGTGGCATTTATCTTCAATCCACTTACTGCCATATCCAAAACCTTGGCAGCATTATCCATTTCATCAAACTTATCAGCAGTTTCTTTGGTCTCCAACATTAGACTGGTACCATCAACATTCAGGCCATTTGCAGCCTTCTTAAAATCTTCAGTTATCACAGGATTGGTGGCGAAGTCCTCAGTAACCTCCACCATGTTGACTGACTGATCAAATCCTTCTGTGGCTTTGACCATTTGAACCTCGTGAGGCTCTGTGTAGTTAGCCTCTACAACTTGCAATGGGTCAGAGTCAATTTTCATCTGAGCTTTGCCTTTGTCACCAAACTTCAGCCTCCCTTCTTGAATAGCATTTTGCACTAAATCCCTGAAAAGAAAACATTGAGAAGTTTTATGACCCAAAAAATTATGGTACTTACAAAAACCTCTTTTCTTTCTTTGTTCTAAAGGTGGCATCTTAGCACCAGCAGGCACTATCATTTGCCCATCTTTAACTAACAAATCAAAAATTTCGTCACATTTAGTGACGTAGAAAGTGTATGTTTTCTTAGGAAATTTGTCATTAGATTCGACAGGATTTTTTCCATTTGAAGGGGCTAATAATTTGCAGGCATAAGGTGGACCTTGCTTTAACTCAGCAACATCAACCTCATTTCCGTCAAAGTAAGATGTTTCATCATATGAATTCTCCACATCTTCACTACATTTGACAAAGGCCGCTTTTTTACCCCTGCTGAATTTAGCCTTTTCTTCTTTCAGCCTTTCTAGTTGTCGAACCCTATCAGCTAACTGGGCCATATCTCTAAGATATTGGGTATCTAATTTCTTCCTAATGGAATAATCAAGACCCCCAGCAGCCATTTCGACCAACTCATGTTCGGGCACTTGTGTAAAGCACCTGGCTTTAAGAAGTCGAAACCTATTCAGGTAATCATCAATTGGCTCAGTAACTTTGCGTTTGATGCTAGCCAATTCTTTCAAACTAATCTTAGTTTGCCCCATGTAGAACTGTTCATGAAATAAACGCTCTAACTGGGTCCAATTGTATATGGAATTTGGAGGCAAAGTAGTGAACCATGTGAAGGCATTCTTGGTAAGGGAACTTGGAAAGTATTTGATCCTAAGGCTTTCGTCAGCTGCAATTTTGCCTGCTTCAATCAAATACCTAGCCACATATTCGACGGTAGATTCAGTAGTATCTCCTGAAAACTTGCTAAACTTTGGAACCTTCGTCCTAGGGGGTAATTCTGCTTGGAGAATATAATCCACTATAGGCGAAGAATAATTTGGCCTTGTGAAGCCAAGATTCACACCATTTCTGGTCATTATCCTTTCCACCATGGCTGCAAGATTATTTTCTTCTGCTTGATTTTGATGTCGAACCTGTCTAAGTAATTGATCAGCATTTTGGTTCCTGTTCACCATCACTACTGGCTCTTCCTCCATCTGGATTGGCATCTGGTTTCTTGGTGGTTCGACTCTAAAATGATCAATCATCTCTTGGTCTTCCAAGTGCACCTCAGGTACATGACGTGGATGACGTCTTGGGATATCTTCGACAACAGTTGCTCTTCGATCCACCGCTGGTACTCCCATAAAGTCAGTCATACGTGCCAATTGTGCAGCCAATTGTTGGTTAGTTTGAGTCGTATTCTGAATCAAGGGTTGAAAAACTTCTCCCATTGTCTGAGACAACGTATGCACCATTTGTATGTTACTTTCATCCATCTGTTGTCTCAAACAATTTATGGATGTATTTGTAAGACTAGGCATTTGAACAGAGTAACCAACACCTATACTCTGATTATTTCGACCCCCTGATCCTGATCCTTGTAATGGCGAAGACACTACAGTCTCTGAAAATACAGGTGGAGCATTCTGCAGATTTTACATCAGTGATGTAGGCATACCATAGGGTTGACTCCTTGACGCTGGATGTGGAAAACCTGGAGGAGGATACTGCCTGTACATTGAATTTCCTCCTGGGGGTGTTGGTGAATTAGGACATTGTGATCCTATGTATTCTAACACAGGTTGAGTATATGATTTTGTATATGTTGATCTTGGTTCAGACACTACTAATGGAGATGACGTATGTCCTCCTGTCGAAGGCACTGGTGATGATGTGCTTTGAGACCCCATACTGCTACTTGACTGAGTGTTTGAAATACTCCCCTGAGGATCAACTTGTTGGTTGGCATTAGTTGCCATTCTCTTAGTGTATCTTCTTTTTAGTATTCCTTCGTTTGTTGTGGCTAACTTCCCACTTCTCAATAACATACAACGAAAGTATTTCTTCACCAAGAAAGATAAGGTTAACAAAAAGTATAAAGCTTAGCACTGGGTCCCACCGGGTGTGCCAATTTGTTTACTGTGAATTTTGGTAAATAACCTCTGGTCTATCAATTTTAAATAAACCTGACTAACTTGCAGGATCGACCATACAAATTCTAGGACATGTGCTAAATTTAAGGGAAAATGTAACTGACAATGATAAATGCGAGAAATGTAAATTGAACTCCACGTTCGACAGTAAAAGAAAGCTACATGAACTCCACGTTCGACTACTTGCAAACAAAGTAAAGGCTTGGAAATGTAAAGGGCTGTAAGTAAATGATGCAGAATTTAGAGGCGGAATGCAAAAGACAAAAAGGTAAATGACTTTGAAAAATAAAAGTGCAGGAAGATAAATAACTGTCGAAAGTAAACAACAAGAAATGCAAAAGTGCTTGAACTCCACGTTCTTGGATGTAAAAGGTGCAGAAAGAGTAAATGACTGTAGAAAGTAAAGGGAAAGAAAATAAATGACTGTGAAGGTAAATGCAATAATGTAAAAGCTTTTGAAGAGAAAATGCAATGAACTTCACGTTCTTGAAAATAAAGACTGAAATGTAAAGGTGTTGTCGAAAGATAAATGACTTTAAAAATAAAAGGCTTTGAAGATAAAAGACAAGAAATAAAGATGAACTCCACGTTCTTGAAAATAAAGACTTTAAAGGTGAATGCTTGAATATAAAGGTGCAGTCGAAAGTAAACGCATGAAGTTTAAATGAAAGTTTAAAAACAAGACTTTAAGTAAATTTGACATGAAAATTAAAATTCAGGAAAACGTAAAGACATGGAAAGCAAATGCTTGAAGCGAAAACATGATGAAGATAAATTGCATTAATGGAGAAATAAAGGGTAGTGTTATGTTACGTACATTCTCACGAACTCGTTTCTCTACACGCGGGTACTTTGAGTTTCTTTGAGTAACTTGTACAAAAATATGAACACCTCTATTACATAGAACTAACTCCTATTTATAGTGCTAAGAAATAACTACTAAATGGTGGTTATTGCTTCAAACGTGTCTCTCTGGCGCCTTCTCCTTGGCCTCAACTGTTCCCACGTTCACAACTGCTGCTATTTGAATTTCAAACATTGGAAATTCCCTCCAGCCTTAGTATAACAACTATAGCGCGCGTTTCCATATTCCCATGGTCGAAACCTTTCCCAACACTTAGCCATTTTTTAGGCTTCCAAAACCCCTATTCGACTCAGGCTTCACCAAAACTGGGTCGAAGCCTTCTTTACGTTAAAAATAATTTTTTAACATAAAATAGCTTTGATTCTTTCTAGCGTCGAAAATGAGGGTTAACAACATCTAACTCTTTCCAAAATAGTTCGATTAAATCTTTCCACCAAACCATTTTGTTGTGGAGTACCTGTAGTAGTTTTGTACCTTGCAATACCTGAGGCAGCACAAAAGTCGTCGAACGCCTTATTGCAAAATTCAAGGCTAGTGTCGGTTCTCAACCTCTTGACCTTAGTCTACTGGATAAATACCCATAACTTTCTAGAACATTAATCAAATATGGATAGAAAATACCTTGCGCCTGAATGTGATAGAAACCTCGCAGACCCCCAAAGATCACCATGGATGTAATCAAGGGATCCATGTGTTCTTTGTTTGCCTTTATTGAACTTCACTCTGCAAGATTTTCCAAGTACACAGGGTTCACAAAATTTCAGTTTTTCGAATTTTTCTCCACCAAGCAGATTTTGTTTCCCTAATTCGACTAGACCCCTTTCACTCACATGGCTCAATCTCATGTGCCAAATTTCTGTCTTCGACAAAGGTTTGGTGGATGCAACATTTGTCGAACCACTTACAACTTCAGCCGCAAGGGTATATAAGCCTTGTTTCTTCACGCCTCTCAAGACTTCCTTCGACCCCTTCACGACTCTTAGGATAATTTTCTCTCCTTGAAAAACATATCCCTTCTTGTCGAATTTGAAGGGAAATAACGATTTAAAACACAGCAGAAATTAAAATTTTCCTTTAGCGATCCTTACGAAAGATCATGATCAGTGATAGAATGGTTACCTCTTGTGGCGATGAAACCTTTGATTCTGAATCGAAGGAATGGTCACGAGCGATGTACGATGAATAACGCCTCTACTCAGTCCACATGAACAGCTTCCTTCAGTCTCAGTGCTAGCTGCTATGATTGAAGGCTTTGGGTGAGAGATAGAGAGAAGGAAAATACGGCTAGGGTTTCACAACTGAATTTTCATCAAGTCTTTATGCTTCTGCATAAGGGTTATATTTATAGAACCACTTGTATGGGTTGCAAGCTAAACAGCCCACTTAAGTACATGCACACCATATCTTATGATGTACCGTATATCACTTAAGCATGTGGTACCTTACCACAATCTGTATTCCACTTAAATGCACCGTACCTTACAGTGTTACATATTTACTTAAGTACACCGTACCTTACGGTGTGCCTTATTTACTCTACCTCTTATCAAACTGTCCTTATGTGTGTGACCCTGTAGGATTTCGCGATGTTGGTAATTATATTAAATCATGCATTTAACATAATAAACAGTGAGCGGTATCTAGCAACACATCACTGTTATCCAAGTCACAAAATTGTCATGTGATCTGACAAAACCTTTTGTGATAGTGCTTGTGTGTACAACTACCCTTTTGCCCTTATGTCTATATTGAACACAAGGCATATACCGTGTCATCCTTGTTCAGTTCAATATTGGGCCCTTAGACATTTATCATGTTATGCAGGATGGGTAAATTCCATCTAGGTCACTCATGTCCCTCAGCATGCTTTATGAAGTACTCATCAACTATCTTTATAGTTATCCAATTACGGATAATGTTTGATCAGTAATAAAGTACTTAACTCTACATCTAGGGTCCATAGTGGTTTCAGGTCGAAGGGTGGTATACACCATTATCACCATGAGAGTAACTTATAACACTTTGCATAACATTCTATGTAGTACTCTCATAGTGGGTCAATCCAGTATAAATATTACTCCTAATATTCATACCTATGTTAAGACTTGATAACTCCTTATCCATGATCCATGAGATGTGATCATCAGTCTATCTACATAATAGTCTTAATGCTTTAAGATTATCCCATTTCACATTAAAGCTTGACTACGGATACTTTAAGAATAATGCCTTTATGTTTAATGGAATCTCATGATTAAGTCACACTTAATATTTCATTAAACGAACTAGCTATTCTAGGGACTTTATCACTTTGGAAAAACAAACATAATAAAGAAATGCCTTTTATTATTAATAAACAATTCGATACAAGTACCAAAAGTATTGGCCTCTAGGGCTTACACTAACAAAATTCACCAAGAGAAATCAAATTTCTCTTCAAATCAGGTACATACCTGACTTTAGTTAATAGCCTTATTGACTCATCATGGAGCTTGAATCTCACAGACCCAATACCTGCAATTTTGCAAGCTTTGTTGTTTCCTAACAACACTGATCCACCATCTTGATCACACAATTCCTCAAACACGTCTTTGTTTGGAGTCATGTGCCAAGTGCAACCTGGATCCATTATCCACTCTTTGCAAGAGTTTCAGCTCAAAACCACAAGGACATCAGATGATTCATAATCATCTTGCACAATAGCTGCATTGCCATTGTCCTTACCTCCATGATTATTCTGGCGTTCAGGGCACATTTTTCTTGTATGGCCCTCCTTCTTACAATGATAACATCGAATGCGAAATGCATCACCACTATAAGAGTTCTGTTGACTTTTACCCTTCTTCTTGTCGAACTTGCCATCTCTTTTTATGAATTTCTCCTTGACCGACAGGCCTTCACCAATCGAAGATGGCTTGTGCTCATTTTGTTCGTTCAAATCCTTATAATACAGTGTTGACTGAACTTCTTCAAAGGTCAGAGACTCTCTTCCATACAAAAGAGTTTCTTTGAAATGAGCATGTGATCTGGGCAAAGCACACAGCAGCAACAACACTTGATCTTCATCATCAATCTTGACATCGATATTTTCAAGATCAAGAATCAGCTTGTTGAACATATCCAACTACTCAGCCAAAACTTTGTCTTCACTTATCTTGAATGAATACATAGCTTGCTTCAGGTAGAGGCGATTGACCAACGATTTGGTCATGTACAGACCTTCAAGTTTCACCTATAACCCCGACGTCGTCATCTCCTTTGAAACCTGTCATAGAACTTATCACCAAGGCTCAATAAGATAACGTTTTGGGTTTTCTCTACCATACTCGTTCTTTCTTTTTCCATTAATGCAACGTCCATGGCTGCAGCTCCCTTCAATGCTTCCAAACAACCCTACTGAACCAGTTAGGCTTTCATCTTCAAGCGCCACAGACCAAAATCGTTCACTCCGGTGAACTTTTCAATCTCATACTTTGTTGAAGACATCTTCCTCCACGCTCACTGCACTAATTTTTTATGAAATCCGATGCCATGGAAACAAAATATAAATTGTTTCTTTATGATCAAGAAACACACAGAGGTAGAAAAGATGGTAAAAGAATAAGAACAACAAGGATTGGTTATAACAGTTATTCTTTACTTTCTCTTTAAATCAGACTACAAGTACTCAAGAATAACAAATAACCCCCTCATCCTAATTAGGATTTGTCACACTAATGATGAGAGACTAGTATGCTATTTATAATAATACCTAACATACTAAACTAATGGGCTTTTTAATAATTATCCATTACAAGATAACTTAGGGTACAAGCTAACTTAAACAATTGGACATAACAAACAAGCCCAATTCGACATGCTAAAAAATCTAGCATTTCTGACAACTGCATGTTTGACCCTACTTCGACTACAACATACATTACTTCGACAACAGCATGTGAACAATCTTCGACTGTATGTTGAACATCTGTCAAACTGTCGAACCAAGAAGCTACCTTCGATCATACTAGAGTTTGATCCAATATCTCACAGTAATGTAAGGTATGTACCTTTTGAGTACATTGTCCTACTAGTTGGGGTTAATCCTCACAATGCAAGAACTTAGGATTTGTTGCTCAAGTCTCTAAGGAGTAGGCTAGAATCTTAGATTAAGAAGATCGTTAATTTTAATGGTAGGATGCTTCTCCTTAACTTGGTTTTGAACTGTATTCATATTTTTACCTCTATTTTTTTTTAATATTTCATATAAGGTATGGAAAGTCATTACTCATATTTATAAGAGATTTCTTTTAGAGGATCTAAAGGTTGAAAGAAATAGTTTTGGGTGAAATGGTGTATAGTGAGAAAATCAAAGTTAGATGGTGGTTCACGAGTTAAAGAGCTATGAAATTTTAACGTATATATATCTTCTTAGAAAATGGAGTTGGAGAGTTATAACTGGAGGACTATATTTATTGAGGGACATCTTAGTTGTTAAGTATGCTTGTCATGTCTGTTGTGAGAAAATCAAAGGCAAATGGTTGTTTACGAGTTAAAGAACTATGAAATTTTAATGTAAGCCTTTTTAGAAAATGGAGGTGAAGAGTTCTAACTGGAGGACAATCTTTATTGAGGGGTATCGTGGTTGTTAAGTATGATTTTTAGATCTTTGCTTCCATGATAGACAGTCTACATTAGAATTTTTGCATATCCACAACCTGAGATATGTTTTTTTGTTAAGTTCTTTAGTTGATGCAAAATGTGATTAACTCTCGTGAGATTTTGTAATGATACGGGCTCTAATTGTTTTTTTTTTTGTTATACTTCACTTTCCATTGTTTTCACCTCTTTTAGTCATAAGAAAGTGTATGTCCTTGTTTGACATGCAGTGGTGTGAGATATTTAAAAGGCTTAATGATGTTATATTCTCTAGTAAGGTGAAACAATTTTTTAGTAGCTCTAACGATATCCTACTCCTGCTCCTTGTACAATGAGTTATGGAATCATCATCTTACTTCTATTAACCACTCAATTTTTATGTTCATCATGCACGGTAATAATTAGGATACTTGTGTCTCATTTTATTTTCACCTTTCACCATTTTTTTAACACTCGACGCTATGAAAAAGAATGCCAAGTTAGGTAGTCGGCATAATCTGCCATTTTTTACTGTCGAGTTAACGGTTTAACAATTTATAGAGTCGGCACAATCAATCCAAAAGCCATATTCTAATTTTAAAAAATAGACTTAAAAAAATATTAATTAATATCGAACATTTAAAAAAGCCGGTATAAAATTATAAATTTTGTAAACAAACTATGATTTTACACATGTTTTTAAAAAAATAGGTGTAAAACAGATTTTTAAACAAATTATGATTTTATACTTGTTTTTGAAAAAAAAACAGGTGTAAGATGTATTGCTTTAGTAATTAAAAAAATAAATGAACTTCAAAAATTTGGGGGTCAATGTTGTAGCAAATGTTGCACCTACAAATGGATGAAAATTTATATAAGGGATTTTTTATTGCACCCTTGGTGTACTCACGCACCTGGTAAAAATACAAAAATTTCCTTAAAATATAGAGATGTATTTTTTGACGTACCAAAAGTCTACACCACATCCATTCGCAAGTGATTCACACCCTTAGTTTGCCATAAATTAGTACGGAGATGCATTTCCATAAATTTTACAGTAGTAAATCTTTGGACGTGTTTTGAGTCATTCTTCCTCTTTCTCATTTTCACCAAAACTTTCTCAAAGTCAAAGCAAAAGGTGTGTGGGAGAACCCCTGAATCCACCATTTTTCAACCTTAATCAAACTTTATAGTGCATTGCGTCTAATCATAGAGTTTTATCAATCACTACTCAAGTCCATTTAATCTAAGAGGTTTCACTTCTCACATTCGGTAAGTCTTTTTTATTTTCCTCCTTTTTTTAATTTGTGATACATGCATTACTAAATAAGTTGTTTAAAGTACATTAGGTTGTAGTTACACTTGTTGTTAAATATTTTATTGAAGCATGCATTGACATTTAGAGCATAGAGCATAAGGCATTTCTACGTTTTTTTAATCATTTTTGCATTTTAGGAAAATACAAAAGTGCACTTCTGTATTTTATCTGAATTTGATTTTCCAGAAATACGAAATTGAACTTCCATATTTTTTCTGCATTGTTTATTTTGCATATATGTCATATGAGTTTGATTTTGTCTGCTTTGTCTGGTTTAATTATAGGTAAAATTGCTGACAACCAATGTCGATTAAGGCTCGGCAGAGTGTTCCAGCGTGCATCTGTTTGCAAGAAGAGAGCTAAACCCCTGCGACCACCAGTTGGGGCCAGTTCATTTGATGCAGAAATATACACTTCTAGAGTTCATACATCTCTAGCTTCATCTTCCCATAGGCGTTTGTCACACGCGGCAGCCCCGGAAGCCCTACCAGTTTATGTTAATGCACCTATTGTTGATGTTGTCATTCATGATGACTTTCTTGAGCTTTTTGGATGAGGCCCATATGACACTTCACTACTGCCTCTATATGCAAACCACATTGCTAGGCATGTGTGGGACAGAGAGGTAAAATAAATCTTTATTTGTTCTTTGAAACATATGTGTTATAATATTTGAACTTTCTAACGATGATGTATTTTTTTTTAAGTACCATGATGCTTTAAAATGCATTAACCATAATAGAAAGACTGCGAAGCTACAACAACTTGAGGAGCAATGGTTTCATGATGTCATGCAGTAATATGGACTGCAAGATTTATGCATGACTAGTTATACTATTATTAACCATGATATGTTGTCAGCTTTGGTCGAAAGATGGCATTTAGAGATGTTATCTTTTCATCTTCCGCATGGTGAGATGTCTATCACACCGAGTTATCTCTGCTACATCTTCCAATAAGGGGGGATTATTAAACCACTACAAAATCACCAGACTTGATGCATTTGACATGATTAGAAGCTGACTCAGGTGATGCTCAAAAGGAGATGGATGACACCAGAAAGTGTCATTGATAGATTTGCATTTTTGGAGAAGTTGTATATAGATCACCTAGTTGCGCCATGATAAGTGCTAAAATGTACTGATTTTTAGTGTGAATAATTGGCACTTATTGGCTTAATTCAACCAAAAAACCTCAACTTTTGTGCATATGTTGTATAGTTTACATTAAAGTGTATATATTACGTATTGTGTAAATATCATAGAGTTTAATTGTTTTTCTCTCATTTTTTAGGTATACAAGCAATGATATTTTTTCATTGTCTTATAGAGCATTGAATAAGCTTTCCAATGTTTCCGACCGCGCGTAAAACGAAGTTACAGTTCAAAAGTTATGGTCAAAACAAGTGTAGGCCTACTGTCATGTTCGCTGTACGCAACTCACGGTTGACCCAGTCGTCAAAGCAGTAGTACAACGTAGGAGGAAGCAGTCTCCGGAGAAAATAGAGGGTGCAGAAAAAGCTGTAAAAGACCTCCTCGAGGCAAAATTTATCTCGGAAGTCAAGTACACCACTTGGCTGTCCAACGTTGTACCTATGAAAAAATCTAATGGCAAATGGCGAATGTGCATTGACTATACCGATCTTAACAAGGCATGCCCGAAGGATGCCTACCCCCTCCCCAATATTGATAAACTTGTTGATAATTCTTCCGGTTTTAAACTATTATCATTCATGGACGCCTACTCGGGCTATAATCAAATACCAATGGCAATGAGCGATAAAAAATACACGACCTTTATGACTGAATCGGGCAACTATTACTACAACGTAATGCCCTTCGGCCTGAAGAACGCCGAAAGCGACCTACCAGAGGATGATGAACAACGTCTTTCAGGGAGAGATAGGCGACATGCTCGAAGTCTATATGGACGATATGATCGTAAAATCCCACGAGGAAACCGATCATACTGCCCATTTAAGAAAGGTCTTCGAACAGGCGAGGAAATACCAGATGCGTTTCAACCCAGAGAAGTGCATGTTTGGTGTTCGGGCAGGAAAATTCCTCGGCTTATACCTAATAGAACGAGGAATCGAGGCCAACCCCAATAAGTATCGGCCATTCTCCGAGTTTCCAACGCCCAAATCAAAGAAATCCATCCAGTCCCTTAACGGGATGCTCGCATCTTTATCCCGTTTCGTGGCCAAATCTGCCAAGCACGCCCTGCCCTTCTTCAAACTCCTCCGCAAGGAGGCAGCGTTTGAATGGACGGAGGAATGTGACCAGGCTCTCCTCCATCTGAAACGGGCACTCTCAGAGCCGCCAGTCCTCTCTCGCCCGGACAACGGCGAGACTCTATCTGTATCTCGCCATAGCTATCGAGCAGTGAGCGCCGCTCTTATCCGCGAAACACCTGGCGGGAAAAAGCCCATATATTTCACTAGCAAAGCATTGCAGGGACCAGAGCTGAGGTACCAACAGATAGAAAAAGTAGCACTGGCCCTCATCAACGCAACTAGAAGACTGAGACATTACTTCCTAGCCCACACGATTGTGGTCTGTACAGATCAACCTGTAAAGCAGCTACTGGGATGACCAGACATGGCCGGCAGAATGCTCAAATGGTCGCTAGAGCTGTCCTAATTCGACATTCAATATGAAAGCAGAAAGGCCCTCAAAGCCCAGGCTCTGGCTGACTTCGTCGCAGAAATGACGTTCGCGGATTCCCCTACCTGCGGGGTGCGCAAATGGACCATTTTCGTGGACGGAGCATCCAGCTCGGCGGGAAGTGGGGCAGGCATCATATTGGAGAACAATGAGGTAATCATCGTTGAAGTATTGCTTACACTCTCCTTCCCCACCTCTAACAACCAGACTGAGTACGAAGCCTTCCTCGCCGGCTTACGCCTGGTCGAAGATCTCGGTGTGGAAGAAGTCATCATCTGCACAGATTCATAACTCGCGGCCCTCCAGGTTCGAGGAGAATACCAAGTCAAAAACGGCAGCCTGTACGAATACTTACCTTTGGTCAAGGAGAAGATGACGAAGTTCGCAGCGGTAGAGGTAAAGTATGTTCCCCGCGAACACAACGTCAGGGCAGACGTTTTGTCTAAACTAGGAAGCACGAAGAAGAAAGGCGGAAACAAGTCCATCATACAGGAGCTACTTCCTCGACCCAGTATCGAGAAAACTTCCCCGACCCTTAACGTACAAATGATTGGCGACAGCAACTGCTGGATGACCCCCGTTTACAACTATCTCGCTAAGGACAGACTTCCGTCTGACCCCAAAAAAGCTAGTGTAGTCAGGCGAAGAGCATGCTCCTACGTCCTGGTCGGAGATAAACTCTACAGGCGAGGGTTCTCTATCCTGCTACTCAAGTGTGTCGAGGAAGAGATGGTCTCCCACATCCTGCACAAAATTCACGAAGGAATCAACGCCCAACATCTCAGAGGAAGGTCCCTTGCCCGGAAGGCCCTTTGAGCAGGATACTACTGGCTAACCATGCAGTAGGATGCTAAAGAGCACGTGAAGAAGTGCGATAAATGCCAACGGCACGGGGACATGCACCTAGCTCCACCTAACGAGCTCAAGGTTATGTCCTCCCGTGGCCATTTGACTGGTGGGGCCTTGTTTACTGTGAATTTTGGTAAACAACCTCTGGTCTATCAATCTTAAACGCAAATTGATTAACTTGCAGGATCGACCACACAAATCCTAGGACATGTGCTAAATTTGAGAGACAAGTGTAAATGACAAATGAAAATTAAAGAGAATGTAAACTGAACTCCACGTTCGACAATGCTGAAATAAAATCTAACTGAACTCCACGTTCGACTACTTGCAAGAAGGCAAAGTAAAGGCTTGGAATTTAAAAGACTGTAAATAAAGGATGCTGAAATTAAAGGTGTCGAAAGGAAATGCCGACGAGTAAAAAGCTTTGAAAGTAAAATGCGATGAACTCCACGTTCTTGAAAAGTAAAGGCTGGAATGATAAAAGTGTTGTCGAAGGTACAGTGCAGGAAAATAAAGGACTTTGAAAATAAATACAATGAATTAAAGGTGAACTCCACGTTCTTGAAAATAAAAGATTTTGAAAAGTAAATGCTTGAAGATTAAATGCTTGAATGTAACAATGCAGTCGAAGGTAAATGCAGGAAAATAAAGGAATTTGAAAATAACTTTGGCATGGAAGATAAAGTTCAGGAAACTGTAAAGGCATGCAAAGTAAATGGCTGAATCTTAAACATGCTGAAGATAAATTGTATTGATGAAGAAAATGGTGTTACATTACGTACATTCTCACGAACTCGTTTCTCTACACGCGGGTACTTTGAGTTTCTTTGAGTAACTTGTAGAAAAATATGAACCCCTTTTACATAGAACTAACTCCTATTTATAGTGCTAGGAAATAACTACTAAATGGTGGTTACTGCTTCGAACGTGTGGATTTTGGCGCCTTCTCCTTGGTCTCAACTGTTCCCACGTTCACAACTGCTCTTATTTAAATTTCAAATATTGGGAATTCCCTCCAGCCTTAATATAACCACTGCAGCGCTTGTTTCCATATTCTCATAGTCGAAACCCTTCCAGCACTTAGCCATTTTTTGAGGTTCCTACACCTCTATTCGACTCAGGCTTCCCCAAAACTAGGTCGAAGCCTTCTTTACATTAAAAATATTTTTTTAACATAAAATAGCTTTGATTCTTTCTAGCGTCGAACATGAGGGTTAACAAATTGCCCCCAAGGAATGTCCTTTCGCCAGAATTGGTAAGAAGGTCATTTCTTGATATAATAACCATTTCAACGCCTGTTTGCATGGCCTTAATTGAATATCCCACTAATTACTTAATGGCTGAATTGTTCAGCTTCTTTGACCCGCGCCTCTGACGTCATACCATCATGACAAATCCTTAAAACGTCCTTTCAGCCGTATTCATCATAACACCTTTCTTGAAAACAGACGTTAACAGTCTGCACATAACTGCTACTTTTCATCATGTCTCCAGGAGAAAGACACGCGTCCCACTAACTCCTCAGCTTCAACGGTAGATCCAAGTCTCTTGGAATTTTCAAATGTCTATATATACCCATTTCCTCCACTTTGTGAACTTTCCACACTTTTCATACTCTCAAGCAACCTCTTCTTCTCTTCAGTTTTTTCACGCAAACCCAACAAAGACACCATCTTTTCATCTTCTTCAACAATGGCATCTTCCCAAACTAATCCTCAAGCAAAGATGACTCAAAGAGGCAAGGCCACTCCATTTAAGCAAACCATCCCTCTGTTCGCTAACATCCCAGGCCCCCAACTAGTAGATAACCGTCATTGCATGCCGGAACCCACCTCTGAAGAATCAAGAGCCATCTACAAATCTCAGGTAATGATTCCCATAGTTATGTATGATAAAACTTATGCGCTATCTGGTCCTTTGGCTGATGTGGACATATCTAGTGAGAGACTAAGTGAGTTTCTCCCCTCGTACCGGAAAACTAGACCGTTAGGGCAAAAGAGTTTCCCCAAAATTAATTCCGCTGCTGGAGCTTCCCCTGAAGAAATACCCTTACCCAAAATCAACGTTGGCTATCTCACTGATGGCACCAGGCTGGTGAGGGCTGTCAATCCCTTGAAAGAATTTGACCAATGGATGGCGAAGATGGAGAAGGTAAAAGCTGAACATTGGAAGGAGATAGGGATTTATGACCTTCTTATGCTGTCGAAGACCAGTATACCCTATTGTCTGAACATGTTGGCAGCATCCTTATACTTTTGGGACAGAACTCATTATACCTTCCATCTGCCATGTGGAATGGTTACCCCAACCTTGTTCGATGTCGCTGCCATCACAGGGCTTCGCCCAGATGGCCTTGTATATAATCCTGATGTTGATGCTGAGGACACCATCAATATTTCAAGCTCCAAACTTACATATACCCTCTTCATCAAACACCACTTTAAACAAGAAGATGACAAAGTGTTTGATGAAGAACATATTGCTTTCCTCACAGTCTGGCTGTCGAGGTATGTTTTTTGTACAAAGTCTTTACAGGTAGCTAAGAAGTACCTGCCCCTGGCGAATCAACTCCATCACAACAGAGGAACTTGCCTGAGTGAACTCATTCTGGTGAGCCTTTACGAGTCTATCAATGAAGGGGCTTCTCGACTTAAGAATATGGAAGCCCAAGGTCCTATGCACTTTAGTGGTCCTCTTTGGCTACTTTAATTGTGGCTCAATGCTACATTTGAGGCTAGCCTCCCCAGAAAAGGCATAGTTGATGAAGCCTCTGCTGAGATCAGGGAAAGGAGTGTCGAAGGGACACGTCTGGCCAAACTCACTCCTAATGATGATGGTGAAAACCTTCAAAGGGCTTTCACCAGTTATATTATGATGTTCGCCAAGCGCTATGAGTTCACTCCTAGCATGGCACCCTTTGCTCGACGAAGCTATGGCCCTGTGTGGTTTAAAAGACCATTTCCAAATCCTCATCAACCTCTTGATCCAGAATCTGTGGCTATCTGGGAGGCCTTCTTGCTTCCAAGGTTCTTTATCCACAGGCTGAACTTAGGGAGAGGTTTATCAGCATTGATTGCCTATCAACCAAACTTGGTCTCTCGACAATTTGGGCTGGCCAAGAGCTTCCCTCAGTGCTTGTATGAGAAAAAGGGCCAAGTAATTCTTCACACCGCCTGCTTCGACGAGGAAAACGTCTCCCACACACTCGACAGCCGGAATGAAACAAGAAGAATCCTCTCTCCTGTGTTTTTTGAACCTTCCTTTCTATGCACTTCATCCTTCCACCAATGGTGGTCGAAGCACTATAGTGAGCACTTTCTTGATGTGGCTACATTTTCTTCGTTACTTGACCAAGCTTTTCTCCATGTGCAGGACAAGACGAAAAAGAGTAAGTTCACTCACATCGAAGAAATACAGGCTTTTCAAAAATACTTTGAAACTATCTATCGCCCAGATGATCTTAGTCGAACCATTCATGAGGCTGTTGTTACTCTAAAGAGAAAATTTCTAGAAAAGCTGAATCAACTAAAAATCCCTCCCAACGTCCCTCGTGAGAAACGTTATGAGGTAGCTTTTAAACTTTTCCCTCCAAAGTTCCCTCGACTGCCTAATGCTGATTTTGGAGTGGCGCTTGCCCCTCCATTTCCAGATTGGTTTGTCTGTGGGGAGCATTTAAAACTTCTTCGACAGCAATCTCAGCCAAAGGCTCAACGAGTGGTTTTGACTAAGCATACGTTAGACAGTTTTAAAGGGCACCTTCATATAGGAATTCAGGACGTTCGTGTCGAATCTGAAATATATGAAGGTTTGAAATCCTTAATCCATGGCTTTATGACTAACCATGTAATCATTAACTTGTAATAATTGTGTACTGTCTTTCAGCTGTGCCTAGGAAAGCTGCTTCGACTAGAGCTGCTACCTTGCAAAAGAACCAGAGAGTACACAGGTATATTTCACCTCCCCCACTTATGCTTGTACTATATGAATTTCTTTCTTATATTTGCATTGCCTCTTCAGATTGGTCGAAAACCTCCAACACCTTCCAAGAAAGGTAAAAAGGATACCCCAGCTGTGCTTATAGCTTCAGAGGCCTCAGATGAATCTCCTGAGGAGGTTCTCACAAAGAAAAGAAGAAAACCCACAAAGGCCTCTGGACCTACTTGCCCACCTCCTTCGAAGGTGGCCAAAATACTCGAAAAGGCATCCACCACAAGTGGTGTCGAGACGGAACCTTCCAAGGTGGCCTTGAGAACCCCTCTTGGTGACCATGGGAGTGATAAATCAAGTCCTGTTGTTGACCAAACTCAGGTATGTGCACCATTTTTCATTACACTGACGTCTTTCGCCCATTATTTCAATCTCACTTTCTCTACTTGTGTTCTTTAGGCACCCACAATCAACAATCCAGATTCCCGACCAACTCCAAGCAACTTCTCCACCACCGTAATTGACGATTCTGTTCCTCACCCAACTTCAGAAAGCCTCACCACCACGCTCCTCAACAGCCAAGGTGAGCCAACTTATCACCCATCTTCTGATATTGGCTCTGGTTTGAGTGAGATTAATCAACCTACTCCACATGTTACAGCACCCACTGCACCACCAGCTCCAACCCCTACTCAAAACGCACAAGCTGATGGAGCCAACTCTGATGATGATGATGCCTCAAGCCCACCACCTTTCAATCTGGGTACCCCCATGGATAAAGGTCAGTTGGTTGAAGAAGAAAGGCATGAACCTGAAGTTCAAACACATAACGCCAATCCTGATCAAGCTGCGCCTGAGGAGACAAATGAACTACATCCTACACCAGCTGATGACCAGGAGAATATGAAACCAGCTGCTGAAGAGTCTGATGAAGAAATGGGAGAAGAACAAGATAAAGAAGGAGAAGAATCAGCAGAGGAGGAAGAAGAACAAGCTGAGCCTCGTCCCCACCATACTCCTTCGCCTATGGTCCTTCCACCACCTGGGGACTCGCTGACAGCACTCAAGTGGTCGAACCCACGTGAGTTTACCAAATTGATTCTTGAGCAAAGGTATGGTTCTTCTTCTGTCTCTTCGCCTCCAGCATCAGATGACTTCGCCCAACCAATTCTCCAAACCATCAAGAAAAAATTCTTCAGGGGGGATATTCACAGAGTTTTGGCCTCAGATCCAACTGCAACTGCTTATTTGAAGGACACCCTTACAAAGATTGAGCTCACCACCCTCAATCCATATGTTTCTGGTTTTCTGATAGAGCTAACTGCTGTGGTGAACCAAATAGCTGCAGAAATAAAACTGCTTCCCTCTATCAGGAATACCATAGAGAAAACATCTGGCTGTGAGTGTGTAGCCTGGTGTGGTGCAAAAGAGGCGTATGAAGAGATCAAACGTATGGAGGCTGATCAAAAGAAAAAGCAAGATGAGATAGCCTCTAACCAGAAGGAAATTGAAGCCTGGAAGCAACAAATCACGAAGCTACAAGCCAAAATTGAAAATGCTGAAAAATTCAACCGTGATTTGCACCATTTCGACGACACTGAGATAGCTGAAGAAACAAAGAATGTTATTGATCGTATTGAGGCAGCCCAAAGATATGAAAAAGAGCTCGCAGCAGCAAAACTTGACGAATATTTGTGCAACGTTCGCCTCAAACATCACATAGAAGCTTTTTCTCAGTTGGCGTCGAGGCTTCTCTTCTGATACTTTTGATACCTTCGTTTGTTTAATCATCATTTGTTTCTTGGCCTTTTCAGGCTTTTTATGTAATGACAATTTTATGCCTTTTGGCATTGATTTAATCAATCATTATTATTTTGCCCTTAACTGCTTTCGACCCATATTACATGATGATGCACTTTATTTGTTGTCTTTTATCAGTCAAACTTGCAATTAAGGCATTCTATCTTTTTCTTGGAAAGTCACCTTTCCAGCTTTAAATTCCAAGGCGTAAGCCTCTAGCATTTATAGCATAGCCCTCAGGCCTACTTCCAAGAATAACTCACGTGTTTCCACCGTTTGACTGGCCAATCCAATCAGTACTTTGCCTCTATAAATTTCTTCCACCTGACCACGTTTTGCGTAGAAGCAAACATGAACAATTCAGAGAAACCATCAGCCAAGAAAATGGCTGGACAGGCAAAGGCAGTTGAAGAAACAAAAAAGATGGAGGCCACCAAGCAACCTGAAGCCTCCATTGGAGCAACCTCTCAAGCCAAGAAGAGAAAAACTAGAATGAAGATCTCTAACAAAGGGCGCTCCAGCACCCAAGACACTGATGATGAGCTAGATGCAGATTATATGGATTTCCTCAAATCCATAGATTGGAGAGATTATGAATAACCTTTCCTTTATTAACAATTGTTGTATTGGTTTTTCTTTGCTTTGTATGCCATATTAGCCTGACTTGGCCTATTTTGGCTTTCTTTTTATTAAATAAAGCTTATGGTTTAATATGAATCTCTTGCAACATAGGCTTATATTTTTTCAAATACTTGCCATTTACTTTCAAGACTCTTTTATCTTTGTCTAACTCTTCCACTTCATAAGCTCCATTAGAGAAAACTTGTATGACTTGGAATGGGCCTTCCCACTTAGGGGACCACTTGCCCAATGTTCTATCTTTTCTATCCATAGGCAAAATCACTTTCCAAACCAATTCCCCACATACAAAAGATTTAGACTTAACCTTTTTGTTGTAGGACTCTTCGACCCTCTTCTTTTGTCTTCTTAACAACTCCAAGGCTCTGAGCCTTTCTTCATCCAAATCCACTAATTCATTCATCATCATTTCCCAATAATTCTCAGAGGGAATCCCATGATGTCTTTGAACTCTTACAGACTGTATACAAATCTCAACAGGCAGTACTGCATCATGACCAAAAGTGAGTCGAAACGGGGTAGTGTTGGTAGCCTCTTTAGGGGATGTTCGACACGCCCAAAGAACTTGGTCTAACGTCTTGTGCCAATTTCTAGGCCTCTTTCCCACATGCTTCTTAATTAGTCCAATTACTACCTTATTGGCAGCTTCGACTTGCCCATTGGCCTGGGCATAATAAGGGGTAGAAGTCAACAACTTGAAACCTATCTCTTTGGCAAACTCCTGCACCTTTCGACCAGTAAACACTGATCCTTGATCTGTAGTAATTGTTTCAGGAATACCAAATCTATAAATAATGTGATTTTGAATGAATTCAATAACATCTTCTTGACGTATATTCGCCAGTGGTATTGCTTCAATCCACTTGGTGAAATAATCAATTCCCACCAAAATATATCTTTTGTTCTTTGAAGATGCTGGTCGAATCTCTCCCACTATATCCAAAGCCCATCCTCTGAAGGGCCATGGTTTTACTATGGAATGTAATTCACTTGCGAGGATGTGCTGTATGCCAGCATGAATTTGACATTCTTGGCAACCCTTAGCAAATTCTATGCAATCTTTCAGCATAGTAGGCCAATACATGCCCTGTCGAAACAACAGCCATTTCATTTTCTGGCCAACTTGGTGTGCTCCACATGCCCCACTATGTATTGTTGAAAGGGCCAAATATGCCTCTGCTTCACTAAGGCATTTCAATAAGACTCCCTCAGGGGTCTTTTTAAACAATTCATTACCCAACAGTACATAGCTTAAAGCTTGATACCTGATTTTTCGCTCTGTCTAAGTCGTTGGGTTTTGCAAATATTCAACTATGGGCTTCCTCCAATCTTCATCCGTTAAATTATCTATGGCAAAAATTTCAAAATTTTCACCATCTATGCACCCAAGCTTAGTTCTTTCTAAGTCTGATGGGCACAATCCAACAGCCACCACTTTACCTCTTGCTTCAATTACTTCTTGAAGGTTCTCCTTCGACACCTTATATCTAGAGGCAATTTGAGCCAAGTCGTTAGCAACTTGATTCTCTATTCTAGGTATGTGTTAGATGGCCACTACCTCAAATTTCTTTAATAATCTATTGGCTATCACAAAGTACATAATGAGATTTTCTTTAACATATTTATACTCCTTTGTGATTTATTTTATAACCAATTCTGAGTCTCCCATTATTTCGACTCTAGTTGCCCCCAATTCTAACAAAATCTCAAGGCCATCAATTAATGCTTCATATTCAGCCTCATTGTTAGAGCAAGGTCCTTCGACCTTATACTTGAATTTTGTTGGAATTTTTTCAGGAGAAATAATGTGTATTCCCACTCCTGTTCCATTTTTATGACTTGATCCATCAAAGTATAACTTCCAGGATTTTAATTCAACATAATTCAACTCATTTTCATTTATGGAGTGATCAACTATAAAGTCTGCAACTATTTGCCCTTTCACAGCTTTTAAAGGTTGATATGTTAGGGAAAATTCTGTTAATGCTAATGCCCATTTGCCAATTCGACTATGCAAAATAGGTTTAGATAACATATGTTTTACAACATCAAAGTGAGAAGAAACATACATATCAACGGGCTTTATATATTGCTTCAATTTAGTACAAGAGAAATACAAGCATAAACATAACTTTTCAATCATGTTATACCTAGTTTCTGCATCATTTAAAACTCGACTAAGATAATAAATGGCTCTTTCGACTCCATTTTCATCCTCCTGAGCTAACATGCTCCCTAGAGTTTTATCTGATGCAGCTATATACAATCTCATACTCTTGTTTCTACAAGGTGGTGAAAGAATTGGAGGGTGGCTTAGGTACTCCTTGATCTTGTCGAAGGCTTCCTGCTGTAATTGCCCCCACATAAAACTATCTTTGTTGAAACGAAGCAATGGCGAAAAAGCTTGTGTTTTGCCACTCAGGTTGGATATAAACCTTCTTAAAAAGTTGATCTTGCCTAGCAACGACTGCAACTCCTTTTTAGTTGATGGCGTTTTCGCCTTCATTATGGCTTTGGTTTTATTCTGATTTATTTCGATCCCTTTCTTGTGGACCACAAAGCCTAGGAAATCCCCTGCCTGCACACAAAAAACACATTTGAGAGGATTCATTTTAAGACCATATTTTCTCATCCTTTCAAAGGACTGTCGAAGATGGTCAATGTGACTTTTCCCAGAAATAGATTTTATAACAATATCATCAATATAAATTTGCATGAATGTGTCTATAAAATCGTGGAAAATTGAATTCATTGCCCTTTGATAAGTGGCACCAGCATTTTTGAGACCAAAAGGCATCACTACCCATTCATAGGTACCTAAGGCTCCAGGGCATCTAAAAGCAGTTTTACGAACATCTTCCTCAGCAATGAATATTTGGTTGTAGCCAGAATATCCATCCAGCATACTAAGATATTCATGTCCTGCTGCAGAATCTATTAACATTTCTGCTACTGGCATTGAATATTCATCTTTAGGAGTTGCATAGTTTAAATCTCTAAAATCAATGCAAACTCTCAAAGACCCATTCTTTTTAATAACAGGTACTATATTAGCCAACCATTCGACATACCTTGCAGTGCGAATGAATTTGCAACGAAGCAGTATTTCGACCTCCTCTTTGATCTTTGACAATATCTCTGGTGCAAACCGTCTTGGATTTTGCTTGACTGGTTTTTTCCCAGGCGTCATAGGCAACCTGTGTTCGACCAATTCCCTGCTCAAACCAGGCATCTCATCATAATCCCAGGCGTAGCAGTCTTTGAACTCTTTCAGCAATTGAACCACTTCAACCTTCAACTGGGGATCAAGATTAGCACTGATGTAGGTAGGCCTCTTGGTTGCCCCCTCACTGAGGTCAACTTCTTCTAAAGGATCTTGTGCTAGCATTTTTATATTACTTGCCAACGGATCCTTCTCAAATCCCAAAGGCTCATTTTCATAGATGGCGTCTAGCCTCTGGCTTTGCTCTCCAGTTTCAACCTTATCTGGAGGTTTTGGGTCGAAGTCCTTACCAGGACCCTCTTGATATAACTCAGAAATGGCTTTGCCAGCCATATAGTCATTGGCGGCTTCCAAAGCCGCTTGTAGTTTTGTTTCTGCCACATAGGCCAAAATTCTTTTTAAAGCGTCGAACTCAGTCATGATCACTGAATTCATCTCCCTATCCTGTGGGCTCTATTGGAGGTGAGCCTAAGCATGGCAACCTTCCTCCTGGTACTTCCCTGTCCCATCTGAAACCTTCGACAGGGTGTAAATACAATGAATAGAACGTTTCTTCATCAGGCGTAAACTCAAAGTCAGCTGGAGGACATGGAGCGTTCGCCAAATGTTTCTCAAACTGTCTACTATTCACATGATTAATAGGCACCTTAAAGTACCCTTGATCAGCTTCAATATTTTCAACTATCCCATCTGGTCTCCAAATGGTGATTCATTGATGCATAGATGAGGGTACAACTCATATCCCATGAATTCACTCCCTACCCAAGAGTAGATTGTAGTTAGCTTTTGTCTCGACGACCATAAACACTGTTGGTCTGGTAATTGTTCCCACAGTGAGATCCACCTGAATCACTCCTAGAGTGGAACCAACTTTTCCTTCATAGTTCAACAGAACCATGTTGTGGGGTTTAGTATCAGTCTCAAACTTCCCAATCTTGCTCAGCAAAAATCTTGGCATCAAATTAACAGTTGCACCACAATCTACCAAAATTTTGTTAACAGGGACATTTTCTACTTTGCCAGTAATGTAAAGAGGCTTCAAATGACCCTTCATTGCCTCTGTGGGACGTTCAAAGAAAGCATTATGTTCTTCGACGCACCCATTGTTCATGATGTAATAGCACACAGGCTTGTGTGCCAACATTTCCAATTCAGCAGTTTGATCTAAGTCTTCGACCTCTGAGACTTGACCAAATTCTATTGGCATTACTGACACCACATTTACCAGAATATCTAGAGAAGCCGCTGACTCATTGTCGAAGTTATCAGTCATATTCTCATCCTCTTCGACCTTCTTTTCTGGCTGAACAGTGAACAAATTTCATCGTATGGGCATCTTCTCCATTGCCCCAGCTTGATTATCAACATTGGTGCTTGACTCTCCTTGCACCTGAGCCTCCCTGACAGCCTTTCGCATGCACTGCTCTCTTCGCCATTGTGATCTAGACATGGGGTTTTTACCCTTGTAGTTCTGAGAAATATATGCTGATTTGTTGGTGGTGTGGTTCTCTTTTCTGTACTCAAATGAAGAACCTCTTTCCACATCAAATTTCTCCCACTTTTTCTTCTGTCCTCTCCCTTCGATAGGCTTGATCCAACTGCCTGTTGGCACATTCGCAGCTGGTTTGAATGTACCTGGCCTAACTCCTGGTGCTTGGTTTTTTAGCCCTGTCGAAAGTCGCCTATGGTCAAAACCTCTGTGCCCTTTGTTCACCTTCTGCCCCCAGCTTTCACCAGCCTTCTTGACACCTTCTAGCTTGTGAGCAGCCTTTTCATAAAAAATGGTGTTGCATCTGGGACATAGCATTACTCCAGAGCCTTTCTTCTGGCAACGATGCAAGAAATCCACAATTGTCTCTTCTTGCTTAGGATAAGCTATTTTGTTGCGTTTCTCTTGTTCGTCTGTCTTACTTACTTGTTCAGCTTTTTGATCTGTAATTTCGACCATGTTGACATCCATTTTGTCCTTTAAGTGCATCTTGGAGAAATGGGCTTCCAGACTTTCAGTGGTCTTTGCCAGACAACCACCACGTGCTGCTGCTTTTGCAGCTTTTTGGGAAGCTTTTTGCCAAGCAGCTTTTTCAGCTTCAACCATTTCCTCAGCATTGACTCTTTCAACATCAGGAGATGTCTTGAAGAATTTTTCAGCAGCCATACATATCCAGTTTTCCACCAAACAACCATCCATGTCCAGCATCTCTCCTACCAAGAGCATGTCATCTTCCAATTCCTTAACAACTTGGACTTTGGGGGCATTTCTGCCCATAGCCTCATTGGTGTTGATACTATCTGAGCTAGAATCAGATTCTTCAGCCAATTTGACCATGTTAATGCCTTCATTGGCATTTATCTTCAACCCACTCACGTCCATATCCAAAACCTTAGCAGCATTATCCATTTCAACAAACTTATCAGCAGTTTCTTTGGTCACCAACATTAGACTGGTACCATCAACATTCAGGCCACTTACAGCCTTACTAGAACCTTCAATTATCACAGAATTGGTGACGAAGTCTTCAGTAACCTCCACCATGTTGACTGACTTATCAAATCCCTCCGTGACTTCGACTATCTGAACCTCATGAGGCTCTGTATAGTTAGCCTCTGCAACTTGCAATGGGTCAAAGTCAACCTTCATCTGGGCTTTGCCCTTGTCACCAAACTTCAGCCTTCCTTCTTGGATAGCATTTTGCACCAAATCCCTGAAAAGAAAACATTGAGAAGTTTTATGACCCAAAAAATTATGGTACTTACAAAAACCTCTTTTCTTTCTTTGTTCGAAAGGTGGCATCTTAGCGCCAGCAGGCACTATCATTTGCCCATCTTTAACTAACAAATCAAAAATTTCGTCACATTTAGTGACGTCGAAAGTGTATGTTTTCTTAGGAAATTTGTCGTTAGATTCGACAGGATTTTTTCCTTCTGAAGGAGCTAATAATTTGCAGGCATAAGGTGGACCTTGCTTTAACTCAGCAACGTCAACCTCAATTTCGTCGAAATAAGATGTTTCACCATACAGACTCTCCACATCTTCATTGCATTCGACAAAGGCTACTTTTTTACCCCTGCTGAATTTAGCCTTTTCTTCTTTCAACCTTTCTAGCTGTCGAACCCTATCAAGCAACTGGGCCATGTCTCTAAGATATTGGGTATCTAATTTCTTCCTAATGGAATAATCAAGACCCCCAACAGCCATTTCGACCAACTCATGTTCTGGCACTTGTGTAAAGCACCGGGCTTTAAGAAGTCGAAACCTATTCAGGTAATCATCAATTGGCTCAGTAACTTTGCGCTTGGTGCTAGCTAGTTCTTTCAAACTAATCTTAGTTTGCCCCATGTAGAACTGTTCATGAAACAAACGTTCTAGTTGGGTCCAATTATATATGGAATTTGGGGGAAAAGTAGTAAACCATGTGAAGGCATTCTTAGTAAGGGAACTTGGGAAGTACTTAATTCTGAGGCTTTCGTCAGCTGCGATTTCGCCTGCTTCAATCAAATGCCTAGCCACATGTTCGACAGTAGATTCAGTAGTATCTCCTGAAAACTTGCTGAACTTTGGAACCTTCGTCCTAGGGGGCAGTTCTGCTTGGATAATATAATCCACTATAGGCGAAGTATAATTTGGCCTGGTGAAGCCCAAATTCATACCATTTCTGGTCATTATCCTTTCAACCATGGCTGCAAGGTTATTTTCTTCTGCTTGATTTTGGTGTCGAACCTGTCTAAGTAGTTGATCTGCATTTTGGTTCCTGTTCACCATCACTACTGGCTCTTCCTCCATCTGGTATGGCATCTGGTTTCTTGGTGGTTCGACTCTAAAATGATCAATCATCTCTTGATCCTCCAAGTTCGCCTTAGGTATCAGACGTGGATGACGTCTAGGGATATCTTTGACAACAGTTGCTCTTCGATCCACCGCTGGTACTCCCATGAAATCAGCCATGCGTGCCACTTGTGCAGCCAACTGTTGGTTAGTTTGAGTCGTATTTTGAATCAAGGGTTGAAAAACTTCTCCCATTGTCTGAGACAACGTATGCACCATTTACATGTTACTTTCATCCATCTGCTGTCTCAAACAATTTATGGATGTATTTGTAAGGCTATGCGCTTGAACAGAGTAACCAACACCTATACTCTGGTTGTTTCGACCCCCTGATCCTGATCCTTGTAATGGGGAAGACACTACAGTTTCTGAAAATATAGGCGGAGCATTCTGCAGATTTTGCATCATTGATGTAGGCATACCATAGGGTTGACTCCTTGACCCTGGATGTGGAAAACCTGGAGGAGGAACGTGCCTGTACATTGAATTTCCTCCTGGGGGTGTTGGTGAATTAGAACTTGGTGGTCCTATGTATTCCAACACAGGTTGAGTATACAATTTTGTATATGTTGATCCTAGTTCAGACACTACTAATGGAAGTGATGCCTGTTCTCCTGTCGAAGACACTGGTGATGGTGTGCTTTGAGACCCCATACTGCTACTTGACTGAGTGTTTGAAATACTCCCTTGAGGATCAACTTGTTAGTTGGCATTGGTTGCCATTTTCTTAGTGTATATTCTCTTTGGTATCCCTTCATTTGTTGTGGCTAACTTCCCACTTCTCAATAACATACGACGAAAGTACTTCTTCACCAAGAAAGATAAGGTTGACAAAAGTGTAAAACTTAGCACTAGGTCTCACTGGGCGTGCCAATTTGTTTACTGTGAATTTTGGTAAACAACCTCTGGTCTATCAATCTTAAACGCAAATTGATTAACTTGCAGGATCGACCACACAAATCCTAGGACATGTGCTAAATTTGAGAGACAAGTGTAAATGACAAATGAAAATTAAAGAGAATGTAAACTAAACTCCACGTTCGACAATGCTGAAATAAAATCTAACTGAACTCCACGTTCGACTACTTGCAAGAAGGAAAAGTAAAGGCTTGGAATTTAAAAGACTGTAAATAAAGGATGCATAAATTAAAGGTGTCGAAAGGAAATGCCGACGAGTAAAAAGCTTTGAAAGTAAAATGCGACGAACTCCACATTCTTGAAAAGTAAAGGCTGGAATGATAAAAGTGCTGTCGAAGGTACAGTGCAGGAAAATAAAGGACTTTGAAAATAAATGAAATGAATTAAAGGTGAACTCCACGTTCTTGAAAATAAAAGATTTTGAAAAGTAAATGCTTGAAGATTAAATGCTTGAATGTAACAATGCAGTCGAAGGTAAATGCAGGAAAATAAAGGAATTTGAAAATAACTTTGGCATGGAAGATAAAGTTCAGGAAACTGTAAAGGCATGGAAAGTAAATGGTTGAATCTTAAACATGCTGAAGATAAATTGTATTGATGAAGAAAATTGTGTTACATTACGTACATTCTCACGAACTCGTTTCTCTACACGCGGGTACTTTGAGTTTCTTTGAGTAACTTGTACAAAAATATGAACCCCTTTTACATAGAACTAACTCCTATTTATAGTGCTAGGAAATAACTACTAAATGGTGGTTACTGCTTCAAACGTGTGGATTTTGGCGCCTTCTCCTTGGTCTCAACTGTTCCCACGTTCACAACTGCTCTTATTTAAATTTCAAATATTGGGAATTCCCTCCAGCCTTAATATAACCACTGCAGCGCTTGTTTCCATATTCTCATAGTCGAAACCCTTCCAGCACTTAGCCATTTTTTGAGGTTCCTACACCTCTATTCGACTCAGGCTTCCCCAAAACTAGGTCGAAGCCTTCTTTACATTAAAAATAATTTTTTAACATAAAATTGCTTTGATTCTTTCTAGCGTCGAACATGAGGGTTAACAGGCCTGGACATCCTTGGGCCATTCGTGGTAGGATCAAACCTAAACAAATACTTATAGTAGTCGTGGATTACTTCACAAAATGGATAAAAACGGAGTCTCTAGCCAAGATAACAGCCCTTAACATACTACGTTTCTACAAAAGAAACATCCTTGCACATTTTGGCATCCCTCAGGCGATAGTCACGGACTATGGGACACAGTTCACGGACAGGAAGTTCCAAGATTTCGTCGCCTAGCTGGGCACGAAGCAACACTTCGCATCCGTGGAACATCCCCAGACAAACGGGCAAGCTGAGGCAGCAAACCAGGTCATCCTTCGAGGCCTCAAACGAAGGCTGGAAGAAACGAAGAAAGCTTGGGTCGAGGAGCTGCACAGCGTCTTATGTGCATATCGCACGACTACACACTCTTCAACCGGGGAAACACCCTTTCGCATGGCCTACGGGACCGAAGTCGTAATTCCCATTGAAGTTCACGTACCCTCCAGGCGGACAGAATCACCCCTAGACGAGGAAATGAACGACGAAGCACTAAGGGAGGAACTCGACCTCGTCGAGGAAGTCCGGTCAGGGGCATCCCTCCGTGAAGCCTCGTTAAAATAAAAAATTGCCATCCGGCACAACGCCAAAGTCATAGGACGAAAGTTCAATGTGGTCAGCCTCGTCCTAAGAAGAAACCATAAAGACTCTCACGAGGGCAAACTAGCCGCTAACTGTGAAGAACCTTATCGTGTCCGGGAAAAAACGGAGAATGGGGCCTATTACCTAGAACATCTCAACGGGGAAGAACTTTCTTGATCATGGAACGCCGGAAAGTTAAAGTAATACTATAGCTAAGGCATTAATTGTCTGTTTAATTCGTCAAAACGACGAGCGTCACCTACCGACCACGATGCGAGCCTAGGTACAAGCGTCGCATGTCAGTAAAGCAGAACCCCGCTCAGGAACGACCCAGATCCCTGCTCGACAGCGGTCCCTCAATCGAGCACCGCCGTCGTCAAAGTACCATGATAGGCAAAACACCTAGCCCGCAATGGGAGGTTCAGGTCGCGAACTCAGGCCTCAAACGCGACCTAAGCTCCGCTCTCTCACCCGGACATTCCCTGGCCGTTCGGCCAGTACCACTCACTGTCAAACACATCTACAACGAGTAATTCCATGAAACTTAAAGCAAATCAAAGTAGCCCCTATTACGGGCACACATGCATATCGAGCGAAAGTACAACACTTAGCAGAAATCAAAACAGATAAAGCCATACAATTCACAAAACCGGCCATGAGAACCGGACACATTCATAATTAAGTTATAAGTGGTCACGAGGACCACGATTGTACTTGTTACATTAACAGGGGGCAACGCCCCCATACAAAATGATAAATTACACCAAACAAACACGGCACGTAGGCCAGACAAATTACAACAAAGATAAAAGACCCATCACTCGTCCATCCGCTCGGGCTGCTCGATGTTAGGCTGAGGCTCCTGGTTTTCCCCATTCAGAACTTCAGCATGCTCATCACCACCAAGGAGGGAGTTTGGACTGACTATCCTGCCATCCTTGACATGAGCCAGGTAATGGGTACCCTCGGTGGAGTTCTTAACCCCGGGGTTAACCACCCGTAGTTGGGCCATGGAATTCTTAAAAGATTCGTCCCAGATGACAATGTTGGCATCCTCGGCCTTCAACATACGAACAACCAGCTCGGTCCTCGTCTTCACTACCCTCACATCCTCAGGTTCATCTTCGCTCGGAGCACTCGCTAGCCTCAGCTGCTCGATCAGCTCCTCAGCTGCCTTCTTCTCCGCTGCCAGCGTAGTATTCTTCTCCCTCAACCTGGTAGCCTCCTCGTCTGCCTTCTTCCGGGCATCACTAACACTCTTAGCTTCCTCCTTGGCCTTCTTTGTCGTCTCTTCTAGAGACGCTATGGTGGCCCAGGCAGCTCTGAGTTCAGACTCAGTTGAAGAATCTCCTTCAGTATAGATGCTCACCATCTCCAGAACTCTGACTAATGCGGAGGCATCCTGGGCCACCAGCGCCCTCTTGCTCGGGCGATCCATGCCCTCCAGTTGGAGAGACACTGCCCGTGGCACCACCAAGGACGTCCCCTCAAAGAATTTTCTGTCAAGAATACATGGAGGAAGCTTGAATTTCCCTTTCTCTGGTGCCCGGCTGAGGTCCACCGCCTCATTAGTTCTGGACCGTTTGAACCTTGAGGCCAAAGGTAAGGGGGGTCCTTGGGCAGGAGCAAGCGAAGAGCTCCCTGATGCTATTTTAGGAGGAGGAGCACACTGGGGAAATCGAGTCTTGGGAGCAACCGCCCTGGGCTTGTTCCTCGCGATAACATTCTTTACCATTCTTTCATGAGCAGAAGGCATCTCACCTGCAAAAAAATAACAAATATGTTAGACGACCAAGGAAAAATATGTCAGACAAGTCAAATAACTAAGACTACCGAGCAATTTATAAGCATCTGCAGGAGTCTTGCACTCCAAAAGCGCCTTGGTGTTAATAAAATGATACTCCACTACTACCATCCTCCTTGAAAATCGGGGACCCCTTCTTCGTCCAGCATTCAGCAAGCTGGAAAGAGTTAACATATTTCACCAGCTTCTCATAGCCAACCGAATCCTACCCATCCAGCATGTGTGGCTGAGCGACATACTTGTTAGGCTCCTTGGAAAAGTGGCCACCACTCCATTGAAAGGGAAACTTGAATTCTCTCTCCCCGATCAGCTTCTCGTTCTCGTCGCGCATGTCATTACCATCCTCATCAAGGGACACCGCCCAGACATACGTGTTATCCTGGGCCTTCTTCGACACAGGCTCTATGATATAGATCCTTTCTTTAAACATCCAGATTGACTCCGAAAAGGGCTTGAAAAAATTACGGGGTTGTTTCAACGACACCCAACCGTATCTCTTCCCCGTCAACTGCCGCTGGAGATGGAAGATAGTGAAAACAGAGGAAGAGTAGCTCCTATCTATAAGAACTCACACGTTAACTCAAAGGCAGGGATGAATGGTCGCGACTTCGTGTAATGGTCGGATTACTGCTGCAAGTATACATCTTATCGCGCAGTCTTAAAAAGGTTGTCGAACCCACGGGGACTAATAATCAACCTAGAGTGATCGATTATTGCGGTGTAAAGCTAAGGCTAGATTTGGCGGTAAAAGAAATTTGGTTATTAACGGGATTTGAAAAACAATAATAAAGATGAGACCGGAGAATGATTTTCGTGCTCTTTGGGACTCCGTAATATCCAAGTGTTAACAAAGGTCTTGAGATTGGTCTGAAGGATATACCAGTTTAAAGGCTCGACCTCACGCTCTCGCGGTCTTAACCAAGCCACGCCTAATGACCCCAAGATTTTGCTCTCGCTCGCTCGGTAGTTAAGAGGTGCTGTTTGAAAACTAACATAAACTAAATGAGGCCCTAAAGCACTCTCGCTGCATTTAGGCTCAATGTCCGATGTCTACTATCCGGCGATTACCTCAAACTCTCGCTCTATTGGACACGCCTTAGTGTGTTTCTCACTCTCGTGATGAAACACTATTAAACAGCCCCTCGCTCTCACGACAAGGTTGTCTAAATTCAGTTTAGACACCAAAACCAGAATTTTAAAACAAAAGCTAAACACCAAAGGTTCTACAGAGTCCCGTCGGAACGACGGTCCTCAATCTACGGACTCGAAACAAAACTACTCAGACATAATTAAATCTAACACTAATACATTAACATTTCTGAATTTTAAAACATACATAATGGCTTGTTCTTAATTAAGTTCAGAATTAGGTTTTTATGCGAAATCAGAATTATGCAATTAATCAAAAGAAAACAAGATGCAGTAAAATAAATAAATCGTAAATAACCTAAAATGCGAATTAATTAAAACGGGAAATGGACTTGTATTAATTAATCGATCCAAGTGTACATCAGCAGCAAAAGAAACGAAAAAATACAACGGGTGTATCAATCTCTCGATGTGATCGATTGATACTATGGCTAATGATATAAGTGGTTAGGAATTTCGGCAGCGCTTCCGTAAGGTTCTTGGATGCCAAATGCAGACCTTTGGTACTCTATAAATAGGAAAAATGGGCTCCAAAACAGTTGAGTTCGAATTTTGAAATATCACTTGCAAACTGCCAGAACTGCATAAAGAAAACTGCTCCCGCGCACAATGGCGGTCGCCTTAGGGCAAACGGTGGTCGCCTTTGCCTTTAGTGTTTGAATTTACCTCCTTTCTGACATGGCGAGCACCATTCAGTTGAACTGGGGGGAATGGAGAACGCCTTTCATTTGGAAGAGGCAGAACCATGCAATTTTCTCCACTTTTCTTCTCTTTGAGCTCATATCTTTGGTCTTTTCTTCTCTGGAACTGATATAGGACCTGTAAATGGAAAAGAAACGAAAATATAAGCAAACAATACATAGAATGACAATGACTCGATAAAAATACAATAAAACATGCACGAATTGAATCGAATTAGACGATACGAAATCGAGTCATCAAACTCCCCCACACTAAGGCTTTTGCTTGTCCTCAAGTGAACTCCCAATGCAATAAAACAGTAAGCATTATGTTTCGACTCTTAGGCACGAAAAAAAAAACAATCTACGCACAAGGTTTCTAGACTACAGTGAAACGGATAGGTACTGAATAGTGAAAACAAGGATACCATAATGACACGACTCCACAAAATCGGACGAAAACTCCCTTCTTATGCAATACCAATTCAAATCACGAAATTATACCTATACATATATCCTTCATCTTATTTCGCCTCTTTTTCATTCGAGCGCAATCACATTAAGCCCGTTATCCTTTGTGCTTACATGGTAAGCGAACCTGTTAGTGTTTAAGATCTCTTATTCAACAAAAAAAAAAATTTCCTTTTTCACATTTGTGCATTCTTTTGCTTAAGAATTTCAAGAGTCCGAACCTTTAGGCTAAATGGTCGGGTGAGGACCACCTAACTTAGCAGGAACATGTCTTTCATTCGCATTTTTCTATAAAAATCATATAAATCACATTTTGAGATCACACATATTTGCATCGGCTCGTCAGTTAGTTCGTACATAAGGATGGTGCTGACTGCTAGAATAAACTAATCAAGAGGTTAACTCTAAGAAACTAGGCATAAGGTCATGGCATAATGTCTATTTAAATCAATATCACATATTTGGGGAATCTAAGGTGTAGGAACGGTATCGATATTTTCAAAACATTCCCAAGTCTGCCTACTTAGCCTAAATCAAAAAATGAAACAACCTATACTATACGCGTTATGCCTTTGAGTCTAAACAAAAAATTTGAAATTTGGGGTCAAATAAGGGAATTTATAGACATAGGGAAAACGTAAAGTAAAAATGACTCAAATGTGCATATGACTCGATAATGAATAACAAACTAAACTCAAAAGCAAGAGATAAATAAAAGCAACAAACGACTCCTCCCCCGCACTTAAATTAGACAATGTCCTCAATGTCTTAATCTAAGGTGAAAGAATGAGCGATAGAACCTAGATACATCAATGATAGCGAGCACGCCCTCCACAATGGTGTATGTCCTGCCTGATGGCTGGGTTGTCCTAGGGGACATGCTGGACACAATCTGCAATTCGGCTTACCTCCCTGCGAAGTCCCGCCATCTCCGAAACAACATATCTCAAATCCGTCTCAGCCCTGGCCATAAACTCGTACTGTCTCCTCTCTAACTCCTGCATCTGCACATCACGCGCAGCATCTCTCTCTCTCTGCTGCCTGAGCTCTGAAAGAACTTCATCCAATGACGAGCGAATACCTGCAAAATCAGCAAAAGGTGTCGTGTGTGCTTGGGTACTAGACCTGGGAATGTCAGTGGCATGGCTATAAGCACGGGGCTGCTCAGGGTGTTGTCCCATAATCTCACGGTGGTGCCTTTCGTCGTTCTCTGCCTCTACATCATGGGCTCCTAAATCAAACAGCCAATTGGTGCGTCGACGCACGTTAATACGCTCAGCATTTGGCAAAGAAAAACCTCGAAACTCGTGTGTCCGGACCATAAAGTGATACCTGTTATTATGCAAACTCTTGATAATCCGCGCATTACGGCAAAAGTCAATGTCGGCATAGAGACAAGATATGTTTTCTTCGTTTTCTAAATCGGCCTCTAAGTCTAAACAGATGGCAATGGCAGTAATGACACCGCCTATACAGATGGAACCGCCGACTCTGTTTGCTACACTGATAAAGTGGGCAAGAAGGAACGGTGTTGGATTTACGCGGGTCTGGGAAAGTGCACAGTGGATAATGAACAAATCTTTAGAGTTTACGTTTCTCGGATTTTCACGGCCGAAGATGGTGGAGGCGAGGTGCGGTGAAAATAGCGAATAGCAGGGTTGTGGATTGTTGTGGCTTTCAAGCCCTCCCATCTGGTGGCTCTTGCGCTTGTTATTTGGTGCCAAAATTGGAAGGCTATTTCCTCCCAATCACTGTCTAAGAGGGCTTGAATCGTAAGACCCTCACCGGTAGGAAAACTAAAGTACTCAGCTATCTGCTCATGAGTGAGCGAATAATCAACGTTAAACATCCTGAAGTGAATGGTTCCGGTAGTGCGGCTAAGGTCATGGACGTATCGTACTGAACTAAGAAACTCATAGGTAAGCCTAACCGAAGAAGGATTAAACATAGAGCAAAAGCGGGTCATACCTAAATTTCGGAGCATCCACGAGACGCTATCATGAAGCCCCAAGGTGCGAAGAGTCTCGGGCTCTGGATACCTCATGGCGTAGACTGGCCTTTTGGATACTCGGTGGAAGTTGGAACGCATGGTGGCTCCAAGTTCCACGTCGGGGAACTCAATGCCCATGTAATCAATTTCCTGGTTAGCAGCCATGATTGTTTCGTAGGAAGATGGTGGTTGTGGGAAATTTCTGAAGTGGGTAGAGAAATGGATAGTTGGTAAGAGAAAGGTGAATGGTAATGTATGGTTAGGGGTGCTTAAATAAGGATTTAGTGGATGAATATGGATAGATGGAGTTAATGTGGGATGATGAAGGGTTTACTAGGTACTTAGGGGGTCTAGGAACATGCAAGAGTGCATTGAATGGGAAGTGGAGGAGGCAAGGGCGCGTTTCACAAAGAAAAACGCGTGTTCTGCCAATTCGAATGCACGGCGAGCGCCGTTAGGCACATGGCGACCGCCATTTGCTTTCAGCACGCCTTTTGGTTTTTTTTTTTTGGTTTGCAGAATGCAGATTAGTTATTAATTTTTTTTGTTTTTGGTTTTTCTTGACAAGCCTAGGTTTGCTAAACATTAACAACAAGTAAAGTAATTATTTAAAACACTAAAATAGAAATTTAAAGAGAAACTTGCATTAAACGAAACTGAAATGTACTACAATTACGCGTCGGCATCCCGACGGTACACAGTGGAATGGAAATTACAATTCAAATAATACAAGAAGGGGAAACACTATACGTGTAAACAAACTAATCTAAGAAAAACAGGAAAAAGAAATGTGCGGCTACGGATCACCCATGATGTTGTCTAAGAGAGTAGACAATTTGGAACATATGGTTCAACTCTTCGTGAACAACATCCATTAAGCCGATGAAGTCGACTCGGAGAGAGGAAATCTCGTCTCGGAAGGAATCTACTTCAGCCTGGAGAGCATTAATAGCAGCGGCAACATTCAAATGGGGCATATCAGGATCGACCTCGGAACCTTGAGTGGCCTCAGCAGACATAATGGTATCTCTATTTTCATAAGCCTAAGGAGAGTCGGGTGGAGTTAGAAACTCGTTGACGACCTCCAAATCATAAAGCCAATTGTCTTTGTTGTGTACACTGGTCTTAGCATGGTTGGGCAAGGTGAAGGCATGGACCACAGAATTATTGATAAGCAGCTCGAATTCTACCAGGCCAAGGTTAGCAATAATGCCTCTGTTGAAACAGAAACTAATGTCCATCGGGCGGAAACCACCGAATGCAAAGGATCGGTTCAGATGGTACCTCATCCTAATTGCATCGGCAATCATGGTCACCAGCCCACCTATTAAAATTGGTTCGAAGGAATCACGGGCAATATGACTGAGATTAGCAAGTAGGTACGGGGCTGCATTGACTGGTTTTCCCTGGGATGCGCAGAGCATGATATATAGCTCATCCCTTGACACAGACGTTACGTTCTCTTCTTTGCCAAAGAAGGTGTGAGCCAGAACCTTATGGAAATATCTCCATCCAGGGTTGTGAATGCTTTCGGAGAACATAGTGTCGTACCTCGAAAAATACGATCCTCGCGATGGACGCGGAAAAAACTGTTCGAAACAGAGTCGCCACCGAACTTTATTTATCCCAAAAGAGGGAAAGGAAAATATCGAGAAAACCTTTAAAGGGAGATAAGAACTTGGTCGTCGCAACCAAATTCGGGTTCGGGAGTCGATTACGCAAAGGGAAGGTATTAGCACCCTCTACGTCCGTTGTACTCAACGGGAACCTCTTGATTCGATTCGTGAGAAAGTTAGCTTGGTTTGTTTGTTTTCTTCTAAGGGGATATTGCTTTCTAAGGGGGAAATGGGTGGTTTTTTATTAGTGTGCTCGGCAAGGATTAGAACCCTTGGGCCTACGTATTCCCTCGTGCAATGGGGAAGTCAGAGCATTCGTAGTTCGTGGGACTACGGTTGGTTGGTGTTTTTTAAACGAACAAGTGTTTAATTTGCATTCTAACTGCTAAACGTTGGTTTGTCTGCTCGTCATGGGAGGATGAAGCACTAGTTCATATGCGCGGAAGAATGGACTAAACAATGTTCTTTTTGTGAAAAGTTGTTTGAGTTGGATTAAGTGTGTTAAGGGTTTGATTGAGAAAAAGGTTTGATTTGAACGTGTTTTAGGGTTTCGTCGCGTAAGAAGTGTTTAGTTTGTTAAGTATTTTGAGCGAGAATGACGATTATTCGATAAACAAGACGTCAGCCTCGCAACCAATTAATCGGGGTATTACTGAGATGCTAGATCTCAACAACACCTTTTTCATTCTATTAATTATGAAATTGTGTTTGTTGGACAATGGGCTTACCGGTCCATGTAATTAGGGCGAGTGTTTTAGGGATGAAAGATCAGAATGAACACAACTCAAAGCGTGCGCCTCAAGAGCATTCATTCAAAGGCCCAAGAAGTGCTAGACCTCAAGAGTCCACTACTTTCGTAATTTGATTAGGAAAAATGACTTGAATTGATGTATTTCAGACGCGTTAATTGGATTAGGGTTGTTAAGATTTTAAAGATGATTAAGTATTTTGATTGGGTTGAGAGTTTTTAAGTTTTGAAATGGAAGATCGGAACGAACACAACCCAAGGCGTGCGCCCCAAGAGCGATCGTTCAAGGACTCAAGGAGTGCTAGACTCCAAAAGCCCACTACTTCTAATATTAATTAGGAAAGTAGATTTTTAGAAGCTTAAATATTTTATGAGAAAAATTTAGTATTAAAATGTTGATTATGATCTTAAGAAAGTGTTTATTTAAAGGATTGAATGTTTTAATTGGATTGCACGTCTTAAGTATGAGGGTTTAAATGAATTAAGTGTTTTAGAATGAAAGATGGAACGATCACAACCCAAGGCGTGCGCCCCAAGAGCGATCGTTCAAGGACCCAAAGAGTGCGAGACTCCAAAAGCCCACTACTTCCACAATCAGTTAGGAAAAGGTTTAGAAAGATTAATTAAATGTTTTATATAAGAAAATAATGTAAGTATGTCAAAGTTAATTATGATTTTAAGTTAAAATAAATTTTGTAAAAGATTAGGTAATTGTTTTAAAATTTGAATTAAGATTTAAAAGTCAAAAAAAGTTTTATTAAAGTTGAATGTTTTAGTTAGATTAAAATATTTTAAGTATTTTAGAAATGGAAGATGGAACAACCACAACCCAAGGCGTGCGCCCCAAGAGCGATCGTCCAAGGACGCAAGGAGTGCTAGACTCCAAAAGCCCACTACTTCCATAATTAATTAAGAAAATGCGTTAGAAATATTAATTAGAAAGAATTGTGATTTTTTAATTTAGTTAAGAAAGTATTTTATAATAATTTTAGATCTAGAGAAATTGGATCAATTAAAATCAAATATGAATTAATAAACTAATTAATTAACATTTTAATAAAAACTAAAAAATAAATTAGTAAATAGATTTTATTATTTTCTAAAGAAATAATTAAAAGCTTTTAATTGGTTTTTATATTAAAAAGTAAAATCAAAATGAAAACTAAAAGAACAAAAATAAATTAAAAAGAAAAGAGAAATGGGCCAAATAGGTTAGTAAAATGGGGGTGTGGTTAGTGAAATTACCCCAGGCCCATTAACAAATGGCCCACGCGGGGAAGGTCTATCATAGACCATGGTCAACTTGTTTGACCGCCCTAATGAATCTGGGACGTCTGATCAAGATAGGGTCAGAGATTGCTTTCAATCCAAAGGCTGATAACAGCAGGCATACGGTGGGGGAGTATTGCATACGCGCGTACAATAAAGAATGGGTGACCGGTGACACATGTCACCGGTGGATACGACCACCCCACGACCTCCTTTGCATTCACGGGATAAACAATGAAATGAGAAAACAAATTTCAAAACCTCACTCGGTTTCTCTCTCTTCTCTCACGTCTCTCTCTCTCAACTCGTCAGTTTCTCCCTTTCAAACACCTCGCCGGAACCCTAAAATGGCCGGAGAAGCGGCGGCGCCACCGTCTTCTCCGGCGAAACCCACCCCAAAACCTTAAATGATCAACACAAACCCCCCCCCCCCCCCCTATTTTTCCTTCCTCTACACTAATCTGGCCTTAGATTTCCCTAAAACCGTCCCAAATTTTCGAATCGAAACCAAACCCAAACTTAAACCTAACTTCAAAAACAAACCAGAATCCAATCATTCAAGCAAAATCAAGCAAATGCCTTACTCAAAAATCATCAACAAACAAGGATTCGTGAGAAAGAGCTTAAAATGAAGGAGAAAAGGGCTTAAGTGATATACCAGTTGGAGGTTCCTTTTGAAGTGTCTCTGTGTGTAAGTAACTTCTTCTTCTCCCTTCTTATTCTCTGATTCCCCTTTTTCTCCTTTGACGTTTGCGATTTTTGTTAAAATGTGGTTGAGCTCACCTATATCAAAGTTTCGGTGTGAAACTCTGATATGGTTTTTTTTTTGTATGAAACGAGCTTTTGTGAGGGGTGAGGAATTGAATTTCTTGCAGTGAGTAGTGATTTAGGGTTTTTTTGGGAACAATTTGCGCAGAGTGACGTTTAGGTTTTTCTGGGTATATTGGCCAATGATTGGGTTCCTATTTATAGGAGATTCATAGCTTTCTGATACGTGTGGGATTAGGGTGAAAATTTGAAGAATATTCCTTCAAGTGTGTGAGCCTTTTAGCTGTCAATTTCCATACCGTTATGAGGAATTTTGTAGTGGGATTTTGTGGGGACCCTTTGGTGATAGTGACTCACTGTTTGTCTGTAGTGAGCTTCTAGAATATCTTTAAATTTTCACTGCATGAATGCATGATTTTCACTGCTCTTTTACTAACTTTGAATTTTGCTGATGTGGCTTCATTTGACTCAGGTTGACTTTTGTTTGGCCAGGGAGGTGATATAGTTGTTCTTCTGAGTAATGCTTAATGGTCGTTTGATGGAACTTACTGGTTTTTTGGCAAACGAAAATAAGGTCAACCTCATCATTCACCAAGTTCCATAATGCCTCTTACTTGTCACAGACCTCCTTGTTGCGTAACAGGTATAAAAATTTTCATTGCACAAAGCATTCTCTATTAATGTGAGGCTTGCTTGTGAAGTTTTGAAATCAATGGTTTCACTTATTACGAACCCTGCTTCATTCTTGCTGTTAAATTTTATCCTTGTTGTCCATTTAATTTCTTCATTTCATTTTTGTTTCATGTACACCTGTGATGAGACATTGTCTGGTCTAAAGGAGCAGCTTGTCATGGAAATGGCTTTGGTTTGAGCACAATAAAGCAGGGTCTATACTAAGGTGAGGAAACCATGAGCAAAATGTCTCTTTTTGTTGTCATTTCCATTGAATTAATAACCTCATTTGGTGTGGTATTTTTGACTTCATGTTAATCCAAACTTGATCATAAATTGCTCTGATGTTTTTTTTTTCAGGTCCTTGAATGCTCTTGATCTTATACAGTTGAGCCCCTGAATTTTCTTTCCCACGAGCTCTGATCTAACATAGGCCAGCTGCTATCCTTGCCCTTATGGTAACGTGATTTTTGTACACATTTTATGAAGCAATTGTGAGACATTTTTAGATTTCTTTATAATTGTTCACCTAGCAGGTCTGTAGTAATGAACATGGTATTGAAGAGTGCTTGTATTTTTCTCTTTGGAATTCCTTTAAATCCATGTATTTCTTGTATGATCCACCATGAAGACATATTCACAACTCTTTAACTTGTATTGCTTGTGACAATGTTGTTGATAATAGCCTGAATTGTGTATTTGATTCTTGATTGTCCCTGACTTATTTTGTAGATTAGGGGGTGATGATGAAGATGGAAGCATTTGGAGACACGAGGAGCAAGAACTTGGTACGAAGGTGAGATCATCAACTCTAAGTCTTTATGGCACAAGGTCTTGTATCTTGTTAGGTTTTCATGTGCTTACTCTTGGCTGTTATAATGGTGAGGTATTTGGCATAAGTTTGGATGATAAGATACATTGGTCATGAAATTAATTTTGGAACGAAGAACAGGTTTGCAGGCTGTTTAGCTTTATGGAGGGTTTTTGTTCTGCAATGTACAATGTGTTTGGTATTTCTATATGAATGTATTCGTCCTCTTCCCAAAATTTCCTTTCTTGTGGTATGAATAATGAATCCTCTTACCTTTGTGAACGGGTGTAAAATTGAACTGGTGTGATAAGCTCTATGTGTGTATGATTGATGCCCTGAACTTATACATTTTCTGCTATGAACGTTGTTGTTGGTTTTAGTCAGAGTTCCTTTGTGATACTGTGTATGGTTTATGAAATATGTGATTACTGCCAATGGTGTGCTTATGTTGAATAACTCCTCTCTTTTTCATGTGTATTGTTGCGAGGGGTTCGAAGAATGGAAGGTGCAAAGAGGCTCCTCAAAGCAAGCACCTGCAGCTGATCACAAAGAGACTAAAAAACTGCTCTTAGAATTGTGGCGTGAATTTTAGTCGTGTACTTGGGTTGAACGCCTGAACATGTCTTTTGTAATCAATTCTTGTATCCTTGTGTATGAATTTGGCCATGTTTATTAATTTTTTAGTGTCATAGGGCTTGTCTGAGAATTGTAACCTTGTAACACTTTGTGAGGTTACGAAATTCAATTATCCTCCATCACTTTAAACTTGCAACTTTAAAACTTCTTTATGATTATGACAATGAATGCAGCAATGATCAAAAGGCTGCCTTGATATCATCCGTGAATTTTTTTTAAATTGTTTATTAATTTGGAATCAAGCTCTTGTTTGAAGTGAATTAATATCCCTTGCTCAATCATCAACTTATGGCCATGCCTCTAGGCGTATTTTTATGAAATCAAGTTGGATCTTAATACCTATTTCCAAATAAACTCATGAATGATTCTAGAAATGACTTCTAAAACCTGAGACAATCTTTGATTCAAGGGGAGCTTTACTCAAACTCATGGCTTCAAGAGAACATCTTGAATCACGGCTTGTGGCTATAACTCAAAACAAATTATAGATGGCTTTAAGAATGAAGGGCCTTAAGACATAAGCTGAGAAGACATGGTTCAAAGCCTTTATCACATATTGGTTATGCCAAGATCTTTTGAAACCTTAACTTATCATCCACCAACTCAAACTTAGATTAAAAGTGAACAATACCTAAATATGAATGGTCATTTCTTAGCTTATTTTAACCATACAGCCTTAGTGTCGCACTTGGAATATGGTTAAAGATCCCCTTGACCATAACTTAAAATCAGTTTGAAGCCAACTGATCATGTCTAGACTGAATAATTATAAAAATGAGTGCTCAACACTCCTTATCTCTTCTTGAAATCATGGCAATCCTAGCACAAGCTAGTAAACACTTTAAATACATACAAGGCCCTTATAACCTGGATCTTAGAGTCAACATGAAATCTCAGTGTGAGAAACATGCAATAGGTAGGACAAATTTGGGGTATGACACATAGCATTAGGGTCGGCATTACCGCTTCCTGTTATGGTACCCCAGAAATGTTCAAGATCATAGTTAGTGAAGGCATCAGCAGGGGTTTTGGTCACAGCATCGGGTTCATTAGGAAAACCCAATAATTCAGCGAATTCATGGTGGGTGAATCTGTACTTATTTCCAAATAACCTGAAGGTGGCCAATCCACGGCCAAATCCGAAACCACGGGTGGCATCATAATAGAGGGAGCTTAGCAACTCCAAGGTCAGGCTACGGTAAGTGCTAAATCTCTTCTCTAAAACAAAGTGAGACCATCCTATCTAGCTCAGAAGGAAAACAACATTGTCTCGGATGCTAAGGGTTTGCATGGCCGAGTCGTCAGGGTAGATGGACAGACCAAAATCTCTTTGAGACAAAGCCTCAAATCGACGCCTCTGGACATCGTTCCTGAAAACAACGGCACGGGTTTCAAATGTCTACATGGTTGTTGGTCAAAGGTTTCCTAGAGAAGGGTCTCCTGAAAAATTAAAAAACATTACAATATTAGGAGAAAAAAAATACTATTAGCTACGCGTTAGTAAGATAAAAATAGTAATAATAATCGTAATAATAATAATGGTAGCAGAAATAATGAGATGCAACAAATAGTGATGTATATTGCATAGACTTTATACTAAACATGCATGCAATGTCCTAAAACTAACAAAGTAAAATAGAGGGTAAAAATAAAATAAAATAAGAAATAAAAATATAAAAAAAAACTAAAGATCGTGGTTTAGCTCCCACGGAGCGCTTTGTTTAATGTCAGAAGCTCGACATTAGAATTGGAAAGGGCATCATTTATCGGGAAGAGCGGGAAGCTCTTCCAAATTGTAATAATTTATGAATTCCCTATTTTCTACTAAGTGGTAGTGCTTGAGTCTCTGGCCGTTCACAAAGAACGTCTCATTCGAATTTCCTCTAATTTCAACTGCTCCACTTGGTAGGGCTTTTATAACTTCGAAAGGGCCAGACCATCTAGAGCGTAATTTTCTGGGAAAGAGTTTAAGCCTAGAGTTAAAGAGAAGAACTATATCTCCTTCATTAAACTCCTTCTTTGTTATTCTTTTATCATGCCACTTCTTGGTTCTTTCTTTGTATATTCGGGCATTTTCATAGGCATCTAGTCTTAGTTCTTCAAGTTCATGGATATCGAGAATTCTTTTCTCGCCTGCTGCCTTGTAATTCATATTCAGGGTTTTAATGGCTCAATAAGCTTTATGCTCAAGTTCCACAGGCAGATGGCATGACTTTCCATAAACTAGTTTATACGGTGTGGTTCCTATGGGGGTTTTGTAGGCTGTTATGTAAGCCCACAGAGCTTCATGAAGTTTATTAGACCAATCCTTCCTAGAGGTTGCAACGGTTTTTTCTAAAATTTGCTTAATCTCCCTATTCGACACTTCTACTTGGCCACTAGTTTGAGGGTGATAGGGCGTTGCTACTCAGTGTCGTACTCCGTATTTAAGTAATAGCCTCCTGAAAACATTCGAAATGAAATGGGATCCGCCATCACTAATGACAATTCTTGGTCCACCGAACCTAGGGAAGATAATGTTCTTGAAAAGCTTTACCACCACTCGTGCATCATTTGTAGGTGAAGTTATTGCCTCAATCCATTTTGATACGTAATCTACTGCGACGAGTTTGTATTTGTTTCCAAAAGAAGATGGAAAAGGTCCCATGAAATCAATGCCCCATACATCAAAGACTTCGACTTCCAAAATTCCCCTTTGAGGCATCTCATCGCGTCTAGAAACATTTCCAGTGCGTTGACACCAGTCACAGTTCATAATGGCAATGTGAACGTCCTTCCAAAGGTTTGGCCAAAAGAGGCCAGATTGTAATATCTTTGCACATGTTTTTGATGTACTGGCATGTCCTCCGTACGGTGCAGCATGGCATTGGGATATGACATCCTCTACTTCCGATTCAGGGACACATTAACGAAATATTCCATCGACGCCTCTCTTGAATAATAGGGGTTCATCCCAGTAATATTGTTTAAGATCATGGAAAATTTTCTTTTTCTGTTGGTATGTTAGATCTGGTGGAAGCACTTTGGCTGCTAGGTAGTTGACAAAGTCAGCATACCATGGCAATGTGGTTTTTGTATAGATTGCTTCTACTACTTCATTTGTCTCTACATCGTTAAATAACAAGGAACATTCTACAGTTTTGCTTTCCCTTTCCAACTGGGCTACTAGTCTGTCGTAAGGAAAATCATCGTTTATAGGCACTCCTTCGAGCTTTAGATCCTCAATCCTAGAGAGATGATCTGCTACCACATTCTCTGTACCTTTCTTATCCTTTATTTCCAAATCGAATTCTTGCAAGAGCAAAATCCATCTCAAGAGTCTTGGTTTGGCATCCTTTTTAGCTAACAGGTACCTAATAGCGGCATGATCGGTATGGATAATAATTTTTGCTCCTACCAGATAGGAACGAAATTTGTCTAAGCCGAACACAACAGCTAGGAGTTCTTTTTCTGTGGTCGCATAGTTCATCTGCGTGTTGTCTAAGGTTCTACTTGCGTAGTAAATAGCATGAAGCATTTTATCCTTTCTTTGTCCTAAGACAGCGCCTACAGCATAGTCGCTAGCGTCGCACATTATTTCAAATGGTAAACTCCAATCAGGTGGTTGCATAATTGGTGCGGTAATAAAAGCATCCTTTAGATGTTCAAATGCTTTCAAGCATTCTTCATCGAATATAAATTCAGCTTCTTTCATTAGTAGTCCAGTCGATGGTTTTGAAATCTTAGAGAAGTCTTTAATGAATCGTCGGTAAAAATCGGCATGACCTAAAAAACTTCGTACTTCTCTAACTGTTTTGGGTGGTTGAAGGTTTTCTATGACTTCTATCTTCGCTTTGTCTACTTCAATCCCTTTATCGGATACTACATGTCCAAGAACTATACCTTGTCGCATCATGAAATGGCACTTCTCCCAATTTAGCACAAGGTTCACTTTGACGCATCATTCGAGTACCAACTCTAGATTCGACAGACAGTGTTCGAAACTTCTCCCACATACAGAGAAATCGTCCATAAAGACTTCCATTATGCCGTCTATGAAATCTACAAAGATCGACATCATGCATCTCTGAAATGTTGCGGGAGCATTACACAGTCCAAACGGAATTCGACGATATGCAAATCTACCATAGGGGCAGGTGAATGTTGTCTTCTCTTGGTCATCAGGGTGAATAGGTATTTGGAAAAATCCTGAGTATCCGTCTAAGTAACAAAAATATGAATGTTTGGCTAGCCGTTCAAGCATTTGGTCTATGAAGGGTAAAGGAAAATGGTCTTTTCTAGTAGTCTTATTCAGCTTTCTATAGTCTATGCACATCCTCCATCCAGTTTGAGTTCTTTTGGCTACGGAATCGCCTTTTTCGTTAGTTACAAGTGTAACACCCCCCTTCTTTGGTACGACATGCATTGGGCTGACCCATTTGCTGTCAGATATTGGATATATAATTCCTGCTTCCAATAGTTTTTGCACTTCTCTCTTCATTACATCGCTTAAGACAGGGTTCAACCGTCTTTGATGCTCCCTGGACGTCTTACAGTCTTCCTCCATCATGATGCGATGCATACATATAGAGGGGCTTATCCCTTTTAGATCGGAGATATTATATCCGAGAGCTGTGGGATACTTCCTTAAGACTTCCAATAATTTCCCGGTTTCTATTTGTCCTAAATCGGCATTAACTATCACTGGTCTTTCAAGTTCAGTATCTAGGAATTCATATCTTAGATCTTTGGGTAATGTTTTGAGTTCTACAGATGGTTTCTTTGGGCAAGGCATTGGATTGGGTGTGAGTGCTAGGCATTCTCTTAGACTGTCATCTTTATACGGCTCACGCCAATTATTGTCTTCGAATATTAGAGGGGCTGGAATCTTTAGCACTTCCGTGTACCTCGTCGGTTCCCTCTCCATTTCTCTGATGCATTCGTCGATAACGTCTAGAAAACAGCATGAATCGTCTAAAGCAGGGGCTTTTAGGAATTGGGCTAAAATAAATTCAACTTTTTCTTCCCCTACTTCGAAAGTTAACTTCCCTTTCTTCACATCTATTATAGCTCTAGCTGTTGCTAAGAACGATCTACCTAAAATAATTGGTATATTAGAATCTTCCTTAATGTCCATTATCACGAAATCTGTTGGAATATAAAACTGACTTATGCGAACTGGCACGTTTTCTAGCATACCTACTGGATATTTCATAGAGCGGTCTGCTAGTTGTAGCGACATCTTCGTTGGCCTCAAGTCTCCTAATTCAAGTTTCTTACATGTGGATAGGGGCATTAGGCTAACACTGGCTCCTAAGTCACATAACGCTTTATCTATGACATCTTTTCCGATTACACAAGGTATGGAAAAGCTACCTGGATCTTTTAGTTTAGGAGGCATGTTATTTTGAAGTATGGCACTACACTCAGCAGTGAGCATAACGGTTTCGTTATCTTCTAACTTTTTCTTGTTTGACAGGATCACTTTAAGGAACTTGGCATATGAGGGTATTTGCGTAATGGCTTCTGTGAAAGGTATCGTTATATTCAGTTGCTTTATAACCTCTACGAATTTCTTAAACTGTCCTTCGTTTTTGGATTTAGCTAGTCTTTGGGGTAAGGCACAGGTGGTTTATATGGTGGCGGAGGCACATAAGGTGTTTCTTCCTCTGCGGCCTTTCCGCTTTCATCTTCCTTCTCCATGTTAGGTTCTTTTATTTTCTCAGTTCCCTTTGGTGAATTTTGGTGCATGGCTGAATTTTGAAATCTCGGGTCAACAGGTCCATCGTACTCTATTCCGCTTCGCAAAGTTATAGCGTTAGCATGACCTTTTGGGTTTATTGTGGTTGGCCAGGAAATGTTCCAGCGGGGGCTGCGTTAGTTGATTGTTGTTGGGCTACCTGGGAAATTTGAGTTTCTAACATTTTGTTATGGGTAGCCATAGCATCAAGCTTGCTTGACAATTGTTTCATCAATTCGCTCGTGTGAGCATTTTGATTTGCGAAATCCCTATTTTTCTGAGCTTGAGCGTTCATAAAGTTTTCCATAATGATTTCCAGATTTGACTTTTTTGGTAGAGGTGGAGCAGGTTGCGCTCCTTTCTGAAATCCGGGTGGAATAGCAGGTGTTGGGTTAGGTGGATTCAAAGTATTGTTATTCTTATACGAAAAATTCGGGTGATTTCTCCAGCCAGGATTGTAAGTGTTTGAATACGGGTTCCCTTGAGCGTAGTTCACTTGGTCAGTAGGCGTACTAGCCAACACTTGACATTCAGCGTTTGTATGCCTAGGGTTTCCGCATATTTCACAATTTGGTGTAAGTGCAGCTACGGTAGTTGCTGGAGGTGCTATTGCTAAACTTTCGATCTTTTGAGCAAGCGCGTCCACTTTAGCATTGACTCCCGTTGACTTCGTGCATTCCTCCTTTCGGAGTTGGTTTCTCTATACCAGCACGTTCACCTCCCCATTGGAAATGGTTTTGAGCCATAGTCTCTATGAGTTCATAGGCTTCTGCATACGGTTTATCCATTAGAGCACCGCCTGCGGCAGCGCACAGATTCATTTTGGTATTGTACAGCAGCCCTCCGTAAAAGGTATGTATTATCATCCATTCTTCAAGTCCATGGTGTGGGCATAACCTCAACATATCCTTGTATCTCTCCCAAGCATCGAATAAAGATTCGTTGTCCTTTTGCTTGAATCTGTTAATTTGGGCTCTCAGCATAGCGGTCTTGCTTGGTGGGAAATATCTGGCTAAGAAGACTTTCTTCAACTCGTCCCATGTCGTCACTGAGTGAGATGGTAGAGATTGGAGCCAAGCCCTTGCTCTATCTCTCAATGAGAACGGAAAAAGTCTCAGTCTGATTGCTTCTTGACTAACCCCATTGGCTTTCACGGTGTCCATATATTGCACGAATATTGATAAATGAAGGTTTGGGTCATCCGTAGCATTACCCGAGAATTGGTTTTGTTGAACTGCAGATATTAGCGAAGGTTTCAGCTCGAAATCATTACGGTTAATGGCTGGGGCAGCAATGCTATTATGTGGTTCATCCTGCGACGGAATAGCGAAGTAATTTAGAGGACAGTTTTGTGGGCCTTCTGGCATGTTTTGTTCTGGCTCTGATTCGGCTTCCGAATCTGAGTAGGGAATAAGAGGATCTGGGATATTATATCTAAGAAGGAATTCATTAATTCGGCGTCTCAGAAGTATGTAACGTTCGATTTCGTTGACTGGTTGCTCCAACTCTTCGCCTTGTGAGCGAGTGTTTGGCATACAATTGACGAATCGAAAAGGAAAAGAAAAAAAATAAAAAGTTGCCTTAGTCTATACTGTGCAACGAAAGTATCACAATAATGACTAATTGAGTCCCCGACAACGGCGCCAAAAACTTGGTCGCGACTTCGTGTAATGGTCGGATTACTGCTGCAAGTATACAGCTTATCGCGTAGTCTTAAAAAGGTTGTCGAACCCACAGGGACTAATAATCAACCTAGAGTGATCGATTATTGCGGTGTAAAGCTAAGGCTAGATTTGGCGGTAAAAGAAATTTGGTTATTAACGGGATTTGAAAAACAATAATAAAGATGAGACCGGAGAATGATTTCCGTGCTCTTTGGGACTCAGTAAGATCCAAGTGTCAACAAAGGTCTTGAGATTGGTCTGAAGGATATACCAGTTTAAAGGCTCGACCTCACGCTCTCGTAGTCTTAACCAAGCCACACCTAATGACCCCAAGATTTTGCTCTCGCTCGCTCGGTAGTTAAGAGGTGCTGTTTGAAAACTAACATAAATTAAATGAGGCCCTAAAGCGCTCTCGTTGCATTTAGGCTCAATGTCCGATGTCTACTATCTGACGATTACCTCAAACTCTCGCTCTATTGGACATGCCTTGGTGTGTTTCTCACTCTTGTGACGAAACACTGTTAAACAGCCCCTCGCTCTCACGACAAGGTTGTCTAAATTTAGTTTAGACACCAAAACCAGAATTTTAAAACAAAAGCTAAACACCGAAGGTTCTACAGAGTCCCGTCGGAACGACGGTCCTCAATCTACGGACTCAAAACAAAACTACTCAGACATAATTAAATCTAACACTAATACATTAACATTTCTGAATTTTAAAACATACATAATGGCTTGTTCTTAATTAAGTTCAGAATTAGGTTTTTATGCGAAATCAGAATTATGCAATTAATCAAAAGAAAACAAGATGCAGTAAAATAAATAAATCGTAAATAACCTGAAATGCGAAGTAATTAAAACGGGAAATGGACTTGTATTAATTAATCGATCCAAGTGTACATCAGCAGCAAAAGAAATGAAAAAATACAACGGGTGTATCAATCTCTCGATGTGATCGATTGATACTATGGCTAATGATATAAGTGGTTAGGAATTTCGGCAGCGCTTCCGCAAGGTTCTTGGATGCCAAATGCAGACCTCTGGTACTCTATAAATAGGAAAAATGGGCTCCAAAACACTTGAGTTCGATTTTTGAAATATCACTTGCAAACTGCCAGAACTGCATAAAGAAAACTGCTCCCGCGCACAATGGTGGTCGCCTTAGGGCAAACGGCGGTCGCCTTTTCCTTTAGTGTTTGAATTTCCCTCCTTTCTGACATGGCGAGCGCCATTGAGTTGAACTGGGGAGGAATGGCGAACGCCTTTCATCTGGAAGAGGCAGAACCATGCAATTTTCTCCACTTTTCTTCTCTTTGAGCTCATATCTTGGTCTTTTCTTCTCTGGAGCTGATATAGGACCTTTAAATGGAAAAGAAACAAAAACATAAGCAAACAATACACGAAATGACAATGACTCGATAAAAATACAATAAAACATGCACGAATTGAATCGAATTAGACGATACGAAATCGAGTCATCAATGAACGCCAGCGAGTTGGGATGCAGCTGCGACGGGGCCAGGTCCAGATGCGCGAAAACTGAATGCTGAAAATCGGTGATGGGCAGCCTCAACCCCAACTCTTTAAATGCATATTCATATATAGCAAACCACTCCCCAAAGTCTGTGTAGATCCGGTCATCCTCGGAGGGGAAATGCACCTACCCTTCTCCCTCTGGCCCAACGACCGTGAAGACATCCCCAAGATAGGTCGCAAAGGTAGATACGTGCTCGGCAGGCTCAGCCACCGACCACTCCTCAGTAGAATCCTCATCGACCTCCTCCCCGACTTTGCTGGGGATAGTGGAAGCTTCCATACTGCTGCTCTCCGAGGAGCTCTCCTCGGATGAGTCTATTATAATCTCCCCTTCAGGCCCTGTCGCCATATCGATCACCTGAAAAGCAGAGAAAAAAGTGAATTCGACGAGGAATCAAATCCACCCTTCCACCACTAGTCAAGTGAAAGGGCGCGCAAAGGGCTAAGGACGACGTCCCCGGCCTAAGCCCTAATATTAAACAAAAAGCTCAAAAGTCTCCCACGAGGAGACGCTCGGGACAAACCACTCCCGAAACGAGGAGCTTTCTCGGGCCACTTCCCAGTTTCTGTTTGAAGCTCCACCGGAAACTTCATCAAAGCACCGAAAACTGAGTAACCACAACGGTTACCTATGCGTCATCATCGCAACAATGTCAGAAATTTCCCTATTCGCAAGTTATCTAAGAGGCTCCAGCAGCCTCATCCGCGGGAGAAAACGGCTTAGCCACCGTCCACCACCAACAAACCCAGAAAAACAACCCTATGTCATCTAAACCTAACCTAGCCGCATGCAATCTAAAGAAGAAGACGAACGAAAGCAAAGAGACGGAAAACTTACGTGGTTGAAAAGTTGGAAAACGGGTGCTTGAAGCGGGTTGCGGCGGTTGAAGCAGCGGACGACGGCGGCGGACAAAGCTCTCTGAGCAAGACGAAGAAGAAGAGAGAGAAGCGAAAGTTCCAAATAGCCTGGTTCTTTCTCCTTTTATACTGCTGAGGAGCACGTGCAGGGGCACGCTCACGTAGGTCATAATGGATGTAGACTAGCCATCATTGCCTAGTTACTGTAGCACAGGGCTCAAGGCACACGTGGCGCCCCAACGTTTCAATTATTCCTAACCGTTAGCCTCCCCGTACGACGGGCAAACCAGACACGGTCACGGATCTCACGAACACCAGGACCCACGGGCGCCACGAGACAACTCCCTTCGTCACCAAACGACGACTCCATTATGGTTCCCCGGAACAACGGGCTATCCTTAAGTCATCACTCTCATGCTCAGGAGCAACGACTTGGGGGGCTCCTGTTCTGGACTGGACCAATGACTAGGCATGGCCCAATCCGCTTCTGCTCCCAGAACGGCTCAATTGCCTAAGTCCAATCCGTGAAAGGGAAAAAGCTACCTTTCTGCCCTCCTACCGGGCAAGGATTGCATCGCTCCTCCCCGGTACTACTGCCCGTCCCACACGGCTTCGTCAGTCCCTAAACAGTTAAGGGCATGTGCCCGAAACTACGCATTTGCCCGACATAACGGCTAGTTTTGGGCACCCTGCCCGACCTAATGGCTAGTTTTGGGCAGTTACCTATTCTTCGAGAAACGGTTATTTTGCCCTGAAAATAAGACCGTTGGCCACACGCTGGGGGCACTATATAAACCATCTCGATCGAGAGGGTCAGGTATCCAATAATCACCCTAAAAACTCATATTTTGTACTTGCCCATTTTCTCTGACCCTTTCTTACTTGAGCGTCGGAGTGCCTTGCAGGTACACCCCCTCCTCCTCATCTCACGCCCAGCATCACAGACGTTCTTGGTGGCCCATCACAGGATCTGATCAAGCCTTCACGATCAATATTTGTTATGCTTTTGTTTCCCATCCTTGTATATAATTGTTTTCCATTATGTTTGTTCAAGTGTTGTATATATTTTATTTCCGTAACGTTTGTTCAAGTGTTTGGTTAGGACATTTTCTTTAGGTTAGCGCTTTGACAAAGCATCGGCATGTCTGTGAGGAAGTTACGAGCAAAGCACAATAAAGGAGTCGAGATAATGACACGAAACAAGCGCTTGTTGGGAAGCAACCCAACGGTTTTTGAGTTTGTATAACTTTATGTTTATTTAGTTTGATTCAATTTTGTTAGGTTGTTAGGAAATTTTTGTGTTTTTTCTCAAGCTTTATTTTTTATTAGCTTGAGGATGCATTTTGTGATTGTTCAAGTTTGATTATTTCAACAAGAAAATGTTACGATGAAAGAGTGTTGTAATAAACCACAAATAGAAAAACCAGAATTTTTTAGTTACTGTCATGTTCGCCCTGAGTTCGTTGTGCGAACCTGGGGCGAATGCGTTCATTAGGTGAATAATTGTTCGCACTGCGAACATGACAGATTCTAGAATGGTGAAAAGTTTAAAGAAGTTGCATGGCTAAGGTTTGTGTCTATTGCTTTTCTAGAACATAACATGATTAGGAGACGTTTCATTTGTACAATTTTCATGTCATTCATTCTTTTGCCATACTTGTTCAGTTTTGAATCACTTTAGAACAAAACCCTTTTTGTAAGGAGCTTTCCATTATTTACTATATGCAGGAGACCAACATTCTTGTTTAACTCAGTTTTATTATGTTTAATCTTTTATTTGTGTTGATTTCTATGATAGTACTAAAATGATCAAGGCATTTTGTTTGATTTTGAGCATAACCACTTGACCAAATAGCCAATCTACCTTGTGAGTGAGTGAGAATTTGCTTACCCACTTTGAGCCTTTGTTAGAATCCATGTTGGTGTTAAGTTCATTTTTGTATGGATTCTAATACTTTCTTGTTATTTGAGGTTTTTTACCCTTGCCTGAGAGAGAGAGAGAGAGAGAGAGAGAGAGAGAGAGAGAGAGAGAGAGAGAGAGAGAGAGAGAGAGAGAGAGAGAGAGAGAGAGAGAGAGAGAGAGAGAGAGAGAGAGAGATTCTGGAAGGCACCATTGTGAGGTCTACTATAGATATCATTCTATCCGAGGCACGGGCGATATTGTAATACAAGAGACAAAGAAGGATCAGGAAGATCAGATACACTCATTAGATCTTTTTTACTTCTATTTTGATAAATTTGTATTATCGTTTGTAATTTGTCAACAATTATATTTTATTATAATATACGGCATTTTAATTAAATTACATTAGTTAATTAGTAACAAATTTAATTTTCATATTATGCTTAGCATAAACAGCTTATAATATAAGATTTGTCAAATCTATAACACTCTTGATATCACATGATTATTATGGATGTATATTTCTATATTATTCTCTAGTTGAGTTTAAAATATAGTCAATGTTATTACGAAAATACACTTACAAATTCATCCTTCTATAAATACAAAGATACATTTTTAAATTATTTTTTCGGCAAAATAGAGTAAGTGGGTCACTTATAAATGGATGTGATGAATTTAGAACGCATAAGGAAGTATCCTCTGTATGTCCCAAAAGAAGAGTTTTTTTAGTAAAAAAAATTTGTCTCAAAATAAAGTCTTTTTATGTTTTCAAAACAATAATAATTAATTTTTACCAACTTTATCCCTAATAAATATTATCTACACAACTTTTAAAATATTATATCACATTATACCTTTATGACAACCAATAATAATTAAGGACAATTTTGTAAACTTGTTACATTTAATTTTTCAATCATTACTTTTCTTAATCTATGTGTAACAATCTTAAAAAACTTTCATTTTGAGACGGAAGAAGTATGGCAAAGGAATTTTTCAGATTTTAAAATGGTGGTTATAATCATATGAATGGTGAAATGTCAGTAGCTTTATTATTAATTTAATTCAGTTCCACTTAGGTAACTTAAAGAGAGAAAAAGAGCCAAGCAGAATGTCAATAGCGAGTGAAGCGATATAACTTATTACTCATCAGAATGAAAATTGTTAAGAAAATGAGTTGTTGATGAAATCCCAAATAACATCTCAAGAAACATAGTCACGTCCAGTTAAAGTGACAAAATAAATTAACAAATTTCATTTAGGTTTACTTTCCTAAGATTTTGCAAAAGCTTCCAATTTTTCCAACCACAAATTCAAACATTGGATGTACCTAACTTAAAACTGTCACCAAGTGTAAGAAGTGATATGTGATTATAAGCGCACTCTGGGAACACCTGATGCCAAGTGCCAACGAGAAACAACCTTATTGTGGAGCATTGGAGAGCAGAATCACAAATGAAATTTATCAATTGCCATTGTTAATCACTAAACATCACTATTAGTGAAATTCTTGCTACCTACGCAAAAAATAAAGTTGCCACAAACAGACAAAAGAATATGGACGCGCAGAACTTGCCGTATATGATATAGTTACTATTCAATTTAATGAGTGAACCTTACAAATTACAACAAGACATTGTTGATCTTTACATGGAAAACATGATGTTTTTTAAATGATTATTTACTGTTATAAAAATCATGAGAAAGTCTAAACATTACACATGCACAGAAAAGCAAACCACAAACACAACAAATCATGCCATGCCCCCTCCACTTCCTTCCTAAGAAAAAAGTGGATCATTTAAAGCTGAAGCAACTGCTTTTGATGGCAGGATGGTCAAACCTAAACTATAATGCAAAAGCATCAGCTATAAATTACTTGGACTTACTAGACTTATAATCAGAAGCTGCAGCTTTAGCAACAGATTTGGCCAGGGTGGTAGGTTTAATAACACTCTTAGGATTAATAGCCTTCCTAATCTTAAATGCAACCCATGCGGTACCCAAAGCATGACCCGCAGCATCAAGCCCTTCACTTGTTGCGTGAGCAGCTTGTTCTCCATATCTGTAGTATACAAATTGCCAAATTAACTTCTGAACTTGTAGAGAAGCATAACGAAATAGCAAACTATGGAAAATGAATTTCATTCGCTACGTCATAAGTTGAAAAAAGAAAGTTTATCAGGGCTCACATCAAAACCAAGAAATGATTTCTCGAACCAATAATGTAACTAAAAGATAAAATAAAGATTTTTGAGAATTGAGAATTGTTTCAAAGCTGATAAGACGAATAAAACTAAATATTATCTTCCAAAGCCTTAAAATCAATAATTAAGTTTCAAAATTAGACCAATGATTTCAAGATATCACATTCTTGAGTACTGCATTCGGAATAAATTTTTAACTCTCATTCAAAGCAAGCAGATCATGGATTCTGGCTATATGAGGCTGCTCTTATACTGACCAGTGTGAAATTTCAAGAGAGCATGAAGTTTAAAGTTTTAGTTACTAGTTTGAAAGACGGATCTTACTATTGACAGATTCAATCCCAAATCTATAAACATTTTACACTTCAGATAATGCAGTTATTGATCTTTACCTGTGGTCAACAAGTTCAGTTGTCACAGTGGATGTCGTTGACATGACATTTTTTCCAGCTACTTCAACAGCATCGCACACCTTACCTATTCACAAGAAAACCAAAACACAAGTAAACAAAATGTAAATTTAAGATATCTTGTGCAAATGAATATTAATGTCTAAACTCTAAAGATAGATTTTTGACAAGGCCAACAATATTCACATGATTTTATTGAGGAGGTTTGGGGATATGCAATTGATCTTGAATGACTAAACTTGACACCTAATTACAGCCATAGGAAAACACACATAATATTGATGACCCTGATACAACAATTTGCCTTTGGACTCTCACTGATCAAATTCAATAGTTCAGAGTTTACATATCAACATAAATAGGTAATGATCCTATTATTACACAACAAAAAGAAGAAAAAAAAAACTAAATCAAAAAAGAATGACTGAGCATGGGTATGAATCAGCAGGGTAAAACCCATTACAATCATCATCTGTTGATATCCATATATCTAATTTCTAAGAATACAAACACCACTTCCCTCTCGCACTTAATTATTCTTGAATCCTTTATTTAATTTTAGAATCATTAAATTTAAATTTAAATTAAGATAAAAGCAATAAAATAAACAAACACAACTTTTGACCACAGTTAAAAATGATACAATATATATTATAATGATAACTGATATGGGTGCAAGGCTGCAAGCGTAATTTGAAGAGCTGATTGTATGACAACCTGACCAAACAATTGTGAAATTTAGGAAAACAATTTGACATTTGATTAACTTCCATAGAAATTAGACCGGAAACTGAAAAGAAAGATTCAGTAGAAAATAAATGGATAATTCAGATGGGCTATATATGCTGAGACTCATACAAGACAGGGTATATGAAACTCATACAACATATTATACTGATATCGAATAACATTTCTAATTCTAAAGTTCAACCAATAAATGGATAATTCACAAGCTCACCTTAAAATATTTAGTTTCAATGAAAATAATGCGATGAAAATTTTCTATATCCACCTATTATCAGTTCACTAAATACACCAAATCCTTACTAATGTGCAAAAATTCCAAACAAGTACATTGAATTTCTATCATTTAAAATAACATATTAATGTACAATTATTGTACGATCAAATCAATACTATAAGGAACACGGAAACAGGACTAAGCATATTAGTAAATAATGAAACTACAGTAAAAGATAAAAACCTTGGAATAGAAAGACCACAAAGAGAGCAAAATACTCTAAATTTCACTAAAAAAGTTATTTAAGATAAATGATCTATCATCTTTTTCTTTCTCAGTTAATCAATAAATATCTTATTTTCTTTTCAATCTGACAAAGAATGAGAGTTATCTACTTCTTCTTTTTTTGGTTGGACATATTTTATGTTTGGCTACGGTTACGACTAACGCAACTCAAACAGCATTTAAGCATGTTAATAACAGACATAAATTATGATGAGTAATATCTCACTGACTTACTGAATCCATCCAGTGATGCAAGCACAACTTCCCCCGGTAAAAGGCTGAAGAATTTCTTTCCGGCCTTTGAGTTTACCACTGAACTAGTGAAAAATCCAGACACTTTCACGACCCCAGAGAGCAAACCATTTGCAACTTTCTCTGTCATTTTAGTCACTCTCTTGACTCTGTTTTAAAAACATAAATACATATATCAGAAAAAAGGGTTTACGTGTCAATTGATTAATAGCTAAGACAGAACAAAGTCATCAAACATAAAGACAAACTTGACAATAAAAGCTTTAAAAAGTATTAGACACTAACATCCCGGTCCAATAAAATTGGTCAGGAAACATAATGTAGCATTTTACACTAAGGGGATAAAGTTTCATATTTAAAAAGAAAAAAACAAGAACATTGTAAACTACTTCTATAACTGAGTCTTGTTGAATTTCCTCCACCAAACTTTTTACGACTATTGGATTTTGTAGAATCATTTGCTTGAGATTTTCCACATCAACTAGAGAAATTTCTTAAGCAGTTCTTATAAAACTTGCTCAACTATCATCCCTTCAGCTAGCACTTGGGTTTTATTTAAGTCTACACTAAATTCTAAAATGGTATCAAAGCACATTCTGGATTTAGTTTTATATCCCCCTTCTAGTGGATATGAGAGGGTATGTTAAGATTCCAAATTTAATAGAGATGTAACCTAAAAAGTCCTTATAAAGACGTGGGAAATCCTTATTGTTTTGGATTGAATTAAACCAAACCTAAATTCTAAGAAACATGATGCACACGTATAAAATTTAGATAAATTAGACATATATGTATGTAATCTTGTAACTAGTAGTCACTTATTTTATAATTATATGAATTTTTGTAAACTTCAGAATCCTCTTGATGAAATTTCCAATCTAGATTCATAAAATTTACAAATCATGAAAAATTATTAAGCGGAGAAAATTTGAAATTTCTTTTTCAAAACAAAATTTGAAAGTTCATATATATATATATAGATCAAGTGTTAAAAAAAAGTCATAAAATTTAAGAGTAGATCAATACTTTTTCAAACAATTTCATCTTAACATTTGATAGTAAATATCAAGTATAAGATTATATACATATGAATCTCCGGTAACACATATCTTAATATCACAAGATTGAACTAAATTAATTCATATTCTAAAAAAGAGTAAGATTGAGAATATTTAGTAACTGGATATCACCCACAAACACATATTTTTGAGGGTCTTGCCCTTGAAAACATCCTCTGATAATTATCACTGCTATTCTGCTTGTGCATATATCACAATAAAAGTTTAATCGAAGCACCTAGTAAGTGAAACCCTTTTTCGGTAATATGGCATACAGATAATAATAATACAATACTAAAATTCAACCCTAAATGTGGATAAAATTAAGCCCTACTACTCCAGTGGTGCTTTATATTTTTCTATTACCTTACTTTTAAGAACTTTTAAGAACCCAAAAATTTTAACATCTCCAATAGCGCAGCAATGTATTCCTAGAAAATGATGGTCTTATACCTTACTTTTAAGAACTTATAGTCATTTAAGCTAATTCAGGTAGCTTATATAACTTTTCATATTTTTCCCTTAATTCTAGCCCAATAATCTTAATTGAAAAATTAAATATTAATTAAACATAAGTTACCAAATACTACAAATTGAATCAACTAACAAATTCGCTATAAACCATCCATTTATAGGCTCACCAGCTAAAAACTAGCATATCAAGTATAAGCTATTTTTGTCAAACAGAACCTAAGTCTAGTTGGCAAGGACTAATCATGTGTTTAAAGAGGATAGTGTCATTTTCTCTCACAATTTCACTCTTATGATCTTAACTGAAAAAAATTACAAAATCTTTTATGACATTTTACAACTTTCTCTCACAATTTCATTCCTACGATCTTAATTGAAAAAAAAAACTAAAAAAATGTTATACTGACACTTCACATTTATCTATGGTTAATTTTACACAACACTATAAAATCAATATAATAGTTTATTTGCTACAAACTCATCTAAGTATCAGCTAGCTTATCTCATATGCACAATAGTTAATTTTATAATTGAACATTTTTTATATACCCATAGGTAAAAGAGTAAGTTAGTTTCTGAAATATAACATTTATTAACATGATTGAGATTTTGGGTTTGGGACAGAAAGCATAACAGTATACAATATACATAGCAGTATAGCATACACACCTTTTAATTCGCTTCAAGGTTTCAGGACTAATCTCAGTAGCACGAGAACCAGAAGCCATCCTTTTCTTCATAACCTTATTCCCCCATTCCATCCTATCCATAGTAACATCACCACACCACAAAATTCCCTTAATCACATGCCCAGAACCTGAAGCTATAAACCTCGCAGCACTTCCACTATATTCCTCCACATTCGGAGCCAAAGTAGTCCAATACGCCGCACATTGCCCCTCCATTATCTCCTTCTTCTTCTTAGACTCCAAATCCTTCGGCGAAACCTCCTTCGCTATTGATCCATCCAAAGCCTCTCCCTTCTTCTTCGCCTTCTCCGAAACCTTCTGCACAGAGAAATTACTGCAATTCCCTAAAATCGTATCTAGCTCCTTCAGCAACCGCTCTTGCCCTTTGGACGCGATTGTTAAACCATAGCTCAACAAATCAGAGTTAATTTCGTTCTTTTTCTGAGGATCGTGCTTGTCGTCGTCTTCATCGAAACCCTTGGGTGCGAGGAATGAGAAGAAGTAGTGAGAGTCGTCGACTTTGACTGCGGTTTCTTCTTTTGCAAGAGGCCATTGGATCTCATCAGCTATTCGAGCATAAACGGCGATGGAATTCTCTCCCTGACGGAGACGGACGACGGTGAAGTCGCCGGAAGCGAGTTCAACGCTGTATTCTTTATCGATGAGGTTGAGAATGGCGCCAGGGATCTTAACAAGGATCTCTTCGGTGGTTTCCAGTGGTGCTGAGGGAGAATTAGGAGTGTCAACGGCGGCGGCGGCGACATCGTCCGGGAAGAGATTCTCAACAAGGTCATTGAAGTCGATAGAAGGATAGAGATTTGATTGAGAAGAGGAAGAAGGATATGATGGAGCATCGGGGTTGGATTCGATTACTTCAGGGTAGAGTGAAGTTCTACGATTAGGGTTTTGAGTAGCCATTGAAATTTGAAATGTGATGAATAATTGTTGAATAGTTTGGGTTTGTTGCTGGAAAAGGAATGGAGTATGGAAGCTGGGTTTTCTTATTTTTGGGAATGAGGGAAGGTTGGGGACCAATTAAAATACGACGCGTGGCGTGTGGACAACGCGTTTCTTGATAGCGAAGCTTCCCGCGCTAATACTCGTATAAGAAGTTGATAGGAGTATTTTAATTTAAACTGTTAGTACAAATTTCTTGAGGTGCAGTGGAGAGAGTACGACGTTGAAGTCACGATTACTTTTAAGTACGGGTGGTCGAGAATGGTTGAACCGACATAAACTCGGTTCTACCGACATGAAAAACAAGGATACGTGCGGTCGCGTCGGGTCAATGGATCATTTTCACCATCTTTTGATATGATAGGATTTTAAGAGAATATTTTGTCATAATAAGTTTAAAAAAATTAAAAACTTCTTAATATTATACTCTCTCCGTTTTTTTTTAAGTATCATTTTTTTATTTTTTATATTTATCAAGAAAGCTAATTAATATAGTTACTTTTCAAACAACAATTCTCCTTTTATCTATAATAGCCCTAATTATTTATCACATTCGTCTAACTTTTTCTCTCTGTGTAATGATTATTTAGGAGTAATTTTGACAAAAATACAATTAAAACTACTTTAAACTTTGCAAGTGACAATTAAAAATAAACAAAAAATTATTCTAAAAATATCACTTAAAAAGAAACGGAGGGAGTATTAATTATTGTAATTTTTAAGACTTTTAAATTTAAATTTCTAAATTTTTATCCATATAACCACCTTTTGCTATAATATTTTCAAAGTAACCAACTTTCTAAACAATTTTTTAAAATACCCTAGTTTAAAAAAAAAATTCGTTGAAGGGAGACGCCATTTAGTTTGGCGACCCCTTTATGAATTAGATTGGGCCGCCATTTGAGTTGGAGTCACCTTTATGAATAAGGAGGGGGCGCCATTTGAGTTGGAGTCACCTTTAAACGGTTATTTTTTAATAATATTTAATAAATAACATATTAAATAATAATGATTAAATAATAATTAACTATTTCATTTAATAATAAATGATTACATAGGTGAAACATTGTACATTAATTTCTACGACTAGGTCGAGCGAAATGTCCGCTGGTACTGCATCGTCGAGTCCACAAGGGGTGTTTGATAGGAAACCCGCGCTGATGGATGTGTTGGATCGCTATCAAGAAATTGGATTATTTGGGCACATGAAGATGAGTTAATATCAGTAAAGTCATCCAGATTAAAGGGGTTGCCCATGCCTTCATAATTTTGTTGGGGTTGTTGGCTCGATGAGGCTATATGTGTAACACCCCTTCTATACCCCGTACAAAAATCGGAATAAACTAATCTTATAAATAAAACATCAGAGCAAAGAATAATTTATCATGATATAGCCAGAGATGTCACACTAACGTGAACTAAAACATTATGCTCATATAGATATATAACAACCTGATAGTCATATAATCATAGGAACTCAGTTCCAAAAATATCCTCGTTCAGTTACAGAATTAAAGCGGAACATCCATAACTGATGTCATCACAAAAGATAAGTATGTCATATACATGTTCATAGAAGCCACCATATACAAGCCAAAAGAAACATCTACACTCGAACCCCGACTACCCGTGTTACATATCAGAGCCGACGGAACGACAAAAGACGAAGACACTAATCTTCGCAAAAGACTCCAGCCTCTAATCTGCAATGCCTCATAGAGCATTAAACCACAGCAGAAGGGTGAGAAACAGGATTATAATATAATTGCATATCATTATATAACACTTAGCAAAATATGCACAATTATTCTCACCACACAAATATGATACTTGTAAACAACACAAGACATATTCAACCCATTTCACACATCAATCACATAAGCATATACATTAACACAATGCATAACAAATCCTTCTCAAAATTCAACACATAAACATTCATGTAATGAATTATGCAAATGCACAGAGACCGACACAACGACTCTATGCATGCGGTACCATTAGTCCCCCAGGAACTCTTGGAATCATCGCTCGTTACTTAGGGTAACTCCCCGTCGGGCATACGATGTTCCCCGTCGCTACCACTTATCACCAAGCATACGACGTTATGGATCGTTTTTAGTCCTTTATAATAGGCACACGATCAATACAACAATTGCTTACACCCATAAGGGATCTACAATTCAACATGCATTGTTTACACCCACGAAGGGATCTTACAATGTCTAACTGCATTGTTTACACCCACGAAGGGATCTTACAATGTCTTCATGCATTGTTTACACCCACGAAGGGATCTTACAATGTCTTCAACATAATGCATGTCATATAATGACCCATGGCAATCAAGACTCATACATTAAATCATGCATTTCAAGTACATATAAAGTAATGCACACAATTGCCCAAAATGGCCACAAACACTAATATACCATTCCACAACATCAAATTCCCATCAAAGAATCATCACACAAGCCATCTCATAACATATCATAACATGTCTTACAATATTGAAAAATAACTCAAAATTCCATTTTACGATTTCTCTGAAAAGTCGGCTAAAAGTCGGCCAAAAATAATATTTTCTATCATCATCAAAAAGTACTCATCGACAGCTTCGATTCGGTATAAAGAACTCTTAAATACGATAAACGGTTAACAAGATATGAATATTTCAAAATAACGCAAAACATAAACCGGACGCCCGACACTACGAAACGGTTCGTAAAAACTGTACCGATTGGAGCAAGTTCAGACCCCAAAACTATTTTTCCTAGAAAGAACATCTCGTTAGCTTCCCAACGCTTCGAACGAGGGTTAAAATCGACTTACGGTTCAAGAGATATGAATTTCCGAAAATTACACGAAAACAGAATTTTCACCTACAGCACGCGTCCGTACGACGCGCACAAAAACCAGAATTTTGGGGCAGCTGCTGCCAGCCACGCGAAACCCCTCAAAACCCGACCGATTCTCAGAATTCCCTCAAACAAAACACGCGGTAATATCACATAAATGCATACGGACATATTAGGATCAAGAAAAACCCGATTCCTCGACTTTTCGAAATCACTATTCATACACATAATCAAAACTCAAAAACACAAAATCTTCAATTATCAACCGATTTTAACGAAACGAGTTTCTATAACGTCGGCCTAACCTCACACGACTAAACTACACAATTTGTTTCGAATTTCATCCGTAAAAACTCCCGATTTTATCGATTATGTCAAAAACTAACCTAAACTCAATATTTTCCTACACAATCCAAACAATTCAAAAACAAACGGATATAATCGTATACAATGATATAATAACCGAGTTTCGCACCCTTACCCGATAAGAAACCGATTCCCGAAGCTCGTTTGGTGAATTTTCCAACTTTTCTTCACTTTCTCTTCACTTCTCTATTTCTCTCTTTTTCTTCTCTTTTGAAAAAACTCTTACTAACTTTTCTTTTTCTTCTTTTCTAAACTTATAATACTTTCTAACTTACTAACTTATTATATTTTCTTAACTTAAAATCTACACTTCTAATAAATATTAAAACTAACTATTAATTAAATACCACTAATTATAAAATATCTAATATACCCTCTATTCTAATTTTCCCGCGAAATCTCCAAAAACGGTAAAAATACAACATATGTAAAAACAACATATTAACTTACCAACATCATAATTAACATAAATATCTATTAAGTACACAAAATCCAAAACATCACAGAAACGTACACGCCGCCCGGCGACACATACTTCGCCCGGCGAGGCTAATAAAACACCAACTTCACCATTCACATAAATATTGCTCAATTAAATAAAAGACTCAATAACAAAACATCAATTAGCACAAAAATAGGGAATATAAAAAACAGACCGTTACAACTCTCCCCCACTTTAGAAATTTTCGTCCTCGAAAATATTACCTGATTCAAACAACTCCGGATACGACTCCCGCATCCGACTTTCCAATTCCCATGTCAAATTGCCCTCAGCAGCGCCTCCCCACGCCACTTTCACAAGTGCAATCTCCTTGCCTCTTAACCTTTTCAACTCGCGATCTAAAATCCTCACCGGTAAAACCTCAACCGTAAGATTATCTCTTACCTCAACCTCATCCATCGGAATCACATGAGACGGATCTGGAACATACTTCCGTAGCTGTGAAACATGGAAAACATCATGTAGATTCGAAAGATTCGGTGGCAATGCTATCCTGTAAGCCACTGCACCAACTCTTTCGGATATCTGATATGGACCAATAAAACGAGAAGTCAACTTCTTCGACTTCAAAGCACGACCCACACCCGTAACCGGTGTAACTCTCAAAAACACATGGTCGCCTTCTTGAAATTCAAGATCTTTCCTTCTCTTGTCATGATATCTCTTTTGTCTACTTTGAGAAGCTTTCATCTTCTCCCGAATAAACTTCACTTTCTCCGTTGTTTGTTGTACCATTTCCGGTCCAACTATCGTCCTCTCGCCGGTTTCATGCCAACACAAAGGTGTTCGACATCTCCGACCATACAAAGCCTCAAATGGTGCCATACTTATACTCGAATGAAAACTGTTATTGTAAGTGAATTCAATCAACGCCAAATAACCATCCCAAGCACCACCTTGCTCGAGTACACAAGCACGCAATAAATCCTCCAACGATTGAATCGTCCTCTCGGTTTGACCGTCCGTTTGCGGATGATAAGCCGAACTCAATCTTAGCTTAGAACCCAAAGCCTTTTGTAAACTCTCCCAAAACCTCGATGTAAACCTAGGATCTCTATCCGATACAATACTCTTAGGAACTCCATGTAACTTCACCACCACAAGAACATAAATCTCGGCTAACTTCTCCAAAGGATAACTAATATCAATTGGAATAAAGTGAGCAGATTTAGTAAGTCTATCAACAATTACCCAAATAGCATTATGACCTCTTTGCGTATTCGGCAATCCCGTAACAAAATCCATCGATATACTATCCCATTTCCATTCCGGAATATCCAACGGTTGCATAAATCCACTCGGTTTTTGATGTTCCACCTTAGACTTTTGACAAGTTAAGCATGCATACACAAATTGAGCAACGTCCCTCTTTAATCCGAACCACCAAAAGATTTTTCTCAAATCTTGATACATTTTGTTCGCTCCCGGATGAATACTTAAGTTACTTCGGTGCCCTTCTTCCAATATCATCTTTTTTAACTCCACATCATCGGGAATACAAATACGACCACGGAATCTCAAAACTCCAAAATTATCAACTTTGAAATCTTCATTCTCATTCAACATCAAATCAACGAATTTCAAGTCCAACTTTTGCTTTTCACCTACCGTTGCAAGAAAATCATTTGTAACATGTAGCATACCAAGTCTCACACTTCTCGGCGTCATTTCACAAACTAAACTCAAGTCTCTAAAATCCTCCAAAAGTTCCCATTCTTTCATCATCAATGCGGACATATGTAACAACCTCCGACTTAAGGCATCGGCCACCACGTTTGCCTTACCCGGATGGTAATTCAAACCAAAATCATAATCCTTTAAAAGTTCTAGCCACCTCCTTTGTCTCATGTTCAACTCTTTTTGATCAAATAAATATTTCAAGCTCTTGTGATCACTAAAGACTTCAAATCTCGCACCATAAAGATAATGCCTCCATATTTTCAAAACAAACACCACGGCCGCTAACTCCAAGTCATGTGTAGGATAATTCTTTTCATGCACTCTCAATTGTCTAGATGCATATGCCACAACTTTTCCATCTTGCATCAAAACACCACCTAAACCCGTCAATGAAGCATCACAATACACAACAAATGGTTCATTAGGATTAGGCAAAATCAAGATCGGAGTCGTTGTCAACCTTCTCTTTAGCTCATTGAAACTCTCTTCACAATGAATATCCCAAATGAAAGCCTTTCCTTTACAAGTCAATTGCGTTAAAGGAAGTGCCAATTTCGAAAATCCCTCAATAAACCTCCGATAATAACCTGCCAAGCCTAAAAAGCTTCGAATCTCCGTAACCGACCTAGGAGCCTCCCATTGCATCACCGCATCTATCTTGGATGGATCAACACTAATACCACTACCGGAAATAACATGTCCAAGGAAACTTACTTCCGACAGCCAAAATTCACATTTTGACAACTTAGCATACAATTGTTTTTCTTTCAAAATTTGCAACACAATTCTCAAATGCTCTTCATGCTCCTCTTGAGACTTAGAGTAAATCAAAATATCATCGATGAACACAACCACAAAACGATCCAACTGTTCATGAAAAATACGATTCATGTATTCCATAAACACACCCGGCGCGTTAGAAACCCCGAATGGCATCACGGAGTATTCGTAATGACCATACCGTGTCCTAAAGGCCGTCTTTTGAATATCCTCTCCTTTCACACGAATCTGGTGGTATCCTGATCTCAAATCAATCTTGCTAAAAACATTCGCACCAACCAATTGGTCCATCAAATCATCGATCCTTGGAAGCGGATACTTGTTCTTAATTGTCACTTTGTTCAACTGTCGATAATCAATGCATAACCGCATACTCCCGTCCTTCTTCTTTACCAACAATACCGGAGCACCCCAAGGAGAAACACTTGGCCTTACAAATTTCTTGTCCAACAAGTCATTCAATTGCTTTTTCAATTCTACCAATTCCGATGCCGACATACGATACGGTGCCATCGAAATCGGTCTAGTACCCGGAACTAGATCAATAGAAAATTCAACTTCTCTTTCCGGCGGTACGTCCGTAATATCTTCCGGAAATACTTCTGGAAATTCACACACCACTGGAAACACATCAAGCTCAACTTTACTCTCCACCGATAATGATGCAAACAAACCAAACAATTGAGCTTCGTCCGCTAAAAGTTTCTTCAACTCTTTTGTGGATAGGAAACTCTCAAATTCATCACCTTCCATAGAAGGAAACCTTACTAACTTGTGATAGCAATCTATATGAACTCGATTAAATTGCAACCAGTTCATACCCAAGATCACGTTCAATCCCACCAACGGCAAACATACTAAATCCATAACAAAGTCTTTACCATACATGGTTAAAGGACAACTCATACACACCAAAGATGTATTTACCGACCCTGAAGCAGGAGTCTCAATAACCATTTCAGCACCCATCAAAGTTAACGCAAGATTCAAACGCTTCGCGCACTCAAACGAAATAAACGAATGAGTCGCTCCCGTATCAATAACAGCAACTAAAGGTGTACTATTAATAAAACACGTACCTTTAATCAAACGGTCTGCATTCGTAGTTTGAGTCCCCGCCAATGCAAACACCTTTCCGCCCGCTTGAGCTTGTCTTGGTTTCGTGCACTTTGTACTATAGTGACCATTCTCCCCACAATTATAACACTTGACCGTATTCCTCCTACAATCAGCAGCCACATGACCCGTCAAACCACAATTAGAACACTTGTTCATATTCCTCCTACACTCCGACACACGATGACCCATACCACCACAATTATAACATTTCACAGAAGAATTCATTCCTCCTCCACTCGGCTTCCTATCAAAAGTAGCCTTCTGTTTCCCCTTATCAGCAGAAGTCACATAAGGCCTACCTCTGAACTGCCCTTTTCCTTTCTTATCATTCAGATTCTTGTAATGAGTAGCACGTGCTTTGCTATCCTCATCAAAAATCCTACTTTTGTTCACCAACACTGGAAACTGCCTGATCTCCTGATAACCGATACCCTGCTTGATTTCTGGCCTCAAGCCATTCACAAACTTCAAACACTTTGACCTCTCAGAACCAGCCGTATTATAATTAGGACAGAACTTCACAAGTTCCTCAAACTTAGCAGCATAATCCGCAACAGAGGAATTATCCTGCTTCAGTTCAAGAAATTCAATTTCCTTCTTACCTCTCTCATCTTCCGGAAAATACTTTTCCAGAAAAACATCCTTGAACACAGCCCATGTAACCACTATTTCATCCTCCTCAAACCTCTGAGAAGCATTCGCCCACCAATCTTCAGCTTCCTTTTCCAACACATGAGTACCAAATTGCACCTTCTGATCCTCGGAACACCTAATGAAACGGAAGATCTTCTCAATCTTCTTCAGCCAAATCTGTGCTCCCTCAGGATCATGAGTACCTTCGAAGCTCGGTGGATTATTCTTCTGAAACTTATCCATACTACGCGACTCCTCGTCCGCCGCAGCATTCGGTAAATTCTGCATCGCTTGCGCCATAGCTTGCATGGCCGCAGTCATAGCAGCGTCACGTCTTGCCGCCATAATCTGAACATTCCCAATGATAGCAAATTATGGTTAAACAACCACTCCACAGAGTGCAACAGACCAACAAGACACAACCGACACGACAACATGGTCGGACAAACCAAACATTGGCTCTGATACCACTTAATGTAACACCCCTTCTATACCCCGTACAAAAATCGGAATAAACTAATCTTATAAATAAAACATCAGAGCAAAGAATAATTTATCATGATATAGCCAGAGATGTCACACTAACGTGAACTAAAACATTATGCTCATATAGATATATAACAACCTGATAGTCATATAATCATAGGAACTCAGTTCCAAAAATATCCTCGTTCAGTTACAGAATTAAAGCGGAACATCCATAACTGATGTCATCACAAAAGATAAGTATGTCATATACATGTTCATAGAAGCCACCATATACAAGCCAAAAGAAACATCTACACTCGAACCCCGACTACCCGTGTTACATATCAGAGCCGACGGAACGACAAAAGACGAAGACACTAATCTTCGCAAAAGACTCCAGCCTCTAATCTGCAATGCCTCATAGAGCATTAAACCACAGCAGAAGGGTGAGAAACAGGATTATAATATAATTGCATATCATTATATAACACTTAGCAAAATATGCACAATTATTCTCACCACACAAATATGATACTTGTAAACAACACAAGACATATTCAACCCATTTCACACATCAATCACATAAGCATATACATTAACACAATGCATAACAAATCCTTCTCAAAATTCAACACATAAACATTCATGTAATGAATTATGCAAATGCACAGAGACCGACACAACGACTCTATGCATGCGGTACCATTAGTCCCCCAGGAACTCTTGGAATCATCGCTCGTTACTTAGGGTAACTCCCCGTCGGGCATACGATGTTCCCCGTCGCTACCACTTATCACCAAGCATACGACGTTATGGATCGTTTTTAGTCCTTTATAATAGGCACACGATCAATACAACAATTGCTTACACCCATAAGGGATCTACAATTCAACATGCATTGTTTACACCCACGAAGGGATCTTACAATGTCTAACTGCATTGTTTACACCCACGAAGGGATCTTACAATGTCTTCATGCATTGTTTACACCCACGAAGGGATCTTACAATGTCTTCAACATAATGCATGTCATATAATGACCCATGGCAATCAAGACTCATACATTAAATCATGCATTTCAAGTACATATAAAGTAATGCACACAATTGCCCAAAATGGCCACAAACACTAATATACCATTCCACAACATCAAATTCCCATCAAAGAATCATCACACAAGCCATCTCATAACATATCATAACATGTCTTACAATATTGAAAAATAACTCAAAATTCCATTTTACGATTTCTCTGAAAAGTCGGCTAAAAGTCGGCCAAAAATAATATTTTCTATCATCATCAAAAAGTACTCATCGACAGCTTCGATTCGGTATAAAGAACTCTTAAATACGATAAACGGTTAACAAGATATGAATATTTCAAAATAACGCAAAACATAAACCGGACGCCCGACACTACGAAACGGTTCGTAAAAACTGTACCGATTGGAGCAAGTTCAGACCCCAAAACTATTTTTCCTAGAAAGAACATCTCGTTAGCTTCCCAACGCTTCGAACGAGGGTTAAAATCGACTTACGGTTCAAGAGATATGAATTTCCGAAAATTACACGAAAACAGAATTTTCACCTACAGCACGCGTCCGTACGACGCGCACAAAAACCAGAATTTTGGGGCAGCTGCTGCCAGCCGCGCGAAACCCCTCAAAACCCGACCGATTCTCAGAATTCCCTCAAACAAAACACGCGGTAATATCACATAAATGCATACGGACATATTAGGATCAAGAAAAACCCGATTCCTCGACTTTTCGAAATCACTATTCATACACATAATCAAAACTCAAAAACACAAAATCTTCAATTATCAACCGATTTTAACGAAACGAGTTTCTATAACGTCGGCCTAACCTCACACGACTAAACTACACAATTTGTTTCGAATTTCATCCGTAAAAACTCCCGATTTTATCGATTATGTCAAAAACTAACCTAAACTCAATATTTTCCTACACAATCCAAACAATTCAAAAACAAACGGATATAATCGTATACAATGATATAATAACCGAGTTTCGCACCCTTACCCGATAAGAAACCGATTCCCGAAGCTCGTTTGGTGAATTTTCCAACTTTTCTTCACTTTCTCTTCACTTCTCTATTTCTCTCTTTTTCTTCTCTTTTGAAAAAACTCTTACTAACTTTTCTTTTTCTTCTTTTCTAAACTTATAATACTTTCTAACTTACTAACTTATTATATTTTCTTAACTTAAAATCTACACTTCTAATAAATATTAAAACTAACTATTAATTAAATACCACTAATTATAAAATATCTAATATACCCTCTATTCTAATTTTCCCGCGAAATCTCCAAAAACGGTAAAAATACAACATATGTAAAAACAACATATTAACTTACCAACATCATAATTAACATAAATATCTATTAAGTACACAAAATCCAAAACATCACAGAAACGTACACGCCGCCCGGCGACACATACTTCGCCCGGCGAGGCTAATAAAACACCAACTTCACCATTCACATAAATATTGCTCAATTAAATAAAAGACTCAATAACAAAACATCAATTAGCACAAAAATAGGGAATATAAAAAACAGACCGTTACAATATGTCAGGACAATAGCCTGCTTGGTCGTAAGGTGACATTGGTGTAAATGTTTGGGTGGGTAAGGTTTGAGGGTATTTGATACTTCGTGTTAAATTGGTTTGTGGTATCATAGGATTATGATTGGCATGGTGGTGGATTTTGCTGGTATTGGGACTGAGAATAACTCTGTTGGAATGGGGTGGATTGGTAAGGGGTATGTTCATGGAGTTGTGGTTGTGTGAGTGGAGGTTGGGTTGGCTATTGGGTTGGGGGCTGGGTCGGCGGTTTGGGTCGTGATGATGTGGCTTGTTGGCGTGGGTCAACCAAATATGTAGGAAGAGAAATGAAACCAATGGTAACCGACCTATACCAATTCATGTATTGGATATATGGTTTATCTCAAATGGCAACACAGTGTCGGACAAAACAAAAAGGCGACGGTGCTTCATTCACGACACTTATGTTTTGCAAAGTTGGTCCATGGAGAGTAGTCTCATTGGTCAGAGACTTTACTTGTGTGACATTTCTCGGCGATGCATTTTGATGGACATGGAATATCTTGTAGCATTCCAAACTGAAGCTTGACACGATCACTATTGTGTATTTCCACTGTGGTGAAGTTGATAATCGGCACCTTCGCACTCCACATAGCAGAGTCGTGTTCGTTAACTTCATGAATGGCTTCTAGACCAAGATATTGCTGCCAAATAAACTGTAGGAGAAAAAAAATATTTAGTCTATGTAAATAATGTGTTAATATTAAAGGTGACTCTATTCTAAATAGGTAGGTCAGTGACGGTACATCATCTTGACCCAAATGATCCAGAAGATTTCGATACTGGATGATGCTGTAATAGGGACAGTTGTCATAATTCATCTCAAGTGCAGACCACCTACAAATCGAAAAGGAAACATTTGTTAATAATAGGAAAAATTAAATAAGAGAATAATTTGTTTTCAAAGAATTGGTCTAAGAAATTACCTTGTAGCGTATGGAAATCCAAAATTATTGTGGTTGATATGCGTTAGATTGATCATTCTTGACCAACCCCAAGCTTGAAGAAGAACAACACATCTGGTAAAATTAGACGAATTTGTTGTTACATTATTACACAAAGACCTATATAGGTACGATAGTGTGGCGGACCCCCAACTATATGTTTTTATTTTATCTATGTTCTCTAATAAAGGTAAATACATAGGATGAACAGCATTACCACTTGCATTCGGACATAAAAATAAACCTATTAGTAGCATGATATAAATCCTAGATTTTCTTATTTTCAATATTTCTGGAGAGTCTACGGTTAACCTTATTGCTCTATAAATATTTTTGAGCCATGATATTAATAGTTTTTGACCCCTCAAATCGTTTGGGGTCGTGGCGACCCCTAAAAGTTCTTCTGCCACACTACCATGAAGATTGGTGAGACCCTTTACCGCTTTACCATTAATAGGTAAACCTAATAACATGTAAGTGTCTTCGAGAGTAACAGTACATTCACCTGTTAGAAGATGAAACGTATGCGTCTCGGGTCGCCACCTTTCTTGAAGCGCTAAAATGAACTTTGTATCCACGGAATAATTTTTTATTTTTATTAGTTCTCCAAATCCCTCGCGTTCCAAATATGATACAATGAACTCGTGCATGTAAGCTATAATAAGGTTTCACGTGGAAAATTTTGTTGATTTTGAAGTGAACCGCAATGATTCAAAATGCTATGTCGTAGTTTGTCGTAATGAACTTTGCAAGTTTCGGTTAGCAGCCTCCTATCGGAAGAGAAGTGATTGTTGGGAGATAGGTTCAATTGATCAACCTCACAGTTTCACAACCAACATTAATCGGCAAGATCATGGTAAACTAAGCTCTCAATTAATATGCCAAAAGATTTTGCATCTTGTGGGCGTAAATCCATCTGTGAAGGTGAGCACGATTATCTCTCATGTTGTTGCACGGTTCAACTATACTCCATCGTACAGGAAAGCTTGGATTGCAAGAATTAAAGCGGTTGAACATGTATATGCGAATTGGGAAAAACATTACAATCAACTTCCACAGTATTTGCTAACACTTCAAAAATATGTTCCTGGTACGGTTGTAACATTGGAATCGCTTCCAGCATACACTCCTGATGGAACGTGTGTTGATGGAAGTAGGATATTCTCTCGTCTCTTCTGGGAATTTCAATCGTGTATCAAAGGTTTTGCATTCTGCACTCCTCAGAAATCTCAGAACATATGTTTCCCCGCAACCCAACTTATGTCTGATTTCCGACAGACATGCCTCTATTCTGAGCGCTTACAATAATCCTGTTAATGGTTGGCACAATCCTCCTTTTGTCTGTGTCTACTGCATAAGACATATTGCTCAGAATTTTATGCGGGAAATCAAAGACATAAATCTTCGTAAAAAAGTTGTAAACGCGGGGTATGCCTTAAACCAACCATCATTCATGTATTACTGCGAAGAAATAGGATTGTCAAACGCGGAAGCATTAAGCTAGGTGGATAGCATTCCAGTGGAGAAATGGACAAGGGCATTTGATGGAGGATGTTGATGGGGTCACATGACCACAAACCTTGTGGAATCGCTGAACGACGTATTTAAGGGAACTAGAAACCTCCCCATCACTGCGTTGGTAAGAGCAACCTATTATAAATTAGGGTCACTTTTTGCGATAAGAGGCAAAAAATGGAGCACTGTTTTGGAATCAGGGCAATTATTCAGCGAAAGCTGCATGAAATATATGAAGGAGGAAACTGTTAAAGCGGCATCTCATCGAGTTAGAGCATTTGACCGTCACGATTACAGCTCAATTGTTGACGAGACAAAGGATCATAATAAGGGTCGGCCAATGGGATACTACAGGGTGGAAATATCATAAAAATTGGTGCGACTGCGGAAAGTTTCAAACCTTCCGTATGCCTTGTTCACATGTCATTGCGGCATGTTTCAGTGTTCGTCGGGATCCTTTCTTGCAACTATCATAAGTTAACAAGGTCGTGAACTTATTCGGTATCTACAATAACAGCTTTCCAGTGATAGCTAGTGAGGACTATTGGCCAACTTATCATGGGGACACAATTTACCACAACGAAAACATGAGAAGAAACAAAAAGGGTCGCCCCTAAAGCACGTGAATTATAACCGAAATGGATACAACTGAGAAAATGGAAAGATTGTGTGGAATATGTCATCTTCCCGGGCATACAAGGAAACGTTGTCCAAATGTTGGAACAAGTTCTAGATAGATTTACTTTTGTCATTAGAAAAGTTGTAACCTTCGAATTTAATATTTATAACAACGTCTGGTTACAAGAAAACAAACTGAAATACTTCTAAAGCAACACGCAAACCATTAAAAAATTTGGTAGTTTGAAAATTTTGTTGAAAATGTGGATAGATTGAAAATATTATAGGGAAACATGGTTATTTGTGGAAAAAAATCTTAAATTTCAAAGACTTTATAATAAAAAAATTTAGAATTTCAAAACATTTTATGAATATTTAAATTTCAAAAGGACTCAATATTTGTTTTATCAAAATAAAAAAGATTGAATAATAATAATAAATAAATAAATCTATAAAAAAATATAAATATTAAATCTTTTAATGATAACGTGATAACTATCTTAAAAATAATAAAATAATTGTATCTTCATATTTTGCTAAATTTTTCATAAATTAACATTTTTTTATGCTTGTGTTTGAACAACATGATTATTAGTAAGAATTTTGTAAATGATAACGATGATGATCCTTTAATATATTTAATTTGAAATTAATCTAAATATATTTTTCTATAAAAAAAATATCAAATATTGCACATGTCAAATAAGTTTAAAATTTTTAAAATCTTTTTAATATTATATAAATTTTTAATTTTTTAAAAATATTACTAACAAGACTTTTTAGTTAAATTTCAAGTAATTTATCATATAAATTTTATAATTTTAAAATATTTTATGAATATTTAAATTTTAAAAGAACCCTATGAAGTTTTTAACAAAATAAAAAACTAAATTAAAATAATAATAATAAATAAATTTAAATATTATATTTTTTAATAACAATGTGACTATTATCTTAAAATATAATAAATTAATTGTAATTTTATATTATGTTAAATAATATTTCTTTAACTTATTTAAAGATATATTGATTCTATAAGTTAACATTTCTAATGTTTTTTGTGTTTAAAGAACATATTCGTTAGTAAAGTTTTTGTAAATGATGCAATGATAATTTGTTAATAGATTATGTTTCGTATCGGTCACAAATCTGATATCCAGTGTTTTGTGCTGGTCAAAGATTCAATAGTTTAAGGTATGTTATTTAACTTATTTCGTTATGTCTAAGGTATAAATACTTTTATTAAGAGTTATAAGGTACACAATTTCTAATCTTTATTTTCACTTTCTCTATCTTGAACCATAAACTCACTTGGACGTTGGAGTGCTAACCATGCAGGTACCCTCTGAGTCCACCGTATCGGGTATAACAAAACTGATTAACGGCACCGCGTAAAAATTGATCTCTTTGGTTCAAGAAACACCTTGATTGTAATCTTCAATTTGCGGTGTCGTATCAGCATAGTGCATCGGAAGCTCTGTTTCACCAAATGTTTGCAAACTTCACAGAACAGTGGCGCCGATTGTGAGAATCGACTTCTCATTCATATGAGTTCCACGATTTTCGATCCTTAAATATGAGCTCCGAAGAGATCTCTGACGAAGAAATTGAAGTTTCATGAAGCTAAAATCGCAGATTTGCATCGCTTGAATCCATTGAGCTCTGATCCGACACCGAACGAGTTATTACGTTGATTCCGAGTGATCTCGAAACGATGCCAACGGAAGGGTCGGATCGAGATCCCAGCAGAGAACAACCCAGTCGATGGGGGCATCAACCTCAAGCATTTGGGAAAGCCAATCGTTAGACGACTTCAGATTCAGATTCGTAAATTCGAGACCAATCTGGTGTTATCTCACTCTAGGACGAGCAATGTATTGGGTCTAATCCAGCCAAGCACACCTTCGTCTGAGTATCATCAAATCCGATAGAGAATTTGGCTCGCCCGCAAGCAAGGTCAAAATGAGTCACCCCTAAGAGGTGTTTCAGGTCTGACACAACCTCAGACAGCCAACATCGGGTATCTCATCATCGTAAAGGAATTATATCGGGTGACTCATCATTGTAACGACCAGAGCCAAGTTCTAGAAGACCACAAAAGTTATAGGATTGCAGAATGAAACGAGAGTTGCGATATGAGGGGTTGTCTCGGACGACGAGTAACTCAGGGGACCACACGTTGGACAGACGTTTGACCGGTGGAGTAAATAAGGGACACACGGCTCTCCATCGACTGGAGAAGTCTCCAACACCCCGACCTAGTTCCCAAGGAACAATAGATGGGTCATTGAGGTATGTTCCAGGGAGAAGGGTGGCCCGCGTCCGATGCAGTATGATGGAGAATAACTACTATAAAGATTATGCATGTTACAAGGCCAGGAATATGTCAGAAGAGTTTTCGGCCTCAACAAATGCCAATAAGAATCCATTTAGCTCCAGACAATACAGGCACCCTGGATGCATCGAATGAGCAAGTTCAAGCCCGTGCAAATTGAGACACTACAATCTCGAAAAGAAGACTTGAAAATACACAGCAGAAGCAAGACACATCACAATTCAAGGGCAAGGTCATCCATAACCAGCCAAACATCAAGCCACCTGAATATTGCATCCAAAAGAAGCGTCCGACATACACTTGCGCTAGAACAGAAGATTTAATTAATGTATTTTTTAAAGTAATAATATAATAGTGAAATAAATAAATAAATAAATATATATATATATATACACACACACACACACACACTTTGCTATTATTTTCTTGTCTATTTTTTTTGCGTTGTCCCCTTTTTAAGGCGATGAAAACACGAATGCACGTAACAGTGACTTGCGGAAAAATTAGCACAGATGTTGCCCGTCAATAAAATTTAGAGATGTTATCAGAGACACTTTACGCGTTCGAATACAACATTCAACATCCTCTGGCGCATTGCACACGCAAAGTCAGATGTGCTCCCACATGGATGATATAGGATGCATTTTTCACATCCGAATACAGAATTTAAATACCCCGTGTCAAAGAAATACACATTTTCACGCATAGATGGCGCCCCCTGGATCTATCCAATCCGAGGTGAGTATGGTGAAGCTTGAAGACATCCACCTCAATCCAAGTTATAGCCTTGGGGGCAGGGACGAGGATCCTCTGGCCAAGTAAGATCCTCTGTAAGACGGAGCGCAATTCAAAACATTGTTGCATCTAGTTGGTTTCATGTCCTTCGTCTGTAAGTATAATTCAAAACATCCCCACGACTAACTGAACTTATACATTACCCATGTAAACATAACTAAGGCATAGCCGTGTCTAGCTGGTATGACATGAAATACTTATAGTTACGACGAAGAACACAAATGATCGGAACTGATCTTGCGTTCCACTATTTTCAATCTGACATATGGACACTTTAAACTGTAAAGAGAGTTTCCTCCGAGCAAGCAAATTCCGAGAACAACTATGGGATAATACCTCGGCATTTTATCAAGACAAAGCGTACACGTTAGCGCAACTTGCTTCTCTGCGAAACAGCAACACACGGCTCCCTAAAAGACTTAGGTCTTTTACACTTTAAACAATTATTATTTATCACTTTCTAGAGCAAACAATGATGTAAATTGCAGGATTCCAAAGTAATCCTTAACTATCCTCGAATCCAAATTCTCCCTGGATCCCAACAGTAGAATGATAAGAGTTAAAAAAGGAACAACGTTATACCAAAAAGCATAAGCATGCAAAGGTAAAAATTGAAATACATATATGAAAATATTGTTAATAAAATCGAGGCACTAAGGTCCGATTAAATATTAAATGAGCAAATAAAAGGAAAAAGAATAAGACAGAGCTCAAATGTCGACACCTGACTCTTTAGATCCAGGACCACCTCTGTTGTCCGTCTCAGAAAAATCTTCCAAAGGGTCTAGTTGGTCAGCGGTGATAGGGAGATCGGGACAAAACAATCGAGCATGTTCTAACATCTCATCTCAAACCTTATGCATAACATCTACTGCATGTTGAAGAGATTCCTGAGATTTTTTCTAAGCAACAACCACCTCCTACTTGAGAGCCTTCAAAGCATTAACGTGGTCATCCTGCTTCTGTCGAAGAGCCTCCTGATCCGCTTCGAACGCCTGACACGCTTCCACCGCATCTTCAAAAGCCTTCTTGCAATGCTTCTCCCCGTCAGCAAGGAAGGCCTTCAACCTCTCTATCCGAGCAGCCAAAATGGATGGTCGGCCATACTAAGCTGCCTCTTCTCGCAAAAAGCCAAGAGCATCAACATTCACCCGACGGAGGTGATTTCCGGCACGGCGGAAACGATTTTAGGCTGCCAAAGAGATAAAGGAGAGGGAAAGAGATTGGGTGAGAGTGTGTGAATGAGAGAACTTTTTCCCTTTTTCCCCTTCTGAGTCTTTATCCATGGACTTAGAAATTAGGCACATTGGCCTTCTATGCCACACACCCTTCCATTTTTCTTTTACCCCCCAACTCCGAAACAAACAAAAATAAGCACAGGCTTCCAATTATGGGACAAACGCTCCTTAATACTCTTCTCACCCAATCTTCACACTGCTCCCCTAGCAAAAGTTATTTATTTATTTATTTTCTTAGAAATTTTTTGTTCTTTTAACCTTTCCTTTTTTAATACATTAAAATCACTTTTAATGGTAATTAAGCTTAGTCTTAATAAATGTTAGGAGTTAATTCCCAAATTAGGATTAAATCTCTAACTAAAGTTAGATTAGAATTAATTAGAAAATTAGGGTTTCATATCATTAACCTTGTTTTTTTTCTTTTTCTTTGTCTTTAATTCATATTTTATGATAGCTTGTTCTTATTGAATATAGCCCAACCTAAATATTGCATGACCCCCGATAATCTTGATTTAATTAATTGATTAAATTCTATTTTTGTAAATTAATTGAATTAATGACTTTAGGCTATTTTTTAGTTAATCCTTTTGATTAATTAGTTACATGACCCCTTAAGAGTTTATTCAATTAGATTATATTAAAAGTCCCTTAATCATTTAATTTGAATTAGATTGACATTAGGACTTGTAACATGTATGATTCCTTAGGTCAAATACAATTTCTCATTTTAAAACACTGGAAAATAGGTAAATAAATGCATGACAACATTAGGTCTTATCCCCCAATCTTTGGTTCCATATTCCATTCTTTTAATTTTTGTCTTTTTCTTTATTCATGTAAAACTAAGAGTCTTTTTCAAGTAAACTCAAAATACTTAACAACTACAATGTGAATTATGCGCCATGAGCCCTAAGAAATGGAAAAGGAAGAAGAGGGTGTATTCCTACCCTTATTCTGAATATTTTTGGATACGGGACGAATGACATAGTTGTTCAAATTATTCACCTTCATTCGTAGACTTTAGTGGAATTAAAATCAAGACAATTTTCATAATTAAAGAAAGAAAAAGGAGGAGGATGTAGACTATCTCCCCCCCGAATGATTCAGACACTACTATAGAGCTATCCGTCTGAATATTCATCTTCAGACTAAAATCAATCACAACAAATATCAAAAACATTCCATAATCATTCTCTCTTGGTCCCAATATAACTCCTATATGTTTTGACATCCATACTTTTCCTTTATCCTGTTTGCCTTGTTAATCCCCTGGTTTATGCAAACTTTCTTCATTTTCTCAGTTGCCTTGTTAATCCCCTGGTTTAGGCAAACTCTTATTCTTCTTCCCTGTTGCCTTGTTTATCCACGGGTTTAGGCAAACTCTTATTCTTCTTTCCACTTGCCTTGGTAATCCCCTAGTTTAGGAAAATTCTTATTCCTTTTCTCATTTGCCTTGTTAATATACTGGTTTAGGCAAACTCTTATTCTTCTTCCTACTTGCCTTGTTAATCCCCTGGTTTAGGCAAACTCTTATTCTTCTTCCTATTTTCCTTGTTAATCTCCAATTTAGACAAACCTTTACAATTCTTTGTCCTTGGTTCAGACACCACATTTACAATTCTTTGTCATTGGTTCAAATCAAACAACAATTTCTTTTCATAAAAGAACTGTTATAATTCATTCCTTAGCAGTCAGACTAATAGCTTAAAGCATTTGAACCAGGATCAAACAGCTATGTCAAAATACTTCTAGGATACAATTGTAACATCATTCCCTAAAATCAACCAACAAATACTTATTTTCTATTCCACGAACTACGGAGCTCTGTTTTTCTCATTGCACTATGAGAATACGTAGGCACAATATTTCAAAATCTTGGCGAGCACATTAATTAAAAACTTATTTTCCCCCTTAACTAAAATCAATCGCAAGTAACCTTTAGATAATAACACTCATCCGCGCAAAGAACAATCAAAACGGTTCTCGTTGAGTACAATGGATGCGAGAGATGCTAATACCTTCTCCTTGCATAACCGAATTCCTTACCCTTTTCTCTTCCCTTTGGGTTTTATTGATATATTCTTTTTCTCTTAGAATAAATAAAATTCAGTGGCAACTCTATTGTATTTCGAACGTGCGATGCGCTCGGGTATTTTTCGCGCCACGACAATCGCCAGATGCGTCAGTTTGACGTTATTTCCTTATACTCCGGATAGCTGGCATATGGGTCATCTCTTATGTATCCTAATCTACGCGAGCGAGTGATGCACCACTTTGGCTACTTACCAATTATTCTGAGACCTCAATATGAATCCGCTCCTCACGACGTCCGCTGTAGAGATTTTGGTGCGATATTAGATGATTTCGAGAGTCACTCGTACTAGAAGAGTATCATCGAGTGCCAATTACTGTACATTGGGCTTATGCAAACGGCCACATGACATGGTTCTATAGGGTGTCACACCCTATCATGACACCAAGCGCTCCTAAAAGACCACCTAAGTCGGCTAACCAAGAGGTACCGGAAGCTCATGATGACCAGACCGAGAGTGTGACAGCAATCTGTCGGCGTGTTATGGAAATGGGTAAAGCAGACATAAAATCATGACTCTTTGAGGATGACAGTCCCCAATTGGCACTCGTGAAAAACATGGTTGTCAAGTTACAAAATGTTGTGCAGTACAATCAGAAGAGGAGAAGACATAGGGTTCAACATATGCAATAGTTTATGTTTGAATGTATTATTATTTTGTATTTTTGGACAAATATTATGTATGGTGTTGCATTTTGAATTATTATATGACTTTTTACTTTAATTTACCTTTAATTAAACTTGATTTTACTGTCATTTTACTTTGATTTTACGTTAATATAAATTGGCCTCAAAAAAATATAATGTTAGGACAATAATGTTGTTCTAAAACCATTCAGGGGAATTTTCAAAAATGTATCTTCGAAGTAATCCCCCTTACAATTACCACGTTTTCAATATTTGTTAAAGAACTTTAATGGACATTTTAAAGATGTATCTCCGAATATACTCAAATAATATACGAAGATCCATCTCTAGATTATATTTTGATCAAAATAGAATGAATCTCAAAATAGAGCACTTTGGTAAAATTTGAATACATTCACATATGTATCTCCATACTTATAAAAGGATTTACTAGAGAGTGCAATGAGCATCCCTCAAAATTAATCATACAACAAGAATAAGCCTGAAGCATCATACAATAAAAACAAGGGGTAAACAAGCTTATATTGTCCCCTATTACAAGCATATAACTTTTCTTATACATATATTTAAAAAAATTAACTACTGAATGTTCATTTTGTATTTTGACTCCAAAAACACTCACTTCATCCATTTTAAAATGACTGTCATATAAAATTTTTGCACACAAATTAAAAAATACAATATTATTATCATAAAATATACCACTTATACTAAATTAACTTTATTAAAGTATTAGAAAAAGTGTACAAAATAATAATTAAAGAACAAAATTAAAAAAATTGTAATCATTACTACATTAAAAAGTGATAACGACGGTCATTTTAAAACAAATTTTATTTGCTAAAACGATCATTTTAAAACTGAGGGAATATAAATTTAACTTTTCATATTCTGAGATAAATTTATACATCAATAAAGGAAATGTTTAGGAAAAATGATAAATACATCTAGTAAATTGCATAGATACTTCCGATTAAGGACTATCTTTTTTTCAAAAGTTTATAATTAGAGATAGAGGGAGTATTATACAGAATATAAATGGATCGTAAACAGCAAGACTTAAATACATTTAGATAACCAAGTCCACTAAATCAAGAGCATTTTCATGTTAAGAATCCAAAACTCTACCAATAGGCATGCACTGTGGTTTCCGAGCAGATGTGGATACAATGATTGGTTACTAGAAAATAGTACCCCGATTGGAACAACCATCTAAAAATGCTACTAGTATGTCTCAAAGGAAAACAAATAAAAACCAGAGCCAAAGTGGTTTTAAAAGATTATTTCTTCTCCTCATTTGATGGCTTGTCGTCCTTTTTCTGCTGCTGCTGGATAAACAAAATTAATAAACTGATGGCAGCACAGGAAATGGAACAAAATATCATTTAGGAAGACAAAAAACAGCAGCTGCGCAATAGTCCTAAAAGAGAATATAGCAAATTCACACTAGCACATTCAAATATTCCTGATTAGAACAAGGAGGAAAGGAAAGGGGGTTTAAAGTTATTGCAATTCAAGTAATCCAATTATTCCATGTCTAAAATTTTCTGCAAATTTAATTTCGAATTCAATATAGTATGCTTGTTTTTTTCCATGGAAAGACTAACCTCGGATTGATTTTGCATGGATGCCAACAAATCTTTGACGGAAGGGTCATTTGGATCGACCCCAGGAAGCTGCCGAAGGAATTAATGAGTAATGCAAAAAAAGCACGTCAATCTATGATGTAAAGAACAAAAAAGTTAATTGAAGGATTTATTATATACCGATGCAAGAACAGAAGATACAAAGGATTGATCTGCCAACAATTTAGTCATATCTGACTGGCTTGCTTGATCCTTTGTACTATCTGCTACTGACAATTGGAGAGCTACAAGCAACAAATGGCAAGAAAATAACAAAAGTTAAAAACAACCTCTGGGGCTTTCCCTTTTCTATAGAAAATATAAGATTAATAGAACCCTATGTTCAGGGCATTTAAATAGTCTCAAACCATATTGGATTCATGTTGAAATTGGAAATGTTTTTTTATTCAACTTAACTAGATCCATCATATAACAAACAATATGACTGTAAATCAAGGCACATCTCTTTTATGGAGAAGACTATATGCAAAGACTTATCCGTGTTTAATAAAAGAAATTTGAATCATTAAAAAGTTGGATACCTCAAAAAAGGAGTTGTATTTCTATGTTGAACACATGACACCACATGACACTTCAATGTCTAATGGGACACATGAACCCACATGACACTTCAATGTCTATGTAGTATGCCTGTGCCCATGCTTTCTAGATGAAGAGTACATACAAAAACACAATCTCACCTAGTGCCAGATCTGGGTCATCAACAGATGCTTCTGACATATCTGTATCTTTTACATCATGGCCAACTGCAGGTTCATCCATTGACATTGCAAGCGCCTGCTGCAGTAGGGCATTCTCATCATCCTGATTTCATTTGAAGGTCAGCTACTGTTTGTTGTCCAATTATGAGAATAATAAAATAAAAAGCATAGCATCAAGAAACGTTTATTTTTTGTGAAAAAATAAAATATTTAATGTAGATCATATCATCTAAGAAAGAGATGTTGGTGTTAAGTTTCACTTGCAAAAGCAAAATGTTAAGTAACAGTTTCTAAGCTAACTGGACTAGATACAGCTCTAGATGTTTCTCAAAGTGTGGCAAACTGAAAATAAGTTTAAGTGCCACAGTTATTCATTAGAGCTAATGATGGTAAAGTTCGTAATTCATTGAGACACAAGGTAAAGGCAGAAGAAATATCAAATTGATGAAGCTTTGAAGGAGAAAGAGATGGAGATAGAATTGAACGGAAGAAGGTGATTCGATCTCAGACATTAAAACCACTGACAGTAGGAGCAAAATACAGTATGAAAAGAAGAAAAATATTAAAAGGAAAAATTATGGCAAGAGTTCAGTTCAGAATTCAGATTGTACCCAAAGTAGGATCCTTAATGATGATATATATTTATCATGTTCCAATTACACCTTCCCTGGAAGGAGGTGATATCCCAGGAAAATCAAAATAACCCTAGACACACACACTATCTTCCTTGCGAAATTTCAAGTTTTGTATGCCTTTGTAATTTACTTACTCTAGAATTAAAATAATATATATCTGAACATAGTCTTACAAACTATTATATGGTTTTAGATAATTGTGTTTAGGCATTAAATATGTTATTGGTCACCGTAGAATACTCATAAAAATTTAGTCCATATACAAAAAATTCCTTCGGTGTTTGGTACCCAATTTGTGGATATCAGGGAGAAAAAATCGATAAATATTTTCATAAAAATCACCAAATTGAGGAATAAACATCTATGAAAATTAGTGGGTCAAAACACATAGATAAACATAACAAAGACACCTTCACTGGAAGGAGGTGATATCCCAGGAAAATCAAAATAACCCTAGACACACTATCTTCCTTGCAAAATTTCAAGTTTTGCATGCCTTTGTAATTTACTTACTCAAGAATTAAAAATATATATATCTGAACGTAGTCTTACAAACTATTATATGGTTTTAGATAATTGTGTTTAGGCATTAAATATGTTATTGGTCACTGTAGAATACTCATTAAAATTTAGTCCATACAAAAAATTCCATTGATGTTTGGTACCCAATTTGGTGATATCAGGGAGCAAAAATCGATAAATTTTTTCATAAAAATCACTAAATTGAGGAATGAACATCTATGAAAATTAGTGGGTCAAAACACATAGATAAACATAACAAAGACACCAACCATCAAATCAGCTGTCTTATTCTCTGCTTCAGAAGTTGATGCACTGGCACGCTCGGTCATTGTCGTATCTTGAGCGCCGGCTTGTTGCTCACCTCCTTTCTCTTGTTTGGCGGCATCCTCTGCAGCCTTTTTTGCAGCTGCTTCCTGCCTGGCTCTTTCCTCTTCCATTGAAACTCTTAAGGCAAGAGCCAACTCAGGATCCAAGTTTGGATCCACACCAAAATCATATCCAGATGCACCCCCAGCTGCAGCAGCTGCTGCAGCAGCAGCAAAACCACTTCCACCTTCCCCATCGCCAGTAAAAATTGGTGTACTGTCACAGCATAACATCACATGAGTATTATGATGGTATGTAAACCGTTATTTCATTGAACTTAAGAGAGAACCAAGAGATAGGACAGAAAAGACAGACAAAATTGAACCCACAAACCTTATAAGTACATCAGAAAGTGCATTTGGACCAGCTGGAACATGAACAATATGGCTTGAATCATTATTGTTTACAGCTGCAAGAAGTGAATCCAACTTCTCGGTCTTCTCCTCATCTACTTCACCAAAATTAACAATATCAAGCGCTACGCTATTCTTTTTCAACTTTCTCCCTATCATCTCCAACATTTTCTTTTCATGGTTGACCGGACTACAATACAATGATTGAGATAGTTAAGATTGAATAACTACAAATGATACAATTTAAAATTAGCATGAAATATAGTTAAGCATACATACCTTCCAGCAAAGACAATAATCCTTTGCTGTTGCTTTTTATTTTGACGGTGCTTTAGAGCCAATTGTGCCACCTGAATGCCAGAAGCTAGGTTCATCTCACCTCCTATTTCTAGTCCTAAATCAGGAATATAAGCAAAAAAGAAATCATTTTCATAAACAGGGTAGTGCAACATTACACAGTATGGAAATAACAATATGCTGCAAACTAATCAGTTCTGGTTCAATGTTCCGGTAATGAGTTCATAAAAGTTCAGTCTGACTTATAGATGTGTCCTACAAAAAGTGGTCTTATATAGCTTCTGCCAGTGTTGTCAAATATCAATATGGGAAAATATGGGATCACTAAAAAACTGATATGAGAAATATCGGATCGCGTAACGGGCAAATATCGGAAGCCGCAAGTCCAATAACTAAAACAGAAAAGCTACAAATAGAAATTTAAAACAGAAATAAAAACTCATATTTAAATTGAAATTTTCAAATCCAATAACTAAAACAGAAAAGCTACAAATAGAAATTTAAAAGGAATTAAAACTCAAAATTAAATAATTCAAACTAATAACTAGTAGTTCTTCTAAGTCTAACTAATGATAAAAGATTTAACTATTCTCCTTTTCCCCTTCCCCAACATAATCATTATTCTCCTTTTCACTGATAGTGAGGCATATCCTTCAGCTTCTTCAATTGAATCATCTGAATCAATATCCTCAAATTCTACTTCTGATTCTTCGACGTCAGGATCTTCCACTTCAATCACTTGTTGCTTTCCCTTCCTAGATGAAGAAACAGCCGACTTCTTTGTTTTAGATGAAGTGCCAACAACATTAGGGTTGAGAGTTTCTTTTCTCTTTTTAGTTGTTTGCCTAGTATATCTTGTAGGCTCTCCAACTCCTGAAGCTCTATAAACAGCTTCCCAATTAAGGGCATCCTCATCATTCTCATCCTCAAAGACTCTTTCTAGTGTTGTATAATACTAGGCACCGACTCACTAGCCCACATTTTCCTTTTTCAATGTTTCCACCTCTTTAGATTCTACTTTTCCACCTCTTCACCTTACCCTCTTTAATGTTTCTACTTTTCCACCTCTTCACCTTACCCTCTCTTTAATGTTTTTAAAAATGATTTATTATAAAATAATAATAATAATAAAAATATGGCTTTCGATATTCCATTCATAACCGGTATACCGGAAAATCGCCGATATCACGAAATTGAAATGTAATACCGGCTTTCGTATCGGATAGCCAAAATTCCGATACGCAATACCGGTATACCGACGCTATACCGGATATTTAGCAACATTGGCTTATGCCAACATCCAACAATTGGGGCAAAACTAACTTGAATTCAATTTACACATCCAAACAAATTGTTTTTAAAAAGGACTTCAAAAAGAATAGAAGTCGTCAGCAATAAGAATTACCCGCAGTTAGGCACAACCTTCTCACAATAACTTTCAGGTTTTTACCAATGTTTAAGGCCACATTTTAAGGAATAAAATTCACATCTATTAATTAATCCCCTTAATTACTCAAACAAGAAAGCATTCAAAAGTTTTTGAACTATTCATGATATTTAACAGTAATACTTTTCATTTTAGTATCTATTTTTATTTAACCTCAAGGGCGCGCATTTACAAAACCCTAGACGAGTAATAAATCGTAAATGCGAACTAGAATAATTTCTTAACAAGGCATTTAGATTCAATTATCACTCGTGTGAAATACTCATCGTTTAAAAAATAAATTAGAACATCAAATACTATAAAATAAAAAACTAACCATGCATACATGCTAAGATCTTGCCTAGATCACTGGTAGGGGTAACCAAAACACGAACACCTTTCCCTGCCATTATAAGAACTCCCACAGTATTTTCTGGATTAGACTGTAACATTGAAATAAAAATTACATCCATCAGCATAATTGAACCCTATGATAATATCAGAAGATTTAAAAATCTATTCTTTAAATTTACCCTATCATATTAGGGATTTTCTATATCTCTAACTAATTTACCAAAAAAAAACTGCAATAGATATTAATAATGTATGATTGATTTTGACCTGCGTTTTAGCACCGCAAATGAGATTAACAGCATCAGCTTGAGCTTGAAATCGAGAAGGCGAATAATCCCCGTTTCGCATCCATTCAGAATTGTCTATACAGATCATTGTCGCCTGTTAAAGAAACAATCGCGGTCATACAAGAGAATATTGGGAGAAAAACCCTAGTAATTTGAAATCGAGATGGGAAAACATCGGCGATTACCTCGAGCACCATTGTTGAAGAGGGGAAAGAAACTTGATTGAATGGAAAAAAGAGAAAAAAGTGATTTTTATTTAAGTTTTTGGGTTTACTTGGAAGTTCGTTGATGCTAGCTGGTTTTGATTTTGAAAGGGAAAATCGATTGTGGGATTCTGAATTTTAGAGGTGAGAGGTGAACTATTGGGCCTAAAGTAATGGGCTTCTTTTTGTTTCTATTACCACCACACCACCACTTGGTTTGGTTCTCTTTGAAAAGAGATTATAGAAATATTTTGGTTTTAGAAATACACTTCTTTTTGTTAGAATTTTGTATTTCCACCTCAAGGCTCTAAAAAAATCTTCAAAAGTCCAAAAATATCCATTAGATTAATATAAAGGAAACTTTTTTTTAAGTGTTTGGATTTTAGAATCCAAACACTCTAATAACTCAGGAAACTTATCATCCTTCTTTTATTTATCCATTATCTCTTTCATCTTCAAATTTGAAATAGTTGCATTCTCTTATTTTGTCATCAAATTTTGTTTGAATCACACACACACACACACACACACATATATATATATATATATATATATATATATATATATATATATATATATATATATATATGAGAAAAAGGAATATACACCGACAGTGTAAAATATTTTTACACTGTCAATCAATGACAGACGTGTATCCCGCCACATCACACTTTTATTTTTAAAATACTGTTATGATTTGACACTTTAAAATAATCTTATTGGATGTCTGTGTAATAATTTTTTACACTAACAGTGCACTACCTCTAAACTCTCTCTCTCTCTCTCTCTCTCTATATATATATATATATATATATATATATATATATATATATATATATATATATATATATATATATATATATATATATATATATATATATACATTTGTTCGACTTTTATTTATTGCGCGTGTTTTTATTCATAGATTGCTAGTATCGTCTGGATTATAAATTTTGAGAATACATTAAATTACATTAAATTGGATGTGTTTAGATTTTATAATCCGAATATGCACCATGAAAAGTATTCAAATTCTATAATTCAAAACTAGCGGGATACCCGTCGGTGACACACATTTGTTTACATCTAAAATTTAAAAAAAAGTTAGAATTAATAAAAATTAGTATATATAAAAAATATAATTTAAATTTTAAAAAACATATTCTCAATTATAAAAGTATTTGGATCATTCATACACTTTATATTTATCAACAATCACATACTTTTTATATCATGTGTCACATAATAAGTTCAAATTGATTTTGATAGTCTAGCGGGTTACCCGTGCCTTTGCACGGGTACCTGTCGATGACGTGCATTTGTCTACATTTAAAATTTGAAAAAAAGTAGAATTAATAATAATCATTAAATATAAAAAATAGAATTTATATTTTTAAAAAAGATAGAATCAATACTCGCGGACACCGGTTGCTATTTTTTATAAAAATATTTATGCAATAATTTATAAAAATATTTTAGTGAATAAAAAACTTGTTCCCAATTATAAAAGTATTTTGATCATCCATACACTTTTTTCATATATAAAAATAAAGTTCAATCTAAAATATTTAAATTTTTCCCGTATATAAAAATATTTGTCTCATGTGCTTTTCTATATTATCAATGACTTCATTTTTCCCGTTTTAGTATTTAACATTTATATATTTTTGTATAATTTTTTGATTGAAAAACATTAAATTATTGATTTGTATAGGTGTCACACCACACTTTTCTGATATGAGGAATATTGATGTGTTTACATTTTCCATAATAATACGTGAAAATAACAAAAGTAACCAAATGTAATTAGTAAACATAAAAAATAGGATTAATAAGAATTAGTAAATATAAAAAATATAATTTATATTTAAATAAAAGATAGAATCAATACACGCGGGCATCAGTTGGTATTTTTTATAAAAATATTTATGCAATGATTTAGTTTAATAAATATCAAATAATAAAATAGTATTTATAAATATTATTTTAATTGTATAAATTAATATTAGTAACATAAATAAATACATTTTGCTCGTGTTTGAATTCATACATTATTTTAAATATATTTACATTTATTCTTTAATTATACAAAAAAATGAAATACCTCGTGCGTTCGCACGAATTCTGGTCTGGATACTCGTGTGTTTGCACGGATAATAGTGTGTTACGCGCATTTGTTTACATACTTTTAAATAATGATCGATAATTTTTAGTTTTTAATACTTAAATCAATAGTTTAAGTTTTTTCGTTTCATATTAATGAATATCTGTGCGATCGCACGGGTACCGATGTGTTACACGAATTTGTTTTCAAAAATGATTTTTTAAAACGAGTTATAATGTATAGGAAAAAAATGTAAAAAAGAAAAAAAATTATTTAACCAACAAAGTTTATATAAAGTTTATTATGTTTAAAAGAAAAACATTTTTTATGTTATTCAAAATTATCCATATATTAGTCAAAGTATTCCATTTATTTTCTTAACAAACATTAAATCTTACATTCAAAATAATTTTATTTAAATAAAATAAAAAATTAATTTAAAATTTAATTAATCAATTTTTTTACAAAATAAATTTATATTTTATTTTATTTACAGGATATATTATTAATTAACAATTAATATTTTTAATTTTTAATTGACTTTTTTATGAAATTAAATAAACAAAATTCTAAATCAAACATTTTGAGACTTAAAGCCCAAATTCTTACAACAAACTTTCAATTCATAAGCCATTCCATGTGCTTGTTTCTATGTTATTCAATTAATCATTTCCATGAACAAAAGGAACTTGTCATGTTCATTTCCAAACAGAATCATATGAAATGTGGTTACATGGCATGCTCTAATAGTTGGGTATTCTAAGTGTGTGGAGTGAAAAACAGCATTGCTTTTTTTCAAGAAATTAAACACGTAGAGCAACTGCGACTGGGTTGGCGTATATAGCTTAAACAACAAATGTAGTATCAAAATGTGAGGTACATGGTTACGTTCTTTAGCATGGATTGAAATCTTTTTTTTTTGAAAGGCAAAAGAGAATACTTTATTCAAAGCCAGGCATAAGCAATGCCTGCAATACCATGATTTAATACAAGACATAATCAAAAAGCAGATGCCAAAACAGATCATCTGCCTCATAACCCAAACATACTCCCTAACAGTACTAAGATTACTCTACACAGCAAGACTGATATAACACCCCATCACCTCCCCCAAGCCTGATAATTTGATATCCAACCAAAACTCCCTATTCTTAGACACCTAAACCAAAAGAATTCCACCCTTGCCTGACAACCGAAATTACAGCAAATGCACCTAATAAACCACCAGCTCCCGCCCCAAACCGCCGAATTTCACAAAGGAAAACACTCATATTACAACGATGTAACACACAATCCTGCCACAGAACAAAACCAGCTTAACGCATCAATACCATCGCCGGCCTGCAAAAAGCTTAAACCTGCATCTCATCAGAACCGACTCTAGCCTCAGTTTCTTGCACCTATCCAACGGTAACTACGCCTGAAACATGCTTATGGATGCCTCAAATTCAGTACTTGAACCACTTTCCTTCTTCGACTGCTTTTAACATTGCACCACAACTGAACAAACATTTCACTTCAAAATGACACCTCTATTCAATCACCAACACATCTTGCTTTTGTCAATACTACCTCGTAGACACACTTAATAAATGCCTGTTTCTTGCTGCCTTCCACACCGCCTTCTCCACTCTCCAACTGCTCCACAATCTAGGTTCAGATGCACCTTGATCATTTAAAGATGATTGTTCTTAAGTTGCTGCATTAATCTGCACTGGTTTTTTGAACAGTACTAAGAACATTGCCATGTTATCACAACCGTCACACATAGTCAAAGATGGCTCCAAACACCGGTCGAGTACTCTCTCACAACCCTCAGACACTTTGTTAGCCAAGAGAATTTGTTGACGTACAACATCTACCAATTGCTGGCTTGATAGTCAATCCCATATTCCATCGCAATCTATCACTATAAATTCACCTTCGTCGTGAAGGTCAATAGTGATTATGTCTGGATTAGTCGTGGCAACTTGTTTTTCAACCGAAAGAAATCTACTATTCTTTAAGCCCACCACACCTATAGCTCTTGCTATATTTAAACTTCCATTACCTCGACCTGCGTGATATAGCACCCCACCACCTCCGCCAAGCCCGACAATTTGACATCCACCGAGACTCCATGTACTTAGACAAATAAACCATAAGTAATTCCACCCTTGCCTCTCAACCTAACCAGCATAGCGCAACAATGCCAACACAGGCCTGCAAGATGCGAAAACCTGTTTCTCATCAGAACCAAGTCAATTCGTAATCTCTTGCATCTGACCAAAGGGCACCACACCTGAAACATACTTATGGCTTCCACACACTCAGTACTTGAACCCCTTACACTCTTCAACTCCTTTTCACAGTGCATCACTGTCGAACAAAACAATTCACTTCAAAACCACCTCTTTTCAATCCCCAACACATCTTGCTCTTGTCAATACTACCGTATAGAACACCCCTCGATCAATAAGACTTAGATCACTACTGGGCTATAAAGATCATCACCCCCAATAAGCAAACACAACTCACCTCAAACCAAGATTTGCACCAGTACAACACTTATTTAAGCGCCCATACCATAACCCAAACATCTGAATTTAATCCAAACAAATAACCTGTCAGTACCACGACTAATACCTAAACTCCTCCAAATGGCAGCCAAAAAAAACAAGCTCTAAGAATGCGATAGTCAAACCACTGCAATTCCACCAATCCCACTCAATCACAAAACCATTAGACTTAGCTTCAATAAAGTAAGAAAAAAATATGGACTCCATCTCCCTAGGGCAAACCCTGCCTGCTATAAACCCCGCCTTAGTGCACTACTACTCATTAGACTCCCCACAAAACCTGTAAAAAAAACCAAATGAAACTCCTGCATCTCCATCATCCTACATTCATCTCCTGTATACCAGCCACTCATACTGTGCATCTTTCTTATCATAAATTCCCCAGAACACTAATGTCGCTTCATTCCACTGCTTTCAGTCAGAACACGCACTCGCTCGGATTCCGTACCCAAAGCTCCAGAGAATATTTAAACTCAGGCCTTCTACTCTTTAACCAGTACCAAGACATTGTTTTAATACTATCAATTATCCTCCCTATATTCATCTCCTTATTCTTGAAAATCATGTCATTTCGAAAACTCTCATAGACATGTATTCATAGTGTAGTTTCTTGAACTTGAGAATGTTCAAAAGAAACATGCATGCTTATCTATAGCAGGATACAAAGAAACTTGTGTGTGTGTGTGATGCATTGTATTAACAAATATATTTCCATGTGAAACTTGTCAAATGCATGATGTTTTGAAAGTTGTTAACAAATACATACAAAACTATAAAACTGAAGACTTCACGGACTGAAAATTCCTCCCATCACTGAAACTATCTGGAGTTAAATTAAGAATTCCCATGACCAATGTTCTTCGTGACCAATCAAGTAAGCCATTTGCAACCGACATTACCCTATACATACCTTCCTCTCCAATAAGGGATTCTCCACCTAATTTTTCCCATAATGCATTGGTGTTAAATAACATCTATATTAAAGAAGTGCAGAAATTGGAAGTGGAAATTGTTAAGAATGTAACAGTATCAGATAAGTACCTTCCAGGAAGAACCCTAACAATGTTTTACATGAGTGAATTTATGGAAAGTCACACATTCTCCAAACTTAGTGGTTCACCTCGACATCATATTGGTTACACCGAAGGCGGTCAATTGGTTGAAGCAGTTCGGCGTCGTCCTTACACTGTAAGAATGTTAACAGAATACAAGCTTAGCATCATGATCCTATATAGATAATTCAATCAAATCTTTCAATAGTTAGTTCAATCAACTCTCACACGTTAGTTCCTTGAACTTCAAATTCCCAATGATTCAATCTAAGAATGTTAACAGAATACAAGCATAGCATCATGATCTTATATAGATCTAAAGTTATGAAACAACATATAATTCAAAAATCATAGGCAACTTATAGATCCTGGCGATGTTAGGTTCATCCGGTTGAATATCATCGGCAGGTTGTAAAAAATCAAATCAATGTTAGTCGTTTCAGCGAGAGAAGGCGGAACATCACCGTCGATTATTATCATTTAGATTCCTTGCAAACATAATATGTGAGATACCTGATATACAATGAAACATTTCAGTAATAATTAAAAATTCAAGAATTATGCTTTTCTGGGGCATGGAAATAAAGTGAGCCACTGGTATACATGTTTCATATATTTCATGTGGACCATGGCATACTGTTGTTGTAATATACTTACATACTTACATTGATTCCTTTGTTTGCATTGCCAGTGGAAAAATCATGTTTTCATGCATCTCATTAATCTCGACACACTTATTCCAACCCTAAAGTAACCTTAATACAATTTTCATAAACCATACACTATAGAAGCTCTTCAACTTAAAATAACCAGAGAGAAAAGTCGCCACCGCATGTAGCATATTTAACTTCAGAAATGACACAACAAACAAAGACATACAATAGAGGCATATGATTTGTTCGGAATGAATTAAAGAATTACTCTCCGACAAAATAAATAAGCGACAAAGGGCGGTCTTACGTAGGAATGATGTTATTCCAGCTCCAGCAGCCAAGTAAACAAATATCATTGATACTTGAAATTTGAAGTGCATCCTGATATTTTATAAAACCGGCAATTTCCTGCCAAAGAACCAACAATACATCCCTGCTATGCATCATATTGTTCAAATGAAATCATTTCCTTTATATCAATAGAATATGTTCAAATTGTCGGTCAGTGTCGGTGTCTGAAATTATTACTGATGTCGATGGTCAGTGTCAGTGTTGTGTTTCTGCTGTTGTTGCTGCATTACAAAACTAAGAATCAATTGTTGGCTGGAAAGTAACCCTCAGAATCATACTCCAATTATATGAAAAGTTATAAGGTAGGAAAAATCAACTACTACAAAATTTCAAATAAAGTTATACCTTCAATGCTGGATAAACTGAAAATTCCTTAATACAATACGCCTAAACTCATTAAAAGTGATGATGCCTTTAGTACGCTAAAGCACCAATTTGAGTCCATATGAAAATTACAGGTTTGTTCAAGCTGTCTGAAATTGTTTTCTCTAAGTCAATGAAGGCTCCTCTGCAAATAAAAAGTATATTCTTTGTATAAATCATAAAGTGAATATGAAGCAATGACACTGCACTCAATGGTAGGAATCTCGAAAGACCAAGTGAACAACAAATACATAATAGTAAAGCTACAACACAAACTATCTATATAGATAAGATATTACCTCTCCACCAACAAATAAAAGTGCCATATCGAGAGGATCCTGAGATTTCTTCCCTTTGCACTATCCAATAAATATGATAAGGGAAATAGAAAATTCAGCAGCAGCAACAATGATAAAAAAACATATAAATCCAACAGCGGTACACATAATGTGAAAATTCATAGAAGCATTTTGTCAAACATGGAGGGTGCAAAAGTAAGGAAAATCTGATTCAGCAAGATGAAAAAGATGAAAATTAAGTCACTCACCATTTGACATGACAGATCTCTTACTCTCGACGCCAAGGTAAAGGTTCTGATGGTTGACCGATGTTTCTCTTTTGTTGTCTTCTACCATTTCACCTCTTTCTCTCCAAGATCTTTCATGTACAAAAAATTCAGAGAAAAAATCAACAAAAAATTAAGAATAAAAGAGAGAAATAGATCCAGTTATGCTCAATCTTCTTCCCGTGTGCATAATCCAACCGAAAAATTAAACAAAAATCATCGCCGAAAATCTGTTTCCGCCACCACAAATCTACCACTGTCAAAGAGTCTACCACCGTAAAATTACCATAGTTTCGTAGATCTAAGCAGAAAAGATAAAAGTAACATCTTTGTTGAAGAAAATGAAGACAAAAAAGACACATTTCTCTCAGATCCTTGTTCCTCTAGCTCTTATTTTGCATGATGCTTTACTCAGATTAGAAAAATCTACACAAGAGACACACAAAATCCATTCAAAACCAAAGATTCACAGGGAGAAGAAAAGAGATTGGAAACTAATGCATAAAGAAAAAATAATAAGCTTACTGAAAAATAAACTTTCCGTCCCCGTCCGCGCTTTCATATTCATTGTCGTTCCAAACCTAATTCCATCTACCTTTATCCAAAGCATTATGAAGACGAAGAAGAAGTAGGAAGAGAAAGAGAAAGAGAAAGATGAAAAAGTTGGCGGAAGTTGTAAGATTTCAAAATGAATGGAAGAACATAGAGGGGATGGATATGAGACATGGGAAAAGGAGAGGATCATGGTTGGAATGAGTGAGAGACGGTTTGTGTAGATGGAAGAGAAGTTTGTGTAGATGGAAGAGAAACCGTTTTTTATTAAACCGTGCATTGAATGAGGAAGGGGAATTGAGTTTTAATAATTTTTTTTATTAATTAATTGGAATTTATTATTAGAATCTATGAGTGTTAATCCAAGAAAAATAGGTTTCTTATTGCTAAACATAGCCACGTGGCAAATTATGGGATAAGAAGGGTAATTAGAGGTTTTTAAGACCACCTAATTTTCTTATATGATAGATATTGCAAACTACAATTTTGTTGTCACATTTTGTTGGTTAGTTCATGTTTTTGTCAAGTTTTAATGATGAATATAAATAAAAGGCTTAAATAATCTTTTGGCTATGTAAGTTGACATATTTTTTTATTTTGGTCACTGTATTTTTTTTATTAAGTTCTTATATGTTGAATTCCTTTTGATTTAGTCTGTGACGTCAATATTCCATTACAAAAAAGTTGAGTTGGTTAACGGTTGACATGAAATTTCAACATCATGGTTTCAGCATAAAAGATCCATCAAAGTACTTAATAGAATGGAGCTAAACGCTAGCATTTCGATAGTTTGAATTTTTGGGTCCAAGGGTGTCGAAATGTCCATATTAGATTAAAGCTGAGGACTTAAAACATTTCTTAGAGTTTGTTCTCAGGAGGTTCGACAAAGGCAGTTCGAAGCGAAACGTTGCAACGTGATCGTATAATTGTTTGGTAGTCTTATCCATGCAGCGAAGACACGTTGAGACATGTCAGTGAGGTCGAAACCAATCAAATTGATATGTGTCAATTAATAGGATTATAGCTGGTGTAGGCAGTTATTTATATACTATTATAAAGGCTTAAATAGTCTTTTGGTCTTTGTGAGTTGGCGTGTTTTTTATTTTCGTCCCCGTATCTTTTTTACTGAAAATAAGTCTTGAATGTTAAAATCTTTTTGTCTGCGGATTTTAACTTTAAGGGCTAAAACTAAATGAAATTCGACATTTAAGGACTTTATCCACATAAAAGAAGATATAGTGACGAAAAACAAAAACACGCCTACTTACAGGGATCAAAAGACTATTTAAGCCTACTATAAATAAGGATTCTAGTGTTAGGATTCAGGGTGACAATTTCATTATACAAATACTCAAACGCTCAAAGTACCCAAGCGATAACATGAAATAAGTCACAAAGAGATTGTATGATTTTGCATACCACCATTTACATATTTGATGCAATTTCTTATGTTTCTTGTTCTTTACCTTTATATTACACAAAAAGTCTCTTGCTTTTTGTTCCAGACTGGCCCAATGATTAGGCATGGCCCAATCTACTTCTGCTCTCAGAACGGCTCAATCGCCTAAGTCCAGCCAATTTGGGGCTGAATTTACCTTTCTGCCCCTCTACCGGGTAAATATGGTCGGATGACCCAAAGGTCACCTGCTCCTCCTCGGTAGTTCCTGCCTGTCATGCACAGTTTCACCATCCAGAAATAGTCACGATGCCCGTGCCTGCAACTGTGCCTTTGCCCATGGCAACGGCTAGTTTCGGGCACCTCTTCCCGTCCTAACGGCTAGTTTCTGACAGTTACCTATTCTTCGGGAAATAGTTATCTCGCCCCGAAAATAGGGATCGTTGGCCACGCACTGAGGGCATTATTAAAACCCTCTCATTTAAGAGAGTCAGGTATTCAAAATCATCCTACGAAACACATACTTTGTACTTGCTCTCTCCCGATTCTTACTTTAGCATCTGAGTGCCTTACAGGTACACCCCCTCCTCATCTCTCGCACCTAGCATCGCAGACGTCATCTTTGGCCTTCTTCAGGTTCTGATCAGCCGTAAAGATTAGTGGCACCGTCTGTGGAAATTTCTATTATCCCCGTCTTTCCTCCATCGTAGATTCAAGACCAAAACAACCCTTTTTCCAAGATTCGGATCATGGCAAGCCAAGATTATGTCCACGATGCTCGTAACTCTGCTTTTCTCCCTGTCAGCAAGACTGATACTGACGGAGCTGCACCCTTTCTTGGAGGCGACGCCCATCATCTGAGAGATGGAGCCACCACGTCTCTCCCCCTGCTCATGTTGATCATGTTGAGGATCAGCCCTCCCTGGACCACCAGCCTGTCCCTGTTTCGCCCAACGTCGACCCGGCTATGGCGGCCCTTCTTGAAGCCCTCAATAAAACCAACCTCCTAATCCTCCAACAAAACGTGAGGATCGGGGCCCTAAAGGAGTCTAGCCGGCCAAGATCTCCTCCGTCGAGGAAAGAGCGCCAAAGATCCCGAAGTCCACCTCCTCGACGTGAAAAAGACCGTCGGGCACCACCTGAGCCAGAGTTTTATGCCATAAGGAAGCATGACCATATCTCCCCACGGAGCCAGTACTCCCCGGGAACCAAGAGGACTAGGAGGGACCAGCGTTCGCCTCCGCCCAGATCCAAGGGTCGGGCACGAACCTCGTCTCCCCGCAGAAATCACCGTCCTATTCTTGAGCGAAGCACCCGCTCCCCGTCATGGTCCAGTAGCAGCAGCGACGACGAGCCTCACGACCCGTTGTCTCAGGAAATCATGGCCATGCGCCTCCCCAAGGGACTGGAGAAACCACCGTCTCTAGGCACCTACGACGGTACAAAGGATCCTGACGAGCACATCGAGAATATCGATGCTTTGCTTGACTATCGTGGCGTCCGGGGCGCCATCAAATGTAGATTGTTCCCTACCACGCTCAGGAAGGGAGCGATGACCTAGTACAAGAAGCTCCCCAACGAATCCATCACCTCGTGGAGACAGTTTGGGAGAACGTTCTCCAGACACTTCACGACATTCTGCCGCCACTCGAAGACCCAAGCCTCCCTTGAGGCCATAATTCAAGGGAAAGATGAGCCTCTCCGAGCCTACATCGAGAGGTTCAATAAAGAAGCAGTACAGGTCTCAACGACCGATGACATGAAGAAGTTCTTGCTCGAGCGAGGACTTCGTCCCCGGACAGAATTCGCCAAAGTAGTTGCCATTGAAACTCTGCAGACCCTGGACACCTTCCTCCTCAAGGCGCAAGCATATATCCAGTATGAGGAAAAAGAAGTTACCAGCTCCGCCCGGGACTAACGACACAAGAGAGTGCTCGGGCCTCCAAGCATGATGATCCCTCGACATCTCGTCTGGGAGACCGAAGACGCGAGGACCACCCCGGAGTCCCGGGACAACAAAGGACCCTCTGGCCGCTTCCATGAGTATACTCCCCTGATCGCCTCCAGGGAGAAAGTCCTCTCTAAATGTGCCAACGCAGAGTTCAAACAAGCAAGGGTCTGATTCCCTAAGCAGATTCCGGCCAAGCCGAATATTAACAAGTCAAAATATTGCCATTTTCACCAAAGTCACTGCCATACAACCGACGACTGCATCCACCCGAAGGATGCCATTGAGATACTGATCAGAGACGGACACCTGAAACAGTTCACCAAGAAAAGGGAAGCCCCACGGCAGGACGCCCAAGAGTCCAAGAAAGTCGAGGAAGAGGTGCCTTCCTCGGAAGAGACAAACCTTCAGGTCGCCATGAGCGTATCGTGGCCTGGGGACTTCTATATTCCTGAGGGACTCAACGCTCCCCCTACTTCGCATCACATAGTCCGTGGGAAACCTTCCCCTCTGCCATGGTCATCTCCAGAGGGTGCTTCAACAAGGTTATTGTGGGCTCCGTTAAAAGGAAGTTCGAGCATCTTCTCAGCACGAGCTCCAACAGGAGTACCACACTCGACAAAGTCTGGGGAGAGTCGGTCCACACCTATTTCTACCGCGAGGAACTTCTCGGCGGGGCTCCCAACTCAAGCATTCCGCTCCTCATGAGAGCCCAGATGGCTAACTTTGATGTTCGCCGAATCCTAGTCGACCAAGGCAGCTTGGTCGACATCATGTACTCGCAGCTGTTTTCCACCCTCCAGCTAGATGAATCACACCTGACGCCCTACGTTGGCTCTGACCTACAGGGCTTCAACGGGTCGGTTACAAAGCCTAGGGATACGTGGAACTGATCATGAATTTCGGATCTGCATAGACGACCAGGTCTATTAAAGTCTAATTGCCACCAAAGGACTGAACACCATTGCCGCCAAGCCGAAGACTTCCAGCAAGACGGCCCTGCCCAGCAGCTCCGAGGAGACAAAGACGCTACCCCGCGTCGACTCTATCGACCTCGACAGCCACTTCTCGGAAGACGATCAGAAGTAGCAGAAGAAGAAGAGGAAGGAGATGCGGACTTCTTCGAATAACCCCTTAGCTTCAACCAGTGCCGGTGAGAGCTCTCATCCGATGCGCCCAATTTCGGATGGCGAGTTCGAACTTGTCCTGCCCGGCGAAGACCCCCAGCGAGGAGTGAAGATCAGGACCGGACTCCCCGACTTAGCGAGGAAACAACTCAAAGCTTGCCTCCGGAATAATGCAGATTTGTTCACTTGGAGCACCGCGGAAATGCCTGGCCTAGATCCTGTCGTTGCCTGCCATCAGTTCACAATCGACACTGCCGCTAGGGCTGTAGCACAACGTAGACGAAAGCAGTCTCTGGAGAAAATGGAGGCTGTCGAACAAGTTGTAAAAGACCTCTTTGAGGCAAACTTTATTTCGGAGGCCAAGTACACTACTTGGCTGTCCAATGTTGTACTCGTTAAAAAGTCTAATGGAAAATGGCGTATGTGTGTTTATTATACCGACTCAATAGGGCCTGCCCTAAAGATGCATATCCCCTCCCCAATATAGATAAACTAGTTGATAATTCTGCCAGTTTTAAACTGTTATCGTTCATGGACACATATTCATGCTATAATCAATTACCCATGGCAAAAACCGACAAAAGTTGCACAGCTTTCATGACTGAATCGGCCAATTATAACTACAACGTAATGCCCTTCAGCTTGAAAAACGCTGGCGCTACCTACCAAAGGATGGTGAACAAGGTCTTTTAGGGAGAAATCGGGGACATGCTCGAAGTCTATATAGACAACATGATCGTGAAGTCCCACGAGGAATCCGATCACACGACCCATTTGAGGAAAGCCTTGGAGCAGGCCAGGAAGTACCAGATGCATTTTAACCTGGAGAAGTGCACGTTCGGGGTATGAGCGGGTAAGTTCCTCGGCTTCTCTCTGACAGAACGAGGAATTGAAGCTAACCTCGACAAGTACAGGGCCTTCTCCGAGTTCCCCATGCCAGACTCAAAGAAGTCTATCTAATCCCTCAATGTGATGCTTATTTTGTTATCCCGTTTTGTGGTGAAGTCTGCTCAACACGCACTGCCCTTTTTCAAACTCCTCCATTAGGAGGCAGCTTTCGAATGGATGGAGGAATGCGACCAGGCTCTCCTCCACCTAAAACGAGCATTGTCAGAACCATTCATCCTCTCTCGGCCAGACAACGGCGAAACCCTATATCTCTACCTTGTCGTGGTAACCGAGGCCGTCAGCGCCGCCCTCATTTGTGAAACGCCCTATGGGCAGAAACCCATATACTTCACGAGCAAAGTACTGCAGGGACCGGAGTTAAGATATCAACAGAAAGAGAAAGCAGCCCTGGCCTTCATCAACGCCGCGAGGAGACTAAGGCGCTACTTTCTGGCCCACACAATCGTGGTCCGAACAGACCAGCCCGTGAAGCAACTGTTAGGCCGACCAGACATGGCCGGCAGAATGCTCAAGTGGTTGTTGGAACTATCTGAATTTGATATCCAATACGAGAGAAGAAAAAATCTCAAGGCCCAGGTGCTAGCCGACTTTGTCGCGGAGATGACATTCGCCGATTCCCCCTCTTGCGGGGTATGCAAATGGACAATCTTCGCCGACGGGGCATCCAGTTCGGCAGGAAGCGGGGCAGGTATCATCTTGGAAAACGAGGAAGGAATTATCGTCGAAGTCTCGCTTACCTTATCTTTCCCCACTTCCAATAATCAGGTTGAATACGAAGCCTTCCTCGCCGGTCTACGCCTGGCCGAAGACCTAGGGGCCGAGGAAGTCATCATCTGCACCGATTCTCAACTTGTAGCCCTCCAATTTCAAGGAGAATACCAGGCCAAGAACGACAACTTGTCTGAATACTTGACCCTGGTCAAGGAGAAAATGACGAATTTCGCGTCGGTAGAGGTAAAGCACGTTCCCTGCGAACATAATATCAGAACAAATGTTTTGTCGAAGCTGGCGAGCACGAAGAAATAGGGAGGAAACAAATCTGTCATCCAGGAAGTGCTTCCTCAGTCCAGCATCGAGAAATCTTCTGCGATCCTCGACGTGCAAGTCATCAGCGATAACAACTGCTGGATGACCCCCGTCTACGACTACCTCTCCAAGGACGAACTACCATCCGACCCTAAGGAGGCCAGCGTAGTCAGCGCAGAGCCTGCTCTTATGTCCTGGTCGAAAATAAACTCTACAGATGAGGGTTCTCCATCCCTTTACTCAAATGCATCGAGGAAGAGATGACCATCCACGTCCTGCGCGAGATCCTCGAAAGGATCAACGCCCAGCACCTCGGGGGGAGATCCCTCACCAGGAAAGCTCTACGAGCAGAATACTGCTGGTCGACCATGCAGCATGATGCAAAAAAGCACGTGAATAAATGCGACAAATTCCAACGACACGGGGACATGCATTTGGCACCGCCTAATGAACTTAAAGCAATGTCCTCCACGTGGCCCTTCGTATGGTGGGGTTGGGATATCCTGGGACCATTCGTCGTGGGGGTCAAACAGAATAAGTACCTGATAGTAGGCGTTGACTACTTTACCAAGTGGATAGAAGTAGAGGCTCTGGCCAAAATAACGGCCCACAACATACTCATCTTCTACAAGCGGAACATCCTTGTCCACTTCGGCATCCCCCAAGCAATCTTTACCAACAATGGGACGCAATTCACAGACAGAAAGTTTCAGGAGTTCATAGCCCAACTGGGCACCAAGTAACACTTCGCGTCCGTCGAACATCCCCAGTGAACAGGGTAATCCTACGAGGCCTCAAACGAAGGCTGGACGAAACAAAGAAACAACGGGTCGAGGAGTTGTACAGCGTACTCTAGGCCTATCGCACTACGCCCCACTCTTTAACCGGGGAAACCCCTTTCCATCTAGCCTACGGAACTGAGATAGTGATCCCCATTGAGATACACGTGCCCTCCAAGAGAATTGAATCCCCTCTGGACAAGGAGACAAGTAACGAGACATTGAGGGAGAAACTCGATCTCATCGAAGAGGTACGATCAAGGGCAGCTCTTCGCGAAGCCTCACTAAAACAAAAAATCGCAATTAGGCATAACACCAAAGTTATACGACGAGAATTCAAAGTAGGCAGTCTTGTCTTAAGGAGGAATCACAAAGATTCCTGCGAAGGCAAACTAGCCGCAAACTGGGAGAGACCCTATCTTGTTCGAGCAAAAACAGAGAATACCTAGAACAACTTAACGGGGAAGAACTTGCTCGACCATGGAATGCCGAAAAGTTAAAACAATATTACAGCTAAGGCCCAACTATCGACAAGCTCCATCAAACCGACGAGCAGAACGCACCGACCAAAGAGTGCACGCCCAGGTACAAGTACTGCACTGCCAAACAAATTAAGGCAGGCTTTTGCTCAAAAACGAGCGAAACCCATGCCCGACGGCGGTTCCTCGACCAAGGCCGCCGTCGTCCAAGTACCATGACAGGCAGAACACCCAGCTCGCGATGGGAAGTTCACGCCGCAAACTCAGGCCTCAAACGTGACCTGAGCTCTGCTCTCCTGCCCGGAAGCTACCCAGGATGTTCGACCAGTCCCCCTCACTGCCGAACACATCTAAGTCGAGCGAACCCTAAAACAAAAAATCATTCAAGTTACCCTTGTGACAGGCACACGCACGTATCGTGCAAAATTTCAACACTTAGCAAAAATAAAGAAAAGTAAAGTCATGCGCAAAATAAATCATACAAAACCGACCAGATCGGCCAGGAACAAAATATTACAATAAAGTGGCCACAAGGACCACAAATGTACCAGCTATATTAACAAGGGGCCATGCCCCGCACATAAAATAAAGTTACATAAATACGGTACGCAGGCCGAAGATACTACAAAAGGGAAATCACTTCTCTATCTACTGAGGATCGTCGCGGAGAATTCGTGCATGCTCCTCGTTAATCTGAAGAAACTCGGGGACGACGGTCTTACCGTTCTCAATGCTATTAAGGAACCCAACCCCCTCGGTGGTAAACTCAACCCCGGGGTTCAGGATCCTCAGTTGCGCCACGACATTGTTAAAGGAGTCCTCGACGATAGCTTCCACGTCGTCCTTCGTCCGGTTGATGCGTGCGACCAGCTCCGCCCGAGTCTTCAACTTCTTCAGCTCCTCGTGCTCATCTTCAGCTGGGTATCTGAACTCCTCAATTGCTCAACTAAGTCTTCCGTGGTCTTCTTCTCCATCGCAAGGGTATCTTTCTCCCCATTAAGTTTGGTCATTTCCTCCTGGGACTTTTTCATCGCCTCCTCGACGGCCCTACCCTCCTCCTTATATTTCTTAAACTTCTCCTCCAGGACCGCTATCGTGGCCTGGGCCTTCTTCAGCTCATAGTCATGATGGGAATCTTCCTCGGCGTAAACTGCCGCCATCTCCAAGACCCTAATCAGGGCGGAAGCATCCTGTGCCAGCATTGCCCTTTTACTTGGGCGATCCATTTCCTCGAGCTTTAAAGACTCCGCCCAAGGAACCGTTAAAGAGGAGCCTTCGAAGAACCTTTTATTATGGAGGCACGGAGGCAGCTCGAACCTGCTCTTCTCCCCCGCCTAACTGAGGTCCACTAGCTCGGTCTGCCGTGTGCGCTTGAACCTCGAGTTTATGGGCACAGGGGAAGTCTGGACGGGTGGGGGAGTTGACGAGGAGGTCCCCGAACCCGTCTGTGGAGGTGGCCCCCATTGGCTGAGTTGGCTTTTATCGATCGCTATTCCACCCTTGCCCTTCGCCTGGGCATTCTTCACCATCCGCTCGTGTGCAGAAGTCATTTTACCTGCAAAAACACAACGAACACATTAACACAAAGAAAGGATAATAATCCAAGAAGGCTAAGAAACAAAAGCTACCCAGCAAGGCCAGAGCATTATCTCGAGTGTAGCACTCGAGGAGCTCCTTTGTGTTTATAAAACGGCTTTCCACCTTGAGCCCCCCGTCTTCCTCGTAAATTAGTTCCCCGCTCTTAGTCACGCACTGAGCAGGGGTAAAACTGTTGACAAAGCCCACCAGCTTCGTATAGCCGACCTTGTCATCCTCGTTCAACATCTCGGGCAGGGCAAGGTAGGCATGAATCCCCTGGGTAAAGTGAACCCCACTCCAGCAGAAGGGGAACTTCAGCAACCTCTGCGCCACTACTTTGCCCTCCTCGTCAAGAAGATCCTCCCCGTTCTCATCCGTCGTTACCTCCTAGAAATACATTGAGTCTTGGGCCTACTCTGACACGGGCTCGATAATGTAAAACCGCTCCTTAAAAGTCCTGATGGACTCAGAGAACGGTTTGAACAACTTCCTCGCCTGCTTCAGGGAGACCCAGCCGAACCTCCTCCCCGAAACTTGTCGCTGGAGATGAAAAACTGTGAAGAACAAAGGGAGGGTAGCTCCTATCTCCAGGAAATCACATGTCAATTCAAACGCCAGGATAAAGGCTATAGAGTTGGGGTGCAGCTGCGAAGGGGCCAGATCTAGATGCACGAAGATTGACCTCTGAAAATCAGTAAAGGGCAACCTCAGCCCAACATCCTTGAAAACATACTCGTACATCAGGAACCTTTCCCCGTAGTCTGAGCAAATGCGATCGTCTTCTCCGGGGAAATGTACCTTCTATTCCTCTTCGGCCCCCACGGTCGTGAAAGCATCCCCAGTATACAAAGCAAAAACAGAGGCATGCTTTGCAGGTTTCGCGACTGACCACTCCTCCGCGAAGGTCCTCAAAGGCGGGGTCTCGTCAGCATCACATGGAGTAGTTGTGTCTTCTGTATCACTACATTTCGAGGAGCTCTCCTCGGACGAGTCTCTAAGGATTTCGTCTTCAGTTTCGCGGGCCATCTTCTTCACCTAAAAATCAGAGGACAAAAGTGAATTCGATGACAAAATTAAATCTACCCTTCCATCGCTAGTCAAGTGAAAGGGCGCGCAAAGGCCCGATGATGATGTCCCCGACCTAAGCCCTACTCAAATGGCACAGTTATGGCGCGAGGAGATTCCTAGGACAAACCCTCTAACGCACGCAAGGAGATCCTCCCCAGTTCATTACCTAGAATATCGTTTGAAGGCCTACCGGAAAACTCATAGGTACATCGAAAAATTCATGAGTCCTGCTGGCGACAAACACTCCCTTCGTCGCCACGGCGTCAGAATCTACTTAAAGTCCCAAGTCCCTAAGGTTCCGGCGACCACGACAGCGACAAAAAAACGGTCAAACCACCGCCTACCACCAACAACCATAAAAAACTGCTATTGCACTACCTAAGTTTCACCCTAACAACATGATTTCTAAGAGAACAGAAAGAAGAAAAGCCTAAAACAGAGATTAAATAAAGTAACTTACATGGTCGAGGAAGAGATTAGAGGGTCAAAAAGATTGGCCAGAGCTTGTACGACGACTGGTCGGCGGTTGAACGACGGCTAGATGGCAGCGAACGACGGAAGAAAAAGCAAAAAGGCGAAAGAGGAGAGAGAAGCAAAAAATGCAAATGAGCAGCTTCTCCCTCTATTTATAAACGATCTGAGGGCACGTGCACAAGCACGCACGACTAGGGGCATTATCATGACCCTAGCCTAGCCATCATGGCGCATTTAATGCAGCACAGGGCTTGAGGCACATGTGGCACTTCACCTCTTCAGATCACATCAACCATTGGGCTCCCCGTATGCTGGGCACGCCAGACAATGTTACGTATCCCGCGGGAACTAACTCCCTCGGGCATCGTAGAACAACCTCATCTCGTCGACAAACGACGGCCATTTCTGGACCTCCCCGGGACTGCGAACTTCCCTTAAGTCATCACTCCCATGCTCGGGAACAACGACTCGGGTGTGAGGGATATCCTTCTAGCCATCTTGTTTTAATGATGTCAGCAAATGCATTAGATTGTAATTTGAGCGGTATCACTTCACGTGTCGGGCATACAGAGTCTTATCGTTGTCGGTCATGTGTCTAGATGCATAGGATCCTATTCTCCTCAAAAATAAATGTCCACAAGTGATTTAATAGTGTCTAGCATGTGTGTTTGACCTCGGTCTGGTGAAAACAATTCAAAAAATGAAATTTCTCAAAAAATTGGCCTTCATGCGCTGACCTCAGAACTTATGCGCCGACCTCAAGAATCATGCGCTGACCCCCCAGAACTCACGGGTAAGCGCATAAACCTGAGTACTCAAAATTGCCCTTCTATGCGTCGACGCATAGACTTCAGAGGTCGACGCATGACACTGTTTTTTGTACTTTTTCACTTAAATTCGTTTCTGTTATTTCCTGTTATTTTTTTTTGTCATATTTTGTCATATAAATAGTTTTGGGTCTTCATTTTTGATATAGAACAAGAAACGTAAAAAATATATGTCAGTTCTCTCTTCATCTTCATCTTCTTCATTGTGTAAACAAATAATCACACATAATCATTTTTGTTTGTGTCGCCCATTGATCGAAGTGATAACGTTCAGAAGTTAGGAAGTGTGATCTTCATCTTCTGGGTTGAGAGATTGGCAGGTGTTTCTTGAATCAAACCAGTTGGGTTTGTCCTCCAAGAATCGAGGAGATTTTGGGGGTTTTGTACAAACTATTCTTTCTACAGGATTTCAGCTGGGCGAAAGTAACCGGAAATTGGCGCAACTGTTTCAGTTTAGTAGCTGTAATCAAAGGATCGTAGAAGAAGGTTTGGGTTTGAATTCTTGGAAGATTTCAATTGACCGAGTGAAGGTAACTGAAGAACGGAGTTTTCTTTCGGTTTAGTAGCGTGGGACGGTAATTAAATCATCCATATTCGGAGCACTTGATTCATCTTGAATCAAGGGAAGAGAAAATTCTGCATCAAAGATCGAAGACGTTCGGGGTTTGAATGTTCATAGTTTTCTCTTGTAATAAACATTGTACCAACTACACACACACACACACACACACATATATATATATATATATATATATATATATATATATATATATATATATATCTCAATTCCTTTTGCGGAATTGGGGGCAGACGTACCCAAAGCGAGGACGATTGGGGAACTGCCTAATCAAATCTCGGGTGTTCTCTCTCTTTCCCTAAACTCTTTTACATTTCAGTATTGTTCGATTTTGTGACGTTGCAAACTATCGTAATTTCTGTCATAGAATAATTGTATGTTGTTAAACTGTTTTTGTTAAATCGATACAATTCATTGAATTGTGTTTTGGAGCAGCTGCACATTATTCTTAACAGAAATTCTGCACATAGTGTGTTTACGCACACTACGTGTTTGATAATTTGTTTCCGAGCAAAATTCAAACACAGTGCTTTAAATTATTTATCAATTAACCTCATTGGATCGGTATAAACATCAAGCAAGTGATAATTTGTTGTCTGCGTTTATAAGTGTAATATTCAGAACTGAATTTTTTCTCTTTCGTTCTCATCCACAATATATTCACACATATCCGATCCTTTCGGTAGAAGGTTCGTTGTAGATGTTTTATCCAGTGGTAGCTTCCGTTAAACAAATTTTTTAAAACAGAATTTTATAGTCCATTTGCGTGTAAAACTCAAGGGATCTATTCAACCCCCCTTCTAGATCCATAGCCATCGTCTAACAAGTGGTATCACGAGCTCCGGTTTATTCTGGTGCTTCGGTAAAACTTCTTGGATCATGGCGAACGAACCTAAGGGGGCTTATAATAGAGCTCCAGTTTTTACAGGTGAAAACTACAGCTACTGGAAGGATTGTATGCGCGTTCATATTAACTCCTTAGATCGGAAGGTTTGGAACGTTATTTTAAACGGTCCCATGGCAATCACTATGACTAACGCGGAAGGCGTTGTCGTTCCTAAAGCCGAAGACCAATGGACTGAGGAGGACGAGAAAAAGTACATTTATGATTGGAAGGCTCGTAATATGATCATTTCCTCTTTGGGAGTTGATGAATATTATCGAGTCTCCCATTGCGAAACAGCCAAAGCTATGTGGGATGCCTTACAAGTAGCCCACGAAGGCACTAATGATGTTAAATTGGCTCGTATTAATACACTAACGCAAGAGTTTGATTTGTTTTACATGAAGCAAGGGGAAACCATTGCGGATATGCAAAAACGATTCACTCACATCATCAACAAATTGTATGTTCTTGGTAAACCAATTCCTAATGAGGTTTCTACTAATAAAATTCCGAGGTGTCTTAGCAGGGAATGGCAACCGAAGGTTACCGCTATCAAGGAGGCCAATGATCTTTCTACTCTAGACCTCACAACACTCTTTGGTAAACTCGATGAGCATGAGCAAGTGCTCATTAGCTTGGATAAACATGAGAAGAGCATAAAGAAAGAGAAGGTAAAAGATACAGAGAAGAAGTCGATAGCTCTTAAGGCTTCTTGTTCAAAGTCCACACATCAAGAGCTAAGTGATGATGAAGCCAAAAATGACAAAGATGAAGAATCCGGTGATGATATGAGCTTATTTGTGAAAAGATACAATAGATATATTCGTAAGAATGATATTCAGCACTCAGACAGAAATCTTGTCAAGTTCCGTAAGCAATCGAGAAGTGAAGGAAATAAAAATGGCAAGGTAAAAGGGACGTGCTACAACTGTGGAAAATCCGGGCACTACAAGCCGGATTGTCCATCCTTAAAGAAAGACAAAGACAAGGATAATGACAAGAGTCGCTCAAACAAAAAGTCCAACAAGTCTCGACAAGCATACATCGCTTGGGAAAGTGATAGCGAGTCGGAGAAAGATGACTCTTCAAGTGACGAAAGTGAATCCGTCAACCTTTGTCTCATGGCACGTCACAACAAAGGAAAAGAGGTACAAAGTCTTGAGACCACCGAAGGAAGATGGGTTCTAGATAGTGGCTGCTCAAGACATATGACCGGAGACATATCTCTTTTCATCGATTTTGTGGCGAAGAAAAAGGGGTTTGTCACCTACGGAGATAATAACAAGGGACAAATTCTCGGTAAAGGTAGTATAGGTAACCCCTCATCTACTACTATCTCTGATGTACTTCTTGTGGAGGGCCTTAGACACAACCTTTTAAGCATTAGTCAACTATGCGACAAAAATTATAAAGTCTCCTTTTCAAAGGATTGTTGCGTAGTTGAAGATTGCGACAAAAAGAATGTGTTTAAGGGCTTGAGGGTGAATAACGTATATATGCTAGACTTAAACGAGGTATCATTGGATGGAGACAAGTGTTTAGTCACTATGAATGAAGATTCATGGTTGTGGCATAGACGCTTGGCTCATATCAACTTTGATTTGCTTAACAAAATTGTCTCTAAAGACCTAGTCATCGGTTTACCCAAAATTAAATTTACAAAGGATCATTTTTGCGATGCATGCCAAATGGGGAAGCAAACAAGCATCTCTTTTAAATCTAAAAACATTGTTTCAACTATGAGACCTCTTGAGCTCCTCCATATGGATCTCTTTGGACCATCTAGGGTTAAAAGCCTAGGTGGTAACTACTATGGATTTGTTATAGTCGATGATTTTTCTAGGTTTTGCTGGACAATTTTCTTAGCAAATAAGAGTGATACCTTTTCAGCCTTTGAACGATTTGCTAAGTTATCTCAAAACAAGTTGAACACAAACATTGGGTCAATCCGAAGTGACCATGGGGGTGAGTTTGAAAATCATTTATTTGAAGCATTTTGTGATTCCAATGGAATTGATCATAATTTTTCCGCACCACGTACCCCTCAACAAAATGGGGTAGTGGAACGTAAAAATAAAGTTTTGGAAGAACTTGGAAGGACTATGATCAATGATAGTGGATTACCAAAATACTTTTGGGCCGACGCCATAAGTACGGCTTGTTACGTTTTGAATAGGGTGCTTATCCGGCCTATTCTAAACAAGACACCGTATGAGCTTTTAAAAGGGCGTAAGCCAAACATCTCTCACCTTCATGTATTTGGTTGCAAATGCTTTGTGTTAAATAATGGAAAAGAGACTCTCGGTAAATTTGATGCCAAGGCTGACGAGGGTATTTTTCTTGGATACTCTCAGTCAAGTAAAGCTTATAGAATCTATAATAAAAGGTTACATATAGTTAAAGAGTCAGTTCATGTTTCTTTTGACGAGTCTTATCCGAGAAATGTCGGAGAAGGTAGTTATTTTCATGGTGCAGGTGTACCTACTGAAGACATACTCAAGGACACTGATAAGGGAATTGATCAGCCTGAAGCAGTGCGTATTGAGGAGGAAAAGGATCACCAACCAGTGAAAAGTGAGGATGATCATCATGCTAAGAAAGATGAACTTCCTCCAGCTTGGAAGTCTTCCAAAGATCATCCAATTGACAACATTCTCGGTGATATCTCTAAGGGAGTAACTACTCGCTCTAAACTTAGTAACTTTTGTTATTACTCTGCTTTTGTTTCCCAAGTTGAACCTAAAAACTCTAAGGAAGCGTTACTCGATGAGCATTGGTATCTATCAATGCAAGATGAACTAAATCAATTATGGAGAAATGAGGTTTGGGACCTTGTCCCCCCTCCGCGAGATCATCGAGTAATAGGCACCCGATGGGTGTTTAGGAATAAACTTGATGAAAATGGAGTAATAACGCGTAACAAAGCTAGGCTTGTAGCGCAAGGCTATAACCAAGAGGAAGGAATCGACTATGAGGAAACTTATGCGCCGGTTGCCCGACTCGAGGCCATACGTCTTCTACTTGCCTACGCTTGCACAAAGAACTTTAAGCTATTCCAAATGGATGTCAAAAGTGCATTCCTTAACGGATATATAAATGAAGAGGTTTATGTAGCCCAACCTCCAGGTTTTGAATCACACGAATATCCTGATCATGTTTATAAACTTAAGCGAGCTTTGTACGGACTCAAACAGGCCCCTAGGGCTTGGTATGAACGTCTGAGCAAATTTCTACTTGATCAAGGGTATTCAAGAGGAAAGGTTGACACAACCCTCTTTATTAAACGTCAAGGAAAACACTTAATTTTGGTACAGATTTATGTTGACGATATTATATCTGGGTCTACTAACATGACCTTGGTCAAGGAGTTTTCTAGTTTGATGCAGGGGGAGTTTGAAATGAGCATGATGGGGGAGCTCAACTATTTCCTCGGATTGCAAATCAAACAACTTGAAGAGGGCACATTCGTGAGTCAAACGAAATATTGTTTTGAGTTACTAAAACATTTTGATATGCTGAACTGCAAAGCAATAGATACTCCTATGCCTACAAGTGCTAATCTCGATCGTGACGAAAAGGGTAAGGATGTTGAGGTAAAGAAGTACCGAGGTATGATAGGGTCTCTCCTTTATCTTACCGCATCACGTCCCGATATAATGTTTAGTGTATGCATGTGTGCGAGGTATCAGGCACATCCCAAGGAATCCCACCTGAAGGCAGTTAAGCGCATACTTCGATACCTCTCTGGTACTCCAAAGTATGGGCTGTGGTATTCCAAAGGAAGTGTTTGTTCCTTAGTTGGTTACTCTGACTCCGACTTTGTCGGGTGCAAGTTGGATAGGAAAAGTACTAGTGGCACATGTCACTTTTTCGCAAATTCCTTGGTGAGTTGGCATAGCAAGAAACAGGTTTCCGTTGCTCTGTCAACAGCCGAGGCGGAATACGTTGCCGCCGGTAGTTGTTGTGCTCAAGTCCTATGGCTTAAACAACAATTACTGGATTTCAATTTAAAACTTGAACGTATTCCAATTTTGTGCGATAACACTAGTGCGATTAATCTAACTAAGAACCCTGTACTACATTCACGCACCAAGCATATCGAAATACGCCATCATTTTCTTAGGGATCATGTAGAGAAAGGTGATGTTATTTTTGAGCATGTTGACACTAAGAATCAACTTGCTGACATTTTCACAAAACCATTAGCTACAGAGCCTTTCTTTCACATCCGTAGGGAACTTGGCATTCTCGATATCTCGGATCGTGCATAACATCCTTTAGAATTATGATCTTCACATATATATATATGCTTGTTCATATTTTTAACTAACAATGCAAAGAGAAATTCATCCATATGTGAGGGATCTCGCCGTCATGACGTTCAAGGTAATATCGTTCCAACTTATAGAGGTTTATCAACATTTTGTGCCATGTTACTTACTCTAATCTTGATGTTTATTTCATTTTGAGCACTTATCATTCATGTGAATGTTTGGGTCTGTTTGTATATGTGTATTTATCTGATTGGAACAAGAATTTTGCAAAAAAAAAAAAATTTCATTTTTACACTTCCATGCGTCGACGCATGATTTCACGCGCTGACCCATTAAACTCTCGGGTTAGCGCATAACCACATGGTCAAGCAATTTTTCAAATTTTCAGGAAACATGCACCGACGCACAAGTTCAGAGGTCGACGCATGTAGGATTCGTTCAAACTTCTGGGTTGCGTGCGCCGACCTATAAATGCTTTACCTTCCCTATGTTTTCTTAGTGCACATTAAACTATGATTATTGCATGTCATCTAATTAGCTTTTGTGGGTAATCTCTCCCTATTCTACTCCTTTAAACCTCATCAATCTCAATAAATCCCCACTAAACTCTCATCAAAACCCTAATAAATTAGAAAAAGGGAAGGGAACACCAAGAGAGAAATTTCTCTATATATCTACAACAAGGTACTCAAAGGATTTCACACCTCTTCTCTTCTATCTCTGCAACAATCAAGTTTGATAATCTTCCTTCAACTCTTCTTCAACAATGGCTTCCAGAAGAAATGCTGGTACAAGAGGAGGAAGAAGATCCACTTCACAACAAGCTCAAACAAGAGGATCATCTGCACAACGGGTAACTTTTGAATCTTTAATTTCTGAAAGGTTAGCCACTCCGTTTGCGGAATTATTTTCTGACTGGGCTGTTATCAGACAACATGGCTTTTATCCGTTGATGGGTCAATATTTTCACATTCCTGAAATTTCTGAACTCATCAATTTTCAAAATCTGAATGAATTTGTTGAATGTGATGATGAGTACAGTGAAGACTTGACTAGATTGTTCTACTGTGGGATAAAGGGAAAATTTCGTGGGGCTGAATTTAAGTTCTCTATCAATAATGCAGAATATCAGGTGACAAACGATGTATGGTCTACATTGTTTGTTTTGAATATTGATGACAGTCTCCCAAAGGTTACTGATAAAACCTTTGTTAGAGACTATGTATTCAAAACTGCTTTGAATTCTATGTTGAGGGAACCATATCCAGATGATTATGTGGCAAGTGAAGCATTTCCTAAGAGTGTCACCACCGGTCATCTAAAATTTAAAGAACGTATCCTTTAGTGGATTGTTTCTCGCATCTTGAGACCTAAGAAAGGAGGCTACTCAAGAGTTGAACAAGCGGAGGTGTATCTTATCTATATCCTGAGGGAAAAGATCAAAATCAACTGGCCTTACTACTTTGCTTCTAGGATGTTCACAACTCGCAGCTCGAACAAATTTCTAGCACTTGGATATGCATCTGCTGTGGCAAATTTTCTGAATCACTTTGACATTCCTATTCCACAGATTTTTCATGTTCAAATTACTGCTGAACAACAGTTTCTGGCCAGAACTTTATCCATGATGGGTTACCATTGGAACTCTAGTGAGCGAAGGTTCTTCCATAGACAAAGAGCTAACCATCATGAACCTGTCCATCTTAAAGCAAGTGAGGATGAAGGAAGTCAAGGTAATGCAGTTCATGTTGGTAATGATGAAAATGTAGTGATACAAGAAAACGTTGTCATGCAAGACAATCAAGCGGAAGAAGAAGAAGACAATCAAGAAGACAATGAGGCATGGATGGGATATCAACCGGAAGAATCCTATGGCAATCAAGGTTGGGGTCAGTGGCAACAAAACTGCTGGACCAACCTTGGTGCTGCGTATGTTCCTCCATCCTATGATGGTGACTCTGAATGGCAGCTTCCACCAACTCCACCGTCTCAGCATTATCAACAATCCAATGATGAAATTTTGGCAAGGCTGATTGAGTTGTCTCTGCAACATCAAGAATTTCAAGCGCAGCAGGAAACTCGATACCTGACTCAACAGGAACAGCTTACCAACCTGTCTAACCAATTATCGTCTTATGCCACCAACTTCAATAATTTTGCAAATGCTGCTATGACAAGGTTCAATCAAATGGATGCCAATCTGACTAAGCAAAATCAAAACTTGGCCAACAGCCTCGGTAACCTCAATAGCACCTTGATTGACCTCAACCTTCAACTCGAGGAATTTCCACCACCAAGTCAATACAATAGGGGATGAGGTTATTCGTTTAGGGGGAGGAGACCATAAACCTTAGGGAATCATGTTTAGTTGTGCATGAATTTATGTTTTGTTGTTTGCTTTCTGTTATTTTGACATGTGTTGTACTTTTCTGTTATGTTTCAAACTTTATGAAGTGAATGTTTTGCTTTAATATCGTTGTTCCGTATTTAATCAATACTAGTTTACATTAGCGGTATCATATGTGCATGTTGATAACTGTTTTGTTGTTGAAAATATTTGATGATCCAATACATATTTTCGTATGCTATTTTGACCATTATCTTCTCGTCTTTTTGATGTTGTCAAAGGGGGAGAAGAATACAAGCTACAGAAAACGTTTAAACCGGATGTTAAAGACAGGGGGAGTATTGATCATCTCAAATTACATCTCTCGTGACAATCAAGGAAGTGTTGCCATCATAAAAAAGGGGGAGTATGTGAGGGATATCCTTCTAGCCATCTTGTTTTAATGATGTCAACAAATGCATTAGATTGTAATTTGAGCGGTATCACTTCACGTGTCGGGCATACAGAGTCTTATCGTTGTTGGTCATGTGTCTAGATGCATAGGATCCTATTCTCCTCAAAAATAAATGTCCACAAGTGATTTAATAGTGTCTAGCATGTGTGTTTGACCTTGGTCTGGTGAAAACAATTCAAAAAATGAAATTTCTAAAAAAATTGGCCTTCATGCGCTGACCTCAGTTGTTATGCGCCGACCTCAAGAATCATGCGCTGACCCCCCAGAACTCACGGGTAAGCGCATAAACCTGAGTACTCAAAATTGCCCTTCTATGCGTCGACGCATAGACTTCAGAGGTCGACGCATGACACTGTTTTTTGTACTTTTTCACTTAAATTCGTTTATGTTATTTCCTGTTATTTTTTTGGGTCATATTTTGTCATATAAATAGTTTTGGGTCTTCATTTTTGATATAGAACAAGAAACGTGAAAAATATATGTCAGTTCTCTCTTCATCTTCATCTTCTTCATTGTGTAAACAAACAATCACACATAATCATTTTTGTTTGTGTCACCCATTGATCGAAGTGATAACGTTCAGAAGTTAGGAAGTGTGATTTTCATCTTCTGGGTTGAGTGATTGGCAGGTGTTTCTTGAATCAAACCAGTTGGGTTTGTCCTCCAAGAATCGAGGAGATTTTGGGGGTTTTGTACAAACTGTTCTTTCTACAGGGATTCAGTTGGGCGAAGGTAACCGGAAATTGGCGCAACTGTTTCGGTTTAGTAGCTGTAATCAGAGGATCGTAGAAGAAGGTTTGGGTTCAAATTCTTGGAAGATTTCAATTGACCGAGTGAAGGTAACTGAAGAACGGAGTTTTCTTTCGGTTTAGTAGCGTGGGACGGTAATTGAATCATCCATATTCGGAGCACTTGATTCATCTTGAATCAAGGGAAGAGAAAATTCTGCATCAAAGATCGAAGACGTTCGGGGTTTGAATGTTCATAGTTTTCTCTTGTAATAAACATTGCAACAACTACACACACACACATATATATATATATCTCAATTCCTTTTGCGGAATTGGGGGCAGACGTACCCAAAGCGAGGACGATTGGGGAACTGCCTAATCAAATCTCGGGTGTTCTCTCTCTTTCCCTAAACTCTTTTACATTTCAGTATTGTTCGATTTTGTGACATTGCAAACTATCGTAATTTTTGTCATAGAATAACTGTATGTTGTTAAACTGTTTTTATTAAATCGATACAATTCATTGAATTGTGTTTTGGAGCAGCTGTACATTATTCTCAACAGAAATTCTGCACATAGTGTGTTTACGCACACTACGTGTTTGATAATTTGTTTCCGAGCAAAATTCAAACACAGTGCTTTAAATTGTTTATCAATTAACCTCATTGGATCGGTATAAACATCAAGTAAGTGATAATTTGTTGTCTGCGTTTATAAGTGTAATATTCAGAACTGAATTTTTTCTCTTTCGTTCTCATCCACAATATATTCGCGCATATCCGATCCTTTCGATAGAAGGTTCATTGTAGACGTTTTATCCAGTGGTAGCTTCCGTTAAACAAATTTTTTAAAACAGAATTTTGTAGTCCATTTGCGTGTAAAACTCAAGGGATCTATTCAACCCCCCTTCTAGATCCATAGCCATCGTCTAACATCGGGGGGCTCCTGTTTCGGACTGGCCTAATGACTAGGCATGGCCCAATCCACTTCTGCTCCCAGAACGACCCAATCGCCTAAGTCCACCCAATTTGGGTAGAATTTACCTTTTTGCCTCTCTACCGGGCAAATATGGTCGGATGACGCCAAGGGTCACCTGCTCCTCCTCGGTAGTTCCTGCCCGTCATGCACGAATCCACCATCCAGAAATAGTCACGACGCCTGTGCCCGCAACTCCGCCTTTGCCCGTGGCAACAACTAGTTTCGGACACCTCTGCCAGTCCCAACGACTAGTTTTTGGGAGTTACCTATTCTTCGGGAAACGATTATCTCGCCCCAAAAATAGGGATCGTTGGCCACGCGCTGGGTGCATTATTAAAACCTTCTCATTTGAGAGGGTCGGGTATTCAAAATCATCCTACGAAACACATACTTTGTACTTGCTCTCTCTCTCTCTCTCTCTCTCTCTCTCTCTCTCTCCCGATTCTTGCTTTAGCATCAAAGTGCCTTGCAGGTACACCCCCTCCTCATCTCTCACACCCAGTATCGTAGACGTCACCTTTGGCTCTCTTCAGGTTTTGATCAGCCGTCAAGATCACTTTTCATCTTCATTTTTGCAAGGATTTTAATCATTTCGAAACCCATTTACTTCCATACTTTTACAAATTTAGTTTTTACCTTTTTGGAAATTTAGAAGTTCATTTACAATTACAACACAATTAAACATATTTTTTGGAAAATATAAGCATTATGTCCTAGGATTCACTATTCGATACTTCAAGTAAACGTTTTTCAAAGAGATTAGCGATTGTTTACCAAATTTAGGGGTAAACAATTTGGTACGCCAAGTGGAACATTATGCTAAAATTGTTTCCATTTTAGATATTGTAGTTTTCTTTTATAAATTGTTCTTCGTATGGATAACCCTAATCTATATTATTTTTTTTATTTATATTTGTATGTGTTTAAGAAGTGGAAAAGCTTTATAAAAAATGGCGCATTCTCCTATGGATAACTCTAATTCGCATAACAGTCCTCAAAATGTAGTAGAACAACCAATTAGATCGATAGATGGAGATGCAATTATTTCAACGCCCGACAGAACAGCCATTTATGTGGCGTCATCAACGTCAGTTTCGTCGATATCGACACAAGGGCCTATTCCCCCACCACAACCAAAGAGTATCCCATTTAACCCAACTGTCGTAAGACCAACTTTGGGAGATCCTAGGATATCATTCCTTCCAAGTTTTACGCTCCCTATGGGCAATTGAAAATACCCATATGGTATGCCAAGAGGAATGATGTCAAGCCTTCAGTCCAATGCATTGACTTATGGAGATAACACGGTGGCGGCCGTGCCACCCTATAATCCATACCCTGCTGTCGCGGTGAAAATTGGATACCATAGTTATTTGTTTTTTCGTTTGCTAAGGGTTTAAGGGTAGGTAATTTATTATTTTTAATCCTAAGTGTGCTCGACAAGATATCGCATCTTGTGCCTACATATCCTGTCAGGAGGGAATCAGAGCACTTGTAGTTCCTTATTAAGGATACTAAATATTTTAAAGGTTTAGGAGAGAAGATGAGTCATCATCTTAAGAAGACCACCACAGTTTTTGAAAATGTTTGTATTTTGTGGGGTATGGGATTGTATGTCCCTTCTTTGAGATGATTAACATCTAATTCTCTTGTGTGGAGAATTAGGTGGGCTAAAGTTTGATTAAAAAATCAAAATTATGGGGGGACTAACCTAGGAAATCTATCCTAAGTTGTCTAATAGTCTTAACTTAAGGGTGTCGATTATGATGCAAATGATGTGCACCATGCACAATAACGTGGTTATTATGCATGGGATTTTCCCTTGGATATTAATGCATTTAATTATTGTTATTTAGGCGAGGGTGCTAACAAAGTGATGCTAGACTTGTGTCTTGTGATCGGTAGGTCGAATGTGATGCCTAAAGGCAATCGACTTACATGGGTAGAAAATGGGCTCGACGTTGGATCGAGGATTTTTCAATTTTGAAAAGGTTTGAGTAATAACATACAATCATCACATACAATAATAGTAAACACACAAACGCATAAGTATGGCATAACAACTAAAGGTTCTAATCCACGTCACTCAAGCATACGATATATCGCGAGGGATTCTAACGGAGAGCGGTTTATTAAGAAAAGAGTTTGATAATTTTTTAAAGTTATTATTGAGGATCATGTTAGAGGTTATTTTGATTAAAAGTTAGAGTTTTTCTTATTAATAAAAAGGTTTTAGTTATTTAAAGTTTTTATTATTTTAGTTTTTATATTAATAAAGTAAAAAAAAGGTTTTCTTTTTAAACGCTTAATTATTTTAAAGTTCTGATTATTATATTTTTTAGTTTTTAAAGTTATGTTAAAAAAATTTTCATATTAATTTAGAAAAAAGGTTTTAATTTTGATATTTTTATAAATAAAAGTTTTATTATTATTTAATTTTAAAGTTATATTAAAAAAAAGTTTTTCTTATTAAAAAAGAGTTTTTTATTATAAAAGAATTCTTATTATTATTTTTAGTTTAAAGTTATATTAAAAGAGAAGTTATTAAAAGAAATTCTTATTAATTAAAAAAGATTTTAATTCAAACAAAATTTTAATAAATAAAAGTTTTATTAAAGGTTTTTTTACTAATTAAGGAAAAAAGAAAGGTTTTTTAATTTATTAATTTAGTTGTATTATAATAAAAGTTATATTTTATTTTTTGATTAAAGTTCTACTTATTTTAATTATGAAAAAAAAGAATTCATATTTGGTTGTTATAAAAAGAATAAAAAAGGTTAAAAACTAGGAAAACGGAGGGATAATATACTACGCAAAGGGAGAGGGTGTACCATAGACCCTCAGATCGTGACTGTATGATGCATAAATGTGACGGATCTAAAGAACCAAACGGAGGGTGTACGCTAGTAGTGTGTGTGTGCGCACATGGGATCGAACCTGAAAAAACAAAAGAGCAACAAAAAGAGCGTAGAAACTCCTTTCTCTCCGTCCTCCCTCTCCGTCCTCTCTTGTTCTCTCTCTGCAATGGGTTTCTGAAGAAAGCCCTAAACTCCATCGCCTTCTCAACTCTCCAGTCTCTCGATTTTTCTCTCGTTCCTCCGCAAACGCCAAACCCTAAGTTTAAGCAACCAAGCGAAAACCCTAATCCCAACAAAAATCCTAAATCCCCAATCCACTATCAATCGTACGATTACATACACAAAGATTTAAAAAAAATGAAAGGAAAGTAGAGTTGCCGACGATTGAAGATGAGGAGGACGCGATCGAGCCTTCAATGATCCTTATCTTAAAGATAAGTCTTCTACTTCTTCCTCTTTTGTTTGAATTTTTGTTTCTCTTCTCTGCAACGCGTGCGCGTGTTTATGGATCACCCTACTGCTGTGTTTGTTCTGCTATGCTTGGCCTTCGTATCTGCGTTGATGCTCACTGATATTGTGTATGCGGTTTTGATAATTGATTGGTGATGGGTTTTTCTGGCATACTGATTTTTGTGGCGAACTGTTTTCTGGTGTATTGTTTTCTGTGAATTTCTGGTATATCGATTTAAGAAATTCTATTAATTAATTTTGAGTTTGGTTGGCTGGTATATGGTTCTGAGGAATTTGTGTAAGGTTTTTTTTTTGTTTTGAATTCCTGGTTGTTTTGATGAGGGAATGAATGTTTAGTGTAAGAATTTGATGCTTGGCCGTGTAATGATCTCGTGGCGGTTTTCAAGTGTATGATGGACTGAAATGTTTGTGAGTTTCTGGTTGTGATTTGTGAACTTGATTGATGTACTGTGTGTGATTGAGGTTGAGGTTTCTGGTGTTAGATTGTTTTGTAGTGTATGGTGTGATCTTGAATGTTGGTTTTGAACTTTAACTGCTATGTATTGGTGAATCGTTTTCTTCTCCTCCACTTCCTGTGCGTATCTGCTGGTTTTATAGGTTAAGACGATAGAAACACAAAAAGGCCCTCTTGAAATCTCCTTAATTGCTTGCCTGAAACATGTTCTGTTTATTTAGGAAAGTATTTGAAAAGTGTATGAGACATGTTTTGGATCTTTTTAGAATCCACTTGAAATCTGTCTGATGCTTTTTGGGAAGAACAATAAACCAAAGATTTCTTGCCTTCATATAATTACCGTCATAAATATATGGTTTTAAACTTCCTTTCTCAACTTATTATGTTTGAGGTGTATTTGGACCGTTTGACGTTGTGTGTTCTTGCTAATGAGTTTCTATCTAATTTGGGACAAGTTCAAAAAAACATGATTTGAATGATTGCTGATACGCTGCTCTCCTGTTCTTAATCGTACTTTGCTTTTGGAAAGATAGAAATTATGACATTTAAGACTTCTTGGTTCAATTAACTTGGCCTTTAATGTACTTGACATGCTAGCTTTGGATGGGTCCCTGCTGTATTAAACGTTGGCTTCTAAGTGGGGTCTCCAAGTACTTACAGTAATGAAAGGAAATGACATTCTCCAGGCTGTACGACCAAAGACAACTAGGGTCTCTTCCATATGTCATGGTTTTTTTTTTGCAAAGGACATGTAGAGATATGATGTAGACTTGAGACTGAGAGCTATTCAATGTTTTCAACAGTTGCTGGTTCGCAAATGATGGAGGTGAATTTTGGAAGCAGCCTGTAGGTTTCTTTGTTTATCACGAATTATTTCGCAGGGTTTCCTCGTTGTGACTGATGCAGTACTTAAGATGGTTGCAAATGGTTAGTCGCAACAAAAACTTCGTTATTGCGGAATTAAGATGTCCCCATCTTGTCATGAAAGCGGAAACCGGTCTATCAAATTTACAATGATATAGGGCCAAGTTATATGCAACTCACATTCTTCCCAGTACGTCCATGCTATTTTCTAGTTGTGCTATACTTTGAGTCATTGGGGAGTTATGGGATGCTTATTGTTTCTTTATATTAAAATGCTTTTCTTCTTCTTTTTGCAGTATGTGTCGTTTAATTTATGGAAGGTGCATGCTCATTTGGGTGAAGTTGCAAGGCTGGCTTGTGGTATTTCTCACAATCAAGATTCGACTCGAAGCATGCATTAGAGCAGCTTATGAGACTTTAACATTCATAGTTTAGGGTGTAGCTTAAGAGAAACTCAAGCGTAGGTTACTGGTGGGTGTGAAGAGACATGAAGCTCTCAGTATCCATCCTGTTCTTCCAAAGTGTAGTTCAGGAATAATTTCAAATGAGAAAATGTAACTATTTTTGTTGTATCTAAAACTCCTCATGTGAACGTCCCTTTTTTATTCTTATTTCCGTCGCAAAGCTTTTATTAATTAATGGAAATGTAATTGTAATCTATTGAAGGAATTGTAATCCATTGTTTCACAATGTTCACACCCATTGTTTTTATTTCGCAAGCTGTAAAGATGCATGGCAAATACCAACTTAAACCAGGGTCATAAGGAAGTATATACTTTATAACAAATCATAATGAGCTATGTTGGTGTGTTATATGAATCATGGACATCAGATTTATGGCGTCACCGTATTCTGAGTGGTAATGCATTGAAATACTCATTACTGACGCCAAGAAGACCCAGGACACGTGGTTCTATGTAGCAATTGGCATTGAATGCTTTAGTATGAGAAATTCAAGGTCTCAAAATGGATAGGATCTCCCAAGAAGACTTTCAACTGAGAAATTATTTAAGCCTCTGAACATCTAATCACTTCAAGTGATTTTCACAACTTGTACAAATTGGTGTTATTTGTACTCATGGCAGCTTGAATTCTTTAATCTTGCCTTTAATCCTAGTTTGAAATCGAAGTTGGAATTGGAACTAGAAAACTCGAACCGAGCGTATATTGGACTATAGTTTATGGCATTCATGGGCTTGAACCACTTGAAACGATTTTTGGAAACAACTTGGAAACAAATTGTCATGCAGACATATGACATATTACCGCTTGAATCCTGACTAAAATAATAGATCGTGCTTTGATTTGCGACCATGAGAATTCACCATTCAATGCACTCTTGTAACTTGAATAGCTTGTTAATGAATGATCATAATCTCGGCATACTGCTTGTACTTGAATATTTCCAATTAGATGAATTTAGATTGAATGACCTTGAATCATATTCTTGAGAAATGACCTTTACTGGAGGAATTAATTCTGCACTAATTTAGAACCACCTGGAGAACGGCCCCAATGTACCATCTACACTTTGAAGCAAATTTAAACAAAGTCCCTGACACAAGGTACAAGCCCTAAAGTTGTCTTGAGAACACTTAGGAAATCAAAGTCCAAAATCCGCTTGAAACACTAGGTATATAATCAGTTGATCCTGCCCTGAAATGCTTGACCAAGTATCATCTCCGTTTGAATTTAAAACACCTACACAAACTGGTTAGTCATAATAAACATGCATGCCAGGACCGCACGACCTAAAGATGCTATGCAAAAAGGAAAAAAAGGGATCTTAGGGTAAAAAATTAGGGTGCGACAGATGCCCCTATTTAAGTTTCTCCTATTCGGAGATATGGAGATTAAAATCTTCGTCTCGACGAGATAGGAGGGACTTAAATACAAACATGCACAATTTTTGGCCCTAAGATGCCGCAGAATGCACATGAGATGGTATGAAAATGATATGAATGCAAGACAAGGATCCTGTGAGGGAATAATGTCACAGGGGAAAACTGATGTTAAAACACAGCTAAAGAAAAGGGGAACCCGACGAGGAATAACTCAGCAAAACAAGACTCCACGGGGAAATATCTAACTCCATCGGGGGGAAGAGACTACAAACTGACAATCACGTGGTATCTTAAGCATCTGGTTGTTGAACTTGCGATGAAATCTTCTAACAAAATCTACTTGAGGATCCTGCTTCAGTGGTCAACCGGAGGAATCTTAGAACTTCATTTGAGAATACTTTCTGCTAAGGTCTTATTGAAAAGGCGTCAACTGGGGATCTGCTGAGAAAAGAGATGACTGTCTGTCAAAGTTTAAAATTAACCAAGGAATCTACTGCCGAGATCCTGGAAATAAGCGACTGTTGGTCGAAGTTTAAAGTTAACCAGGGAATCTACTGCCGAGATCCTGGAAAGAAACGACTGTTTGTTAAAGTCTGCTGGAGATCTATTGCTGAGAATAACCAGAGAATTTGAAATGAAATACCTACTGTCGAGGTCTTCTGGAAATCTACTGCTGAGAATAACCAGGAAAATACCTTTTGATAATCAAGCAATCTGTTTAAAGGATAGTAAACTTCCCCTCGTCTCGGGTTAGAAGCCACAGACTGGTCTCAGTTTCTTCTTTAATCAAGTATTTCACTTGAAAAGGGCAAAATATAAACCTCCCCTAGTCTCGTGTCATAAGCCACAGACTGGTCTCAGTTTCTTCTTTGATCAAGTATTTCACTTGAAAAGGGTAAAATCTAAACCTCCCCTAGTCTCGTGTCATAAGCCACGGACTGGTCTCAGTTTCTTCTTTGGGGATATAATATCTACTACCGGTTTACTGGGTAGTCCTCAAAGAAAATATTACCTATTACCGATTTACTGGGTAGTCCATAAAAGGTAATTTTGCTACCGATTTACTAGGTAGTCCATAAAGAAAAATCATCTGCTACCGATTTACTGGGTAGTCCTCAGAGAAAATATCATCTGCTACCGGTTTACTGGGTAGTCAACAAAAAAAATATTACGTGCTGCCGATTTACTGGGTAGACAACGAAAGGTAATTCTGCTACCGATTTACTGGGTAGGAAAAAATTACTTGCTACCGATTTACTAGGTAGGAAAATATTACTGGATACCGATTTACTGGGTAGTCCACAAAGAAAGATCGTCTGCTACCGGTTTACTGGGTAGTTGACAAAGAAATATCATCTGCTACCGATTTACTAGGTAGTCAGCAAAGGAAAAAATCACCTGCTACCGGTTTATTGGGTAGTCCACAGAGAAGCTATTATCTGCTGGGGGTAGACAAACTATTTTGAGGAGACTGCCATTAGTCATCCGAATAGAAATCTTGAGAACGAAGCAAGTTGCTCAAATAAAGAGGCTGCCACTTGCCGTCTGGTATGAATTCCAAGAAAATGTTGTAATAACACTGTTGAAGAAATAATTTCCTGTCTTCCATAGAGATCTTCAAATAAACTCTTCTCGGGGAGACAGTGCAAAATAAATGCACGCTCAGTCTAGGTTCAAAAGCCTAAAGATAACCAAAATTTGTGATTGTCAGGGACCAAAGTTCAATTCAGGAAATAACTGAAAAGAAACAGTCAAACAAGGACTCATCCATTGAGGAATGAACTCAAAGGGGTTTTATCTTTATCCAGAATGGAAAAGAAACTAAAGCAACCATCTTCCACGAGGATCGAACTCAGTGGGGAATTAGAAAGGATGCACTCTTTCTGCCTAGGACTGACGACTCTACTTGGAGGGAGCAGACGAACCCGCTCACTTGGAGATCAGCGCAACCGAAGTGAAAGAACAAATAAACAAACACAAAGAAATGCAAGATGCAAAAAAAATGCGCACATGCCATGAATCTACATGCAAGGATGCCATGCTATGCTTATGCTTATGCTTATGCTGACAAAACAACGACAAGAAGCAAACTGGAGATGAACAACAAGCATCTCAATACGAATACTCGGTCGATCCTCACAAGATAAGAAGCCTCACTGGGGGTGAATGGAAAGCCATATATGGGATCACAGTCCTACTTCAAGGCTTCAAACTTTTTTGGGGAAAATAGAGCACTCCACTTGGGGATGAACATCATGACTTCACTTAGGATTGTCAAGATGAACCTTGGATTCTGTTGGGAATGAGAAATATTCACTGGGAACGAATCAAACTCATGATCGAAAAGACTTCATGGGGGATAAAATAAATATCCACTGCGGACTGACGTAGTCTGAATGAGCGTTGTAACTGGATAAAATAAATATCAACTTCATCGGGGAAGCTGGAATCGATAATAGTTGAAATGTCGGAGATAAAAATTTGAGAGGATGAAATAAACATCCGCCTTCGCTGGAGAAGATTGATATAGTCTAAAGAGGAGTGAAATAAACACTCGCTTCGTTGGGGAAGGTCGAAACCGAAGAAGTTCACCGGGGATTCTTAGGTTGCCGACTAGAGAAATCTTGCGTCAAATGTGCCATAACTTCCTGTAGTGGAGATTCATCGGGGAATAGTCGGGACTACCTGAAGTAAAACTTACTGGGGAGTCGTCACATTACTCAGGATAGAAACTCTTTGAGACATGGACTACGGAGACTGTCGTAACTCTGTATTGATAACCTGCATGGTAGTCACCATTTTGAACAACAATTACTGTGGATGAGAAGCAATCTTCACTTCTCAAATGCCCCAGATCACTTGGTTTATAAGAAGAAGTCATCCCAAGAGGATTTTATAGAAAACTTGGCGTCCAACTGTCCTAATGTTTTCAAACTCTTGGAGAGATTGTCAAATCTCGACGTAGCTGGCCCGGATTGACTGTGTTCTGTAACCGAGTCTTCAAATTCTTTGAGAGATTTACCAAATCTCGACGTAACTGCCCCAGATTGACGGTATTCTAAGTCTTTAAACTTGGAGAGATTCGTCGAATCTCGACATAACCGGCTCGAATTGACGGTATTCTATACACTGAGTCTTCGAACATGGAGAGATTTATCAAATCTCGACGTAACTGCCCCAGATTGACGGTGTCTTTAGTCTTCGAACTTGCCCCTTGGGGTCAGACAGTGAAAGAAATAGCTGGGAGGCAACTTGCCCCTGCTCAGAAAAGTATTTAGGTAACATGCCCATGTGTATGATCATCCTTTTGAAATAATCAGCCATTTACTCATCAGAGTCATAGGTCTCAAAGGATTAAGTTCATCGCTGATGCTCGTATGCTAGCTTCTATGATGTCAAGCAATGTTTGCAAGCAGAAAATGTTAATTCTGAAACAGATAATGCAACGTATATTTGTCTTGAAGTTTTATTTAAAAATATTTTTGCGATTGAATTACCGATTTTATAATGCCAACAACTTGAGTATAACTCATAGGAGTCAGGAAACAATATCTCAATGAGTATGCTTTTGAAATAAACCATGCTTCAATTAGGTCTTTTGAGGGTTGTATTATGGATTGGTTCACGGTTTAAGAAACAAAGGATATAAGGCTCAAAGTTTGTTTGTGCCCACCCAATCTTCGTGATATTTTACTTCATTTTTTTTTACTGAAAATTACCCTGCCCCAGGTTAAGAATGAGGGGTTTTTTCTTAGAGAAGAAAACTCCTACTTCAAAGGCTCAAAAGGTTAACAAGGGTTTATCACCTTATATCTCCGGTGTTTAGAATTTTTGAAACAATGCCTTATATCACCAGCAGAGTTTTATTCAAAAGCATACAACAAGAGATCTTGTGTTTGATTTCGTCATCCTCCATTCAATTTTCTGCCAAGGCAAGAGATTGGGCAACATTGGCATTATAAAATAGAAAGAACATTTTAAAATGAGTGAAACGAATGGATTTCTTCAAAACAAACATTAGTCATTGCATCAATCATAACAAATTCTTACACACAAACATGCTTATAATCAAAGAAATATAAAAAAATGTGAGCAAATGAATAAACATCTTAATGGTATTTGGAGTAAGCTCTACTCTTGATTCTATTGGCTTGGAAGGAACTTCTAGAGTCTTCACGTCTCTCAGTATAAAGGTGTTCCATTTATAACTGGAATTCCTCTCCTGAAGGTCAACACTTCATTGTCGATCATTTCTTGGACATTTTCTTGGAAAACTTTACAGTCTTCAATCGAATGCCCCAACACTCCGTCATGAAATGCACAACTGGTATCTGGATTAAACCAAGGAGGGCGAGATTTCATGACTCTAGTCTTCCTGGGTGCCATCACTGAGTTTCGGGTAAAGTAAGACCACAATTGACTATAAGTCATTGGGATTAGGTCAAACCAACAAGTCTTTTCTTCTGGACTACTCAAAGGTCTCTGCTGATCCTGACGCTGATTCTGGTGATTCAGGTTCTCAACTTGTTGATTCTGACGTTGATCCTGATGAGTCAACCTTTGTCGTTTGTACGGACGTCTATGAGGTAGTGATTGCTGGCACTGAACAGGCGCTGCAAACCGACGTTTGTGATAAGGCACCAGAACTGGAGCTTGCAAAGTCTGAGGAGAGCCCAAAATCGCATTAACTTCAACACTCGTTTCTTCTTGGGAAACACTAACAGACTTTTCTTCATTAGCTTGTCTATTCGAGACATCTTTAATTTTCCCACTTTTGAATGCGTTCTCGATGTTTACTCCGACTTCCACAATTTTAGGGAACTCTAATGGCACAACGCCTATCATTCTGACATAATAAGAGCCTGACAGTGTCTTTAGAAACATCTTGGCCAGCTCCTTCTCTTGAAGTGGTGGCCGAACTTGGGCTGCCAATTCTTTCCACCGTTGCGCATATTCCCTGAAGGACTCGTTGTCTTTCTGACTCATGGTCATCAATTGATCACTGTCTGGAGCCATGTCCAAATTGTAATTGTATTGCATCACAAAAGCGTTAGCTAAGTCTTCCCAAGACCGAATATGGTTCCTTTCTAGCTTCATATACCACATCAAGGATGCCCCAGATAAACTTTCTTGAAAGCAATGCATCATCAGCTTGTCATTGTCGGCATAAGTAGTCATATTTAGACAAAACATTGTCAAATGGTACCTTGGACAACTAACACCCTTGTATACTTCAAAGACGGGCATTTTGAACTTCGGTGGAATAACCACGCCTGGAACTAGACACAAGTCAGGAGCCTTAAGACCAGATGTGTTAGGTCCTTTCAACATCTTCAATTGCTCTTGGAGGTCACGAAATCCTTTTTCAATTTCTCCTAATCTAGGATCATCCACAGTCGTCACAGGACGGATGTTCTGGGAATTTGGCATATACCTAAGAAAGCGGGAATCTCTTTCGTTAACTTGACCATCCAGGTTATCTTGCACAGGATGAGATCGAGTAGGAACATCCACTTGTAGAGCGTCGTTGTCAGAAGAAAAACCAAACATCGGATTAGTCATCACTCTGAAGCTTGACATGGAATCCATATTTTGTGTTCTATCCATTATCCCCAGTAACTACTTCAAGTTCGATGCGAATGCCAGAAGATCAGCTGAGCAACACGAAGATAAAAGACTGAATAAGCTGAGGGAGAGAAAAGACATATGCAAAAAGGATGCAATGCTAAAGATGCAATGCGCATGCAGCAAGTTTCATGGAACTCAACTATTTATAATCATCAAGGAATATCAAAAGACTCGTTTTTTTTAATTATCAAAATGGTTACAACTATTAGTATTGGAATATTAAAAGATTGATTTATTACAAAATTGTTTACAACGCGTTGGTACACTTTCCAAGAGTCATAACGAAAAAGCTAAATAAAAGCTAATAATGATGGATCTAAGGAGACTCTTCCAACGGTATTCGTTTGACTTCTTCTTCCAATTAAGCTTCCAAGGTATTGATTAAAGACTAGAGTAACTTCTTTCCAAAATTTCTCCTTTTGTAGTCATATTAGCTCAGACATTTACCGAAAATAGTAAATGGATTCTTGTCTTGAATAAGTAGCTCAATTAGCTGACAATATTCTTCATGAGTTGACACCAACTAGTAATTAGGAATAGTGAAAACTGTAGTAGAATGGAGATGATAGCTTTCTGTATTTGGTCTCGATTCTTTCTTTATCTGTCAGCAAGGTCTCCAGTCCCCTTAGATCGTCCAGGTTATGTCTCTTGTAAGTGTACTTCGACGTTTTATTTTTTCAAGAGTCCATGATATCCCTACGATGTTTACAAACAAGACTAAGTTCCATGAAACTTTATGATATGATGCTAATGAATGTATGCAAAAACAAGGTAAACAACACAAAGCACACACAAGCAAAACAAACAGGCAAAGAGTCCTAGGTTTGAAAGGTCACAGCATGGAGCCAAGGTCTACCCTTCCCAATAGGAGTGCACTATAGTTTCAAATGTACCTGCCGAACGGGTTCTACAAAGTTCCCAGAGTCTACAACCCATCTTTCGGATATTATCGATTTCCCAAATCACTTGGTAGTCAATAATATTATCAAGAGAATCTCGTCTGAGTGTAGTATCGCATAGCGACTATTACAGAAATGGACTCCTGCATAGTCCCCGCACTACGCCCTAATAGGCCAAGTTGGGTTAAAGGTAACTACGGTCCCCAGTCCCGAGGGCCTTTAGATCGAAACCATATCGTCTTCACGAATGAACTCATTGGACAAATATTTTATTCAAGAGGGCCTAGACTGAGTCGTGAAGTCTCAATTTACTTTTTCAGGAATCGACTCCCTCAAAGTATCATTGAAGTCTCACCGTTTTCCTATCTTAATTTCACTCTAGTCCGGGTGTAGGACTTTGTCTCACCACACTAAGTAATAACCCAAGCAAACATAACAGATACATATATATATAAACATAATTAATCAAGTTAGGGGGAACCCTCTTATGAGTGTCCCCAGTGAAGTCGCCATTTCTATCGCGGTGAAAATTGGATACCATAGTTATTTGTTTTTTCGTTTGCTAAGGGTTTAAGGGTGGGTAATTTATTATTTTTAATCCTAAGTGTGCTCGACAAGATATCCCATCTTGTGCCTACATATCCTGTCAGGAGGGAATCAGAGCACTTGTAGTTCCTTATTAAGGATACTAAATGTTTTAAAGGTTTAAGAGAGAAGATGAGTCATCATCTTAAGAAGACCACCACAGTTTTTGAAAATGTTTGTATTTTGTGGGGTATGGGATTGTATGTCCCTTCTTTGAGATGATTAACATCTAATTCTCTTGTGTGGAGAATTAGATGGGCTAAAGTTTGATTAAAAAATCAAAATTATGGGGGGGCTAACCTAGGAAATCTATCCTAAGTTGTCTAATAGTCTTAACTTAAGGGTGTCGTTTATGATGCAAATGATGTGCACCATGCACAATAACGTGGTTATTATGCATGGGATTTTCCCTTGGATATTAATGCATTTAATTATTGTTATTTAGGCGAGGGTGCTAACAAAGTGATGCTAGACTTGTGTCTTGTGATCGGTAGGTCGAATGCGATGCCTAAAGGCAATCGACTTACATGGGTAGAAAATGGGCTCGACGTTGGATCGATGATTTTTCAATTTTGAAAAGGTTTGAGTAATAACATACATTCATCACATACAATAATAGTAAACACACAAACGCATAAGTATGGCATAACAACTAAAGGTTCTAATCCACGTCACTCAAGCATACGATATATCGCGAGGGATTCTAACGGGGAGCGGTTTATTAAGAAAAGAGTTTGATAATTTTTTAAAGTTATTATTGAGGATCATGTTAGAGGTTATTTTGATTAAAAGTTAGAGTTTCTCTTATTAATAAAAAGGTTTTAGTTATTTAAAGTTTTTATTATTTTAGTTTTTATATTAATAAAGTAAAAAAAAAGGTTTTCTTTTTAAACGCTTAATTATTTTAAAGTTCTGATTATTATATTTTTTAGTTTTTAAAGTTATGTTAAAAAAAATTTCATATTAATTTAGAAAAAAAGTTTTAATTTTGATATTTTTATAAATAAAAGTTTTATTATTATTTAATTTTAAAGTTATATTAAAAAAAAGTTTTTCTTATTAAAAAAGAGTTTTTTATTATAAAAGAATTCTTATTATTATTTTTAGTTTAAAGTTATATTAAAAGAGAAGTTATTAAAAGAAATTCTTATTAATTAAAAAAGATTTTAATTCAAAAAAAAATTTAATAAATAAAATTTTTATTAAAGGTTTTTTTTACTAATTAAGGAAAAAAGAAAGGTTTTTTAATTTATTAATTTAGTTGTATTATAATAAAAGTTATATTTTATTTTTTGATTAAAGTTCTACTTATTTTAATTATGAAAAAAAAGAATTCATATTTGGTTGTTATAAAAAGAAAAAGAAAGGTTAAAAACTAGGAAAACGGAGGGATAATATACTACGCAAAGGGAGAGGGTGTACGATAGACCCTCAGATCGTGACTGTATGTTGCATAAATGTGACGGATCTAAAGAATCAAGCGGAGGGTGTACGCTAGTAGTGTGTGTGTGCGCACATGGGATCCAACCTGAAAAAACAAAAGAGCAACAAAAAGAGCGTAGAAACTCCTTTCTCTCCGTCCTCCCTCTCTGTCCTCTCTCGTTCTCTCTCTGCAATGGGTTTCTGACGAAAGCCCTAAACTCCATCGCCTTCTCAACTCTCCAGTCTCTCGATTTTTCTCCCGTTCCTCCGCAAACGCCAAACCCTAAGTCTAAGCAACCAAGCGAAAACCCTAATCCCAACAGAAACCCTAAATCCCCAATCCACTATCAATCGTACGATTACATATACAAAGATTTAAAAAAAAATGAAAGGAAAGTAGAGTTGCCGACGATTGAAGATGAGGAGGACGCGATCGAGCCTTCAATGATCCTTATCTTAAAGATAAGTCTTCTACTTCTTCCTCTTTTGTTTGAATTTTTTTTTCTCTTCTCTGCAACGCGTGCGCGTGTTTATGGATCGCCCTGCTGCTGTGTTTGTTCTGCTATGCTTGGCCTTCGTATCTGCGTTGATGCTCACTGATATTGTGTATGCGGTTTTGATAATTGATTGGTGATGGGTTTTTCTGGCATACTGATTTTTGTGGCGAACTATTTTCTGGTGTATTGTATTCTGTGAATTTCTGGTATATCGATTTAAGAAATTCTATTAATTAATTTTGAGTTTGGTTGGCTGGTATATGGTTCTGAGGAATTTGTGTAAGGTTTTTTTTGGTTTTGAATTCCTGGTTGTTTTGATGAGGGAATGAATGTTTAGTGTAAGAATTTGATGCTTGGCCGTGTAATGATCTCGTGGCGGTTTTCAAGTGTATGATGGACTGAAATGTTTGTGAGTTTCTGGTTGTGATTTTTGAACTTGATTGATGTACTGTGTGTGATTGAGGTTGAGGTTTCTGGTGTTAGATTGTTTTGTAGTGTATGGTGTGATCTTGAATGTTGGTTTTGAACTTTAACTGCTATGTATTGGTGAGTCGTTTTCTTCTCCTCCACTTCCTGTGCGTATCTGCTGGATTTATAGGTTAAGATGATAGAAACACAAAAAGGCCCTCTTGAAATCTCCTTAATTGCTTGCCTGAAACATGTTCTGTTTATTTAGGAAAGTATTTGAAAAGTGTATGAGACATGTTTTGGATCTTTTTAGAATCCACTTGAAATCTGTCTGATGCTTTTTGGGAAGAACAATAAACCAAAGATTTCTTGCCGTCATATAATTACCGTCATAAATATATGGTTTTAAACTTCCTTTCTCAACTTATTATGTTTGAGGTGTATTTGGACCGTTTGACATTGTGTGTTCTTGCTAATGAGTTTCTATCTAATTTGGGACAAGTTCAAAAAAACATGATTTGAATGATTGCTGATACGCTGCTCTCCTGTTCTCAATCGTACTTTGCTTTTGGAAAGATAGAAATTATGACATTTAAGACTTCTTGGTTCGATTAACTTGGCCTTTAATGTACTTGACAGGCTAGCTTTAGATGGGTCCCTGCTGTATTAAACGTTGGCTTCCAAGTGGGGTCTCCAAGTACTTACAGTAATGAAAGGAAATGACATTCTCCAGGCTGTACGACCAAAGACAACTAGGGTCTCTTCCATATGTCATGTTTTTTTTTTGCAAAGGACATGTAGAGATATGATGCAGACTTGAGACTGAGAGCTATTCAATGTTTTCAACAGTTGCCGGTTCGCAAATGATGGAGGTGGATTTTGGAAGCAGCCTGTAGGTTTCTTTGTTTATCACGAATTATTTCGCAGGGTTTCCTCGTTGTGACTGATACAGTACTTAAGATGGTTGCAAATGGTTAGTCGCAACAAAAACTTCGTTATTGCGGAATTAAGATGTCCCCATCTTGTCATGAAAGCGGAAACCGGTCTATCAAATTTGCAATGATATAGGGCCAAGTTATATGCAACTCACATTCTTCCCAGTACGTCCATGCTATTTTCTAGCTGCGCTATACTTTGAGTCATTGGGGAGTTATGGGATGCTTCTTGTTTCTTTATATTAAAATGCTTTACTTCTTCTTTTTGCAGTATGTGTCGTTTAATTTATGGAAGGTGCATGCTCATTTGGGTGAAGTTGCAAGGCTGGCTTGTGGTATTTCTCACGATCAAGATTCGACTCGAAGCATGCATTAGAGCAGCTTATGAGACTTTAAAATTCATAGTTTAGGGTGTAGCTTAAGAGAAACTCAAGCGTAGGTTACTGGTGGGTGTGAAGAGACATGAAGCTCTCAGTATCCATCCTGTTCTTCCAAAGTGTAGTTCAGGAATAATTTCAAATGAGAAAATGTAACTATTTTTGTTGTATCTAAAACTCCTCATGTGAACGTCCCTTTTTTATTCTTATTTCCATCTCAAAGCTTTTATTAATTAATGGAAATGTAATTGTAATCTATTGAAGGAATTGTAATCCATTGTTTCACAATGTTCACACCCATTGTTTTTATTTCGCAAGCTGTAAAGATACATGGCAAATACCAACTTAAACCAGGGTCATAAGGAAGTATATACTTTATAACAAATCATAATGAGCTATGTTGGTGTGTTATATGAATCATGGACATCAGATTTATGGCGTCACCGTATTCTGAGTGGTAATGCATTGAAATACTCATTACTGACGCCAAGAAGACCCAGGACACGTGGTTCTATGTAGCAATTGGCATTGAATGCTTTAGTATGAGAAATTCAAGGTCTCAGAATGGATAGGATCTCCCAAGAAGACTTTCAACTGATAAATTATTTAAGCCTCTGAACATCTAATCACTTCAAGTGATTTTCACAACTTGTGCAAATTGGTGTTATTTGTACTCATGGCAACTTGAATTCTTTAATCTTGCCTTTAATCCTAGTTTGAAATCGAAGTTGGAATTGGAACTAGAAAACTCAAAATGAGCGTATATTGGACTCTAGTTTATGGCATTCATGGGCTTGAACCACTTGAAACGATTTTTGGAAACAACTTGGAAACAAATTGTCATGCAGAAATATGACATATTACCGCTTGAATCCTGACTAAAATAATGGATCGTGCTTTGATTTGCGACCATGAGAATTCACCATTCAATGCACTCTTGTAACTTGAATAGCTTGTTAATGAATGATCATAATATCGGCATACTGCTTGTACTTGAATATTTCCAATTAGATGAATTTAGATTGAATGACCTTGAATCATATTCTTGAGAAATGACCTTTACTGGAGGAATTAATTCTGCACTAATTTAGAACCACCTGGAGAACGGCCCAATGAACCATCTACACTTTGAAGGAAATTTAAACAAAGTCCCTGACACAAGGTACAAGCCCTAAAGTTGTCTTGAGAACACTTAGGAAATCAAAGTCCAAAACCCGCTTGAAACACTAGGTATATAATCAGTTGATCCTGCCCTGAAATGTTTGAGCAAGTACCATCTCCGTTTGAATTTAAAACGCCTACACAAACTGGTTAGTCATAATAAACATGCACGCCAGGACCGCACGACCTAAAGATGCTATGTAAAAAGGAAAAAAAAAAGGGATCTTAGGGTCAAAAATTAGGGTACGACACCTGCCTCAGGTTCGACGGTGAATAATCATAATCGAACGATGCCTTTACTAGGGAGATCAAGTTATGTTCCCCAAACGACGTCGATGTTGAATACGACATCTCTTATGTCAATGGGGAGGCAAATGGACGAGAATAACCACAAAATGGTTAACATGTTGACCCAACAAATAGGTACAATATTTAATCCATTGATACAAAACACCAACCAAAGTTATGAGTTATTAAAGAATCAAACGGGTGGAATAGCCAATTTTTTTGGAGCTCCTCAGGTCTAAGCGAGACCAACTCCTTAAATCTCAAATATTAGGCAAGTAGAAACGACTGACAATGGGCAAGCCCCTATTAACCAAGGGCAATAACAAGGAGGACTTCGACATATAAAACCTCCCATGTAAAGAGAGGATGAGGAATATATAGGCCAAAATAACACAAGATCTATATGGTGAATCCAAACTAGGATGCATACCAAATACTCATAAATGTCCAACAAAATAACTTTGCATGACAAAACAATTTAACAAACATGGTCGAACAGATCCTTGTCCAAAATGGCCTAAATGTTGGCCTCCATAGACCTAACTTCGTGTAACCTTTGCCAAAGTACGTTCGACAGCTAGAACTTCCCAAGGGATGGAAAGTCCCCAAAATCACCAAATTTGTTGGTGAGACGAATGAGTCTACAATCAAACATGTAGCAAGATACCAAACTGTGGTAGGGGACATAGTCAAATTTGAAAATGAAGTATTTTCCAAATTCTCTAACGAATAATGCCTTCACATGGTTCATCACACTCCCTCCTTGTTCAATACATACTTGGAGTCAGTTAGAAAGAGTGCTCCATAAATAATTCTACATGGGCCAACCCAAAATTAGTCTTAAGGAACTAGCCAGCGTTAGGCGTAAAATGCCTGAGTCAATAGATAATTACTTAAACAGGTTTAGGCTTTTCAAAGCAAGATGTTTTACACAAGTCCCGAAATATGAGTTAGTCGAAATGGACGCTAGTGGTTTACAATATTCCATTAGGAAGAAGTTAAACACTCAATACCTAAGGCACATGGCTCAATTAGTAGATAAAGTTTGCCAGATTGAGCGTTTGAAAGCTGAGAAAGCTAGGTCGAATAAGTATAATAAGAAAGAAAATATTGCCTATGTAGAAACATATGCTTGTTTGGAGACTGGCTCATTCGACAAATATGTCGAAGAGAGCAAGGTCCATGTGGTAGAATTAAAGCCAGGGCCCCCTTATGTTTGCAAATTGTTAAAACCATTGAATGGGTAAAATCACGTCGAACCCAGCAAGAATGAGAAATTTGTTACTAAGACATATACTTTTGACATAGCAAAATGTGACGAAATCTTTGTTTTGTTAGTTACTAATGGGCAAATTATAATGCATTCAAGCCTAAAAACCCCCTTTAGAACAAAGGAAAAAAATAGGGTTTTGTAAGCACCATAAATTTTGGATCATAAAACCTCACAATGTGTGTTTTTTAGGGATTCAGTACAGAAAGCACTCAAGGAAGACATACTTCAGTTTGGAAAGAAGCCTAAAGCCTTAATGCAAGTGGACTATGATCCCATCCAGATTGAAGCGACAAACTTTGCTGAACCCGTCGACATCCTGATGGTCGAAGCTGCTAATGGTTTGGACATGGTGGTCGAACAAGTGGAGCAGGAAACTGCAGAGGCGTGGTCAAAAAGATGAAAGTGGTGTTCCCCAAACCTGAAAAGGAACTTGTTGACTTTATGAATAGCTGTAAATTGAGCAACTCAAAGGTCATGTTTTACCCTAGGTGCAACACAATCTTCAACGAAAAAGCTGCGAAAGAGGTCGAAACTGCCAGATCATCAGACCCAAGGAGGAATAACAAGGGCGGATCGACATCAAAATTCATTTTTGACAAAAGAGGAGTTCCACATAGGAACCAAAACTTCCCGAGGAATTCTAGAAAATACCAGAAGACTTATTTTCCCCCAACCAATGCACCCAAGGGAGAATGGGTGAGAACTATGAGCCAAAGGCCCCAATACAGCAGAAACGGAAGGTGGTGGACATGGGAATATGGTCTTCTTACAACGACAACTCCCATGTGTAGAAGAAATATTCATATGCTTCGCAGAATTACAAGGGGAAGAATCCTATGATGAAGACGTAATGGCGTCGACACCAGAGAAACAAGAAGGCTGCTTATGAGGCCTTTAGAAACAACATTGATAACAAACCATTTGCACAAAAAGCCAGCGAAGTGGCCAAGAAGCTTGTTAAGCAAACACTATTTCCAACTACAACACGACTGGAGAAAAAATGTTCTGACCCCATAGCGCAACTAGATGACGAGATGATGACGAACAACTTTGATACAGGGTTAGAAAATGACCTTGAAATTACTTTTAACATTGTTTCAGTCTTACCTAGAGAATCTGATCAAGTCTCGAAAGTCTATAAGGTAGAATAGGATGCTATAATAGAAGAGACGGAAAACCAGAATCCTCTATGCTATTACGGGATGTATAATGGCGTTGTCGAGGAACACCAAGCCATATTTAAAAGACTAGATGCTGGTAAGATGTACCACCTGAAGCCCTTATTTATAAAGGCAAAGGTAATATTGGAATCAAAAAAGTGTCTGTTGACGGAGGAGCAACAATGAACTTAATGCCTCATTCCCTATTGAAGAAAATAGGGAAATTTGACATAGACCTTCGACCACACAACATGGTGTTGTCGAAATTATGAAGGAAATACGAGTCACATTTAGGTGTGATTCAAGTTGACCACACAACATGGAGTAGAGTAGATAGTATTTCCTTATCAATAAGGGCTTCCCCATATAAGGTCTTGAACCTTTCTTTATCCGTTAATAAGGTCTCCAATCCCCTTAGATCGTCCAGGTTATAACTCTTGTAAATGTACTTCAACGTTTTCTTTTCTTTTTTTCTTTTTTTTTTTCCTTTTTTTTAGAGTCCATGATATCCCTATGATGTTTACAGACCAAGCTAAGTTCTATGAATCTTTATGAAATGATGCTCATGAATGCATGTATGCAAACACATAAAGCACAAAGCACACACAAGTAAGCAAACAGACAAAGAGCCCTAGGTTTGAAAGGTCTTAAGCGTGGAGCCAAGGTCTAACCATCCTAATAGGTGTGCACTATGGTTTCAAATGTACCTGATGAACGGGTTCTACAAAGTTCCCAGAGTCTACAACCCATCTTTCGGTTATTATCGATTTCCCAATTACTTGGTAGTCAATAATATTCTCAAGAGAATCTCGTCTGAGTGTAGTATCGCGTATCAACCATTTTGGAATTACTCCCTCATAGTCATCACACTACATCCTAAAAGGCCAAGTTGGGTTAAAGGTAACTTGGGTTCTCAATATCACGGGCTCCTAGGTCGAAAGTAGTAATGTATTCACGATAGCTCGTTCAACAAATACCACCTTCGAGAGGGCCTCAATTGAGTGTGTAATCTCAAATCGACTTCTTTGGAATTACTTCCTCGAAATCTCCTCGATTATATCCACGATCCTATCTTATATGTGCTCTCAAGTCCGGTTAGGACTTATCTCACCACTCAAGTGTAACAACCCTGCCAAACAGAAAATCCAAGCAAACAGATAAACAAGTATATAGATATATACAAGTATAAACAAATAACACAAAAAAAAAGTTAGGGGGAACCCTCTTATGACAATTCCCCAGTGAAGTCGCCATTTCTGTCACGGTGAGAATTGGATACCAAGCTATTATATTAACTTGAATCACATTTCTTTTATTTCACCACCGTCTTTGATTTATCCAAGGGAAGGGAGAAAGATCGAATACCCACAGTATGCAATGCAAATGCAAACTAAGATTCTAAGGTTCGGGGGTTGGTTATACCTAGGGAAGGTGTTATCACCCTAGTTATCTGTAGTACTCTACAGGAACCTCTTATTTTATTTATGTTATTTGTTGATGTTTGCTATGAGTTTAAAGGTAGGTGACCTAGAATTCTATTCCTAAGTGTGCTCGACAAGATATCGCATCTTGTGCCTACATATCCCGTTGGGAAGGAATCAGAGCACATGTAGTTCCTCTTGAAGGATACTAAAATTTCTTTGAAAATGGTCTAGGAGAAAAGATGAGTCGTCATCTTAAGAAACCACCACAGTTTTGAGAATGGACCTTTGCTTCATCTTAGGAGAAGGGCTCCAACTCGGATATATAATCGATGAGTATGCCTCATACCTCTCCTAAGTGGAAAAGGAATTCACATCTTGTTTGTATTTGTGGGGTATGAGATTGTATGTCTCTTCTTTGAGATGATTCACATCTAATTCTCTTGTGTGGAGAATTAGGTGAGCTAAAGTTTGATTGTCTAATAAAGATTAAGAGGGACTAACTTAGGAAAATCTATCCTAAAGTTGTCTAATAAATTACTTATCTTAAAGGGTATGAAAACCTATAGGGAGGTATGAAATGCACATGCACCATGCACAATAATTGATTATCATGCATGGGATTTTCCCTTGGATATTAATACAATCGATTATTAGATTTAAGCGAGAGTGCTAGCAAAGTGGTGCTAGTCTTGTGTCTAGTGACCAAAAGGTCGAATGCGATACCTAAAGGCAATCGACTTACATGGGTAGAAAATGGGCTCGACGTTGGATCGAGAGTTTTAATGTTTGAAAGGGTTTGGAACAATCAGAGCATGCATACATCACATATAATAATAAACACACAAGAGCAAAAGCAAGGCATAATCAAACAAGACTAAACTATTTCACACACAAGCGTACTATTAAGCGCAACAAGGGATTCTAAAGGGGAACGATCTATTAAGAAAAGAGTTTATTTTTAATAAAAGGTTTATTTTTATTTTTAGAGATATTTTGTTGAGGGTTATTACTAATTTGGAAAAAAGTTAAAGGTTTTTCTTATTAAAAAAAGGTTTTAATTTTAATATTTTAATAAATAAAAAGTTTTTTATTATTATTAAAAGTAAAGTTTTACTAATTTTAAAAAAGGTTTTATTAATTCTTTATAATTAATTATTATTATTTTTTTTTAGGTTATATTTTATAAAAAGTGATATTCTAAATAAAGAAGAAGTTATATTTTAAAAAAAGGGTATATTAAAAGCTTCATTTTATTTTTAGGATTGGTTATGTTCTTTTAAATAAACCAAAATTAATTATCTTAGAAAAAGATTAAACATTTAGAAAAAATATTATGAATTTATTTATTTTTAAAAAAGTTAAATTAATTAAAACGGATGATTAATAAAACGGAAGGATAAGGTATTGCGCAAAGGGAGAGGGTCTACGATAGACCCTTAGATCGTGACCGTTTGACCTATTCACACTATAATCTAACGTTCAAAATGTGGGGGTGTAAGATAGTGTAGTGTGTGCATGTGGTCAAACCTGAACAAAACAAAGGAAAAAAAAGAAGCGTAGAAACAAACTCTCTTCTCTCCGTCTCTAACGTCACTCTCAATCTCTCGTTCTTGCCTCTCTCGCTATTCTCCGTCTTCTCTCTCTCTCGACCTCCCGCCGTCACTCTCTATCCCTTTCGATCAAACATTCAAAACAAATCAAAACCCTAACCCCCGACAGTCCCAATACCCCAATCCACTATAATTTCAGAGATTTACAATTATAATGATTTAGTATAAAGCGAAAAGGAAAAAAAGAGATGGCCGCCGAAGATGGAGGGCTGAGACACGAACGACTTCGAGGATGAGTTCTCCCTCTGCGATGTGTATGAGCTCTTCAAATTGGGTCTTGATGTGTATGAGTTTTTTGTGAACCTTTGAAATGGTTTGATGGTTGCTATCGTCTCTTCCCCTACTGCGTATGCTATGATTTGTGAATTTGGTTGGTGAGTTCGATATGACTTTCTGGTTTTTTAGGATTCGGTGTTTGGTCTTGCATGAATGTTTTGATGGTTTGTATAAGGATCTTGATGAATTATTGTATAAGAGTTTTGATGAAGGTTTTCTGGTGTACTGATTTGGGTTGATATGATTTGTATGAATTGATGTGAGGTTTTGGTGTGTTTTGATGGATAGTTTTGAGTAAGGTTTTGATGGATAGTGGTGTGACTGATTTTTTGAATTTTTGTATGGTTTTGAGTGTATTTTCTGGGTGATCGCCCCCCTGCTGCGAGTGTGTAGTGCCTTATAAAGGAAAGAAACTTAACAAAAACAAATGAATGCTCTTGATTTGGTTTTTGAACATGTCTGTCAGAATTAGGGAAGTTTTCAAATATTGTCTGAAGCATGTTGGAACTTGTTTAGGAAACAATTGAATGGTGTTTGGATTAAATGATGATAACTTGCTTCCTTTCTTGCTCAGACATGCCTAATCTTATTCTGATCTCCTTGCTCAATTCGATCTTTATGTCTGATCAATGCTTGTAATTGTTATGGAAACATTATGATGATGGTTTGATCATATTGTCTCATTTTTAGAAACGAATTGGTTTTGTTTTAGAGTGTTGATGTTTGTAAATCTGATCATTTTTGGAAAGACTTGAATGCTTATGTTGGATCGTGTCTGGATGGTGATTGATGAATTTTTAATCATGCTTATTCCACGTACACTAAAGTCTTGACTTTCCTCTGAATCTCTGACTTTCCATCATTGCAGGTTTGTTGTTACGATGGCCTGTCAATTTTCTCAGATACTCGCAAATTCTCAATAGGTTCAATGGCAATGGGTGCACAAAACTGTGGGTCTTTGCAATTGTAGTCGATGTCGACACTTTCCTGACTTGAGTATTGAGGTCGGTATCTTGTATTCTCCCTTCCATCTTGGAGGATCCTGAAGTACTGATGCTGCTATTTGGTCAGAGAATGTCTTAATTGCTGTCAGATGATGTGTGTTAAATGATGTTTAGCTTGTTTAGGAATACTTTCCACACTGTCTGATTGTGTTTCTCATGTCTGAAACATGTTATTTGGTTTTGGAAAGATATTTAATTGTTGTCTAACCAAAGTTTCCATGCGTGTAGATTGATGGTCATGGGAAACGCACTTGGAGCTGGAGGTGTCCCAAAGGCCCACAGATCCAATCATGAACTTTCATGCGCGTTGAGGTCACAATTCACTCGGCTAATTTTTACATGGCTTGGCTGTAAGATTGTCATTCAAATTAGTTGATCTCTTTTTGATGCACCTTGGTTTTGATTGCTTGTGTTTGAATTTTAGAATCTAAAATGGTGTCAAAATGCAGGGAAATGGGTTGAATAAGTCTAGAAAACATCACGTTCGAGGACAGGCTCTTTTGGAGTATGGAGATAAATGGAAGGTAATGGTTATCATAATTGTTTAGGTAGTGAAACTTGACTGACTATTTGAAATGTTCTTGAGCCCCGTAAATCTTATTTTGCAGTCATCTTGGACCGTAATTCCTGATGCAATTAAACCAACACTTCAGATGCAAATAGTGAACATAAGTTACAGCATGGTCTCTTCTTTGCCAGCAGCACGGTATATGCTGTGCTCAGCTGATCAATGGGTGGGTAACAACATAATAGTAAACTAAACTTCTTGCAATTTTAAACCACTGATCATTTGAAATAAATGGTGATATATCTTCCTTTCCTTATTTCTTTGCAAACCGTATAATTGCTGGTATTTGACTTTATCCTTGATCATGGTCTTGTTTCAGTAACCGAGATTCATGAAGAACACTCAAAGAGCTTCCTTTGAATCTCTCCATCGTAACGTGCATGACAAGCGTCAAAACTCCGCTCTTGCTCGAAGACGACTAAAGGGCCTGTGTGTTCCAATCTCTTTAGAGCTCTTATCTGACTGCCTCGTAAGGGACTAACAACGACACCACTTCTACAACAAAGAGGGAGATGACTATTTGTTCCTAAAACGGATGTTTCACATTCTCCAAGGGGATCTAAAAGCATATTGAAATGGTCAAATGGAAGGGCACGATCTTCATTCGCATGAGGGCCCAATGCTTGATACCATTTGTGTATTAAACGATGAAACAAAATCCTTAGTATCTTTCACGTATAGTTGGTTTACTTTGAGCTTTAAAGCTTGTAGTAATTTGGTTTGTATTTGGTAGCTTGTAACTTGAATCAATTACGACAATATTCTTGTAAAGAATTTGAGTCTTGTGATGAACTTGGCACTTTTAAAATTGAGATTGCTTTGAAACCTTGTATGCTTTGAATATACTTCCAAAGGATAATTGATTGAGTAGTGTTGGAAGAGATCTTAATTACCTTTAAAACAAACTTGAAGCCACAATTAAACCAAATGAATCCAACTTTTCCAAAACTTCTCTTGAAATGGGACCAAACAATCTTGCAAACTTGGGCTCAAATCAAAGACTTTGAACCAAATTAAACTTCTCAAATGAGAACTGCCTTGTAACAAATGTAACTTGGACTTGGATTTAGAAACTCCACTTCTAATTCTTTCCAAGTTGAACTTTCATTGCTTAAGAATATAACATCATAGAGTAATCGCGTCTCTTGCACTTGAGGAGTTTGCTGAAGGGGGAAAGATGCCATCTTGTGATACAACATACTACACAACCATTGCCTAGTCTTTAGGGACCAATTCTCCATATCAGAGTGTATAAGGACTTAATCTTTGTGGGGGAAAACTTCTGAACAAATCTGTGGGAAGGAAAGATTTGTAGTGGCTTAGGGATCAGGAAGGGCGGAGGCATAACTCACAGGAGCACACACACACTTTGCAACGGCCAGAGAAACCTCCATAAACACACACACAACCCAGCCTTCAGGACCTTGAATCTTCTGTAGCAGCACCTGTCCTTAAAAGAGAAACAAATAGACAAAGCTAGATAAAGCGGTTAGTTATGCACGAATAATTGGCCTAGGATGTTATGCAAAAAGAAAAGGGATCTTAGGGTCAAAAATTAGGGTGCGACAGATGCCCTTATTTAAGTTTCTCCTATTCGGAGATATGGAGATTGAAATCTTCGTCTCGACGAGATATGAGAGACTTAAATACAAACATGCGCAAATTTTTGCCCCTAAGATGCCGCCAAATGCACATGATATGGTATGATATGAAATGCAAGACAAAGATCCTGTGAGGAATAATGTCACAGGGGATAACTGATGTTAAGACACAAAGAAAGAAAGACCCGACGAGGAACATCCTAGCAAAGCAAGACTCCACGGGAAAAATATCCAACTCCACTAGGGGAAAGAGACTATCAACTGACAATCACAAGGTAGTTTAAATATAAGGCAAGAAACCTGAAAGGAAGGATAACTTACTACCAACATCTGGTAGCCTAAGCGAAGGTATCCAGTTGAAATAAAAGGGCGTATATTACCTACTATCACACATGATAGCCTAAGCAGAGGTAATAAACTAGGGATGAGAGATCACCTACTACCAAACACGGTAGCCTAAGCATAGGTGTCCAACCCAGAAGAAAGGTGTGTTACCTACTATCAAGCATATGATAGCCTAAGCGCGGTAAACACAAAAGGAAAGATGACCTACTACCAAGCTCGGTAGCCTAAGCAAAGGTCTCTGACCAAATGATATGGTATATTACCTACTATCGAACATATGATAGCCTAAGAAAAGGTAATAACCAAAATAAGCTTCTGATGATCAAAATAATGATTCAGCTTCTCCTCTGAATGTTCCATTTAGAAAGGGTCAATACCGGGGAATCTACTGAGAAAAGAAATGAGTGTCTGTCAAATTTTAAAGTTAACCAGGGAATCTACTGCTGAGAATAACCAGGAATCCACCTACTGCCGAGGTCTTATGGAAATCTGCTGCCGAGAATAACCAGGAAACTGCCTACTGCCGAGGTCTTCTGGAAATCTTCTGCCTAGAATAACTAGGAATTCACCTACTGCCGAGGTCTTCTGGAAATCTTCTGCCGAGAATAACCAGGAAACTACCTACTACCGAGGTCTTCTGGAAATCTTCTTCCGAGAATAACCAGGAATCCACCTACTACCGAGGTCTTTGATCAAGCATTCAACTTGAAAAGGGTAGAAAATAAATAGTTGTTGTGAGGTTGTCTGCCTCAAACACAAGTCTTGAAATAAACTGCTACGAGGTTGTCTCCCTCGCTTACATCTTGAAATAAGCTGCTACGAGGTTGTCTGCCTCGAGCAAAGTCTTAAACTCCTCCTGGAAAGGTGAATACTTATTGGAAAGTAACTTCACAGGGGGTCGGGATTTCACTGGAGATCTTATGACTTCAGCTGGAATCCATAACTTGTTGGAGATTTGGAAGTTTTAACCGGGGATCTTCAAAAGAGATGCGGGCCGGCTGACTTGTAAACATCTCTTCTCAAATAAAGAGAAAGACCAGCTGAATCTTCATCAAACTTCTCGAAGAGATGCCATTTGATGGAACCAAATTGAATTGTGGGCTCACTGGGGAGAATGCCACTGAGAAGTAAAATTGCTGTAGCTGAACACTGCATTGATGCTAGTAAAATTCTTGTAAAAGGGATTCCCAAATAAATAGAAACACCTGGAAGGTCTTCAATAACTTTCTATAGAGAATAAGCTGATAATCTTGACCACTTCACCGGGGATAGACAAACTGTCATGAGGAGACTGCCATTTGTCATCTGGATAGAAAACAGAGCTCAAATAAAGAGCTACCACTTGTTGTCTGGGTGTAAATCCCTTGAAAATGTTGTAATAATATTGCTGGAGAAATAATTTATGTCTTTCATCGAGATCTTCAAATAAACTCCTCTTGGGGAGACAAAGTGCAAAATAAATGCACGCTCGATCTAGGTTCAACAGCCTAGAGATATCCAAAATTGTAATTGTCAGGGACCAAAGTTCAATTCAGGAAATAACTGAAAAGAAACGGTCAAACATGACCCATCCATTGAGGAATGAACTCAAAGGGGTTTATCTTTATCCAAAATTGGAAAAGAAAACTAAAACAACTGTCTTCCACGAGGATCGAACTCAGTGGGGAATTAGAAAGAATGTGCTCTTTCTGCCTAGGGCTGACGATTCTACTTGGAGGGAGCAGACAAACCCGATCACTTGGGGATAACCACAGCCAGAGTGAAAGAACAAACAACACAAAAATGCAAAATGCAAAAATGCCACGAATCTAAATGAATGTATGTTATGCTTATGCTCACGCTTATGCTGACAAAACAAAACAGAGAGAAGACTGGAGATGAAAACAAGCATCTCGATACAGATACTCGGCCAATCTTCGCAAGATAGAAGCATCACTGGGGATAAATGGAAAGCCATATATGGAAACAAATCCCACTTCATAGCTTCGAACTTCTCTGTGGAAAAGAGAGCACTCCACTTGGGGATGAACATCGTGACTTCACTTAGGATTGTCAAGATGAACCTTGGATTCTGTTGGGGATGAGAAAGATTCACTGGGAACGAATCAAACTCATGATCGAAGAGACTTCACGGGGGATAAAATAAATATCCACTGCAAGCTGAAGTAGTCTGAATGAAAGTTGTAACTGGATAAAATAAATATCCACGTCATCAGGGAAGCTTGGATCAATATAGTAGTCTGGAGATAAAACTTCTTGGGGATGAAATAAACATCCGCCTTCACTGGAGAAGATTGAGGTAGTGAGAAAAATCCACTGAGGAATAAAATAAACATTCACTTTGCTGGGGAAGGTTGAAGTCAAATAAATTCACCAGGGATTCTTAGATTGTCGAATGGAGGAATCTTGTGTCAAACGTGCCATAACTTCCTGAACTGGAGGTTCATCGGGGAATAGTCGTGACTACCTGGAGTAAAGACTTACTGGGGAGTCGTCACATTACTTGGGATAGAAACTCTTAGGGGCATAGGTGAAGAATGTTGCGAGAATAAGGTAGTTCTGTATTGATGAACCGCGTGGTAGTCGCCATTTTGAACACCAGTTGTTGTGAACGGATAAACAGTAATCTTCAATTCTCAAATGCCCCAGATTACTTGGTTTATGAGAAAAAGTCATTCCAAGAGGATTTTACAGAAAACTTGGTATCCAACTGTTCTAATGTTTTCAAACTCTTGGAGAGATTTTCCAAATCTCGACATAACTGCCCCTGATTGATGGTGTTCTGAGTCTTTGAACTTGGAGAGATTTATCAAATCTCGACTTAACTGTCCCAGATTTACGGTGTTCTAAGTCTTCAAACTTGTTCTTTAGGGTCAGACTGTGAAAAATCAACTGGGAAACAACCTGCCCCTGCTCGAAAAAGTCTTCAAGTAACGTGCCCCTGGATATGGTCATCCTTTTGAAATGATCCGCCATTTACTCATCAGAGTTTCAAATCTCAAAAGATCTAGCTCATCACTGATGCTCGTATGCTAGCTTCTATGATGTCAAGCAATGTTAGCAAGCAGAAAAATGTTAATTCTGAAACTGATAAGGCAACAATGTTTGTCTTGAAGTTTTTATTTAAAAATATTTTGGTGGTTGAATTACTGATTTTATAATGCCAACACGAATTTTTGAGCATAGCTCATGGGAGTCAGGAAACGATATCTCAATGAATATGCCTTTGAACTAAAACACTGCTTCAATTAGGTCTTTTGAGGGTTGTATCATGGATTGGTTCACGATTTAAGGAACAAAGGATATAAGGCTCAAAGTGTTTGTGCCCACCCAATCTTCGTGATATTTTACTCCATTTTTGTTAACTGAAATTTACCCTGCCCCAGGTTAAGAATGAGGGTTTTTTGATTTGTAGAAGAAAACTACTACTTCAAATGCTCAAAAGGATTAACGAGGGTTTATCTCCTTATATCTCCGGTGTTTAAGATTTTTCTTGAAATAATGCCTTATATCATCAGCAGAGTTTTATTTGAAAGCATACAGCAAGAGATCTTGCATTTGATTTCATCATCATCCATTCAATTCTCCGCTGAGGCAAGAGATTGGGCAGCATTGGCATTATAAAGTAGAAAAAGCATTTTAAAATGAGTGAAACAAATGAGTTTCTTCAAGACAAACATTATTTATCCCTTCAATTATTCAAAATAACAAGTTCTTACACGCAAAACATGCTTATAATCAAAGAAATAACAACAAATGCGAGCAAATGCATAAACAACTTAATGATCCTGGGAGTAAGCTTTGCTCTTGATTCCATTGGCTTGGAAGGAACTTCTCGAGTCTTCACGTCCATCAGCATAAAGGTACCCCATTCACCACTGGGTCTCCTCTCTTGAAGGTCAGCACTTCATCGTTGATCATTTCTTGGACCTTTTCTTGGAAAACCTTACAATCTTCAATCGAATGCCCCAACACTCCATCATGAAATTCACAACTGGTATCTGGATTGAACCAAGGAGGGCGAGATTTCATGGCTCTGGTCTTTCTGGGTGCCATCACTGAGTTTCGAGCAAAGTAAGACCCTAATTGATTGTAAGTCATTGGGATTAGGTCAAACCAATGAGTCTTTTCTTCTAGACTATTCAGGGGTCTCTGCAGACCCTGACACTGATTCTGGTGATTCATGTTCTGAATTCGTGGATTTTGACGTTGGTTCTGAGGAGTCAACTTTCGTCGTTTGTACGGACGTCCATACGGTAGTGATTGCTGGCACTGAACAGGCGCTGCAAACCGACGTTTGTGATAAGACACCGGAACTGGAGCTTGTAAAGTCTGAGGAGAATCCAAAATTGCATTAACTTCAACACTTCTTTCCCTTCAAGAATCACTAATGGATTCCTTTTCATCAACTTGTCTATTTGAGACGTCTTTAATTTTCCCACTTTTGAATGCGTTCTCGATGTTTACTCCGGCTTCCACAATTTTAGAGAACTCTAATGGCACAACGCCTATCATTCTGACATAATAAGAGTCTAACAGTGTCTTTAGAAACATATTGGCCAGCTCCTTCTCTTGAAGTGGTGGCTAAACTTGGGCTGCCAATTCTTTCCACCGCTGCGCATATTCCCTAAAGGACTCGTTGTCTTTCTGACTCATGGTCATCAATTGATCACTGTCTGGAGCCATGTCCACATTATAATTGTATTGTTTCATAAAATCGTTAGCTAAGTCTTCCCAAGACTGAATATGGTTCCTTTCTAGCTTCATATACCACATCAAGGATGCCCCGGATAAACTTTCTTGAAAGCAGTGAATCATCAGCTTGTCATCGTCGACATAAGTGGTCATCTTTCGACAAAACATCATCAAATGATACCTTGGACAACTAATACCCTTGTATACTTCGAAGGCAGGCATTTTGAACTTCGGGGGAAAAACCACGCCCGGAACTAGACACAAGTCAGGAGCTTTAAGACCAGATGCATTAAGTCCTTTCAACATCTTCACTTGTTCTTGGAAGTCACGAAATCCTTTTTAAATTTCTCCCAATCTAGGATCATTCACAGTTGTCACAGGACGACCGTTCTGGGAATTTGGCATATACCTCAGAAAATGGGAATCTCTTTCATTAACTTGACAAACCAGGTTATTCTGCATAGGCTGAGATCGAGTAGGAACATCCACTTGTGGAGCATCGTCAGGAAGAAAATCAAACATTGGATTAGTCATCACTCTGAAGCCTGACGTGGGATCCACACTTTGTGTTCTATCTATTATCCCCAGTAACTACTTCAAGTTGGTACGAATGCCAGAAGATCAGCTGAGCGACACAAAGATAGGACTGAATAAGCTGAGGTGGAGAAAAGACGTATGCAAAGAGGATGCAATGCTAAAGATGCAATGCGAATGCAGCAAGTTTCATGGAACTCAGCTATTTATAATCATCAAGAAATATCAAAAGACTCATTTTTTTTATTATTAAAACGGTTACAACTATTAGTATTGGAATATTAAAAGATTGATTTATTACAAAATTGTTTACAACGCGTCGGTACACTTTCCAAGAGACATAACGGAAAAGCTAAATGAAAGCTAATAATGATGGATCTAAGGAGACTCTTCCAACGGTCTTCGTTTGACTTCTTCTTCCAATTAAGGACTAGAGTAACTTCTTTCCAAAATTTCTCCTTTTGTAGTCATATTAGCTCGGACATTTGCCGAAGATAGTAAATGGATTCTTGTCTTGAATAAGTAACTCCATTAGCTGAGAATATTCCTCAAGAGTTGTCACCAATAGTGATGGACTGGAGTAGATTAGATAGTATTTCCTTATCAATAAGGGCTTCCCCATATAAGGTCTTGAACCTTTCTTTATCCGTTAATAAGGTCTCCAATCCGCTTAGATCGTCCAGGTTATAACTTTTGTAAATGTACTTCAACGTTTTCTTTTCTTTTTTTCTTTTTTTTTCCCTTTTTTTTAGAGTCCAAGATACCCCTATGATGTTTACAGACCAAGCTAAGTTCTATGAATCTTTATGAAATGATGCTCATGAATGCATGTATGCAAACACACAAAGCACAAAGCACACACAAGCAAGCAAACAGACAAAGAGCCCTAGGTTTGAAAGGTCTTAAGCGTGGAGCCAAGGTCTAACCATTCCAATAGGTGTGCACTATGGTTTCAAATGTACCTGTCGAACGGGTTCTACAAAGTTCCTAGAGTCTACAACCCATCTTTTGGTTATTATCGATTTCCCAATTACTTGGTAGTCAATAATATTCTCAAGAGAATCTCGTCTGAGTGTAGTATCGCGTATCAACCATTTTGGAATTACTCCCTCATAGTCATCGCACTACATCCTAAAAGACCAAGTTGGGTTAAAGGTAACTACGATTCTCAATATCCCGGGCTCCTAGGTCGAAAGTAGTAATGTATTCACGATAGCTCGTTCAACAAATACCACCTTCGAGAGGGCCTCAATTGAGTGTGTAATCTCAAATCGACTTCTTTGGAATACCCACAGTATGCAATACAAATACCACCGTCTTTGATTTATCCAAGGGAAGGGAGAAAGATCGAATACCCACAGTATGCAATGCAAATGCAAACTAAGATTCTAAGGTTCGGGGGTTGGTTATACCTAGGGAAGGTGTTAACACCCTAGTTATCTGTAGTACTCTACAGGAACCTCTTGTTTTATTTATGTTATTTGTTGATGTTTGCTACGAGTTTAAGGGTAGGTGACCTAGAATTCTATTCCTAAGTGTGCTCGACAAGATATCGCATCTTGTGCCTACATATCCCGTCGGGAAGGAATCAGAGCACATGTAGTTCCTCTTAAAGGATACTAAGGTTTGTTTGAAAATGGTCTAGGAGAAAAGATGAGTCGTCATCTTAAGAAACCACCACAGTTTTGAGAATGGACCTTTGCTTCATCTTAGGAGAAGGGCTCCAACTCGGATATATAATCGACGAGTATGCCTCATACCTCTCCTAAGTGGAAAAGGAATTCACATCTTGTTTGTATTTGTGGGGTATGAGATTGTATGTCTCTTCTTTGAGATGATTCAATCTAATTCTCTTGTGTGGAGAATTAGGTGAGCTAAAGTTTGATTGTTTAATCAAGATTAAGAGGGACTAATTTAGGAAAATCTATCCTAAAGTTGTCTAATAAATTACTTATCTTAAAGGGTATGAAAACCTATAGGGAGGTATGAAATGCACATGCACCATGCACAATAATTGATTATCATGCATGGGATTTTCCCTTGGATATTAATGCAATCGATTATTAGATTTAAGCGAGAGTGCTAGCAAAGTGGTGCTAGTCTTGTGTCTAGTGACCAAAAGGTTGAATGCGATGCCTAAAGGCAATCGACTTACATGGGTAGAAAATGGGCTCAATGTTGGATCGAGAGTTTTAATGTTTGAAAGGGTTTGGAACAATCAGAGCATGCATACATCACATATAATAATAAACACATAAGAGCAAAAGCAAGGCATAATCAAGCAAGACTAAACTATTTCACACACAAGCGTACTATTAAGCGCAACAAGGGATTCTAAAAGGGAACGATCTATTAAGAAAAGAGTTTATTTTTAATAAAAGGTTTATTTTTATTTTTAGAGATATTTTGTTGAGGGTTATTACTAATTTGGAAAAAAGTTAAAGGTTTTTCTTATTAAAAAAAGGTTTTAATTTTAATATTTTAATAAATAAAAAGTTTTTTATTATTATTAAAAGTAAAGTTTTACTAATTTTAAAAAAGGTTTTATTAATTCTTTATAATTAATTATTATTATTATTATTTTTAGGTTATATTTTATAAAAAGTGATATTCTAAATAAAGAAGAAGTTATATTAAAAAAAAAAGGGTATATTAAAAGCTTCTATTTATTTTTAGGATTGGTTATGTTCTTTTAAAAAAACCAAAATTAATTATCTTAGAAAAAGATTAAACATTTAGAAAAAATATTATGAATTTATTTATTTTAAAAAAAGTTAAATTAATTAAAACGGATGATTAATAAAACGGAGGGATAAGGTATTGCACGAAGGGAGAGGGTCTACGATAGACCCTCAGATCGTGACCGTTTAACCTATCCACACTATAATCTAACGTTCAAAATGTGGGGGTGTAAGATAGTGTAGTGTGTGCATGTGATCAAACCTGAACAAAACAAAGGAAAAAAAAGAAGCGTAGAAACAAACTCTCTTCTCTCCGTCTCTAACGTCACTCTCAATCTCTCGTTCTCGCCTCTCTCGCTATTCTTCGTCTTCTCTCTCTCTCTCTCGACCTCCCGCCGTCACTCTCTATCTCTTTCGATCAAACATTCAAAACAAATCAAAACCCTAACCCCTGGCAGTCCCAATACCCCAATCCACTATAATTTCAGAGATTTACAATTACAATGATTTAGTATAAAGCGAAAAGGAAAAAAAGAGATGGCCGCCGAAGATGGAGGGCTGAGACGCGAACGACTTCGAGGATGAGTTCTCCCTCTGCGATGTGTATGAGCTCTTCAAATTGGGTCTTGATGTGTATGAGTTTTTTGTGAACCTTTGCAATGGTTTGATGGTCGCTATCGTCTCTTCCCCTGCTGCGTATGCTATGATTTGTGAATTTGGTTGGTGAGTTCGATATGACTTTCTGGTTTTTTAGGATTCGGTGTTTGGTCTTGCGTGAATGTTTTGATGGTTTGTATAAGGATCTTAATGAATTATTGTATACAAGTTTTGATGAAGGTTTTTTGGTGTACTGATTTGGGTTGATATGATTTGTATGAACTGATGTGAGGTTTTGGTGTGTTTTGATGGATAGTTTTGAGTAAGGTTTTGATGGATAGTGGTGTGACTGATTTTTTGAATTTTTGTATGGTTTTGAGTGTATTTTTTGGGTGATCGCCCCCCCTTGCTGCGAGTGTGTAGTGCCTTATATAGGCAAGAAACTTAACAAAAACAAATGAATGCTCTTGATTTGGTTTTTGAACATGTCTGTCAGAATTAGGGAAGTTTTCAAATATTGTCTGAAGCATGTTGGAACTTGTTTAGGAAAAAATTGAATGGTGTTTGATTGTGTTGAATAAAATCTGATGCTATGATTAAATGATGATAACTTGCTTCCTTTCTTGCCCAGACATGCCTAATCTTATTCTGATCTCCTTGCTCAATTCGATCTTTATGTCTGATCAATGCTTGTAATTGTTATGGAAACATTATGATGATGGTTTGATCATATTGTCTCATTTTTAGAAACGAATTGGTTTTGTTTTGGAGTGTTGATGTTTGTAAATCTGATCATTTTTTGAAAGACTTGAATGCTTATGTTGGATCGTGTCTGGATGGTGATTGATGAATTTTTAATCATGCTTATTCCATGTACACTAAAGTCTTGACTTTCCTCTGAATCTTTGACTTTCCATCATTACAGGTTTGTTGTTACGATGGCCTGTCAATTTTCTCAGATACACGCAAATTCTCAATAGGTTCAATGGCAATGGGTGCACAAAACTGTGGGTCTTTGCAATTGTAGTCGATGTCGACACTTTCCTGACTTGAGTATTGAGGTCGGTATCTTGTATTCTCCCTGCCATCTTGGAGGAGCCTGAAGTACTGATGCTGCTATTTGGTCAATAAATGTCTTAATTGATGTCAGATGATGTGTGTTAAATGATGTTTAGCTTATTTAGGAATACTTTCCACACTGTCTGATTGTGTTTCTCATGTCTGAAACATGTTATTTGGTTTTGGAAAGATCTTTAATTGTTGTCTAACCAAAGTTTCCATGCGTGTAGATTGTTGGTCATGGGAAACGCACTTGGAGCTGGAGGTGTCCCAAAGGCCCACAAATCCAATCATGAACTTTCATACGCGTTGAGGTCACAATTCACTCGGCTAATTTTTACATGGCTTGGCTGTAAGATTGTCATTCAAATTAGTTGATCTCTTTTTGATGCACCTTGGTTTTGATTGCTTGTGTTTGAATTTCAGAATCTCAAATGGTGTCAAAATGCAGGGAAATGGGTTGAATAAGTCTAGAAAACATCACGTTCGAGGACAGGCTCTGTTGGAGTATGGAGATAAATGGAAGGTAATGGTTATCAGAATTTTTTAGGTAGTGAAACTTGACTGACTATTTGAAATGTTCTTGAGCCGCGTAAATCTTATTTTACAGTCATCTTGGACCATCATTCCTGATGCAATTAAACCAACACTTCAGATGCAAATAGTGAACATAAGTTACAACATGGTCTCTTCTTTGCCAGCAGCACGGTATATGCTGTGCTCAGCTGATCAATGGGTGGGTAAGAACATAATAGTAAACTAAACTTCTTGCAATTTTAAACCACTGATCATTTGAAATAAATGGTGATATATCTTCCTTTCCTTATTTCTTTGCAAACCGTATTATTGCTGGTATTTGACTTTATCATTGATCATGGTCTTGTTTCAGTAACCGAGATTCATGAAGAACACTCAAAGCTCCGTCGTAACGTGCATGACAAGCGTCAAAACTCTGCTCTTGATCGAAGACGACTAAATGGCCTGTGTGTTCCAATCTCTTTAGAGCTCTTATCTGATTGCCTCGTAAGGGACTAACTACGACACCACTGCTACAACAAAGAGGGAGACGGCTATCAGGTGGTTTTCTCGCGAGAGGAAAATGATATCCACCTTGGATTGAACGGTTAAAATGACTAGGGGAATTCCAAATTTAGTAAAACAAATAAGAATTGCTTTGTAACATTGATTTTGAAAATCAACTTGTACAAATTCTTTAGAAAAACCGTGTATGCATTGGCAATAAGAGCTGCTTGTACTATTTGTTCCTACAACGGATGTTTCACATTCTCCAAGAGGATCTAAAAGCATATTGAAATGGTCAAATGGAAGGGCACGATCTTCATTCGCATGAGGGCCCAATACTTGATACCGTTTGTGTATTAAACGATGAAACAAAATCCTTAGTATCTTTCACGTATAGTTGGTTTACTTTGAGCTTTAAAGCTTGTAGTAATTTGGTTTGTATTTGGTAGCTTGTAACTTGAATCAATTACGACAATATTCTTGTAAAGAATTTGAGTCTTGTGATGAACTTGGCACTTTTAAAATTGAGATTGCTATGAAACCTTGTATGCTTTGAATATACTTCCAAAGGATAATTGATTGAGTAGTGTTGGAAGAGATCTCAATTACCTTTAAAACAAACTTGAAGCCACAATTAAACCAAATGAATCTAACTTTTCCAAAACTTCTCTTGAAATGGGACCAAACAATCTTACAAACTTGGGCTAAAATCAAAGACTTTGAACCAAATTAAACTTCTCAAATGAGAACTGCCTTGTAACAAATGTAACTTGGACTTGGATTTAGAAAATCCACTTCTAATTCTTTCCAAGTTGAACTTTCATTGCTTAAGAATATAACATCATAGAGAAATCGCGTCTCTTGCACTTGAGGAGTTTGCTGAAGGGGGGAAAGATGCCATCTTGTGATACAACATACTACACAACCATTGCCTAGTCTTTAGGGACCAATTCTCCATATCAGAGGGTATAAGGACTTAATCTTTGCGGGGGAAAACTTTTGAAAAAATATGTGGGAAGGAAAGCTTTGTAGTGGCTTAGGGATCAGGAAGGGCGGAGGCTTAAGTCACAGGAGCACACACACACTTTGCAACGGCCAGAGAAACCTCCACAAACACACACACAACACAACCTTCAGGACCTTGAATCTTATGCAGCAGCACCTGTCCTTAAAAGAGAAACAAACAGACAAAGCTAGATAAAGCGGTTAGTTATGCACGAATGATTGGCCTAGGATGTTATGCAAAAAGAAAAGGGATCTTAGGGTCAAAAATTAGGGTGCGACAAGGTACTCGACCTAAAGTTTTTTATTTGTGTGCTTGCTAAGATTTCACAATCTTATGCCTACGTATTTCCGTAAAGAAAACAAGGAAATCAGAGCAATCGTAGTTCCTCCTATTTCTATGGGAGGAAAGATGTTTGGTGTCTTGTTTAAAGCCCAAGATTGAAGCTGGTTGAGTATTTTTATGTCTTGTTCATAGCCCATGATTGAAGCTAAAGGTTTGACTGAGAGAGAATTTGTCATCTCTAAAGGGAGATATTTCATCTATTCATCACATTTATTGAAGGATTGGTTATAAAAGGGAATTACTTTAACTGGAATGTATGGAATCCAGCAATGCCATAATTTCCTTTATAAGGGAATTGTCCTGAAGGAAGAAACTTTAACTCAGTGTAGAGCAATGTCATTTTTCCTTAGGAGCCTTCCATGCTAAGAGAGGGACATTGGCTTGGATGTAAATAATCCAGAGGGTTGCCACTTACAGTAATTAGAGGAAGTTTTAACCAGGATAAAAGAATGACCACAACTTGGATTTTTGAATCGACAAGTGTGCCACTTACAATAGTTATCTGAAATTAGGGTTTGTTTGATTATTTGTTTGGATGTGTGATGTACAGAGAAATGCCTTCCTACAGAGAGAACTCTTGATTTCCTCTGAGGGGATGATGTTTTTTATGTGTGGCTTGTTCAAAGCCCAAGGTTGAAGCTAAAAGGTTGACTCTATTAGGGGAGTTTTATATCTGTCTTATACAAAGCCCAAGATTGAGGCTGAAAAGAGATTGACTCTTCTAGGGAATGTTTTGTCTGTCTTGTACAAAGCCCAAGATTGAGGCTGAAAAAGAGATTGACTCCACTAGGAAGGTTTTATATGTCTTGTACAATGCCCAAGATTGAGGCTAAAAAGAGATTGACTCCACTGAAGAGTATAATATGTCTTGTACAAAGCCCAAGATTGAGGCTGACTCTACTGAGGAAAAGTCATTATATAAAGCCTAAGAGGAGGTTGGCTTCTGCTGAGGATTATTGAAGTCCAGAGACAGGTACAATATGTGTTGGGGAATCAACTCTTGATGGGAATTTAAAGAAGAGTTGAAATATCAGATGCCTTGAGGTTCTGATTCTGTTAGGGTTTTACTGATAGTAAAGGTTTAAAATTGAGTATGAAAACCCGTTGAGGTTTTAACCCTGCTGGAGATTAGTGTGTTGATGAAATAATCAGGTTTTTCCTGTGTTTTTTTAGGAAACTTGAGGGTCTATGTGATCCAAGAGGAGATGATACTTTCCAAGTCTATTGGTATGAAGAGGTTAACTCTTAGCTAGAGGGTGATCTTTGTATGATGCCGAAGAGGAGGCTGAGATTGTCTAAGTCTCCTATGAAGTGGTAGGCTCTAGTATAGAGATGGGTCTTTGTATGATGCCCAAGAGGAGGCTTAGTTTTTTTAAAGGAAGAAGACCAAACCTAAAAATGGTCTGATGTTCAGTAATTTTGGCGCTCCCGAGGATTGAACTAGTGGAGATGACTAGGTTATGTCCTATACCTGTAGGAGGCCTTTGGGTCCTTGTACAAAGCCCAAAAAGGAGGCTGAGAACTTTTAAGAAGCCTGTGGGTCCTTGTACAAAGCCCAAGAGGTGGCTAGGGATGCTTTTAGGAAGCCTGTGGGTCCAAGCCTAAGAAAAGTTCAAAAAAGGTTTCACCGGAAATAAGTCCTTTCTTTGCAGAACAGTTTTAGGGCTTGAAGAAATTCAAAAGAGGTTTCACCGGGAATTAATCCTCTTTGGGGAAATGAATTTCTTGTACACATATACTTCTAAATTTGGACAGTCTTGAGAAAAGTTTCACTGGGAATAATGTCTTTCTCTGTTCCATATTGTATAAGCTCAAGAGGAGGCAAGGCTGTATTTGGAATTCCCTATGGGGAACTAGTTTTGACTATGTTAAAAGAGTAACCACTGGTTTGATCTAAACCTAGACCTAATTGATGGGGAAAACTCTAAGCAAGTATATACAAGCATATACATATACAGATGAAATATATAAACAAGTATATATTGAAAAGATAGTGGAACTTACAGTTGTGCAAGCCCAAGCATAGTAACTACAGCTGTAGGGTTAGTTATTCAAGAAATTGAAGAAAGTTTTGATAAAAAACTTTGAATTTTAATTTGAATAAAAAAGAAAGTAATTTTAAAAGGAAATTTGGGGCTTATACTCAAGGAGAGGCCTAGATGAATTCTTTTGAAAATGCGACGATCGCGTCGTAGTTTTGAAAATTACAGAGGGACTTATACAATGACTGAGGCCCAAATTATTTATGTACAAAGGGGGTTGGGTCTTACACTCTATTAGAAGCCCAAAAGTGTTTGAAAAAGAAGAAAAATGGGACTTACAACCAAAGGGAGGCCCAGATGAAAATTGTTTGAAAACGACGATCACGCCGAGATTTTTAAAATCGTATCGGGACTTATACAATGACTGAGGCTCAATAATGGTTTATTTACAAAGGGATTGGACTTACACTTTGTCAAGAGGCCCATAAATATTTTGAAAAATGTTTGTGAGGGTGAAAACAATTAAAACCCTAATTTGATTTAAAAATGCATTTTAATTTGAATAAAAATTAATTAAAATGATCAAAGTTATCAAACATGTGTGAAAAACAAATTGTGATCTTGGATTAATGTTTAAAAAAATCATGTTTTATCCATAGAATGATTTGAAAATCATTTGAATTTGAAAAATCAAGAGAAAGAAATATTTTTAAATGCTTAAAAACAAATAAAATTAAATTCTTTACAAAAAAATATTAAATATATAACATAAATAATATTTTTGTGAAATGTTTGTAAAATAAAACATTTTAATATTTTTGTGAATTTTGAAAAAAAGAATCAATTAAAAAATATTAAAATTCAGAGAGAAATTAATTTTTGAATCAATTAATAAAAATATAAAAGTATTCAAATATTTAAAATTTGAAAAATGGCGCCAAGAACAAGTCATCTTCTTCACGCGAGCTCTGGTTTTCCAGATTTGCAAAACCTCTCATATCTCTCTGATTACTCAATGAAAATGACTTTTGCAAACATGAAACTTGCTCGTTTTTGAACAAGGATTACAACCATATAAATTAATTACATTTATATTAAGTGTGGAGTGAGAAATCAGATGATGAACTCAAGAACCCTAATTTTTGCAAGAACATCATGAAATCCTATACACGATTCATACATAGCAATTGATTGAGGGGAAACACTCTACATAAGTTCATAAACATGTTTGTAACTTGAAAACACATTTAAGATGCATGGATTATAGAGTTTGAGAGTGTCAGGCTTACTTTTTGCAGCTGGTGATCGAATTCTATGTTGGAGGTGTTACAGATGTTGTGTAATGATTTGGACAGCTTCAATGGACCTCAAGTAATATGTTTGAAGGCTTGGAATGAATTGAATCAACTCAGAACTTGTTATGGCACCTCAACTGCAAACAGGCCAAAAAGCTTGAGCAAATGGGGGGTGACTTTGTGATTCAGGTGTTCCAGATGGGTTTTAAGGCCATGGATCACTCGTATATGATGTATGTGAGGTGTTGGCATGATTGGTTTTGATAGAATTGCTCTCAAATGAAAAATTTGAAAGTTGCTTGAATGAGAAGCAAAATCTGTTTTTTTAGAGTGATTTTGAGGAAAACATGTGTTATGGTGCTTTGGTGTACTCAAACTGACCACAAATGAGCTCTATTTATAGTGTGTCAAGTTTGTTTTGGCAGCAATAGTGAATGGTGGCTGGTACAACCCATTGTCCATTGGTTTGCAAAAAGGAATCTCAAGTCTCCTCTAGCCATTGACTTGAGTCAATCTTGAAGGCCAATGGTCTTCTGTTGCAGGGATAAGGCTTGAATCATTCAGTTACATTTGCTTCAGTCCATGCCACCTTGATGCATCCATTGAATGCTTCATGATAACTTTGAAAGTTTTGGATTTGAGCTTTGAATGTCATATGCCAAATGATGAGGTTTTGGACTTACAAGGCTCTATGGTGTTGTAGCTCTGCAGAGATCTTGTTCATTGCACTTTAGAAACATCTCTTGTATGGTGACAAGGCTTGCCAAGTCATGGAAATGACAAAATCGTGTGGCAAGTTCAAGACTGTCTTGTAAAAACAGTTTTGGAGATGTCATATTTCCATGCTCATAACTCCCTACTCAAATTGAATTTGGAGATGATCTGGTACTTGTTGGAAAGCTCTCATAACATACTTTAACTTTAATGTCCACCAATGGAACTGATTTAGCTTGGATCATAATGAAAAATAGTCCAAAAGTTGGTGAAAAACCTAGACAGATTCTGTCCAAAATTTCACTAAGTGTTGGAAAAAGTGGTCATTTTCATATTTTTGTGATTTTGATCAATCCATAACTCAAAATCCACGAGGATTTGGAATCTTTTGTAGTTGACACTTTTGAAGTATGTCATGTGAACTTTCATTTGAGCTATGGAAGCAAATGGCTTTATGGTTTAGGAGTTATGACCTTGCAAAGTTGGTACCAAATCCATTTTGTTCCATAACTTAGAAAAATTTAAGTTTCTTATGGTTGCCCCTTTTGAAAGTAACCCTATTTTTCTTGATTTTTCTTGATGGATGATGATCAAAACTATGAATTAACATTGTTTTTGACTTAGGGGAGCCACATTTGTGAAAAAATTCAAAAAGTCAAACTTGATTTTGGGCAAAGTTGACTTTTTGTCAGATGAATTCCAAACTGTGTGATCTTCTATGCAATCAAGTTTTTGACCTAATTCAAACCTAATGTATGGATTCCATAGGTGTTTTATGGTGTCTTAAATCATGTCCCAAGGTTTGGGAACATGTCTTGGTCCAAAGTCAATGGTACAATTGACTTTTTCTTCAAAACCCTAATTGTGGTCCAAATGAATTTGAAACTTGTGAATCAAGCTTCTTGGATTTATCCATTGTTGTAAATGGATCAATGTGGTGTATTTGAGGCCCTCAAATCATGTCTTGAGGTCTTGGTTCAAGGCTTGCCTCAAAATTCAACTTAGGGGTGAATTAGGTCAAGAAACCCTAATTCCTGATTTTTGATGAATGCTTCCCATGAGGTTAATTTGACTCTATGATTGGGTCCATGAGGTCCCTTTGAGCTTCTTGAATCATGTTTTGAGGTATTAGCTCATGCCCAGATGGAATTTTTCATCTGGAGGCCTTGGACAACCAAAACCCTAATTTGGTGACACTGGCGATCTTGAGGCTTGATCCACTTAGAATGTTGCAATCTTATGCTTGATTCTTGATATGGGAGACTTCTTGATCCTTCATGGATGTTTGAGAGGTTAGAAAAGTTGAAGATGATGTTAATTTTTTATTGATCCTTTGTCTAAGTGCTTTGAGAGGGCTCAAAACTCTGATTCTTGATTGTAGTGAATGCTCTACAATCCTTGAGGAGATTGATGAGGCATGAAGGTATATCCATATTGTGGTGATGACTTGCACAATGATGGGAAATCTTATGGTCAAAATTTAGGGTATGATAGATGCCCCTATTTAATCTTCTTGGACCCGAAGGTGTGAATGGCGAAGGTATTCGGACATTCAGGGTGCAAGAGGATTAAATATCGAAATACCCGAAATTTTGACTGTGGTTGTGAATGGTAGCGGTTTGCTCACCCATCTTCTTTTGCTAAGCAATGTTACTTAGAAAAGGGTAAAACTTCCCCTCGATCCTGGTCTTCATCCACGGAACTGATCTCAGTTTCTTTTGAAATAAACTTCCCCTCGATCCTGGTCTTCAGCCACGGAACTGGTCTTAGTTTCTTTTGAAATAAACTTCCCCTCGATCCTGGTCTTCAGCCACAGAACTCGTCTTAGTTTCTTCTTGTCGAGTTCCTTCCTCGACAAGGAATGTTATTTGTAGTAGTCTTTATTAAACTTCTCACCGAGTTTTACTGGGGAGACGCCGTTTGATGGAAAAAGTCTGTGGTCAGACTTGTTGTGGAAACCCAATAGCCTGAGTTGTAGAGGTGTGCAAACTTCTCTCTTGGAGATGCCATTTGCCGATTCTACTGGGGAAAATGAGTCTCTTGAGAGACTGCTTTTCACTTGGTGAGGTTACGTCATACTTTTCTTCGAGATCTTTCTCGGAGAAATGCCATGTGATGTAATCCAAATTTGAGGTGCTGATGACTTCATTAACATCGAATTTCTTAGGAGAAAAACCGATGTATCGTCCAGAGTCTTTTAGTGGAGGGGCTTTCTCTGGGGATTTTCCTTAATCAGGGAAAGCGAAAATATCATCTTCAATGGTGAAGAGTGATGTTCCAAAGGTGTCTGTCGAATGTCTTTTTGCCTTTCAGAGGTTCAAGTTATAAAAATTGGTCGAGGACAGTCTCCAATCGAGAAATAAACTGGGGAGAGATTGCTCAGACGATACATTTCCGAATAAGGAAAGAACTGACAACTTCATCGGTGGGAGGACAATTATCACTTGGGGATGAAAATGACCAGAGTGATATTAATGCACCATTTGTATGAATATGAATTAATTATGCATGGTGTATGTATGTTTATGTTGACTAAACAGACGAGACATACAGACTGGTGAATGAACACGACTGGATACTCGGCCACTGCGGGGGATAAAAAGTATCATTGGTTCAAGATAGCAATCTTTTCCTGCTTAGGAGGGGTAAACCCTACCGGGGAAGAAAAAAATATCAATTGGTCTTCAGAGGTAAGAATTCCGCCGGGGATATCAGACGGGACATTATATCTGAAATAGTTGATCCTTCCTTCAGGTGTACAGGTTAAAAGGAGTACTTTGATTATGCATTTGAGGTTTGATCACTTCCGGAGAAGCTATCGATGTTCCTTTTTACGTTCAGTAGTAAAAAATAATTGCCATCTTTATTTTAAAAGCAGAAGAAAATTTGACAAGTAAATTCATTTTTGTTTCAAGAATTGTTGATCATGTTTAAAAATGTCATTCTGTAAAGCAAAATAAAATGAGAATTGCAAACAAAAGCACCAGGGCTTAAATTTTATTGATAGAATGGTAATCAGCCAAGCGCGTGATCCCATAGAGCACTACAAAGTTTAGAAATTGGTAATTTAAAGGAAAAGGGGCTACATTGAAACATAACGACCGTTATCCTTCTACCAACTTTGAATTCGAAACATTCTGAGCTTCTGTCGAAGGCGACCTTGACTGAAGTTTTCCTGACAGAAGACATTACCGCTGGGGATCTAATCTTGTCAGACGTAGTTACTTGCCATGAATCCCTAACTTTTGCCTGAATTCCTTTTCTAGGTTTTCAATCCATCGATATGATTTTTGCTTATGTCTCTAATTTTTGCATGGACCTCCCTTTCGGGTTTTCAATCCACCGAGACGTTTTTTATTTTATTTTATTTAGGCATAGTATTTCTTGACTACATCAACATTTATGGGGTAGGTGAACTCCTCTCCATCCATGGTTGCGAGTCTCAAGGCGCCGTCTGAAAAGGCTTTCTTTACAACGTAAAGGTCGCCATAATTCGGAGTCCATTTGACCTTGGAATCATGAGAAATGTTGTATCTTCTTGAGCACGAGGTCTCCTTTCTTGAAGACACGAGGTCAGAGCTTTTTGTCGAACGCTTTCTTCATTCTTTGCTGATATAATTGACCATGGCATAAAGTCGTCATTCTCTTTTCTTCGATTAGATTTAATTCATCGTGTCGGATTTGACACCATTCAGCTTCTATTAGCTTGGCTTCCATCAATACTCTCATTGATGGTATCTCTACTTCTATGGGGAGCACCGCTTCCATGCCATATACTAGAGAGAAAGGGGTTTCCCCTGTTGAAGTGCGGACAGATGTGCGATAACCTTGAAAGGCAAAGGGTAGCATCTCATGCTAGTCTTTATTAGTTACAACCATCTTCTAAACGATCTGCTTGATATTCTTGTTAGTTGCCTCTACCGCTCCATTCATTTTAGGCCGGTAGGGAGATAAGTTATGGTGTTCAATCTTGAACTCAACACACAACTCTTTCATCATCTTGTTGTTCAAGTTAGATCCATTATCCGTAATGATCTGGCTTAGAACACCATAACAGCAGATGAGATTGTTTTTGATAAATCGGACCACCATTTGTCTGGTCACATTGGCGTATGACAGCGCTTTAACCCACTTGGTAAAGTAGTCAATGGCTACCAGGATGAACCGATGTCCGTTCGAAGCTTTGAGTTCAATCATGCCAATCATGTCGATTCCCCATATAGAAAAAGGCCATGAAGAAGAAAGAACCTTGAGATGCATTGGCGGTACATGGATTTTGTCAGCGTATATCTGACACCTGTGACACCTCCTCATGTACTTATAGCAATCGGATTCCATTGTCAGCCAATAATATCTTGCTCTCAGGATTTTTCTCGCCATTGTGTGTCCGTTGGCATGAGATCCAAATGATCCTTCATGAATTTCTCTTATCAACATGTTTGCCTCTGCTCTGTCTACACACCTGAGCAAAACCATGTCAAAGTTTCTCTTATAAAGTGTATCACCATTCAGGAAGAAGTTACCTGCCAGTCTTCTGAGAGTCTTCCTGTCTTTTCTTGATGCCCCAGGCAGGTACTCTTGTCTTTGAAGGAAGCACTTGATATCATGATACCAGGGTTTATCATCTATGACTGCTTTAATTATGAAGATATAAGCGGGCATTTCAAGGCGCATTATGTCAATCTTAGGTACGTCGTTCCATTGACTTACACTGATCATGGAAGAGAGGGTGGCTAGTGCATCAGCCATGTGATTTTCTTCTCAAGGGATGTGATGAAACTCGATTCTGTTGAAGAATGGCAACAACCTTCTCGCGTAATCTTTGTAAGGAATCAATCCTGATTGGTATGTGTTCCACTCTCCTTTTATCTGATTTATAACCAGGGCTGAGTCTCCATACACATCCAAGTTCTTTATCCTTAAGTCAATAGCTTCTTCGAGACCCATGATACAAGCTTCGTATTCGGCCTCGTTGTTTGTGCATTTGAATTTCAGTCTGGCATTAAAAGGAATATGGGTACCCTGAGGTGTTACAATGATTGCCCCAATTCCATTTCCATAAGTGTTGACAGCTCCGTCAAAAATTAGTCCCCATTAGGATCCTGGTTCTGGCCCTTGACTAGGTAGCGGTTCATCGCAATCTTTCATTTTCAAGCACATGACATCTTTGTCTGGGAAGTCGAATACGAATGATTCTTGATTGTCAATCGGTTGATGAGCCAAATGATTGACTAAAATACTTCCTTTGACGGCTTTCTGAGCATGATACTCGATGTCGTATTCTGATAACAACATCTGCCAACAGGCAATCCTTCTTGTGAGAGCAGGCTTTTCAAAGACGTACTTGATTGGATCCATTTCGGAGATTAACTGAGTAGTGTGACAAATCATGTCTTGGCGAAGACGTTTGGATGCCCAAGCTAGAGCGCAACAAGTTTTCTCGAGCATAGTGTATCGAGTTTCACAGTTCGTGAACTTCTTGCTTAAGTAGTAAATGACATACTCTTTTCTTTTTGTCTCGTCTTGTTGGCCAAGTACACAACCCATGAAGTCTTCCAAGACTGTTAGGTAGATTATCAGTGGTCTTCCTTCCACTGGAGGAGACAGAATTGGTGGATTCAACAAATATTCTTTGATACTGTCGAAAGCTTTTTGGCAATCTTCTGTCCATACGTAACTTTGATTCTTGCTGAGTAGTTTGAAGATCGGTGCGTATGTCGCGGTCATGAGGGATATGAATCTTGAGATGTAATTCAGACGTCCCAAAAATCCTTTGACCTGTTTTTCAGTCTTTGGTGAAGGCATTTCTTGAATGGCCTTGACCTTGTCAGGATCAACCTCAATTCCTTTCTGGCTGACGATGAATCCTAAGAGTTTTCCTGAGCGGACACCGAATGTGCATTTATTGGGATTCAAGCGGAGTTTGTATTTTCTCAGACGCTCGAATAACTTTGACAGGTGTGTCACATGCTCTTCTTCTATTCTAGATTTGGCAATCATGTCATCGACATACACTTCAATTTCTTTGTGCATCATGTCGTGAAACAGAGTTGCCATGGCCCTTTGATAGGTTGCCCCCGTGTTTTTTAGACCGAACGACATTACCCTGTAACAAAAGGTGCCCCATGGGGTGATGAATGAATTTTTCTCCATATCTTCCGGTGCCATTTTGATTTGATTATAGCCCGAGAATCCATCCATGAAGGAGAAGACGTTGAATTTTGCTGTGCTGTCTACCAGCATGTCAATGTGTGGCAAGGGGAAGTCATCCTTTAGACTTGCTCTGTTCAGATCCCTATAGTCTACACACATTTTAACTTTTCCATCCTTTTTAGGAACTGGCACTATGTTGGCTAACCAATGAGGATATTCTAAGGTGGCGAGGAAACCTGTGTCGATCTGCTTCTGCACTTCCTCCTTAATCTTGATGGCCATATCTGGATGAGTCCTTCTCAGCCTTTATTTTACTGGCGGACATTCTGCTTTTAGTGGTAAGTGATGTTCCACGATGCTGGTATCCAACCCTGGCATGTCCTGATAGGACCAAGCAAACACATCTGGAAACTCTTTGAGAAGTTTTATCAAGTCCTCTCTGACAGCTGGACTGAGCAGTGCTCCGATCTTAACTTCTTTCTTTTCTTCTCCTGAACCTAAATTGACCGTTTCCAACGGCTCTTTGTGAGGTTCAATGGACCTCTCCTCTTGTCTGAGTAGTCGGGAGATCTCTTCTGGAATTTCTTCGTCCTCTTCTTCTTCAGCTTCAAATATCGGGAATTCAAAGTTAGGAGAAGGCATTGGATTGTATGTTTCAATGGGGTTTAAAACAAGCAATCTACATGGCGTGATGATTCGTTTTTTAGCAAAGACAGAGAGAGAATGCAAGAGTGTGTGCAGTGTATTTTTCTGAAAAAATACTTGTTATTTTGGGTTGTTTTTAGGATTACCATTTTCTGAAAAACGAAAAGTGAAAACAGGAAATAAATGCGAGAATTCAGAATGACATTATTTATTCATGATTTGTCAATTCTTGAAACACAACCCTATAAAACAAAACTCAACCGCTTTGGGCGAAGCGGAGAGGGACATTTACAGAAAAGTGAGCCCAATAAAGCATCCATTTCACTTGGGCAAAGTGAAAAGTTAAAACAAAGATGGTAATTACTTCGACTTATGGACGACTTTTGGGACATCAACAACAACCCAGTGGCGATGAGCTCCCCTGTGAATCACAAAGTCGGGTACCTTCCTTCTTGGTTTGTCTTCAGAAACAACGCTGATTTCTGGCGGAGTAAGATCATTGGAGTCTTCCTCCCATGCAGAGTTGTCATAAATAAATTCCTCTGTTGTATCTTCCATAGTGTTTTCACTTTCAAGGGGATCTCCCCAACCAGTTGGTTGGATGTCCTCAAGCCTGATACGAGAGCTTTCGGGAGCAGTGTATTTAACTAGGAAGTCATACTTGCTGCTCGACTGTCCTAAGGTGTCCCATGTTTATGTGGGACTGGATGAGTCATCTTCCTCGATGACGTTGATTTCAAGAAATACGTAGTTAATGAATTCTTGTCCTGTAATCTTTGCGAATTCATCACCGTGGTGCTGGACATCTTTGGAATGTCCCAAGTATAGATTCCATGACTCTATGGGGACATGGGTGTTCTTTCGAGATTACTCAGTTGAAAGGCATTATCGGGCTGACTTTTTGGCTCTAAGTCTTCCGTGTATGGCTTCCAGATGGGCAGGTCATCTAGAGGATCATAATAATCATTGTCAAAGTTATCTTTCATTAGATTATCTTCCTCTAATGAGTTAGGTGGAGCACAGAATACTTCAAGATCACAATCTCCATAGATCATTCGGACGTCTGATCTTGGTATATATCTCAGGCTCTACTTTGGAAAACAGAATGGTATGTGCGCTTCTTCTTGAGACATATAACCGTCATGGTTAAGGTAAGATTTCCACTCTTCATCCATATCGGAGGAGTCGTTCCCATCGATGATGTGTACTTCTTGAGACACTGGGTGGAGGAAGCCTCCACTGTGGAATAAATACTGAATGGGATGAAAACTTTCGTCCTTCTTGGTAGTCTGGGTACAGGTTGAAGAGAAACCAAGACCTTTCTTTGTCTTGTTATCCATAGGAGTTATGATCTGTTCCCATCCTTTTATGTCACTACTTCCGATCACTTTGAGAGCATCTTTGTATGAGGAAATCGACGCCCCTCTTTCTGATTGATTCTCGTTGCTCACTGAGAATGCTTGGAACTGGGTTCCAACAACCTCTTCTGGTTCTATACAGGAGAATGATGATAAGTTGCTTACGATTAAGGCCTGCTCTCCGCATATCGTGACTAATTTGTTATTCTTGATGAACTTTAGCTTCTGGTGAAGTGTCGAAGTGACTGCCCCAGCTTCGTGTATCCAAGGTCGTCCTAATAAACAGCTGTATGCTGCTCGGATGTCCATGACTTGGAAAGTGTGAGGACCGATGGTTATGGGAAGATCGACTTCGCCAATAACTGCTTTTCTAGATTTGTCAAAGGCTTTGACGATGATCTCACTGCCTCTCAATGGAGCTCCTTAAAATGATAGTCGTACCAGAGTTGATTTTGGCATAACATTTAAGGATGATCCTATGTCTACCAGTACGCTGGCCAAAACATCATCTTGGCAGTTGATTGTAATGTTGAGTGCCATATTATAGTTCTTGCCTTCTTTTGACAGTTCTTCATCACTGAACCCCAAGTTGTTGCAGGAAGTGATGTTGGAGATGATGCTATCAAATTGTCCCACTGTCACATCTTGTTATACTAAGGCTTGTTCCAAGACCCTCTGTAGAGCTTCCATGTGAGCTTCTGAACTAAGCAGGAGAGATAATACAGAAATTCGAGACGAAGTTTACAACAATTGATCCATAATGTTGTACTCGCTTTTCTAGATGAGCTTCAACATCTTATCATTGTTCTTTACAGGTTTTGGATGACTGGATTAACCGACTTGTTGATTAGGAACTTCCGCTTGAGGCTCCTTTTCTTTGACAGGTTATCCAACTCCTCTGTTAATGATCCGACCGCTCCGGGTAACTCGATTGATGTCGGCAATGTTCACGACAGAGGGTAATGGAGTTTCTTTTCCATTTTCGATGGTCGTTGCACCATACTTGTAAGGGATAGCCTTATCTGACTTGTACGGTATTGGACCTGGCAGGTAGATAACCACACGAGCTTTTGGGTTTTTCTGACCATCATAGGCAACCTCGATCAGTTCCTGGTTGGGAAATTTTCTACTATCAAGAGGGATCTTCGATTCATTAAGTAAAGGAATTATGGCGCAAACGTCCTTGGTTATTCCATGTTTGAAGATTACGACAATGTCTTTGTTTTGACCAGGGATGTAGTCTTGTATCATGTTGATCGACCCAGAACTTTAACATGGTTGAATCTCCTTCTGATATAACTGATTATGGAGGGCTGCTCGTACGAGATAACATCCTTGGTTATTTTCCGAGCATACTCTACAGCGCTCATAATTGTGCGGTGGTACCCAGCCATACCCGCTTTATATGCAGTGCATCTTTACTAGATCTGTTTCCATTGAGCGGATATGACGACTTTGATGTCTATCAGGATTCTCGTCAGTTATGCTAATCCATTGTGTGACTTCATCCAGGTAAATCGGAAGCCACCAGTGGTCCAACAGATGTTGAAGTGTTCTTTGCATGAGCTCACACCCTTGGTTATCTTCGCAACATTCTTTACAGTCTATATAATCATGTGAAGCCAGAAAACCAAGTCTGACCTGCTTAGCATGTAGTTCCACTAGACTGGTATTCATCAAGCGTATGTCAAAGATCTGAACCATATTGACTTGATGGTCATTTCTTTCGCAGTAGTCTTGGATCCATCCGAGATCCATCTGACGTTGGAGGGCCTCTTGTACAAAAGAGCATCCTTGATTATCTGTTGAGCAGATTGGACAAGTGTTGTAATTATGCCGCGGCAGGTTGTAATACTGACTTTGCCTTGAATGCATTGCCACTAAATTGACGTTCATCGCAAGGATGTTGTGGTTCTGTACAATGTTGGGATAGGCATGGGCCATGTTTACTTCACGGATCCAATGATCCTGAATCCAACCCAGATCCATTTGTTCTTGCAGAGTTGTTTGTACTACGACACACCCTTGATTGTCCTTGGAGCAGATATCACACTGATGATAGTTGTGAGATGGCACGTGTCCGTACCCACTCTGTTTGTAATGCATTTTCACCAGATTGGTTCCTAATAGGAGTACATTGTGAATTTGATAACTGTTTGAAATTCTGGTACAGATGTGTGATGTTAAGGTGCAATGTCACAACATCAAACTCTGTTGCATGAACAAGACAATAAAAACAGAATATGAACACAATTAATTGTTCACCCAGTTCGGTTCAACCAACCTACATCTGGGGGCATACCAAGCCAGGAAGGAAGTCCACTATTAGTAGTATCAAATTACAGACTCAACCGACCAGTTGACAATCTACCTAATTTAATCCCTACCCAATGACCCTTCTACCTAAGTCCTCCCTAGGTAAGAGACTCCATTTCACTTCCAATCATCTCGATGATGTCTAGCAGTCAACTACACCGTCACTGCATCAACATCTTGATTTCCTAAACGTATTCATTCACACACATAACCTTGGAAGACACACTTCCATGACAATACCTAGACATGACCCTCATGACTAAGAACAATTCTTAGAGTTGCTTAACAGCTTCCTCCAAGAACAATACATCTCTTACCTACAGGCTTCGAGATAAACACGATGACCATCCCACAAACCGGGTGGTTCATCAACCAACACAGCCTTTATAATCTACATGATGGCTGGCTTCCTAAAACAAGGTTACAATGCTTCTATTTATAACCTATTCCCCAACTGGATTTGGGCCTTCAAATCATATCAAATCTTCTATTCCAAATCTCCAAAAGATTCTGCTACTAAATAGATCTTCAATTAAATCCTCAATCAAATCTTCAATTAAATCTTCAATCATTAACTCTAAATATTCTCCATATCTTTATGCATTAAATTCAGCTCCACATAATATTTCCAGGTTATTATGTATCTTTTAAATCTTCATTATTCAGCTGCAAGATCTTCTCCAAATATCTGATTTGATTTGAATTTAAAACCAGATTTTATCTTCAAATCTTTTCATATCTTTCAGCCCTAAAAATAGCAACAAGATCTGCTCCACTTATGATTGCACCAGAATATATCTTTACCAAGATATTCGCCTACAATCTCTCACTCTCTTCAGCAGAATATCTCTCCAATAACAGAAACACGCGCAGTCCTAAAAACACAGCAGACTGATGTTCTGGTATAGTGATGTCAAGACATCGCATGTGACATCACTTTTCAGCACTATAACTCTTCAACACCTTAACATTCTGCAATCCACAAACCACACAGATGGTTTTCTGATGTTCTATCATCTGATGTTATGACATCGGGTTTGACATCAGCACAAAACTGCAACCCTTAAAAACTTAACATAACCAGAATGTTAACTCAACATAACAAGGCTGTTAAAAACTCATGTTGAAACATCAACCATGACATCAACATTGTTTTACCAAAATTCTAGCCAACTACAAGAATTAACAATCTCCCCCTTTGGCTAATTTTGGCTAAAACAATTTCAGCCTACATCAGAACAACTTGCAGCAGAAACGAACACTTTCACATCAGCATAACCAGATCCCAGCTGTTCAAACACTTTCCCCCTCAACTGCTGCACCATATCAGAAAAGGCTTCACAACCACACCTTGGCAACCACTAGGCTAACTCTCCCCCTTTTTAGCCATAATTGGACAAACTCTGAACATAGTAGCAAGCACAAAAAAATTCCAAAGGCAAACTCTGAATCATCCAACCAATATACTCAGAACAAAACCCAGACTCTGCAGCTACTACTTTCAATGATCAGCAGAGAAAAGATCAACTCCCCCTATCTAAGATAACCAGTGCACCTTTGCAAAAAGAACACTTTAAATGAATGGAAAACATAAGACTCATCTTCATGTCTTCAAGAGCGCACTCTCTGTTTAACTCACCTGCTGAACGCATTCACTTAGTGCTTAATCACATAATTCCCTCTTAAGTGGTTATCTTCTCATGTTCCAAAACTCACATCTTGCCAAGCTAATCAACTTCTCTCATAAATGAATTTCTTGATCATAGTCTTCATACATCCACAAATACACTGCCTTCCACTACACTTTAAGTCAAGTCTTCTTACTTTGAATTAAAACCACACACCTAGACAAGTGTGACATCTCCCATCAACAAAGACCCTCACAAAGTAATTCCAACATCTGCACAAATAAAATCGTCCTTCAGACTCCTCCACAGAAGCATGTGCGCATATGATTCAAACAATTGGCTCCACATGGCTAAAACCATTCATGTCCACACCAACACGTCATCCAACAGTCTGATGTCATAACGTTGTTATCTGACATTATCTCCTCACAAGAGGCAACCAATCTCCACAAGCTTGATCAGCATGCAAGCTTCACAATATATGCACCTTTGCTGCAGAATCCATAGACAATTACTCCCCCTGTCATGGTTAACTAAAGCTCTAGATGGAGATGAACAATTGAGCACACTTGCTGAGCACTTTCACATATTGTACTTTCACTCTTGGAGAACACATTCGATTATCCTGACTGGTATGACACTGCTCACAAACTCCACGAAATCTCAGATTACTTAAAAGCTTTACTGAGATCCAATCTCTTCAAAATTTTCTGATCCAATCACCTCATCTGACACAGTTCCTCTGCCATTACATCCACTAGTGAGGTCTTCAAAAATAGTAGACATGCTTTGCCAGAACATACTACAACAAACCAAGATTAGAATCTCCACATTCTAATCCACAACGTCAGAAACACCTCTTTTGAAATAATGCTGGAGCAATCATCTCCTAAATATGACCATTCTCATCAGGCTTCCAATCAATCAATACCTGATCTACTACAGTCTTCTCTACATTCTCCATCCAAGGTAGACCTTCTACTTCATCATTCTCCCGTATGACTATATAGACGCTCCTTAGGCATAATGTAGGCACCAAGCTCCTGAACCAGAGCATAAACATCCTTCACCAAGGATATCCAACCAGATAATGTCCCAACACAAGTTAGAACATCTGCCACACACCAAGACATCATCACCATGATTCTTGATATGTTCCACCAACTGGACTTACTATAGCATAGTAATCCAAAGAGCTAGAGAATTAAACTCTCATCCACCTTCAAGAAGAATAATCTCCTTGAGTCTTCAACTCATCACCCTTCTGCCCAAGAGTAACTTGTTCCAAGACAATCCTCAATAATAATCAGCTGCCACACTCTGATTATCTTGATTCTTCGAATCCACTTCTGAGATCAACCAAATGCCACAGTTTGATCACCTCATACATGAATCCTCACATTTGTCAGAACTCTCACAAAGATATCTTGATCCACCAAGAAAACTTGATCTTCAAGTCACATGTTCCACTTGCTCAAAAGCAAACACACTTAGACTCCCTAAGCCATGGTCATGTAACATCTTCTTCTTCCTGTAGCTCCCGCAAACTGCCATGAGAACGATCTTTTGAAGCATCCTATCGTTCATTCCTGTAGATCACATCACTAGCTGAGACTCCTGATGTTAAGCTAGATGTCAGAACATTATGACATCCAACTGTTGAATTCAGCTCCTCCTTCTGCCACTTAAAAGAACCTCCTCCCTTTGCAGAAACAGATTTCCATGCTCTCATAGACTTGATTCAACAATCAAGTTTGAGTAGACAACCTCCATCCTGCTTTGAAACTCCAAAGACTTCAAACCTACCACATCTGAATCTTCAGAAAATAAGTAGTCCAAGACTACCCCATAGCAATACTTAAAGAAAGTCACTTCCCTTAGTAGAGCCGACAGTAGAAAGTCAGAGATAACTTCCACTTATCCTCGACCTTCATAACTAGAGAAAACACCATGCTCCCATCTTTATCTTCAACAGCACCAACACACCACGAAGAGAAATAAAGAGCCACACAGAGAAAAGTATATTCTCAACAATTCAACAGTCCTGCACTTTTACATCAGACATATACATAGTCTCCCGTCAATGTATTTTGTCATTAGTTGAATGCATATCCTTATCAAAAGCAGATAAATACTCAACCCCTGTCACACTACCGCCATCTGCTGATCCAAACCACTTATACCACAAAGCCTTCCAGGTTAGGTCAGTGTCTTGATCTTTCACTCCACCCTGAGCAAAGAACTAACTTGATGTTCCAACATCAGTTATGACATTAGTCTTAATCACAACTCCTAATCATACATAACTCTTCTAACCAAAGAGTAATAACTGCCATCCTTCTGCAGAAACATACCATAGACAGTCTGCTACTTTGAATCCTTTAAGGCACGAAACAGAAAGAGCTCAAGCAAACACCAATTGACCACTGGCTGAATTACCCTGCTACTGCACACCAACTCTTGGATACCTTTTCCCTTCACTTCAACCAGCTCCTGCTGAACAGCATCTCAACAATTGTTCAACTTCACAGCTTTCGTGATCCTTCTAAGTAGCTACATTTTAATAGGTCTTGACTTAGCATTTACCATAAACTGCTAATGTGAAGCACGATGTCGAGACATCCGAATTGACATATTAAGCTCAACTTCCACCAATAAGCTTAAGAGATGACTGATCAAGATCTTCACTCCCGCATGAAAGATTTGACAGTGATACTCTTTTGCTTTGTCTCCACCCTATTCACCTTTTGATCACTTCTTTCCCAAAACACAGATAAGAGATAATCCCCATGCAAACTGCAACATCATAGAATATCCTGCTGAGGAGACCAAACCCTAATTTATTTCCAAGAGCATACCTTCCTAGAATCTCACCACCAGAGATACAAGAACCAATCAGGGTTACATCAGATACCATGCAGCGGAACACACAACAACTCCTCAACAACCTTCAGGAACTACTCAATAATCCTTGCATACCATCACCTTAAACCAAGTGCCAACAAATCAAACTCATAACAGCAGTTCTCCTGAGATCAACAGACAGGTCCAATACATACTCTGTCCTGAATAGTCCATCCTCCACTTCAAGGGACCATTCAAACAACAACATGAACTTCTCCATATTCAAACACCTTTTCAGTAGATACCACCTACCTTGCCCATGAACCAGAAAGTATCTTCCCTAGACCTCATCCAGAAACAGACAGGATGCCTGCTCTGATACCAATTGAAATTCTGGTACAGATGTGTGATGTTAAGGTGCAATGTCACAACATCAAACTCTGTTGCATGAACAAGACAATAAAAACAGAATATGAACACAATCAATTGTTCACCCAGTTCGGTTCAACCAACCTACATCTGGGGGCATACCAAGCCAGGAAGGAAGTCCACTATTAGTAGTATCAAATTACAGACTCAACAGACCAGTTGACAATCTACCTAATTTAATCCCTACCCAATGACCCTTCTACCTAAGTCCTCCCTAGGTAAGAGACTCCATCTCACTTCCAATCATCTCGATGATATCTAGCAGTCAACTACACCATCACTGCATCAACATCTTGATTTCCTAAACGTATTCATTCACACACATAACCTTGGAAGACACACTTCCATGACAATACCTAGACATGACCCTCATGACTAAGAACAATTCTTAGAGTTGCTTAACAGCTTCCTCCAAGAACAATACATCTCTTACCTACAGGCTTCGAGATAAACACGATGACCATCCCACAAATCGGGTGGTTCATCTACCAACACAGCCCTTATAATCTACATGATGGCTGGCTTCCTAAAACAAGGTTACAATGCTTCTATTTATAACCTATTCCCCAACTGGATTTGGGCCTTCAAATCATATCAAATCTTCTGTTCCAAATCTCCAAAAGATTCTGCTACTAAATAGATCTTCAATTAAATCCTCAATCAAATCTTCAATTAAATCTTCAATCATTAACTCTAAATATTCTCCATATCTTTATGCATTAAATTCAGCTCCACATAATATTTCCAGGTTATTATGTATCTTTTAAATCTTCATTATTCAGCTGCAAGATCTTCTCCAAATATCTGATTTGATTTGAATTTAAAACCAGATTTTATCTTCGAATCTTTCAGCCCTAAAAATAGCAACAAGATCTGCTCCACTTATGATTGCACCAGAATATATCTTTACCAAGATATTCGCCTACAATCTCTCACTCTCTTCAGCATAATATCTCTCCAATAACAGAAACACGCGCAGTCCTAAAAACACAGCAGACTGATGTTCTGGTATAGTGATGTCAAGACATCGCATGTGACATCACTTTTCAGCACTATAACTCTTCAACACCTTAACATTCTGCAATCCACAAACCACACAGATGGTTTTCTGATGTTCTGTCATCTGATGTTATGACATCGGGTTTGACATCAGCACAAAACTGCAACCCTTAAAAACTTAACATAACCAGAATGTTAACTCAACATAACAAGGCTGTTAAAAACTCATGTTGAAACATCAACCATGACATCAACATTGTTTTACCAAAATTCTAGCCAACTACAAGAATTAACACTGTTGAGAGGTTCTCCTTCTATCAAATTCACTATAGTCTTTTCATGTTGAAGTAATGGGTTCATCTGAACATTTGGATTGGTATCTTTGAAAGATAAGATCCCGTTCCTGACAAGCTTCTGTACATCAGACTTGAAGCTGAGACAATTCTCAATGTTGTGTCCCATTCGTACTTGATAGTAAGGGTAAGTTTGATTTTATTTGAACCAAAAAGGTGGATTTTCTGGTATTGTAAGAGGAGTCCTGGTTTGGACGTGCCCCTTGGCCAGCAGAAGTGGAAATAACTTTGCATACAACATCGGTATGGGGTCAAACTTGATGGTCGTGTAGTACGATTGTTGTTATTGTACTGTGGGCGGGCCTGCTGAAAAGGCTATTGCGGCCTTTATTGATACTGTTGTTGACTTGGTTGGCTATGAGCAACCTGAGGTTGATAAGTCGGAGCTGGCGTCGGGTTTATACCGGGAGTTATTGCTGCTACCGATTGATACCTTCGCCTTTGCTTTCCCAGAGAGATATTACTGATATCTTGCTCTTTTTTCTTTTGGAAAGTACTACCGTATCTCTTGGTACTGCTGGATGGCTCTGCATCTTTGACCAATCGTCCTTCTCGGACTGCTTCTTCAAGGCGTACTACCATGTTCACCATTTCAGTGAAGTCATTGGACGCGCTGGCGACCATTCGGTCATAATAGAACGAGCTTAAGGTTTTCAAGAAGATCTTGGGCATCTCCTTTTCCTCAAGAGGGGGACAGATCTGACCAGAAATTTCACGCCATCTCTGAGCATATTCTTTGAAAGTTTCCTTATCTCTTTGTAACATTGCTCTGAGCTGATCCCTATCCGGTGCCATGTCCAAGTTGTATTTATACTGCTTAACAATGTAACACCCCAAATTTATTAGAATATTTATTTAATTTATTTAAATATAATATCTGTGAATTTTCGGTGAATTTTCGGTGGTTTGTGTCGATGTCGGTGTTTTGGTGGAGTTTGGTTATTTTAATTAAATAATAGTATATAATATGAATATATTAGTAATTATTATTAATTTAAAATAATATTAGAGGAATTAAGGGCAAGATAGACTTTTGAGGAGGATTAGTGAGGGTAAATTGGGGAAATCCCATTTTGGAAGCCCAAGGGTTTAACAAAAAGGAATTGGGAAGGAATAGGATTCATTTAGTTGGAACGTGAAAATAAGGAGAAAAATGCAGAGCTCTGAGGAAAAGGAAAAGGCGAGGAATTCGTGAAGGTTTCCGAAGAATCAATAGAGAAAACCTCCGGATCGACAATCTAAGGTATGGGGAGTATTGCCTTTCATTGTTTTCAATATAGGAGTGATGTGTTTAAAATGGATCTTGAGGTTTTTGGGGTTTTTGAAGGGTTTATGAGTTATTGATGATTTAGGGGTATTTCTGAGGATCGATGATGGATTATTAAGGGTTGAATTGATTCGGGTAGAAATAAGCCTTTGAGGCAAAAAAACCTTTTTGGTGATATGTGGAATCTTGTATGAGAAAGGGATTGTATGGGGTTTATGGGAAGCTTGAGAGTTTTGAAGGTTTATGGGGTTTAAGGTTTCCCGTAGTGTTCCAAATCGACCTAATAGACGTAGGTTTTGTGCCTTTGATTTCCGTGATGCATTATGAATGTTGTAGGGATGCTTTTGGGTTAATTGGGGATGAAATCGCAGGTACTTTTGGGCTGTGGTGCTACTGATACGTAGCAGCCATTTGCTGTAATCGCGGGTTCGCAAAGCGAACGATTTTCTTCGCACGACGAACATTCGCCAAGGCTCGCAAAGCGAGCAGCACAGCGAATACGCGATGATTGTGTTTTTTTGGGATACTGGACTGGGATTGAAAATGACTCTTAGTACGCAAAGCAAATCACCCTGTGAATGGGTTCGCACAGCGAATGCAGTAGCGAGGGTGACAGATGGAGTTTCTGGTGTTCTTTGAGGGAATTGTGGAACTCGCTGGAGCTCGCAAAGCAAAGGTTCCAGCGAGCAGGTTCGCACAGCGAACTCAGTAGCGAACCCTGCTGTTCGTGAAATTTTGTTATGCTTTTTGTGATGTTCTGATGTTTGATGTTGTGATCTTTCTGATGATTTACTGTGATGTTACTGATGATTATGAGATGATGATTTGTGATGTTTTGATGAATATATGATGACATGATTAACATGATGTTTTGGTGAATGATGATGCACATAATGATATTTTGATGATGATGATTATTGACGTTGTGTATCATGCATTCATAGTATATTCTGGTGATGATGTTAGGACTTCGGTCCAGTGATGATGATGTTAGACTTCGGTCTATCTGCGGCTTCCATCCCATTGTGCGGATGTGAAGTGGATTATGACGTGCTCCGGTTCTTGTGTGGAACCGATCCTATTTGACGGGATCTTTGGAGGGTGATGGCCTAAGTGTCCATCGATTGTGATGATTGGTACCACATGCATGAGTCCTATTGTGCATTGCATTTATGTGGCATTTGTTGTGATTTATGATGACGTGTTTTGATGTTTGCCTTGTGATGACTCTGATGATGTTGTATATGATGATGGCGCCATTTTTATGCGTATCTTATTTTATATTGATTATAATGAATTGTATTACTCACCCTGCCTGTTTGAATGTTACCTCCACGTGGGTAACGTACAGGTGATCAAGATTAGCCGTGGATGCTTTTGAGGACTTTTGAAGTTATTTGCTTTTTGGTCGATGTAGAGGGTCTTGCTCTAATAGTGTAACATCGGGTTGGGTCGTTGAGTCGATCCATGTTGAGTTTTATTTGGTTATTATTTTATTGATTATTTGATGACTATGGTTGATTGTAATAAACCCTTTCGTGGGATTTTTGTGGTTATGGTGGTTCTGCTGCCCTTTGAAGACATTTTGAGTTATTTTGAGGAAAACCCGTTGTTTACGGAGCAATTTTGTTGATTTGAATTTATTGAGAAATGTGCACCCTTTGAGGTGATTCTGATTTTACTATGATTTTATGTTTATTTCGCTGCGATAATTGTGGGGTAGAAAAGGGTGTTACAAACAAAGGCTGCCCTGAGATCTCTGAAAGTACTGATCTTGGTGCGGTTTAAACCCATGTACCATTTGAGTGCGGCACCGGTTAAACTGTCTTGGAAGTAATGGATCAGTAGCTGTTGATTTTCTGTCTGAGTTGACATTTTTCGAGCATACATCACCAGATGACTTTGAGGGCAAGAGTTGCCTTTGTATTTTTCAAAGTCAGGCAACTTGAATTTGTGCGGTATCTTTACATTAGGGACCAAACAGAGGCCAGCGGCATTCTTTCTGAATAAGTCTTGACCGCGAATGGCATGCAGTTCCTTCTGCATTTCCAAGAATTGTTCCTGGAACTCATTCATCCTTTCGTACACGTCTTCGTTTCCACCCGAAGTTGCTTGTGGAATCTGTCCTTCCAGGATAATGTGTACTACTGGTTGTAGTATAGACATTATAACGGTGACCCTTGGCGTTTCAGTGCCCTGAAGTTTGTAACCTTCAGGAGTTGCTGTTGTAACCCTTGCATCTTCATTTTCCCGAAGTTTGTAACCTTCAGGTCCAGTGGTTCCTGCTACGGTTTCTGGGTCTTCAGTGACCGGCGAGATATATCCTTCAGGTATAAAGTTGAAAGGCATGCCCCAGGGGCGTCCTTTAGGCATGTTGTACCGAGGATGATTATCATGTGTCTCCAATATAGGTGTAGATGTGATCTCTGAGATCACAGTCCTTTGATGTTGCTGCTCCTGAGCTGCGGTCAGGGTTTACAGGTTGCTGTGAAGTTTTTCCAAACTTTCCTTTAGAGCGTCGATTTCTTCTCTCAGCTCTCTGTTCTCTTCCTCGAGATCTTCCATTTTCTTTTGTCGATTGGCCCGAGTATTGTATGAGTGAGACAGTTTGACTCTAGAATGTGACACATACGTGAGACTCAAGGATAAGAAAAATGCGTTATGCGAGAATGATGAATGATATGCAATGACATATTTTTTAGTTTTTGTTTTTCAAAAGAAACTTCAACAAATAGATTGCAAATATCACACAGTGGGGGGTAGAGACCCTTTTTATTGAATTCGAAAGATTGCAGTATTTTACAAAGAAAAGTACAGTATTTTACAAAGTGCTGTAAGGAAAATGTATAAGCTCATGGATCCTGAGTTCTCTCTGAAGAGAGCTCAGATGCCGGTTTCTGTATTTTGCTTTCGTTGATCAGGGTTCTTCAGCTGTTGTCGGGTCGACGATCCTTTGCCAAGTGAAAGGAGTGAGTAAATTTCTTCGGTCTTCCTGACTTTCTATAGCATGCTGCTCTAATATATCAATCAGAGCATCCTTCTCCTTTAACAGTTCCTGAATCTTGGTACATTCCAAATTGAGAATCTGGTATTTGTTCTTCCAAGAGTTCTTCTCATGTTGGAATTTGTTAAGAGCGACCTGGAGTTTTTCCGCATCAGACATGAAATAAAGGACAAATTCCTTTAAGGGAAAAACTTCTTGACTAAGGTAAGGCATCCTCAGCTTGAGGGCTCTAGTTTGCACCCAATGGAGATAAGGTTCCATGGAAGTACAGTTTGGTCTTCCCAGAGACTCTCTGCCTTTCCTGTGAATACGTTGCCAGGCATGCACTATTTCTTTCTTTAGTGCCCTGTCATTTTCCTATTCCTTGAAAAAAAGACCTTCCAGATGAACATTATGTGGGATATTCTTCATCGAGTATCCGAGTTGACGGCGAGCTAAAGTTGGATGATAGTTGATTCCTTCTTTAGTCCCAATGGGGGGTACATTAGGGAAATTTCCACATCTGTCGATGATCTCTATCCCTTCGTAAATCCTATTGTACCAATCTATGTCAGAGTTGGTAAGAGATATAATCCTCTGTGACCAACGTAGAGTACTCTTGTGATCCCAAAAAGCAGCAGACTTGGGAAAATAGGAAATAAACCATTTGTAGAGTAAAGGTACGCAGCATGCAATCATTCCTCCACTATGCAAATTCCTTAAATGTACAGAATGATAAGCATCTGCGAGCAAGGTTGGTACGAGGTTTCCAATTAAGAATATCTTAACACCATTAGTATCGACGAAGTTGTCAATGTTGGGAAAGAGGAATAACCCATATATGAGCAGAACAAAGACGTCTTCGAAGGCAGTTATGTTTCCTACACTGGTAAAGTATAGAGCTTTCTCCATCAGGAATTTAGCTGGTAAACCCTGGATTCCTCCTTTAGTGGTTATGTGAGTCCTAACTTCTGACTCATCCAAAGAGATTGCTCTTGCAATGGTTTGTTATTTTGGAATTTCTTCTAGTCCGAAAAATGGAGCTTGATCAGTGATAGGTAAATCAATCAGGTGGGAGTACTCTTTCAGTGTTGGTGCAAGTTGGTAATCCGGGAAAGTAAAGTAGTGGTAAACCGGATCGTATAACTGTACCAGTGTAGACAGGATCCCTTCAATCATGTTGACCCTTAACAGAGATAACAGTCCTCCGTGCTTAGCTCTGAAAGCCTCGGGATTGGCAATCATCTTTCCCAACTTCCTTAAGTCTTCTAGTTTCGGAGCCTTGAAGGTGTACTTGTGTGTTTTTCTTCTACCGAAATCCATAACTAAACCTCTGATATTTGCAATTATTGTTTTAGTTCTTTGAAAAAAAAGATTTTTTTTTTCTGTTTGAAAAGAGTTTTTTAATGAATGCATGAATGCAACAAACAAAAACATTTGAAAACATGAGTTCAAGGGTTCAACATCACGAGCTTGGAGTCATGGCTCTACCCATCCCCAAAGGTTGTACTATTTTGGTCAATTTCTGTACCTGTAGAACAGGTTCTAAAAGGTTCCCAAAGTCATTGACCCCTCCTAGGGATATCAACTGCAAGTTGATTCACTCGAGCGAGCTGTAATATCCTAGGATGAATCTCTTTTGAGTGTAGTATCACGTATCAAATATTCCCAATAGTCACCGCACTACCAAATGTCCATATGGTTAAATGTCTACTAAATCCTCAGGGTCATGGGTACCGCACTGGGATAGACGATGCTTTCACGACAATCGGTCGTTCAACATCGATATTTCCGCACGGGTACCTCGACTGATTCGGTGGACTGCCAAGTTAGCTTGGTCGGGATTCACTCCCTATAAGCGTTTCCCAGATATGCCACCACTTATCTTAATGTTTTCTCAAACTTTCCACATGCGTATTAATCGTATTCCCAGTTGACAGAAAATTAAACACGAGTATCAAGTAGTATAACAGTAAATGATATATATTATATAGTAGAAAGTATAGAAAATTCCAAACAAAGCCAAGACCTCTTAGGAACTCTAATCCTAACATTCCCCAGCAGAGTCGCCATTTTTCTGTAGCGTGCGATTTTTGTTGGTGACGCGACCACCTTACCGCATTGGTTGGAATTGGGTGCTACTTTCTGATTTCTTATTTATCCTATGAAGCTGGAAAGGAAAGGGAAGCTATCTAAAACTAACCTTGCACGCAAATGTTTTCTTTAACAAATGCTAAGAGATGAGGGGTCGGGGTCAGGTTATACAAAGGGAATTTGTCAATCACACATTGTATATATGGTTATCCATAGACCTTTTATGGTATGTTTAAATACTTTCTGGTGTTTATCTGTCATAGGTTAGAAAATTTCTCCTTTGGGAGTGTTGAGAATATGCTTTTGTTGTTTTCGGATTTTCTGCTGTTTTTGGTAAGGTACAGGACCTAAAGTTTTTTATTTGTGTGCTCGCTAAGATTTCGCAATCTTATGCCTACGTATTCCCGTAAAGAAAACAGGGAAATCAGAGAAATCGTAGTTCCTCCTATTTCTATGGGAGGAAAGATGTTTGGTGTCTTGTTTAAAGCCCAAGATTGAAGCTGGTTGAGTATTTTTGTGTCTTGTTCAAAACCCAAGATTGAAGCTAAAGGTTTGACTGAGAGAGAATTTGTCATCTCTAAAGGGAGTTATTTAACCTATTCATCACAGTTATTGAAGGATTGGTTATAAAGGGGAATTACTTTAACTGGAATGTATGGAATCCAACAATGCCATAATTTCCTTTATAAGGGAATTGTCCTGAAGGAAGAAACTTTTACTCAGTGTAAAGCAATGCCATTTTTCCTTAGGAGCCTTCCACGCTAAGAGAGGGACATTGGCTTAGATGTAAATAATCCAGAGGCTTGCCACTTACAACAATTAGAGGAAGTTTTAACCAGGATAAAAGAAGGACCACAACTTGGATTTTTGAATTGACAAGTGTGCCACTTACAACAGTTTTGTTTGATTATTTGTTTGGATGTGTGATGTACAGAGAAATGCCTTCCTACAGAGAGAACTCTTAATTTCCTCTGAGGGGATGATGTTTTTTATGTGTACCTTGTTCAAAGCCCAAGGTTGAAGCTAAAAGGTTGACTCTACTAGGGGAGATTTATATATGTCTTGTACAAACCCCAAGATTGAGGCTGAAAAGAGATTGACTCTTCCGGGGAATATTTTGTCTGTCTTATACAAAGCCCAAGATTGAGGCTGAAAAAGAGATTGACTCTACTGGGAAGGTTTTATATGTCTTGTACAAAGCCCAAGATTGAGGCTAAAAAGAGATTGACTCCACTGGAGAGTATAATATGTCTTGTACAAAGCCCAAGATTGAGGCTGACTCTACTGAGGAAAAGTTATTATATAAAGCCTAAGAGGAGGATGACTTCTGCTGAGGATTATTGAATTCCAGAGACAGGTCTAATATGTGTTGGGGAATAAACTCTTGCTGGGGATTTGAAGAAGAGTTGAAATATCAAATGCCTTGAGGTTCTGATTCTGTTAGGATTTTACTGATGGTAAAGGTTTAAAATTGAGTATGAAAACCTGTGGAGGTTTTAACTCTGCTGGAGATTAGTGTGTTAATGAAATAATAAGGTTTTTTCCTGTGTTTTTTTAGGAAACTTGAGGATCTATGTGATCCAAGAGGAGATGGGACTTTCCAAGTATACTGGTATGAAGAGGTTAACTCTTAGCTAAAGGGTGATCTTTGTATGATGCCCAAGTGGAGGCTGAGACTGTCCAAGTCTCCTATGAAGTGGTAGGCTCTAGTATAGAGAGAGGTATTTGTATGATGCCCAAGAGGAGGTTTAGTTTTTTTAAGGGATGAAGATCAACCCTAAAAATGGTCTGATGTTCAGCAATTCTGGCCCTCCCGAGGATTGAACTAGTGGAGATGACTAGGTTCTGTCCTATACCTGTAGGAGGCCTTTGGGTCCTTGTACAAAGCCCAAGAGGAGGCTGAGAACTTTTAAGAAGTTTGTGGGTCCTTGTACAAAGCCCAAGAGGAGGCTAGGGATGCTTTTAGGATGCCTGTGGGTCCAATCCTAAGAAAAGTTCAAGAAAGGTTTTACCGGGAATAAGTCATTTCTTTGCAGAATAGTTCTAGGGTTTGAAGAAATTCAAAAGAGGTTTCACCGGGAATTAATCCTCTTTCGGGAAATGAATTTCTTGTACACATATACTTCTAAATTTGGACAGTCTTAAGAAAAGTTTCACCGGGAATAATGCCTTTCTCTGTTCTATATTGTATAAGCCCAAGAGGAGGCAAGACTGTATCTGGAATTTCCTATGGGGAACTAGTTTTGACTTTGTTAAAAGAGTAACCACTGGTTTGATCTAAACCTAGACCTAGTTGCTGGGGAAAACTCTAAGCAAGTATATACAAGCATATACATATACAGATGAAATATATAAACAAGTATATATTGAAAAGATAGTGGAACTTACAGTTGTGCAAGTTCAAGCATAGTAACTACAGTTGTAGGGTTAGTAATTCAAGAAATTGAAGAAAGTTTTGATAAAAAAACTTTGAATTTGAATTTTAATAAAAAAGAAAGTTATTTTAAAAGGAAATTTGCGGCTTACACTCAAGGAGAGGCCCAGATGAATTCTTTTGAAAAGGCGACGATCGCGTCGTAGTTTTGAAAATTACAAAGGGACTTATACAATGATTGAGGCCCAAATTATTTATGTACAAAGGGGTTGGGTCTTACACTCTATTAGAGGCCCAAAAGTGTTTGAAAAAGAAGAAAAATGAGACTTACAACCAAAGGGAGGCCCAGATGAAAATTGTTTGAAAACGACGATTGCACCGAGATTTTTAAAATCGTATCGGGACTTATACAATGACTGAGGCCCAATAATGGTTTATTTACAAAGGGATGAGACTTACACTCTATCAAGAGGCCCATAAATGTTTTGAAAAATGTTTGTGAGGGTGAAAACAATTAAAACCCTAATTTGATTTAAAAATGCATTTTAATTTGAATAAAAATTAATTAAAATGATCAAAATTATCAAACATTTGTGAAAAACAAGTTGTGATCTTGGATTAATGTTTGAAAAATCATGTTTTATCCATAGAATGATTTGAAAATCATTTGAATTTGAAAAATCAAGAGAAAAGATATTTTTAAATGCTTAAAAACAAATAAAAATAAATTCTTTACAAAAAATATTAAATATATAAAATAAATAATATTTTTGCGAAATTTTTGTCGAGTAAAACATTTTAACATTTTTGTGAATTTTGAAAAAAATAATCAATTAAAAAACATTAAAATTCAGAGAGAAATTAATTTTTGAATCAATTAATAAAAATATCAAAATATTCAAATATTCAAAATTTGAAAAATGGCGCCAAGAACAAGTCATCTTCTTCGCGCGAGCTCTGGTTTTCCATATTTGTAAAACCTCTCATATCTCTCTAATTACTCAATGAAAATGATTTTTGTAAATATGAAACTTGCTCGTTTTTGAACTAGGATTACAACCATATAAATTAATTGCATTTATATTAAGTGTGGAGTGAGAAATCAGAAGATGAACTCAACAAACCTAATTTTTGCAAGAACATCATGAAATCCTATACACGATTCATACATAGTAATTGATAGAGGGGAAACACTCTACATAAGTTCAGAAACATGTTTGTAACTTGAAAACACATTTATGATGCATGGATTATAGAGTTTGAGAGTGTCAGGCTTACCTCTTGCAGCTGGTGATCGAATTTTATGTTGGAGGTGTTACAGATGTTGTGTAATGATCTGGACAGGTTCAATGGGCCTCAAGTAATGTGTTTGAAGGCTTGGAATGGATTGAATCAGCTTAGAACTTGTTGTGGCACCTCAACTGCAAACAGGCCAAAAAGCTTGAGCAAATAGGGGGTGACTTTGTGATTCAGGTGTTCCAGATGAGTTTTAAGGTCATGGATCACTCATATATGATGTATGTGAGGTGTTGACATGATTGGTTTTGATAGAATTGCTCTCAAATGATAAATTCGAAAGTTGCTTGAATGAGAAGCAAAATCTGGTTTTTTGAGAGTGATTTTGAGGAAAGCATGTGTTATGGTGCTTTGGTGTACTCAAACTGACTACAAATGAGCTCTATTTATAGTGTGTCAAGTTTGTTTTGGCAGCAATAGTGAATGGTGGCTGGTACAGCCCATTGTCCATTGGTTTGCAAAAGGAATCTCAAGTCTCCTCTAGCTATTGACTTGAGTCAATCTTGCAGGCCTATGGTCTTCTGTTGCAGGGATAAGGCTTGACTCATTCAGTTGGATTTGCTTAAGTCCATGCAACCTTGATGCATCCATTGAATACTTCATGACAACTTTGAAAGTTTTGGATCTGAGCTTTGAATGTTACATGCCAAATGATGAGGTTTTGGACTTGCAAGGCTCTATGGTGTTGTAGCTCTGCAGAGATCATGTTCATTGCACTTTAGAAACTTGTCTTGTATGGTGACAAGGCTTGCCAAGTCATAGAAATGACAAAATCGTGTGGCAAGTTCAAGACTGTCTTGTAAAAACAGTTTTGGAGATGTCATGTTTCCATGCTCATAACTCCCTACTCAAATTGAATTTGGAGATGATCTGGTACTTGTTGAAAAGCTCTCATGACATACTTTAACTTTTATGTCCACCAATGGACCTGGTTTAGCTTGGATCATAATTAAAAATGGTCCAAAAGTTGGTGAAAAACCTAGACAGATTCTGTCCAAAATTTGACTAAGTGTTGGAAAAAGTGATCATTTTCATGTTTTTGTGATTTTGATCAATCCATAACTCAAAATCCATGAGGATTTGGAATCTTTTGTAGTTGACACTTTTGAATTATGTCATGCGAACTTTCATTTGAGCTTTGGATGGAAGCAAATGGCTTTGGGGTTTAGGAGTTATGACCTTGCAAAGTTGGTACCAAATCCATTTTGTTCCATAACTTAGAAAAATTTAAGTTTCTTATGGTTGCCCCTTTTGCAAGTAACCCTATTTTTCTTGATGTAAGATGATCAAAACCATGCATTAATATTGTTTTTGACCTAGGGGAGCCACATTTGTGAAAAAATTCAAAAAGTCAAACTTGATTTTGGGCACAGTTGACTTTTTGTCAGATGAATTCTAAACTGTGTGATCTTCTATGCAATCAAGTTCTTGACCTAATTCAAACCTAATGGATGGATTCTATAGGTGTTTTAGGGTGTCTTGAATCATGTCCCAAGGTTTGGGAACATGTCTTGGTCCAAAGTCAAAGGTACATTTGACTTTTTCTTCAAAACCCTAATTGTGGTCCAGATGAATTTGAAACTTGTGAATCAAGCTTCTTGGATTAATCCATTGTTGTAAATGGATCAATGTGGTGTAATTGAGGCCCTCAAATCATGTCTTGAGGTCTTGATTCATGTCTTGCCTCAAAAGTCAACTTAGGGGTGAATTAGGTCAAGAAACCCTAATTCCTGATTTTTGATGAATGCTTCCCCTGAGGTTAATTTAACTCTATGATTGGATCCATGAGGTCCCTTTGAGCTTCTTGAATCATGTTTTGAGCTATTGGCTCATGCCCAGATGGAATTTTTCATCTAGAGGCCTTGGTCAACCAAAACCCTAATTTGGTGACACTGGCGATCTTGAGGCTTGATCCACTTGGAATGTTGCAATCTTGTGCTTGATTCTTGATATGGGAGACCTCTTGATCCTTCATGGATGTTTGAGAGGTTAGACAAGTTAAAGATCATGTCAATTCATGATTGATCCTTTGTCTAAGTGCTCTGAGAGGGCTCAAAACCCTAATTCTTGATTGTAGTGAATGCTCAACAATCCTTGAGGAGATTAATGAGGCATGAAGGTACATCCATATTGTGGTGAAGACTTGCACAATGATGGGAAATCTTATGGTCAAAATTTGGGGTATGACACCATGGCATTGGTGTGGTCCCTTCAACCCTTCATCAAAGAATCTCCATTTGGCGCCTTGATGGCATTGTGGAAAACATCGAAACAAATCAAAGTTACTATATGACTAATGTGAGCCATGTTGATAGAAGGAATTTTGACAGAAACCTGGCAAAGATCCCACCTTGTTATCCAGTAGAAACCATACTTGCTCCACACAAGGATGTACTTACTTTTCTGAACTTGCATCCCACTCATGGTTTCATTTGGGACCAAGAGATGTTGGAAGATCAGGTAGTCGAAGAAAGAGGTGTCGTGCCCACTGGTGGACGATGGATACCAATAACCATGGCTGATTCAAGTGCATTTGCTCAAATTTCGGCCTATATGGTCAGAAATAGATTGAAAGCGGCCTTAGAAGATGATAATTTGTAAAAAAAATTTATGATTTAACATGTGTTTGAATATTGTCAGATACCAGCAAACCTAAATGTTTGGTTAGGATCTAGTAGATGAAAGACAGGCTTGCTATAAACTAATATAAGAAGAAATATAATAAATATTCCAACTCAATTCATCATGCTTTCCACAATACAAGCAAAGCAGTCTCAAGACAAAGGAATAGGAGACAAATCATATTTTACTTCATGATCATGATGATCTTCATCATAACTTAAAAATTCTGCATTGCTATGAATCATTGACACATCAACAATGTTAGAAAAATAAACATCTTTTGTTCTTGAGGAACTTTCTTCATGAGTCTCTCTGATTAAGGCAGCAGTATAATTGTCCATTCCATGCGTCAAAGACTCCAATGATGTTGTTGTTGATGTATTAAGGATTTCATAAGAGGAACTTTGTTTCTCCTTCACTCTTCTTTGCCATTTAGATAGTGACTTCCTTACATTTTCAGATATCACTGTTTTTTTGAATCTTGATCCCATCTGCATTTATATAAAAGTGCAAATTCTTGTAAAGTAAGTAATTTTAACCGTCGATGAATAAGTTCGTTAATGTTCCAACATATTTATGAAGAAGGTTGACCTGTGTGATGATAACATACAGCGGAAACGTTATGAAGCTGCACCAGACTTGTGAAACGACCCTGTCGTGATAAAAGAAAGGCGAAAAATAGTTATTACTTTTTGGTGGAATTGTGATTCAGGTATTTTATAGAAGACAAATGTATATATATACCCGAACGACAAGCGGATCACAACGAATGTTCGGTTGTTCATGAAGCAAGAAGCTTCTTTGATTTCCCACTGCACTCAAAATAAAGACTATAGTTATAAATTCCACGTATTCTACCATGAAAAAAATTATCAGTTTCTTACCAGGGACCATAAGAATGTTGACATTTCAAATGCGTTCTGCAAGATAACAAAACGGGACGAAGAAATTAAAACAAGTGTACCAGGAAAACAAAGAGCGAAATGAAAATTAAATATGTTGCTTGCTTACCAAGAAAGATATCAACTGTATTAATCTCAACAGAAGCCTTGGCTTTCCAAACCAAAAGAGTTCGTCTCTTAAGTTAAACTGATGATGCTTCATGTCTGGACAATGATCTATCACTTCAACGGCCAATTTTACAACTACTCGATGCAACTTAGTACCGATTATAAGTATCAACTAAAATGCAAGTGAATACGAGAAAAATCGTTAATATTACATGCAAAAGAGTAACAGAATATATTGTTTATTAGAACTTACAATTGCTGGGACAAAGGAAAGCCAAAAGTAAAAGTTGTGCCCTGAATGAAAATTATAGGATTAGTTTTAGTGATAAGTTACTACCAATGTACTTATGAACTTAATCTAAAACTAGTAAAAGCATACCGTGAAAATTTAGAAAAATGCAGCATATTGCATATATCCAGAGAAGCACACTGTCACAAAAATCAGATGTACTATCAAATTAATCAGTGTCGTTAGTACTACATTAAGAAAGTGATTAATTTCATCTGAAGAAAGAAAAGATACCTAACACCTACAATGTCACGGAATTCCTCATCCATGCTTCGAAGCATGTAGTTGTGGAAATCGTATGTTAGGGGAAGATCATGATTCTGCAAGACATCAGAAAACAAAAACGCAAATTTTTTGCGAGCTTTTACAGTTGAAAAATGGACTTTAGTGCTTCTAAGATACATACTTTTTATGCAAGTTACATTTATGTTTTGATAAAAAAATTTACTCACTGTAATGAAGCCTAAGCGCAATGCCATGTAATCGGCTCGGTTGATTGAACTCCAGAATTGGCGACTAAAACATAACTGCAAGATAGTTTCATCAATCATATCAGTATTTTAAGGATATGAAAAATGTTACAGAAAGTGGCAAGAAAAGTATTGCAAAGAGTACCAGCCAAACCAGAATTTTGTGATGACTCCAAGGATGAGATGTGTTATGAGAAATGAATGTACTAAGCCGCTTCAATCTTATACATGGAGCACTTTGTGAAGTATCTAAACTAAGACGATATGATGAAAAAGAACTATTACTATTAAATCACTGAATAAATGTATTGCAAAATAAACTAATTATTGACTCATTGAGGTTCCGAGATTCTCAGAACCTTGTAAGCTTTGAATAGCGATAGTTTTTGCTTCATTTTCCCATGTCCTCCAGCTATAAATCTGAATAACAAACTCTACAATTATAAAGTTTGTGTGTGTAACCACAAAAATTAAAATAGGAGGAAAGTTTGATATCATGATATTCATGACTATTTTAACCTTGATCATGGCTAGAGCAACAGCAACAAAGCTGTAGGAAACATGAGTGATCCCAAGAACAAACACAAAGCGATGAAGCTGCTCAAGGCTTTCGTAAGAAGCAAATGATTCATGACCCTGTGAAGCAAGTAAAAAGTTTCCACTAAGCACTGACAGTGATGACACTGATACGTAAACACCAGATATAATATTAAAAAGTGAAAGTGATTGAGTGAAAGCACATGTGTCAGTGTCAATGTCAGATACAAGCTCACGATGACACCAGACACGTTTTCAATCTGATGTGTGAGTATCCACTTTGGAATTGAACTATTGAATCATTTGCTTGCATTACAAGTTTACATTTGGAACATGCTAAATGTGATTGGGAAGGAATAGAAAAAGTGGAAAAACTACCTTAGGACAATAACTATGCCGACCATGATTCACTTGCCCTCTGAGCATCGTTTTATTAGAATATTCCGAATTCAACCATACACTATGTTTCACAATTTCAAAACTCTTCTCCATTGCACATGGAAAAAATCTGCTACTTAATACCGACGACTTAACACAAATCTTTGCCACAAAAATAATCCAATGCCCCATCAACAACGACAGAAGCCCAAACAGCATCAATTCTGCTTGAAATAGATAACAAAATTTCAACCTAATTTTCATCTATAATTCAACTTTTTTATAGTAATGTGATAGCTAGATTACATAGTTAGTCCTTTACCTTCTTGCATCTTTTCCAAAGCAGAAAGAAGGGATTTTCTCTTAGTTCTATCCAACCACTGTGACATTAATATATGAATTCAATGTATAAGAAATTTATGTATGAATGTGAGAAATTCGAAACAAAGGATATATAAAGTAATATATGTATCTATCTATTGTACCTTAACCAATTTTTTCAATGTTCCATGAGACAAGAAACTAAGAGAAACCAAGAGAGTGATGACAGTTGCAACAGCCCAAGTGGGGGTTTCTGATAAGGATCTACCTTCTCCATTTTCTTCCACCATGGTTGCTATCATTCCTCAAAAACAACATGCGGTGTCATGAAAATGTTTAGGAAAGAACATAAAAAACCCTAAAGTGTGTTTGGTCTGGTCTTGAATGAAAAACATAGGTTTTGGACATTAATGTGGTTGGTGGTGGATTTGTGTTGTGACAAAATGTTGAGACCATGTCACAAGAGAATTATTTAATGGCACATGCATATGTTGTTTTTGTTGTTGTCACGAACAAGTTAGTTCCATTATTAGCTGATTTTCCCAACTATACTAGTTATTTCAGCTTTGGTGAATAGGTCATTTTCATGTTGGATTTGTCGCATGGAAGGTCACTTATTTTATTATTTTATAAATACATATAAAATTATTTTGTCATTGAATGAGAAAATAGAAAATGCAGTGATGGTTCTAGAATAATTTTAGATCGTAATCCAATGAAGGATATGCTTTCCATAAAATAATACTAATATTTTAAAACGTCTTAGCTGATTTAGGAAATTAATAATTTTTTATTAAATGACGTTATATTTTTATTAAACTCTTATTAAATTGTATCAAAATTATTTTTTATAATAAAAGTCCTTAACACATTAACTTGACACACTTAATTAACATATCAAATATATATAGAATAAAACGTTATTAAGCGGTGTAACATTATTTCTATGTGATATCCATCAAATATTTGATGAGCTAAACACATTAGTGTGGATTTATGTGTTTGCATGTATAATGTATGCAACAAATATTCTCAACAGTTTTGATGATAACAATACTATGATGTGAAGTTTTCATCAGTCAAGGTCACGATGTTATATAAAGACGATCAAATTGTTTTGTTTGTGAGATCAAGATGTCAATGTCAATCTCAATAAGAACAACACCTAATGTCAAACGGCGTTCGGTGGAATCTTTAATGATCTTTGGTCAAGCAATCTCTGATGATGGTGTATATCACGAAGCCTTATAAAGTCTTATCAGTTGGAAGAAGTTAAGTTCTAGATGAAGCCTTGAATCTATAATGAATCTAGCAAGGGATCTTGAAGCTTCAAAGATTGTGAAAAGAGGAAGTGTGAAAACTCGTATGGTCAGTGTTTGAGTGATCAGAGTATAATCGATTAGGGAATTTAACCAATCGATTAGAGCAAAGCATAAAGCTTCTTAATCGATTTAGAACACTCATAATCAATTAAGACACTAGCCGTTTTAGGGTTTCGATTTTGGGAATTAGGGTTGTCGTATTTTGAATCTCATAATCGGTTAACCCTATAGTATAATCGATTAGAGTAACTAAAAGCCAATGAATCTATTTACTTTTTGAGCTAAGATTTTTTCCTATAAATAGAGGGATTATCTTTACTTTAAAAACACACCAGAAAACATATTTCTACATTTTCTTTCTTTCTTTTTCACTAAATTTACTTAATGTTTTGAGAGTGAAAAATATCAAGTGAAATTTTTATTTGTTCTAGTGTTGGGGTTATTATTATAATTTACACAAGAGAAATTTGTCTTTTGTGTAATATCTCTTATGAAAAGTTATTGTTTGGTTTTGAGGTAAACCAATAAAAACTCTTATTTGGTTTGTGAGATTTTTCGTAAAAAACCCTCTTTGGTTCGTAAGCACAATCCGGTGTAAAAGTTCTCATTTGATTTGCGCGAATGTCCATTAAAATCTCTGTTTGCTTCGTGATCTCAATCCAATGTAAAGGCTCTCGTTCGATTCGTGAGATTGTCTGTTAAAATATATGTTTGATTCCTGAGCTAAGTCTAGTGTAAAAGATCTGTCTGCGTTTGAGATTGTTTTAATGTAAAATCTCGTGTTTAGTTTGGAGGATAGCCATCTCAAAATTTATGTTTGGTTGTAAGAAGGTTCGTGAGCATAACTTATGAAAAACTCTCATATAATAGAAACTCTCAAGAAGAAGTTTTTGAGGACAAAACTAGGTCAAATGGTTAGGCCGAACCTGTATAAATCCTGGTGCAATTCTCTTAACCCTTATCTCTTTATATATTTTCTCTATTTACTCTCATTTTTAATTCTTTATTTATTCTTTGTTTCTTTTGCAAAATTGTTTTAAATAATTTTATTTATCAAAGAATTTTGAATTGGACATCATTTTTAAAACCAAAACAATTTATCCTTACCTGTATTTGGAGTTACTTATATTGTTGATTGACGGATCATGGAACTCAACATTGACCACCCTTTTTGTGTTATAGTAATTAGTACTACAATTCATTTAGTCAAGTTGATCATTTGAATCAAACAATATAGTGTCAACATTGATCTTAAATAAATAGAAAGTAGTATTATTTTTGTAATATAATGCAACTAGGTTAGAGTTCAATATGATTGAGTATAAGTAAGAAAATTTATGTATTTTGTGGTATGAACTATAAATGAACCAAACACAATTATTTATACAAATTTTTTTATGCATCGTGATCCACATAATCTTGTGATGATAATGTTCACATTCTATAATCCAACATTAATATGGATATTAGTTACACATGTTTTATTTTAGATCTCAATTTGCCCCTCGAAATTGGAACTTCAAAAGAGGGGAGTACTTCTTTCTTATTCAGATCTTCTTTGTCTTGCGTAGCAGGTTCTGAAAATCTTTCGCATCTTTTAATTACATGTCCCTTTGCTGTTAGTGTGTGAAAAAAGATAGAATTATGGTTAGAAATAGGCCATAACAGGGAATCCACTATTCTTGATCATGCTGAGTTTTTTCTCAAAGAAATGTCTGGAAAAGCAGTTAAAGGTAAGAAGCTCCTGATTTGGTTGACTACTTGTTAGTGCCTTTAGTTGAGAAGAAATAACATTCTCTTTCAAGATAATACTGTGGGTAGGGGAGTTGAAGAAACTTGTTACTTCATCAAATTAACCTCTTGGAATTGGATTGTAATAGGTCTGGAAAGTAGATCTATTTTGTATTTTTACAACTGGTGGAGAAATCCTGCAGATTATCTCAAATTACGTTAACTTTGTTGAATTCTGTTTTTGGCATTTCAATTGTGGTAATCGGTTACCTGTTGGGTGTAATCGATTACCAAGTTGTATGTTGGCCAGAATCTACAAATTAAGGGTGCGTAATCGATTACCAGATTGGAGTAACCGATTACGCGCAGGAAAAATTCTGTTTTTTTTAGTTTTACTGTTTCAACTTAATTAGATAAGTTGTTTTGTTCTGTTTTGATTTGTAGTTGTAATTGCCTCATATATAAGGCCTTGTACTTCTCCCAAAATTACTAATGAAATAATTCTCACTCACCCTAAAAAATTACTCTCTCTTTCTCTCTCTATTTTCAACTTCATCTTCTCCAATTTTACCCTAATCTCCATTGATTCACTTCAAAGTTTTTTTTATGTTCCAACATTTGGTATCATACTTTGAGATTTTTGCAACGCGAAGGTATAGACTTTGAGGAAGTGTTTGCACATGTGTCTAGGCTTGAAACCATCCGATTGGTTGTTGTGATTGCAAACAACAACAATTGGAAGATATTTCAAATGGACGTCAAATCTGCCTTTTTAAATGGTCTACTTGATGAAGAGGTTAATGTTGAGCAGCCCCCTGGATTTATAGTGCAGAACCAAGAGATGAAGTACAACAAATTGCATAAAGCTTTGTATGGTTTGAAACAAGCTCCAATAGCTTGGAACAAACACATATATGGCTTTCTTATCAACATTGGTTACAAGCGGTGTGTATCCAAACATGGTGTTTATGTGAGATCAGATACAAATGATGGTGTAATCATCCTTTGCTTGTATGTGGATGATCTATTGATTACCGGCAGCTGTGAGAAGAGTATTTCAAGGTTCAAAGGTGAACTTATGGCTGAGTTTGAGATGACGGACCTTGGATTCATGACTTACTTCCTTGGCATAGAGTTCCACAAGTCAAAAATGGGTCTGCTTATGCATCAAAGGAGGTATGCTCTTGAGATCTTGAAGAAGTTTGGAATGGAGCATTGCAATGCTGCCATTACACCATGTGAAGCAAGGTTACAGCTGTCCAAGAATGAAGATGAGCAAGATGTGGATCCAACTCAATATAGGAGCTTGATTGAATCATTGCGGTATTTGTGCAATACGCGGCCGAACTTGGCATTTGGTGTCGGTATTGCGAGTAGATTCATGGAGAGGCCAAAGGTGTCTCACTTGGTAGCAGTTAAGAGAATCCTTCGTTATGTTAAAGGAACTCTTGGCTGCAGAATTCTCTTTCCCGCATCGGACATGGGCCAAAAATGTGATATACTTGGTTTCACTGATTCCAATTGGTGTGGTGATAAAGATGATAGAAAGTCAACGACCGGATACATCTTTATGTTTGGTAGGACACCAATTTCTTGGTGTTCGAAAAAGGAACCGGTGGTAGCACTCTCGTCTTGTGAGGCCGAGTATATTGCGGCTTCGTTGTGTGCGTGTCAAGCTATGTGGCTCATGGATTTATTGTCCCACAAAATGTCACTACACTTGCTATGGCAGATGCTGATTTGTACATGAATGCGCTCTTTCTCCTATTTCTTTGACCTATTATGGGTTTTTCCTGGCAAATGGAAGTTACACAGTAAGTTTGCATTTTGCTGAAATAATGCGCACAGATCATCAAACTTATGATAATCTTGGAAGGCGTCTATTTGACAGTATCAGTTTCTCTGTCCATAAGAAACATCCAGTATTTTCAATTTAGCTCGTAACATTGTATATAAAATGCAAAGAAATAAAATGCATTTCCAGTATCATAGTATGTATTTGGTTAACTTTAACAGGTTCCGGAAATATATTTCCGGAAATTTTTTGGAGATATGTTTTTGAAATAAATTCATTCATAAAATTTTAGTTTAACTCAAAAATGAATAAAATATGTGTATTATAGTATGCCTGGAGATGTATCTCCGAAAATTAAAGACATTTTTAAAATTTTACATGATACAAAAACCATATAAAGTAAAAAATATATATTTTATGCATCGTGATCAACATAATCTTATAATGATAATGTTCACATTCTACAATCCAACATTAAAATTGATATTGGTTACACATGTTTTATTTTAGATCTCAACTTACAAACACCTCATTTATTTTTAGAATATAAATTTGAACCAATAGTTTTAACAAAATACATGTTTTATTTATATTAGATCATTTAATTTACACATACATCAACATCAACATGTACCATAATATGAAAATAATATGATATTATTATAAAAAATACTTAAAAAGTATATATATATATATATATATATATATATATATATATATATATATATATATATATATATATATATATATTCAAATAAATAATATCAAATGATCCCAAATAAAATTCATAATTGTTATGTGCTGGTCAAATACTCAGGACCTACTGCTCCACGTCTGCCAAAAGCCCAATAGCACGAGGTTTATTATTCATACTACTCTGTCAGACCTAAGCTATAAATACTTTTGTAAAGGGCTTCTAAGTTACAAAATCTCTAATATCCATTTTCACTACTAATATCTTGAACCTTAAACTAACTTGGGCGTTGGAATGCTAACCATGCAGGTATCCCATAAGTCCACTGTATCGAAGATAACAAACACCGATTAGTGACATTGCATCAAGATCAAACTCTCTGGTTCAAGAAGCATCGTGACCGCAACCTTCGATCCACGGTGTCACATCGACGTATTGAATTAAAAGCTTCACTCCACCATAATTTCCGCAACCATCACAAGTTTAGGTTCTGCAATGGAAGAGTGGTGCCGTATAAGGGAATTGACTTCTGATTCCTACGATTTCCATGATTCTAGATTTGATCCTCATATCTGAGCTCCGAAGTAGCCTCTAGCAAAGAAATCATAGTCTCAACAAACCAAAATCTCAGATCTACGCTGTTTTGATCCACCGAATTCTGGCTCGACACCAAACAAGTAGTTACGACGACTTCGAGCCACCACGTAACGATCCCAATAGATGTCGCGGAGCGAGCTCTAGTTTGGGGACATCCCAATTGACTTGGGGCATTCGCCTCAGACGTTTCCCCACCTGCAAGGCCTACAACTCTCTCAAAAACTTTAAAATCGCCAAGCATCATGGCCTCCATATTGGCTTTAGGATCACACCAGATCCCGAGATCAACTCCTAAAAAGATTGGGAATGAGCCCATTCGATCACCGACTAAGCGAAGTTACCAACATTTTCCATCGAGATCAGGATTGAAGCAAAACCGCCATTAAGTAGGTGGCACAAGTTTGTAGTTAATGGTGCCCAGTGGCACAAGTCTGTAGTTAACATCGGACACCGAATAAGTATTGAGGTGCATCTTGTGGATATCATATGATTTCCACTAAATGCACCCAGGGCTTCCCCTGCCTGGATAACAAAGCAGGGAACCCCTAGGGATATCTAGCGATGGGTGTCCCGAATCCTGACCAATGGAAGACCCTTCGGTATCCACATTCGGGTACTGTCTGAGACACCCGTTGGACAAGGTTTGGGTTCTGTTCAAGAACAGGGTGGCTATTACGGAATGCATCATCCCCAGATCTTCCAATAAGGAAAAGCGTCCCAGAGATTCCAAAGAGGCCCGAGCCCAAGCAAACCGGGTCATTTCAACCCTGGAAAGAAGACCCTAAAATGCACAATAGGGGTTAAGCATCATCCCGAGTCAAGGATCCAACCCTTGATATATATCGAGCATTAAGCCACCCGGATACCACATCCGAGGGAAAGCGCATGGTGCACACTTGCGGTCTGCTACAAGATTTAATTAATGTATTTGTAAATAATTATATACACACACACAAACATTGCTATTATGATTTTGTTGTTCTGCTCTCTGTCTTGTCGCCTTTTTAGGGTACCGAAACACAAATGCACACCCTAGTGAATCGGGGAAGAAATAATGCAGTTAAAGTCCGTCTTAAGGATCCGGGGGTTGCTATCAAAGATGTTTTGCACATCCTAATACAATAGTCACCCCCCCCCCCCCCGCGCACTTTACACACGTGAAGATTCAGGGGTGTTGTCTGACACACTTTGAGTTCCCGACAACGAAAATCAATTCTTCACAGCGTCTCGTGCGTCTTCAGAATTCAAGGGTGTTGTCAGACACACTTTGAGCGCTCGATTACAACAATCAATTCCCCACAATGGCTCGTGCATCTTCAGAATTGAAGGGAGTTGTCGAACAGACTTTGAGCGACCGACTACATCAATCAATTCACCGCCGCGCCTCATGCATATTCAAAATCCAGGAAATTATAAGAGACGCTTTGAACGTCTAACTACAACGACCAATTCCTATAGGGGTGCTATCGAAGACGCTTTGTACGTCCGAATACAACACTCAAATACCCCATGTAAAAGAAATGCATGGTTTTATTCGTAGCTGAAAACTCTAAAAAAATTGACTAAATTTTGGTGAAACATAGTGTTGAACAAGATGTTCCAACATGATGTTACAACAAGATGTCCTAGCCTGTGTATTTGACATCTTGGTCTGTTATAACAGGTTGTTGCAGATCTGGTCCAAGATTTAAGGAGCAATCAGAACATGGATCAAGGAATAAATAGATAAATATTTCGAAGCCCATGGATAGCTGAAGATTATAAAAGGAAGACCAAGACCTAGGGTAGATTAAGAATTCTTATTAAGACTTTTGTAAAGTAGAAAATAAAGATTTAGGGTTTTGAGAGTCGTGTACTTTCTTATGTTGTAAGTCACTCTTTGTATCGTTTGATACATTGTGGTAGACATAGTTTTACAGATTCAGAAACCTGTCGGTAATGAATTGTGTATTGTTCTTGGATGAAGCTATTAAGCAAATTCAAGAGTCATTATTAGTCAAGAGTCTTGACTGAATATTATATTGGAAGAGGTGTCTTTCAATTAAACATATTGATGCAGTTACCAGAGGTTGTAACGGTTAGATATCACTGAGGTGATTTAGGAATTGAGATGGATTTCTCTTATCTAGATGGTGATTTTTAGGTAGAATTGTACTTTGTAGGGATTAAGTGAGGAGTTGTAAACGGGGGAGTTTAGCTCTAAATTAATACTACTGATAGTGAATTCATTCATGGCTTGGTAGCCCCCAGATGTAGGGGTTGTTGTTCAACGAACTGGATCATCATATCTTTGTGTTATTTATCTTTCTGTTGTATTTAATTCAACCTGCTCTCTTGATCAAAAGTTTATGTCTTGACTGATGTTGAAACATCTGTCACGACATTGTTTTATGAATCTGCAGTTTTATTGAAGGTTCTTGTTTCTGTCCTTGTTCAGTTTTTAGTAGAGATCATGTCTTGACATTTAATAGGACATCTGTAATCTGCATGCCAGAATTTCAATTAATATCAGAGCAGACATCTTGGTCTATTTCTGGATGAGTTCTAGGGAAGATACTTTCTAGTTTTTGAACAAGGAAAAAGGTTACATGATCAGACCATTCCTTGGCGTTGAGGGATAGGTTGTTCCAGACAAATAACTACTGATGGTTGTCTGATACTTTGTGAAGATTCTCCGCTGCTGCTGATAATGATGTTATTGTTACACACAGTGCCTAATAAGATGTTGTGACATCTTACCTGGTGCATGTTGAAGATGGGTCATTTACAGGAGGGAGCATTGTGACGTGTGATAAGTGCAAATTGTAGCTCTTTTTGTATATAAGTTTTGTTGCACTTATCGATACTTTTTGTTAAAATCGTTCGAATAAACCCCACTTTGTATGTAAATGTGTATATTTAGTGTATAATCAAGTTTTAGTGTATTTGTGTACCGTTTGATAGTTTTCTACTCATTTTGTAGGTATTGAGGTGTATTTGGAGCATGAGCAATAAAGTGTCGAAGACACGGCTTCAAACGCACGATTTTAAGCAACTCATTAACGAATAAGGCTCAAAATTAGGATAATAAAAATCACTAATTTGGTTGATATTTTTGCATTGTTAGATAGGAAATTGAATAAGCTTTGCAACGCTTCGAACCGGGCGAAAAACGGAGTTACGGTTCTCAAGTTATGGCTGAATCATTTTTCAAGTCAGCTGGTAGCCCGCTGAGCGCGCTTGGAAGGCGGTTTAACTTTAAAAAGAGCGCGGTCTGCGATGATGACAGCAATAAATATGGGTAAAAAACACATTTTTAGGGATGGTTTTGGGTATTTTTTGCTCCCAACTCCATCAAACTTCATTTTTCTTGTAGATTAGCTTAGAAAACATCATTGGAGCTTGCATTTGGATGATCCGGAGTCGAATCTCTCGTGGATTGGTGTTGACAAACCAAGAAATGTTTGGTTCCTCTTCTCTCTTCTCTTTGTAATATCTCTTTGTTGGGTATTGTATAGTTACTATGAACATATGTATCTTTGTTGATCTTAATATTATATGATATTTGCTTTACAAATCATTATCGATGTCTTCCTTGATCTTTTTGCATTTATGTTTGGATTTGTGTTGTGTTAGAGATAAACATCACGAATCTTGATTAGGGATGGATATCTATTGTCTAGATGCTAGAGATAGATTTAGATGATAATCTTTTTGGTGTCGGAACTTAATGTCTTCCGTGTTTCGAGGCTTCGTGCGCGAGAGTGACGAAGAGAGTAATACGGTTGTCTCTCAGCTCAGTGTGCCAGAGATGGACACTGTTGTGAGTGATGCTGGATGATTTTGACGAGTATTGCAGGTGGAGTATAATTGGTCGGTAAATTTATGTTTGTGACGAGTGGATTATATGCATGCTTGATAAGTTCGTCTTGTTGAAGAAGGAATTATTTTTATGTTCTTATTTACTTTTCCGCATTTACGCTTTAAACCATTTAAACCCAAACTCATTAACATTGATATTGTCGAACGACAGTTCAGTAGCACCGATCTCTATGGACACGATAATTCCCGAAAAAAAAATACTTCCAAATCTTTTTGCTTGCTTGCCCTATTCCGCAACCAACAAAATGGCGCCGTTGCCGGGGATTGATGTTTTTATTGAATCGCATTGCGATAGTTTCTTTGTTTTTGAGTTTTGTAGATATCGTATATATTGTCTATTTTCACTTGTTTATATTGATACTTGTATATGTTTACCATATTTGTGAATTTTACATGTTTTGCATACTTGTAAATTTAGTGTATATGTTTGTTTCTCTTCACGTTTGCTAAGTGTTTGGTTAGGTTTCATCGTCGGTGAGCGCTAACCGTGTAAAGAGGCAACTTGGAGAAGTGTGTATAAATAAAAGGCATCGATCTTACGACGTAAAACAACCGTGTTTTATCATTTTTTGTTTCGTTATTACTTTTTCATTGTATATGAGATTGTGTAGGTGTTAAGTGGAGGCCTACACTAGAACCCTGTTGTTGTACTGAATTTTCTGGTTCTGGTGTAGCGCCCTCAACGCGGGCCTGCACGCTGAGCGTGCTCTGCTGTGCTGAGCCAGTGATTTCTTTTAATTGTTCACTTGGCTCCCCCTTTTTCCCACTTCCACCAAGGCCTTATATATTAGTAATTATTAGTAATTTTTCTAATTCTTTTGTTGTTGTTTGGAATCAAATTTTGGCTCGATTGCTTGAAGTCGCATTCGGTGATTTTCCGATTTGAGTGTTTTAACTTGCGAATGCGTGGTAATGATAGTGTTTAAAGTTTTGTACACGTCCAAGGTATGTGTTTATCGGTTTCTAGACTTTAGCATATTTATGATACATAGGCTTTTTACAACTTCTATGCCATTCATTCTTTTATATACTTGTTCGTATGTGAATCACTTTAGTTCCTACCCTTTTTGTGAGGAAGCCTTCCATTGTTCATATATGCTCGGAGTTCCAACATTCTTTTTCTAACTGGATTTTATTATGTTGAATCTGTTGTTTATGTTGTGTATATGAATGCATGAAAAGGATCAAGGCATTTGTTTCATTTTGAGCACAACCACCCTAGCCAAATAGTCAATTCACCTTGTGAGTGTGTGAGAATTTGTAACCCCTTTGAGCTTTTTGATCCATGTTTTTATTTGAACTTAATGCTTGTCAATGAGTATTTAGTTCACTTATTTTTGATGGATTTTGTTTTTTCTTGGACCTCAACTTTGTGTTGTTGTATGGATTTTTTCCTTGCCTTAGAAAGTAGGGAGTATTCACATGATGATATGGTTAAATTCAAGTTGGGGAGAGAATGATTGTGTACTCATTGGTTGGATTCTATGAGGATTGAAAAAGAAAAGAAAAAAGAGAAAAAAATGTGACAAAGAAAAGGAAAGAAAAAAAAGGGAGAAAAAGAAAATCCTTGAACAAGGAAACAAAAAGAGTTTCAATAATTGTGCTAAATAAGTAGTGTTGTTGTGTAACACTTGGGTTTGTGGAGGAAGTTGGTTGAAATTTTGTGTTTGGATCTTTGTGAGTTGATCACTCCCTTAGGTTTAGGCAAGTTTTTGTTTCAATTACCTTTAGAAATTGCCCCTTGTTTGTTTACCCGACCACATTACAACCTTGAAAAGTCCTTGTGATTCTTGCCTTTGTATGTTCAATGTGAATTTTTGGATGGATGCATAATTTAGTCTTTTGTTTTTGCAAGATTGTTGTGTGAGTGAAAGTACCTTATTTTATGTTTTTCATCTACCGATGATTGTTTTTGCTAGGTGTGATTCACATTGGAACTTGTGTTGTTTTAGGATGTTTGGCATGATTTTGTATTTTGCATTTGTTTCGTGACTATGTTATCGTCGTAGTTTAGTGGTAAGTATTTACTTTGTGTGTACCATTTTCGATTGAACCATTGCATTTGTTTTCGGTTTTCAAAACTTGTTGCGTGATTTCTTGGATTTCTCTTTTGTTCCTTTAGATGTTGGCTTTGTTTGAGAACAAACAACTATGTAAGTTGGGGAGAGTTTGATAAGTGCAAATTGTAGCTATTTTTGTATATATGTTTTGTTGCACTTATCGATACTTTTTGTTAAAATCGTTCGAATAAACCCCACTTTGTATGTAAATGTGTATATTTAGTGTATAATCAAGTCTTAGTGTATTTGTGTACCGTTTTATAGTTTTCTACTCATTTTGTAGGTATTGAGGTGTATTTGGAGCATGAGCAATAAAGTGTCGAAGACACGGCTTCAAACGCACGATTTTAAGCAACTCATCAACGAATAAGGCTCAAAATGAGGATAATAAAAAATCACCAATTTGGTTGATATTTTTACATTGTTAGATAGGAAATTTAATAAGCTTTGCAACGCTTCGAACCGGGCGAAAAACGGAGTTACGGTTCTCAAGTTATGGCTGAAACATTTTTCAAGTCAGTTGGTAGCCCGCTGAGCGTGCTTGTAAGGCGGTTTAACTTTAAAAAGAGCGCGCTGAGCGTGGTCTGCGATGATGACAGCAATAAATATGGGTAAAAAACACATTTTTAGGGATGGTTTTGGGTATTTTTTGCTCCCAACTCCATCAAACTTCATTTTTCTTGTAGATTAGCTTAGAAAACATCATTGGAGCTTGCATTTGGATGATCCGGAGTCGAATCTCTCGTGGATTGGTGTTGACAAACCAAGAAATGTTTGGTTCCTCTTCTCTCTTCTCTTTGTAATATCTCTTTGTTGGGTATTGTATAGTTACTATGAACATATGTATCTTTGTTGATCTTAATATTATATGATATTTGCTTTACAAATCATTATCGATGTCTTCCTTGATCTTTTTGCATTTATGTTTGGATTTGTGTTGTGTTAGAGATAAATATCACGAATCTTGATTAGGGATGGATATCTATTGTCTAGATGCTAGAGATAGATTTAGATGATAATCTTTTTGGTGTCGGAACTTAATGTCTTCCGTGTTTCGAGGCTTCGTGCGCGAGAGTGACGAAGAGAGTAATACGGTTGTCTCTCAGCTCAGTGTGCCAGAGATGGACACTGTTACGAGTGATGCTGGATGATTTTGACAAGTATTGCAGGTGGAGTATAATTGGTCGGTAAATTTATGTTTGTGACGAGTGGATTATATGCATGCTTGATAAGTTCGTCTTGTTGAAGAATGAATTGTTTTTATGTTCTTATTTACTTTTCCGCATTTACGCTTTAAACCATTTAAAACCAAACTCATTAACATTGATATTGTCGAACGACAGTTCAGTAGCACCGATCTCTGTGGACACGATAATTCCCGAAAAAAATACTTCCAAATCTTTTTGCTTGCTTGCCCTATTCCGCAACCAACAAAATGGCGCCGTTGCCGGGGATTGATGTTTTTATTGAATCGCATTGCGATAGTTTCTTTGTTTTTTAGTTTTGTAGATATCGTATATATTGTCTATTTTCACTTGTTTATATTGATACTTGTATATGTTTACCATATTTTTGAATTTTACATGTTTTGCATACTTGTAAATTTAGTGTATATGTTTGTTTCTCTTCACGTTTGCTAAGTGTTTGGTTAGGTTTCATCGTCGGTGAGCGCTAACCGTGTAAAGAGGCAACTTGGAGAAGTGTGTATAAATAAAAGGCATCGAACTTACGACGTAAAACAACCGTGTTTTATCATTTTTTGTTTCGTTATTACTTTTTCATTGTATATGAGATTGTGTAGGTGTTAAGTGGAGGCCTACACTAGAACCCTGTTGTTGTACTGATTTTTCTGGTTCTGGTGTAGCGCGCTTAACGCGGCCCTGCGCGCTTAGCGCACTCTGCTGTGCTGAGCCAGTGATTTCTTTTAATTGTTCACTTGGCTCCCCCTTTTCCCACTTCCACCAAGGCCTTATATATTAGTAATTATTAGTAATTTTTCTAATTCTTTTGTTGTTGTTTGGAATCAAATTTTGGCTCGATTGCTTGAAGTCGCATTCGGTGATTTTCCAATTTGAGTGTTTCAACTTGCGAATGCGTGGTAATGATAGTGTTTAAAGTTTTGTACACGTCCAAGGTATGTGTTTATCGCTTTCTAGACTTTAGCATATTAATGATACTTAGGCTTTTTACAACTTCTATGCCATTCATTCTTTTATATACTTGTTCGTATGTGAATCACTTTAGTTCCTACCCTTATTGTGAGGAAGCCTTCCATTGTTCATATATGCTCGGAGTTCCAACATTCTTGTTCTAACTGGATTTTATTATAATGAATCTGTTGTTTATGTTGTGTATATGAATGCATGAAAAGGATCAAGGCATTTGTTTCATTTTGAGCACAACCACCCTAGCCAAATAGTCAATTCACCTTGTGAGTGTGTGAGAATTTGTAACCCCTTTGAGCTTTTTGATCCATGTTTTTATTTGAACTTAATGCTTGTCAATGAGTATTTAGTTCACTTATTTTTGATGGATTTTGTTTTTTCTTGGACCTCAACTTTGTGTTGTTGTATGGATTTTTTCCTTGCCTTAGAAAGTAGGGAGTATTCACATGATGATATGGTTAAATTCAAGTTGGGGAGAGAATGATTGTGTACTCATTGGTTGGATTCTATGAGGATTGAAAAAGAAAAGAAAAAAGAGAAAAAAATGTGACAAAGAAAAGGAAAGAAAAAAAAGGGAGAAAAAAAAATCCTTGAACAACGAAACAAAAAGAGTTTCAATAATTGTGCTAAATAAGTAGTGTTATTGTGTAACACTTGGGTTTGTGGAGAAAGTTGGTTGAAATTTTGTGTTTGGATCTTTGTGAGTTGATCACTCCCTTAGGTTTAGGCAAGTTTTTGTTTCAATTACCTTTAGAAATTGCCCCTTGTTTGTTTACCCGACCACATTACAACCTTGAAAAGTCCTTGTGATTCTTGCCTTTGTATGTTCAATGTGAATTTTTGGATGGATGCATAATTTAGTCTTTTGTTTGCAAGATTGTTGTGTGAGTGAAAGTACCTTATTTTATGTTTTTCATCTACCGATGATTGTTTTTGCTAGGTGTGATTCACATTGGAACTTGTGTTGTTTTAGGATGTTTGGCATGATTTTGTATTTTGCATTTGTTTCGTGACTATGTTATCGTCGTAGTTTAGTGGTAAGTATTTACTTTGTGTGTACCATTTTCGATTGAACCATTGCATTTGTTTTCGGTTTTCAAAACTTGTTGCGTGATTTCTTGGATTTCGCTTTTGTTCCTTTAGATGTTGGCTTTGTTTGAGGACAAACAACTATGTAAGTTGGGGAGAGTTTGATAAGTGCAAATTGTAGCTGTTTTTGTATATATGTTTTGTTGCACTTATCGATACTTTTTGTTAAAATCGTTCGAATAAACCCCACTTTGTATGTAAATGTGTATATTCAGTGTATAATCAAGTTTTAGTGTATTTGTGTACCATTTGATAGTTTTCTACTCATTTTGTAGGTATTGAAGTGTATTTGGAGCATGAGCAATAAAGTGTCGAAGACACGGCTTCAAACGCACGATTTTAAGCAACTCATCAACGAATAAGGCTCAAAATGAGGATAATAAAAATCACCAATTTGGTTGATATTTTTGCATTGTTAGATAGGAAATTGAATAAGCTTTGCAACGCTTCGAACCGGGCGAAAAACGGAGTTACGGTTCTCAAGTTATGGCTGAAACATTTTTCAAGTCAGCTGGTAGCCCGCTGAGCGCGCTTGTAAGGCGGTTTAACTTTAAAAAGAGCGCGCTGAGCGCGGTCTGCGATGATGACAACAATAAATATGGGTAAAAAACACATTTTTAGGGATGGTTTTGGGTATTTTTTGCTCCCAACTCCATCAAACTTCATTTTTCTTGTAGATTAGCTTAGAAAACATCATTGGAGCTTGCATTTGGATGATCCGGAGTCGAATCTCTCGTGGATTGGTGTTGAAAAACCAAGAAATGTTTGGTTCCTCTTCTCTCTTCTCTTTGTAATATCTCTTTGTTGGGTATTGTATAGTTACTATGAACATATGTATCTTTGTTGATCTTAATATTATATGATATTTGCTTTACAAATCATTATCGATGTCTTCCTTGATCTTTTTGCATTTATGTTTGGATTTGTGTTGTGTTAGAGATAAACATCACGAATCTTGATTAGGGATGGATATCTATTGTCTAGATGCTAGAGATAGATTTAGATGATAATCTTTTTGGTGTCGAAACTTAATGTCTTCCGTGTTTCGAGGCTTCGTGCGCGAGAGTGACGAAGAGAGTAATACGGTTGTCTCTCAGCTCAGTGTGCCAGAGATGGACACTGTTGTGAGTGATGCTGGATGATTTTGACGAGTATTGCAGGTGGAGTATAATTGGTCGGTAAATTTATGTTTGTGACAAGTGGATTATATGTATGCTTGATAAGTTCGTCTTGTTGAAGAATGAATTGTTTTTATGTTCTTATTTACTTTTCCGCATTTACGCTTTAAACCATTTAAACCCAAACTCATTAACATTGATATTGTCGAACGACAGTTCAGTAGCACCGATCTCTGTGGACTAGATAATTCCCGAAAAAAAAATACATCCAAATCTTTTTGCTTGCCTGCCCTATTCCGCAACCAACAAAATGGCGCCGTTGCTGGGGATTGATGTTTTTATTGAATCGCATTGCGATAGTTTCTTTGTTTTTGAGTTTTGTAGATATCGTATATATTGTCTATTTTCACTTGTTTATATTGATACTTGTATATGTTTACCATATTTTTGAATTTTACATGTTTTGCATACTTGTAAATTTAGTGTATATGTTTGTTTCTCTTCACGTTTGCTAAGTGTTTGGTTAGGTTTCATCGTTGGTGAGCGCTAACCGTGTAAAGAGGCAACTTGGAGAAGTGTGTATAAATAAAAGGCATCGAGCTTACGACGTAAAACAACCGTGTTTTATCATTTTTTGTTTCGTTATTACTTTTTCATTGTATATGAGATTGTGTAGGTGTTAAGTGGAGGCCTACACTAGAACCCTGTTGTTGTACTGATTTTTCTGGTTCTGGTGTAGCGCGCTCAATGCGGGCCTGCACGCTGAGCGTGCTCTGCTGTGCTGAGCCAGTGATTTCTTTTAATTGTTCACTTGGCTCCCCCTTTTTCCCACTTCCACTAAGGCCTTATATATTAGTTATTATTAGTAATTTTTCTAATTCTTTTGTTGTTGTTTGGAATCAAATTTTGGCTCGATTGCTTGAAGTCGCATTCGGTGATTTTCCGATTTGAGTGTTTTAACTTGCGAATGCGTGGTAATGATAGTGTTTAAAGTTTTGTACACGTCCAAGGTATGTGTTTATCGCTTTCTAGACTTTAGCATATTTATGATACTTAGGCTTTTTACAACTTTTATGCCATTCATTGTTTTATATACTTGTTCGTATGTGAATCACTTTAGTTCCTACCCTTTTTGTGAGGAAGCCTTCCATTGTTCATATATGCTCGGAGTTCCAACATTCTTTTTCTAACTGGATTTTATTATGTTGAATCTGTTGTTTATGTTGTGTATATGAATGCATGAAAAGGATCAAGGCATTTGTTTCATTTTGAGCACAACCACCCTAGCCAAATAGTCAATTCACCTTGTGAGTGTGTGAGAATTTGTAACCCCTTTGAGCTTTTTGATCCATGTTTTTATTTGAACTTAATGCTTGTCAATGAGTATTTAGTTCACTTATTTTTGATGGATTTTGTTTTTTCTTGGACCTCAACTTTGTGTTGTTGTATGGATTTTTTCCTTGCCTTAGAAAGTAGGGAGTATTCACATGATGATATGGTTAAATTCAAGATGGGGAGAGAATGATTGTGTACTCATTGGTTGGATTCTATGAGGATTGAAAAAGAAAAGAAAAAAGAGAAAAAAATGTGACAAAGAAAAGGAAAGAAAAAAAAGGGAGAAAAAGAAAATCCTTGAACAAGGAAACAAAAAGAGTTTCAATAATTGTGCTAAATAAGTAGTGTTGTTGTGTAACACTTGGGTTTGTGGAGGAAGTTGGTTGAAATTTTGTGTTTGGATCTTTGTGAGTTGATCACTCCCTTAGGTTTAGGCAAGTTTTTGTTTCAATTACCTTTAGAAATTGCCCCTTGTTTGTTTACCCGACCACATTACAACCTTGAAAAGTCCTTGTGATTCTTCCTTTGTATGTTCAATGTGAATTTTTGGATGGATGCATAATTTAGTCTTTTGTTTTTGCAAGATTGTTGTGTGAGTGAAAGTACCTTATTTTATGATTTTCATCTACCGATGATTGTTTTTGCTAGGTGTGATTCACATTGGAACTTGTGTTGTTTTAGGATGTTTGGCATGATTTTGTATTTTGCATTTGTTTCGTGACTATGTTATCGTCGTAGTTTAGTGGTAAGTATTTACTTTGTGTTACCATTTTCGATTGAACCATTGCATTTGTTTTCGGTTTTCAAAACTTGTTGCGTGATTTCTTGGATTTCGCTTTTGTTCCTTTAGATGTTGGCTTTGTTTGAGAACAAACAACTATGTAAATTGGGGAGAGTTTGATAAGTGCAAATTGTAGCTATTTTTGTATGTATGTTTTGTTGCACTTATCGATACTTTTTGTTAAAATCGTTCGAATAAACCCCACTTTGTATGTAAATGTGTATATTTAGTTTATAATCAAGTCTTAGTGTATTTGTGTACCGTTTGATAGTTTTATACTCATTTTGTAGGTATTGAGGTGTATTTGGAGCATGAGCAATAAAGTGTCAAAGACACGACTTCAAACGCACGATTTTAAGCAACTCATCAACGAATAAGGCTCAAAATGAGGATAATAAAAATCACCAATTTGGTTGATATTTTTGCATTGTTAGATAGGAAATTGAATAAGCTTTGCAACGCTTCGAACCGGGCAAAAAACGGAGTTACGGTTCTCAAGTTATGGCTGAAACATTTTTCAAGTCAGCTGGTAGCCCGCTGAGCGCGCTTGTAAGGCGGTTTAACTTTAAAAAGAGCGCGCTGAGCGCGGTCTGCGATGATGACAGCAATAAATATGGGTAAAAATCACATTTTAAGGGATGGTTTTGGGTATTTTTTGCTCCCAACTCCATCAAACTTCATTTTTCTTGTAGATTAGCTTAGAAAACATCATTGGAGCTTGCATTTGGATGATCCGGAGTCGAATCTCTCGTCGATTGGTGTTGACAAACCAAGAAATGTTTGGTTCCTCTTCTCTCTTCTCTTTGTAATTTTTCTTTGTTGGGTATTGTATTGTTACTATGAACATATGTATCTATGTTGATCTTAATATTATATGAAATTTGCTTTACAAATCATTATCGATGTCTTCCTTGATCTTTTTGCATTTATGTTTGGATTTGTGTTGTGTTAGAGATAAACATCATGAATCTTGATTAGGGATGGATATCTATTGTCTAGATGCTAGAGATAGATTTAGATGATAATCTTTTTGGTGTCGGAACTTAATGTCTTCCGTGTTTCGAGGCTTCGTGCGCGAGAGTGACGAAGAGAGTAATACAGTTGTCTCTCAGCTTAGTGTGCCAGAGATGGACACTGTTGTGAGTGATGCTGGATGATTTTGACGAGTATTGCAGGTGGAGTATAATTGGTCGGTAAATTTATGTTTGTGACGAGTGAATTATATGTATGCTTGATAAGTTCGTCTTGTTGAAGAATGAATTGTTTTTATGTTCTTATTTACTTTTCCGCATTTACGCTTTAAACCATTTAAACCCAAACTCATTAACATTGATATTGTCGAACGGCAGTTCAGTAGCACCGATCTCTGTGGACACGATAATTCCCGAAAAAAAATACTTCCAAATCTTTTTGCTTGCTTGCCCTATTCCGCAACCAACAAAATGGCGCCGTTGCCGGGGATTGATGTTTTTATTGAATCGCATTGCGATAGTTTCTTTGTTTTTGAGTTTTGTAGATATCGTATATATTGTCTATTTTCACTTGTTTATATTGATACTTGTATATGTTTACCATATTTGAGAATTTTACATGTTTTGCATACTTGTAAATTTAGTGTATATGTTTGTTTCTCTTCACGTTTGCTAAGTGTTTGGTTAGGTTTCATCGTCGGTGAGCGCTAACCGTGTAAAGAGGCAAATTGGAGAAGTGTTTATAAATAAAAGGCACCGAGCTTACGACGTAAAACAACCGTGTTTTATCATTTTTTGTTTCGTTATTACTTTTTCATTGTATATGAGATTGTGTAGGTGTTAAGTGGAGGCCTACACCAGAACCCCGTTGTTGTACAGATTTTTCTGGTTCTGGTGTAGCGCGCTCAACGCGGGCCTGTGCGTTGAGGGCGCTCTGCTGTGCTGAGCCAGTGATTTCTTTTAATTGTTCACTTGGCTCCCCCTTTTTCCCACTTCCACCAAGGCCTTATATATTAGTAATTATTAGTAATTTTTCTAATTCTTTTGTTGTTGTTTGGAATCAAATTTTGGCTCGATTGCTTGAAGTCGCATTCGGTGATTTTCCGATTTGAGTGTTTTAACTTGTGAATGCATGGTAATGATAGTGTTTAAAGTTTTGTACACGTCCAAGGTATGTGTTTATCGCTTTCTAGACTTTAGCATATTCATGATACTTAGGCTTTTTACAACTTCTATGCCATTCATTCTTTTATATACTTGTTCGTATGTGAATCACTTTAGTTCCTACCCTTTTTGTGAGGAAGCCTTCCATTGTTCATATATGCTCGGAGTTCCAACATTCTTGTTCTAACTGGATTTTATTATGTTGAATCTGTTGTTTATGTTGTGTATATGAATGCATGAAAAGGATCAAGGCATTTGTTTCATTTTGAGCACAACCACCCTAGCCAAATAGTCAATTCACCTTGTGAGTGTGTGAGAATTTGTAACCCCTTTGAGCTTTTTGATCCATGTTTTTATTTGAACTTAATGCTTGTCTATGAGTATTTAGTTCACTTATTTTTGATGGATTTTGTTTTTTCTTGGACCTCAACTTTGTGTTGTTGTATGGATTTTTTCCTTGCCTTAGAAAGTAGAGAGTATTCACATGATGATATGGTTGAATTCAAGTTGGGGAGAGAATGATTGTGTACTCATTGGTTGGATTCTATGAGGATTGAAAAAGAAAAGAAAAAAGAGAAAAAAATGTGACAAAGAAAAGGAAAGAAAAAAAAGGGAGAAAAAGAAAATCCTTGAACAAGGAAACAAAAAGAGTTTCAATAATTGTGCTAAATAAGTAGTGTTGTTGTGTAACACTTGGGTTTGTGGAGGAAGTTGGTTGAAATTTTGTGTTTGGATCTTTGTGAGTTGATCACTCCCTTAGGTTTAGGCAAGTTTTTGTTTCAATTACCTTTAGAAATTGCCCCTTGTTTGTTTACCCAACCACATTACAACCTTGAAAAGTCCTTGTGATTCTTGCCTTTGTATCTTCAATGTGAATTTTTGGATGGATGCATAATTTAGTCTTTTGTTTGCAAGATTGTTGTGTGAGTGAAAGTAACTTATTTTATGTTTTTCATCTACCGATGATTGTTTTTGCTAGGTGTGATTCACATTGGAACTTGTGTTGTTTTAGGATGTTTGGCATGATTTTGTATTTTGCATTTGTTTCGTGACTATGTTATCGTCGTAGTTTAGTGGTAAGTATTTACTTTGTGTGTACCATTTTCGATTGAACCATTGCATTTGTTTTCGGTTTTCAAAACTTGTTGCGTGATTTCTTGGATTTCGCTTTTGTTCCTTTAGATGTTGGCTTTGTTTGAGGACAAACAACTATGTAAGTTGGGGAGAGTTTGATAAGTGCAAATTGTAGCTATTTTTGTATATATGTTTTGCTGCACTTATCGATACTTTTTGTTAAAATCGTTCGAATAAACCCCACTTTGTATGTAAATGTGTATATTTAGTGTATAATCAAGTTTTAGTGTATTTGTGTACCGTTTGATAGTTTTCTACTCATTTTGTAGGTATTGAGGTGTATTTAGAGCATGAGCAATAAAGTGTCGAAGACACGGCTTCAAACGCACGATTTTAAGCAACTCATCAACGAATAAGGCTCAAAATGAGGATAATAAAAATCACCAATTTGGTTGATATTTTTGTATTGTTAGATAGGAAATTGAATAAGCTTTGCAACGCTTCGAACCGGGCGAAAAACGGAGTTACGGTTCTCAAGTTATGGCTGAAACATTTTTCAAGTCAGCTGGTAGCCCGCTGAGCGTGCTCCGAGCCCACTGAGCGCGCTTGTAAGGCGGTTTAACATTAAAAAGAGCGCGCTGAGCGCCCATAGCGCGCTGAGCGCGGTCTGCGATGATGACAGCAATAAATATGGGTAAAAAACACATTTTTAGGGATGGTTTTGGGTATTTTTTGCTCCCAACTCCATCAAACTTCATTTTTCTTGTAGATTAGCTTAGAAAACATCATTGGAGCTTGCATTTGGATGATCCGGAGTCGAATCTCTCGTCGATTGGTGTTGACAAACCAAGAAATGTTTGGTTTCTCTTCTCTCTTCTCTTTGTAATTTCTCTTTGTTGGGTATTGTATAGTTACTATGAACATATGTATCTTTGTTGATCTTAATATTATATGAAATTTTCTTTACAAATCATTATCGATGTCTTCCTTGATCTTTTTGCATTTATGTTTGGATTTGTGTTGTGTTAGAGATAAACATCACGAATCTTGATTAAGGATGGATATCTATTGTCTAGATGCTAGAGATAGATTTAGATGATAATCTTTTTGGTGTCGGAACTTAATGTCTTCCGTGTTTCGAGGCTTCGTGCGCGAGAGTGACGAAGAGAGTAATACGGTTGTCTCTCAGCTCAGTGTGCCAGAGATGGACACTGTTGTGAGTGATAATGGATGATTTTGACGAGTATTGCAGGTGGAGTATAATTGGTCAGTAAATTTATGTTTGTGACGAGTGGATTATATGTATGCTTGATAAGTTCGTCTTGTTGAAGAATGAATTGTTTTATGTTCTTATTTACTTTTCCGCATTTACGCTTTAAACCATTTAAACCCAAACTCATTAACATTGATATTGTCGAACGGCAGTTCAGTAGCACCGATCTCTGTGGACACGATAATTCCCGAAAAAAAATACTTCCAAATCTTTTTGCTTGCTTGCCCTATTCCGCAACCAACAACGTGGAGCCCTCTGAAGAATCTTTCTATGGTGCTTGAAAGATAGTTTCATCAGGTAACATGAAGGGAACATAAGGAAAAAGGTTGAGCTGAGGTCTTGTTTGTCCTATGGATGTAATAAACATTCTATGTCATGTTTAAAGTAGCCAAAGATACTTGATTTTTCTCTCAATTTCACTCATAAAGGTACTTCTGAATGTGTAGAGAATAATGTCAAGAGGAAGGCCCATGTTAAGAGATCCTAAAGAAATTTATTTTTGCTTCCAACCCTACAAGGGAGTGTCTTTACTTGAGGATCTCCTATCAGATCTCCTAGATGGAAGTGTATAGGAAGAACTGCACAAGTGTTCTGACATTCAACTATGTTGAAACTGGAGTGATTGCTTATCAATGTTCAAACAGTCTCATGAGTGTGATGACATTGGATCTTTGCCTTGGGAAGTGATTTTGTTTGTCCAAGGATGTTACTGATATGATGAAGATAGTCTTTTAAGGGAGATTTATACTTTGAATAATTCTTCCTAGGTTGTGCTGGTTGATTTATTTCTGGTGTTGTAGCTAGAGCAATAAGGAATGCAAATCTGAAGAATACAAAATTGGGATTTAAGATCAAATTCTATTTATGGACTTAGCAAGTATTTAATTGATTATCCTATTGCCTGGTGTTCTAGAAAGATGATGTCAAATTGTCACACCAGAAGGAGTAGCTTCTAATGATTGCAAGAACTCAAAACCAATTTCAATGATCTGTTCACTGGAAAAGGAACTGATGTTCAATCAGATGTTGGGACATCTTTCCAGAAGAATGTGTGCAGAATTCAGTTGGTCCAAGGAGTGAACTGCGTGGACAAAGGAGCATTGTGGCATATGTTCTAGGTGCTAAACAAATGTATGATGGCCATATTTGTTTGGAATCTCTTTCAGATTGGTCTTGAAGAGACATTTGGTATGCAGCCTAGGAAGACTCTATCCAATCATCTTGGTATGGATATGAAGGATGGTGTAAGACCCTAATTTTTGACCCCTAAGATTCCACATATCATTCGCATCTCATTTTGTATCTTATACCACAAACAAGATCACACATTGGTTCCCTTGTCCCTCTCATCTTTGGGTTATGCCTTGCAGGGTTTACCGAGCATCTGTGTGTTTCTTATTCACTTTATTGCTTTATTTTTTTATATTTTACTAACCTTAATCAAAATCCAAAAATATTTTGTTTTCTCTTTAGTGACATTTTCAGGGGAAGAACAGGTTAAAAATGCCAAAACAACAGTCCTTCAGCTCGAATGAATTTCATCTGAACAATGTCAAAGTTGATCCACAATCAATTCAAAAATCATCTGGTCAAGGATTCCCCAAGTTTTAATTGATTATTATTCAAGGAATTCCAAGGTTCATGTGTTTATTTCCATGCCTTCTTTACAAGCAAGAAAAATCGAGTCGGAACCAAGACAGCACATCAAAAGCCCAAATTTCCCAAATTTTGAAAAAATGGCAGCAAATTCAAATTTTCAGCAATTGGTACCAATTTTCATCATTTTGGAATATTCCATCTCAGTTTTATTCCCTACATCATCAATATTAATTCTTATCATACACCTCCACTCATCACTACTCTTTTGATTTCCCTCCAAATTTGAATTCTAATCCTAATTTTGATATTCCAAACCTAATTCCAAACCACCAAATTCCCAAGCCTAAACTCTATAAATAGAGGCTTCATTTCACTTATTTGACAAGCTTTTGAGAGCCAAATTCACCTTGTCAAAATTCTTCTTGACTCTTTCAATTCTCCCCAACTACCAAAATTCACCAAAAGCTCAATTTCTTCTTTCATAAATTAGTAAGAATACACATTGATTCTTACTAATTTAGAGCTAAACCTTCATCCATTCTTGTCTTTGTTCATGGATCAAGGTTTTGGAGTGTAGATCTTGCTGCAATTTGGAAGGATTTTCTGGTTTGGAGTGGTAATTCACTTTCCACCATTGTTAAAGCTTCATATTCATCATTCAAGATGTAGATCCTTGGTGCTTCTTGTTGTTGATCCTTTTGGATCATATATTGTTGTTTGATTGCAGGTTTCTTTGTCTATTTTTACTGTAAAATTCGTGCAAATTCAGTTCATGATCACAAGGTGTTTGAAAAATGTTTTGAAAGAAGATCATGCCGAATTTTGCACATTTTTTTTGCTTCTAGCGCAGTGTTAACCGATTAACCAGATACAGTGTAAATTGGTTAATCGATTAACACCCTGTTTTGCGCAGAAATTCAAAATCTGCACTGGTTAACCGATTAACCAATGTGTTAACCGATTAACCAGTGTCCAGAATGCTATTTTGGCTCTGTTTTGGGACTGTTTTGGTTCTTTTGCCATTTTCTTCCTTCTTCCTTTGTTCTTAGCCTTAGATCACATAATTGTGTGGTTTAATTTGGCTTTCTCTTCATCTAGTTCTCTTTTCTTTTGATCGATGAAAATCTTATGGATCATAGAATTCCTCTTATTGAATTTTGATCAAGACCAGATCGTTACAATTTTTCTTTTCGTGCGGTATTGCTTTCGGATGACGATCTATATATCGTTCATCTAGCATGCATTAGCACAAAGAGCTATTGACCGGCCTCATTGTAGGGTAATTACTCCGTAAATTGCTCAGCGATTGCTTAACATAGCGGAATATTTGTCCCGCATCGAAAAACTATTAAAAATGGCTGATCATTTGTCTTTTGGTTCAAAACTTATGAGACTTGTTGTTATGAGGCTTTGGTCTTATCAATCCTCTAATGAGTTCTCATCAACCTTGACCTAAGTGCAATTATTCAATTATTATTGATCATTCACTCTAACAACTAATCACTAACTTCTAACTTTTACTTTTACAATTCCTTCTCGCTCCCTATCTCTTTTACTTTTACGCACCATTTTTATCATTTCATATCATGTTTATGCTTCCGCAATTTGCCTTTTGTCCGTTGGACACATGTTTATGCTTATGCTTTTTTCTCTTTGTCCACTTGGACCAAAAACATTAATAAAGGCCAAAACCTCTAAAAAATTGTGCTTCTAATCTTGGACTATGGTTACAATCCTTTGCAATGGACATGGAGCTTTGCACCTAGACCTTGGACTTCAATGCTATTCTTGAATCCTTGAACTTAGACCTTGGACATCCAATGCAATTCTTGGAACCTTGGACTTAGAAATAGGACCTTTTCCCTTTGCTTTGGAATTATGGTTCGAAGGCTTTGAAGACTTGTGCTTTTGCACGGTTTATGGTGAAGATAACTACACTTGTGGTTAGATCTTTCTTATCATTAGCTTTTACTTTTTGCTTTATGATAGTCACTTCTTCTCCTCCACATTCTTCAATTTTCAAAACTTTCTCTCTTTTTCAAAACCTTCTTGCTTTCAAAACTTGAATCATCTTTCATAATCAAACCTTGACTTTGTCAAGTGATTTTACTCTTTTCCTTTCATTTCTTAACAAATGCTAAACTACATAAGCATATTGTCACCTTTTTCAAAAGACTTAAAAAACACCAAACTCATCACTCTCTTTTTGTGCCCTCGTGCACTTTTTCCTTTAACCTTTTCATAAGTTTAGACATGATTTATTTCTTTAAGCGGAATTATTCGCTTGGAAATGACGACTTGTCTTTACATTTTAAAATCAACCAAACAAACAAATTTCATTCTTTGTACCACGAACTACGGGGTTTTGATCCTACATTGCACATCGTGGGTACGTAGGCATGAGACGACAAGTCTCTCCAAACACAAAAATCATAAAAACAATTTCTCTTCTCATCTCCTCAATCACTTTTCAAGCAAACTTTTTTTTCAGACCAAAAGCGGTAGATATTTCAAAGGGCTCCTATAGAGTACTATAGACGTTTTGGGTGCTAACACCTTCCCATTGCGTAACCAACCCCCCTTACCCAGACTCTCTTCACTTGTTCTTGTTGTAGAGCTTGTGTAGGTTTTGTTCGCTCTTTTTTCCTTTCCTTTTGGATAAAATAAAAGTGCGGTGGCGACTCTTGATTTTCGAGTTAAGTTAATCAATAGCTTACACTCACGATTTTTCCGCTACAGAAAAGTGGCGACTCTGCTGGGGATATCCTCCCTTGAGGGGTTCAGCCTACTTTGATTTATTCACTGCTTTTCGTTTGACTTGCTTGTTACTTGATTGTCATGTTTGGGAGTTCCTCTGTGTGTGCAAGATAGGTCCTATACCCGGACCAGAGTGTACTTTGAGATAGGAGGATGGTATAGTCAAGGGAGCTTTGAAGGAGTCAAATCCTGAAAAAGAAGAACTTGAGAATCCATCCACTCGGTGGTTGCCTATTTGGAATTACTGATGTCGATCGAGCGATCGTGAAGGCATTACTTTTTCCATAGAAGCCTATAATACTGAGGACCGTAGTAACCCTTAACCCATCCTAGCCATTTTAGGATCGTGGCGCGGAAGCTATGAAGATGCAAATCTGACTTAGCTGTTACGCGATGCCACACTCAGGTTAGATTCTCTTGAGGATAACTACCAACCTCCGAGCAAATCGGTGCGCTGGTATGTCTGATAGTGGATTGTGGACCCTGGACACTCTGTTAGAACCGCTGTTTTCTGCAGGTACAATGAAGACAAAACTTAGTACACACCTTTTGTGGGATTGGTTCTTAACCTTGGCTTCATGCTCGTGACTCGAACCTTTGAACCCGTGTGCTTTGAGTGATCTTGTTTGTGGTTGTTGCATCCATGCACTCTTGCATCCATGAGCATATATATGCACTCTTCCCAGTTGTCTCAGAAACTCATTCCAACTGTCTCCTTCTTCAGTTATCTGTTCACCGTCAAGCTGTTTCCTCAACACAACTACGAAACTAGAGTTGCTGTCAGATTGAGAATGGAAAATCAAGAACAAAACAATGCCGAAGTCAGAATGGAAATTGATGAGTTGAAGGCCGGCATGACCAAACTCACAGAAATGCTGCAAGTTCTGATTGCTAGAGGTGAACCACCTCAGAGGACTGTGATCTCTGAAATCTTACATGCTGCTGTTGACCTTCCACTAACTCAGCAACCAGCTTCTACTTGGCCAGAATTTGGGTTACCTCCGAATTACTCGCCACCCTTTGCAACTACTCTTGTGTTTGCCTTGCCAGTATCTTCAGCTCCATTGTTCACTGAACCTCAGCATATTGTGCATTCTGTTGCTCAAGCTATTCCTGAGAATCCTTTCGTGTACCATGCTGCTGGTCTACAATCTGAAATTTAGGGAGAACCTGGATACATTGAAGAAGTCAGAGAGCAATGGAAAACTCTAGACAAAAGGATAAGAGTCGTGGAAGGAAGTGATATTTCAAAGGGCTCCAATAGAGTACTATAGACATGTTTTAGGTGCTAACACCTTCCCATTGCGTAACCAACCCCCTTACCCGGACTCTCTTCACTTGTTCTTGTTGTAGAGCTTGTGTAGGTTTTGTTCGCTCTTTTTTCCTTTCCTTTTTGGATAAAATAAAAGTGCGGTGGCGACTCTTGCTTTTCGAGTTAAGTTAATCAATAGCTTACACTCACGATTTTGCCGCTGCAGATGGTAGAAGTGAAGACTATCACATGATCATCTTAAAGAACATACCTTGGGTCAGTTTATTTCTAGTCTAAGTGTATAGGGATGCAGAAGCTATGTTCCTGTATAGGAGTTTAGGTTCAAACTACTAGTGGAGGACTGTAAAGACATCTCTACCAGATTCAGTGCATATGGAAGTTAAGGAAACATGTCTAGGACATTTCCCCTGACATCTTGGAGACTTTTTTTGGTTCTTCAAAGCTGAATCTGAATGATCATGCAAATAGTTGTGACTATTTGTTTTGGTTCTGGCGTGGAATCTAATCTTGTATGGATGATTCCCTTGGAGAAGTATGCTTGAAGGAGGTTGCCACCAGGGTATTTGTTCAAAGGACTGATTGTTGATTTTTGTTTTTATGATCAGGATGGAGATTATTTACTCAAACTTGATTTCATGATCAAGTTTATGAGAACATGGAACTCTTGTTCTGATATGGTGGAAAGGTCACTCAAGGTGGGATATTATCTAGAAGTCTAAGGGTTAGATCTTTAAGATTGTTTCAGGCATGTGTGGTTTCATCAGTTGGCTAGTCAAGTCAGTAATCAAATGTTCTGACATTGTATTGAACATTAGGAGGCTCATGTTGTGGTCCTTTGAGTGCCTTGATGTTGGACCATGTTGTATAGGCTGATATCCTTAGGAGTGGTTGCTCTCTAACTATAAGGTTGTCGCCAAGGTCTATCTCAACCTCTTTGGATCAGGGGAGTTGCTGATTACTTGGTGTTTTCATCTAAGATGTTGGATGTGAGTGTTCCAAAGTTCTGTCTGGGGTAAGGGGATGTTAGTACTGGAAGTTTCAGCAAAGTTCTCTATTGATCAAGGACATGGTGGAAGATATTTTGATTGTCACTTTTGGAGGAATGTGGTTTTTGAGTGTGACTCAAGAAATTATCTGCTCAAGCCTGCTGATGTCATCTCCTGCTGAACATTAGCCCTTACTAGTACCGATGTATTGTGTCATGTGTTAGACTGTGCAAGGTAGAATTTTGTAGGAAAGAAGATTGCAGGGAAGAGGGTAAGCAAACCTTGTTGAGGAGTCTGTTTAGATGTTTGAACTTTGGGCTTCTGGGTTGAAGCTTCATGAGGCTCGCGAGAGTTTATTTCTCTTTGTGGTATTATGTCTTCTATGATGGTTTATGATCTACTGCAGCTGGGATATGGTGAGATTCTGTTGTCCTAAATGATGTTGGAACATTATTCCTGTTGCTGGTTTTCTTAGAGGATAACTTGTTTGATTTTCAGTCTTAAAGCTATATCTATTCATGGTTGAGTATGGTGTAGAAATACTGGTCAAGACTGTGTGGATTCTAGTGATAGGTTCTGCTGGAAATATCACTAGAAAAGATTGTATCAGGCTGAATGTGTATCACTCTTCATGTGGAGAAGGGGTCTGGTGTCTTCCAAGAGTGGATGACATACTGTCTAACCAAGAAGCTAAGAGAATGTGTATGTCTCTTTCATGGATGTGAGCATTCCATATTTGATTGGATTCATTCTCAAAGAACAAGGGTGTCTAGGGCAGTAAGATTCAAGATGAATTTGTACAGGGTATGGATATGTTCAGGGGGAGAGTGATCAATGGTGTTATCTGGTCTCAATTCAAGAGTTCGTTGGTTATGATACAAGGTGTGTGATCCTGGTGTTTGTTTTCACTTATGAGCATGAAGATGCTTATGTGATTCTTGTGAGGATCTGATGTCAGGAAAGATGTCTTGACATCATGGTGTGTTGATGTTGTGGCTCTGACAGCTCTGCTAAGGAGTTTGATCGGTTAAGGCTATTGACTTATATCAACTTTGTTCTTAATTCTTTGGAGAGATCTAAGAAATAAGAATGGGTATTGTCTGGGAGAATTTATTTTACTCTGCAAATTGAGATAAGGCTCATGGGAGTCTTTGTTGTTAATTGAAGATGTTATAAGGAATGTCTTAACATCTTGGTCAGTTGCTTTTACTTCTGGTTGAAAGGATTATCTTGGGGCTCATTGGAAGGCATTGTGACTATGCTTCATAGTTTACAAGATGGAATGGACAAAGTCTGACCAGGTGTCAGGACATTGTTTAGAACTTGTGGTTGTTTCCAAGTTACCTTTTTGGACGTGGTCCTTGGAAGGTGGAGAGTGTGCCTAAGAGAAGGTGTGTTAACCATGTGTCTTGATACATGCACATTCTTTGGACGGTTTACCCTAAAGGTGAAACAGTCAAATCCTAGTTAGGCAGTGCACAATCATTTATGTTGAAGTTACCTACCTAAATTTAATTCTCCATTGAACTGTTCTTCGGTAACTCCTATGGATCGTTAATTCCTAGAGAAACGCTGTGTTTCTTTTGCTGTGTTGTGTCTTCATGGCTTTTGTCCAGGTTTGGGTAAGTACATGTGGGTATGGAACTGTGTTGGATATTTTTGCCAATTTTTGGCTAAAAATGGGGAGAATGGGTGTGTATTCTCCTCAGTTATGTGTTGGTCCTTACAACACATAACTGATATCCTTTTTGGTGTGGAGTCCATTCTTGCAGTTGTTTTGTAGGATGTTGGATGGGATGTTCTAACATTATGTCTGAGTCTCAGTTTCTTTTCTGGACATGTCTTTTGTGTTTTGTGATCTGAGTTAAGAACAGAGTTGTGTCTTATGTTCTGAGTTACCCGGAGTAGCAGTCTGCTCCCGACTGCTACCCTGAGTCCTCATTGGGATAATTCAGGTTGGAGTTTTGTTGCTCTGGGGAAACGTCTTTGGTTCTAGGTTTGAGGGGAGCTATGTGCATCTTCTTCTTCGTGTACACCAAGAAGGATGAAAGCTTCCAGGAGTCATCCGGCTGAAATGACTTCAGGACTTTCTACTCCCCTTATCCTTAGCACCCTGGGTTTATTGTGCAAAAGGTGTTTTAGCCAAAATTTGTCAAAAGGGGGAGATTGAAAGCTCTAAAATATTTTACTAAATTTTGGTAAAACATCGTGTTAAACAAGATGTTCCAACATGATGAAATCTGCTGAAAGAAGACATGTCAGACAATATGTCATAGCTCGTGTATTCGGCATCTTGGTCTGTTATAACAGATTGTTGCAGATTTGGTCTAAGATTTAAGAAGCAATCAGAACATGTATCAAGGAATAAATAAACAAATATTTCAAAGCCCATGGATAGCTGAAGATTATAAAAGAAAGACCAAGACCTATGGTAGAATAAGAATTCTTATTAAGACTTTTGTAAAGTAGAAAATAAGGATTTATGGTTTTGAGAGTCGTGTACTTTCTTGTGTTGTAAGTCACCCTTTTTTATCGTTTGATACATTGTGGTAGACATAGTTTTACAGATTCAGAAACCCGTAGGTAATGAATTATGTATTGTTCTTGGATGAAGCTATTAAGCAAATTCAAGAGTCATTGTTAGTCAAGAGTCTTGACTGAATATTGTATTGGAAGAGGTGACTTTCAATTGAACAAATTGATGCAGTTATCGGAGGTTGTAACTGTTAGATATCACTGAGGTGATTTAGGAATTGAGATGGGTTTCTCTTATCTAGATGGTGATTTCTAGGTAGAATTGTACTTTGTAGGGATTAAGTGAGGAGTTGTAAACGGGGGAGTTTAGTTCTAAATTAATACTACTAATAGTGAATTCATTCTTGTCTTGGTAGCCCCCAGATGTAGGTGTTGCTGTTCACCGAACTGGGTCATCATATCTTTGTGTCATTTATCTTTCTGTTGTGTTCAATTTAGTATGCTCTCTTGATCAGATGTTTATGTGTTGACTGATGTTGAAACATCTGTCACAACATTGTTTTATGAATCTGCAGTTTTATTGAAGGTTCTTGTTTCTGTCCTTGTTCAGTTTTTAGCAGAGGGAGTTAGACTTATGTTCTAGATACATGGCTGTAGTGATGCAGATTGGTTATCAAGATTGTTTCTGGTTTCAAGCAGTTTGTGATAGATTTCCTCAGGTGAGGTTGATATGTCAGACGAGATGTTGTGACATTGCTCTAATGGTATAAGTATCTGGGAGTTTTTACTACTAACATAGAGATATTTGAAGAAATGTCTGAACATCTTCATCAGTTATTCTTTGTCTTCTAGTTATTCTTGGGGCTTGCTGAAAGGTAAGGTGACTACGCTTCAGGTGGACTAAACAAAGTCTGACAAGATGTCAGAACATTGGTTAGGATGTATGGATGTATACTTAATTACTTTGGACGATGGATAATTTGTGTCTTAGGGAACGCGTGTTAAACATGTGTTTTGGAAAATGCGTATTCTTTGAATGGTCGTAGCTAAAGGGAAGAAATAGTCAAATACGGTTTGGTCGGTGCACTTTTGTCTCTGAAAATACACAATGTCATTTAATGCTCACATCGAATGGACATGTGTTACTTCCAATGGTTCTTTACATCCTAAGAGAAACGCCCCTGTATATAAAGGGTGTTCTAGTCGTCATCTTGTCGCAGGTTGTCTTTTATGTTGTGCTGAGTTCTCATGGGGTTTGTTCGTTTATGGGTTTCCTCAGTTTGGGTATAGGTCTGTTTTGGACATGTTTGTCAATTTTTGGATAAAAAGAGAGAGAAAAGTACATGGGTTGAGTCTGTCCTTGTAGTTGGTTTGCAAGGATGTTGGTCAGAATGTTATGACATTCTGACTAAGTTTCAAGTTTCCCATATATTTTGAGTCCTTTCTTCATGTCTTATGATCTGAGTTATGAACACAGTCGGGCCCTATGTTCTGAGTTACCCAGTTTGGTGTTTGGTTGCTTCAGTAGCAAAATTCTCCCCCCAGGTGAGGAAGTATAGATTCATGGGGAAAGGGAGAACGGATGTCATCCTTTTCCTCATGTACAGCAACATGATTGGAGTCATATCAGTATTCCAATCATAATCTCCACTGAGGGTGAAGAGACGTTAGGAGCACCCTGGGTTTATTGTCCAAATTAAAGTTTTAGCCAAAATTTATCAAAAGGGGGAGATTGAAAGCTCCTGAGGTTTGACTAAATTTTGGTTAAAAATTAATGAATAATACTGCAGAAAAAGATGTCGAAGACAATGTCCTGACATTCTGACCTGACAAATATAACAGGTTCTAAATCTGGTGCAAGAATCAAGGAATGATTACAGTAGTGGATCAAGGGGTTAATAAACAGAAGATTCGAAGCCCAAAGAAGCAGAAGAGTATAAAAGAAGCCCAAGACCTAGGACTGAAAAAAAACCTATTTGTAACACTTTTGTAAAGTAGAAAATAAGGTTTAGGGTTTTGAGAGTCGTAGGCTTTCTTGTAAGTCTCCCTCTGTATCGATTTGATGCAGTGTGGAAGACATAGGTAATATACAGATTCAGAAGCCTTTAGGTAATGAATCTTGTATTGTTCTTGGATGAAGCTTTGTAGCAAATCCAAGTTAACGTGTTGGTCAAGAATGCTTGACAGAATTCTGTATTGATAGGAATGATTTAGATATCATAGTTTGTGATTAGGGGAAGTGAGTGGTGATTCTCATATCAAAGAGGGTGTTCTTTTGTAAGGATTTCATTGGGTAGTATTTCGGAGATAAAGTTATAAACGGGGGAGTTTAACTTTATAATTTTACTACAGATAGTGGAGTCTTCTTCCTGGATTGGTATCCCCCATATGTAGGTGAATTTCACCGAACTGGGTTAAAAAATTTTGTGTTCTTTTATCATTCTGCAATTTACAGTTCAGTTTTGACTAACATGTTGGATCAGATGTCGTAACATCTGTGTTTCTGCAGTTCTGATATTCAAGGTATCAGTCTGCTGTTCTATTATTGTTTAAATAATTATGTAGAATAATGTCTTGACATGTGTTAAAACATCTGCTGTCTACTATGCCAGAATTTCAATTGGTATCAGAGCAAGCATCTTGTTTGTTTCAGGATGAGATCTTTGGGAGATACTTTCCGGCGTTTAAACAAGGAGGTGTTTTGAAGATCAGATCAATCAACTCAGACATACTCAAGGGTATTAATGGATGGGATGGATGTTCTGGATCGAAAGTAACAACCCAATGGTTGTTCTTGTTGCTGAGGAAGTTCTACAACAACTACAGGAGAAGTGGCTAGTTCTCTTGTTGGGGTGTCTTATAATATGTTCTGACATCTTGTTAGGGCAAGTTAAATTTGTTCCTTGGTGGTTCCGCTGCATATGTTTCTGATGGAAGAGCTCTAGAATTATGGGATTCTGGAGTTGTTGCTGAAGACAGATGGTGGAATATCTCAATCGCCAACCTCTATATGTGAATATATCTGCATCTTTTTATTCTAAAGTCGGGAGCGATGGAGTGGAAAGAGTTGTTGGTAGATGTCTGTTATGGTGACTTGGTACTTGGAAGCTTGGTTCCATGGTGCAGTTTGAAGTTAGTTGAAGAGGAGGGGAGTTGAGTTTAGGTTTATCAAGTTCTTGCTCTGGGAGTTTGATAAATTATTGATCGGCTAAGTTGTCAAAGATACTTGAGAATTCTCTCAAGTCCACTCATAAAGGCATCTTAGTCGTGCATCTGAAGTCTTCTAGTTATTCTTCTGACTAGAGGGTGTTTCTATGAAACACAAACCTGGAGAAAGTAGAGGCGATTTATTTTCACCATCCAAAACAACAAGGAAGGATTCATATCGCTTAATCCTAAGGGTGGATCTAATCTAAATGGAGTTTTCAGAACTGTTGAGGTAAATAGGGTTTGTTTAGAGAGAATCTTAATTACTTGAGTCAAGGGTGGTAGACTTGGTATCTCAACAATTTGTTACTTGCAAAAGATTAAATACTAGGTAAGTGTTCATGAAGTGATCTGGTGGAGTGTGGCTTCAACAGTGAAACAGGATTATTAAACAAAGATTTAAGATCTATTGCTATTTATGTTACTCACAAGTATTTGATTGATTATTCTTGTATGTGGAGTTCAAGATTACTGATGTTCAACACGATGTTGGAACATCTCTTCATCTGGTTTGTGCAGAATCATGGGAGGGATACTGCATAAGCTTTTGGATCTAGTTCTCTTAGGTGTTGACCTAAGAATCTGCTTCAGTTGGTGTGGCAGAAGCATATGATCTCTGGAGAGTTTCCTGGCAAGAAACTGGTCTAGACAATGGTGATGTGGAATATGAAGAAAAAGACATCATAATCTTGATGGACAGTTCTTAGATCAGTTTATTTCTAATCTAGGAGTATTGGAGTGCAGCAGGTGTGTTCAAGTTGTTACTAGAAACATCTGGTGTTTATCTGGAAAGTGTCCTGGCAAGAGACTTGTCCAGAATGGAGTGTTGGTGATCGCACAACTTGGATCAGTTTATTTCTGATCTAGGTACTTAGGAGCATGGGATCTTGCTCATCTTGGAGGTCAAGGTTAAGTGGCAGTTATCTCCGACTTTCTACAGATTGCTCTACCTAGGAAAGTGGCATTCTTTGGTATGGTTATGGTGTAGTCTATGACTACTTTATCTTCTGAAGATTCAGACGTGGCAGGTGTGAATTCTTTGAAGTTTCAAAGCAGATATTCATCAAGGTGTGAGCTTGAATGAAATACCTGTGATAAGATTAAGCAGGATAAAGGTTGTCTACTCTAACTTGGTTTTTGAATCAAGTCTATGAGAGCATGGAACTCTTGTTCTGTAATAGGGAGGAGGTTCTTCTAAGTGGCAGAAGGAGGAGCTAAATTCAGCAGTTAGATATCGTATCAGAATGTTCTGACATCAAGCTTAACATCAGGATCTCAGCTGGTGTTGTGGCACATCAGTTTAAGATAAGGCGGTCTACAGGAGAATGGAATTTATGAATGCTTCAAAAAGGTCTATCTCATGCAGTTTACGGGAACTATGGATGGAGAAGATGTTACATGTCTAAGGCTTGGTGGATCCATGATGTCTTGCTATGAAGCAAGTAGTTCATGTAACTTGAATATCATATTTCATTGGTAGATCAGTGTATCTTGTGGGAGTTCTGAAAATTTTAAGATGAATCAAACAGTGGCATTTTTTTTATCTTTAGTGTGCATTCAAGCAGGGTGCTTGGAACTAATTACTCTTAGGCAGAAGGGTAGTTGGTTGAAGACATGAGGAGGTTCTGGTTCAGGTCTATCTTGGAGCTTGTGGCAGAAGTTCTCAGTTTATGGAAGTTTGCCTTCTTTTAGTGGATGAGAGTTTATTTATCTCTTTGGTTATCTGGAGATCTTGTTGATCAAGCTGGTGGCGCAGTGTTGTTTGAAGATCTTCAGTTAGATTACTATGCAGATAATAAGTCCAGTGGTGGAGCATATCAAGAACTATGTTGATTGGTGTCTGTGATATGTGAAAGATGTCCTAATTGATGTTAGAACATCTTATGGGTTGGTTATTCTTGGAGTAGAATGCTAAGTTCTGAGTGTGGAACTTGACACTCACATCTTGTCTAAGAAGTATTTATCTTGTTATACGGGAGAATGATGGGTAAAGGATTGTCTTGGAAGTCTGGTGTGAATGGGACATACTAGAAGTGGACCAGTTTGGTGCTTGTGGAGCAAATGGGCCGAAGATTTCTGGAGCATGTGTTTGATATTCTTCAAGTGTGAAGAACATATGGGCGAGCTAGCAAACTAAGGGGCCCTGTGTGTCTCTTTGAGGAATGTGAAGTATTCCAGATTCAATTGGGTTGTATCTCAGGGAACAAGGAGATCTATACATGAGAATTCAGGAGGAATTCTTGTGGTGTATAGATGGTTTCTGGACGAGAGGGATCAATGGAGCTTTGGTCTCAATCCAAGAGTTTGTTAGTTATGGTACAAGGATGCGTTCCTGGTACTCTCACTATATGATCATGAAGTTGTCATGGGATGTCATGTGGTGGTTTTGAGGTGTTTCTTACTGAAGAATCATCAGTTGAGAAAGATAGGGGGAGAACTTCTGTCTGATTAATGTACTGGTGTGGTACATGGTCTGCTTGAGGGTCAAGCATTAGGTGAATGCTTTCAGAAGGTGTGTTGAACAGAGAGTACGCTCTTGAAGACATCAAGACGCGTCTTATGTTTTCCATTCATTTAGGATGTTCTTCTTGTAAAGGAGCATTGGTTATCTACGACAGGGGGAGTTAGACTTCTGTTCTGGATACATGGCTATAGTGGTGCAGATTGGTTATCAAAGATTGTTTGGGGTTTCAAGCAGTTTGTGATAGATTTCCTCAGGTGAGGTTGATATGTCAGACGAGATGTCGTGACATTGCTCTAATGCTACAAGTATCTGGGAGTTTTCGCTGCTAACTGAGAGATATTTGAAGAAATGTCTAAACATCTTTATCAGTTATTCTTGATTTTCTAGTTATTCTTGGGGCTTGCTGAAAGGTAAGGTGGCTACGCTTCAGGTAGACTAAACAAAGTCTGACAAGATGTCAGAACTTTGTTTAGGATGTATGGATGCACACTTAATTACTTTGGACGGTGGATGATTTGTGTCTTAGGGAGTGCATGTTAAACATGTGTTTTGGAAAATGCGCATTCTTTGAATGGTCGTGGCTAAAGGGAAGAAATAGTCAAATACGGTTTGGCCAGTGCACTTTTGTCTCTGAAAATACACAATGTCATTTAATGCTCACATTGAATGGACATGTGTTACTTCCAATGGTTCGTTACATCCTAAGAGAAACGCCCCTGTATATAAAGGGTGTTCTAGTCGTCATCTTGTCGCATGTTGTCTTTTATGTTGTGCTGAGTTCTCATGGGGTTTGTTCGTTTGTGGGTTTCCTCAGTTTGGGTATGGGTCTGTTTTGGACATGTTTGTCAATTTTTAGCTAACAAGGGGGAGAAAAGTACATGGGAGTCTGTCCTTGCAGTTGGTTTACAAGGATGTTGGTCAGAATGTTATGACATTCTGACTAAGTTTCAAGTTTCTCATATGTTCTGAGTCCTTTCTTCGTGTCCTGTGATCTAAGTTATGAACACAGTCGTGCCCTGTGTTCTGAGTTACCTAGGTTGGTGTTTGGTTGCTTCAGTAGCAAAATTCTTCCCCCCAGGTGAGGAAGTATAGATTCATGGGGAAAGGGAGAACAAATGTCATCCTCTTCCTCATGTACACCAACATGATTAGAGTCATATCAGTATTCCAATCATAATTGCCACTAGGGGTAAAGAGACGTTGAGAGCACCCTGGGTTTATTGTCCAAATTAAAGTTTTAGCCAAAATTTGTCAAAAGGGGGAGATTGAAAGCTCCTGAGGTTTGACTAAATTTTGGTTAAAACTTAATAAAGAATGCTGCAGAAAAAGATGTCGAAGATAATGTCCTGACATTCTGACCTGACAAATATAGCATGTTCTAAATCTGGTGCAAGAATCAAGGAATGATTACAGCAGTGGATCAAGGGGTTAATAAACAGAAGATTTGAAGCCCAAAGAAGCAGAAGAGTATAAAAGAAGACCAAGACCTAGGAATGGAAAAAAAACCTATTTGTAACACTTTTTTAAAGTAGAAAATAGGGTTTAGGGTTTTGAGACTCATAGGCTTTCTTATAAGTCTCCCTCTGTATCGATTTGATACAGTGTGGAAGACATAGGTATTATACAGATTTAGAAGCCTTTAGGTAATGAATCTTGTATTGTTATTGGATGAAGCTTTGAAGCAAATCCAAGTTAGCGTGTTGGTCAAGAATGCTTGATAGAATTATGTATTGACAGGAATGATTTAGATATCACAGTTTATGATTAGGGGAAGTGAGTGGTGATTCTCATATCAAAGAGGGTGTTCTTTGGTAAGGATTTCATTGGGTAGTATTTAGGAGATAAATTTGTAAACGGGGGAGTTTAACTTTATAATTTACTACAGATAGTGGAGTCTTCTTCCTGGATTGGTATCCCCTAGATGTAGGTGAATTGCTGTGTTCTTTTATCATTTTGCAATTTACAGTTCAGTTTTGATTAACATGTTGGATCAGATGTCATAACATATGTGTTTCTACAGTTCTAATATTCAAAGTATCAGTCCGCTGTTCTATTCTTGTTTAAATAATTATGCAGAACAATGTCTTGACATGTGTTAGAACATCTTATGTCTGCTATGCCAAAATTTCACTAGGTCTTGGTCTTCTTTTATATTCTTCTGCTGCATTGGGCTTTCAATCTTCTGTTGGCTGATTCCTTGATCCATGTTCTGATTGCTTCCTTAATTCTTGGACTAGATTTAGAACCTACTATATTTTACGAATCTGGATGTTAGGACATTGTATTTGACATCTTTGTCTGCAACATTCTTCATTAAGTTTTAACCAAAATTTAGTCAAACCCCCGGAGCTTTCAATCTCCCCCTTTTGACATATTTTGGCTAAATCTCCTTTTGGAAAATAAACCCAGGGTGCTCCTTACGTCTCTTCACCCTGAGTGGCGGTTATGATTGGAATACTGATGTGACTCCAATCATGTTGGTGTACATGAACACAGGGCATGACTGTGTTCATAACTTAGATCACAGGACACGAAAAAAGGACTTAAGACATATGGGAATACTGAGACTCAGTTAGAATGTCAAAACATTCTGTCCAACTTCCTTACAAACCAACTGCAAGGACAGACTCAACCCTTGTACTTTTCTCCCCCTTTTTAGCCAAAAACTGACAAACATGTCCAAGACAGACCCATAAACCTGAGCAAACCCAGAAGCAGATAAATCCCATTAGAAGATAGCATAAACCAGACGACCTGAGACACGATGAAGTCAAGAACACCCTTTATATATAAGAGTGTTTTTCTTCGGATGTAACAAACCATTGGAAGTAACACATGTCCATTTAATGTGAGTATTAAATGAAAGGATGTAACCTCACAGACAAAAGTACATCGGCCAAGTCGCATTTGACTGTTTCTTCTTTTAATGAGGATCATCCAAGGAATGTGCATTTACCGAGAAGCATGTTTAACACGCGTTTCTTAAGACACATTCTCTCCACCGTCCAAAGCAATCAATGAGGATACAACAATACATTCTAACCAATGTTCTGACATATTGTCAGACTTTGTTTAGCCCCTCTTGCATATTCACTCTCTATTCCAACTAGAAGACCAGAATAACTAACTAAGATGTTAAGACATTTCTTCAAACATCTTCCATTTAGCAGCAAAGACTCTTAAAAGACTTTATCTGCTTCTGCAGAGAAAAATAAATTCTCCCAGAAACAAACAATGACTCTCAGAAAATTCCCAAGATACTTGTATCACTTCTGATTCAACCCATTGACACCCAATGACAAAATTAGAACAACCTGATAAGTCCACCTAGAACTTATACCAGTAGAGAAATGTCACGACATCTCGTCTGACATATCAACCTCACTTGAGGCAATCTATCACAATCTGCTTGAAACCACAAACAGTCTTGATAAACAACTACACTACTATAGTAACCTATCCAAAACAGAAGTCTAACTCCCCCTGTCATAGATAACCAGTGCTCCTTTGCAAGAGGAACACCCTAAATAAATGGAAAACATAAGACGCGTCTTCATGTCTTCAAGAGCGCACCCTCTGTTCAACACACCTGCTGAACGCATTCACCTAATGCCTGATCCTCAAGCAATCCATGTACCACATTAGTACATTCAACAAATATAATTTCTCCCTCTATCTTTCTCAAAAGATGCTTCTTCGGCAAGAAACACCCAAAATCACCACATGATATCCCATGACAACTTCATGATCATATAGTGAGAGTACCAGGAACACATCCTTGTACCACAACCAACAAATTCTTGGATTGAGACCAAAATCACCATTGATCCCTCTCATCCAGAAACCATCCATACCCTGTACAAATTCACCTTGAATTTTACAGCCATACATATCCTTGTTCCCTGAGATACAATCCAATTAAATCTGAAATGCTTCACATTCCTTAAAGAGATATACATAGCCCCTTAGTTTTCTAGCTCGCCCAGATGTTCTTCACACTTGAAGGACATCAAACACATGCTCCAAAAATCCTCAGCTTATTTGCTCCACAAGCACCAAACTGATCCACTTCTCTCTAGGATGACTTGTAGTAGGAGAAACCACCTCTCCACAAGTATTCTGACCTCATCAAGAGTCAGTCTTCTAGATAAACACCCCATGATCCAAGACAGACTTCAATTTATCATCCTCCCATATGATAAGATAGAACACTTCTGATTCAACCGGTGAATATCAGCTTCCACAATCTGAACTCCAAGTTCAGAAACCATGATGATGTTCTAACATCAGTTAGGACATCCTGATCATATCACAGACACCATACACTATGGTTCTTGATACAATTCCTACTGGACTTACTATCAACATAGTAATCCAACTGAAGATCTTCAGACAACACTGCGCCACCAGCTTGATCAATAAGAACTCCAGATAGCCAAAGAGAGAATTAAACTCTTATTCAACTCCCAAAAGAAGGTAATCTTCCATAAGCAACTTAGAGCTTCTACCACAAGCTCCAAGATATGAACAGAACAAAAACCTCCTTTGATTTTCAACCAACTACCTTTCTGCCCAAGAGTAATTAGCTCCAAGCACCTTGCTTTAATGCACAATAAAGACCAACCAAATGCCACTGTTTGGTTAATCTTTAGCTTTCCTTCAGAGTTTCAGAAAATATTCTGATCCACCAATGAAATCTAATCTTTAAGTTACATAACCCACTTACTCCATAGCAAGCCATCTTGGATACACCAAGCCTTAGATATGTAACATCTACTCATTCTCGCAGCTCCCGCAAACTGCATGAGATAGACCTTTTTGAAGCATTAATTCCATTTATTTATGAGAAGATCAACTTATCTTACAATGATGCGCCACAACATCAACTAAGACCCTGAAGTTTCTGCTTGATGTCACAACATCTGTTCAGACATCCAGCTGAAGAATTCAGCTCTTTCTTCTGCCACTTAGAAGAACCTCATCCCTATAATAGAATAAGAGTTCCATGTTCTCATAGACTTGATCAATGATATCAAGTTAGAGTAGACAACCTCCATCCTACTTTGTTGTACAACAACACTCACCTCATCTTCAGACATCCCAAACCTGCCAAAGCTTGATTCTTTAGAAAGATTAGTCACTCAAGATCTTTACAAAAGGAATCCCACCTTCCTTAAGTAGAGACTTCTGTAGAAAGTCAGAGATAACTACCACTTATCCTTAACATCCAAGATGAGCAAGGTCACATGCTCCTATGTACCTAGATCAGAAATAAACTGACCTAAGCTGTGCCATCACCAGCACCATATTCTGGACAAGTCTCTTGCCAGGACATTTTCTAGATAAAAATCAGATGCTTCTAGTAACAAATAGAACACACCTGCTGCACTCCAATACTCCTAGATCAGAAATAAACTGATCCAAGAAATATTCATCAAGATTATGATGTCTTCTTCTTCACCTTCAATAACACCATCTTCTAGAAAGGTTTCTTGCCAGGAAACTTTCCAGAGGTAAGATGGTTCTGCAATACCAGTCTGCAGACGATCCTTACAACCTTAGGTCAACACCTAAGTGCAACAAATCCAAAGAGTATGCAGTACCCCTCCCATGATTATGCACAAACTCTAATTAAGAGATGTTTCAACATCTGATTGAACATCTTTATGACATCCACAATCTTGAACTCCAATTTCAAGAATAATCAATTAAATATTTGTGAGTTCCACAAATAACAATTAATCTTAAATCCTTGTTCAAAAACCCTATGATACTGCTATAGATAAACCCCAACAGATCGCTTCATGTAAGTATCTTTCTTGACAAACAAAGTGTTGAGATATCAAGGCTTCCACCCTTGACTCAAGTAACTAAGATTTTCTCTGAACAAACCCTATTTACCTCAATAGATCTGAAATCTCCTTTCATATTAGATCCATCTTTAGGATTAAGAAAGAAGAATCCTTCCCTTGCAGATTTGGATGGTGAAAATAAATCACCTCCACTTTCTTCAGATTTTTGTTTCACAGAAACACCATCTAGTCAAAAGAGTAACTAGAAGACTCCAAATGCACGAATGAGATGCCTTTATGAGTGGACTTGAGAGAAATCTCAAGTGTTTTTGACAACTTAGTCGAATAGTAATTTATCAAATTCCTAGAGTAAGAACTTGATAAACCTAATATGAACTCACCTTCTCTTTAACTGACTTCAAGATACACGATGGAACCAAGATTCCAAGTACCAAGTCACCATGACACACATCAACCAACAACTCTCTCCATTCCATCGCTCCCGAATTTGAATGAATAGAAGCTGATATCTTCAAGAGAACAAGCCGACAATTGAGATCTTCCACCATCTTTCATCAGTCATAACTCCAGAATCCCATAAATACCATAGTTTTTCCATCAGAAATATATGCAGCGGAACCACCAAGGAACATCTACTACATGCCCTAATAAGATGTCAGAACATCTTATAAGACACCTCAACAAGAGAACTAGCCACTCCTCCTGCAGTTGTTGTAGAAACTCCTCAGAAAGCATAAACAACCAATAATAGTTGTTACCTTCGATCCATCCCATCCATCCCATCCATTAATACCCCTGAGTATGTCTGAGTTAATGATCTGATCTCCAAAACTCCTCCTTGTTTAAAGCACCATAAAGTATCTCCCAAAATCTCATCCAGAAACAGACATGATGCCTGCTCTGATACCAATTGAAATTTTGGCATAGCAGATGTCCTAACACGTGTCAAGACATTGTTCTTTGTATAACGTTAAAACAAGAATAGAATAACAAATTGATATCCAGAATATCAGTAATGGAAACATGACAGATGTTTCGACATCTGTTACAACATGTTAATCAATACTGAATTGTAAATTGCAGAATGATAAACAACACAGAATATAATAACCCAGTTCAGTGCAAATCACCTACATCTGGGGGCATACCAAGCCAGGAAGAAGAATCCACTATCAGTAGTATAGTTTTATGTAAACAACCGCTAGTTTACAGTAAACACCCCTAGTTTACCTATCACTACCCAATGAAAACTTTATCTAAGAACTCCAACCTAGATAAGAGAAACCCATCTCACTCCCTAAATCATAACCTGTAATTATCTAACAGTTATAGTCACAATAACTGCATCATCCTACTTGAAAGACACTTCTTTCAATACAAAGTCCAGTCAAGCATTCTTGACTAAAAAGTTAACTTGGATTTGCTTAAAAGCTTTATCCAAGAACAATACACGATTCATTACCTACGGGTTTCTGAATCTGTACAAGTACCTATATCTTCCACAATGTATCAAATCGATACAGAGGGAGACTTACAAGAGAAACCTACGTCTCTCAAAACCCTAAACCTTACTTTACAAAATAGGATTCCTAAGCCTATGTCGTTCTCTCTCTGTCTTCTGCCTAGGTCTTGGTCTTCTTTTATAGCCTTCTGCTGCGTTGAGCTTTCAATCTTCTGTTGGTTGATTCCTTGATCCACGTTCTGATTGCTTCCTTAATTCTTGGACCAGATTTAGAACCTGCTATATTTGTCGAATCTGGATGTTAGGACATTGTATTTGACATCTTTGTCTGCAGCATTCTTCATTAAGTTTTAACCAAAATTTAGTCAAACCCCAGAAGCTTTCACATTCCTTTGGAATGAGGGACATACAACTTGTAACAACAAGTGCTTGAATGATACACTTTAGGGTAAGGATGATAACAATCAAAGTGTCAAAGCCAAAGAGTTTAAATGAGATAACAATCCAAGAGGGGCAGTAACTACATCATGTTATATTCAACATTCTCAAATAATCATGAACATGTAAAACACACACCAAAACAACAAGCATATTTGTTACACACTTAATCAAACAAGACAAATGCAAAGAATGATTCAAACATGAAGTTACAACTTCAAGAAACAAATGGACAATAGCATACACATCTCATAAAGCTTATATTCAACACCATGATATAAAGAGAAACACAATCAAGAATCACATCAAGGCATGAACAAGATCACATGCAAGGAAACAAACCAAAATATCAATGAAAGGCTTCAAACAAACAAGGCATGTATGGAAACTCAAATGGGCAAGCAAGAACACTTTGGAATCATGAAGTCAGAAGCTAAACATGATTTTTAAACCACACATAAACATATTTTCATCAAGACAAACACCCAAAGAATCATGCCTAAAATCTAGGTCAAGATACACACCAAAACATGCTCAAAATGAACTCTAATTTGATGTCCAAGTCAAAAATAGGAAAATAGTCAAATAAAATCCAACTAAAAGTTTTAAGTCATGTTTAAACATTCAAGAATACATGTAAAAAAGATCAAAACAAGATTGGCACAAAAACTTTCTCAAAAATTATTAACAAGCTCAAGGTGTCAAAAGAATCGAGGTTCAACAAATATAAATAAAAGATGGTTCAAACAATAATATTTAATCCCACAAAAAATACTCAAAACTCCCTCAATCATATGTAACAACATGTCAAAATATCAGATTAAAAATACTTTTGGAAGGTACCCAAAAGACAAACCCTAACCAAAGGGTGTTTTGGTCAACACATAAAATAAAATGAATTAAATAAAGAAGTGAAATAAATAAATAAAATAACTAAAAATTTCCAAAAATATGTCTAGACATTAAAATGTCTAAAAATGATTTTTATATGATTTTTAAAACGTTTTAAGTATTTAATTAAAATAAAATTTGGAAAGAATAAAAATAAGAAAGAAAAAATAAACCCATGTAAAAGCAGGGAGTGCATTAGCAAACAGAGAAACAAGGCATATCACTTAAACACGCATGGGCCTTAAAATAATGGGGGTGTGGTCAGCAAAAATGCTTAAGCCCAGGTCCAATACTTGAAAACAAACCAGAAAGGAAATAAAAAAACAAAAGGGGTTTGGGGCGAGGGGGATTCGAACCCCAGACCCAAAGGCTAATGCGCGCATCCTTCTACCATTGGGGTTTCTATACATCTGTTGTATAAGCCACCCAGAATCATATATATCCCAAAGCTACATCAAGATGGCCATGTCAACATACAAAACCCTCAACGTCATCCTCTTCTTCCCCATTCTTTCTTTTTCTTCGCACGACCCCCCCCCCCCCCCCCCCAATGAACAACCTTACACCCAAACTTCTCATCCTCATATCTCTTCCATTTCTCAATGAAAATAAAAAAAATACAAAAACCAACATTAAAGCATTTTTCAACAAGAAGCTAAACATCTTATTCTCATTACCTAAGACTAAACATACAATCCAATAACACTGGCCAAACACAGTGGTACCACAACAATCATCATGAATGAAAACCACATATTTACAACGTTTTCAATACATGTAATAACATAAACTCAAGTCATTTCACATGAAGAACACTTTTAGTTTATAAACAAATAGAGGTAAGTGAGTATGATGAGTTTGAGGAAAGGGTTGTTTACCTCTTGGAGAGAGTACAAGGCCCCTTCAAATAAGCTTACAGAAATGGAAGAGGATGTTTCTCAGTCTCCTTAGCCTCCAAAGAGTAGGAATAACTGACTGGCTTACTTGGAAGGGACTCCCTCTTCAAAACCCGATAGCTTGTGCAACTTTGAGAATGAAAATGGTGAAATGAGTTTGAGACGTGGTAACTTGTGTTTGATGGTTGAGATGTGTTTGGGTTGATGTTTTGTCAAGGTTTATCAAGTTTGTTTTGAGTTCATGTGAGTTGGAAGGATTTTTGGATGAGCTTTTGCCAAAAATAAGAGATTATGTGGTTCCTTCGAAAATAGTAGTTCTTGGTTCTTTTTCTGAATCCTTTGCCTCTCCTTTTATTGTATTATATGTGTATGTTTCTGATCCTTAGCTGGCCAGGAATCTTCTTAAGGTTTAGAAAGTTATAAGTTCTTATTTTGTCCAAGAAATAAAAAAGTGAGATGGATGAAAGCTACACGCATGGCCCCTCTTTTCAGACCTTGAGCCAAGTAAATTATTGGCTTGCTTGTGCTCAGGTTATGGCCAGAAAGAAGATGAGAGAAACCAATGGACTAAGGCATACAAATGAGTTTGCATATTGGTTCATGGTTTGTGTCAAGACATGCCCTAAAATGTCATACCTCCAAGAACTAAAAATGGCAAGTATTGGGAAGTCACATTTGTAGGTTTTAGGCTTTAGAAAGGCCAGTCTTGGGTACTGAAAAAAGATTGGTAGGTTTGGCTTAGAAAGTTAGTCATGCTTGGCAAGCTATGCAAAGTCATGAACATGTCCATGGTGATGACTTTGGCATGCTACAACTCCATGAATAATGGATCAATGGAAAAGATTTTGGATCCTTTGGAAAGAGGGCATGAAGGTGAGTAACTTTCATGTTTGAAACTTCTTGAGATAAAGCTTGGAACATGAAGAAAAATGAACAAGAAAACTGGCCTAACAAGCTGGCCTAAGGCTTCGCACGCAGGCCTGGTCATGACTTGGGCAAATTGTTTCAAGTTTTGGCACCCATGTTCATCACATCATAACTTGAGCTACAAAAATCCAATTGGAGAGTTCTACATATGCTTGGAAAGCTGAGATGGAGGAGAACAACTTTCATGTTCAACAATTTTGGATTTGAATCTTGGAAACATTCGAGAAGCAGCTTACAAGTTGGACAAAAACATGACTTGAAGTGCCTTAGCAACTTGGCCAAGTTGCCTAACTTTTGCCCAAAAACCTCCAACTTTGGGACACCATAACTTTTGACTCCTTGATCCAATTGGAGAGTTCTACATATGCTTGGAAAGCTTGAAGAACAAGGAATAACTTTCATGTTTGAATAATTTTGATTTGAGGTCAAGAAACCTATGAAGCCTTGGCTTGAAGTTGGTGCAAAAACCTGAATTTTAGGACTTAGAAAATTTATAAGTATAAGGGCCAAAACATGATTTCTTCCAACTTTAATCATCCATAACTTCAAATCCTTACATTTTTGAACTTGATTCCTTCTACAAATTTTTAGTAGAATGTCATCTTTAAAATAAGTACTAGTTTGCTCCATTTGGCTTAAAAATGAGTGAGATATAATCCTTGAAAGATGGCTAAAAATGATAATTTCCACACTTAGAAAAATTCATCCAAAACCCTAATTTTCCAAATCTCCTGATTTTATTGTTCTAACTTGATTTTTCTTGATCTAACCACATGAGATCATGGAATATGACTTGAAATGTTCATGGTTGACCAAAAAACTCAAAGGTTGACTTTTTGGAGCCTTAGTTGACTTTTTGATAAGATGAATTCAAAACCTCTCCCATAAACTTAGGAAGTCCTTGAAATGAGTTGTGTTGAACCAAAAGGCATCTTAGGAACCCTTGAAGTGTATGAGGACTTGTTTTGTTGATCTCTCTCTCAAATCCTGATTAATCCGAGCTTTCCCTTTCTTGTACAAAACCCTAATTCCACAAAAGAAACAAAACCACAAAGCTTGATAGTTTGGTTAGCTATGCAAAGATGATTGGCCTATAATGCTCATGCAAATGATGATGACATTTAAGGAGGTAATATTTGGGGTATGACTGTCTCCCCTATTTAAATATCTTTACCGGATGACATGAGCAATGACTATCCTCATAGAATCAAGGTGAAAGGTAATTAAATATAACAAACCAAAAATTTTGCCCTTAGATGTAATGTTATGCTAAGGACAACAGCAACTATGCAAATGATGACGTGCTATGAACTCTAGCATGATGATATGATACTATGATGATGCAAGATGTAACCAAAGCAGGAAACAAAAGGATAGAGGTCAACAACCAAAGGGTAACAACTCACTGGGGATGACCAAGAAAACACTGGGGAACAGAGACAAACTGGGAAAGTCTAAAGTGATCAAGTAAAAGGTTCAGACAAGACCAAATGACACTTTAGAAGAAAAGGGTCCCACTTGAGATAGAACCAATACAGGTGGTCTCCCTTGAGGAATATCTAGAGCAGTTAATCAATAGGTTCAGACGTGACCAGATGACATGCTGGAACAAAAGGAAAAAAGACAGACTCTACACTAGGAATAAAACCAGACAGAAGTATGATCTCCACCGGAGATCAAGTTAAACAAGGGGTTGACTTTCTGACAAAAAAATCAAACAAACATGAAAAAGATTATCTTTTAACAAGAGATCAAAGAAGTTGAGAAATGATCCTCTGACAAAAGGTCAGGCAAGCATGGGAAACAAAAAGACTTTCTGAAAATTTCATAAAATGAAGAGTTCAAACGGGATCTTCAAGAAACGTCAGAAAACAGGGAGATTACAAACTCTGAACGTGCCAGATGAATTGGACTTAGATCACAAGCAAAGGTAACAACCGGCTTCTGACAGGTCGATGCCAGTAACTACTGGACTTTCAGGGATATTGATGACAACCAAATTTCCAATATTAGTAACAAGATGGGATATGAGTGCCATTAACCACTGGTCTTTAGGTACCAATAAAAAATTGGATTTTAAAAGGATACCAATAACAATTGGATTTTAAATAGCGCTAATAACAATTGGAATTTTAGGTACTAATAACAATTGGATTTTAAGCAATGCCAGTAACTACTGGACTCTGAAAAGGACCTTGTAATGACTAGATTAACAACACCAATAACGATTGGGTTCTAAATAGCGCCAATAATAATTGGAATTCACAAAGATATTGGTAACAACGAAATGAAACTGATTATAATAGACTTAAAATTGCCAACGACGATTGGTCTTGCAAACAGCGGTAATAGTAACAACTAAAACTTACTGGAATACTGGTAACGACCAGACAAAAAGTCAACAGGAACGCTAATAACAACTAGACTTCACAAGGGAAGCTGGTGACGACCAAACAAGCAATCAAATAGGGAGCTATACTTCAAAGAGGAAATTGGTGACGACCAAACAAACGATGCCAATAACGATTAGGTTTGCAGCGGGTGCCAATAACAATTGGACTTTTCACCCGGGATTGCTAGTAACAACTAGACTTTAAACATATAGTAACAACCAAGATTCACCAGTACCAATGATGATTGGATTCGAAGCAGAGATACTAGTGACAACTGGGCATCAAAGAGGTACAGGTAACAACCCATAGCTTGACAAAAATGCTGGTGACAACCGGATTTAAACAGGAAATTGGTGACGACCGATGATTTCAAAAAGAGGTGCCAATTACAACTGGTTTTGGGGTCAAAGAGCTACATCCAACAACAAAGACCTGGAAAGATGCTAAATGCACATGATATGGCATGATGCGAATGCTTAATAATATGAAAGAGCCGACTCTAAAGAGAGGTAAGGAAACAGAGTCTCTAGAGAAAATGGGTAAACATATCCACTCAGCTGGGGAAACAATGAGTCACACTGAATCCGGGACATAAAGATGTCCAGCGGTTCACTGAGAAATACACCCACTTCACTTGGGGAGGTAAGAAGCTATGGTAGCTTGCTGGGGAGATAAAAATCTTCAACATTCAAACACGTATCACATGGAGGATACTAGGGAGATTCTCTTCAATCTTGATAAATACAACATCCACAGGATCAATCCAAAGAGGTATTGTTAATTAAATCATGCTTCAATGGGGAATTCATGCAGATGGTCTAACAATGCTTCTACCACAATAAAACCTCTTCGGGAGCATGTGATTTCACTAAATCATTCCACAAGCCAAAGCAAATTGTGTTTTTATTTGTTTTCAAAAGAAAAACCATTTTTATTTCAAAACTTTTCGCTTTCAAAATCATTATTAACAAATAAATGACATTTTGCATAACAAGGAAAAGTAGAGAAGTAGTAAATAACAAAAATCGAATGCCCCAAAATCTGATTTTATTCAAGAATGGTAGCTTGCAAATGGCGAAGCTCCATGGAACATTACAATTTAAAAATGGCAACAGGGAAAGGTTACATTGAATCCAATGAGCACTATTAGCCCTAATAACTAGGAATCCCTAAACCTTGCTTTTGACAAGAGCGACGAACTTGAACTTCTTCTTGAATTCTTCTGCATGGGTGATAACCCATCTGATGCACTGAAATGCCTTTTTCCCCTAACTTTTGCCTGGATCGCCCTTTCGGGTTTTCAATCCACCGGGACGCTCATTTTTGCCTAAGTCCCCCTTTCGGGTTTTCAACTTAGCGAGCTCTTATTGTTTTTATTTTTATCCCTAACTTTTGCCTGGATTTTCTTCATAGGTTATGATCCACTGAGATACCCATTTTTGGCCTAAGTCGCCTTTCTAGGTTTTCGACTTAGCGGGTTCTTTAGGCATAATATTTTTTTACTGCATCAGAAATCACAAGGTGTGTGAGCTGTTCACTATCCATCGTTGTGAGAATAAGTGAGCCTCCTGAGAAAACTGTTTTCACCACAAATGGGCCTTCGTAGTTGGGCGCCCATTTTCCGCGCATATTCTTCTGAGCTGGCAAGATTTTCTTGAGTACAAGTTCTCCTTCTCGAAATTCACGGATACAGACCTTCTCGTCGAATGCTCTTTTGATCCTCCTCTGATACAACTGACCGTGACACATTGCAATCATGCGCTTCTCATCAATAAGGTTTAGTTGATCAAGTCTTTCTTGAACCCACTGTGCTTCATCAAGCTTGGTTTCCATCAGAACCCTCAGAGATGGTATTTCAACTTCAATGGGAAGAATGACATCCATATCATACACCAAAGAGAAAGGGGTTGCCCCTGTAGAAGTTCAAACAGAAGTTCTGTATCCGTGTAAGGCAAATGGCAGCATCTCATGCCAATCCTTATAGGCCTTCACCATTTTCTACAGAATCTTCTTGATGTTTTTATTTGCATCTTCGACGGCTCCGTTCATCTTAGGACGGTAGAGGGAAGAATTATGGTGCTCAATCTTAAAGTTCTCACACAACTTCTTCATCATCTTGTTGTTCAAGTTCGTCCCATTATCTGTTATGATCCTACTCAGAATTCCATAACGACAGATAATCTCTTTTCTGATGAAACGGGCAACCACTTGCTTGGTTACATTGGTGTAAGATGCAGCTTCAACCCACTTTGTGAAATATCAATAGCCACCAATATGAACCGATGATCATTAGAAGCTTTATGCTCGATTGCCCCAATCATGCCAATGCCCCACATAGAGAAAGGCCAAGGTGATGACAACACGTTTAACAATGTTGGAGGTACATGCACCTTGTCAGCGTAAATTTGGCATTTGTGGCATTTTCTGGCATATTGGATACAATCAGTCTCCATGGTCAACTAGTAATATCCAACCCTCAAAATCTTCTTGGACATGGCATGTCCATTGGTGTGAGTGCCAAATGATCCTTCATGAATATCTCGAATCAACAGGTCTGCTTCTCTTCTGCCAATACATCTAAGCAAGACCACGTATTCCTCTTGTAAAGTACATCATTGCTGAGAAAGAACTTAGACGCCAATCTCCTTAAAGTCTTCTTATCAAGAGCTGGAGCGTTAGCTGGATATTCCTGATTCTTCAGATAATTTTTGATATCGTGGAACCACGGCTTCCCATCTACTTCTTCTTCAATCAACTGGCAGTAAGCAGACTCAGTCTTGCATTCAATACTGATGAATGGTGCTTCATTAACAAAATTGACCTTCCACATTGATGCTAGCATGGCCAAAGCATCAGCTATATGGTTTTTCGACCTTGGAACATGACAGAAAGTGATCTCATCAAAGTACTGGATAACCTCGACAATATAGGCACGATATGGGACCAACTTCTCATCTCGAGTTTCCCATTCGCCCTTAACTTGATAGATAACCAAAGTCGAATCCTCGCTGACCTCCAAGATCTTGATTCAGAGATCAATAGCTGCTTCGAGGCCTAGAATGCATGCTTCATATTCAGCAATGTTGTTCGTACATTCAAAACAAAGTCTAGTTGTAAATGAAGTATAACCACCATCAGGATTCATCAACACAACACCTACGCCTTGCCCACTGTAGTTACAAGATCCATCAAACATCATTTTCCAACGGGAACCTGGTTCAGGAACTTCCTCAGGGCCAAGTTCTTCACAGTCTTTCACCACCATGATATCTTCATCTGGAAATTCAAACTTGAGAGGTTCATAATCTTCCACAGGCTGATCAGCAAGGTAATCTGACAAGACACTCCCCTAGATAGATTTCTGGGTGACATATTAGATGTCATATGTGGACAACAACATATGCCAACGAGCTCGTTTCCCAGTCTGAGCAGGCTTCTGAAAGATATACTTTATTGGATCCATTTTTGAGATCAACAAAGTAGTATGACAGATCATGTACTGCCTTAGATGCCTAGCGGCCCATGCTAAAGCACAACAAGTCTTCTTTAAGAGTGAATACCGACTTTCACAATCAGTGAATGTCTTGCTCAAGCAATAAATGACGTGCTCCTTGTGTCCAGTTTCATCGTTTTGGCCCAACATGCAACCCATAGATCTTTCCAATACAGTCAGATACATAAAGAGTGGTCTGCCTGGGACATGCGAGACTAAGATACGAGGCTCTTATAGATAACCTTTTATCTTGTCGAAGGCTTGCTGACAATCTGAATACCACTCAATAGTCTGATCCTTACAGAGAAATTCGAAGATTGGTTCAGAAGTGGGGGCCATATTGGAAATAAACTTGGAGATGTAGTTCAGGCGTCCAAGACAGCATCTAACTTGTGTTTTGGTTTGTGGAATTGGTATCTCTTGGATAGCTCGAACCTTATCGGGGTCTACCTTGATTCCTCGTTGACTAACGATAAAACCAAGGAGTTTTCCAGATCTTACACCAAAGGTACACTTGGCAGGGTTCAGCCTCAACAGGTACTTTCGGAGTCGCTTGAACAACTTCAACAGATGATCTAAATGGCCCTCTTCGTTTTGTGACTTGGTAATCATATCGTCAACGTACACCTCAATTTCCTTGTGCATCATATCGTGAAAAAGAGTGACCATCGCTCTTTGATATGCTTCCCCTGCGTTCTTCAAACCAAAGGGCATGATCTTATAACAATAGGTCCCCCAAGGAGTAATAAATGTAGTCTTGTCCATATCAGCAGGGTCCATCCTGATCTGGTTGTAACTAGAGAAACCATCCATATGAGAAAACTGCGAAGCAGACGGTGTTGTCCACAAGAGTGTCAATATGTGGTAGAGGGAAATCGTCCTTCGTACTTGCTTTGTTCAGATCCCTATAATCTACACACATCCTAACTTTACAATTCTTTTTGAGCACCGGTACGATATTGGCTACCCATTCAGGGTACTTTGAAACTGCCAGAAAACCTGCATCAAGTTGTCTTTTAACATCGTCCCTAATCTTCAGAGTCATATCAGGTCTACTCCTTCGAAGCTTTTACTTTACAGATGGGCACTCGGGCTTGAGCGATAGCTTGTGAACAACTTTATCTGTATCCAAACCAGGCATGTCCTGATACGACCATGCAAACACATCAATATACTCTTCCAGAAGCTTCACCAATCTCTATTTGACCTCTGCTCATATTGTAGTCCCAATCTTGACCTCTTTCTTGTCTTCGTCTGTGCCAAGATTAATGATATCAACTTGCTCCTCATGTGGCTAAAGGTCCGTGTACTCATACTCGCACATCTTTGCTAGCTCATCGGGAACCTCATATTCTTCTTCATCCTCATCTTCAGCTTGGTAGATGGGTGAGTCAAAGTCAAAAGTGAAAGTAGGGTCATCGGATTCAACAGGTTTTGGAATAGTTTTGCATGTTTGGAATGATTTAATTTATTAAAAGCACAAAGAAAAATGCAAAAAGGAAAATGTTTTTGGTGGTTTTCAAAAGATTGCCATTTTTTTAAAAGTGGAAGCCAAAAAACAGTAAATGAAACAATGAGAATTTAACAAAATATCTTCATTGATTATAACAATTCAAAAGCGCGGTGGCCCTACAAAATAGTCCAATAGCTTTGGGCATAGCTATGGACTTTAAAAACAACAGACAAAAGACAAACAAAATACTCTAGCGAAGGAATGAACACAGGGATTTCTACTGCTTCCCAATTGTCCAAGGCGGCATCACACTGAAATACTAAATGGCTAATATCTTCATCTTTTTTGTCTTCATTCACAACGTTGACTTGAAACCCTTTGCTGATAAACACCTCTTGGATTGTCTTTGGACGTCTTATTGCGGAGGTTGATGTTATACCACGAGTTGGTTTGTAACCTAACCCATGGCGATTCAGCTTCTTCTTTACTTCAATGACTTCTCCCCAACCTGCAGGAGTGCCTTATTCCATAGTCGCCTTGATACTCTGAATAGAAGCAAAGGATGGACCACTCTTGACCACTGATTCCTCGACGTCTAATAGTACAACATTGGCAATTTCAAGCGCCTGGAAAGAAGTTTCCAGCGCATCTTCATCAACTTCAATGTACCTGAACGAAGATATATTGCTTACCATCAAATCCTCTTCACCGTGAATAATTACCAACTTGTCATCAACGACGAACTTCATTTTCTGGTGTAACGTGGAGGTTAATGCGCCAGCAGCATGAATCTACGGCCTCCCCAACAAACAACTGTAAGCCGGGTTGATATCCATCACTTGAAATTTGATATCAAAGACATGCGAACCAATTAAAATCGGTAGCTCCACCTCTTCAATTACTATCCTACGAGAACCATCAAAGGCTTTGACAATCAATGAAGTGGCCTTCATTTCTGCCCCTTTATAAGCAAGTTTGGTAAGGGTTCTTTTAGGCAAAACATCCAATGAAGAACCTGTATCGACAAGTACACGAGCCAAAGCGTCCTCCTCATATTTCACAGACACATGCAATGCACGGTTGTGATTTTTATCTTCTACGGACAACTCCTCATTGCTGAAGCTAAGTGTGTTACATGCAGTAATGTTCGCAATCACAGAATCAAACTGACCCACTGTAATACCTTGAACAACATGAGCCTGAGCCAATAACTTCTGCAGAGCAACTCTATGAGCAGGGGAGCTCATCAAGAGAGATAAGATGGATATCTTAGACGGCGTGTGGTGAAGCTGGTCAATAACTTTATAGTCGCTCTTTCTGATGATTCTCAAAAACTTTGTGTCTTCTTCATTCAAAACTACTTCCTTGTCCCTAGTAGGCACAACAATAGTTTCTTTTAGAGGAACCACATTCACTATGGGTTGATAAACACGACCACTCCGGGTCATTTTGCTTGTTCCAGCAATATTTGTCACATCTTTCTGAACACCTTTCTCATCTTTCTTTGGGATAGCTTTTCCAGATTCCTTATCAATCACTGTTACATCATACTTCCATGCACAACTGTATTATCTTGGAAATGAAACAAATTGGGTTTTTGAATAATCATTGGTCTAGGCTGACTGGCTGGTAGATCAACAGGCTTTGTAGTGTTGAAAATTGGCTTCGGCTAATTGAAAACCGGAGTTGCAGAGCTTGACTCTGGTAAGTTGAACACTGGTACCTTATCACCTGGCTTTGGTGGATTAAATTCAATTACTGGCACTTCATCCTTCTTCACTTTGCTACCCACCTGTAAGAAACCAATATCAATCAAACCATGCACATCTTTTTGAACTAACAAGCAGCCCTTTGGGTTGTCAACACAATCTTTACATTCAGAATGGCAATACGCGACCAAACCAGTCTCTACTAACTTAGCATGAAAGCCTCGGAGCAGAGTCTTGATCTCAGTAACATCCAGAATCAACGTCTCGACTGAGAGTCCCCAAAGGACAAAATATTCTTTTCTATCAGTTCCCTTACTATATGCTTCAACGCAAGGCACCCTTCCAAATCATGGCCGGGAGCACCTTGATGAAACGCATAGTGAGCGTTTGGGTTATAGTAAGGTGGAAGCTTCTTTGGAGGCGGGCCCAATGGTCTTGTAGTTATTAAACCTTGATGTACCAAAGAAGGATATAACTCTGCATATGTCATCGGGAGGGGAGGAATAAGAGGTTTCACACCCTGTCTTTTGTAAGGAGTATTTAGATGAGGAGGTTGGGTCCTTTGTTGCTGCTGATACACTAGAGCGATGGGTGCTTGTTGATAATTCTGCTGTTGTTGAACTGGATGATAGACCGGTGCCTGCTGCACTGTTGATAAACTGGAACCTGGTTGTTGAACATGGACGTGACAGCTGCCACATATGGTTGTTGGGCATATTGTACGGGATACACTGACTATTGAACATAACCTTGTTGAGGTTGTTGATGTTGCTGGTATGGTTGTTTCCAACCTTCCTATCATAACAACATTTATCTCTCCCTCCTTTTTCTTGTGAAAGTTACCAGAAGGTTTCTTGGCGTTGTTACTGCTTGAGCTACCAGAAGCGCTAGTCACTTTACCATTTTTCAATCCTGATTCCACCTTTACACCCACGACCACAATATCTGCAAAGTTGGCTGATACACTATTGATCATTCTTTCATAAAATCACAGTCTCACCGTGTCCATAAACCAATCGACTAGCTCTTTCTCAGTCAGAGGAGGTTCCACCTGGGAGGAAATTTCCCTCCAGCGCTGTGCATATTCTTTGAAAGATTCTGAACTCTTTTGAGACATACTTAAGAGCTTCCTTCTATCCGGAGCCAAATCCATATTGTATTTATAGAGCTTAACAAAAGCATATGATAAATCCTGGACACTGTGAATGCGGGATTGGTCCAGACTTAGGTACCATTTGGCTGAGGCTCCTTTCAGACTGTCCTAGAAGAAGTGGATCATTAACTTATCATTGTCCACATAAGCAACCATCCTCCTATAATACATAATAAAGTGTGACCTTGGACAAGTTACACCTGAGTACTTATCGAAACTGGGAGTTTAGAATTTTGGAGGGATCACCAGTCCAGATACTAAACACATATCTCTGGCATCAGCACCAAAGATATTATTTCCTTCCATTGCTTTTACCTTTCTCTCAATAGTCTCTACACTCTCCTGCAACCTTTCGTGACGTTCATCCCCTTCTTCAGACATATTTGGGATGTCGTACACTTGCTGTGGATTATGAAAATAAGGACGTGCTTGAGCTTGTACAGTAGTTGGAGTTAAAGTTGGAATAGCTTGAGGAATTTCTGATCCTAGAGGAATAGCTTGTAGAGTAGTTGCCACTGTGACAGGTGGAGGCACAAAACCCACAGGTAGCCCAAAAGGTGGCACATTTGTAGCATTAACTATTGTTGGTGGCGGTTCCACAGTTGCATTGGTAATCTCAGAAACTACGGTGGCTTGAGTGTCCATTTTTGCTTTGATAACCTGCAGAACTTCCATTATCTTCCCTACACTTTCGCGCAGATCTTCTAATTCATCATTAACTCTGTCAAACTCCATGTTTTGTTCAGCCATTCTCTGACGAGCTCGGGTTCGGGTGTTGTATTAATGTTGGAAATTCAGTGTGAATAGCTGGAGACAAGACGACGAGATGAGCCACGACAAAATGGATGCACATGCAATGATATGAATGTATGGGATGCAATGCAAATGCAAAACCAAACAATCAAGGAACTCAAAATCCTATTTGCAAACACTATAATAATCGAGAGTATAACTTTTGAATAACCAAAAGGCCCATTGCATTTATTGAAGACTTAAAGTTTTACAAACAGTACACCCCCAAGAGTCATTACAACATAGTCAAATACAAAATAATAGAATAAAGGAAACTAAGAGTCTAATCCTTGAGACGGAAGCCCTTCTCCTCCATGAAGCTCTTTCTCAAGCTCGTCAATCCGCTCCTACATCTTTTCTTTCTCAAGAGTAAGCTCCTCCAACACCATTTTCAGCTTCCTTTCTTCATTCGTGACAGTCGAACTGGGGTCCCTAGAAGCCAAAGATAAGGACTCTTGATGAGGATAAGGTATCCTCATCTTAAGGGCCCTTTCTCGCACCCATAACAGATAAGATTCGGAAACAGTGCAATCAGGATATCCCAACGCGGTCATCCCCTTTCTATTTACGTGACGCCAGGCGTACACGATTTTGGCCTTGAGCCTAGGGTTTTCTCCATCCTCAAGGAAAAATCTCTCCAAATTGATAGGGTTGGGCTCCTCCTTCATCAGGTATCCAAGCTGATGACGAGCAAGGACAAGGTTGAGTTGATACATCCTTTAGTGCCAAGAAGAGGCCCGTTGGGGAATTCCCCGCAGCTATGGATCATGACGACTCCCCCATATATTGGATTATACCACTCAATATCTGAATGAGTGAGTGACATGATTTTCTTGGACCATGTGAGGCCATCCTTCAAGTCCCAAAAAGTTGCAGACCTCAGTAAGTGCGAAATAAACCAACTATAGAGGAAAGCAACGCGACAAGTTATCTGACCCCCTCCTTGAAGAATTCTTGAGTGAATAGAGTGATAAGCGTCGGCCAATAAAGTGGGGACTGGATTCTTGAGCATGAAGATCTTGATACATTAATATCGACGAAGTCGATAATATTTGGGAACAGGAATAACCCATATACCAACAATGCAAAAGTGGCTTCAAAAACCTCTATATTCTTCCTGTCAGCGAGATATTGAGCTTTCTCAAACAAGAACTTGGCCGGCAGTCCAAGGAGCCCTCATTTGATGGTCATATGAGCTCGAATATCGGACAACCTCAGGCGCGTAGCTTTAGCAATATCCTTCTCACTTGGCGTGTCTTCTAATCCTGAGAATGGAGGCTGAGAAGTGACATGAAGTCCCATCAAGGCAGAGTACTCTTCCAGAGTAGGCATCAGTTGGTAATCTGGAAATGTGAAACAATGATACACAGGGTCATAGAACTGGACGAGCATAGCTAGTAGTCCATCAGCCATCTGGAGTCTCAATAGTGGAAGAATTCTCCCATACTTGTTTGAAAACGTCAAGGAATCCTTTATTAGACCTCCTAGTTCCTTTAGACTTTGCAGTTTCTGACTCATGAAGTGTACTGTTGGGTTTCCTTCCTTCCTTCCAAAATCCATTTTTCAGTGTCTGCAAAACAATTTTTAGTTCCTTGAAACATTAGAAAAATGCAAAAATTCAATGCAAAAACTTTGTGGAACTCGAATATTTGTAAACACCAAGAGATACCAAAAACTCAATCTCATTAATCAAAATATATTACAATTATCAGCACTCCTTACAAGAGTCTTAACAGAAAGCTAAATAAAAGCTAACAAAAGACTTAAGGATATTCTCCTAACAACCTCATGTTGAGCTTATTGATTTCTTCTTCTATTTGAGCCTTTTCAAGAATAAGCTTATCTACAATTAGCTTCCATGGAGTCTACTGAGGGCTAGAGGAAAATAAATACTCTTGTGCTTTTCTCTTCTTACAAGAGAGTACTTCTTCATTCTTCATTTGTAGTTGTCTTTGGAGTTCTGCATTCTCCTCGACAACCACTTGATACTTATGCTTCCAAGCATCTCCTGTTTGTTACGCTTTACTCAAAGCGATTCTCAACTCCTCCACTTCAGACATGAAGATCAGGGTGGGTTCCTCCTTTAGAACCAAGGGCTCTTGTCGGGAATAAGGCATCTTTAACTCGATAGCCCTTTTTTGGATCCATTGGAGATAGGGTTCCAAGGAAACACAATTAGGTTTTCCTATATCCTTCTTCCCCTTCTTATGGAAGCAGCTCCAAGCATTCAAGATCTTCTCTTTTAGCTCCTCGTTATCTCCATCCTCCTTGAATAAAATACCTTCCATGTGAACACTGTTGGGCTTATCCCTTAAAGGATATCCTAACTGTCGACGAGTTAGGACTGGGCTATGGCTGATTCCTCCTTTGGTGCCAAGAAGAGGCACATTACCAAAATCTCCATAGTTGTCGATAATCATCACACCATCGTAGACACGATTGTACCAATCAATGTCAGAGTGGGTGAGAGCCATAATCTTCTGCGACCACCAACCTTTCTTAGGATCCCAAAAAGTGTTAGCCTTAGGCAAGTGCAAAATAAACCACTTGTATAATAAGGGAACACATCAAGTGATTATCCCTCCATTGTGGAAATTCCTTAGATGAACAGAATGGTAGGCATCCGCTAGTAAAGTAGGCACATGGTTCTTCTTCAGGAAGATTTTGATGGCGTTGAGGTCTACAAAGTCTTCAAAACTAGGGAACAGAAAGATACCATAGATGAGCAAGGCAAGAATAGCCTCAAATGCATCCATGCTCAAATGATCAGCATAATACTGAGCTTTCCCAACCAAAAACTCTGGAGTCAACTGAAAAACTCCCCCATTGGTAGTCATATTATTTTGAATATCAGCCAATCCCAAATGTGTAGCCTTAGCAATATCTTGCTCTTCATGGTCTTTCTCGAAGATAGGAAAATGAGACTTGTCGAGAATAGGCAAACCAACTAGATGGGGGTATTCTTCCAGTGTAGGTATGAGCTGGTAGTCAGGGAAAGTAAAACAATGGTAGACTGGATCGTAGAACTGAAGTAGGGTGGAAAAGAGTCCCTTATCCATCTTCGTCTTCAATAATAACAATATTTGCTCTTGAACCCTTCTAGATCTGTCACCAAAGTCCCCAACCTTCTTAGGTCGTCCAAGTCAGGACTCTTGTAAGTGTACTTCAAGGTTTTCTTCCTTTCGTTGTCAATGATAACCCTATGATGTTTACAAACAAAAGTTCTAAGTTCCAAGAATCTTTTATGAAATGATGCTCATGAATGCATGTATGCACAAACACAGGTTCACATATATACACATATACACAAATAAACAGACAAGGGCCTAGGTTCAAAGGACACGAGCATGGAGCCATGGTCTACCCATCCCAAGAGGTGTGTACTAAAGGTTCTAATATCTCCAGAACAGGATTCTAAGAAGTTCCCAGAGTCAACAACCCATCTTTCGGATATTATCAATTTCCTAAATTACACGGTAGTCAATAATATTCTCAAGAGAGTCTCGTCTAAGTGTAGTATCGCGCATCAACTAATTCGCGACTACTCCCTCATAGTCATCGCACTACGTCCTAACAAGGCCAAATTGGGGTGAAAAGGTAACTAAAGGTCTTCAGTATCACAGGCTCCTAGGTCGAAAGTAGTAATGTTTCCATGAATATTCGTTAAACAAAACTACTCCCAATAGGGCCTCCACTGAGCGGTGGTTTCTCAAGTCAGCTTGGTCGGGAATCAACTCCCTATAAGCCTTCTTGAATATAACACCATCCTATCATAAGTGGACTCAAGTCCGGGTATAGGACTTATCCTCACTGAAATTTTGGTATCAGATATGTGATGTTAAGTGTGATGTCACAATAACACAATCTGCTATATGAAACAAGGCAATAAAATAACAGTAAATCAACACAGAGAATTGTTCACCCAGTTCGGTCTAACTACCTACGTCTGGGGGCTACCAAGCCAGGGAGAAAATGCACTATTAGTAGTATTAAATTACAGACTCAACAATACCAGTTGACAATCCACTAACTTAATCACTACCCAATGACACTTCTACCTAAGATACACTTAGATATGAGAAACCACTCACTCCCCCTAAATCACCACAGTGATACAATTCAAAGATTACAAAGTATAGAAGTCACACTTCCAAAACACAACTTGATCTTGCTTAAAAGCTTTGATCAAGAACAATTAACAACTCAAAACAATTACACCAATTCAAACATGAATGGCTTACAATACACAGACGAAACACACACTTGACTCTCAGTCTTTTAATCTCGTGCATTCGTACCTTCCAAGTAGGGTTGAGGCTGCTTTAAATAGAAACTCAGACTTGGGCTTGGGCTGCTTGAAAATATCAGATTTGATTTGAATTTAAAATAGATTTTATCTTCAAATCTTTTCATATCTTTCAGCCCTAAAACAAATAACAAGATCTGCTCCATATCTGATTGCAACAGAAAGAATCTAATCCAAGATCTTAGCCTACAATCTCTCAATCAGATCTTCTAATAACTAATTAAAACACGCGCAACCCTAAAAACAAAATAACTGATGTTCTGTCACTCAATGTCAAGACATCGTTTTTGACGTCAGTACACAAAATTGTAACCCTAACAAACTTAACATAAACTAAATGTTAAGAACTCATGTTAAGACATCAGACAAATGACATCTTCAACAACAACATTGTTTTACCAAAATTGCAGCCAATACAAGAACTAACAATCTCCCCATTTGGCTAATTTTGGCTAAAACAATCTCAGCCTACACCAGAGATATCAGCAGTGGAAAAAAACAAAACAAACAGCAGCAACAACTTCCAAAGCTGCACAACACAAAACTCCCCCTCAAAACAAAAAACTCCCCCTCAAAACAAGAACCACAGCAAACAGCTAGGTAACTCTCCCCCTTTTTAGCCACAATTGGCCAACCATCAAACAGTTAGTCCCTCTCACTACTGACAAAAACTACCAGTTAGACCTAGGCTAGCTCTCCTTGTCAGTCAAAAGAAGGCATCACATGACAATATAAATCATAGAATAAAAACCAGATAAACATAACAGTACCATTATCCAAGATACAAAATAGGCACTCAAGGTGCAGAAAAAGATAAAACAAAAAAATTGGAACAACACAGCTAGCTAAATCAATCTTCATCAGAATCATCAGTAGAAACATCTTCATCATCCTCATTCTCAGTTGTTGAATCACCTTTCTCAGAACCTGAACCTTCAGCATTGACATTTGTGTTGACATTCTCATCATCTCCATCCTGTTCCAAAGACTTGATCAACTGCTCAAGTTTCATCTTCCTGGCAGTGCTGGTGCTGATCACCACATCTTGATCCTTGCAGGCAAACTTCAATTCTTCTATCATATCAGCTTTGGTACATGCCTTCTTAACACCAGAACCTGATGTTGAGACAATATCTGGGACATGATTCCCTACAAATAACTTGGGATGCAAGGATAATGCAGACTCCCTCTTGCAATCAGTATCTGAAGTAGTCAATATTCCAGGATGTTGCTTCAGCATCACTCCACAAATGAGAGAAGGAAATGCTATAGGCATTTTAATAGCATTTGTTGAAGCATGCTTCACAGTCTGATAAAAAATGTAGGACCCATAATCAAAGTTTTTCTTTGTCCCAACAGCATAAATCATCTTCCCCAAGCCAACAGAGATAGTAGTTTTATGATTAGTGGGGACCCAATTTGTAGCACCTATCCTATGCAGGACATCATATTTGACACTAAGAAGACTAGCAGACAACTTTCCTTTCAAAGGCTAAACCTTCACTTGAGTTGCAGTGATCTCCTTGCACACCTCATTGTCAGTAACTTCCAGCTCTCTATAATCTTGCTCATTTCTTCCTAGGTAGGTGTTGATAACCTCAGGAGAAAAATAAATACACTTACCTCTCACATATACTTTTCTAAAGTCCACACTCCTTCTGTCAGTAATGACCACAGGAATGTTTACAACAAACTCCTTAACTAGCCCATCATAACATTTGGAGAACCCAGAAACAGTTTTCATCAACCCAGCAAGTTTAATCAGCTCCATAACTTCCTTAATCTCCAGAGCATCTTTGCCAAGCTCTCTTTCCAGAGCCAATCTTCTTTGACACACAAACTTCCACATGTGAGCACTTCCAGCATAGTGAAAAGAGATGTTGTCCAAAGGTACATCAAAAACCTTATCAGCAATCCTCTTCAAAATGGACCTTCTCACTGGAGTGATGTCTTGAACATCCTCATCAACATCAAACTCAGAGTCAGAGTCTTCCCTTATCTTCCTCTTTTTGGATGAGCCAGAAACCTTGCTCCAAGACTTTGCAGGGCCAACAACAGGAGTCTTCTTCTTTTTGCTTTCAGTTCTCACCTTAAGAGATGAATCAATAGTCTTCCCTTTTCTAGACTTCAATCTTTTTGCAATACCTGGAATTGCATTGCCAATAACCTCATTGTCTGACAAATCCTCAACATTCACAACCTCAACAGACTTCTTTCCTTTGAGGCTAGAAGAAACTTCCCTAGCAGGTGATGTTTTAACATCAGGTTCAACATCAACCCTAGCTCCAACATTAGGATCAACATCAGCTTCAGCTTTAGTTTCAACATCTTCAATGACAGAAACAGCCAACCTGTGAAGATTGGTTTCAGCTGGTTGCATGACATCCTTTTTACCTTCAGATTGCACAGCAGCCATTTGAGCCAAAGGTCTTGATATTCCAGCCACAAGAATCCCTTTCTCAAAAATCTTAGTGACAATCTGACCTATACTTTTATCAACATCTACAGTCTCTTCCTCATTCTGATTTCCAACAGCTTGAGGAGTGGAGGTCCTAGGAGCAGATTTATCTCCAAACAGAATGCTAGTAACAAACTCTCTACTTTTCCTATCATCAAATTTTTTACCAGCAGAATGATCAGAAGATTTACCTGATGTATAATGAGAAGGCCTTTTTGTTTGCAGCTTGTCAGGTCTTGTCTTAGAAACTGGAATCATTGAGAGAGGGGCTATATCCAAAGATTCATCCTCAGAAACCCCTTTCGTCGAAACCCTAGGTTTTGTATGTGAGGGACTCTTGGATGCAGACTTCTTGGAGGGAGACGACATTTGTTGAGACATTGTTCCTCTGTAGCAACTGATGAACAAAAAAGTGTTGAGACTTCTATTCTTTGGAGAGAACATGAACAGACTATGTGAATGAGATTGATGTAGCGTGTGGAGGCAAAGTGAGGAAATGATTGCATAGGGTATGAGGGCTTCTTTTGTTGAGCACTTAAAAGCCAATAAATGTAATTCCCACACCAAAATGTATAACATTTAAAATTTTTGAATTTTAATAAATGTTCAGCACAAGTCATTAACATCTGTTGACTTTTACACATACCCAGTTTTCCTCTTACGACATCACAATGTTCAGCACATATATCCTTAGAGAAACTATCATTACACCTCCTTCCTGTATGGTCAACCTCAATGATCTTGCTTTCCCTAAGATTAACACTAGAGTGTTTGGTGATCCTTGGAATGTCACAGTAGGATGTCATGACATCATGCTTGACATTGCGATCAATCAGACTTTGTTTCACCTCTAGATGTTCTCCCTTTTTATCCCATAGATAGCAGTTGTCTTTGGACTTAGCACCCTTCATGACAACTTCACCTTTCTCATTAGTGACAATACATTCAGCTTTAGTAAAGTGAACTTTAAGTCCTTGCTCATATAGTTGACTAATATTGATCAAGTTGGCCTTCAATCCTTTGACCAATAACACATCATCTAGTCTAGGAGCACCTGCACAGTTCAGTCTTCCTACACCCTTGATTTCTCCTTTGACACCATCTCCAAAAGTTACACAACTGGAATAATGTTCAACATTCAACAACAAACTCTTCATACTTGTCATGTGCCTAGAGCAACCACTATCAAAATACCAGTCCTCTTTGGCAGAACCAGTTAAGGACATCTGAGCTAACAAACAAGTGGCACCATCCTTGTGAACCCATTGCTTAACAACGGTAGGATTATCCTGATTCTGTCTAGGTTGGGGATTAGGTTGAGGATATCCATAGAGCTTGAAACATAAAGATTTCAAGTGACCAAATCTTCCACAATAGTGACATCTCCAGCTTTGAAACTCTTCTCTGAAGTGATTAACATGCCTTCTCTCTTGAGGATGTTTTCTGTTATACTGCTGAGGCTGCCTTCTACCATAATATTGAGGCTGCCTTCTCCCATAGTATTGAGATTGTCTCCTTCCATAGTATTGAGACTGTCTCCTATGATAATGAGGCTGTCTTCTGTAATGATGATTAGGCTATCTTTTCCCATGATGATGGGGCTTTCTTCTGCCATAATAGTGAGGCACAGTATTATTAGGCCCATACATTTTCCCATGATGTTGAGACGTAGGTTGGGACATGTTATGTTTAGGTCTAGATGTATAGCCTTTCCCATGGTGTTGAGTCTTCTGATGAGGTACATATTGCTTGGGTCCTGACACATGAGCTTTCCCTTGATGTTGAGACATCTGATGGGGCAAGTTCTGTTTGGTACTAGAAGAACTAGCATCTGAAGAAGATTTATTTTCACCATTAAATCCTAGACCAGTCTTATCACTTGCTCCTTTTCCAGCCTGAAGGATTTCATCCAGAGTGTCAGTTCCACTATTCAACATTTTGATGGATTTGGACATTTGATCAAGCTGGGATTTTAACAACAGAACTTCATTCTCAAGTTCAGCTTTATCAGCCTTAAGCTGGATTATAATTTTCTTCTGCTTCTCCCTTTCTTGACAAACCTCTTCACTTTTCAGACACAACTCTTTATAGGAGGTTGCTAGCTCTTCAAAGGTCAGATCATTATCACTAGACTCTCCATAAGAAGCACATATTCCAATCAATGCCCTAACATGCTTGGCAGTCTCTTCATCACTCTCACTCTCAGTATCAGACCAGGAAACAGATAACCCCTTTTTCTGCTTCTTGAGATATGTAGGACATTCTTTTCTGACATGACAATAACCTTCACACTCATAGCATTGGACTCCTTTGTCAATATTAGGCTTCTCCTCAGCTGTAGTTCTCTTGTTGATGTCAGACGAGATGTTCTTAACATTTGGTCTATAGTTCCTGTCCATTCTTTTTAACACCTTATTAAAGTGTCTTCCTAGAAGAACAATGGCATAGGACAGCTCCTCCTGAGACTCAGGACTATTCGCTTTCTTAGCATCTTCAGAACTAGATACCAAAGCTATGCTTTTAGTCTTCTTTTCAGGTTCCTCATCCATCCCAAATTCAAACGTTTGAAGAGAACCAATCAACTCATCCACCCTCATATTGCTGATGTCTTGAGCTTCTTCTATAGCAGTCACCTTCATTTTATATCTCTTGGGAAGAGATCTAAGAATCTTCCTTACCAGCTTCTCTTCAGTCATTTTCTCTCCAAGGGCACTAGAAGCATTTGACAGCTCAAGAATATTCATGTGAAAATCATGAATAGTCTCATCATCCTTCATCTTCAGATTTTCAAACTTTGTTGTCAGCAGTTAAAGTCTTGACATCTTTACTTTGGAGGTTCCTTCATGAGTAGTTTTCAAGACATCGCAAGCTTCCTTAGCCACTTCACAAGTGTTGACCAGCCTAAAGATGTTCTTGTCAATACCATTAAAAATGGCATTCAAAGCCTTAGAATTTCCAAGCGCAAGTTCATCTTCTTCCTTGGTCCACTCTTCCTCAGGTTTCAGCATTGATGTTCCATCTTTTTCAACACTAACAGGATGTTTCCATTCTTTTAAAATAGCCTTCCAAGCTCTGCTGTCTAAGGACTTCAAGAATGTAACCATACGAGGTTTCCAATAGTCATAATTTCAGCCATCTAGAATATGGGGTCTATTCACAAATCCACCACACTCTTTGTCCATTGTACCAGAAAGTAACAACCCTAGATCTCACCCAGATGCAGAGCAGGATGCCTGCTCTGTTACCAATTGAAATTCTGGTATCAGATATGTGATGTTAAGTGTGATGTCACAACAACACAATCTGCTATATGAAACAAGGCAATAAAATAACAGTAAATCAACACAGAGAATTGTTCACCCAGTTCAGTCTAACTACCTACGTCTGGGGGCTACCAAGCCAGGGAGGAAATTCACTATTGGTAGTATTAAATTACAGACTCAACAATCCCAGTTGACAATCCACTAACGTAATCACTACCCAATGACACTTCTACCTAAGATACACTTAGATATGAGAAACCACTCACTCCCCCTAAATCACCACAGTGATACAATTCAAAGATTACAAAGTATAGAAGTCACACTTCCAAAACACAACTTGATCTTGCTTAAAAGCTTTGATCAAGAACAATTAACAACTCAAAACAATTACACCAATTCAAACATGAATGGCTTACAATACACAGACGAAACACACACTTGACTCTCAGTCTTTTAATCTCGTGCATTCGTACCTTCCAAGTAGGGTTGAGGCTGCTTTAAATAGAAACTCAGACTTGGGCTTGGACTGCTTGAAAATATCAGATTTGATTTGAATTTAAAATAGATTTTATCTTCAAATCTTTTCATATCTTTCAGCCCTAAAACAAATAACAAGATCTGCTCCATATCTGATTGCAACAGAAAAAATCTAATCCAAGATCTTCGCCTGCAATCTCTCAATCAGATCTTCTAATAACTAATTAAAACACGCGCAACCCTAAAAACAAAACAACTGATGTTCTGTCACTCAATGTCAAGACATCGTTTTTGACATCAGTACACAAAATTACAACCCTAACAAACTTAACATAAACTGAATGTTAAGAACTCATGTTAAGACATCAGAAAAATGACAACTTCAACAACAACATTGTTTTACCAAAATTGCAGCCAATACAAGAACTAACACTCACCACTCAAAGTAACCACCCTACATATAGAAAACCCAAGCACAGACAGATATATATACATATATTTACAAATATACAGATATACAGGCAAGCAAACATATAGCAAACACAAATACAAACAAGGTAGGCTTAACCCTTTTAAGGGATTGTGTCCCTAGTGAAGTCGTCATTTTTGTTGCGGTGAGAATCGGATATCAAGCTATTAATTAACTTGAATCACAAATCATGAAGTTCACCACCAAGCTTTGATTTATCCAAAGGAAAGGGTAAAGATCGAAGAAAACCCTAGGTGCGCTATGTAACAACACAACTAGAGATCTAAGGTTCGGGGGTTGATTATACATAGGGAATGTGCTAGCATCCTAAGTATCTGTAGTACTCTACAAGAAACTCTTGTTAGTATTTGTGTTATGCTAATGTTTGCTTGCTAAGGGAAAGGTGCTAAGGTAAAGATCTAGGGGGTTTATTTTTAAGCATGCTCGCCAAGACATTGCATCTCGTGCCTACGTATCCTAACTAGGATGGAATCAGAGCATTCGTAGTTAACCTAACTAGGGGGAGGAACTCTTAACTGTGGTCAAGGTTCCAAAGGGAATAAGTATCCATAATCATGGTACTTACATAGAGTTGACAAACTCTCTAAGTCTAAGTTGAAAGACTAACTAAAGTTATATACTTGTAACAAAGTCAAAAGGGGAAGTGAATACACATTACAATGGTACCCACATAGAGTTCACAAACTCTAAACCTAATTCTAAGTTATGAAGAAAAAATGGCTCTAACAAGGCCATGAAGGGAAGAATAGGTACTTAACAACAGTACTTACATAAGGTTTACAAACCTTAACCTAAAGTTAGGTTTAAGGGGAAGTGGCTCTAACAAGCCCAAGGGAATGATGATCCTAACAAGGTCAAGAGGTAAGTAGGGAATGGTCTAGATTCTCTTAACATATGACTTACAAGTCAAAAAGGGAACCATTCCTTTGGAATGAGGGACATACAACTTGTAACAACAAGTGCTTGAATGATACACTTTAGGGTAAGGATGATGACAATCAAAGTGTCAAAGCCAAAGAGTTCAAATTAGATAACAATCCAAGATGGGCAGTAGCTACATCATGTTATATTCAACATTCTCAAATAATCATGAACATGTCAAACACACACCAAAACAACAAGCATATTTGTTACACACTTAATCAAACAAGACAAATGCAAAGAGTGATTCAAACATGAAGTTACAACTTCAAGAAACAAATGGGAAGTAGCATACACATCTCATAAAGCTCATATTCAACACCATGATATCAAGATAAACACAATCAAGAATCACATCAAGGCATGAACAAGATCACATGCAAGGAAACAAACCAAAACATCAATGAAAGGCTTCAAACAAACAAGGCATGTATGGAAACTCAAATGGGCAAGCAAGAACACTTTGGAATCATGAATTCAGAATATAAACATGCTTTTCAAACAACACATAAACAAATTTTCATCAAGACAAATACCCAAAGAATCATGCCTAAAAACTAAGTCAAGATACACACCAAAACATGCTCAAAATGAACCCTAATTTGATGTCCAAGTCAAAAATAGGAAAATAGTAAAATAAAATACAAATAAAAGTTTTAAGTTATGCTTAAACATTCAAGAATATATGTACAAAATATCAAAATAAGATTGGCACAAAAACTTTCTCAAAAGTTATTAACAAGCTCAAGGTGTCAAAAGAATCGAGGCTCAACAAATATAAATAAAAAAGAGTTCAAACAACAATATTTAAGGCCAAAAAAATAATCAAAACTCCTTCAATCATATGTAACAACATGTCAAAAAATCAGATCAAAAAGACTTGTGGAAGGCACTCAAAAGATAAACCCTAACCAAAGGGTGTTTTGGTCAACACATAAAATAAAATGAACTAAATAAAATAGTGAAATAAATAAATAAAATAACTAAAAATTTCCAAAAATATTTCAAGATATTAAAATGTCTAAAAATGATTTTTATGTGATTTTTAAAATGTTTTAAGTATTTAAATAAAATAAAATTTGGAAAGAATAAAAATAAGAGAAAAAATAAACCCATGTAAAAACAGGGGGTGCATTAGCAAACAGAGAAATAAGGCATATCAGTTAAACACGCACGGGCCTTAAAATAATGGGGGTGTGGTCAGCAAAAACACTTGATCCCAGGTCCAGTACTTGAAAATAAACCAGAAAGGAGATAAAAAACAAAAGGGGTCTGGGGCGAGGGGGATTCGAACCCCAGACCCCAAGGCTAATGCGCGCATCCTTCTACCACTGGGGTGGCTATACATCTGTTGTATAAGCCACCCAGAATCATATATATTCTAAAGCTACATCAAGATGGCCATGTCAGCATACAAAACCCTCCACGACATCCTCTTCTTCCCCATTCTTTCTTTTTCTTCACATGACCCCCCCCCCCCTGAACAGTCTTACACCCAAACTTCTCCTTCTCATATCTATTCCATTTCTGAATGAAAATAAAAAAAATACAAAACCAACATTGAAACAGTTTTTAACAAGAAGCTAAACGTGTAATTCTCATGACCTAAGACTAAACATATAATCCAAGAACACTGGTCAAACACAGTGGTACCACAACAATCATCATGAATGAAAACCACATATTTATAGTGTGTTCAATACATGTAATAACATAAACTCAAGTCATTTCACATGAAGAACACTTTTAGTTCATAAACAAACAAAGGTAACATGAGTATGATGAGTTTGAGGAAAGGGTTGTTTACCTCTTGGAGAGAGTCCAAGGCCCCTACAAATATGCTTATAGAAATGGAAGAGGATGTTTCTCAGTTTCCTTAGCCTCCAAAGAGTAGGAATGAGTGACTGGCTTGCTTGGAAGGGACTCCCTCTTCAAAACCCGATAGCTTGTGCAACTTTGAGAATGCAAATGGTGAAATGAGGTTGAGACGTGGTAACTTGTGTTTTATGGTTGAGATGTGTTTGTGTTGATGCTTTGTCAAGGTTTATCAAGTTTGTTTTGAGTTCATGTGAGTTGGAAGGATTTTTGGATGAGCTTTTGCCTAAAACAAGAGATTATGTGGTTCCTTCGAAAATAGGAGTTCTAGGTTCTTTTTTTGAATCTTTTGTCTCTCCTTTTATTGTATTATATGTGTATGTTTCTGATCCTTAGCTAGCCAGGAACCTTCTTAAGGTTTAGAAAGTTACAAGTTCTTCTTTTGTCCAAGAAATAAAAAAAGTGAGATGGATGAAAGTTACACGCATGACCCCTTTTTTCAGACCTTGAGCCAAGTAAATTATTGGCTTGCTTGTGCTCAGGTTATGGCCATAAAGAAGATAAGAAAAACCAATGGACTAAGGCATACGAATGAGTTTGCATATTGGTCCATGGTTTGTGTCAAGACATGCCCTAAAATATCATACCTCCAAGAACTAAAAATGGCAAGTATTGGGAAGTCACATTTGCAGGTTTTAGGCTTTAGAAGATCAGTCTTGGGTACTAAAAAAAGGTTGGTAGGTTTGTCTTGGAAAGTTAGTCATGCTTGGCAAGCTATGAAAAGTCATGAACATGTCCATGGTGATGACTTTGGCATGCTACAACTCCATGAATAATGGATCAATGGAAAAGATTTTGGATCCTTTGGAAAGAGGGCATGGAGGTGAGTAACTTTCATGTTAGAAACTTCTTGAGATAAAGCTTGGAACATGAAGAAAAATGAGCAAGAAAATTGGTCCAACAAGCTGGCCTAGGGCTTGGCACGCAGGCCTGGTCATGACTTGGGCAAATTGTTTCAAGGTTTGGCACCCATGTTCATCACATCATAACTTGAGCTAGAAAAATCCAATTGAAGAGTTCTACATATGCTTAGAAAGTTGAGATGAAGGAGAACAACTTTCATGTTCAACAATTTTGGATTTGAATCTTGAAAACATTAGAAAAATAGCTTGCAAGTTGGGCAAAAACATGACTTGAAGTGCCTTGTCAACTTGGGCAAGTTGCCTAACTTTTGCCCAAAAACCTCTAACTTTGGGAAACCATAACTTTTGACTCCTTGATCCAATTGGAGAGTTCTACATATGCTTGGAAAGCTTAAAGAACAAGGAATAACTTTCATGTTTGAAGAATTTTGATTTGAAGTCAAGAAATCCATGAAGCCTTGGCTTGAAGTTGGTGCATAAACCTGAATTTTAGGACTTAGAAAATTCTAAGTATAAGTGCCAAAACATGATTTCTTCCAACTTTAATCATCCATAACTTCAAATCCTTACATTTTTTGAACTTGATTCCTTCTACAAACTTTTAGTATGGAATATCCTCTTTAAAATGAGTACTAGTTTGCTCCATTTGGCTCAAACATGAGTGAGATATGATCCTTGAAAGATGGCTAAAAATCATGATTTCCACACTTAGAAAAATTCATCAAAAACCCTAATTTTCCAAATCTCCTGATTTTATTGTTCCAACTTGATTTTTCTTGATCTAACCACATGAGATCATGGAATAGTACTTGAAATGTTCACGGTTGACCAAAAAACTCAAAGGTTGACTTTTTGGAGCCCAGTTAACTTTTTGATCAGATGAATTCAAAACCTCTCCCATTCACTTAGGAAGTCCTTTAAATGACTTGTTGATCTCTCTCTCAAATCCTGATTAATCAGAGCTTTCCCTTTCTTGTACATAACCTTAATTCCACAAAAAAAAAACAAAACCACAAAGCTTGATAGTTTGGTTAGCTATGCAAAGATGATTGACCTATAATGCTCATGCAAATGATGATGACATCTAAGGGGGTAAAATTTGGGGTATGACACCGAGCAACAACCACTTCTTCCTCGAGAACCTTCAAGGAATAAGCCCGAGCATCCTTCCTCTGCTGAAGATCTTTCTGGTCCGCTTCGAACGCTTGACACACTTCAGCTGCATCTTTCGAAACCTTCTTACAATGTTTCTCCCTATCAACAAGGGAGGCCTTCATCTTCTCTATCTGAGCAACGAAAATAGACGATCTGTCATACCGATCCACCTATTTCTGCAAGGAGCTAAGAGCATCAACATTCTTCTGAAGCTCAGCCAATTCCTTCTCGGCATCTGAATTTTCCCACTAAATGGCTTCACACCTCGCCCTCAGCGTGTCTCGTTCCCTTGAAAGCTCGCCGGAATCCAGAACATCGTAATGGCCAGAAATTACAATAGAATAAAGGGACCCGACCATGAATAAAGTGCTGGAAGTGTCTGCAAAAAGGCTTCGTCTGTCACTGACCCTTCTTAGCAGGAGAAGGAGAAGGTGAATGTTCCCGAGCAGATAAATCAACCACAATAATAGCCGGTTGTCCCATTTTAGGAGTCAAAACCAGCATAATAGTTTTGAATACCTCTGCGGCAATCACCACAGTAGGAATCCGAGCCTCTTGAACAGAAGTAGAAGCAACAAAAGGTGTTGCCGCCATCGATACGGACAATCCATTTGTAAGGTCCTGATCATTTGCAAGCTCCAAAGCTTTCCACAATTGAATCAACTGATTCATATTATCTGCAAAAGCACATATTTCATGGTTAAAAAAAAAGGCGTTTGGATCCCCATCCTCACCAAAGAATTTATGTCTCTTGGAATGTTTGGACGCACTAATTACCATGTGAGTATCTATTTGCCTTTTCTTTTATTGAAAGGAAAGTAATTCACCGGGACCAAACTCTTCTTCATTTCTGAGTCCTGAATACCAGACATGCAAATCCTCTTTCATCTCCACTTCCTTATGAGACAGAGAAGTTGGCCTAGAGTGATAAAAATATATATATGATGGCTCTCATGATGGTCATCAGGGTTAACCCAGGTCACGACATCATGCCGCCCCCGACACTCTATATGACGAGCAATTTCAGCGTCACTAGGGTCATGACTAGTTGATTCCTGTTATGTTTTGACAAAGAGTATGCCACATTCCCTCCTTTTACAGGAAGCCTCTATTTCTGCCTCGGTCATGATAGGAGGATGCATCAGTCTCTCGACAAGGTTTTCACTCCCATAAGATTTTGCTGGAAACAGAGATTCTGGAGTATTCATAGAGAGGGAGAACTTCATTTGAAAGAGATTTTTCAGACAACTCTTCCATCTTTGAATCATCACTAAAAATGATTACTCCTTATTCAAAACCCCCACTGATATATGGGAAGGAATTTGATACAGACTTCATTCCTTTTTTCGAAGACGAAGAAACATTACCCTATGAGTCACTCTCGACGATAATAGGGTTACCACTCATCGTAATGAAAATGCGATTAAAACTTGAGTAAAAACTGAAGAGAAAAGAGGGTACCTTGAAGTATGAGGCTGAAAGTGCTGAAACAAGGAAGGAAGTTGAAAATACGAAGCTTTAATGCTTTAAAATTATGAACGTGCGACGACGGTTACTCTAGAAGACAAATGCTCTATGATAAGAAAGAAAGACTAAAAAAGATAAGAGGAAACTCATTATACAATATGGCTAAAAAGTTATCCATGATCTCCCTCCATCTTTATATAAGCAAAGGCAATCGAATGGATCAGATCAAAAGCAGGAAGTAAGGACAAATCAACAACCATATTTTTGTACGGGGAAGACAACCATACTCAAGTGCACTCGAATACAAGAGAAGCTACATCATGTCACCCCACACCTTTTTTCAGGTTACATGTCAAATAAAAACGACAAAAAATTTCAATATTCAGCCTACTCTGTCAAGCCCAAGGTAAAAGTACCTTTGTAAAGGGTTCTCAGGTACACAATCTCTAATATCCACTTTCAATACCACTATCTTGAACCATAAAATGACTTCGGTGTTGGAGTGCTAATGATGCAGGTACCCCCATAAATCCACCGTATTGGAGATAAAAAACACTGATTAACGGGATCACATCAAGATCGATCTCTCTGTTTCAAGAAACACTGTGATCACAACCTTCATTACATGGTGTCACATTGACGTAGTGCATCAGAAGCTTCACTCCGTCGTAGTTTCTACAACCATCGTCATTTTTGTTTCTACAACGAAACAATGATAAAAAATTATGTCCTTTTATGTAGCATGTGAGCTACTTCATTTCCTCCTAAACGTCTTAACATCTTGTGCCTCAAAGCATTCTTAGCCTCCTTTAGAATTTTCTAGACAACATTGTAAACTTTTGTACTTGCTCTACAACTCCATCAAAAAGTAATCCAGAAGCCAAGTCTTTAATCATGCGCAAGCATGAGCCACATTACTGCCATATTTTTCTTCCACCTATCATTCTAATGCTTCCTCCTAAACTAATACTGGCGGATCTTCCTCAAGAGAATTAGGCAGGGATCTAATATCTTAAAATACCATGTTATGTATATCGCCTTAGTATCCCAATCGTTCATTATAGGTCACCTTGCTTCTCTATTGACATCTTGTAGTCTAGGTATTCAATATATAACTCTAATCAACATGCTCTCGACTAACCGTAGGCCCAACATATACATCTAGATGTTTGGGAAAACTTTACACGTACTGAAACTGACACAGGATTCACTCTAAAATGTATCAGACCATACACAATCTATATCTAATCTAACTCGAGTAAAAGCATATATCTTCCAATGGATGTGTCTATTACTAATCGACATAGGTGTAGAAGTACAAATCCTTGCACATCATGCGACAATAGTTAATCCAAACACTTTTGATATGACTCTAGAGTACGATGTCCTTTACGCAAAATGAAAAGTTAACATGTGACTCATTTTTAATATACACCTACTCATAATCACGTATGCTAATATTGGGAAAATTTTGAGAGATCTATGCTTCCATCAAGGTATACTAATTAGTAAACACCATTAATAACTTTGAGGACGAATTATATGTGCATGTGTGTCTCAACCTCGTCATCTTCCTTCTCATTAGCATTGAAAACTACCACGTGTGTTTGAAAATTATCTTCCAAGTAGTTGAACCATACATGGACCCCTTTTGTCTTTTCCACTTCTCGCATAACGACTTCTAGATCATATCCAGTTAGCTCAACCATCATATCTATTGTTTCAGGCTTGGTTACTCAAGTGTAGTAAAAAGAGTGACTCAGAATAGGTAGATGTAGTAGACAAGACATGTTATATAGTGTCACTGTCATTTCCCCAACTAGTAGATAAAATTTGTATGTCTCTTCATGCCATCTCTCATAAAAGATTGTTAGTAGGACATGATCATCCACGACGTAACCTTTGGTGGCAAGTTTAGAGTATCCATTGTTTCTAATGACATCAACCATTTATCGTTTTGTGTAGTGCAATTAATGATCCTTTTTCATTACTGACAATTTTTTTGTCTAGTCACAAAATTGGCAAGAAAGTAATAAATTAAAAGAAACATAAAATTATAAAATTATAAAAAAATATTAAATAGATAGACATATCATATCACTCCCTCCTGGTCACTTCGTCTGCGTAAAGTGTCAATACCGACATGTCCTGTGGGCCTCTAGGATTACCTCAACGTAAACCTTATGTTCTTGCTCCTATGGTTATGGCTAGGATTGTCCAACTATATCTTTTTGTAGCTTAGACTCATGCTCTTACCTAGCAGAGGATATGACTGAGTCTCGGCCCCCTTAATGCGATTTCTAAACATATTATATATTCCTATATGTTTTTAAAAATAGTATAAAAAAAAACAACTAGATATTGTTAAGAGTTCTATACGGACAATATGTGACATGAACACATGTTTATAAGTGGGAGTAATTCTCACTCTACCAACCGGTTTTGTAGGGTTGAGTTAGGCCAAACCACATTTCTTAACATGATATCAAGAGTCTTGTTTAAGATCCGGTGGGCCACCTGCTATCAGGTTTCCATTATCGGACCACCCACCATTTATTTCCACGCTCCAGATGTCCAATCTTAGGTGTGAGGGAGTGTGTTAAGAGTCTCACCTCGAACAATATATGACATAAACATGTGTTTATAAGTGAGGACAATTCTCACTCTAACAACCGACTTTGTAAGATTGAGTTAGGCCCTATCATATTTCTTAGCACATGTTAGCATACATAAAAATTATCACACAAATAAATATGCAAATAGAGAAATTAATAATGAATGCATTATGCTAAATTTTAAATTACAAAATACACAGCATGCATGATGTCTTCTTTTTTTTTTTCTTTCTAAAAGTCATTCAATTAAATAGGAACAGAAAGGGTGTTTCAACCTTTACATAACCAAAAAAACAGACTAACAAAAGAGAAAAATCCCTACCAACTCGAATTCATTCGTACTCCCTTATCGGATTTGGCGTACCCCAAATTTTGACCGTATTTTATTTTTTTAATTCCTTATATAAATATAATGATAATAAGTAGTTTGTATTTCTAAAGAAAATTAAATATTATTGTTATGCACTTATGGAAAAAAGAAAAGGAGAGAGGAATGAAAATTGTAGTATAGGAGTGCAAATTAAAAATTAGACTTTTATTAGTATGTTACTCTTTAGATTTAATTTCATTTTGAATAAATATGGTAGTTTGTTTGGTAGAGGAGTAGGCCTAAGAATTATAAAGGAGAGTGCATGAGTTTGAATCCTACCTAAAAATAGGATTTTTTTATTATTTTAATATTAATTTTCGTATTTTGTTTAATGAATATTTTCAAAAATTGATTTTTTTTCATTAAAATCATGTTTTTATGAAAAAATCTCAAAAAAATCATATAAGTTAAAATAAAATCAAATCTTTGTCCATTTTCATATTAAACTATTTTTTTTTTTTTTATATATTTTTATTTATTTAAATCCACCAAACCATGATTCCATCCAGATTCATTATATTGGGATTTAAGAAATAAGAAAAAATCAGGTTAAATCAAATTACTATAAAAATAGACAATCACATTTATTTTTTTAACCTAATTTTTCCCTATAAATAGAACCTCTTACTCTCCTATTTTTTCCATCCACAGTTTACAAAATCATTATCCCAAAAGTTGTTTCTCTTCACATCGAAGAACAACAACAACAAAAAAAACCCTAAGCTCCAGCCATCCTTGCAGTTTGAGTTTTAATAAGCAATTGAAGCAGAAAATGGTAGGAAGGGGAAAGGAAGAACAACAGTTGAAGGAAAGGGAGATCGTGCCTCTGACCAGGGAAATTCTCCTCCCTGTAGGTTGGTCGTTATCTCTATTTGTTCTTGTTTGTAAAATGTGTATTGTTGTTGATTATGTCTTAATGCATTTGCATTCGTGTGAATTGTATGTTTTAAATGTGGGGTGCTAAGTTTCAAACGTGATATCTCACACTACTATGAAAAATCCATTTAACAACGGTTGGGAATGACATATAATGACGCGGGCGAGGGCGTTGTTATGTAGATTGTCGTTGTATATATGATACTTACAACGACGACCTTGTAGGCGTTGTAATAACAGGAAAGTGCGCTAACTATCACAACGTTTTTACAATACACCGTTGTAATAAATATAATTGTCCTCGGTTCGATTCCCAGCAACGCTGTTTTGATATTTATTTTTTCCTAGACAGCGCGCCAAATATTATAACAGTTATGAAATATAACCGTCATTAAAGTTTTTGCAAAATTAACAAATATGATCCTGCTTTTATAATTAATCCCATTTTTTTACCTGTATTATTGTTCTCCATATGGCTGGAAATGAGTCGAGTCGAGTCGAACTCGCCTTAACTCAGTTCGACTCGTTAAGAATTAGCCGAGTTCGAGTTCGAGTTCGAGTTCGAGTTCATCACGAACTTTTTTTTCAGCTCAAACTCGACTCGTTAAGAATTGGCCGAGTTCGAGTTCATCACGAACTTTTTTTTCAGGTCAAACTCGACTTGTTAGAAGTTCACGAATATCTCGGTTCAACTCGTTAGGTTTATCTTGTTAGGTTTAACTCGCTTATTTCACAGACTTAAAAGTAATTTTTAAAGTCTATTTTTAATATATATATTTGACATTTTAAATTAATATTTTTTTAAATAAAAAATATAGAAATAAAATAAAAGTTATAAGATTGGAATTTATTCGATGTTAATTTTATTTGTATAATTATTCGTAGAAATATTTTACTCACTTGAAAATATAAATTATCAATTAAAACCGTTAGATTAAAAGAAAATATGAGACTAAGATTTAGAACAAATCTTTAAACCTACTCTTAAAGACAATATAATCTATCTCATATATAATCGAATTGAATCATGAACCTAACGAGTCGAACTATGTATAGTTCAAATTCAGATCATTTAGTTAACGAACTTAGTTTTTAGCTCATATTCAGCTCATTTGGTTCATGAACCTAGTTCAACGATTTAATTTTCGAATCGAATTTCGAACTATTTTCGAGTTGGTTTGGTTCATTGCCAGCCCTAGTTCTCCATATCTCAGCACAACAGAAAAATACAATTCACATTTTGTGATAAAGTTTTCATAATAATATTAATCGTATCATATTCATAATACCACATATACCAGATTACAGTTTATCAGAACAAACAACCTACATAAATAAAATATCACATATACCATATTACAGTTTACACACATTACATAACTTCACATAATTGTAACTTGGTGTATTGGTATCTTGTCTCTTGGTGTCTTGTCTCCTGGCATGGTGTCTGGACTCAAAATACCTATGATTTCAAATAACTATACTTGTTAGTAAAAATACTTCTAAACTATAACATACAATTAATATATTATGAATAAATAATAAATTACGTACTTGTTAATTTTCCCATACGCCTTCTTCATGATCGAGTCGTATAGCATGCACGACATCTCCATCAACTTCATCATATGAGGTAGGAACTTGTGTTGTTTAAGAAGGTGTGGACGGAATATCAAGACTTTCATCACTAAGAGGAATGTATTTTCCTTGGAGAACGATTGACCATTTCCCCGATTTGTCCGATGGATTGGAAGCAAAGAAAAGTTGTTTTGCTTGAGAAGCCATGATGAATGGTTCTGTTTAAAAGATGCCTTGCCAAGGTCGACTCGGGTGAATCCTAAGTCATCAATGTCTACACCATTACTATTATTGGGAACCCACTTGCATTTAAATAAAGCCACTTTGAAAATAACATAATCAATCTCCCAAATCTCATCAATGACACCATAAAACGCAGTAGTTGCCAATACCGGATTCTTATCTTTCGAACTAGAGAAATACATCGATTCGACTTCAACCATAACCCCACTATTTTGCATTGTACTACGACCATCTTTTGATTTTGTATAAAAGGTATAATGACCAATGTCGTATGCACTCCAGGTAATGACACAAAATTTTGGCCCGTACGACAACCATCTAAGTATCTCGGATGCACTAGGATCATTAGATACACTTTTATTAAACTAATCCATGAATCTATTGTTATGCTCTATCAACAACAACTTGTCATTCATTCGGGGATATTTGTTCTTCATAAGTCTTTTGTGAGTATCTATGAAAGGTTGAACCTCATCTATATTATTCAATATATAGAAATGTGATTGAATAACTACATCCCGAGCCATTGACCTAACATTTAGACCTTGAATACCTCTTCCATTTGTGTCAGCATGACGAGACTTTGGAATTCCTATAGAATCTGCATCCGACAAATAGTTTGTACAAAACTCAACAGCTTCTTCTGTGATGTACCTTTCAACAATCGAAGCTTCCGGTCGGTGATGATTCTTCGTATATCCTTTAAAGATCTTCATATATCGCTCTATTGGATACATCAACCTTAAATAAACTGGACCACGAATTCTAATTTCTCTTACGAGATGAACAAGTAAGTGAACCATAATATCAAAAAATGATGGCGGAAAATACATCTCCAATTGACACAAGATTATGGAAGCCTCATCTTTTAATTCATCCAATTTTTTGAAATCAAGAACTTTATTACATATGACATTGAAGAATAAACACAGTCTCGTTATAGTTACTCTCACATTTTTTGGAAGGATCCCACAGATAGCCACTGGTAGAATTTGTTGCATCAATACATGACAATCATGAGATTTTAAACCAATTAACTTGAGATCTTTCATTGATACAAGTTTCTTGATGTTTGATGAGTAACCTTGCGGAACTTTAATAGCTTGCAAACACTCGCAAAACATCTTTTTTTCCTTTTTAGATAGAGTGTGACATGCTGGAGGCAGATAAGTTCTTTTTTCTTTCTCTATTGGAGCCAACTGTTTTCGTATACCCATCTTTTCCATATCAAGACGGGAAGTCTTACTATCTTTAGTCTTGCCCGGAATGTTTAGAAGTGTGTCAATCAAACTATCACACACATTTTTCTCCACGTGCATCACATCAAGACAATGTCTAACATCAAGACTTGACCAATATGAAAGATCAAAGAAGATGGACTTTTTTTTCCATATATTTTTCGCAACTGCCCTTTTTTCTTTTCCTCTCTTCCTACCTTTTTCTTTTTCTCTCTTCCCACCTTTTTCTTTTTCTCTCTTCCCAAGGACAACATTAATGTATTCCTGCCGTTGATAAACTTCATCCCCGATTAAAGGTTTAGGAGCCTCACCAAACTCTTGCTCTCAATTAAAAGCCTTTTGCAATCTACGATAAGGATGACCCGGTTTAAGAAATTTTCGATGCCCAAGGTAAACGGTATTTTTTCCAAACTCAAGTTGGTGATAACAAGTATCATCTTCACATATAGAACACGCTTTATGTCCTTTGACACTGTACCCCGCCAAGTTACCGTAAGCCGGAAAGTCGTTAATTGTGAAAAATAACATTGCACGCATATTAAACTTTTCCCCAAAATATGCATCATCAACTTCAACGCCTTCATCCCACAAGAGCCGTAAATCATCAATTAATGGACTAAGATAAACATCTATGTCGTTACTAGGTTGTCGTGGTCCAGAAATCATCATACTTGACAGTATATACTTGTGCTTCATGCACAACCAAGGAGATAGGTTGTAAATAGTGAGAAGAACATGCCACGAAGTATGATTAGTGCTCATATTACCAAAGGGGTTCATTCCATCGGTGGCAAGCCCAAGCCTAAGATTTCTTGGCTCGACTCCAAAATCCGAAAACAACAAATCAATTTTCTTCCATTGCAAAGAATCAGCTACATGGCGAATGTTTCCATCACGAATCCTTTCATCTGCATGCCATCTAAGATTCTTTGCGTCATTCAAATTAGCAAAAAGTCTCTTTAATCGTGAAAGTATTGTCAAGTACCATAACACTTTAGCAGGAGGATGCTTCCTACTAACATTGTCATAGTCATCATTGTCATCACCATTGCTAGCCTTCAGCTTGTAACGCGACACACCACATTTCGGACATTGAAACAAGTCTTCATACTCTTTCCGATATAATATGCAATCATTAGGGCAAACATGTATCTTGATATACTCCAGACCCAGTGGACACAATATCTTCTTGGCCTCATAGCAACGATCCGACAATTTGTTATCTTCTGGTAACATTTGCTGTAGCAATTCAAGTAATTCCGTGAAACTTTTATCCGACCATCCATTTTTTGCCTTCAGATTAAACAACTTTAACACCGCCGATAATCGTGTGAACTCTGTGCATCCCTTATATAAAGGGGTGTCTTTATCACTACATAAATTATCATAAATATGAGCATTCATAAAAGAAGATTCCCCAATATCACGGAACATATCCTCTAGGTGATCTTCCATATATTCATCTTCCTCCACTCTTTGACTTTGTGACGCCCGACTTTCCTTATTATCCACCTCACCATGCCACGTCCATATTATATAATTTTGACATATACCATCACAACAAAGGTGATTGTGTATTTCTTTCTATGTACCCTTTTTGATATTAGCGCAAACGACACAAGGACAATAAAAGATACCATTATTGTCGGGAAGATGTTTATCAGCGTATTCAAGGAATTCACAAACTCCGTTCTCATAAACCGGATCTAATCTATTGGCTTTCATCCAACTACGACCCATTACAACTTTTGAAATTTATACATGTATAATAATGTGAATGACACGCCAAAATCTAATCCAAAAACTCAAGCATATGCATATACAATATGAACAAAGAAAAAAATCAATGAAGATGTACTCTCATACTAAACGTAAAGCATATGAAACATCTCATTCTGACTTGAGCATATACAATATGAACAAAGAAAAAAGGAATGAAGATGTTGAAGAGAACCTTACTTCGAAGCTGAAGAAGTAAATGAATGATGAAGACGGTCAATATTTGAGTATAAACCAAGAAAAAAGGAATGAAGATGTTGAAGAGTACCTTACTTCGAAGCTGAAGAAGCAAATGAATGAAGACGGTCAACATTTGAGCATAAACCAAGAAAAAAGGAATAAAGATGTTGAAGAGTACCTTATTTGAGCAATATTTGAGCTCCAAATGAATGAATACGAAAAGGGTAAAGGTTAGGGCGCATCGGGCTCACTTGTTCGATTAGGGCATCTTATGAAAGAAATACATAATAAGTTTTGTTTTAATTTATAATAAGTTTTGTTTTAATTTATCAGTAAACCTTTTAATCTCGGTTGGAGAAACAAACCGTAGTGGAATCTTAAGTGACACACGTTAAATGTACTCTAAAAAAATAGAAAAAATGTAGTTGCAGGGAATCAAAGCTTGTTACATTTCATTTATTACTACGGTTGTTCATCTTAACCGTTGTAAAATAATTTACAATTTATTTTTTAAATAATGGACTTAATTGACACACGCTAAATGTACTCTAAAAAATGGAAAAAATGTAGTTGCAGGGAATCGAAGCGTGTTACCTTTCATTTATTACTACGATTGTTCATCTTAACCGTTGTAAAATAATTTACAATTTATTTTTTAAATAATGGACTTAATTGACACACGCTAAATGTACTCTAAAAAATGAAAAAAAATGTAGTTGCAGGGAATCGAAACTTGATACATTTTATTTATTACTACGGTGGTTTCATTCAACCGTCATTCAATGACTCAGCTTTTACCTGGGCGCGAAATTTTTAACCTATTACAACGGCATAAAAGGATGCGTTGTAAGCCTGACGTTGTTGTTTTAGCGTTTTATAGTAGTAAACTATTTAAACTAAAAATAATAATAATAAATAACGTATTATATTTTTATCCACTCTCTCATATCAAGGTAATTTATAAAAAAAAGGAGAAAAATAAAGGTAACTACCTTTCTCGTTGACACGAGTTGGCCTTTTGCTAAGTTTAATTTTAATAATTTATTTCAAAAAGCACTTCAATATAACAATTAATTTTTCTGGCTATAAAAAAAATCAAGAGTTTTAAGTATGGGTTAGGTTTGCATTAGCAACATATATTTTAGTATATTTTTATATGGTGTCCATCAATTTTGAATAGGATCCACGTTAAAAAGATAAAGAAAAAAAATAAAAATAAAATAAATATAATATATTTTTATATGGATCCACTAATTTTAAATATATGTTAGCATTTTCTTTTAAGTAATTACTAATTTTATCATCTAATAAATGCTGCTCCTTAAGAGTTTTTAATCAATTTTCCAAGAAAACTAATTACTACTTTTTACTACTTCCTGAAAGTTCTTTATTTAACTTTTTTCAAAAAAAATTAAATAGCATCAACCTCTTCACAAAACTAACATTCAATATATTCGACAAATATATCATGATTAAAACAAATAAAGAATCCTAAATCAAAAATTGCAGCAGCTCCGAAACCAACCACCGTGTCGGTCGGATCCGCCGCCCTTCCACCTTCGGAACCCCTTCTCCACCGCGGGAGTCACCCTCTCATTACCACACTTTTCCGATCCGCCGTTGCATCTTGTTCGTTTCTTAGCTTGATATTTATGTCCATGGGTTTTTATTTCTGAAAAAAAAAAAAGATGTAGAAGAAGTGAACTAGAAAGGGAGAAGTGTGAGGGATATACCAGATGATTTTTTTGTTTCTCTCTCCTTGCTTGTTGATTATTTATGTTCTATTTTTAATTCATTATTTTTTTGGAATAGGTTTTAATCACCTTTTATTATTATTATTCAGTTTTTTATGGTTTTAAGAAATTTTAATCTTAATCTTAATTATTCATTATATCACTTTTATATTATTATTAGTAGTCAACATAAGTTCAAAGAGATATGCTGAGTATTTTAGTGGTTAATTTTGTTATTCATTTAATTTAGGTAGTAATTTAGCTTAATCGTAATTTTAACTTTACTTTTTATTAGTAAAATATAAAATTAATAAAGAATACAAAATAGGTTTGCATAATTAATAATTTAATTAGGATTAAGATACTTAGAGTTTTAATTAATAAATTAGGGATTAATCTTTTAAATTGGATTAATATAAATAATATGAGGAATAAAATATATTTGGATTAATTATAAAACTTAATTAAATTGGGGATAATTTTTGGAATAACTTAAGAATAAATTTTGGGATAAAGATTTGGGGATAAAACTATTATGAGTTTTTTTTATAAATTATTATAATTTATTTATTTTCTAAATAAATAAAAGGGATAATTTTTTAAAATCAAGGGATAAAATGGGATAAATCAAGGGATATTTAAATGGGATAAAACTCTTAAGTCCAAAGAGTATAAATATAGGGCAAAGGATTAGGATTTTGGAATTAGACTCTTAAGCTCCAAGAGTATAAATATAGGGTAAGGAATTAAGATTTTGGGATTAGACTCTTAGGCTCCAAGAGTATAAATATAGGGCAATAGATTAAGATTTTGGGATTAGACTCTTAAGCTCCAAGAGTATAAATATAGGGCAAGGGATTAGAATTTTGGGATTAGACTCTTGTAATCCAAGAGTATAAATAAAGCCAAGAGTATAAATAAAGGGATAAAGATAAAGGAGGTGAACTATGGATACTCTGATCCTTCAAATTTGAGGGTATGTAGGTATATTGTTGTAAACCATAGCGAGTACAATAATAAAAAACTTAGGGCCCCCCTCTTAAATCTAAATCTTCTGTGTATAATAATAAGGATTTTGTATATAGAGTAAAAAGTCAAACATTCAAGTAACAAACAAACATACCCTAGAACTTAAGGAGGATCCCATTGAGTACAATGGAGGTGAGGGGTGCCTAATACCTTCCTCTCGCCTAACTGACTCCCGAACTTAGCGTCTCTCCCTTAGGATTTAGGTTTTATCATTATTTTCCCGTCCCTTAGGACGAATAAAGGATGATGGCGACTCAAATTTTTAGCCGGTCGCGACAAGATTCATACAAAAAAAATGAAAATCTGAGTTGAGATAGGTAATTTTACCAAATCTAGACCATTTCCAGGCAAAAAACTTAATGGTCCAACATAATTCATCAAAATTAAAAACCGCACTATGAAAAATGACATTGTTCCTAAATCTCCATATACACCAGACAATGATTAACCAAAAAGCTCCAAATTTCAGGTTGCCTTCAATTTGAGATCCTAAACCACACCAGCCAAGAAAAGACTGACTGATTCTGCCTGCAAAAAAACTCCCATACCGCACTAATCCCCAATTCTTTCCCACATTGCTTGAATCGGCTGGCAAACAAAAAGGAGTGAAATAAATTTTCATCTGCGTTTTGTCAGAACACGCAACTAGTATTCAGCTCTACAAATCCTCTCTTTTTCAGCTCCGTCTTAGAGGCGATCTTGTTCCAAAGAACCTTTCACCCAAAGCAAGTAACTCTGCTTGGTACCTTGATTTTCCATAAAACTTTAAAAGCCTTCCTTTGATGCTCAAGCAAATCGACCGTATGCGTAGCTTCACTCAACAACTGATAAGTATCTTTTACAGTGTAAACTTCAGAATTTCCCACTCTCCAAACAATTCTGTTTTGTTTATCCACGGTAGGAGTCACAGTATTCAAGGCTACTTGAAAATCGCCAAATCTTTCCGCCTTCTCAAGATGATCCATCTCAGATAAACCTAGATTTCCCCACATCTAAACACCTTGCACCCAATCTCCTATGGCCTGAACAGAATCAACAGTTCTACTGCTGCAACCATAGAGGTCTACAAAAACAATTGCCAGAGGTTGTTGTTTTAACCACCTAGCGAACCAAAAGGGAATACAATTCCCAGCTCCTAAGTCGAAATGAGCGTAATCTGCAAAACAAAACCCATGGTTAGCAGTAAAGTTCCCGCTCTTAATCCAATAAGAAGAAGAACTCCTAGAAGCCAACTTGTCGGTAATAACTTGTTGTTCAATAAAACCATATCTAGCTTTGAGCGTGTTCTTCCATAACGTATTTTGTTCATTAAAAATCCTCCATTTCCATTTTGCCAAAAGAGCATGGTTGAATTCCTCCATACGTTTTATTCCAAGGCCACTTTTTTCCTTTGGCGAACACACTATATCCCACTTAATTCAATGGATTTTTTATTTGTCTTCAGATCTTCCCCACAAGAACCTGCTCCTAATCTTATTTATAGCTTTCAAAACCGACACCGGTTCCCTATAAAAAGAAAACCAAAATATAGGTAGGCTAGTCAAAACGACATTAATAAGAGTTAATTTACCCGCCATAGATAAAACTTTAGCCTTCCAAGAATTCAACCTAGCTTTGATCTTATCGACAATCGGTTTCCAACCAATAATTCTCCTAGGATTAAAACCTATAGGCACCCCAGAAAAGAAAATGATGTTTTCTTAATCTTACAAGCTAAGAAAGAAGAAGCAGCCAAAAGAAAGTGAGGACTTACATTTAACCTAATTAACCCGCTCTTGTTGAAATTCACCTTCAATCCTGACACCAGCTCAAAACCTCTTAGAACCGCTTTAACGCTCCACAAATGATTCCAATTCTCTTCTCCAATGATTAGAGTGTCATCCTCGAATTGAATTATTTCCACAAAAATTCCTTCTCCTACACTGAAACCTTTGTAATTTCCCACTGCCACAACCATGTTCAACAAGCTAGTTAATCCTTCTGCCACGATGACGAAGAGGAAGGGAGAGAGAGGATCTCCCTGCCTCAATCCTCTTTCCACCGCAAAATCTTTTGTAGGGCTGCCGTTGACCAGGATCGATAAAAAACATTTGAAAATTGTAGCCTTCATCCACCTCATCCACATTCTCCCAAATCCCATTCTTTCCATCAAGAAACGAAGAAAGTTCCAGCTTACACAACTGTAAGCCTTTTCGAAATTGAATTTAATGAGAAAACATTCCTTGTTATCCCTAGTAGCCTTATCAACCGTTTCGTTTGCTATAACCACTCCATCCAACAATTGCCTCCCAGGAAAAAATGTTGACTGACTCGAAGAAATTAATTTCCCAATCACTACTTTGAGTCTCGCCGCCAACAGTTTTGCCACAATCTTATATAAACTCTCTATAAGACAGATAGGCCTATAACCTCCAAGGTTCAATGGATTATCAACTTTAGGAATAAGGGTTAGAAAAGAAGAGGAAACCGCTTTAGGAAGGAAAGCAAATTCATGAAACTCTTTAACGAACCTCACAATGTCGTCCTTAATAATGGCTCAACAATTCTTAATAAATGAGAGATTATACCTATCTGGCCTTGGGCTTTTAGATCCACACAACTCCACACCGCACCTTTCATCTCATCTTATATAAATGGCCTCTCTAAAAATTCCACATCCTCTTCAGTAAGTCTTCCAAATTGGCATCCCTCCAACACCGGTCTATTAAAATCCAGCTCAGTGAATTTTTCAAAGAAAAAACTCCTCACAACTTCCTTGACACCTTCCACTGACTCCACCATTCCATTGACCGTATCCAACCTCCCTATGAATTTCCTCCTCAAGCTGCCTTTAATCCAACTGTGATAGAATCTAGTATTGTAATCCCCTTCATTTAACCATCTAACCTTAGCTTTCTACATAACCATGTTATCCTTGATAGGTAAATTCCTCCAAAATTCCTTACAAGCCAAAGCTCTTTTGTCAATCACCTCCATTACCTCATCTTCCCCAACTGATTCCAACTGCAGGTCTGCCTGATTTATCACTTCAACTTCCTCCTCCATTTTGAGATTGTACCAACCAAACACCTCTTTGCTCCACTTGAATATTGTTTTTTTTCAGAAGTATAAATGTTTCTTTTACCACAAAGTCACTTCTACCTCTGATGTCCATCTCCTTCCATTCCTTCTCCACAAATTTTAAGAACCCAGGATTGTCGAACCAATAATTGTTTGATTTGAACGGTTTGTGCCCCTAGTTCACTGAACAAATCTTCACCCATATCGGACAGTGGTCCGATATGTCCCTCCTGTCAATCAACTGGTTCACAACTCCCCACCTTTGGACTATATATTCCTCCACTAAAAATCTATCTATTCTGCTCATTAACTTTCCATCTTCGCTGAACCAAGAGAATCGTTTCTCGGCCACAGAAAGATCAACAACCTTCAAATCATCAAAAAAGGCTTTGAATTAACAAATTGCAGAACACCTGATAGTATTGTTCATTCCCTTTCTTTCCGACGCATGAGAAGTAGCATTAAAATCTCCTCCCAAAATCCACTTGCCATCAGACATCTTCGATTTTTTCTTGACCAGATCACTCCACAACTTCCTTTTCCCACTCAGATCACAAGGAGAATAAATATTCACTACATAAAAGATCTCATTGTTCTAAACTAATTTAATGCCAAGAAAACCTTCTCCTCTGAACGAACATAAAACAATGACAAATTCTACATCCCAAATCGTGATTAAACCTCCAGCTTGACCTTGAGCACCACTAAAAGACCAACCCGCTTCACCATGCCTCTAGAGAATTTTGATATTAGATTCCTCCACAATCCTGATTTTCGATTCCTGTATAAAGAAGATGTTGGCTTTCCCTTTTTTTATGATTTCATTAACTCTTCTTCTTTTTGATAAATCTCCCCCTCTAATATTTAATAATCCGATGATCATTGAACATTTTTGAAACGCACCTTCTGGCCGATGAATCTCTCTTTGTCCCCTGCCTCCAATTCAACAATCTTCCTATGATAATCTTTAGTTTTGTTACTCGCCACCACCCCTAGATTTGAGATTTCTCCCCAAATATTCTCCCATAACTTTGATTCTAATTTATTCCAAAACTTTTGATTACAACATCTCATATCAGAGTCAAATGTTTGTTCGCAACACAATATAGCACCTGCAGAAAAATTATCAGAGTCCTCTTCCCTGTTAAAGGAACTAGCTGGATTTCGAGAATCGAAAGAGGAACTAGGGTTTTTGTTTGAAGCAACAAAATTAGAAGATTGGGAATAATATTCAATAGGATCCTCCGAAGTACCCGACCCATTAGAAATGGCCAGGCCCACATTCCTCTTAACCTTAACCTTTGATTTTCTTTTCACAGACCCAATAACATATGATATACTTCTCATTTTAACCTTTTTACTTTTGATCTCCTTCGCACTTTCCACAACAAGAGTTAAGTAAACCTTTGAACGAGGTGTCAGATGTTCTGATAAAGTAGCTTCAACAACCTTGGAAACGTCTCTATTAGTACTAGTCTCATTCCTCATGCTAACTAACAACGAATTTTTTGCTGCCTCAATCGCCGCGTCAAACTCAAAAGGCATATCCATAGATTCAGCTATTCTCTGCTCTGAACATAAAGCAGCCTTTTCTGAGTTTCCCGACCTCCCGAAAACCATAGCCAGTTTCTCCTCCGTCGTAGAACTAGCCAGAACAATGCAAGGCTTTTCACCCAAAACTAAGTTCTCCATATATCCTCCATGTTCACTCACCGTCTCCTCCTCCTCCTTTACTTCTAATTGACTCCAGTTACAATCCGAATCAGAAGATGAGCTAACATTAACCATATTTCTATCAGAATTATTGATAACGATTCGTAACGGCCCATGGAAATCTTCACAAATTTTGATGTTGAAAACTTCATCATTGATCAGGACTTTAAATGTTTCATTAATCACCACTGCACAATGCGTCTTCACCATAATCCTGGCTTCATCCATGCATTCCCCCTTCAGCGTATTGTCGTCAATACACACATACTTTCCAACCATTTTAGCTAGCATTTCAAAGAACGAATAATTCCACACATGACATGGGATGCCATAGCATCTCAGCCAAGTAACCCTCTCTTTGTCTATCACATCTTCCTTCCATTCTCTAATCTCAGTAAACCACTGGTTCCACCAAGTTTCAGCCCCTTAATAATATCTCTAATTTCCCCGGGTTCGCTTTCTTCCAACAAACATAATTTTGCTCCCAACGGCGTAACCTTAATAGAGAAATACTCTTCAATCTCAAAGCTGGTTTGAATGTTGTAATTCATCCCAAATTGAATGACCACCCCCATATAAGCTTTCTTATACCTAGAAAGGTCCTCCTCTGCAGCCGAGTATTTCAAATGTATCTGCTTCTTCTTAGGCTGCTCAACAAAAGTTTTTCTTCCATTGTTGACAACCTCCACAAACAATCTGTTCTCAATCTTAGCTTCATCCACCTCAAACTTCCTTTTGCTTGAGTCTGATTTATAAGTAAACCTCGACCTCACACGACCTTGATTAACCTTATCCACTTGAGTTTTGGAAACTCTAGAGAACCTAGGAATGTTGGCATGGATTTTGACCTTGTCAATGAAGATATTGTCTAGCTTGATAGCTAACACCATACAGTCTTCAACCTCTGAAAACCTGGCAAAACCAAATCGTTTCCCAAACATGTTTCTTTTTGGTGGTATAACCACTTCAATCACCTTACCATATTAACTAAAAATCTTGAAAATCTTCCTAGCCTTTGCGCTATCCAGAATCTCTGAGAAATAAAAAGATTAAATCCCTCCTAAGTCATTCCTTCTAGAGCCTCCTGCTGCTGTAAAGGAATCCAAAGAGTCATTCACCGCTTTTCTAGATTGCCTCCTCCGAACTCTCTTCCACTCACTCAAACGAAAGTAGTAGTTCAAACCTTTTTTTCTTTCAGAAAACAAAATATTGTTAAAATTGATCAATACATGATGATTCAACCAAAATTTAATGGGAGATGAGGCAACACAAGTTATTTTATGTAACATTCCAGATTTTAATCAAATATATTATTTAAATTGTTATTTTATTTTAAAAAATGCAACCCCTTTATATATATATATATATATATATATATATATATATATATATATATATATATATATATATATATATATATATATATATATATATATATATATATGAGACATATCCAATGAGAATGTCATTTTTATGTAAAAATATGAGAATGAATCTGAATCATTAGATTTTAAAATAAATGATGTAGATTATGTGAAGTTTTTGTTTTTCTCTCTCCTCCATTATTAAAATAGGAAATTTCTTACCACACCACCCAACCTTCTTAGGCACCATGCGCGCTGACGAAAATATCTCTGCGTTTCGGATGTGCAAATCCGGAAGCACCGTTTTTTTAAAATTTTTCAGTTTTTCCCGGATGTGCACATCCGGTAAACGTTCGTATTTGCAAATCCAGAATAAAACCGGATGCTGAACACCAAAATTCCAATAATGTTTCTCACATTCATAAAATAAAATCGGGATTACATTCAGAAATTCGCCATGACATCGACAGAAATTTAAATATTACAAGATCAATAGCCCGGTGGACGCTTGGACATCTCTAAGATGTCATCGTCCGTTCTTCGGATTTTGACAGTCGCCTCGAACTCGAGCGGGAATCGTTCTTAGTAACTGAAAAAAGTTTGCCACATAGCTCTAACATCCTATTGATTCTTGAGCTCAACAATACTGTAAGCGACATTCCTTTCGTTGTCAACTGAAGGTGAACAATATTGAAGCTTCGCAACCTTCCATTTGTCTCCGTAAGGTAGGAGATGTTCGATGTCGTCAATGATCTCGCCGATGGAGATGTCCCTCGTTAGCTTATACTTGCGACCGCATGTTATGTCGTCGGTATAGGAGACACTTGCGACATACCAATGGATCTTGATATCATACAATTGAGACATTTAGTGTTTGTGTGAATGATATCAAATGAAACCCCTAATTTATAGAAAAGTTAGGGTAAAGTTTTTTCTGCATAAGTTAGTTCCGGATGTGCAATCCCGGACAAACCCTACAAATATTGGTTTCGGATGTGCACATCCGAAAATTTCCCGGATCTGCAAATCAAAATATTTTACTGATACATTTTCAAACAGAATTAAATATGTTATGCATCCAATTGGAATGCTTTCATTGCAATAAAATTCATAAGTGTATTAAAAAGACATATGAATAAAAATTCAATATATTTCACTTAAAAATGTACATTATGTCGTATGATTATACAAAAGAGTTAAAACAAAAATCCCCGTCTAAATCTATCGGAGCTTGACCTTTTGACTTTTCTGCATTTGATGCCTTTTCTACTGCGTTCAATCTTTCGAATTCAAGCATCCTTTCGACAAAACTATCCAGCCACGACTCGGCAATTGCGGTTGCATGCGTCGCCCATTGCGGTGATTTAGGTGGTATGGGGCATCCGGGTTTCAAGATAACTTGTACAAAATGTCTTGATTTTGCAAGCCATCTGATACACATGATGCGATCATTTGGATTGGACGGAGGTGCGGTGTGGAGTGGAAAAAAGGTTTCCGAAAAACCATATCGCGTCAAGTCGATACACACCATATCGTAGGCGCATGCGATAAGATGCCCCATCTCGGGGAAGCTCATCCATTTCGATACCGGGGTCGGACCACTCAACCACAGAATAAGTGACTCGTACACCTTGTCGTATTTTTCTTGATTTTCATAAAGACGCAAGTATGCTTCTTTATGCGTCTCCAACTCTAGCATAAGTTGATGATGGACAAGTGCATGACCTTTCTCTCCTTTACTGAGTAGAGCTGACACGGCTCGGTAACCGCAATTACCACCTCCTTCAACATGGATTATACTATCGATATGCTTGTGCATAAAAACCGACATCTCGTCGATAAAGGATATTATACGTGTAGTCAGAGTCAGAGTCGGAACTCGTGGAATCGGTGTCGGAGCCAGTTTGGAAATGCGAGCTCCTTTCATGACATTTTGTAGAGATTTAGGAGTCGGAGAGTCCGGAAAGAGTTTGTCAACGTGCTCATAATATGAAGGAGACCAAGTTGTCGAGTTGTCATTCGATGTAGGCTTCAACTTCTTCGGAGCACCATTTGTCTTAACCGGTTGAGACGGCGGTATCATTGCGGTTGTTTTGGGGAAGGCAATCTTCCTCAACTCTTCTTTGATGTGTAGCTTCATATTGTCATCGGCCTTCGAAAATCTCGCGTGAATCGCTTCCATTTCGGCCAAAATATAGATATTCGGTTTATCTCCTTCCTTACAACCATCATCATCAAAACTAAGTCTCATCCAATGAGGGCAAACTTCGTCAATTTGTATTGGCTCACCTAGTTTCAACTTTATAGCAATGGCACAAGCACAAAGAAGACCATAGGTTTTCACAATAGTGCAACCACACTTTGCGTTATCGGAACCTACCGTTTCGGCTCGGTTGGCCTCGTGAAAAATATAGCCCAACCCCGCCCGAGACATGTTGCCGATCAATTGAGAGTAGAGGAAGTTACCTATAAATCGATGTTCCAAAACCGTAATGCTCCGACCGAAAGTGGTTTGTATCTCATTGTGTTGGTTTTTAATCATTAGATGCACGGAGTCCCAATCTCGACATAAATCCCCCTTGCTATTCCCCAACCAATTCTTCAAAGTGGCATGTGCCGAATCAACTCTATTGGTGGTAGTGTTTCCAAGATGTCGTACATTATCGGTCCACGCACAAATAATCTTTTCTTTCACTTGACCAAGAATGGTGGATTCAACATATTTCAACAAAGCGGGGTACCTTTCGCACACTTTCCGGAATTTCATGACCGAATCGGCATATAATTCCGTTGTGGAAGAATTTAGAATATGAGTCCATGCATCCATTATTTTCTCTACAATGACACCCGACTTGACCACTTTTTCGTCGTCTGACTCTACTTGTTTCGCACCCACCGCGGTCTTAACCCGACTTCGCACATTCTTTGTTATGTGAAATCGACAAAGTAGTGCATTGGAAGAAGGAAATACCTTTGCAACCACATTCATAAAGGCGTTATCGCGGTCCGTAACAATTACTTTTGGCATTTGAACATGTTTCTTCAAAAGTGACCAACACGTCTCCAACGCCCACGTAAAATTGTCCTCTTTCTCACACTCCAAAAAGGCAAAGCCGACGGCATATGTCTTATCCGTAGATGCAACGCCAACCATCTCAAACAATGGAAGACGATACTTGTTTGTCTTGTAGGTGCTATCGAGAATGAGCACTGTCGAGAACGTGTTGAACAACTTGATGGAATCCAGATGAGTCCAAAAACTATCTCGGACCGTAATTCCATTATCGCGATATCTGTACCGAGACACGTAATCGTTGTCCTCCAACAATTTCAACAGTTGTTGCATCTCACTCTTATCTCCCCGAATTGCCTTGTTCGTTTGATACTGAATGTTATACACTTGCTTTATGTTTGCTATATTTTCGGGTTCTTTCCGTTTCAACGTGGCAAGTATATTTTTCGGTTGGACAAGATTCAAGGTCATGTCGGCTATACATGTATTCTTTTCCGCCTTGAGCCGACATACACTTGGATGACCTTGAAACTTTGAGCACATTTCGTGGTTATGTATACCACAACGAACGGTAAATATCCATTTCTTGGAAGCTAACATGTAACCACCAATCTTAAAAGGGCACTCACATTTTCTAGTACCGGTCTCGTCTTTCTTTAACTTCCGTAGAGGTGCTTGATATTTTCCGCTTCTTTCGCAACCCAAAATTACAAAAGCCTTTCTTCTTTCCGAACCATTATAAACAAGAATAGAACAATAAATATGTACTAATAAAACATATTCAAAATTGCTGAAAATCTAAATTAATTAGTTACAGGCATTTATCCGGATTTGCACATCCGGAAATGTCCATGCTCCATTCGTTCCGGATGTGCACATCCAGAAGTAGCGTAACTTGTTTTTTCAAAAAAGTAGATTGATAATGTGAGAAATGTAGTGGATGAAGTTGAATATTTACCTGAAATTCAATCTTTTCTTGCTCCCTTTGACTTGTTGCACCAAAAATTTGAATTTTTTGAGTGAGAAATGAGATTGATGAAGTAGGGTTTTTTGAGTTGGTGAGAGTGAGTGTAGTAGAAGAAATGTTGAGAATGAGAAGAGGGGAGTGATCATGCAGCTTCAAATATATCAACAATTCTTCCAGATATACAGATCCGAAGGCCTTCCGGATATGCACATGAACAACTTTTTTTTAGAAGGTTACGGTGCGTCCGGATGTGCACATCCGGAATCAGGGGACAAAAAAGAAATTTCACGTGGTGTCTAAGGAATTTGGGTGGTGTATTAAGAAATAACCTTAAAATAAATGATGGAGGAGAGAGAAAAAAATATGACACATAATCTCCACTATTTATTTTAAATTTAATGATTCAAATTCATTCTCACGTTCTCACATAAAAGTGACATTCTCATATGATACGTCTCCATATATATATATATGGTTATGCTAATGCATACCCATGTAGGTGTGCATTAGCAACATACACTTTAGTGTATTTTTGTGTGGGGCCCACCAATTTTGGGTGTATGTTAGCATTTCCATATATATATATATATATATATATATATTATATATATATATATATATATATATACACGTATTATATGAGAATGTCATTTTCATGTGAGAACATGAAAATGAATATGAACCTTTAGATTTTAAAATAAATGGTGGCGATTATTTGTCAAATTTTTCTCTCTCCTCCATTTATTTTAATAATTGAGGAAAGAGAAAAACAAAAATCACAAATAATTTTCACCATTTATTTTAAAATCTAATGATACATATTCAGATTCAGATTTATAGCGGAGTAAGGACTCACCTTCACATTTCTAATTCAGGTATAATTTAAACAAATTACTTAAGTTATTTATTTTATTTTATTTAAAATAAAATTACAAATTAGATAAAATTTCAACTTTCTTCTCACAAACATCTATTATATTCACTTCAAATCCTTTATTTCATTGGTACCTATAATATTAGTTGTATGGGACAAACTTTTAAGTAAATCATATCCCAAATATATAATAACTAAAAATAAAGATTTATTAATTCTTAAATAAAATAATTTGTACCCTATACAAAAATATTTTTATAATTAAGCTTTTGTCTCTACAACACATATTTTCTAAAAAATAAGGGTACGCTTTTTGGATTTTAAAGCTCTACCAACACCTCTAATAAATGTTACTCTCAAAAAAACATGATCACCCAAAATATAAAAATGAGGGTGCAACATTTAGACTCTCAATTCATCCAAAACATAAAGTTCTTCTTGTCTAAGACTTGTCATAATCAGCCTTTTGAAATGTGGATCATACACACAACAATAAATATAAAAAATGTAGCAGAATGACCTGAATCACACAATTGATGACAAAAGCATATCGCAAAGTAAGATTTGGAGTATAATAAACATCATAAAATGATATATTAGTTGTGATGTGAAGACATAATAAATGTGAGCTAATGAAATATGAGTGTCATTAGTAGTTATAGGCTCTGATTGGTAAATCTATTAGCTGATAGCTGATAGTTGGTAGCTGATAGCTGATAGTTTATAGCTGATGGTTGGTAATTAATAAATTAATTTGAGTGTTTGGTAAATTAGCTATTATATTAGCTGATAATTACAAAATGACATAAAAGGACATTTTAATTAAGAAATTAGTTATTTTATTATCTTGTTATATCATATTATTAAATTAATTTTTATTATAAAAATAAATGTATTAATAACAAAATACAAAACAATGTTAATATATATGAAAAATTAAATATATCATCAAAATATATAAATTTGTATATAAATTTTATGAGCTTTGCTATTTTGTATGAATATATTGACAACGAAATTCAATGAATAAAAGAACCAGCAAATCATACATGAAGTACAGGTATTTTATAAAGCCATTTATGAAGACATAAAAGTAAAATTCATCCTAATAACTACGATTCTCAATCTGGTTAACTCATTCTTTCGTAAAATATAGTTTTTTTTTCTTTTTAATTTTATAATGAAATTTAATAAAATATATGAAATAATAACATTGTAATTTTGAATTTATTTATATTAATCTAAAATAATAACAAAAACAAGTTTATTGTCTAATATTTTAAATTTCATTGATTTTCCTCCAATATTTCACTAACTTGAGAATTATCAACAGTATTTCTAAATTAATTATATAATTTATATTTATTAAATAAAAATAATGTTTAATAAAATAAAAAAATTAGTAAAAATTTTCGATAACATTTTTTAAAATCTCTCTAAATTCAATCTTTTAAAATTTATTTTTTAATAGAGTATAAATATATATATATATATATAAATATATATATATATATATATATATATATTTATTTAAAATAATAAGGGTATAATTGGAATAAAAAGTCATAAGCTAAAAGCTACAAGCTCAAAAGCTACTTTAAATAGCTTTTGAAAAAAAAGCTAAAAGCTAGTTAAAAAGCTAAAAGCTAAATGCAATTACCAAATAAAACTTTTTAATAAAAATGAGCTGAAAAATTAAAAACTACAAGTTAAAAGCTCTTTTTCTGGTGTTACGAATCAGACTCATAGTCGGTATAGATGAAATATATATGATTTATCATCATATGGCATATCATATGATACTTGAAAGTCAATGATCCATATGAAATGAGACGTACCTAAGAGACTAAAAGAGTTCAAATATTTAATAAAAGAGACAAACATGACATGAGACTGTGACAAAAATATTTTAGAGTATACAATATCTAATATTTGAGAAGTGATCTAATATGAATATACTTTGATCAGAGCCAAAATTAATGGTAGCATGCGCAACAACTACAATATTGAATGATGGATTCTTAATTATTTTTCTTATTTTCTCTCAACAATTTCAGAACTAGAATTTTCAATTTATTTCATTGCATTGCTCAAATAATCATAATTTTGTTCAATGAATTAGATATTTTTAAATTTATAAAAAAATATCTTTTTTTTATTAATTTTAAACACAAACAAATTCAAATAGTGCATAGGAATCAAAGTTTTTTTAGAGAAACAATTCATAACACACAAATTGCCGAGACCAATCAATTCAATAAATAAGTAAACAAGTAACAACAATAAAATCAATAATTTTTTATTATTACAAATGTTTCGGTATAACTCTTTTATATCATGTTAACAAAATAAAAGAAAAAAACTCTTTTCATTAGAATAACAAAAAAGAAATTGTAAAATAAAAATTTACAATAAAATATAAATAATATATAAATATTAAATACTTGAAATCACCAAATTACCCATACCAAATAGTGATATGATCTTCCAAATTTTACTTAGCAACTTCAAAATTTTGCATAGGGAATTTCTCTAGATGTGTTACCCACAAAAACCAATTAGAAAGACCAAAAAACAAGACTTAGTAAACCCTTTCATAGTTGTAACATAATTCATCATAGCTCTTCTTTGGCTACTGGTGTCTTCACTGGAAATTTGTTTCTAACCCAATCCATATAACCTCCTCCCACGTCCTTCACATTCTTAAAACCCTATTAATTCAAATTCAAATCAATACAAATAAGTTTGCAGATCAAAAAACTAATATTCAATACATAAAAACCTTTATCAAATGAGATATGAGATTTGTTTCAATTTCTTAAAGCATGAGTTAACTTACATCAGCTAGAAGATCAGAAGTTGCATATAGAGATCTCACCCCACTTTGACAACCCTGAAATTGTTTTTATTTATTTTTTTATTAATTTGTAAGTAAAGTAATTATAAAATATAAATAACATATAAATAAAATATTAATTAGTAATTACCACAACGACAAGATCTTCTTTGTTAAAAGTAGATGAAACCTCCTTTAGAAAATCTGGATTCTTCACCCTGCCTGGTCTCCAAAAACAAAATATCTTAAACTTTTTACCATAGAATTTCTAATAAATCTAAATATATTATTAAATAAAATAAAAAAACATATGTAATAATCTGTATTATAATTATGAGAGATTGAAAATTTTGTTACCCTTAGCTGTATCCACCATGTATGGAATATTAATGATCTTAGCTGTATCCACATGTCCTTTCACAAACTCTTCCACCGTCCTAAAAGTTACCAACAAAACCCAAAGAGAAAAAAAAAAATCAATAATTAAAGTTCCTTAACAATTTTTTTTCAAGAATATATATATAGGTTACCTAACATCGAGGTAAACGTGACCTGTCTGGATGAGATTCTTGGCTGTTTGTACATCAATAGTCACAACTTTTGCTCCCGAGCTACACAACACAAACAGAAAATGAAGAAGAACAAGAGAGGACAAACTACGAGTCATTTATGTGATTTTGGTTAAAAGTTAAAACATTCAAAGTCTTTTGAATCTATGAAAAATACAAGCACGCATGGTATTTATATGTAAGCAGCATATTGGTTTTGTTTCAAATCTGGGGGGTCTCTTTAGAATAAAAGAAGAGAGTGAACAAATGGTATGAGAAAAATTACCATATACACTGTTGTTGCTAACGGTATTATGCAGCTGTTTGAGAAGGACACGGTTTGTTGGAGTGCTGTTTTCTATTAGTTTGGTTGTAAGTAGATTTAACATTTAACAATTATTAAGTTGGACATAAAAGTTGGGCAAGACTCAAATCATATAAAGGAACTAAATGGAACCAAAAAATTCAATAAACTAATTAGCTGGACTTTGAAGCTTATCTTTTTTTTTTTTTTTAATTTTTAATATTACTTTTGTTTATCCTAAAAATACTCTTTTGTTGTTGTCACACAAGGAAACAGATGTCACAAAAGATAGTATAGCTTTATATATATATATATATATATATATATATCCTCCGTTCCATATTATAAGCAAAAGGTATATTTTAGATACATTAAATATTTAATGTATCTGACCTATATATAGATCAGATACATTAAATATTTAATGTATCTGGCCTATATATAAACCAGATACATTAATTATTTAATGTATCTAAAATTTAACTTTTGCTTATAATATGGGACGGAGTAATATATATATATATAAAAAAATTTATTGTTCTTGATATACCAACTATGCCCCTCTAGCCTCTCAGCCTATCCACGTGGATGGCCTCTTCACACAGCTCATTTTCTTCCTACATTCTTTTTTATTATTATTATTTTTTTTAAATTCAATCTTATCTCAATAGTGCCATTTTCTTTCTGTCTTTCAACCTGAATGTAATTAAATTATAAATATATTTAAAAAATATTTAATATTTTAAAGAACAATAATTTTTATTAATATTGCAATAATAATTCAATCAATAGTATATATGATACTAAATAATTTTGTTTCTCTTATAGTTAGAAGATACTAAATATATTTAATTTTTTAATTTACTATATGTGATATACGCATAAAAATATTGTATAAAATTTTACATGCCGGGAAAAGATTTTATTAATTTTTATATCATTATTTACAATTTATTAATAATACTCTTAATTAAATATTTTATATGATCTAGCAAAGAAAAACATGGGAAAATCGGAAAAACCATTTTTTATGACTGATTAATACCATTTAATCGTTGCCAGCTTTCAATTTGTTTTCTTTCTTTTTTTTCATATTCTAAACATGTATTTTAACTTGCCATTTAAAAAAAAAATTAAATTAAAAAAAATTATAGATAAGAAAATCGTGCCTTATGACACAATACAAGTTATTAGAATATTTAAAGCCAATAACAATATACAATAAAATTTTTTATAAACTATATTTACCCTCCAAATATAGGATACGGGTACGTGTACTGGTTTGATACAGACCCCTTTTATGCTTTCAGGTATGTTACCTTGATACCACTCCCCTACACCTACACCGTATGCACTGTTCATCCGTACATGAACAGTGCACGTGAATAGTAAATCCGTACATGTACAGTGATCGTGAACAGTAAACCGTACATGAATAGTGTCGTGAACAGTATCTGTGAACGGTGCCTTTTAATAGTAAATCAAACTTGGTTAATGAAATGTAAAAACTTGGTTAATATAGTGATGAAGTTGGTTAATAAAAGTCCAGATATTAAAAATAATTTTTACTAGTAAAATAAAGTTGGTTAATACAATGTAAAAAGTTGGTTAATGAAGTTATGAACTTGGTTAATAAACGTCCAGGTGTAAAAATAATTTTTAGTAGTAAAATAAAGTTGGTTAATGCAATGTAAAAAGTTGGTTAATGGAGTGATGAACTTGATTAATAAACGTCCAGATGTAAAAAATAATTTTTAATTGTAAATTTTTTTTTTAAATTAAAAAAAAAATTATTATTATAATATTTCACTGTTCACCGTATTGGTGAACAGTGAAATACGGTGTAGGTGTAGGGGAATGATATCAAAATAACATTTCTCTTATGCTCCAAATAAAAGTAAAAATCTATTTTTATTTTAAAAATAATAAACTTTTTTGGTTCAATAATTTTGTCTTTCTCTTTTTTCATTCTTATTACATTTTAGAAACAAATGGCGTAACACACCAATGCCCGAAGTGAGCTATATATATATATATATATATATATATATATATATATATATATATATATATATATATATATATATATATATATATTTTTTTTTTTTTTTTTTTTTTTTTATTTTTATTTTTAATTTTACTAATTCTCCTATATATTATTTTTATTGTTTTTAAAAAACAAATATGCGTCGCTATATATTTGATTTCAATATTACAGAAAATATGGACATACTAGAAAATATACGATTGATCCAAATGGTATTGATTTCAATATTACAGAAAATATTTACATACTAGAAAATATACGATTGATCCAAATGGTATTGATATTATTTGATATTTATAAAACTAAATCATTGCATAAATATTTTTATAAAAAAATATCAACTGATACCCGCGGGTATTAATTTTATCTGTTTTTTTAAAATATAAATTATATTGTTTATATTTACTAATTTTTTTAATCCTATTTTTTTTATAAAAAAACAAATGCACTTAAAACACCAGTAATCGAGCAACCACACGGGTATTGATATGAGTATAGCACAAAATAGATATTTGTAATAATACTTATATAAAATATATTTATTTATGTTAATAATATTTATTTATACAATAAAAATAATATTTACAAGTGCTATAATATTATTGCATAAATATTTTTATAAAAAATATAACTGATGCCTACGGGTATTGATTCTATTTTTTTTAAATATAAATTATATTTTTTATATTTACTAATTTTTATTAATTCTATTTTTTTTCCAAATTTTAAATGAAAACAAATGTGCGTCACCGACGGGTACCCGTGCGAAGGCACGAGTATCCCGCTAGTGTATATATATATATATATATATATATGTGTGTGTGTGTGGAGATCAACTTCCTCCAAGAGTAAGTTTTTTTAATTTACTCTAACGATTAAAAAGTGTTGAAATGCAAGTGCTTAAACAGGGGAGGAAGTGAGAGGTTCAGAAGAAATTTCAAAATAATTCTAAGGGGATCAGTCCTTTGCTGCGATAGTACTAAGGACTCTAATGTGCAACAGGGTAATAGAAGATTTTGAGGACAACTAGAAATGAACGTAGCTGGTAAAGAGTGTAAGACAACTAAAGACTTGGGTATTTCAAAAATCTAAGATATTCAAAAAGGAAAGAATGTGAAATCTATGAAGTCATTATGAATTTGATTTCATACAATATAAGAGGGTGTGGTAACGTAATGAATTGAAGAAGACTCTGTTAGTTATTAGAAAAAGGGAAGAAAAAAATGTGTTTTATTCAGGACACCAAGATTCAAAAGTTGGAAGATGAAATAGTTAAAAGCTTATGGAGGGGTAGGGAGATCTGTTGGTCAGGAAAAAACTCAGACTGGTTTTCAGGTGGAATCATACTAATGTGGTTAGAAGGGATAATTCAACCCTTATCCAGCTTCAAAGGAGAGAGTTTCATAGGAGTAAGTACCGAATGGAAAGGTAAGTTATGTTATTTTATCAATGTATACTCTTCTTACATAATTAGTGGGAAAAGAGCTTTACGGGAAATACTATTGTATCTCAAGTCTATTTTAGATTCTGGGGAATGGGTAGTAGGAGGGGACTTTAATAGAGTAAGAAACAACGAAGAGATACAGTGCATGAATTACTTGTTAAGTCCCATGAATACTAAGAAATTCACTGAATTCATTGAGAATATGGAGTTGGTGGATGTTCCTGCAGTTGGTAACAATTTCTCTAGGTTTAATGGGGATGGCGCTGTAAGGAGTCAACTTGATAGAATTTTGATGACTGAAAGTGTCTGTATATGGTGGAAGGTTAGTAGTCAGGTGGTGGGTGATAAGGATTTGTCTGATCATAGTCCAATCTAGGTTAGATCAAATAATCTAGACTAGGGTCTAAAGTCATTTAAAACGCTTAGCTGCTGGTTTGAGCACAAGGAAGTTTTAAGCTTTGTGAAGAATGAGTGAGCCTCAATTCTGAATAGGGGAAGTAAGGTTTTTGTCTTAAATGAGAAATTCAAGCTGTTGAGGGATATGCTAAGATGGTGGAATAGAGAAGTGTTTGGTTGTGTGGAGCTTAAAGTAGAAAAAGCTGTCAGTGAATTGAATAGTTTAGACAACTTAACAATGCCAAGTGAGAACAACGGAGGAGAAACATTGAGAGACAAAAGAAAGAAAACGTTCAAGCAGGTTTGGGATAATATAACACCCATATATAATAACATACATCAAAGCATATATATTATACATGAATCCAAGTTTTGGTATTGAAATACCATAATTATGAAAACTTAAAAGCTGAGCCCAGACACTATAAATGGAAAAATGAACATACAGCTATATTGTTCAAGGTTGAACTTCACCAATTTACAAGTAAATTCTCAATTTATGAAACAAACAAATTCAAACAAACTTCACCTATTCAAAGTAGAAAAATTTCATTAAACCTTCTAAATATCTTTAAAAAAGAAAGCCTCATTATGTAACGTTTAAATGCAATAACATTAACAGCACAAAATTCTATACTAATGGAAACTAAACCTAAATTAACCTTAAAAAACACCAAAATCTGAACTAACCTTGGAAAATCTAAACAAAATCAGGGTTGGAGATTTTGCAACTCTGAAGGTCAACGGAAACAAAAGCAACGCTGGCGCATAAAGAATGTGAGAAGGAAGTCTAGGGTTTGTTTCGCTGCCGAGAGAGAAAGTGGGAAGGAAATGTGTTTAGGGTTTGATTTTCCGCTGATAGAGAGAGAAAGAAGGAAAAGGGTTTTAAAGTTTTCAGTGTTTTGGTGTGTTTAGCAATTCTGTAAAATGAAATAAGAGGGAATAATTTGTGTTTTCTTGGAGCACAGAAGGAACTAGTTTTTTTTTTAATTTAAAAAAAACTTTTTAAATTAGATTAATTGATTTAAATGTTATTCATTAAAAAATATACTCACCGTGTCCTAACTTTTCAAGTTTTTAAATCAAGTGGATATTATTTGATTTAAAATATCTGATTTAAAAACTGTTTTTTGTACTAGTGTAAGTTCCTAGTTAACACATTATATATATTACATGCCCAAAATACAAAGAACTAAAACTATGACATAATGCATACAAGATGTTCCAAAGTACTAAGAACTAGATCAAAACAATGATCTCAAAAAAATCTCCACAACGGAAGCCATGCCATCCAAAAAGCCAAGACACGTAAGGATAATCAAACGACTATATCCTTACCCTTCGCGGAACATGAAGTACCTGTAATATAATCAACAACATGGGGTGAGATATTAAATCTCAGTGAGTTCCCTATCTTATAGATTCTCTCAGCTTTACAAGGTTCTATCATCCTAACTCAAGTCAAAGGGAAGGGAAATGACCTTGAGTTCACAATCTCACACTATATGGAAACATGTTCATGAGCTCATCAACTCAAAATATCACTACAAGAGAACACAGTTTTAGCGTCGGCCAAAAAGCCCTCGCTAATACAAAAAACCGACACTAAAGTGGTTTAGCGTCGGCTTAGAGTGGGTGTCGGGGTGGACTTTCCAAAGCTGGAAGTTAATAATATTAGCGTCGGCTTTTTGTGTGACACTCATGTAGCGTCGGCCAAAAGCCCCACTAAACCCCCACTAGTTGCTGACCAAAATTATCTAATTAGTGCGTTAGCGTCGGTTTCCTGGGACGCTAAAAACTGGCAGGTGTCCTTTTTTAATTGGGTAGAGAGTCATTAACGTTTTTGCCACGAGCTTTTAGCCAACATGATATACAATAGTAGCGTCGGCCATATGGCCGCCACTAATAATATTAGCCAGTGTCTTTTCTGCTGATAGCGTGGGCCACGTGGCCGCCACTAATAATATTAGCCAGCTTATTTTCTGCTGGTAGCGTCGGCTACATGGCCGCCACTAAAAACCTTCGACATCACTTTTTTTGCTTGTAGCATCGGCCACGAGGCCGCCACTAATACTATTAGACATCGTATTTTTTTCCTTGTAGCGTCTGCATCGTGGCCGCCACTAATCCTATTAGACAGCGTATTTTTTGCTTGTAGCGTCGGCATCGTGGCCGCCACTAGTAATTAAAATTACCATATTTTGATGGTAGCGTCGGTCGTATGGCCGACACTACTGCTATTATTGTTGGTTTGGTTTAATTTGAAATCGTCACGTTCGCTTTATACCAGCGCCACTCAAACCACCTGTTCTTATCAAGACCTGTTTTACAATACCACAATTCAGGTGATCCAAAAAAATTTTACTTACAAATACATAATCTGAATACACCAACATCAATATATTAATGAGTTCCAAAATACATCAACATCAATATATGAATGAGTTCCAAAATACATCAACATCAATATATTAATCAATCCACAATTCAGGTGATCCAAAACAAATTAACTTACAAATACATAATCTGAATACACCAACATCAATATATTAATGAGTTCCAAAATACATCAACATATTAGTGAGTTCCAAAATACTAGTGAGTTCCAAAATACTGATAATCTCCTAAACGATCTACATACTAATCATGATAACCAACATCAACTTCCTCATCATCATCCTCATAATCCTCCTCCTCCTGCAACATCCAAAATAAATAGTCATGAGTCAGACACATAAAAATTCAAGTGATAAAGTCTCAGTAGAGATGACCAAAACAATATCAAATTGAAGACAGCTCAATAAAGATCCCACTGCATAACATGTGCAGAATTTTGTAGAAAAAAAATGTTGCCAAACAGTGACTATAGGGCTTATAAGGACTGGTGTGTAGCAGAATTTAGACAAATCACTAATTTCCGCTATCCGCAATCGGCAACAGTGCAATAACTATACTATCTAGAAATGAATGACATAACATCTAGAAATCAAGCATATTTCAACTCAGTCCATAACATCTAAAAATACTAACAATAAAAAATTGCAAGAATTCAGATTCAAAACATGAACTAAATATTCATATCGCATCAATTTTAAACTATAACCGTCAAAAGATGATTAATAATTCACATTAACTCAAAGAAAAATTGAACGTACCGAATCGTTATAATCAGGATGACCACTCACAGGAGCACTCGAAGGACCCACCTGAAGAGAATGCAACATGTCAAATTTCTTTGACAATTCATCAAATTTCTTTGATAATTCATCTATCATGGGTCTGTTAACTTTCCCACTCAACTCTGCTAAAGTAACTAAATAAACTAAACTCAACTCTGCTGAAGTAAAAGCAGTAACAGAAACAGGAACATACATCACTTACACATAACTCTTCCAATTAGCATTTGAAATTTTTTACCTCCAAAATCAAAACCAACAACTAAAAGTTATAGATAAAACACTCCAGTTCAGCAATGAATGATGTGTGATAATTCTCTTTCAAATAAGTTCCAGTTAAGTAATAAAACCAACAAAGAAAAACATCTAAAAAACCAGAAAAAAGAAAAAAGAAAAACATCGTAACCATGGTGCTTGAGAGGTTAGGTTATCTTTTTTAATGATCGTATTTCAAAAGTAAAGAATCGTCCTTTCTTATTGGGTTTAAACTCAACATATTGAATTTTTTTGGCTGCTGCCAAGTCTGCAGTTCGTTTGGTTGTCCGTTATTATAGTCCAACATTTTTTGGTCGGGTATTGTACAGCCGTAAAAGATTGGTTTCGGATATTGGATATCACGAAGATGTAACAAAAGTACTAGTGGAAAAATTTTGAGATGGCTAGAAGAGAAAGCTAGTGTGGTTGAACAAAAACTATTTTATGGAATGTTTGTACTTGAATGGAGATGCCTTTTATAAGTTTCTATAATGTTCTTAACAAATCATTTAGATTGTGTGTTTTAGCTTTTAGAGAGGTTTCAAAATTCATCTTAGTAGAAGAAAGAAAAGCACAGTAGGAGTTATTTCTTAACTATTGCCAGAATATTGTTTTTTTAGTTTATGCTTTTAATTTCTCATTGTGCAATGTAAATGTTGAGTTGCAAAAAAATAGTCCTGTTTGCATTTTCTAAGATGCCATTAAGGATGATAGTAATCCTCCATCTCACAAATAGATTCAAGTGTAGGTCTCTTCTCAGGTGCATGAATCTGCAACTCAAGTTGATTTGATGATACCACAGACATGAAGACAAGGTTGCGGTTAGCAGACTACTGTTATATAAGAGTTCTGGCTACTGATGAAGACTAGTGTCTTGTTTTTTAGAATGTTAACCTAAATATTAAAAGATTCATCAACAATTCTATGCTTAGTCTTGAAAAATTTGAAAGAGTAAGTGATGTTTAGTAAACTATTGTTTCTAGTATAATGCTTTGTTTTCTACCTCAAATTTCTTCTACATTTTGTACTTGCAGTCTGTTCTATGTTAAGTTCTTTCTGGACAGACATACCTCTGTTATCACAACATTGTACAAAAAGATATCAAACCTTTTAATTTTCAATTTGAATACCACCAAGATGAACCTCCTACAGCTAAGGTATGCGGTATTCATGCACCCAAAACTTGAATTAATAATGTATGATACTATACTTATTCTATTCCAACTATTACATCTTATCAGAATTGTGCAACAGTCTATCAACATATAAACAAGCATGACTAATGAACTATTACAACTTATCAGAATTGTGCAACATATGAAAGAAGCATGACTAATGAACTTAACAGATTTTGCATCAACATATAAACAATTCAAACTAACAGTTAAGTCACTCACAGTTTAACAATTCGAACTCGTTCTCAGCTGTTCCTGCTTTTTTGGTTCGTCTCGTTTTCTCTCTTCAATCGCGGCCTCTTTCTGCAGCAGATTTGAAGCTAACTGTCACCAATATCCTAACATTCACACCAGTTAACACATTAACATAGAAAGCAACAACATCCTAAAAAAATGAATCAAAACGTCGAATCGAAGCGGAGAATCTGAACAATGAATCGGTTCGACAAATCGAAACGACGAATCAAAAAGACGAATAAAGGGAGATTCGAACCTGAAAATTGATTTCTTTGATGAAGAGAATCAAAGAGACAAATCCTTGAAGCGATGAGAAGCTGAATCGAGAACCTGAAACAATGAGAAACAGTGAGTATGAGAAGAACTGAAACGAGAATTTGAAACTCAAAATCAAATAACAAACCCTAAGAGATTATTGTGAATGATTTGGGAATGATTTTTGGGTTTGATTTTTAGGTTTGTGACGGGAATGATTTCTGGATTTTTGAGGTTGAAGGAGACGAAAGAAAGAAAGAAAGGAGACGAAAATATTTTATAATTTTTATTTAATACAAACTTTAGTTCATTAATTTGGTGGGGAACTGCAATTTTTTCGCACCAATAGTAGCGTCGGCCACGGCCGACGCAACTGTTAAAACATAAATAATTATTTATAACAATATAGAAAAAGAGGCAAATGAAAATGGGGCGGGGAAATGAAATTTTTTTGCATCAATGATAGCGTCGGTCCTAGCCGACGCTACTATAAAAATATCACAAAAAATAAATAATTATTTAAAACAATATAGAAAAGGAGGCAAATGAAAATGGTGGGGGGAAATGAAATTATTTCGCACCAATAATAGCGTCGGCCCTAGCCGACGCCATGTTTAAAATAATAAAAAAAAATATACTTTCAAGCGACTGTTGACTAACGTCGGCTACAACCGACGCTACTATTAATGATCTTTTAAAAAAATAAAGCAAAATGAATTTACCCTCGTAGCGTTGGCTTATGGGGACACTTCACCGACACTAATAGCGTAGGAGTCGGGGCCGACGCTATATTTTTTATGCTAAAACGTGATTTTCTTGTAGTGTATCACTAATCGATACCTTACCAAGGAATCCCCTTTTCCCGTCCGCTTCTACATCTAGAAGTCGACCCGAGTCATGGATCCTTGTAACTTACTTGGCATACAAAATGGATTCGAGTCCATCGGCCTGTTAACCTTGAACTGTCACTTCTCATGGCCTGTTAACCATCACAAGTCTCTTTACCCTTAGGCTCCATTCGTACTACATGTGGGAATCAAACCTACCAAGTAATCATGCGTATGTTTCAGAGGAGCCCGAAGCTCATGAAACTGCAACTCAAGGGAAACGGTTATGATTACGTGATCTCACACACAAACGTGATTGTATTCGACAATCATAAGGCCACATTCGCCTTAAGGCCACTTTCGCTTTTTCGCAAACACAAAGTTAACACATGTTCCATACTAGTGTTTCACTATCTTCTAGACCATTACTCGGCAAGGATGCACCTTTCTACATCGAATACACGAGCATCGCCATCTAGATTATCTATCAATTCCTAGTCACCTTACTAGGTTCTAATATAGATCCATGGTAAAGTTCCTCACTCTTCCTATTCCATATTTTAAACATGTTATCACTCAATTTCCTTTTTCAATAAGAGGTTAGATGTAACACAATACAATAGAATAACCAAAAGCATAAAATAAATCAACCCATAAGGTTAACACTATTTTTGGGTTCCCTCCAATTTATTTAATCAGGTATCGTAATCAATATTTTTCCTTTTTATCACGTAGGATATTTTCATAGCTTTACAACGACTATTACCATGCCTCGATCGGAATCACAATCCAAAAGATATGAATTTTTTAAACATTTTTCACAATTCACAACAGTGGTAACCGGTTACCTCAAAGTGAGTAACTGGTTACTCAAGCTACACTGTTCAAAACAGAATCAAAATGAGAGTTAAAGACACATTTTGGTAACCGGTTACTTCAAAATGAGTAACTGGTTACTTAGTTCATTTTCCACGCAAGAACTCAGTTTTTCCTACATGTAACCGGTTACCTCAAAACGAGTAACCGGTTACCACTGTACCAGAAGCATAAAAACCTGTAATTTTCAACATAAAATTCAATAGAAACTCATATAACCTCAATGGATCATAAAATCAATTATCACACATCACATACACACATATATCAGTTATGCTACACATTTTTATTCGCATTTGCACCGTCAAAACATCGATTTCATACAATTATTCACAAACCAACATTCTAACCTAAACTCTAACATTTCCAAAATTTCTAAAACTTAAGTTCTAACTAGAACCCACTTATAAACAAGACGATGATGAAGATTGATAGATGATTTGAAGAAGAAATAATGAAGATCCAAGTTTTCTCCTATTTTCCTCTTTGCTCTCCCTTCTCTATACTCTTACTATCTTTTCTTTCTATTTTGGCACAAGTGAGGGGAAAAGAAATGATATAGAGAAATGTTTATTAGTTAGTAACACTACTAAATGTCCAAAATATCTCTATAACACCAATTGCTGAAACCTCCGCGTCAGATAATATTAATTTGATCAGATCTGAGCTCATCGATTGCTCGAATTATCTTTGCAAATAATTTCTCAGAGTACACTGGAACCCAGTTGATCAAAACTAATATTATCCATAGCAAAATAAAATACGGGGTATTACAGATAATATTCATCTAGAGAAAAGCATACTCAAACAGAAGTCAACAAATATGTGGTTAAGAGAAGGAGATTTGAATACAAGGTTTTTCCATAATGCAATGAAAGAAAGAATAAGAAGAAACTATTTATTTGTTGTAGTTAACAAAGAAGGGTTAAGGGTGGAAGGGGTGGATGAGGTCAAAGGGGAAGTAATGAGATACTTCAAGGATAAATTCAAAGCAAAATTTGATGAGAGAACCTTAATAGAAGGAGTGGAGTTCAACCAGGTATCAGTTGTAGATTATAATGGTCTTGAAGAAGAATTTTCAAAGGAAGAAATTAAAGAAGCCATTTGGGACAGTGAAGGAGATAAAAGCCCACGACCTAATGGTTATAACTTTTCTTTTTTGAAGAAGTGTTGGCTGATTCTTAAAGAAGACATTGTCAATTTTGTAAAGGAAATTCATAGAAGTGGTAGATTACCCAAAGCAATGACAACCTCATTCTTAGCCCTGATCCCAAAAGTAACTTGTCCCCAAAACTTAGTGGAGTATATGCCTATATGTTTACTAACATGTATGCATAAATTTATTTCAAAAATCCTAGCAGCAAGGTTGAAAAGATTTATAGATTTAGTGATCTCAGACTCCAAGATTGCATTCATCCTAGGTGGACAGATTCTTGATGGGGTGTTCGTAATCAATGAGATTTTGGACTTTGCTAAGAGGGAGAAAAAAGAATGTTTACTACTTAAAGTGGATTTCACTCAAGCCTATGATTATGTCAGTTGGAGCTACTTTAGATATATGTCCAAAAGATTAGGATTTAGATCAAAATGGTGTATGTGGATGGAAGCTACAATGTTTGCGAGTAGCGTGTCTGTATTGGTAAATGGGAGCCCCAATAAAGATTTTTAAGTACACAGAGGATTAAGACAAGGTGATCCATTATCACCTTTTCTGTTTATAATTGCAGCTGAAGATTTATATGGTATGATAAGAATGCTGTCAGGCTCAAATTCTTCAAAAGTTTCCAGGTGAATGAGCGGGTAAAATATAGTCTTCTGCAATTTGTAGATGACACTTTGTTGATTGGTGAAGCCTCATGGGAGAATTTATGGTCCATAAAAGCTCTTTTAAGAGGGTTTAAAATGGTTTTTGTTCTTGGTATAAACATGATGAAGAGTAGTTTGTATGGAGTAGGGATTAGAGAGCAATTTATGTAGGCTGCTTCACTATTTTTATGGTGAAAAGGGGACAAAGTTCCTTTCAAATTCTTAGGTATATATGTAGGTTGCAACCTTAGAAGAATTGAGGCTTGGGATCCAATTCTACATCAATTCATAAGTAAACTTTCAAAGTGGAAGGGTAGACACTTATCAATTGGAGGGGGGCAACACTTGTGAATTTTGTACCCTGCAACCTTCCTATATATAATCTATCCTTTTATAAAGCTCCTTTCAAAATTTTGCAGGCAATAAGAAACATATAGAGGAAGTTCATTTGGGAAGGCAAAAAAGATATAAAAGGAGTCAGTTGGGTCAGTTGGAACACAATGTGCATAGAGAAAAAATAGGGTGGTTTATGCATTAAAGATGTGGGTATGTTTAATAGGGATTTGCTATGTAAATGGAAATGGAGGTTACTTCAAGAGAATGAGGCAATATGGAATGGAATTTTGAAGCATATGTATGGAGATTTCTAAAGTGGATCATGCAACAGTAGGGTTAAGGAGCACATAGCAAAATACTCATTATGGTGGAGAGATTTAGAGTTGGTAGGCCTGATCGAGGGAGTTGAGGCAGACATTTTCAACAAGTTAATATCTTGTAAGGTTGGAGATGGAGATAAATTTTCTTTTTGGAAATCTAGGTGGATAGGTTCGACCTTTATTTCAAACCAATATCCTAAGCTATTCAGAAGATCAAGGTATTTGCTTAGAGAATCATACTTGACAGACTGCCTAAAAGGGTTCAGCTCATCAAAAGATTCATCATTCCAAATGTTGGCAGCAGGTATTACAATGGTTGTACATAACAACTCCTCGGATGGAGGTCCCAAGTCACCACTTTTTGCAGTCCTACCAATCTTTCAATAGGAGCATGAGGAAAAACATGGAATGTACAATATGGTTGGCCACTATTCTAGGGGACACTCTACCCAATAAAGGAAATTTGCTACTTTGAATTAGTACAATTAGTCTTATAGGAACATCAACCTCATGATGTTCAATGCCTATTCCTAATCCTAGTGACTTTCTATTTAGGACTCCCCCTAAATATGAGAACCCATCTCACATTCTCTTAGTCATTAACTCCTAGTGATCAACTTCAATAACAACTCTATTGATAGTTGAATTTACAACTCAACTAAAACAAACCAACAACTATGCTAAGTTACTATAACATAGAGTGATGTGCACAAATAGATCCAACACTAATCCTTATGATAACATTAGGGTGGAATACAAGAAATAAAGACTCACAAACCCTAGTGTAGCGCACGATTTTTGTCGATGACGCGACCACCTTATCGCGGAATTTAGGTTTTCTCCTCAATGAAGAGGAGGGGGTGCTACTTTCTGATTTCTTATTTATCCCGTGAAGCTGGAAGGGAAAGGGAAACTATTTAAAACTAACCTTGCACGCGAATGTTTAACTGAACAAACGCTTAAAGAGATTCAGGGAGTCGGGGTCAGGTTATACAATGGGGAGTTGTCAATTACCCATGCTATATATGGTTATCCACAGGATGTTAGCTTTAGGTTTCTCTTTGTACTTGATGGTGTTTATCCGTTAATGGGTTGGGAAAGTTTCTTGGGAAAGTATGAGAGAGAGAGTGAGTTGATGTTGATGTTCGGGGTTTCCCAATGTTTTTGGTAAGGTACTGGACCTAAGTTTTGATTGATATGAAGGTGCTGGACCTAGAGTGTTTGATTAGTATGCTCACTAAGATTTCACAATCTTATGCCTACGTATTCCCGTTTAAAAGAAACAGGGAAATCAGAGCAATTGTAGTTCCTCCTATTCTAAGAGAGGAAAAAGATGTTTTGGTGTCTTGTTCAAAGCCCAAGATTGAAGCTAAAAGGATTTATTTGTGTCTTTTTCAAAGCCCAAGATTGAAGCTAAAAGGTTTGACTGAGAGAGAATTTGTCATCTCTAAAGGGGAGACATCTTGTCTGTTTATCATGGTTGTTGGGTGGCTTTTTATAAAGGAAGATTACTTTAACTGGGATATGAGAATCCAGCAATGCCATAATTTCCTTTATAAGGGATATTGATTTTTGTGTGCCTTGATCAAAGACCAAGGTTGAAGCTGAGAGGTTAATTGACTCTACTGGGGAAGTCCTTATACAAAGCCTAAGAGGAGGCTGGAAATGGCTCACTCAACAAGAGAGTGTTTATATATGTCTTGTACAAAGCCCAAGATTGAAGCAGAAAAGAGGCTGGCACTTTGGGGATATCATTATACAAAGCCTAAGAGGAGGCTAAAAGTTTGATTTTTACGGGGAAAAGGTTATATCTGTCTTGTACAAAGCCCAAGATTGAGGCTTAAAAGGGTACTGACTTTGGGGGGAGAGAAATCTTTATCTGTCTTGTACAAAGCCCAAGATTTGAGGCTAAAATGAGACTGACTCGACTGAGGATATTATTTCTCAAAGCTTAAAAGTAGGCTGAGAGGAATTTACTCCGTTGGGGAATATATTTGTCCCAAGCTTAAGAGAAGGTTATGAAGATTTATGTCTTGTACAAAGCCCAAGATTGAGGCTAAAAGGGTTTGACTCAACAAGAGAGTGCTTTTATCTGTCCTGTATGAAGCCCAGGATTGTAGCTGAACAAGCTGGAGAAATCATTATACAAAGCCTAAGAGGAGGCTAACTTCCGCTAGGGGAAATCCTTATATCAAGCCTAAGAGGAGGCTGAAAGTTTAACTCAACAAGAGAGTATTTTTATCTGTCTAATACAAAGCCCGAGATTGAGACTAGTTAACTCAACAAGAGAGTGATTGACTTAACAAGAGTGTCTGAAAAAGGTGATTGACTCAACAAGAGAGTATGAAAAAAGTTTTGACTCAACAAGAGAGTCCGAAAAGGTTATTGACTCAACAAGAGAGTCTTGGAAGTTTTGACTCAACAAGAGAGTCTAAAAAGATTAGCTCTGCTGGGGAGAATTATTGTACAAAGCCCAAGAGGAGGCTATCTTTGCTGAGGAAAAATCACTATACAAAGCCTAAGAGGAGGTTATCTTCTGCTAGGAATTATTGAGATCCCAAGGCAGGTCCAAATGGTGAATCAACTCTTGCTGAGGGTTACAGAAGAGTTGAGGTATCAGATGCCTTGAGGTTCTGATTTGGGATAATGTTATCCTGATACTAAACTGACCCTGGCTGGGGGTTTTTTAGGAGAGAGACTGGGTTTTAGAACCCATGGGTTTTAACTCTTTTGGAGATTGATCCAGAATGACCGGGGTTTCTCCTATGTTTGTAGGGAACTTGAGAATGTCTTTGAGACTCAAAAGGAAATTTAGACTGTCCAAGTCTATTGGTGTGGAAGAGTTTATCTTTGTATGATGCCTAAAAGGAGGCAAGTGTTTAAAGGGATGAGTATCAACCCTAAAATGGTTGGATGTTTTGACACTGGAAATACTGCTCTAGCAAAGGATGACTAAGTTCTGTCCTATACCTTTAGGAGGTCTTCAGGGTCGTTGAATTAAGCCCAAGAGAAGGCATGAGAACTTTTAAGAAGCCGAAGGGTCCTTGTACAAAGCCCAAGAGGAGGTGAGGATGCTTTTAGGAAGCCTGTGGGTCCAAACTTAAGAGGATTTCAAGAAAAGTTTCACCGAGAATAATCTTTTCTTTAATGAACAGTTCTAGGGTTTGAAGAAATTCAAGAGAGGTTTCACCGAGAATTAATCCTCTCTAGGGAAACTGAATTTCTTTGACAAATTCTAATAGTGACAGTCTGAGAAAAGGTTCACCGAGAATACTACCTTTCTCTTTGTTCCATATTATTTAAGCCCAAGAGAAGGCAAGACTGTATCTGGAAGTCCTATGGGAATCTAGTTTTGTTGTATTTAAAGAGTGACCAACTGGCTTTACCTAGGTCTAGACCTAGTTGCTGGGGAAAACTCTAAATAACTATACTAGTATATATACAGTTGATATATGATAAGTATTTAAAAGGATATGAAAAAAGTACTTACAGAGGAGCAAATTCCCACAATACAGTTATATATATTAAAGCATGTAAATGAAAGCTGATAAAACTTACAGGCGAGCAAGCTTTCATGCTGTATTGTTAGTTGTTCAAAGAAATTAAAGAAAGTTTTGATAACAACTGTATATTTGAACCTAAATCAAAAGAGAAGATGTTTTTGAAAAGATTGTTGGGGCTTATACTCAAGGAGAGGCCTAAGGTTTAACAGTGATCGCACCGTTGTTTTGAAGATCGTACTAGGACTTATACAACGACTGAGGCCAAAAATGGTTTTGGTTTAAAAGGGACTGGGTCTTACACTCTATTAGAGGCCTAAAATGTTTTTGAAAAAGAAAGACGAGACTTACAACACGAGGGGAGGCCCGATGAAAGACAGTGATTGCACAGTCGTTTTGAGAATCGCAGAGGGACTTATACAACGACTGAGGCCCAAAAAGGTTTATTTACAAAAAGGGTTGGGTTTTACACTCTTTCAAGAGGCCCAAAGATTTATTTTTGTACAAGTGATGGGGCTTACAACTCAGGGAGAGGCCCAAGATGAAAATAGTTTGAAAACGACGATCGCGTCGAAATTTCTGAAACTGTATAGGGACTTATACAATGACTGAGGCCCAAAAAAGGTTTTATTTACGAAGAGGTGGGGTTTACACTTTATCAAGAGGCCCAAAAGATTTTGAAAAAAGGTTTGTTAGGGTGAAAATCAACGAAACCCTAATTTCATCATTTTTTAAAGTAATTATTCAATGAAAATTAATAAAAATGATAAAAACACCAAATAAGTTTGAATAAACAACTTGTGATTTTTGGTTAAGGTTTGAAAAATGATGTTTTAATCACAAGATGAATTAAAACTCATTTGGTTTTGATTTCCAAGATGAAAATTCATTTTTTGAAATGTTTAAAACAATAAAAATTGAATTTATTTGCAAAAATATCAACTATATTAAATAAATAACATAAACTTGATTTTTTTGTGGAATAAAATATTTTAACATTTTTGTGATTTTTTGCAAAAAGAACCAATAAAAAATAGTTAAAATTGAGAGAGAAATTAATTTTTTAAATCATTTAAGAAAATAATATGAAAATACAAAAAATGAAAAAAAAGTGATAAAAAAGGGTCTGGGGCGAGGGGGATTCGAACCCCAACCTCCAAGCCAAACACATGCGTGCGCAACCACTGGGGTGGTGATACATTCGTGTATCAAAACCACCCCATAAATACATAAAGGGTGCCTTGTTTTAGGCCTGGGCAAGGCAAGGCAAGGCCAGCTTTTGGGCCAAAAACGTGAAGCCTCTAACTTTCTCATTTCTCCATGGATTGGGACAAAATTTATATGCATCTGGCCTAGAATTTCCCAAGGAATCCAATGGTGGTCATGGTTTTTTCTGATGAGGTCCCCATTTTAAAACCCGATAGTGGTTTTGAAATAGGCCATAATTTGCATTTTCTATGCTACCTCATGGTACAGGCAAGAATTACATGATGAATTGGTTCAAACACAACATATACAACATATATGAGATGTTTATGATCAGTGGACTTCAAATCAATGCATAATTCAAAGAGTTCAAGTTGTCATGCACTTACCTCTTGGAGCTCTTTGGACTATCTGCCAAGTTCCTTGTGCCAGAAGCAATTTGATGCTTTGGACACTCTCAATTGATCCCTTAGAAGGTTTAAGAATGATCAGAACCAGCTGGAATCCTCAGGAACAAGTTTGAGCTCTTTCTTGCAAAAAGGGCAAAAGTGACCAATATGGAGACTCTCTCAAATGGTGTTCCAGATGAGAGGAACCATTTGGGATTGTTCAAGGATGATATTTGGAGTGTGTTTGAGTTTTTATCTGGTTTTGAAAGTGACTGAATCAAGACATGGCTTGAAAAATGCAAAAAATTCCAATTTTGAGGTTTTGGAAGTGGATTTTCTGATTTTGGTGTTACAGGTCACATGTGAGAGTTTGAATAGCTTAGGTACAATATATTAGAGGTGTTTGAATCATGAGATGTGATGGAATTGCTCTCTAACTCAAAAACTCAGAGGTACCTTACGAAAGAAGGCATTTTGGCCTAGAGAAATGGATTTTGAGGAAAGCAAGTGTTGTAGTGCTTTGGTGTACTCAAACTGAGCACAAATGAGCTCTATTTATAGTAGAGCAAGTTTTTTTTGCAAGCAATAGTGAATAGAAGCTGCAGCAGGACTTTGGCCAATGTTATGCAAAAGGAATCTCAAGTCTCCTCTAGCCATTGACTTGAGATTAGGGCACATGCTTTGTAGCTTTGGTTGAAAGATAAGTCTTGACTGAATTCAGTTGGAATAGGCTCAGTTCATGCCACCTTGGTGTATCCATTGAATGCTTGGAAACAAAATTGGAGTCTTGGCATCTTTGTAGCCTTTTTTAGGGATGACAAGCCTAATATAGATCCTTGGACTTGTGAGGCTTGGAGATCAGATCATTGTTAGGTGACATGAAGTGCTTATTTTCATAATTGATTTTGATGCCTTTAAGCTCTTTTAAGCACTTTAATCGGGAAATGACTTATTAATTAAGCGATTCTTGCATTTTTGTGAGATGTAGGTATTTTGACGTGTTTGTTAATTTTTACAGCAATTTTGGTGAAAAGATCACGGCTCGATTCGCATGGAAACGAAGAAATTGGAAATTCTGCGTGTCGCGATTTAAGTCCCTGCACCGCCCGACCCTGCTAAGGCGCAGGAGGGTCTCATCGCCCGGCGCTGCAGGGGCGGTGCTTCCCCCATTTTTGTTCAAAGTTCCAGTGTTGTGACTAGCTGCGCCTCTTGAAGACCGCCCGACCGTGAAAGCATCGCCCAGCGCTCTGATACCATCGCCCAGCGCTCTCAGATATTTTCTGAGCTCCACGTGACACTGTAGCTGTCACGTGGCCTCACTTTATGGTCACCGCCCGGCCGTGAAAAGCATCGCCCGACGCTCTTGTCTGGGCTGAACTTGTTTATAGTCTCATTGTGTGGATATTTTGGATCATCATCACTTTTCATTTCACTCTTTTTGTAACCTCGAATCTTGTGTGAAGGAAAAAACACCATTGTTACTTATTTTCTTAGTTTCAAAGCTTTTATGCTTCAATCCTTGAACCTTTGAAGATTGAAGCTCCAAAAGCTTTGCAACATTACTTGTCATCCAAGCTACCATGAAAATGAGTAGCTAAGCATCTCTTGTGTTAAGGTTAGATGTAGTTGATCTTGATTATATGTATTTCTTTTGATCTTTTGTATATGAACAAGGTTATTGATCAATATAGATGAAGTTATTTGCTCTTAATTATTTATGTGTGGTTTGTATTGCTCTAGACATAGATTTTGCAAATCATGACCTAATATTTTCATCTCTTAAAAACCAAACTCTAGACATAGATTTGGGATTTGTTATTCGCTTTGTGTTGATCTTAACGATTGTTGTTTCGATTGTTAGCGTGAGACATCATCTAACGGTCTAAACAACAATACTCACGACTTTGCTTTAGACATAAACTTAGTCGAGAGGATATGAGGTTGTATTGGTCGGAAACTAAGTTCATACGCTTGATTAATCGAATATGTGTGAAAAGGATTAGCGAAACCTAACCTTGACATGCTTTTCTAAAACCTTACAAACTCTTTGCTACAAATTAATGTTAAACAAAATCAAGAACCATTTGAAATTCTTTAACTTAAAACATTGTGACTATTGAACGACAGGCATCTAATATCGCACAATCCCTGTGGAGACGATAAAAACACCCCCTAATACTGTTCTAACAAAATGGCGCCGTTGCCGGGGATTGTTGTTTGATATTGCAAGCATTGCAATAGTTGTTTTGTTTTAAGCCTGTTAACTTTTTGTTGAACTTGTTAATTTGTTTTGTTTAGTGTGCAGACTTTGTTTTATGCGAGGGAAACTACCGGCGGACCAACTTCTGTTCGATCCTGAGAATGAAAAAACCGCTCGTAGAATCAATAGCAGAACAAGACGAAGGAGGCAACTAGCTAGACAAAGGTAAGAACAAGAGGGAAGTTTGACTTCTACACCACCACCACCACCACCACCTGCTTCTAGACCGTGTACCAACAGTCCAAGACATAATGCATAGTTTACGCGCAATGCTCACAACGGTCGGCATTCAGAAATGAAGACTGGTATTCTTCAGCTTCTATATCAGAGTCCTTTTGCTGGTATGGATCATGAGGATCCTTTTACACATCTGACAAAGTTCTATGAGATTGCGGGAGCAACTGGTGCCCCCGAAGCTGAAGAGGAATCTCTGTTTAAGAGACTATTCCTGCATTCCCTCATTGGGAAGGCCAACTGATGGTATCTTGATCAGTCAACGACAATAATGACTGATTGGAATTCACTTGAAGAAAAATTTTTGGAGCGATTTTTCCCACATAATCGTTTCATGGAGGCAAAGACCGCAATAGCAGTGTTCAAACAAGGTGCAAACGAATCTCTCAACAAAGCGTGGGAGAGATTCAAATCCATGTTGAGGAAATGCAAGGGGCATGGCTTTGATGAATTGTCTCAAATTCATATTTTTCGGAATGGACTTCAGCTAGTGCATAAAACCTTGTTGGATGCCACCGCTGGTGGATCCTTAATGAGAGAAACTGCTGAAGAAGCCACTGCCATTATTGATAAGATGGCTTTAAATGATCAGCAGGGAAGCCATAACCGTGGCCCTTCTCAAAGGACTCCTGGAGTTTTGGAACTGGGAACCAATGATGCTATACTTGCTCAAAACAAGTTATTATCCCAGCAAGTTGAGTTGTTGACGAAACAAATGTCTAAACTTCCTCAACAACTTAAAGAAATCCATGACTCCTCGAGTAAAAATGTGCAGGTCTTGGTATGTGAACTTTGTAGAGGCGACCATCTTACCGAATATTGTCCTCCGGTTGTGGAGGAGGTAAACTATGCTGGAAATCAAGGATACCAACCCCGAACTCCTTATCAGCAAGGCAACCAAGGTTACCAACAACGGGGTAACCAAGGTTATCAACAACCGTGGAGACCACAAGAAGTCGGACCGTCAAACCGTCAACAATACCAAAATTACACTCAACCTCCGCAAGCTCCTGTTGGAAATACGAAGATGGAAGACACTCTCACGCAATTTATGCAAATGTCAATGTCCAATCAGAAGAATACCGATGCAGCCATAAGGAATCTTGAAACACAAGTCGGACAATTATCAAAACAATTGGCCGACCAACAAAAAGGAAACTTTACGGCGAATACTCTCTCAAATCCTAAAGAGCATTGTAAGGCTATTCTAACAAGAAGTGGAAGAGAGTTTGACATGGGTGTGGGTGAAGTTGTAGTGGAGGAGGAGGTTGTAGTTGAAAAAGAAAAAGATAGTGATGAGATTGAAGTAGAAAAAAATGTTGAGGGTGATCTAGTTGAAAATGAGAAGGAAAAAAGTGAGGATGATGAAAAAAGAAAGAGAGAATAAAAATTGAAAAAAATTAGGAAGGGGAAAGAACCGTTGAATAATATTCCGATCCAATATTTACCATATCCTCATGTTCCGACAAAGAAAGATAGTGCGAGGCACTACGTTCGGTTTATGGATATTTTCAAACAATTACAAATAAACATTCCATTTTCCAAAGTTTTGGAGAAAATGCCGAAATATGCGAAATTTATAAAGGATATTCTCACAAAAAAGAAGAGGTATACGAATCAAGAGACCAACATAGTGGATGCTAGTTGTAGCGCTATCATTTAACGTACTCTCCCGAGGAAAGAATGTGATCCGGGACGAGTCACCTTGCCAGTTACTATAGGAAATATCTATGTGGGGAACGAGTTGATTGATTTGGGCTCTAGTATCAATTTGATACCTTTGTCGATTGTGAAACGGTTAGGACACATGGAATTGAGATCCACTCAAATGACATTGCAACTTGCTGACAAATCCACGACCCGTCCTCACGGTGTAGCGGAAGATGTATTGGTTCAAGTGGACAAATTCTTATTTCCTATTGATTTCGAGGTAATTGAAATGGAGGAAGATGAAGACTCTCCATTGATTCTTGGGAGACCGTTTATGAAAACTGCTAGAATGCCAATTGATATGGACGACGGTCTTATGAAGGTTAGAGTCCAAGATGAGGAGGTTTGTTTCAATCTATTTGAGGCCATGAAACACAAGAATGACAAAGGTGACTGTTTCAGAATAGATGCAATGGAAGAAGTGGTTATGGATGTCACGAAACAAGTTCATGTAGTGTCCCCTTTGCAAAGAGCTCTTGATGATTCCTTTGAAGTATTCTCCGATGAAGAGGAAAGAGCACTTGAAGAGTGTTTAAAGGAACTTCAATCTTTGGAGGAGTTACAACCTTGGGAATGTGAAGAGGAAGTGCTAAAAAAAGAGGTGAGTGATGCGAAATCTCAACTTGAATTGAAGGTGTTGCCTTCCAATTTGAAATATGCTTTCCTGGATGACAATTGTAATAAACTTGTTATCATAAGCAACATTTTATCTGACAATGAGGAAAACCGGTTAATTCAAGTTTTGAGGAAAAATCAAGAAGCAATGGGATGGACTCTTTCCGATCTTAAAGGCATAAGTCCCTCTTATTGTATGCATCGCATATTCATGGAAGAGGATTTCAAACCGGCCGCTCAACCGCAACGCCGTTTGAATCCAACGATGAAAGAAGTAGTAAGAAAAGAAGTTGTCAAACTCTTGGATGCCGGTATGATTTACCCGATTTCCGATAGCCCTTGGGTAAGTCCGGTCCACGTTGTGCCTAAAAAAGGAGGAATGACCGCGATCCGGAATGAAAAAAATGAGTTGATTTCGACAAAAATGGTGACGGGGTGGAGGATGTGTATAGACTATAGGAGGCTAAACACCGCGACAAGGAAAGACCATTTTCCACTTCCTTTTATGGACCAAATGTTAGAAAGATTGTCGGGCCAACAATTCTATTGCTTCTTGGATGGTTATTCCGGGTATAACCAAATTTCAGTGGACCCGGATAACCATGAGAAAACGACATTCACTTGTCCTTTCGAAATTTTTGCCTACCGAAAGATGCCGTTTGGTCTATGCAACGCACCGGCGACGTTTCAAGGTTGTGTTCAAGCTATTTTCTCCGATCTTATTGAAAAGACGATGGAGGTTTTCATGGACGACTTCTCCGTTTTCGGAGCGTCTTTTGATCTTTGTTTGAGAAATTTGGAGGTTGTGCTTGAACGGTGTGTTGAGACGAATTTGGTACTGAACTGGGAGAAGTGCAATTTTATGGTTACGAAGGGAATAATGTTGGGCCACAAAGTCTCCTCCAAAGGTCTTGAGGTTGATCAAGCCAAAATTGAAGTGATTGAAAAGTTGCCTCCTCCAACTAATGTCAAAGGCATTCGAAGTTTTCTCGGACATGCGGGATTTTATCGGAGGTTCATCAAGGACTTCACGAAGATAGCAAATCCATTGAGCAATTTCCTCAACAAAGATAAGTTCTTTGACTTTGATGAATCTTGCATGTTTGCTTTTAATGTTTTAAAGAAAATTTTGACTACCTCACCCATAATCATCGCACCTAATTGGAAATTGAATTTTGAACTCATGTGTGATGCGAGTGATTATGCGGTGGGTGCTGTTTTGGGTCAGCGGAAAACAAAATTTTTTCATGCTATACACTATGCGAGCAAAGTTTTAAACGAAGCTCAAATTAACTATGCAACAACTGAAAAAGAGTTGCTTACAATAGTGTACGCATTGGAAAATTTTTGTTCCTATTTGATTGGGTCGCGAGTTGTCGTTTACACGGATCACACGACGATTAAGTATTTGCTCACCAAGCCCGATTCTAAACAAAGGCTAATTCGTTGGATCCTCTTGTTGCAAGAATTTGATCTAGAAATTCGTGATAAGAAAGGATACGAGAATTTGGTGGCGGATCACTTATCCCGCCTTGTAAATGTTGACGTGACCAAAAAGGAATGTGAGGACAAAGAGGAGTTTTCGGATGAAAAATTGTTTATGGTGCAAGTTAGACCATGGTTCGCCGACATGGCTAACCACAAAGCCGCCGGATTAATACCGGATGGTCTAACTCACCATCAAAAAAAGAAATTTTTGTCGGACGCCAAGTCTTTTGTTTGGGATGAACCACATTTGTTTAAGCTTGGTGTCGACAACCTCTTGAGAAGATGCGTGTTAGTAGAGGAAGCCACGAACATACTTTGGCATTGTCACAACTCCCTGTATGAAGGACATTTTAACGGGTTAAGAATGGCAACGAAAGTCCTTCAATCGGGCTTTTATTGGCCTTCTTTATTCAAAGATGCGCATGCGCATGCCCAAAGTTGTGACAAATGTCAGAGAAGTGGTGGAATTTCAAAGCGGCATGAAATGCCTTTACAAAATATGTTGGAAATTGAAGTATTTGATTGTGGGGGAATTGACTTTGTTGGACCTTTTCCATCTTTATTTTCTAACGAGTACATTTTGGTCGTTGTTGATTACGTTTCCAAATGGGTTAAGGCAATAACATGTGCTAAGGCCGATGGAAAACCCGTAATAAATTTTTTGAAAAGAAACATTTTTGCTCGATTTGGTACTCCGCGAGTGTTGATAAGTGACGGAGGATCCCACTTCTGCAACACTCAGCTTGAAAAAGCTTTTGAGCAATATGGTGTTAAGCACAAGGTTGCAACACCATATCATCCTCAGGCTAATGGGCAAGCGGAGGTATCGAACCGAGAAATTAATTTTTTTTTGGAAAAAACAGTGTCGTCATCAAGGAAGGATTGGTCTAATAAGCTTGATGACGCCTTGTGGGCTTACCGAACGGCTTTTAAAGCTCCGATCGGTCTCACGCCGTTTAAATTGGTTTATGGTAAGAATTGTCATCTTTTGGTAGAGTTGGAACAAGGCGTTTTGGGCCTTGAAATTTTTGAACTTTGATCCAACTCTAAGCGGTGACAGAAGAAAAATGCAGTTGCATGAATTGGATGAATTGCGCCTCCAGGCGTATGATTCCAATAAGCTGTACAAAGAGCGAGTCAAAACTTACCATGACAGAAAAATTGTGATCAAGCAGTTTGAAGTGGGACAGCTGGTCCTACTTTTCAATTCTCGATTGAAATTGTTCCCAGGTAAATTGAGGTCTAAGTGGTCTGGTCCATTTCGGATTCGGGAAATCAAGTCATATGGGGCAATTGTGATTGAAGACACAAAGACAAAGGAGAATTGGACTGTTAATGGTCAAAGGTTGAAAGTTTATCTGGGAGGTGATTTCGAGCGGAATCCCGCCGTTGTTCCTTTTTGCGATCCTTGAGGTTGCATTGGACCGTCGAGCTTAGCCGACGTTAAACAAGCGCTTGTTGGGAGGCACCCCAACATTGTAAGTAATTCTTTTTTTTCAGTGTTTTTATTGTTGCATTGCCTTTTGGAAGGAAAAATTGAGATTTTTGCATGTTGTGAGTTGAGTGTTGTGGTTGCTAAAACTGGTCTGCCGCACTTTAGCAAAAATTCTGCTAACTGGTGTGGAGCGCCCGGCGGTAGTTTCATCGCCCGGCGGTGCTTGAAAAATTGCAGAGGCCTCGCCTCTGATTAGCCAGGCGAGAGACTTTAGGGTGGGAAATTTGAACGTTGTTGTTAAACTAATTGGTTTAGTAGCTCCATTGAGTTTTCCCATTTTGCCCCTGGCTATTTAAAAAGGCTTGAGAGAGAGAGTTTTGAAACTTTTCTCTCATTCTCTCCCGTAAAAACCCTAGCTCCAACTCTCTCACTCTTTGCTCTCTCACTTTTTCTCATTTCAGATCCTCCAACCTTCAAGGTATGCATGTAGTTTGTGTTCTTCTTTGTTTTTCTTTTCTTAATCATGTATAATTGTAGAAAAAATGTGGTTAGGTTTGTTAATGATTTTTAGATATGATTGTTGGCTAGACATCCTTCTTTCACCTTGCATGTTCTTATTGGTGCTCTCTGAGTTGATTATTGATTTTGGGTTAAAGAAGTATGGGTTTGAAAAGAGCAGGGCTACCATTAAAATTATTTTCTGAAGTCTCTAGTACCGCCCGACGGTAGAGGGGCGCAGCAGCGCTCTTGCGTCACCCGGCGATGGTCGGGCGCTGGCTCTGTTTTGCCCAGTTTTGGGATTTTACTGTTTGCTTCGTTTTTGTTTTCATATGACTAACAGTGCTAATATGAATGTTTGTGCTGTGCAGTTTGTGTTTGAATTGTGCAGATGTCTCACCGTTTTGCTCCACAACACAAATCAAGGAAGCAGAAGAATGTTGCTTCCTCATCTAATATTCCATTGGAATTTGACGGGAGCCGGTTTTTGTCTGCCGAGCATGAGGCTCGAATCAAATCTCTGGAGGGCAGAAGTGTCATCTCTGAAAAGAGATTTGCAATCAACCGTGAAGGAGACTACAGACGGATTCAAGCGATCTTTGAAAAGAAAATATGGGAGAAGCTGATGAACCCGGCTGATCGCGTTTGTTACCAACTGATCATAGAATTCTATGCTAACGCACTTCAGTCCGAAGGAGAATTTTACAGATTTAAGACCTTCGTAAGGGGTTGAGAGATCAGTTTCAGCAGGGATGCCATTAATAGGCTCTTGGGCAATCCTAGTAGCTTGGGAAGTTTGCAAACCGATAATTATGTGAAGCTTTCAGCAACAAAGCATGATCACAAAATGGTAGCTAGTGTGATCCTCAAACCAGGGTGCAAGGTCGATCGGAATGCTAAAAGGGAGCCGATCAAATATAGTCGCAAATTCATGACTCCTGAGGCACAGGTTGTTCTCCTCTTGCTTTGCTATAACGTAAAGCCGCGACATCACCTTTCCTCTGTCCCTCTTGATACAGGACTCCTTATGTACTGTATCATGGAGGACAAGGAGGTGGATGTCGCTCAGATCATTGCTTGGGAGATGAAAAATTTTGTGGATAATACTCGGAAGTCGGGAGTGCATGATGATGCTCCCATCATCTTTCCTTGTCTGGTTTAGGCTTTAATTTATCAGACTGACATTTTGATTCTAGGTGTGATTAATGAAAAACTCAAATTTCTGGTGGATGACAATTACTTGGATCGGTTTTGCAAGCCCAAGGAAGAAAGAAAGAAGAAGAAGGCTGCTGAGTTGGGAAGTAGTTCAGGTGTTCAGGAGGATGCGAGTGACTCATCCGTTTTCAATATGAAAGCGGTGTTTAACTACACTTGGGACATGGGTGATTCACTCCATAGGTCTAATCAGTTTAACTTTGATTGTATGCAGCAGATGTATCATTTTCAGACGCACCCTGCAGAGTACACTCCCTTTCCTTCAAGGGAGGCGTTCGACGCCTATGTAAATTGGCCTGGGGACAAGTGCCCGTTCTTTTCAGAGGGGGCAAGCACCGGAGGTGTTGTTGCGGATGATGATGATGGTGATGAGATGTAGGACGATCTCAATGATATGGTTAACTAGGCTTCAAAGTGAAGGATTTTATTTTGTCTTTTCATTTATATGTTCAGTTTTTTTTAGTATGTACTTTTGGATCGCTTCGGTGAGGATTTCGATTGTAGTATTTTGTCGCTTCGGCGAGTACAATTTCGGTGTTTTTAACACCATAGTTTATAATATTTTCAAGTTGGTTAAATGTGGTTTACTATAAATTCTGTTTTTATTTTTTTTATGTATAAATTATGTTTTTATTTTTTTTATGATGGGTTGGCGCAATGAAAGTTATGTTTGCCCTTAATTTTTGGAAAATTTTGTATGATAGCACAAGAAGAAGAGTGATTTGTTAGCATTAAACATTGATGGTAATGATAGAATTCTCAATTTTGTGCACAATCAAAGTGTGAATGTGTTGTATAAAATTTTAACATGGTTGGGAGTTAGTGCTTTACACAAAATTGTGGTAATGCATTATGTTGTAAATACTTGTTCATTTGTGAATCAATTAGGACAAAACCACAAAAGTGAGATGCTTTCCATTGTTCACCAAAAAGAGAGACAAGTAATCGTTGTTTTACTCGTCTTGTTCATGTTTAATCTTGTGAGTTGTTTTAAATGATTGGAAACTTAGAAATGATCAAGGCACATTTTTGAGTACGATGAGGAAAACCACCAGCCCATAAACACTTCATGTAACCTTATGTGAGTGTGTGCGCATTTGAAACTCTTTTGAGCCGAAAATAAAATTTTTGTTTGACTCATGAACCCGAACTTTAACCTTGTTGAAGAGCATTTCGATTTAAGTGTATAGTATTGTTGAAGTTGGGGAGATTGGGTCGTTGTGAAAAGAGAAAAAGGAATGGTGGATACAATGCATTCTCAAATGAATTCAATAAGAGAATGAAAAAGAAAGAAAAGGAAAAATCAAAAGAAAAAAAGTATAAGAATCAAAGCAAGAAAAAAGAATGCATTGTGAGAATAAGTGTTGGAAGTTTGAGCAAGACGGTTTGTGTTTAAAAAGAAAAATGCTCTTCATGAAATTTATCCTTTCTTGATTCAATGGCCTTGTACATATGTCCCTTTTTTTTTACCCCGACCATGTTACAACCATTAAAGTCCTTAGTGATCTTTGTTTCTACTTATTTTTGATAACTTTGTGAGATGAATGCATGAATGATTCCGGATGTGGCCCGATTGCTTGTGAGAGTGTTTTGTCCTGTGTGAAACACTGTACATAGTGTGTTGATAATAAGTGAATTTAGGTGATTCAACTTGAACTTGTATGTACTTGGTGTTGCATTGTATGATGTTGTGTTTAGAAGTTTAATTCATAATCATGTTTTGATTCTATGTAACTTTGTGAAAATACTTTGTGCGTGTATGTGTCGAGTTTGAACCATTAATGTTTTTGGTTAATTTGGTGGTTTGAGTCTTGCTTGTTGTTATTGACAATTAATTTTGTTTGAGGGAAAACAAATATGCAAGTTGGGGAGAGTTGTTAGGTGTCATGAAGTGCTTATTTTCATAATTGATTTTGATGCCTTTAAGCTCTTTTAAGCGCTTTAATCGGGAAACGACTTATTAATTAAGCGATTCTTGCATTTTGTGAGATGTAGGTATTTTGACGTGTTTGTTAATTTTTGCAGCAATTCTGGTGAAAAGATCGCGGCTTGATTCGCATGGAAATGGAGAAATTGGAAATTCTGCGTGTCGCGATTTAGGCCCCTACACCGCCGGGCCCTGCTAAGGCGAAGGAGGGTCTCATCGCCTGGCGCTGCATGGGCGGTGCTTCCCCCATTTTTGTTCAAAGTTCCAGTGTTGTGATTAGCTGCGCCTCTTGAAGACCGCCCGGCCGTGAAAGCATTGCCCGACGCTCTCAGATATTTTCTGAGCTCCACGTGACACTATAGCTGTCACGTGGCCTCACTTTATGGTCACCGCCCGGCCGTGAAAAGCATCGCCCGGTGCTCTTGTCTGGGCTGAACTTGTTTATAGTCTCATTGTGTGGATATTTTGGATCATCATCACTTTTTCATTTCACTCTTTTTGTAATCTAGAATCTTGTGTGAAGGAAAAAACACCATTGTTACTTATTTTCTTAGTTTCAAAGCTTTTATGCTTCAATCCTTGAACCTTTGAAGATTAAAGCTCCAAAAGCTTTGCAACATTACTTGTCATCCAAGCTACCATGAAAATGAGTAGCTAAGCATCTCTTGTGTTAAGGTTAGATGTAGTTGATCTTGATTATATGTATTTCTTTTGATCTTTTGTATATGAACAAGGTTATTGATCAATATAGATGAAGTTATTTGCTCTTAATAATTTATGTGTGGTTTGTATTGCTCTAGACATAAATTTTGCAAATCATGACCTAATATTTTCATCTCTTAAAAACCAAACTCTAGACATAGATTTGGGATTTGTTATTCGCTTTGTGTTGATCTTAACGATTGTTGTTTCGATTGTTAGCGTGAGACATTATCTAACGGTCTAAACAACGATACTCACGACTTAGATCAGATCACCCCCCTTGGATTTAATCCTCTGATGTGTCCAAATTGATGACAAGGCTTGGAATTATCAGATTTGGACAAATCAAGCAAATGTGCACAATTCTTCCTTGTAAAACTAGTTCATGATGCCATGTTTCAAGGGCTGTATCTCCCTGCTCAAATTGAATTTGGAGATGATCTAGTACTTATTGGAAAGCCCTCATGGCATACTTTAACTTTGATGTTCACCCCTAGACCTAGTTTGACTTGGATCAAGGTGAAAAATATCCCTACATTTTGGAAAAAGTAAGGCAGATTCTGACTTAGTGAAAATTTCACTAAGTGTTGGAAAAATGTCATTTTCATGTTTTTAGCCATTTTGATCACTTCATAACTTAAAATCCACGAGGAATTGGAGTTTGATGTAGTTGAAGCTTTTGAAGTATGTAATGAGAGCTACAAATCCAGCTTTGGACCATCCAAAATGGTTGCTTGGATCTCAAGTTATGGTCCTTGGAAGTTGGTACCCTAGCCATTCTGTTCCATAACTTAGAAAAATTATAAATTTTTTATGGTTACCCCTTTTACCAGTTAACTCATTTTCTTTGGTTTTTCTTGATGAATGATGATTCAAATCACATATTAACATTGTTTTAGAGTTAAGGAACCTTGGTTGACCAAAAATCCAAAAAGTCAAACTTTGGATTTTTGTACAGTTGACATTTTATCGGATGAAATCCAAATTGTGCGATCCTTTGTAAAATCAAGTCCTTGACCTAAATAAAACCTAATGGATGGATTCCATAGGTGTTATAGGGTGTATTGAATCATGTACCAAGGTTTAGGAGCATGTCCTGGTCAAAAGTCAAAGGCACAGTTGACGTTTTCCCCGAAACCCTAACTGTTGTCCTGATGAAATTGAAACTTGTGAATCAAGCTTCTTGGGTCAATCCATTGTTTCAAATGGGTTAGTGTAGTATATTGGAGGCCCTCAAATCATGTCTTGAGCTCTTGGCTCATGCTTTGTCCCAAAAGTCAACTTAGGGGTGAATTAGGTCAAGGAACCGAAATTCATGATTTTTTGGTAAATGCATCCCTTGGGGTTAAATTGACTTGATAATTGGGTCCATGAGGTCCCTTGGAGTATCTTGGGTTGTGCTTTGAAGCATTGGCTCATGCCCAGGTGAAAATTTTCATCTGGAGGTCTCAGGCGACCAAAATCCTAATTTGGTGACACATGCGATCTTGAAACTTGATCCACTTGGAATGTTGCAACCTTGTGCCTGATTCTTGATGCGGGAGTCTCCTTGATCTTTTATAGGTGTTTGAGAGGCTAGACAAGTTGAAGATCATGTCATTTCTTGATTGATCCTATGTCTAAGTGCTCTGAGAGGGCCCAAAACCCTAATCTTTGATTGTAAAGAATGCTTAACAATCCTTGAGGAGATTGATGAGGCATGAAAGTACATCCATATTGTGATGATGATTTGCACAATGATGGGAAATCTTGGTGGTCAAAATTTGGGGTATGATAGATGCCCCTATTTAATCTTCTTGGACTCGAAGGTGTGAATGGCGAAGGTATTTGGGCATTCGGGGTGCAAGAGGATTAAATATCGGAATGCCCGAAATTTTGATGGTGGTTATGAATGGCAGCTTACTCATCCATCTTCTTTTGCTAAGCAATGATGCTTAGAAGAGGGTAAAATTCCCCTCGATCTTGGTTTTCAGCCACGAAAATGGTCTAAGTTTTCTTTTGTCTATCAACTTCCCCTCGATCCTGGTTTTTAGCCACGGAACTGGTCTCAGTTTATGATATAAACTTCCCCTCGATCCTGGTTTTTAGCCACGGAACTGGTCTCAATTTTTGATATAAACTTCCCCTCGATCTTGGTTTTTAGCGACGAAACTGGTCTTAGTTTCTTTTGTCAATAAACTTTTTGACAAGGGACGTTATTTGTAGTAGTTCTCCTCAAACCTCTCGCCGAATTTTTTTGGGGAGACGCCATTTGACGAAAAAAAGTTTTGATGTCAGACTTGTTGGGGAACCCATTCATCTGAGTTGTAGAGGTATTCAAACTTCTCTGTTGGAGATGCCATTTGTTGACTCTACTGGGGAAAACGAGTCTCTTGAGAGACTGCTTCCTGCTTGGGGATATTACATCATACTTTTCTTCGAGATCTTCTCGGAGAAATGCCATGTGATGTGATCCAATTTTGAGGTGCCGATGACTTCATTATCATTGACTCTCTTGGGGAGAAAAAACTCAATGTGTTGCTGAAAGTCTTTAGCTGTGAGGCTTTCTCTGGGGATTTTCCTTAATCCGGGAAAGCGAAAATATCATCTTCAATGGTGAAGAGTGACATTTGTCGAATGCCTTCTTTCTTTTCAGAGGTTCAAGTTTTCAAAGAGGTCGAGGACCATCTCCATCCCAGAAATAAATTGGGGAGAGATTGCTTAGATGATTCGCTTCCTGACGAGGAAAGAACTGACAACTTGATTGACAAGAGGACTTTACCACTTAGAGTTAAGACTGACTAGAGTGATAGTGAGGCAATATGAATATGAATGCAAATCAATAATGCATGATGTATGTATGTTTATGCTAACAAAACTGACACGACATACAGACTAATAGATGAACATGACTGGATACTCGGCCACTGCAGGGGACAAAGAAATACCGTTCAGTCCAAGATAGCAATTCTGCCTTGCTTAGGAGAGATAGTCCCTATGGGGAAAACGTTGGGTGGGCTTAGGAGATAAGAACTCTGCCGGGGATATCAGATGGGAAAATCACATTTGATACAGTTGATCCCTCGTTCAGGCGTACTGGTTTAGAAGGAGTACTTTGATTTTGCACTTTGAAGCTTAATCGCCTTTGGAGAAGCAATCGATGTTCTTTCAATGTTCAACAGTCAAAAGAATTGCCATCTTTATTTTAAAAGCAGAAAAAATTTGACAAGTAAATTTATTTTTGTTTTATTTCAAGAATCGTTAATCATGTTAAAATGTCGTTCTGTAAAGCTAAAACAAATAAGAATTGCAAACAAAAGCACTAAGGCTCAAATTTTATTGATAAGATGGAAATCAGCCAAACGCGTGATCCCATAGAGTATTTACAAAATTAGAAAATGGTAATTTAAGGGAAAAGGGCTACATCGAAACATAACGACCGTTATCCTTCTACCAACTTTGAATTCTGGACATCCTGAGCTTCTGTCGAAGATGACCTTGACTGGAGTTTTCCTAATGGATGACATGACTGCTGTTGGGGAATTTGCTCCTTTGCTGGACGTAGTTACTTGCCATTAATCCATAATTTTTTCCTGGATTGTACTTTGAGATTTCCAATCCATCGAGATGATTTTTGATTATGTCTCTAATTTTTGCCTGGACCGCCCTTTCGAGTTTTTAATCCACCGAGATGTTTTTTTTTTTTTTTTATTTTTTTTTTTTTATTTAGGCGAAGTTTTTCTTGACTACGTCAACATTTGTGGGGTAGGAAAATTCCTCTCCATCCATGGTTGTGAGTCTCAAGGCGCCGCCTGAGAAGGCTTTCTTGACTACACAGGGGCCGTCGTAATTCGGAGTCCATTTGCCCCTGGAATCAGTGAGGAATGATTGTATCTTCTTGAGCACGAGGTCTCCTTTCGTGAAGACGCGAGGTCGTACCTTTTTGTCAAACGCCTTCTTCATTCTCTGTTGATATAGCTGACCATGGCATAGTGTCGTTATTCGCTTTTCTTCGATCAAGTTTAATTCTCCGTGTCGACTTTGACACAATTCAGCCTCTGTTAGCTTAGCTTCCATCAATACCCGGATTGATGGGATCTCTATTTCTATGGGGAGAACTGCTTCCATGCCATATACTAGAGAGAAAGGGGTTGCCCCTGTTGAAGTGCGGATAGATGTGCGATAACCGTGAAGAGCAAAGGGTAGCAACTCGTGCCAGTCTTTGTAGGTTACAACCATCTTTTGAACGATCTTCTTAATATTCTTGTTAGTTGCTTCTACCGCTCCGTTCATCTTGGGTCGGCAGGGAGATGAGTTATGGTGTTCTATCTTGAACTTAGCGCATAACTCCTTCATCATCTTGTTATTCAAGTTAGATCCATTATCAATAATGATCTGGCTCGGAACACCATAACGGCAGATGAGATTATTTTTGATAAAACAGACCACCATTTGTCGGGTTACATTAGCGTATGATGCTGCTTCGACCCACTTGGTGAAGTAGTCAATGGCTACTAGGATGAACCGATGTCCATTTGAAGCTTTGGGTTTGATCATGCCAATCATGTCGATTCCCTATATGGAAAAAGCCCACGGGGAAGAAAGAACTTTGAGATGTGTTGGCGGTACATGGATCTTGTCTGAGTATATCTGACACTTGTGACACTTCCTCATGTACTTGTAGCAATCGGATTCCATGGTCAACCAATAGTACCCTGCTCTTAGAAATTTTCTCGCCATTGTGTGCCCGTTGGCATGAGTTCCAAAGGAGCCTTTGTGAATTGCTTTTATCAGCATGTTTGCTTCTGGCCTGTCTACGCATCGGAGCAAGACCATGTCGAAATTTTTCTTATAGAGTGTATCACCGCTCAAGAAGAAGTTGCCTGCCAATCTTCTGAGAGTTTTCCTGTCTTTTCTTGATGCCCCAAGTGGGTACTCTTGTTTCTGAAGGAAGCATTTGATATCGTGATACCAAGGTTTATCGTCTATGACTGCTTCAATTGCGAAGATATAGGCAGGCCTCTGAAGGCGCATTATGTCAATCTTAGGTATGTCGTTCCATTGACCTACACTAATCATGGAAGAGAGAGTGGCTAATGCATCAGCCATGTGATTCTCTTCACGAGGGATGTGATGAAACTCGATTCTGTTGAAGAATGGTAACAACCTTCTCACATAGTCTTTGTAAGGAATCATCCCTGATTGGTATGTGTTCCAATCTCCTTTAATCTGATTGATAACCAGGGCTGAGTCTCCATACACATCCAAGTTCTTGATCCTTAAGTCGATCGCTTCTTCGAGACCCATGATACAAGCTTCATATTCGGACTCATTGTTTGTACACTTGAATGTCAGTCTGGCAGTGAAAGGAATATGTGTTGTACCCCAAATTTTACCCCTTAGATGTCATAGTTTCTTGCACCTACATTTAGACCCGCATCATGTATGCATTGTTAACTAACCATTTCTTGTTGCAAGTTATTTCTTTTCATTGTGGAAGATAGGGTTTACTCAAAGACGACAAGATCTCCCTAAGACATCTTTTGGGCCAAATGCAACCATTTAAATCTACATGCATCCAAGAATACTTTTTCAACAAGAAATCAAATGTTTCACCAAGACAAGGCAACCATTGCCTTTCATGACATGACAAAATGTGATACCAAATCTTGAGAAATTATGCCATGTGATAACAAACATCCTTAGAATCCATTTTTGGGCCTTAAAGATTTTTTCTCACAAGTGCAAGATTTTTTCATGGAGATGAATATTTATCAAGTGTGACATATCAAAGTGGTGCCATGGGAGGATTTAATTTTGCAATGTCCTAAGTTTGTCCCGTAACATTTCTTTTTGAGCTCATGGACATATGGTTGTCTCAATTTCTTTTTGGGCCCAAAAGATATTATTTGGATCAAAGGCTTTAAGTTGTTGAAAAGTCCAAGTTGTGTTCCCGTATGATTTAAGAAGCAAGGCCTTGTATATATAATTAATCCATATGCATTTGTTAAGTGGAAAAAATCTGAAGATGCTTTGCTTCAAAAACAAGTCTTATGAAGTCACTACGTATTACTCTTCTAAGCTCACCCATCACTGTTGAAATCAAAAGGATATTGAGATACCGTATTGAATTAATGAAACAAAGAGGCTCAGCACAGAAGACCTGCATGCAGGAGCAGAGAGTTCGTACTCAAATTCAAATTATTACTCTTTTTTTACTTTCTCTCTCATGGCACATCAAAAAGGTGGTTTTGAAATAACACTCAAAGATGAAAGTCACAGACTATACCACCACCTCCTGCGCTGCATATTTTTTTTGACCAAGATCAATGGCTAAGGATTGACACACAAACCCTAATTCTTTACTCAGCAGACCATACAAACCCTAATCCTTTATCCTGTGGACAAACCAGCTACCCAAGACCCGGATCCACTTTGCTTGGCCTATAAAAGGAGCTCATTCCCTCCTTGTTAGGACACCAAAAATTGCCAAGAATTTCTCTCTACTTCTCCCTCCATAATCTTGCAAGTAACACTCCAAAACTTGCAAGAAATTCACTAGTTTTCATTTCCTTCGTAACACAACAGAAACATCACCACCTAGAAAATATCCAGAAACTTATCAAAACCTTTTCACCTTTCTATCCTTGTTAAGTTCTGCAAGTCACCTTCAAGTCTTGCAAGAACTTATCCTTTTCATTTCCTTCCCGTAAACACTCCAAACTTCCATCACTTTAACCACCACAAGTTCTTGTTTCGTGCTGATAAACTGGTTCTGTAGCAGTTGAGGGAGGAAAGCATCCACTATCTCCAGAAACACTCGCCTGTGAAGAAGCAGTGGACGTTCTCCACTAGGTATTACCCTACCTCCTTCTGTTTCCATTCTATGTTTGCACCATGTTATTATCTAAATCCATGATCATTTTGTTCCATTCTGTTATCGTGCTTGTTGTTGCTTAGCGTTGTAGTTATTCTGCTCCATATATTATCATAATGTGATCTTGTTGTCGTTGGATTATTGTTTTGTTTCTGTGGAAAATCATTAGCATGTTTAGTTCCATTTTATTTTTGGTAATCGTAACTGGTTCGTATGAAAGAAAACTATAAATAAATAAGTAGTTTGTGGTGGCTCTCGCCACGTTAAATGTATGGCGTCCGCCACGTTGTTTTGAAAAGGAAAATATAATAAAATAAATAATATGCATGCAAAAAGATATATTAAAAAAAAAGGAGACCCCACCATAAGAAATAAAAAAGAATAAAAAAAATAGTGGCGCAAGCCACATGGACAGGGTGGCGCAAGCCACCTCTGTTACTAAGAAACCAAAGGGTGGCGCAAGCCACCATCATGGGGGTGGCGCAAGCCATGGGCTTTAGGGGTGCATGCATGGCGCCTGCCATGCATTTTGTGTGGCGGGTGCCATGCTGTTTTGTTTGTTTTTTTATTTTTTATTTTTCCTTTCACTTAGTTTTTCTTTTACTATTTATTTATTCTAAAATAGGCAACAAAAAAATATTTATATTTTCATTCTAATCCTTTTTTTAAAATGAAAACCACTGATTCTTTTAATTTTGTAACACGAACAAAAAAGAGATTTTCCTTTTAATTATTCAGTAACTTGTGAATTTTTTAAAGTTGCTTCCTAACCTTAACAAACCTTACCATGAGAATATCATTCGTAGTTTTGTTCTCTGTTGAAATAGCATGACCTAAATTCAATTGTTTCTTGTTTTCAAACTATGAAATTTCTCCCGTCTGCTACGCCTGATTTGTTTTGTGTGACCACCAATTTCAAAGTGATTTGTTTTGGAAATATTACTGTGATTCCTGAAAGCACTGTCATTGGCTTTAACCAAACCCTACCATGAGAATGTTGGTTGTTTTTGTTCTCTGTTTGAAATCATATGACTTAATAATGTGACTACTGGTTCTGGTTGAGTTTTATGAAATATGTTTGATGTATAAAGTTCTGTTCCTGACTTTAACAAAATCCTATGCAATGCTTTTGTTTTGCTCTTTGATAAAAGAAATTGCATATGCATGTGGTTTAAATTGTGAATGTTCTCTTTGCTATGCTCGTCACGTTTATTTGACCACATATCATTGCTGTTTACCATGTTCATTTTGGAATTCCATTTCATATGTTAATTGCTGCTTACTGCTTGGAATTATTGAACTTGTTTCATCATTTTTTTCAACTGTTTGTAACTCTTGTTTATAAGAAGTTATTATCCCCCTTCCTTCCAAAGGAAAAGTCTTTCTATTGATTTCAAGATCATAGAAAGCTCATTATTACCTAGGACCTCATAGTTTTAGGCAGCCTCCCAACAATGACCTCATAGTCAATAGGTCCCCTCTTGAACTCAAATTCATAGAGCAATTCATTCAACAGTGACCTCATAGTCATAATTAAAACTTTGGCCTCATGGCCATTCTCCAACCTTGACCTCATAGTCAAAGTCTCTCTATTGACCTCATAGTCATAGAAAGCTCATTTACCATCCTTTGACCTCATAGTCATAGGACTTTCTCTCTTGACCTCATAGTCATAAAACCATCTTTAATCTTCGACCTCATAGTCATAAACAAAACTTTGACCTCATAGTCATAGCCCTCTCCATTGGCCTCATAGCCACCTTTCAACATTGACCTCATAGTCACAAAGTCTCTCTATTGACCTCATAGTCATAGATAGCTCATCACCTTGGCCTCATAGCCATCTAGCCTTTGACCTCATAGTCATAAACAACATCTCTACCTTACCCTTAGCAAACAAACATAACATAACACAAGCTTAAACAAGAGGTTCCCGTAGAGTACTATGGATATTAAGGGTGCTAATACCTTCCCTTAGTATAACCAACCCCCAAACTTTAGATCTCTCCTCCCTTTAGGTTTTTTTAACGATCTTGAACCTTTCCTTTGGATAAATCAAAGTCGGTTGTAAAAGAAAATGATGCAAATTAATTAATAATTTGTTATCCGATTTTCACCGCAACAGAAATGGCGACTTCACTGGGGAAAAAGAGTATAATTTTGATGGTTAAACCCACCTTGCTTTTGCTTGTGCTATTCATGCTTGTTTGCTATATTTATATATTCCTTGTATATGCCTTGGTTGAGATCTTTTGTGGGCATGGAACTATTGAGTGGTGAGATAAGTCCTAACCCAGACTTGAGTGCATAAGTATGATAGGATCGTGGTGTAATCAATAGTCGGTTGTTGGTAGTAGTACCAACAATCTATGGCATATGATGACCACACTCAGATGAGGCCCTTTGGGATTGTTGATGTCTGATGTGAGAAGTCGCATTGATATTACTTTTTCAATTGGGAGCCAGGGATTCTGAGGGCCGTAGTTACCTTTACCCCACTTGGCCTTTTAAGATGTAGTGCGGTGGCTATGAGGGAGCCAGTCCCGAGTAGTTGTCACGCGATACTACACTCAGACGAGTTTATCTTGAGAATATTATTAACCCGTGTAAGTAGTTACATGGGCCGATAATATCCGAAGGATTTACGTAGACTCTGGGAACTTTTAGAACCCTGTTCCGCAATTGATGAACCTATAGTCCACACCTTGTTGGGATGGGTAGACCATGACTCCATTCAAGAAACCTCAAAACCTAAGGCTTGTGTGCTATGATTGTGTACATATGTTTATATGTTTGCCCATGTTCGCGCATTGCATACACCTCATTGCATCCATTGTTGGTTTCAAGGAATTCAGATATCCATTCCTTTTCAAAGATCAATAGAGCTTGGATCCTATAAACAAACTTCTTCAGTTTTTCCACAAAAATTTTTGCAACTGTCCTTTGAGTTCTATGAAACCACGTGGCTTGTATTTGCATTCCATGCGCATTCGCACCTCATTTACATTCCTCAATCCCGAGTCTCTTCCTCTATGTCTGAAGGATACCTAGCACCTATTCAAGACAATGGAAACAATGAATGAAATTCTGAAGAATCAGGAGGAGTTGAAAGAGGAGATCAGAATCCTCAAGTGCCAGATGAATTGGGTTCTCAAAACTTTGCAAGCTCTGATGAAGAAAGAAGAGTGCGCTTACCCTGTTACTCCTAGAGAGGTTATCAGTTCATCACCTCTTGTGGATCCTCCAACTCAAGGACCTCCTCAGTATCAAGGACTGGACCACCGTCAACCACGCCAGCATGTACGACCAAGAAAGCCAGGAAGAAGTTACACTCTGCTACCAATGTCGTACTGTCAATTACTGCCAGTTTTGATCAAAGGAGGATTGATAGTGCCAAAAGAATTAAAGCCTGTACCATTTCCATATCCACCAGGCTTTGACGCCAATGCTCGATGTGACTACCATGCTGGGGCACAGGGGCATTTCACTGAAGATTGTCAGGTGCTCCCGAGTAAAATTCAGAACCTGTTTGACTCTGAAAGGATCTCATTCACGCCTCAAGGCATTCAAATCAACAATCATTCGCCATCTCATGTGGTGCTCTCATGCCAAGGATCTGTCTTTGGAGAAACTTCATACTAGCCAGCACCTGATCTTAGTCTTATACCAGAACCTCGTCGTCACCAGATGTCTACCAAAAGGGCACTCCAGCCTCCAACGTTTGTCTCTCCTCAAAGTGCCCGAGACTAAAGCAAGAAAAAGTACCCTATCGAAAGAGGCCAAGTTAAATGCCAGCCTATCCCTGTACCTTTGAGCAAACTCTTCCCACTGTTGATGCAGGGCAAGCTGATAACTCCTCGACTCCTCAACCATGTGCCCGGACCTTGGCATAATCCAAACCTGACTTGTGAATTCCACAAGGGAGCCGAAGGACATGACTTGGATGGGTGCCAAGCCTTAGAAGCTACTGTACAAAGGCTGATCTATGACAAGGATCTTATTTTTGAGGAAGATCATCCAGAGGTTGAATGCAAATTCCGCACTGGGACAATGGGGCACCCCATTGAAGAATGCAAAGAGTTCGAAATGAGACTGCTAAACCTGCTAAGAACACTGCAACCTCAAGAAGGTACATCAGATGTCAATGTCTCAATGTCTGAAGCAAAAGGCAAAAGACTTACAAGGCCTCTCAAGATTCTGTATCACAAGGAACTAGTGATTAGTGGCGAAGGTCTTCCCGCACTTGGGCCCGGAAACTGAAATCTTTTGAAGACAATTCGCCAAAGCTGGCTGTATTTTGTTCATTTCAGTATTTTCAATTGTATTTCTTTCACTTTGAATTTATATTCGCTTATAAGCATTGTTGTACTTTCAAATTGGCAGCATTAATGAAATGTTTATGCATCTTTTGATTAAATCCATTCGTTTCACTCATTTACTGTTATTCTCATAAAAGCAAAAAAAAATATCTTGTTCCACTCCCTTTATCAAACTGTTTGTTTAAGCAAAGATTGGGGAGGATGATGAAAAATCCTTAACTATTGTGGTATGCTTTCAATTAAACTTTACCAAGGATGTAAGGCATTGTTTCAATTCCTAAACACTGGAGAAATACGGAAGATAATCCCTCGTTAACCCCTTTGAGCCTAGAAGTAGGAGTTTTCTTTTCTTACACAAAAAAAAAACCCTTAAATCTTAACCTTGGGGCAGGGTAGTTCTCAGTTTAACTTGGTTATGCATTCGAATGCAAGCGCTTCATGCAAGACACCAGTCAGCTCTCTCAAATCAAGTGACGATCAAAAAGAGGTCTCAAAACCTCAACAAAAAACCTCAACAAAGACAAAGAAGAGGTCTCAAAACCTCAACGAAGACAAGAAAAAAACCTCAACGAAGACAAGAAAAAACCTCAACAAAGACAAAGAAGAGGTCTCAAAACCGCGATCAAAGACAAGAAGAGGTCTTAAAACCTCAGCAATAAAGGATAACCAAATTCTGCAAAGGAGTAATGACTACAAAAGTGTTTGAATCATCATCAACTATCATCAATTCAGTTCCTAGCCTATGGGAACTTGAATGTATAGCTTGAGTTAACTGAGTGTAAGATTGAAGTTCATCACGAAGATGGGGTGGGACAAATAAACTTTGAGCCTTTATCCTTTGTTTCATAAACTGTGAACCAGGCCACGTTACAACCCTTAAAAGACCTAATTGAGGTAAGGTTGTGCTGAAAGCATACTACAACAAGGTTGATGAACCTGACTCCTAATGCTCTTTGATTATTGTGTGTGTTCACCATTTCATATGTCATTCTATAAATGACTAGATTCCCTCTGTTTTGATTTAATGATTCCACCGTGTGTGTTTCATCAATAAACTTTGATTTCAAAAGCTTGCATGAATTTTACATTGAAATTGCCAATTTTTAATGAACAATACTTGTTTGCAATACAATTCAATATCAAAGGAATCCCAACAAATGCAGCCAGCTAGGGAATTTGACTTGATAAAGGGCTCAGTCTGGGGCATCTTCCCCATAGATCCAGCATCTCAAGAGCTACTAAATCAGGGGCAGAAACGCTTCATGATTTAGGATATTGGGGCAAGCTTTCTTGATGTCATCTTATGACAAGTTTAGACTCCAATGACCCACCAACAGGGGCAAGTGTGTTCCCTAGTTGTTTCTACCGCAGTCTGAGGACATTGTATCGCGAATACCGTTAATCAGGGGCAATCAGGTCGAGATTCGGTAAATTTGTCAAATGTCAGTTAGTCTGGGACACCTCCTCCACGGATCAACCAGTCTGAAGAACAAGTTCAAGGACCTTGTTGCATAAATACAGTAAAACTGGGGCAGATATGTCAAGATCCATGAATCTCTTCATGAGTTTGAAGATATTGGAGCATCGGGTATACCAATTCTTCTGTAAAATCCTTTTGATGACTTATCCTCACAAACCAGTTAATCAGAAGCAGTCAGGTCGAGATTAGACAAATCTCTCGAAGGTCAGTTAGTCTGAGGCATCTACTTAGGATGGCACAAGTCTGTTTCCCCGTTGCTACTCCCACAGTCTAAAGAGCATGCTCAAAGACTTTGTTGTGCAGGTGTCGTCTATCTGGGGTAGTTATGCCAAGATCTATGAATCTCTCCAAGAGTTTGAAGATATTAAAGCATTTCGTATGCCAATTCTTCTGTAAAATCCTCTTGGTATCTTCTCCCAAAAGACCATGCAATCTAGGGCAGTGCAGATTTGAAGATTACCTGTTGAAAGAGCCGTTGTTTATTATGGTGATCACTATTCATGTCAGGACGCAAAATGACTCTATTCCTATGATATCCTTTGCCAGCTTCCCAGTAAATTATCATTTCGGTCGAGCTTGGCTAATGTCCATGAATCTTCCTCCTCCAGTAAGGAAATCAAGCTCATGATGGCAATCCTAGTGAAGTCATGCTATACCTCCAGTGGAATACTCTTTTTCACAGTGAAGTTATCGATTCTTCTTCTTCACCCCTAGTAATGGTCCATTCTGTTGAGGTCGGCTGGGTATCCTTGTCGAGATGTTTATTTCATCTCCAGTCTTGCTTCATTTTGTCTGTTTTGTCATCATAAGCATAAGCATGGCATGAGCATGGCATAAGCATTCATATGCGTAGCATCTTAGCATTTTGCTATCTTCCTGGTGTTTACCTATTTTGTTCACTTTGGCGTTTATCTCTCCAAATGACTAGGTTTGTCTATTCACTCCAATAGAAAGTCAGCCCTAGGCATAAAGTGCCCATCCTTTCTAAATTCCCCACAGAGTTTGATTCTCGTGGATGATGGTTGGTTCAGTTATCTTTTCCACATGTGGATAAGATAAGTCCCCATTTGAGTGCATCCCTCAATTGGAGTCTTTTTTGACCGTTTCTTTCTAGCTTGTCCCTAGATCGAACTTTGGTCCCTAGCAGGTGTGGTTGTTGAACCTAGTTTGAGCGTGCATTTATTTTGCACTGTATCTCGCAAAAGGAATCTTTTATAGATCATCGTTGAAGACAAAATCATTTCTCCAGTAGTGTGGTGATATAAACATCTCCTTGGAATTCATAATCAATAACAAGTAGCAATATCCTGGAGAAGCTTGTTTTTCTACTACGATAAGTGACGATCTCTACTGAAAGGCTTATCCATACTTGGTTTTACAGTTACCATCGATGTTATCTTCAACCAGTCACTTTGCATCAACCTGTTTGATACGATCATTATTTGAGGTGTTCCGAGCTCAGGTTTCGGATATGTTTGGCTTCTTCCTATCACTCTGTTTGTTGATGTGTTCCGCGTCTTGTTTATTGCCATCAACTTTGTTGTTGATGTCTTTCGAGCTCAGGTTCCGTACCTTCGGATATGTTTGTTGATGCATTCCGAGCACATGTTCAGTACCTTCGGATATGTCTTATTCTTTGTCATCAATATCATCTTGGCCTGAAAGCCATCTATTTCACCTTTGACCTCATAGTCATGGGTAAGCTTTGACCTCATGGTCGTAACCTTCTTTCACCTTTGACCTCATAGTCATGGGTAAGCTTTGGCCTCATAGCCATAGCCATTTCCCCTTTGACCTCATAGTCATAGGATTCCTTCATAAGTCCATCTCATACTGGCACTTCAAAACCAGCTCATACTGGTACCCAAGGTTTATCTCTATCTATTCTGGTTTTTCTTGAAGATCCCGTTTGAACTCTTCAGCATAAGAAAATCCCAGAAAATCTTTGGTTAATGCCTATCTTTTTATCCAGATCAATGGTTTCTTATTGGTTTCATGCCCAACAAGAATACGTCTTATTACCCAGTACCTCCATAGATGTTTGTGGAAAATGTGAAAAGCTTATTTCACCAGTGAAGTGAAGACATTCCCGGATTATCTCCAAAACCTTTGTTCGGGCTAGGCTTACGTTCGGTCTTCAAGCGCCAGATTCCATTTCTCTGTGCATTATTCCAAGGAAGTCTAATTTATAACCCCGGTTTTAACTTGCCAGTTCATACTGGTATCCAAAATCCAGTTCATGCTGGTATCCAAAGTCCAATTCATGTTGGCATTTAAAATCCAGTTCATGCTGGTATCCAACAATCCAGTTCATGCTGGTATCCAAAGTCCAATTCATGTTGGCAGTTAAAATCCAGTTCATGCTGGTATCCAAAAATCCAGTTCATGCTGGTATCCAAATCCAATTCATGTTGGTATCCCAAATCCAGTTCATGCTGGTAATCAAAATCCAATTCATGTTGGTATCCCAATTTCAACTCATACTGATTATTCTTCTTAAACCAAGTCCTATTGTTATCCCAACCAACTCATATTGGTACCTCAGACCCAATCATCTCACTCACCTTTGGCCTCATAGTCATAGGTAAGCCTTGACCTCATAGTCACAACCTTCATTTCACCTTTGGCCTCATAGTCATAGGTAAGCTTTGACCTCATAGTCATAGCCTTCTTTAACCTTTGACCTCATAGTCATAGGATTCCTTCTTATCCAAAATCCAGTTCATGTTGGTATTCAAAATCCAATTCATGTTGGTGTCCCAAATCCAGTTCATGCTGGTATTCAGAGTCCAATTCATGTTGGCATTTAAAATTCAGTTCATGCTGGTATCCAAAAATCCAGTTCATGCTGGTATCCAAAATCCAATTCATGTTGGTGTCCCAAATCCAGTTCATGCTGGTATTCAGAGTCCAATTCATGTTGGCATTTTAAATTCAGTTCATGTTGGTATCCAGAAATCCAGTTCATGCTGGTATCCAAAATCTAATTCATGTTGGCATTCAAAATCCAGTTCATGCTGGTATTCAAAATCCAATTCATGTTGGTATCCCAAATCCAGCTCATACTGGTAGTCCAACTGTAACCTCAAACTGGTGTCGTTCCAACCTATATCGGTACCCGAATTCAATCAATAATGATGCATTAGCCTTACTTCTAGTCATCTGGTGCACAAAGTTTGTTGTTGTTATTTCTGGTTCTTCTTGAAGATCCCGTTTGAACTCTTCAGTATAAGAAATCCCCAGAAAATCTTTTAGTGAGTGTCTATCATCTTATTTCAAAATGATTCCCCACTGGAGATCATGTCTTCTTTCTGGTTTCATGCCCAGTAAGAGTATGTTTTCATTTCCCCAGTGGAGAACACCTCTTTGGCTCTTATCTCCAGTGAGGATCTATTGGGTTTCCCCTTTATTTCTCTTTCCCCAGTGTTTCCTTTGGGTCTCCCCAGTGAGTCTTTTTTTTGTCGGTTAGTTTGTATCCCCAGTGAGTCTTTCTGGTGGATACTTCCTTCATCCTTCCCCAGTAAAGCTCACCTGTGTTTGGTAGCTCTTTGGTGTCGTCTGCATTTTTGTACTATCATATCATCATATTAGAGTTCATGGCATGTCAGCATATGCATGTTCGTTGCATGTCTTTAGCATCTGCATTCCATCTAAGGGCAAAATTTTCGATTTGCTATATTTAAATATCTTCCACCTCGACGTCCCGAGGATTTCCATTCCTCGTGCCATCCGGTGAAGCTATTTAAATAGGGGCAACTGTTGTACCCCAAATTTTACCCCTTAGATGTCATAGTTTCTTGCACCTACATTTAGACCCGCATCATGTATGCATTGTTAACTAACCATTTCTTGTTGCAAGTTATTTCTTTTCATTGTGGAAGATAGGGTTTACTCAAAGACGACAAGATCTCCCTAAGACATCTTTTGGGCCAAATGCAACCATTTAAATCTACATGCATCCAAGAATACTTTTTCAACAAGAAATCAAATGTTTCACCAAGACAAGGCAACCATTGCCTTTCATGACATGACAAAATGTGATTCCAAATCTTGAGAAATTATGCCATGTGATAACAAACATCCTTAGAATCCATTTTTGGGCCTTAAAGATTTTTCTCACAAGTGCAAGATTTTTTCATGGAGATGAATATTTATCAAGTGTGACATATCAAAGTGGTGCCATGGGAGGATTTAATTTTGCAATGTCCTAAGTTTGTCCCGTAACATTTCTTTTTGAGGTCATGGACATATGGTTGTCTCAATTTCTTTTTGGGCCCAAAAGATATTATTTGGATCAAACGCTTTAAGTTGTTGAAAAGTCCAAGTTGTGTTCCCGTATGATTTAAGAAGCAAGGCCTTGTATATATAATTAATCCATATGCATTTGTTAAGTGGAAAAAATCTGAAGATGCTTTGCTTCAAAAACAAGTCTTGTGAAGTCACTACGTATTACTCTTCTAAGCTCACCCATCACTGTTGAAATCAAAAGGATATTGAGATACCGTATTGAATTAATGAAACAAAGAGGCTCAACACAGAAGACCTGCATGCAGGAGCAGAGAGTTCGTATTCAAATTCAAATTATTACTCTTTTTTTACTTTCTCTCTCATGGCACATCAAAAAGGTGGTTTTGAAATAACACTCAAAGATGAAAGTCACACACTATACCACCACCTCCTGCGCTGCATATTTTTTTGACCAAGATCAATGGCTAAGGATTGACACACAAACCCTAATTCTTTACTCAGCAGACCATACAAACCCTAATCCTTTATCCTGTGGATAAACCAGCTACCCAAGACCCGGATCCACTTTGCTTGGCCTATAAAAGGAGCTCATTCCCTCCTTGTTAGGACACCAGAAATTGCCAAGAATTTCTCTCTACTTCTCCCTCCATAATCTTGCAAGTAACACTCCAAAACTTGCAAGAAATTCACTAGTTTTCATTTCCTTCGTAACACAACAGAAACATCACCACCTAGAAAATATCCAGAAACTTATCAAAACCTTTTCACCTTTCTATCCTTGTTAAGTTCTGCAAGTCACCTTCAAGTCTTGCGAGAACTTATCCTTTTCATTTCCTTCCCGTAAACACTCCAAACTTCCATCACTTTAACCACCACAAGTTCTTGTTTCGTGCTGATAAACTGGTTCTGTAGCAGTTGAGGGAGGAAAGCATCCACTATCTCCAGAAACACTCGCCTGTGAAGAAGCAGTGGACGTTCTCCACTAGGTATTACCCTACCTCCTTCTGTTTCCATTCTATGTTTGCACCATGTTATTATCTAAATCCATGATCATTTTGTTCCATTCTGTTATCGTGCTTGTTGTTGCTTAGCGTTGTAGTTATTCTGCTCCATATATTATCATAATGTGATCTTGTTGTCGTTGGATTATTGTTTTGTTTCTGTGGAAAATCATTAGCATGTTTAGTTCCATTTTATTTTTGGTAATCGTAACTGGTTCGTATGAAAGAAAACTATAAATAAATAAGTAGTTTGTGGTGGCTCTCGCCACGTTAAATGTATGGCGTCCGCCACGTTGTTTTGAAAAGGAAAATATAATAAAATAAATAATATGCATGCAAAAAGATATATTAAAAAAAAAGGAGACCCCACCATAAGAAATAAAAAAGAATAAAAAAAATAGTGGCGCAAGCCACATGGACAGGGTGGCGCAAGCCACCTCTGTTACTAAGAAACCAAAGGGTGGCGCAAGCCACCATCATGGGGGTGGCGCAAGCCATGGGCTTTAGGGGTGCATGCATGGCGCCTGCCATGCATTTTGTGTGGCGGGTGCCATGCTGTTTTGTTTGTTTTTTTATTTTTTATTTTTCCTTTCACTTAGTTTTTCTTTTACTATTTATTTATTCTAAAACAGGCAACAAAAAAATATTTATATTTTCATTCTAATCCTTTTTTAAAATGAAAACCACTGATTCTTTTAATTTTGTAACACGAACAAAAAAGAGATTTTCCTTTTAATTATTCAGTAACTTGTGAATTTTTTAAAGTTGCTTCCTAACCTTAACAAACCTTACCATGAGAATATCATTCGTAGTTTTGTTCTCTGTTGAAATAGCATGACCTAAATTCAATTGTTTCTTGTTTTCAAACTATGAAATTTCTCCCTTCTGCTACGCCTGATTTGTTTTGTGTGACCACCAATTTCAAAGTGATTTGTTTTGGAAATATTACTGTGATTCCTGAAAGCACTGTCATTGGCTTTAACCAAACCCTACCATGAGAATGTTGGTTGTTTTTGTTCTCTGTTTGAAATCATATGACTTAATAATGTGACTACTGGTTCTGGTTGAGTTTTATGAAATATGTTTGATGTATAAAGTTCTGTTCCTGACTTTAACAAAATCCTATGCAATGCTTTTGTTTTGCTCTTTGATAAAAGAAATTGCATATGCATGTGGTTTAAATTGTGAATGTTCTCTTTGCCATGCTCGTCACGTTTATTTGACCACATATCATTGCTGTTTACCATGTTCATTTTGGAATTCCATTTCATATGTTAATTGCTGCTTACTGCTTGGAATTATTGAACTTGTTTCATCATTTTTTTCAACTGTTTGTAACTCTTGTTTATAAGAAGTTATTATCCCCCTTCCTTCCAAAGGAAAAGTCTTTCTATTGATTTCAAGATCATAGAAAGCTCATTATTACCTAGGACCTCATAGTTTTAGGCAACCTCCCAACATTGACCTCATAGTCAATAGGTCCCCTCTTGAACTCAAATTCATAGAGCAATTCATTCAACAGTGACCTCATAGTCATAATTAAAACTTTGGCCTCATGGCCATTCTCCAACCTTGACCTCATAGTCAAAGTCTCTCTATTGACCTCATAGTCATAGAAAGCTCATTTACCATCCTTTGACCTCATAGTCATAGGACTTTCTCTCTTGACCTCATAGTCATAAAACCATCTTTAATCTTCGACCTCATAGTCATAAACAAAACTTTGACCTCATAGTCATAGCCCTCTCCATTGGCCTCATAGCCACCTTTCAACATTGACCTCATAGTCACAAAGTCTCTCTATTGACCTCATAGTCATAGATAGCTCATCACCTTGGCCTCATAGCCATCTAGCCTTTGACCTCATAGTCATAAACAACATCTCTACCTTACCCTTAGCAAACAAACATAACATAACACAAGCTTAAACAAGAGGTTCCCGTAGAGTACTATGGATATTAAGGGTGCTAATACCTTCCCTTAGTATAACCAACCCCCAAACTTTAGATCTCTCCCCCCTTTAGGTTTTTTTAACGATCTTGAACCTTTCCTTTGGATAAATCAAAGTCGGTTGGAAAAGAAAATGATGCAAATTAATTAATAATTTGTTATCCGATTTTCACCGCAACAGAAATGGCGACTTCACTGGGGAAAAAGAGTATAATTTTGAGGGTTAAACCCACCTTGCTTTTGCTTGTGCTATTCATGCTTGTTTGCTATATTTATATATTCCTTGTATATGCCTTGGTTGAGATATTTTGTGGGCATGGAACTATTGAGTGGTGAGATAAGTCCTAACCCGGACTTGAGTGCATAAGTATGATAGGATCGTGGTGTAATCAATAGTCGGTTGTTGGCAGTAGTACCAACAATCTATGGCATATGATGACCACACTCAGATGAGGCCCTTTGGGATTGTTGATGTCTGATGTGAGAAGTCGCATTGATATTACTTTTTCAATTGGGAGCCAGGGATTCTGAGGACCGTAGTTACCTTTACCCCACTTGGCCTTTTAAGATGTAGTGCGGTGGCTATGAGGGAGCCAGTCCCGAGTAGTTGTCACGCGATACTACACTCAGACGAGTTTATCTTGAGAATATTATTAACCCGTGTAAGTAGTTACATGGGCCGATAATATCCGAAGGATTTACGTAGACTCTGGGAACTTTTAGAACCCTGTTCCGCAATTGATGAACCTATAGTCCACACCTTGTTGGGATGGGTAGACCATGACTCCATTTAAGAAACCTCAAAACCTAAGGCTTGTGTGCTATGATTGTGTACATATGTTTATATGTTTGCCCATGTTCGCGCATTGCATACACCTCATTGCATCCATTGTTGGTTTCAAGGAATTCAGATATCCATTCCTTTTCAAAGATCAATAGAGCTTGGATCCTACAAACAAACTTCTTCAGTTTTTCCACAAAATTTTTTGCAACTGTCCTTTGAGTTCTTTGAAACCACGTGGCTTGTATTTGCATTCCATGCGCATTCGCACCTCATTTGCATTCCTCGATCCCGAGTCTCTTCCTCTATGTCTGAAGGATACCTAGCACCTATTCAAGACAATGGAAACAATCAATGAAATTCTGAAGAATCAGGAGGAGTTGAAAGAGGAGATCAGAATCGTCAAGTGCCAGATGAATTGGGTTCTCAAAACTTTGCAAGCTCTGATGAAGAAAGAAGAGTGCGCTCACCCTGTTACTCCTAGAGAGGTTATCAGTTCATCACCTCTTGTGGATCCTCCAACTCAAGGACCTCCTCAGTATCAAGGACTGGACCACCGTCAACCACGCCAGCATGTACGACCAAGAAAGCCAGGAAGAAGTTACACTCTGCTACCAATGTCGTACTGTCAATTACTGCCAGTTTTGATCAAAGGAGGATTGATAGTGCCAAAAGAATTAAAGCCAGTACCATTTCCGTATCCACCAGGCTTTGACGCCAATGCTCGATGTGACTACCATGCTGGGGCACAGGGGCATTTCACTGAAGATTGTCAGGTGCTCCTGAGTAAAATTCAGAACCTGTTAGACTCTGAAAGGATCTCATTCACGCCTCAAGGCATTCAAATCAACAATCATTCGCCATCTCATGTGGTGCTCCCATGCCAAGGATCTGTCTTTGGAGAAACTTCATACTAGCCAGCACCTGATCTTAGTCTTATACCAGAACCTCGTCGTCACCAGATGTCTACCAAAAGGGCACTCCAGCCTCCAACGTTTGTCTCTCCTCAAAGTGCCCGAGACTAAAGCAAGAAAAAGTACCCTATCGAAAGAGGCCAAGTTAAATGCCAGCCTATCCCTGTACCTTTGGGCAAACTCTTCCCACTGTTGATGCAGGGCAAGCTGATAACTCCTCGACTCCTCAACCATGTGCCCGGACCTTGGCATAATCCAAACCTGACTTGTGAATTCCACAAGGGAGCCGAAGGACATGACTTGGATGGGTGCCAAGCCTTAGAAGCTACTGTACAAAGGCTGATCTATGACAAGGATCTGATTTTTGAGGAAGATCATCCAGAGGTTGAATGCAAATTCCGCACTGGGACAATGGGGCACCCCATTGAAGAATGCAAAGAGTTCGAAATGAGACTGCTAAACCTGCTAAGAACACTGCAACCTCAAGAAGGTACATCAGATGTCAATGTCTCAATGTCTGAAGCAAAAGGCAAAAGACTTACAAGGCCTCTCAAGATTCTGTATCACAAGGAACTAGTGATTAGTGGCGAAGGTCTTCCCGCACTTGGGCCCGGAAACTGAAATCTTTTGAAGACAATTCGCCAAAGCTGGCTGTATTTTGTTCATTTCAGTATTTTCAATTGTATTTCTTTCACTTTGAATTTATATTCGCTTATAAGCATTGTTGTACTTTCAAATTGGCAGCATTAATGAAATGTTTATGCATCTTTTGATTAAATCCATTCGTTTCACTCATTTACTGTTATTCTCATAAAAGCAAAAAAATATATCTTGTTCCACTCCCTTTATCAAACTGTTTGTTTAAGCAAAGATTGGGGAGGATGATGAAAAATCCTTAACTATTGTGGTATGCTTTCAATTAAACTTTACCAAGGATGTAAGGCATTGTTTCAATTCCTAAACACTGGAGAAATAAGGAAGATAATCCCTCGTTAACCCCTTTGAGCCTAGAAGTAGGAGTTTTCTTTTCTTACACAAAAAAAAACCCTTAAATCTTAACCTTGGGGCAGGGTAGTTCTCAGTTTAACTTGGTTATGCATTCGAATGCAAGCGCTTCATGCAAGACACCAGTCAGCTCTCTCAAATCATGTGACGATCAAAAAGAGGTCTCAAAACCTCAACAAAAAACCTCAACAAAGACAAAGAAGAGGTCTCAAAACCTCAACAAAGACAAGAAAAAAACCTCAACGAAGACAAGAAAAAACCTCAACAAAGACAAAGAAGAGGTCTCAAAACCGCGATCAAAGACAAGAAGAGGTCTTAAAACCTCAGCAATAAAGGATAACCAAATTCTGCAAAGGAGTAATGACTACAAAAGTGTTTGAATCATCATCAACTATCATCAATTCAGTTCCTAGCCTATGGGAACTTGAATGTATAGCTTGAGTTAACTGAGTGTAAGATTGAAGTTCATCACGAAGATGGGGTGGGACAAATAAACTTTGAGCCTTTATCCTTTGTTTCATAAACTGTGAACCAGGCCACGTTACAACCCTTAAAAGACCTAATTGAGGTAAGGTTGTGCTGAAAGCATACTACAACAAGGTTGATGAACCTGACTCCTAATGCTCTTTGATTATTGTGTGTGTTCACCATTTCATATGTCATTCTATAAATGACTAGATTCCCTCTGTTTTGATTTAATGATTCCACCGTGTGTGTTTCATCAATAAACTTTGATTTCAAAAGCTTGCATGAATTTTACATTGAAATTGCCAATTTTTAATGAACAATACTTGTTTGCAAGACAATTCAATATCAAAGGAATCCCAACAAATGCAGCCAGCTAGGGAATTTGACTTGATAAAGGGCTCAGTCTGGGGCATCTTCCCCATAGATCCAGCATCTCAAGAGCTACTAAATCAGGGGCAGAAACGCTTCATGATTCAGGATATTGGGGCAAGCTTTCTTGATGTCATCTTATGACAAGTTTAGACTCCAATGACCCACCAACAGGGGCAAGTGTGTTCCCCAGTTGTTTCTACCGCAGTCTGAGGACATTGTATCGCGAATACCGTTAATCAGGGGCAATCAGGTCGAGATTCGGTAAATCTGTCAAAGGTCAGTTAGTCTGGGACACCTCCTCCACGGATCAACCAGTCTGAAGAACAAGTTCAAGGACCTTGTTGTATAAATACAGTAAAACTGGGGCAGATATGTCAAGATCCATGAATCTCTTCAAGAGTTTAAAGATATTGGAGCATCGGGTATACCAATTCTTCTGTAAAATCCTTTTGATGACTTATCCTCACAAACCAGTTAATCAGAAGCAGTCAGGTCGAGATTAGACAAATCTCTCGAAGGTCAGTTAGTCTGAGGCATCTACTTAGGATGGCACAAGTCTGTTACCCCCGTTGCTACTCCCACAGTCTAAAGAGCATGCTCAAAGACTTTGTTGTGCAGGTGTCGTCTATCTGGGGCAGTTATGCCAAGATCTATGAATCTCTCCAAGAGTTTGAAGATATTAAAGCATTTCGTATGCCAATTCTTCTGTAAAATCCTCTTGGTATCTTCTCCCAAAAGACCATGCAATCTAGGGCAGTGCAGATTTGAAGATTACCTGTTGAAAGAGCCGTTGTTTATTATGGTGATCACTATTCATGTCAGGACGCAGAATGACTCTATTCCTATGATATCCTTTGCCAGCTTCCCAGTAAACTATCATTTCGGTCGAGCTTGGCTAATGTCCATGGATCTTCCTCCTCCAGTAAGGAAATCAAGCTCATGATGGCAATCCTAGTGAAGTCATGCTATACCTCCAGTGGAATACTCTTTTTCCCAGTGAAGTTATCGATTCTTCTTCTTCACCCCTAGTAATGGTCCAATCTGTTGAGGTCGGTTGGGTATCCTTGTCGAGATGTTTATTTCATCTCCAGTCTTGCTTCATTTTGTCTGTTTTGTCATCATAAGCATAAGCATGGCATGAGCATGGCATAAGCACTCATATGCGTAGCATCTTATCATTTTGCTATCTTCCTGGTGTTTACCTGTTTTGTTCACTTTGGCGTTTATCTCTCCAAGTGACTAGGTTTGTCTATTCACTCCAATAGAAAGTCAGCCCTAGGCATAAAGTGCCCATCCTTTTTGAATTCCCCACAGAGTTTGATTCTCGTGGATGATGGTTGGTTCAGTTATCTTTTCCACATGTGGATAAGATAAGTCCCCATTTGAGTGCATCCCTCAATTGGAGTCTTGTTTGACCGTTTCTTTCTAGCTTGTCCCTAGATCGAACTTTGGTCCCTAGCAGGTGTGGTTGTTGAACCTAGTTTGAGCGTGCATTTATTTTGCACTGTATCTCGCAAAAGGAATCTTTTACAGATCCTCGTTGAAGACAAAATCATTTCTCCAGTAGTGTGGTGATATAAACATCTCCTTGGAATTCATAAACAATAACAAGTAGCAATATCCTGGAGAAGCTTGTTTTTCTACTACGATAAGTGACGATCTCTACTGAAAGGCTTATCCATACTTGGTTTTACAGTTACCATCGGTGTTATCTTCAACCAGTCACTTTGCATCAACCTGTTTGATACGATCCCTATTTGAGGTGTTCCGAGCTCAGGTTTCAGATATGTTTGGCTTCTTCCTATCACTCTGTTTGTTGATGTGTTCCGAGTCTTATTTATTGCCATCAACTTTGTTGTTGATGTCTTTCGAGCTCAGGTTCCGTACCTTCGGATATGTTTGTTGATGCATTCTGAGCACATGTTCAGTACCTTCGGATATGTCTTATTCTTTGTCATCAATATCATCTTGGCCTCAAAGCCATCTATTTCACCTTTGACCTCATAGTCATGGGTAAGCTTTGACCTCATAGTCGTAACCTTCTTTCACCTTTGACCTCATAGTCATGGGTAAGCTTTGGCCTCATAGCCATATCCATTTCCCCTTTGACCTCATAGTCATAGGATTCCTTCATAAGTCCATCTCATACTGGCACTTCAAAACCAGCTCATACTGGTACCCAAGGTTTATCTCTATCTATTCTGGTTTTTCTTGAAGATCCCGTTTGAACTCTTCAGCATAAGAAAATCCCAGAAAATCTTTGGTTAATGCCTATCTTTTTATCCAGATCAATGGTTTCTTATTGGTTTCATGCCCAACAAGAATACGTCTTATTACCCAGTACCTCCATAGATGTTTGTGGAAAATGTGAAAAGCTTATTTCACCAGTGAAGTGAAGACATTCCCGGATTATCTCCAAAACCTTTGTTCGGGCTAGGCTTACGTTCGGTCTTCAAGTGCCAGATTCCATTTCTCTGTGCATTATTCCAAGGAAGTCTAATTTATAACCCCGGTTTTAACTTGCCAGTTCATGCTGGTATCCAAAATCCAGTTCATGCTGGTATCCAAAGTCCAATTCATGTTGGCATTTAAAATCCAGTTCATGCTGGTATCCAACAATCCAGTTCATTCTGGTATCCAAAGTCCAATTCATGTTGGCAGTTAAAATCCAGTTCATGCTGGTATCCAAAAATCCAGTTCATGCTGGTATCCAAAAGTCCAATTCATGTTGACATTTAAAATCCAGTTCATGCTGGTATCCAAAAATCCAGTTCATCCTGGTATCCAAAGTCCAATTCATGTTGGAATTTAAAATCCAGTTCATGCTGGTATCCAAAGTCCAATTCATGTTGGCATTTAAAATCCAGTTCATGCTGGTATCCAAAATCCAGTTCATGCTGGTATCCCAAAATCCAGTTCATGCTGGTATCCAAAAGTCCAATTCATGTTGGCATTTAAAATCCAGTTTATGCTGGTATCCAAAAATCCAGTTCATGCTGGTATCCAAAGTCCAATTCATGTTGGCATTTAAAATCCAGTTCATGCTGGTATCCAACAATCCAGTTCATGCTGGTATCCAAAGTCCAATTCATGTTGGCAGTTAAAATCCAGTTCATGCTGGTATCCAAAAATCCAGTTCATGCTGGTATCCAAATCCAATTCATGTTGGTATCCCAAATCCAGTTCATGCTGGTATTCAAAATCCAATTCATGTTGGTATCCCAATTTCAACTCATACTGATTATTCTTCTTAAACCAAGTCCTATTGTTATCCTAACCAACTCATATTGGTACCTCAGACCCAATCATCTCACTCACCTTTGGCCTCATAGTCATAGGTAAGCTTTGACCTCATAGTCACAGCCTTCATTTCACCTTTGGCCTCATAGTCATAGGTAAGCTTTGACCTCATAGTCATAGCCTTCTTTAACCTTTGACCTCATAGTCATAGGATTCCTTCTTATCCAAAATCCAGTTCATGCCGGTATTCAAAATCCAATTCATGTTGGTGTCCCAAATCCAGTTCATGCTGGTATTCAGAGTCCAATTCATGTTGGCATTTAAAATTCAGTTCATGCTGGTATCCAAAAATCCAGTTCATGCTGGTATCCAAAATCCAATTCATGTTGGTGTCCCAAATCCAGTTCATGCTGGTATTCAGAGTCCAATTCATGTTGGCATTTAAAATTCAGTTCATGTTGGTATCCAAAAATCCAGTTCATGCTGGTATCCAAAATCTAATTCATGTTGGCATTCAAAATCCAGTTCATGCTGGTATTCAAAATCCAATTCATGTTGGTATCCCAAATCCAGCTCATACTGGTAGTCCAACTGTAACCTCAAACTGGTGTCGTTCCAACCTATATCGGTACCCGAATTCAATCAATAATGGTGCATTAGCCTTACTTCTAGTCATCTGGTGCACAAAGTTTGTTGTTGTTATTTCTGGTTCTTCTTGAAGATCCCGTTTGAACTCTTCAGTATAAGAAATCCCCAGAAAATCTTTTAGTGAGTGTCTATCATCTTATTTCAAAATGATTCCCCACTGGAGATCATGTATTCTTTCTGGTTTCATGCCCAGTAAGAGTATGTTTTCAATTCCCCAGTGGAGAACACCTCTTTGCCTCTTATCTCCAGTGAGGATCTATTGGGTTGCCCCTTTATTTCTCTTTCCCCAGTGTTTCCTTTGGGTCTCCCCAGTGAGTCTTTTTTTTGTCGGTTAGTTTGTATCCCCAGTGAGTCTTTCTGGTGGATACTTCCTTCATCCTTCCCCAGTAAAGCTCACCTGTGTTTGGTAGCTCTTTCGTGTCGTCTGCATTTTTGTACTATCATATCATCATATTAGAGTTCATGGCATGTCAGCATATGCATGTTCGTTGCATGTCTTTAGCATCTGCATTCCATCTAAGGGCAAAATTTTTGATTTGCTATATTTAAATATCTTCCACCTCGACGTCCCGAGGATTTCCATTCCTCGTGCCATCCGGTGAAGCTATTTAAATAGGGGCAACTGTTGTACCCCAAATTTTACCCCTTAGATGTCATAGTTTCTTGCACCTACATTTAGACCCGCATCATGTATGCATTGTTAACTAACCATTTCTTGTTGCAAGTTATTTCTTTTCATTGTGGAAGATGGGGTTTACTCAAAGACGACAAGATCTCCCTAAGACATCTTTTGGGCCAAATGCAACCATTTAAATCTACATGCATCCAAGAATACTTTTTCAACAAGAAATCAAATGTTTCACCAAGACAAGGCAACCATTGCCTTTCATGACATGACAAAATGTGATACCAAATCTTGAGAAATTATGCCATGTGATAACAAACATCCTTAGAATCCATTTTTGGGCCTTAAAGATTTTTTCTCACAAGTGCAAGATTTTTTCATGGAGATGAACATTTATCAAGTGTGACATATCAAAGTGGTGCCATGGGAGGATTTAATTCTGCAATGTCCTAAGTTTGTCCCGTAACATTTCTTTTTGAGGTCATGGACATATGGTTGTCTCAATTTCTTTTTGGGCCCAAAAGATATTATTTGGATCAAAGGCTTTAAGTTGTTGAAAAGTCCAAGTTGTGTTCCCGTATGATTTAAGAAGCAAAGCCTTGTATATATAATTAATCCATATGCATTTGTTAAGTGGAAAAAATCTGAAGATGCTTTGCTTCAAAAACAAGTCTTGTGAAGTCACTACGTATTACTCTTCTAAGCTCACCCATCACTGTTGAAATCAAAAGGATATTGAGATACCGTATTGAATTAATGAAACAAAGAGGCTCAGCACAGAAGACCTGCATGCAGGAGCAGAGAGTTCGTATTCAAATTCAAATTATTACTCTTTTTTTACTTTCTCTCTCATGGCACATCAAAAAGGTGGTTTTGAAATAACACTCAAAGATGAAAGTCACAGACTATACCACCACCTCCTGCGCTGCATATTTTTTTTGACCAAGATCAATGGCTAAGGATTGACACACAAACCCTAATTCTTTACTCAGCAGACCATACAAACCCTAATCCTTTATCCTGTGGACAAACCAGCTACCCAAGACCCGGATCCACTTTGCTTGGCCTATAAAAGGAGCTCATTCCCTCCTTGTTAGGACACCAGAAATTGCCAAGAATTTCTCTCTACTTCTCCCTCCATAATCTTGCAAGTAACACTCCAAAACTTGCAAGAAATTCACTAGTTTTCATTTCCTTCGTAACACAACAGAAACATCACCACCTAGAAAATATCCAGAAACTTATCAAAACCTTTTCACCTTTCTATCCTTGTTAAGTTCTGCAAGTCACCTTCAAGTCTTGCAAGAACTTATCCTTTTCATTTCCTTCCCGTAAACACTCCAACCTTCCATAACTTTAACCACCACAAGTTCTTGTTTCGTGCTGATAAACTGGTTTTGTAGCAGTTGAGGGAGGAAAGCATCCACTATCTCCAGAAAAACTCGCCTGTGAAGAAGCAGTGGACGTTCTTCACTAGGTATTACCCTACCTCCTTCTGTTTCCATTCTATGTTTGCACCATGTTATTATCTAAATCCATGATCATTTTGTTCCATTCTGTTATCGTGCTTGTTGTTGCTTAGCGTTGTAGTTATTCTGCTCCATATATTATCATAATGTGATCTTGTTGTCGTTGGATTATTGTTTTGTTTCTGTGGAAAATCATTAGCATGTTTAGTTCCATTTTATTTTTGGTAATCGTAACTGGTTCGTATGAAAGAAAACTATAAATAAATAAGTAGTTTGTGGTGGCTCTCGCCACGTTAAATGTATGGCGTCCGCCACGTTGTTTTGAAAAGGAAAATATAATAAAATAAATAATATGCATGCAAAAAGATATATTAAAAAAAAAGGAGACCCCACCATAAGAAATAAAAAAGAATAAAAAAAATAGTGGTGCAAGCCACTTGGACAGGGTGGCGCAAGCCACCTCTGATACTAAGAAACCAAAGGGTGGCGCAAGCCACCATAATGGGGGTGGCGCAAGCCATGGGCTTTAGGGGTGCATGCATGGCGCCTGCCATGCATTTTGTGTGGCGGGTGCCATGCTGTTTTGTTTGTTTTTTTATTTTTTATTTTTCCTTTCACTTAGTTTTTCTTTTACTATTTATTTATTCTAAAACAGGCAACAAAAAAATATTTATATTTTCATTCTAATCCTTTTTTTAAAATGAAAACCACTGATTCTTTTAATTTTGTAACACGAACAAAAAAGAGATTTTCCTTTTAATTATTCAGTAACTTGTGAATTTTTTAAAGTTGCTTCCTAACCTTAACAAACCTTACCATGAGAATATCATTCGTAGTTTTGTTCTCTGTTGAAATAGCATGACCTAAATTCAATTGTTTCTTGTTTTCAAACTATGAAATTTCTCCCTTCTGCTACGCCTGATTTGTTTTGTGTGACCACCAATTTCAAAGTGATTTGTTTTGGAAATATTACTGTGATTCCTGAAAGCACTATCATTGGCTTTAACCAAACCCTACCATGAGAATGTTGGTTGTTTTTGTTCTCTGTTTGAAATCATATGACTTAATAATGTGACTACTGGTTCTGGTTGAGTTTTATGAAATATGTTTGATGTATAAAGTTCTGTTCCTGACTTTAACAAAATCCTATGCAATGCTTTTGTTTTGCTCTTTGATAAAAGAAATTGCATATGCATGTGGTTTAAATTGTGAATGTTCTCTTTGCCATGCTCGTCACGTTTATTTGACCACATATCATTGCTGTTTACCATGTTCATTTTGGAATTCCATTTCATATGTTAATTGCTGCTTACTGCTTGGAATTATTGAACTTGTTTCATCATTTTTTTCAACTGTTTGTAACTCTTGTTTATAAGAAGTTATTATCCCCCTTCCTTCCAAAGGAAAAGTCTTTCTATTGATTTCAAGATCATAGAAAGCTCATTATTACCTAGGACCTCATAGTTTTAGGCAACCTCCCATCATTGACCTCATAGTCAATAGGTCCCCTCTTGAACTCAAATTCATAGAGCAATTCATTCAACAGTGACCTCATAGTCATAATTAAAACTTTGGCCTCATGGCCATTCTCCAACCTTGACCTCATAGTCAAAGTCTCTCTATTGACCTCATAGTCATAGAAAGCTCATTTACCATCCTTTGACCTCATAGTCATAGGACTTTCTCTCTTGACCTCATAGTCATAAAACCATCTTTAATCTTCGACCTCATAGTCATAAACAAAACTTTGACCTCATAGTCATAGCCCTCTCCATTGGCCTCATAGCCACCTTCCAACATTGACCTCATAGTCACAAAGTCTCTCTATTGACCTCATAGTCATAGATAGCTCATCACCTTGGCCTCATAGCCATCTAGCCTTTGACCTCATAGTCATCAACAACATCTCTACCTTACCCTTAGCAAAGAAACATAACATAACACAAGCTTAAACAAGAGGTTCCCGTAGAGTACTATGGATATTAAGGGTGCTAATACCTTCCCTTAGTATAACCAACCCCCGAACTTTAGATCTCTCCCCCCTTTTGGTTTTTTTAACGATCTTGAACCTTTCCTTTGGATAAATCAAAGTCGGTTGTAAAAGAAAATGATGCAAATTAATTAATAATTTGTTATCCGATTTTCACCGCAACAGAAATGGCGACTTCACTGGGGAAAAAGAGTATAATTTTGAGGGTTAAACCCACCTTGCTTTTGATTGTGCTATTCATGCTTGTTTGCTATATTTATATATTCCTTGTATATGCCTTGGTTGAGATCTTTTGTGGGCATGGAACTATTGAGTGGTGAGATAAGTCCTAACCCGGACATGAGTGCATAAGTATGATAGGATCGTGGTGTAATTAATAGTCGGTTGTTGGCAGTAGTACCAACAATCTATGGCATATGATGACCACACTCAGATGAGGCCCTTTGGGATTGTTGATGTCTGATGTGAGAAGTCGCATTGATATTACTTTTTCAATTGGGAGCCAGGGATTCTGAGGACCGTAGTTACCTTTACCCCACTTGGCCTTATAAGATGTAGTGCGGTGGCTATGAGGGAGCCAGTCCCGAGTAGTTGTCACGCGATACTACACTCAGACGAGTTTATCTTAAGAATATTATTAACCCGTGTAAGTAGTTACATGTGCCGATAATATCCGAAGGATTTATGTAGACTCTGGGAACTTTTAGAACCCTGTTCCGCAATTGATGAACCTATAGTCCACACCTTATTGGGATGGGTGGACCATGACTCCATTCAAGAAACCTCAAAACCTAAGGCTTGTGTGCTATGATTGTGTACATATGTTTATATGTTTGCCCATGTTCGCGTATTGCATACACCTCATTGCATCCATTGTTGGTTTCAAGGAATTCAGATATCCATTCCTTTTCAAAGATCAATAGAGCTTGGATCCTACAAACAAACTTCTTCAGTTTTTCCACAAAAATTTTTGCAACTGTCCTTTGAGTTCTTTGAAACCACGTGGCTTGTATTTGCATTCCATGCGCATTCGCACCTCATTTACATTCCTCGATCCTGAGTCTCTTCCTCTATGTCTGAAGGATACCTAGCACCTATTCAAGACAATGGAAACAATGAATGAAATTCTGAAGAATCAGGAGGAGTTGAAAGAGGAGATCAGAATCCTCAAGTGCCAGATGAATTGGGTTCTCAAAACTTTGCAAGCTCTGATGAAGAAAGAAGAGTGCGCTCACCTTGTTACTCCTAGAGAGGTTATCAGTTCATCACCTCTTGTGGATCCTCCAACTCAAGGACCTCCTCAGTATCAAGGACTGGACCACCGTCAACCACGCCAGCATGTACGACCAAGAAAGCCAGGAAGAAGTTACACTCTGCTACCAATGTCGTACTGTCAATTACTGCCAGTTTTGATCAAAGGAGGATTGATAGTGCCAAAAGAATTAAAGCCAGTACCATTTCCGTATCCACCAGGCTTTGACGCCAATGCTCGATGTGACTACCATGCTGGGGCACAGGGGCATTTCACTGAAGATTGTCAGGTGCTCCCGAGTAAAATTTAGAACCTATTAGACTCTGAAAGGATCTCATTCACGCCTCAAGGCATTCAAATCAACAATCATTCGCCATCTCATGTGGTGCTCCCATGCCAAGGATCTGTCTTTGGAGAAACTTCATACTAGCCAGCACCTGATCTTAGTCTTATACCAGAACCTCGTCGTCACCAGATGTCTACCAAAAGGGCACTCCAGCCTCCAACGTTTGTCTCTCCTCAAAGTGCCCGAGACTAAAGCAAGAAAAAGTACCCTATCGAAAGAGGCCAAGTTAAATGCCAGCCTATCCCTGTACCTTTGAGCAAACTCTTCCCACTGTTGATGCAGAGCAAGCTGATAACTCCTCGACTCCTCAACCATGTGCCCGGACCTTGGCATAATCCAAACCTGACTTGTGAATTCCACAAGGGAGCCGAAGGACATGACTTGGATGGGTGCCAAGCCTTAGAAGCTACTGTACAAAGGCTGATCTATGACAAGGATCTGATTTATGAGGAAGATCATCTAGAGGTTGAATGCAAATTCCGCACTGGGACAATGGGGCACCCCATTGAAGAATGCAAAGAGTTCGAAATGAGACTGCTAAACCTACTAAGAACACTGCAACCTCAAGAAGGTACATCAGATGTCAATGTCTCAATGTCTGAATCAAAAGGCAAAAGACTTGCAAGGCCTCTTAAGATTCTGTATCACAAGGAACTAGTGATTAGTGGCGAAGGTCTTCCCGCACTTGGGCCCGGAAACTGAAATCTTTTGAAGACAATTCGCCAAAGCTGGCTGTATTTTGTTCATTTCAGTATTTTCAATTGTATTTCTTTCACTTTGAATTTATATTCGCTTATAAGCATTGTTGTACTTTCAAATTGGCAGCATTAATGAAATGTTTATGCATCTTTTGATTAAATCTATTCGTTTCACTCATTTACTGTTATTCTCATAAAAGCAAAAAAATATATCTTGTTCCACTCCCTTTATCAAACTGTTTGTTTAAGCAAAGATTGGGGAGGATGATGAAAAATCCTTAACTATTGTGGTATGCTTTCAATTAAACTTTACCAAGGATGTAAGGCATTGTTTCAATTCCTAAACACTGGAGAAATAAGGAAGATAATCCCTCGTTAACCCCTTTGAGCCTAGAAGTAGGAGTTTTCTTTTCTTACACAAAAAAAAAACCCTTAAATCTTAACCTTGGGGCAGGGTAGTTCTCAGTTTAACTTGGTTATGCATTCGAATGCAAGCGCTTCATGCAAGACACCAGTCAGCTCTCTCAAATCAAGTGACGATCAAAAAGAGGTCTCAAAACCTCAACAAAAAACCTTAACAAAGACAAAGAAGAGGTCTCAAAACCTCAACGAAGACAAGAAAAAACCTCAACGAAGACAAGAAAAAACCTCAACAAAGACAAAGAAGAGGTCTCAAAACCGCGATCAAAGACAAGAAGAGGTCTTAAAACCTCAGCAATAAAGGATAACCAAATTCTGCAAAGGAGTAATGACTACAAAAGTGTTTGAATCATCATCAACTATCATCAATTCAGTTCCTAGCCTATGGGAACTTGAATGTATAGCTTGAGTTAACTGAGTGTAAGATTGAAGTTCATCACGAAGATGGGGTGGGACAAATAAACTTTGAGCCTTTATCCTTTGTTTCATAAACTGTGAACCAGGCCAAGTTACAACCCTTAAAAGACCTAATTGAGGTAAGGTTGTGCTGAAAGCATACTACAACAAGGTTGATGAACCTGACTCCTAATGCTCTTTGCTTATTGTGTGTGTTCACCATTTCATATGTCATTCTATAAATGACTAGATTCCCTCTGTTTTGATTTAATGATTCCACCGTGTGTGTTTCATCAATAAACTTTGATTTCAAAAGCTTGCATGAATTTTACATTGAAATTGCCAATTTTTAATGAACAATACTTGTTTGCAAGACAATTCAATATCAAAGGAATCCCAACAAATGCAGCCAGCTAGGGAATTTGACTTGATAAAGGGCTCAGTCTGGGGCATCTTCCCCATAGATCTAGCATCTCAAGAGCTACTAAATCAGGGGCAGAAACGCTTCATGATTCAGGATATTGGGGCAAGCTTTCTTGATGTCATCTTATGACAAGTTTAGACTCCAATGACCCACCAACAGGGGCAAGTGTGTTCCCCAGTTGTTTCTACCGCAGTCTGAGGACATTGTATCGCGAATACCGTTAATCAGGGGCAATCAGGTCGAGATTCGGTAAATCTGTCAAAGGTCAGTTAGTCTGGGACACCTCCTCCACGGATCAACCAGTCTGAAGAACAAGTTCAAGGACCTTGTTGTATAAATACAGTAAAACTGGGGCAGATATGTCAAGATCCATGAATCTCTTCAAGAGTTTGAAGATATTGGAGCATCGGGTATACCAATTCTTCTGTAAAATCCTTTTGATGACTTATCCTCACAAACCAGTTAATCAGAAGCAGTCAGGTCGAGATTAGACAAATCTCTCGAAGGTCAGTTAGTCTGAGGCATCTACTTAGGATGGCACAAGTCTGTTTCCCCGTTGCTACTCCCACAGTCTAAAGAGCATGCTCAAAGACTTTGTTGTGCAGGTGTCGTCTATCTGGGGCAGTTATGCCAAGATCTATGAATCTCTCCAAGAGTTTGAAGATATTAAAGCATTTCGTATGCCAATTCTTCTGTAAAATCCTCTTGGTATCTTCTCCCAAAAGACCATGCAATCTAGGGCAGTGCAGATTTGAAGATTACCTGTTGAAAGAGCCGTTGTTTATTATGGTGATCACTATTCATGTCAGGACGCAGAATGACTCTATTCCTATGATATCCTTTGCCAGCTTCCCAGTAAATTATCATTTCGGTCGAGCTTGGCTAATGTCCATGGATCTTCCTCCTCCAGTAAGGAAATCAAGCTCATGATGGCAATCCTAGTGAAGTCATGCTATACCTCCAGTGGAATACTCTTTTTCCCAGTGAAGTTATTGATTCTTCTTCTTCACCCCTAGTAATGGTCCAATCTGTTGAGGTCGGCTGGGTATCCTTGTCGAGATGTTTATTTCATCTCCAGTTTTGCTTCATTTTGTCTGTTTTGTCATCATAAGCATAAGCATGGCATGAGCATGGCATAAGCACTCATATGCGTAGCATCTTAGCATTTTGCTATCTTCCTGGTGTTTACCTGTTTTGTTCACTTTGGCGTTTATCTCTCCAAGTGACTAGGTTTGTCTATTCACTCCAATAGAAAGTCAGCCCTAGGCATAAAGTGCCCATCCTTTCTGAATTCCCCACAGAGTTTGATTCTCGTGGATGATGGTTGGTTCAGTTATCTTTTCCTCATGTGGATAAGATAAGTCCCCATTTGAGTGCATCCCTCAATTGGAGTCTTGTTTGACCGTTTCTTTCTAGTTTGTCCCTAGATCGAACTTTGGTCCCTAGCAGGTGTGGTTGTTGAACCTAGTTTGAGCGTGCATTTATTTTGCACTGTATCTCGCAAAAGGAATCTTTTACAGATCTTCGTTGAAGACAAAATCATTTCTCCAGTAGTGTGGTGATATAAACATCTCCTTGGAATTCATAAACAATAACAAGTAGCAATATCCTGGAGAAGCTTGTTTTTCTACTACGATAAGTGACGATCTCTACTGAAAGGCTTATCCATACTTGGTTTTACAGTTACCATCGGTGTTATCTTCAACCAGTCACTTTGCATCAACCTGTTTGATACGATCCCTATTTGAGGTGTTCCGAGCTCAAGTTTCGGATATGTTTGGCTTCTTCCTATCACTCTGTTTGTTGATGTGTTCTGAGTCTTATTTATTGCCATCAACTTTGTTGTTGATGTCTTTCGAGCTCAGGTTCCGTACCTTCGGATATGTTTGTTGATGCATTCCGAGCACATGTTCAGTACCTTCGGATATGTCTTATTCTTTGTCATCAATATCATCTTGGCCTCAAAGCCATCTATTTCACCTTTGACCTCATAGTCATGGGTAAGCTTTGACCTCATAGTCGTAACCTTCTTTCACCTTTGACCTCATAGTCATGGGTAAGCTTTGGCCTCATAGCCATAGCCATTTCCCCTTTGACCTCATAGTCATAGGATTCCTTCATAAGTCCATCTCATACTGGCACTTCAAAACCAGCTCATACTGGTACCCAAGGTTTATCTCTATCTATTCTGGTTTTTCTTGAAGATCCCGTTTGAACTCTTCAGCATAAGAAAATCCCAGAAAATATTTGGTTAATGCCTATCTTTTTATCCAGATCAATGGTTTCTTATTGGTTTCATGCCCAACAAGAATACGTCTTATTACCCAGTACCTCCATAGATGTTTGTGGAAAATGTGAAAAGCTTATTTCACCAGTGAAGTGAAGACATTCCTGGATTATCTCCAAAACCTTTGTTCGGGCTAGGCTTACGTTCGGTCTTCAAGCGCCAGATTCCATTTCTCTGTGCATTATTCCCAGGAAGTCTAATTTATAACCCCGGTTTTAACTTGCCAGTTCATGCTGGTATCCAAAATCCAGTTCATGCTGGTATCCAAAGTCCAATTCATGTTGGCATTTAAAATCCAGTTCATGCTGGTATCCAACAATCCAGTTCATGCTGGTATCCAAAGTCCAATTCATGTTGGCAGTTAAAATCCAGTTTATGCTGGTATCCAAAAATCCAGTTCATGCTGGTATCCAAAAGTCCAATTCATGTTGGCATTTAAAATCCAGTTCATGCTGGTATCCAAAAATCCAGTTCATGCTGGTATCCAAAGTCCAATTCATGTTGGAATTTAAAATCCAGTTCATGCTGGTATCCAAAAATCCAGTTCATGCTGGTATCCAAAGTCCAATTCAAGTTGGCATTTAAAATCCAGTTCATGCTGGTATCCAAAATCCAGTTCATGCTGGTATCCCAAAATCCAGTTCATGCTGGTATCCAAAAGTCCAATTCATGTTGGCATTTAAAATCCAGTTTATGCTGGTATCCAAAAATCCAGTTCATGCTGGTATCCAAAGTCCAATTCATGTTGGCATTTAAAATCCAGTTCATGCTGGTATCCAACAATCCAGTTCATGCTGGTCTCCAAAGTCCAATTCATGTTGGCAGTTAAAATCCAGTTCATGCTGGTATCCAAAAATCCAGTTTATGCTGGTATCCAAATCCAATTCATGTTGGTATCCCAAATCCAGTTCATGCTGGTATTCAAAATCCAATTCATGTTGGTATCCCAATTTCAACTCATACTGATTATTCTTCTTAAACCAAGTCCTATTGTTATCCCAACCAACTCATATTGGTACCTCAGACCCAATCATCTCACTCACCTTTGGCCTCATAGTCATAGGTAAGCTTTGACCTCATAGTCACAGCCTTCATTTCACCTTTGGCCTCATAGTCATAGGTAAGCTTTGACCTCATAGTCATAGCCTTCTTTAACCTTTGACCTCATAGTCATAGGATTCCTTCTTATCCAAAATCCAGTTCATGCTGGTATTCAAAATCCAATTCATGTTGGTGTCCCAAATCCAGTTCATGCTGGTATTCAGAGTCCAATTCATGTTGGCATTTAAAATTCAGTTCATGCTGGTATCCAAAAATCCAGTTCATGCTGGTATCTAAAATCCAATTCATGTTGGTGTCCCAAATCCAGTTCATGCTGGTATTCAGAGTCCAATTCATGTTGGCATTTAAAATTTAGTTCATGTTGGTATCCAAAAATCCAGTTCATGCTGGTATCCAAAATCTAATTCATGTTGGAATTCAAAATCCAGTTCATGCTGGTATTCAAAATCCAATTCATGTTGGTATCCCAAATCCAGCTCATACTGGTAGTCCAACTGTAACCTCAAACTGGTGTCGTTCCAACCTATATCGGTACCCGAATTCAATCAATAATGGTGCATTAGCCTTACTTCTAGTCATCTGGTGCACAGAGTTTGTTGTTGTTATTTCTGGTTCTTCTTGAAGATCCCGTTTGAACTCTTCAGTATAAGAAATCCCCAGAAAATCTTTTAGTGAGTGTCTATCATCTTATTTCAAAATGATTCCCCACTGGAGATCATGTCTTCTTTCTGGTTTCATGCCCAGTAAGAGTATGTTTTCATTTCCCCAGTGGAGAACACCTCTTTGGCTCTTATCTCCAGTGAGGATCTATTGGGTTTCCCCTTTATTTCTCTTTCCCCAGTGTTTCCTTTGGGTCTCCCCAGTGAGTCTTTTTTTTTGTCGGTTAGTTTGTATCCCCAGTGAGTCTTTCTGGTGGATACTTCCTTCATCCTTCCCCAGTAAAGCTCACCTGTGTTTGGTAGCTCTTTGGTGTCGTCTGCATTTTTGTACTATCATATCATCATATTAGAGTTCATGGCATGTCAGCATATGCATGTTCGTTGCATGTCTTTAGCATCTGCATTCCATCTAAGGGCAAAATTTTCGATTTGCTATATTTAAATATCTTCCACCTCGACGTCCCGAGGATTTCCATTCCTCGTGCCATCCGGTGAAGCTATTTAAATAGGGGCAACTGTTGTACCCCAAATTTTACCCCTTAGATGTCATAGTTTCTTGCACCTACATTTAGACCCGCATCATGTATGCATTGTTAACTAACCATTTCTTGTTGCAAGTTATTTCTTTTCATTGTGGAAGATAGGGTTTACTCAAAGACGACAAGATCTCCCTAAGACATCTTTTGGGCCAAATGCAACCATTTAAATCTACATGCATCCAAGAATACTTTTTCAACAAGAAATCAAATGTTTCACCAAGACAAGGCAACCATTGCCTTTCATGACATGACAAAATGTGATACCAAATCTTGAGAAATTATGCCATGTGATAACAAACATCCTTAGAATCCATTTTTGGGCCTTAAAGATTTTTTCTCACAAGTGCAAGATTTTTTCATGGAGATGAATATTTATCAAGTGTGACATATCAAAGTGGTGCCATGGGAGGATTTAATTTTGCAATGTCCTAAGTTTGTCCCGTAACATTTCTTTTTGAGGTCATGGACATATGGTTGTCTCAATTTCTTTTTGGGCCCAAAAGATATTATTTGGATCAAACGCTTTAAGTTGTTGAAAAGTCCAAGTTGTGTTCCCGTATGATTTAAGAAGCAAGGCCTTGTATATATAATTAATCCATATGCATTTGTTAAGTGGAAAAAATCTGAAGATGCTTTGCTTCAAAAACAAGTCTTGTGAAGTCACTACGTATTACTCTTCTAAGCTCACCCATCACTGTTGAAATCAAAAGGATATTGAGATACCGTATTGAATTAATGAAACAAAGAGGCTCAGCACAGAAGACCTGCATGCAGGAGCAGAGAGTTCGTATTCAAATTCAAATTATTACTCTTTTTTTACTTTCTCTCTCATGGCACATGAAAAAGGTGGTTTTGAAATAACACTCAAAGATGAAAGTCACAGACTATACCACCACCTCCTGCGCTGCATATTTTTTTTGACCAAGATCAATGGCTAAGGATTGACACACAAACCCTAATTCTTTACTCAGCAGACCATACAAACCCTAATCCTTTATCCTGTGGACAAACCAGCTACCCAAGACCCGGATCCACTTTGCTTGGCCTATAAAAGGAGCTCATTCCCTCCTTGTTAGGACACCAGAAATTGCCAAGAATTTCTCTCTACTTCTCCCTCCATAATCTTGCAAGTAACACTCCAAAACTTGCAAGAAATTCACTAGTTTTCATTTCCTTCGTAACACAACAGAAACATCACCACCTAGAAAATATCCAGAAACTTATCAAAACCTTTTCACCTTTCTATCCTTGTTAAGTTCTGCAAGTCACCTTCAAGTCTTGCAAGAACTTATCCTTTTCATTTCCTTCCCGTAAACACTCCAAACTTCCATCACTTTAACCACCACAAGTTCTTGTTTCGTGCTGATAAACTGGTTCTGTAGCAGTTGAGGGAGGAAAGCATCCACTATCTCCAGAAACACTCGCCTGTGAAGAAGCAGTGGACGTTCTCCACTAGGTATTACCCTACCTCTTTCTGTTTCCATTCTATGTTTGCACCATGTTATTATCTAAATCCATGATCATTTTGTTCCATTCTGTTATCGTGCTTGTTGTTGCTTAGCGTTGTAGTTATTTTGCTCCATATATTATCATAATGTGATCTTGTTGTCGTTGGATTATTGTTTTGTTTCTGTGGAAAATCATTAGCATGTTTAGTTCCATTTTATTTTTGGTAATCGTAACTGGTTCGTATGAAAAAAAACTATAAATAAATAAGTAGTTTGTGGTGGCTCTCGCCACGTTAAATGTATGGCGTCCGCCACGTTGTTTTGAAAAGGAAAATATAATAAAATAAATAATATGCATGCAAAAAGATATATTAAAAAAAAAAGGAGACCCCACCATAAGAAATAAAAAAGAATAAAAAAAATAGTGGCGCAAGCCACTTGGACATGGTGGCGCAAGCCACCTCTGTTACTAAGAAACCAAAGGGTGGCGCAAGCCATGGGCTTTAGGGGTGCATGCATGGCGCCTGCCATGCATTTTGTGTGGCGGGTGCCATGCTGTTTTGTTTGTTTTTTTATTTTTTATTTTTTATTTTTCCTTTCACTTAGTTTTTCTTTTACTATTTATTTATTCTAAAACAGGCAACAAAAAAATATTTATATTTTCATTCTAATCCTTTTTTTAAAATGAAAACCACTTATTCTTTTAATTTTGTAACACGAACAAAAAAGAGATTTTCCTTTTAATTATTCAGTAACTTGTGAATTTTTTAAAGTTGCTTCCTAACCTTAACAAACCTTACCATGAGAATATCATTCGTAGTTTTGTTCTCTGTTGAAATAGCATGACCTAAATTCAATTGTTTCTTGTTTTCAAACTATGAAATTTCTCCCTTCTGCTACGCCTGATTTGTTTTGTGTGACCACCAATTTCAAAGTGATTTGTTTTGGAAATATTACTGTGATTCCTGAAAGCACTGTCATTGGCTTTAACCAAACCCTACCATGAGAATGTTGGTTGTTTTTGTTCTCTGTTTGAAATCATATGACTTAATAATGTGACTACTGGTTCTGGTTGAGTTTTATGAAATATGTTTGATGTATAAAGTTCTGTTCCTGACTTTAACAAAATCCTATGCAATGCTTTTGTTTTGCTCTTTGATAAAAGAAATTGCATATGCATGTGGTTTAAATTGTGAATGTTCTCTTTGCCATGCTCGTCACGTTTATTTGACCACATATCATTGCTGTTTACCATGTTCATTTTGGAATTCCATTTCATATGTTAATTGTTGCTTACTGCTTGGAATTATTGAACTTGTTTCATCATTTTTTTCAACTGTTTGTAACTCTTGTTTATAAGAAGTTATTATCCCCCTTCCTTCCAAAGGAAAAGTCTTTCTATTGATTTCAAGATCATAGAAAGCTCATTATTACCTAGGACCTCATAGTTTTAGGCAACCTCCCAACATTGACCTCATAGTCAATAGGTCCCCTCTTGAACTCAAATTCATAGAGCAATTCATTCAACAGTGACCTCATAGTCATAATTAAAACTTTGGCCTCATGGCCATTCTCCAACCTTGACCTCATAGTCAAAGTCTCTCTATTGACCTCATAGTCATAGAAAGCTCATTTACCATCCTTTGACCTCATAGTCATAGGACTTTCTCTCTTGACCTCATAGTCATAAAACCATCTTTAATCTTCGACCTCATAGTCATAAACAAAACTTTGACCTCATAGTCATAGCCCTCTCCATTGGCCTCATAGCCACCTTCCAACATTGACCTCATAGTCACAAAGTCTCTCTATTAACCTCATAGTCATAGATAGCTCATCACCTTGGCCTCATAGCCATCTAGCCTTTGACCTCATAGTCATAAACAACATCTCTACCTTACCCTTAGCAAACAAACATAACATAACACAAGCTTAAACAAGAGGTTCCCGTAGAGTACTACGGATATTAAGGGTGCTAATACCTTCCCTTAGTATAACCAACCCCCGAACTTTAGATCTCTCCCCCCTTTAGGTTTTTTTAACGATCTTGAACCTTTCCTTTGGATAAATCAAAGTCGGTTGTAAAAGAAAATGATGCAAATTAATTAATAATTTGTTATCCGATTTTCACCGCAACAATATGGGTACCCTGAGGTGGTATGATGATTGCCCTAATTCCATTTCCATAATGGTTGACAACTCCGTCAAAGATTAGTCCCCATTGGGAACCTGGTTCTGGCCCTTCACTGGGTAGTGGTTCATCGCAATCTTTCATTTTCAAGTACATGACATCTTCGTCTGGGAAATCAAATCCGACTGATTCCTAATCGTCAATTGGCTAATGAGCCAAATGATCGGCTAAAATACTTCCTTTTACGGCTTTCTGAGCATGGTACTCGATGTCGTATTCTGATAGCAACATCTGCCAATGGGCTATCGTTCCCGTGAGAGCAGGTTTTTCAAAGACATACTTGATTGGATCCATTTCGGAGATTAATCAAGTAGTGTGACGAATCATATACTGGCGAAGATGTTTGGCTGCTCAAGCCAGAGCGCAGCAAGTTTTCTCAAGCATAGTGTACTGAGTCTCACAGTCGGTGAATTTCTTGCTCAAATAGTAGATGGCAGGCTCTTTCCTTTTCGTTTCGTCTTGTTGGCCAAGTACATAACCCATAGAGTCTTCCAAGACTGTTAGGTAGATGATAAGTGGTCTTCACTCCACCGGATGGGATATGATAGGTGGATTCAACAGATACTCCTTGATACTGTTGAATGCGGTTTGGCAGTTGTCGCTCCTAGGATTTTCATCCAGGTACTAACACGAGAGTGGCGCGGAAAAACAGAGTCGTCAGCCGTGTAAATTTATCCCAAGAGAGGGAAAGGGAACACTGCATAAACCTTAGGAAGGGGGAAAGGAATGGTCATCGCAACCATAACCTGGGTTCGGGAGTCGGTTATGCGAGGGGAAGGTGCTAGCACCCCACGCGTCCATCGTACTCTATGGGATCCACGCTTGTTGTCTATTCTAAGGGTGAGTTATACTATCATCTAGGGCTGTACTAAGACTGGGAGGGGAAAGACAACGACCGACTCGGTAGGACGTCGACGCCCTAGGCCTACGTACCCCCTTTGTGCAATGGGGAATTCAGAGTCAATGTAGTTCGGACCAAGTTCTTTTTGTGTTTTTTATGAGCGACGTTAAGTTCGCGTCCGGCAGTTAGGGTCGATGCCTGTTTGCGACTCAGACGGAAAGTAACGTGCCCTTTTTGAAAATAGCCTTTAAGTTTGGAAATCCCGAAGGATAAAAATGTTTGACGTTGGTTTGTGTTTTTTAGGACAGAAGTGGCTTAAGTTAGTTCCTAAGCTGCATTGCACCAAAGTCTAGGGCACAGGGGCGAATACTTAACGCATCGTCCCAAGACAGGACGCTCGCTAAGCACTCTAGAAAGATGAGAGGAAGCCCCTCATTTCTCATTCCCCATACTTAAGGCTCGTGCGCAATACACCTTATTCTTATTAAGTGTTTTAGAGAAATTTGAGATGAGAAGAGAGAAGACACAAGGGTGACTCTAAAGGGAGACTATGAATCCTAAAGTCATCATGCATGGGTGACCTATGGTTAGTGAGGTTTGAAGACAACCTAACCCTAAAGGAAAGAGAAGAAGATGAGAGAAGGAAAGAGTAAGGGTGACCATGAATACTTATCCGTACCCTTAAAGAACTTACCTTAGTCCCTGCGTGAAAAGGTTAGTACGAAACGGATACAAATAATATCAAGGCAAGTGAAAATCAAACTATGGCAAACAATAGTAATTATAATTCAAACATGAATTCAGAAATCAAAGACAATTTAGGGTATGCATGAAATGTGTGATGCAAAAAAAGAAGTTGAATTAAACAATTGGTTTAGATGATAAAAAATAAAATAAAAATAAAAATAAAATTTGTGAAAATTTTATAAAATGGTAAAAATGGTGCATGAATTAAATTCAAAAGGAAATTATTCAAATAATATTACAAAAAAAGAAAATAAAAAAAACCTCAACAACTCTGCTATCGCGAAAACGCGGTCATCGCAACCGGATCCGAATTGAACGGATCTAAATATAACAAAAAAGGCAACTCAAAAAAGAGAAATTTAACTTTGAAAAAAAACCTCAACAATATTGCTATCGCGAAAACGCGGTCATCGCAACCGGATCCGAATTATACGGATCTAAATATAACAAAAAAGGGCAACTCAAAAAAAGAGAAATTTAACTTTGAAAAAAAACCTCAACAATATTGCTATCGCGAAAACGCAGTCATCGCAACCGGATCCGATTTATACGGATCTAAATATAACAAAAAAGGGCAACTCAAAAAAAGAGAAATTTAACTTTGAAAAAAAAACCCTCAACAATATTGCTACCGCGAAAACGCGGTCATCGCAACCGGATCCGAATTATACGGATCTAAATATAACAAAAAAGGGCAACTCAAAAAAAGAGAGATTGAACTTTGAAAAAAAAAAACCTCAACAATATTGCTACCGCGAAAACGCGGTCATCGCAACCGGATCAAATCAACAAAAATGTCACGCGTTATGCAAACCAATATGTAAAACAGCGTATCGACATAATTCGATCCGAAAATATAATCAAAACATAAATAAAACTAACTTTAAAATTATTATATATATATATATATATATATATATATATATATATATATATATATATATATATATATATATATATATATATTAAAACATAAATGTTACAAATTCAAGGATGTAAACAAATATTAAATATTCAAACGTACATTACATTTCATATATTGAAATTTGAAAGGTACGTATTCCATATGTTAACAGTCTCGAAAATTTGGATTTGAAACGTACATATTCGAGGCAAATATATATATTTTGAACATATAGCTAACAAACATATATACAAGGTTAGCAAACCGAGACTGCAAACCTGGAATTGGTCGGAAAGTTCCAACTTTATTTGGATTGAATTCAGCAACTAGCAGTTCTACCGGATGCGTCGCCGTGTTCGTTCTTTTTCTTTCTTTCGGTCCTCGTCTCCTTTTTCTTTTTTCTTTTAACAGTAACAACAATATATAGGGACCAAATTAGGGTTATCTCTAAATTGTTAATAATGTCCCTAATGTCCATTTTAAGGCTCAACTAACTAATATTAAAATTAAACAATTCAATTAAGATAAATTTAAAACAGAAACTAAAAATTCTATTTATTTATGAAAAACAATATTAGTTAAATCTAAAAATAAAAATAAATATTTAATATAAAAATAAAAATACTAATTATCCTATTTATCTATTCTAAACGATATTAGTTAAAAAAGTAAAATAAACAGACATCAAATAAATAAAAATCGAATACCCTAGTGATAAAAAAAACAAACCGAGTACACTAAAATGATTAGTACGAAATATATGACTCGAAAAAATACAGCATTTGGTCAGATTTTAAAATAAATTTTTGATCCGTAAAAATGCTCAAATTGATCAAAATATGACGAAAAATTAAAACGAACACGCCGAGTTAAACTACGCGAACCGTAGAATAATATAATTGACGTCTGCAAGTTCGATTTTAAAATTTTCTGTCCCCTGATTTTAAGCACCGCTGAAATTCAATTTGATCACTCTGTCTGTAAATTTCCGAGAAATTATTCCGACCAATATTTTAGGCAGTATGCGAGATGAAAAGCACTATTTTATGCTATTTAGATGATGCAGAGTCAGATGAATGAAAATATTAAAAAGGCCTGGAATAAGCTGTGAACTCTCAAAATTCCCTGTTGGAAAAAGAATGATCTGGTACCAAATTACCGAGCAAGATAACTGTTTGGGGCACTCTAATGTCTGCTGCTTAGAATAAGAGAAGTCCTTAGCCACAAGGATACCGTGATCTGATGTCTCGAGAGCTCAATGCAATGCAAGATTATGAGTTAAGACTTAAATGAGATGCAAATGAAAAAAAAGAAACATAAGCCAGAAAAAGTTAGAAAAAGGTAGGACAAATTTTGGGGTGCTACAGCTGCCCCTATTCAATCAACTTGGTCTTGAGGGTATGATAGCGACAGCTTTCAGATAATCAGGATGCACGGAGATTGAATACCAACGAACCCAGAAATTTGCAATCCTTCACTGGAGAATTAGCTATAAATGCTGCTATGCTGGGTATAAAACGAAACAAACTTTCCGAAGTTATGTCATCTCTGCTGATAAAGAGAACCGAAGAAAGAAAATCTTCAAAAGATCGTTGTCCTCTGCTGATAAAGAGAATCTAGCAAAATAGATGCCATCCCTGCTGACAAAGGGAAACTGACGAAAGAAAATCTCCAAAAGATTGCTGTCCTCTGCTGATAAAGAGAATCTAGCAAAATAAATGCCATCCCTGCTGATAAAGGGAAACTGACGGACGAAAATCTTCAAAAGATTGCTACCTCTGCTGATAAAGAGATGCTAGCAAGCTGATGCCATCCCTGCTGATAAAGGGAAACTGACGAAAGAAAAATCCTCAAAAGATTGCTGTTCCCTGCTGATAAAGAGAATCTAGCAACATAAATGCCATCCCTGCTGACAAAGGGAAACTGACGAAAGAAAATCCTCCAGAAGATTGCTACCTCTGCTGATAAAGAGATACTAGCAAACTAATGCCATCCCTGCTGATAAAGGGAAACTGACGGACGAAAATCTTCAAAAGATTGCTACCTCTGCTGATAAAGAGATACTAGCAAGCTGATGCCATCCCTGCTGATAAAGGGAAACTGACGGACGAAAATCTTCAAAAGATTGCTACCTCTGCTGATAAAGAGATACTAGCAAGCTGATGCCATCCCTGCTGATAAAGGGAAACTGACGGACGAAAATCTTCAAAAGATTGCTGTCCTCTGCTGATAAAGAGAATCTAGCAACATAAATGCCATCCCTGCTGATAAAGGGAAACTGACGAAAGAAATCTTCAAAAGATTGCTGTTCTCTGCTGATAAAGAGAATCTAGCAAGATAAATGCCATTCCTGCTGATAAAGGGAAACTGACGAAAGAAAATCTTCAAAACATTGTTGTCCTCTGCCGGTAAAGAGAATCTAGCAAAATAAACGTCATCCCTGCTGATAAAGGGAAACTGACGAAAGAAAATCTTCAAAAGATTGCTGTCCTCTGCTGATAAAGAGAATCTAGCAAACTGATGCCATCCCTGCTGATAAAGGGAAACTGACGAAAGAAAATCTTCAAAAGATTACTGTCCTCTGCTGATAAAGAGAATCTAGCAAAATAAATGCCATCCCTGCTGATAAAGGGAAACTGACGAAAGAAAATCTTCCAAAAGATTGCTGTCCTCTGCTGATAAAGAGAATCTAGCAAACTGGTGCCATCCCTGCTGATAAAGGGAAACTGACGAAAGAAAATATTCAAAAGATTGCTGTCCTCTGCTGATAAAGAGAATCTAGCAAAATAAATGCCATCCCTGCTGATAAAGGGAAACTGACGAAAGAAAATCTGCCAAAAGATTGTTGTCCTCTGCTGATAAAGAGAATCTAGCAAAATAAATGCCATCCCTGCTGATAAAGGGAAACTGACGAAAGAAAATCTTCCAAAGATTGCTGTTCTCTGCTGATAAAGAGAATCTAGCAAAATAAATGGCAACTTCGCTGGGGATAACGTGAAACGAAACTTCTGGTTTTAAACCACCTCGTTTCAAAATCTACTGGTAAGATGACTCCGTTGGGGAAGGAGAAGTCTAAATAAAAGACTCTATCGGGGAAGGAGGAGTCTAAATAAAAGACTCTGTCGGGGAGCACAAGTATGAGGAACGTATCCCTCAAAAAAATCTCCTGAGTTATGCCATCTCTGCTGAGAAAGAGAATTGGCAAAGAAAGTATCAAACCTGGCTTATGCTTTGAATGCAAATGAAAATGCTATGTGCTAGAGGATGCAATGCAGATGCTTATGATATGAAAAAAGGGTCCCTCCAGCAAAATAAATGCCGGAGAGAAAGACCAATAGCCGGGGATGATAAAAATAAATTGTCCTCTGAACAGGAACTCCGCTGAGAAGGATCACTCCAACCGACTCTTTGGATCAACAACTTCTGCTGGGGATGAAATCCCAAAAGAACATCTGCTCCACTGGGGGTTATACATAACCTTTTGAAAAGGGAGGCTACGGCCTGAATCAGAAGAGTGCCAAATATCACTTGGACTTAAAACCTGCTGGGGATGTCAACCACCGTTGGACAAACTGCTGCGAGGATTGCCACCAAACTCTGCTTGGGGGAACGGTAGATGCTGACACCCACCCTGCTAGCAGATAACATCAAGCTTACTTATCTGTTGAGGATCAAATCGCACCGTTGCTGCTGAGAAAAACATTTCTGACTGGCTGAAGAAAATAAGTGTTCAGACTTGGTGGGGCAATAACGTCTTGATCCAGAAAATACTTCCCAAGTCTCCTGCTGGGGAAGGTCTGCTCTGCTGCGGAAAGTGCAATCTCAATGCTGGGGAGAGCAAGCTGCTGGGGAAGTATGATCCTGTTGAGGAAAGTGCAATCTCAATGCAGGGGAGAGCAAGCTGCTGGGGAAGTATGATACTGTTGCCCTGCAAGTCAAATAACAGCAAGTAGAATATGCCACAACATGACAATCACCGTTAACGCCTAAGTAATTTCTACTGCTTTTCGTTATGCTCCGCGAAGCTCGAAGTTTTATATGCAATGTTTATAAAAAATATCAGACGCTTTTTGCAAACAAGACAGTAAAAGCAAAAGTAAAATAAAACAATGGGAAGCTCTTTGAGTGAAATGAGTATTTTATTGAGAGAAGTGGCCTGTAAATAGGCATTTACAATTGGAAGCAATTCCTAGAAAGAGGTAATTGCGTAAAAACAAAAAAGAAAATACACATGTCGGCAATGTGGGGAACAAATATTCACCATGATTCGACTCAGCTATGACCCATATGACTTGCTTATCCCCAAATGTCTTGACCTTCGAAGAGACTAACTGTGTTGATTCCTTTCTTTCAGAACTTCCAGGTATCGAGAATGTTCACAGATCGAACGCAGACCGTAGCCTTTCGCTTATAAATCCCTAACTTTTACTTGGATCGCCCTTTTCTGGTTTTCAGTCCACCGGGATACCCATTTTTGCCAAAGTCGCCTTTTCAGGTTTTCAACTTTGCGGGTTTACACATTTCTTTTTACATTTTATCCCTGAGTTTTGCCCGAACCTTTTCCTTTTTATGGTTCGCCGGGATGCCCCTTTTTTGCCTGGACTTTCTTTTTGTGTCCAGCGGGTCTCTTTCATGCGAAGTATTTTTTGACTACGTCTGCGTTCACAGGGGAAGTAAAATCTTCGCCATCCATTGTTGAAAGTAGTAAGGCTCCACCAGAGAAAAACTTTCTGACTACATACGGCCCTTCGTAGTTTGGAGTCCATTTGCCCCTGTGATCTGTCTGAGGAGGAAGGATCCTTTTCAAAACCAATTCACCTGTCTAAAAATTCCGAGGACGCACTTTCTGATCAAAGGCGTGCTTCATCCTGCTCTGATACAACCGACCATGTGCGATGGCTGCCAATCTCTTTTCTTCGATAAGGTTCAACTGATCCAACCTGGCACGCACCCATTCAACTTCGTCGAGCTTCACATCTGCCAGAACTCTCAAAGACGGAATCTCGACTTCTAAGGGTAAAACTGCTTCCATACCATATACCAATGAGAAAGGGGTTGCCCCAGTTGACGTACGCACCGAAGTACGATAACCATGTAGAGCGTAAGGTAGCATCTCATGCCAGTCCTTATATGTCACTACCATCTTCTGCACAATCCTTTTGATATTCTTATTTGCCGCCTCAACAGCACCATTCATCTTCGGACGATACGGAGAAGAATTGTGATGCTCGATCTTGAAACTCTGACATAGTTCCTTCATCATCTTGTTGTTCAAATTCAAGCCATTATCAGTAATGATTCTCTCTGGGACCCCATAGCGACAGATGATGTCCTTCTTTATAAACCGGGCTACCACTTGCTTGGTGACGTTGGCGTACGAGGCTGCCTCCACCCACTTTGTGAAATAGTCAATGGCAACCAAAATGAAACGATGCCCATTGGAAGCAGTAGGCTCAATCTTTCCAATCATATCTATACCCCACATTGCGAACGGCCAAGGAGATGACAACACATTTAGAGGCGTAGGCGGTACGTGCATCTTATCTGCATAAATCTGGCACTTATGGCACTTCTGGGCGTACTTGAAACAATCTGACTCCATAGTCATCCAATAATATCCTGCCCTCAACAACTTCCTAGCCATGGTGTGTCCACTAGAATGAGTACCAAAAGAACCCTCGTGAACCTCCTCCATCAATGAGCTTGCCTCATGTTCATCAACACAACGTAGTAAGACCATGTCGAAGTTCCTCTTACATAACACATCATCCTTGTTCAGAAAGAAATTTCCTGCCAACCTCCTCAGTGTCTTCTTATCTTTGGTGGAGGCACCCTCTGGATACTCTTGTCTCTTCAGAAAAACCTTAATATCATGATACCACGGCTTGCCATCTGACACATCTTCAATTGCAAACACAAAAGCCGGTCTGTCCAGACGCATGATTCTAATCGAAGGTGTTTCATTCCAACGGTTCACCTTATAAATGGATGCCAATGTCGCCAACGCATCAGCCATTTGATTCTCAGCTCGGGGCACATGATGAAAATCCACCCTATCAAAGAAAGGTAACAACCTTCTAGCATAGTTGTTATAAGGTACCAAATTCGCCTGACGAGTCTCCCATTCTCCTGTAATCTGATTAACTACCAACACGGAATCACCATAGACATCGAGGTTCTTAATTCTCAGATCAATTGCCTCCTCTAACCCCATGATGCATGCTTCATACTCCGCCTCGTTGTTGGTACACACGAATGCTAACCGGGCAGTGAAAGGTATATGAGAACCCATCGGAGTTGTAATGATTGCCCCAATTCCATTACCATATGAGTTGACAGCCCCATCAAAAATCATCTTCCACTGTGATCCAATCTCAGGTCCTTCGTCAGGCAGAGGCTCTTCACAATCCTTCATTTTTAGAAACATAACATGCTCGTCCGAAAACTCAAACTTCATAGGCTGATAATCCTCGACCGGCTGTTTAGCAAGATATTCTGACAGAACACTCCCCTTAATGGCCTTCTGGGAAACATACTGGATATCGTATTCTGTCAGAACCATCTGCCAACGGGCTATCCTTCCAGAAAGTGCCTGCTTCTCAAACACGTACTTAATCAGGTCCATCTTCGAAATCAACAAGGTTGTGTGATTTAACATGTACTGCCTTAGGCGCTTGGCTGCCCAAGCGAGTGCACAACATGTCTTTTCCAGCATAGAGTATCTTGATTCGCAATCAGTGAACTTCTAACTTAGGTAGTAAATGGAATGCTCTTTCCTACCCGTCTCGTCGTGTTGACCGAGCACACAACCCATCGAATTATCAAGAACCGTAAGGTACATAATCAACGGTCTCCCAGACACCGGTGGCATAAGGACTGGAGGTTCCTGCAAATACGTCTTTATCCTCTCAAACGCCTCTCGACAATTTTCATTCCACCTGACCTCTTGATCTTTTCTTAACAACTTGAAAATAGGTTCACATGTAGCTGTCAGATGAGAGATGAACCTGGAAATGTAATTCAACCTTCCCAAGAAACCACGAACCTCTTTCTCCATCCTTGGCTCAGGCATCTCCTGTATGGCTCTTATCTTTGCAGGATCAACCTCTATACCCCTTTCACTAACAATGAAACCCAGCAATTTACCAGACCTCACGCCGAAAGTGCACTTGTTCGGATTCAATCTCAATCTGTACTTCCTCAACCTTTCAAACAATTTCTGAAGGTTCACCAAGTGTTCTTCCTCTGTCTGTGACTTCGCAATCATGTCGTCAACATAGACTTCAATCTCCTTGTGAATCATATCATGAAAGAGAGTCACCATTGCCCGCTGATAGGTTGCCCTAACATTCTTTAATCCAAAGGGCATTACCTTGTAGCAAAATGTTCCCCACGGTGTTATGAATGTAGTTTTCTCCATGTCCTCTGGGGCCATTTTGATTTGGTTATACCCAGAGAAGCCATCCATGAAGGAAAACACAAAATATTGAGCAGTATTGTCCACTAACACGTTAATGTGGGGGAGCGGGAAATCATCCTTCGGGCTCGCCCTATTCAAATCTCGGTAATCAACACACATCCTGACCTTTCCATCCTTCTTAGGTACAGGTACAATATTAGCAACCCACGGAGGATAATTTGTCACGGCAAGAAACCCGGCGTCCAACTGCTTCTGAACCTCTTCTTTGATCTTGACAGACATCTCTGGTTTAGTCCTTCTCAATTTCTGTTTGACTGCAGTACAACCCTCTTTAAGCGGTAACCGGTGTGAAACAATGTCAGTGTCAAGCCCAGGCATGTCTTGATAAGACCAGGCGAAGATATCCACATACTCTCGAAGTAACTCAACCAATCTCCTCTTAACAGTGTCTTCCAAAGCAGCCCCAACCTTTACCTCTCGTTTGACGTCCTCGGTTCCCAGATTAACAATCTCGACTTCCTCCTGATGAGGTAGAATAACCCTTTCCTCCTGTTTTAGTAGCCTGGCTAATTCTTCTGGTAAGTCACAGTCTTCGTCAGTCTCTTCTTCGGCTTGATAGATAGGATTGTCAAAGTCATATCGAGCCATAGCTAGGTCATGGGTGGAATCTGAACAAAGGAACCTGCATGATGGGTGTTTTATATTCATTATGAGTGCAACAAACAAGAAAACACATTGCCATTTTGATGTGGGTTAATGCAAAAAGTAAAAATAGAAAGACAGGGATCAAAATATTTGAATGAAAAAACATCCTTTATTAATGATAAAAAAAACAAATAAAACATCCAAGCCCTACAAATAAGTATCACTACGTCTTGGGCAGAACGTAGGACTCAACATAACAGAAAACAAAAGTAAATTACTCCGGGCGCGTCCCTTGGATGACTTTCTCGGAGGACCAGTTGCCTAAACTCTGACCAGGAATGCAGGGACGAATCCATCCATCCATGTCACAATCACTATCTCCTTCATCCTCAATGGCATTGACTCTGTCGAAGAACACGCCGGCACTGGTGAAACGGACTGGACCATAGAACTTGGGAGGCTCTTCAGCACGCCTAGGTGGCTTGTACCCTAGCCGATAGGTATCCTGCTTCTTTTGAACATCAATGACACTGCCCCACTTCTGAGAACCACCAGCTTCAACTATAGCATGCGCCTCTCTGAAAGAGGACATTGGAGCTTCTGGTTGTCTGATAATTTTTGGTTGGGCAACCACTTCAGGCTGACAGACTGCCTTGGGGGGTTCCCCGGGAATCTTCACAGCTTCAAAGGCTTGGCACAAAGTTTGCTGTACTTCACCATCCACCTCTACGTACTTGAAGGTCGATAGGTGACTCACCATAATATCTTCTTCGCCACAAACAGTCACAACGTGGCCATCCACCATATACTTCAACTTCTGGTGCAGCGTAGAAGTTACTGCCCCAACACCATGGATCCAAGGGTGACCCAACAAACAACTATAGGCAGGCTGAATATCCATAATGTAAAAGGTGGTGTTGAAAACCTCAGGACCTACCTTGATCGGTAGAACTAACTCTCCAAATACTGACATCTTGGAGCCATCAAAAGCGCGTACCACTAAGTCACTTGGTGTACAAATCAACCCACGAGTATCCAACTTCATCAAAGCCTTCTTTGGTAACACATTCAAAGATGACCCAGTATCAACCAATACATGCGACATTAAAGAACCACGACATTCCACTGAAATATGCAGAGCGTTGTTGTGATTCCTCCCAGCCGGAGTCAGATCTAAGTCGGTGAAACCCAAACCATTACCAGCATTCACATGAGCCACAACTCCTTCTAACTGATTGACCGATATTTCCTGCGGTACATAAGCCATATTCAGAATCTTCAATAATGCATTTTGGTGTGCCTCAGAGCACAACAGTAAGGATAGAATGGAAGTCTTCGATGGAGTTTGGTGAAGTTGATCAACAATCTTGAAATCACTTTTCCTGATCAACCTCATAAACTCTTCTACGTTTTCTGAGAAAGTATCCCCACCTGGTTTTGTCATAGAATCATTAGCTTCCTGCCTCTGTATAGACTCATCCAACACTTGTTTACCTCTGTTTTGACTTGAACTACCAGTCTAATTCTCGAACGGAATAAAGACTCTACCACTCCTAGTGATAGCCCCAGCTTCGACAAGATTTCCAACCCCTGTATTCACGACTGATGTGTCTTCCAATTCGTGCTTCTTACCATTAACAAACACCTCGGCCCCATAGTTCCATGGGATGGCCTTGGTAGTCTCATACGGGACCGGTCCAGGAACAGTGATAGTAACCGGCGCTGGTCTCGCCGGCACTGATATGGTTATTGTCTTAAATGGAATTGTTATCGTGGCAACATCAACCTCTCTGTCAGTAACATTACTCTGCTTGCAACCCCGGTCAAACTGTAATACCCCTTCGCTGATAATTCTCTGAATACCGGCTCTCAACAAACCACAACCACCTGGCTGCGCCACACATTCTACACAACCTTCATCACAACCGAAAAATACCCCTCCCTTCAACAGTCTTTCCTTCACCACACCCAAGGGAGTTTGGACTTCGTTCACATCTGCAATCAAACTCAAGTCTTCACCGTCTTCAATAATAACATTGATCTTCGGCCCACCGTGATTTGGCATCGGGTTCTGATTCACATTTGGAACGTCATTGGAGAAATTGATGGCTTTGGAATCCACCAAATCTTGAACCTTATGCTTAAAAGCTTTACAGTTCTCAGTATGGTGTCCAGGTGCCCCAGAATGAAATTCACAGTGGGCGTTGGCGTCATAGCCGGGAGGTGGATTACCAGTAGGTGGAGCTAATGTTCTTGTCTGAATTAGCTGCAGTTTCAACAAGTGCTGGAATAATTGAGAGTAAGACATAGGTGGAGTGTCAAAATGCCTGTCCCGCTTATTCTGAGGTTGTGATCAGTAAGGAGTCTGATTTTGCTGTTGAGAGGCTGCAGGCTGCTGAGGTGCTGCTGGGATGGTCACAGAAGCCACCTGCTGATTGTAATTCTGACGAGGACCTTCTCTACCATGATATGACGACACAGAGTTTGTATCTCCCACCTTCTTCTTATAACCACCGGCATAAGGCTTCTTACTTCCTCCAGACGAGGACCCATCACCGCCTGATATTTTTCCCGCCTTGATTCCGCTCTCTACCATCTCTCCTACCAAGATCAAATCAGCAAACTTTCCCGACATACACGAAACCAATTTTTCAAAGTAATGACCCTGCAAGGTGGCCATAAACATAGTTATCATTTCCCGTTCCAACATGGGAGGCTGAACCCTCGCCGCCAGTTCAAGCCACCTCTGGGCGTACTCTTTGAAGCTCTCATTATTTTTCTGTGACAAATTCTGCAATTGCGTTCTGTTAGGAGCCATATCAGTGTTATATTGGTAATGTCTGATAAATGCCCCTGCCAGATCTCTCCAACTACGCACATCCCTCCTTTCCAGTTGCATGTACCACTCCAGGGATGCCCCGGATAGGCTATCCTGGAAGCAGTGCATCATCAGCTTTTCATTCTTTGCGTGTGCAGCCATCTTACTCGCATATGCTCTGACATGGGTCCTTGGACAAGACATACCATTATACTTCTCGAAAGTGGGAGTCTGAAACTTGTGCGGGATCACAACGCCTGGAACCAGTCCCAAATCCTCTAAATCCATTCCCACAGAATCCTGATTCATAACACCCTTCAGTTGTTCCTCAATCAACCTGATCCTCTGATCATTGTCAGCCTGGGGACCAGCATCCCCATCTGGTAGAGAAAATGCATCATCTTGAACATCATCATACTAATGGCCATGATTTGCGCCAGCACCATTACCTCCTCCCCCAGCCTTAGGAATCACAACACTTTCTCCTCCGCCCGGAGGAATCACAACACCAGAAACGGGAATACCCCCGCCAGTAAGGCCATTCTGATCATTATTACTGTTTTCCTCATTTCTTGCAATCAGTGGCTGAACGAGAGTCCTCAACTGCTCTTGGCCTTGAGCAACACCTTGCATTAGTTCCATGAATTGATTCATGCGAATCCGCATCTCAATGATCTCATTCTGTAGCTGATCCATGAGTCTTCTCTGATTCTGTCTGGTAGAATACCGGTGAATGTACTGAACTGAAATTCTGAGATGAGAACAAGATAAGAATTCCAGAGATAAACACCTGTTATGCAAAATGATTATGCAAAATGATTATGCAAATGCAAATGGACATGTTTGAAAATTCACAAGGCGATCCGCCCCTTGATTCCGGTTTAATAACAAGATATAATGGAACTTCTGCTCATATAATAAGAAAAAAGTCAAATGTCAACAATCGCGAATCCAAGGTAACAAATCTGAACATAAAAACCGTAGGTCCCAACCAACAAGCCTGGTGGTGATCCACATACAATAAAAGAGAGAAGAAAACTAATGCATGTCATCAAAATTCACAAGTGTCAATCCCCCCCATCCATTATGCTTTCTGCACCAATCTTGAATTTCCTCGAACAGCTTTCTGGTATCGAGATGCTTCGGTCTCTGAATCAGTCCTTGAATAAGAAGGTCTCTCCTATGTATGATCCCATCTAAGTATCGACAATGTAACTCCCAAGCGTCTTCTTTAGTAGCACCATCTATGCTAGGACCTTCATGTCTAGATTTCTTAACTTATGCTTGGACTTTCAGTTCTTCCATGGAGGCTACGACTTCATTGAGTCGACCCTCGACTACTTGCCTCTTGAATATTCCTGATAAGATCTCGACATCTTTCTTCTTAAGTGTTGACTTCAACTGATTAATCTTAGCTAGGTAAGCGTCTTCCTTTCTTTTATTCTCGGCCATGGCAGTTTCTTGGTGATCATTGAACCTGTGAATCTTCAACAAAGCCTTGCCTAATTCCTCCTCCTTGGTCCTGAGAACGTTACTGATACCATCCAAAGCTTGTTTCATTCTTTCTCTGGATGCGACCATGTCAGCAAGCTCTTTTTCTGCTTTGGCAAGGAGCTCCATCTTTAACTTGGCAGTATGAACAGCTTCACCCGCTCATGCTTCCACTGATAGATCTCTCTCTTTAGCTCACTATTTTCTTCCCGCAACCTTTCCTTTTCAGCCCATAATTTGTCATACTTCTCTATCTCAACCGTGGTAGGAGACTCGATCACCAAAGGATACAAAGGTGGTTCCACCGGGAATGGAAGAAGCTCCTCTTCTGCTCTCTTCTTGATCCACTCTTTATAGGGAGGAAAAGCCCGATTATTACACTTTCCGAATGACGTCTTACCCTTCTTGGTTACTTGTTTCCAAGCATTCACAACCTTCTTTATCATCTCTTGATCCTTAATACCATTGAAGAATAAGGATTCTCTGACATCTCTCTCGTCAGGTGGACCTCTCAAAGGATAGCCAAATTGTCTGATAGCTAGGGAAAGATTATAGTTAATTCCACCTTTCCTCCCTATCAAGGGAACATTAGGGAATTCTCCGCACTTGTAAACAATATCCATTCCTAGCAAGTCATGATTAATCCAAACGATGTTATCTGCAGTCAAGCCCATAACCCTCTTAGACCACTTTAGAGAATCTTTCGTATCAACGAAAGCGCCAGATTCAGGGAGACGACTCAGAAACCAAGTAGCTAAGAGCGGTGCACAACAACTCACAGTTTTCCCCGCCTATTCTCATTCTTATAGTGGACTGAGTGATACACATCACCTATCAAGGTAGGTATAGGATTTCCCGAAATAAAGATTCTGACAGCATGCATATCTACCAGATCAGGAACATTCGGAAACAGAACAATCCCATAGATACACATAGCTAGGATAGCTTGGAAAGCAGTCCAGTTCTTCTCTTTGATACGTATGCAGGCTTGATCAAACAGGAACTTCAATAGGAAACCCTTAACTCCTTGTTTTTCTTCAATATTACTGTTCAGGACGGAGTCACTAATATGAAGAGCCACAACCATTTCTTTTATACCGGGGTGTTCCTCAGAAAAGAAAACTATATCATGCCTGATAGGAATTCCCAAAATAAATGAGAACTCCTCCAACGTTGGAGCCAAGATGTAGTCCGGGAAAGTGAAGCAACGCAGAGACGGATCGTAAAACTAAAGAAGTGTGTGAATGGCATCCCTCTCATACTTTGAGATATTATAGACAAATTTCAGAAGTCTTCCATACCTTCCGCTGAACTCTGTACGAACCCCGGAACTAGCCATATTAATCAATTTATGAATCAGTGTCAAAGTCGGCTCTGGGAACGAATAGGCAACAGTCTTTTTTCTCTGAACATCCATGCTGAAGTAACCTCAGAAAACCGGAATCAAGAGTAAGATGCAAGCCCTAAAAAATGTCAAACATGTCAGAATGCAAGAAAAATGATATGCTCATGCAAACATGGGGTCAAGGCACACAGCTGGATGTGCTGTGCTGTTAGCTGACCGAGAAACCAGAAAACCAGAACTCTGAACCACTGAGGAACCCACATAATCAGACATTGATGAGAAATCCAGAATAAGGGTAGGTTGAAGGTCTCGGTTACCTGCAAACCTGCAAACACCCATCCCCTCTCACGTGTAGGTACTAGGATGTTCAGTATCCCGGGCTCTCAGGTCGAGAAATGATGATACGTTCACCATTTCTGGTTTGGCATCATCATCAATCGAGGAGGCCTCAACTGATTCTCCAAGGCGGAAGGTCCTCAGCTTTGGCACTGAGGTCGAGAAACAATAGTACATTCATCCTTCGGGGTACAGTACTAAAGTCAATCGAGGAGTGCCTCCACTGATTCTCTTCAAAACATAGGGGCCATCCTATGCGAGTTCCAAAGCGGGCCCTCGGGTGCGAATGGGTTTGCCACTGTCACCACTAAAGAGGGATGTTTCCACTGAGGTCCTCAATGATCGGTCACCAGAGTCAACAGTTCTCTAGATCAACATCCCAACATGCGCAAGACACACACGTTAGAATGCATCCCAAGATAGCCTCGTCTGGTTGTGAATTTCGTGAACACACAAACGTACCAAGCGGGCACGTAGGTCCCACTACTTTCCACTCTAGTCCTAGGGTATTCTCAAGCCTTGGTATTGGGCTTAGCTCTCGGTCCCACCCAACCTGCAAAACAAAGACAGCCAGCACAACACAGCAGTATGACAGTAATAAAAATGGAATGCAATGCAGAAAAGCTGTAAAAATAAAATACAACACATAAAGCAAAACAAAAACAAGAACACCCAAAGAGAGCAAAGACAAGCAAGCGCTAGGATTGACTCACTTAGGGATGGACCAGCATAGGTCAACCAGAGTCCCCAGCAGAGTCGCCAGCTATCGCTCCCAGGATTTTCATCCAGGTACAAACGTGAGAGTGGCGCGGAAAAACAGAGTCGTCAGCCGTGTAAATTTATCCCAAGAGAGGGAAAGGGAATACCGCATAAACCTTAGGAAAGGGGAAAGGAATGGTCATCGCAACCATAACCTGGGTTCGGGAGTCGGTTACGCGAGGGGAAGGTGCTAGCACCCCACGCGTCCATCGTACTCGATGGGATCCACGCTTGTTGTCTATTCTAAGGGTGAGTTATACTATCATCTAGGGCTGTACTAAGACTGGGAGGGGAAAGACAAAGACCGACTCGGTAGGACGTCGACGCCCTAGGCCTACGTACCCCCTTTGTGCAATGGGGAATTCAGAGTCAAAGTAGTTCGGACCAAGTTCTTTTTGTGTTTTTTATGAGCGACGTTAAGTTCGCGTCCGGCAGTTAGGGTCGATGCCTGTTTGCGACTCAGACGGAAAGTAACGTGCCCTTTTTGAAAATAGCCTTTAAGTTTGGAAATCCCGAAGGACAAAAATGTTTGACGTTGGTTTGTATTTTTTAGGACAGAAGTGGCTTAAGTTAGTTCCTAAGCTGCATTGCACCAAAGTCTAGGGCACAGGGGCGAATACTTAACGCATCGTCCCAAGACAGGACGCTCGCTAAGCACTCTAGAAAGATGATAGGAAGCCCCTCATTTCTCATTCCCCATACTTAAGGCTCGTGCGCAATACACCTTATTCTTATTAAGTGTTTTAGAGAAATTTGAGATGAGAAGAGAGAAGACACAAGGGTGACTCTAAAGGGAGACTATGAATCCTAAAGTCATCATGCATGGGAGACCTATGGTTAGTGAGGTTTGAAGACAACCTAATCCTAAAGGAAAGAGAAGAAGATGAGAGAAGGAAATAGTAAGGGTGACCATGGATACTTATCCGTACCCTTAAAGAACTTACCTTAGTCCCTGCGTGAAAAGGTTAGTACGAAACGGATACAAATAATATCAAGGCAAGTGAAAATCAAACTATGGCAAACAATAGTAATTATAATCCAAACATGAATCCAGAAATCAAAGACAATTTAGGGTATGCATGAAATGTGTGATGCAAAAAAAGAAGTTGAATTAAACAATTGGTTTAGATGATAAAAAATAAAATAAAAATAAAATTAAAATTTGTGAAAATTTTATAAAATGGTAAAAATGGTGCATGAATTAAATTCAAAAGGAAATTATTCAAATAATATTACAAAAAAAGAAAATAAAAAAAATCTCAACAACTCTGCTATCGCGAAAACGCGGTCATCGCAACCGGATCCGAATTGAACGGATCTAAATATAACAAAAAAGGCAACTCAAAAAAGAGAAATTTAACTTTGAAAAAAAACCTCAACAATATTGCTATCGCGAAAACGCGGTCATCGCAACCGGATCCGAATTATACGGATCTAAATATAACAAAAAAGGGCAACTGAAAAAAAGAGAAATTTAACTTTGAAAAAAAACCTCAACAATATTGCTATCGCGAAAACGCGGTCATCGCAACCGGATCCGAATTATACGTATCTAAATATAACAAAAAAGGGCAACTCAAAAAAAGAGAAATTTAACTTTGAAAAAAAAAAACCCTCAACAATATTGCTACCGCGAAAACGCGGTCATCGCAACCGGATCCGAATTATACGGATCTAAATATAACAAAAAAGGGCAACTCAAAAAAAGAGAGATTTAACTTTGAAAAAAAAAACCCTCAACAATATTGCTACCGCGAAAACGCGGTCATCGCAACCGGATCAAATCAACAAAAATGTCACGCGTTATGCAAACCAATATGTAAAACAGCGTATCGACATAATTCGATCCGAAAATATAATCAAAACATAAATAAAACTAACTTTAAAATTATTATATATATATATATATATATATATTAATATATATATTAAAACATAAATGTTACAAATTCAAGGATGTAAACAAATATTAAATATTCAAACGTACATTACATTTCATATATTGAAATTTGAAAGGTACGTATTCCATATGTTAACAGTCTCGAAAATTTGGATTTGAAACGTACATATTCGAGGCAAATATATATATTTTGAACATATAGCTAACAAACATATATACAAGGTTAGCAAACCGAGACTGCAAACCTGGAATTGGTCGGAAAGTTCCAACTTTATTTGGATTGAATTCAGCAACTAGCAGTTCTACCGGATGCGTCGCCGTGTTCGTCCTTTTTCTTTCTTTCGGTCCTCGTCTCCTTTTTCTTTTTTTTTTAACAGTAACAACAATATATAGGGACCAAATTAGGGTTATCTCTAAATTGTCAATAATGTCCCTAATGTCCATTTTAAGGCCCAACTAACTATTATTAAAATTAAACAATTCAATTAAGATAAATTTAAAACAGAAACTAAAAATTCTATTTATTTATGAAAAACAATATTAGTTAAATCTAAAAATAAAAATAAATATTTAATATAAAAATAAAAATACTAATTATCCTATTTATCTATTCTAAACGATATTAGTTAAAAAAGTAAAATAAACAGACATCAAATAAATAAAAATCGAATACCCTAGTGATAAAAAAAAACAAACCGAGTACACTAAAATGATTAGTACGAAATATATGACTCGAAAAAATACAGCATTTGGTCAGATTTTAAAATAAATTTTTGATCCGTAAAAATGCTCAAATTGATCAAAATATGACGAAAAATTAAAACGAACACGCCGAGTTAAACTACGCGAACCGTAGAATAATATAATTGACGTCTGCAAGTTCGATTTTAAAATTTTCTGTCCCCTGATTTTAAGCACCGCTGAAATTCAATTTGATCACTCTGTCTGTAAATTTCCGAGAAATTATTCCGACCAATATTTTAGGCAGTATGCGAGATGAAAAGCACTATTTTATGCTATTTAGATGATGCAGAGTCAGATGAATGAAAATATTAAAAATGTCTGGAATAAGCTGTGAACTCTCAAAATTCCCTGTTGGAAAAAGAATGATCTGGTACCAAATTACCGAGCAAGATAACTGTTTGGGGCACTCTAATGTCTGCTGCTTAGAATAAGAGAAGTCCTTAGCCACAAGGATACCGTGATCCGATGTCTCGAGAGCTCAATGCAATGCATGATTATGAGTTAAGACCTAAATGAGATGCAAATGAAAAAAAAGAAACATAAGCCAGAAAAAATTAGAAAAAGGTAGGACAAATTTTGGGGTGCTACAGCAGTCTTCTGTCCAAACGCAATCTGATCCTTTTTGAGTAGTTTGAAAATTGGCTCACATGTCGCGATCATGAGGAATATAAATCTAGAAATGTAATTCAAACGTCCCAAGAATCCACTGACTTGTTTTTCAGTCTTTAGAGAAGGCATTTCTTGAATGGCCTTGACTTTGTCAGGATCAACCTCAATTCCTTTCTGGCTGACGATGAACCATACAAGTTTCCCTGAACGAACACCGAATGTGCACTTGTTGGGATTCAAGCGGAGTTTGTACTTTCTCAGACGCTCGAATAGTTTTGACAGGTGGGTTATATGCTTCTTTTTTGTCTTAGATTTGACAATCATATCATCGACATACACTTCTATTTCTTTGTGTATCATGTCGTGAAACAGAGTAGTCATGGCCCTTTAATAGGTTGCCCCGACATTCTTCAGACCGAACGACATTACCTTGTAACAAAAAGTGCCCCATGGGGTGATGAATGAAGTTTTCTCCATATCTTTCGGCGCCATTTTGATTTGATTATAGCCCGATAATGCATCCATAAAGGAGAAGACTTCGAACTTTGCTGTACTGTCTACCAGCATGTCAATGTACGGTAAGGGAAAGTCATCCTTTGGATTGGCTTTGTTCAGATCCCTGTAGTCTGCACACATTCTGACCTTCCCGTCCTTTTTTGGCACTGGTACTATGTTGGCTAGCCATTGAGGATATTCTGATGTGGCGAGGAAACCCGCGTTAATCTGTCTTTGTACTTCCTCTTTGATTTTGATGGCCATGTCTGGGTGAGTCCGTCTTAGTCTTTGTTTTACTGGCGGACACTCTGATCTTAACGGTAGATGATGTTCCACGATGCTGGTATCCAACCCTGGCATATCCTGATAGGACCAAGCGAATACATCGGGAAATTCTTTGAGAAGCTTTATCAAACTTTCTTTGACAATTGGACTGAGCAGTGCCCTAATCTTGACTTCTTTTCTCTCTTCTTCTGAACCCAAGTTGACCATTTCCAACAACTCTTTGTGGGGTTCAATGGACCTTTCCTCTTGTCTGAGTAATCGGGAGATCTCTTCTGGAATTTCTTCGTCATTTTCTTCTTCAGCCTCAAATACCGGGAATTCAAAGTTGGGAGAAGGCATTGGATCGTATGTTTCAATGGGGTTCAAAACAAGCAATCTGCACGACGTGATGATTTTTTTAGAAGAGATAGAGAGAATGGAAGAGTGTGTGCAGTGTATTATTTGAAAAATGCTTGTTTTTATTATTTGAGTTGTTCTTAGGATTACCATTTTCTGAAAAAGTGAAAAGAGAAAACGGAAATAAATGCAGAAATTACAGAATGACGTTATTTTATTTATGATCTTGTCGATTCTTGAAACTATAGCCCTATAAAACAAAACCCAGTCGCTTTGGGCGAAGCGAAGAGAGACATTTACAGAAAGTGAGCCCTATCAAAACATCCTTTTCACCTGGGCAGAGTGAAAGGTTAAAACAAAGACGACAATTACTTAGACTTATGAACGACTTTCGGAATGTTGACAGCGACCCATTGGCGCCGAACTCCTCGGTGAATCACAAAGTCTGGTACTTTCCTTCTTGATTTGTCTTCATAAATAACGCTGATTTCTGGTGGAGCGAGATCGTTGGAATCGGTCTCCCAAGCAGAGTTGTCGTAGGCGAACTCTTCTGTTGTATCTTGCACGGTATTTGCACTCTCAGGTGGATCTCCCCATCCAGTGGGCTGGATGTCTTCGAGCCTGATATGAGAGCTTTCTGGAGCGGTGTACTTGACCATGAAGTCGTATTTGCCACTCGGTTGTCCTAAGGTGTCCCATACTTCTTTGGAACTGGAGGAGTCATCCCTTTCAATGACGTTGACCTTGGGAAAAACATAGGTGATGAACTGCTGTCCTACAATCTTGGCAAATTCATTGTCGTGCTGGATATTTCCTGAATGCCCTGAGTAATGACCCCATGATTCGGGGGGGGGGGGACACATGTATTCTTTTCAGTGATGCTCAGCTGATATGTATCGTTGGGCTGACTATTTTGCCCCAAGTCTCCCGGGTACGGCTGCCAGATAGGCAGGCCATCCATTGGGCCATAATAGTCATGGTCTAAGTTATCTTTCATCAGAGTGTCCTCCTCTAATGAATTTGGTGGAGCACGACATCCTTCCAGATCACAATCTCCGTACATCATTTTGACATCTGACATCGGTATATATATCAGACTCTGTGCGGGATAGCAAAATGGCGTAGGCACATCTCCCTGAGACATATAATTGTTCTCGTTAAGATAGGACTTCCACTCTTCATATGTATCGGAGGAATCACCCTCGTTGATGGTATGTACTTCTTGAGACACTGGGTGAAGGAAACCTCCACTGTGGAAGAAGTTCTGGATGGGATGAAGACTTTCATTATTAGTAGCAGTCTGGGTACAGGTTGAAGAAAAACCAAGACCTTTCTTTTTCTTATTATCAATAGGAATGACAAGCTGTCCCCATCCACTTGCATTGTTACTTTTGATCACTTCGAGAGCATCTTTGTACGAGGAAATCGACGTTCCCTTTTTTGATTGATTGTTATTGCTCACCGAAAGTGCTTGGAACTGGGTTCCAACAACCTCTTCTGGTTCTGCATAAGTGGACGATGATAAGTTGCTCACGATCAAGGCTTGCTCTCCGCAGACTGTGACTAGTTGGTCGTTCTTGACAAACTTCAACTTCTGGTGCAGTGTCGAGGTGACTGCCCCAGCCTCGTGTATCCAAGGTCTTCCTAACAAACAACTGTATGCTGCCCGGATGTCCATGACCTGGAAAGTGACTTGGAAAGTGGGAGGACCGATAGTTATGGGAAGGTCGACTTTGCCGATAACTATTTTTTCAGGATCCGTCAAATGCTTTGACGATGACCTCACTGCCTCTCATCAGAGATCCTTTATAGGATAGTCACATTAAAATGGATTTCAGCATAACATTTAGAGCTGATCCGGTGTCAACCAGTACGTTGGCTAAAGCATCATCCTGGAAGTTGATTGTAATGTTGAGTGCCATATTATGATTCTGGCCCTCTTCCAGCAGTTCTTCATCACTAAACCCCAAGTTGTTGCAGGAAGTGATGTTGGAGATGATGCTGTCAAATTGTCTTATTGTCACATCTTGTTCCACAAAGGCTTGCTCTAAGACTTTCTGTAGAGCCTCTCTGTGGGCTTCGGAGCTGAGTAAAAGAGATATCACATAGATTTTTGAAGGAGTTTGCAACAGTTGGTCAACAATGTTGTACTCACTCTTCTAGATGAGCTTCAGTATCTCATCGTTGTTTGTTGAAAGGTCGGGATCACTGGATTGACCGACTGGTTGATCGGGAACTTCTGTTTGGGGTTCCTTTTCTTTGGTAGGTTCTCCAACTCCTCGGTTGAAGATTCGACCGCTCTGTGTTACTCGAATGATGTATGCAATATTCACGATGGAGGGTAATGGAGTTTCCTTTCCATTCTTAATTGTTGTTGCACCGTACTTGTAAGGGATATCCTTATCAGATTTGTATGGTACTGGTCCTGGTAGATGATAACTACAGGAGCCTTCTGATTTTTCTGACCATCGTAGCCGACCTCAATTAGTTCGAGGTTGAGAATCTTTCCGCTATCAAGAGGAACCCTCGATTCATGGAGTAAAGGAATTATGGCGCATACATCTTTGGCCACTTCTCGCTTAGGGATCAAGACAACTTCTTTGCCTCGATTGGGAAGATAACCTGACATTATGTTAATTGAACCAGAGCTTGAACATGGTTGAATCTCTTTGTGGTCCAACTGGCTTTGGAGGGCCACTCGCACGAGGTAGCATCCTTGGTTATCCTATGAGCAAACTCTACAGCGCTCATAGTTGTGTGGTGGCACCCGGCCACGTCCGCTTTGTATGCAGTGTAACCTTACTAGATCTGTTTCCATTGACCGAACATCCCGATTTCGATGCCTAGTAGGGTTCCCGTCAGTCATACTGATGTGTTGTGTGTCTTCATCTAGATAGATCGGAAGCCACCAGTGGTTTAACAAGTGTTGCAGTGTTCTTTGAACAAGTGCACATCCTTGGTCATTTCCATGACATAATTTACAGTTCTGATAATCGTGCGAAGTCAGAAAACCGAGATGAACTTGCTTAGCGTGTAATTCCACCAAGCTAGTATTCATTGAACGAATATCAAAGATTTGAATCATATTAACTTGATAATGTCTTCTATCACAGTAGTCCTGAATCCATCCAAAATCCATCTAACTCTGGAGGGCCTCTTTTACAAATGAGCATCTCTGATTATTTACCGAGCAGACCAGACAGGAATTGTAATCGTGCCATGGCAGATTATGATGTTGGCTTTGCCTTGAGTGCATTGCTACCAAGTTGACATTCATCACACGGATGCCGTGGTTTTGAATGATGTTGGAATTTTTATAAGTTATGTTGACCTCACGAATTCGGTGATCTTGGATCCAACCGAGATCCATCTGTTCCTGTAGAGCTGATTGCACCACAGAACATCCTTGATTATCTTTAGAGCAGATATCACACTGGTGATAGTTATGAGACGGTACATGATCGTATCCACTCTGTGCAATGCATCTTGACCAGGTTAGTTCCCAATAAGAGTACATCATGAATTTGATAGCTATGGTCAGACTCTTCCTCTATCAAATTTACCGCAGCCTTCTCGTGTTGAGGCAATGGGTTCGTCTGAACATTTGGATTTGTATCCTTAAAGGATAAGACCCTGTTCCTGACAAGCTTCTGCACATCGGATTTGAAGCTGAGATAGTTTTCTATGTTATGCCCTGGTCCTCCTTGATGGTAAGGCAAGTCTGATCCGCTTTGAACCAAAAAGGCGGATTTTCTGGTACTGTACGAGGAGACCTGGTTTGGACGTGCCCCTTGACCAGTAGTAGTGGAAACAGTTCTGCGTACAACATCGGTATAGGGTCGAACCTTGGTGGTCGTGTTGTACGGTTGTTGTTGTACTGAGGACGAGCCTGCTGAAGAGGTCGTTGTGTCCTTTGCTGATATTGTTGTTGATTCGGTTGGCTCTGAGCAACCTGAGGTTGATACGTTGGAACAGGCGCAGGGTTGATAGCAGGAGTTACAGCTGCTATTGGTTGGTACCATCGCCTTTGCTTTTTGAGAGAGATATTACCAATATCTTACTCTTTTTTCTTAGGGAAAGCACTACCGTATCTTTTGGTACTGCTTGATGGTCCGACATCTTTCACCAGACCTCCTTCTCGGACTGCTTCTTCAAGGCGAACTCCCATGCTCACCATTTCAGTAAAGTCGCTGGGCGCACTAGCGACCATTCGGTCGTAGTAGAATGAGCTCAGGGTTTTCAAGAAGATTTTTGTCATCTCTTTTTCCTCAAGAGGTGGACAAATCTGGGCGACAATTTCACGCCATCTCTGACCATATTCCTTAAAGGTTTTTTTGTCCTTCTGCGACATTGCTATAAGTTGATCTCTGTCCGGTGACATGTCCAGGTTATACTTATACTGCAGAACGAAGGCAGCGCCAAGATCTCTGAATGTAATGATCTTAGTGCGGTTTAAACCCATGTACCATTTGAGTGCGGCACCGGTTAAACTATCTTGAAAATAGTGGATCAGTAGCTGTTGGTTCTCTGTCTGAGTTGACATCTTTCGAGCGTACATCACCAAATGACTTTGAGGGCAAGAGTTACCCTTGTATTTCTCAAATTTGGGCACCTTGAATTTATGTGGAATTTTCACATTGGTAACCAAAAAAAGGTCTGCGGCATCTTTTTCGAATAGATCCTGACCGCGAATGGTATGTAGTTCCTTCTGCATCTCCAGGAATTGTTCCTGGAATTCATTCATTCTATCGTACATACTTTCATTTCCACCATAAAGTATCGGTGGAATCTGTCCTTGCGGGACAGTGTGTGCCACGGGTGGTGGTATAGTCATTACAGCAGTGACTCTTGGTGCTTCCCTATCCCAAAGTTTGTAATCTTCAGGAGTTGCTATCATGCCCCTTGCATCTTCTCTTTCCCGAAGTTTGTAACCTTCAGGCCCAGCGGTTCCTGCTATAGTTTCCAGATCTTTCGTGATCGGCGGAATATATCCTTCCGGGATATAGTTAAGTGGCATGCCCCTGGAACGATCTTTAGGCATGTTATACCGAGGATCATACTTTTCCACTATGGGCATAGATGTGATCTCTGAGATCACAGTCCTTTTTTGTTGTATCTGAGCTGCTGCCAGAGATTGCATGTCATTGTGAAGTTTCCTCAGATCTTCTTTCAGAGTGTCGATTTCTTCTCTCAACTCTCTATTTTCTTCCTCGAGATCATCCATTTTCTTTTGTCTATTGGCCCGAGTATTGTACAAATGAGACAGTTTGACGCTAGAATCGACACACAAACGTGAGATTCGTAGGGAAGAAGAATGCGTTATGTGAGAATGATGAATGATATGCAATGATTATATATTAAAATTTTTTGTTTTAATCAAAAGAAACTTCAACAATTGGATTGCAAATATCATACAGTGGGGAGACCCCGTTTTATTGAATTCAAAGATTGCGGAAATGGAAATACAGTAATTTACAAAGTGCTGTAAAAGGAAATGTCTAAGCTTATGGATCCTGAGTCCTCTCTGAGGAGAGCTCAGGTGTTGGTTCTGGTATTTTAATTTTCTTTGACCGGGGCTCTTGAGCCGTTGTCGGGTTGTCATCCTTTTGCCAAGTGAAATGAGCGAGCAAATTCCTTCGGTCGTCTTGATTTTCTACAACATGTTGCTCTAAAATCTCGATCAGAGCATCCTTTTCTTTTAAAAGTTGTTGTATTTTGGTACACTCCACATTGAGAATGCAGTACTTGTTCTTCCAAGATTTCTTTTCCCGTTGAACTTTGTTGAGAGTGACCTGGAGTTTTTCCGTATCAGACATAAAATAAAGGACATATTCCTTTAATGGAAGAATTTCTTGACAAGGGTAAGGCATCCTCAGCTTGAGAGCTCTAGTTTGTACCCAGTGGAGATAAGGTTCCACCGAGACACAATCTGGTTTTCCTAGAGACTCTCTTCCTTTCCTGTGAACATGTTTCCAGGCATGCACTATTTCTGTCTTTAGTGCCCTGTCATTTTCTCATTCCTTGAAGAAAAGACCTTCCAGATGAACATTACGAGGGATATATCTCATCGGGTATCCGAGTTGACGGCGAACTAAAATTGGATGATAGTTGATTCCTCCTTTAGTTCCTATGAGGGGTACATTAGGGAAGTTTCCACAATGGTCAATGATTCTTATCCCGTCATAGATCTGATTGTACCAATCGATGTCAGAGTTGGTAAGAGACATGATTCTTTGTGACCAACGTAGAGTACTCTTATGATCCCAAAAAGTAGCAGACTTGGGTAAATGGGAAGTGAACCATTTGTATAGCAGGGGTACACAACATGTGATCATTCCTCCGTTGTACAAATTCCTTAAGTGTACAGAATGATAGGCATCTGCGAGCAAGGTCGACACAGGGTTTCCAATCAGAAATATCATAATGGCATTGATATCAATGAAGTTATCAATGCTGGGAAACAAAAATAACCCGTAGGTGAGTAAAACAAAGATGCTCTCGAAAGCAGTCACGTTCCCTATACTGGCAAAGTGGAGGGCCTTCTTTATCAAGAACTTGGCTGGTAAACCTTGGATTCGACCCTTAATGGTCATGTGAGCCCTGACTTCTGACTCGTCCAAATAGATTGCTCTTGCAATGATTTGATCCTATGGAATTTATTCTAGTCCAGAAAAGGGATCTTGGTCAGTGATGGGTAAATTAGTCAGGTGAGAGTACTCCTCTAGTGTTGGTGTCAGTTGGTAATCCAGGAATGTGAAACAGTGATAGACCGGATCGTAAAACTGAATCAGAGTAGACAGTATTCCTTCAATTACATGGACCCTTAACAGAGACAGCAGTCCTCCGTACTTAGCTCTGAAAGCATCAGGGTTAGTGATCATCCATGCCAACCCTCTTAAATCCTCTAGTTTTAGAACCTTGAAGGTGTACTTGTGAGTCTTCCTTCTACCGAACTCCATAACACAATATTTCTTTCTGATATTTGCAATAATTGTCTTAGTTTAATTTGAAAAAGAAAGACTAGAAAAGAAGATTTTTTTCTTTGTTTAAAGTTTTTCTTTTAATGAAATGAATACATGAATGCAGCATACAAAAACATAGAAAAAACATGGGGTCAAGGGTCCAGTGTCATGAAGTCGTGGCTCTACCCATTCCCAAAGGTTGTACTGGTGAATTTTTGTACCTGTCCTCAAAATCATTGACCCCCTTGGGATAACAACAACATGCTAGTTCACCCGAGCGAGCTGTAGTATCTTAGGGTAATCTCAAATGAGGGTAGCATCGCGTGACAACTATTTCCGATAGCTTCCACACTACAAAATAGTCACATGGTCTCAGTCTACTAAATCCTCAGTTTCATGGATACCACAATCGAACAATCTGCTTTCAACAACCGAAGTGTTTAGACATTGAATTCGCAAAGGGTATCTCCACTAATTCGATGGTCTACCGGGATAGTTTATTCGGGAGTCACTCCCTGTAAGATTACCCGTCTATGACATCACTTATCTTAGGTATCACTCAAACTTTCCAGATGCGGCATCACCCGCAGTCCCATTAGCAGAAAAATAAACACGGATATCAATTAGGAAAAGCGATATATATATTTATTCCTAAAACTAACATACTAGACCTTTTAGGAGCTATAATCCTAGTCTTAAACAAATAAAATGACTCCCCAGCAGAGTCACCATTTTTCTGTGAAAAATGGGGACGATGATGACTAAGGTAAAACAGATCATACAGTGAACCCCCAGCAGAGTCGCCATTTTTCTGTAGTGCGCGATTTTTGTCGGTGACATGACCACCTTATTGCGGAATTTGGGTTTTCTCCTCAATGAAGATGAGGGGGTGCTACTTTCGGATTTCTTATTTATCCCGTGAACCTGGAAGGGAAAGGGAAGCTATCTAAAACTAACCTTGCACGCAAATGTTTAACTGAACAAACGCTTAAAGAGATTCGGGGAGTCGGGGTCAGGTTATACAATGGGGAGTTGTCAATTACCCATCCTATATGTGGTTATCCACATGATGTTAGCTTTAGATTTCGCTTTGTACTTGATGGTGTTTATCCGTTAATGGGTTGGAAAAGTTTCTTGGGAAAGTATGAGAGAGAGAGAGAGTGAGTTGATGTTGATGTTCGGGTTTTCCCGATGTTTTTGGTAAGATACTAGACCTAAGTTTTAATTGATATGAAGGTGCTGGACCTCGAGTGTTTGATTAGTATGCTCGCTAAGATTTTGCAATCTTATGCCTACGTATTCCCGTTTAAACGAAATAGGGAAATCAGAGCAATCGTAGTTCCTCCTATTCTAAGGGAGGAAAAAGATGTTTTGGTGTCTTGTTCAAAACCCAAGATTAAAGCTAAAAGGGTTTATTTGTGTCTTGTTCAAAGCCCAAGATTGAAGCTAAAAGGTTTGACTGAGAGAGAAATTGTCATCTCTAAAGGGGAGACATCTTATCTGTTTATCATGGTTGTTGGGTAGCTGTTTATAAAGGAGGATTACTGTAACTGGGATATGAGAATCCAGCAATGCCATAATTTCCTTTATAAGGGATATTGATTTTTGTGTGCCTTGATCAAAGACCAAGGTTGAAGCTGAGAGGTTGATTGACTCTACTGGGGAAGTCCTTATACAAAGCCTAAGAGGAGGCTAGAAATGGCTGACTCAACAAGAGAGTGTTTAAATATGTCTTGTACAAAGCCCAATATTGAGGCAAAAAAGAGGCTGACTCTTTGGGGATATCATTATACAAAGCATAAGAGGAGGCTAAAAGTTTGATTTTTCCGGGGAAAAGGTTCTATCTGTCTTGTACAAAGCCCAAGATTGAGGCTTAAAAAGGTACTGACTCTGGAGGGAGAGAAATCTTTATCTATCTTGTACAAAGCCCAAGATTTGAGGCTAAAATGAGACTGACTCGACTGAGGATATTATTTCTCAAAGCCTAAAAGTAGGCTGAGAGGAATTGACTCCGTTGGGGGAATATACTTGTCCCAAGCTTAAGAGAAGCTTATGAAGATTTATGTCTTGTACAAAGCCCAAGATTGAGGCTAAAAGGGTTTGACTCAACAAGAGAGTGCTTTTATCTGTTCTGTACGAAGCCCAGGATTATGGCTGAACAAGATGGAGAAATTATTATACAAAGCCTAAGAGGAGGCTAACTTCCACTAGGGAAAATCCTTATATCAAGCCTAAGAGGAGGCTGAAAGTTTGACTCAACAAGAGAGTATTTTTATCTGTCTCGTACAAAGCCCGAGATTGAGGCTAGTTGACTCAACAAGAGAGTCTGAAAAAGGTGATTGACTTAACAAGAGAGTCTGAAAAAGGTTTTGACTCAACAAGAGAGTCTGGAAAGGTTATTGACTCAACAAGAGAGTCTTGGAAGTTTTGACTCAACAGGAGAGTCTGAAAAGATTAGCTCCGCTGGGGAGAATCATTGTACAAAGCCCAAGAGGAGGCAATCTTTGCTGAGGAAAGATCATTATACAAAGCCTAAGAGGAGGCTATCTTCTGCTGGGAATTATTAAGATCCCAAGGCAAGTCCAAATGGTGAATCAGCTCTTGCTGAGGGTTACAGAAGAGTTGAGGTATCAGATGCCTTGAGGTTCTGATTTGGGATAGTGTTATCCTGATACTAAACTGACCCTGGCCGGGGGTTTTTTAGGAGAGAGACTGGGTTTTAGAACCCATGGGTTTTAACTGTTTTGGAGATTGATCCAAAATGACCGGGGTTTCTCCTATGTTTGTAGGGAACTTGAGAATGTCTATGAGACTTAAGAGGAGATTTAGACTGTCCAAGTTTATTGGTGTGGAAGAGTTTATCTTTGTATGATGCCCAAGAGGAGGCAAGTATTTTAAGGGATGAGTATCAACCCTAAAATGGTTGGATGTTTTGACACTGGAAAGACTGCTCTAGCAAAGGATGACTAAGTTCTGTCTTATACCTTTAGGAGGTCTTCAGGGTCCTTGAATTAAGCCCAAGAGAAGGCATGAGAACTTTTAAGAAGCCGGAGGGTCCTTGTATAAAGCCCAAGAGGAGGCGGGGATGCTTTTAGGAAGCCTGTGGGTCCAAACTTAAGAAGAGTTCAAGAAAAGTTTCACCGAGAATAATCTTTTCTTTAATGAACATTTCTAGGGTTTGAAGAAATTCAAGAGAGGTTTCACCGAGAATTAATCCTCTCTGGGGAAACTGAATTTCTTTGACAAATTCTAATAGTGACAGTCTGAGAAAAGGTTCACCGAGAATACAACCTTTCTCTTTGTTCCATATTGTTTAAGCCCAAGAGAAGGCAAGACTGTATCTGGAAGTCCTATGGGGATCTAGTTTTGATTGTATTTAAAGAGTGACCAACTAGCTTTACCTAGGTCTAGACCTAGTTGCCGGGGAAAACTCTAAATTACTATACTAGTATATATACAGTTGATATATGACAAGTATTTAAAAGGATATGAAAGAAGGACTTACAGAGGAGCAGCTTCCCACAATACAGTTATATATATTAAAGCATATAAATGAAAGCTGATAATACTTACAGGCGAGCAAGCTTCCATGATGTATTGTTAGTTGTTCAAAGAAATTAAAGAAATTTTTTATAACAACTGTATATTTAAACCTAAATCAAAAGAGAAGTTGTTTTGGAATATATTGTCGGGGCTTATACTCAAGGAGAGACTCAAGGTTTAACAGTGATCGCACCGTTGTTTTGAAGATCGTACCGGGACTTATACAACGATTGGGGCCAAAAATGGTTTTGGTTAAAATGGGATTGGGTCTTACACTCTATTAGAGGCCCAAAAGATTTTTGAAAAAGAAAGACGAGACTTATAACACGAGGGGAGGCCCAATGAATGACAGTGATTACACCATCGCTTTGAGAATCACAGAGGAACTTATACAACGACTAAGGCCCAAAAAGGTTTATTTACAAAAAGAGTTGGGTCTTACACTCTTTCAAGAGGCCCAAAGATTTATTTTTGTACAAGTGACGGGGCTTACAACTCAGGGAGAGGCCCAAGATGAAAATAGTTTGAAAACGACGATCGCGTCAAAATTTCTGAAACTGTATAGGGACTTATACAATGACTGAGGCCCAAAAATGGTTTTATTTACAAAGAGGTGGGGCTTACACTCTATCAAGAGGGTCAAAAGATTTTGAAAAAAGGTTTGTTAGGGTGAAAATCAACGAAACCCTAATTTCATAATTTTTTAAAGTAATTATTCAAAGAAAATTAATAAAAATGATAAAAACACCAAATAAGTTTGAATAAACAACTTGTGATTTTTGGTTAAGGTTTGAAAAATGATGTTTTAATCTCAAGATGAATTAAAACTCATTTGGTTTTGATTTCCAAGATGAAAATTCATTTTTTGAAATGTTTAAAACAATAAAAAATGAATTTATTTGCAAAAATATCAACTATATTAAATAAATAATATACATTTGATTTTTGTGTGGAATAAAATATTTTAACATTATTGTGATTTTTTGCAAAAAGAACCAATAAAAAATAATTAAAATTGAGAGAGAAATTAATTTTTCAAATCATTTAAGAAAATAATATGAAAATACAAAAAATGGAAAAAAGTGATAAAAAAGGGTCTGGGGCGAGGGGGATTCGAACCCCAGACCTCCAAGCCAAACACATGCGCGCGCAACCAATGGGGTGGTGATACATCCATGTATCAAAACCACCCCATAAATACATAAGGGGTTGTTTTAGGCCTGGGTAAAGCAAGGTAAGGCAAGGAAAGGCCAGCTTTTGGGCCAAAAATGTGAAGCCTCTAACTTTCTCATTTCTCCATGGAATGGGACAAAATTAATATGCATCTGGTCTAGAATTTCCCAAGGAATCCAATGGTGGTCATGGTTTTCTCAGATGAGGTCCCCATTTTAAAACCCGATAGTGGTTTTGAAATAGGCCACAATTTGCATTTTCTATGCTACCTCATGGTACAGGCAAGAATTACATGATGAATTGGTTCAAACACAACATATACAACATGTATGAGATGTTTATGATTTGTGGACTTCAAAGAAATGCATAATTTAAAGAGTTCAAGTTGTCATGCACTTACCTCTTGGAGCTTTTTAGGCTATCTGCCAAGTTCCTTGTGCCAGAAGCAATTTGATGCTTTGGACACTCTCAATTGATCCCTTGGAAGCTTTTAGAATGACCAGAACTAGCTGGAATCCCCAGGAACAAGTTTGAGCTCTTTCTTGCAAAAGGGGCAAAAGTGACCAATATGGAAACTCTTTTAAATGGTGTTCCAGATGAGGGGAACCATTTGGGACAGTTCAAGGATGATATTTGGAGTGTGTTTAAGGTTTTATCTGATTTTGAAAGTGATTGAATCAAGACAAGGCTTGAAAAATGCAAAAAAGTCCAATTTTGAGATTTTGGAAGTGGATTTTCTGATTTTGGTGTTACAGGTCACATGTGAGAGTTTGAACAACTTAGGTACAATATATTAGAGGTGTTTGGATCATGAGCGGTGATGGAATTGCTCTCTAACTCAAAAACTCAGAGGTACCTTGCAAAAGAAGGCATTTTGGCCTAGAGAAAGGGATTTTGAGGAAAGCAAGTGTTGTAGTGCTTTGGTGTACTCAAACTAAGCACAAATGAGCTCTATTTATAGTAGAGCAAGTTTGTTTTGCAAGCAATAGTGAATGGCAGCTGCAGCAGGCCTTTGGCCAATGTTATGCAAAAGGAATCTCAAGTCTCCTCTAGCCATTGACTTGAGATTAGGGCACATGCTTTGTAGCTTTGGTTCAGAGATAAGTCTTGACTGAATTCAGTTGGAATAGGCTCAGTTTATGCCACCTTGGTGTATCCATTGAATGCTTGGAAACAAAATTGGAGTCTTGGCATATTTATAGCCTTTTTTAGAGATGACAAGCCTAATGTAGATCCTTGGACTTGTGAGGCTTGGAGATCAGATCATCCTCCTTGGATTTGATCCTCTGATGTGTCCAAATTGATGACAAGGCTTGGAATTATCAGATTTGGACAAATCGAGCAAATATGCACAATTGTGCCTTGTTAAACCAGTTCATGATGCCATGTTTCAAGGGTTGTATCTCCCTGCTCAAATTGAATTTGGAGATGATCTGGTACTTGTTGGAAAGCCCTCATGGCATACTTTAACTTTGATGTTCACCCCTAGACCTGGTTTGACTTGGATCAAGGTGAAAAATATCCCTATATTTTGGAAAAAGTAAGACAGATTCTGACTTAGTGAAAATTTCACTAAGTGTTGGAAAAATGTCATTTTCATGTTTTTAGCCATTTTGATCACTCCATAACTTAAAATCCATGAGGAATTGGAGTTTGATGTATTTGAAGCTTTTGAAGTATGTAATAAAAGCTACAAATCCAGCTTTGGACCATCCAAAATGGTTGCTTGGATCTCAAGTTATGGTCCTTGGAAGTTGGTACCCTAGCCATTTTGTTCCATAACTTAGAAAAATTCTAAGTTTTTTATGGTTACCCCTTTTACCAGTTAACTCATTTTCTTTGGTTTTTCTTGATGAATGATGATTCAAATCACATATTAACATTGTTTTAGAGTTAAGGAACCTTGGTTGACAAAAAATCCAAAAAGTCAAACTTTGGATTTTTGTACAGTTGACTTTTTATCAGAGGAAATCCAAACTGTGCGATCCTTTGTAAAATCAAGTCCTTGACCTAAATCAAACCTAATGGATGGATTATATAGGTGTTATATGGTGTATTGAATCATGTCCCAAGGGTTGGGAGCATGTCCTGGTCAAAAGTCAAAGGCACAGTTGAGTTTTTCCCCGAAACCCTAATTGTGGTCCTGATGAAATTAAAACTTATGAATCAAGCTTCCTGGGTCAATCCATTGTTGCAAATGGTTAAATGTAGTATATTGGAGGCCCTCAAATCATGTCTTGAGGTCTTGGCTTATGCTATGTCCCAAAAGTCAACTTAGGGGTGAATTAGGTCAAGGAACCCAAATTCCTGATTTTTTGGTAAATGCATCCCCTGGGGTTAAATTGACTTGATGATTTGGTCCATGAGGTCCTTGGAGTATCTTGGGTTGTGCTTTAAAGCATTGACTCATGCCCAGGTGAAAATTTTCATCTAGAGGTCTCAGGCGACCAAAACCCTTATTTGGTGACACAGGCGATCTTGAAGCTTGATCCACTTAGAATGTTGCAACCTTGTGCCTGATTCTTGATGTGGGAGTCTCCTTGATCCCTTATAGGTGTTTGAGAGGCTAGACAAGTTGAAGATCATGTCATTTCTTGATTGATCTTGTGTCTAAGTGCTCTGAGAGGGCCCAAAACCCTAATCTTTGATTGTAAAGAATGCCTAACAATCCCTGAGGAGATTGATGAGGCATGAAAGTACATCCATATTGTGATGATAATTTGCACAATGATGGGAAATCTTGGTGGTCAAAATTTGGGGTATGACACCTAGGCACTTAGAACTTAATCTAGTGCATAAAACTCACACAAAACATGAGAATTTAGTCTCATTATGTAGAAATGTCTTCTAGGTTTTTTCTCCTTGAATATCTGCATTTAATTCATCCAAAATAATAGTCGAATCTTGTTAGATTTGATATGCTCCATAAAAATCTCCAAAAGATATGATTTGTTATATTCAAATTCAAATTTAAATCTCTATTTAAATTATATTTGATATTCAACCGCTGTCAAACATATCAAACAAACATTGTTAAATAATCTACAATAAATCTGATTGAATCTTAATAAAAAATTTCACACCAAGTAAAATTCATCATGGCTTGCTGATTAGGGCCAGATGTTACACTACACACATGCTGGAACACCGTGTTCCACATGTTACACTAGTACATCCAAAATTAACTTTTCTTCATGAATTGTAGATCTTCTTTGTAGAGTGAATCTTAGATAGAATAATTCTGAACCAAAACAGCAATACCATATCTTTGTTGCCAGAGACTAGATAATACGTCACACATGTTGAAATATCATGTTTCACATGTGTCCCTTCTACACCAGAAACATCTTGAACAAACTTCATATTATTTTACATAATCCAGTCAATCCAAAAAGGAACAACAATTTCTTCTAGGGATTCTCTTTTCCTACAGTTCGAAACTCTTCATTGGCTTTAGTGGAGCTAGTCTGGTAGTTGTTCGGCTAATATTTCTATTTTTGCATGTTTTCTTCTTTTGTTTGGATTGAATGTTTTTTGAGTACTTACTCTTTACTTTTGTAGTTTTACACTACTATTTCTTTTATACATACATACACATACATACATATGTATATATATATACACACACACACACACACACACGAGAAATAGTACAAAGAGTAAAACAACAAAAGTAAAGAGTAAGTACTCAAAAAAACTCAAAAAAACATTCAAGCCAAACAAAAGAAGAAAACATGCAAAAATAACAATATTGGCTGAACAACTACCATACTAGCTCCACCAAGAGCCAATAAAGAGTTCCGAACTGTAGGAAAAGAGAATCCCTAAAAGAAATTGTTGTTCCTTTTTGGATTGACTGCATTATGTAAAATAATATGAAGTTTCTTCAAGCTGTTTCTGGTGTAGAAGTGACACATGTGAAATACGATGTTCCAACATGTGTGTTGTAACATCTAGTCTCTGGAAACAAATAGATGATACTTAGTTTTGTTTCAGAATTATTCTATCTAAGATTCACTATACAAAGAAGATCTACAATTCATGGAGAAGAGTTAATTTTGGATGTACTTGTGTAACATGTGCAACACGATGTTCTAGCATGTGTGTTGTTCAACATCTGGCCCTGATCAGCAGGCCATGATGGATTTCTCTTGGTGTGAATTTTTTTATTAAGATTCAATCAATTTATTGTAAATTATTTAGCAATGTTTGTTTGATTTGTTTGACAGCGGTTGAATATCAAATCAAATTTAAATGAAGATTTAAATTTGAATTTGAATATAAAAAATCATATCTTTTGGAGATTTTTATGGGGCATATCAAATCCAACAAGATTCACCTATTATTCTAGACAAATTAAATGCAAATATTCAAGGAGAAAAAGCCTAGAAGACATTGCTATATAATGAGACTCAATTGCCATGTTTCGTGTGAGTTTTGTGCACTAGATTAAGTTCTAAGTGCGTAGGGTTTGTGAGTATTTGTTTCTTGTATTCCATGCTAATGTTATCATAAGGATTAGGGTTATATCTATTTGTGTACATCACTCTATGTTTCAGTAACTTGGCATAGTTGTTGGTTTGTCTTAGTTGAGTTGTAAATTCAACAATCAATAAAGTTGTTATTAAAGTTGATCACTAGGAGTTAATGATTGAGAGAATGTGAGATGGTTTCTCATATTTAGGGGGAGTCCTAAATAGAAAGTCATTAGGATTAGAAATAGGCATTTAACATCACGAGGTTGATGTTCCTATAAGATTAATTGTACTAATTCGAAGTAGTGAATTTCCTTTCTTGGGTAGAGTGCCCCCCAGACGTAGGCGTGGTTAACTGAAATGGGTTACCAATGTTTTGTGTTTTTTATTGCTTTCTGCATTGTTTATTGCTACTGTTATATTGTTACCTTAACAAGTTGGACCACTTGTCCCAACATTTGTTCCCTCATGAACAAAATTTCAGAAACAAATTGAGAAAAGATAGGGAAAACACGAATGGAACTGGAGAAGCAACCATTCAAACAACACACCAATATGAACCCAAGTTCAAGAAGAGAGAGGTTAATCCCAAGCGAAAGAGAGTGAATCTATTTTCAAGAGAGGCAAATAATTATGGTCACCAAGTGATTAATCGACAAGATTTCTATGAAAAATTTAATTTATTGCACATATTTTATATAGTCTAAACCAATGCATGCCAAATCATGGATAGACCTTAACCCGCCCTCTTACACTTGAGTAACCTCTGAAACCCCTCGAACACTTCTAAAACTGACCACAAAAGAGGCAAAGGCCTACCCATCCACTTATGAACCTTTTACATCACAAAAGACGCAACGTGCCACAAGATAAACAAGTGATCCAATGACATCATGCCCCTAACACACAACACACCCCACCCCAGTACCTTCCTGAATAATGCATCACCTACTGATATTGAGCCTAGTAGCCAAGTAGCTCAGAAAAACAACAACTTTGGAATGCACACATTTTTTCCATTATCAGCCTAACCCCTAGATAACTTGACCAGAATTATGCTCTTTTCCCATCCTTGACGGGGACATGAAATCATTTACCGACCAAACCGAAAATCCATCCTCAGGATCCTCCTTATCCTACTTAACCATTCCCTCAATAAAGCTAATAAGGTCACCCAGAAGGTCTTCCTACCAAACAAAAAACCCTCGCCTTCACCTAAAATCTCAAATCTAGATTCTTCCCCCCATCGCTTTATCACACTCACCTCCTAATAATTTTTCTTAAAAATTAAGAACAACCTCTAGAAAGACACACATAGATGATTCAACCTAAATCACACATCATATTAGAACTGAGTATTCAACTCATTCCCAACTTTCTTACAAATATATGAGGGAAACCAATATCACGACTTTGCAGCCTTGGAGGCAAGGAGAGGGACATCCCTCCACCAGGTAGAAACTCTCTTGAGAATCCCTTCTCTACTCCTTTGATGAGATTTCACTACTGAGGGCCTATACCTCTCTGAAACAATATTCTTCTATAAGGAAGTCTCGGCCTCCAATAGTCTCCAATGCTATTTGCAAATAATATCCAAATTAACGCGCCTCATGTCCTTAATAGTTAATCTTATCAATTTCTTAGATTTAAACACATCCTCCAACTTAATCCTTACTCATTCCCACCATTGGATTCTCTCAAGGAAATCTTCTTGCAAAAACTTCTTGCAAACTAACACAAGCATCTTCATAAAATAAATAAAGAAAATAAGGATATACCTAAAAACAAGGTCAAGAGGACTACTCTACCCCATGACTCACAAAATTATTCTTCCAAGAAGAAATCCTTTTAGTTACAAACTTAACCATAGGATCCCAAGTACCTGCTCTCCCCATACTTGCACCCACTAGAAGTCCTAAATACTTAAAAGGAAGTTTCCTAATTTACAATGAAATAAGCTTTCCTCAAACTCTAAAAAAGGTCCTCTACAGTCACACACAAAATACTAATCTTAGAAAAATTCACCTTGAGACCCAAAGCCAACTAAAAAATCCTAAGGATAGTCTTAATAGTCCATATATTGTCTATAATCGCTTCCCCAAAATAATCATGTTATCTAAGTATTTAATATGAGAAACCACTAACTTTGTTGAACTCATTTTGAAATTAGAGAAAACACCTAAAGAAACCGCCTTCTTGATAGTAGAAGTAAGGCCCTTCACCATAAGGAGAAAGAGGAAAAGGTTCAAATGATCCACTTGGTTAAGCCTCCTCTGAGTATTTGTCTCCTTTTTTGGACATCCATTCACGAATAAACTAAGAAAAAAAAGACACCCTAGTTGTTAAGGGCCAAATTATGCATACTTTTGACTATATTTTATGGATCTTTCCATTGGTTCCCTTAATATTTTAGTAGTACATCTATTAGTTTTAGTGTAATTATGCAAGTTTCTGATTTTATTGTAAATATTGTGAATTATGATCATTTTTATGCTCTTTGACATGTCTTCTTGCGTATATTTGATAATAGGATCATATGGTGAAGGAAAGAAGGCCTAAAAGATCATTTTCGAGGTGACCGTGTCGGTAACCCGCGCTTAGCGCACTTTTCAGCACAGTTCCACCACACTCTTACTGTTGGGGCAGTAGCTAAGGCCTTCAACCACACTAAGCGGACTGCTACCGCGCTTAGCGCGCTTTCTGGGAAATTGCCTCGGTTTTGCTGGCCGCGCTTAGTGCGCTTCTGATGGTGCTTAGCACGGAGCCACTTACTACACTTTGTGCACTAGCTATAAATATCTTCTCTTGTACATATTTTCAACAACTCTTGTCATTTTACACTTTTCAGCATTTTTAGGTAAAAAACCTTAGAAACTCAAGGAGAAGTGAGAATCAAATCTTTGGAGCATCAATCCTGGATTCTTCGACTTTGATGCTACAAAGCTTCCTTTCTTACTTGTTGATCAAGCTACCAAGTTGATGGGTAGCTAAACCCTTTTGTGTCAAGATTAGAGGTAGTTAATCTTGCTATTATGTATTTCTTTTGATCTTTTGTATGTGAACAAGGTTTATGATCAATAGATAATGAAGATCTTTGCTTCTAATGTTGTATTTATGGTTTGAATCACTCTAGACATAGATTTTCCAAGTCTTGATCTAATTTCTTCATCTATTAACCAACAAACTCTAGACATAGATTTGAAAGTTAATATTTGCTTTATATCGATCTTTATGTTTATTGTTTCGATTGTTCTTTCGAGAAATCATCTAGCGATTAAAACAATAATACCCACGAAGCCGCTTAATAAATAAACGGATTCACAAGGATACGCAATTGTATTGATCGAAACTAAGTTCATATGCTTGATTAATCAGATACGTATGAAAGGGGTTAACGAAATCTAATCTTGACATGTTTTTCTTAAAACAAAACATCTTTGCCCTAATTTACTCTTTTCTACAAAACTTATGTTACAAAACAAGAACTCTTTGAAAACCTTTCTCTTAGAATGTTAAACTATTGAACGGCGAGCATCAAAATATCTGAACAATCCCTGCGGATACGATAAAATACCCACCTAAAATACTTTTCAACAAAATGGCGTCGTTGCCGGGGATTGTTTTCGATATTGATATTGCAAGCATTGCAATAGTTTAGTGATTTTAAGATATTTATATTGTAAATCTCTTACCTCTGTAATTCTCTTGTGCTTTTTAATTTGATTGGCTAGTGTGCATCATCTGTTTATGCGAGGGAGTGTACCTGCATAAAAACTTCTTTTTGATCCTGAGATTGAAAGAAGTGCTTGTAGGCTTAATAGTAGAACAAGCCGGAGACGACAACTTGCTAGAGAAAGACAAGAGCGAGGAGAATCTTCTTCATCCACACCAATTGTTACGCCAATCATGGCAGATCCACCTCCACCACCACCTCCTGCTTCAATACCATGTATCAACAGTCTAAGGTGTTAGTTCTGGTGTTGGCAGCAATTTTGGTAAAACAATGTGCTGGTTCAAGATGTCTTGCTTGATGTCTTAACATGTGCTTTTGTGTTTCTAACATTCAGCATAAGGTGTATAGGTTAGTGTTGCAGGTCTGTGTACTGATGTCAAACACGATGTCCTGACATCTGTTGACAGTACATCAGTTTGGTTTGTTTCTAGAGCTGCGCTGGTTTTAATATATCTTGGGAGATTTTGTTTGAGAGATTGCAGGAGAATTTATTGGAGAAGATTTATTTTGATACAATCAATTCTTATTCCTTTGTGGAGCTGATGTAAAGGTCTGGAAGATACAAGATAAAATCAAGAGAAGAATGAGTATTTAAATATGGAGATATTTTAGGAAGATTTGATTGAAGATCTAATTTGTAGGAGAATATTTTGCAGATTTGTAGCAGCTGATATGTTGTGATTTGAAGCCCAAATCAAGTTGGGTTTAGGTTATAAATAGAAGCATTGTAACCTAGAAAAAGGGGCCAGCCATCATGTAAATTATAAGGGTTGTGTTGGTCGATGAACCACTTGGTTTGTGGGATGGTCATCGTGTTTATCTTGAAGCCTGTAGGTAAGAGATGTATTGTTCTTGGAGGAAGCTTTTAAGCAACTTCAAGATGGTGTTCTTAGTCAAGAGTCTTGGCTGAGTATTAGCATATGAGTGTGTCTTCTATTTTTATGTGTTTAAAGAGTTGTTGGAAATCAAGCTGTTGATGCAGTGGCTGAGGTGTTGACTGCTAGACATCATTGCGATGATTGGAAGTGAGATGAAGTCTCTTACCTAGGGAGGACTTAGGTAGAAGGGTCATTGGGTAGTTATTAAGTGAGTAGATCATCAATGGGTGTGTTGACTATAGGGTCTATGAATTGATACTGCTAATAGTGGACTTCCTTCTTGGCTTGGTATGCCCCCAGATGTAGGTTGTTAGACCGAACTGGGTGAACAAATTCTGTGTGTTGTTTATGCTTTTTAGTACTATTATTGTTTATACCTTGCCATGTTATCTGTAACAGACCAGATGTCTCGACATCCTGTAGGACATCTGGGATCTGTCATACCAGAATTTCAATTGGTATCAGAGCAGGCATCCTGTCTGTTTCTGGATAAGATCTAGGGAAGATACTTTCTGGTTCATGTGCAAGGAAGATAGTTTTGCTGAGATATGGACTTGGTCAGTTCATATAGTTGTTTGTATGATCCCTTGAAGTGAAGGATGAACTATTTGTGACAGGGTATGTATTGGCTCTGTTTGAAGTTGTCAGGCATGTGGTGAGCTGCTTTGTAGGGTGATTTATTTTCAACCTATGCTGACCTGTTGCACTTGGAGTGTGGTGTTTATGCAATAGTTATTAAGGGTTGCCTGAAGGTTGTTGAGGGGTTTTCTTTATCTGTGTTCCGCTGCATATGTATCTGTCAGAAAACTCCTGGTGGTTTTGTGTGTTGAGGTCACAACACTCTGAAGGTGTATCACATGGTGTTGTGATACTTGAGGATAATATTAACTGACTTATTAAAGTGACCAAAGATACTTGAGGTTTGACCCAAGTCCACTCATAAAGGCATTTTCAATAAGGTTGTTGATGAGAGATCAGAAGGATGCAATTTATTTTTGCTCTCTTCTCTGAAAGACCATCCACAGGTATATATTGAAGGATCCATTGGTACTGTTCTTGAATGATGTTCTACCAGTTGTTGGGACATCAAACCAGCAGAGTGTGCAGAATCTTGTGGATAAAGTTTTGACATTGCAGTTGCTTAGGGGCTAAACAAATGTGTATTGATCACATATGTCTGGAACCTACTCCTGGCTAGCATAGAGGAGGTGTAATAACCTAACTGGTTGACTGGTGGTGGAATGTCATCTAAACCATCTAGAATGAGCAGTTGTGTTTGGATCAAGGAGGAGTTGGTGGGACCAAAAGATTATGGTATCTGCATGAGAAGCAGGAGAGTTATGTGGTGTCCTCACATAATGGAACATCTTTTTGTAAGGATTGAAGAGCATCCTTGTAGGTTGAAGTGTTGGGGGAAGCATATTTGTCTGTGCTGTTTGTGATGACCAGTCAATGGTTTCTCACCTTTAGGTGCAGAAGGATGGCATCTAACATCTCAAAGACAGTCAGGAGGTCTGAACATTAGAAGTTTGAAGATTCTTGAGATGTAGAGTATGCAGGTTCCTGCTTGTGTGTATGTTCTGGGTTTGAAGGTTGATCAGCTACTGATGGTCAATCCTCTTATGTCCCTTGCAAGAGATGTGTGTGGAATACTATGGTTGTTGTCTCCAAAGCCATAGTAGATGTTTAATGTGATTTACTATGGTTGCTGATGTCGGAGCTGATGTTGAAACATCATTTCAGTTCTTTGCTCAGGGTGGAGTGAAAGGTCAAGACACTGACCTAATCTGGAATGTTTTTGTGGTATGAATGGTTGTCATGATGGTTTGTCATGAAGAAGATTCAGAAGATGCTGGAATCTGAAGAAGGGTTAAACCACAGGGATTTAAGATCAACTTCTATTTGTGAAATTCACAAGTATTTAATTGATTATCCTTGAAAGACAAGATTAAGGATGTTCTGTCAATTATTTTAACATCTTTTCATCAGAGGTTTGGAGAATCATGGGAGGGGTTCTACATTCGCTCACAAGTCGCCTAGGTGTTGACCTGGGATTATTGCTTAGCATTTGTTCCTAGAAAGTATTGTGGATGACTTTTCCAGATGGTGGTGCTATTGAAGATGAAGATGGAAGACTATGAAGACATCATAATCTTGATGGTTACAGCTTGGATCAGTTTATTTCTGATCTAAGTGGTTTGGAGCATGGTGTTTGCTCTGGTTGTGAAGGTCGAGGATAAGTAGCAGTTATCTCTGGCTTTCTACTGACGACTCTACTAAGGGAAGTGACATTCTTTAGTATTGTTATGGGGTAGTCTTGGACTACTTATTTTCTAAAGATTCAGATGTGGTAGGTTTGAAGTCTTTGGAGTTTCTAAGCAGGATGGAGGTTGTCTACTCAAACTTGATTGTTGAATCAAGTCTATGAGAGCATGGAAATCTGTTTCTGCAAAGGGAGGAGGTTCTTCTGAGTGGCAAAAGGAAGAGCTGAATTCAACAGTTGGATGACATAATGTTCTGACATCTAGCTTAACATCAGAAGTCTCAGCTGGTGATGTGGCACATCAGCTTATGATAGGGTGATCTACAGGAATGAACAATAGGATATTTCAAAAAGATCTTTCTCATGGCAGTTTGTGGGAGCTGCAGGAAGGAGAAGATGTTACATGACCATGGCTTAGGGAGTCTAAGTGTGTTTGCTATTGAGCAATTGGAACATGTGACTTGAAGATCAAGTTTCCTTGGTGGATCAGGATATCTTTGTGAGAGTTCTGACAAACGTGAAAAAGGTCAAAATGTGGCATTTGGTTGATCTCAGAAGTGGATTCGAAGAATCAAGATAATCAGAGTGTGGCAGCTGGTTATTATTGAGGATTATCTTAGAACAAGTTACTCTTGGGCAGAAGGGTGATGAGTTGAAGACTCAGGGAGATTATTCTTCTTGAAGGTGGATGAGAGTTTATTTCTCTAGTTCTTTGGATTACTATGCTATAGTAAATCCAGTTGGTGGAGCATATCAAGAATCATGGTGATGATGTCTTGGTGTGTGGCAGATGTTCTAACTTGTGTTGGGACATTATCTGGTTGGATATCCTTGGTGAAGGATGATTATGCTCTGGTTCAGAAGCGTGGTGCCTACATTATGCCTAAGGAGCGTCTACATAGTCATACGGGAGAATGATGAAATAGAAGGTCTGCCTTGGATGGAGAATGTAGAGAAGACTGAAGTAGATCAGGTATTGATTGATTGGAAGTCTGAAGATGAAGAGTATGATAGGGAATGATTGCCTTTGGAGAGTTGGGGGATCTTTGTGACTTTGATCCTTATCTAACAGTTCGTTTGAAGAAGGATGGTGATTCTTATGTTCCTCACGAATAGCCTAATTGTAACTTCATGTGGAGTTGGATGCTCAAGCATTATTGTCAGAAGATGTGTTTCTGACTATGTGGATTAGAATATGGGGAGTCTGAGCTTGTTTTTAGTAGTATGTTCTGGCAAAGCATGACTACTAATTTTGAAGACTTCACTAGTATCAACAACTACTAGTGAATGTAATGGCAGAGGAATTGTGTCATATGATGTGATCTGATCAGAAATTTTTTTTCAAGAGCTGTTCTTTCTTCTGCTGCAAGTATCTCTTGAAGAGATTGGATCTCAGTAAAGCTTTTAAGTAAGCTGAGAATTCGTGGGGTCTGTATGAGCATGAAGATGTTCATGTGCTTGAACTGAGGATTGGTGTTTTTGGTTCCATTGTGTGCCTCAGGGGGAGTAACGTGGTGTTTTGTTTGATGTTTATGATGTCAGATCAGATGTCATGACTTTATGTCATGTGTGTACTACTTCTTAGGAAGAGTAGTTACATTTTTGTTGCTGAACTTGTGCAACTATTTAGGGGGAGCATGATAGTCTGTCATGCGTGATTGTTGTTGCTGAAAAGATATGGAACTCCTTACTGTGTCTGGGAAAATTTATTTTTCTCTGCAGTTTTTGTTGGAAGAACTCTGTAGGGGTCTTGGTTGATGGGAGATGTCACACTTGTCTTGGTGTGTGTTATTAATTCAAAGTAAGAGGACTTTACTTAGAGTGTAGTGGAAGGAAGTGTGTTTGTGCTTCAGAACTTGGGGATGATTGTGTGAAGTATACCTGATTCAAGTGGATTGTATCTCAAGGAACAAGAATGTCTATAGCCGTAAAATTTAAGGTGGATTTGTACAGGGTATGGATGGGAGCGATCAATGGTGATTTTGGTCTCAATCCAAGAGTTTGTTAGGTATAGTACAAGGATGTGATCCTGGTACTTTCTTACTATATAATCATAAAGGTGTCATGGGATATCATTGGTGATTTTGTGGTGTTTCTTGTTGAAGGAGCAACTTCTGTCAGTTAAATGTACTAGTGTTGTTTGAGGATCAAGCATTAAGTGAATTCGTTCAGCAGGTGTGTTGAACAGAGGGTGCGCTCTTGAAGACATGAAGATGAGTCTTATGTTTTCCATTCATTTAAGGTGTTCATCTTGCAAAGGAGCACTGGTTATCTTAGATAGGGGGAGTTGAACTTTTGTTTATCAAGATTGTTTGTGGCTCTGGTGAAGGTGTTATGTCAAACAAGATGTCGTGACATTGTGAAGTTCATGGGGGACATGACAGTTTAGACTTGATGTGTCAATGGATTGAACCAGTAGTGGACATTTACCCCAATGTTTATCCAATTATGGCTAAAAAGGGGGATAGTAGAGTAGATTTTTTTTGTATGTTCTCTGATGTTGGTTTGAAGTAGTTAGATTTCTGGTTATTGGCTTGAGGGGGAGTTTGGAGTTTTGTTTTTCAGAATGTGTTAGATTGGTTCGTTTGAAATGTGTTTTTGAAAAGATGTGTCCCTGATGTGTGCTGATATTGTTTTAGCCAAAATTTTCCAAAGGGGGAGATTGTTAGTTCTGGTGTTGGCAACAATTTTGGAAAAACAATGTGCTGGTTCAAGATGTCTTGCTTGATGTCTTAACATGTGCTTTTGTGTTTCTAACATTCAGCATAAGGTGTATAGGTTAGTGTCGCAGGTCTGTGTACTGATGTCAAACACGATGTCCTGACATCTGTTGACAGTACATCAGTTTGGTTTGTTTCTAGAGCTGCGCTATTTTTAATATATCTTGGGAGATTTTGTTTGAGAGATTGCAGGAGAATTTATTGGAGAAGATTTATTCTGATACAATCAATTCCTATTCCATTGTAGAGCTGATGTAAAGGTTTGCAAGATTCAAGATAAAATCAAGAAAAGATTGAGTATTTAAATATGGAGATATTTTAGGAAGATTTGATTGAAGATCTAATTTGTAGGAGAATCTTTTGCAGATTTGTAGCAGCTGATATGTTGTGATTTGAAGCCCAAATCTAGTTGGGTTTAGGTTATAAATAGAAGCATTGTAACCTAGAAAAGGGGGCCAACCATCATGTAAATTATAAGGGCTGTATTGGTCGATGAACCACTCGATTTGTGGGATGGTCATCGTGTTTATCTCGAAGCCTGTAGGTAAGAGATGTATTGTTCTTGGAGGAAGCTTTTAAGCAACTTCAAGATGGTGTTCTTAGTCAAGAGTCTTGGCTGAGTATTAGCATATGAGTGTGTCTTCTATTTTTATGTGTTTGAAGAGTTGTTGGAAATCAAGCTGTTGATGCAGTGGCTGAGGTGTTGACTGCTAGACATCATTGCGATGATTGGAAGTGAGATGAAGTCTCTTACCTAGTGAGGACTTAGGTAGAAGGGTCATTGGGTAGTTATTGAGTGAGTAGATCGTTAACGGGTGTGTTGACTGTAGGGTCTACGAATTGATACTGCTAATAATGGACTTTCTTCCTGGCTTAGTATGCCCCCAGATGTAGGTTGTTAGACCGAACTGGGTGAACAAATTATGTGTGTTGTTTATGCTTTTTAGTACTGTTATTGTTTATACCTTGCCATGTTATCTGTAACAGACCAGATGTCTCGACATCCTGTAGGACATTTGGGATCTGTCATACCAGAATTTCATAAGGCATAATGCTCAGTTTGCGCGCAACGCCCACAATGGAAGGCATTCTGAGATGAAAACTGTAATTTTTATGCTTCTGTACCAAAATCCTTTTACCGGTATGGATCATGAGGATCCTTTTACTCATCTCACAAAATTCTATGAAATTGTGGGTGCAACGGGAGCACCGGAAGCTGAAGAAGAATTATTGTTCAAGAGACTATTTCCGCATTCCTTAATCGGTAAGGCAAAGGAATAATATCTTGATCAATCAACTTTGGTTATGACAGATTGGAATTTGTTAGAAGAAAAGTTCATTGAACGATTTTTTCCACACAGTCAATTTATGGAAGCAAAGACGACAATTTCGTTGTTTGCTCAAGGCGGAAATGAATCTCTCAATGAAGCTTGGGAGAGGTTCAAATCCATGTTATGAAAATGTAAGGGACACAGTTTTGATGAACTAACTCAAGAGCACATCTTCCAAAATGCACTCCAATCGGTCCACAAGACTTTATTGGATGCTACTTCGGGTGGATTGTTAATGTCCAAGAGCGCCGAAGACACAATTGCCATCATTGATAGGATGGCACTTAATGGTCACCAAGGAAATCACAATTGTGGTACTACGCAAAGGAAGCCGGGCATGATCGAGTTGGGAACAAATGACGCTATTCTTGCTCAAAACAAATTGCTTTCACAACAAGTGGAGCTGTTGACTCAACAAATGTCAAAACTTCCACAACAAATAAAAGAAATGCAAGAAGTTCCCAACAACAACAAGAAAGTGGCGAGTTGTGAGTTTTGTAAAGGAGATCACCCTACCGGGGTATTGTCCTCCGATTATGGAAGAGGTGAATTATGCGCAAAATTAAAACCAAGGGTATCAACCTCGACCACCTTACCAACAAGGCAACCAAGGTTACCAACAAAGAGGTAATCAAGGTTATCAACAACAATGGAGACCTTAAGATGCTGAAACTTCTAATCGTCAACAACAATATCAAAACTACACTCAACCTCCACAAGCTCCAAGTGGAAATTCAAAGATGGAAGACACCCTTACTCAATTCATGAAAATGTCAATGTCTAATCAAAAGAACATTGATGCGGCTATAAAGAAACTTTAGACGTAAGTGGGGCAATTATCAAAACAGTTGGCCGACCAACACAAAGGAAGTTTTCTGGCGAATACTCAAGTGAATCAAAAAGAGCATTGCAAGGCTATTCTTATTAGAAGTGGTAGAGAAATTTATATGGGCGTAAGTGAGGAAGTAGTGGAAAGAGAGGGAGTAGTTGAAAAAGAAAAAGAGATTGATGAGAAAGAAGTAGAAAAGAATGTTGAGGGAGAATTAGTTGAAAATGAAAAGAAAAAGAGCGGGGAAGAAGAAAAGAAAATGAGAAAAGAGAAAATGAAAAAGACTAGGAAGGGGAAGGAGCAAGTGGGCACGATTTCGATTCAAAATTTTCCTTATCCTCATGCTTTGTCGAAGAAAGATAGTGCGAGGCACTATGCTTGGTTTATGAATATTTTTAAGCAATTGCAAATTAATATTCCATTTTCCAAGTCATTGGAGCAAATGCTAAAATATGCAAAATTCATGAAGGATATTCTCACCAAGAAGAAAAGGTACACGAATCAAGAAATGATCATGGTTGATGCTAGTTGTAGTGCTATTATTCAACAGAGTCTTCCGCGGAAAGAATGTGATAAGGGACGAGTTACTTTGCCGGTTACAATAGGAAATATTTATGTTGGCAATGGGTTGATTGATTTAGGCTCTAGTATCAATTTGATACCGTTGTCCATTGGGAAAAGGTTGAGACATATGGAATTGAGAGCTACTCAAATGACATTTCAACTTGCTAATAAATCCACTACCCGTCCTCACGGTGTAGCGGAAGATGTGTTGGTTAAGGTAGACAAATTCTTGTTTCCCATCGACTTTGTGGTGATTGATATGGAAGAAGATGAAGACGCTCTATTGATTCTTGGAAGACCTTTCATGAAGACCGCTAGAATGGCCATCGATATTGGATGACGGTCTCATGAAAGTGAGAGTTCAAGATGAGGAGATTTGTTTTAATCTATTTGAAGCCATGAAGCATTCGAAGGACAAAGGTGATTATTTTAGAATCGATGCAACGGAAGAGGTGATTGAAGAAGTAAAAAGGCAATTACAAGTTTGTACCCCATTACAAAAATTTCTTACAAATGCTCTTCAAAGTGTAAATGAGAATGAAGAAAAAGAAATCAAAAAGTGTGTGCTAGAACTTGAAGAGTTGGATGAGATCCATCCTTTGAAATAAAGAGTGGAAATTTTGAAAAAGGAAAATAATCAAGAAATCAAGCTTGAATTGAAGTTGTTGCCCTCTCATCTTAAATATGTGTTTCTTGATGAGGAGAGGCATAAACTGGTGATCATAAGTAAGGAGCTAACAAAAAATGAGGAGGAAAAATTAATTTGTGTGTTGAAAAAGAATCAATATGCTATGGGGTGGACTCCTTCCGATTTAAAAGGAACAAGTCCATCCTATTGTATGCATCAGATACTCATGGAATACGATTTCAAACCGGTAGCCCAACCTCAACGTCGCTTGAATCCTACCATGAAAGAAATGGTTAGGAAGGAAGTGGTGAAAATGTTGGACGCCAGAATGATCTACCCAATTTTTTATAGTCCGTGGGTTAGCTCGGTGCAAGGGGTGCCGAAGAAAGGAGGGATGACGGTAATCCAAACTAAGAAGAATGAGTTGATCCCTACAAGAACTGTGACCGGATGGAGAATGTGCATTGATTACCGTAGGCTAAATCAAGCTACGAGGAAAGACCATTTCCCTCTTCCGTTCATGGATCAAATGCTCGAGAGACTTTCTGGTCACGAATTCTATTGTTTTTTGGATGGTTATTCGGGTTACAATCAAATTATTGTGAACCCGAAGGACAATGAGAAAATTGCTTTCACTTTCCCTTTTGGAATCTTCGCTTATAGGAGAATGTCATTTGGGTTGTGTAATGCACCATCCACTTTTCAACAGTGTATGCAAGCAATATTTTCGGACATGATTGAAAAGTCAATTGAGGTTTTTATGGATGACTTCTCAGTTTTTGAACCATCGTTTGATCTTTGTTTGAAAAACTTGGATGTGGTATTGGAAAGGTGTGTGGAAACCAACTTGGTTCTTAATTGGGAAAAATGCAATTTCATGGTAACCGAAGGAATTGTGCTTGGCCACAAAGTTTCTTCAAAGGGCCTTAAAGTTGATCAAGCCAAGGTGAACGTCATTGAAAAATTGCCACCACCATTGAATGTGAAAGGTATAAGGAGCTTCCTTGGTCATGCGGGATTTTATCGGAGGTTCATCAAAGATTTCGCAAAAATTGCAAAGCCTTTGAGCAATTTTCTCAAAAAAGATAAGTCTTTTGAATTTGATGAGTCTTGCATGATAGCTTTTAATTCTTTAAAACAAAATTTGACTACCACACCCATAATCATCGCGCCAAATTGGAAAATTGATTTTGAACTCATGTGTGATGCAAGTGATTATGTTGTGGGTGCAGTATTAAGTCAACAAAGAACAAACATTTTTCCATGCTATACACTACGCAAGCAAGGTCTTGAATGAAGCTCAAGTAAACTATGCCACAACAGAAAAATAGTTGTTTGCAATAGTGTATGTATTGGAGAAATTTCGGTCATACTTAATTGGGTCTAAGGTTGAGGTTTACACGGATCATGCGACAATTAAGTATTTGCTTACCAAGTCGGATTCAAAACAAAGGCTAATTCGTTGGGTCCTTTTGTTGCAAGAGTTTGATTTAGAAATTTGCAACAAAAAGGGATCTGAGAATTTGGTAGCGGGCCTTGTTAATGTTAAGGTGACCAAGAATGAAAAAGAGGTCAAGGAAGAATTTCCTGATGAAAAGTTGTATATGGTACAAGTTAGACCTTGGTTTGCCAACATGGCAAATCACAAAGCCGCCGGATTAATACCGGAAGGTCTAACTCGTAACTAGAAAAAGAAATTTTTATCTGACACCAAGTACTTTGTTTGGGATGAACCATATCTGTTTAAGCTTGGTGTCGATAACATTTTGAGAAGGTGTGTGTCGAAAGAAGAGGCTAATAACATACTTTGGCATTGTCACAACTCTCCGTAAGGAGGGCATTTTAATGGTTTGAGAACGACAAAGAAAGTCCTTCAATCGGGCTTTCATTGGCCTTCTTTGTTCAAATATGTGCATGCGCATACACAAAGTTGTGACAAGTGCCAAAGGAGTGGTGGAATTTCAGAACAGAATGAAATGTCGTTACAAAACATGTTGGAAGTTGAAGTGTTTGATTGTTGGGGCATAGACTTTGTCGGCCCATTTCCATCATCGTTTTCCAATGAATACATTTTGGTCGTAGTGGACTATGTATCCAAGTGGTTATAAGCAATATCATGTGCTAAAGCGGATTGAAAAACTATGATAATATTTTTAAAGGACAACATTTTTTCTCGATTTGGTACTCCGAGAGTGTTGATAAGTGATGGAGGATCCCACTTTTGCAACACCTAGCTAGAAAAAGCATTAGAGCAATATGGTGTAAAGCACAAAGTTGCAACATCATACCATCCACAGGAAAATGGGCAAGCGGAGGTATCAAATCGAGAAATTAAGAGGATTCTTGAGAAAATGGTGTCAGCTTCTAGAAAAGACTAGTCAAACAAACTCGATGATGCTTTGTGGTCCTATCAAACAGCTTTCAAAGCTCTGATTGGTCTCACACCTTTCAAAATGGTCTATGGTAAGAATTTTCATTTAGCGGTGGAGTTGGAACATAAGGCATTTTAGGCCTTAAAGTTTTTGAATTTCGATCCAACTTTAAGCTGTGAAAAAAGGAAGGTAAAATTGCATGAAATGGAAGAATTGCGCCTCCAAGCGTATGAATCTAACAAGATGTACAAAGACCGAGTGAAGACTTACCATGACAAAAAGATAGTGACCAAAGAGTTTGAGGAAGGGTAGTTGGTCTTGCAGTTCAATTTGTGATTGAAACTGTTCCCTGGGAAGTTGAAATCTAAATGGTCTGGTTCGTTCCAGATTAAGGAGATCAAACACTATGGGGCGATTGTCATTGAAGACACATTGTCAAATGAGAGTTGGATTGTAAATGGTCAGAGGTTGAAGGTTTATCTTGGTGGAGATTTCAAGCGAAATACCGTCACAATGCCTTTTTGCGATCCTTGAGGTCGCATTGGACCGTCGAGCTCAAATGGCGTTAAACAAAGCGATTTTTGGGAGGCACCCCAACATTGTAAGTATTTACTATTTTTTTTGTGTTGTGAATTTAATCGGGCAGAAAAATCGGGAGAACGCCATCTGAAACCAGGCTTGACTAGCTAAGTTTCACTGAGTGCGCTTAACGCGCTGCTGAGGCCACTTAGCACGGTCACGTAAATTTTCCTAGTCAAGTGTGGGCTTGAGTGGGAAAATAAGTGGCCTGTGGTAGGGTCAAAAAGTTTAAAAATGCGAAGAGTCTCAAAACTCCTCACTTTCCCACTCAACTCTGGTCATCTCTTTGCATTCAAGCTCCACAATCTCAAGTTCTCTCTTGCTCTTTAAGTGCTTTCTCTTTTTTCTCACCTAATCTCCTATTTCCAGGTTTGCAAATGTTATCTATTTTCATTAATGTAGAATACATGCTGTTAGGGTTTTGGATTAGATTAAGTTGAAATTGATTGTTAGGGTTCGATGGAAGTGATTCTATAGAAGTGATTCTGAACCCTTTTGATTAACTGTTAGGGTTGTGTTAAAATTTGATTTTGCATGTTGATAACACTTTGTCTCAGTGCTAGTCTGTTAATGCATGTTGATAGGGTTTATCTTGGGTGTAAATTTGATGTTGGATGGATAGATTGATTATGGTGGCAGAGGAATTTTTACTTGTTGTCGCAGGCGCGCTAAGGGGGCTCTGGCCGCGCTAAGCGCATCCCTCTTGGCTTGTTATGGTTATTTTCATTTTTATGATGTTTTCTGATTTAAATATGAGGATATGTTACTGTTTGGTGATTTTTATGTTGAATATATAAGTTTGGGGCAGGTTGGCTGTAGAGCAGATTATGTTTGCATGCCTGACCGCGCTAAGCCCGCTCTGGCCGTGCTAAGCGGCCCCCCGGGATCAAATTCCTCGATTTTTAATTTTCCGTTGACTATTTGACTGTTTTGTGTTGACCTGGGTTTCTTATGATTTTTCTTGAATTTCCTGGCTGGTCGTTTAACTTGTTTGGTGCTATTTTGGTATATTTTTTCTTGGCTACAGATGGCTCCGAAACGCGTCTGTTTTAGCACGGGACAATCATCGCAGCAGAGACAGCCGCATGTAGAGTATGATGCGCACATATTTTTAGGGGTTGAGCAGTAGGGTCGATACCTCGAGCTGACTCGCAGAAGTATTTGGACAGAGCGCTTTTTCAGGATTAACCCGCAAGGGGAGTTTCACGACTGTCAAAACATCATTGAGTCGCATGGATGGCATGCTCTCTTAACTTCATCGACCCTGCTCAACTAGGAGATAGTGCGTGAGTTCTATGTGAACGCCATTCCGACAGAGGGTCAGATGTACACTTTCAGGACTTATGTGAGAGGGAGACAAGTGTCATTCTCTAGAGATGCGATTAATGAATATCTGGGAAACCCATTGGTTTTGGCCAAAGGTGAGCAGTGCTCCTTCTATAGGAGGGTGGCTAGGAAGAATTGGAATTTGGAGAATGTCTGTTTGGCCTTGGCACACCCGGGACGAGGATTTGAGTTGAATGCGGTGGGAAGGCCGAAGATATTGAAGAGAGGAAATATGAATACTACAGCTCAGGTTCTGATGACCCTTGTCCTGCATAACATCAGGCCAATGAGTCATATTTCCTCTATTCGGTTGACATTGCATGTATGCTTTACTATATCATGGAGGAGAGGTAGGTTATGTTGCTAGGATTATTTCTGATGAGATCTGAGCCATAGCTGCTAGTGGACATCGCTTGGACACTAAGGTCCCGATAATTTTGGTATTCTCATGACTTATTATGGGCCCGTGTACGCGAGCGGGTGTCCCAATCCCGAGTGTGGTCCATAAGACCATAAAGGGGTTCGTGATTGACACTTGGATCCAGAGTCACTGTATACCGATACTTGACCAGCCACCACCACCACCACCAGCCCACCCAGATCATCCACCACAATAGTATGACAAAGTTCCACCCACTGACCATACATTTGATGAGCGTGTCGTATGCATGTACACGTGGGATATGCATATGGCTCATTAGAGGGCCTTTACATTTTTACACTCATCAATGCGAGCTTTGCATTTGCAGGTTCGTGAGCCACAGGTTGAGCATTCATTCCCAACGCAGGAGGACTTTGACGCTTATGTAGTTTGGCCTGGGTTCAGGCCTTTCCATTTTCAGAGGGGGCAGGTTCCGCCTCATGGTGCTTAGGTGCCCTAGCCAAAGGCTGCTAGGGATGATATGGATGCAGATGATGCAGAGGATGTTGAGGTTGCAATGGATGACGACGATGATGATATCGGGGAGAGCACATGGGAGATTGGTTCTGAGGCCAGTTCTGAGTAGTTGATCCTGGGTTATTTTATCTTTTGTTTGTTTTTTTTATTATATTTATGTTTGAACTTTCTGGATTTTGTTTTTATGTTTTTATTGTACTTCTGGATCATTTTGTACCATCCTTGAAAGGATGGGGAACGTATGTGCGGCACCATTGTTTTGGTTGTCTCAAATTTTGGCATTATGATAAAATGTTTTAGTATTTTGAGTAGTTTTCGCAATTGTTAGTTTTGGTAGAATTTTTATTTTTTTGATTTTGTGTTGTTCCTAAGTTGAAAACTTGAAGGAACCGTGTGACTAATGTCAGGATTGATGAATCAATAGGTAATTGAGTGGTAATGATATGATCGAGTAAAGATATCGTGCAAGGTACATTTTTATCGCTTTCTAAACTAAGCATGGAAATGAAACTTGTGATGAGTGTAAAACTTGTAGTCATTACTGCTTTTGAAATACTTGTTCATTTTTGAATCATTTATAACATTGCCTTTGTGAGGAAACTTTCATTGTATAATATATGCGGGATACCGACATTCTTGTTTAACTCGTTCTTATTATGTTGAAATCATGCATGTGTGTTAATTTGTGGAAAAGGAAGAAAAGGATCGATGCAATTTTTGTTCAGTTTGAGAAAAACCACTTGAATAAATAAGAATGATCAATCTACCTTGCGAGTGAGCGAGTATTTGATAACCCCATTGAGCTTTTGTATTAAGATCCGTGTCAATAAGTGAATTGTGTAAATATTGTGCATAAAAAATAAGTGAATTTTGAAATGGATCTTGAAATTTTGTTGTGAAACTTTTTGAACCCTAACCTTAAGTATGGTTGCTTTGTTTGTTCCTTGCCTTAGATGTGTGAGAGCATTCCTAATTATCATGTTTTGGTTGTGTTCAAAGTTGGGGAGAAAAGGGTAGATTGAGGCATCACGAAAAATAATGTGGTTTTGAATGATGAAAGAGTTTGAAAGAGAGAAACAAATGAAAAAGAAAAGAAATTGGGCATGAATTGCCAACAAAAATCTCAAAGTTGTAATGATGCCTCAAAGAAAAGAAAACAAGAAGGTTAAGGTCTTGAAGTGCTATGATTGTTAGATTTGAATTCTCTCTTAGGAATAAGCATTTTTGTTTCAATGACTTTGAGAAATGACCCTTCCTTATAGCCAAGCCAAATTACAACCCTAGAAGACCTTGTGATTCCTTCTTTTTCACTCATTAATGCATGTTGTTTGTTGAATGCATAATTTTTTCCTGATGTTTGCATGATTGTTTGGTGGGTGATAAAACCTCATATTGTTTTCATCCATTGATGAATGTATGCTCAGGTGTGATTCATCTTTGAACTTGTATTGCCCAAGAAGTTTTGAATTGTGTTTTTGTACATAACAATAGTTTCATCTCCATGATGTGTTTGGAGTTTGATAAGTTATCTTGTTGTTACTTCTACTTTTTGAACCATGAAATTGTCGTTGTTCTATTGGGTTAATTCTGATTTCTTGTACTGGTTTTCAGGTTCGTTTTTAGTTTGAGACACCTTTGTTTGAGGACAAAAAAAAAGTTGAGGAGAGTTGTTAAGGGCCAAATTGTGTATACTTTTGATTATATTTTATGGCCCTTTCCATTGGATCCCTTGATATTTTAGTAGTAAATCTATTAGTTTTAGTGTAATTGTGAAAGTTTATGATTTTATTGTAAATATTGTGAATTATGAACATTTTTTATGCTCTTTGATAGGTCTTCTTTTGTATATTTGATGATAGGAACATATGGTGAAGGAGAGAAGGCCTAAAAGATCATTTTCAAGGTGATCGTGTCGGTAACCCACACTTAACGGCCTTCAACCGCACTAAACGGCCTGCTACCGCGCTTAGCGCGCTTTCTGGGAAATTGCCTGTGTTTTGCTGACCACGCTTAGTGCGCTCCTGATGGTGCTTAGCGCGGTGCCAATTACTGCACTTTGTACACTTGCTATAAATATCTTATCTTGTAGATATTTTTAACAACTCTTGTCATTTAACACTTTTAAGCATTTTTAGAAAGTAGGAAAAGTTTTTAGGTCAAAAAACCTTAGAAACTCAAGGAAAAGTGAGAATCAAATCTGTAGAGCATCAATCCTCGATTCTTCGACTTTGATGCTAGCAAAGCTTCCTTTCTTACTTGTTGATCAAGCTACCATGGTGATGGGTAGCTAAACACTTTTGTGTCAAGATTAGAGGTAGTTAATCTTGCTATTATATATTTCTTTTGATCTTTTGTATGTGAACAAGGTTTATGATCAATGATGATGAAGTTCTTTGCTTCTAATGTTGTATTTATGGTTTGAATCACCCTAGACATAGATTTTCCAAGTCTTGATCTAATTAACAAACTCTAGACATAGATTTAAAAATTAATATTTGCTTTGTATTGATCTTTATGTTTATTGTTTCGATTGTTCTTTCGAGAAATCATCTAGCGATTAAAACAATAATACCCACAGAGCCTCTTTAGAAATAAAAGGATTAGCGAGGATACACGATTGTATTGATTGAAACTAAGTTCACATGCTTGATTAATCGGATACGTATGAAAGGGGTAAATGAAATATAATCTTGACGTGCTTTTCTTAAAACAAAACATCTTTGCCCTAATTTACTCTTTGCTACAAAGCTTATGTTACAAAATAAGAACTCTTTGAAAACCTTTCTCTAAGAACGTTAAACTATTGAACGATGAGTATCTAGATATCTTAACAATCCCTGCGGATACGATAAAACACCCACCTAAAATAATTCTTAACACTAGTCCAAGCCCTCGACTTGCCATCAAACTCAAATCTCCTCAACATGTAGTCCATAAATGACCAGGTAACCGAGTCATAGAACTTTTCAAATTCCACTTTAAAGATAAAACATTCCTACTTAGAAACCCTGCCAAGATTAACCTCCTCATTCAGAGCCACCACCTCGTCTACCAACTGTCTTCCCTTAATAAAAAAATATTTCTCTAAGGAAATTAAATGTCCTATCACCTTTGTCAACATAGCGGCCAAAAATTTAGTTTCAAACTTATACAAAGACCCAAGGAGAGAGAAATGCCTAAACTCGATCATTTCTAAGAGGGAATCCACCTTCAGAATGAGAAAAGCAAATAAATATAAGACACTCCTAGGAAGAACCTCATTATCAAAAAATGGATTAAACATCATATACACCTCAACTTTGATAGGATCCAAGAACTTCTTATAAAACTCAAAATTAAATCAATTTGGCCCAGATCTCCTGCTCCCGTATAATTTTATCGTCGTCATATTAACTTCCAAAGGATCAAACCTAGCAGGAAGGGATCCAACTTCCTCTTTTGAAATACCTGGGAAAGAGACCCCATCAAGATAAGGCCTAAACACAACTCTCTCCCACTATTGATAATGTGTATATTAAGAGGAAATATAATTATAAAAAAAAAATATTTTAATTTTCAATGCATTAAATATATGTTTTCATAAAAATATTCTAGAGCATTTATTAATATTTTATTAACTTTTAAGTAGATTATGTAAAAGGATATGCTAACAAGTGTTTAAAGACACTGAAACATTTGTTAAGAAAATCAATAATTTTTAGGAATGATATATTCATCATCTTTAAGCTTTAGAAATCGAATTTTATGACATAAAATTTATTTTTAAGTGGCTCAAGGTAACTTAACATGACCCATTAATTTTATTTGATTTAAATATCTTTTTAGCCTTCTTATTTTGATCAAAATTAATATTTAGTCTTCTCATTTTTAAAGTTAATTTTTAGTTTCACTTGTTTTTAGTGAAGTGACATCCTTCATTAATGATGTGACACAATTGAATAGAGAATCTTAATAAATTGTTATGCACTCTCAAAATTGAGATTCTCAAACTCAACAATAATGAGATCTCGATGCTTATTTAAGAGATAAAGATAGAAAATGAAGGTTTGGAGGAGCTCAATAAATCAATTAAAGTTTGAGAGTTGAGATACATTATTGCAACATTAGTAAATTTTCCATTTTGGAACCAAAATTGTTGGTGCAGATTCTCGATGTGATGGCTCTTGCTACTCTGATGTGATTGCATAGGATGGACCTGCAAGGTTAGTACTATAACAGCAAAGCATGCCTTTGAATAATGGGGATATAATGATTTATGAAAGAATCGTTCCTTTGAGGTGGAAAAATCGGGTCTTCCTTTCATTGGGCCTAAGGCTGACACATAATAGTTTCCCCCAAGGCTTGTAATGTTGTGGTGTATGGAAATTCTTCCACAAATCTCAAACGGGTACATCTAGTCATAATTCTGTGTTGATAAGTTGAAACGTTCCAGATCCAATTTCATTAAATTACCATCTAATCATTGACGCATTTTACAGGTTACTTTGCGCGTGAACCTAGGTTTATCGGCTAGGGCGTGTCACTTCTTCCTATGGCATCTGAGTCTCAAGTGATGTTATATTTTTGAGGTATCATCTGTACCATTGATTTTTTACCTTCCCTTTACCTTTGTTTTACAACGTCAATATGTTTTTTGCTTTTATTATATAAGGGCCGTTTTTGGATTTCAAACAACTTTATGTTCCCTCTCATACTTGACCTTATCGTTCTTATGACCTTTTTCTTCTTCATTTTCCAAATTTTAGTGATTCCTGTTTCTATCTACCTCCCTTTCTTATTAGGGCTTTCACATTGCCAAGCTTTCCCTGCTTTGACTTGTTTCTTCATTGCATCTTCTTTTTTAGGTACCAATCTCTAACCATTTTCCTTTCTTTGATTTTATCCTCCTTTAGCATTTACCATGTATTCTGCTCTGGAATAGAATAATGATCAGAGGAGTTGAACTGGTAGTATGGTGTGGTGGTTCAAAGTTCTAATGTGGTGGAGAGAAAGATGACACATGCAAGGTTAGCACTCTAACGCTCAAGTTAGTAAGGGAGTAAGAAGTGAATTTTTAATGGATAATATATTCAATACCCAAGAAATGACACAATCATCCTTTTAAATAGAAGAGTTATTTAGAAACTGAATGCGTGTGTGAAATGCGGTCGATCGTCATATATATATCTGGACGGTGAAGATGAACTTTGCGGGTAGGTTCCTCCGAGAAGTCTAGGAAAAGAAATCCATTTCTTCACTATCTTGTGGTTTTTCATTTTCCTAGTATTAGAATTTCGTTTCTTTTTGGGCCTTATGGGCGGCTCAGAACATTTTCCCCCAAGCTCTTATTTCTGCTTTATAGGGTGATGCTTTGTGATGAGTGACTTTATTTTGCTACAATGTTATAAGAATAGGAATCCTCGATGGAACGCCGTTGTTCTTAGGAATAATAAAATAAAATACTATCCTCGCGTGGTATTATGTGATGTTGGAAATGGATAACACACATCCCTAATCTAATTAGTAATGATGATTTTCCTCTAGTTAGGGTGGTTGAATAACTTTCGTGTTGTTTTGGGAGAATCTCCACCGTTGTTAGTGCAGAGTGATTGACTCATCCTCAGCTTTCTAAGGGATTATATCAGATACTCTGAGTGTTGTCTTCAACCTTTTTTACTGTTATTGACCTTGTGCTAGAAAGATCTTTCTTCCTTTCAGTTTTTCTTAGGAAATATTTTGGTAGAGCTTCGATTTACGTCAAGAAGATTTCGCTTGTTAGTTTAATTTTGCATGTCTTATATCTCATTTAGCTCATGAGTTTTAATATACGAGTCTTGATAACTCACTATGTGTGAGGCATTGTAACCCTTAATACTTGATTTTATCTTATTATTAGGTAGATTGTTAGAGTAATTTAAGTTCACTTTTGTTGTATTAAGCAAGTTTGTGAATAGCGAAATAAGTGCTCTAATTTTTTAGTTTTTATGTGTTTGTTACATGTGTAATACAAATTTCTGATAAGTTCTAGACCAACAGAACTGGAGCACCACCCCAACCTTCAGCTAAATGTACAATGCAATGAAGGTCACAAAGAGTGGATGTTCATGACTCTAGGACATACGTGGCATCAACCAGAGAATTGTAGTGCATTTGAGCTAGAAACAAGAATGGATAAGAATAAGAACTAAAATAAAAATGACTGCAAATAGTACAACCACTGCAACACGCAGTTTGTCCTCTATGCACAATAGGTTTGTAACCAGACACTTTGTCCCCTGCATGCACTGTGTACCTTTCCTAGTACTGTTATGAAGAGGAAGAAAAGAAGGAAATATGATAATTCTCATGGGCAAAAAATGATGGATAATCAAGAAGCCTATGATACAATACCTCATGAAATCCTATAAGATACTGGTTGTAAAAGGATCCAGTGAAACAAATGAAAGAGGTTCAAACTTAGTGGGAAACACTTGTTAGAAATTAGTGTGAAAGTAATCTAATTCAAGTTTGGAGAATTTATCTTCTCTTCTTCTCAAGTATAAGGCACCAGTATCTGGCAGGACAATACTCGTCTCTTGCTGATTGAAGATTGCAAGAAGACAGAAAAGTTACTTTTAGGTTTTCATTTCTTTTTCATTAGGTGTTTAAGAATGTTTAGCTTAAGAACCAGTGTTGATGTATGTACTAAGCTCATCATGAGCTAAATTAATTTAGGTTGAGCAATGTGAAGTTAATATGAATTAATCTTTTATGTTATTTTATATGATGTTAGTGGATGATTTCTATCATGCATTTCACTGTCATAAATCCGACTCTTTGGCCGATCATCTTAGAAAAAGATAAAAGCTTATTGATGTGAGGAATCCATCAACAAGTGGAACTCATGATAAACATGATTGAAAAATAGTAGGATAGGCATATTCACTGGAATAGCTACTTTAGGCATAAAGAGCTATAATCACAGGGGAAATATGGAATGAAATTAGACATGCATTAAAGTTAAATATGAGGCTTATGAATCTGTCCCTTTTCTTTCTTGCATATGTACTGATGTTGTAGTAATACACTATGAGATCACATTCCGACCTCATATGACACAACATATCACATCATATTCATACAATAGATAAGTTATATTAATGGATCATTGCCTCACATATTCTCCATTACTGATTTCACTTATTTAAACCAAACTTAGTTCTATCATTATTTACATAGAAACTGAACTTGTGGTCAATATGGCGGATGCATAATTCCATTCCATGATTTCCTATTCTCTCTTATTCATTATCGTTTTCCCTTCAATGATTTTAAAGTCAATTTATTGAATCACTTCCTCATCGCTCCCTCACACCTCCATCATGTGAGATGGGCATTCGTCGAAGTTTTTCAACATTGTTGTGAATACAAAGGGGATTAAATCGAATGTGACATTGTTTTTGTACCTCTTCAAGGTACAAAGTGGTGTTAAATCTACAAATTGTTCTGGTTTATTTTCTCTGTGGCAAAATATTAAGTGCTTTGAGACTTACTCTGAAAGTATGAAACATTTCAAGGATTGTTTCTTCTTTGTCAGTCCACTTAGCGACGATTCTCATGCAAATGTTTGTCGTCTAGAACCTGGCACGACCTCTACTTACAAGGACATATTTCACAAGTATTAGACTCAAAACCACTCCTTAACTGGATGAAGGATGTATTTCTACCAGGAGGAAGATCTATGCGAGGAAGAATTATACTTGAAAACTCAGCCGGTGGCCTTTTATGAAGAGCTTAATTACGTAAGCAAAGTGGTTCCATATGAATTGGCTGTGAGAACACAGTTAAAAAGTTGTATCTGAACCTACTGGCTCGCTAATGTTAAATACGAGAGGAAAGGAAGGAAAATTTTGGTTGGCGGTCTTGGGATTTTCCCCTCTTACCTCTTTACCTTATTCTTCTTCTGATGTCTTTTTTTCTTTTAGTAAATGGCATGAAGAGAGAAGATGGCATGCGACAGTTCAAGAAGGAGATTTGGATAACATCTACTTTCATTGGAGTTATGAATACAACTTATGCTATGGGGGGTGGGGCTTCCATTTCAAGAACCCCCTATATCTCAGTCGTTAGAAAAATTACACTAACTACTTTCCCCTGGGCTATGGATGATGTTATGATATCTTTTGTTCATGTTATGGTAGATGAAACTTCTCCATATCCATGTTAGGAAGGGAGGAAAGGTTATCCTTTATTCTTAAATAGAAGAGTAAGCGTCTCCAACTCAAGCCTGCAGGTTGGCGGTCCAATGTGTGGGCAGATCTTAACCCTATACTATTGCCCTATCCTAGTCCAAGGATAAATAGAGAGTTTTGTTCCTGAATATATGATGAGGATTATTATTATTTCTTTAAGCTTTATAAAGAAGTTCGTCAAAAGGAATTGGCTGAAATGCCTTATCATGCCCACAAGGCATTAACTGTTATGGTTTTTGGCGCAACTGATTGCGGAAAAGTTTTCTTACCTGGTCGTATTTGTCAAGAGAGAAAGAAATTTGATAAATGGGTTGATGACCTTACTTTTGAACACGATAGGTACTTGGAAGAGATTCATGGGGCTTCCAACTTATTTCTAGCTATAGAATCTTCTTTGAAGCCTTTTGGGTATTCTGGCCCACTGGTTGAAAAGTTGAAGAAACTCGTTCGGGGAGTGGATGAGAAAGGTGAGGCTTTAGAAGAAGAAACCTGGTCCTTGGATTTTGGTCGGAAAAGGACATAAAAGTTTGAGAAGGATTTAAAAGAGCCTCAATAGAGTCAAAAGAAATTTGAGGCTGGTCTTACTTCGATGCATGAAGAGAATCTTTCCATTTGTAGAAATTTGGAAAAGTCGTTGCAAAAGGGATTTTCCATGACCGGGGATACTTTAGAGAGTTCTCCTAAGCAGGTGGAATACTTCTATCTGACTAGACATATTTTTCGGGATAGAGTTAGTCTTAACCAAGTAATTAAGGACGCGCATGTGTTTTCTTAAGAAGAATATTATAGATGATTCCTTTTTTTTTTGAAAACCCGCGTGTTTTGACCGACTTGTATGTAGCTCTAGAACTTCTACCCTGTAATGTGTATATGTAATTATATTTCTACTTTAATTTGTTATTTATTCGAATTGTACCGTCTCTGTGGTAGTGTTTATGGTCCCAAGTTCTTATCTCTAAGACTTATCTTTTTCTCTTGAGTTTTATGCTTGACGTTTATTGGATGTCTTTGGGGACTGTGCTCGGTCAAGGGTCAGCACCCCTTCCCATGCCCCCTAGGTGTGAACCTAGTTTGAGCTCAACATATTGGAGGACCCGCCGCAACCTATAGAGTGACTAACTACCACGAGGATTGGATAAGTTATTTGCCATTTTTAGGCTTACTTTGGTTATGTCTTGGCATTAGCATTGTGGAGTTTTGATTTCTTTAGTCATACACTGCTAGAGTTTGTGATAACACTCATGAGTCATTATTATTGGGCTTTGATCCATTTAGTTGTACCCCAGACTGGTCGTTATCTTTCATGATCACAGAGGAAAAGACAATTTAGTAAAAAAATTATTTCTTTACTTTAATGGTTGTAATACATCATGCACATTATGATTTTTATTTATTATAGAGGGAATACAAAAGTATCATAACTAGGTAGTCTTGCCACCACTTGTTTTCCATGGAGTCGGCGAGAACTGCTCTTAGTCTTCCCCAGGTTAGCCACTTCTATTTGTCAGGCTGGACTGGTGTGCTTTCTTGGTCGGAAATTGAATGACCATATCCTTAAGGTGCCCAATTAGTGAAGGCACATTGATTTCTATGGTCTTGGCTTCGCGTTTCTTATGATCTTGTTGTAAAGCCTAGTAAATCCTCTTTGCTCCAAGCAAGTCGGTAGTGATTATAATTGACTCATCATGCACATTATAATATTTCAGATTAAGGTTGAGCTGGGGAAGCTACCACATCTAGCATTGTTGCAAAGGGCCATCCTAGGGTGTAGTTGTAAATGCTTCTATAGGGACGAATGAGATTTTAGAGTCAATAGTCCTAGTATACATTCCTTCCCATGGTTAATATCATATGTACATACCCCCTAAGGCAGATAACTATGCTTTTAAAAACTTAAATATATGATCCATCATATAGCCATAATTTCCCATTTTCAAGCTCATTTATTCTCTAAGAGATCTGAATACATTATGTCGCAAGAGCTTCCTCCGTTGATTAGTATCTTAGAAACATAAAAATTGACGATGGTAGCCATGACAAAGGGAATTATCATTCGAGATCCCCTGATATTTTCGCTGTCTTTGAACTAGAGAATCGGACTTTCCGTGTTTACAATAGAATTACTTCATTTATCCTTGTTGTCTGCCATCGACTCGATGATATTCTGCTTCATCATACTTTTACATGGGTGGCTTGTTAGAGGGGTGCCTCCTGTTATTGTGTGTATATATATATATATATATAGTGGAACTTCCCCTTGTGCAATTTTTCTTCCCCATAACTCACTTCTTTACATATACCCCCGACCATGACATCTATAGTCTTCTTAGGGGATTGTTTCTTTTTGGGGAAATGCTCTCGAGTCTTCTTACCACCCTTGGTGTATTCGGGAAATCGTCCCTTCTTGATTATTCATTCAATGACATCTTTCAGATGGATATAATTATTAGTGTTGTGGTTGTGACTCTTGTGGAAACAACAATACTTATACTTGTTAGTCTGGGCAGATTGTCTGACCGGATATGGGGTTTCTTATTCTAACCTCTTGGAATTATATATTAGCACAATCTATCAAATCCTCTCTCGTGAGGCTTTCAACGGAGTGTGAGCATAAAACTTCGAATGGGGCCTTCATTTGTGTTCCTCCCTAGGCCTCTCAAAATATTTTTTTATATTCGACTAGATCTCGAGTTCTCCGGTCCCCGATTACCTTTGTTAGCCAACAAATTTTATTCTTAGTTAATGTAGGGATGTTCCTTACTCATCAAGTATTTCAGGTTATGGGCTTCCTTACGGCTTAAATTTTTATCAGAATGTACAATCTGGTCTAAGGATTTTTTCACAATTCCCACATTTTAGGCTCTAATTCGAGCCTTCAATAGTTACTGCCACCTTAATGAAGTGATAAATATATGCTTGTTAGGTTTCCTTTTTGCCTTGAGTAACTAGGTTAAGTGTGGGCATGGTGGTTGGTTTTCTTTTTAAAGCTGCACATAGATTGGACTAGGAATCCATGCTTCCGTCTAGGAGGGACTTAAACTAAGCTTGAGCGGACTCACTCAAGGTTGGTGAAATTTTTTTTCACTTAACGCCAGTATTAGCACGATACTAATCTAGTTCTTCGTCCATATGTTCAACATGCTCGTCAGGGTCTCAATTTCTGTTGTAACTCTAGAGTTTCTGGGGTGTCTCCAGAGAATTCAATATTTTGCCGTCCACTATGCGAGAGGTTAAAGGATTTTTATTTCTCAACTACAAGGAGGTCTCTCATTCGTACATTTCTCTTATCCATGGTCGGCGAGTCTCAAGGGTAGTATGGCTCCCCCTTCTCCTTTCATGGCCTGAAGGAGGAGTACAACGCCCATGTAATCGATGGTTTGAGGATTTTTGAACCTTGTCTAGATCCTTTCTTGGTTCAACAGATTTGTGCAAAGTTGTCTCTTGCATAATGTAGTTCGTCGGGATAACGTTGTGTAGGATTTGTTGGACATGTGACTTCAAGCACAAGAGGGGGGGGGGGGGGGGGGTGAATTGTGGTATTCAATTTTTTTAATAATTTTGAAATTTTCTTGTTTAAGATCGTTTAGTAATTTTATTTGAGTAATTGTAGTGGAAAATTAAATAATGAAGGTAATTGCAAATAAATAAAAGGATAGGTTTAGAAAGATTGCACCAGAGATTTATACAGGTTTGGCCGAACGTTTGCCTAGTTCTATCACCAAGAGGTCTTCTTGAGATTTTCACTATAAACTTTTAGCTTTTGAAAGTTATGCCCACGAACCTTTAATACAGACTTATCCCTAGTCAAATAACAACTTTTACCTAGGCTACGCTATCGATCCGTTTAGGGATTAATGGTTGATCTTAATAACCAAAACAAATTTTTTCCAGCAAATCCTAATAAACCAATAATACAGGTTTATGGTTGATCTCAAGAACCAAACTCAATCTCTTAAAGGTATCACACCCTTAATAATATAAACGATCAACACGATCACTTACAAAATTATCTTCCTCACAAGTAAAGGTTCACTCAGTAACATTATGGAAATTAGAAGTGAATAGAAAATATTTTCCAAAAGGAGAGAAAGAGATAAATTCCAGAGAAATATGAAAACGTTGGAAAGTTGCATGGTATGAAGTGAGGAAGATCCTTCCTTATATAGTAGTTGGAAGCGCAAAGAAAGGAAACGATCCATGGGCTGAATTTATTATCTAATCGATTAGCAAAATGATCTAATAAATTAGACAACTCAAATATAATCGATTATAAAGCAAAATTAGGAAAATTTGGATATAGATCTGGTGCAAGTCATTAGTGTTCTATCCTTGTTGATTGTGTAATCAATTATCATTTTTTTAACCAATTGTACAAGTTTCCTAATCAATTGGATAGAGAAAAAGTTTTGCCAATCGATTGGCTCATCTTTCTAATCGATTAAATGGTTAACTAAATGTTTGGATAGATTTTTAATCGGATGGTTTTGGTTTAGAAAATAATTTGCAAGGTAAAAGATATTTTAAAGTGTGTGTGTGTGAGTTACCTTAGTACTCTTAAGCTATTACCTTACTTTTATAGTACTTAGTTCGCTCAGACATGACCTGGTGAGCTTTCACACCTTTTACCAGAGAGGCTTAAAGAATTTTACTAGATAGTATCTAACTCTATAAACACTTTGATCTTGGATCCTCTGCTGCTAGCACATAGATCCTCATGCATTGTCGTCATCAAAACTTCAAATGCTGGTCTTCATTACCTGCAAGCACTTAGATATCTCCCCCTTTTTTATAAATACAACGCATCTCTTAGGGAAGGTGGTAACAAAAATAGATACAAGTATTTTGGAGTGATTAAACTCCCCCTTAATTAAGTAGAGAGTATAATTGTCTCCCTTTGAGAGTATACATCTCCCCCTTTTTCAATATCAAAAGGCGTAAAATAATCAAAACACATAGATCCTATGTAACTGAACGAGTTACCTTATAGAGATGGACAATATCAGTCAATAGAATGGCAAAGGATCTAAAATCTTATTTCTCCTCATATAAGATAACATTCAACTTTGAAATCAACCGGTTGGTAAACTTTGGAGAGTTTCTTCCCCTTGATTCTCTCTCGAACAAAACTCAAAATTTTTTGAAGCTTTCTAAACTGAGAGGGAATTATGTTGTCTACTTATTTCTTGCTCATATTTCTCCATAAGATAATTGTTTCCTCTTATGAGTGTTTTTTATAACCTCTTTTTAGTCTCCTAGGTCTTAGACTGGTGTTGGACTCTAGGTGTTTAACACAAATTTTCTCAACAAACACTAGAGGTCTCAAGATAACTTGAGAATCTTCCCCCGACAAGCCACCATCGATTTCCTTATCTATGAATCATTTGATACAATAGTTGGTCCAACCATAAGTCCAATAGATCCATTACACATTTATCACCTTAACCTCTCGTGATCAGCATTATTATTTTAATCAATGGTGTTGAAAGACATAATCAATGTCTTGGTTAAATCCATCAGGGTTGACAATCACTTCTTCTTGTACTCTCAAAAGAGTTTTCCCATATTTTGATCTGAATCATATCATAAATATTCTTTCAAAAAGATTTGTTAGTAGCATCGACTCGACAAAAAATCATGCACAAGTAAAGTATGCTCGTTTTGAAAAGGAGTTCTATCATCCTTCTTTGAAATTTGTTTTCAACCAGAAAATTTCTCACACTATTAAACCAATCTTTATGTGTTTGTATTAGATCGTAGAGACCTATCTTCATTTTGAAAACATGAGTAAGAAGAGTTTTAGAAAATCATTAGAATGGTAAACATGTACTTCCTTATGGATGTAATAGTTCATAATGCATTCTTTACATTCATTTGGAAGATTTTGCAAAAAACACATGAGAAAACTATAATCATCCTTATGGATTCAAGTTGAAGAACACGAGCATACGTTTTATTGATATCCATGTTTTGATTGTAATATTTCATAATGAGTCTTGTTTAAAACAAAGATTTCCATCAAGCTTGTTACAAAAGATTCATTAAGGTTTCAATAACTTAACTTGCTTTGGGAATGAGTTCCCAACCGTTATTTCTCTCAAATTTATTTAACCTTTCTTGTATATCCAGAGACCAAATGTTATTTGATGATAGCTTCATCAATTTACTTTGAATCAATTTGTGAAACAAAATCCATATGGTTACGTACCTTGCTAGGGGAGTGTTGTGATGCAATTCTCTTAGAGATTTCCCCGTTAACATTCTGAATGAAGTGGTCCTTAATGGTCATCCATTCTTAAGATATACTTTACTTGAATTTCTCTATTTAGACTTTGGCCTTCTTCTTGTATTTTATATTTTTATTTCCCTTTATTGTCATCTTCAAATGATGTTCTCTAAAGGATACTTGCAAAAATAACAACTCTACTTCTACCTACTAGGGGTTAGTTCACCAAAGGTAATATGTATAAGTTCTTCCATAGCCATGGTGCTTACAAAAAGAGATTTTAAAAGGATTTTATATTACGATTTTTATTGACCATGAATATAGAGGATATAAACATACTTGATTATCTTTGTTACACAACTTACTTAATATTACGTAACTTGTGGAATAACGCTATAATTAATCAGAACAATTAAAGGAAAAAATTAGGGATCTCACCACGACTCAAAGATCCAATGATTTAGTCTTGTTGTTATTAGGCAAATGAATTTCTTCCCTCGTAGGAGAGGAACAATAGAACATAATTATTTCTTCACTTGAAGAGCGACTGCTAGTATCATCATCTGCATCACAATTTGACTTTTCTACCTTTGGTACCCATATCTTGTTGGGTCCTTTGATGTTAGTGGAATACACATTATGAGAAGACATCTTTCTATTCTTACATTCATAATGTTCTTTATAAAATTATGAAGGATGACCTCCTTCTTTGCTCTCATGACTCTTTTTGTTGAAACAAAACATGGAAATATGGCCATCTTTATTGCAGTAATTACATTTTAGGGTTTTGCATTTAGATGTAGGTTGGGAATAGAAAATATTGCTAAGTCTTACTATTGTTCTTAGGTTCATAGCCCAAACCAGCGTTATTGTAGGACGCCTTTTGGTTTCCTAACAAAAGTTTCAAGTTGTTTATCTCTTTAGTGAATTTATCAAGTGTGTTTTGAAGATCATCAATTTTATTTTTCAAAATGTCACATTGATCATACTTGATAGATTCGTCTAAAATCTTATGAGATGAGGAATATTTTTGAATTAGATCATATTGTCTCTCTCTAAGACTTTCTATTTCTTCTAATAGATTTTTAGTTTTAAATTCAAGGGAAGAGATATATCTTTGAAAGTAGATATAAATTTTTCTAATTTACTAATTTCTTTTGTTAGCTTCTTACAAAGGCAAAATAAATCTTGATAGGAAAATTGAGAGCTTATCTCATCGTCTTTATGATTTTATGTGAGACAGAGGTTTGTTTCTTCATTATTTGAAAATTCCATATCATCGTTATCCCAAGATATGTATGTTCTCTTTTTAGATTTCCTGCACTTTCTTTGATTTCGGTTTCTTCTCAGGTTTTGCGAGCAGTTTGGTCTTATATGCCCTTTCTCTCCGCATTGATGACATGTTGGAATGAATGATGAATTTCTTCTCTTTTCATATGGAGTCTTGAAGTTTTTTTTCATGCTTTAGGAACTCCTTGAATTTTTGAAACACGGGCTTCACCAATTTATTAATCTTACTTTGACAGTCTTTATCTTCTGATTCCATATCTCCTATGTTAATAGCTTTAAGTTCAAACTTTTCCTTTTCTTTTTGTTATCTTCTTCATCATCGAAAAGTCATTTCAGCTCCATCTCATATTCCTACAATTTACCAAAGTGTGTGTGTGTGTGTGTGTGTGTGTGTGTGTGTGTGTGTGTGTGTCCATGGTGGCTAAATTCTTATATTCATAAATTGCAATGACTTTAGGTTTCCAACTATGATTTCGGCATCTAAGAATCTTTGTAACCAATTCTTCATTGGAAAATGTTTTTCACAGAGTTCTCATATGACTCATGATATGAGTAAATCGTGTTTGTACTTGATTAATGCTCCCTTCAGGTTTCATTCTAAAGAGTTCATACTCATGGATTAATGTGCCCAATCTTGCCCTATTCACCTCAGTAGTACCTTCGTAGGTGATTTGGAGGATGTCCTATATTTCTTTTGTAGCTTCACAGTGAGAAACTCGTAAGAATTCATCAAGACTGAGAGCGACAATGATAACTACTTTCACTTTCAAGCAGCGCCACACATTTTATTTATCATCTTTGGTCCAATTATTTTCAAGTTTGTTTTCTACAACACCATTAAATATGTGTGTAGGAACAAATCGACCTTCATACACAGCTTTCCAAATACACGATCCATCCCTTATGTGAAAATTTTTATTTTATCTTTCCAAAAATTATACTCTTATGCATTGAAGGATTGGGGTTTTTTTAGTGAATAACTTGAAGTCATTTTTCCTCCTAAGACGATTAGTCCTTAATAGAAGTTAGGCTTTGATGCCACTTGTTGGACAAGTGACTTCAAGCACAAGAAGAGGGGGTGAATTGTGGTATTCAAAATTTGTGATTAAGTTTAATCTTTTCTCCTTTAAGATTATATTAGGAATTGTATATGAGTAATTGCAGTGGACAATTAAATAATGTAGTTAAATTGCAGATAAATAAAAGGATATGGTTAGAAAGATTGCACCAGATATTTATATAGATTTGGCCGAACCTTGGCGTAGTCCTATTCCTAAGAGGTATTCTTGAGAGTTTCACTGTAAACTTTGAGATTTTGAAAGTTATGCCCACAAACCTTTAATACAGACTTATTCCTAGTCAAATAGCAGCTTTTACCCAGGCTATGCTATATAACCGTTTAAATATTTATGTTGATCTCAATAACCAAAACAAACCTTTTTTTTTTTGCAAAGCTTAATAAACCAATAAAAAATATTTATGGTTAATCTCAAGAACCAAAATCAATCTCTTAAAGGTATCGCACCCTTAAGAATATAAACGAAACGACCAACACGACCACTTACAAAATTATTTTCCTTACAAGTAAAGTTTCACTCAGTAGCCCTAAGGCAATTAGACCTGAATAGAATATATTTTCCAAAAGGAGAGAAATAGATAAAGAAATATGAAAATGTTGGAAAGTGGCGTGATACGAAGTGAGGAAGACCTTCCCTTATATAGTAGTTGGAAACGCCAAGAAAGGAAACAATCCATGGGTTGAGGTTATTATCTTATTGACTAGCAAAATGCTCTAATCGATTAGACAACTCAAATATAATCAATTATGAAGCCCAAATAGTAAAATTTTGATATAGAGCTGTTGCATGTGATTAATGTACTATCCTTGCTGATTATATAATCGATTATCATCCTTTTAATCGATTGTACAAGTGTCCTAATCGATTGGATAGAGAAAATTTTTTGCCAATCAATTGGCTAATCTTTCCAATTGATTATATGGTAAAGAAAATGTTTGGATAGATTTTTAATCACTTGGTTGTGGTTCGAAAATCATTTTCAAGGTAAACAATATTTTAAAGTGTGTATGTGTGTGTGTGTGTGTGTGTGCGTGTGTGTGTGTGTGAGTTGGCTTAGTACTCTTAAGCTACTAGCTTACGTTTACAGTACTCGGTTCACTCAAACAGACTTACAAACATGACCTGGCGAGCTTTCACACCTTTCACCAGAGAGGCTTCAAGACTTTTTCTAGATAGTATCTGCTTGTATAGGAACTTTGATCTTGAGTCCTCTGTTGTAAGCACGTAGATCCTCATACATTGTCATCATCAAAACTTTAGATGCTGATCTCTATTACCTGCAAGCACATAGATCCATATGATTTATTTTATCATAGTTAATCTATCTTCCAAGGTATGGGAGTTTTATTGGTGAATCATTTGGAACACGTCCTTCAACAACTCATTATATCCTTGCGGACCGAGACTAGCCTATAAGAGCTAGAAGCCAAGAAGCCCCTCATGTTTGGTTACTGTAGGCAATAATGTAGGTATGAGGGACAGTTCTCCTATGTGGAATTGTTAAGTAGATTTGACGAATGGAGGAAATAAAGAAGTTCCCTGATCTATCCCATGTTGAACAAAAATCAGCGGTGGAGGAACGAAAGGAGTAACTGTTGATATTTGGTCATCTGTCCTTTGAGGAAGCAGAGGAGGATTTCTTGATGCTTTAGTGGCTGCAACGGCTTACCATTGAATGGAATACCGTGTGGATTTTTTACTTTGCCATCATCTGATAGATTTGGTATGGAGAGTCTCACTCCAAGCTAACTTAGAGACGAAGAACTACTCTTCAATTGGTGGATCGCAAAAATCATAGGAATTTAATTCCTAGAGATGACATCAATGTTCTACTCTTGAAATGAATAATGACTGAAGGAGTTGAACTAGAGATGACATCAATGTTCTACTCTTGAACTTAATAATAATAATAATAATAGTAATTAATATTAAAATAACTTACATTCAAACAAATTTTATTTTGATTTTTCATAATGACCTCCTTTATAAATCGCATGATAAAATTACACAATCAATATCGTTAGTTTGACAAGGACAATGCAACAAAAAAATTACATCAATGACCTCTACTATATGTCATTATTAATAATAACACTAATTAGGAAATACCTTTATTTTTGTCCATGTGATTTTATTTAGTTTGGACTTGGACACTTTAACTTTATCAGAGACACGATAAATGCGCAAAACACTAACAAAATTAAATTAAACTTCAAATTAATAATTGTTATAATGAATCCTAATCATATAAATATTAAATTGAAAAAACCGATGCTTACTTTTCAAACTTCATTTTTAAATCTTGATAATTATCGTGCTCAACATTCAAAGAATTCATATAATATATGATCTCAGCATTGAAATTGATGACAAGCAACACCCAATGATCCCGACACCCAAAATTTAAATATTTCAATAACTTTCACATTCAAAAGTGATTAAAGATATCATTTTGAATAGATATCTTACCCAAAATTATAAGGGTCAAGAACCATCATTTCCTTGAACTCTTTATTTATCAAGAGTAATTTTGCTATGTTTTTTCCTTCTTTATCATCATTCGAGACATATGGAGATATGAAAGAGAACTTATTTACTAATCCGTTTGGAGTGATGAACTTGTCCTATAAGTAGTACCTTGAAATGAAACATAAAAATTTTAAATATCAGTAATCATATAAGTCAAGACATAAAATTAACTAAGATAGAGCTTTTAGTAGAGTGCTATTATAGGTGAACACTAAAGCTTCAAGTCCGAGGTTTCGAGTTCGAGTCTGGCTTAAACGCAAAAAATATATATTGATTTATATTTGTCTTTACCTAAGATAACGCTTTTTCTTAAAGCGTTAATAAAGGCCCAAAACATATTTAAATTTTTTTTTTTTTGTTGTTGCAATTTTTAATCCATCTAAGTAGTGCTTTTTCTTAAAGCACTAGTAAAGGCCAGAGTCATTTTAAATTTTTCTTCAGTCTATAATAGCACTTATGATAAATCTCAATTATAAATTCACACATTCTTTTAAGCTATTATAACTTATAATGAAGCTTGTAAGAAAAATGCTATTATAAGTTTTAAGGTAGTATACTTAATAGCGTTTTACATAGAAAGGATTTTAAATATGTGCTATTATAGATCAAATATGTAGTAATGTAAATAGAAAAGTTAGTTAACAATTAAATGCGTGTGTGAGTGTGAAATAAGTTTGATCGTCAAATAGATTTGGATGATGAGGATGGATTTCGCGAGTAACTTCCATGAGAAGTTTGAGAAACGGAATCCATCTATTCCTTGTCTTGTTATTTTGTGTTTGCCCAATATTGAGCTTCCTTGTCTCTTTGGGCCTTATGGGTGACCTAGAACACTAAGGCTAACATAGAGATGTTCCTGAAAATATAAACAAAGCTAATGTACGAGATTCTCTAGTGTCGACTATTTAAGAGAATCCTGACTTCCCATATGCCGGTTCTCTAGAAGTCATTGGTCTCAACCCCAATTTCATTGGATATTGAGTGATAACTATGGGCCTGGAGGAGGTTCCGTTAAGGGCGGAGATGACCCTCATATCTCTTTGAATTGGTAGGAGAAGAGAACTCTTGTAATTCGCCTTACATAGAAGAGATTGCCTACCTTCGTCTCTTCAATCCCACAATCAATTGGAAGCATCCATAACGGCCCGAGATAAGCGGGGAGCCTTCTATTATGTTTAATATTTTAGGGGATGTATGGACGGGACCCCCCTAATATAAAAATTAAGGACCATTTTACCTTTATGAATAATTATTTAATTTCTGACCGACATTAACTTTTACATTAACTTTTACATGACAGTTGGAAAGAAATGGTAAGACGTGGACATGGTTATTTGGTGTCTCCACCAGATGTTGGGTTCTACCATATAATGAATCTTTAGTTGGTGGGCACGATTTCTATTTTTAAGTGTGCAGAAAAGTCGGAGGAAGTTCAGATAAAACCCTTCTTTAAATTTATCTATTTCATACATTGAAGACAACAAGAGGATTTGCATCTCTTTTGATAGGTGTTATGTCCTCTTCTACGAATATTTGTTTACTCGGTTGAGACTTGGATTACCCTTTTTCATTTGTAATATTATTTTGGTTTGATTAAGAAAAATTAAACTATTATAAATACTTAAATTATTTATAAAATTATTTATATGAATGGTTGTGATGTGGTGAGAATGCATGATTGAATGTTAATTTTGAAAATAGAATTTTATCTTCAAAAGCATAACAATTATAATATTTTAAATTAGTTTCGATATATTTTCTCCATAATTTGGAGTTTCAATTATAGAATGATCATCTAAGATTTTAAACTAAACAAAATTACAGAACTTTAATCTATTCTATATAAGAGAGACAATTATTTGATTTATAAAATATAAATAAGAAAAAAAGGTAAACTATAAAAGTGTTTTTACTAGACTCCTAAAATTTACCCATAGTATTTATTCAAACAAATATTGAAAAAAAGGTAAACTATAAAGTGTTTTCATACTCAAGCCTCCTCTAGATCTTATTATAGTTGTTCTTTCGCCACTTATGTATCACTGGAAGCTTGTTTCTAACCCATTCCACATAACCTCCTCCCATGTCCTTCACATTCTTAAAACCCTATTCATTATCAAACCAATCCATGTTAGTTTCTTTTAATTGAAAAATTGCATAAAAGGAAGTACAATTAATTAACTATATTACAATTAATTAACTTACATCAGCTAGTAGATCAGAAGTTGCAGATAGAGATCTCACCCCAATTTGGCAACCCTAAAATTGTTATTTTTTTTTTAATTTGTAAGGGAAATAATTGGAAAATGTAAATGAAAAAAAAAATAGTTGCCACATACCACAATGATATGATCTTCTTTGTTGAATACAAATGAAACATCCTTTAGAAAATTAGGGTTCTTCATCTTGCCTGGTCTCCAAAAACACAATATACATCTTAAATATTTTTAACATATTGCTAAACTTAAAACATATTACTTAATAATTTTATATTAACTATGAGAGAGTGAAAAGTATGTTACCCTTTGGTGTATCCAACATATATGGAACATTAAAGATATTAGCTGCATCCACATGCCCTTTCAAAAACTCTCCCACCGTCCTATAAATTACCAAATAATTTAGATTAAAATTTGAGCTACATTTTTTGTAATGGTAAATAAATATATATGTAATTATGTATCTAGCTAGGTTACCTAACATCAAGATAATTGTGATATTTCTGGATGAGATTCTTGGCTGTTTGTACATCAATAGTCACATCCTCTGCTCCTGAGCTACACAGCACAAACAGAAAATGAAGAACAAGAAGAAATGCCAAACAACGAGTCATTTATGTGATTTTGGTTACAAGTTAAAGCATTAACATTCTTTTGAAGCTATGAAAAATACAAGCACGTATGCTATTTATTTGTAAGCAGCATGTTGGTTTTGTTTGAAATCTAGGGTCTACGTTGCCTGGTTTAAGATTCGAAAGTGACTTAATATTAGAATATAAAATACAGAGTGAATAAATGAATGGTATGACGAAAAATGTATATAACAGCTGATGGTAATATGGTATGCCTCTGATGTTTGAAAAGGACATTGTTGATTAAGATTTTCCTTCTAGAAGTTTGATTGTAAGTAGAATGACATTTAATAAATATTATAGGGTTTTTTTTAAGCAAGGAAATTTAATATAAGAGTACTAAGAATACTCTAACCCTTGATACAAAGAGAAGATTCTAAAAAAAGGATAGAATACAATAGAAATAAAACTGAAAACTAAGCCATACAAACTGTTGGAATAATATAAGTGGAGAAATAGTCTTATATTAGATAGGAATGTGGTGACTTGAACATTTATAAGTTGGAGAACTCACTCACTTATCATCTTAAGGTTTTAGGCGGACAAATAGTGTGTCTCTTACAAAGGTGTCTAGTCATACATTACGTATCAATGTTTTCTAATATAAATTCAATATATGTATTAATGTTCCCTAGTGATACACTGTGTAAACTCCCCCATCCAAATGATACCTGGAATTCCTTCGTTCGTACGTTTAAAACAATTTTATCCAATAAACTTTCTCTAAATTGTTATTTTTATTCAGATGTGCAGTGCTCTTTCTTCCGTAAAATTTACACCGGAGAAGATCCTCTCCTGTAACCAAGCATGCTCTAATGCTCTTTTTCCAAAATTTTGAGAGGTTTAATTTATTTATTTATTAAAATGCTAACTAATGTTCCATGAACATTTTTTAAAAGTTTAAAAAGATAATTTATTTTTAAATACGTGTATTAAATACATTAAAAATTAAAATAGAATATTTTTTATTTGAAATTTTTAAAAAGTGTTTTTGAAACATTAGTTAACAATAGCATGATATTATTGTATTACTAGATATAATAACAAAAATGCTATAAAAAATCCAAGACATAAAAATAAAAGAGACGAACCAAAAAACAAAACGATTATAATTGGGCTTATTTTTTATTAATATTTAATTGTATTTTTGAGGTGTTATTTTTAATTATTAAAATTGCATTTTTTTTGTAATTTAGGCCTATTTTTTTTAATTATAAAAGGATATTCAGATTGATTCACATTGATTGAATTTGAACGTCATTGTTTTAAAAGTAAAATGTCAAGTGAATGATTATCCTTACAATGATCCCATATTTATAGAGTATTTGAGCTCATCCACGCTTTTGATTGTTGTTATTTCTCATCATCTGAGCATTGCAGCCAAGTTAAATAGATGCTAAATGCAACTGTATATGGAAATAAAGATAAGTGGAGATACATCTCTGATTCAAGTATGTTACATGCAAGGACGGACCCAGAAATATTTTGTTGTAGGGGCAACTTAAAACAAAATATAGCATTAAAATTATAATTAAAAATAAATGTACATCGTTTAAAAAACAAAAATTTATGATATTGAATATTTATATCCTAAAAAAAATTGTTCAAAACTGTGAATACACTTAATTGAGATATATTCTATATATTGTAATATTTTTAACATATATACTTCACCCACAATGATTATAGTTTGTGTATAAAATTAATATAAAAACATATTTACATATATACTAATTAACAAATAAGTATAGTTTGTAGTGGGGGCTAGGACACCCACAAGCTTGGTTGTGGGTCCGTCCCTGGTTACATGTACCTTATTTGCCACATCAACCCACTTTGCTTATATCGCCAAGTCATATCTCTTTCCATGAGCTAGGAGATTGGGTTGTGCATGTCTTAAAATCTTTTTAATTGCAAAAATGAAGAAAAATATGTTTGGTTGGCAGAACATTTTATGTAGTTTTTTTTCACTATCTCATATGTGATACGGATGGGGATGATTAGGCGAGTACATGGGTTGGGTAAATCCAACAAACCCAGTAAAATCCACCCAAACCAACCCAAAAAAATGGATTTGGTCGGGTCATTGGATGAACATGGTTTTCAAAAATGAAAAACCATTCAAAATAATTGGATTTTGGGTAAACCCACACCCAATCCACAAAATCCATGGGTTATTGAGTGACTATTTTTTAGTTATTTTTTATAATTTGATGAGTGATGACGTTGATGTATTTAATCTTAGTTGCTTCAATTACAACCTTTTGAACATATTTTATTTTATAAGTAATGGTTTTAACTTATTTAGGATGTCACACTTTTATTATTTTGATGCTAATTCTTGTAAGTTATAAGTATTTTATAAATTTTATGTATTACTGTAATGTAACTTTGGTTTTTGTAAATATGCTTATGATGAATTTTATTGTGCATTTAGACATTTGATGTTTTAAAAAATAACGGTAATAAGTTAAATTATTTATTAAGAAAAAATGTGACAAATCATTTATAATTATATAAGGAAGAAAAAAAAAAGAAAAAAAAATTGGGTAACCCACTACCCAACCCAATCCAACCCACAAATTTATGGTTTTACCCAACCCGACCCAATAGTGTTGTGGGTGGTTATTTTACCTCACCCAAACCAGTGTACCCTATATGGATTGGGTCATGATTTTGACTAAATTCAACCCAAACCGACCCATGTACACCCCTAGGGATGATGCATTGAAGCACTAGGCACACAAGTAATGTGCAAAGCGGATATCCTCAAAATTTGAACTAAATATAAGCTTTCACTTCATTATTTGTGGATAATCTTGTGAGAAAAAAAAAGGTAATTTTATGATTCAAGACTAATGGTTGAGCTTTTTTAGGGATATATTCTTTGGATTGTGAAACACATTACAAACCCCTTAGATACCGAGACTCATTGGAGGAATAATCTAAGCTTTTCCTCTTGATTTTTCTTATAGTTTACCTGTTGCGGATATCTTAAACACTGTCAAATATTTTAGCTGGAAATGGTACTTTCAGAATAGGAAATCTAAGTGCGTGTCATTCTATGATTGGTACACAGTCCCTATGATATGTTGTAAAGGGACTTAGTGTTGAGTTTGTAGGGTTCCTGCACCCCTTGTGCAGTTTTTGATTAGTGTATTATAGCCTTCAGAAAAAAAAAAGAGTTGTTCTTGGAGAACATGAGAAGCTGATTTCTTGTAATTTATTTACAACTCTTTTAATCATTTTACATAGTGGATTAGATAACTATTATCTCCTCTAAATGTAGATAAATTTGGATGGAATCGGGTCAACAAATTTAGGAGTGGTTTTTTTAGGGTTGAGATGGATATCTTGAGAAATTGAGAAAATGTGAATTGTTCTTATCTCATTATGAACACTTGAAAAAATTGGTATAAGTGATTATGATGAGTTATGCTAATACCATAATCACTACCTTGGGTAATAAATTAAAGATTTTATCATGCAATGTCCTCAATCTGAGGATGAGAAGAATAAGATAGAGAGTATTCCCTATGCTAGTGGGATTGAAAAGCATCATGAATGAGATGGTTTGTTGTAGGTCGGACTTAACAAATGCAATTAAAACAATAAGTAAACTTATGGAAAATTTGAATTAAGTGGGAAGCTTTGAAATGAATTTTAAGATGATTTAATGGATCTTTAAAAGGAGGTTTGAAATGCTAAAAAAATAAACTCAAAATGGAGACACTTTGGATGGATATGTAGTTGTGAACTATATTGGAAATGTTTACACCATGAAATCTTTATCAGTGTAGCTCTGGTTTTCGTGACGCGACCACAACCGTATTTGGTGTTACTTTCTGATTTCTAATATTTATCCTATGATGCTTAAAAGGAAAGGGAAGATATCTTAAACCAACCCTGCGCTCAAGTGTTTTACCTACAAATGCGAAGAGGTTTGGAAGCTATTAACACCCTGAGTATCTATAGTAATCTATAGGAACCTTTATTGTATATATTTCTACTGTTGAATTGCTTGCTTGCTTAAGTTTGTTTGCTGTTTAGTTAGGAAAGTTCCTCCTTTGTGAAAATTGAGAAGAAGTTTTTTGTTATTTTTCTGGTTTTCTATTGTTTTTAGGAAGGTACCTAGACCTAAGGTTTTTTATTAATGTGCTTGATAAGATATTACGACCTTATGCCCACGTATTCCCAACAAAAAGATGATTGGGGAAATCAGAGCGTTCGTATTTCCTCCTAATCCATGGGAGGAAAAAGTTGTTTTGTATCTTGTTCAAAGCTCAAGATGATGAAGGTAAAAGAGTGTTTGAAAGATTTGACAAATTGTCATCTTTAAGGGAAATATTTCACCTATTCACTATAATCATTTGAGAGTGATGTCATAAGGGAAGAAAGCTTTAAACTTATTATGTTAAGCAATGCCACATTTTCCTTTATGAATTATTTACATACTAATAAAAGGACTTTAACTTGGATATAATATCAACAAGTGTGCCACTTACATTAATTAGATGAAAGAAAAGTTTTTGAACCATGATAAAGGAAGGACTCCAACTTGGATTTTAAATCAACAAGTGTGCCACTTACATACGTTATATGGAAAAACAGTTTTTTTATGTTTGATTTGAATTGTAGTGATTAGAAGAGATATCTTCATACAGAGATGACTCAAGGTTTAATCTATGAGGAGATGGATTTATTTAGGTATCTTGATTAAAGCCCAAGATATGAAGCTGAAAAAAGATTGAAAACTGACTCAACTGGGGAGTTTTATCTGTCTTGTATAAGGCCCAAGATTGAGGCTGACTGACTGGGGAAATTATTCGTAAAAGCCTGAAAGAAGGCTAATAACTGTTGAGGAATTTTGAAGAGACTGAATTAACACTGAAGATTTAACTAACTCTTTTGGGGATTTTATTTTGTATCCTGTACAAAGCCCGGGATGAATGAGGCTAAAAGATTTATTGTATAGATGACTAAGACTTGACTTATGCTTTTAAGAAGCATGAGGGTCCTTGTATGAAGCCCAAGAGGAGGCTAGGGTATTTGAATGAGACTTCCTAAATCTCCTTGTATGAAGCCCAAGAGAAGACTATTTTGCTGGAGAGATTCTTTGTATGATGCCCAAGAGGAGGCAATGATGCTTGTATAAGGCCCAAGAGGAGGTCAGGGAACTAGTTGTTTGAACTAAGTTGTGAGTGAAGGGATCCTATTGTTTGAATTATGTCCAAACTAAGGATGACATAAATGTCAAGAGAAACTTAACAAATTCTGAACAAACATAATTGAAGATTAACATTGATATGACATGTTTGCATTCATGGAAGATTTTGCATCTTTGGGGCTTAATGTGTTGAATGATTTATTTGTGTGTTTTATTCTATTCACAAGGGTGTTGGGTCTTATACTCTAAGCAGATGCCCAAGATTATTCTATGTACAAAGGTGTTGGATCTTACACTCTAAGCAGAGGCCCAAGATTATTCTATGTACAAAGGTGTTGGGTCTTACACTCTAAGCAGAGGCCCAAGATTATTCTATGTACAAAGGTGTTGGGTCTTACACTCTAAGAAGAGGCCCAAGATTATTCTATGTACAAAGGTGTTGGGTCTTACACTCTAAGTAAAGGCCCAAGATTATTCTATGTACAAAGTTGTTGGGTCTTACACTCTAAGCAGAGGCCTAAGATTATTCTATGTACAAAGGTGTTGGGTCTTACACTCTAAGCAGAGGCCCACGATTATTATGATAATTGAGGATTGAGATTTTGAAAGATTGAAAGCTTTGAGAAATTGAAGAAACTTTTGAGGAAGAGTGGAGGGACTTACACTCTAATAGAGTCCCAAGAGTTTTGAAAATATAATGGGTGTATTTCAAAGAAATATCTTCATCATGGTAAGAGTTTATAAAGGAAATACTTGAACAAGTAAGCAAAGTTTTTAACCATGGAAGCAATTACAGAGAAGTTCAAGCAAGTATATGTTTTCAAAAATGAATCAAGGATCCACTGAACATAGTATTGGAAACAAACAAGCAAACTTGAACATTTAAGCATGGATACAAATTGAAGATGTTAATTACAAATTGGTAACAACCAAACATGGATATTAGGGTTCAAACATGGTCTTGAACAAAGTGGAAACATAAAAAAGGTTCGTACAAATAAACATGTATACAAAAGTATTTTCAAGGCAAAGCTCGAATGTTTTAGGAGCACGTAAAAATGGTATAATCAACAAAAAAACATATGTATATATCAAAGTGGTATAAATATGAAAGGAAGATCACATGTTAAGGTAAAAGGTTCAAGCAAAAGTTCATGGTATAGACAAAATTGAACATACACTTTTACATGAACATATACTTGAAAATTTTATCAAAAACAAGTTGGAACAAGAATTTACAACACCACAACATTATACAAGGTTCATATAATTTAAACATGGTGCAAACAAGTCTTTACAAGTAAGGGAAAGCAAGGAAACATTCAAAAGAATCAAAGAAGTCCTTTAAGAAACCCTAAAAACACCATACATTTTGAACACTCATAAATGTATTAAAAATAATTATTTTTGGTATTTTCTCTCACAAATATAAAATAGGCATTATCATGAACAATTTGCAAAAATAATGGATTTAAAATGATTAAAAATAAGAAAGTTATGATAGTTTGAAATTTTGAAAAAAAAATAAATAAGAAAATATGAATTGTGGTAAAAAGAAATGGCATGGGTGGGGTTTGAACCCACACCCTCTCACTCCAACTTACAAAACACGATTTGGCCAACTGAGTCAGCGTGTGCTGGTGATAAATACACTAAACCAACACATAGTATATGATAAATGTGTGGTAAATTCAAATTTTGCGCGCGAAGAACTTTATCTTCAACCTCCAGCCAGAATTTGCAAAAAATACCTTATCTCCCTTAATACGTAATGAAATGGGATGATGTAAACATGCAAATTGCTCGTTTTAAACAAGGAACTCAATGGTGGTATTTAATTTCATTTCATTTTAGTGTGGAGTAAGTTATCATGTATGAACACAGAAACCCTAGAATTTGCAAAAACTAATATGAAATTCCATACACGAATGATAAACAGTAATTGATTGAGGGTAAACAATCTATGAACTACCATAAGCATGTTGGTAACTTGAAATAACATTTAGGATGCATGTTTCATGGAGTTCGAAAAGCTTCAGGCTTACCTTGCAAGAGGAGATCGAATCCTCAGTTGTAGGTGTTACAGATGTGAAATGATGATATGGACAACTTCCCTAGACCTCAAGGAATGTGTTGATGTGCTTAGAATGGATAGAAACCTTCTGGATTGATGAGCTCGAATCCAACTGAAACTTGGTTGGGATGAACTGTGATCTTGATGCAATTGATGTTATACATGGTGTTTAAGTGTTTGGATCACTTATACATGATGTATATGATGTGTTTGAATCAAAAGTTTGAGCAAAGAAGCTCTGGTTTTGAAAGTTGAGATATCCTACTTTAACTTTGACGTTTGCATTTGGTCTTGATTCATCTTGGATTTTGGAGAAAAATGGCCTCAAAGTTGGCTAACACACAAAACATATTCTGCCTAAATTTTTTTTTAAGTGTCAAAGTTCAAAAGTGTGGAAACCCTAACTTCATGGCTTCATATCTCAAAATTTATGCACTTTTTGGGAATTCACCCTCATTGACAAAGTTGTAGTGTGTAACAAGCTCTTCAATCTGGTCTTTGGATCCAAGAAAATAGTTACTTGGTTTGGAAGTTATGACCTTTCAAAGTAGGGAAAAAATCATTGTTTTTCAAGACGTAGAAAAATTTCTATGTTTTATAAGGTTGCCCTTTTTACAAGTAACCTCACTTTTCTTGATTTTTCTTGATCAAACATGATTCATATCACATATTAACATTGTTAATGGCTTGAAGAGACTTTGTTTGACAAAAAACTCAAAAATTCAAACTTGATTTTAGGCACAGTTGACTTTTGTATCAGATGAACTTTGATTTTGTGATCCTTTATGAAATCAAACCCTTGGGCTATTTTAAACATAATGGATGGATTCAAAGGGTGTTTTTGAGTGTCTTGAATCATGTCTCAAGGTTTGATATCATGTCTTGGTCAAAAGTCAAAGGTATGGTTTACTTTTTATCAGAAACCCTACTTTGTGGTCCAGATGAATTTGAATCCTTGCATTGCTTATGAATCAAGTTCTCTAGATCAATCCAATCATATGAATGGATTAATATGATGTATTTGAGGTATTTGAAACATATCTTAAGGTGTTGGCTTATACCCAGATGAAAAATTCACTCTGGAGGCCTTGATCAACAAAACCCCTAATTTAGTGCCTCAGATGAACTTGAGGCTTGATCAACTTGAAATGATGCACACTTGTGCTTGATTCTTGATGAAGGAGACCTCTTGATATTTATGGATGAATAAGAGACTTGATAGATTGAAGATCAAGCCAAATTTTGATTGATCATTTTCCTGAATCCTTTTTTAGGCTCAAACCCATAATTTGTAGTAAAAAAATGAAATAAGCAACAAACTTTATGTTTTCTAATGGGTTAGCGATGCATGAAAGTATATTTACATGATATGCAAATGATGTGGGATCTTAGGGTCAAAATTTAGGGTATGACAGATGCCCCTATTTAATCTTCTTGGATCTGAAGGTACGAATGATGAAAATATTCAGACATTCAAGGTAAAGGAGGATTAAATATCAGAATACCCGGAATTTTGACTGCGAATGTAGATGATATGATATGATAACTTGAATGGTAACAAATTTCCAATGCTGGAATATGTTTATCCATCTTCTTTTACTAAGTAATCCTACTTACAAAAGGGTAAAACTTCCCCTCGATCCTGGTCTTCAGCCATGGAACTAGTCTAAGTTTTTTTGAAATAAACTTCCCCTCGATCCTGGTCTTCAGCCATGGAACTGGTCTCAGTTTTTTTGAAATAAACTTACCCTCGATCCTGGTCTTCAGCCATGGAACTGGTCTCAGTTTCTTGAAATAAACTTCCCCTCGATCCTGGTCTCAGTTTCTTCTTATCAATTCTTCCTCTTGACAAGGTTTAGGCAACCAAGCTTTTGAAAAGGTGATCACTTGTTGGATTAATAAATTTTCCAGGGATCTTCGAGGAGATGCGGGTTAATTATCTTGTAGGACAAATTTTGAAATTTGTGAGGATCTTCATCAAACTCCTCACTGGAATTCACTGGGGAGATGCCATTTGATGGAAATAGGCTTCATCATACTCCTCTTCAAGGCTTCTTCGGATAGATGCCATAGGATAAGAAAAGACCTGATAGCAGACTTACTGGGGAATGTTGTAAACTGTAATGTAGAGGTTTACAAACTTCACTATTGAGATGTCATTCGCTTGGAGAGATTTCATCATATTTCCCTTCGAGACTTCTTCGAAGAGATGTCATGTGATGTAGGACAAATTTGAGGTGTTGATGACTTTGTTGAAAGAGGAACAAACTTCTCGGGAAAAGATTTCCTTTTGTCGATCCACGCTGGGAATTTCTGGGACAAAAATAAGCTTCTTAAGTGATTTGTCACTTGTTTCGTCAAGCGTAGATCCCAACGAGGAATACACTTATCTTTGATGGAGATAGACAAACTATTCTGAAAGAGACTGCCATTTGTCAATTGGTAGATACTTATTGGGAGATGTGATGTCCTTGCTACCAAGAGATTTTGCTTAAAAGATTTCACTGGGGATTTTCCTTTATCCGGGAAAGCAGACAGTGTCTTTGCTGGGGAAGAGTAAGGTTCCATTAGATGTTCTTCTCCCTTAGAGGTTCAAGTTATCAAAATGGTCAAGGACCGACTTCAATCCAGAGAGAATGTGTAAAGGAAGATACTTCCAGATGAGGAATGAAGTTAATCTGGGAATTTTATCCTATCCAAGTGTGGAAAGGAGAACTGAAGTGAAAATTCCATGAGAATCAAACTCAGTGGGGATTTAGAAATGATGTATATTTCTGCTTTAAGTTGACAACTTATTGGAGAGAGGAAAATTCTCGGGGATGAATACGACCAAAGTGAATGACGCAACTTATGCATTATGAATATGAATATGAATTAATTATGCATGATGTATGAATGAATGTTATGCTTATACTGACAAAACAGACACGACACACAAACTGGTGATGAACAAAACCGGATACTCTGCCACTCTGGAGAATAGAGGCATCACTGGTGTTCTTAATGATAAAACCCTGTCGGGTAAAAGGAATCAGATCTTATCTATTTGAGGTAATGATCTGCCACTCGGGGATATTTGTGAGTTTGATCGCAAGAGCATTTGATTTTGTATTTCGAGGTTTTAATCACTCTTGGGGAAGTTGTTGTTGTTCCTTATTATGTTCATAAATCCAAGGAAAATGCAATCTTTACTTTAAAAGCAAAAGCAAAAGAAAATTCTTTTTTTTTTTTGTTTCAAGAATGAAAATCAGATAAAAATGTCATTTTGTAAGGCAAAATAAAAGTGAGAATTGCAAACAAAAGGTACAAAGGCTCAAATTTTCATTGATAGAATGGTAATCAGCCAAATGCGCGATTTCATGGAGTATTACAAAGTTAGAAAATGGTAATTTAAAGGGAAAGGGCTACATTGAAATATAATGACACTACTACAAAACGCGTAAACACAACACCAGGTTCACCATGGAAGAAATATACACCGTTGTAATAAATTAAATTTTCGTGCCAGTCAGTAGTTGGATATAAGAACAGTGATTTAATGACGGTTCTCTTTAAAAATCGTGGTAATAAATGATGTCCGACGAGCTTCGATTCTCAGCAACATTATTTTTACTTTTTTTAGAGTACATTAAGCGTGTGTCACTTAAGTCCTTTAAATAAAAAATAAAATGTATATTATTTTACAACGGTTAGTTTAAACAACCGTTGTTATATGCTTGTGTCACTTATGTGAATTATTAAAAAAATAAAATTTTAAATGATTTTACAACAGTGGAGAAAGTCATCCGTTGTTAGAGGAAGATGAAAAATGAATGAGGAAGATGAAGAATCAACAATGGTTTTTTGAATTAAAGAAATAATAATGACTTTCAACTAAAACGATTAGATTTTCAATGTAAAGAGAAGATGAAGAATCAGAGAAATCATTATAAATACGTTATTCCTCTTATTACCATCACACAAACAACATCATTGAAGAGAATTAAACAAAATGAATTCCAACAATGCAGTTCAAGGAGTCCAACAAACAGTAGATTTTCAAGAAGAAGTTGTGTAACACCTCAATTCCCATCGCGAATAAATAATACATGAATAAATCAGAGTAGATAAAAATTTATTTTTTCGACAGAAACAAGGATGCCACAACAATAGAAAGAAAATACAATCCCTGCTCATAATTTTTGATACATAACACAAACAATTGAATACCCTCAAGGGGAAACTTTTTCCATATAAAAGGAAAGGTCAATTATGGAATAAAGCGGAAAGATCCATAACCGGCTTGTTTTACAAAATAAATTGTTTTATAACGTCAGAATATTCATACAGAGCTAATACAAAATATATTCAACAAATGTATACATATATATAATAAAAATCGTTCCCCCGACTCCTATGTTACATATCAGAGTAGACAGACGACAAAGGACGGAGGACTAATCTTCACAAAAGCCTCCAAGACTACTAATCTCCAATTGCCTCATAGAGCAACAAACCACAGCAGAAGGGTGAGAAATAACAACTAAATCAAGATTGCATAATAATATGCAAACACATAACAATTCACATGCATAGTTATTCTCACCACAAGCATCGCATACTAATACACATAGCATATCACATATACATAACATATATCAATTATCCAACATAATCACATATTTGCACATAAGGCATACCAAAGTCACAACATATGGCAACACGCCACCACATCACATAGCATATGTCTATACATAGAACATATTATCCACAACCAACGCATTTATCACATATGAACATCAATTCACCAATTCAAACATAAATCTCAATACACACTCAATAAATTCATGATTTTACACACATAATCAATCCATTCATGATTTATGCAAATGCAAAGAGACCGACACAACGACTCTATGCAAATACGGTACCATCCATCCATCAATCTCATCACTAGTTCACTCAGGAACTATTGGAATCATCGCTCGTTACTTAATGTAACTCCCCGTCGGGCATATGATGTTCCCCGTCGCTCACACCCCACATGGGCACACGACGTTTATGGATCGCTCACACCCCACACGGGCACACGACCCGATCGCTCACACCCCACACGGGCACACGATCGTCTATAATCATCGCTCACACCCCACACGGGCACACGACATTATAGCGGATTCCCTCTGGAATCAATTCGTCGCTCACACCCCACACGGGCACACGACATCACATGATGCATATCATGATGCTTGACACACAAGAACTCATGACAATCAAATGCATCTTCACACATATATGCAACCATAATCATGCATTTACAACCAAACACAACACATTGAACAAAAATGCATTTTCTTGCCCTTAGGCCACAAACCATCATCACAACATTTCATCACATATATTCACGCCATATAACAGCACACAAGTCATACGACATATATCAAAAGCATATTGCATGGTAACACATCAAATACACACCATTAAAACGGTAAAAATCCGACAACACCACACTTTCACAAAACCACGACTTAAATAAATCATCTAATGTCCTCCAAACCATTTTTAAAAGAAAGAATATTTCATTAGCTTTCCAACGCTTCCGACCGTGCGTCAACCCGAGTTACGGATCAAAAGTTATGGCGAAAATACGAAAATACTGTTTTTGCTGTCCCATACAAATTCGCCTGGCGAATCACTGGCGAAGCGGACTCGCCACTAACTCGCCTGGCGAATCTGGACGAACCAGAATTTCTCCAAAACGTATTTAGGACCCAAAAATGATCCAAATCTTCCACTCACATGATAGTATTACACCCAATGACCCAAAACAACATGTTAGAACACTTTAGGCATGCATTTCATCAATTCATCCGTGAAAAGATCAATTTCTATAAATCGTTCCTAATTTCAATCGATGAGAAAAATCGCTAAACAACCAAAACAATTACCACAAATAACACATATACATACACAAGCAAGATATAATTGAAACTTCTCACCCTTACCCGATTAATCGCGCTTGAAACAGAGTTTTCTCGATTTTTCCACTTTCTCCTCTTCTCTCTTTCTTTCTTCTCCTTTTCTTTCTCTTCTTTTTCTTTCCCTTTCTTTTCTCTCTTTTTCTTTCCACTTTCTATTTATTCAAAATATCTAATCCCCTAAAAAGACTATTTTACCCCTCAACTCAAATATCTCGCAAACGCTCTCAAAACGCGATAAAACATAAACAACGATGAAAAATAATATATTGTCAAATAAAAGTAAAAAATAAAATAATATAATAATAAAAATAATCAAAACGACTCAATTAAATAAATAAGACAAAACCGGGGCGTTACAAGTTGTCCAAGAAGTTCAACAAACTGCGCGTGTGCTTAAAGATGCAGATGTTCAAGAAGTTGCTAAGGTAGTAGATGTCCAAGAAGAAGTCCAGGTCGCAGAGGCTTCAGAGGTCTGTCATAACCCAAAATTTGACCTTCCCCTTTTGCATTTTGCATGAGCATGTGCATTCGCATCGCTGGCATACGCATTCGTACTTTTTCTCTGTGGTTTTGTTGCAGGAATATTCAGGTTTTCCAAGCTCTATTAATTGCATCCTCACAAGGTCATCACATCATCAAAACAAGCACAAAATAAGGGTTTCCATGCCTATGTATCAAAGCAAGAGGTTGAAAATCGGAACCGTGGCCACGACAACATTTTTCAAGCAAATTTGGGGTTTTTTGGCCTGGTTAATCGATTAACCATTTGCAGTGCAAATTGTGTTAATCGATTAACACATGCAAAATGAGCAGAATCTACTGCTTTTTCTTGACATCAACTTTTCCTCTATATTTTGGGATTCTACTTGATTCTAGCATTGTGTGGAACATTCTAGACATCACTAGACATTTCAAAACTACTCAAGACACTCCACTTGCATTTATTCCAATGCATCACTTTAAATTAAGTGCACCATGTTCCTTGATTTCCAAGCATGCCAACCTTTGATTTGAAGCTTACATTGGGATTGCAACCGAGTTAACTTCCTAGCTAACCGAGTTAACCTCTTGACTCGTTGAGTCAAGTGTAACTAACTCCTAGCCTAATTCCAAACCACCCTAAGCTAGCTCCTAGCCTAATTCTAAACCTCTCACACTCCAAACCAAAACTATATATAAACAAAGCTTCACTATTTTCATAAGAACCAACCATTTCACACAAATTTCCCATACTTCACTCTCAATCCTCTCACATTCTCTCTGAAATTTTCTGCAACTTCTTCATCTTCATCTACATTTTCTTCCCAAACCTCACCATAGCTCTTCACCATTGAAGATTAATCACTTCTACATTGGAAGTGATTATTTATTAAGCTTAACCTTCATCGCCTTGCAATTATACTTGGATTTCTGGAGTTCTATTGGCTTTTGGATTCATCTCAAGTGTTTACTTCAAGATTCAACGGTTCAAATTCGTATTTCGGAAGTTTCGTCGCAATTTGCTCGGTTTCGATACGTTTCGGCTATAATTGAAGATTCCTCTGGTTTTCTTTGATTATCTTCCTCAAGATTCATCTGCAACAATCACCAAGCCAATCCTCCAGCTTGTAGGTTGGCAGCTCTCATTCATTTTACTGTTTCAAACGTTTTCGTATCATTCGCTATGTAGTTTCGATGCTTTTTGTGTGTAAATTGATTATGCCACTACTTGATCCATGATCTTGATGATTTAATTGATTCCATTACTGATTATTGGCTGTTGTTAAATTTGATTTTTCGTGCATAATTGTTTGCCCTAGCATAGGAGTGATTGCACAATCAATAAGTGGCCAAAAGCACTTTTGAAAACTGTTTTTCTGCCCCTGCTTCAGTGTTAATCGATTAACACTTTGCAGTGCAAAAGTGTTAATCGATTAACCAGTGTAATTTTGCTATTTTTCAAGTGTTAATCGATTAACACTTTGCAGTGCAAAAGTGTTAATCGATTAACACTGAACCAGAATCCCATTTTCATGCTTTTTCAAGCTTGTTTGCTATGCTTTCTTCCTCTAACTTCCATGGATTGATATGCTTGATTTTTATGGATGTTTTAGGTGTCATTTAACTTCTGTTTGAAGCATGCTCATGAATTTTTGATGCACGATTTCGATTGTGCAACTGTTCACATTTTTTGGCATTGTATGAACATGATCATTCTTGCACTTTCTTTGATCACATGATACATAATTTGTGATACATGCTAATCGATCTTTGGTACTGTTTTGCACTTTCACTCATGCTAACATTAAGTTTGTTCTTCAAAGGATAAGCTTAATCTTGTACAATCAATAATGCACCCTTTGCTTTAATATTTTTTCAATTCATTTTGGAAAATTATTAGGATACTCCTCCCTTTTGATTAATTAATCGAAACTTCATTTCGATTATTAATCCTCCCTTTGGCGCTTCTCTTTAGGCTTTCTTTAGAGCTTTCTTTCTCTCTTCCCTCGCGGAGTTGGAGTTTCACACGACGCACTAGAGCACGGCACGGGAGCACTGTACAAAGTGGAGCTGTTGCGCTGCCCATTTCAATTTCCGCACTATACTTTGAGTGCTAGAGAAGGAATGTGGATGGAGTTGTCCTACTCTCATTCTGACTATTTCTTGGGTAAGGGCGTCTGGCCCTCTCTCTGAGAATAGTCGCCTCTATCCTCAAGCTGTAGTGTTTCTTCTTCCCCAGTAGAGTCGATCCTTGATCACTTGTACTCCTCTCAATCTCTCTCTTGATCAATCACCATCCTTTTGGTTAAAGATCATTGCTTCTTGGGTTAATACCCGTCTCTTGCCTCGGTATCCTTCTTCTTTGGTCAATCATTTTACTTTGATTCCCCAGAAGAGTCTCAATTCCTTTTTTTTTCCGGTTAAACACAGTCTTCTTGTTAAACACCGAAACCCTTGCGCAGTTCGCAACCTTCTCTTGGTTCTTCTCCCTTTGATTGGTTAATCACTGCATGTCAGTTAAAACACCAGTTTTCTCATCTTCTTAGTTAACCAAAGTCTATTTGTTAACACACTGAGTTCCTTTTGGGCTAATCACCTTCTCTTGGTTAATCACCCGTTTTTTCAGTTAACCACAGCCAGTCTGTTAAAACACTGAACCTCTTTGGAGTTAATCACCTTTTCTTGGTTAATCACTCGTTTCTTTTCGGTTAATCACAGCTTCTTCTGTTAACACCGAATCCTCAGCGGTTAGCAACCTCTTTTGGTTCAATACCCTTTTTGTTGGTCAAGTACTATTTGTTTAGTCAGTACCAACATCCCCAGTGGGTTACTGTCATACCCCAAATTTTGACCACCAAGATTTCCCATCATTATGCAAATCATCATCACAATATGGATGTACTTTCATGCCTCATCAATCTCCTCAGGGATTGTTAGGCATTCTTTACAATCAAATAATAGGGTTTTAGGTCCTCTCAGAACACTTAGACAAAGGATCAATCAAGGAATGACATGATCTTCAACTTTGTCTAGCCTCTCAAACACCCACAAAGCATCAAGAGGACTCCCACATCAAGAATCAAGAACAAGATTGCAACATTCTAAGTGGATCAAGCCTCAAGATCGCCTGTGTCATCAAATTAGGGTTTTGGTCGCCTGAGACCTCCAGATGAAAATTTTCATCTGGGCATGAGCCAATGCTTCAAATCACAACCCAAGATACTCCAAGGGACCTCATGGACCCAATCATCAAGTCGATTTAACCCTAGGGGATGCATTTACCAAAAATCGGGAATTTGGGTTCTTTGACCTAATTCACCCCTAAGTTGACTTTTGGGACAAAGCATGAGACAAGACCTCAAGACATGATTTGAGGGCCTCCAATATACTCCATTGACCCATTTGCAACAATGGATTGACCCAGGAAGCTTGATTCACAAGTTTCAATTTCATCAGGACCACAGTTAGGGTTTCGGGGAAAAAGTCAACTGTGCCTTTAACTTTTGACCAGGACATGCTCCCAAACCTTGGGACATGATTAAATACACACTATAACACCTATGGAATCCATCCATTATGTTTGATTTAGGTCAAGGACTTGATTTCACAAAGGATCGCACAGTTTGGATTTCATCCGATAAAAAGTCAACTGTACAAAAATCCAAAGTTTGACTTTTTGGATTTTTGGTCAACCAAGGTTCTTTAACCCTAAAAAATGTTAATATGTGATTTGAATCATCATTCATCAAGAAAACCCAAAGAAAATGAGTTAACTTGTAAAAGGGGTAACCATAAAAAACTTAGAATTTTTCTAAGTTATGTAACAAAGTGGCTAGGGTACCAACTTCCAAGGACCATAACTTGAGATCCAAGTAACCATTTTGGATGGTCTAAAACTGGATTTGTAGCTCTCATTACATACTTCAAAAGTGTCAACTACATCTCATTCCAATTCTTCATGGATTTTTAGTTATGGAGTGATCAAAATGGCTGAAAACATGAAAATGACATTTTTCCAACACTTAGTGAAATTTTCACTAAGCCAGAACCTGCCTTACTTTTTCCAAAATGTAGGGACATTTTTCACCTTGATCCAAGTCAAACCAGGTCTAGGGGTGATCATCAAAGTTAAAGTATGCCATAAGGGCTTTCCAACAAGTACCAGATCATCTCCAAATTCAATTTGAGCAAGGAGATACTGCCCTTGAAACATGGCATCATGAACTGGTTTTACAAGGCAGAATTGTGCACAATGGCTCGATTTGTCCAAATCTGAGAACTCCAAGCCTTGTCATCAATTTGGACACATCTGAGGATCAAATCCAAGGGGGATGATCTGATCTCCAAGCCTCCAAAGTCCAAGAATCTACAAGTAGCCATGCCAAACCTAAAAAGGCTAAAAGATGCCAAGACTCCAATTTTGTTTCCAAGCCTTTAATGAATGCATCAAAGTGGCATGAACTCTGCCTATTCCAACTGAATTCAGTCCAAACTTACCTCTGAACCAAAGCTACAAAGCCTGTGCTCTAATCTCAAGTCAATGGCTAGAGGAGACTTGAGATTCCTTTTGCATAACATTGGCCAAAGGCCTGCTGCGGCCTCTATTCACTATTGATGCCAAAACAAACGTGTCCTACTATAAATAGAGCTCATTTATGCTCAGTTTGAGTACACCAAAGCACTACAACACTTGTTTTCCTCAAAATCCCTTTCTCTAGGCCAAAATGTCTTCTTTTGCAAGTTACCTCTGAGTTTTTGAGTTAGAGAGCAATTCCATCACAGCTCATGATCCAAACACATCTAATATGTTGTATCTAAGCTGTTCAAACTCTCACATGTGACCTGTAACACCAAAATCACAAAGTCCACTTCCAAAACCTCAAAATTGGACTTTTTTGCATTTTTCAAGCCATGTGTTGATTCAGTCACTTTAAAAACCAGATAAAACCTCAAACACACTCCAAATATCATCCTTGAACTGTCCCAAATGGTTCCCCTCATCTGGAACACCATTTGAGAGAGTTGCCATATTGGTCACTTTTGCCCCTTTTGCAAGAAAGAGCTCAAACTTGTTCCTGAGGGTTCCAGCTGGTTCTAACCATTCTAAAATCTTCTAAGGGATCAATTGAGAGTGTACAAAACATCAAATTACTTCTGGCACAAGGAACTTGGCAGATAGCCCAAAAAGCTCCAAGACGTAAGTGCATCATCACTTGAACTTTTTAAATTATGCATTGCTTTGAAGTCCACTGATCATAAACATCTCATACATGTTGTATATGTTGTGTTTGAACCAATTCATCATGTAATTCTTGCCTGTACCATGAGGTAGCATAGAAAATGAAAATATAGGCCTATTTCAAAACAACCATCGAGTTTTAAAATGGAGACCTCATCTGAAAAAACCAAGGGCACCATTGTATTCCTTGTGAAATTCTAGGCAGGATAGACCTAAATTTTGTCCCAATCCATGGAGAAATGAGAAAGTTACAGCCTTTACGTTTTTGGCCCAAAAGCTTGCCTTGCCTTGCCTTGCCCAGGCCTAAAACAAGGCACCCCTTATGTATTTATGGGGTGGTTTTGATACACGGATTTATCACCACCCTAGTGGTTGCGCGCTTATGTGTTTGGCTTGGAGGTCTGGGGTTCGAATCCCCCTCGCCCCAGACCCTTTTTTTTTTACCACTTTTTCCATTTTTTCATATTTTCATATTATTTTCTTAAATGATTTGAAAAATTAATTTCCCTCTCAATTTTAATTATTTTTTATTGGTTCTTTTTGCAAAAAATCACAAAAATATTAAAATATTTTATTCCGCCAAAAAATCAAATATATATTATTTATTTAATATAGTTGATATTTTTGTAAATAAATTCATTTTTAATTGTTTTTTTAAACATTTCAAAAAGGAATTATCATCTTGGAAATTAAAACCAAATGAGTTTTAATTCATCTTGTGATTAAAACATCATTTTTCAAACCTCAACCAAAATTCAAAAGTTGTTTATTCAAACTTATTTGGTGTTTTTTATCATTTTAATTAATTTTCTCTAAATAATTACTTTAAAAAATGATGAAATTAGGGTTCCTTCGATTTCACCCTAACAAATATTTTTCAAACACTTTTGGGCCTCTTGATAGAGTGTAAGTCCCATCCCTTTGTAAATAAATCATTTTGGGCCTCACACATTGTATAAGTCCCTCGGTACATTTTCAAAATCACGGCGCGATCGTTGCCTTTTTAACAAAATCATTTGGGCCTCTCCCTGAGTTGTAAGCCCCATCACTTGTACAAAAATAAATCTTTGGGCCTCTTGAAAGAGTGTAAGCCCCAACCCTTTTGTAAATGAACCTCCTTGGGCCTCGGTCGTTGTATAAGTCTCGATACGATATTCAAAACAACGGTGCAATCAGTGTTATATTTGGGCCTCTCCCTGAGTTGTAAGCCTCATCACTTGTACAAAAATAAATCTTTGGGCCTCTTGAAAGAGTGTAAGACCCAACCCTTTTGTAAATAAACCATTTTGGGCCTCAGTCGTTGTATAAGTCCCTCTGCGATTCTCAAAACGACGGTGCAATCACTGTCTTTCATTGGACCTCCCCTCATGTTGTAAGTCCCGTCTTTCTTTTTCAAAAAATCATTTGGGCCTCTCATTAAGTGTAATACCCCTCCCTTTGTACAGAAAACCTTTTTTGGGCCTCAGTCGTTGTATAAGTCCCGATACAATTTTCAGATCAACGGTACGATTACTGTTTTTCATCTGGGCCTCTCCTTGAGTATAAGCCCCAACAATCTTTTCAAAAACAACTTCTCTTTCGATTTAGATTCAAATATACAGTTGTTATCAAAACTTTCTTTAATTTCTTTGAAAAACTAACAATACAGCATGGAAGCTTACTCACCTGTAAGTTTTTATCAGCTTTCTTTTACATGCTTTAATATATATAACTGTATTGTGGGAAGCTGCTCCTCTGTAAGTCTTCTTTCATATCCTTTTAAATACTTGTCATATATCAACTGTATATATACTAGTATAGTTATTTAGAGTTTTCCCCGGCAACTAGGTCTAGACCCAGGTAAAGCCAGTTGGCCACTCCTTAAATACAGTCAAAACTAGATCCCCATAGGATTTCCAGATACAGTCTTGCCTTCTCTTGGGCTTAAACAATATGGAACAAAGAGAAAGGCAGTATTCTTGGTGAACCTTTTCTTAGACTGTCACTATTAGAAATCGTCAAAGAAATTCCTTTTCCAGAGAGGATTAATTCTCGGTGAAACCTCTCTTGAATTTATTCAAACCTTAGAATTGTTCACTAAAGAAAAGATTATTCTCGGTGAAACTTTTCTTGAACCCTTCTTAAGTTTGGACCCACAGGCTTCCTAAAATAATCCCCGCCTCCTCTTGGGCTTTGTATAAGGACCCGTCGGCTTCTTAGAAGTTCTCATGCCTTCTCTTGGGCTTAATACAAGGACCCTGAAGACCTCTTAAAGGTATAAGATATAACTTAGTCATCCTTTGCTAGAGCAGTCTTTCCGGTGTTAACATATCAAACCATTTTAGGGTTGATTCTCATCCCTTAAAACACTCGCCTCCTCTAAGGCATCATAAAAAAGATAAAACTCTTCCATACCATTAGACTTGGACAGTCTAAATCTCCTCTTGAGTCTCAAAGACATTCTCAAGTTCCTTACATAGGAGAAACCCTGATCGTTTCATCAATTCCCAGCTGAGTTAAAAACCCATGGGTTCTAAAACCCAGTCTCTTTCCTAAAATCCCCCAGCCAGGGTCAGTTTATTCTCAGTATAACACTATCCCAAATCAGAACCTCAAGGCATCTGATACCTCAACTCTTCTGTAACTCTCAGCAAGAATTAATTCCCCGTTTGGACCTGCTTCGAGATCTCAATAATTCCCGGCAAAAGCTAGCCTCCTCTTAGGCTTTGTATAATGATCCTTTCCTCAGCACAGTTAGCCTCCTCTTGGGCTTTGTACAATGATTCTCCCCAGCAGAGCTAACCTTTTCAGACTCTCTTGTTGAGTCAAAACCTTTTTCAGACTCTCTTGTTGAGTCAATCACTCTCTTGTTGAGTCAACCTTTTTTAGCCTCAATCTCGGGCTTTTACGAGACAGATAAAAATACTCTCTTGTTGAGTCGATCTTTCCAGCCTCCTCTTAGACTTTGTATAATGATTTCCCCTAGCAGAAGTCAGCCTCCTCTTACGTTAGGCTTAATGATTTCTCCAGCTTGTTCATCCACAATCCTGGGCTTTGTACAGGAGAGATAAAAGCACTCTCTTGTTGAGTCAATCCATTTTAGCCTCAATATTAGGCTTTGTACAAGACATAAATCGTCATAACCTTCTCTTAAGCTTGGGACAAATATCTTCCCCAGCGGAGTCAATTCCTCTCATCCTACTTTTAGGCTTTGAGAAATAATTTCCTAAGCAGAGTCAAACTTATTTCACCCTCAATCTTAGGCTTTGTACAAGACAGATAATACTCTCTAGTAGAGTCAAACTCATTTCATCCACACTCTTGGGCTTTGTACAAGACACTTAAAATATCCTCAGTCGAGTCTATCTCATTTTAACCTCAATCTTGGGCTTTGTACAAGACAGATAAAGATTTCTTTCCCACTGAGTCAGTTTCTTTTTAGCCTCAATCTTGGGCTTTGTACAAGACACATGCAAACCCTCCCCGGCAGAGTCAAAATACCTTTTAGCCTCAATCTTGGGCTTTGTACAAGACAGACAAAGCATTTTCCCCGGAAAAGTCAAACTTTTAGCCTCTTCTTAGGCTTTGTATAATGATATCCCCAAAGAGTCAGTCTCTTTTAGCCTCAATCTTGGGCTTTGTACAAGACATATATAAACACTCTCTTGTGGAGTCAGTCATCCCAAGCCTCCTCGCAGGCTTTGTATAAGGACTTCCCCAGTGGAGTCAATCAACCTCTTAGCTTCAACCTTGGGCTTTGATCAAGGCACACAAAAATCAATATCCCCTTATAAAGGAAATTATGGTATGCTGGATTCTTACATCCCAGTTAAAGTAATCCTCTTTTATAAACAGTTACCCAACAAACTGTGATAAACAGATGAGATATCTAGAGATGACCAATTCTCTCTCGGTCAACCCTTTAGCTTCAATCTTGGGCTTTGAACAAGACACAAATACTCCATTTAGCTTCAATCTTGGGCTTTGAACAAGACACCAAAACATATTTTTCCTCCCTTAGAATAGGAGGAACTACGATTGATCTGATTTCCCTGTTTCGTTTAAACGGGAATACTTAGGCATAAGACTGCGAAATCTTAGCGAGCATACCAATAAAAAACTCTAGGTCCAGTACCTTCATACATCAATCAAACATTAGGTCTAGTACCTTACCAAAAACATCGGGAAGACCCGAACATCAACATCCACTCACTCTCTCTCTCATACTTTCCCAAAAAACTTTTCCAACCTATTAACGGATAAACACCATCAAGTACAAAGCAAAACCTAAAGCTAACATCCTGTGGATAACCACATATAGGATGGGTAATTGACAACTCCCCATTGTATAATCTGACCCCGGACCCCCAATCTCTTTAAGCATTTGTTCAGTTAAGCATTCGCGTGCAAGGTTAGTTTTAGATAGCTTCTCTTTCCCTTCCAACTTCATGGGATAAATAAGAAATCAGAAAGTAGCACCCCCTCCTCATTGTGGGGAGAAACCCAAAAACCAGCGATAAGTTGGTCGTGTCACCGACAAAAATCGCTCGCTACAGTAAAAATGGCGACTCTGCTGGGGATTGCCATTAGGATCAGTCTTACCTTAGTCATCATTCGTCATCATTTTCCAACAGTAAAAATGGTGACTCTGTTGGGGAGTCACTATATGATCTATTCTACCTTAGTCATCATCTTCACCATTTTCCAACAGTAAAAATGGTGACTCTGTTGGGGATTACCATTAGGAACTGTCTTACCTTAGTCATCATTCGTCACCATTTTCCAACTGTAAAAATGGAGACTCTGCTGGGGAGTCATTGTCTGTATATGACTAGGATTATAGCTCTTAAGAGGTCTAGGATGTTAGTTTTAGGAATGACTATATATATCGCTTTTCCTACTTGATATCCGTGTTTATTTTTCTGCTAATGGGACTGCGGGTGATGTCGCATCTGGAAAGTTTGAGTGATACCTAAGATAAGTGATGGCATTAGACGTGTAATCTTATAGGGAGTGACTCCCAAATAAGAGACCCTGGTAGACCATCAAATCAGTGGAGATACCCTTTGCGGATTCAATGTTTAAACGACTTCGGTTGTTGAAAGCAGATTGTTCGATTGTGGTATCCATGAAACTGAGGATTTAGTAGGCCGAGGCCATGTTACTATTTTTGTAGTGCGGAAGCTATCGGAAATAGTTGTCACGCGATACTACCATCATTTGAGATTACCCTAAGATACTGCAGCTCGCTCGGGTGAACCAGCCTGCTGTTGTTATCCCAAGGGGGGTCAATGATTTTGAGGACAGGTACAAAAATTCACCAATACAACCTTTGGGGATGGGTAGAGCCATGACTTCATGACACAGAACCTTTAACCCCGTGTTTTTTCTATGTTTTTGTGTGCTGCGTTTATGCATTCATTTCATTAAAAAAACTTTAAACAAAGAAAAATTTTCTCTTCTAGTCTCTCCTTTTCAAATTAAACTAAGACAATGATTGCAACTATCAGAGAGAATGATTGCGTTATGGATTTCGGTAGAAGGAAGACTCACAAGTATACCTTCAAGGTTCCAAAACTAGAGTATTTAAGAGGGTTGGCAAGGATGATCACCAACCCTGATGCTTTCAGAGCTAAGTACGGAGGACTGCTGTCTCTGTTAAGGGTCCATGTAATCGAAGGAATCCTGTCTACGCTGATTCAGTTTTACGATCCGGTCTATCACTATTTCACATTCCCGGATTATCAACTTGCACCAACACTGGAGGAGTACTCTCATCTGACTGATTTACCCATCACTGACCAAGCTCCCTTTTCTGGACTGGAAGAAATTCCAAAGGATCAAATCATTGCAAGAGCAATCTATTTGGATGAGTCAGAAGTCAGGACTCACATGACCATTACGGGTGGAATCCAAGGTTTACCAGCCAAGTTTTTGATAAAGAAGGCTCTGTACTTTGCTAGTATAGGGAATGTACCTGCTTTCGAGAACATCTTTGTCTTACTCACCTACAGGTTATTTCTGTTTCCCAACATTGATAACTTTGTTGATATCAATGCCATTAAGATTTTTCTGATTGGAAACCCTGTACAGACCTTACTCACAGATGCTTATCATTCTGTACACTTAAGGAATTTGTACAGCGGAGGAATGATCACATGATGTGTACCCCTGCTATACAAAAGGTTCACTTCCCATTTACCCAAGTCTGCTGCTTTTTGGGATCATAAGAGCGCTCTACATTGGTCACAGAGAATCATGTCTCTTACCAACTCTAACATAGATTGGTACAATCGGATCTATGACGGGATAAGAATCATTGACCATTGTGGAAACTTCCCTAATGTACCCCTCATAGGAACTAAAGGAGGAATCAACTATCATCCAGTTTTAGTTCGTCGTCAATCCGGATACCCGATGAGACATGTCCCGCGTAATGTTCATCTGGAAGGTCTTTTCTTCAAGGAAGGAGAAAATGACAGGGCACTAAAGATAGAAATAGTGCATGCTTGGAAACACGTTCACAGGAAAGGAAGCGAGTCTCTAGGAAAACCAGACTGTGTCTCGGTGGAACCTTATCTCCACTGGGTACAAACTAGAGCTCTCAAGTTGAGGATCCCTTACCCTCGTCAAGAAGTTCTTCCGTTAAAGGAATTTGTCCTTTATTTTATGTCTGATACAGAAAAACTCCAGGTCACTCTCAACAAATTTCAACGAGAAAAGAAATCTTGGAAGAACAAGTACCGCATTCTCAATGTGGAGTATACCAAAATACAGCAACTGTTAAAAGAAAAGGATCCTCTGATTGAGATTTTAGAGCAACATGCTGAGAAAATCAAGACGACCGAAGGAATTTGTTCGCTCCTTTCACTTGGTAAAAGGATGACAACCCGACAACGGCTCAAGAGCCCCGGTCAAAGAAAAGGAAAATACCAGAACCAGCACCTGAGCTCTCTTGAGAGAGGACTCAGGATCCATAAGCTTAGACATTTTCTTTTTTCAGCACTTTGTAAAATACTGTATTTCCATTTCTGCAATCTTTGAATTCAATAAAACGGTTTTTTCCCCACTGTATGATATTTGCAATCCAATTGTTGAAGTTTCTTTTGATTAAACAAAAAAAATTTAAAATATAATTATTGCATATCATTCATCATTCTCACATAACGCATTCTTCTTCTCTACGAATCTCACGTTTGTGTCTCGATTCTAGATTCAAACTGTCTAATTCGTACAATACTCGGGCCAATCGACAAAAGAAAATGGCTGATCTCGAGGAAGAGAACAGAGAGTTGAAGGAAGAAATCGACACTCTGAAAGAAGATTTGAGGAAACTTCACAATGACATGCAATCTCTGGCAGCAGCTCAGATGCAACAACAAAGGACTGTGATCTCAGAGATCACATCGACGCCCATAGTGGAAAAGTATGATCCTCGGTATAACATGCCTAAATATCGTCCCTGGGGCATGCCACTTAACTATATCTCAGAAGGATATATTCCGCCGATCACGGAAGATCCAGAAACTGCAGCAGGAATCGCTGGGCCTGAAGGTTACAAACTTCGGGAAAGTGAAGATGCAAGGGGCATGACAACAACTCCTGAAGGTTACAAACTTCGGGATAAGGAAGCACCAAGAGTCACTGCCGTAATGACTATACCACCACCCGTGGTACACACTGTCCCGGAAGGACAGATTCCACAGATACCCTCTGGTGGAAACGAAAGTATGTACGACAAATTGAACGAGTTCCAGGAACAATTCCTGGAGATGCAGAAGGAACTGCATGCCATTCGCGGTCAGGATCTATTCGGAAAGGACGCCGCAGACCTTTGTTTGGTCCCCAATGTGAAAATTCCACACAAATTCAAGGTGCCCGAATTTGAAAAATACAAGGGTAACTCTTGCCCTCAAAGTCATTTGGTGATGTACGCTAGAAACATGTCGACTCAGACAGAGAACCAACAGCTACTGATCCACTATTTTCAAGATAGTTTAACTGGTGCCGCACTCAAATGGTACATGGGTTTAAACCGTACTAAGATCGTCACTTTCAGAGATCTTGGCGTTGCCTTCGTTCAGCAGTATAAGTATAACCTGGACATGGCACCAGATAGAGATCAACTTAAAGACATGTCACAGAAGGACAAGGAAACCTTTAAGGAATATGCTCAGAGATGGCGTGAAATTGTCGCTCATATTTTTCCACCTCTTGAGGAAAAAGAGATGACAAAGATCTTCTTGAAAACCTTGAGCTCATTTTACTATGAACAAATGGTGGCCAGTGCGCCCAACGACTTCACTGAGATGGTAAACATGGGAGTTTGTCTCGAGGAAGCAGTCCGAGAAGGACGTCTGGTCAAAGATACCAGACCATCAAGCAGTACCAAAAGATACGGTAGTGCTTTCCCAAAGAAAAAAGAGCAAGATATTGGTAATATCTCTCTCGGAGAGCAATGGCGGCGGTACAAACCAGTAGCAGCTATAACTCCTGCTATCAACCCTGCACATGTCCCAACATATCAACCTCAGGTTGCTCAGAGCCAACCGAATCAACAATATCAGCAAAGGACACAACAACCTCTTCAGCAGGCTCGTCCTCAATACAACAACAATCGTACAACGCGACCACCAGGGTTCGACCCTATACCAATGTTGTACGCAGAACTGTTTTCGTTACTACTGGTCAAGGGGCACGTCCAAACCAGGTCTCCTCTCACAGTACCAGAGAATTCGCCTTTTTGGTTCAAAGCAGATCAAACTTGCCCTTACCATCAAGAAGGACCAGGGAATAACATAGAAAATTGTCTCAGTTTCAAGTCCGATATGCAGAAGCTTGTCAGAAACGAGGTCTTATCCTTCATGGATACAAATCCAAATGTTCAGACGAACCCGTTGCCTCAACACGAGAAAGCTATGGTAAATTTGATAGAGGAAGAGTCTAAACACGGCTATCAAATTCATGATGTACTCTTATTGGGAACCAACCTGGTCAAGATGCATTGCAGACAGAGCGGGTAAGGTCATGTACCGTCTCATAACTATCACCGGTGTGATATCTACTCTAAAAATAATCAAGGGTGTTCTGTGGTGCAATTCGCTCTACAGGAACAGATGGATCTCGGATGGATCCAAGATCACCGAATTTGTGAGGTCAACATGACATACAAATTCCAACATCATTCAAAACCACGACATCCGTGCGATGAGTGTCAACTTGGTAGCAATGCACTCAAGGCAAAGCCAACATCATAATCTGCCACGACACGATTACGATTCCTGTCTGGTCTGCTCGGTAAATAATCAGGGATGCTCTTTTGTACAAAAGGCCCTCCAGCGTCAGATGGATCTTGGATGGATCCAGGATTACCGTGATAAAAGTCATTATCAAGTTAATATGATTCAAATCTTTGATATTCGTTTGATGAATACCAGCTCGGTGGAATTACACGCTAAGCAAGTTTAGCTCGGTTTTCTGACTTCGCACGATTATCAGAACTGTAAAGTATGCAGTGAGAGTGACCAAGGCTGTGCACTCATTCAAAGAATGCTTCAACACTTGTTGAACCACTGGTGGCTTCCGATCTATCTAGATGAAGACACACAATAAGTCAATATGACTGACGGGAACCCTACTAGGCATCAAAGTCAGGATGTTCGATCAATGGAGACAGATCTAGTAAGGTTACACTGCATACAAAGCAGACGTGGCCGGGTGCCAGCACACAACTATGAGCGGTGTAGAGTCTGCTCTGAAGATAATCAAGGATGCTACCTCGTACGAGCAACCCTTCAAAGTCAGTTGGACCATAAGGAAATTCAACCATGGTCAAGCTCTAGTTCAATGTCAGACTATCGTCCTAATCAAGGCAAAGAAGTTGTCTTGATCCCTAAGAGAGAAGTGGCCAAAGATGTATGCGCCATAATCCCTCTACTCCATAAATCGAGAGTTCCCCTCAATAGTGGAAGGATTCTTAACCTTGAACCAATTGAGGCCGGCTATGATGGCCAAAAAAATCAAAAGGCTCCTGTAGTTGTCTATCTGCCGGGACCAGTACCGTACAAATTCGATAAGGTTATCCCTTACAAATACGGTGCAACAACAATTGAGAATGGAAAGGAAACTCCATTACCCTCCGTCATGAATATTGCAGACATCAGTCGAGTAACACGGAGCGGTCGAATCTTTAACCGAGGAGTTGGAGAACCTACCAGAGAAAAGAAACCTCAAACAGAAGTTCCCAATCAACTAGTTGGTCAATCCAGTAATCCCGACCTTTCACAGAACAATGATGAGATGCTGAAGCTCATCCAAAGGAGTGAGTACAACATTGTTGATCAACTATTGCAAACTCCTTCAAAAATCTATGTACTATCTCTTTTACTCAGCTCCAACGCTCACAGAGAGGCTCTACAGAAAGTCTTAGAGCAAGCCTTTGTGGAACAAGATGTGACAATAAGACAATTCGACAACATCATCCCCAACATCACTTCCTGCAACAACTTGGGGTTTAGTGATGAGGAACTGCTGGAAGAGGGCCAGAATCATAATATGGCACTCAACATTACAGTCAACTGCCAGGATGATGCTTTAGCCAGCATACTGGTAGACACCGGATCAACTCTAAATGTTATGTCGAAATCCACTTTAATGCGACTATCTTTTAAAGGATCTCCGATGAGAGGCAGTGAGGTCATCGTCAAAGCATTTGACGGATCCCGGAAAACGGTTATCGGCGAAGTCAACCTTCCCATAACTATCGGTCCTCACACTTTCCAAGTCACTTTCCAGGTCATAGACATCTGGGCAGCATATAGCTGTTTGTTAGGAAGACCTTGGATACACGAGGCTGGGGTAGTCACCTCGACCCTTCACCAAAAGCTGAAGTTCGTCAAGAATGACCAACTAGTCACAGTCTGTGGAGAGCAAGCCTTGATCGTGAGCAACTTATCGTCATCCACTTATGTAGAACTAGAGGAGGTTATTGGAACCCAGTTCCAAGCACTCTCAGTGAACAATGATAACCAACCAGAAAAAGGAACATTGATTTCCTCGTACAAAGATGCTCTCGAAGTGATCAAAAGTAACATTCCAAAAGAATGGGGACAGCTTGTCATTCCTACTGACAACAAGACAAAGAAGGGTCTTGGCTTTTCCTTAACCTATACCTAGACTGCTACCAATGATGAAAGTTTTCATCCCATTCAAGACTTCTTCCACAGTGGAGGTTTCTTTCACCCAGTATCTTAAGAAGTACATATCATCAACGAGGGTGACTCCTCCGATACAGATTAAAAATGGAAGTCCTATCTTAACGAGGAAGGTTATATGTCTCAGGGAGAGGTGCATACGCCATTTTGCTATCCCGCACAGAGTCTGAGATATATACCGAGGTCAGATGTCAAAATGATGTACGGAGATTGTGATTCGGAAGGATGTCGTGCTCCACCAAACTCATTAGAGGAGGACACTCTGATGAAAGACAACTTTGACCATGACTATCATGGCCCAATGGATGGCCTGCCTATCTGGCAGCCGTACCCGGGAGACTTGGGGCAAAAGAGTCAGCCCAACGATACATATCAGCTGAGCATCATTGAAAAGAATACCTGCGTCCCCACCGAATCATGGCATCATTACTCAGTGTATTCAAAAAATATCCAACGCGACGATGAATTTGCAAAGATTGCAAGACATCAGTTCATCAACTACGCTTTTCCTGAGGTCAACGTCATCGAAAGAGATGACTCCTCCAGATCCAAAGAAGTGTGGGACACTTTAGGACAACCGAGTGGCAAGTACGACTTCATGGTCAAGTACACCGCTCCTGAAAGCTCTCGTATCAGGCTCGAAGACATCCAACCCACTGGATGGGGAGATCCACCTGAGAGTGCAAACACTGTGCAAGATATAACAGACAAATCCTCCTACGACAACTCTGCTCCACCAGAAATCAACAATATTTCTGAAGACAAACCAAGAAGGAAGGTACCAGATGTTGTGATTCACCAAGGAGTTCGCCGCCAATGGGCCGTTGTCAATGTTCCGAAAGTCGTTCATAAGTCTAAGTAATTACCGTCTTTGTCTTAACCTTTCACCCTGCCCAGGTGAAACAGATGTTTTGATAGGGCTCACTTTCTGTAAATGTATCTCTTTGCTTTGCCCAAAGCGACTGAGTTTTGTTTTATAGGGTTGTAGTTTCAAGAATCGACAAGATCATAAATAAAATAATTTCGTTATGTAATTTCCGCATTTATTGCTGTTTTCTGTTTTCGCTTTTTCAGAAAATGGTAATCCTAAAAACAACTCAAATAATAAAAACAAGCAGTTATCAGAAAATACACTGCACACACTCTTGCATTCACTCTATTTCTTCTAAAAAACAATCATCACGTCGTGCAGATTGCTTGTTTTAAACCCCGTTGAAACTCGCGATCCAATGCCTTCTCTCAACTTTGAATTTCTGGTATTTGAGGTTGAAGAAGAAAATGGCGAAGAAATTCCAGAAAAGATCTCCCGATTACTCAGACAAGAGGAAAGGTCCATTGAACCACACAAAGAGCTATTGGAAATGGTCAACTTGGGTTCAGAAGAAGAGAGAAAAGAAGTCAAGATTTAGGCACTGCTCAGTCCAACTGTCAAAGAAAGTTTGATAAGGCTTCTCAAAGAATTTCCCGATGTATTCGCTTGGTCCTATCAGGATATGCCAGGGTTGGATACCAGCATCGTGGAACATCATTTACCGTTAAGATCAAAATGTCCGCCAGTAAAACAAAGGTTAAGAAGGACTCACCCAGACATGGCCATCAAAATCAAAGAGGAAGTACAAAAACAGATTAACGCGGGTTTCCTTGCCACATCAGAATATCCTCAATGGTTAGCCAACATAGTACCAGTGCCAAAAATGGACGGAAAGGTCAGAATGTGTGTAGACTACTGGGATCTGAACAAGGCCAGTCCAAAGGATAACTTTCCCCTACCGCACATAGACATGCTGGTAGACAATACATCAAAATTCAAAGTATTCTCCTTCATGGATGGATTCTCGGGCTATAATCAAATCAAAATGGTGCCGAAAGACATGGAGAAAACTTCGTTCATCACCCCATGTGGCACTTTTTGTTACAAGGTAATGCCGTTCGGTCTAAAGAACGCCGGGGCAACCTATCAAAGGGCCATGACTACTCTGTTTCATGACATGATACACAAAGAAATCGAAGTGTATGTCGATGATATGATTGCCAAATCTAAGATAGAAGAGGAGCATGTGACCCACCTGTCAAAGCTATTCGAGCGTCTGAGAAAGTACAAACTCCGCTTGAATCCTAACAAGTGCACATTTGGTGTCCGTTCAGGAAAACTCTTAGGGTTTATCGTCAGCCAGAAAGGAATTGAGGTTCATCCTGACAAAGTCAAGGCCATTCAAGAAATGCCTTCTCCGAAGACTGAAAAACAAGTCAGGGGATTCCTGGGACGTTTGAATTACATTTCCAGATTTATATTCCTCATGACCGCGACATGTGCGCCGATTTTCAAATTACTCAAAAAAAAGATCAGGACTGTGTTTGGACAGAAGACTGCCAAACTGCCTTCGACAGTATCAAGGAATACTTGTTGAACCCACCTATCCTGTCACTTCCAATGGAGGGAAAACCACTTATCATTTACCTAACAGTCTTGGAAGACTCAATGGGTTGTGTACTTGGCCGACAAGACGAAACGAAAAGGAAAGAGTCTGCCATCTACTATTTGAGCAAGAAATTCACCGACTGTGAGACTCGGTACACTATGTTTGAGAAAACTTATTGCGCTCTGGCTTGGACAACCAAACGTCTTCGGCAGTATATGATTCGTTACACTACTTGGTTAATCTCCGAAATGGATCCAATCAAGTATGTCTTTGAAAAACCTGCTCTCACGGGAAGGATAGCCCGTTGGCAGATGTTGCTATCAGAATACGACATCGAGTACCATGCTCAGAAAGCCGTCAAAGGAAGTATTTTAGCCGATCATTTGGCTCATCAACCGATCGAAGATCAGGAATCAGTCGGATTTGACTTCCCAGGCGAAGATGTCATGTACTTGAAAATGAAAGATTGCGATGAACCACTACCCAGTGAAGGGCCAGAACCAGGTTCCCAATGAGGACTAATCTTTGACGCAGCTGTCAATCATTACAGAAACGGAATTGGGGCAATTATCATAACACCTCAGTGTTCCCATATTCCTTTCACTTCCAGACTGGCATTCAAGTGTACAAACAACGAGGCCAAATACGAAGCTTGTATCATGGGTCTCGAAGAAGCGATTGACGTGAGAATTAAGAACTTGGATGTGTATGGAGACTCAACCCTGGTTATCAATCAGATCAAAGGTGATTGGAACACATACCAATCAGGACTGATTCCTTACAAAGACTATGTGAGAGGGTTGTTACCATTCTTCAACAGAATCAAGTTTCACCATATCCCTCGTGAAGAGAATCATATGGCTGATGCATTAACCACTCTCTCTTCCATGATTAGTGTAGGTCAATGGAATGGCATACCCAAGATAGATGTAATGCGCCTTGAACGGCCCGCTTATATCTTCACGATTGAAGTAATCATAGACGACAAACCTTGGTATCACGATATCAAATGCTTCCTTCAAAAACAAGAATACCCACCTGGGGCATCCAGAAAGGATAGAAAGACCCTCAGAAAGCTAGCAGGCAGTTTCTTCCTGAGCGGTGATACACTCTATAAGAGGAACTTCGACATGGACTTGCTCCGATGCGTAGACAGACCAGAAGCAAACATCCTGATAAAAGAAATTCACGAAGGATCCTTTGGCACTCAAGCCAATGGACACACAATGGCGAGAAAAATTCTAAGAGCAGGGTACTATTGGTTGACCATGGAATCTGATTGCTACAAGTACATGAGAAGGTGTCACAAGTGTTAGATATACTCAGACAAGATCCATGTACCTCCAACGTATCTCAAAGTTCTTTCTTCCCCATGGCCTTTTCATATATAGGGAATCGACAAGATTGGCATGATAAAACCCAAGGCTTCAAAAGGACATCGGTTCATTCTAGTAGCCATTGACTACTTCACCAAGTGGGTCGAAGCCGCGTCATACACCAATGTAACCCGACAGGTGGTAGTCCGTTTCATCAAAAACAATCTCATCTGTCGTTATGGTGTTCCGAGCCAGATCATTACTGATAATGGATCTAACTTGAATAACAAGATGATGAAGGAGTTGTGCCCAGAGTTCAAGATCGAACACCATAACTCATCTCCCTACCGGCCTAAGATGAACGGAGCGGTAGAGGCAGCTAACAAGATTATCAAAAAGATCGTTCAAAAGATGGTTGTAACCTACAAAGACTGGCACGAGATGCTACCCTTTGCTCTTCACGATTATCGCACGTCTGTCCGCACTTCAACAGGGGCAACCCCTTTCTCTCTAGTATATGGCATGGAAGCAGTTCTCCCCATAGAAGTAGAGATCCCATCAATCTGAGTATTGATGGAAGCTAAGCTAACAGAAGCTGAATGGTGTCAAAGTCGACACAATGAACTGAATTTGATCGAAGAAAAGTGAATAACGGCTTTATGCCATGGTCAGTTGTATCAACAAAGAATGAAGAAGGCGTTTGACAAAAAGGTCCGACCTCGCGTCTTTAGGAAAGGAGACCTCGTGCTCAAAAAGATACAATCATTTCTCACTGATTCCCGGGGCAAATGGACTTCGAATTATGATGGCCCCTATATGGTCAAGAAAGCTTTCTCAGGTGGCGCTTTGAGACTCGCAACCATGGATGGAGAAGAATTTGCCTACCCCACAAATGTTGACGTAGTCAAGAAACACTTCGCCTAAATAAAAAAGAAAAAAACGTCTCGATGGATTGAAAACCCGAAAGGGCGGTCCAAGCAAAAGTTAGAGACATAATCAAAAATCATCCCGATGGATTGGAAACCTCAAAGTACAATCCAGGCAAAAATTAGGGATTAATGGCAAGTAACTACGTCCAGCAAAGGGGCAAATCCTCCAGCATTAGTCATGCCATCCATCGGGAAAACTCCAGTCAAGGTCATCTTCGACAGAAGCTCAGGATGTCCAGAATTCAGAGTTGGTAGAAAGATAATGGTCGTTATGTTTCAATGTAGCCCTTTTCCCTTAAATTACCATTTTCTAACTTTGTAAATACTCACGTGTTTGGCTGATTTCCATCCTATCAATGAAATTAGAGCCTTAGTGCTTTTGTTTGCAATTCTTATTTGTTTTAGCTTTACAGAACGACATTTTAACATGATTAACGATTCTTGAAATAAAACAAAAATGAATTTACTTGTCAAATTTTTCTGCTTTTAAAATAAAGATGGCAATTCTTTTGACTGTTGAACATCAAAAGAACATCGTTTGCTTCTCCAAAGGTGATTAAGCTTCAAAGTGCAGAATCAAAGTACTCCTTCTAACTCAGTATGCCTGAACGAAGGACCAACTGTATCAGATGTGATTTTCCCATCTGATACCCCCATCAAAGTTCTTATCTCCTAAGTCCGACCAACGTTTTTCCCCGCGGGAACTACTTTTTCCTAAGCAAGGCAGAATTGCTATCTTGAACCAATGATACTTTTCATCCCTTGCAGTGGCTAAGTATCCAGTCATGTTCATCTACTAGTCTGTATGTCGTGTCAGTTTTGTCAGCATAAACATACATACATCATGCATTATTGATTCATATTCATATTGCATCACTATCACTCTAGTCAGTCTTAACTATAAGTGGTAAAGTCCTCTTGTCAATCGAGTTTTCAGTTCTTTCCTCATCAGGAAGAGAATCATCTAAGCAATCTCTCCTTAGTTTATTTCTGGGATGGAGACGGTCCTCGACCACTTTGATAACTTGAACCTCTGAAAAGCAAGAAGGCATTCGACAAACGTCACTCTTCACCATTGAAGATGATATTTTCGCTTTCCCGGATTAAGGAAAATCCCCAGAGAAAGCCTCACAACTAAAGACTCTCAACAACACATTGATTTTTCTCCCCAAGAGAGTCAATGATAATGAAGTCATCAGCACCTCAAAATTGGATTGCATCATATGGCATTTCTCCGAGATGATCTGGAAGAAAAGTATGATGTGATATCCCCAAGCTGAAAGCAGTCTCTCAAGAGACTCGTTTTCCCCAGTAGAGTCAACAAATGGAATCTCCAACAGAGAAGTTTGCACACCTCTACAACTTAGATGAATGGGTTCCCCAACAAGTCTGACATCGAAACTTTTTCCCATCAAATGGCATCTCCAGGAAAATTCGGCGAGAAGTTTGAGGAAAATCGCTACAAATAGTGTCCCTTGTCAAGAAAGTTTATTGACAAAAGAAACTAAGACCAGTTCCTTGGCTGAAGACTAGGATCGAGGGGAAGTTTATATCAGAAACTGAGACCAGTTCCATGGCTAAAGACCAGGATCGAGGGGAAGTTTATTGACAAAAGAAACTAAGACCAGTTCCTTGGCCGAAGACCAGGATTGAGGGGGAGTTTATATCAAAAACTTAGACCAGTTTCGTGGCTGAAAACCAGGATCGAGGGGAAGTTTTTGCCTTTTCTAAGTATCATTGCTTAGCAAAAGAAGATGGATGAGCAAGCAGCCATTCATAATCACCATCAAAATTTCGGGTATTCCGATATTTAATCCTCTTGCACCCCGAATGCCCGAATACCTTCGCCATTCACACCTTCGGGTCCAAGAAGATTAAATAGGGGCATCTGTCATACCCAAAATTTTGACCACCAAGATTTCCCATAATTGTGCAAATCATCATCACAATATGGATGTACTTTCATGCCTCATCAATCTCCTCAGGGATTGTTAGGAATTCTTTACAATCAAAGATTAGGGTTTTGGGCCCTCTCAGAGCACTTAGACAAAGGATCAATCAAGGAATGACATGATCTTCAACTTTTTCTAGCCTCTCAAACACCCACAAAGAATCAAGAGGACTCCCACATCAAGAATCAAGCACAAGGTTGCAACATTCCAAGTGGATCAAGCCTCAAGATCGCCTGTGTCACCAAATTAGGGTTTTGGTCGCCTGAGACCTCCAGATGAAAATTTTCATCTGGGCAAGAACCAATGCTTCAAATCACAACCCAAGATACTCCAAGGGACCTCATGGACCCAATCATCAAGTCAATTTAACCCCAGGGGATGCATTTACCAAAAATCAGGAATTTGGGTTTTTTGACCTAATTCACCCCTAAGTTGACTTTTGGGACAAAGCATGAGCCAAGACCTCAAGAAATGATTTGAGGGCCTCCAATATACTACATTGACCCATTTGCAATAATGGATTGACCCAGGAAGCTTGATTCACAAGTTTCAATTTCATCAGGACCACAGTTAGGGTTTCGGGGAAAAAGTCAACTGTGCCTTTGACTTTTGACCAGGACATGCTCCCAAACCTTGGGACATGATTCAATACTCCCTATAACACTTATGGAATCCATCCATTAGGTTTGATTCAGTCAAGGACCTGATTTCATAAAGGATCGCACAGTTTGGATTCCATCCGATATAAAGTCAACTGTACAAAAATCCAAAGTTTGACTTTTTGGATTTTTGGTCAACCAAGGTTCTTTAACCCTAAAACAATGTTAATATGTGATTTGAAACATCATTCATCAATAAAAACCCAAGAAAATGATTTAACTTGTAAAAGGGGTAACCATAAAAAACTTAGAATTTTTCTAAGTTATGGAACAAAGTGGCTAGGGTACCAACTTCCAAGGACCATAACTTGAGATCCAAGCAACCATTTTGGATGGTCCAAAGCTGGATTTGTAGCTCTCATTACATACTTCAAAAGTGTCAACTACATCTCATTCCAATTCTTCATGGATTTTTAGTTATGAAGTGATCAAAATGGCGGAAAACATGAAAATGACATTTTCCAACACATAGTGAAATTTGCACTAAGTCAGAATCTGCCTTACTTTTTCCGAAATGTAGGGCATTTTTCACCTTGATCCAAGTCAAACCAGGTCTAGGGGTGAGCATCAAAGTTAAAGTATGCCATAAAGGCTTTCCAACAAGTACTAGATCATCTCCAAATTCAATTTGAGCAAGGAGATACAGCCCTTGAAACATGGCATCATGAACTGGTTTTACAAGGCAGAATTGTGCACATTGGCTTAATTTCTCCAAATCTGAGAACTCCAAGCCTTGTCATCAATTTGGACACATCTGAGGATCAAATCCAAGGGAGGTGATCTGATCTTCAAGCCTCCAAAGTCCAAGAGTCTACAAGTAGCCATGCCAAACCTAAAAAGGCTAAAAGATGCCAAGACTCCAATTTTGTTTCCATGCCTTTAATGAATGCATCAAGGCGACATGAACTGAGCCTATTCCAACTGAATTCAGTCCAAACTTATCTCTGAACCAAAGCTACAAAGCATGTGCTCTAATCTCAAGTCAATGGTGTCGCTCCCAGGATTTTCATCCAGGTACAAACGCGAGAGTGGCGCGGAAAAACAGAGTCGCCAGTCGTGTAAATTTATCCCAAGAGAGGGAAAGGGAACACCGCATAAACCTTAGGAAGAGGGAAAGGAATGGTCATCGCAACCATAACCTGGGTTCAGGAGTCGGTTACGCGAGGGGAAGGTGCTAGCACCCCACGCGTCCATCGTACTCGATGGGATCCACGCTTGTTGTCTATTCTAAGGGTGAGTTATCCTATCATCTATGGCTGTGCTAAAACGGGAGGGGAAAGACAAAGACCGACTCGGTAGGACGCCAACGTCCTAGGCCTACGTACCCCCTTTGTGCAATGGGGAATTCAGAGTCAACGTAGTTCGGACCAAGTTCTTTTTGTGTTTTTTATGAGCAACATTAAGTTCGCGTCCAGCAGTTAGGGTCGATGCCTGTTTGCGACTCAGACGGAAGGTAACGTGCTCTTTTTGAAAATAGCCTTTAAGTTGAAGGTCCCGAAGGACAAAAAAGTTTGAAGTTGGTTTGTGTTTTTTAGGACAGAAGTGACTTAAGTTAGTTCCTAAGCTGCATTGCACCAAAGTCTAGGGCACAGGGGAGAATACTTAACGCATCGTCCCAAGACAGGACGCTCGCTAAGCACTCTAGAAAGATGAGAGGAAGCCCCTCATTTCTCATTCCTCGTACTTAAGGCTCGTGCACAATACACCTTATTATTATTAAGTGTTTTAAGGAAATTTGAGATGAGAAGAGAGAAGACACAAGGTAACTCTAAGAGGGACTACGAATCCTAAAGTTATCATGCATGGGTGACCTACGGTTAGTGAGGCTTGAAGATGACCTAAACCCTAAAGAATAAAGATGAGGGAAGGAAAAAGCAAGGGCAACCATGGATACTTATCCATACCCTTAAGGAACTTACCTTGATCCTGCATAAAAGATTAGTGAAAAACATACGTGAATAAGAGAAATGAAGTGAATGAAAATCAAACAACGGCAAACAACGATAATAATAATCCAAACATGAACTTAGAAATCAAAGGGACACCCTCAAAGCAAATGGCACAAGTGCCTTTCAAACAAGGTGATCATATAAGGTCAAAGATGTGCACACAAGAGAACCTCAAAGAAAGCAAATCAAATAATTAGCAAAGTGATTCCCAAATTAATAATTAGGGATCCTCAACCAGAGGTAAACAACATATAAGAGATCCCTGCAAAAATCCAAAATGTTAGCCATTCAAATAATCATACAAATTCAAATAAGGGCTAGGTTTCAATTATGCCAAAGAGAAGGACCTAAATGCAATATGAAAAGTATTTAAAAATGAAAGAAAAATCTTTTTAAGCACTTTAGAATGTTCATGAACAAATGCAAAAGGAACGGGTCAAAAATATTTTATGATTGCGAAGAATTAAAATAAATAAATTCAAATATGCATGAGATGTGTAATAAAAAAGGAATTGAATTAGACAATTAAATTAAATGATAAAAAATAAAATAGAAATAAAAAATAAAATTTGTAAAAATTTTATAAGATAATAAAAATTATGTGTGAATTTTATGATGATTTTTAGATGTGCTTAGGTTTTTTTAAAAATAAAAATGAAAATGATAATGGAATAATAAAATAAAATGTGAAATAAGTGGCTGGGGGTGCAATTAGCAATAAAATGCGCTGGACAATGGTAATGGGCTACAGGGGGGGTGCGAAAAGCATAGGCCCAAGGGCGAAGTCAACAAGAGCATGGTAGAATTCAGTCAACCGTTTGAAACAAATCCAACCACCCATCCAATCCAACGAATACCTGTGAGTCAGCGCCAGGGAGAAGTAATTGAAACCGACCGTTCAGATTCAACGGTACACCATAATCCTATGGTCACGCACGCGCACAACCAGTCAGTCCCACCATACACCAGCCATGTGCCGCGCACATGGCTCATTAATGTGTTGTCCTACATCTAGCCGCCAGATCAAACACTAGGCATAATCAAACAACCAAAACTTGAAGACTCATGATAATAACGTGTACCGGCACGCATGGAACAATTGAAATAAAAAAGAAATAAGAGGGCGACGTGGGCGAACATGGGACGCACGATTTGAGATCGGACGGTCCTGCTCCATCTTCTTCGTGAAGTTCCTCCGCCGGACTGGTATTCCGGCAGCCGCCGGAGCTAGGGTTCCGGCCACAATCTCCGGTGGGCTGTGACGAGTTTTTTTCCAGAAAATACAAACAGGTACACTATTTTGAACAGAAAAACGCCAGGAATCAAAATATGGCCTTAAAAATCATAAATTATTAGTGTATCATAAAAAACGCATGGAATTAAGTTAGGGCATCAAACTTTAAATCATCATAGCAAGCCATACATGCATCCATAATTAAAAATAATTACATCAGAATGATCAGTGATGAAAACACAACAATATTCACGTAAAAAAAATGGAGTTTTAGGATCCTTAAAAATCCTTCAAACCGGAGATGGCATACCTTCAAACTTTGCTTTTGGCTGCGAATGGAGGTTGACCTGCACCCTATGGACTACCAAGAGAAACTTTGTGGAAGAATTCTGGGGAAACTCCTTGTGGATCGTGAGTTTTGTTGAAATAAAGCTTTAGGGTTCAAATGCTCCAATCCTCTAAATCTCACCGTGTCTGACCCTAACCAATGCATGGAAGGATTTAAATATTCTAGGGTTATTTGCTGATCATGAGTTGGGCCTGAATAATCCATTATTTTAATTATTTTGAATTATTTCATTTAATATTGAATTATAACTAATTAAATCCAATAAAAATAAAATAAAATGAGGAAAAACCAAATATATGCTCTTTGGGTCGTGCATGGCTGTATGTTTGAGTTTGGTTTAAGAAACTTATGGCCCATTTGTCAAAATTTGGTTTTTAGACATAATTTGCTTTGTGCACCTCCTCAAAATTGCCCAACTTTGACTAAGCACAACTCCTTCAATTTTTAGCTCCTTAATGCAAACTAATACTTTTTAGAAACCTCAAGATGTCCTCTAACCAACCCTTTTAGTCCCATGTCAATTTGATCTTCCATGTTCAAGTTATGAGCTTTTGAAAAAGGTTGACTTTTGTTGACTTTCAAAATGACCTATAATGTCTTGGCTCGTATCTACCAAATGAAGCATTTCTGGACTTGGCTTGTGAGACACAAAGTTGTAGGGAATTAAATTTCCTTCAAGATGGGCTTTGGTTGAGGAATTTTTGATGAAGTATGTGGAAGTTAGGCCTGGTCAAAGTACAGTTGACTTTTCCTACAAAAACCCTAATTTAGTAACTCCTGATTCTTGATGATTCTGAGGTTTTCTTGATGAATCATGATCAACCCTTGACCAAATGATGAATTTCACCCCATAATCTTGATGTTGACCAAAAATCTTGAGGTTTGACCTTGTGTTGACCACATTTGACTTTTGACCAAGTTAACTGATTTTCAATCCATTGACCAATTGAACTTCTCCTGAATCAAACTGATGGACAATCTTCCACTCCTAGATACTCAGGGACCCAAGGAATACCATGGAATCAAGTCTTGCCCAAAAAAATCAGAAATAAACTGACTTTATAGCAAACCCTAGTTTGTGGCACCCTCGGTCTAGGAGGAAATAGCACAGTCTCCAAATCAAAATTCCTCTGAATATGATGTGTATCCTCTCCAACAAAGATAAGATATGCCATTTGGTGATGATAAAAACCCAAGGAGCCTACCCATTGAAGCAATAAACCCAAGAATTTCAAACCCTAATTGATGCACTGGTTAGGAGGGAGTAATCCACTTGAAATCCCTTGCCACCTATGAACCCCTGATGATGTAGTAGACCAGATAAGACCTTCTTGAACTGTTTCAAGCACCTTGACCCCATGCTAATGATATGCATACATGATAATGTAAAAAAATGAAATGAAACATAAGCCAGTTAGTAAAAGTAAGGAGGGCAAATTTTGGGGTGCTACAGCTGCCCCTATTCAATCAACTTGGTCCTGAGTGTATGATAGCAACGGCTTTCAGACATTCCAGGATACACGGGGATTGAATACTGAAAGAACTCCAGAAATTTGCGACCAACAGAAGAGGGACGACTCACTGGGGAACGAACAAAAATGCTGCACTTGTCACGGTACGTATGAGTGTTGAAAACCAAGGTATTGGAAAGTCACGAACACAAACGAATGTTAACTATGCCGGGGATAAACACTGACGGGTGTCAAGGAATTCAGAAAATCAATACGGACGGGTATCTAAAAGGTACACGGACGGGTGTAGAAAGCTCAATACGGACGGGTATCAAAAAGGTACACGGACGGGTGTAAAGGTTTCAATACGGACGGGTATCTAAAAGGTACACGGACGGGTGTAGAAAGCTCAATACGGACGGGTATCAAAAAGGTACACGGACGGGTGTAAAGGTTTCAATACGGACGGGTATCTAAAAGGTACACGGACGGGTGTAGAAAGCTCAATACGGACGGGTATCAAAAAGGTACACGGACGGGTGTAAAGGTTTCAATACGGACGGGTATCTAAAAGGTACACGGACGGGTGTAGAAAGCTCAGTACGGACGGGTATCAAAAAGGTACACGGACGGGTGTAAAGGTTTCAATACGGACGGGTATCTAAAAGGTACACGGACGGGTGTAGAAAGCTCAATACGGACGGGTATCAAAAAGGTACACGGACGGGTGTAAAGGTTTCAATACGGACGGGTATCTAAAAGGTACACGGACGGGTGTAGAAAGCTCAATACGGACGGGTATCAAAAAGGTACACGGACGGGTGTAAAGGTTTCAATACGGACGGGTGTCTAAAAGGTACACGGACGGGTGTAGAAAGCTCAATACAAACGGGTATCAAAAAGGTACACGGACGGGTGTAAAGGTTTCAATACGGACGGGTATCAAAAAGGTACACGGACGGGTGTAAAGGTTTCAATACGGACGGGTATCTAAAAGGTACACAGACGGGTGTAGAAAGCTCAATATGGACGGGTATCAAAAAGGTACACGGACGGGTGTAAAGGGTTTCAATACAGACGGGTATCTAAAAGGTACACGGACGGGTGTAGAAAGCTCAATACGGACGGGTATCTAAAAGGTACATGGACGGGTGTAAAGGATTTCAATACGGACGGGTATCTAAAGGGTACACAGACGGGTGTAAAGGTTTCAATACGGACGGGTATCAAAAAGGTACACGGACGGGTGTAAAGGGTTTCAATACGGACGGGTATCTAAAAGGTACACGGACGGGTGTAAAGGGTTTCAATACGGACGGGTATCTAAAAGGTACACGGACGGGTGTAAAAAGGTTCAATACGGACGGGTATCGGAAAGGTACACGGACGGGTGTAAAGGTATCAATACGGACGGGTATCAAAAAGGTACACGGACGGGTGTAAAGGGTTTCAATACGGACGGGTATCTAAAAGGTACACAGACGGGTGTAAAAAGGTTCAATACGGACGGGCATCGGAAAGGTACACAGACGGGTGTAAAAAGGTTCAATACGGACGAGTATCAAAAGGGCACACGGACGGGTGTAAATGTTTTAATACGGACGGGTATCAAAAGGGTACACGGACGGGTGTAAAGGTTTCAATACGGACGGGTATCGAAAAGGTACACGGACGGGCGAAAAAAGGTTCAATACGGACGGGTATCAAAAGGGTACACGGACGGGTGTAAAGGTTTCAATACGGACGAGTATCAAAAGGTACACGGGCGGGTGTAAAGGTTTAAATACGGACGGGTATCTAAAAGGTACACGGACGGGTGTAAAGGGTTCAATAGGACGAGTATCAAAAGGTACACGGACGGGTGTAAAAAGCTCAATACGGACGGGTATCAAAAAGGGTACACAGACGGGTGTCAAAAAGGTGTAAAGCAACTTTTACCGGGGATTAACCTCGCTGGGGAATGGATAAGTCTAAATAAAAGACTCTGTCGGGGAACACAAATATGAGGAACACATCCCTCCCAACATCTCCTGAACTGTGCTATCTCCGCTGAGAAAGAGAAACTGGCAAAGAGAGCGTCAAACCTGGCTTATGCTTCGAATGCAAATGTTTGAATTTTGCCGTAATGCTCCACACGAAGTGGAAATGCTACGCGTTTGAGGATGCAATGCAAGTGCTTATGATATGCAAAAGGGGTCCCTCCAGCAAAATAAATGCCGGAGAGAAAAGAATTATTCAGATCGGGCTGACAAAAATAAATTGTCCTCTGAATCCCAGAACTCCGTTGAGAAGGATCACCGTGACCGCCTCTCTGGATCAATAACTTCTGCTGGGGATGTAGTCTCAGGTGAACATTCGCTCTACTGGGGATTATACATCACTCTTTGAAAAAGGAGACCACGGCCTGGATCAAGAGAGTGTCAAATATCACTTGGATTGAAAACCTGCTGGGGATACTGCTGGACTTAGCCTGCTGATGGGGGAGAAGGAGCACCTTGACTTTGTGGGGAAATAACGTCTTTACCTGGGGAAAATACCTCCTAAGTCTCCTGCTAGGGAAGGTCTGCTCTGCTGAGGAAAGTGCGATCTCAATGCTAGGGAGAGCAAGCTGCTGGGGAAGTATGATCCCGTTGCCACTCAACCTGACATGTCTCTATGTTCATAAACGGCCCTTTGAACTTTCCACTTGCCCCAGACCACCAGGTCTAATGGAAGAAATCATCTCAAGAGGATTTTACAGATGACTGGGCGTTCGCACTGACCCAAAGTCTTCAAACTCTTAGAGAGATTTATCGGATCTCGACTTAATTGCCCCAGTCTTCATAATCCATGAAGTACATTACTTCGAAAGGGATTTGCAATGACCTGAAATATTCTCCCTTGAAGAGGTTCTTTCAATTAACCATTTTAAGGAGTGGATAATCTCCCACGCTCTGGAGGTGGCCTGCCCCAATATGAGCTTTGAAGTGACTTTGCCCCTGATCTTAGAATGAATGCCCCAGAATAACTGAATTTCAGAGGGACTTCTCGACGTGACTGCCCCAGATTGGCTCCATCTTAACACGACTTACTGGGAGAGCCCACTCTACACTGAGTCTCTTGGCAGCATGCCCCTTGATATGATTGTCCTTCGGAATTTTCAAGCAACCCAACTTGGCAGGATCAAGCTTCTTGACTGACTTTCACTGTGTAAGCTACATTGATGCTTAGGCACATGTATGCAAACAGAACAAGTTATCTATGAGAATTCTAATGCAACACTCATGTTAACCTTGAAGTTTTTATTGAAAATGCGTCGCCCAACCTTGTGAACGAATCGCTAGCTGGGACGCGACCTTGGTTTTTGAATGGCAAAACAATGCGCACATGCAATACCAACAAACCTTATTAACACAACTTATAGGAGTCAGGAACGCTGTCCTGTTGAAGTACGCCTTCGGAATAAACCCTGTTTCAATTAGGACTTTAGGGGGTTGTAACGTGGTCTGGTTCACGGTTTCAGAAAAAAGGATTTATGGCTCAAAGTTTATCGGTGCCCACCCACTCTTCGTGATGTTCTCCAGTCCTATGTTCAGTTAATCTGACCCAAACACTCATTTCTCAAAAGATTTATGATCTTCAAGGAACCTATGCCACTAATGGTTTGACCCCTAAGGAGGTTTTGGAGTGACAGTCATCCCTTTTATCTTTTGTGTCACACGAATTTGTTCTTATCGGGGATTTTCTTTTCGCCTTTCGCTTTTTCTTTTTGCTTTTTTGATCCCTAATTTTTGCCTGGACTGACTCTTTTGAGTTTTTTTGATTTTGAAGTCCAGCGGGATGCCCTGACTTTTGCCTAAGTCGCTTGTTTTCAATTTTCGACTTAGCGGGCTTTCTCTTTTTATTCCCCTTTTGAACAAAGCGTGTGACACTGGTTGTCTTACTTGCTTGAAAGGGTTGTGACCGCCTCACTCCTTAGTTGTTGACGGATAACCATCAGGGTTTCATATCTCTTGCACACTCTCCTTGGAATTTGAGCGCTCGGTCAAACTAACTGACGCTTACCCTGCCCCTGGGTTAAATATGAGGGTTTTTTCGTACGAAAGAAACTCCTACTCCGAGGCTCAAAGGGGTTAACGAGGGTTTATCTCCTTATCTCTCCAGTGTTTATGGTTTTGAAACAATGCCTGTACATCCTCAACAGGGTTCTATCCAAAAGCGTACTATTAGAGACATGCGTTCTTATTTCGTCATCCTCCCTCAAGAGTTCTTAACAAGAAAAATTGATATTGCAGTGCATATAAACATTTAAGAGTGAATACGAATGGATTTCTTCAAGGAAAACATACTCATTGCATTAATATCATCATTAAAAAACAAACGAGTCTTATGTGCATACGATGCTTTAACAAGAAATAAGAAACTACAAATGAAAATGCAGTAAAGAAGCTGAAGATTGCCATTGCTGAGGAAGCTTAATTCTGCCTGGACGTACTTGCAGACTGAGTGTTCATTTGAGAAAGGAGGCTTCCATTGATGTACATATCGTCTTCAGTGAATACAATGATCTCTGAGTCCACCAGGTCTTGCACCTTATGCCTGAATACATTACACTCATCAATCGTGTGCCCGAACGTTCCCGAGTGGAACTCGCACCTAGCAGTCATGTCATAATCGGGAGGAATAGGGTACGGTACTGGCACGGTACCCCTTGTTTGAATCAGAGACTTCTTAAGCAAGCGCGTAAACAGCTGACTATAAGGGATAGGAACAGGATCAATTATCCTTTTGGGCCTTCTTGGTCTCGACTGCCCCTGTTGCTGATAATTCTGCTGTCGGTGCTGATTTGAGCGCCCAGTCTGGCCCTGCACTTTCCTTTCTGCACTCGGCTGAGGCACAAACAAGGGTTGTGGAAGAGATCCCTGACGCGAGGTGGATCCTTTGGCAAAAGAGGGAGTCATCAGTCCCTTTGCAACACTGGGAGCAACATCACTTTGTTTACCGGTGCCAACTGATGTAAACTTGATTTCCCCTGAGTCAATGAGCTCTTGGACTTTATACTTGAGCATCTTACAGTCTTCAACATTATGACCAGGTGCCCCTTAATGGAATACACACCTATCATGGACGTTGGAACCCATACGAAACTTGGTGTGTGGAGGTCCCGCAGCAATCAATTCAATCAGCTGAAACTTGAGCAGGTGCTGAAGCAACTGAGCGTATGGCACCGGGATCTGATCAAACTTCTTTTCAAGTTTTTCTGGATTAAGACCCTCAAGAAATGGTTGTTGATGAAAAAGCTCTGACGGTGGGGAGGATCCACGAGGCAGTTCATGGTCTAGAGGAGACCCCAAAGAGATGGGAGGAGTGAGATCATCTGCTGTGGAAGCGGGCACAGGACTGTCTTCCTTTTTCAACACCCTATTCAAAATTTCCATGATCAAACCCATCTGAGTCTTCATCTGATTGATCTCTTCCCTTAGCATCCTCTGCTCCTGGAGCATGTCTTCCCCAAATTGCCCCATCTGGCTTCGCATTTCCCTCAACTCAGCTTGAACTTGCTCCATGATCAACCCTGAACGGCCTGAGGAGTTAAGTCTGCAATTCTGAGATGAGAACAAGATAAGAATACCGGAGATAAACACCTGTCATGCAAAATGATTATGCACAATTATTATGAATATGCAAATGCAAATGAACATGTTTGAATATTAGCAGGGCGATCCACCCCTTGATTCCGGTTTAATAACAAGATACAATGGAACTTCTGCTCATATATTAAGAAAACCAGAGAAAAGCCAAATGTCAACAATCACAAATCCGAGATAACAAGTCTGAATATAAAGACCATAGGTCCCAACCAACAAGCCTGGTGGTGATCCATATACAATGGAAGAAAACAAAAAACTATGGCATATCATCAAAGTTTACAAGCGTCAATCCTCCCCATCCATTATGCTTTCTGCACCAGTCTTGAATCTCCTTGAACAACTTTCTGGTATCGGGATGCTTCGGCCTCTGAATTAGACCTTGAATGAGAAGGTCTCTCCTGTGTATGATCCCATCCAAGTATCGGCAATGTAGCTCCCAAGCGTCTTCTCCAGTAGCACCATCTATGCTAGGACCCTCATGTCTAGGTTTCTTCACTTCAGCTTGGACTTTCAATTCCTCTATGGAGGCTATAGCTTTGTTGAGTTGATCTTGGACAACTTGTCTCTTGAATATCCCTGATAGAATCTCGGCGTCTTTCTTCTTGAGCGTAGACTTCAACTGATCAATCTTAGCTAGGTAAGCGTCTTCCTTTCTTTTATTCTCAGCCATGGCAGTTTCTTGGTGATCATTGAACCTGTGAATCTTTAACAAAGCCTTGCCTAATTCCTCCTCCTTGGACCTGAGAACGCTACTGATACCATCCAAAGCTTATTTCATTCTTTCCCTGGACGCGACCATGTCAGCAAGCTCTTTTTCTGCTTTAGCAAGGAGCTCTGTCTTCAACTTGGCGGTATGAACAGCTTCACCCCGCTCATGCTTCCAATGATAAATTTCTCTCTTTAGCTCATTATTTTCTTCCCGCAACCTTTCCTTTTCAGCCCATAATGTGTTATACTTCTCCAACTCAACGGTGGTAGGAGGCTCGATCACCAAAGGATACAGAGGTGGTTCCACCGGGAATGGGAGAAGCTCCTCTTCTGCTCTCTTCTTAATCCACTCTTTATATGGATGGAAAGCCCGATTGTTACTTTTCCCGAATGGAATCTTGCCCTTCTTAGTCATCTGTTTCCAAGCATTCACAACTTTCCTTATCAACCCTTGATCCTCAATACCATTGAAGAATAAGGATTCTCGGACATCTCGCTCTTCGGGTGGATTCTTCAAAGGATAGCCAAACTGTCTGATAGGTAGGGAGGGATTATAGTTAATTCCACCTCTCCTCCCTATCAAGGGAACATTAGGAAATTCTCCGCATTTGCAAATAATCTCCATTCCTAGCAAGTCACGATTAATCCAAACGATGTTATCGGCAGTCAAGCCCATAACCCTCTTAGACCACTTCAGAGAATCTTTCGTATCAACGAAAGCGCCAGATTCAGGGAGACGACTCAAAAACCAAGTAGCTAAGAGCGGCGCACAGCAACTCACAGTTTTCCCACGCCTATTCTCATTCTTATAGTGAACTGAATGGTACACATCACCTAGCAAGGTAGGTATAGGATTCTTCGACATAAAGATCCTGACGGCGTGCACATCCACCAGATCAGGAATATTCGGAAACAGAACAATCCCATAGATACACACAGCTAGAATAGCTTGGAAAGCAATCCAGTTCTTCTCTTTGACATGTATACAAGCTTGATCAAATAGGAACTTCAATAGGAAACCCTTAACTCCTTGTTTTTCTGCAATATTACTGTTAAGAACAGGCTCACTAATGTGAAGAGCAACAGCCATATCTTTTATACCGGGGTGTTTTTCAGAAAAGAAAACTATATCATGACTAATAGGAATTCCCAAAATAAATGAGAACTCCTCCAACGTCGGAGCCAAGATGTAGTCCGGGAAAGTGAAGCAACGCAGAGGCGGGTCGTAAAACTGAAGAAGTGTGTGAATGGCATCCTTCTCATACTGGGAGATATTATAGACAAATTTCAGAAGTCTTCCATACCTTCCACTGAACTCTGTACGAACTCCGGAACCAGCCATATTAATCAATTTGTGAATCAGTGTCAAAGTCGGCTCTGGGAATGAATAGGAAACAGTCTTTTTTCTCTGAACATCCATACTGAAGTAACCTCAGAAAACCGGAATCAAGAGTAAGATGCAAGCCCTGAAAAATGTCAAACACGTCAGAATGCAAGAAAACTGATATGCTCATGCAAACATGGGGTCAAGGCACACTGCTGGATGTGCTGTGCTGTTAGCTGAACGAGAAACCAGCAAACCAGAACTCTGAACCACTGAGGAACCCACATAATCAGACATTGATGAGAAATCTAGAATAAGGGTAGGTTGAAGGTCTCGGTTACCTGCAAACCTGCAAACACCCATCCCCTCTCACGTGTAGGTACAAGGATGTTCAGTATCCCGGGCTCTCAGGTCGAGAAATGATGATACGTTCACCATTTCTGGTTTGGCATCATCATCAATCGAGGAGGCCTCAACTGATTCTCCAAGGCGGAAGGTCCTCAGCTTTGGCACTGAGGTCGAGAAACAATAGTACGGTGGAGAAATGACTTTTTACTTTTGTTTTTCGCAAAACATGTTGCGGTTAGCAAGAGTCGCCACCGACTTTTCTTTTATCCAATTTATTTAGGAAAGGTGAAAAGAACAGGAAAGACCGTTTTGAAAATATTTTTGAGTTCGGGGGGTAAGTTATGAAAAGGGAAGGTGTTAGCACCCCTTTTCATCCGTAGTTATCTACGGGCTCTTAATTGCTAGCTCACTTTAACTTGCTTTTTTTTTGAAATGTGGTGTGTGTTTAGAAAATATTTCGTAAAAGTTGAATTTGTAATAATTCGTGTAAGAACGTATACAAAGTGTTTGTTTTTGAAAATATTTTTGAAAGTGTGAGGTGTGAAAAGTATTTGTTTTTTGAGTTGTGAGCGAGCATTTAAAAGTTACCTACCCTTAATTTATAAGGTCTTTCTTGTACTTATCATTTTCCTTGAGAGATAGCACTATCCATACCATTAGTGGGTAGGTAGTCCTATCTATTGGATGTGGAGGGACAGCGAAGGGTCATCAAATGGTTATAGGAGGCAACATGTAAGGATACCTTAGCAATTCGTAGGGACTACCATCATTTTTCCGTAGGGTCATCGAGGGACAAGATCATTTTTTGTAGGCAACTTGAAGGGTCATCGAGGGACTATGATCTTTATATCGAAGGGACTGTGATGATATTATTCGTAAGCGTATTTTGCTAAAGTATCCTTACGTTCGAGGGGCATTCATTCCTCGGGGTACAGTACTAAAGTCAATCGAGGAGTGCCTCCACTGATTCTCTTCAAAACGTAGGGGCCGTCCTATGCGAGTTCCAAAGCGGGCCCTCGGGTGCGAATGGGTTTGCCACAGGATGTGGTCTGCCACTGTCACCACTAAAGAGGGATGTTTCCACTAAGGTCCTCAATGATCGGTTACCAGAGTCGACAGCTCTCTAGATCAACACCCCAACATGCGCAAGACACACACGTTAGAATGCGTCCCAAGATAGCCTCGTCTGGTTGTGAATTTCGTGAACACACAAACGTACCAAGCGGGCACGTAGGTCCCACTACTTTCCACTCTAGTCCTAGGGTATACTCAAGCCTTGGTATTGGGCTTATCTCTCAGACCCACCCAACCTGCAAAACAAAGACAGCCAGCACAGCACAGCAGCGTGACAGTAATAATAAAAAAATGAAATGCAGAAAGTGCGGTAAAAATAAAAAATAAAAATATAACACACAAGGCAAATCAAAACCAAACACCCAAAGAGAACAAAGACAAGCAAGCGTTAGGACTGACTCGCTTAGGGATGGACCAGCATAGGTCAACTATAGTCCCCAGCAGAGTCGCCAGCTGTTGCTCCCAGGATTTTCATCCAGGTACAAACGCGAGAGTGGCGTGGAAAAATAGAGTCGCCAGCCGTGTAAATTTATCCCAAGAGAGGGAAAGGGAACATCGCATAAACCTTAGGAAGAGGGAAAGGAATGGTCATCGCAACCATAACCTGGGTTCGGGAGTCGGTTACGCGAGGGGAAGGTGCTAGCACCCCACGCGTCCATCGTACTCGATGGGATCCACGCTTGTTGTCTATTCTAAGGGTGAGTTATCCTATCATCTATGGCTGTGCTAAAACGGGAGGGGAAAGACAAAGACCGACTCGGTAGGACACCAACGTCCTAGGCCTACGTAACCCCTTTGTACAATGGGGAATTCAGAGTCAACGTAGTTCGGACCAAGTTCTTTTTGTGTTTTTTATGAGCGACATTAAGTTCGCGTCCGGCAGTTAGGATCGATGCCTGTTTGCGACTCAGACGGAAGGTAACATGCTCTTTTTGAAAATAACCTTTAAGTTGAAGGTCCCGAAGGACAAAAAAGTTTGAAGTTGGTTTGTGTTTTTTAGGACAGAAGTGACTTAAGTTAGTTCCTAAGCTGCATTGCACCAAAGTCTAGGGCACAGGGGCGAATACTTAATGCATCGTCCCAAGACAGGACGCTCGCTAAGCACTCTAGAAAGATGAGAGGAAGCCCCTCATTTCTCATTCCCCGTACTTAAGGCTCGTGCGCAATACACCTTATTATTATTAAGTGTTTTAAGGAAATTTGAGATGAGAAGAGAGAAGACACAAGGTAACTCTAAGGGGGACTACGAATCCTAAAGTTATCATGCATGGGTGACCTACGGTTAGTGAGGCTTGAAGATGACCTAAACCCTAAAGAATAAAGATGAGGGAAGGAAAAAGCAAGGGCAACCATGGATACTTATCCATACCCTTAAGGAACTTACCTTGATCCTGCATAAAAGATTAGTGAAAAACATACGTGAATAAGAGAAATGAAGTGAATGAAAATCAAACAACGGCAAACAACGATAATAATAATCCAAACATGAACTTAGAAATCAAAGGGACACCCTCAAAGCAAATGGCACAAGTGCCTTTCAAACAAGGCGATCATATAAGGTCAAAGATGTGCACACAAGAGAACCTCAAAGAAAGCAAATCAAATAATTAGCAAAGTGATTCCTAAAATTCCCAAATTAATTATTGGGGATCCTCAACCAGAGGCAAACAACATATAAGAGATCCCTGCAAAAATCCAAAATGTTAGCCATTCAAATAATCATACAAATTCAAATAAGGGATAGGTTTCAATTATGCCAAAGAGAAGGACCTAAATGCAATATGAAAAGTATTTAAAAATGAAAGAAAAATCTTTTTAAGCACTTTAGAATGTTCATGAACAAATGCAAAAGGAACGGGTCAAAAATATTTTATGATTGCGGAGAATTAAAATAAATAAATTCAAATATGCATGAGATGTGTAATAAAAAAGGAATTGAATTAGACAATTAAATTAAATGATAAAAAATAAAATAGAAATAAAATATAAAATTTGTAAAAATTTTATAAGATAATAAAAATTATGTGTGAATTTTATGATGATTTTTAGATGTGCTTAGGTATTTTTAAAAATAAAAATGAAAATGATAATGGAATAATAAAATAAAATGTGAAATAAGAGGCTGGGGGTGCAATTAGCAATAAAATGCGCTGGACAATGGTAATGGGCTACAGGGGGGGTGCGAAAAGCATAGGCCCAAGGGCGAAGTTAACAAGAGCATGGTAGAATTCAGTCAACCGTTTGAAACAAATCCAACCACCCATCCAATCCAACGAATACCTGTGAGTCAACGCCAGGGAGAAGTAATTGAAACCGACCGTTCAGATTCAACGGTACACCATAATCCTATGGTCACGCACGCGCACAACCAGTCAGTCCCACCATACACTAGCCATGTGCCGCACACATGGCTCATTAACGTGTTGTCCTACATCTAGCCGCCAGATCAAACACTAGGCATAATCAAACAACCAAAACTTGAAGACTCATGATAATAACGTGTACCGGCATGCATGGAACAATTGAAATAAAAAAGAAATAAGAGGGCAACGTGGGCGAACATGGGACACAGAATTTGAGATAGGACGGTCCTGCTCCATCTTCTTCGTGAAGTTCCTCCGTCGGACTGGTATTCCGGCAGCCGCCGGAGCTAGGGCTCCGGCCACCCTCTCCGGTGGGCTGTGACGAGTTTTTTTCCAGAAAATACAAACAGGTACACTATTTTGACCAGAAAAACGCCAGGAATCCAAATATGGCCTTAAAAATCACAAATTATTAGTGTATCATAAAAAACGCATGGAATTAAGTTAGGGCATCAAACTTTAAATCATCATAGCAAGCCATACATGCATCCATAATTAAAAATAATTACATCAGAATGATCAGTGATGAAAACACAACAATATTCACGTAAAAAAAATGGAGTTTTAGGATCCTTAAAAATCCTTCAAACCGGAGATGGCATACCTTCAAACTTTGCTTTTGACTGCGAATGGAGGTTGACCTGCACCCTATGGACTACCAAGAGAAACTTTGTGGAAGAATTCTGGGGAAACTCCTTGTGGATCGTGAGTTTTGTTGAAATAAAGCTTTAGGGTTCAAATGCTCCAATCCTCTAAATCTCACCGTGTCTGACCCTAACCAATGCATGGAAGGATTTAAATATTCTAGGGTTATTTGTTGATCATGAGTTGGGCCTGAATAATCCATTGTTTTAATTATTTTGAATTATTTCATTTAATATTGAATTATAACTAATTAAATCCAATAAAAATAAAATAAAATGAGGAAAAACCAAATATATGCTCTTTGTGTCGTGCATGGCTGTATGTTTGAGTTTGGTTTAAGAAACTTATGGCCCATTTGTCAAAATTTGGTTTTTAGACATAATTTGCTTTGTGCACCTCCTCAAAATTGCCCAACTTTGACTAAGCATAACTCCTTCAATTTTTAGCTCCTTAATGCAAACTAATACTTTTTAGAAACCTCAAGATGTCCTCTAACCAACCATTTTGGTCCCATGTCAATTTGATCTTCCATGTTCAAGTTATGAGCTTTTGAAAAAGGTTGACTTTTGTTGACTTTCAAAATGACCTATAATGTCTTGGCTCGTATCTCCCAAATGAAGCATTTCTGGACTTGGCTTGTGAGACACAAAGTTGTAGGGAATTAAATTTCCTTCAAGACGGGCTTTGGTTGAGGAATTTTTGATGAAGTATGTGGAAGTTAGGTCTGGTCAAAGTACAGTTGATTTTTCCTACAAAAACCCTAATTTAATAACTCCTGATTCTTGATGATTCTGAGGTTTTCTTGATGAATCATGATCAACCCTTGACCAAATGATGAATTTCACCCCATAATCTTGATGTTGACCAAAAATCTTGAGGTTTGACCTTGTGTTGACCACAGTTGACTTTTGACCAAGTTAACTGATTTTCAATCCATTGACCAATTGAACTTCTCCTGAATCAAACTGATGGACAATCTTCCACTCCTAGATACTCAGGGACCCAAGGAATACCATGGAATCAAGTCTTGCCCAAAAAAATCAGAAATAAACTAACTTTATAGCAAACCCTAGTTTGTGGCACCCTCGGTCTAGGAGGAAATAACACAGTCTCCAAATCAAAATTCCTCTGAATATGATGTGTATCCTCTCCAACAAAGATAAGATATGCCATTTGGTGATGATAAAAACCCAAGGAGCTTGCCCATTGAAGCAATAAACCCAAGAATTTCAAACCCTAATTGATGCACTGGTTAGGAGGGAGTAATCCACTTGAAATCCCTTGCCACCTGTGAACCCCTGATGATGTAGTAGACCAGATAAGGCCTTCTTGAACTGTTTCAAGCACCTTGACCCCATGCTAATGATATGCATACATGATAATGTAAAAAAAATGAAATGAAACATAAGCCAGTTAGTAAAAGTAAGGAGGGCAAATTTTGGGGTGTTACAAATGGCTAGAGGAGAGTTGAGATTCCTTTTGCATAACATTGGCCAAAGGACTGCTGCGGCCTCCATTCACTATTGATGCCAAAACAAACTTGCCCTACTGTAGCGCGAATTTTTGCGTGGTTGCGAAGCACTATCGCTTTGGGGTACTACATCTCGATTCATTTTTTATCCTATTGAAGCTGATGAAGGAAGGGAAATAGATGTCTCCAATTAACCCTGCTTGCAAAATGAGTTTGAACAGATGACTGTTCGTTCACAGATGCTACAAAGATTGTGGGTCTCTCTTAGCTTATTTTGTTAAAATAGTGCCCGGGCGATTGGTGGGAGGTTAAGACTGATGCTTTTCGATTGATATGTGAAGGTACGAGATTTGGGGCTTTGGATTAGTGTGCTCGCTAAGATTTTTCTTTCAATCTTATGCCTACGTATTCCCGTTTACTGAAACAGGGAAATCAGAGTGATCGTAGTTCCTCTTATTCTATGGGAGGAAATGGTGTTTTGGTGTCTTGTTCAAAGCCCAAGACGTGAAGCTGAAAAGGTGGTTTATATCTTGTTCAAAGCCCAAGATGTGAAGCTGAAAAGGTGGTGTCTTCAAAGAGAATTTGTCATCTCTAAAGGGGGTCTGTTTGTCACAAATGATGGGTGAATGGCTATAAAGGAGGATTATTTTAATCGGGATATGTGAATCCTAGCAATGCCATAATTTCCTTTACAGGGGGTTTTAACCTAAAGGAGAAGACTTTAACTCAGTGTAGAGCAACGCTATATTTCCTTAGGAATTTCTCATGCTAAAAGAGGGACAGTGGCATGGATGTAAATAATCCAGAGGCTTGCCGCTTACAGCGATTAGATAAAAGGAGTTGTTGATGTTTGTATCCTGTGAACGAGGCACAGTTTTGATGCTAAAAGGTTGATTGACTCAACTGGGATTTTTCTCATACAAAGCCTAAGAGGAGGATATTGACCCAACAAGAGGATGCTTTTGTGTCTCATACGAAACCTGAGAGGGAGGCTAAAAGGAGTTGACTCAACAAGAGAGTGCTTTTAGATGTGTCTTGTACGAAGCCCAAGACAGAGGCTAAAGGTTGACTCAACAAGAGAGTCTTTTATACTCAACAAGAGAGTGTTTTTGTATCTCGTACGAAGCCCGAGATAGAGGCTAAAGGTTGACTCAACAAGAGAGTCTTTTATACTCAACAAGAGAGTGTTTTTGTATCTCGTACGAAGCCCGAGATGGAGGCTAAAAATGTCTGACTCAACAAGAGAGTCTTTTATACTCAACAAGAGAGTGTTTTTGTATCTCGTACGAAGCCCAAGATGGAGGCTAAAAATGTCTGACTCAACAAGAGAGTCTCTTATACTCAACAAGAGTGTGTTTTTGTATCTCGTACGAAGCCCGAGATGGAGGCTAAAAGGATTATTGACTCAACAAGAGAGTCTTTTTGTATCTCGTACGAAGCCCGAGATAGAGGCTAAAATGATGGCTGTTTCAGTTGAGTGACAGGTCCAGTAGGTTGGTTTAAAAGAGAAAATCAGTTCTTATAAAGAGACTGATTAAAGGTAAGGCTATGCTTTGGAATTGATCAGAGGATCGGGGTTATTTCCTGTTCTTTAAGGAAATGGGGAATCCAGAGGGTATTGGAGACTGTCCGAGTCTACTGGTGTTTTTTTCTACTTGAGAATGCTTTCGAGACTCAAGGAGATTAGACTGTCCAAGTCTAGAGTTTTATCTTTTGTACTATGCTTAAAGAAACAGTAGTAGTACGTTCACGGTAGAAAGATCTAGACTCTTTGAAAGACTGTTCTATTAAGATGACTAATTTTTGTTCCTATACCTCTAGGAGGTCGTCGGGACAATTTGTACGAAGCCGAAGAGGAGGCTGGAAACTTTTAAGAAGCCGAGGGACAATTTGTACGAAGCCCAAGAGGAGGCTCTCTTCCCGAAGGAAGAATCCTTATATGAAGCCTAAGAGGAGGCTGTGAATACTTCTAAGAAGCCGTAGGGTCCTTGTACAACGCCCAAGAGGAGGCGGGGATGCTTTTAGGAAGCCTGTGGGTCCCCAAACCCCGAGAAATTCAAGACAGAATATTCACAGAGAATAGGTCAAGCCAGGAAAGTCCGAGAATTTGGAAGAAACTCAAGATATGCCATTCACGGAGAAAGATCATCTCTGGGGAGTAGAGTTTCTTTGACGATTTCTAAGGGAGACGGTCTGAGAAAGGGTTCACCGAGAATGCTGCCTTTCACGTCTCCATATTGTTTAACCCCAAGAGGAGGGTAGACTGTATCTGGTAATCCTATGGGGATCTAGTTTTGTCTATTTAAGAGTGATCAACAGGGCTTAGTGCTAGACGTAGTTTCTGGGGAAACTCTAAATACCTATACTAGTATTACACATTTGATATGAGTTTATGAAAGAAGACTTACAGTGAAACAGCCCCACAATACAGTTATATGTATATGAAAGCGGATAAAGAAAGCATATAAACACTTACTCGGTTGTAGAGCTTTCATGCTGTTTGGTTAGTTGTTCAACAAAGAAAGATTGAAAACAACAGTATATTCAAAATTAAAGGAGAAAGTATTTTGAAAAGATGTTGGGGCTTACAGCTCAAGGAGAGGCCCAAGGTTTATCAGTGATCGCACTGTCGTTTTGTACAGAGGGACTTATACAAGTGACTGAGGTCCAAAAAGGTTTTCTGTACAAGGGGATGGGTCTTACACTCTCTCAAGAGGCCCAAAAGATTTATTTTTGTACAAGTGATGGGGCTTACAGCTCAAGGAGAGGCCCAGGGTCATTTGTTTGAAAATGGCGATTGCGCCGAGATTTTCGAAAACGCGGTGGGTCTTATATAATGCATTGAGGCCCAAAATGGTTTGGTTTTCAAAGGGGGTCGGGTCTTACACTCTAATAGGGGCCCAAAAGATTTTGAATGGGTCTTATAGCTCGAGGAGAGGCCCAGGGTTTGTTTTCCAACGGACGATGATCGCGTCGAACTTTTTGAAATACAACGGGACTTATACAATAAGTGAGGCCCAAAAAGGTTTGCATTTACAAAGGATTGGGTCTTACACTCTATTAGAGGCCCAAAAGTGTTTGAAATTGTTTGATAAGGGTGAAAATCAAAGAAACCCTAATTTGTTATTCTTTAAAAGTAAATATTTAAAGAAAATCAAATAAAATACCAAATAAGTTTGAATAAACCATTTGTGATTTTTGTTTAAGTTTTGAGAAATGAGGGATTAATCACAAGGTTTATTAAAACTCACTTGTTTTTTATTTTCAAAGTAAATATTCACTTTTAAAATGTTTAAAAAACATTAAAAAGGAATTTATTCACAAAAATACTAATTATATTAAATAAATAATATAAACTTAATTTTTTGTGGAATAAAATATTTCAACATTTTTGTGATTTTTTTGCAAAAAGAACCAATAAAAAATAATTAAAATTGAAGGAGTTATTAATTTTCCAATTAATTAATAAAACATGAAAATATTGGAAAAAATAGCAAAAATGTGAGAAAACACAAAATGGCATGGGTGGGGTTTGAACCCACGACCTCAAGGTTATAGGGCGCGCGCCTTACCACTGGGGTGGTGATACATCCAATGCTTGAAGTTAAACCACAAATATACAAGGCATGCCTTGTTTTCTAGGCCTGGCCAAGTCAAGGCAAGATAAGTTTTGCCAAGAAACGGGAAGGCCCATAACTTTCTCATTTCTCAATGGTTGGGGACAAAATTTATATGCATCTGGCCTAGAATTTCACAAGGAATCCAATGGGGGTGGTATTTTTTCAGATCATACTCCCTCCTCAAAACCCGATAGTGGTTTTGAAAAAGGCCTATAATTGCATTTTCTATGCTACACTTTGATACAGGCATGAATTACATGATGAATTGGTCCAAACACAACATATATAACATGTATGAGGTGTGTATGATCAGTGGACTTCAAAGCAATGCATATTTTGGAAAGTTCAAGTCATGATGCTTACCTCTTTTTGAGCTTTTGGAGTTTTCTGTGCAATCTGCCAAACTTCTTATTCCAGAAATGGTTTGATGCTTTGGACACTCTCAAATGATCCCTTAGAAGCTTTGAGGATGGTTGGAATCAACTGGAACCTGCAAAAACACAAACTGGCCCTTTCTTGCAAAAGGGGTTAAAATGACCAAAATAACAACTCTCTCAAATGTTGTTCCAGATTGGGGGAACCATTTGGGACAGTTCAAGGATGTTATTTGGAGTGTGTTTGAGGTTTTATCTGGTTTGGAAAGTGACTGAATCAAGACATGGCTTGAAAAATGCACAAAAGGCCTATTTTGAGGTTTTGAGAGGTGACTTTGTGATTTTGGTGTTACAGGTCACTTTTGATAGTTTGGATCACCTACATATGATGTTTATGAGGTGTTAGGATCATGAGTTGTGATGGTAATGCTCTCTAACTCAAAAACTTAGAGTTACCTTGCTAAAGAAGACATTTTGGCCTAAAGAGAGGGATTTTGAGGAAAGCATTTGTTTAATGGCTTTGGTGTACTCAAATTGAGCACAAATGAGCTCTATTTATAGTAGAGCAAGTTTGTTTTGGGACAATAGTGAATGGCAACTGCAGCAGAGGTTTAGCCATTGACTAGAGGTTAGGGCACAGGGTTGTGGTTCCCTTGGTCTTGGATAAGTCTTGACTGAATTCAGTTGCAAATGGCTCAGTCCATGCCACCTTGGTGTATGCATTGAATGCTCCAATCCAAAATTGGAGTCTTGTCCCTCTTTTAGGCAATTCTAGGTTTGGCATGCTACTTCTTGTTCCAAGGACTTTGGAGGCTTGGCTCAGTGTTTGTCCCCTTTAGATTTGATCCTCAGATGTGTCCAAAGTGATGACAAGGCTTGGAATTATCTGATTTTGCCAAATCGAGCAAAAATACAAAATTCTGCCTAGTCTTGGCAGTTTTCAGCAAGGCATATTGCCATTGTCATATCTCATGGCCCAAGTGGAATTTGGTGATGTTCTTGGCCATTTTGGAAAGCCCTCATATGATACAACAACTGTTTGATCATATTTGGTTTTGATACCTTTTGGATCCAAGTGAAAAATCCCCCTACATTTGGAAAAAAAGTGAAGGCAGATTCTAACTTAGTGAAAATTTCACCAAGTGTTGGAAAAAAGTGACATTTTCAATTTTTGTGATTTTGATCATTCCATAACTCAAAATCCATGAGGAATTTAGAGGGAGGTCAGTTTTAAGCTTTTGTAGAGGGTAATGAGAGCTACAAATCTAGCTTTGGATGGGGAAAAATGGCCTTGTGGTTTAGGAGTTATGATCCTCCAAAGTTGGTACCCTTGCCACTTTGTTCATAACTTAGAAAATTTTCTAAGTTTTTATGGTTACCCCTTTTACAAGCTATCCCACTTTTCTTGATTTTTCTTGATGAATGATGATTCAAATCATACATTAACATCATTTTAGGGTTAAAAAATCATTTTTGTGAAAAATCTCAAAAAGTCAAAGTTGACTTTTGTGCACAGTTGACTTTTTGTCAGACGAATTTCAAACTGTGCGATCCTTTAGGAAATCATGTCCTTGACCTAAATAAAACTTGATGGACATGTTCCATGGGTGTTATAGGGTATATTGAATCATGTCCTAGGGTTTGGGAGCATGTCCTGGTCAAAAGTCAAAGCTACAGTTGACTTTTTCCTCAAAACCCTAACTGTGGTACTGATGAAATTGAGACTTGCTGCTCAAGCTTCCTGGATCAATCCATTGTTACAAATGGATCAATGTGGTATGTTGGAGACCCTCAAATCCTCTCTTGAGGTCTTGGCTCATGATTTGTCCCAAAAGTCAACTTAGAGGTGAATTAGGTAAAGAAATCCTAATTCTTGATTTTTGATGTATGCATCCCCTGAGGTCAAATTGACTTGATGCTTGGGCCCATGAGCTTCCAGGGAGTATTTTAGGATATACTTTGAAGCAGTGGCTTATGCCTAGAGGAAAATTTTCATCTGGAGGCCCTGGTCGACCAAACCCTAATTTGGTGACACTGGCGATCTTGAGGCTTGATCCGCCTATAAGGGAGCAGCCTTGTGCTTAATCCTTGAAGTGGGATTCCTCTTGATACCTTGTGGATATTTGAGAGGCTAGACAAGTTGAAGATTATGTCATTTCTGGATTGATCCTTTGTCTAAGAACTCTGAGAGGGTTTAAAACCCTAATTTTGATTATAGTGGATGCTCACCCATCTTTGGGGAGACTGATGAGGTATGATGGATCCTCTATATTGTGATGATGATTTTCACAATGATGGGAAATCTTAGTGGTCAAAATTTGGGGTATGACAGATGTCCCTATTTAATCTTCTTGGACCCGAAGGTGTGAATGGCGAAGGTATTCGGGCATTCGGGGTGCAAGAGGATTAAATATCGGAATACTCGAAATTTTGATGGTGATTATGAATGGTAAGTTACACATTCATCCTCTTTTGCTAAGCAATGATGCTTAGAAAAGGTAAAAACTTCCCCTCGATCCTGGTTTCCTACCAAGGAACTGGTCTTAGTTTCTGAAATAAACTTCCCCTCGATCCTGGTTTCCTACCAAGGAACTGGTCTTAGTTTCTGAAATAAACTTTCCCTCGATCCTGGTTTCCCACCAAGGAACTGGTCTTAGTTTCTGAAGTAAACTTCCCCTCGATCCTAGTTTCCTACCAAGGAACTGGTCTAAGTTTCTGAAGTAAACTTCCCCTCAATCCTGGTTTCCTACCAAGGAACTGGTCTAAGTTTCTTTTGTCAATAAACTTTTTGACAAGGGACGCTATTCGTAGCGATTTTCCTCAAACTTCGAATTTTCCTGGAGAGATGCCATTTGATAGAAAAAGTTTTGATGTCAGAGTTGTTGGGGAACCCAGTCGTTTGAGCTGTAGAGGTGTACAAACTTCTCTGTTTGGAGACGCCATTTGCTGACTCTACTGGGGAAAACGAGTCTCTTGAGAGACTGCTTTCACGCTTGGGGATATTACATCATACTTTTCTCGGGATCTTCCCGGAGAAACGCCATATGATGTGATCCAATTTTGAGGTGCTGATGACCTTTTCATCAGCGGTTTTTTTTCGGAGAAAAACTGCTGTATTGCCGAATCTCGGCTTAAGAGGCTTCCTCTAGGGATTTTCCTTAATCTGGGAAAGCGAAAATATCATCTTCAATGGCGAAGAGTGACATCGGTTGAAGGTTCTCTGGTCTTTCAGAGGTTCAAGTTACCAAAGTGGTCAAGGGCCAATTCTGATCCAGAAATAAACTGGAGGAGAGAGATTGTTCAGACGCAACCTTTCCTGACGAGGAAACAACTTGACAACTCGATTGAGAAGACTGTCGCCACTACGGGACAAGACCGACGGGAGTGATAGTGATGCAATATGAATGTGAATGCAAATCAATAATGCATGATGTATGTATGTATATGCTGACAAAACTGACGTGCCATACAAACTAATAGATGCACATGACTGGATACTCGGCCATCGCGGGGCGAAGAAGTATCGCTGGTTCAAGATATCAATTCTGTAACGCCCCGTTTTGCCAATTTTATTTTATTGAGTCTTTTTGGATTATTTTATTATTATTTTATTGTATTTTTGACTTTTATGTGAAAATATGTTATTTTTCGTCGTGATTATATTTTATCGCGTTTTGGGAACGTTTGCGAGATATTTGAGTGTGGGGGTATTTTGGACATTTCACATTTAATTTCACTAAGTTAGTAAGAAAAGAAAAGAAAAATAGAAATAGAGAGAAATAGAAGAAAAGAGAAGAGAAGGAAGAAAAGAGAGGAAAAACTTGTGGAGGAAGAAATCAATCTCCCGACTCTCTAGAACACGATTAAATCGGGTAAGGGTGCGAAACTCGATTATACTATGATTGTGTATGATTATGTATGTTTGTGTGGAAGTTTTGTTGGTTTTTCAAATATAGGTCGAAATGAGATAAACGAGTAGAAACCGATGTTTTCACGGATGAATTTCGAAATAAATTGCGTAGATTAGTCGTATGAGGTTAGGCCGAGATTATAGAAACTCGTTTGGTTGAAATCGGTTGATATTGTGAGTTTTGACATTTTTGGGTTTTGATAATGTGAGATTTTGGTGAAAAATAAAAGTCGTGGAATCGGGTTTTTCTTGATCCTAATATGGTGGTATGTATTTATGTGATATTACCATGTATTTATTCGAAAGAAAGTAATTGAATCGGTCGGGTTTCGGGCGATTACGCAGCTGTACCAGAATGTAGCAGAATTTCTGGTTTTGTGCGCAGTCGTACGGACGCGTGCTGTAGGTGAAAAAATTCTGTTTTGGAAAAACTTCGGAAATTCATATCTCTTGAACTGTAAGTCGGTTTTGATCCCCATTCAAAGCGTTGGGAAGCTAACGAGATGTTCTTTCTAGGAAAAATAGTTTTGAGGTCTGAACCTAGTCCAATCGGTACAGTTTTTTCGAACCGTTTCGTAGTGTCGGGCGTCCGGTTTATGTTTTTTGCGTTATTTTGAAATATTCATATCTTCTTCGTTGTTTATCCGATTTAAGTGTTCTTTATATGGATGTGAAGCTAAAAATATGTTCTATGTTTTGGTGAAGAAAAATATTATTTTTAGCCGACTTTTGGCCGACTTTACCGATTAATCGTAAATAGTTGTTTTTGATGAAATGTTGTGATGATGATTTGTGGCCGAAAGGCAAGAAAATGCTAAGTGTAGTATTTGATGATATATGCATGATTGTGGATGTGTGTGTGCATGCAATGTGAATGTCATGAGTCATTGTATGCCAAGCATCATGATGTGCATTGTTGAAACGTCCTGAGTGGCGGTTTGGTTCCTGATGGAATCCGCTATAACATCGTGTGCCTCGAAAATATGAGGCGCTGGTTGAGGACCTAAAGCCGTGGTTATAGACGATTGTGGGCTCCTTTGGAGACTTAAAGCAATCCTTAACGTCGTGTGCCTCGAAAATATGAGGCGTTGCCTGAGGACCTAAAGCGACGGGTGAACATCGTAAGCCCGACGGGGAGTTACTTGAGATTCTCAGTAACGAACGATGGTTCCAATAGTTCCTGAGTGAACTGATGATGAGACATGAGACATTGGAAGTCGGTACCGCATGACATGTGCATAGAGTCGTTGTGTCGGTCTATGTGCATTGCATAAATCATGAATTAATTGTGTGTGAATTTGTGAATGTGATTGATGATTGTATGGTATATGTGTGGTGTGTAATGGTATTCGATGCTTGAGAATTGTGCGGTATTATGTTATATGTGGTTGTGGTGAGAATGTGTTACTTGTACATTTTTGTGTTTATATATATAATTTTATTCAATTATATTATGGTTGTTTTTCTCACCCTTCTGCTGTTTTATAACGCTCTATGAGGCGTTGCAGATTAGAGCTGCTGGAGGTATTCCTTTTTGTGAAGCGTTGCGTCTTCATTATTTTGGTCGGCCGGCTCTGATATGTGACTCCGGGTAGTTAGGGTGGCCGCGTGCTATTATTTTGTATATCTGATGATATATTTTGGTTGTACATATGCTACCTGTTGTATGACAAACTGTTTATATGTGTTTATGTATATATGTTAATCAGATTTTAGTTTTTCCGCTTAATTCTAATTTCTGAAAAGTGGGTGTAAGGAACAAAGTTTCCTCTGTGTGATTGCTACCCCACAGTTGCATATCATTATGGGCAGGTGTTGCATGTTATGTGTATGTTTGGTTACTTTGATGTGATTCCCCTTTCTATGCCGTATTTCAAATATACTCTGACGAATTTTTGAATTTTCTTTTACCGCCTTAATTGCGTGTTTTTGGGGGTATTAAATTGGGGGCGTCACATTAAGTGGTATCAGAGCCAGTTCGTGTCAGTTGTGTTTGTTGTGTCGTTTGTGTCTATTGTGTCTGGCATATTGGGCGAGTTGTGTTGAGCAAGTGGTTGTTTAACCATAGTTTCTGTATTTGGACGAACAGAATATGGCTGGTCGTAATGATGCTGCTTTGGCTGCTGCGATGGAAGTGATGGCACGAGCTGTACAGGGTGCACCGAATGCTTCCAGAAATGATGAGTTTAGAAAGAATAAGCCGCCGGTTTTTAAAGGGAAACATGATCCGGATGGTGCACAGTTGTGGTTGAAAGAGATTGAGAGGATTTTCAGGGTAATGGATTGTGACGATGATGATAAGGTGAGGTTAGGCACTCATATGTTACATGAAGAGGCTGACGACTGGTGGATCAGTACTCGTCAGGTGTTAGAAGCTGAGGAGGAGGAAGAAGAGATTACTTGGGAAGTGTTTAGCCGAGAGTTTCTAAGGAAGTATTTTCCGGAGGATGTCCGAGGAAAGAAAGAGATTGAGTTTTTGGAACTAAAACAAGGTAATTTGTCTGTTGTTGAATATACTGCTAAGTTCGTGGAACTTGTGCAGTTTTATCCTCACTATGTGGAAGCGACAGCTGAATTTTCAAAGTGTGTAAAGTATGAAAGTGGGTTGCGTCCTGAGATAAAGCAGGCTATTGGATATCAGAGGATTCGAAGGTTTGCTGATTTGGTGGAATGCTGTAGGATTTATGATGAAGATAGTAAGGCCCGTTCTGCTCACTATAAAAGTGTAAGTGACAGGAAAGGGAAGCAACAGTTCCGTGGTGGACCGTATGTGTCACCGGCTGATAAAGGTAAACAAAGGAGTACTTTTGATCGTAGGTCAGGTGGAGGTGGTATGTCTAATTCTCCTAGGTGTTTTAAATGTGGTGAATTGGGTCATCGCCAGCATGAATGTAGGAGGAATGTGATTAAGTGTTCTAATTGTGGCGGTGAAGGGCATGTTGTAGCGGATTGTAAAAGGAAGAATGTGGTGAAATGTTACAATTGTGGGGAACTTGGTCACATTAGCTCGAAGTGTCCGAATCAGAAGAAAGCTCAGACTAGTGGCAAAGTGTTTTCATTGGCAGGGACTCAGACTTCAAGTGCTGATCGTCTGATAAGAGGTACTTGCTTTATTAATAATATGCCTTTAATTGCTATTATTGATACTGGAGCGACTCATTCGTTTATTTCGTCTGAGTGCGCGAAGAGTTTGAATCTTGTGTTGTCTGTGATGGATTTTGAGATGGTTATTGATACTCCAGCGATGGGGTCAGTAACTACTTCTTTGGTGTGTCTAAGTTGTCCTTTGGCCATTTATGGCAAAGATTTTGTGATGGATTTGGTGTGTTTACCATTGGAAGGTTTAGATGTGGTGTTGGGAATGAACTGGTTGCAATTTAATCGGGTGCACATTGACTGTTATCATAAGCTTGTAAGGTTTCCTTCTCTTGAGGAAGATGAAGACTCGAGTTTCTTGTCTACTAAAGAGTTGAAGAAACTTTTAGCGGACGAAGCTCAATTGTTTGGTTTGTTTGCATCATTAACTGTGGATAATCAAGTTTCTCTTGAAGTGTTTCCTGTTGTGTGTGATTTTCCTGAAGTGTTTCCTGAGGATATTTCAGATGTACCGCCAGAGAGAGAAGTTGAATTTTCTATTGATCTAGTTCCTGGTACTAGACCTGTTTCTATGGCACCTTATAGAATGTCGGCATCTGAATTGGTGGAGTTGAAAAAGCAGTTAAATGAGTTGTTGGAAAAGAGGTTCGTGAGGCCAAGTGTTTCTCCTTGGGGTGCTCCAGTTTTGTTAGTGAAAAAGAAAGATGGGAGTATGCGATTATGTATTGATTATCGCCAGTTAAACAAAGTGACGATTAAGAACAAATATCCGCTTCCAAGGATTGATGATCTGATGGATCAGTTGGTTGGTGCTTGTGTATTTAGTAAGATTAATTTGAGATCGGGTTATCATCAAATAAGAGTGAAAGAAGAGGATATTCAGAAGACGGCCTTTAGAACACGGTACGGTCATTATGAATATTCGGTGATGCCGTTCGGGGTTTCTAATGCGCCTGGTGTGTTTATGGAATACATGAATCGGATTTTCCACGAGCATTTGGATCGTTTTGTGGTGGTGTTTATTGATGATATTTTAATCTATTCTAAGTCTCGGGAAGAACATGCAGAGCATTTGTGTATTGTTTTGCAGGTTTTGAAGGAAAGGAAGCTTTTTGCCAAATTGTCCAAGTGTGAATTCTGGTTGTCTGAGGTGAGTTTTCTTGGGCACGTAATTTCAGGTAATGGTATTGTTGTGGATCCATCTAAAGTAGAAGCAGTTCTACAATGGGAGGCTCCTAGATCCGTTACTGATATTCGAAGCTTTTTGGGTTTGGCTGGTTATTACCGGAGGTTCATTGAAGGCTTTTCTAAGCTAGCTCTTCCTTTGACGCAGTTGACTTGTAAGGGCAAAGCATTCATTTGGGATATTCAATGTGAAGAGAGTTTTTGTGAGCTGAAGAGAAGATTAACGACAGCTCCGATTCTTATTTTCCCTAATCCTAATGAACCATTTGTTGTGTATTGCGATGCTTCTTTAATTGGTTTGGGTGGTGTTCTGATGCAGGAAGGTAAGGTTGTAGCTTATGCTTCAAGGCAGTTAAGAGTTCATGAGAAAAACTATCCTACTCATGATCTTGAATTAGCGGCTGTAGTTTTTGTGTTGAAGATATGGAGGCACTATCTCTATGGTGCAAGGTTCGAAGTCTTTAGTGATCATAAAAGCTTGAAATATTTATTTGATCAGAAAGAGTTGAACATGAGGCAGCGGAGATGGTTGGAATTCTTGAAAGATTACGACTTTGGCTTGAATTACCATCCTGGTAAAGCTAATGTGGTAGCCGACGCATTGAGCCGAAAATCGTTGCATATGTCCGCATTGATGGTGAAAGAGTTGGAACTTTTGGAATCGTTTAGAGATTTGAGTTTGGTATGTGAAGTGACATCGGTTAGTGTGAGGCTTGGAATGTTGAAAGTTACAAATGAATTTTTGATGTCGGTTAGTGAGAAACAAAAGTTGGATTTGAAATTTGTTGATTTGATGATGAATGAGAATGTGGATTTCAAGGTTGATAATTTTGGTGTTTTGAGATTCCGTGGTCGTATTTGTATACCTGATGATGCGGAGTTGAAAAGAATGATTTTGGAGGAAGGACACCGAAGTAATTTAAGTATTCATCCGGGAGCGAATAAGATGTACCAAGATTTGAAAAAGATTTTCTGGTGGTCTGGTTTGAAAAGAGATGTGGCTCAGTTTGTGTATGCTTGTTTGACTTGTCAGAAGTCGAAAGTGGAACATTTGAGGCCTAGTGGTTTGTTGCAACCGTTGGATATTCCTTAGTGGAAATGGGATAGCATTTCGATGGATTTTGTGACGGGATTACCGAACACTCAGCGTGGGCATAATGCTATTTGGGTGATTGTGGACAGGCTGACTAAATCGGCGCATTTTATTCCGATTGACATCAGTTTTTCTTCGGAACGGTTAGCTGAGATCTATATCAGTGTGGTGGTGAAATTGCATGGGGTTCCTTTAAGTATTGTTTCTGATCGAGATCCTAGGTTTACATCGAGATTTTGGGAAAGTTTACAGAAGGCTTTGGGTTCTAGATTGAGGTTGAGTTCGGCTTATCATCCGCAGACGGATGGTCAGACCGAAAGAACTATTCAGTCGTTGGAGGATTTTTTGAGGTCGTGTGTTTTAGAACAAGGTGGTGCGTGGGACAGTTATCTTGCTTTGGTTGAGTTCACGTATAATAATAGTTTCCATTCTAGTATTGGAATGGCACCTTTTGAGGCTTTATATGGACGAAGATGTAGAACGCCGTTGTGTTGGCACGAAACTGGTGATAGTTCTGTGGTTGGACCGGAATTAGTGCAACAGACGACGGAAAAGGTAAAGTTTATTCGTGAGAAAATGAAGGCTTCTCAGAGTAGACAAAGGAGTTATCATGATCGGAGACGGAAGGATCTTGAGTTTCAAGAGGGTGATCACGTATTTCTGAGAGTTACGCCGGTAACGGGTGTTGGTCGTGCTTTGAAATCTAAGAAGCTTACTTCTCGATTTATTGGTCCTTACCAGATATCTGCGAGAGTGGGTGCTGTAGCGTATCGTGTGGCGTTACCGCCGAATCTGTCGAATTTGCATGACGTTTTTCATGTTTCACAGCTTCGGAAGTATGTTCCGGACCCTTCACATGTGATTCCTATGGACGAGGTTGAGGTAAGAGATAACCTTACGATCGAGGCATTACCAGTTAGTATTTTGGATCGCGAGGTGAAGCGGTTGAGGGGTAAAGAGATTGCACTTGTGAAAGTGGCGTGGGGAGGCGCTGCGGAGGGTAATTTGACGTGGGAGTTAGAGAGTAAGATGCGGGAGTCATATCCGGAGTTGTTTGTATCAGGTAAGATTTTTGAGGACGAAAATTTCTAAGTGGGGGAGAATTGTAACGCCCCGTTTTGCCAATTTTATTTTATTGAGTCTTTTTGAATTATTTTATTGTATTTTCGACTTTTATGTGAAAATATGTTATTTTTCGTCGTGATTATATTTTATCGCGTTTTGGGAACGTTTGCGAGATATTTGAGTGTGGGAGTATTTTGGACATTTCACATTTAATTTCACTAAGTTAGTAAGAAAAGAAAAGAAAAATAGAAATAGAGAGAAATAGAAGAAAAGAGAAGAGAAAGAAGAAAAGAGAGGAAAAACTTGTGGAGGAAGAAATCAATCTCCCGACTTTCTAAAACACGATTAAATCGGGTAAGGGTGTGAAACTCGATTATACTATGATTGTGTATGATTATGTATGTTTGTGTGGAAGTTTTGTTGGTTTTTCAAATATAGGTCGAAATGAGATAAACGAGTAGAAACCGATGTTTTCACGGATGAATTTCGAAATAAATTGCGTAGATTAGTCGTATGAGGTTAGGCCGAGATTATAGAAACTCGTTTGGTTGAAATCGGTTGATATTGTGAGTTTTGACATTTTTGGGTTTTGAGAATGTGAGATTTTGGTGAAAAATAAAAGTCGTGGAATCGGGTTTTTCTTGATCCTAATATGGTGGTATGTATTTATGTGATATTACCATGTATTTATTCGGAAGAAAGTAATTGAATCGGTCGGGTTTCGGGCGATTACGCAGCTGTACCAGAATGTAGAAGAATTTCTGGTTTTGTGCGCAGTCGTACGGACGCGTGCTGTAGGTGAAAAAATTCTGTTTTGGAAAAACTTCGGAAATTCATATCTCTTGAACCGTAAGTCGGTTTTGATCCCCGTTCGAAACGTTGGGAAGCTAACGAGATGTTCTTTCTAGGAAAAATAGTTTTGAGGTCTGAACCTAGTCCAATCGGTACAGTTTTTTCGAACCGTTTCGTAGTGTCGGGCGTCCGGTTTATGTTTTTTGCGTTATTTTGAAATATTCATATCTTTTTCGTTGTTTATCCGATTTAAGTGTTCTTTATATGGATGTGAAGCTAAAAATATGTTCTATGTTTTGGTGAAGAAAAATATTATTTTTAGCCGACTTTTGGCCGACTTTACCGATTAATCGTAAATAGTTGTTTTTGATGAAATGTTGTGATGATGATTTGTGGCCGAAAGGCAAGAAAATGCTAAGTGTGGTATTTGATGATATATGCATGATTGTGGATGTGTGTGTGCATGCAATGTGAATGTCATGAGTCATTGTATGCCAAACATCATGATGTGCATTGTTGAAACGTCCTGAGTGGCGGTTTGGTTCCTGATGGAATCCGCTATAACATCGTGTGCCTCGAAAATATGAGGCGCTGCCTGAGGACCTAAAGCGGTGGTTATAGACGATTGTGGGCTCCTTTGGAGACTTAAAGCAATCCTTAACGTCATGTGCCTCGAAAATATGAGGCGTTGCCTGAGGACCTAAAGCGACGGGTGAACATCGTAGGCCCGACGGAGAGTTACTTGAGATTCTCAGTAACGAGCGATGGTTCCAATAGTTCCTGAGTGAACTGATGATGAGACATGAGACATTGGAAGTCGGTACCGCATGGCATGTGCATAGAGTCGTTGTGTCGGTCTATGTGCATTGCATAAATCATGAATTAATTGTGTGTGAATTTGTGAATGTGATTGATGATTGTATGGTATATGTGTGGTGTGTAATGGTATTCGATGCTTGAGAATTGTGCGGTATTATGTTATATGTGGTTGTGGTGAGAATGTGTTACTTGTACATTTTTGTGTTTATATATATAATTTTATTCAATTATATTATGGTTGTTTTTCTCACCCTTCTGCTGTTTTATAACGTTCTATGAGGTGTTGCAGATTAGAGCTGCTGGAGGTATTCCTTTTTGTGAAGCGTTGCGTCTTCATTATTTTGGTCGGTCGGCTCTGATATGTGACTCCGGGTAGTTAGGGTGGCCGCGTGCTATTATTTTGTATATCTAATGATATATTTTGGTTGTACATATGCTACCTGTTGTATGACAAACTGTTTATATGTGTTTATGTATATATGTTAATCAGATTTTAGATTTTCCGCTTTAATTCTAATTTCTGAAAAGTGGGTGTAAGGAACAAAGTTTCCTCTGTGTGATTGCTACCCCACAGTTGCATATCATTATGGGCAGGTGTTGCATGTTATGTGTATGTTTGGTTACTTTGATGTGATTCCCCTTTCTATGCCGTATTTCAAATATACTCTGACGAATTTTCGAATTTTCTTTTACCGCCTTAATTGCGTGTTTTTGGGGGTATTAGATTGGGGGCGTCACAAATTCTGCCTTGCTTAGGAGAAACGGTCCCTGCGGGGAACACGTTGATCGGGCTTAGGAGATGAGAACTCTGCCGGAGAGGTCAGATGGAGCATTCGCATCTGACATAGCTGATCCTTCATTCAGGCATACTGGTTTAGAAGGAGTACTTTGATTATGCACTTTGAGGCTCGAACACCTTTGGAGAAGCGATCGATGTTCTTTCGATGTTCAACCGTCAAAAGAAATTGCCATCTTTACAATTAAAAGCAGAAAAATTTTACAAGTAAATTCATTTTTGTTTCGTTTCAAGAATCGTTGATCATGTTAAAATGTTGTTCTATAAAGCTAAACAAATAAGAATTGCAAACAAAAGCACAAGGGCTCAAATTTTATTGATAGGATGGAAATCAGCCAAACGGGTGATTCCATAGAGTATTTACAAAGTTAGAAAATGGTAATTTAAGGGAAAAGGGATACATTAAACATAACGACCACTATCCTTCTACCAACTTTGACTTCGGGGCATCCTGAGCTTCTGTCGAAGATGACCTTGACTGGAGTTTTCCTGACGGATGATGTAACTGCTGCCGAGGGACTTGCCCCTTTGTCGAACGTAGTTACTTGCCATTATCCCTAATTTTTTCCTGGATTGTACTTTGAGATTTCCAATCCACCGGGATGATTTTTGATCATGTCTCTAATTTTTTCCTGGACCACCCTTTCGGGTTTTCAATCCACCGAGACGTTTTTTTTAGGCGAAGTATTTCTTGACTACATCAACATTTGTGGGGTAGGCAAATTCGTCTTCGTCCATGGTTGCAAGTCTCAAGGCATCGCCTGAGAAAGCTTTCTTGACCACGTAGGGGCCGTCATAATTCGGAGTCCATTTGCCCAGAGAATCAGTGAGAAATGATTGTATCTTCTTGAGCACAAGGTTTCCTTTCCTGAAGACGCGAGGTCGAACCTTTTTGTCAAACGCCATCTTCATTCTTTACGGATACAATTGACCGTGGCATATTGCCCTTATTCGTTTCTCTTCGATCAGGTTGAGTTCGTCGTGTCGACTTTGACACCATTCAGCTTCTGTAAGCTTAGCTTCCATCAATACCCGGATTGATGGGATCTCTACTTCTATGGGAAGCACTACTTCCATGCCATATACTAGAGAGAAAGGGGTTTCCCTGTTGAAGTGCGGACAGATGTGCGATAACCGTGGAGAGCAAAGGGTAGCATCTCGTGCCAATCTTTGTAGGTTACAACCATCTTTTGAACAATCTTCTTGACGTTCTTGTTAGCCGCTTCTACCGCTCCATTCATCTTTGGTCGGTAGGGAGATGAGTTATGGTGTTCAATCCTGAACTCTGCGCATAACTCTTTCATCATCTTATTGTTCAAGTTGGATCCATTATCGGTAATGATCTGGCCTGGAACACCATAACGACAGATGATATTGTTTTTGATAAATCGGACCACCACTTGTCGGGCTACATTAGCGTACGACGCTGCTTCGACCCACTTAGTAAAGTAATAAATGGCTACCAGGATGAACCGATGTCCGTTTGTAGCTTTGGGCTCAATCATGCCAATCATGTCGATTCCCCATATGGAAAAAGGCCATGGGGAAGAAAGAACTTTGAGATGCGTTGGCGGTACATGAATTTTGTCGGAGTATATCTGACACTCGTGACACTTCCTCATGTACTTGTAGCAGTCGAATTCCATTGTCAACCAATAGTACCCTGCTCTTAGAATTTTTCTCGCCATTGTATGTCCGTTGACATGAGTGCCAAAGGACCCTTCGTGAATTTCTTTTATCAGCATGTCTGCTTCTGGTCTGTCTACACATCGGAGCAAGACCATGTCAAAATTTCTCTTATAGAGTGTATCACCGCTCAGGAAGAAACTGCCTGCCAGCCTTCTGAGGGTTTTCCTGTCCTTCCTTAGTGCCCCAGGTGGGTACTCTTGTTTCTGAAGGAAGCATTTGATATCGTGATACTAAGGTTTGTCGTCTATGACTGCTTCAATCGTGAAGATGTTAGCGGGCCGTTCAAGGCGCATTATGTCGATCTTAGTTATGTCATTCCATTGACCTACACTAATCATGGAAGAGGGAGTGGCTAATGCATCAGCCAGGTGATTCTCCTCACGAGGGATGTGATGAAACTCAACTCTATTGAAGAAGGGTAGCAACCTTCTCGCATATTCTTTGCAAGGAATCAATCCTGATTGGTATGTGTTCTAATCTCCTTTAATTTGATTGATAACCAGGGCTGAGTCGCCATTTACGCCCAAGTTTTTGATCCTCAAATCAATTGCTTCCTTGAGACCCATAATACAAGCTTCGTATTTGGCCTCGTTGTTTGTACACTTGAACGTAAGTCTGGCGGTGAAAGGAATGTGGGTACCCTGAGGTGTTATGATGATTGTCCCAATCCCGTTTCCATAATGATTGACAGCTCCGTCAAAGATAAGTCCCCATTGGGAACCTGGTTCTGGTCCTCCACTGGGTAGTGGTTCATCGCAATCTTTCATTTTCAAATACATGACATCTTCGTCTGGGAAGTCAAACATGATTGATTCCTGATCGTTAATCGGTTGATGAGCCAAATGATCGGCTAAAACACTTCCTTTAACAGCTTTCTGAGAGTGGTATTCGATGTCGTATTCTGACAGCAACATCTGCCAACGGGTAATCCTTCCCGTGAGAGCAGGTTTTTCAAAGACATACTTAATTGGATCCATCTCGGAAATCAACCAAGTAGTGTGACGAATCATGTATTGGCGAAGACGTTTGGCTGCCCAAGCCAAAGCGCATCAAGTTTTCTCATGCATAGTGTACCGAGTCTCGCAGTCGGTGAATTTCTTGCTCAAATAGTAGATGGCAGACTCCTTCCTTTTGGTTTCGTCTTGTTGGCCAAGTACACATCCCATTGAGTCCTCTAGGACTGTGAGGTAGATAATCAGTGGTCTTCCTTCCACTGGGGGTGATAAAATCGGGGGGTTCAACAGGTATTCCTTAATACTGTCGAAGGCGGTTTGGCAGTCTTCTGTCCAAACGCAGTCCTGATTCTTTTTAAGTAATTTGAAAATCGGCGCACGTGTCGCGGTCATGAGGAATATGAATCTGGAGATGTAGTTTAACCGTCCCAGGAATCCTCTGACTTTTTTCTCAGTTTCGGATAAGGCATTTCTCGAATGGCCTTGACTTTGTCAGGATCAACCTCAATTCCTTTCTAGCTGACGATGAACCCTAAAAGTTTTCCCGAACGGACACCGAAGGTGCACTTGTTGGGATTCAAGCGGAGTTTCTACTTTCTCAACCGCTCGAATAACTTTGACAGATGGGTCACATGCTCCTCTTCTATCTTAGATTTGGCAATCATATCATCGACATATACCTCAATTTCTTTGTGTATCATGTCATGAAAAAGAGTAGTCATGGCCCATTGATAGGTTGCCCCGGCGTTCTTCAAACTGAACGACATTACCTTGTAACAAAAGTTACCCCATGGGGTAATGAACGAAGTTTTCTCCATGTCCTTCGGCGCCATTTTGATTTGATTATAGCCCGAGAATCCATCCATGAAGGAGAAAATTTTGAACTTTTATGTACTGTCTACCAGCATGTTGATGTGTGGTAAAGGAAAGTCGTCCTTTGGACTAGCCTTGTTTAGATCTCTGTAATCCACACACATTCTGACTTTTCCGTCCTTTTTTGGAATGGGTACGATGTTGGCTAACCATTGAGGATAATCTGATGTGGCGAGGAAACCCGCATCAATCTATTTTTGTACCTCCTCTTTGATTTTGATGGCCATGTCCGGGTGAGTCCGTCTCAACCTCTGTTTTACTGGCGGACATTCCGATCTCAACGGTAAATGATGTTCCACGATGCTGGTATCCAACCCTGGCATATCCTGATAGGACCAAGCGAATACATCGGGGAATTCTTTAAGAAGCTTTACCAAACCCTCTCTGGCAGTTGGACTGAGCAGTGCCCCAATCCTGATTTCTTTTCTCTCTTTTTCCGAACCTAAGTTTACCATTTCCAACGGCTCTTTATAAGGTTCAATGGACCTTTCCTCCTGTCTGAGTAATCGGGAGATCTCTTCTGGAATTTCGTTGTCAACTTCTTCTTCAGCCCCAAATACCGGGAACTCAAAGTTGGGAGAAGGCATCAGATCATATGTTTCAACGGGGTTTAAAATAAGCAATCTGCATGACGGTATGATTTGTGTTTAGAAGAGATAGAGAGAATGCAAGAGTGTGTGCAGTGTATTTCTTTGAAAAACTGCTTGTTTATTATTATTGATTTGTTTTTTAGGATTACTATTTTCTGATAAAAGATAAAAGAGAAAACAGCAATAAATGCGGGAATTACAGAACGACATTATTTTATTCATGAACAAGTCGATTCTTGAAATTACAGCCCTATAAAACAAAACTATGTCGCTTTGGGCAAAGCGAAGAGGGAAATTTATAGAAAGTGAGCCCTATCAAAACATCCGTTTCACATGGGCGGGGCGAAAGGTTAAAGATGGCAATTACTTTGACTTATGAACAATCTTCAGAACATTCACTGCAACCCATTGGTGACGAACTCCTCGGTGAATCACAAAGTCTGGTACCTTCTTTGATTTGTCTTCAGAAATGACGCTGATTTTTGGTGGAGCTGGATCATTGGAATCTGTCTCCCAGGAAGAATTGTCGTAGGAGGATTCCTCTGTTGCATTTTGCATAGCATTTGTGCTCTCAGGTAGATCTCCCCATCCAGTTGGCTGGATGTCTTTAAGCCTGGTATGAGAGCTTTTAGGAGCGGTGTACTTGACCATATAGTTGTATTTCCCACTTGGTTGTCCCAGGGTGTCCCACACTTCTTTGGAACTGGATGAGTCATCCTTCTCGATGACGTTGACCTCTGGAAAAGCATAGTTGATGAATTCAAGTCCTGCAAACGTTGCAAATTCATCGTCGTACTGGACGTGTTTTGAATGACCTGATTGTTGATCCCATGACATGGTGGGGACGCAGGTATTCTTTTCAATGATGCTTAGCTAATTTCCATTGTTCGGCTGATTTCCTTGCCCCAAGTCTCCTGGGAAAGGTTTCCAGATAGGCAGGCCATCCATCGGGCCAAAATAGTTGTGGTCAAAGTTGTCCTTCATCAGAGTGTCCTCCTCTAATGAGTTTGGTGGAGCACGGCATCCTTCCAGATCTCAATCTCCGTATATCATTTCGACATCTGACATAGGTATAAATCTCAGACTCTGTGTAGGAAATCAAAAGGGAGTCTGCATTTCGTCTTGAGACATATAACCATCCTTGTTAAGATAGGACTCCCATTCTTCCTCCATATCAGAGGAATCATCTTTATTGATGGTATGCACTTCTTGAGGCACTGGGTGAAGGAAACCTCCACTGTGGAAGAAGTCTTGAATGGGATGAAGACTTTCATTACTGGTAGTAGCTGTCTGGATACAAGTTGTAGAAAAACCAAGACCCTTCCTTGTTTTATTGTCAGTAGAAATGACTAGCTGTCTCCATCCTATTGTATTGGTACTCTCGACCGCTTTGATAGCATCTTTATATGAGGAAATGAAAGTTCCCTCTTCGGATTGATTGTCCTTGCTCACCGACAGGGCTTGGAACTGAGTTCCAATAACCTCCGCGGGTTCTACACCAGTAGATAATGATAAGTTACTCACGAGCAAGGCTTGTTCTCCATAGACCGTGAGGAGCTGGTTGTTCTGGACGAAATTTAACTTTTGGTGGAGGGTCGAGGTGACCGCCCCAGCCTGATGTATCCAAGGTCTTCCTAATAAACAACTGTACGTTGTCCGGATGTCCATGACCTGGAAAACGACTTGGAAAGTGTGAGGACCAATAGTTATGGGAAGGTCGACTTCACCTATAACCATTTTTTTGGACCCGTCAAATGCTTTGACGACGACCTCACTGGTTCTCATCGGGGGTCCTCTAAAGGATAATTGCATTAAAGTGGACCTCGGCATAACATTCAGGGCTGACCCTGTGTCTACTAGTACGCTGGCTAAAGCATCGCCCTGGCAGCTGACCGTGATATTGAGCGCCATGTTATGACGGCGACCCTCTTCAGGTAATTCCTCATCACTAAATCCCAAGTTATTGCAGGAAGTGATGTTAGAGACAATGCTATCGAACTGTCTGATTGTTACATCCTGTTCCACAAAGGCTTGCTCCAAGACTTTCTGTAGAGCCTCCCTGTGTGCTTCTGAACTGAGTAAAAGTGACAGCACATAGATCTTTGAAGGAGTTTGTAACAGTTGATCAACAATGTTGTATTCACTCCTTTGGATGAGCTTCAGTATCTCATCGTTGTCTTTCAAAAGGCCGGGATTACTGGATTGACCGACTGGTGGATTGGGAACATCTGTCTGAGGTTCCTTTTCTTTGTTAAGTTCTCCAACTCCTCGGTTGAAGATTCGACCACTCCGTGTTACTCGAGTGATGTCTGCAATATTCACGATGGAGGGTGGTGGAATTTCCTTTCCATTCTCGACTGTTGTTGCACCGTATTTGTAAGGGATAGCCTTAGTTGATTCATACGGTAATGGTCCCGATAGATAGATGACTATGGGAGCCTTCTGATTTTTCCGACCATCGTAAGAAATTTCGATCCGTTCCTAGTTGGGAACTCTCGATTCGTCAAGTAGAGGGATGATGGTACAAACATCCCTAGCCTTCTGATGATCAGAGATTATGACAACGTCCTCAATTTGATCAGCGAGGTAGTCCGGCGCCCAGTTGATTCGTCCGGAACCCGGATATGGGTGAATCTCTCTATGATCCACCTGACCCTGAAGAGCTGCTCGCACAAGGTAACATCCTTGGTTACTTTCCGAACAGATTCTACAACGTTTATAGTTGTGTGGTGGCACCTGGCCACGCTCGCTTTGAATACAATGTAACCTCACTAGGTCAGTTTCCACAGATCGAACGTCCCGACTTTGATGCCGAGTAGGGTTCCCGTTGGTAATACTAATTTGCTGGGTGTCTTCATCCATATAGATTGGAAGCCACCGGTGGTTCAACAAGTGCTGAAGGGTTTCCTGGACAAGGGCACAGCCTTGATCGTTTTCGCAACCCACCCTACAGCTCTGATAATCATGTGATACCAGGAACCTGAGCCGGACCTGTTTAGCATGTAACTCCACCAAGCTGGTATTCATCAAGTGAATATCGAAGATTTAAATCATGTTGATCTGATAGCGATTCCTATCATGGTAGTCCTGGATCCATCCAAGATCCATCTGACGCTGGAGGGCCTCTTGTACAAAAGAGCATCCCTGTTTGTTTACCGACCAAGTCAGACAGGAACTGTAATCATGCCGCAGAAGATTATGATACTGGCTTTTCCTGGAGTGCATCGCCACCAAGTTGACATTCATTGTACAGATGTCGTGGTTCTGAATGATGTTAGAATTCATGTAAACCATGTTAACTCCACAAACTCGGTGCTCTTGGATCCATCCGAGATCCATCTGTTCCTGTAGAGCTGATTGCACCACAGAACATCCTCGATTGCTTTTAGAGCAGATATCACACTGGTGATAGTTATGAGGTGGCACATGGCCATATTCACTCTGTCTGCAATGCATCTTGACCAGATTGGTCCTTAACAAGAGTACATCATGAATTTGATAGACGTTGTTAGGCTCTCCCTCTATCAAATTGACTGTAGCTTTCTCGTGTTGAGGCAGCGGGTTTGTGAGAACATTAGGATTTTAATCCTTGAAAGATAAGACCCCGCTCCTAACAAGCTTTTTCACGTCGGATTTGAAATTGAGATAGTTCTCTATGTTATGCCCTGGTCCTCCTTGATGGTAAGGGCAAGTCTGATCCACCTTAAACCAAAAAGGCGGATTTTCCGGTACTGTAAGAGGGGACTTAGTATGGAAATGCCCCTTAGCTAGTAGTAACGGAAATAGTTCTACGTACAATACGGGTATAGGATCAAATCCTGGTGGCCGCATTGTACGGTTGTTATTGTATGGAGGACGAGCCTGCTGAAGAGGTTGTTGAGTCCTTTGCTGATTAGGTTGGCTCTGCGCAACCTGAGGTTGATACGTAGAAATAGGCGCATGATTGATAGCAGGAGTCACAGCCGCTACTGGCTGATAACATCGCCTTTGCTTTCCGAGAGAGATATTCCCAATATCTTGCTCTTTTTTCTTAGGGAGAGCACTACCATATCGATTGGTACTACTTGATGTTCCAGTGTCTTTGACTATACGTCCTTCTCGGACGGCTTCCTCGAGATGCACTCCCATACCGACCATCTCGGTGAAGTCACTGGGCGCACTGGCAACCATTCTGTCATAATAAAATGAGCTTAAGGTCTTTAAGAAGATCTTTGTCATCTCTTTTTCCTCAAGAGGTGGACAAATTTGAGCGGCAACTTCACGCCATCTCTGAGCGTATTCCTTAAAGGTTTCCTTGTCCTTTTGTGACATTGATCTGAGTTGATCTCTGTCGGGTGCCATGTCCAGATTGTATTTATATTGTTGGATGAAGGCAGTGCCAAGATCTCTGAAAGTGCTAATCGTAGCACGGTTTAAACCCATGTACCATTTTAGTGCGGCACCGGTTAAACTATCCTGAAAGTAGTGAATCAGTAAATCCTGATTCTCTGTCTGAGCTGACATTCGCCGAGCGTACATCACCAAGTGACTCTGAGGTCAAGAGTTACCCTTGTACTTTTCAAAGTCGGGCACCTGGAATTTGTGCGGGACTTTCACATTGGGGACCAAACAGAGGTCTGCGGCGTCCTTTCCAAATAAATCCTGACCGCGAAAGGCCTGTTGTTCTTTCTGCATTCCCAGGAACTATTCCTGGAACTCATTCATTCTTTCGAACATGTTGTCGTTTCCACCAGAAGGTATTTGTGGAATCTGTCCTTCTGGGACAGTGTGTACCACGGGCGGTGGTATAGTCATTATGGCCGAGACTCTCGGTGCCTCCCGAGGTTTGTAACCTTCAGGGGTTGCTGTCATGCCCCTGACATCTTCGCTTTCCCAAAGTTTGTAACCTTCAGGCCCAGCGGTTCCTGCTGCGGCCCCCTGATCCTCATTGATCAACGGGATATATCCTTCCGGGATATAGTTAAGTGGCATGCCCCAGGGACGATCTTTTGGCATTTTGTACCTAGGATCGGACTTCTCCACTATGGGCGTTAAGGTGATCTCCGAGATCACAGTCCTTTGTAGCTGAGCTTCTGCCATGGCTTGCATGTCGTTATGAAGCTTTCTCATATCCTCTCTCAAAGCGTCGATTTCTTCTCTCAACTCTCTGTTCTCTTCCTCAAGATCATCCATCTTTTTCTGAAGATTGGCCCGAGTATTGTACGAATGAGACAGTTTGACTCTAGAACCGAGACACAAACTTGAGATTCATAGGTAAGAAGAATACGTGACGTGAGAATGACGAATGCAATGATTATATTAATTGTTTTTTTTTGTTTAATCAAAATAAACTTCGACAATTAGATTGCAAATATCAAACAATGGGGAAACCCCATTTTATTGAATTCAAAGGATCGCGACAATAGAAATAAAGTATATTACAAGGTGCAGAAACAGAAACCTAAGCTAAGGGGTCCCGAGTCCTCTCTGAGGAGAACTCGGGCGTTGATTCTGGTACTTTCCTTTTCTTGGACCGGGGCTCTTGGGCCGTTGTCGGATTGTCATTCCTTTGCCAAGTGAAAGGAACGAGAAAATTCCTTTGGTCATCCTGATTATCCACAGCATGTTGCTCTAAAATCTCGATAAGAGCATCCTTATCTTTTAGCAGTTGTTGTATTTTGGTACACTCTACATTGAGGGTGCGGTATTTGTTCTTCTAAGACCTCCTCTTCTGTTGAACTTTGTTGAGAGTAACCTGAAGTTTTTCCGTTTCAGTCATGAAGTACATGACAGATTCCCTCGGCGGAAGAATTCCGTGATGAGGATAAGGCATCTTTAGCTTAAGAGCTCTAGTTTGTACCCAGTGGAGATAAGGCTCCACCGAGACACAATCCAGTTTTCCTAGAGACTCTCGTCCTTTCTTATGAACATGTTTCCAAGCGTTCACTATTTCCATCTTTAGTGCTCTGTCATTTTCTCCTTCCTTGAAGAAAAGGCCCTCCAGATGAGCATTACGCGGGACATGCCTCATCGGGTATCCAAATTGACGACGAACCAATACTGGATGGTAGTTGATTCCTCTCTTAGTTCCTATGAGGGGTACGTTGGGGAAGTTTCCACAACGGTCAATGATCCTGACCCCGTCATAAATCCTATTGCACCAATCTATATCAGAGTTGGTAAGAGACATGATTTTCTGCGACCAACGCAAGGCACTCTTATGATCCCAAAATGCAGCAGACTTGGGTAAATGGGAGATAAACCATTTGTATAGCAGGGGTACACAACATGTGATCATCCCTCCGCTGTACAAATTTCCTAAGTGTACAGAATGATACGCGTCCGCGAGCAAAGTTGGCACAGGGTTTCCAATGAGAAAAACCTTAATGGCGTTGATATCGACGAAGCTATTAATGTTGGGAAACATAAATAACCCGTAAATGAGTAAGACAAAGATGCTTTCAAAAGGAGTCATGTTCCCTATACTAGCAAAGTACAGAGCCTTCTTTGTCAGGAACTGGGCTGGCAAACCTGAGAGCCCACCCTTGGTGGTCATGTGAGTCTTGATTTCTGACTCATCTAAATAGATTGCTCTTGCAATGGTCTGATCCTTTGGAATTTCTTCCAGTCCAGAAAATGGAGCTCGATCAGTAATGTGTAGATCGGTTAGGTGAGAATACTCCTCCAGCGTTGGTGCGAGCTGGTAATCCGGGAATGTGAAGCAGTGGTAGACCGGATCGCAAAACTGAATGAGTGCTTCCATGATTCCTTCAATCACATGGACTCTTAACAGAGGTAGCAGACCTCCGTACTTGGCTCTGAAAGCTTCAGGGTTAGTGATCATCCTCGCTAATCCTCTCAAATCTTCTAGTTTTGGAACCCTGAAGGTATACTTATGAGTTCTACTTCTACCGAAGTCCATGAGCGGAATCTTTTTCTCTGACATTTGCAATCATTGTCTTAGTTTATTTTGAAAAAGAGAGACTAGAAGAGAAGTTTTTCTTTGATGTAATGTTTTTTTGTTAGATGAATGCATGAATGCAGCACACAAAAACATAGAAAAAACATGGGGTCAAAGGGTCGGTGTCATGAAGTCAAGGCTCTACCCCCCCCCCCCCCCAAAAGGTTTATACTAGTAATTTTGTACCTGTCTCTCAAAATCATCAGTTCTTGTCGAGAAAACACCAGCGGGCCGGGAACCGTGCTAGGTGATGTTTTTCGAAGAACCATCAGAAGAGGGTAGTATCGCGTGACAACCATTTCCAATAGTTTCCGCACTACTAAAAGAGGTTTTTCCTTGGTGTATACTCAATATTTCCACATCCGGCATCACACGCATTCCCATTAGCAGAAAAATAAACACAGATATCAATTAGGTAAAGCAGTATATATATTTATCCTAAAGTCCTAGACTTTAAAGAGCTATGAATCCTATGTTCCTGACAAAAATGGCTCCACGGCGGAGTCGCCATTCTGTGGTACCTTCCCAACTTTAAAGGTTTTGACCTAAGATCCTAGTGAAGTAAAAAAAAGTCCTATCCCAGTGAAATCCCCAAAGAAAGAAACAAAAGAAAATAAAATAGCCCCACGGTGGGCGCAACTTTTTTGTGGCACTTTTTTAAGGTTTCTACCTAAGAGATGGGAAGAGAACAAGATCTCGTGCTCCCCAGTGGAGTCGCCATTTTTCTGTAGCGCGAATTTTTGTGTGGTTGCGAAGCACTATCGCTTTGGGGTACTACAACTCGATTCATTTTTTATCCTATTGAAGTTGATGAAGGAAGGGAAATAGATGTCTCCAATTAACCCTGCTTGTAAACTGAGTTTGAACAGATGACTGTTGGTTCACAGATGCTACAAAGATTGTGGGTCTCTCTTAGGTTATTTTGTTAAAATAGTGCCCGGGCGATTGGTGGGAGGTTAAAACTGATGCTTTTCGATTGATATGTGAAGGTATGGGATTTGGGGCTTTGGATTAGTGTGCTCGCTAATATTTTTCTTTCAATCTTATGCCTACATATTCCCGTTTACTGAAATAGGGAAATCAGAGCAATCGTAGTTCCTCCTATTCTATGGGATGAAATGGTGTTTTGGTGTCTTGTTCAAAGCCCAAGACGTGAAGCTGAAAAGGTGGTTTATATCTTGTTCAAAGCCCAAGATGTGAAGCTGAAAAAGTGGTGTCTTCAGAGAGAATTTGTCATCTCTAAAGGGGGTCTGTTTGTCACAACTGTTGGGTGTCTGACTATAAAGGAGGATTACTTTAACCGAGATATGTGAATCCTAGCAATGCCATAATTTCCTTTATAGGGGGTTTTAACCTGAAGGAGAAGACTTTAACTCAGTGTAGAGCAATGCTATCTTTCCTTAGGAATTTCTCATGCTAAAAGAGGGACAGTGGCGTGGATGTAAATAATCCAGAGGCTTGCCACTTACAGTGATTAGATGAAAGGAGTTGTTGATGTTTGTATCCTGTGAACGAGGCACAGTTTTGATGCTAAAAGGTTGATTGACTCAACCGGGGTTTTTCTTATACAAAGCCTAAGAGTGTGAGGGATATCCTTCTAGCTATCTTGTTTTAATGATGTCAACAAACACATTAGATTGTAATTTGAGCGGTATCACTTCACGTGTCGGGCATATAGCGTCTTATCGTTATTGGTCATGTGTCTAGATGCATAGGATCTTGTTCTCTCAAAAAATAAAGGTCCACTATTGTTTTAGTAGTGTCTAGCATGTATGTTTGACCTTGGTCTGGTGAAAATATTCAAAAAATGAAATTTCCTGAAAAATTTTCCTTCATGCGCTGACCCCTGAAACAATGCGCTAACCCCAGAAGTTGTGCGCTGACCTCCAAAAGCCACGGGTAAGCGCACAAACCTGAGAACTCAAAAATGTCATTTTATGCGTCGACGCATAGACTCTAGAGGTCGACGCATGAACTTGATTTTTGCATTTTTTCACTTAATTTCTTTTCTGTTGTTTTTCTGTTATTTTTTTTGTTGGTCATATTTTTTCATATAAATAGTTTTGGTCTTCATTTTTTACACAGAACAAGAAACGTGAAGAATATATGTCATTTCTCTCTTCATCTTCATCTTCTTCATTGTGTAAACAAACAATCACACATAATCATCTTTGTTTGTGTCGCCCATTGATCGAAGAGATAACATTCAGAATTTAAGAAGTGTGATCTTCATCTTCTGGGTTGAGAGTTTGGCAGGTGTTTCTTGAATCAAACTAGTTGGGTTTGTCCTCCAAGAATCAAAGAGATTTTGGGGGTTTTTGTACAAACTGTTCATTCTACAGGGATTCGGCTGGGCGAAGGTAACCTAAAATTGGTGCAACTGTTTCGGTTTAGTAGCTGTAATCAGAGGATCGTAGAAGAAGGTTTGGGTTCAAATTCTTGGAAGATTTCAATTGACCGAGTGAAGGTAACTGAAGAACGTCGTTTTCTTTTAGTTTAGTAGCGTGGGACGGTAATTGAATCATCCATATTCGGAGCACTTGATTCATCTTGAATCAAGGGAAGAGAAAATTCTGCATCAACGATCGAAGACGTTCGGGGTTTGAATGTTCATAGTTTTCTCTTGTAATAAACAATTTGCAACAACTACATATATATATATCTCAATTCCTTTTGCGGAGTTGGGGGCAGACGTACCCAAAGCGAGGACGATTGGGGAACTGCCTAATCAAATCTCGTTTGTTCTCTCTTTCCCTTAACTCTTTTACATTTCAGTATTGTTCGAATTTGTGACGTAGCAAACTATTGAAATTTCTGTCGTAGAATAATTGTACGCTGAGAAACTGTTTTGTTAAATCAATACAATTCATTGAATTGTGTTTTGGAGCAGCTGTACATTATCCTCCATAGAAATTCTGCACATAGTGTGTTTACGCACACTAAGTGTTTGATAATTTGAAGATCTTAAAAACTCCATGGTGAATGTATCAAAAACTAAGATCGATGAGAATAAATATACATGGTTTAACCTTGGGGCTGTGATACTTGTCATATTTGGCAAAGAGAGGTGAGAACCCTCAAAGCCAAGTTAGACAAGGCTCTCAAGCCTAAGATTACGTTTGCTATTGATCAATCACATTATCGTGAAACAATGAATAATCCGTATCAGCATTACACGTATGTGATTCGAGATAATGATAGCAAAGGTAAACTCCAAACGAATCGTGATTGCTTATATTGTTGTAAGCCTGGTCATACTATTGCTAAGTGCCGCTTTCGGAGATTTCTTGTTCCTAAGGGCATTTATCAATGATTGCCCAAGGCAATTTTGGTTTCACTTACCATAAAGGACCCAATGAGAATTGGGTACCTACTCTCCCTTAATTATTTTTGTAGGTACAAAGTCTTGAGACCACCGAAGGAAGATAGGTTCTAGATAGTGGCTGCTCAAGACATATGACCGGAGACATATCTCTTTTCATCGACTTTGTGGCGAAGAAAAAGGGGTTTGTCACCTACGGAGACAACAACAAGGGACAGATTCTCGGCAAAGGTAGTATAGGTAACCCCTCATCTACTACTATCTCTGATGTACTTCTTGTGGAAGGCCTTAGACACAACCTTTTAAGCATTAGTCAACTATGTGACAAAAATTATAAAGTCTCTTTTTCAAAGGATTGTTACGTAGTTGAAGATTGCAACAAAAAGAATGTGTTTAAGGGCTTGAGGGTGAATAACGTCTATATGCTAGACTTAAACGAGGTATCATTGGATGGAGACAAGTGTTTAGTCACTATGAATGAAGATTCATGGTTATGGCATAGACGCTTGGCTCATATCAACTTTGATTTGCTTAACAAAATTGTCTCTAAAGACCTAGTCATCGGTTTGCCCAAAATTAAATTCACAAAGGATCATCTTTGCGATGCGTGCCAAATGGGGAAGCAAACAAGGATCTCTTTTAAATCTAAAAACATTGTTTCAACTATGAGACCCCTTGAGCTACTCCATATGGACCTCTTTGGACCATCTAGGGTTAAAGGCCTAGGTGGTAACTATTATGGGTTTGTTATAGTCGATGATTTTTCTAGGTTTTGCTGGAAAATTTTCTTAGCAAATAAGAGTGATACCTTTTCGGCCTTTGAACGATTTGCTAAGTTATCTCAGAACATGTTAAACACAAACATTGGGTCAATCAGAAGTGACTATGGGGGTGAGTTTGAAAATAATTTATTTGAAGCATTTTGTTATTCCAACGGAATTGATCATAATTTTTCCGCACCACGTATCCCTCAACAAAATGGGGTAGTGGAACGTAAAAATAGAGTTTTGGGAGAACTTGGAAGGACTATGATCAATGATAGTGGATTACCAAAATACTTTTGGGCCGACGCCATAAGTACGGCTTGTTATGTTTTGAATAGGGTGCTCATCCGGCCTATTCTAAACAAGACACCGTATGAGCTTTTAAAAGGGCGTAAGCCAAACATCTCTCACCTTCATGTATTTGGTTGCAAATGTTTTGTGTTAAATAATGGGAAAGAGACTCTCAGAAAATTTGATGCCAAGGCTGACGAGGGTATTTTTCTTGGATACTCTCAGTCAAGTAAAGCTTATAGAATTTATAATAAGAGGTTACGTGTAGTTGAAGAGTCAGTTCATGTTACTTTTGACGAGTCTTATCCGAGAAATGTCGGAGAAGGTAGTTCTCTTCATGGTGCAGGTGTACCTACTGAAGACATACTCAAGGACACTGATAAGGGAATTGATCATCTTGAAGCAGTGCGTATTGAGGAGGAAAAAGATCACCAACCAGTGAAAAGTGAGGATGATCATCATGCTAATAAAGATGAACTTCCTCCAGCTTGGAAGTCTTCAAAAGACCATCCAATTGACAACATTCTCGGTGATATCTCTAAGGGAGTAACTACTCGCTCTAAACTTAGTAACTTTTGTTACTACTCTGCTTTTGTCTCCCAAGTTGAACCTAAAAACTCTAAGGAGGCGTTACTCGATGAGCATTGGTATCTATCAATGCAAGATGAACTAAATCAATTCTGGAGAAATGAGGTTTGGGACCTTGTCCCCCCTCCGCGAGATCATCGAGTAATAGGCACCCGATGGGTGTTTAGGAATAAACTTGATGAAAATGGAGTAATAACGCGTAACAAAGCTAGACTTGTAGCGCAAGGCTATAACCAAGAGGAAGGAATTGACTATGAGGAAACTTATGCGCCGGTTGCCCGACTCGAGGCCATACGTCTACTACTTGCCTATGCTTGCACAAAGAACTTTAAATTATTCCAAATGGATGTTAAAAGTGCATTCCTTAACGGATATATAAATGAAGAGGTTTATGTAGCCCAACCTCCAGGTTTTGAATCACATGAATATCCTGATCATGTCTATAAACTTAAGCGAGCTTTGTACGGACTTAAACAAGCCCCTAGGGCTTGGTATGAACGTCTAAGCAAATTTCTACTTGATCAAGGGTATTCAAGAGGAAAGGTTGACACGACCCTCTTTATTAAACGTCAAGGAAAACACTTAATTTTGGTACAAATTTATGTTGATGATATTATATTTGGGTCTACTAACATGACCTTGGTCAAGGAGTTTTCTAGTTTGATGTAGGGGGAGTTTGAAATGAGCATGATGGGGGAGCTCAACTATTTCCTCGGATTGCAAATCAAACAACTTGAAGAGGGCACATTCGTGAGTCAAACGAAATATTATCTTGAGTTACTAAAACGTTTTGATATGCTGAACTGCAAAGCAATAGATACTCCTATGCTTACAAGTGCTAATCTCGATCGTGACGAAAAGGGTAAGGATGTTGAGGTAAAGAAGTACAGAGGTATGATAGGGTCTCTCCTTTATCTTACCGCATCACGTCCCGATATAATGTTTAGTGTATGCATGTGTGCGAGGTATCAGGCACATCCCAAGGAATCCCACCTGAAGGCAGTTAAGCGCATACTTCGATACCTCTCTGGTACACCAAAGTATGGGTTGTGGTATTCCAAAGGTAGTGTTTGTTCCTTAGTTGGCTACTCCGACTCCGACTTTGCCGGGTGCAAGTTGGATAGGAAAAGTACTAGTGGCACGTGTCACTTTTTCGCAAACTCCTTGGTGAGTTGGCACAGCAAGAAACAGGTTTCCGTTGCTTTGTCAATAGCCGAGGCGGAATACGTTGCCGCCGGTAGTTGTTGTGCTCAAGTCCTATGGCTTAAACAACAATTACTTGATTTCAATTTAAAACTTGAACGTATTCCAATTTTGTGCGATAACACTAGTGCGATTAATCTAACTAAGAACCCTGTACTACATTCACGCACCAAGCATATCGAAATACGCCATCATTTTCTTAGGGATCATGTAGAGAAAGGTGATGTTATTTTTGAGCATGTTGATACTAAGAATCAACTTGCTGATATTTTCACAAAACCATTAGCTACAGAGCCTTTCTTTCACATCCGTAGGGAACTTGGAATTCTCGATATCTCGGATCGTGCATAACATCCTTTAGAATTATGATCTTCACATATATATATATATATATATATATATATATATATATATATATATATATATATATATATATATATATATATATATATATATGCTTGTTCATGTCTTTAACTAACAATGCAAAGAGAAATTCATCCATATGTGAGGGATCTCACTGTCATGATGTTCAAGGTAATATCGTTCCAACTTATAGAGGTTTATCAACATTTTGTGTCAGGTTACTTACTCTAATCTTGATGTTTATTTCATTTTGTGCACTTATCATTCATGTGAATGTTTGGTTCTGTTTGTGTATATGTGTATTTATCTGGTTGGAACAAGAATTTTGCAAAAAATTTCATTTTTACAGGTCCATGCGTCGACGCATAGTTTCATGCACTGACCTATTAAACATTCGGGAAAGCGCATAACCATATGTTCAGTTTCCTTTTAAATTTTCAAGAATCTTGCGCCGACGCACAGATTCACAGGTCGACGCATAAGTGAAGCGTTCAGACTTCTTCGCTACTGGGTTGCGTGCGCCGACCTAGTGGTGTTTACTTTCCCTATATTTTTTCTCATTGCACATTAATCTATGATTATTGCATGTCATCTCATTAGTCTTTGTGGTCAATCTCTCCCTATTCTTCTCCTTTAAACCTCATCAATCTCAATTAATCTCCACTAAACCCTCATCAAAACCCTAATAAAGCAAAAAAAAAGGAAGGTAACACCAAGAGAAAATTCTCTATGTATCTACTGCAAGGTCTTCAAAGTGTTTCACACATTTTCTCTTCTATCTCTGCAAAAATCAAGTGTGATAATCTTTCTTCAACTCTTCTTCAACAATGGCTTCCAAAAGAAATGTTGGTACAAGAGGAGCAAGAGGATTCACTTCACAACCAGCACCAACCAGAGGATCATCCTCACACCGGGTAACTTTTGAATCTTTAATTTCTGAAAGGCTAGCCACTCCTTTTGCGGAATTATTCTCTAACCGGGCTGTTATAAGACAACATGGATTTTATCCTTTGATGGGTCCAGATTTTCACATTCCTGAAATTTCTGAACTCATAAACTTTCAAAATCTGAATGAATTTGTCGAATGTGATGACAAGTATAGTGAAGATTTGACTCGGTTGTTCTATTGTGGGATGAAAGGAAAATTTCGTGGGGCTGAATTTAAATTCTCTATAAATAATGCAGAATTTCAGGTGACAAACGATGTATGGTCTACATTGTTTGATTTGAACACTGATGAAAATCTCCCAAAGGTTACTGATAAAACCTTTGTTCAGGGCTATGAATTCAAAACTGCTCTGAATTCAATGTTGAGGGAACCATATCCAGCTGAGTTTGTGGCAAGTGAAGCATTTCCTAAGAGTGTCACTACCGGTCATTTAAAATTTAAAGAACGTATTCTTCAGTGGATTGTTGCTCGCATCTTGAGGCCTAAGAAAGGAGGCTACTCAAGAGTTGAACAAGCAGAGGTGCATCTTATCTATATCCTGAAGAAAAAGATCAAAATTAACTGGCCGTATTACTTTGCTTATAGGATGTTCACCACTCGTAGCTCCAACAAATATCTGGCACTTGGTTATGCATCTGCTGTGGCAAATTTTTTGAATCACTTTGACATTCCTATTCCACAGATTTGTCACATTCATATTACTGCTGAACAACAGTTTCTGGCCAGAACCTTGTCCATGATGGGTTACCATTGGCAGCCACTTGAGTGCAGGTTCATCCATCGACAAAGAGCTACTCATCCTGAACAGAATGAACCTGTTCATCTTGAAGCAAGTGAGGATGAAGGCAGTCAAGGCAATGCAAATCAAGTTGGTAATGATGAAAATGTGGTAATGCAGGAAGATGTTGTTATGCAAGACAATGTGATTGTGGAAGAAGAAGACAATGAGGCATGGATGGGCTATCAACCAGAAGAAACCTCTGACAATCAAGGCTGGGGTCAGTGGCAACAAAATTGCTAGACTAATCTGGTGTTGTGTATGTTCCTCCATCCTATGATGCGGACTATGAATGGCAGCATCTAGAAAATTCTGCTCCTCCAACTCCACCGTTTCAGCATGATCAACAATCCTCTGATGAAATTCTAGCAAGGCTGACTGAGTTGTCTCTGTAACATCAAGAATTCCAAGCGCAGCAGGAAACTCGATGCCTGACTCAGCAGGAACAACTCACAAACTTGTCTAACCAAATATCGTCTCATGCCACCAACTTCAACAATTTCGCCAATGCAACTATGAATAGGTTCAATCAAATGGATGCCAATCTAACTCAGCAAAATCTAAACTTGGCAAACAGCCTTGGTAACCTCAATAGCACCTTGATTGAGTTCAAAGCCCAAGACGTGAAGCTGAAAAGGTGGTTTATATCTTGTTCAAAGCCCAAGATGTGAAGCTGAAAAGGTGGTGTCTTCAGAGAGAATTTGTCATCTCTAAAGGGGGTCTGTTTGTCACAACTGTTGGGTGACTGACTATAAAGGAGGATTACTTTAACCGGGATATGTGAATCCTAGCAATGCCATAATTTCCTTTATAGGGGGTTTTAACCTGAAGGAGAAGACTTTAACTCAGTGTAGAGCAATGCTATCTTTCCTTAGGAATTTCTCATGCTAAAAGAGGGATAGTGGCGTGGATGTAAATAATCCAGAGGCTTGCCACTTACAGTGATTAGATGAAAGGAGTTGTTGATGTTTGTATCCTGTGAACGAGGCACAGTTTTGATGCTAAAAGGTTGATTGACTCAACCGGGGTTTTTCTTATACAAAGCCTAAGAGTGTGAGGGATATCCTTCTAGCTATCTTGTTTTAATGATGTCAACAAACACATTAGATTGTAATTTGAGCGATATCACTTCACGTGTCGGGCATATAGCGTCTTATCGTTATTGGTCATGTGTATAGATGCATAGGATCTTGTTCTCTCCAAAAATAAAGGTCCACTATTGTTTTAGTAGTGTCTAGCATGTACGTTTGACCTTGGTCTGGTGAAAATATTCAACAAATGAAATTTCCTGAAAAATTTTCCTTCATGCGCTGACCCCTGAAACCATGCGCTAACCCCAGAAGTTATGCGCTGACCTCCAAAAGCCACGGGTAAGCGCACAAACCTGAGAACTCAAAAATGTCATTTTATGCGTCGACGCATAGACTCTGGAGGTCGACGCATGAACTTGATTTTTGCATTTTTTCACTTAATTTCTTTTCTGTTGTTTTTCTGTTATTTTTTTTTGTTGGTCATATTTTTTCATATAAATAGTCTTGGTCTTCATTTTTTAGACAGAACAAGAAACGTGAAAAATATATGTCATTTCTCTCTTCATCTTCATCTTCTTCATTGTGTAAACAAACAATCACACATAATCATCTTTGTTTGTGTCGCCCATTGATCGAAGTGATAACGTTCAGAATTTAAGAAGTGTGATCTTCATCTTCTGGGTTGAGAGTTTGGCAGGTGTTTCTTGAATCAAACTAGTTGGGTTTGTCCTCCAAGAATCGAAGAGATTTTAGGGGTTTTTGTACAAACTGTTCATTCTACAGGGATTCGGCTGGGCGAAGGAAACCGAAAATTGGCGCAACTGTTTCGGTTTAGTAGCTGTAATCAGAGGATCGTAGAAGAAGGTTTGGGTTCGAATTCTTGGAAGATTTCAATTGACCGAGTGAAGGTAACTGAAGAAAGGCGTTTTATTTCGGTTTAGTAGCGTGGGACGGTAATTGAATCATCCATATTCGGAGCACTTGATTCATCTTGAATCAAGGGAAGAGAAAATTCTGCATCAACGATCGAAGACGTTCGGGGTTTGAATGTTCATAGTTTTCTCTTGTAATAAACAATTTGCAACAACTACATATATGTATATCTCAATTCCTTTTGCGGAGTTGGGGGCAGACGTACCCAAAGCGAGGACGATTGGGGAACTGCCTAATCAAATCTCGTTTGTTCTCTCTTTCCCTTAACTCTTTTACATTTCAGTATTGTTCGAATTTGTGACGTAGCAAACTATTGAAATTTCTGTCGTAGAATAATTGTACACTGAGAAACTGTTTTGTTAAATCAATACAATTCATTGAATTGTGTTTTGGAGCAGCTGTACATTATCCTCCATAGAAATTCTGCACATAGTGTGTTTACGCACAATAAGTGTTTGATAATTTGTTCCCAAGCAAAATTCGAACACATTGCTTTAAATTGCTTATCAATTAACCTCATTGGATTGGAACAAATATTAAGCAAGTGATAATTTGTTGTCTGCGTTTTTAAGTGTAGTATTAAGAATTGAATTTTTCTCTTTCGTACTCATCCATAATATATTCGTGCATATCCGATCCTTTCGGTAGAAGGTTCGTTGTAGACGTTCTATCCAGTGGTAGCTTCCGTTAAACAATTTTTTAAAATAGAATTTTTGTAGACTATTTGCGTGTAAAACTCAAGGGATCTATTCAACCCCCCCCCCCCCCCTTCTAGATCCATAGCCATCCTCTAACAAAGAGGAGGCTATTGACCCAACAAGAGGATGCTTTTGTGTCTCGTACGAAGCCTGAGAGGGAGGCTAAAAGGAGTTGACTCAACAAGAGAGTTCTTTTAGATGTGTCTTGTACGAAGCCCAAGACGGAGGCTAAAGGTTGACTCAACAAGAGAGTCTTCTATACTCAACAAGAGAGTGTTTTTGTATCTCGTACGAAGCTCGAGATAGAGGCTAAAGGTTGACTCAACAAGAGAGTCTTTTATACTCAACAAGAGAGTGTTTTTGTATCTCGTACGAAGCCCGAGATGAAGGCTAAAAATGTCTAACTCAACAAGAGAGTCTTTTATACTGAACAAGAGAGTGTTTTTGTATCTCGTACGAAGCCCGAGATGGAAGCTAAAAATGTCTGACTCAACAAAAGAGTCTCTTATACTCAACAAGAGAGTGTTTTTGTATCTCGTACGAAGCCCGAGATGGAGGCTAAAAGGATTATTGACTCAACAAGAGAGTCTTTTTGTATCTCGTACGAAGCCCAAGATAGAGGATAAAAGGATGGTTGTTTCAGTTGAGTGACAGGTCCAGTAGGTTGGTTTAAAAGAGAAAATCAGTTCTTATAAAGAGACTGATTAAAGGTAAGGCTATGCTTTGGGATTGATCAAAGGATCAGGGTTATTTCCTGTTCTTTAAGGAAATGGGGAATCCAGAGGGTATTGGAGACTGTCCGAGTCTACTGGTGTTTTTCTCTACTTAAGAATGCTTTCGAGACTCAAGGAGATTAGACTGTCCAAGTCTAGAGTTTTATCTTTTGTACTATGCTTAAAGAAACAGTAGTAGTACATTCACGGTAGAAAGATCTAGACTCTTTGAAAGAATGTTCTATTAAGATGACTAATTTTTGTTCCTATACCTCTAGGAGGTCGTCGGGACAATTTGTACGAAGCCCAAGAGGAGGATGGAAACTTTTAAGAAGCCGAGGGACAATTTGTACGAAGCCCAAGAGGAGGCTCTCTTCCCGAAGGAAGAATCCTTATATGAAGCCTAAGAGGAGGCTGTGAATACTTCTAAGAAGCCGTAGGGTCCTTGTACAACGCCCAAGAGGAGGCGGGGATGCTTTTAGGAAGCCTGTGGGTCCCCAAACCCTGAGAAATTCAAGACAGGCTATTCACAGAGAATAGATCAAGCCAGGAAAGTACGAGAATTTGGAAGAAACTCAAGAGATGCCATTCACGGAGAAAAGATCATCTCTGGAGAGTAGAGTTTCTTTGACGATTTCTAAGGGTGACAGTCTTAGAAAGGTTCACCGAGAATGCTGCCTTTCACGTCTCCATATTGTTTAACCCCAAGAGGAGGGAAGACTGTATCTGGTAATCCTATGGGGATCTAGTTTTGTCTATTTAAGAGTGATCAACAGGGCTTAGTGCTAGACGTAGTTGCCGGGGAAACTCTAAATATCTATACTAGTATTACACAGTTGATATGAGTTTATGAAAGAAGACTTATAGTGAAACAGCCCCACAATACAGTTATATGTATATGAAAGCGGATAAAGAAAGCATATAAACACTTACTCGGTTGTAAAGCTTCCATGTTGTTTGGTTAGTTGTTCAACAAAGAAAGATTGAAAACAACAGTATATTCAAAATTAAAGGAGAAAGTATTTTGAAAAGATGTTGGGGCTTACAGCTCAAGGAGAGGCCCAAGGTTTATCAGTGATCGCATTGTCATTTTGTACAGAGGGACTTATACAAGTGACTGAGGCCCAAAAAGGTTTTCTGTACAAGGGGATGGGTCTTACACTCTCTCAAGAGGCCCAAAAGATTTATTTTTGTACAAGTGATGGGGCTTACAGTTCAAGGAGAGGCCCAGGGTCATTTCTTTGGAAATGGCGATCGCGCCGAGATTTTCGAAAACGCGGTGGGTCTTATACAATGCATTGAGGCCAAAAATGGTTTGGTTTTCAAAGGGGGTTGGGTCTTACACTCTAATAGAGGCCCAAAAGATTTTGAATGGGTCTTATAGCTCGAGGAGAGGCCCAGGGTTTGTTTTTCAACGGACGATGATCACGTCGAACTTTTTGAAATACAACGGGACTTATACAATAAGTGAGGCCCAAAAAGGTTTGTATTTACAAAGGATTGGGTCTTATACTCTATTAGAGGCCCAAAAGTGTTTGAAATTGTTTGATAAGGGTGAAAATCAAAGAAACCCTAATTTGTTATTCTTTAAAAGTAAATATTTAAAGAAAATCAAATAAAATACCAAATAAGTTTGAATAAACCATTTTTTATTTTTGTTTAAGTTTTGAGAAATGAGGGATTAATCACAAGGTTAATTAAAACTCACTTGGTTTTGATTTTCAAAGTAAATATTCACTTTTAAAATGTTTAAAAAACATTTAAAAGGAATTTATTCATAAAAATACTAATTATATTAAATAAATAATATAAACTTAATTTTTTTGTGGAATAAAATATTTCAACATTTTTGTGATTTTTTACAAAAAGAACCAATCAAAAATAATTAAAATTGAAGGAGTTATTAATTTTCCAATTAATTAATAGAACATGAAAATATTGGAAAAAATAGCAAAAATGTGAGAAAACACAAAATGGCATGGGTGGGGTTTGAACCCACGACCTCAAGGTTATAGGGCGCGCGCCTTACCACTGGGGTGGTGATACATCCATTGCTTGAAGTGAAACCACAAATATACAAGGCATGTCTTGTTTTCTAGGCCTGGCCAAGGCAAGGCAAGACAAGTTTTGCCAAGAAACGGGAACGTCCATAACTTTCTCATTTCTCAATGGTTGGGGACAAAATTTATATGCATCTGGTCTAGAATTTCACAAGAAATCTAATGGTGGTTGTATTTTTTTCAGATCATACTCCCTCCTCAAAACCCGAGAGTGGTTTTGAAAAAGGCCTATAATTGCATTTTCTATGCTACACTTTGATACAAGCATGAATTACATGATGAATTGGTCCAAACACAACATATATAACATGTATGAGGTGTGTATGATCAGTGGACTTCAAAGTAATGCATATTTTGGAAAGTTCAAGTCATGATGCTTACCTCTTTTTGAGCTTTTGGAGTTTTCTGTGCAATCTGCCAAACTTCTTGTTCCAGAAATGGTTTGATGCTTTGGACACTCTCAAATGATCCCTTAGAAGCTTTGAGGATGGTTGGAATCAGTTGGAACCTGCAAAAACACAAACTGGCCCTTTCTTGCAAAAGGGGTTAAAATGACCAAAATAGCAACTCTCTCAAATGGTGTTCCAGATAGGGGGAACCATTTGGGACAGTTCAAGGATGTTATTTGGAGTGTGTTTGAGGTTTTATCTGGTTTGGAAAGTGACTGAATCAAGACATGGCTTGAAAAATGCACAAAAGGCCTATTTTGAAGTTTTGAGAGGTGACTTTGTGATTTTGGTGTTACAAGTCACTTTTGATAGTTTGGATCACCTACACATGATGTTTATGAGGTGTTAGGATTATGAGTTGTGATGGAAATGCTCTCTAACTCAAAAACTCAGAGTTACCTTGCTAAAGAAGGCATTTCGGCCTAAAGAGAGGGATTTTGAGGAAAGCATCTGTTTGATGGCTTTGGTGTACTCAAACTGACCACAAATGAGCTGTATTTATAGTAGAGCAAGTTTGTTTTGGGATCAATAGTGAATGGCAACTGCAGCAGAGGTTTGGCCAATGTTGTCCAATGAGAATCCAAGTCTCCTCTAGCCATTGAATAGAGGTTAGGGCACAGGGCTGTGGTTCCCTTGGTCTTGGATAAGTCTTGACTGAATTTAGTTGCAAATGGCTCAGTTCATGCCACCTTGGTGTATGCATTGAATGCTCCAATCCAAAATTAGAGTCTTGTCCCTCTTTTAGGCAATTCTAGGTTTGGCATGTTACTTCTTGTTCCAAGGACTTTGGAGGCTTGGCTCAGTGTTTGTCTCCTTTAGATTTGATCCTCAGATGTGTCCAAAGTGATGACAAGGCTTGGAATTATTTGATTTTGCCAAATCGAGCAAAAATGCAAAATTCTGCCTAGTCTTGGCAGTTTTCAGCAAGGCATATTGCCATTGTCATATCTCATGGCCCAAGTGGAATTTGGTGATGTTCTTGGCCATTTTGGAAAGCCCTCATATGATACAACAACTGTTTGATCATATTTGGTTTTGATACCTTTTGGATCCAAGTGAAAATCCCCCTACATTTGGAAAAAAGTGAAGGCAGATTCTGACTTAGTGAAAATTTCACTAAGTGTTGGAAAAAAGTGACATTTTCACTTTTTGTGATTTTGATCATTCCATTACTCAAAATCCATGAGGAATTTGGAGGGAGGTCAATTTTAAGATTTTGTAGAGGGTAATGAGAGCTACAAATCTAGCTTTGGATGGGGAAAAATGGCCTTGTGGTTTAGGAGTTATGATCCTCCAAAGTTGGTACCCTTGCCACTTTGTTCATAAGTTAGAAAATTTTCTAAGTTTTTATGGTTACCCCCTTTTACAAGCTATCCCACTTTTCTTGATTTTTCTTGATGAATGATGATTCAAATCATACATTAACATCATTTTAGGGTTAAAAAACCATTTTTGTGAAAAATCTCAAAAAGTCAAAGTTGACTTTTGTGCACAGTTGACTTTTTGTCAGACGAATTCCAAACTGTGCGATCCTTTAAGAAATCATGTCCTTGACCTAAATCAAACTTGATGGACATGTTCCATGGGTGTTATAGGGTATATTGAATCATGTCCTAGGGTTTGGGAGCATGTCCTGGTCAAAAGTCAAAGCTACAGTTGACTTTTTCCTCAAAACCCTAACTGTGGTACTTATGAAATTGAGACTTGCTGCTCAAGCTTCCTGGATCAATCCATTGTTACAAATGGATCAATATGGTATTTTTGAGACCCTAAAATCCTCTCTTGAGATCTTGGCTCATGATTTGTCCCAAAAGTCAACTTAGGGGTAAATTAGGTCAAAAAACCCTAATTCCTGATTTTTGATGTATGTATCCCCTGAGGTCAAATTGACTTGATGCTTGGGCCCATGAGGTTCCATGGAGTATTTTAGGATATGCTTTGAAGCATTGGCTCATGCCCAGAGGAAAATTTTCATCTGGAGGCCCTGGTCGACCAAACCCTAATTTGGTGACACTGGCGATCTTGAGGCTTGATCCACCTAGAAGGGAGTAGCCTTGTGCTTAATCCTTGAAGTGGGAGTCCTCTTGATCCCTTGTGGATATTTGAGAGGCTAGACAAGTTGAAGATCATGTCATTTCTTGATTGATCCTTTGTCTACGAACTCTGAGAGGGCTTGAAACCCTAATTTTGATTGTAGTGGATGCTCACCCATCTTTGGGGAGACTGATGAGGTATGATGGTTCCTCCATATTGTGATGATGATTTTCACAATGATGGAAAATCTTAGTGGTCAAAATTTGGGGTATGACACCTACTATAAATAGAGCTCATTTGTGCTCAGTTTGAGTACACCAAAGCACTACAACACTTGCTTTCCTCAAAATCCCTTTCTCTAGGCCAAAATGCCTTCTTTTGCAAGGTACCTCTGAGTTTTTGAGTTAGAGAGCAATTCCATCATAGCTCATGATCCAAACACCTCTAATATGTTGTATCTAAGCTGTTCAAACTCTCACATGTGACCTGTAACACAAAAATCACAAAGTCCACTTCCAAAACCTCAAAATTGGATTTTTTTGCATTTTTCAAGCCATGTCTTGATTCAGTCACTTTCAAAACCAGATAAAACCTCAAACACACTCCAAATATCACCCTTGAACTGTCCCAAATGGTTCCCCTAATCTGGAACACCATTTGAGAGAGTTGCCATATTGGTAACTTTTGCCCCTTTTGCAAGAAAGAGCTCAAACTTGTTCCTGAGGGTTCCAGCTGGTTCTAACCATTCTAAAAGCTTCTAAGGGATCAATTGAGAGTGTCCAAAGCATCAAATTACTTCTGGCACAAGGAACTTGGCAGATAGCCCAAAAAGCTCTAGGAGGTAAGTGCATCATCACTTGAACTTTCTAAATTATGCATTGCTTTGAAGTCCACTGATCATAAACATCTCATACATGTTGTATATGTTGTGTTTGAACCAATTCATTATGTAATTCTTGCCTGTACCATGAGGTAGCATAGAAAATGCAAATATAGGCCTATTTCAAAACCACTATCGGGTTTTAAAATGGAGACCTCATCTAAAAAAACCAAGGGCGCCATTGGATTCCTTGTGAAATTCTAGGCAGGATACACCTAAATTTTGTCCCAATCCATGGAGAAATGAGAAAGTTACAGCCTTTACGTTTTTGGCCCAAAAGCTGGCCTTGCCTTGCCTTGCCCAGGCCTAAAACAAGGCACCCCTTATGTATTTATGGGGTAGTTTTGATACACGGATATATCACCACCCCAGTGTTTGCGCGCTCATGTGTTTGGCTTGGAGGTCTGGGGTTCGAATCCCCCTCGCCCCAGACCCTTTTTTTTACCACTTTTTCCATTTTTTCATATTTTTCGTATTATTTTATTAAATGATTTGAAAAATTAATTTCTCTCTCAATTTTAATTATTTTTTATTGGTTCTTTTTGCAAAAAATCACAAAAATATTAAAATATTTTATTCGACCAAAAAATCAAATTTATATTATTTATTTAATATAGTTGATGTTTTTGTAAATAAATTCATTTTTAATTGTTTTTTTAAACATTTCAAAAAGGAATTATCATCTTGGAAATCAAAACCAAATGATTTTAATTCATATTGTGATTAAAACATCATTTTTCAAACCTCAACCAAAATTCACAAGTTTTTTATTCAAACTTATTAGGTGTTTTTTATCATTTTAATTAATTTTCTCTAAATAATTACTTTAAAAAATGATGAAATTAGGGTTCCTTCGGTTTTCACCCTAACAAATCTTTTTCAAACACTTTTGGGCCTCTTGATAGAGTGTAAGTCCCATCCCTTTTTAAATAAATCATTTTGGGCTTCACACATTGTATAATTTGCTCTATACATTTTCAAAATCACGGCGCGACCGTCGCCTTTTTAACAAAATCATTTGGGCCTCTCCCTGAGTTGTAAGCCCCATCACTTGTACAAAAATAAATCTTTGGGCCTCTTGAAAGAGTGTAAGCCCAAACCCTTTTGTAAATGAACCTCGTTGGGCCTCAGTCGTTGTATAAGTTCCGATACGATCTTCAAAACAACGGTGTAATCACTGTTATATTTGGGCCTCTCCCTGAGTTATAAGCCCCATCACTTGTACAAAAATAAATCTTTGGGCCTCTTGAAAGAGTGTAAGACAAAACCCTTTTGTAATAAACCATTTTGGGCCTCAGTCGTTGTATAAGTCCCTCTGCGACTCTCAAAACGACGGTGCAATCACTGTCTTTCATTGGGCTCCCCTCGTGTTGTAAGTCCCGTATTTCTTTTTCAAAAAATCTTTTGGGCCTCTCCTTGAGTGTAAGACCCCTCCCTTTGTACAGAAAACCTTTTTTTGGCCTCAGTCGTTGTATAAGTCCCAATACAATTTTCAGATCAACGATACGATTACTGTTTTTCATCTGGGCCTCTCCTTGAGTATAAGCCCTAACAATCTTTTCAAAAACAACTTCTCTTTCGATTTAGATTCAAATATACAGCTGTTATCAAAACTTTCTTTAATTTCTTTGAACAACTAACAATACAGCATGGAAGCTTGCTCACCTGTAAGTTTTTATCAACTTTCTTTTACATGCTTTAATATGTATAACTGTATTGTGGGAAGCTGCTCCTCTGTAAGTCTTCTTTCATATCCTTTTAAATACTTGTCATATATCAACTGTATATATACTAGTATAGTTATTTTTAGTTTTCCCCGGCAACTAGGTCTAGACCCAGGTAAAGTCAGTTGGTCACTCCTTAAATACAGTCAAAACTAGACCCCCATAGGATTTCCAGATACAGTCTTGCCTTCTCTTGGGCTTAAACAATATAGAACAAAGAGAAAGGCAGTATTCTCGGTGAACCTTTTCTCAGACTGTCACTATTAGAAATCGTCAAAGAAATTCATTTCCCAGAGAGGATTATTTCTTGGTGAAACCTCTCTTGAATTTCTCAAACCCTAGAACTGTTCACTAAAGAAAAGATTATTCTCGGTGAAACTTTTCTTAAACTCTTCTTAAGTTTGGACCCACAGGCTTCCTAAAAGCATCCCTGCCTCCTCTTGGGCTTTGTACAAGGACCCGCCGGCTTCTTAGAAGTTCTCATGCCTTCTCTTAGGCTTAATACAAGGACCCTGAAGACCTCTTAATGGTATAAGACAGAACTTAGTCATCCTTTGCTAGAGCAGTCTTTCCGGTGTCAACACATCAAACCATTTTAGGGTTGATTATCATCCCTTAAAACACTCGCCTCCTCTAAGGCATCATAAAAAAGATAAAACTCTTCCATACCATTAGACTTGGACAATCTAAATCTTCTCTTGAGTCTCAAAGACATTCTCAAGTTCCTTACATAGGAGAAACCCTGATCATCCGATCAATTCCCAGCTGAGTTAAAAACCCATGGGTTCTAAAACCCAGTCTCTTTCCTAAAATCCCCAAGCCAGGGTCAGTTTATTCTCAGTATAACACTATCCCAAATCAGAACCTCAAGGCATCTGATACCTCAACTCTTCTGTAACCCTCAGAAAGAGTTGATTCCCTGTTTGGACCTGCTTCTGGATCTCAATAATTCCCGGCAAAAGCTAGCCTCCTCTTAGGCTTTGTATAATGATCCTTTCCTCGGCACAGTTAGCCTCCTCTTGGGCTTTGTACAATGATTCTCCCCAGCAGAGCTAACCTTTTCAGACTCTCTTGTTGAGTCAAAACCTTTTTCAGACTCTCTTGTTGAGTCAATCACCTTTTTCAGACTCTCTTGTTGAGTCAATCACTCTCTTGTTGAGTCAACCTTTTTTAGCCTCAATCTCAGGCTTTGTACGAGACAGATAAAAACAATCTCTTGTTGAGTCAATCTTTCCAGCCTCCTCTTAGGCTTTGTATAATGATTTCCCCTAGCAGAAGTCAGCCTCCTCTTAGGTTAGGCTTAATGATTTCTCCAGCTTGTTCAGCCACAATCCTGGGCTTTGTACATGACAGATAAAAGCACTCTCTTATTGAGTCAAACCCTTTTAGTCTCAATCTTGGGCTTTGTACAAGACATAAATCGTCATAACCTTCTCTTAAGCTTGGGACAAATATCTTCCCCAGCGGAGTCAATTCCTCTCAGCCTACTTTTAGGCTTCGAGAAATAATTTCCTAAGCAAAGTCAAACTTATTTCAGCCTCAATCTTGGGCTTTGTACAAGACAGATAATACTCTCCAGTAGAGTCAAACTCATTTCAGTCTCAATATTGGGCTTTGTACGAGACACTTAAAATATCCTCAGTCGAGTCTGTGTCATTTTAGCCTCAATCTTGGGCTTTGTACAAGACAGATAAAGATTTCTTTCCCACTGAGTCAGTTTCTTTTCAGCCTCAATCTTGGACTTTGTACAAGACACATGCAAACCCTCCCCGGCAGAGTCAAAATACCTTTTAGCCTCAATCTTGGGCTTTGTACTAGACATATATAAACAGATGAGATATCTAGAGATGGCAAATTCTCTCTCGGTCAACCCTTTAGCTTCAATATTGGTCTTTGAACAAGACACAAATACTCCATTTAGCTTCAATCTTTGGCTTTGAACAAGACACCAAAACATCTTTTTCCTCCCTTAGAATAGGAGGAACTACGATTTCTCTGATTTCCCTGTTTCGTTTAAACGGGAATACGTAGGCATAAGATTACGAAATCTTAGCGAGCATACCAATCAAAAACTCTAGGTCCAGTACCTTCATACATCAATCAAACATTAGGTCCAGTACCTTACCAAAAGCATCGGGAAGACCCTAACATCAACATCCACTCACTCTCTCTCTCTCATACTTTCCCAAGAAACTTTCGCAACCCATTAAAGGATAAACACCATCAAGTATAAAGCAAAACCTAAAGCTAACATCCTGTGGATAACCACATATAGGATGGGTAATTGACAACTCCCTATTGTATAACCTGACCCCGAACCCCCCAATCTCTTTAAGCGTTTGTTCAGTTAAGCATTCGCGTGCAAGGTTAGTTTTAGATAGCTTCCCTTTCCCTTCCAGCTTCATGGGATAAATAAGAAATCAGAAAGTAGAACCCCCTCCTCATTGTGGGGAGAAACCCAAAAACCAGCGATAAGGTGGTCGCGTCACTAACAAAAATCGCTAGCTACTGTTACAACCTCTGCTTGGTTCCACACCCTTTTCCTTTGTTTAACCACTGTTATCAGTTAATATACCAAAACCCTTTCAGAGTCAACACCTTCTTTTGGTTCAGTACTCTCTCTTTTGGTTAATCACAGTCTATCTGTTAAAACCTTTATCCCCACTAGAGCTCTTATCTTTTTCCCTTCGGTTAACCACTGCTAGTCAGTTAATATACCAAACCTTTTTTCTCTTGGTTTTGACATCATCCCTTTGCTTGTTCGCCAGTAGGGTCGCTTATCCTCTGGTCCCCTGCACTGTCGCTTTGTTCTATTACCTCCCCAGTGGAGTCCTCTTTGTTCCTTTTGTTCCTTTCTCTTCTTGGTTTCGACACCACTCTTGCACGTTATTCTCTGTCTCTATCTTTCCTTTGCACTCTTCTCTTGGTTTTGACACCATTTCTTTTGGAATCCCTAGTGGAGTTTCCTCCTTTCTTTCGAATGTATGATACGTAGGCACAAGATCGTGATGATCTTGGCAAGCACACTTCCACCCTTCCACCTTCTTCCATTCTTCTTCTCTGTCCCTGGTTCCATGAACTACAGCGCTCTGATTTCCTCATTGCACTATGAGGGTACGTAGGCACGAGGGCCCCAATCCTCTGTGAGCACTTTCTTTCTTTTCTCTTTTCTCTTCTCTCTCCTCTTCTTTTAGCTAGAAGCCTTTAGATAGATAACCCATCCAAGCCTATAAGCAAGCGAAATGGTCCCCGTCGAGTACGACAGATGCGTAAGGTGCTAGTACCTTCCTTTCGTATAACCCACCCCCGTTCTCGTTTCTCTTCCCCTTGGGTTTTATCGATATTTTCCCCGTCCTTTGGGACTAAATAAAGTTTAGTGGAGACTCTGTTGTATCTTTGAGTGTGCGGTTCACTCTGGTATAAACCAGCCATCTTCAGTTGGCGACTCTGTTGGGGAGTCCTTGAGCTTGCAAGTTGGGGTCTAGCCTAGTTTTGTTTTTTTTCTTGCTTGTTTGGGTGTTTATCTTTTGCGCTTTACTAGTTTTATCTTTACGCTTTATTTGCTTTTTGTTTATTTATTGCATTTCTTTACTGCTTTAAATATTCCTATGTTGCATATTCTGGATATCTGCTATATTATTGGTGGGATGGGTGTTCTGAGAGATAAGCCCAATACCCAAGCGTGAGTATACATCTAGGATTATAGTGGAAAGTAGTGTGACTTGTGTGGCATTTGGCCAGACTTAGTATACACGAAAATTCCACATCCAGATGAGGTTTTCTTTCGTGATGTTTTATCCTGCGCATTGGGGCAGACCATAGAACATAACCTAGAGAGATGTCGACTCTGGCGACCATTCCCGAGAACTCAGTTAAGGCACTCCTCCCAAGGGGTGATAATGGCAGACCAGAAATGGCAAACCCATTATGCTTCTTGATCCGAGGACCCAAAGCTGGGAACTTGCCATAGGATGATCCTTTTGAGGGGAATCAGTGGAGGCCTCCTTGAGGAGTAATAATGTCAAACCAGAAATGGTGAACGTATTATTATCTCTCGACCTGAGAGCCTGAGAAGCTGAGGACCATTGGGAATTCTTGACTATATCATACCTGTGAGGGGGTATTGGGTTTTTCTGCAGGAAACCAAGACTCTTCCCACCATTTGTTCTCTCATCGCGTCAGACTTTTGGACTGATACAGAATTACCTTTATAGATGTTCAAATTGTCCAGATTTGATTATTCAGACTGTGCTGGCTTCTTGATTCTGGTGTTGCATATCATTCCATCATGTCAAATTAATCTTTTTGCATATGCATTAAAAAAATTTATTTTTTGCATGAATTGCATTCATTCATGCCCGCATATGCATGCCCTTCATCTGAATGATCGCTGCTTATCCTTGTACGTCTTCTGCTTGTAGCAAGATGATGACTCAACATCGGTATTTCACTCGCTCAAGCAAATCCAGGATCATGGCTGACTTCTAAGCTGGGAACACTGCTTATAAGGAAACTTTGGCTCAATTCCAGGGTCGGATGGATCAGTTTCAGACTAACATAGACGCCATCATGGAACTCCTTCATGCTTAGAAGGACGCCGCTGCTGCTGCCACTGTTGTTGCAACTATCACTGATGCAACCGTTGTCACTCCTGTTGTGAGTGTTCCTCCTGTTGTTACAACTATTCTTGATGTTGTTCCTTCTCCTGCTATTGTTGAAGTGCTTGTTGAACCTGTGATTCAGTCTGTTGTTCATCCATCAAATTCTCAATCCGGGTTGAACAAGATGCCAGCTGCTTTTCCTTGGGGCATGCCTCCGAATTACACTCCTCAGATTGCAAATAATGGTGCCTTCGTACCATATCAGCCTTTTGTTATGCCCATGGCTAATGTAAATGTTGCTGCATATTCGTGGGGTATGCCTACTTAGGTTCCACCTCCGATAGTGAATGATGATCATGAGAATCTTCAGGTTCAGACGCGTCAGACTCCTGGGTTGGTTGACATTGAAACTCCTGATGAAGAAGAGCATGTGTATAGAGGTCCTCCTTTTCAGACTCCGGTTTCATCCCAAGCTGCTCAAACAGCTGTTCAGAATGTTCATTCTGGAATGTTCTACCCTGGGGCATCCTCAGCTGCTATGATACCTCCTCCGAATTATCCGTTTGGTGTTCAGATGGGTCAGAATGTTGGTTAGATGGTTAATCAAGGATTGATATATCCTTATCAGTTTGCTACCCTGCAAGTGCACGCTCCAGCCGCATCTCAGCTTCTAATTCCTCAGATTCTTGTCAGGCCTGCTAATCAAGATAGACCTACTGGTTACATGTTGTTGGAAGACCACATCAGAAATTCAAGATACCCGAGCTTCCAAAGTATAAAGGTTTGAGTTTCCCATGTAGTCACATCACTATGTACTGCAGGAAGATGGCATCCTATATTGATAATGATGAATTGATGGTTCATTGTTTTCAAGATAGCTTGTCTGAGGCTTCATTGGATTGGTACATGGGCTTAGAACGCAGCAAAATCCGTACTTGGAGGGATCTGTCTGAAGCGTTCTTGAAGCAATACAAATACAATCTTGATCTAGCGCTACCAGATTACAGTTGCAGAACCAGTCTCAGCGCTCAGCTGAAACATTTAAAGAGTATGCACAAAGATGGCGTGAGATGGCATCTCGTGTGCGCCCTGCTCTCTCTAACAATGATTTGGTTGATATCTTTATGGGTACATTACAAGGATCCTACTATGAGAAAATGGTGGGTAGTTCTTCATCGAACTTCGCTGACATTGTAACCATCAGTGAACGAATTAAGAACGGTTTGAAGACTGGAAATGTTCCTGGAGATGCTTCCCAGCAGCCGACCAATAGAAAATCTCAGAACAGTCAGTCAAAGAAAAAGGAAGGTGAAGCCAACGCTGTGAAAGCTCAAGTTTCTCCTCAGTATCAAGCACCCCTGGCTACCATGCCATACTATCCATACCCATACATTGTTGTTGCACAATATCAATAACTTCCGTACCAGTATCATCCGCAACAACCAGTTCAGAATGTACAAAATCAACAATAACCGCAACGTCAGCAACAGGCTCAACAGAACAACAAAAATCAACAGAATCAAAACTGTCAAAACAATAACAATCAAGGAAACCGTAAGCGTCCGAATTTTGACAGAATTCTGGTGTCATACACTGAGTTGTTTCCTTACTTGGTTCACCAAGGGGTAATTGTTTCCAAGGAGACCGTGCCTGCAATTCCTCGATTCAACCCAAAGCATAATCCAAATGTGTCCTACGCTTATCACGCTGGATACATAGGACATGCGACAGAGGACTATTTTGTTTTCAAAACTAAGGTTCAGGAACTCATTGATCGGAAGATTTTGACGTTCGTTGAGGAAGGTCCTAACATTCAGCATAATACATTGCCTAATCACGGTGGACCTGCGGTGAACATGGTTGAGGATAACTCAAGGGCTGAATTGATCATGGATGTTGACGAGGTAAAGACCCTAATGACTGTGATTATCAAGAGATTGAATAAACATGGGTTGTTGAAAGGGCTGCATGGAAAGTGTCAGATTTGTGACAATAATCCCAACCAGTGTCGAAGGCTGAAGGGTTGTGTCCAAATTTTGATGAACCGAGGTGAAGTTCAATTTGCCAGATCTAAACCTGCTGAAGAAGTTGCTACTATCAAGCCATTCACCATCATCTATAGGAAGGTTCCTGTTGGATCTCCAAAGAAGAAGATACAACATATCATTGTTTGCCCACCAAACCCATTTCCGTATCAGAATTCTAATGTGGTACCTTGGAGGTATGGGTCTACTGTGTTTTCGGGAGGCCAAGAGATAAGGTTTGCTGAGTCTGAGATTGTGAATGTTATGGCCACTAGAGGTATGAGTCGTAGTGGATGTGTATTAGCTCCGAAGGTCACTACAAATCCTGTTCAGGTTCCAACTGTTGTTCTTCCCAAGGAGAAGTCTGCATCTGTAACCCCTGTTATTCAACAAACGACATCTACTGCCGTACCAGTGCCAACTATTCCGTCTGAGGATGTTTCAAAGAACAAAGAGACTCTTGATGATCAAGAGTTCCTAAAGTTGATTAAGAAAAGTGACTTTAAAATTGTGGATCAGTTGGGGCAGACTCCCTCGAGGATCTCAATCTTGTCCTTACTCAAGAGCTCGCCTGCACACAGATCAGCCTTGTTGAAAGTTTTGAACACTGCTCATGTTATGCATGATATATTCGTTGTCGAGTTCGATGATGTAGTGGCTAACATAACAGCAAGCACATATTTAGGTTTTAATGAATAAGAATTGCCTCCCGAAGGAGCTACCCACAACAAAGCACTGCACATATCTGTAACCTGCATGGATGCCTTATTATCTCGGGTTCTTGTGGATACCGATTCTTCCCTCAATGTGATGCCCAAGGGCACACTGAGTCAGTTACTGGTAGAAGGGAACGAAATGAGTCCAAGCGCTTTGGTAGTCAGAGCCTTCGATGGTTGTCGAAGACAAGTCATTGGAGAAGTGGATTTACCCATCAAAGTTGGACCACATTTGTTCACTATTACTTTCCAAGTGATGGATATCAATCCCGCGTACAGTTGCCTATTAGGTCGTCCGTGGATTCACGCCGCAGGGGCAGTTACATCCACTTTACATCAGAAATTGAAATTCATGTTCGACGATCAGCTGGTCATCGTCTGTGGTGAAGAAGATCTGATTGTGAGTGATTTATCATCTTTCCGATATGTCGAGACCAAGGAAGGCATAGCTGAGGTGCCGTTGCAGTGTCTCGAGTTCGAAGATGTCAGCTCTGCTTCAACTAGTCAAAGTAAATCACCGCAAATGACTTTAGCATCTGCCAAGAGTGCTAAAGAGACCATCGAGAGAGGTACCTTGTCTGGCTGGGGGCATGTTATCGATGTGGTTGAGAAGCATAATCAATTTGGATTGGGTTACCGTCCTGGTCGACATTCTAGCTCACATGGTCAGAAGCAGTGCAACTTGATCAAATTCCATAGCGCGGGTTTCAAAAGGTGACATCATGGCTGCTATTGACGATGTTGGTCCTAGCAACCAGATTTCAAGCTTTGTGTGCAAGTGCCTGCCGGGTTTCAAGCTCAACAATTGGTCATCTACCGTGATTCCTGTGGTTTTTCCAACAAACATGTAATGCATTTTGCTTTCTCATTCCCTCGTCCTCGCTTGAGACGAGTGGATAGCTTGTATAGGGCCTCCCGCTTTTACAATATTATGTGATTAATAAATAAAAAGTTTTTGCATTCAAAATCATGCTCTATTTTCTTTCTTTATTTTACTTTTTCACAAACAAATGGTAAAAGTTTCTTTTATTTTCACTTTTCAAATTAGCTCATTCTAAACATATTCATAAACATGCAGAACACATAAACGCATTGATAACAACATGGCAAACATCCACTGTAATTCTGGGATTCCAATCAACCAAGCCGAAGAAGACGGTGAGGAAGATTGTGAATTACCGGCTGAACTAGCAAGGCTCCTTGAGCACGAGCATAAAGAGATTCAGCCACATAAAGAGCCAGTAGAAGTTATCAATCTTGGTACTTATGAGATCAGAAGAGAAGTCAAGGTTGGCGCATCCCTCGCTAAGCATGTACACTCCGAGTTGGTCAAGTTATTGAAGGAGTATGTTGATATCTTCGTCTGGTCTTATCAAGATATGCCTGGGTTGGATACCAACATCGTTGAACATCACTTGCCACTCAAGCCCGGATGTCCTCCTGTCAAGCAGAAACTCAGGAAGACTAGACCCAACATGGCGCTTAAAATCAGAGAAGAGGTAAAGAAACAGCTTGATGTTGGGTTCCTCGACACTTCCGAATATCCTGAATGGATTGCCAACATCGTCCTAGTTCCAAAGAAAGACGGGAAGGTCAGAATGTGTGTGGATTATCGAGATCTCAATAAGGCCATCCCAAAAGATGACTTTCCATTTCCTCACATTGATGTCTTGGTAGACAACACGACGCAGTTCTCTGTCTTTTCTTTCATGGACGGTTTCTCATGATATAATCAGATCAAAATGTCCCCAGCTGACATGGAAAAGACCACTTTCATCACATCTTGAGGTACATATTGTTACAAAGTCATGCCATTTGGTTTGAAGAATGCAGGAGCAACATACCAACGTGCCATGATAACCCTCTTTCACGATATGATCCATAGAGAGATTGAGGTTTACGTGGATGATATGATTGCCAAGTCCAAAACAGAAGATGATCACCTGGTTCATCTGAAGAAACTGTTTGACAGATTCCGGAAGTTTAGACTGTGATTGAATCCTGCGAAGTGCACCTTCGAAGTTCGATCTGGTAAACTGTTGGGCTTTATTGTGAATCAGAAGGGCATTGAAGTTGATCCTGATAAGGTTCGAGCAATTCAGAACATGCCGCCTCCCAAAACAGAAAAAGAAGTCTGTGGCTTTTTGGGCAGAATTAATTACATCTCAAGGTTCATTTCTCACTTGACGGCTACTTGCGAATCGATGTTCAAATTACTAAGAAAAAAGCAATCGTTCGAATGGAACAATGATTGTCAAGAAGCATTTGACAAAACAAAACAATATTTGCAAGAACCACCGATCTTAGTATCGTCGGTTCCTGGTAGGCCTTTAATCATGTATCTCACTGTTCTCGATGAATCAATGGGATTTGTGTTGGGTCAACATGATGACACTGGCAGAAAAGAACATGCAATTTACTATCTGAGCAAGAATTTCACTGATTGTGAGACCAGATACTCACTCTTGGAGAAAACTTGTTGTGCTCTGGTCTGGGCTGCTCGACGCCTAAGACAATACATGATTTGCGATACTACTTTGTTAATATCCAAAATGGATCTGATAAAGTACATATTTGAAAAGCCTACTGTCTCTGGAAGGATTACTCGGTGGCAGATGCTGTTAACTGAGTATGATATCCAACATGTTACCCAGAAAGCAATAAAAGGGAGCGTCTTGTCTGACTACCTTGCTCATCAACCTGTGGAGGGTTATCAACAAATGAAGTTTGACTTTCCCGATGCGGATGTTCTATTTATCAGAGATTATGAGACTCCAGACCCTGACATAGGACCCGAACCAGGGGCGCGATAGACGCTCGTGTTCGACGGTGCCTCCAATGCTAAATGTCATGGAATCGGTGCTATCCTCATCTCTCTGACAGGCTTTCACCTTCCCTTCACCGCCAGATTATACTTTGCGTGCACCAACAATATGGCTTAATACGAAGCATGTATCTACGGTATAGAAGTGGCAATTGACATGAGAATCAAGATTCTTGAGGTCTATGGAGATTCTGCTTTGGTTATTGGCCAAGTCAGAGGGAACTTTGTGACTCGGGATTCCAAGCTGGTTCCGTACCAACAGCACATCACGAAATTGATTCCTTACTTTGATGAAATCTCCTTTCATCATATCCCTAGAGAGGAAAATCAACTAGCTGATGCACTTGCCACTATAGCATCCATGTTCAAAGTCAAGTGGAAGAACGAAGCTCCTTCTATCCGCATTGATCATTTGAACAAACCAGCACACTATTTAGCAATCGAGGACGAGTCTGATGACAAGCCTTGGTTCTACGACATTAAGAGATATCTGGAAAAATAGGAATATCCCGAGGGTATTACTATCACTAACAAGAAAGCTCTTAGACGACTTTGCACCAAATTCTTCTTAAGTGGTGGTGTACTGTACAAGAGGAATTATGATTGCGTGTTGCTCAGATGCGTGGATAGACACGAAGCAAACACGGTCATAAGGTCCATACATGAGGGCTGCGAGGGTGTACATGCTAAAGGTCCTGCTATGGCCAAAAAGATCCTTCGAGCTGGGTATTATTGGACAACGATGGAGGTAGATTGTTACAACATTTCCAAAAGATGTCACAAATGCCAAATCTACGGAGACAAGATCCATGTGCCTCCAACTCCATTGAACATTTTGACTTCACCTTGGCCATTCTATATGTGGGGTATAGATATGATTGGAATGATCGAACCGAAGGCTTCCAACGGTCACCGATTCATTCTAGTTGCTATCGACTACTTCACCAAGTGGGTTAAAGTTGTTTCTTATGCAAACGTTACACGACAAGTGGTTGCCAGATTTATCAAGAAAGAGATAATCTGTCTCTATGGCAATCCTAGCAGTATTATCACTGACAATGCAAGCAACCTAAACAATAAGATGATGAAGGAGTTATTTCCAGAATTTAAGATCGAGCACCAAAACTCTTCACCCTATCGGCCCAAGATGAACGGCGTCGTCGAAGCAGCAAACAAAAACATCAAGAGGATTGTCCAGAAAATGGTCAAGACATACAAATATTGGCATGAAATGCTTCCTTTTGCGCTACATGGCTACAGAACTTCAGTTCACACTTCTACTGGGGAAACTCTGTATTCCTTGTGTATGGTATGAAGGTTGTTCTACCTATTGAAGTCGAGATTCCTTCGCTCAAAGTCATCATGGAAGCAGATCTTGATGAAGCTGAATGGGTCTAATCCAAATATGACCAGCTGAATCTCATTGAAGAGAAGCGTCTTACAGCCGTTTGTCATGGTCAATTGTATCAGAGACGCCTCAAGCGAGCTTTTGACAAGAAAGTTCTCCCTCGAGCATTTCATGAAGGCGAACTCGTGCTCAAGAGATATTCACCTGTTATTTCGGATCCACGCGGCAAGTGGACTCCCAATTATGAAGAACCTTTTGTTGTCAAGAAGGCCTTCTCATGCGGAGCCCTGATCTTCACCACCATGGATGGGGAGGAATTGCCATCGCCGTGAACTCCGATACAGTAAAAAAATATTATGCTTGAAAAAAAAAAAGAGGAATAAAGAGCCCGCTAGATTGACATCTGCAAGGGCAATCTAGGCAAAAATGGGTGTCCCGATGGACCAAAAAAAAGAGAAATGTCCATGCAAAAGTTAGGGACAATAAAAATAAATAAATAAAAAACAATAATAGCCCGCTAAGTTGAAAACCCGAAAGGGCGGCTTAGGCAAAAATGGGTATCCCGATGGACAAAAAAAATATATATAGAAAAATGTCCAGGAAAAAATTAGGGATAAAGGCATTTGACTGTGAACACTTGAGCCTCTCTTCATCATAGCTGGACCTCAGATGGTAACAGAGCAGTCAAATCATTATCAACTGGTGCAAGGCGTTGGAACCTAGGCTTACAGTGGATGGTAGACAATGTTGTAATCAATGCAAAGCATGATTTCCCTTTGCCATTTACTTTTGTTTTTCAATTTTACTACAGATTTCCTCATCAAGGATTTTTGCATCCTTGTACACATCTTATGTAGATGTTTCACATCTCAATAAAAATACATCATTTGTTTTCTCAATTGTTTCTTTTCAGTATTTTGTTTGCAAAATAAACGATTATTTGTGATCACATAATACTATAAAGCGTTGAGAATAATAAAAGGCTAAATCTATAGAGAAAGCATTATGCATTGCATGTTTTACTGGTAATTCCTACAGGGTAATCGGTAATATTCCATTGGCAAGCCTAATGCCCGACCAACACTATGATGGTTCTTTGAAGATGCGGTCGTTTCCTCAACAGAGCCATCATTTCCCTAGCAAGCGCCATTATGGTTCTCCGGAAAGGTGGATTACCTTCCATTTCTCCAACAGATCCATAAGGTTCACAATAAAGTCGTCATGATATACCCCGAGAGGAGACGATTGTTCTTTTCCCCAGCATGGGTCGTGCATCATCCCCAGCATGTCGAAATTGTCATGCACCAGCAGTAGTACGACTTAGTTACTCGTCTTCCCCAAGCAGAGAAGATCCTCCGGACTTTGGTAATTCCCTGCAGCAGAGTCAGTGGTAGTTTTCTGGGTTCATTCCCCTAGCAGAGTCAGTCGTGACGAAAAGATTGACCTGCTTCTCTTATCCCCGACAATGGTAGTGGTGATAATCTAAAAGGTTGAGACTTCTTGGTTTCTTCCCCAGCAGGGTCGTTACCATTCAGGGGCCTTTCCCCAACAGATTCTGTCTTCATCTGTGGGTTCTCTCCCCAACTGAGGATGTCGAGTTCGTTTTGCTACAATCTCTTCCTAACCCACCGTGCAATACATCGACCCGCACCTTTTCATTGCATGATATCAAGCACCATGTAGAACACATACATGGCATATGCATCGAGCATACTCCCTTTCTTTTGACCTGATCCATCTCCCCAACAGATATTCAACCAACTTCTCACCTACTCAACTCTCTACACTTGCACCTCTTCTTTTGTCGCCGTCGGCCAAATTTTCGAGCTACTCTTTTATTTAATCCCCTTTTACCTCAAATCATCGAAAAGTTAGCGCAATTCGTACATTCAGGTCCAAGAGGATTAAATAGAGGCAACTGTCGTAACCCGAAATTTGACCTTCCCCTTTTGCATTTTGCATGAGCATGTGCATTCGTATCGCTGGCATACGCATTCACACTTTTCCTCTGTGGTTTTGTTGCAGGAATATTCAGGTTTTCCAAGCTCGATTAATTGCATCCTCACAAGGTCGTCACATCATCAAAACAAGCACAAAATAATGGTTTCCATGCCTATTTATCAAAGCAAGAGGTTGAAAATCGGAACCGTGGGCACAACACCATTTTTCAAGCAAATTTAGGGATTTTTGGCTTGGTTAATCGATTAACCATTTGCAGTGAAAATTGTGTTAATCGATTAACACATGCAAAATGAGCAGAATCTGCTGCTTTTTCATGACAGTAACTTTTCCTCTAAATTTTGGGATTCTACTTGATTCTAGCAGTGTGTGGAACATTCTAGACATCACTAGACATTTCAAAACTACTCAAGAAACTCCACTTGCATTTGTTTATTCCAATGCACAACTTTAAATTAAGTGCACCATGTTCGTTGATTTCCAAGCATGCTAACCTTTGATTTGAAGCTTACATTGGGATTGCAACCGAGTTAACTTCCTGGCTAACCGAGTTAACCGCTTGACTCGGTGAGTCAAGTGTAACTAACTCCTAGCCTAATTCCAAACCACCCTAAGCTAGCTCCTAGCCTAATTCCAAACCTCTCACACTCCAAACCAAAACTCTATATAAAGAAAGCTTCACTATTTTCACAAGAACCAACCATTTCACACAAATATCCCATACTTCACTCTCAATCCTCTCACATTCTCTCTGAAATTTTCTGCAACTTCTTCATCTTCATCTACATTTTCTTCCCAAACCTCACCATAGCTCTTTACCATTGAAGATTAATCACTTCTACATTGGAAGTGATTATTTCTTGAGCTTAACCTTCATCACCTTGCAATTATACTTGGATTTCTGGAGTTCTATTGGCTTTTGGATTCATCTCAAGTGTTTACTTCAAGATTCAATGGTTCGAATTCGTATTTCGGAAGTTTCGTCGCAATTTGCTCGGTTTCGATATGTTTCAGCTATAATTGAATATTCCTCTGGTTTTCTTTGATTATCTTTCTCAAGATTCATCTGCAACAATCACCAAGCCAATCCTCCGGCTTGTAGGTTGGTAGCTCTCATTCATTTTACTAATTCGAACATTTTCGTATCATTCAGGATGTAGTTTTGATGCTTTTTGTGTGTGAATTGATTATGCCATTACTTGATCCATGATCTTGATGATTTAATTGATTCCATTACTGATTATTTGCTGTTGTTAAACTTGATTTTTCGTGCATAATTGTTTGCCCTAGCATAGGAGTGATTGCACAATCAATAAGTGGCCAAAAGCACTTTTGAAAACTGTTTTTCTGCCCCTGCTTCATTGTTAATCGATTAACACTTTGCAGTGCAAAAGTGTTAATCGATTAACCAGTGTAATTTTGCTATTTTTAAGTGTTAATCGATTAACACTTTGCAGTGCAAAAGTGTTAATCGATTAACACTGAACCAGAATCCCATTTTCATGCTTTTTCAAGCTTGCTTGCCATGCTTTCTTCCTCTAACTTCCATGGATTGATATGCTTGATTTTTATGGATGTTTTAGGTGTCATTTAAATTCTGTTTGAAGCATGCTCATGAATTTTTGATGCACGATTTTGATTATGCAATTGTTCACATTTTTTGGCATTGTATGAACATGATCATTCTTGCACTTTCTTTGATCACATGATACATGATTTGTGATACATGCTAATTGATCTTTGGTACTGTTTTGCACTTTCACTCATGTTAACATTAAGTTTGTTCTTCAAAGGATAAGCTTAATCTTGTACAATCAATAATGCACCCTTTGCTTTAATAATTTTTCAATTCATTTTGGAAAATTATTAGCATACTCCTCCTTTTTGATTAATTAATCGAAACTTCGTTTCGATTATTAATCCTCCCTTTGGAGCTTCTCTTTAGGCTTCCTTTAGAGCTTTCTTTCTCTCTTCCCCCGCGAAGTTGGAGTTTCGCATGACGCACTAGAGCACGGCACGGGAGCACTGTACAAAGTGGAGCTGTTGCGCTGCCCGTTTCAATTTCCGCACTATACTTTGAGTGCTAGAGAAGGAATGAGGATGGAGTTGTCCTACCCTCATTCTGACTATTTCTTGGGTAAGGGCGTCTGTCTCTCTCTCTGAGAATAGTCGCCTCTATACTCAAGCTGTAGTGTTTCTCCTTCCCCAGTCGAGTCGATCCTTGATCACTTGTACTCCTCTCAATCTCTCTCTTGATCAATCACCATCCTTTTGGTTAAAGATCATTGCTTCTTGGGTAAATACCCGTCTCTTGCCTCGGTATCCTTCTTGTTTGGTCAATCATTTTACTTTGATTCCCCAGAAGAGTCTCAATTTCTTTTTTTCCCAGTTAAACACAGTCTTCTTGTTAAACACCGAAACCCTTGCGCAATTCGCAACCTTCTCTTGGTTCTTCTCCCTTTGATTGGTTAATCATTGCATGTCAGTTAAAACACCAATTTGCTCGTCTTCTCAGTTAACCACAGTCTATCTGTTAACACACTGAGTTCCTTTTGGGTTAATCACCTTCTCTTGGTTAATCACCCGTTTTTTCAGTTAACCACAGCCAGTATGTTAAAACATTGAACCTCTTTTGAGTTAATCACCTTTTCTTGGTTAATCACTCGTTTCTTTTCGGTTAGTCACAATTTCTTCTGTTAACACCAAATCCTCAGTAGTTAGCAACCTCTTTTGGTTCAATACCCTTTTTATTGGTCAAGTACTATTTATTTAGTCAGTACCAACATCCTCAGTGGGTTACAACCTGTGCTTGGTTCCACACCCTTTTCCTTTGTTTAACCACTGTGATCAGTTAATATACCAAAACCCTTTCAGAGTCAACACCTTCTTTTGGTTCAGTACTCTCTCTTTTGGTTAATCACAGTCTATCTGTTAAAACCTTTATCCCCACTAGAGCTCTTATCTTTTTCCCTTCGGTTAACCACTGCTAGTCAGTTAATATACCAAACCTTTTTTCTCTTGGTTTTGACACCATCCCTTTGCTTGTTCACCAGTAGGGTCGCTTATCCTCTGGTCCCCTGCACAGTCGCTTTGTTCTATTACCTCCCCAGTGGAGTCCTCTTTGTTCCTTTTGTTCCTTTCTCTTCTTGGTTTCGACACCACTCTTGCACGTTATTCTCTGTCTCTATCTATCCTTTGCACTCTTCTCTTGGTTTTGACACCATTTCTTTTGGAATCGCCAGTGGAGTTTCCTCCTTTCTTTTGAATGTATGATACGTAGGCACAAGATCGTGATGATCTTGGCAAGTACACTTCCACCCTTCCACCTTCTTCCATTCTTCTTCTCTGTCCCTGGTTCCATGAACTACGACGCTCTGATTTCTTCATTGCACTATGAGGGTACGTAGGCACGAGGGCCCCAATCCTCTGTGAGCACTTTCTTTCTTTTCTCTTTTCTCTTTTCTCTCCTCTTCTTTTAGCTAGAAGCCTTTAGATAGATAACCCATCCAAGCCTAGAAGCAAGCGAAATGGTTCCCGTCGAGTACGACGGATGCATAAGGTGCTAGTACCTTCCTTTCGCATAACCCACCCCCGTTCTCGTTTCTCTTCCCCTTGGGTTTTATCGATATTTTCCCTGTCCTTTGGGACTAAATAAAGTTCAGTGGTGACTCTGTTGTATCTTTGAGTGTGCGATTCACTCAGGTATAAACCAGCCATCTTCAATTGGCGACTCTGCTGGGGAGTCCTTGAGCTTGCAAGTTGGGGTCTCGCCTAGTTTTGTTTGTTTTCTTGCTTGTTTGGGTGTTTATCTTTTGCGCTTTACTAGTTTTATCTTTACGCTTTATTTGCTTTTTGTTTATTTATTGCATTTCTTTACTGCTTTAAATATTCCTATGCTGCATATTCTGGATATCTGCTATATTGTTGGTGGGGTGGGTGTTCTAAGAGATAAGCCCAATACCCAAGCGTGAGTATACATCCAGGATTAGAGTGGAAAGTAGTGTGACTTGTGTGGCATTTGTTATTTTCTCCAGCACTCTTCTTTCTAACATTATTGTTTTAGGTTTTGGTTTTAGGATAATATGGAAAATATTATGTTAATGATGTTTTAGGGTTAAGTTTGATTTTTGTTGTGTTTCCTTGTAGATGCATGGTGATGATGGTGGTAGCAAGCGTATACTATGGTGAAATTTCATATGGTTTCTGAAGCAATGAAGAAAAGTATAAGAAGTATGAAGTTATTGTATAAACTTCATCCACCTTATATTTCTTCTTCATGGCGTCAAAAACTGGATGAGCATGATATATATCTTGATTTTCTATAGTTCCACGATTATTTTCAATAAGAGGTGCATTATTGACTCAATGTATGTTGGTTTTTTACAGTCCCACTTGGGGTTTTGTTGCTTAAATACTGCATGTTTTTTTTATTGTGTTGCATGTTGTTTCGTTGTATGTTGTTGTTGTTGTTGACAAATGTTCTTAAAACAAGAACAAAACTTTGCTAAGTCACAAGATAAAGGCTTCTTGTGACTTAGCAATATTTTGTTCTTTAAATTCTTATGCAGGTTGAGAAGTTTAGTTTATTATATACCATGTATATTGTTTGTTTCACTTACCTTTTAATGAAAATGCAATCACTTATATTGACATAGAAACTTATATTCTAAAAATTAAGATGTATTTGAAAACCAACCTATATAAATCAATGTTTTCCGAATCGCATCTGTTTCATTCAGCACATTTTATGTTCCTTAACACATAATATATGGTTTAATGGTCTGTTTGCTTCAATTCATCAATATAATTTACAATCGCGTTGATAAGCGACAATGATGAGGTAAACTATAATAAAAGATATCGATGAGTAGAGGGAATCAGAACATTGAATCGTATATTATATGTTAAAGAACATAAAATGTGCTGAATGAGACAGACGCATTTCGAAAAAAATTGGTGTGTTTAAGTTGGTTTTCAAGAATATTTTAATTTTTGGATTATATATTTCTTTGCCAATTTGAATGGTTGTATTTCTTTAAATAGGTGTATGGTAAACCAAGCAATATACATTTGCATATAATAAACTAAGGGTACTTTCCACGACAGTTGTCTACAACAACCGTCATCTAATGTAATTAATTTCTTGCTGGGTTTTGAACCCAGTACCCCATGTATCACAACGGTTGTTAAGAATAACCATTGTGATATAACGTGCGCTTTTCAGAATACAATAACGGTCCCAGAGCCGGGATTATAAGTAGCGCATTTACCACAACACTCTACATAACAACGCCTTGATCTGCGTTATTACATGTATTTTTCAACCGTTGTTAAACGGGTTTTACGTAGTAGTGTGACCACTATCCTTCTAACAATTTTGAATTCCAATTATTCTTTAGCTTCCGTTGAAAGTGACTTGCTCAGAAATTCTTTGACAGATGACGTTCGCTTGAGATGATCCAATCTTTTTGGATGCAGTTACTTGCCATAACTCCCTAACTTTTGCCTAGATTGTCTCTTCAGGGTTTCAGTCTTTCGGGATGATTATTTTCTATTTATGTCTCTAATTTTTGCCTGAACCGCCCTTTCGGGTTTTCAATCCCCCGAGACGCTCTTTTTTTTAGGCGAAGTATTTCTTGACTGCATCGACATTTGTAGGTCGAGTGAACTCTTCACCATCCATAGTTGTGAGTTTTAAAGCTCCACCTGAGAAGGCTTTCTTAACAACATATGGGCCATCATAATTTGGAGTCCATTTTCCCCTGGAGTCGGTGAGGAAAGATTGGATCTTTTTAGCACAAGGTCGCCTTCTCTAAATATTCGAGGTCGGACCTTTTTGTCAAAAGCTTTCTTCATCCTTCATTGATATAACTGACCATGGCATAAAGCCGTCATCCTTTTTTCTTTGATTAGATTTAGTTCATCATATTTGTTTTGACACCATTCAGCTTTTGTTAGTTTGGCTTCCATCAAGACCCTTATTGACGGGATCTCAACCTCTACGGGGAGCATTTCTTCCATGCCATATACTAGAGAGAAAGGGGTTGCCCCTGTTAAAGTGCGAACGGATGTGCGGTATCCATGAAGGGAAAACGAGAGCATTTCATGCCACTCCTTATAAGTCACGACCATTTTCTGAATGATTTTCTTGATATTTTTGTTAGTTACTTCAACTGCTCCATTCATCTTTGGCCGGTAGGGAGACGAGTTATGGTGTTCAATATTGAATTCAACACATAACTCTTTCATCGTTTTGCTGTTCAGGTTCGATCCATTATCAGTAATGATCTTGCTTGGAACACCATAACAGCAGATGAGATTGTTTTTTATAAATCGGACCACCACTAGTCTGGTCACATTGGCGTATGATACTGCTTCGACCCACTTGGTGAAATAATCAATGGTCACCAGGATGAAACGATGTCCATTTGAAGCTTTGGGTTTAATCATGCCAATCATGTCGATTCCCCATATGGAAAAAGGCAATGGAGAAGAGAGAACTTTGAGAAGAGTCGGAGACACATGAATTCTGTCAGCGTAAATCTGACATTTGTGACACTTTCTCATGTACTTGTAGCAATCGGACTCCATTGTTAGCCAATAATATCCCATTCTTAGATTTTTTCTTGACATTGTATGTCCATTGGCATGAGTGCCAAAGGATCCTTCGTGAATCTCTTTCATTAGCATGTTTGCTTCGTGTCTGTCTATGCATCTAAGCAAAATCACGTCGAAGTTTCTTTTGAAGAGTACATCATTGTTCAGGAAGAAGTCACCAGCCAGTCTTATGAGAATCTTCCTATCTTTTCTTGATGCCCCAGGTGGATATTCTTGTCTTTGAAGGAAAAGCTTGATGTCGTAATACCAAGGCTTGTCGTCGATGACTGTTTCAACTGCAAATATGTAAGCGGGCCTATCAAGACACATTATGTCAATCTTAGGTACGTCGTTCCATTGATTCACACTAATCATGGAGGATAGGGTAACAAGTCCATCAGCCATATTGTTCTCTTCACGGGGAATGTGATGAAATTTAACTTTGTTAAAGAAAGGTAACGACCTTCTTGTGTAGTCTTTGTAAGGAATTAAACTAGTCTGGCGTATGTCCCATTCTCCTTTGATCTAATTTATAACCAAGGTCGAGTCTTCATATACCTCAAAGTTCTTTATCCTTAAGTCGATAGCTTCTTAGAGACCCATGATGCAAGCTTCATATTCGGCCTCATTGTTTGTACATTTGAATGCCTATCTGGCGGTGAAAGGAATATGGGTACCCTAAGGTGTAAAAATGATTTCCCCAATTCCGTTTCCATAGGTTTTGACAACTCCGTCAAATATTAATCCCCATCAGGATCCCGACCTTCGTTTGGTAGCGGTTCATCGCAGTCTTTCATCTTTAGGTACATCACATCCTCGTTTGGGAAGGCAAATCTGATTGATTCATTATCGTCAATTGGTTGGTGAGCAAGATGATCGGCTAAAATACTTCCTTTGACGACTTTCTGAGCATGGTACTCGATGTCGTATTCTGATAGCAACATCTGCCAACGGGTAATTCTTCTAGTTAAAGCAGGCTTCTCAAAGACATACTTGATTGGATCCATTTCGGAGATTAACCAAGTGGTATGAAAAATCATATACTGGCGAAGACATTTAGCAGCCCAAGCTAAAGCGCAACAGGTTTTTTCGAGCATAGTGTATCGAGTTTCACAGTCCGTGAATTTCTTGCTCAAGTAGTAAATGGCGTATTCTTTTCTTCCTATTTCGTCTTGTTGACCCAGTACACAGCCCATGGAATCTTCTAGGACTATCAAGTAGATGATCAGGGGTCTTCCTTCTACCGGAGGAGACAAAATAGGTGGATTCAGCAGATATTCTTTTATACTTTCAAAAGCTTTTTGGCAATCTTTTGTCCCTACACATCCTTGGTTCTTTCGGAGGAGCTTGAAAATCGGTGCGCATGTCGTAGTCATAAGGAATATGAATCTTGAGATGTAATTTAGACATCCAAAAAATCCTCTGACTTGCTTTTCTGTTCTGGGTGAAGGCATTTCTTGAATGGCCTTGACTTTGTCGGGATCAACTTCAATTCCTTTCTGGCTGACGATGAATCCCAAAAGCCTTCCTGAGCGAACATCAAATGTACATTTGTTGGGATTCAAGCGGAGTTTGTATTTTCTCAGTCGCTCGAATAATTTTGACAAATTTTCCACATGTTCTTCTTCTGCTTCAGACTTAGCAATCATGTCGTCCACATACACTTCAGTTTCTTTGTGTATCATGTCATGAAATAGAGTTGTTAGTGCCCTTTGATAAGTTGCGCCTGTATTCTTTAATCCAAACGACATCACTTTGTAGAAAAAGTTTCCTCGTGGTGTAATGAATGAAGTTTTCTCCATATCTTCTAGTCCCATCTTAATTTGATTGTAGCCTGAAAACCCGTCCATGAAGGAAAAGACTTTGAATTTTACAGTGTTATTAACTAACATGTCAATGTGTGGTAGGGGAAGTCATCCTTCGGACTTGCTTTGTTTAAATCCCTGTAGTCTACACACATTCTGGCTTTTCCATCCTTCTTGGGAACCGACACTATGTTGGCAAGCTACTGAGGATATTCTGATGTGGCAAGGAAGCCCGGATCGATTTGCTTTTGGACTTCTTCTTTGATCTTGATGGCCATATCTAGATGAGTCCTTCTCAACTTTTGCTTGACTGACAGACATTCTGGCTTTAATAGCAAATGATGTTCCACAATGTTGGTATCCAATCCTGGCATATCTTGGTAAGACAAGCAAACACATTTGGAAATTCTTTGAGAAGCCTTATCATACTTTCTCTGACAATTGTATTGAGCAGTGCTCCAATCTTAACTTCTTTCTTCTTTTTTTGAACTCAAATTGACCATTTCCAACAGCTCTTTGTGGGGTTGAATGGACTCTTCCTCATGTCTGAGTAGTCGAGAGATCTCATCTGGAATTTCTTCGTCTTCTTCTTCTTTGGCTTCGAATATTGGGAACTCAAATTTGGGAGAAGGCATTGGATCTTATATTACAATGGGATTTTTAACCATTAATCTGCATAATGTGATTGATGATTCTTTTTTAGAAAAGATAGAAAAAATGCAAAAAGTGGCGTGCAGTGTATTTTGAAAAATGTTTGTCATTTTTGTCTGTTTTTAGGATTACCATTTTCTGAAAAAGCAAAAGGCAAAAACAACAATAAATGCGGGAATTCAAAATGACATCTTTATTTATAATTTGTCGATTCTTGAAACACAGTCCCTATAAAACAAAACTCATTCACCTTGGGTAAGGCGGAGAGGAAATATTTACAGGAAACGATGCCCTATAAAACTTCCTTTCACCCGGGCAATGTGAGAGGTCAAAACAAAGACGAGGTATTTACTTTGAGATGTGAACAACATTCAGGACATCAACAGCTATCCAATTGTGACTATCTCCTCCGTGGATTACAAAGTCTGGTACTTTCCTTCCAGGATTGTCTTCAGTAATGACGCTGACTTCTGGCAGAGTCGGATCACTAGAGTCTTCTTCCCATGCAGAGTTATTAGCAGATAAATTTTCTGTTGCTTTTTCATATGTATCTTCTTGATCAGGAGGATCTCCCCCATCCAGTTGGTTAGATGTTTTCAAGCAAGATGCGAGAGCTTTCAGGAGCAGTATACTTCACTAGAAAATCAAACTTTCTGCTTGGCTGTCCCAAGGTATCCTAGTTCTCTGATGAAAAGAGGAACCATCCTCTTCAATGGCGTTGATCTCTGGTAGCGTGAAGTTGATAAATTCTTGCCCAGCAATTCTTGCGACCTCATTGAGAAGATGTTTGATATGTTCAAGATTTTCTGAGTAAGACCTCCATGCTTCTGAAGGAACAGGTGAATCTTTTTTAAGGTGTTTAAAAAATATGCATTCTTGGACTGGCTTTGATATCCTGGATCTTCCATGTTAGGCTTCCAAATAGGTAAATCATCCATGGGATCATCCGAGCTGCAGTCAAAGTTATTTTTCATCAGAGTATTAATTTCTAGTGAATTGGGAGGAACACGACATCCTTCAGTGTTGTAATCTCCATAGATCATCTCGACATTCGATTTTGGTATATATCTGGGGTTTTGCTGCGGATAGTGAAATGGCATGTACGTCTCTTCTTGTGATATATAACCTTCATTGTTGAAATATGATTTTCATTCTTCATATGGATCAGATGAATTGTCTTTGAAGTTATCTCCCTCGATGGTGTGGACCTCTTGGGAAGTAGGATGGAGGAAACCTCCGCTATGGAAGAAATCTTGATTAGGGCGAATGGCTTTGTCCTTCTTTGTAGTCTTGGTAAATGCGGGTGTATAACCTAGACCTTTTCTCGTTTTGTTATCGGTAGGAATCACTACTTGTCCCCATCCTTTAGTGGTACCATTTTCCACTATTTGAACAACGTCTTGATAGGAGGAAATAGATGGTCCTTTTTCTTGATTGCTTTTGTTACTCACAGAAACTGCCTGGAATTGAGTTCCAATGACTTCTTCTGGTTCTAAGTAGGAGAATGACGATAGATTACTCATGATTAAGGCTCGTTCTCCACATACTATGACCAACTTGTTGTTCTTCACAAACTTCAGCTTATGGCGAAGTGTTGAGGTGACTGCTCATACTTCATGGATCCAAGGTCGTCCCAATAGACAACTGTATGCTGCTCGGATATCCATTACTTGGAAGGTGATTTGAAAGGTGTGAGGACCAATGGTTATGGGAAGGTCAACTTCGCCAATAACTATCTTTCTGGATCTGTCAAAAGCTTTGACTATGATCTCGCTACCTCTTATTGGAGTGCCTTGAAAAGATAATCGTACAAGAGTTGATTTTGGCATGACATTTAGGGATGAACCGGTGTCTTCCAATACGCTGGCCAAAGCATCGTCCCCGCAGTGGATTGTGATATTGAGTGCCATGTTATAATTTTTGCCTTCTTCTGGGAGCTCTTCATCATTGAAATCCAAGTTGTTACAGGAAGTGATGTTAAAAATAATGTTATCAAATTGATCCACCGTTACGTCTTGTTCCACGAAGGCTTATTCCAAAACCTTTATTAAAGCTTCCATGTGAGCTTCCGAACTCAGTAGAAGGGATAATACAGATATCTGAGAAGGAGTATGCAATAACTGATCCACAATGTTGTATTCACTCTTCTGAATTAGTTTTAAAATTTCATGATCATTTTTCACCTGATCTGTACCACTTGACTGACCAATTTGTTTATCAGGAACTTCAATTTGAGGTTCTTTTTCTTTTGTGGGCTCTTCTATTCCTTTGTTGAAGATTCGACCACTCCGGGTGACCCGGCTTATATTAGCGATGTTGACTATGGATGTCAGCGGGACTTCCTTTCTATCTTCCATCATGGTGGCACCATATTTATAAGGAATGGCTTTCTCTGATTCATATGGCACCGGGCCTGGAAAGTAGATGACCAAAGGAGTTATGTGACTCTTCCGACTGTCATAGGCAATCTCTATTGGTTCTAGCTTGGGGATATTGGGAATTTTTCCACTGTCGAAAGGGATATCCAAGCATTTTGGTTCACTGAGCAGAGGAATTACGGTGAAGACATCCTCATCAATTCCGTAATTAATGGATTCTCTTTCATTGAAAACTGTGATGGTCCTTCGATCTAGTAGTTCTTGAATCTCATTTCGGATGTGGAGGCAACCATATCGGCTTCTGCGGAATTTTCCGCAAGCTGAGTGATCATGGTGATCTGGACCAAAGTAGTTAATTCCACACAAACATTTGTGAAATTTGACCAATGATGTTTCAATGTGTTTGATGTCATGAACTGTGTACTGCCCTGGGCAATCTTGTACCATATTGATTGACTGATAATCCCCCCTTCCGTTTAGTAGGATTTTTCCTCGGTCTACCTGATTCTGGAGAGCTGCTCCTACGAGGTACCATCTTGGTCATTTTCTGAACATATCCCACAACGTTCATAATTGTGGGGAGGTACTCGACCGTACCCACTTTGTATGCAATGTATCTTTACCAAATTTGTTTCTAATAACCGAATGTCACAACTTTCGTGTCTACTTGGGCCATCATCAGCTATGTTGACTTGATGAGTCTCTGTGTTCTGGTATATTGGGAACCACCAGTGATCTAATAAGTGTTGAAGAGTTATTTGCACGAGCGCGCAACCTTGATCTTTCTCGAAGCAGACTTTACAATCCTGATAGTTGTGTGATGCTAAAAAGCCAAGTCGAACCTGTTTGGCGTGTAATTCTACCATACTTGTGTTCATCAGGTGAATGTCGAAGATTTGAACTTTGTTTGGACATTCATCAATCATGTTGATCTGATAATTGTTCCTTCCAAGATAGTCTTGAATCCACCCTATATCCATTTGACGTTGGAGAGCTTCTTGCACAAAAGGACATCCTTGATTATATTTTGAACAAATTGGGCAAGCGCTGTAGTCGTGCGATGGTAGATTGTGATGATGACTTTGTCTGGAGTGCATTGCACCAAGTTTACATTTATTGCGAAAATGTCAAAATTTTGAATAATACCATGACATCCGTAAACCATGTTTACTCCATGGATTCTGTGTTCTTGGATCTAGCCCAAGTCCATTTGTTCTTGAAGGGCTGCCTGTACAATGTTGCACCCTTGGTTGTTCTTGGAACAAATGTTGCATTGATGATAGTTGTAAGGTGGCACATGGCCATACTCACTTTGTCTGCAATGCATCTTAACCATATTTGTTTCTAGTAAGCGCACATCATAAATTTGGTAACTATTTCCAGGACCCTTGTCAATTAAGTTTACAGAAGCTTTCTCATGCTGAGGTAGCAAATTACTTTGAACATTTGGATTAGTGTCCTTGAAAGAAAAAACTCCATTCTTGACAATTTTTTGTACATCGGATTTAAAACTAAAACAATTCTCGATATTATGCCCTGGTGCTCCTTGATGATAAACACAGAATTGGTCAGCTTTGAACCAATAAAGGGGATTCTCAGGAATGGCAGGAGGAGTCCTAGTTTGAATGTGTCATTTTTCTAGCAAAACCTGGTGACCTTGAGATACAATTATTATTTTTGTATTGCGGGCGAGCCTACTGAAGAGGCTGTTGCTACCTTTGCTGATACCGTGGTTACTGAATTTTCTGATTTTGATAAATCTATGTGTGATATGCCAGAACTGGCGTGAGTTGATAACAGGAGATACTGTTGCTACCTCCCGAGGTTGGTATCTTCGTCTTTGTTTACCCTATGAGATAATGCTGATATCTTGCTACTACTGGATGGCTCTCCATCTTTAACCAACCGACCCTCTCGGACTGCTTCCTCAAGGCGTACTCCCATGTTCACCATCTCGGTGAAATCACTAGGCGCACTTGCGACCATTTGGTCATAATAGAACAAGCTCAAAGTTTTCAAGAAGATTTTTGTCATTTCTTTCTCCTCAAGAGGAGGACAAATCTGGGCAGTAATTCCACGCCATCTCTGAGCGTATTTTTTGAAACTTTTCTTATCCCTTTGAGACATTGCTCTGAGTTGATCCCTATCAGGTGCCATATCCAAATTTTACTTGTATTGCTGAACAAAAGTTGCTCCGAGATCTTTGAAGGTACTGATCTTTGTACGGTTTAACCCCATGTACCATTTGAGTGCGGCACCAGTTAAACTGTCCTGAAAGTAGTGGATTAGTAGCTGTTGATTTTTCGTCTGGGTAGACATCTTCCGAGCATACATTACCAAGTGACTTTGAGGGCAAGAGTTTCCTTTGTACTTTTCAAAGTCGGGCACCTTAAATTTGTGTGGTATTTTAACGTTTGGGACTAAGCAGAGATCGGCAGTATCTTCCCCAAACAAGTCCTGTCCGCGAATGCATTGAAGTTCTTTCTGCATTTCCAAGAACTGTTCTTGGAATTTATTCACTCTTTCATATACTTCTATATCCTTGCTTGGAGTGACATGAAAGATCTGTTCCTCTGGAGTAGTATGTATCACAGTTGTGGTACATACATTATTGCTGAGGTTCTTGGTGCTTCGGTGACCTGAAGTCTGTAACCTTTAGGTATAAGAGTCTCTATCATAGCTCTTGCATCATCATTTACCTGAAGTTTTTAACCTCCAGGTCTGGAGATTCCAGCCGTGGCCCCTAGGTCTTCAGTGACCGGAGGTATATATCCCTCAGGCACAACATTGAAAGGCATGCCTCAGGGAAAACCTTTAGGCATGTTGTACTGAGGAAAACTGGCGGGTACCTCAAATGTTGGTGCAGGCACAATTTCTAAGATCACAGTCCTTTGAGATGGTTGATCCTGAGCTGCTTCCAGTGATTCAATTAAGACATTGAGTCTTTCCAAACTTTCCTTCAGAGTATTAACTTCCTCTCTTAGCTCTCTGTTTTCTTCCTCAAAATCGTCCATTTTCTTCTCACGATTGGCCCGAGTATTGTACGAATTAGACAGTTTGACTCTAAAGTGCGGTAAATGTGTAAGTTTTTTATGAAAGAAATGTGTGAAATGCTAGAATGATGCATGATGTGAAAAGAATGCAAATGATCTTTTTTTTAAAATAACCTTTAACAACCATGTTGCAAATATCATACAACGACGACAACTTTTTATTGAATCCAAAGGGTTACAATATCTTACAGAAAAATGTACATTACTTTACAAAGTGCAGGAAAGAAAACTAGTCCTATGAATCCTAAGGAATCCTTGACGAAGGTCCATATGTTTGTTGCGGATTTCTTTTTTGCCTCTTTGATCGGGCTTTTTCAACCGTTGGTGGGTCGATGATCCTCTGCCAGGTGAAAGGAGAGAGTAAACTTTTATGTTCCTCTTGACTTTCCACAGCATGCTACTCCAGTATCTCAATCAGAGCATCTTTTTCCTTTAGTGGTTCTTGAATCTTTGTGCACTCCAAGCTGACAATTTGATACTTGTTCCTCCAAGAGTTCTTTTCGCGTTGAGTTTTACTAAAAGCGACCTAAAGTTTCTCTGTGTTGTTCATAAAGTAGAGGATAAATTCTTTTAGGGGAATACTTCTTGACGAGGGTAAGGCATCTTTAACTTGATGGCTCTAGCTTATACCCATTGGAGATAAGGCTCTGCAGAGATGCAGTTTGGTTTTCCCAGAGATTCTCTTCCTTTCCTATGAATATGATGCCAGGCATGCACAATTTCTTCCTTAAGTGCTCTGTCATTTCCTCCTTCCTTGAAGAAAAGACTTTCCAAATGAATGTTATATGGTATGTCCTTCATAGGATACCCCAGCTGACGACGGGCTAAAACTGGGTGGTAGTTGACCCCTCCTTTAGTACCAATGAGGGGTACATTAGGGAAATTTCCACAACTATCAATGATTTTTGTTCCGTCATAGACCCGATTGTACCAATCTATATCAGAGTGAGTGAGGGACATAATCTTTTGTGACCATCGCATACCACTTTTGAGATCCCAAAAAGCAACAAATTTGGGAAAGTCATAAATAAACCATTTGTATAGTAATAGTACATAGCATCTAATCATCCCTCCGCTATACAAATTCCTCAGATGTACTGAGTGGTAAACATCTACAAGCAAAGTTGGGACTGGATTCCCGATTAAGAATATCTTGATAGCATTGATGTCGACGAAGTTGTCAATGTTGGGAAAAAGGAATAACCCATAGATGAGTAGAACAAAGATATCCTTGAAAGCAACCATGTTTCCTATGATCAGAAACTTGGCTGGTAGACCTTGAATTCCTCCCTTCGTGTTCATGTGAGCTTTGATATCTGACATTTCCAAGGAGGTAGCTCTTGCAATGATTTGATCTTTGGGAATCTCTTCCATCCCAGAGAATGGGTCTTGATCTGAAATGGGAATCAATCAGCTGAGAGTACTCTTCCAATGTTGGTGTGAGCTGATAATCTGGAAATGTGAAGCAGTGGTACACCGGATCATAGAATTGAACCAATGTAGATAGGATCCTTCCACCATGTTGACTTTTAGGAGGGACAAAAGCCCTCCATACTTAGCTCTGAAAGCTTCAGGATTAGTAATCAACCTTCCCAACCTTCTCAGGTCTTCAAGTCTTGGACTTCTGAAGGTGTACGTTTGAGTTTTTCTTCTACCAAAATCCATAGCATAATTTCTGATATTTGCAACAACCTGTTTTTTTTTTATTTCTTGAAAAACAAATTTGAAAAAGTTTTAATGAATGCATGATTGCATGTATGCACAAACACAAATATTTACAAACATGGGTTTAAGGGTTTATCGTCACGAGCATGGAGTTATGGATCTACCCATCCCAAAGGTATGTACTAGGGGTTCTTTTTGTACCTGTAGAACGGGTTCTAACAAGGTTCCCAAAATCATTGACCCCTTTTAAGGATATTACCAGCAAACCAATTGACTCATGAGAGCTGTAATATCCCCTAGATGGATCTCACTCGAGTGTAGTATCGCGTATCAACTATTCCCGATAGTCACCGCACTACGTCCTAAAATGGCCGAATGGTTAAATGTTTATTAATCCTCAGATTCACGGGTTCCCAGTGGAAAAAGTAATGTATTAGCGGATGTCCCGCTCAACATCAGTAATTCCAAAAGGGTACCTCTACTGATTTGGTTGACTTTCAAGTTAGCTTGGTCGGGACTCACTCCCTATAAGCTTTCTTGATTTTGCCACCTCCTATCTTAAAATATGCTCTCAAGTCCACTGAGGACTTTTTGACTCACCACATTTGTATTAATCACATTCCTAGATGGCAAGAAAAAAGAGATAGTATGATGGAAAACAGCAAATGATATCAAATGAGAAAGCAAATAAGTAAATGAAATAGTGAAATATATGCAATGCAAGGCTTAACCCTCTTGGGAGAATAGATAAAACTCCCCAGTGAAGTGGCCATTTTTCATAGCTCCGGTTTTCGTGACGCGACCACTACCGTATTTGGTGCTACTTTATGATTTCTAATATTTATCCTATGATGCTTAAAAGGAAGTGGAAGATATCTTAAACCAACCCTGTGTGCAAGTGTTTTCCCTACAAATGCGAAGAGATCTGGAATCGGGGGTTGGTTATACTAAGGGAAGTTATTAACACCCTGAGTATTTATAGTAATCTATAGGATATTTTATTGTATATATTTCTACTGTTGAATTGCTTACTTGCTTAAGTTTGTTTGCTGTTTAGTTGGGAAAGTTTCTCCTTTGTGAAAATTAAGGAGAAGTTTTGGTTATTTTTCTGGTTTTCTATTGTTTTTGGGAAGGTACCTAGACCTAAGGTTTTTTATTAATGTGCTCGCTAAGATCTTACGATCTTATGCCCATGTATTCCCAACAAAAATATGATTGGGGAAATTAGAGCGTTCGTAGTTCCTCCTAATCTATGGGAGGAAAAAGTTGTTTTGTATCTTGTTCAAAGCCCAAGACGATGAAGCTAAAAGAGTGTTTGAAAGATTTGACAAATTGTCATCTTTAAGGGAAATATTTCACGTATTCACTATAATCATTTAAGAGTGATGTCATAATGGAAGAAAGCTTTAAACTTATTGTGTTAAGCAATGCCACCTTTTCCTTTATGAATTATTTACATACTAATAGAAGGACTTTAACTTGGATATAGTATCAACAAGTGTGCCACTTACATCAATTAGACGAAAGAAAAGTTTTTGAACCATGATAAAGGAAGGACTCCAACTCAGATTTTGAATCAACAAGTGTGCCACTTACATACGTTATATGGAAAAACAATTTTTTTGATGTTTGATTTGAATAGTAGTGATTAGAAGAGATATCTTCCTACAGAGATGACTCAAGGTTTTATCTATGAGGAGATGGATTTATTTAGGTATCTTGATTGAAGCCCACGATATAAAACTAAAAAAAGACTGACAACTGACTCAACTGGGGAGTTTTATCTGTCTTGTATAAAGCCCAAGATTGAGGTTGACTGACTGGGGAAATTATTTGTAAAAGACTGAGAGAAGGCTAATGATTGTTGATGAAATTTGAAGAGAATGACTTAATACTAAAGATTTGACTGACTCTATTGGGGATTTTTATTTTGTATCTTGTACAAAGCCCAAGATGAATGAGGCTAAAAGATTTATTGTAGAGATGACTAAGACTTAACTTATGCTTTTAAGAAGCCTGAGGGTCCTGAAGGTGTGAGAAAGACACAAGAAAGAGGGATTTGAATTATGTTTTAACTCTTAATCAATTTTCGCATTTATTTTGTTATTGCGCTAAGAGTATATCAGAGTTGCGTTGAGATACTCTGACTTGAGATGCATCATTCAGATTATGCTATGCGTGATTCAGACTTGCAAAGCGGAAGCTTATTAGAGTTGAGTTGCAAGAGTCTGACTTGCTATGCAAATTTCTGATAATGATACAGAAACATAAATAATAAATCAAAGCATAAGCAAGAGTAAAGAACACACGATATATCCTGGTTCACCTGAGCCATTCTCAAGAAAATCCAGTCCACCCTTCCAAGGTGATTTCGCCTTGAACACAAGGACTTAATCCACTATAATCAAAACCAATTACAGATGCACGGGCAATAGTCGGTGACTAACATCCTGCATAACCGCAGCTGTGACTAACCCACAATGAACCGTTCAGGGATCCAAGTTAATGGATATAACGAACATTGACCCAATAGGTTCCAATCTCGCAATCTACTATCAGGATTTCACAACTAAACGTTCAGGGATCCGATTCACAGATATAACGTTTACTGACCATTCTTCCAGGATTTTCAATGAGTTCCATCAGTGATCTCACAAGAGTCTGACCCACACTTGGTCCTCTTTGAGATATGACTATCATTGACCATATTTCAGGATTTCCACAATGACACCAAGCCATTGTCTTCTCAAGTCTCTGATCACACTGATCACTTGAGGAATCCTAATTCACATAGAATTAGTTGTTCTTAAGATTACATTGATGCTTCTTAACAAGCAGATAACTCCTAATTTTAAGTACAAATGAACACTCAGTGTTCTAGCAAGATATGAGCAACAGCTCCTTGCTATCTTTATATTCTTCAAAGATGTATGTTGATTTGACAGTTTGATGACATCTTGTAGATCTTCTTCATCTTCTTTGTTGAGAAAGCTTTGAGCAACAACTCCTTGCTTCAGATCTTTAATATAGCCCAGATGATGAAGTTGGTTGATGACTTGACTGATTTGCAATGTTGTCTTGTTCATCAACAGCTTCTGTTCCAATTGATTGTTGTTGTGTTGAATGATGACCTTTGAGCTTCAACAACAATGGTCGTGTGTTAATGGCGATAGCTTTAAATGTTTAGTGTAACAACGATAGCTAATCGTTGCGACTATCATCACATCGACATCTTCAGAAGTGCATACTCCTTTCTTTTAAATAGCCAAGTAAATTATAGTCGTTGAAGAGCTGTTGGCTGTTTGAAAAGAGTCGTTATGCAATGATGAAAGTTGTACTGCCATATCTTCTTTTTACTGTAGAAGAAGTGATGGAATAGATCTTTTAGCACAGTGTACAGTCATTGCTAACGGTAACATTTGTCTTCAAATCTTCAGAGGCTTCTGATGGTAATTAATTGAAGCATAAGTATAGACTATATAATTGGGTCTTCAGAAAACTTCAAGTCTTCAGTCTTCAGAACTTGTCCATTAGGAATCTGTCTTCAGAGCTTCAGCACTTATCTTGAAACCCGTTATCTTCACTGCTTCAAGTCTTTAGAATCTTCAGAACCTTGTTCACTCAGAACGCTGTCTTCAGAACCTTCAGCACTTGATCATTTGAATCTTAATCTTCAGAACACTTCAGTCTTCAGAGTCATTATGCACTTGGTCTTCAGAGCCTTCAGCCTTCAGAACTTCAAGTCATGAGAATCTTCAGCACTTCGGTTCTCCACAAGATTATCTCTTTAGAAGCTTCGCTATCTTCAGAATCATAACCACTTTCAGAGTAGCATACTCAAGAGCATTGCAACAAAAATATCGGCATCCTTGGATCTATCTGATTATGATCAGATACAGAAGCATACTTGCTTCTTGCGACTTGTGTTACACGTAGTAACTCGCATATGATCATTTACGCACATCTTACTGGTGTTTGTTGGATCTGATATCTTCTATGATTATGATCTACACACAACACACATTAGAACTTAAAATAGTTCTTTCACAAATACTCATTGTTATCATCAAAACATAGAGATGACTTGCAGAGACAACTCTTGCTCTTACAATCTCCCCCTTTTTGATGATGACAAAACCATGTATTTTGATTGAACATTTTATACAAGGTAATCACCAAACATAACATATTCAGAGTCCGGAACAACAGCTCCCCCTGAATGTGATAACCCCAAAATTTTATTTGTGATCATATAGAATCTTATCTGATCCAAAGGCTCACAGAATAGCAATTTGAGTTGTCAGAACATAGAATAGAGAAGGACTACTTCCCTATCTGTCTTAAGGAGATAAAAAATTTTCAGCATCTGGACTTGTTCATCAGAAACTCTGTCTTCATATCTTTAGAACTTAGTTCCTTTGGTCGTTGTATCAGAGCTCATAATCTTCAGAGCCTTCTAAAGCAATTTCTACTTTTCAACAGAATCATTTTAGCACAGAAATAGAACAATTCTCTTCTAATAACTTAGCCACGCTATTTATCAGAATTAAACTTGTCTTTTGTCGTAATAAACTCCCCTTGAGTTTTAGACTTGATGATCTTCAGATTTTTGATTTGGTCATACCAGTTCTGATCATCATTTAAGATCTTGACTTTTCAGAGTTTGACAAGACAACAGGTCTTCATCTCTGAACCATGTTTCTATCAGAACTCGATGGAGGATCATAACTTGATTTGAAGTCTTGATACCCCTGTAGGCTGAGTCAAAACTTTTTCTTCTTGGATCTTTTTATCCCGATCTTCAGACAGTCTTCTACTTCTGATTTGCTTTCAGGAACTTTCAGGAAGTTTTCTTCTTCTGATTCTTATGTTCTGAATATCATATTTTTAGACAGTTTACAACTTCTGAACAAAGTGAAACAAGAATCACGATAACTTTGACTTTCAGAAGGTTCTCAACTTCTGAACAGTATTGAGTAAATCTGATTCTGAACACATGTTCACGAAGTGTACAACTTTGATTTTATGAACAACTATTTCATAAGAACTTTAACATAGTTCTTTTTATTTAACCTGTTCTAAGAATGCCTAGTGAACTTGTTCAGAGTTCCTCGGTTAAAGATCAAACAATCGTTAGTGTTAAAATGCATTTATATCAGAGTTGATGTTTAGCATTCTTATATCAAAATCGTATTCTATTTCTCTCCTTTTTTGACATCATCAAAAAGTTAGAGAATATTTTAAGCATTTAAATATGAGCAATTTATTAGAATTAGTAATAATAATACATATACGCCATAGAACTAATTAAATTTCATTGATTGATTGAGAAACATACAACAAAGAGAGAATAGAGTATAAACATTAACCCAAAAGCTTAGATCTAAACTACAGGACATGACAAAGACTAGTAAGACTTTAATCATCAAAGTCTTCAACATTGTCTACTCTAGTACATATTGTTTCAATCATTGAAGGTTTTGGTTCAAGTCTGCTTAACAATCCCCAGAACCTTTCTCTCAGCATTATTTCAGATAGTATCCTTCTGTAAGGAACGTAAGAATGCACCTGAGTTCTTGAAACTCTAATAGAGTGTTTTAAGTGATTGAAGATGGTTTTGGGAAGGTCGATCCTAAAGTGATGCGTCAGGAGGAAGACAAAGACTTTGTCATCATGGGACAAAGTGCTTCTTGGAGTTGCACGAGGACGAAGGTTGGTAAGAGAGAATCTGAACCATGTTCTGAGAGAAGGAAGAAGATTCTCAGGGTTGTTTGGTTCATAGGGCACCGAATCATCAAACAAAATCTTGCATCTCTCCACCATGCCCAAGTCAGATTGATAGTCATCAGCAGTGACTCCATACGCGACACATTTTGTGATCTTTTCTATTAAGGAAATAGAGATAGTAATTGGGAGGTGATAAACTTCTGACCAGATGGTATTTCCGTCATTACTGATCCTGGCAAAATTCCAGAATTCTTTAACAAGAGTTGGAAAAACAGGACCGTTTAGCAAGGAATAGTAACCATGTCAAGATTGGATCTGCATGCTCTTTACAATTTCCAGACCATCATTTTGGAGTCGAGCTAAGTTTGGTCATTTTTCAGAGATGATTTCTAGGGTTTATACATTTCCTCTAAAAGTTGTGGCAGCCATTGTTTTAGCACACAGGAGGTTTTAAATGGATATCAGTTTAGATTAAGAATGGAATAAAGGTTGGAGGACCGGTTCCTAGTATTTATAGAGGAATGGGATTAAGAACCCAATCGTTTGCATTAATTATGTTCTAGGTAGGTTATGAGTGCCTAAGGTATACTACGAGACATAAATAATTGAAAAAGGCAGGGAGTAGTTAATCTCGTTAATGAGTGAATATCAACCGATCAGAAATCAGTAACTACCCTCCAATTAGTGGCTAAAATAATTGTCACATATTAATGACATCGACGGGAAAGACACGAAACTACTACTCTACTGTATAAGAAGCATTAAATGAGGATAATCATGGTTTGATCATTTCCAAGAAATTTTATTGCTCATTATGCACTCTTAAATAGATATAATGATTTAAGATATAACCAAGGTTGCACGCATTAATCATTTTCTAATTAAGTGACACGTTCACGTCTTTAGAGACTGGAAAACCAGAGGGTTTCCATTTGATAATAGATACTTTGAATCATAATTATTTAAATATTTTAAGGAGTTTTAGAAGAGATAAGTCATTTACTCCAAGGGAGACATTTCATTAATTGTTAGAGAGTACAAAGACAATGTGACACGTAATAAGATGATCAATTAAACTATTAATCAGACAAAAGTACAACAACAAGAACACAAGACATGATTAACTCATCAGAATAGGCCATGTTCTCCTAACCACAAAAGACTTCACATTTAGTCTTCAACAAGCAATCTTCTGGAAATTTTTCAGAAACATCATCTGCTATTTTCTATTTGATTAAATTCACTATTCCATCTCTGAAGAAAATCTCAGACAAAACTCTTGCATAAGGAATGTAAGACTTTGTGCGTTTTCTGGACTCAGAGATGGATTTCCAAAGATAGTTGAAGATTGTGTATGGAAGGTTTATCTGAATATCCCTCATCAGAAAATAAATAAATTCATGGTCATGATATCGCAGTTTGTTATGGTTTTCTTCTCTGGGAAGAAAATTGGACATCACAAGCTTGTACCAGGCTTTGGGAATGGGTAGAAGATTTTCAGGATTGAAAGGTTTATATTCTGATGACAGGTCATGAAGAAAGGCAAATTTATTGGCAGGAAAGAACTTATTTCTGTCAAAATCAACAGTGATTCCAACGTTTTCACAACCAGTTGCAAGAGTGATTGAGAAGGGAGTGATAGAGATGGGGACTTCAAACACATAAGAAGTGATACGACCACTTTCATGATCAAGGTATGTATGCTTCCAGAAGTCCTTAACTAGATTCACGTAAATGGGTTTTTCCAACATGGTGGAGTATCTCTTCCACTGTTGATCATAAAACACATCTACCAGGCTGCTAGCTGTGTTACCCGTAAGAGGAGGAACATTAATTACCAATTATTTTTCAGAAATAATTCCAAGCAAGACTTCATTTCCTAGAAAGGTTAGTGGAGGCATGATGGTAAATGGAGAACGGAATTTTGACACTGATGGTTATGTGGTAGAGAGATTTGAATGTGATATCTTTTGATAGGGAGAGGTATCTTATATACATCTATATAGGTAAGATGAGTTGTGCCTAACCTAGAGCTGGCGTAGATCAAGTACACATCACGTGACAGGAGTTTTGATTTAATGAGATGACGTGAACAGTCTTTATAAAGAGAGAGATACTATTTAGATTATAGATAAGATCTTGGAAGTGTTAGCGAGGAAGAAACTGACATAAGAATAGAGTTACTTATGTCATACGGAAGATCTTTAACATATTTTCAATATGACTTATGTTCTTAGGGATATATCATGATTACTCAGGATATACAATTATGACTGATGTTACATTGAGTGCACACATTGTCCAGAGATTTGATCAAAAGATTTTTCTTGGAAGGAGAGAATATTTCAGATCATTAATATTTTTACTTATCAGACAATTTTTAGTTTGGACTTATTTAATCAGTCGTTGATAAGGAGAGTCATACCTTAGAGAATCTGAGATCTTCATCGTGATACTTTATCTGAGTGCTTTTCATTCTGACTCTGAGCTTCTGCTTCCTTCAGAGTGATCTGACGTTGAAGAATATTGATGTCTTCTGAACTCGGATCTCTAGTCTGAGAACTAGACTCAATCTTCTCTTCAGATGATCTTTTCCCTTTTTCGTTTAGAACCATTCATCTGACTTCTGTGAGCAAACTTCAGAGATTCTGATCGCTGTTATCAGAATGTTTATTTTCCATCAAGCTTCCTTGTTTTCAGAAGGTCATTAATTTCTTAACTTAAACACAAACTGCTGAGAGGTTATGTACTCGAGAGAATTGATTGACATTTCATAACATCTTCTGACTCTGCTTCTTCGAACAGATGCAGAGCTTGTTCAGAAACGAGTATCATTAAACATGTGTGTAACATATGACATAGTTTGCATGACAATCTTGTTCTTACAATGCTGATCTAACTTGTTTAGATTTAGTCCATCAAAGGATTTATAGCATATCTGCTTCTGAAAAGAGTGTCAGCTGATTTCTTCATTCTGAAAAACATCAGTGACTTAGATCCTTTTTGGCTTCGAGTAGATGACTTCTGTCTTTGCATCTAGTCGAGCATCTTCTGATTCCAGAATTTAGGCACCATAAGCTTTTGAGAGAAATATCAGATAACATTCTGACTAATTACAGTTGGTTCCACTGAGATAGAATCTCAAGTTAACAAAACTTAATCGTTAATGTTATGTCCACCAAGACTCAGAATTTATTCTTAGTCAAATTCCTGATGAATCAGTAGATTTCCTCTTTCTGAATGTTCTTCAGTTTTTTGCAAGGCTTCCCAAGAAGACAGTATTCAATTCTTTGTTGAATCTTTTAACTGCAAACTTCATTCTGAAAAATCATAGAGCAACAATCTTTCTTCTTTACATGAAGAAATTCTTATTGAGCTTTAAATGAAAAATTCAAGGGTGGACTAATCCGTTTCTTGAAAACATCTCAAAAACTCATAAAAAAATAAACTTCAGCAAACAAGATTTCTTGTTTTCTGATGATTCAATCTTGAGCAAATACGTTGTTTATCCAAACGTATCTTCTAAGATAAGCATTCAACAAATACTACTACTTATCTGATGAATCTATCTTGTCAGCTGATTCTTCAATTTTCTCTTTAAGTTTTAGAGAGGAAGATTCAGTTGTTGACAACAACAAAACTTCAAGAATCAGTGACTTGCTCCGGTAATCCGTTTGATTACAATTTAGTACACAGTCATCTTCTGAACTGATACTAAAATTGTAAGTGGATTGAAATCTTACCCAGAGTATTTCTACACACCATATTTGGATCTTTTTCTGACACTGTTAAGTGTTTGATATCCATCAATAGCAGAACCGGAGCTATGATACCAATTGAAGGTGTGAGAAAGACACAAGAAAGGGGGGTTTAAATTGTGTTTTAACTCTTAATCAATTTTCGCGTTTATTTTGTTATTGCGCTAAGAGTATATCAGAGTTGTGTTGAGATACTCTGACTTGAGATGCGTCATTCAGATTATGCTATGCGTGATTCAGACTTGCAAAGCGGAAGCTTATCAGAGTTGAGTTGCAAGATTCTGACTTGCTATGCAAGGTTCTGATAATGATACAGAAACATAAATAATAAATCAAAGCATAAGCATGAGTAAAGAACACACGATATATCCTGGTTCACCTGAGCCATTCTCAAGCTAATCCAGTCCACCATTCCAAGGTGATTTCGCCTTGAACACAAGGACTTAATCCACTATAATCAAAATCGATTACAGATGCACGGGCAATAGCCGACGACTAACATCCTGCACAACCGCAGCTGTGACTAACCCACAATGAACCGTTCAGGGATCCAAGTTAATGGATATAACGAACATTGGCCTAATAGGTTCCAATATCGCAAGATCTACTATCAGGATTTCGCAGCTAAACGTTCAGGGATCCAATTCACATATATAACATTTACTGGCCATTCTTCCAGGATTTTCAATGAGTTCCATCAGTGATCTCACAAGAGTCTGACCCACACTTGGTCCTCTTTGAGATATGACTATCATTAACCATATTTCAGGATTTCCACAATGACATCAAGCAATTGTCTTCTCAAGTCTCCAATCACATTGATCACTTGAGGAATCCTAATTCACATAGAATTAGTTATTCTGGAGATTACATTGATGCTTCTTAACAAGCAGATAACTCCTAATTTTAAGTACAAATGAACACTCAGTGTTCTAGCAAGATATGAGCAACAGCTCCTTGCTATCTTTATATTCTACAAAGATGTATATTGATTTGACAGTTTGATGACATCTTGTAGATCTTCTTCATCTTCTTTGTTGAGCAAGCTTCAAGCAACAACTCCTTGCTTTAGATCTTCAATATAGCCAAGACGATGAAGTTGGTTGATGACTTGACTGATTTGCAATGTTGTCTTGTTCATCAACAGCTTCTGTTCTAATTGATTGTTGTTGTGTTGAATGATGATCTTTGAGCTTCAACAACAATGGTCGTGTGTTAATGGTGATAGCTTTAAATGTTTAGTGTAAAAACGATAGCTGGTCGTTGCGACTATCATCACATCGACATCTTCAGAAGCGCATACTCTTTTCTTTTAAATAGCCAAGTAAATTATAGCCATTGAAGAGTTGTTGGCTGTTTGAAAAGAGTCGTTATGCAATGATGAAAGTTGTACTGCCATATCTTCTTTTTACTGTAGAAGAAGTGATGGGATAGATCTTTTAGCACAGTGTACAGTCATTGTTAATGGTAACATTTGTCTTCAAATCTTCAGAGGCTTCTGATGGTAATTAATTGAAGCATGAGTAGAGACTTTATAACTGGGTCTTCAGACAACTTCAAGTCTTCAGTCTTCAGAACTTGTCCATTAGGAATCTGTCTTCAGAGCTTCAGCACTTATCTTGAAACCCGTTATCTTCACTGCTTCAAGTCTTTAGAATCTTCAGAACCTTGTTCACTCAGAAAGCTGTCTTCAGAACCTTCAGCACTTGATCATTTGAATCTTAATCTTCAGAACACTTCAGTCTTCAGAGTCTTTCTGCACTTGGTCTTCAGAGCCTTTAGTCTTCAGAACTTCAAGTCATGAGAATCTTCAGCACTTTGGTTCAGAATCATAACCACTTTCAGAGTAGCATCCACAAGAGCATTGCAACAGCAATATCGACATCCTTGGATTTATCTGATTATGATCAGATACAGAAGCATACTTGCTTCTTGCGACTTGTGTTACACATAGTAACTCGCATATGATCATTTACACACATCTTGCTGGTGTTTGTTGGATCTGATATCTTCTATGATTATGTTCTGCACACAACACACATTAGAACATAAAATAGTTCTTTCACAAATACTTATTGTTATCATCAAAACATAGAGATGACTTGCAGAGACAACTCTTGCTCTTACAGGTCCTTGTATGAAGCCCAAGAGGAGGCTAGGGTATTTCAATGAGACTTCCCAAATCTCCTTGTATGAATCCCAAGAGGAGGTTATCTTGCTGGGGAGATTCTTTGTATGATGCCCAAGAGGAGGCAATGGTGCTTGTATAAGGCCCAAGATGAGGCCAGGGAACTAGTTGTTTAAACTAAGTTGTGATTGAAAGGATCCTATTGTTTGACTTATGTCCAAAACTAAGGATGACATAAATGTCAAAAGAAACTTAACAAATTCTGAACAAACATGATTGAAGATAAAAATTGATATGACATGTTTGAATTCATGGAAGATTTTGCATCTTTAGGGTTTGATGTGTTGAATGTTTTATTTGTGTGTTTTATTCTATTCACAAGTGTGTTGGATCTTATACTCTAAGAAGAGGCCCAAGATTATTCTATGTACAAAAGTGTTGGGTCTTACACTCTAAGTATATGCCCAAGATTATTCTATGTACAAAGGTGTTGGGTCTTACACTCTAAGCAGAGGCCCAAGATTATTCTATGTACAAAGGTGTTAGGTCTTACACTCTAAGCAGAGACCCAAGATTATTCTATGTATAAAGGTGTTGGGTCTTACACTCTAAGCAGAGGCCCAAGCTTATTCTATGTACAAAGGTGTTGGGTCTTACACTCTAAGCAGAGGCCCAAGATTATTCTATGTACAAAGGTGTTGGGTTTTACACTCTAAGCAGAGGCCCAAGATTATTCTATGTACAAAGGTGTTGGGTCTTACACTCTAAGCAGAGGCTCAAGATTATTATGATAATTGAGGATTGAGATTTTGAAAGATTGAAAGCTTTGAAAAATTGAAGAAACTTTTGAGGAAGAGGGGATGAACTTACACTCTAATAGAGGCCCAAGAGTTTTGAAAATATAATGGGTGTATTTCAAAGAAATATCTTCATCATGGTAAGATTTTATGAAGGAAATACTTGAACATGTAAGCAAAGTTTAAAACTATGGAAGCAATTACATAGAAGTTCAAGTAAGTATATGTTTTAAAAAGTGAATCAAGGATCCACTGAACATAGTAATTGAAACAAACAAGCAAACTTGAACATTTAAGCATGGATACAAATTGAACATATTAATGACAAGTTGGTAACAACCAAACATGGATATTAGGGTTCAAACATGGTCTTGAACAAAGTGGAAACATCACAAAGGTTCATACAAACAAACATGTATACAAACGTATTTTCAAGGCAAAGTTTAAGTGTTTTAGGAGCACATAAACATGGTATAATCAACACAAAGACATATGTATATATCAAAGTGGTATAAACATGAAAGGAAGGTCACATGTTAAGGCAAAAGGTTCAAGCAAAAGTTCATGGAATAGACAAAATTGAACATACACTTTTACATGAACATATACTTGAAAAATTTATCAAAAACAAGTGGGAACAAGAATTTACAACACCACAACATCATACAAGGTTCATATAAGTTATACATGGTGCAAACAAGTCTTTACAAGCAAGGAAAAGCAAGGAAACATTCAAAAGAATCAAAGAAGTCCTTTAAGAAACCCTAAAATCACCACACATTTTGAACACTCATAAATGTATTAAAAATAATTATTTTGGTATTTTCTTTTCACAAATATAAATAGGCATTATCATGAACAATTTTAAAAAAGATTGGATATAAAATGATAAAAAAATGAGAAAGTTATGATAGTTTGAAATTTTGAAAAAAAATAAATAAGCAAATATGAAATGTGGTAAAAAGAAATGGCATGGGTGGGGTTTGAACCCACGCCCTCTCACTCCAACTTACAAAACACGATTTGGCCAACTGAGTCAGCGTGTGTTGGTGATAAATACACCAAACCAACACATAGTATATGATAAATGCGTGGTAAATTCAAATTTTGCGCGCGAAGAACTTCATCTTCAGCCTCCAGCCAAAATTTGTAAAAACTACCCTATCTCCCTTAATACGTAATGAAATGGGATGATGTAAACATGAAAATTGCTCGTTTTTAAACAAGGAACTCAATGATGGTATTTAATTTCATTTCTTTTTAGTGTGGAGTATGTTATCATGTATGAACACAGAAACACTAGAATTTGCAAAAACTAATATGAAATTCCATACACGAATGATAAACAGTAATTGCTTGAGGGTAACCAATCTATGAACTACCAGAAGCATGTTGGTAACTTAAAATAACATTTAGGGTGCATGTTTCATGGAGTTTGAAAAGCTTCAGGCTTACCTTGCAAGAGGAGATCGAATCCTCAGCTGTAGGTGTTACAGATGTGAAATGATGATCTGGACAACTTCCCTAGATCTCAAGGAATGTGTTGATGTGCTTAGAATGGATGGAAACCTTCTGGATTGATAAGATCGAATCCAACTGCAACTTGGTTGGGATGAACTATGATCTTGATGCAATTGATATTACATATGGTGTTTAAGTGTTTGGATCACTTATACATGATGTATATGATGTGTTTGAACCAAAATTTTGAGCAAAGAAGCTTTGGTTTTGAAAACACGATTCTCACTTTTGAAAAATTGAAAACTTGGAGTGAAAGAAAGAAATGAGAGAAAACAAGTGTTTGTGTTGTTTTGGTGTATTTGAATTGATGCAAAATGACCTCTATTTATAGGAGAACTGATTTGTTTTGGATGAATAGTGTTGGATGAGGGAGCATGCTATTGTCCAATGGATATAGCCATGTAGCCTTTAACTTAAATGCCAAGGTACCAAAAGTCTTCTATAGCATAGCTAGAATCTTGACTCAATTGCCATTTGCAGGTTTGAACACTCATTGTTTTTGAACTGATCTGAACTGGTGTGGCTCATTTCATGTCAATTCAATGTTTCAATTAAATGTATAAAAACAAACTTGACTTCATGGCCTTGCAATAATGATTCTCACATGCCAAGAGATAGAATCCTTGACTCATTAACCTATTCTTGCAGATTTTGTGTGACTCTACAAGATTCATGTTGATCTTGAATGATGACAAAGCTTGTAATGTGACAAAACTTGAAGGTGAAAATCGTGTGACACAAGTAATGCACCGATGCTGTCTTAAAAATTAGTTTGATCATGGCATGTTGTGAGGATCATATCTCCTTGCTCAAGTAGAATCAATGGATGTTCTTGTACATTTTGGAAAGCTGAGATATCATACTTTAACTTTGATGTTTGCATTTGGTCTTGATTCATCTTGGATTTTTGAGAAAAATGGCCTCAAAGTTGGCTAAAACACAAAACAGATTCTGCCTAAAATTTTTTCTAAGTGTCAAAGTTCAAAAGTGTGGAAACCCTAACCTCATGGCTTCATATCTCAAAATCTATGCACTTTTTGGGAATTCACCCCCAGTGACAAAGTTGTAGTGTGTAACAAGCTCTTCAATCTGGTCTTTGGATCCAAGAAAATGGTTACTTGGTTTGGAAGTTATGACCTTGCAAAGTAGGGCAAAAATCATTGTTTTTCAAGACTTAGAAAATTTTCTAAGTTTTCTAAAGTTCCCCTTTTTACAAGTAACGTCACTTTTCTTGATTTTCTTGATAAATCATGATTCAGATCACATATTAACATTGTTATTGGCTTGAAGAGACATTGTTTGACAAAAAAATCAAAAAGTCAAACTTGATTTTAGGCACAGTTGACTTTTGTATCAGATGAACTTTGATTTTGTGATCCTTTATGAAATAAAACCCTTGGGCTATTTTAAACATCATGGATGGATTCAAAGGGTGTTTTTGAGTGTCTTGAATCATGCCCCAAGGTTTGAGATCATGTCTTGGTTAAAATTCAACGGTATGGTTGACTTTTTATCAGAAACCCTAGTTTGTGGTCCAAATGAATTTGAATCCTTGCATTGCTTATGAATCAAGTTCTCTAGATCAATCCAATCATATGAATGGATTAATATGATGTATTTGAGGTCTTTGAAACATATCTTGAGGTGTTGGCTCATACCCAGATTAAAATTCACTCTGGAGGCCTTGATCAACCAAAACCCTAATTTGGTGCCTCAGATGAACTTGGGGCTTGATTAACTTGAAATGATGCACACTTGTGCTTGATTCTTGATGAAGGAGATCTCTTGATCCTTATGGATGAATAAGAGACTTGATAGGTTGAAGATCAAGCCAATTTTTTATTGATCCTTTGCCTGAATCCTTTATGAGGCTCAAAACCCTAATTTGTAGTAAAAAATGAAACAAGCAACAAAATTTGTGTTTTCTAATGGGTTAGTGATGCATAAAATTATATTCATATGATATGCAAATGATGTGGGATCTTAGGGTAAAAATTTAGGGTATGACAATCAGGTTATGTGTTTATATTGTTTTGGACAACTATTGGTTGAAAGGAAAATCAAAATTTCGTTTTGGCATTATCTACAAATCAAATAGAGTACATATTGTTGATTCTTAAAGGAGGTGAAAAAAGTCATACGAATGAAGGCTATGATTAAGAAGCTGGGAATTATTCAATAATGTGTGAAGATATATTTTATATCCAAAGTGTCATTCATTTGGAAATCATCACGTTTAAAAGCAGGCGCCTATTATTGGATAGACTACCAACACATTATAATCTGGAGGCCAGGGCGGTAATTTCTGATCCCCACGATACAATATGTGTTTTTTGTTTTCGATGACATTGAATCAATCAACCATATTATGTTAACTTGCCCAAGGATTAGGATTGTTTGGAAAGTTATCTCGGATTGGATTGGAGTCGCGAGGATTGAATCTCTTGACTGTAAAAATCATTTTATGGGGTGGTTTATCCTTTTGGTTAGGTGTACATCTAAACATACTGCGAATTTAATTTGGTTTTCGGCTTGCTGGAACGTTTGGTGGGCTAGAAACCAAATCATCTTTAATGACCAAGTTGCCCGCGAGATCAGTCTTATTCATAGAATCATGAAGATGTCTTGGTTATGGTTAACTATAGGATCACCTAAGGACTTTGTGTGTTCTTTCTATGATTGGTCTAAACACCCTATAGACTTCTTATGATGGGTATTTGTAATTATGGTGGGATTGAACTATTTGCTCATTAGGGCTACATTAGTGTATTATTTTTCTCTTAGGTTGCTTCTTGCTTCCCTTCTTTGTTAATTGAATGAATTTGCTTATATAAAAAAAGAAAGTATACTGATATTTGTTTGCACTTTGTTAGAGGAATACTTGAATCAGTGGAGATTGTGGTAGAGAAAATTGTGTTAGAAGGAAATTTAGAGGACATGTTCACCAAATAATTACCTAGACCAAGAGGTTTAAGCATTTCTTGGACTTGATAATTTTTTTTGAAAAGTAATTCAAGATCAGAGAGAGAAACAAAGCTATTGATGGTTAAGTTTGAATCAACATCTATTTGAAAGAAATGTGGTTTTTTTTTGGTGCATGCCTTAAAATCCAATCCATAAAAAAGGTGAAGACATATGTTTTTATTCTAACTCATTCACGAGGCAGATAGAAATTTTTTATGCGACTTTACCATGACCTCATGAGCAGGTTGATGGCCTCAGACTCGGAATCAAATACAAGCTTTCACTTTATTCTTTATGGATGATATTGTGATGCTGAAATATGGAACTTTTAGAAATCAAGACTGAATAAGAAAGATGGAAGAATGAACGACAAACGAGAACAACTGTTGTCAAGAGCTTTTCTATACGAATTCGACCCCTATTCTCTTAATCTTTTTGGGGATGTCCATCTTGATCATGAACTTTGTCTTTTCATTGCCTTTCATTAATCAAATAATCACATACAGTTGTTAGAAATATCGTTGAAGTCGAACGGATCCAGGACTGAATCGTGAATGATGTCACTTTCCTTAAAAGTATTTCAAGCACTCTCTTGTATGTCTTAGAGTCGAAATACAGGAATACCTAGGATAATTCAGCCTTTATTGAATTTGCGCAAGACATACAAAAACTCGATTATGTAGTGAAGAATGTTTAGAATTTCGTAGAAAATGATACTCGGTTTTTGTGATGTGATTTATGAATTCTAAATGAGGTTTTTATATGCCAAGCATGTGTTGTTTCACAAGGTTGCAACCCTTGATGAAATAACACCTTTTAACCAAAAGTTGTCATATTTAGCCCGATTGCTCCGATGCGTCATGCCTAAGTGCTCAAGTACCGCCTACAAGCCGCCACTAGCGCCTCTATGCCCACGCCCACTCCCACGCCCTCGAACCCGGTCCCGGAGCCATAGACAAGTGGCATAATGTTTGGGACCACCACACTTGTCCATGTGGCACTTTATCCTCTTTTGTCCTTTTGTTGAGTTAATGCTCATAACTCTTTATAAAGGCTTTTAAAGTGAGTGAAACTTTCTATGTGGGACAATTTCCCAATCATTTATTGGCATTTACTTATTTTCACTTATTCTTGTCATTTTGGAACATACCCATTGTAATTTAATGTTATAAATTAGAACAATCCCCTACTTGTTCTAATAATGACAAAACCAATTCCAAAAAAGAGAAACAAAGAATGTTAATACATTTAAGTATCTTTCGTTTGAACTTAACCTTAGTAAGAATAACACAAATCTAATCGGAATGTTAGGTAGCAATGGTTTGAACTGTTATCACCCGTGATTATACTGGCATTACCTTACACACACTCTTTAATGGTTCTTCGCCTACATCTCTCGCCAAGCATTATTTATAGCCATGTGCTTTTCCAGTTTTCGTGAATTTTTCATGAGAGATACTCCAACTCTCACTTTGAGACGGCACCATCTCGAAATTCGCATAGGTGAAGTTCATATTGTATCCTTTTCCATGAGACACGTACCTTCGGTATTGAACTTCATTAAGAGTTTAAATAAAAATCAACTCTCATTTTAAAGGTCAACATTATCACGAAATGTTTGACAAACATCCAAATCAACTACTTATTGTTACCCATTGAATCTTGAGGTTAATGTTCTACTAACGTAAGATTGGGTTGCCACCACTGTCGGAACTCTTACTTAAGGAGTTTCAACCCCATGCCTCTCGAGGTTGTTTTTACTAAGTCTCTGGCCAGCGACTTAGTAAATGGATCAACCAAATTATAGCTTGTTCGAATATATATGAGTGAAATGATTCCATCTTTAATCAATTTTCTCACAAAAGTATTTCTAAGACCAATATGCCTAGACTTTCCATTCAATACTTCACTGAATGCTCTTGCTAGGGTGGCTTGACTATCACAATGTATCAACACTTTTGAAATATTTTCTTTAGCTAATGGGACTTCTAACAAAAGGTCTCTCAACCATTCTATTTCATGACTAGCGGAAGCAAGAGCCACAAACTCTGATTTCATGGTCGAAAGAGTAATGCATGTTTGTTTCTTACTCTTCCAAGAGACCGCACCTCTAGCTAATGTAAGTGTCCACCCAGTTGTAGATTTATGATCTCCAACACTTGATATCCAACTTGCATCGGTATATCCTTCTAGTATGGCAGGAAACCTACCATAGTGAAGGCCAAGATCTTTTGTTTTTTAGAGGTAACCGAAAATCTTGGTTATGGCCTTCCAATGTTCACCATTTAGATTACTAGTAAATCTACTCATCTTACTAACTGCAAATGATATGTCTGGTCTGGTGCATTGTATTAAATACATTAGACATCCAATTGCACTTGCATATTCAAATTGGGCTACATTTCCTCCATTGTTCTTTTGAAGTTTGACACTAGGATCAAATGGAGTTTTTTCTTCCTTAAAGTGCATGTGTTTGAAATTATCCAACATTTTCTCAATATAATGTGTTTGACTAAGTTCATAACCCCACTATTTAGTTTTACTTTAATCCCTAAACTAGTGTCAGCTAGTTTCATCTTGAATGTGGAAGTCAGAAATTTCTTTGTTTCTAAGATTTCATTCATCTCATTGCTAATGATCAACATATCATCAACATATAGACACAAAAATATTACAGTGTTTCCACGCACCTTTGTGTACAAACATTTGTCACAAGAATTTGGAATAAATCCATTTGAAAGTATAACAGAGTTAAACTTTTGATGGCATTGTTTTGGTGCATGTTTTAAACCATATAAGGATTTGACAAGTTTGCATACTTTTTGTTCATTTCCAGGAAGCATGTAACCTTCTGGTTGTTCCATGTAGATTTCCTCATCGAGATCTCCATTTAAGAATGTTGTTTTAACATCCATTTGATGAACTATAAGATTATTCAAAGAGGCTAAAGAGAACAATACTCTAATTGTTGTTGTTCTTGCCACTGGTGCATATATGTCAAAGTAATCAACACCTTTTTTTTGTACAAATCCTTTTGCTACTAATCTTGCCTTATATGTGTTTAGTGTACCGTCACTATGATACTTCTTTTTAAACACCCATTTACATCCAATGGGCCTTGAACCCTTTGGAAGATCGACAAGTTCCCATGTGTGGTTTGATGTAATCAAATCCATTTCATCTTGGATAGTATCTTTCCAAAAGGAAGAGTCCTTTGAAGCCACTACTTCTTTATAGGTTTTTGGATCATCTTCTAATTAGAGAATAATAGGGATCTTATGAACATCATTCTTACAATTTCCTTCAACTAGATAAAAGGAAATGAGTTGAGAATCGATTTCATCTGGACCTAGAACTTTAGCTTTTCGAGCTCTTTTGCTTACTCTAGGCTCAAGTTGTGTTTCAATAATCTGCGAGATGCTTTCGGGTTATTCTTCAACAATTCATGGAGGGTTTTCATCACGATATCCTTCATTCGTGGGAATATCAGATTCTTTATCTTTTGTGATAAGATTTTCAAAAAACTCCACATCTCGGGATTCAACAATTACGTTAGACTCCAGATTTAAAAGTTTGTATCCTTTGTTGTTGGATACATATCCTATGAAAGCACATTTGACCCCTCGAGGATCCATTTTCGTTCTTTTAAGATCCATATTCTTGTAATATGCCAGACACCCACACCCCCACACTCTAAAATAACCAATATTTGGTGATCTACCTTTCCATATCTCATTTGGAGAAAAATCGATAAACTTTAACGGAATCATATTCATTATATGACATGCGGATAGTAATGCTTCACCCCATAAATTACATGACAATTCAGAATGCATTAACATAGCATTTATCATTTCTTGATAAGTTTGATTTTTCCTCTCAGCTAGACCATTTTGTTGTAGTGTATGAGGAGTAAAACGTTCATGTATAATGCCATATTCTTCACAATATGCATCAAATTTCATAGAAAAGTATTCACCGCCCCTATCACTTCTAAGGACTTTAATACTTCTACCTAATTGATTTTCTACTTCCGCTTTATAGATTTTAAAAGCATCAAAAGCATCATCTTTATACTTTAAAAGATATATGTGTGTGAACCTAGAGCAATCATCAATAAAGGTTATGAAATACCGGTTTCCCCCACGGGTTAGCATGCCATTAAATTCACACAAATCACACTGCACAAAATCAAGCAAATTTGATTTTCTTTCAACATTTTTGAAAGGTTTCTTGATTATCTTTGATTTGACACATATTTCACATTTTTCGAAATCATGAATAATGCATGAGAGCAATCCATATTTAATTAGTCTTTTCATAGTACTAAAACCAATATGTGTTAATCTAAAATGCCATAAAGAAATAGATTCAAGCATATAAGCAGAATTATAAATTTCATTAATAATATTATCATTAATACAAAGTTTGATCATTCCCTCAGTGGAATATCCTTTTCCTATAAATACACCATTACAGGTCAATAAATTTGCCCGATTCATATACAGTTTTAATTCCCGGTTTACCCAATAGATCACCACTAACAAGATTTCTAGTCATGTCGGGGACATGAAGCACATTACCAAGAGTGACTTTCTTTCCGGAAGTGAAGTTGAGTTTGACGGGTCTAGTTCCAACAACTTTAGATCGTACTTCATTTCCCATTTGTACTTCCTGTCCATCAATTACCTCTGAATAGGTTTTCAAAGTAGCCTTGTCATAACACACATGTACAGTTGCACATGTGTCATACCACCATCCTTGCACTTTTCCTTTGATTGTCATTACTTCGCTCACCGTAGCGATTATTTCATCATTTGCATGAATTATATTGACCTCATTTTTTGACTTGTTATGCTTGCAATCTCGAGCATAGTATCTGGGTTTTCCACATACAAAACAACCATTTTTCGGACCTTTCGAACCGCTAGAATTTTTGAATTTGTTGTGTTCCTTTTTAGGTCCAAGATGACTCTTCATGCCATCATGTTTCTTTTTTCGTTTGGCAGTCACATCATTGACTTTGGAAAGACCGGGAGATTCTGATTTCTCCCTTTCCTTCGATTCCTCCTTGATTCGAAGATGTTTCTGGATTTTCTCTAAAGAGAAGTCATCAGAACTGTGCAATAATTTCTTTCTATAGCCTTTCCATGAAGGTGGTAATTTTGCAATGATTGCATCATCTTGAAAAGTCTTAGGAACGTCTATATTCACCGACTTTTATTTTATTTATGAGAACCTGTAACTCGTGCACATGGGGAAGAATGGGCTTGGAATCTATGAATTTAAAATCAAAGTATTTAGAAATTAAAAAATTCTCTGTACCTTCCTCTTCGGCCTTGAATTTAAATTCGAGTGCTTTTCTGATTTCTGTTGTAGATTGAGTAAAGGCCGTAGAGACGATCAGATAGTGTATTCAAGATATGTCCACGGCATAACAATTCGTCCTCTTTACGTTTCTTTCGCTCCTTCTTGAGTTCATCAGAATCATCCCCGGTTGGTTCAGGAATTGGTGGTAAGTCGGGATCTGTGAACTTTCAGAGCGGTCAGTAGGAATGTCATCTTATCTTGCCATCGAGTGTAGTTGGTACCATCAAAGCGATCCAACTTAACAAGGTCCGGGTTCATAACTTTGATGCTAGAAACTGCAACTTTGGAAGCCATTTTAATACTTTTAAGACTGTTAGAAATATCGTTGAAGTCGAAGGGATCCAGGACTGAATCGTGAATGATGTCACTTTCTTTAAAAGTATTTCTAGCACTCTCTTATATGTCTTAGAGTCGGAACGCAGGAATACTCAGGATAATTCAGCCTTTATCGAATTTACACAAGACATACGAAAAATTGATTATGAAGCGAAGAGTGTTTGGAATTTCGTAGAAGAGGATACTCGGTTTTTCTGATGTGATTTCTGAATTCCAAATGAGGTTTTTATAGACCATGCATGTGTTGTTTCACAAGGTTGTGACCCTTAAATGCTCAACTGCCGCCTACAATCCTCCACTAGCACCTCTATGCCCACACCCTCAGACTCGGTCCCAGAGTCGGAGCCGATGTCGCCGGTGGCTGTAATACCCCAAATTTTGACCACTTAGATTTCCCATCATTGTGAAAATCATCATCACAATATGGATGTACCTTTATGCTTCATTAGTCTCCCCAAAGATGGGTGAGCATCCACTACAATCAAAATTAGGGTTTCAAGCCCTCTCTGAGCTTTAGACAAAGGCTCAATCAAGAAATGACTTGATTTTCAACTTGTCTAATCTCTCAAACATCCTCAAAGGATCAAAAGGACTCCCACTTCAAGGATTAAGCACAAGGCTGCTCCCTTCTAGGTGGATCAAGTCTCAAGATCGACAGTGTCACCAAATTAGGGTTTTGGTCAACCAGGGCCTCCAGATGGAAATTTTCATCTGGGCACAAGGCAATGATCCAAAACATAACCTAATATACTTCATGGAACCTCATGAACCCATGCATCAAGTCAATTTTGCCTCAAGGGATGCATTCATAAAAAATCAGGAATTAGGGTTTCTTGACCTAATTCACCCCTAAGTTGACTTTTGGGACAAACCATGAGCCAAGACCACAAGAGATGATTTGAGGGTCTCTAATACACCATATTGATCCATTTGGAACAATGGATTGATCCAAGAAGTTTGAGCAACAAGTCTCAATTTCATCTGCACCACAATTAGGGTTTTAAGGGAAAAGTCAACTGTAACTTTGACTTTTGACCAGGACATGCTCCCAAACCCTAATACATGATTGAATATACCCTATGAAACCCATGGAACATGTCCATCAAGTTTGATTTAGGTCAAGGACATGATTTCCTGAAGAATTGCACAGTTTGGAATTCATCTGATAAAAAGTCAACTGTGCACAAAAGTCAACTTTGACTTTTTGGGATTTTTCACCAAAATGGATTTTTAACCCTAAAATGATGCTAATGTATGATTTGAATCATCATTCATCAAGAAAAATCAAGAAAAGTGAGATAACTTGTAAAAGGGGTAACCATAAAACTTAGAAATTTTTCTAAGTTAAAAATAAAGTGGCAAAGGTACCAACTTTGAAGGACCATAACTCCTAAACCACAAGACCATTTTTTCTCATCCAAGGATGGATTTGTAGCCCTCATTATCACCTACAAAAACTTCAACTACAAGTCATTCCAATTCATTAAGGATTTTGAGTTATGGAGTGATCAAAGTGGCTGAAAAGTGAAAATGTCACTTTTTCCAACACTTAGTGAAATTTTCACTAAGTCAGATTCTGCCTCACTTTTTGCCAAATGTAGGAGGATTTTTTACTTGGAATCAAAAGAGATCAAAACCAAACTTGTTCAAACAGTTGTTGTATCATGTAAGAGCTTTCCAAAATGGCCAAGAACATTGCCAAATTCAACCTACACCATGAGATACAACATTGCCAAGTTGCCTTGCTGAAATCTGTCAAGGCAAGGCAGAATTTGCAACTTTGGTCGATTTTCCAAAATCAGCCAAATTCAATTGCTCCTATCCACTTGGACACCTCAGAGGATTGAATCTAAAGGGGACAATCACTGAGCCAAGCCTCCAAAGTCCATGGAACAAGAAATAACATGTTGAACCTAGAATGGCCAAAATAGGGACAAGACTTCAAATTTGGAATAAGGCATTCAATGGAACCATCAAGGTGGCATGGACTGGGTCATTCTCATCTGAAAATAGTCAAGACTTATCCAAGACCAAGGGGACCAAAGCTCTGTGCCCTAACCTCTAGTCAATGGTTAGAGGAGACTTGGATTTTCATTTGCCAACATTGGCCAAACCTACTTACCAGCTGCCATGCACTATTCCTTGCAAAACAATCTTGCTCTACTATAAATAGAGCTCAATTTTGATCAGTTTGAGTACACCAAAGCCATCAAACAGATGCTTTCCTCAAAATCTCTTCTTTCACTCCAATTTTGCCTTCTAAGGCAAGTCACTATCAAGTTTTAAGTTTGAGAGCAATTCCAATCAAACCAATCACTCACACACCTCACATACATCACATATGGGCAGATCAAACATTTAGATTACTTCTGAAACATCAATTTCACAAAATCACCAGCTGGTTGCTCAAAGTTTTAACCAAAGTGCAGCTGAGGTACCACAAAATGATCCAGCCAATTTCAATCAAGTTCAACCATCCAAACACAATCCATGGGGTGTAGGGAAGCTGTTCAGATCATCACCACTCATCTGTAACACCTCCAAATCAAAAATCACTTTGAACTTGCTGTCACGGCTTGGAGGTAAGCACATGCTTGGTCATCTCTCAATCTATGCATATTTCCTCGCATAATAATTTGGCCATATGTTCATAATCATGCATGGAATGTTTTCCCTCAATTAATTGCATTGTTTGAATTGTGTATCAAAAATCCTAGCCTTCATGCAGAAATTAGGGTTCTTGAGGTCTCTTCGTGATTTCTTGTTGTATGTTTAATTTAAATGAAATTAAAGTACATAGACATGATCGTGAGGTTGAGACGAGCATAATGATATGTGGATTGCATGATATGATTACGTATTCATGGAGATTGAATAGAAAATGCAAATTTGAGAAACCAAGAACACGCGCGTGTTCTTCAGCTTGTTCTTGGCGCCATTTTTAGAAATTCAAATATTTGAATTTTGTGATTTTGTTTAAGTGATTCAAAAATTAATTTCTCTCTGAGTTTTAATGATTTTGAGTTGATTCTTTTTTTAATAATTCACAAAAATGTTAAAATATTTTATTTTCAAAAAAAATCCCAAAAATATTATTTATTTCATATAATTGATATTTTTGCAAAGAATTAATATTTTGATTGTTTTTGGCATTTTAAATATTTTTTCTACATTGATTTTGCAACTTTTAATGCTTTCTAATTATTTTGTAGGTCAATACTTAATTTTTGAAGCATTAATCCAAGATCACAATTTGTTTTCCATGTGTTAAACAATTTTTGATCATTTTAATTGAATTTTTATTCAATTAAATACATTTTGAAAACAAATTAGGGTTTTGGATTAATTCAACCCTCATAAATCATTTTCAAAACTCTTTGGGCGTCTTGAGAGAGTGTAAGACCCATCCCCCATTGTACAAAAAACTTTTTGGGCCTCACTCATTGTATAAGTCCCTCTGTACAAGTAAACGGCGTGATCGTCGCCCGTTTAAAAATAAAAATCATCTGGGCCTCTCCTTGAGCTATAAGACCCATTCAAAACACTTTGGGCCTCTATTAGAGTGTAAGACCCAATCCCCCTTTTAACCAAAACATTTTGGGCCTCACTTATTGTATAAGTCCCTCTGCGTTAAAAGAAAACCTCGGCGCGATCGCCATTTTTAAACGAAAAATCATTTGGGCCTACCCTCGTGTTATAAGCCCCACTCTTTTCTTTAAACCTTTTTGGGCCTCTTGAGAGAGTGTAAGACCCATCCCTTTGTACAGAAAACCATTTTTGGGCCCCAGTCACTTGTATAAGTCCCGCTGTACAAAGTCAAACAGTGCGCTCACTGATAAAACCCTGGGCCTCTCCTTGAGCTGTAAGCCCCAAACCTTTCTTTTTCAAAGCACTTTGTCCTTTGATTTTGAATATACTGTTGTTTTCAATCTTTCTTTGTTGAACAACTAACCAAACAGCATGGAAGCACTACAACCGAGTAAGTGGTTATCGCTTTCGTTTACTGCTTTCATATTATAAACTGTATTGTGGGGCTGCTCACTGTAAGTCTCCTTTCATAAACTCATATCTACTGCGTAATAATAGTATAGATATTTCGAGTTTCCCCGGCTACTACGTCTAGAACTAGGTGACGCCGTTTCATTTATTCGTAGAAATAGACGCCTAGATCCCCAATAGGAGCACCAGATGCAGTCTTCTCTTCGGCTGTCCTCCTTAGGAATCGTCAAGAAGCTCTACTCCCCAAGATGAATGTATTCTCCGTGAATGGCATCTTTGAGTTTCTTCCAAATTCTCGAACTTTCCTGACTTGATCTATTCCTCGTGGATAGCTTGCCTTGAATGTCTCGAGGTTTGGGTACCCACTACGGTCATAATCTTGGACCTTAACTAAGGAACCCTCTTTAAAAGCTAGAAGTCGCTGGATAGTAAACCTCGCACGTTTACCAGTGGTTTTTATCTTTAAAAGAGTTATCTCTCCTAATGGAAAGGAGATGATAGACCCACGGGCTTCTTAAAAGCATCGGCCTCCTCTTGGGCATTATTCAAGGACACTACGGCTTCTTAGAAGTATTCATAGCCTCCTCTTAGGCTTCATATAATGATCTCTTCCTCCGGGAATGATAGCCTCCTCTTGGGCTTCGTACAAGGACCCGTCGGCTTCTTAAAAGTTTCCAGCCTCCTCTTGGGCTTCGTACAAGGACCCGTCGGCTTCTTAAAAGTTTCCAGCCTCCTCTTGGGCTTCGTACAAATTGTCCCGACGACCTCCTAGAGGTATAGGAACAGAACTTAGTCATCTCCATAGAACAGTCATTTCGTAGAGTCTACTACTGTTTCTCAAAGCATAGTACAAAAGATAAAACTCTAGACACGGACAGTCTAACTTCCTTGAGTCTCAAAAGACATTCTCAAGTGACCCCTTCGTTAAATAGGAAGGAAACCCGCAGACTCGGACAGTCTTAACACCCTTTGGATTTCCAGTTTCCTCAAAGAAAAGGAGACCACCCCGATCCTCAGATCTAACCCATGAGTACAGTGATGCTCATATAAGAACTGATTTTCTCTTTCAAAATCAGTATACTGGACCTGTCACTTAACTTACACAGCCTCCATCTCGGGCTTCGTACGAGATACAAAGACTCTCTTGTTGAGTCAAACCTTTTAGCCTCCATCTCGGGCTTCGTACGAGATACAAAAACACTCTCTTGTTGAGTATAAAAGATTCTCCTATTGAGTCAAACAACGTTTAGCCTCCATCTCGGGCTTCGTACGAGACACAAAAGATTCTCCTGTTGAGTCAATTACCCTTTTTGCCTCCATCTCGGGCTTCGTACGAGACACAAAGACTCTATCGTCGGGTCAAAAACTTTTAGCCTATCTCTCGGGCTTTGTACGAGACACAAAATAGCCTCCTCTTAGGCTTTGTATAAGAAAACCACTGGTTGATCCAATCAACCTTTTAGCATCAAAGTTGTGCCTCGTTCACAGCATACAAACATCAACAACTCCTTCCCCTTCATCTAATCGCTGTAAGCGGCAAGCCTCTGGATCATCTACATCCATGCCACTGTCCCTCTTTTAGCATGAGAAATTCCTAAGGAAAGATGGCATTGCTCTACACTGAGTTAAAGTCTTCTCCTTCAGGTTAAAACCCTTTCTTCGGAAATTATGGCATTGCTCGGATCCGCGTATCCCAGTTAAAGTAATTCTCCTTCTCCCCTCTTTAGAGATGACAAATTCTCTCTAAAGTCGAGGACCTTTCGCTTCACGTCTTGGGCTTTGAACAAGACACAAATAGACCTTTCAGCTTCACATCTTGGGCTTTGAACAAGATACAAATCACCTTTCGCTTCACGTCTTGGGCTTTGAACAAGACACCAAAACACCCATTTCCTCCCATAGAATAGGAGGAACTACGAACGCTCTGATTTCCCTATTTCGGTAAACGGGAATACGTAGGCATAAGATCGAAAGAAAAGATCTTAGCGAGCGCAATCAACAAAAAACCCAAATCCCATATCTCCATCAATCAAAAGCAGTAATTCAAAAGCATCAGTCCTAACATCCTAATCCTTGTTCCCCGCCAGAAACCTTCTGCCCAGGTAAAAAAGAAAGAAAACAGTATTGGCGAAAATACAAATAACCAGTACAAAGGCCCCCCACATTGATAGCATCCGTAACCTAACAGACCACTGTTTAAACTCAGTATGCAAAGCAGGGTTAATTGGAGACATCTATTTCCCTTCCTTATTCAGCTCACAATAGAATAAAAAATGAATCGACCTGTAATTCAAGCTCAACCGCAGAGAGCGACCAGCGCTTAAGAACCGCGTCCAAAATCGCTCGCTACAGAAAAGTGGCGCCCACCGTGGGGCCTTTCAAAGTTAGATCTAGGCACGGTCTTCCTTCTCTTCACTTGTGTGAATACCACAGATTGAGGCTTCCGTCGGGGAACTCATTTCTGTCAGGAACTTAGGAATCATAGCTTTATAAGTCTAGGATGATTAGGACAAATATATATACTGCTTTTCCTAATTGCTATACGTGTTTATTTTTCTGCTAATGGGAATGCGTGTGATGCCGCATGTGGTGAGAATGAGTATACACTTAAGATAAGTGATGGCGACGGGGTCGACCATCAACCTCAGTGGAGGCTGACCAACGCAACCCATTCACTATTCTAGCCAATGGGCCGGTTGTTAAGTCTGAGAAGCTGAGGAGCTAAACCCTTTCGTAGTGCGGAAACTATCGGAAATAGTTGTTACGCGATACTACCCTCATTTGAGGCTGGTGATCTATTCTCGGTGAATGGCACTTACTCTAAGATTGCTTTATAACTCGCTGGCGATCCGCTTGTTGTCTTGCTTTCCTGGGAGGAGCTGATGATAATGAGTACAGGTACAAAAATCACCCTAGTATAAACCTTTGGGGATGGGTAGAGCCTTGACTTCATGACAACGACCCTTTGACCCCATGTTTTTTCTATGTTTTTGTGTGCTGCATTCATGCATCCATTTAATAAAACATTAAAACATTCAAAAAACTTCTCTTCTAGTCTCTCTGTTTTTCAAATTAAACTAAGACTGTGATTGCAAATATCAGAGAAAAAGATTGCATTAATGGATTTTGGTAGAAGGAGAACTCGCCAGTATACCTTCAAGGTTCCAAAGCTAGCGGATTTGAGAAGGTTAGTGAGGATGATCGTTAACCCAGAGGCTTTCAGAGCCAAGCACGGTGCTTTGCTACCACTGTTAAGAGTCCATGTGATTAAGGGGATCATGGACGCGCTCATTCAGTTCTACGATCCGGTTTATCACTGTTTCACGTTCCCGGATTACCAGCTATCACCAACGCTGAAGGAGTATTCTCATCTGACTGATTTACATATCACTGATCGAGCTCCATTTTCCGGACTGAAAGAAATTCCAAAGAATCAGACTATTGCAATAGCAATTCATTTGGACGAGTCTGAGGTCAGGACTCACATGACCACTAAGGGTGGCATCCAAGGTTTGCCAGCCCAGTTCTTGACCAAAAAAGCTCTATACTTCGCTAGTATAGGGAACGGGACTGCTTTTGAAAGCATCTTTGTCTTGCTCACCTACGGGTTATTTTTGTTTCCCAACATTAATAACTTCGTCGATATCAACGCTATTAAGGTTTTTCTCATTGGAAACCCTGTGCCGACTTTGCTTGCAGATGCGTATCATTCTGTACACTTGGGAAATTTGTACAGCGGAGGAGAGATCACATGCTGTGTACCTTTGCTTTACAAATGGTTTATCTCTCACTTGCCCAAGTCTGCTGCTTTTTGGGATTGCAAGAGTGTCTTACGTTGGTCGCAGAAGATCATGTCTCTTACCAACTCTGATATAGATTGGTGTAATAGGATTTATGAGGGAATTAGAATCATTGACCGTTGTGGAAACTTCCCCAGCGTACGCCTCATAGGAACTAAAGAAGGAATCAACTATCATCCGATATTGGTTCTTCGTCAATTTGGATACCCGATGAGACACATCCCACTGGGTGTTCATCTGGAAGGTCTTTTATTCAAAGAAGGAGAAAATGACAGAGCACTAAAGATGGAAATAGTGCAAGCTTGGAAACATGTTCATAAGATAGGACGAGAGTCTTTGGGAAAACCGGACTGTGTCTCGGTGGAGCCTTATCTCCATTGGGTACAAACTAGAGCTCTCAAGCTAAAGATGCCTTATCCTCGTTACGGAATTCTTCCACCGAGGGAAACTGTCATGTACTTCATGACGGAAACTGAAAAGCTTCAGGTTACTCTCAACAAGGTTCAAAAGGAAAGAAGGTCTTGGAAGAACAAGTACCGCACCCTCGACGTAGAGTGTATCCAAATACAGCAACTACTAAAAGAGAAAGATGCTCTTATTGAAATTTTGGAGCAACATGCTGTAGAGAATCAAGATGACCAAAGGAATTTGCTCGCTCCTTTCACCTGGCAAAGGAATGACAACCCGACAACGGCCCAAGCGCCCCGGTCAAAGAAGAGGACTCGGGACCCATTAGTTTAGGTTTCTGTTTCTGCACTTTGTAATCTACTGTATTTCCATTTCTGTAATCCTTTGGAATTCAATAAAAAGGGGTTTCCCCACTGTTTGATATTTGCAATCTAATTGTCGAAGTTTATTTTAAGTAAACAAAAAAAACAACAATTAATATAATCATTGCATTCATCATTCTTACATCGCGTATTCTCCTTACCTACGAATCTCACATTTGTGTCTCAATTCTAGAGTCAAACTGTCTCATTCGTACAATACTCGGGCCAATCGTCAGAAAAAGATGGATGATCTTGAGGAAGAAAACAGAGAGTTGAAAGAAGAGATCGACGCTCTGAGAGAGGATATGAGAAAGCTTCGTAACGACATGCAAGCCATGGCAGAAGCTAAGCTACAAAGAACTGTGATCTCAGAGATCACCTCAACGCCCATCATAGAAAAGTATGATCCTAGGTATCAGATGCCGAAAGATCGTCCTTGGGGCATGCCTGTTAACTATATCCCGGAAGGATATGTTCCGCCGATCACTGAAGATCAGGAAATCGTAACAGAAGCCACTGGGCCTGAAGGTTACAAACTTCGGGAAAGCGAAGATGCCAGGGGCATACTGAAGACTCCTGAAGGTTACAAACTTCGAGAAAGCGAAGATGCCAGGGGCATACTGAAGACTCCTGAAGGTTACAAACTTCGGGAAAGCGAAGATGCCAGGGGCATACTGAAGACTCCTGAAGGTTATAAACTTCGGGAGGCGCCAAGACTTACTGCCATAGTCACGGTACCACCCCCTGTGGTGCACACTGTCTCGGAAGGACAGATTCCACAGACACCTTCTGGTAAGAAGGAAACTATGTTTGACAGAATGGAGGAATTCCAGGAACAATTCTTGGTAATGCAGAAGGAACTGCAAGCCATTCGCGGTCAGGATCTATTTGGAAAGGACGCCGCAGACCTCTGCTTGGTCCCAAATGTGAAAGTCCCGCACAAGTTCCAAGTGCCCGACTTTGAAAAATACAAGGGTAACTCTTGCCCTCAGAGCCATCTGGTGATGTACGCTCGGCGGATGTCAGCTCAGACGGAGAATCAGGACCTGCTGATTCACTACTTTCAGGATAGTTTAACCGGTGCCGCACTCAAATGGTACATGGGTTTAAACCGTACTACGATCAGTACATTCAGAGATCTTGGTACTGCCTTCGTCCAACAATACAAATACAATTTGGACATGGCACCCGACAGAGATCAACTCAGATCAATGTCACAAAAGGACAAGGAAACCTTTAAGAAGTATGCTCAAAGGTGGCGTGAAATTGCCGCTCAAATTTGTCCACCTCTTGAGGAAAAAGAGATGACAAATATCTTCTTAAAGACCTTAAGCTCATTTTACTATGACCGAATGGTTGCCAGTGCGCCCAGTGATTTCACCAAAATGGTCGGCATGGGTGTACGTCTTAAGGAAGCCGTCCGAGAAGGACGTTTGGTAAAAGACACTGGATCAACGAGCGGTACTAAAAAATATGGTAGTGCTCTCCCTAAGAAAAAAGAGCAAGATATTGGGAATATCTCTCTCGGAAAGCAAAGGCGACGTTATCAGCCAGTAGCAGTTGTTACTCCTGCTATCGGCCCCGCGCCTGTTCCTATGTATCAACCTCAGGTTGCGCAGAGCCAACCTGACCAACAAAGGACACAACAGCCTCTTCAGCAGGCTCATCCTCCATATAACAACAACCGTACAACACGGCCACCAGGATTTGATCCTATACTCGTAACGTACGCATAGCTGTTTCCGTTACTGCTGGCTAAGGGGCACATTCAGACTAAGTCCCCTCTTACAGTTCTGGAAAATCCGCCTTTTTGGTTTAAAGCGGATCAAACATGCCCTTATCATCAAGGAGGTTCAGGGCATAACATTGAGACTTGTCTCAATTTCAAATCCGACGTGCAAAAGCTTGTTAGGAGCGGGCTCTTATCTTTCAAAGATACGAATCCCAACGTTCTCACGAACCCGCTGCCTCAACATGAGAAGGCTGCAGTCAATTTGATAGAAGGAGAGACTAACGATGTCTATCAAATTCACGATGTACTCTTGTTGAAAACCAACCTGGTCAAGATGCATTGTAGACAGAGTGGATATGGCCATGTGCCACCTCATAATTATCACCAGTGTGATATCTGCTCTAAGAACAATCAGGGATGTTCTGTAGTGCAAGCAGCTCTACAGGAACAAATGGATCTTGGATGGATCCAAGAGCACCGATTTCGTGGAGTTAACATGGTTTACACGAATTCCAACGTCATTCAAAACCACGACATCCGTACGATGAATGACAACTTGGTGGCAATGCACTCAAGGCAAAGCCAGTATCATAATCTGCCACGGCACGATTATAATTCCTGTCTGATTTGCTCGGTAAACAAACAGGGATGCTCTTTCATACAAGAGGCCCTCCAGCGTCAGATGGATCTTGGATGGATCCAAGACTACCATGATAGGAACTCCTATCAAATCAACATGGTTCAGATCTTCGATATCCGCGTAATGAACACCAACCTGGTAGAGTTACATGCTAAGCAGGTCCGACTTGGATTCTTAATATCACATGACTATCAAAGCTGTAAAGCGGGTTGCGAAAACGATCGAGGTTGTACCCTTGTCCAGGAGGCACTTCAGCACTTGTTAAATCACTGGTGGATGCCACTCTATATGGATGAAGATACTCAGCAGATTACTATCAATAACAGGAATCCTACTCGTCGTCAAAGTCAGGATGTCCGATCAATGGGAGGTAACCTAGTGAGGTTACATTGTATTCAAAGTGGGCGTGGCCAGGTGCCACCACACAATTATGACCGTTGTAGCGTCTGTTCGGAAAGTAACCAAGGGTGTTACCTTGTGAGAGCAGCTCTTCAGGGTCAGGTCGATCATGGAGAAATTCGTCCATATCCAGGTTCAGGACCCATCATTTGGTCGCCGAACTACCTTGCCGAGCAAGTTGAGGATGTTGTCACGATCTCTGGTCATCACAGGACCAGGGATGTTTTTGCCATCATCCCTCTACTTGACGAATCTAGAGTTCCTAACCGGGAACGGATCAAGGTTACTTATGATGGTCAGAAAGATCAGAAGGTTCCCATAGTCATCTATCTACCGGGGCCACTACCGTATGAATCAGCTAAGGCAATCCCTTACAAATACTGTGCAACAATAATCGAGAATGGAAAGGAAATTCCATTACCCTCCGTCGTGAATATTGCAGACATCAGTCGTGTAACACGGAGCGGTCGAATCTTCAATCGAGGGGTTGGAGAATCCGACAAAGAAAAGGAACTTCAGACAGAAATTCCCGATCCACCAGTCGGTCAATCTAGTAATCCCGACTTTTCAAAAGACAAAGATGAGATGCTAAAGCTCATCCAAAGGAGTGAATACAACATTGTTGATCAACTGTTACAGACTCCTTCAAAGATCTCAGTATTATCACTGTTACTCAGTTCAGAGGCCCACAGGGAGGCTCTACAGAAAGTCTTGGAGCAAGCCTTTGTGGAACAGGATGTAACAATCAGACAATTCGGTAGCATTGTCTCTAACATCACTTCCTGCAATAATTTGGGATTTAGTGATGAGGAATTACTTGAAGAGGGTCGTCGTCATAACATGGCGTTCAACATTACAGTTAACTGCCAGGGCGATGCTTTAGCCAACGTACTGGTAGACACAGGGTCAGCCCTGAATGTTATGCCGAAGTCCACCTTGATGCAATTATCATTCAAGGGCCCTCCGATGAGAGTCAGCGAGGTCGTCGTCAAAGCATTCGACGGATCCAGAAAAATGGTTATCGGCGAAGTTGATCTTCCCATAACTATTGGTCCTCACACTTTCCAAATCACTTTCCAGGTCACGGACATCCGGGTAACGTACAATTGTTTATTAGGAAGACCTTGGATACATCAGGCTGGAGCGGTTACTTCAACCCTCCACCAAAAGCTAAAGTTCGTCAAGAACGATCAACTTGTCACGGTTTGTGGGGAACAAGCCTTGCTTGTAAGCAACTTATCATCATCTACTTGTGTGGAACCCGAGGAGATTATTGGAACTCAGTTCCAAGCACTATCGGTGAGCAAGGACAATCAGTTCAAAGAAGGAACTTCAATTTCTTCATACAAAGATGCTATCAAAGCGGTCGAGAGTACCGATACAAAAGGATGGGGACGGCTTGTCATTCCTATTGACAATAAAACAAAGAAGGGTCTTGGTTTTTCTGCAACCTGTACCCAGACAACTGCTAGCGATGAAAGTCTTCATCCCCTTCAAAACTTCTTCCACAGTGGAGGTTTTCTTCACCCAGTGTCTCAGACAGTTCATGCTATCAATGAGGAAGATGCCTCTGACACAGATGAAGAATGGAAGTCCTATCTTAACCAGGACGGCTATATGTCTCAGGAAGAGGTGCATATGCCTTTTTTCTTTCCTACAGAAAGTCCGAGATTTATACCCAGGTCAGATGTTGAAATGATCTACGGATATTATGATCTGGAAGGATGTCGTGCTCCGCCAAATTCATTAGAGGAGGACACTCTGATGAAAGACAACTTTGACCACAATTACTATGGCCCGAAGGATGGCCTGCCAATGTGGCAGCCTTACCCAAGACACTTGGGCAAGAGAGTCAGCCGAACAATGAAAATCAGCTGACCATCATTGAACAGAATACCTGTGTCCCCACCATGTCATGGGATCAACACTCAGGTCATTCGGAAATTACTCAACATGAAGATGAATTCGCAACGTTTGCAGGACTAGAATTCATCAACTATGCTTTTCCCGAGGTCAACGTCATAGAGAGGGATGACTTCTCCAGTTCCAAAGAAGTTTGGGACACTCTGGGACAACCGAGTGGAAAATACGACTATATGGTCAAGTACACCGCTCCCGAAAGCTCTCGTATCAGGCTCGAAGATATCCAGCCAACTGGATGGGGAGATACAGCTGAGAGCACCAATGCTATGCAAAATGTAACAGATTCCAATGATCTTGCTCCACCAGAAATCAGCGTCATTTCTGAAGACAAATCAAGGAAGGTGCCACACTTTGTGATTCACCGAGGAGTTCGCCGCCAATGGGTTGCTGTCGATGTTCCGAGGGTCGTTCGTCAGTCAAAGTAATTGCCATCTTTAAGCCTTTCACCCTGCCCAGGTGAAACGGATATTTTGATAGGGCTCGTTTTCTGTAAATTTCCCTCTTTGTTTTGCCCAAAGCGACTGAGTTTTGTTTTATAGGGCTGTAGTTTCAAGATTCGACTTGTTCATTAATAAAATAACGTCGTTCTGTAATTTCCGCATTAATTGCTGTTTTCTCTTTTTGCTTTTTCAGAAAATGGTAATCCTAAAAAAACATTCAATAATAAAAACCAGCAGTAAAATCAAAACATTGCACACACTTGCATTTTCTCTATCTCTTCTAAACGCGAATCATCACGTCATGCAGATTGCTTGTTTTATACCCCGTTGAAACATACGATCCGATGCCTTCTTCCGACTTTGAGTTCCCGGTATTCGAGGCTGAAGAAGAAGTTGACAACGAAATTCCAGAAGAGATCTCCCGACTACTCAGACAAGAGGAAAGGTCCATTGAACCTCACAAAGAACCGTTGGAAACGGTAAACTTGGGTTCAGAGCAAGAGAGAAAAGAAATCAGGATCGGAGCACTGCTCAGTCCAACTGCCAGAGAAGATCTGATAAAGCTTCTCAAAGAATTCCCCGATGTGTTCGCTTGGTCCTATCAGGATATGCCAGGGTTGGATACCAGCATCGTGGAACATCACTTACCGCTAAGATCGGAATGTCCGCCAGTAAAGCAAAGGTTGAGACGCACTCACCCGGACATGGCCATCAAAATCAAAGAGGAGGTGCAAAAACAGATCGACGCGGGTTTCCTCGCTACATCTGAATATCCTCAATGGTTAGCCAACATCGTACCCGTTCCCAAAAAGGATGGAAGGGTCAGAATGTGTGTTGATTACAGAGATCTGAACAAGGCAAGTCCAAAGGACGACTTTCCTTTACCACACATTGACATGCTGGTTGACAGCACAACAAAGTTCAAAGTATTCTCCTTCATGGATGGATTCTCGGGCTATAACCAGATCAAAATGGCGCCAAAAGACATGGAGAAAACTACGTTCATTACCCCATGGGGTACCTTTTGTTACAAGGTAAAGCCGTTCGGTTTGAAGAATGCCGGGGCAACCTATCAAAGGGCCATGACTACTCTATTTCATGACATGATACACAAAGAAATTGAGGTATATGTCGATGATTTGATTGCAAAATCAAGAACAGAGGATGAGCACGTTGAACATCTGTCAAAATTGTTCGAACGTCTAAGAAAATTCAAGCTCCGCTTGAATCCCAACAAGTGCACCTTCGGTGTCCGTTCAGGGAAACTACTAGGGTTCATCGTCAGCCAGAAAGGAATTGGAGTTGATCCTGACAAGGTCAAGGCCATTCAAGAAATGCCTTCTCCGAAAACTAAAAAACAAGTCAGAGGATTCTTGGGACGTTTGAACTACATCTCCAGATTCATATTCCTCATGACCGCGACATGCACGCCGATTTTCAAATTACTCAAAAAGAACCAGGATTGCGTTTGGTCAGAAGATTGCCAAACTGCCTTCGACAGTATCAAGGAATATCTGTTGAATCCTCCAATTCTATCACCTCCAGTGGAAGGAAGACCACTGATCATTTACCTCACAGTCCTAGAGGACTCAATGGAATGTGTACTTGGCCAACAAGACGAAACCAAAAGGAAAGAGTCTGCCATTTACTATCTAAGCAAGAAATTCACCGACTGCGAAACTCGGTACACAATGCTTGAGAAAACTTGTTGCGCTTTGGCTTGGGCAGCCAAACGTCTTCGCCAGTACATGATTCGTCATACTACTTGGTTGGTCTCCGAAATGGATCCAATCAAGTACGTTTTCGAAAAACCTGCTCTCACGGGAAGGATTGCCCGTTGGCAGATGTTACTATCAGAATATGACATAGAGTACCATGCTCAGAAAGCCGTTAAAGGAAGTATTTTAGCCGATCATTTGGCTCATCAACCAATTGACGATCAAGAACCAATTGGGTTTGATTTCCCAGACGAAGATGTCATGTATCTAAAGATGAAAGATTGTGATGAACCGCTACCCAGTGAAGGGCCAGAACCAGGTTCCCAGTGGGGACTTATCTTTGACGGAGTAGTCAATCATTATGGAAACGGAATTGGGGCAATCATTGTTACCCCTCAGGGTTACCACATTCCTTTCACTGCCAGACTTACGTTCAAGTGTACGAACAACGAGGCCGAATACGAAGCATGTATCATGGGTCTCGAAGAAGCGATTGACTTAAGGATCAAAAACTTGGACGTATACGGCGATTCAACCCTGGTTATTAACCAGATAAAAGGAGATTGGAACACATACCAATCAGGATTGATTCCTTACAAAGACTATGCAAGGAGGTTGTTACCCTTCTTCAACAGAGTCGACTTTCATCACATCCCTCGTGATGAGAATCACATGGCTGATGCATTAGCCACTCTCTCTTCCATGATTAGTGTAGGTCGATGGAATGACATACCTAAGATCGACATAATGCGCCTTGAACGGCCCGCTTACATCTTCGCGATTGAAGCAGTCATAGACGACAGACCTTGGTATCACGATATCAAATGCTTCCTTCAGAAACAAGAGTACCCATCTGGGGCACTCAGAAAAGATAGAAAGACCCTCAGAAGATTGGCTGGAAACTTCTTCCTGAGCGGTGACACTCTTTATAAGAGAAATTTTGACATGGTCTTGCTCCGATGCGTCGACAGACCAGAAGCAGACATGCTCATGAAAGAAATTCACGAAGGATCCTTTGGCACTCATGCCAACGGACACATAATGGCGAGAAAAATTCTCAGGGCCGGGTATTATTGGTTGACCATGGAATCCGACTGCTACAAGTACATGAGGAGGTGTCACAAGTGTCAGATATACTCCGACAAAATTCATGTACCGCCATCACATCTCAAAGTTCTTTCTTCCCCGTGACCATTTTCCATATGGGGAATCGACATGATTGGTATGATTGAGCCCAAGGCTTCAAACGGACATCGGTTCATCCTGGTAGCCATTGACTATTTCACCAAGTGGGTCGAAGCAGCGTCATTCGCCAATGTAACCCGACAAGTGATGGTCCGATTTATCAAAAACAATATCATATGCCGTTATGGTGTTCCAAGTGAGATCATTACTGATAATGGATCTAACTTGAACAATAAGATGATGAAAGAGTTGTGTGCAGAGTTCAAGATCGAACACCATAACTCATCTCCCTACCGACCCAAGATGAACGGAGCGGTAGAAGCGACTAACAAGAGCATCAAGAGGATTGTTCAGAAGATGGTTGTAACCTATAAAGATTGGCACGAAATGCTACCCTTTGCTCTTCATGGTTATCGAACATCTGTCCGCACTTCAACAGTGGCAACCCCTTCCTCTCTAGTATATGGCATGGAGGCAGTTCTCCCCATAGAAGTAGAGATCCCATCAATCCGGGTATTGGTGGAAGCTAAGCTCACCGAGGCTGAATGGTGTCAAAGTCGACACGACGAACTGAACCTGATCGAAGAGAAGCGAATCACGACACTATGCCACGGTCAGTTGTATCAACAGAGAATGAAGAGGGCGTTCGACAAAAAGGTCCGACCTCGCATCTTCAGAAAAGGAGACCTTGTGCTCAAGAAGATACAATCATTTCTCACTGATTCTCGGGGCAAATGGACCCCAAATTATGATGGCCCCTATGTGGTCACAAAAGCTTTCTCAGGCGGCGCCTTGAGACTTGCAACCATGGACGGAGAGGAATTTGCCTACCCCACGAATGTTGATGTAGTCAAGAAATACTTCGCCTAAAACTAAAAAAAAAAACGTCTCGGTGGATTGAAAACCCGAAAGGGCGGTCCAGGCAAAAGTTAGAGACATGAAAAAAAAATCATCCCGATGGATTGGAAATCTCATAGTACAATCCAGGCAAAAGTTAGGGATAATGGCAAGTAACTATGTTCGACAGAGGCAAGTCCCTCAGCAGCAGTTGCATCATCTATCGGAGGAAATCTCCAGTCAAAGGTCATCTTCGACGGAAGCTCAGGATGTCCCGAACTCAAAGTTGGTAGAAGGATAGTGGTCGTTATGTTTCAACGTAGCCCTTTTCCCTGTAAATTACCATTTTCTAACTTTGTATATACTCTTTGGAATCACGCGTTTGGCTTATCTCCATCTTATCAATAAAATTTGAGCCCTTGTGCTTTTGTTTGTAATTCTTTACTTGTTTTAGCTTTACAGAACGACGTTGTTTAAACTTAATCAACGATTCTTGAAACGAAACAAAAACGAATTTTCTTGTTAAACTTTTTCTGCTTTTAAATTAAAGATGGCATTTCTTTTGACTGTTGAACATCAGAAGAACATCGATCGCTTCTCCCGAAGTAAGCGAACTTCAAAGTGCAGAATCAAAGTACTCCTTCTAGACCAGTACGCCTGAATGAAGGATCAGCAATGTCAGAGACCATGTTTCGTCTGACATCTTCGGCCGAGTTCTCATCTCCTAAGCCCGATCAACATAGCTCCCAACGGGACTATCTCTCCTAAGCAAGGTGGAATTGCTATTTTGAATCAACGGTACTTCTTCGCCCCGCGATGGCCGAGTATCCAATTGTGTTCATCCATTAGTCTGTATGTCGCGTCTGTTTTGTCAGCATATACATACATACTTCATGCATTTTTGATTTGCATTTACATTTCATATTGCATTGTTATCACTCTAGCCGGTCTTGTCCCCTAGTGATAAACAGTTTTCTCAATCGAGTTTGTCAGTTCTTTCCTCGTCAGGAAGTGTTGCGTCTGCACAATCTCGCCACCAGTGTATCTTTAGATTAGAGTCGACACGTGGCCACTTTGATAATTTGAACCTCTGAAAGATCAGAGAACCTTCAACAGATGTCACTCTTCGCCATTAAAGATGATATCCTTGCTTTCCCAGATTAAGGAAAATCCCCAGAGAAAGCCTCGTGATCAGAGATTCGGCAGCACGCCAGTTTTGCTCCGAAAAACCACTGATGAGAAGGTCATTGGCACCTCAAAATTGGACCCCATCATATGGCATTTCTCCGGGAAGATCCCGAGAAAAGTATGATGAAAGATCCCAAATGAAAATAGTCTCTCAAGAGACTCGCTTTCCCCAGTAGAAACAAATGGCGTCTCCAACGGAGAAGTTTGTACAACTCTACAACTCAGACGACTGGGGTCCCCAGCAAGTCTGACAACAAAACATTTTCTACTCAAATGGCGTCTCCCCAGGAAAATTCGGCGAGAAGTTTGAAGGAAAACCGCTACACATAGCGTCCCTTGTCAATAAAGTTTATTGACAAAAGAAACTAAGACCAGTTCCTTGGTAGGACACCAGGATCGAGGGGAAGTTTATGACAAAAGAAACTAAGACCAGTTCCTTGGTAGGAAACCAGGGTCGAGGGGAAGTTGACAAAAGAGACTGAGACCAGTTCTTGGTAGGAAACCAGGATCGAGGGGAAGTTGACAAAAGAAACTAAGACCAGTTCCTTGGTAGGAAACCAGGACCGAGGGGAAGTTCATTTCAGGAACTAAGACCAGCTCCTTGGCTGAAAACAAGGATCGAGGAGAAGTTTACCTTTTCTAAGCTTCATTGCTCAGCAAAAGAAGATGAATGCGATCCGCCATTCATAGACACCATCAAAATTTCGGGTATTCCGATATTTAATCCTCTTGCACCCCGAATGCCCGAATCCCTTCGTCATTCACACCTTCGGGTCCAAGAAGATTAAATAGGGGCATCTGTAATACCCCAAATTTTGACCACTTAGATTTCCCATCATTGTGAAAATCATCATCACAATATGGATGTACCTTTATGCTTCATTAGTCTCCCCAAAGATGGGTGAGCATCCACTACAATCAAAATTAGGGTTTCAAGCCCTCTCTGAGCTTTAGACAAAGGCTCAATCAAGAAATGACTTGATTTTCAACTTGTCTAATCTCTCAAACATCCTCAAAGGATCAAAAGGACTCCCACTTCAAGGATTAAGCACAAGGCTGCTCCCTTCTAGGTGGATCAAGTCTCAAGATCGACAGTGTCACCAAATTAGGGTTTTGGTCAACCAGGGCCTCCAGATGGAAATTTTCATCTGGGCACAAGGCAATGATCCAAAACATAACCTAATATACTTCATGGAACCTCATGAACCCATGCATCAAGTCAATTTTGCCTCAGGGGATGCATTCATCAAAAATCAGGAATTAAGGTTTCTTGACCTAATTCACCCCTAAGTTGACTTTTGGGACAAACCATGAGCCAAGACCTCAAGCGATGATTTGAGGGTCTCTAATACACCATATTGATCCATTTTGAACAATGGATTGATCCAAGAAGTTTGAGCAACAAGTCTCAATTTCATCTGCACCACAATTAGGGTTTTAAGGGAAAAGTCAACTGTAACTTTGACTTTTGACCAGGACATGCTCCCAAACCCTAATACATGATTGAATATACCCTATGACACCCATGGAACATGTCCATCAAGTTTGATTTAGGTCAAGGACATGATTTCCTGAAGAATTGCACAGTTTGGAATTCATCTGATAAAAAGTCAACTGTGCACAAAAGTCAACTTTGACTTTTTGATATTTTTCACCAAAATGGATTTTTAACCCTAAAATGATGCTAATGTGTGATTTGAATCATCATTCATCAAGAAAAATCAAGAAAAGTGAGATAACTTGTAAAAGGGGTAACCATAAAACTTAGAAATTTTTCTAAGTTAAAAATAAAGTGGCAAAGGTACCAACTTTGAAGAACCATAACTCCTAAACCACAAGGCCATTTTTTCTCATCCAAAGATGGATTTGTAGCCCTCATTATCACCTACAAAAACTTCAACTACAAGTCATTCCAATTCATTAAGGATTTTGAGTTATGGAGTGATCAAAGTGGCTGAAAAGTGAAAATATCACTTTTTCCAACACTTAGTGAAATTTTCACTAAGTCAGATTCTGCCTCACTTTTTGCCAAATGTAGGGGGATTTTTCACTTGGAATCAAAAGAGATCAAAACCAAACTTGTTCCAACAATTTTTGTATCATGTAAGAGCTTTCCAAAATGGCCAAGAACATTGCCAAATTCAACCTACACCATGAGATACAACATTGCCAAGTTGCCTTGCTGAAATCTGTCAAGGCAAGGTAGAATTTGCAACTTTGGTCGATTTGCCAAAATCAGCCAAATTCAATTGCTCCTATCCACTTGGACACCTCAGAGGATTGAATCTAAAGGGGACAATCACTGAGCCAAGCCTCCAAAGTCCATGGAACAAGAAATAGCATGTTGAACCTAGAATGGCCAAAATAGGGACAAGACTTCAAATTTGGAATAAGGCATTCAATGGAACCATCAAGGTGGCATGGACTGAGCCATTCTCATCTAAAATCAGTCAAGACTTATCCAAGACCAAGGGGACCAAAGCTCTGTGCCCTAACCTCTAGTCAATGGCTAGAGGAGACTTGGATTTTCATTTGCCAACATTGGCCAAACCTACTTACCAGCTGCCATGCACTATTCCTTGCAAAACAAACTTGCTCTACTATAAATAAAGCTCAATTGTGATCAGTTTGAGTACACCAAAGCCATCAAACAGATGCTTTCCTCAAAATATCTTCTTTTACTCCAATTTTGCCTTCTAAGGCAAGTCACTATCGGGTATTGAGTTTGAGAGCAATTCCAATCAAACCAATCACTCACACACCTCACATACATCACATATGAGCTGATCAAACACTTAGATTACTTCTGAAACATCAATTTCACAAAATCACCAGCTGGTTGCTCAAGGTTTTAACCAAAGTGCAGCTGAGGTACCACAAAATGATCCAGCCAATTTCAATCAAGTCCAACCATCCAAACACAATCCATAGGGTGTAGGGAAGTTGTTCAGATCATCACCACTCATCTGTAACACCTCCAAATCAAAAATCACTTTGAACTTGCTGTCACGGCTTGGAGGTAAGCACATGCTTGGTCATCTCTCAATCTATGCATATTTCCTCGCACAATAATTTGGCCATATGTTCATAATCATGCATGGAATGTTTTCCCTCAATTCATTGCATTGTTTGAATCATGTATCAAAAATCCTAGCCTTCATGCAGAAATTAGGGTTCTTGAGGTCTCTTCGTGATTTCTTGTTGTATGTTTAATTTAAATGAAATTAAAGTACATAGACATGATCGTGAGGTTGAGACGAGCATAATGATATGTGGATTGCATGATATGATTACGTATTCATGGAGATTTGATAGAAAATGCAAATCTGAGAAACCAAGAACACGCGCGTGTTCTTCAGCTTGTTCTTGGCGCCATTTTTAGAAATTCAAATATTTGAATTTTGTGATTTTATTTAATTGATTCAAAAATTAATTTCTCTCTGAGTTTTAATGATTTTGAGTTGATTCTTTTTTTAATAATTCACAAAAATGTTAAAATATTTTATTTTCACAAAAAATCCCAAAAATATTATTTATTTCATATAATTGATATTTTTGCAAAGAATTAATATTTTGATTGTTTTTGGCATTTTAAATATTTTTTCTACATTAATTTTGCAACTTTTAATGCTTTCTAATTATTTTGTAGGTCAATACTTAATTTTTGAAGCATTAATCCAAGATCACAATTTGTTTTCCATGTGTTAAACAATTTTTGATCATTTTAATTGAATTTTTATTCAATTAAATACATTTTGAAAACAAATTAGGGTTTTGGATTAATTCAACCCTCATAAACCATTTTCAAAACTCTTTGGGCCTCTTGAGAGAGTGTAAGACCCATCCCCCCTTGTACAAAAAACTTTTTGGGACTCACTCATTGTTTAAGTCCCTCTGTACAAGTAAACGGCGCGATCGTCGCCCGTTTAAAAATAAAAATCATCTGGGCCTCTCCTTGAGCTATAAGACCCATTCAAAACACTTTGGGCCTCTATTAGAGTGTAAGACCCAATCCCCCTTTTAACCAAAACATTGTGGGCCTCACTTATTGTATAAGTCCCTCTGCGTTAAAAGAAAACCTCGGTGCGATCGCCATTTTTAAACGAAAAATCATTTGGGCCTACCCTTGTGTTATAAGCCCCACTCTTTTCTTTAAACCTTTTTGGGCCTCTTGAGAGAGTGTAAGACCCATCCCTTTGTACAGAAAACCATTTTTGGGCCTCAGTCACTTGTATAAGTCCCGCTATACAAAGTCAAACAGTGCGCTCACTGATAAGACCCTGGGCCTCTCCTTTAGCTGTAAGCCCCAAACCTTTCTTTTTCAAAGCACTTTCTCCTTTGATTTTGAATATACTATTGTTTTCAATCTTTCTTTGTTGAACAACTAACCAAACAGCATGGAAGCACTACAACCGAGTAAGTGGTTATCGCTTTCGTTTACTGCTTTCATATTATAAACTGTATTGTGGGGCTGCTCACTGTAAGTCTGCTTTCATAAACTCATATCTACTGCGTAATAATAGTATAGATATTTCGAGTTTCCCCGGCTACTACGTCTAGAACTAGGTGACGCCGTTTCATTTATTCGTAGAAATAGACGCCTAGATCCCCAATAGGAGCACCAGATACAGTCTTCTCTTCGGCTGTCCTCCTTAGGAATCGTCAAGAAGCTCTACTCCCCAAGATGAATGTATTCTCCGTGAATGGCATCTTTGAGTTTCTTCCAAATTCTCGAACTTTCCTGACTTGATCTATTCCTCGTGGATAGCTTGCCTTGAATGTCTCGGGGTTTGGGTACCCACTACGGTCATAATCTTGGACCTTAACTAAGGAACCCTCTTTAAAAGCTAGAAGTCGCTGGATAGTAAACCTCGCACATTTACCAGTGGTTTTTATCTTTAAAAGAGTTATCTCTCCTAATGGAAAGGAGATGATAGACCCACGAGCTTCTTAAAAGCATCGGCCTCCTCTTGGGCATTATTCAAGGACACTACGGCTTCTTAGAAGTATTCACAGCCTCCTCTTAGGCTTCGTATAATGATCTCTTCCTCCGGGAATGATAGCCTCCTCTTGGGCTTCGTACAAGGACCCGTCGGCTTCTTAAAAGTTTCCAGCCTCCTCTTGGGCTTCGTACAAGGACCCGTCGGCTTCTTAAAAGTTTCCAGCCTCCTATTGGGCTTCGTACAAATTGTCCCGACGACCTCCTAGAGGTATAGGAACAGAACTTAGTCATCTCCATAGAACAGTCCTTTCGTAGAGTCTACTACTTTTTCTCAAAGCATAGTACAAAAGATAAAACTCTAGACACGGACAGTCTAACTTCCTTGAGTCTCAAAAGACATTCTCAAGTGACCCCTTCGTTAAATAGGAAGGAAACCCGCAGACTCGGACAGTCTCAACACCCTTTGGATTTCCAGTTTCTTCAAAGAAAAGGAGACCACCCCGATCCTCAGATCTAACCCATGAGTACAGTGATGCTCATATAAGAACTGATTTTCTCTTTCAAAATCAGTATACTGGACCTGTCACTTAACTGACACAGCCTCCATCTCGGGCTTCGTACGAGATACAAAGACTCTCTTGTTGAGTCAAACCTTTTAGCCTCCAACTCGGGCTTCGTACGAGATACAAAAACACTCTCTTGTTGAGTATAAAAGATTCTCCTATTGAGTCAAACAACGTTTAGCCTCCATCTCGGGCTTCGTACGAGACACAAAAGATTCTCCTGTTGAGTCAATTACCCTTTTTGCCTCCATCTCGGGCTTCGTACGAGACACAAAGACTCTATCGTCGGGTCAAAAACTTTTAGCCTATCTCTCGGGCTTTGTACGAGACACAAAATAGCCTCCTCTTAGGCTTTGTATAAGAAAACCACTGGTTGATCCAATCAACCTTTTAGCATCAAAGCTGTGCCTCGTTCACAGCATACAAACATCAACAACTCCTTCCCCTTCGTCTAATCGCTGTAAGCGGCAAGCCTCTGGATCATCTACATCCATGCCACTGTCCCTCTTTTAGCATGAGAAATTCCTAAGGAAAGATGGCATTGCTCTACATTGAGTTAAAGTCTTCTCCTTCAGGTTAAAACCCTTTCTTCGGAAATTATGGCATTGCTCGGATCCGCGTATCCCAGTTAAAGTAATTCTCCTTCTCCCCTCTTTAGAGATGACAAATTCTCTCTAAAATCGAGGACCTTTCGCTTCACGTCTTGGGCTTTGAACAAGACACAAATAGACCTTTCAGCTTCACATCTTGGGCTTTGAACAAGATACAAATCACCTTTCGCTTCACGTCTTGGGCTTTAAACAAGACACCAAAACACCTATTTCCTCCCATAGAATAGGAGGAACTACGAACGCTCTGATTTCCCTGTTTCGGTAAACGGGAATACGTAGGCATAAGATCGAAAGAAAAGATCTTAGCGAGCGCAATCAACAAAAAACCCAAATCCCATATCTCCATCAATCAAAAGCAGTAATTCAAAAGCATCAGTCCTAACATCCTAATCCTTGTTCCCCGCCAGAAACCTTCTGCCCAGGTAAAAAAGAAAGAAAACAGTATTGGCGAAAATACAAATAACCAGTACAAAGGCCCCCCACATTGATAGCATCCGTAACCTAACAGACCGCTGTTTAAACTCAGTATGCAAAGCAGGGTTAATTGGAGACATCTATTTCCCTTCCTTATTCAGCTCACAATAGGATAAAAAATGAATCGACCTGTAGTTCAAGCTCAACCGCAGAGAGCGACCAGCGCTTAAGAACCGCGTCCAAAATCGCTCGCTACAGTGGCGACACCGACGAGGGGTTGTATGGAGGAGATAAGTGGCCTAATGTTTGGGACCACCACACTTTTCCATGTGGCACTTTATCCTCTTTTGTCCTTTTGTTGAGTTAATGCTCATAACTCTTTATAAAGGCTTTTAAAGTGAGTGAAACTTTCTATGTGGGACTATTTCCCAATCATTTATTGGCATTTACTCATTTTCACTTATTCTTGTCATTATGGAACATACCCATTGTAATTTAATGTTATGTCTCCTCAATAGGAAATTGTCTTGTCTCTAAACCTTTGGATTTTTTTCCAAGGGAGAGACGAAGTCGGATTATGGGGAGGGGAAGGACATTACTCTAGAGAACATTGATTATCATTAATATCCTCTTCTAGGATCTCGCAGAGACTCTCACGTGCATCCCAAATGAAGCAGAGTTATCTATATAAATTCAAACATCTTTAAGCCTTGTTTGAAAGAAATCAAACCTTGGAGGAGATTAGGGTTAGCAAAATTTCTCCAAACCTGAAACAAATGAAAGAAAAACGTCAGTGTAGGAACACTAATCTTGTATTCACATCAGTATTGGAATAATTTTACATTAGCCCAACTCACAAGGTGCAACTACGAGGGAGAAATTCCTAAATGGTTAAGAACCCCAAGTCCAATTAAACTAAAAGGAACTATAAACCCCATCCTAAAATACAAGCACTCGTGCACAGATTATCCACACACTTCATACTGGGTTCACAACCACTTGTCTTTCCCAAGATAGGTCACCTCTCAGTCTAAGGATGGACCCAAATTGCAGTACATAAGATCCGTCCTATCTTCATTTGTGTACTAGGATAGAGACCCTAGAATCTCTTTCTTTACCCATAAGTATAGATTGGAATCCTAATAAAGATTAAGAGCTAGTTGCGAGTTTCTTCCCATGTTCGTCTCATTTTTAACAAATAAAAAAATTCCTACCAAGAATATTACATCTTGAGTGTTCTTATAACCACTGCATAGCCTCACCCTCAGTAGCCTCACATTTGAATGAATGCCTTATACACTTGAAAATAGCTTCAGCCCCTAGTTCCTACACAAGGTTCCCCAAGGGTAATGGAAAAGCCATCAAAATTTTATCAAGGCAAAACTAACACCAACTTCCCTCATATCTACCCTACAAGGGGCATATTCTATAATTTCCAAATTATTCACTCTTGTGTTTTCCATATATGGTTTCCTCGTTTATGGGCCATCCAACTTTGCCTCAATTTGAGATGATGCATCTCTAATATTTACGTCACTACTAAGATCAATAAAAAGGATACCTACACCTTGGTTTCCTAAAAGGGCTATTATTTAAAAGCTAACGAAAAACAGAAATGATAAAAATAAATAAGAAAACTTATACCTTATACTTTAGTGCATGTTCTGAAAATTCAAGACAAAGACTCACAACCATAAAAGTTTTAACAACAATGTGAAAAATTACCAGGAGAAGAAGGGATATGCCAATGCTCATAAACAAAGGAAGTCCAAAAGTAAAACTCGATAAAAATCCCCAATTTATAGGAACTGGAGAACACAGAGATAGACGTCCATGATTCAACAAAAGATCAAAAACCACGTCTAATGGTCAAGATGGAGTCTCAATTATGCAATGGAACAAAAGTGGGCCTAGGCACGTCATCCTATTACCGTAGGTGCGCAAGAGGACGCGGGGACAATGTCCAATGTAACTTTTTAGCTACACGATGAATATTAAATGTACATGTTCCCAATGCCACATACTCGCATTTAACTATAACATAGATCACTCTCTTCCTGCGAACACCTTCTTAAAGAAACATACTTCCTCAACAAAACATATAATTAGGGCATCTGTTATGAGATATCTTAAGGCCAAACCAAACTACCCCAATACAATGGTCAAACCCAACAAAAGCTCTTCTCTTATTGATATACATACAAACATCTGCTCTAGGGTAGCACACAGAAGTGTACCTCTAGAGTTCATCTTCGCCTTTGTTGTGTATCTAACGGTCCTCCACATCCCATGTCGAATCAAATGGGAACTATTCTAGTCATCTCCCATATATAAGTGTGACTTTGAGTCACACTCAAGCATTCTTCTCAGTCAGCCTTGTATAGTTCTACCAGTCACGCTACTATATTCTTCTCATCACACATGCGTAGTTCTACCAGTCACACCTATATATTCTTGTCATCCACACTTGAATAGTTCCACCTCTTTCAAACACTGACTTGACTTGAGCGTTAGAGTACTTATTTTTTGATATTTTACGTTGAATCGACTCGGGTGCATACCCACTACCTGGTTCGGGTACGGGTACAAAATACGAAGTTTTTGGGAAAACTAAGATACATGTACGTCACTATAATTTTTTTAAAATATAATTTTAAAAATAACATAAAATAATTATATTATTAAAAAATAATATGAATGAATTATATTGTTCAAATAATAACAAATCATCAATGCCATACCCCAAATTTTACCCCCTTTAGATGTCATCATCATTTGCATGAACATTGTAGGTCAATCATCTTTGCATACCTAACTAAACTATCAAGCTTTGTGGTTTTGTTGTTCTTATGGAATTAGGGTTTTGTACAAGAACTGGAAAGCTCTGATTAATCAGGATTTGAGAGAGATAAACAAAACAAGTCCTCATACACTTCAAGGGTTCCTAAGATGCCTTTTGGTTCAACACAACTCATTTCAAGGGGTTCCTAAGTGAATGGGAGAAGTTTTGAATTCATCTGATCAAAAAGTCAACTGAGGCTCCAAAAAGTCAATCTTTGAGTTTTTTGGTCAACCATAAACATTTCAAGTCATATTCCATGATCTCATGTGGTTAGATCAAGAAAAATCAAGGTGGAACAATAAAATCAGGAGATTTGGAAAATTAGGGTTTTGAATGAAATCATGATTTTTAGCCATCTTTCAAGGATTATATCTCACTCATTATTGATCCAAATGGAGCAAACGAGTACTCATTTTAAAGATGACATTCCATACTACAAGTTTGTAGAAGGCATCAAGTTCAAATAAATGTAAGGATTTGAAGTTATAGAGGATCAAAGTTGGAAGAAATCATGATTGGTACCTATACTTAGAAATTTTTCTAAGTCCTAAAATTCAAGTTTTTGCACCAAGTTCAAGCCAGGTTTTCATGAATTTCTTGACCTCAAATCAAAATTATTCAAACATTAAAGTTATTCCTTGTTCTTCAAGCTTTCCAATCATATGTAGAACTCTCCAATTGGACAAGGAGTCAAAAGTTATGACGTCTCAAAGTTGGAGGTTTTTGGGCAACAATTAGGCAATTTGCCCAAGTTGTCAAGGAACCTCAAGTCACGTTTTTGCTCAACTTACAAGCTATTTTTCTTATGGTTCCAAGCTTCAAATTCAAAATTGTTAAACATGAAAGTTGTTCTCATCCATCTCAGCTTTCGAAGCATGTGTAGAACTCTTCATTTGGATTTGTGTAGCTCAAGTTATGATAGGTTGAATATGAGTGCCAAGCCATGTCAAGTATTTTTCCAAGGCACGGCCAAGCCATGCAGGCCAACCCTCGGCCATGGTTTTGGGTCAGTCTTCATGAAGTTTTTCACCTTGTTCCAAGCCTTATCTCAATGATCCTTGAACATGAAAGTTACTCACTTACATGCCCTCTTTCTAAAGGAGCAAAAATCATCTAAACTAGTCCACTAACCATGGAGTTATAACATGCCAAAGTTGCTATCGTGACCATGTACATGTCTTGCCTTGCCTTGCCAGCATCATGACTACTTTTCCAAGCAACGCTATAACTCTCGATAAGAAGACTTTAAGGAGATTGGCGTCCAAGTTCTTTCTTAATAATGATGTGTTGTATAAGAGGAATCATGACATGGTCTTGCTTAGATGTGTTGATAGACAAGAAGCAGACATGTTAATCTGAGATATTCATGAAGGATCGTTTGGCACTCACGCTAATGGACATGCCATGTCCATAAAGATTTTAAGGGCTGGATATTATTGATTGACCATGGAGACTGATTGCATACAATACGCCAGAAAATGCCACAAGTTCCAGATTTATGCCGACAAGGTACATGTACCTCCAACATTGTTAAATATGTTGTCATCGCCTTGGCCTTTTTCTATGTGGGGTATCGACATGATTGGGGAAATCGAGCCAAAAGCTTCCAATAGTCATCGTTTCATTTTGGTGGCTATTGATTATTTCACAAAGTGGGTTAAAGTCGCATCTTACACCAACGTGACCAAACAAGTGGTTGCTTATTTCACCAGAAAAGAGAGTATCTGTGTTACAAAATTCCAAGTAGAATCATAACGGATAATGGGACGAACTTGAATAACAAGACGATGAAGGAGTTGTGTGAGAGCTTTAAGATCGAGCACCATAATTCTTCCCCTACCATCCTAAGATGAATGGAGCCGTCAAAGTTGCAAATAAAAACGTCAAGAAGATTCTGCAGAAAACGGTGAACACCTATAAGGATTGGCATGAGATGCTGCCATTTGCCTTTCATGGGTACATAACTTTTATTCAAACTTCACCACGGGAAACCCCTTTCTCTTTGGTGTATGGATGGATGTCATTCTTCCCATTGAAGTTGAAATACCATCTCTGAGGGTTCTGATGGAAACCAAGCTTGATGAAGCAGAGTGGGTTCAAGAAAGACTTTATCAACTGAACCTTATTGATGAGAAGCGCATGACTGTAATGTGTCACGGTCAGTTGTATCAAAGGAGGATCAAAAGGGCATTTGACAAGAAGGTCTGTATTCGTGAATTCCAAGAAGGGGAACTTGTACTCAAGAAAATCTTGCTAGCTCAGAAGGATATGCGCGGAAAATGGGCGCCCAACTACGAAGGCCCATTTATGGTGAAAACAGTTTTCTCAAGAGGCTCACTTATTCTCACAACGATATATGGTGAACAGCTCACACACCCTGTGAACTATGATGCAGTAAGAAAATATTATGCCTAAAGAACCTGCTAAGTCGAAAACCTGGAAAGGCGACTTAGGCAAAAAATGGGTATCCCAGTGGATCATAACCTATGAAGGAAATCCAGGAAAAAGTTAGGGATGAAAATAAAAAAATAAGAGCTCGCTAATTTGAAAACCCGAAAGGGCAGCTTAGGGAAAAATGAGTGTCCCGGTGGATCGAAAACCCGAAAGGGCAATCCAGGCAAAAGTTAGGGCAAAAGGCATTTCATTGCATCAGATGGGTTGTCACCAATGCAGAAGAATCCAAGAAGAAGTTCAAGTTCACCGCTTTTGTCAGAAGCATGGTTTTGGGGAATTCATAGTTATTAGGGCTGGTAGTGATCATTGGATTCAATGTAACCTTTCCCCATTGCCATTTTCAAATTGGAATGTTCCATAGAGCTTTGCCATTTGCAAGCTACCATTCTTGAATAAAATCAGATTTGGGCCATTCAATTTTTGTTATTTACTACTTCTCTACTTTGTTTCTTGTTATGTAAAATGTCCTTTATTTGTTAATAATGAATTTTAAAGCGAAAGGTTTTTAAATAAAAATAATTTGTTTGAAAACACAATTTTCTTTGGCGTATGGAATGATTTAGTGAAATCACATGTTTCCCAAGATGCCTTATGGTAGTAGAAGCACTGTTAGATCATTTGCATAAATTCCCCCATTGAAGCATGATTTAATTAACAATACTTCTTTGGGTTGATCCTTCAGATGTTGTGTTTATTAAGAATTGAAGAGCATCTCTCTGGTATCCTCCATGTGATATGTGTTGGAATGTTGAAGATTTTTTTATCTCCCCAGCAAGCTACCACAGCTTCCTACCTCACCAAGTGAAGTGGGTGTATTTCTCAGTGAACCTCTGGACATCTTTGTATCTCGGATTTAATGTGACTCCTTATTTCCCTAGCAGAGTAGATATGTTTATCTATTTTCTTCTAGAGTCTCTGTTTCCTTAGCTCTCTTTAGAGTCGGTTCTTGCATATCATTAAGCATTTGCATCATGTCACTTCATGAGCATTTAGCACATCTCCAGGGCTTTGTTGTTAGTTATAGCCCTTTGACCCCAACACCAGTTGAATAGGCACTTTCTTTGAATTATCAATCGTCACCAATTTCCTGTTTAAACTTGGTCGTCACCGGCACTTTGTTGAACTTTTGGTCGTTACCTTTATCCTTTTGCAGTCTAGTCGTCACTGGCACCTCTGCTTTGAATCCAATCATCATTGGTACTATTGAACCTTGGTCGTCACCATATGTTTAAAGTCTAGTTATTACTAGCAATCCCGGGTGGAAGTCCAATTGTTATTGGCACTCGTTGCAAATCCAATCGTTATTGGCATTGTTTGTTTGGTCGTCACCAATTTCTTTTTTGAAGTCTAGTTGTTACTAACTCCCTATTTGATTGCCTGTCTGGTCGTCACCAGCTTCCCCTGTGAAGTCTAGTTGTTACTAGTATTCCTTTTGACATTATTTTGTCTGGTTGTTACTAGTATTTCGGTGAAGTTTGGTTGCTACTAACATCGTTTGTTTGCAAGTCCAATTGTCACTGGCACCTTTAAGTCTACTGTAATCAGTTGGCTATTCATCTGGTTGTTACCAATATCTTTGTGAATTCCAATTTTTATTGGCACTATTTAGAACCCAATCGTTTTTGGTGTTGTTAATCTGGTCATTACCAGTTCTCCTTCAGAGTCCAGTAGTTACTTGCATTGCTTGAAATCCAATTGTTATTGGTATCTGAAGTCCAGTAGTTACTGGCATTGTTTAAAATCCAATTGTTATTGGTATCTGAAGTCTAGTCGTTACTGGTATTTGCCTAAAAATCCAATTGTAATTGGTATTGGAGTCCCCGGTCGTTACCAGTCCTCCTGTAAAGCCCAGTAGTTACTGGCATCGTTAAAATCCAATTGTTATTGACAGTCTTAAATCCAGTTGTTGTTGATGTCGCCACAGAGATCCAATCGTTATTGGTATCCAAAATCTAGTTGGTATTGGCACCTAAAAGTCCAAGTGTTATTGGAATCGTTTAAAATCCAATTGTTATTGGTATCCTTGTAAGATCCAGCTGTCATTGGCATTGTTTAAAATATAATTGTTATTGGTACCTAAAGTCCAACTGTTATTGGCACTCTTATCCAACTTTACTTGGTGTCGGAAGTTTGGTTGTCACCAACGTCCCCCGTGAAGTCCAGTAGTAACTGGCATCGACCTGTCAGAAGTCAGTTGTCACTTTTTGCTTGTGGTCTAATTCCAATTTATTTGGCACGTACAGAGTTTGTTTCCGGTCTTTTTTTGGCGTTTCTTGAAGATCCCGTTTGAACTCTTCAATTTGAGAAACTTCCGAAAAATCTTTTTGGTCCTCTTGTTAGAGTCAACCTTTTTTTTAATAGGATCCCTAGTGGAGATTATACTTCTTTCTGGTTTTATCCCCAGTAAAGAGTCTGTCGCTTTACCTTTCGTTCCAACACGTCATCCGATCATGTCTGAACCTGTTAACTACTTTGGATATTCCCCAGTGGAGACCATCTGTCTTGGTCCTACCTCCAGTGAGGATCTTATCCTTCTAAAGTGTCAGTAGGTCAAGTCTGAGCCTGTTACTTGATCAGTTTAGGCTTTCCCAATTTGTCTAAGTTCCCTAGTGTTTTCCCTGATCATCCCCAGTGAGTTGTTACCCTTTGGTTGTTGACCTCTATTCTTTTGTTTCCTATTTTTGTTTACATCGTGCATCATAATAGCATCATATCATTATGCTAGAGTTCATGGAATGTCAGCATTTGCATAGTTTCCGTCGTCCTTAGCCTAGCATTGCATTTAAGGGAACAAATTTCGGTTTGCTATATTTATATATTTTCACCTTGATTTTATGAGGATAGTTATCGCACATGTCATCCGGTAAAGATATTTAAATAGGGGCGACTGTCATACCCCAAATTTTACCCCCTTAGATTTCATCATCATTTGCATGAGCATTGTAGGTCAATCATCTTTGCATAGCTAACCAAACTATCAAGCTTTGTGGTTTTGTTGTTCTTGTGAAATTAGGGTTTTGTACAAGAAAGGGAAAGCTATGATTAATTAGGATTTGAGAGAGAGATCAACAAAACAGGTCCTCATACAATTCAATGGTTCCTAAGATGCCTTTAGGTTCAACACAACTCATTTCAAGGGCTTGCTAAGTGAATGGGAGAGATTTTGAATTCATCTGATAAAAAAGTCAACTGAGGCTCCAAAAAGTCAACCTTTGAGTTTTTGGTCAACCATGAACATTTCAAGTCATATTCCATGATCTCATGTGGTTAGATCAAGAAAAATCAAGGTGGAACAATAAAATTAGGACATTTGGAAAATTAGGGTTTTGAATGAAATCATGATTTTTAACCATCTTTCAAGGATCATATCTCACTCATTATTGATCCAAATGGAGCAAACTAATACTCATTTTAAAGAAGATATTCCATACTACATGTTTGTAGAAGGAATCAAGTTCAAAAAATGTAAAGATTTGAAGTTATGGAGGATCAAAGTTTGAAGAAATCATGATTGGTACCTATACTTAGAAATTTTTCTAAGTCCTAAAATTCAGGTTTTTGCACCAAGTTCAAGCCAGGTTTTCATGAATTTCTTGACCTCAAATCAAAATTCTTCAAACATGAAAGTCATTCCTTGTTCTTCAAGCTTTCCAAACATATGTAGAACTCTCCATTTGGATCAAGGAGTCAAAAGTTATGATGTCTCAAAGTTTGAGGTTTTTGGGCAAAAGTTAGGCAATTTGCTCAAGTTGCCAAGGCACCTCAAGTCATGTTTTTGCTCAACTTGCAAGCTATTTTTATTATGGTTCCAAGCTTCAAATTTAAAATTGATAAACATGAAAGTTTTTCTCCTCCATCTCAGCTTTCCAAGCATGTGTAGAACTCTTCATTTGGATTAATGTAGCTCAAGTTATGATAGGTTGAATATGAGTGCCAAGGCACGACCAAGCCATGCAGACCAGCCCTAGGCCATGATTTTGGGTTAGTTTTCATGAAGTTTTTCACCTTTTTCCAAGCCATATCTCAATGATCCTTGAACATGAAAGTTACTCACTTCTATGCCCTCTTTCCAAAGGAGCAAAAATCATCTCAACCGGTCCACTAACCATTTAGTTATAACATGCCAAAGTTACTATCATGACCATGGAAATGTCTTGCCTTGCCTTGCCAACATCGTGGCTACCTTTCCAAGCAATTCTTACCAAATCTTTCCCAACATCCAAGACTGGTCTTATGCCCTTAAAACCTGCAAAATGTGAGCTACAAACATATTATATTTAGTCATTTGAATTGTGACATGCTAGGGCTTGCTTTTACATAAACTATGGACCACTTGGGAAACCACCCCATAAGCATGGATCCTTTGGTTTTCCCTTCTTTTTTGGCCCCCTTTCTCTGAGAACAAGTAACCATCAAACTCTCCAGCTAGCCAACATAGCCAACTCGTGCTACATCATGATGGACCATTTCTTTCAATCCTTTGGACAAAGAAACTACTTTTTATTTTCTAAACTTTAAGAAGGGCTCTTGGCTATCAAAAAGAGAGGATAAGACATACATACAAAAAAGATAGAATGAGAGAGCAAAAGGGAGGGATAGAGGTTAGAACCAAAAGCCTCATTTTTTTCAAAATACTGAAAGGTTTCGAGTTTGATTTTCTTAAAGAGTTCTCTGGGTATTCTGGGTTATATCATCCTCTTGGAGACACAAAGAAACATTGGCTTTAGTTCAGAGAAGCATTGGAAGCACCATTCAACCTAACAAGAGGCTTACGGTTTGGTAACTTTCTCTCAACCATTTCTTCTTGTTTTTACGTTTAAGCCTTCATGTTTTGTGTGCATTTGAGTGTATGATGGGTATTAGAACATTTTTGGGTGGTTTGTTTAAGGTTCCATGAAGTTTCAGTTTTGATACCTAATTTTTGTGGCCATATTTTAGAGGGTTAGAGGGTTCAAATGACAAATATAAGGGTGGGAATGTGATAAGGTTTGGATCATTTTGATGAAGTCTTGACGCTGCAACTCCGGCGAGGGTGCCGGAGAAGACGATCGGAGCCCTAGATCCGGCGTCTGCGTGTTATCTTCTTTCTCTGACCTGTTGACTATGCCATGTCATCGCCAACTAGGTGCCACGATGTTTAAAATGTCCACACGACTTGTTTTGTTTTTTGTGTGTGCTGATTTAAGGATGTTGGACTGAGCCTAAGACATTTCGCTAACCACACCCTCCATTCCAGGGTCCAAATGAGTTGTAACTATTTCCTTCTTATTCTGTCTTTACTGAACGCACCTCTAGCCCTTCTTTGTTCTTTATTTTATTTTCTTTTATTTCTTTCAACTTTATATTTTATTTTTAATGACTTAAACATCTAAAAATCTCATAAAAATTATTTTTAGACTTTTTAATGTCTTAATTGATTTTTGATAATTTTTAGTTTTTTATTTATTTATTTTCGTATTTTATTTAAATATTTTGTTTAGGTTTGTTTACTAAAACACCCTTGAATTAGGGTTTGCCTTTTGACTGACTTTCTCAAATCGTTTTGACCTGATTTTTTTGTCAAGTTTCTACATATGATGTAAAGAGTCTAAAATATTTTTGGTGGCCACAAATAAATTAGTTATGTTGACTTTTGGCTGGATTCTTTAAGCCTCGATTCTTTTGACACTTTGAGTTTGATAAGGGGTTTTGAGAGAGTTTTGATACCAATCTTGTTGTGAGTTTTTGGACATATATTATTTACTGTTTTAACATAACTCAAAGCTTTGAGTTGGATTTTATTTGACCATTTTTCTATTTTTGACTTGGACTTCAAGTTAGGGTTCATTTTGAGCATGTTTTGGTGTGTATTTTGACCTAGTTTCTAGGTATGTCTCTTTGAGTGCTTGTCTTGGTGAATATGTGTTTATGTGGGGTTTGAAATATATGTCTTAGCTACTGACTTCATGACCCCAAAGTGTTCTTGCTTTCCCTTTTGAGTTTCCATGCATGCATTGCTTGTTTGAAGCCTTTCATGGATATTTTGGTTTGTTTCTATGTATAAGTGTTGTACATGCCTTGATATAAATCTTGTTTGTGTTTGTATTAACATATTAATGTTGAATATAAGCTTCATGAAATATGTATGCTACTGCCCTTGTGGGATTGTTATCGCATTTGAACTTTTTGGTTGTGACATTTTGATTGTTATCATCTCTACCTTAAAGCTTATCTTTCAAACACTTGTTGTTACAAGTTGTATGTCCCTTATTCCAAAGGAAGGGTTCCCTCTTTGACTTGTAAGTCATATTCTAAGATATCTTAGAACTTTCCTTACTCACCTTTGGACCTTGTTAGGATCATCTTTCCCTTGGCCTTATTAGAGCCACCTCTCCCTTTTGAACCTAATGTTAGGTTAGGGTTTGTAAACCCTATGTAAGTGTTATTATTATAAGTACTCCCTCTTCCTTTTTGGCCTTGTTAGAGCCATTGTTTCTTTACAACTTAGAATTAGATTTAGAGTTTGTAAACTCTAGGTGAATACCATTGTAATATGTATTCACTTCCCCCTTTTCGACTTTGCTTAAAGTCAACTTTTAGTTAGTCTTTCAACTTAGACTTAGAGAGTTTGTTAACTCTATGTGAGTACCATTGTAATGAGTACTCATTTCCCTTTGGAACCTTGACCACAATCAAGTGTTCCTCGCCTGTAGTAAGGTGAACTACGAATGCTCTGATTCCATCCTAGCCATGATACGTAGGCACGAGATGTGACGTCTTGGCGAGCATACTTTGTGTATATACCCTAGGTCTTTACCTTATCACTTTCCCTTAGCAAGTAAACTTTAGCATAACACAAATACTAACAAGAGTTTCCTGTAGAGTACTACAGATACTTAGGATGCTAACACCGTCCCTAGGTATAACCAACCCCCGAACCTTAGATCTCTTAGCTTTGTCGTTACATAGCGCACTTAGGGTTTTCTTCGATCTTTACCCTTTCCTTTGGATAAATCAAAGCTCGGTGGTGAACTTCATGATTTGTAATTCAAGTTAACTAATAGCTTGATATCTGATTCTCACTGCAACAATCAAAATTAAAAAGTAATTTGCTCAAAAAAAGTCAATATCAATAACATAAAAAAATAACATTTGAAACGTGTCAATAATTCATGAAGTCAAAGACTAAAATCTAAAAGTTGCGCAACAACAACGCAAGAAGACAAAAGTGTAAGACTATATAAATTTGGTTTTTTTACTTCTTTTATAAATAAATTTAAAACTTAAAATTGGCTTATACAATAGCTTAAAACTATATAGATCGAAGAAAAAAAACTATGTTTTTTTTTTGGGTACATATACCAATGCGCGTACCAAACATGAAAAATATATAATAAAAAAATGCACAAACTTGATACGTACTATACGCGTACCATACGTGTGATGGTACGTTACCTAAAATGGTGTATTCGTGCTTTACAACCGATATTCCTCTTATTTTCCTAAAACCCTAAGAATGTGTTTGGATGAAGCATTTTAATGACAGAAAATAATTTTGAGGAAATTTAAAATTACTTGATCAAAATCTATTGTTTGTATAAAAAAATTTGGAGAGTTGTTTAAATGATGTAAATTTTTTAAGTATTTTATTCAAGTTAAATTTAAGGAATTCCAAATGACACAAAAAAGTAAAGAATTTGAAATTGCTCATTCACTTTTGTTGCGGTGAAAATTGTATAACAAGCTATTAATTAACTTGCATCATATTTCTTTTACAACCGACTTTGATTTATCCAAAGGAAAGGTTCAAGATTGTTAGAAAAACCTAAAGGGGGAGATCTAAGGTTCGGGGGTTGGTTACGCCTAGGGAAGGTATTAGCACCCTAAACGTCTGTAGTAATCTATGGGAACCTCTTGTTAATGTTATCTTATGTTTGCTAAAGGTTCTATGCTAAAGGTTGAAATCCTAGGGGTTAGTATCTAAGTATACTCGATAAGGCATCGCACCTTACGCCTACGTATCCTTGGGAATAGAATCAGAGTATGCGTAGTTCTACTTCTACTGAATGATTGACTATGGTCAATATTCAGAGGGGAAATGAGTACAAGCTCATTGTAGAGTTTAAGAACTCTCTAAATCTAGTTGTAATGGTCCTATGCAAAGTGATAAATTCATTAGGATGAATATCACTAAGAGTTGAAGAACTCTCTCCTAAAGCTAGTTATGATTTCTATGGCTCTGATGAGGCCAAGAAATAAGGTTTCTCCTAAGAGGTTATTTAGGTTAAGGTGGGAGGTCAATGACTTTAAGAGTCAATGTATTTCACCTTCCTTTGGAATAGGGGAAAGATAACAGTTCTAGAATAATATAACAATAGATAAAGACATGATAAAAGATAAAACACTCATACAATATGATGAGATAAAAGCAACACAAGCATAAGGATGGCAAGATGCTTCATGATAAAGTATGGATAAAAGTGGACATAATCATTATAAGGACATATCAATATGTTTCAATCTTAAGGAAGACAAACATAAAGAACGCCAAAAGACTTATCAACAATTTATGGATAACACTGAGATGTCAAGAAGTATCATCAAACCTCAAACAGACAAGGGAAAGAATTAATCAGTAATTTTCTCAAGAACCAAATTAAAGACAATTTTAAAAAGTTAACCAAAGATTTAACTACAACTAAAGTTCAAAATTATCTAGAACTTAGTAAAACTAAAGTTGGAAAAAAAAATTAAACCTAAATCTACCTAAAAACTAGTTTACTAAGTTCTACTTAAAAACTAACTAATTAATCTAAATAACAAACTTAGTTAAAAGAAATAACTAATTAATTCTAGTTTAAAATTAATTAATAAATTAAGTTGAAATCTAATTAAAACTAAGTTGCTAATTTCTACTTAAAATTAACTAGAAACCAAATAATTAATCTAGCTAAAACTTATTTGTTAACTAAAAAATAAAAATAAATTAATAAACTAACTAAAGGTATGAATCATGTCTCCTTAGAAACCAAATGCAAGGGTGCCGATAGAAGAACTAAGCATCGGCCAAGGATGATTGGTGAGCCCAAGCAAGAATGGGGCGCTGGGTTGCAGGCGGGTCGGGTCAAAGGACCCAAACCCAGCTTGGCTGGCTTAAATGGAAAGGAGAGAGAACAACACAAGAAAACCCTAAACAAACTAAAACGGCTGCTCTCTTTGTTCACACGATTCAATCCTCCCAAACTCTGAAACCACGCTCAACAAAAATTCAAAGCAATTCATCCTCAAACCTTGTTCTCTCCATCTGCCTTCTCTCTCAATCAAACATCACTGGCCGCAAAGAAGAAACTCGCCACGCCATGGCCAACGGCCGGCGACGGCAAGCGCAAGGTCGTGTTCAGCCCACCTCCATCTCTCGCTATAGTTCTCTCAGTTCTCCCCCTCACACGTTTCGCCATGTTGCTCGCGAATCCGACAAACAAGCAAGGAATCGAAACAACAAGCTATAACATGAAAGAGACAATGAATTTACCCATACAAAAAAATGGAACAGAAACTCTTACTCGGATTCAGCCCTCACCCAAACAATCAGGTACGTGTTGATTCTGCTACTTCTATTCTACTCCCGATTTTGGTTCTGTTTGGATTTAAGAAGGGATTGAGTTTCAAATCAACTTACTCTTCTTCCTCTTTCTGATTCGTGTCTGTATTTTCTAGGTTTATGGATTTGGTTGAAGGTGAGTAAAGATTGAAGAAAAGATTCGGGTGACGATTCAAAGACGATTCTACATGAACATGAACACGTGATCATTGAGTTGCTTTTGATGTGGTTGTAAGCTGTGAGCGGAAAGATAAGTTGTTGACGTTGTTGCTGCTCAAAGCTTCTGTTACAGCGAGTTGTTGACGTTGTAGTGTGTCGTATGCAGATTGGAACAAAGAGTGATGGAGGTTGGGTTGTGTTCATGAGGTTTATGAGTTGTTCGGTGAGTAATAATGGCAGCTACAGGAGGAGTTCAGAGTTCAACACGATGGTGATTTTTACACGATAAGGGAGGGTGTGCGAATATGAGCAAGGCGATTGGTGAGCCAAAGGTTATGAAGTAGTTGGGCATGGAGGTTTGAAGAGTGGCGGGTGAGGTTGAAAAGATGAGTTGAGGTTGTTAGTGACGGTGCGAAAATTTGTGAAGGAAGGGGTTCGGTGGTGGGTCAAGCGATTCTCCTTTTTCTACAGGTTAGCCTCTAATTTTTCATCCTGCTCCTATTTGCAAGAAACTTTTCAGAAGAACAGAGGTGTTTGTGAAGTTTGGTTTTTTTGTGTTTCCATTTTCTGGTCTCTCCTTTTTCCTCCTCCCATCGCCTCTTGGTTACATGTATATATACTATAAACAACAGAACTTGTTCTTGAATTTTATTTGAAAATGTGATCGTTGTTGAATTGTCCCTTTCACTGTGGCTTTGTGCAGGTTATGGTTGTGTATAGCAGGATGCTGCAGTACGGTTTTGGTTAGTAGCAACACTGTACTGGTTTTCTTTTTTCTCTCATGGATTTTGGTATCGTGTATATGGGCCTTGTACCATCTTTTGTTGGAAATGGACTTGAACATTTGTTTTTTAGAAAAAGAGCATATGGATAATGTGGAAAATGAATAGAATTAAATATGGGCTTTGAACTTATTTGTGACATGGACCTGATGATCACTTGGTTAAATGAAACAAATTTGAATCTGAATTTTGTAACTTGAAAAGTAATTTTGAATTTGGGAAAAGATTGAATGGAATGTGAAACTTAAATGAAAATGAAATTTTGGAACTTGGTTGAAATTGGAAAATAAAATTGAAATTGAATTGAAGTAAAATTAATTTATTTTGAATTAGAAAGAAATTTGAGAGTGAATTGTAGGATCTTGGATGGACCTCTTGAAACTAAATCAAATTGAAATAAAATAGACATTTGAAGTTTTGGACTTGAGCTAAAACGGTGTTGGGAGAAAGAACTTGAATGAAATGGACACAAAGATTCAAATTGGAATTGATTTGGCCTTGAATAAGAATTGAGATTTGGAATAGAACTTGAAATGAGATGAAGAGAGAATTTGAAATGGGATTATGGACTTGGAAAGAATTTTGAATTAATGATATGATTAATAAAAGTAATATAAAATAATTAATATTCTAAATTAAAATTAGATAGGAAAATAAACTAAGTGAATAAATAGTCTAGTTATTTATCAAAATTAAATTAAATTAAGATTAATTTAAATTAGTAAAAATAAAACAACTTGAATATAAATGAGACAAAAATAGACCACATTGAACATAAATTAAAATAAAGACAGATAAAGATATTAACATAAATATAACATCAACTAGCAGAAAAAAATGAGGGTAAAATTTGGGGTACAACAGTTGCCCCTATTTAAATATCTTCACCAGATGACATGGGAAATGAAGATCCTCATGTAATCAACAGTGAAAGATATTTAAATACAGATAACCGAAAATTTTGCCCTCAGATGCACACACATGCAATGCAACAGACATGATGCCAAGGAGATGCGAGAAAATGCAGACACAACAAGACACCAAGGGGCAAACAGGAAGCAAAAAGATCACAGAGCTTCACTGGGGAAGGACGAAAGTTAGTATCCATGAGAAACACCTCACTAGGGATACAAACTAACCAACAGAGGAGACCCACCAGGGAGACTCCAAAGAAACACAGGGGAAAATACCACAGACAATCTCACTGGGGAAAGATCCGGGGAGATAGACTACTGGGGACAAAACAAACCCACATTCTTCCTGGGCATGAAACCAGAAAGAAGAACCTGATCACTAGGGATCAGTCAAAAGGACAGACAACCAAACAACGACTTCCTGGGGATCTTATACTGAAGAGTTCAGAATGGGATCTTCAATAAAAGCTAGAAAGACAGAGACAAACTCTGCGCACCAGATAGGAGTCTTATAAGGTTAAATCAAGCTATCCCAAGAAGCTTAGCAAGTTTTCAAGATCCGGGGTAAGGGTTCAATGTCCGACACGATTTGAACAAAGACTCGGTTCAGGTTTGACACGATTCAAACAAGAACATATTTAAGAGGCAATGTCCGACATGATTAGAACAAAGACTTGGTTCAGGTTTGACACGATTCAAACAAGAACATATTTAAGAGGCAATGTCTGACACGATTCGAACAAAGACTCGGTTCAGGTTTAACATGATTCAAACAAGAACATATTTAAGAGGCAATGTCCGACATGATTCGAACAAAGACTCGGTTCAGGATTGACACGATTCAAACGAGAACAGTTTTACAAAATATTTAATGTTAAACTTCTTGGGGAACAGCAAAAGGTTTAAAGATTCAAATATGACGCGCAGAGGTTAAGACCGAACAAGCACGACACAAAGCTAACCGGGAATGTCTTTACTTCACTGGGGAAATAATGACAGACGCTAATAAAAGACCACAAGCAGAACAAAGCACAAAGATACAAAGATGTTAGGGTATGATGCATATGCTTAGCTATATGCCAGAAACGACGCGAACGACGCAAAGCAGGAAAAAAGAAAGGATAACACAAGCCAACACCCTGAAACCCAAACATCAAGGATAACCGGAACAATCTTCTTTCACTGGAGATGGCAGATCCATGCTAAAAACAGTACTGCTAATTCTTCCTGTGCAAACTTGATTCCACCACGTCTTAATTCCAGAGTAAAACTTAGTTCTTCTTTGTGTTTTCTTAAAACATTTACGCTTCCAAGAATCAAATGAGAATGACGAAGTTATTGTATTCAAAGACCAATAACAATTCTAGTGACTAAGAATTATGTCGTCTAACAGCTGACTTCTCTGGGGACTCCTGCATAAAAAGCTGGGGTTTAAATGGGAACATGGTTAATGAGTCAAGAATAGACTCTGGTACTCAAATAAGAGTTGGTTGAGATAACATATAATCTGTTTCATGAGGAAAAACCGGTAGGATCCAGAAAGGTAACCTCATTGGAGATAGAACCAAGAAATGGGCTCCAATAAAGGTATCTAGAATGATTGATCATCAAGGCTAAACGTAACTAGATGACATTCTAGAAAGGATCCGCAATGAAGGTTGAACCGAAAAACGGTCTTCACTGGGAAAAGATATCCAAAGTGATGGAACAACAGGTTCAAGTATGACCGGTTGGCGCTTTGGCAAAAGAAAAACCTTATTGGAGATTGAACCAAGAAATGGGCCCCAATAAAGTATCTAGGATGATTGATCATCAAGTCAAAACATGACTAAATGACATCCTAGAAACACCTCTAAAGTGATGGAACAACAGGTTCAAGTATGACCGGTTGGCTCTTTAGAAGTAACCTCTAAAGTGATGGAACAACAGGTTCAAGTATGACCGGTTGGCGCTTTAGAAGCAACCTTGTTGGAGATAGAACCAAGAAATGGGCTCCAACAAAGGTATCTAGAATGATTGATCATCAAGGCTGAACGTAACTAGATGACATTCTAGAAAAGATCCGCAATGAAGGTTGAACCGAAAAACGGTCTTCACTGGGAAAAGATATCCAAAGTGATGGAGCAACAGGTTCAAGTATGACCGATTGGCGCTTTGGATAAAAAAGAACCTTATTAGAGATAGAACCAAGAAATGGGCCCCAATAAAGGTATAGAATCTGATAGGTTAGTACCGGGGTTGCGTAACTGAAGATAAGGCTTCCTGAGGGACACCCAATTACGGTTGCGAAGAGGTCGAATAGTACCAGAGATAGATGATCTGCTTATAAGAGACTGTCAAGCTTCTTCAAGAGATTGCTGCTTCAAAGATATGTTGATATCACAATATTGTTGGAGAAATAATGATGCCTTCAATGAGGATCTGTGAGAGATTCTTCTTGCGAGAAACGGTGCAAAATAAATGCACGTTCAAAGATAGGTTTAAAAACCGCACCTGCCAGGGACCAAAGTTCAATCTAGGAACAAGCTAGAAAGAAACGGTCAAACAAGACTCCAATTGAGGAATGAACTCAAATGGGGATTTATCTAATCCACATGTGGAAAAGATAACTGAACCAACCATCATCCACGAGGATCAGACTCTGTGGGGAATTTAGAAAGAATGGACACTTTATGCCTAGGGCTGACACCTCTATTGGAGAGAAAAGACAAACCCAGTCACTTGGGGGGATAAACGCCAAAGTGAACAAAACAGGTAAACACCAGAAAAAGAAGCAGAAATGCTAAGATGCTATGCATATGAGTGCTTATGCCATGCTTATGCTTATGCTGACAAAATGGACAAGAAGCGAAACGAGACGAGATAAACGTCTCGACAAAGGATACCTAGCCAAACTCAACAGGTTGGACCAATACTGGGGATGAAGAAGAATCAACAACTTCACTGGTGAAAAGAGTATTCCTCCTGAAGTATGACATCATGAGGATGATTGCCAACATGAACTTGATTAGCTGAAGTAACAGCTTATTGGGGAGCTAACAAAGTAATTATGCATTCCACTGGCATAACTACCATCTTCAAATCTTATCTGCCCCAGGCTATATGGTCTGTCAGAAGACGATAACAAGAGGATTTTATAGAAGAATTGGCATACAAAGTGTTTCAATATCTTCAAACTCTCGGAGAGATCTTGACGTAACTGCCCCAGATTAACGGCGTTTGCACAACAAAGCCTTGGAACTTGCTTCAGACTGATTGTTTGATGATTTGGGGAACAAACTTTTCCCCTGTCAGCTTGGTTGATCTGTGACGGGGATGTCCCTGACTGACTATTTTTTTAGAGATTTGCCGAATCTCGACCTGATTGCCCCTGATTAACTGGTTCGTGAGGGTAAGTCACCAAAAGGATTTTACAGAAGAATTGATATACCAGATGCTTCAATGTCTTCAAACTTTTGAAAAGAAATGAACTTAGACATGGTTGCCCCAGTTCAACTGTATTCGTGATACTCAAACTGTAGTAGAAATGACTGGGGAACAAAACCTGCCCCTGCTGATGGGTCGCCGGAGTCCACACTTGTCATAAGATGACCTGGAGAAGACTTGCCCCAATATTCTGAACTTGAAGAATTCTGCCCCTGATTCAATAGATTGGCAAATCCTTCCGCTTGGTTGCCCCTGACTGAGATTCCATTATCAAGTCGAATCCCCTAGCTGGCTGTATTTGTTGGGATTCCTTTGATATTGAATTATTTTTGCAAATAAGTATCGTTCATAAAAATTGGCAAAATTTAATGCAAAGTTTAATGCAAAGTTTAATACAAAGTTTAAAAACAAAGCTTTGATAAAAAACGCACAGTGAAATGATTAAATAGTCAAAATCAATGGTGGGTCTAGTCATTAAGGAAGTGACCAACACACGCGAGTAACAAAGATTATTAGGAGTCAGGTTACTCAACCTTGCTGTAGTATGCTTTTCAAAAAAACCTTACCTCAATTAGGTCTTTTAAGGGTTGTAACGTGGTATAGTTCATGGTTTATGAGACAAAAGATAAAGGCTCAAATCCTACGCTCAGTTAACTCAAGATAGACGTTCAAATCTCCCAAAAATAGGAAGTCACTTGATTTGAAAGCTGACTGGCGCTTTATGTGAAACGCTCGTGTTTGAATGAATAACCGAGTTAAACTGAGAACTACCCTGCCCCAAGGTTGAAATTTAAGGTTATTTGTGTAAAGAAAGAAAACTCCTACTTTTAGGCTCGAAAGGGTTAACAAGGGATGAATTTAAACAATGCCCTACATCCTCGGCGAGGTTAATTTGGAGGCATACCACAACAATTATGAACATGAGGTTTTCATCATCCTCCCCAATCTTTGTTTTAACAAAAGTTTGATAAAGGGAAAGAAACAAGACGGAGATATTGTTATATATTTTGTATAGTGATAAACGTATATGAGTGAAACGAATGGACTTAATCCAAAAGATGCACAAACATTTCATTAATCTTGTCAATTTGAAGGTATAACAAAGCTTATAAGCAAATACAAATTCAAAGTGCAAAGGAAATACAATAAAAATGGCTGAAACATCCAAAAGATTGCCAGCTTTAGGGAATCAAATACAGAAAATCAAAGAGGAGCTCAATCACAGTCCATTTTGGTCTTGATACGTCCTCCACAACACTACTTATCTCATGAGCGGGTACGGATTGTTCTTGATGTTAGGCTGAGAGCCATCGAAAGACAAAATGGTTCTCTCCACTAAGTCCTTCACAATATGCTTCAAAGCAAAACAACCTTCTAAGTTGTGGCCTGTTGCACCTTCATGGAATGCACAATGAGCGTTGGGATTGTAAGAAGGTGGAAGCAGATCAGGAGGTGGGCCTGATGACCTGGTAGTTATTAATCCTTGTTGCACCAGAACAGGATACAATGTTGTATACGTCATGGGAATGGGAGGAATCAGAGGCCTTCCACCATTTCTTTTACTTGGAATGTTCTGACCAGAAGCTTGAGTCCGTCGTAGATAAACAGGAGTGTTGGGCGCTCTTTGATACACTGGTGGTTGAGGAACCGGTTGATAAACAGAAGCTTGACTGTTGAATGTTGGCGCGATGGCGGCCACATAAGGTTGCTGAATAGAATAGCACTGTTGTTGCTGATGCTGTTTCCAGAACTGATTTTTCTTCCTTTTGTTCGTCATCACCACATTGGTATCTCCTTCCCTTTTGAAGGATATCTTGGCGACGTCGCTTGGACTACCAGCTCTTTTAGTCATTTTTCCACTCTTCAGACCAAGCTCTACTTTAATCCCCACAGCTACAATATCGGAAAAACTAGCAGACACGCTACTGATCATCCTTTCATAGAATTCCGGTCTAACCGTGTCAACAAACCAATCAGTTAACTCCTTTTCAGATAAAGGTGGCTCTACCTGTGAAGCCAGCTCTCTCCATCTTTGTGCATACTCTTTAAAAGACTCGGTATCATTTTGAGACATGCTCAATAGTTGTCTGCGATCTGGCGCCAGGTCCATGTTATATCTGTAATGCTTTACAAAAGCATCGGATACATCTTGAAAGCATTGGATCTTATATTGGTCCAAGTCAAATACCATTTTGCAGCAGCCCCCTTCAGACTATCTTGGAAGCAGTGGATCATCAACTTATCATTATCCATAAATGCAGCCATTCGCCTGTAATACATGAACAAATGCGACTTAGGACAGGTCGCACCAGAGTATAGGTCAAAATTGGGTAGTTTGAACTTGGGTGGAAATATCAAGCCTGAGACTAAGCACATGTCTTTAACATTAGCATTAGATACATTGCTCCTCTCTAATGCTTCTAATTTCCTCTGCATTGTCTCTACACTTTCCTCCAACCTTTCATGTCGATTATCCCCTTCTTCGGACCTATTGACATGATCATGAACCGGATGTGGATTCTGAAAAACTGGGTGCATCTGGGCTTGCACTGTTGCTGGAGTGAAGGTAGGAATAGCTTGAAAAGCCTTATTAACCAAGGGAACAACTTGTTGGGTGGAAGTTACGGCCGAAGCACGTATAAAGTTAAAAGACATACCCAAAGTGGGGTTCACAATAGTAACGGGAGGTTCTACAGTTGCAGCAACGACTTCTGAGACTACGGTGACCTGCGTATCCACCTTTACTCGTATAACATTCAAAACTTCCATGATCTTCCCCATTCCTCCTCGGATCTCACTCAATTCATTGTTGACTCTGTCCATCTCGCAGTATTGTTCAGACATCCTTTGTCGAGTTTGGGTCGAGTGACAATTCAAAGACGGTTCTGAAGGGAAAACGGCGACATAAGACGAGGACAGAGAGGAAATGCACATGCTATGACATGATGCAAATGAGATGCTAACGCAAGCCAAATGGTTTCAAGGAACTCAAAGGAAAGTTGCAAACTTTTTTGGGAAATTGAAGAGTTTTTTGTTTTTAAAATCTCTGATCTATATTGATTTTTTTGAAAAGAAAACAAACATGTGAATTCCTCGAACCCAAAGGGCTAAGAATGCTTGAATGTAGAAATGCATAAAGCACACGAGCACAAACATATGTACACACAACAAAACATACAAATCCTAGGTTCATAGGTCTCATGAATGGAGCCATGGTCTACCCATCCCAATAGGTATGTACTACTGGTTTTCATCTGCAGAACAGGGTTCTAAAGAGTTCCCAGAGTCTACAATCCATCTTTCAGATTTTAAAGATTTCCCAGATGACTTGGTAATCAATAAAATTCTCAAGAGGATCTCGTCTGAGTGTAGTATCGCGTGACAACCAATTCAGAAATAGACTCCATCATGGTCTCCGCACTACATCCTAAAAGGCCAAGTGGGGTTTGGCAACTACGGTTCTCAATATCCCGGGCTCCTAGGTCGAGAGTAGCACGCTTTCACGAACGAATTCGTTAAACATAACTAGACTTTCGAGAGGGCCTCAACTGAGTGATGGTGTTATCAATTCAACCTTTCAGGATTCGACTCCCTCAAAGCCTCCTTGAATACCAACGTCCTATCACAAGTGCACTCGAAATCCGGGTATAGGATTTATCTCACTCATAGATATCAACCCAAATCAAACAGGGTAATCAAAACAAGAACAGTTATACAAATATATAATCAAGTATGACATACACAAGTAAATAAGCAAACATGAATAACATAAAAACAAGGTAGGCTTAACCCTCTTAGGAAAGGACCAGCAATAGGTCTAACTCCCTAGTGAAGTCGCCATTTCTGTTGCGGTGAAAATTGTATAACAAGCTATTAATTAACTTGCATCATATTTCTTTTACAACCGACTTTGATTTATCCAAAGGAAAGATTCAAGATCGTTAGAAAAACCTAAAGGGGGAGATCTAAGGTTCGGGGGTTGGTTACGCCTAGGGAAGGTATTAGCACCCTAAACGTTCGTAGTACTCTACGGGAACCTCTTGTTAATGTTATCTTATGTTTGCTAAAGGTTCTATGCTAAAGGTTGAAACCCTAGGGGTTAGTATCTAAGTATACTCAATAAGGCATCGCACCTTACGCCTACGTATCCTCGGGAATAGAATCAGAGTATGCGTAGTTCTACTTCTACTGAATGATTGACTATGGTCAATATTCAGAGGGGAAATGAGTACAAGATCATTGTAGAGTTTAAGAACTCTCTAAATCTAGTTGTAATGGTCCTATGTTGAGGTTTTAGTTAGTAGGGGAAAGTGATAAATTCATTAGGATGAATATCACTAAGAGTTGAAGAACTCTCTCCTAAAGCTAGTTATGATTTCTATGGCTCTGATGAGGCCAAGAAATAAGGTTTCTCCTAAGAGGTTATTTAGGTTAAGGTGGGAGGTCAATGACTTTAAGAGTCAATGTATTTCACCTTCCTTTGGAATAGGGGAAAGATAACAGTTCTAGAATAATATAACAATAGATAAAGACATGATAAAAGATAAAACACTCATACAATATGATGAGATAAAAGCAACACAAGCATAAGGATGGCAAGATGCTTCATGATAAAGTATGGATAAAAGTGGACATAATCATTATAAGGACATATCAATATGTTTCAATCTTAAGGAAGACAAACATAAAGAACGCCAAAAGACTTATCAACAATTTATGGATAACACTGAGATGTCAAGAAGTATCATCAAACCTCAAACAGACAAGGGAAAGAATTAATCAGTAATTTCCTCAAGAACCAAATTAAAGACAATTTTAAAAAGTTAACCAAAGATTTAACTACAACTAAAGTTCAAAATTATCTAGAACTTAGTAAAACTAAAGTTGGAAAAAAAAAATTAAACCTAAATCTACCTAAAAACTAGTTTACTAAGTTCTACTTAAAAACTAACTAATTAATCTAAATAACAAACTTAGTTAAAAGAAATAACTAATTAATTCTAGTTTAAAATTAATTAATAAATTAAGTTGAAATCTAATTAAAACTAAATTGCTAATTTCTACTTAAAATTAACTAGAAACCAAATAATTAATCTAGCTAAAACTTATTTATTAACTAAAAAATAAAAATAAAAATAAATTAATAAACTAACTAAAGGTATGAATCATGTCTCCTTAGAAACCAAACGCAAGGGTGCCGATAGAAGAACTAAGCATGGGCCAAGGATGATTGGTGAGCCCAAGCAAGAATGGGGCGCTGGGTTGCAGGCGGGTCAGGTCAAAGGACCCAAACCCAGCTTGGCTGGCTTAAATGGAAAGGAGAGAGAACAACACAAGAAAACCCTAAACATACTAAAACATCTGCTCTCTTTGTTCACACGATTCAATCCTCCCAAACTCTGAAACCACGCTCAACAAAAATTCAAAGCAATTCATCCTCAATCCTTATTCTCTCCATCTGCCTTCTCTCTCAATCAAACATCACTGGCCGCAAAGAAGAAACTCGCCACGCCATGGCCAACGGCCGGCGACGGCAAGCACAAGGTCGTGTTCAACCCACCTCCATCTCTCGCTACAGTTTTCTCAGTTCTCCCCCTCACACGTTTCGCCATGTTGCTCGCGAATCCGGCAAACAAGCAAGGAATCGAAACAACAAGCTATAACATGAAAGAGACAATGAATCTACCCATACAAAAAAATGGAACAGAAACTCTTACTCGGATTCAACCCTCACACAAACAATCAGGTACGTGTTGATTCTGCTACTTCTATTCTACTCCCGATTTTGGTTCTGTTTGGATTTAAGAAGGGATTGAGTTTCAAATCAATTTACTCTTCTTCCTCTTTCTGATTCGTGTCTGTATTTTCTAGGTTTGTGGATTTGGTTGAAGGTGAGTAAAGATTGAAGAAAAGATTCAGGTGACGATTCAAAGACGATTCTACATGAACATGAACACGTGATCATTGAGTTGCTTTTGATGTGGTTGTACGTTGTGAGCGGAAAGACAAGTTGTTGACGTTGTTGCTGCTCAAAGCTTCTGTTGCAGCGAGTTGTTGACGTTGTAGTGTGTCGTATGCAAATTGGAGCAAAGAGTGATGGAGGTTGGGTTGTGTTCATGAGGTTTATGAGTTGTTCGGTGAGTAATAATGGTAGCTACAGGCGGAGCTCAGAGTTCAACACGATGGTGATTTTTACACGATAAGGGAGGGTGTGCGAATATGAGCAAGGCGATTGGTGAGCCAAAGGTTATTAAGTAGTTGGGCACGGAGGTTTGAAGAGTGGCGGGTGAGGTTGAAAAGATGAGTTGAGGTTGTTAGTGACGGTGCGAAAATTTGTGAAGGAATGGGTTCGGTGGTGGGTCAAGCGATTCTCCTTTTTCTATAGGTTAGCCTCTAATTTTTCATCATGCTCCTATTTGCAAGAAACTTTTCAGAAGAACAGAGGTGTTTGTGAAGTTTGGTTTTTTTTGTGTTTCCATTTTCTGGTCTCTCCTTTTTCCTCCTCCCATCGCCTCTTGGTTACATGTATATATACTATCAACAACAGAACTTGTTCTTGAAATTTATTTGAAAATGTGACCGTTGTTGAATTGTCCCTTTCACTGTGGCTTTGTGCAGGTTATGGTTGTGTATAGCAGGATGCTGCGGTACGGTTTTGGTTGGTAGCAACACTGTACTGGTTTTCTTTTTTCTCTCATGGATTTTGGTATCGTGTATATGGGCCTTGTACCATCTTTTGTTGGAAATGGACTTGAACATTTGTTTTTTAGAAAAAGAGCATATGGATAATGTGGAAAAATGAATAGAATTAAATATGGGCTTTGAACTTATTTGTGACATGGACCTAATGATCACTTGGTTAAATGAAACAAATTTGAATCTGAATTTTGTAACTTGACAAGTAATTTTGAATTTGGGAAAAGATTGAATGGAATGTGAAACTTAAATGAAAATGAAATTTTGGAACTTGGTTGAAATTGGAAAATAAAATTGAAATTGAATTGAAGTAAAATTAATTTATTTTGAATTAGAAAGAAATTTGAGAGTGAATTGTAGGATCTTGGATGGACCTCTTGAAACTAAATCAAATTGTAATAAAATAGACATTTGAACTTTTGGACTTGAGCTAAAACGGAGTTGGGAGAAATAACTTGAATGAAATGGACACAAAGATTCAAATTGGAATTGATTTGGCCTTGAATAAGAATTGAGATTTGGAATAGAACTTGAAATGAGATGAAGAGAGAATTTGAAATGGGATTATGGACTTGGAAAGAATTTTGAATTAATGATATGATTAATAAAAGTAATATAAACTAATTAATATTCTAAATTAAAATTAGATAGGAAAATAAACTAAGTGAATAAATAGTCTAGTTATTTATCAAAATTAAATTAAATTAAGATTAATTTAAATTAGTAAAAATAAAACAACTTGAATATAAATGAGACAAAAATAGGCCACATTGAACATAAATTAAAATAAAGACAGATAAAGATATTAACATAAATATAACATCAACTAGCAGAAAAAAAAATGAGGTTAAAATTTGGGGTACAACAACTTTATATAATTATATAATGTGAAAGTTAAATTGATCATTACTAATTTTTGAATTTTACAAGATGATCCTCATATTTATCAATATTTCAAATTCACTTTCAAAATTTTCAAATATTGCAAATAAGTCTCTAATAATTTACAGTTTTTACAAATTAGTCCCTTCTAAATTTCAAAAATTACAAATTGGTCCCTATTTTTCATATTTAAAAATTGACCCAAATTTTTTTAAAATTTATAGAAATGGCCCAAAAAAATTTAACAATGAATCATTTTAATACTCCATCCAAGCAAAAGAATTTAAAAAAGAATGTATTCAATTGAATTATTGGTGCACAAGATGAAGAAGATGAAGATGGAAGAAAAGAGAGAGAATAAAAACTTCCACTACTCTTGCAAAATGGTTATAGTGAATGGTTATGTAACACCCTTCTAAACCCCACAGAATATATATAAATAATTAGAGTAAATTATCATGCATCTCACAAAAGGGTGTCACATATATTTCAAAACATCACATACACCTGTCATGCTCAATAACACTTAAAATAAATTCATGCTTTTCATACACTTTCACATTAGCATGTAGCAGCGGATTTACTTCAATCATAAATGGACATAATGAAAGTCTCATGCTCATCTCATTCATAATCAATACTTAGGCATAAAAGCCAATACTTCATATAATTCAAAATAACAATAATAGAATAAAGTAGAGTACATAAAGTATCTCTCAAACATGAAATTGAAACATCCCCGTGTTACATGATCAGAGCACGACTCGACCCAAAATAAATAAAGAAACTAAGACAAGCTACTCTAACGGCTACCTCGCGCTAAAAGCAACTCTACTCTTCGGTACCTGAGTGTGATACCCCAAATTTTAACCACAAGATTTCCCATCATTGTGCAAATCATCACCACAATATGGATGTACCTTCATGCCTTATTAATCTCCTCAAGGATTGTTGAGCATTCACTACAATCAAGAATTAGGGTTTTGAGCCCTCTTAGAGCACTTAGACAAAGGATCAGTCAAGAATTAACATGATCTTCAACTTGTCTAGCCTCTCGAACACCCATAAAGGATCAAGAGGAATCCCATATCAAGAATTAAGCACAAGGTTGCAACATTCCAAGTGGATCAAGCCTCAAGATCGCCAGTGTCACCAAATTAGGGTTTTGGTCGACCAAGGCCTCCAGATGAAAATTTTCCTCTTGGAATGAGTCAATACTTCAAAACATGATCCAAAATGCTCAAAGGAACCATATGAGTCCCATCATCAAGTCAAAATGGCCTCAGATGAAGCATTCATCAAAAATCAGGAATTAGGGTTCCTTGACCTAATTCACCCCTAAGTTGACTTTTAAGGCCAAACATGAACCAAGACCTCAAGACATGATTTGAGGGCCTCAAATACACCACAATGATCCATTTACAACAATGGATTGATCTAAGAAGCTTGATTCACAAGTTTCAAATTCATCTGGACCACAATTAGGGTTTTGAAGAAAAAGTCAACTGTACCTTTGACTTTGGACCAAGATATGTTCCTAAACCTTGGGACATGATTCAAGACACCCTAAAACACCTATAGAATCCATCCATTAGGTTTTAATTAGGTCAAGAACTTGATTACATGGAAGATCACGCAATTTGGAATTCATCTGACAAAAAGTCAATTGTGCCCAAAATCAAGTTTGACTTTTTGAAAATTTTCCCAAATATGGCTCCCCTAAGTAAAAAAAAATGTTAATGCATGGTTTTGATCATCATCCATCAAGAAAAACCAAGAAAAATAGGATTACTTGCAAAAGGGGCAACCTTAAGAAACTTAAATTTTTCTAAGTTATGGAACAAAATGGATTTGGTACCAACTTTGCAAGGTCATAACTCCCAAAACCCAAGGCCTTTTTCTTCCATCCAAAGTTCAAATGAAAGTTTACATGACATACTTCAAAAGTGTCAACTACAAAAGATTCCAAATCCTCATGGATTTTGAGTTATGGATTGATCAAAATCACAAAAACATGAAAATGACCACTTTTTCCAACACTTAGTGAAAATTTGGACAGAATCTGTCTTGTATTTTCACCAACTTTGAGGCCATTTTTCACCTTGATCCAAGTTGATTCAAGACCATTGTTGAACATAAAATTTAAAGTATGTCATGAGAGCTTTCCAAAAAAGTCCAAGATCATCTCCAAATTCAATTTGAGCAAGGAGTTACAACCCTTGGAACATGGCACCAAAAGTTGATTTCTTCCCAAGGCAGATTATAGGTCATTTGCTCGAATTGGCTAATTTGTGCAATTATAAGTCTTGTAATCCTTCTAGAAACATTAAGGATCATATCAAAGCAAAAGATCTCTGAGCCACAAGCACACCAAGTCAAGAAATCATCATTTATGCATGTGATATCCAATGATGCAAAACCAAAAGCTTCAAAGTTGTCATGGAGCATTCAATGGATGCATCAAGGTGGCATGTACTGAGGCAAATCTAACTAAATGAGTCAAGCCTTATCCCTGCAACAGAAGACCATAGGCCTGCAAGATTGACCCAAGTCAATGGCTAGAGGAGACTTGAGATTCCTTTTGAAAACCAATGGACAATGGACTATACCAGCCACCATTCACTATTGCTGCCAAAACAAACTTGACACACTATAAATAGAGCTTATTTGTGGTCAGTTTGAGTACACCAAAGCACCATAACACATGCTTTCCTCAAAATAACTCTCAAAAAACCAGATTTTGCTTCCCATTCAAGTAACATTCGAATTTTCCATTTGAGAGCAATTCTATCAAAACCAATCATGCCAACACCTCACATACATCATATATGAGTAGTCCATGACCTTAAAACTCATCCGGAACACCTGAATCACAAAGTCACTCTCCATTTTCTCAAGCTTTTTGGTTGTTTGCAGTTGAGGTGCCACAATAAGTTCTGAGCTGATTTGATCCATTCCAAGCCTTTAAAGACATTACTTGAGGTCCATTAAAGCTGTGTAGATCATTACACAACATCTGTAACACCTCCAACATAGAATTCGATCACCAGCTGCAAGAGGTAAGCCTGACACTCTCAAGCTCTATGATTCATGCATCATAAATGTATTTTCAAGTTACAAACATGTTTTTGCACATATATAGAGTGTTTCCCCTCAATCAATTGCTATGTATGAATCGTGTATAGGATTTCATGGTGTTCTTGCAGAAATTAGGGTTCTTGAGTTCGTCTTCTGATTTCTCACTCCACACTTAATATAAATGCAATTAATTTATATGGTTGTAATCCTTGTTCAAAAACGAACAAGTTTCATGTTTACAAAAGTCATTTTCATTGAGTAATTAGAGAGATATGAGAGGTTTTGAAAATCTGCAAGAACAGAGCTCGCGCGAACCACACAAGGTGTTCTTGGCGCCTTTTTCAAATTTTTGAATATTTGAATATTTTGATATTTTTATTAATTGATTCAAAAGTTAATTTCTTTCTGAATTTTAATGTTTTTGAATTGATTCTTTTTTTCAAAATTCACAAAAAATGTTACAATATTTCATTCTACAAAAATTTCACAAAAATATTATTTATTTTATATATTTAATATTTTTGTAAAGAATTTGTTTTTATTTGTTTTTAAGCATTTAAAAATATTTCTTTCTCTTGATTTTTCAAATTATAATGATTTTCAAATCATTCTATGGATAAAACATAATTTTTCAAACATTAATCCAAGATCACAACTTGTTTTTCATACATGTTTGATAATTTTGATCATTTTAATTCATTTTTATTCAAATTAAAATGCATTTTGAAATCAAATTAGGGTTTTAATTGTTTTCACCCTCACAAGCATTTTTCAAAACATTTTTGGGCCTCTAATAGAGTGTAAGACCCATCCCTTGTCACATAAATAAATTTTGGGCTTCGGTCACTGAATAAGTCCCACTTGTGTTTTTCGAAACCACGGCGCGATCGTCGCATTTTAAACAAAAATCATTTGGGCCTCCCTTTGGTTGTAAGTCCCAGATTTCTTCTTTTTAAAATCACTTTTGGGCATATTTATAGAGTGTAAGTCCCATCCCTTTGTAAATAAACCATTTTGGGCCTCAGTCATTGTATAAGTCCCTATGCGATTTTTAAAAATCTCGGCGCGATCGTCGTTTTCAAACAATTTTCATCTAGGCCTCCCCTTGTGTTGTAAGCCCCATTTTTCTCTTTTTCAAACACTTTTTGGGCCTCTAATAGAGTGTAAGACCCAAACCAATTTGTATATAAGTAATTTGGGCCTCAGTCACTGTATAAGTCCCGATACGATTTTCAAAGAATCTACGCGATCACTATTTTTCATCTGGGCATCTCCTTGAGCTATAAGTCCCATCTCTTGTATAAAAATAAACTCTTGGGACTCTAATAGAGTGTAAGACCCAACCATCTTTGTAAATACAATAATTGGGGTCTCAGTCATTGTATAAGTCCCTCTGTGGTTTTCAAAACTATCGACGCGATAATCGCCTTTTCAAAAGAGATCATCCGGGCCTCCCTGTGAGTATAAACCCCAAACTTCCTTTTAAACAAATTTCTTTTTTATTCAAATTCAAATTCAAAGTTTTATCAAAACTTTCTTCAATTTCTTAAATAACTAACCATACAGCTGTAGTTACTATGCTTGGGCTTGCATGACTGTAAGTTCCACTATCTCTTCAAATACATACTTGTTTATATATTTCATCTGTGTATATATATATATATATATATATATATATATATATATATATATATATGCTTGTGTATACTTGCTTAGAGTTTTCCCCAGCAATTAGGTCTAGGTCTAGATCAAACCAGTGGTTACTCTTTCAACATAGTCAAAACTAGTTCCCTATAGGAAATTCCAGATACAGTCTTGCCTCCTCTTGGGCTTATACAATATGGAACAGAGAAAGGCATTATTCCCGGTGAAACTTTTCTCAAGACTGTCCTAACTTAGAAATATTTGTGTACAAGAAATTCATTTCCCCAGAGAGGATTAATTCCCAATGAAACCTCTCTTGAATTTCTTCAAACCTTAGAACTGTTCTGCAAAGAAAGGACTTATTCGCGGTGAAACATTTTTTGAACTTTTCTTAGGCTTGGACCCATAGGTTTCCTAAAAGCATCCTCAGCCTCCTCTTGGGCTTAGTACAAGGACCCTCAGGCTTCTTAGAAGTTCTCAGCCTCCTCTTGGGCTTAGTACAAGGACCCAAAGACCTCTTACATGTATAGGACAGAGCTTAGTCATCTCTACTAGTTCAATACTCTAGAGAGCCAGAATCTGAAGTATCATATCATTGTAGGGTTGATCTTCATCCCTTCAACCCTCAGCCTCCTCTTGGACTTTATACAAGCAGACTGGGATAGTCTCAGCCTCCTCTTGGGCATCATACAAAGATTATTCTCCAACTAAGAGTCAACCTCTTCATACCAATAGACTTGGAAAGTCTCATCTCCTATTGGACCTCACAGAGACCCTCAAGTTTTCTAAAAAACACAGGAAAAACCCTGATCATTTCATCAACATACCAATCTCCATCAGAGTTAAAACCTCCATAGGTTTTCAAACTCAATCTTTAAGCTTTCATTTTAAGAAATTCCCCAGCTAGGGTCAAATTACCACCAACAAATCCTTAGTAGAATCAGAGCCTCATGGTCTTTGATATTTCAACTCTTCTTCAAATCCCCAGAAAGAGTAAAACCTTTGGATTTCCCACCACATACAATTTGGACTTGCTCTTGGATTTTAATAATCCTCAGCACAAGCCAGCCTCCTCTTAGGCTTCATATAAGAATTTCCCCACCAGCCTCCTCTTAGGCTTTGTATAATGATTTTCCTCAATAGAGTCAGCCTTAATCTTGGGCTTTGTACAAGACATATCATACTCTCCAGCTGAGTCAATATCCTTTTTAGCCTCAATCTTGGACTTTATACAAGACAGATAAAATCTCCCCAGTGGAGTCAATCTCTTTTCAGCCTCGATCTTGGGCTTTGTACAAAATAGATGTAAAACTCCCCTAATAGAGTCAACCTTTCAGCTTCAACCTTAGGCTTTGATCAAGGCACACAAAAATCAACATCCCCTCAGAGGAAATCCAGAGTCCTCTCAGTTGGAAGACATTTCTCTGTACATCACATATAAAAACAAACAATAAAAAAACTAATTCCAAATAACTATTGTAAGTGGCACACTTGTTGATTCAAAATTCAAGATGTAGTCCCTCTTTTATCTTGGTAAAACTTCCTATTTCATCTAATTGATGTAAGTGGCAAGCCTCTGGATTATTTACATCCAAGCCAATGTCCCTCTCTTAGCATGGAAAACTCCTAAGGAAAAATGGCATTGCTCTACATTGAGTTAATGTTTCTTCCTTCAGGACACCTCCCTTATAAAGGAAATTATGGCATTTCGGGATTCCATACATTCTAGTTAAATTAATTCCCCTTTATAATCAATTACCCAGCAATTTTGTGATAAACAGCTGAGATATCTCCCTTTAGAGATGAAAAATTCTCTCTCAGTCATCCCTTTAGCTTTAATCTTGGGCTTTGAACAAGACATAAACACTCAAACAGCTTCAATATTGGACTTTGAACAAGACACCAAACATCTTTCCTCCCATAGAAATAGGAGGAACTATGATTGCTCTGATTTACCAGTTTTCTTTAACGGGAATGTGTAGGCACAAGATTGCGAAATCTTAGCGAGCACACAAATCAAAAACTTTAGGTCCAGTACCTTCCCAAAAACATAAAAAAAAACCCGAAAACAACAAAAACACTTTCTCAACACTCCCAAAGGAGAAACTTTCCCAACCCACAACAGATAAACGCCAGAAAGTATTTAAACCAACAGAAAAACATGCCATAAAAGGTCTATGGATAACCATATATACATCGGGTAATTGACAACTTCCCTTTGTATAACCTGACCCCGAACCCACAATCTCTTAGCATTTGTTAAAGAAACCATTTGCGTGTAAGGTTAGTTTTAGATAGCTTCCCTTTCTTTTCTAGCTTCATAGGATAAATAAGAAATCAGAAAGTAGCACCCAATTCCAACCATTGCGGTAAGGTGGTCGCATCACCGACAAAAATCGCACGCTACAGAAAAATGGTAACTCTGTTGGGGAGCCTTTAGGATTAGAGTTCCTAAGAGGTCTAGGATTTATTTGGCATTTATTTTTCTATACTTTCTATATATATATATATATATATATATATATATATATATATATATATATATATATATATATATCATTTATTGTTATACTACTTGATACCCGTGTTTAAATTTTGGTTAACTGGGAATGCGATTGATACGCATATGGAAAGTTTGAGAGAACATTAAGATAAGTGGTGGCATATCTGGGAAACGCTTATAGGGAGTGAATCCCGAACAAGCTAACTTGGCAGTCCACCGAATCAGGCGAGGTACCCGTGTGGAAATATTGATGTTGAACGACTGATTGTCATGAAAGCATCATTTATCCCAGTGCGGTACCCATGACCCTAAGGATTTAGTAGACATTTAACCATATGGCTATTTGGTAGTGCGGTGACTATCGGGAATAGTTGATACGCGATACTACACTCAAAAGAGATTCATCCTAGGATATTACAGCTCGCTCGAGTGAATCAACTTGATGTTGATATCCCTAGGAGGGGTCAATGACTTTGGGAACCTTTTAGAACCCGTTCTACAGGTACAAAAATTGACCAAAATAGTACAACCTTCTGGAATGGGTAGATCCATGACTCCATTCTCGTGACGATGAACCCCTAAACCCATGTTTTCAAATATTTTTTTTTGCTGCATTCATGCATTCATTAAAAAACTCTTTTCAAACAAGAAAAAAATATTTTTCCAAAAGAACTAAAACAATAATTGCAAATATCAGAGGTTGCGTTATGGATTTCGGTAGAAGAAAAACGCACAAGTACACCTTCAAGGCTCCAAAAATAGAAGACTTAAGGAAATTGGGAAGGATGATTACCAATCCCGAGGCTTTCAGAGCTAAGCACGAAGGACTGCTGTCTCTATTAAGGGTCAACGTGGTTGAAGGGATCATATCTACGCTGGTACAGTTCTACGATCCAGTTTACCACTGCTTCACTTTCCCGGATTACCAACTTGCACCAACGTTGGAAGAGTACTCCCACCTGATTGATTTACCTATCACTGATCAAGCTCCATTTTCCGGACTGGAAGAAATTCCAAAAGAACAAACCATTGCAAGAGCAATCTCTTTGGATGCGTCAGAAGTTAAGACTTATATAACCACTAAAGGAGGAATCCAGGGTTTACCGGCTAAATTCCCGATGGAGAAAGCTCTATACTTTGCTAGTGTAGGAAACATAACTGCCTTCGAAAACTTCTTTGTTCTGCTCATATATGGGTTATTCCTTTTTCCCAACATCGACAACTTCGTCGATACCAATGCTGTTAAGATATTCTTAATAGGAAACCCCGTACCAATCTTGCTCGCAGATGCTTATCATTCTGTACATTTAAGGAATTTGTACAGCGGAGGAATGATCACATGGTGCGTTCCTTTACTCTACAAATAGTTTATTTTCCACTTGCCAAAGTTTGCTGCTTTTTGGGATCACAAGAGTACTCTACGTTGGTCACAGAGGATTATGTCTCTTACCAATTCAGACATAGATTGGTACAATAGGATTTATGAAGGGAGAGAGATCATCGACAGATGTGGAAATTTCCCCAACGTACCCCTCATTGGAACTAAATGAGGAATTAACTATCATCCAATTTTAGCTCGCCGTCAACTCGGATACCCGATGAAGAATATCCCACATAATGTTCATCTGAAAGGTCTTTTCTTCAAGGAAAGGGAAAGTGACAGGGCACTAAAGAAAGAAATAGTACATGTCTGGCAACATATTCACAGGAAAGGCAGAGAGTCTCTGGCAAGACCAAACTGGACCTCCATGGAACCTTATCTCCACTGGGTGCAAACTAGAGCCCTCAAGCTGAGGATGCCTTACCCTCGCCAAGAAGTTTTTCCATTAAAGGAATCTGTCCTTTATTTCATGTCTGATACAGAAAAACTCCAGGTCACTCTCAACAAAGTTCAACGTGAGAAGAGCTCTTGGAACAACAAATACCAGATCCTTAATTTGGAATGTACCAAGTTTCAGGAACTGTTAAAGGAGAAGGATGCTCTAATTGAGATATTAGAGCAGCAAGCTATAGAAAGTTAGGAAGACCGAAGAAATTTACTCACTCCTTTCACTTGGCAAAGGATCGTCGACCCGACAACGACTGAAGAGCCCCGATCAAAGAAAAGGAAAATATAGGAACCAGAATTTGAGCTCTCTTCAGAGAGGACTCAGGATCCATGAGCTTAGACATTCTCCTTACAGCACTTTGTAAAATACTGTACTTTTCTTTGTAAAATACTGCAATCTTTCGAGTTCAATAAAAGGGGTCTTCCCCCACTGTGTGATATTTGCAATCTATTTGTTAACGTTTCTTTTTGAAAACAAAAACTAAAAAAATATGTCTTTGCATATCATTCATCATTCTCACATAACACATTTTTTATCTTTGAGTCTCACGTATGTGTCCTAATCCTAGAGTCAAACTGTCTCACTCATACAATACTCGGGCCAATTGACAAAAGAAAATGGACGATCTCGAGGAAGAGAACGTAAAGTTGAGAGAAGAAATCGACGCTCTAAAGGAAAGTTTGGAAAAACTTCACAGCAACCTGCAAACCCTGGCCGCAGCTTAGGAGCAGCAACATCAAAGGACTGTGATCTCAGAGATTACACCTACACCCATATTAGAGACACATGATAATCATCCTTGGTACAACATGCCTAAAGGGCGCCCATGTGGCATGCCTTTCAACTTTATACCTGAAGGATATATCCCACCGGTAACTGAAGACCCAGAAACCGTAGCAGGAACCGCTGGACCTGAAGGTTACAAACTTCGGGAAAACAAAGATGAAAAGGTTACGATAGCAACTCCTGAAGGTTACAAACTTCAGGGCCCTGAACCGCCAAGAATCACCGCTGTAATGTCTATACCACAACCAGTGGTACACACTGTCCCGGAAGGACAAATTCCACAAGCAATTTCTGGTGGAAACGAAGACATGTACAAAAGGATGAATGAGTTCCAGGAACAATTCTTGGAAATGCAGAAGGAACTGCATGTCATTCGCGGTCAAGAATTATTCGGAAAGGACGCCGTCGACCTCTGTTTGGTCCCTAATGTAAAGATACCGCACAAATTCAAGGTGCCTGACTTTGAAAAATACAAAGGCAACTCTTGTTCTCAAAGTCATCTGGTACCAATCCCTTGTTATTATTTTTCAGTTTTTACATTAAACCAGGTCTGTTCCCTAGACCAATAACACACAAAAGCCCATTCCCTAAGCTTTCAAACCCCGCTCTAGGTTTGGGACAAGTCACTAGCTCCAACGGAACTAACAAGCATTGCCTCTTGACACAAATGATGCGTGTGCAAATTCAACAATCATATGCAATTAAGATCATTCCCTAATCTTAAAATACATCCATATCTTCAATAATTCATCACACTTAAATTACCACACATTTGCACATACACAAGTATCAACACAATCCAATCTCAATTCACCAAACACACATCACCAATTAAATATAAAATATTTAATTCATCATCAATAATTAAATCCAATATTCATATGGTAGTTAAAAATAATTATCAATCATTAAATAAAAATTGTATTATTAATTATACTAGTGAAACAAAATATATAGTTAAACTAAATAAAACCATTTCTTAGTTACATCACTAGCTCATCTCATTAATTTACATTAGTAGCTCATCTCATTAATTTACATAAGGGCTTTCTCACCATTCCTTATGAATTTTAAGCATGTTATCACACAATCACATTCATATATATCATACATCATGTCATAACACACTACGCCAAAATTACTCTTTGGCAGCACTACATAGGCAGCGCTTTATTACAAAAGCGCTGCTATAAGTTAAAAAATTTAGAAAACACGGAAACTGTTCACTTAGAAAAATAAAAGTGCATCTAAATATAAGACCTTAGACAGCGCTTTTGAGGAAAGCGCTTTCTAAGGTCTTATAAATTAAAAAAAAATTAAAGGAAAATATTAGACAACGCTTTCCTTAAAAGCGTTGTCTAAGGTCTTATAAATTAAAAAAATATATATAAGACCTGAGACAGCGCTTTTGAGGAAAGCGCTTTCTAAGGTCTTATAAATTTAAAAAAAAAATTAAAGGAAAATATTAGACAGGGCTTTACTCAAAAGCGCTGTCTAAGGTCTTATAAATTAAAAAAAATAAAATCAAAAGCGCTGTCTAAGGCCCATATGAGACAGCGCTTTCAAAAGCGTTTTCTAAGGCCCATCTTAGACAGCGCTTTCATTCAAAGCGCTGTCTAAGGTCTTTTTAATTAAAATAAAGATTGAAACTGTATCAGTATTCTATACTTTTTCATTTCATTCTTTCCCTCTTTCCCTCTCTTTCTGCGAACAAGAACGAACCAGAGCTGAAACCACCGCCGTCGTCCGTCCTTTCACCGCCGTTGTCCGTCCTTTCTCGCCGTCGTCCGTCCGGCCGTCGTCCTTCCTAAATTTTCCTCCACCATCCTCCACCGTACTCCACCGTGCTCCACTATTCCGGTAAGAGTTTTTCTTTTTATGTTAGGTTTTAAGTGAGTTTCATATTTTTCTGTTAGGTTTTGTTCCTGTTACCATATTTTTGGAGTTCTTTAGATATAATGATGTTCTGTTAGGTTTTGTTCTGTTAGGTTTTGGAGTTCTTGTTACCATATTTATGAACCATTTTCCTTAATTTTATATTTTAAAATTAAGAAAAATAATTGTAATTTATATTTGTGTTGTGTCATGTTTCATTGTTTGTGCAGCGAGTGTACACACTTCATATGTTAATCTCAAACTGTTTGTATTTTCCATACATAATCATGTAGGTGATAGAGTGGAGTTTAACTGCCCTTCTTCTGATGGCTTGTATGAAGCATCTTCAAGGTACAAATTTGTTGAAAATTGTTCTGAATTTATTTATGTTTTTCTTATCAATAAACATTGTTGCGTGTAACAATTTGCACCAGTTAGAAAATAAAAGTTTGAGAATTTAAAATTTGGAAAAGTGATGGAGGGTTTTAATTATAACAATCTAAAAAATTGAGGGATTTGATTCACCCAATAATTTATTGGGAGGCAAAAACCTCAATTTAGCTATTATAATATAGATATAGAAACCACACTTTAAAAATTTGAAAAGTGCAATTAAGTCTTTTTAAATATTGTGTAATTTGACATTCCAAAATATTCTTCACTTTCTAGTCCTGTCATATTCTCTTCACTTTTCTGGACAATATATGTACCCGCCACAAATTTAATTCATCAAGCCACTTAATAGCATTTTTGCATATAGGAGCCTACCTAATGGTAGTCGGGGGGAGATTGTCTTGCTATTTGATGATAATCCACGCTCTAAAATTGGTGTGAGATTTGATGAACTCATACATGACGGCGTTGATCTTGGAGGTGAATGTGAGGTTGGCCATGGCTTTTTTTGCAATGGTAACGTCTTACCGCGAATACAACATTTATATTTCTAGATATTATATATTTTTGAGGTCACCGATCTTCGTTTGGAAAACAGTGGTGCGGCAGTACTGGACAAATTACTTATTAATTCATTGTTTGAGGTCACTTTTTATTCTGCTTGTGGTCTAAAAATTCTGGCTTCAATCTATTGGTTACATATTATACTTGTTTTTGTTTCAGGTTGTTTATCGTGAGAGTAGAAGTGCACCATTCATTTTGTTCATGAAAGATGCCGAGAAGTTAACAGTTGAAAAGGGATGTCCATTTTCATTTAGACATAAACTTGATACACTTCCAAACAATGTGGTGGTAATAGGTTCGCACACTCTTACTAACAATGACAATTGCAAGGAAAAGGTAATAATTTCCTTTGGTTAAATTAATCACTAGAGCCCTACGTAAGTGAGATTGTTCTAAATATGAATGTGTATATTTATTTGTTTGTTTATTTATTTATGTGAATTGTTCTAAATATTCATTTATATTTTATTAGCGTTATACAAGCTTTCTGAGCACTACGAGATGGCCAAGTACCAAAGAGGAGAGGCAACCCCATTACATGGAATACAGTGAAGGTATATTAATTATCACATGTTTTATTATATTAGTGATGCTACTTGATAAAACTTAGGATTTATCCATATTTTCTTTTCATTTGTAGTGTCATCGGCAACGTAATGAAATAGATTGAGGATATTTCATGTTGAGGTTTATGAGAGACACTCTTTTTTTGGATCGAATAGAGATTCCATCCGATGTATGTATTTCTAACTTATGAGTTATTTTAATATTTAACACATATCTCTCATATAATGAAATAGTTAAAACTAAATCAAACTATGTTATATTATTATGTAGTACTTTGAAGAATGCAAGTGTGCTCATTACTCAATTTCTCAATTGGATGAAATTAAAGAGGATTGGTGTCAATACATTATGGAGCTCGGAGTTTTATCAAGTATAATTTTGTACTCTTACTTTAATTGATGAGAATTTAAATATGTGTAACTTTCTAACTATAGACATTGTTGATGTATTCTTTTAATTGAATTACAATCTTTGTGTTCTTTCAGGACCTATGTAGATTTGAAGCAATGTTTTGGTTGGATGCAAAAGTACTAGTATAATTAATATGTACATTTGTAGAAAAAATGTAATGATTTGTAATTATAAATTGGTGTGTATATATATATATATTGGTTTGAATTGCCAATTGTTTTGGATATATAATTTTGGTGTAAATTGGTACATTTAAATAGGCCAAATTGGATTGATTTGAATCTCCAAATTGTGGTATTTTTCTGGAAAAAAATTGGTTGAAAAAGAGGTCAAATTCTGGTTGAAAAACCTGGTAAAAATTGGGGTTTAAAAAGATTTATATAAAAAATTTTGTATACCTTAGACAGCGCTTTACACTAAAAGCGTTGTCTAAGGTGGGGCTTAGAAAGCGCTTTCACAAAAAGCGCTGTCTAAGGTATGCCTAAAAAAGTTCAAAAAGGTGGGGCTTAGAAAGCGCTTTCACCAAAAGCGTTGTCTAAGGTATACCTAAAAAGGTTCAAAAAGCGTTGTCTAATGGTACCATAGACAGTGTTTTTCATTAAATATACCCCCCATTAGACAGCGTTTTTGGTATTACCCAAAGCGCTGTCTAAACCTTTAGCAGCGCAGGTTTAGACAGCGCTTTTGTCTAAGGCCAAAAAAAGTGTTGTCTAAGGTCTTGTTTGGCGTAGTGACACCATGGTATATAGCAATATCATTCATGGAACACACATAATAGCATAACATGTCAACATAATCAACATAGTAGTTCTCATACATATAAAGGTATATAAGCCACTACTACCCTCTACCAAACATCCTTGATTATTTCATGGTCTCATATCACCATATAATATCACATTGTATTATCTTTCCAAGACTTCAAATCTCATATCAATCGGACTCCCGATTCATGAATTATGGTGGAAATAAGGATCCATACAATTCACATTCATCATCTTTCCATCTCTATCATATCAATCAATGACATAAAATAATCTTTTACTTTAATATAAAATAGAGCATTGGAGTAGCTTTCCAACGCTTCAGACCGTGCCCCAATTCGAGTTACGGATCAAAAGTTATGAATGAAACAAAATGGGGAAAGTCTGTCATGTTCGCTAGGCGAACTCTCGACGAACAAGAGACAGAATAAAAAGGTCACAAAGTTCGCTAGGCGAACTCTAGGTGAACTTTCGCCTTCACATTGCCTTGGGCTCGCTAGGCGAACCCTGCGAACCCAGAATTGCCAGCAGCACTAATATAGGTCATTTGGGGCCAAAAACTCTTATTTGTTAATAGTCATTCATCCAAAATACCTCCAAACACTCATAGAAACATAGGCTAACATGGTTAAGCATAAACTTCATCAAAACCTAAAAATTATCAAATCATAAAATTTAGGGGTTTCATCCTAAACATGTTTCTACCCATTAAACACTATCAAACAATCCCAATAATTATATAAAAACCCACCATTACCTTGATTTTCTTGAGTTCCTCTTCTCTTCTCCTCTTCTTCTTCACTCCTCTCTTCTTGCCTCCTTTTCCAACTTTTTAATTCTCTTTTATCCCCTTTCTCTTATTTTGTTAAACCCCAATAAATGTCATTAATCTATTGGGCTTTACTCAACCCACTCTCAATTTCTATTCACACCTATAATTAGGCCCAATTACTAATTCTATCAATTCAATATTATTCCACCCAATAAAATAAATAAAACGAATCAATTTTTCAAATAAATCAATTAACTCAAATAAATCAATTATTTTAAATAAGTCAAATAAATCAATTAATCCAAATATTTCAAATAAGTCAATTAATTTACATAAATCCAATAAATCAATTAATTCATATAAATCACATAATTCATATAAATTCAATAAATCAAATAATTTATTTAAATTCAATAAATCAAATAATTCATTTAAATTATTTAATTCAAATAACTCAATTAATTCAAATAACTCGAATAAATCAAATAATTCATAAAATCACTCAATTAATATATATATATATATATATATATATATATATATATATATATATATATATATATATATATATATATATATAATTGCTAAAAATTGGGGTGTTACAACCCTCCCCCACTTAAAAGATTTTCTCCCTCGAAAATTACCTCAAACGAACAACTCGGGATAAGACTCCCTCGTCTGACTCTCAAGCTCCCAAGTCACATTTCCACCAGCTGGTCCTCCCCAAGCTACCTTCACCAAAGTAATCTCTTCCTCAATCCGCATAGGTGATGTCTCCACAGTCAGGTTATCTCTCACCTGCACATCATCTACTTGGACTACATGAGATAGATTCGCAATATATTTCCTCAACTGAGATACATGGAACGCGTCATGGAGTTTAGCAAGTGACAGCGACAAAGCAACCCGATAGGCTACCTCTCCTATCCCTGTAAAATCTGATAAGGACCAATAAAACGCGGCGTCAACTTACGCGACTTCAACGCTCTACCAACACCAGTAATCGGAGTAACTCGAAGAAATACATGATCTCCCTCTTGAAACTCAAGTGCTTTCCTCCTCTTGTCATGATAACTCTACTGACGACTCTGAGAAATTTTCATCTTCTCCTGAATCATCTTAATCTTATCAGTAGTCTGTTGGACTATCTCAGGTCCAACCACAACACTCTCTCCCGACTCATACCAACACAATGGCGTCCTACACCTCCTACCATACAATGCCTTAAACGGTGTCATCCCAATACTAGAATGAAATCTGTTGTTGTAAGTAAACTCAATTAAAGACAAGTAGTTATCCCAAGCACCTCCTTTTTCTAACACACAAGCTCTCAAAAGATCCTCAAGCGTCTGAATCGTCCTCTCCGTCTGACCATCTGTCTGCAGATGATAAGCAGAACTCAAACGCAACTTCATACCCAAAGCACTTTGCAAACTCTCACAAAATCTCGAAGTAAACCTCGGACCTCTTTCTGTCATAATGCTAGACGGAATACCATACAAACTGGCAATCCTCTCAATGTACACCTTTGTTAACTTCTCCAACGGGTAATCCATTCGCATTAGAATGAAGTGAGCAGATTTCGTCAATCTATCCACATAGCCCAAATAGCTTCACAATTACTCGATGTTCTAGGTAAACCAGACACAAAATCCATCGATATGTTATCCCATTTCCACCCAGGAATAGATAACAGCTGCATCAAAATCGACGGTTTCTGATGTTCGATCTTAGACTTCTGGAAAATCAAACAAGAATACACAAACTCTGCAATATCTTTCTTCATATAAGGCCACCAAAACACTTTCCTCAAATCTTGATACATCTTAGTAGCACCTGGATGAATACTCAATCCACTACGATGCCTCGCTCAAGAATACTCTTCTTCAGCTCAACAATATTCGGAACACAAACTCTATCACGACATCTCATGATACCATTTTCATCAATCCAAAAATCACTACCTCGACCTTGATTGATCAAAGTCAACCGGTCTACCAAAATCAAATCAGATTTCTGACCTTCTCGAATCTCATCAAGAATACCACTAGTAAGTTTCAACATACCAAGCTTAACTCTATAAGAAGTCTCTTCACAAACCAAACTTAAATGTCGAAATTGCTCAATCATCTCCAACTCTCTTGCCATCATCATTGACATATGCAAAGATTTCCTACTCAATGCATCAGCTACCACGTTTGCTTTACCAAGATGGTAATTCAAACCAAAGTCATAATCTTTCAAAAGTTCCAACCATCTCCTATGCCTCACATTCAATTATTTTTTATCAAAGAGATACTTCAAACTCTTATGATCAATAAACACCTCAAACCTCGAACCAAACAAATAATGCCTCCAAAGCTTCAACACAAACACAACAGCGGCCAACTCTAAGTCATGCGTCGGATAATTCCTCTCATGCACTTTAAGTTTCCTTGAAGCATAAGCTACAACTTGCTGATGTTGCATCAATACACCTCCCAAACCCATCAACGAAGCATCATAATACACAACAAATGGTTCTGCTGGATTTGGAAAAATCAAAACAGGAGCTGTCGTCAATCTTCTCTTAAGCTCTTGAAGACTTTCTTCACACTTTGCACCCCAAACAAAAGCTTGACTCTTCCTAGTCAACTGCGTCAACGACAAAGATAACTTGGCAAATCCTTCAATGAATTTCCAATAATAACCTGCCAAACCAAGAAAACTTCTAATCTCAAAAATAGATTTCGGATTTTCCCACTGCGATACAGCTTCAACCTTCGATGGATGAACTGCAATACCTCTACTCAAAATCACATGGCTAAGGAAACTCACTTCGTTCAACCAAAACTCGCACTTAGAAAGTTTAGCATACAACTGCTTCTCTTTCAACACAGATAACACAATCCTCATATGCTCAACATGATCCTCTTCACTCTTCGAATAGATCAAAATTGAAGGTGCGAGAAAGACACAAGAAATGGGGGGTTTGAATTGTGTTTTTACTCTTTAAAAACTTTTTGCCTCTTATTGTTAAAGTGCTAAGAGAATATCAGAGTTGTGTTGAGAGACTCTGACTTGCGAAACGTCATTCAGATTATGCGATGCATAAAGCATAAGCGACAAGGAGAATCTGAATAGCGATGCTTGAATCAGACTTACAATTTAGGAAGCTTATCAGAGTTGGGTTGCAAGTTTCTGACTTGCTTATGTAAGGTTCTGATAATCGATACAGAAACATAAACAATAAATCAAAGCATAACAAGAGTAGAGAACACACGATATATCCTGGTTCACCTGAGCAACTCTCAAGCTAATCCAGTCTACCCTTCCAAGGTAATTTTGCCTTGAACACAAGGACTTAATCCACTATAACCAAATCCGATTACAAATGCACGGGCTAATGCCGGTGACTAACAACCTGCACAACCGCAGCTGTGACTAACCCACAATGAACCGTTCAGGGATCCAAGTTAATGGATATAATGAACATTGACCCAATAGGTTCCAATCTCGCAAGATCTACTATCAGGATTTCACAGCTAAACGTTCAGGGATCTGAGTTAACGGATATAACATTTACTGACCATTCTTCCAGGATTTTAAATGAGTTCCATCAGTGATCTCACAAGAGTCTGACCCAACATTGGTCCTCTTTGAGATATGACTATCATTGACCATATTTCATGATTTCCACAATGACACCCAGCCATTGTCTTCTCAAGTCTCTGATCACACTGATCACTTGAGGAATCCTAATTCACATAGAATTAGTTGTTCTGGAGATTACATTTATGCTTCTTAACAAGCATATAACTCCTAAGTTTAAGTACAAATGAACACTCAGTGTTCTAGCAAGATATGAGCAACAGCTCCTTGCTATCTTTAGATTTTACAAAGATGTATGTTAATTTGACAGTTGATGACATCTTGAAGATATTCTTCATCTTCTTCGTTGAGCAAGCTTCGAGCAACAACTTCTTGCTTCAGATCTTCAATATAGCCCAGATGATGAAGTTGGTTGATGACTTTACTGATTTGTAATGTTGTCCTGTTCATCAACAGCTTCTGTTCCAATTGATTGTTGTTGTGTTGAATGATGATCTTTGAGCTTCAACAATAATGGTCATGTGTTAATGGTGATAGCTTTGAATGTTAAGTGTAACAACGAAAACTGATCGTTGCGACTATCATCACATCGACACCTTCAAAAGCACATTCTCCTTTCCTTTAAATAACCAAGTAAAATATAGCCGTTGAAGCACTGTTGACTATTTGAAAAGAGTCGTTATGCAATGATGAAAGTTGTACTGCCATATCTTCTTTTTATTGTAGAAGAAGTGACGGGATAGATCTTTTCAGTATGGTGTACAGTCATTGCCATTGATAACATTTGTCTTCAAATCTTCAGAGGCTTCTGATGGTAATTAATTGAAGCATGAGTAGAGACTTTATAACTGAGTCTTCTGAATCTTCAAGTCTTCAGTCTTCAGAACTTATCCATTAGGAATCTGTCTTCAGAGCTTCAGCACTTGTCTAGAAACCCATTATCTTCACTGCTTCAAGTCTTCAGAGTCTTCAGAACTTGTCCATTAGGAATCTGTCTTCAGAGTCTTCAGCACTTGACTTTTAGAACCAAAATCTTCAGAACTCATAAGTCTTCAGAATCCTTCTGCACTTGGTCTTTAGAGCCTTCAGCCTTCAGAACTTCAAGTCATCAGAATCTTCAGCACTTTGGTTCTCCAGAATAATATCTCTTCAGAAGCTTCGCTATCTTCAGAATCATAACCACTTTCAGAACAACATCCACAAGAGCATTGCAACAGCAATATCGGCATCCTTGGATCTTTCTGATTATGATCAGATACAAAAGCATACTTGCTTCTTGCGACTTATGTTACACATATTAACTCGCATATGAACATTTACGCACATCTTACTGGTGCTTGTTAGATATGATATCTTCTATGATTATGATCTGCACACAACACACATTAGAACATAAAATAGTTCTTTCACAAATACTCATTGTTATCATCAAAACATAGAGATGACTTGCAGAGACAACTCTTTCTCTAACAAAAATATCATTAATGAATACCACCACAAACTTGTCCAAATAAGGATGGAAAATCCTGTTCATGTACTCCATAAATACACCTGGTGCATTTGTCACACCGAATGGCATCAAGGAATACTCATAATGACTATACCTTGTTCTAAAAGCAGTCTTCTGAATATCTTCAGCGTTCACACGAATCTGATGTTACCTAGATCTCAAATTTATCTTACTGAACACACTTGCACCAACTAACTGATCTATCAAATCATCAATCCTCGGAAGTGGATACTTATTCTTGATAATCACCTTGTTCAATTGTCTATAATCTACACAAAGCCTCATAAAACCTTCTTTCTTCTTAACCAACAAAACTGGTGCACCCCACGGTGACACACTCAGCCGAATAAACCTCTTCTCAAGCAGATCTTCAAGTTGACTCTTCAACTCTTTCAATTCTGATGCAGACATATGATATGGAACCATCGATACTGGACTAGTTCTAGGAGCTAAGTCGATCGTAAACTCCACTTCATGTTTCGACGGTAAATCACTAATCTCATTAGGAAAAACTTCTGGAAAATCACAAACAATTGGCAAAGCACCAACTGCTCCACTTTCACTAATACTCAAAGTTGCCATCAACATAAACATCTCAGCACCATCCTGCAACGACTTATCAAAACAGTCTGTAAGCACTTGGCTTAACTCCAAACAATTCACTGCACACACCATCTAAGCTTGCAAGACACGTCTATTCCATCCAACACGATCTCGTATACTATCAACAAGAGATTAAGGGTGATCAGTTCCTCAATTTGTCAATGAATAATCGACAATCAAGATGGAGGCTTAAACCATCTTTACCAAACTTTAATAGCGTTTAACGACACACTGAGCCACCACTTCACACTTGAAGCATCTTGGAGAAGCACAAGTTTCTCCCCCACTTGTTTCAATCCCACTCCTGCTGACAAAGGTTAAAAAAACAAAGATGTACCGACAATGTTTTCACACACATGTCGCATGCTAGGGAACAAACATCATTAGACAACCTGGCCGGATGGACCGACCTGCTCTGATACCACTAATGTAACACCCTTCTAAACCCCGCAGAATATATATAAATAATCAGAGTAAATTATCATGCATCTCACAAAGGGTGTCACATATATTTCAAAACATCACATACACTTGTCGTGCTCAATAACACTTAAAATAAATTCATGTTTTTCATACACTTTCACAATAGCATGTAGCAGCAAATTTAAGCCAATACTTCATATAATTCAAAATAACAATAACAGAATGAAGTAGAGTACATAAAGTATCTCTCAAACATGAAATCGAAACATCCCTGTGTTACATGATCAGAGCACGACTCGACCCAAAATAAATAGAGAAACTAAGACAAGCTACTCCAACGGCTACCTCGCGCTAAAAGCAACTCTACTCTTCGGTACCTGAGCGATGTCATACAAACATCATTCCAACAGAAAGGTGAGAATTCACATAATTATTGAAATCATAAGATAATGTATAATTTAAGGCATACAAGCATAATCACAATTATTATTCTCACACTTCAAAAGTTTCATCAACATAGTATCATTCAAGTAACCATACCATTCACAAGTATATACACACCATCCACAATTTCACCAATTCAACAATTCACAAAAATACACATAATCTTATATTGCAACCAAACAAAAATACACATAATCTTATATTGCAACCAAAGACACCATGTGACTCGATGCAAGACTCAAATGCAACTCATGCATGTGGTACCAATCACTTGTTATTATTTTTCGGTTTTTACATTAAACCAGGTCTGTTCCCTAGACCATTAACATACAAAAGCCCATTCCCTAAGCTTTCAAACCCTGCTCTAGGTTTGGGACAAGTCACTAGCTCCCACGGAACTAACAAGCATTGCCTCTTGACACAAATGATGTGTGTGTAAATTCAACAATCATTGGCAATTAAGACCATTCCCTAATCTTAACATACATGCATATCTTCAATAATTCATCACACCTGAATTACCACACATTTGCACATACACAAATATCAACATAATCCAATCTCAATTCACCATATAATAACACATTGTATTCTCTTTCCAAGGCTTCAAATCTCATATCAATCGGACTCCCGACTCATGAATTATGGTGGAAATAAGGATCTATACCATTCACATTCATCATCTTTCCATCTCTATCTTATCAATCAATGACATAAAATAATCTTTTTACTTTACTATAACATAGAGCATTGGAGTAGCTTTCCAACGCATCCGACTGTGCCTCAACCTGAGTTACGGATCAAAAGTTATGAAGGAAACAAAATAGGGAAAGTCCGTCATGTTCGCTAGGCGGACTCTCGGCGAATAAGAGACAGAATAAAAAGGGCACAAAGTTCGCTAGGCGATTTTTCGCCTTCACTTCGCCTTAGGCTCGCTAGGCAAACCCTGCGAACCCAGAATTTCCAGCAGCACTAATATAGGTCATTTGGGGCCAAAAACTCTCATTTCTTAACACTCATTCATCAAAAAATACCTCCAAACACTCATAGAAACATAGGGTAACATGGTTAAGTATAAACTTCATCAAAACCTAAAAATTCTCAAATCATAAAATTTATGAGTTTCATCCTAAACATGTTTCTACCCATTAAACACTATCAAACAATCCCAATAATTATATAAAAACTCACTCTTACCTTGATTTTATTGAATTTCTTGAGGTCCTCTTCTCTTCTCCTCTTCTTCTTCACTCCTCTCTTCTTGCCTCCTTTTCCAACTTTTTAATTATTTTCTATCCCCTTTCTCTTATTTTATTAAACCCTAACAAATGTCATTAATCTATTAGGCTTTACTCAACCCACTCTCATTTTCTATTCACACACCTATAATTAGACCCAATTACTAATTCTATCAATTCAATATTATTCCACCAAATAAAATAGATAAAACAAATCAATTAATCAAATAAGTCAATTAACTCAAATAAATCAAATAAATCAATTATTTCAAATAAGTCCAATAAATCAATTTATCCAAATAATTCAAATAAGTCAATTAATTTATATAAATCCAATAAATTAATTAATTCATATAAATCAAATAATTCATATAAATTCAATAAATCAAATAATTCGTTTAAATTCAATAAATCAAATAATTCATTTAAATCATTTAATTCAAATAATTCACTCAATTAATTAATATAAATAAATAATTGCTAAAAATTAGGGTGTTACAGGTTACGTCACTATAATATTGACAGATACACTTGTTTATATACACAAACAATAATGTCATGTAGGCAAAATACTAACCTACACTAGCTAGGTTAAGCTTAACAAAACTAATACTACTTCTGAATATGAATTACTTCTAGCATCATCCCTTAATTTATTCAGCTAATCAAAACTAACAACACCAATTCCATCCCTCAAGTGGAGAAATTGATCAGTCTTGATCGCTTTTGTCAGAACATCTGCTAGCTGCTTCTGGATGCTATAGTGTGTAACTTCTAACACTTCATTCTAAACTTGACTTCTTAGAAAGTGATACTTAGTCTCAATATGCTTGCTTCTCCCATGCAACATTGGGTTCTTGGCAAGATTAATTGCAGACTTCTTATCAATCATCAGCTTTAGAGGCTTCTTTACTTTGATCTTCAGATCCTGCAGTAAATTCAGAAGCCAAAAAGCTTGACATGCAGCCACAACACCTGGAATGTATTTAGTTTCACATGTTGATAAAGCAACAAATGGTTGCTTCTTGGAACACCAAAAAATAGGACCTCCCAGATACTTAAGAAAATATCCAGAAGTACTTCTTCTGTCAACTCTATCTCCACACCAATCAGAGTCTGAGTAACACATCAACTCTGAATTAGCTTTTTCACCAAAAGGGAACAAAAAAACTTCATACTTCAGAGTCCCCTTAATATACCTCAAAATACTTATAGCAGTTTGGCAATGAGACCACTTTGGTTTACTCATGAACCTACTAACCATTCCAACTGCATAATAAATATCAGGTCTTGTATTACACAAATACCTTAGAGAGTCAACCAACTATTTGAAAGTTGTAGCATCTACATCATCAGCCTTAGGATCAGATTCCAATTTTTTATTTGTTTTTGAAGGTATGACTGCAACCTTACAATTTAGAAGCTCAAATATTTTCAGAAGATCAAGTTCATACTTCAACTAATGCAAGATTATACCTTTCTTAGAGTACATAATTTACATCCCTAGAAAATATGTCATATTTTCTAGATCAATCATTTCAAACTCATTCATCAGCACCTTCTTGAACTTAGTTATCTCATTGGAACAACTCCCTGTTAGCAATATGTCATCAACATAGAGACACACCAGAATCATATTACCTTCAGAAGTATGCTAAACATAAACACCATACTCCATCTCACACTTTTTGAATCCTTGGAGCTTGAAAAATTAATTATTTTTCAGATTTCAGGCTCTAGGAGCTTGTTTCAGTCCATACAACGCTTTATGTAATATGTTCATAATCTCTTCCTGGTTATTTTTCATAAATCCAAGAGGTTGTGACACGTATACCTCTCCTTGCAATGGACCATTCATAAAATCATATTTCACATCCAGATGTATCAGAGGCCAATTCCTGTTAGCATCTATCGCAATCACCAATTTGATTTTCTCATGACTCGCTACAAGAGCAAACACCTCAAGGTAATCTAACCCAGGTTTCTGTAGAAAACATCTTACGACTAACCTTGATTTGTGTTTACCAATTGATCCATCTAGTTTTAGTTTCACCTTGAAAACCCATCTGACGTTGATGGCTTTCTTGTTCTTTGGAAGCTCCGTCAACTTCCAAGTCTTATTTCTTTCTATAGCCTCAAGTTCTTCTTTCATGGCCTTCAGCCATACTTTCTTCTTGAGCACTTCTTCAAAACTAACTGGTTCAGATTCTACTAACATGGCACACTGAATGAATTCCTCTTTAGAGTTTATTTTAGTATCTTGCAGCATGTCAAACTATGCAAATCTTCTTGGAATGTTTCTGATTCTTTGTGGTCTCTAAACATGTTCAGAATCTTCTTTGAATGCTAGAACAGTATCAGATGCTGGAACCCCAGAAGTAACATCTTCAGAGGTATGAACAACTTCAGAGTATAGAATATTCCCAGAGTCTGGATCTTCACCAGATTCTGAATCACCATCAGAATCTAGATTAGAATCAGATTCACCTTCAGAGTCAGACTCACCTTCAGATTCTGTCTCACCTTCAAAGTTTTCTTCAGCTTCAGAGTCATCTTCAGACTCTGACTCATCTTCAAAGACTGAGTCTCCTTCAGATTCAGAAATACCTTCAGAAGTTAACTCTGCACCAGAGTTGGATTCAGACTTGTTCCAGTCCCACGCTTCTGATTCATTCACAATGACATCTCTGCTGAATTCAACCTTGTTAGTGACAGGACAGTGGATCTTATAAGCACCTGTATTGTGGTACCCTACAAGCAACATGACTCTGCTTCTGTCATCCAACTTCTTTCTCTTAGTATCTGAAACATGTTTGTAACAAACACAACCAAACACCTTCATATGGCTCACACTTTGCTTATCTCTAGTCCACTTGTCTAAATGAATAAGTTCCCTCAGCTTCTTGGTTGGACATCCGTTGAGCACATATGTTGCAGTGGAAACAACTTCTTCCCACAAGGTGTGAGGGAGCTTCTTCTCCTTCAACGTGCTCCTTGTCATATCAAGCAATGTTTGGTTTCTTCTTTCAGCAAGACATTGGGTTGAGGAGTGTATGAAGCAGTAACCACATGCTCAATTCCATTTTCCTCACAGAACTTTTTGAACTCTGTAGAGTTATACTCACCCCCACCATCATTTCTGAGAATCTTTATAGTCTGACCACTCTGATTCTCAACCTTGATTCTGAATTTCTTTAATTCAGCAAACACCCCGTGTTTGAATTTTATAAGGGATACCCACATCATCCTTGTGAAATCATACACAAATTACACAAAGCTTTTATTCCCTCCAAGTGATGTAACACCCCAATTTTAGTAATTATATATATGTTAATTAATTAATTGTGTGATTTTGTGCGTAATTGATTTATTTGGATTATTTTATTTGGTGGAAATGATATAGAAATAATAGAAATAAGATAATTGGGCCTATTGGATGAGAATGTGAAGAGTAAAGGTGGAGGTATGATTAGTAAGCCCGTTAGTTACTGGAATTAGTTGTTATAAGCGTTTTATATATAAAGAGAAAAATAGAGTTAATAAGGGAGAAAGAAGAAAAGAAGTTAACATATATAAAAGGAAAAGGGGAAAATAGGAGAAGAAAACCTAAGGAGGAAACTCAAGAGTTCATCAAGAAACCAAGGTAAGGGTGGGTCTTTACATGGCTATGGAATTGTATGATAGTGTATGATGGGTAGTATCATATTTAGGATAAAAATCCCTAATTTTCGTGGTTTTGAAATTGATGATTTCATGATGTATGATGGTAGGATCCTTAAATATATGTTGTGGGCTGTTATAATTGTCATATAATGGTAGTATTTCAAATTCTGAAATTGGAACTTTTTACGAAATCGAAATCGGAGGTCCGGAAGGCCTATAATAGTGAAAATGGGTTTTTCTGGGCTCTGACACGGGTGGCCATGTCAGCCCCCCTGTTTTGGAATGCAAAAACGTGATTTTCTGACTTTGGAGTGCCACGGGCCGTGTCCCCTGACACGGGCGGCCGTGTCAGATCGCTGGATTTTATACCCGGAATTGTCTCGATCATAACTTTTGATCTGTAAGTCCGTTTTGGTCCTCGTTCGAAGCATCAGAAAGCTAATGAGTAGAGTTATAAAATAGTATATATAAGAGAATTGGTTGCTCAATATTTTTATGTCTAATATGTTTGGGAAGCCAATTTTGTATATGTTCTATTAATGAATTGTTGCACTATTTATTGTCGGTTGTGAAATTATTTGTGAATAATTTATTGAATACTTATGTGTGTGCTTGTATAAGTATATTTTGGTGTGTGACAACATGAAATGCATGATAGTTATTGCTTGTTGTAATGATAATACAATTGTGATTATATTGTAAAATGTGTTGTATACCATTTGAAAGTGAATTGTGTGTGGATGATTCATAAATATGTGCAAGTATGTGTAATTGTGTGGTAATTCAATTATGATGAATTATTGAAGATATGAATGAATGTTAAGATTGAGGGATGGTCTTAATTGCATATGGTTATTGAACTTGCACATGCATCATTATAGTCAAGAGACAATTCTTGTTAGTTCCGGGGGAACTAGTGGCTTGTCCCAAACCTAGATAGGGGTTTGAAGCTTAGAGGATGGGCGTTTGTGTGTTATTGGTCTAGAGGACGGGCCCGGTTTAATGTAAAAATCGAAAAATAATAATAGTGATTGGTACCACATGCATGAGTATTGCATTTGAGTCTTGTATTGAGTCATATTGTGTCTATGATTGCAATATGAGATTATGTGCATTATGTGAATTTGATGAATTGGTGAAATTGTGGATTATGAGTATGTACTTATGAATAGTATGGTTGCTTGAGTGATGTTATGTTTATAAAGCATTTAAAGTGTGAAAATAATTATGCTATGCATGTATGTTATGTATTATATATTATTATATGATTTTGATAATTATGTGAAATCTCACCCTTCTGTTGGAATGATGTTTTATACGACATCGCTTAGGTAATGAAGAGTAGAGTTGCTTCTAGCACGAGGGTAGCTATTGGAGTTGCTTACTTTATTTTCCTTATTTATTTTGGGTCGACTCATGCTCTGGTCATGTAACACTGGGAACTTTTTGATTCATGTTTTGAGAGATACTTTATGTACTCTATTTTATTTTGCTATTGGTATATGAATTATGTGGAGTTTTGGTTTTCATGCCTAAGTGGTGATATGAATGAGTTATTTATGAGACTATTTATTATGTTCGTTATGAATGAAAGTGATTTCGCTGCTACATACTATGTGAAAGTGTATGAAAAGCATGAATTTAATTTAAGCGTTATCGAGCATGACAGGTGTATGTGTGATGTTTGAATTATATGTGACACCCTTATTTGAGATGCATGTTATCTTACTCTGATTTATGGCGTATTATTTTGTGGGGTTTAGAAGGGTGTTACAAGTGAAGGTGCTGGAAATGGTCCACACACATCAGAATGCACCACACCTAAAGCATGTTTTGCACACATCAGAATGCACCACACTTAAAGCATGTTTTGCTCTTGGAGGCATTTTGGATGCAAACGACAGTCTTGGTTGCTTTCCTTTCATGCACACATTACATGACTTCTCTGGCTTCTTAATTGCAGGAATTCCATGTACCAACTTATTTTAGTTCATATGCCCTAAGCTTTTGAAGTTTAAATGACCAAATCTTTTATTCCACATCTCACTTTCCTTCACAACACTTGTCGCACTAAGGCATTCAGAGTCTGCAGTTTTAACATTCACTTCGAATGTTCTATTCCTTCCCTGTTATGACTTCATAATCAGCTTTTGATTACAGTCATACAACTTCAAAAGATTTTCCTTCATGGTAACTGAAAATCCTTTCTCAATTAATTGACCTACACTCATCAGATTGTTTTTCATACCTGAAACATACCACACATTCTGAATCAATGCAGTTTTACCATTTTCCAGAACTACTCTGACATTTCACATTCCTTTAACATTCAGATACTTATCATCAACACATCTGATCTTGGTCCTCTTACCAGAGTCAAACTCAACCAGCCATTTCTTATTTCCAGTAAGGTGATTTGAATAACTCGTGTCCATGTACCACCAGTCTTTAGAAGACGCACTATTAGACTCAGAAGCCATCAATAACATAGGTTCATCATCATAATCTTCTCTGGCTATATTTGCTTGATCTGATTTCCTTTTCTTGTTTGAGTAAAAATAAGCAGCAAAGTGGCCAAACTTCTTACAACAGTAACATTGGACCTTCCTCTTGTCACACTTCTCCTTCCCCTTCTGAGCACTATTCTGCCTTTCAAAAGTTAAGGTTTATGACTTCTGAACACCATCAAATTTCTTCCTGGCTTCTGACCAAGTTGCTTTCATAGCCTGATGCTCTACCTCAATTTTAGAGTTTCTCTCAATCAGACGCAACTCTTGTGCCTCTATACTACTTTGCAGCTCTTTAATTCTCATGGTGCTAAGATCCTTAGAATGTTCAATTGCTACCACAATGTAATCAAACTGAGGAGTAAGAGATCTAAATACCTTCTCAGTGACCCTTTCTTCAGAGAGAGTTTCTCCACACGACTTCATCTCATTTGTGATCAGAATCACCCTAGAGAAGAACTCAGGTGCCATCTCATTGTTCTTCATGCTGAGATTTTCATACTGCTTACGTAGAGGCTGAAGCTTTATCTTCTTCGCTGATGCATCATTGTCGTAGCACCGTACCAGTGTGTCCCACATAACCTTTGCCGTCGTTGAATCAGTCATTTTCTCAAACATGTTCGCATCCACACACTGATGGATGTAAAACAAAGCCTTTTGATCCTCCTTCCTCATATCACGCTGAGTATTCCTCTGCACATTTGTTGCATTTGCCAGAAGTGCAACTGGAATGTAACTGTCGTTGACGAGATCAATAACATCTTGAGCGACAAACGACAAACGCATCTGAATCATCCATTGATTCCAGTTCAGGCCATCGAACATTGAAAGCTTAGTACTCAGATTACCGTTTTCGTTTATCTTCAAAGTTATGCAATTCACTCAGGTCTCACCAAACACTAGAGTTTTCCAATCCTGCAAAATCAAGAAATGTGATTCTGTTACGATTACAATCAAAAAATTCAGCACGAATTCAAGAAACAAAATCAATCACACAACGCCTCACCGTTCATTCATGATTCCCTATGTTTCCCTGTGGATATGAACTGGAGCTCTAGATACCAATTGTTGGTGCACAAGATGAAGAAAATGAAGATGGAAGAAGAGAGAGAAAATAACAAACTTCCACTACTCTTGCAAAACAATTACAGTAAATGGTTACGCCACTACAGTATTGACAGCTACATTTGTTTATATACACAAACAATAATGTCACGTATGTAAAATACTAACCTACACTAGTTAGGTTAAGGTTAACAAAGCTAATACTACTACTGAATTTGAATTACTTCTAACATAAATCATTTGAATTGCTTAAAATTTTAAATATTTTAAAAATTCTTAATTATCCTATTTAAATACACTCTAAAACTTTTTCTTCGATGTTCATCTACATCGTCTCATTCATTTTCTATTTCAGTACGAAATAATTTTGATATGCTCAGTTTATTTTTCAATATTCGAAAATATCATAAAGGTAATTTTACCCAATTTTTACTATAGATAAATAAGAATTCACCTTTTGTTTTTTAATTTGCTTTTCTAATTTCTACATGTTTCCTCCACACAAGATAATCTAAGCCGTGGAAGACTGAACTCTTCCACTTGACTCAACCACTATGGATACTAGGTGTGTCATATTTGATGAACACTAAACAATTTTTTCAAAGTGTAACAAAACAAGGGTTAATAGCCCCTAACAGACATTGAAATAGAAACTCCAACAATATTTATTTAAGTTAATTTTAATTCATATGGACCAGTATCTTGTTTAGATGCAGGATCCTTCCTTCATTCAGGAGTTCACCCTGTTTTGACATTGGTATTAATATATACCACTTATAAACCAATGTCTAGTTTAAATATATAACTCAGTTTGTACAACATGCTAAATCCTATCATGATTATGATTATTATCCATTAAATTTACCTACCAACAAAATAATCTTTATCAGCAAAAAGGGTCCACCACATTTTTATCCAACCAAAACCAAACTTGACGTGGCAATACATTGCAACTTGCAGAGCTAAAACTGTTAATAACGACATTTCAAATATTATATTTGCAATTAAATTATAAATTGGACCATTGTTTAATTTTTGTTTTGACCAAAGTATTGAATTTATAGCAAAACCATGTTCTTTATATGTGACTTATTACATTAATTAATTAATTAAAATTTTTTTTTGAGTGGCATAACAATTGTCATTTGTGATACTAACAACACCATGTGTCAAATAATTCATATAGAAAGAGAACATATAAATAGCAACTGAGTACGTAACACCAAGCAAAGTCATATACATTCTCTACACCTTCAAATTCTTCATAATTTCTTGTTCCAATTAATAATCACTATGTTGTTATTCTCTGGTAATTTTGTTGCTGAAAAATGGTTAGGATTTGTGACAGCAATTTGGGTACAAGCAATATGTGGAAACAATTATACATTTGCAAACTATTCTGATGTGTTAAAGTCTCTAATGTTTCTGACTCAGATGCAGCTTAACAATCTCTCTGTTGCTAAAGATGTTGGCAAAGCTTTTGGTATTTTCTCTGGTCTTGTTTCTGACCGTTGGCCTACTTCTGTTATTCTCATCATTGGTGCTATCATGGGGTTCATCGGTTATGGTGTTCAATGGCTTGTTGTTAGCCAAAGAATCACCCCTCTCCCTTATTGGCTGGTAAATGTTGGTTTCTTCTCATTATACAATACCTAGAAGCACTAACACTTGCACGACACGACACTAACACTAACACGTCTGCCAGACACACATATTTGTTCAGAGGTGTTGTGCTACAGACATAGATGAAAATAACCAATTTGGTCTGATTACTTTTGAACTATTTTGCAGATGTGTGTATTCTTATGTATGGGAGGAAACAGCTCAACATGGATGAACACAGCAGTACTAGTAACTTGCATGAGAAACTTCTCGAAAAACCGCGGTCCGGTTTCTGGTATTCTTAAAGGATATGTAGGACTCAGCACAGCAATCTTCACTGACATAGGCACAGCTTTGTTTTCCTCAGACCCATCTAAGTTTCTATTAATGCTCACAATTGTTCCTGCTGTTATTTGTCTCATTGCTGCTATTTTTCTTCATGAAACTCCACCAGCTTCGACTTCTACAGAAGAAAATCAAGAGATGCAGTTCTTCAATGTTTTCAACTTGATTGCAGTTACAGTAGCAGTTTATCTATTGGCTTTTGATATCTCTGGACCTCATAAACATATTGTTTCATTGGTTTTCACAATAGGACTTTTGATCCTATTAGCCCTGCCACTTTTTGTTCCTTTATATTTGGTTTTCAACAAAACTAGACCTGGTTTTGATAAAGAAAAACAAACTCATGAACCACTTTTGGCACAAAAGATTGAAAAGGAAGAGACATGTGCCAAGGTGGAGGAAGTTGAGATTAAACGAAAACCGGTGTTAGGGGAAGAGCATACGATCATTGAAATGATGAAAACTATTGATTTTTGGGTTTTGTTTTTGTCATTTTTATGTGGTGTGGGAACAGGACTGTGTGTTATGAATAACATGGGACAAATGGGATTAGCACTTGGTTACCATGATGTTTCTTTGTTCATTTCTTTCATTAGCATTTGGGGCTTCTTCGGACGCATTCTTTCCGGTTCACTCTCTGAATACTACATCAGGTTTGTTTACTAGTCATTAGTATTTCTTCAATTCTCATATATATGACTTCATTTGTTATTTATGATTAGAGTTTTAAATTTTGATATTGCAGAAAATGGGGCACGCCAAGGCTAGTTTGGAATGCAGCTGCTCAAATTCTGATGGCTTTTGGTTACATTGCATTGGCTATGGCTTTACCGGGATCGTTATACATTGGCTCGATGCTCGTTGGAATATGCTACGGGGTTCGTCTTACAATAACACCAGCAGCAGCTTCAGAACTATTTGGTCTCAAATACTATGGCTTATTATACAACATTCTCATTCTCAACCTTCCCATTGGTTCATTCATCTTTTCTGGTCTCATTGCTGGTTATCTTTATGATCTTGAAGCCACTAGTGTGCCGGGAGGAGGAAACACTTGCGTTGGAGCACATTGTTTCATGCTTGTGTATGTGATTATGGCTTTTGCTTGTGTCTTGGGGTGTGGATTGGATCTTTTGCTTTCTGTTAGAACAAAAAAGATATATTCCAAGATACATATAGAGAGAGAGAAATCTTGTAACCAAACACTGAAATGATGATGATGTTATTTTGACTTTTTTTTTTTTTTGCACAGGCTTAGGAAATTTTTGAGTTTTTTTAGACTTTCAAGTTAGAAGATGATTGTTGAAGTGTGTTAATCGAAGGTCATTCAAACTTGAAATAAATTGTGTATGTATAGTTGTTTTAGTGCTTGTAAGGTTCAAAGGAAAATTTGTTGTTGGCTTTTTTTCTTGTACAAGCAAAGTATCGTACATACATGATATTAAATGGCTAGGTTTTGAAACCTTCTATTTTTTCTAACCTTGTTAATATCAATCACCGAGAAGCATGACGAAATCATTTGCTCAATCTCTCAATAACAAGGTTTGTGATTTGTTTATTAAGCAACTTCTTAAACTTTGTGTGCAAGATAATCAGATTGCTATAAACATACACAAAGATGAATATCTTGCTGACTACAAAACTTGCAAGAAAAATCTCAGGAGGGCGCCTTGGAATATATCCTGGTTAAATAAAGCTATTCAAGTGGAGTCGAGATTTCAACTCTACTCTGCAGCATTAAAGTAGCACTAAAATCTGGGTGCGCATCTTAGGTCAGACTTAGAAATATTGGAGGGCAATCAAAGATCTTATGTGTTATTTGTTGGAAGTGTGGGTGTTGGAGTGAAAATTGTTTAGTTTGAAGGGTACTTTAAGTGATGTAACCGGTTACCACGTTGAGTCTGATATATATTTTTGTAGTAGAAAATTGGAGTTTTCGAAGGCAAAACTGGTTACAGGATTTGGCGTAACTGGTTACCACTGAAACTGATTTAATTTGGAAATTAATTCAATCTCAGTTTGGTGTAACCGGTTACAAGCCTGAGTTTTTGTATTTTCTGTTGTTTTACTTGGTCAAATTGTATCCCAATTGATTTGTAACACCTATATAAGTGTTTACAATGCACTCTCACCCTGACTAATGAATAATATCATTCTCTCTCTCTCTCTCTCTCTCTCTCTCTCTCTCTCTCTCTCTCTCTCTCTCTCTCTCTCTCTCTCTCTCTCCTCCTCCTCCTCCTCCTCCTCCTCTTTCACTCTCCATTTCCAAATTTTCTCACCAATAGTTTCACCAATCTTCTGGTTGCTTGTTCCAACATTAGGCATCAAGAACCTGGTTCAGATCCACAAACACCTAGTGTGCAACATGAATTATGTCTCCAATTAAAGAATCCCTGCAAACTTTCCATTCCTTGATGCGAAGAACTACGACAAGTGGTGCAAGCAAATGAAGGTGTTGTTTTCCTACTAAGATGTTCTTGAAGTGATCAAGAATGTTGTTACTCTTCTAAAAGCTAATGCAATTGAGGCGCAACAAGCATCGCATAAGGAAGAAATGAAGAAAGATTTCAAAGCGTTGTTCTTTATCCATCAATGTGTTAATGGCGACAATTTCGAGAAAGTTGGTGATTGTGAATCGTCGAAGCAAGCATGAGAGATCTTAGAGAAAGCTTATATAGGGGCTGACAAGGTGTTGGAAGCGGTAATGCGGCAAGCAACAAAAGTTTTGGAAGTATTTTTTCGGGAATTTATCGTGTCCACAGAGATCGGTGCTATTGAACTGTCGTTCGCCAATTTAAATGTTAATGAGTGTGGGTTAAAATAGGTTTAAAGTAAATGCAGAAAAGTAAACATTAACACAAAAAGAATTCATTAATCAGAGAGAAGAAACTTGTCAGGCATGCACATAATCGACTCATCACAAACTTAAACCTATCGACTAGCTATACTCAACCTACAATACTCCTCAATATCATCCAGCATCGCTCACAACAGTGCCCATCTCTGACACACTGAGTTGAGAGAACAACGTGTTACCCTCATCAACACTCTCGCACCCGACTCGAGATACGGAGGCATTAAGCTTCGACACCCATAAAGATTGTTAGCTCTAAATCTATCTCTAGCATCCAGAAACTAACAGATAATCATCCTTAATCAAAGTTTGCGATGTTTATCTCTAACACAACCCAAACCCCGAGCATAAAGCAAAAATCAAGGATAATCACCGATAAAGATTTGTAAAGCGGATTTTATACAACGCCATAGGCGATAAATATACATAAGATCAAAGTAAATACATATACAACAACCCAACAAAGAAGAAATACACAAAGAAGAAAAGAAATAAACCAAACATCTCGCGGTTTGTCAACGTCGGTCGATGAGAAATCCACCCCGGATCATCTATGTGCAAGCTCCAATTTTGTTTTCTAAGCTAATCCTACTGAAAAATTAGTTTGATGGAGTTGGGAGCAAAAATCTCCAAAACCATAACCTAAAAACTGAATGAAATGACTTATATATTAATTACAAAATCTGTCATGTTCGCAATGCAAACTTTTATTCGCAAAGCGAACATCAAATTTGGCACCTGATGTGCCTCAAGAACAGTTTAACCGCCTCTTCGATTCTGCAAAAGTTCGCAATGCGAACTTTTATTTGTAAAGTGAATATTCGCTGGAAAGTTTGCAAAGCGAACTTGACAGCACATCAGCCCTTGTTTTGACCACAACTTCTGAACCGTAACTCGGATTGACGCACGGTCGGAAGCGTTGGAAAGCTTATTCAATGCTCTTTATGAATATGATAAGATATTCTTGCTTGAATACCTACAAAAATGAGAGAAACCCAATTAAACTCAATGATATTTACACGATACGCAATATATACACTATAACGTAAAGTAAACATATTTACAAACAAAGCGGGGTTTATTCGAACGATATTAACAAAAAGTATCGATAAGTGCAACAAAACTTATATACAAAAATAGCTACAATTTTCACTTATCAAACTCTCCCCAACTTAAACTTGTTTGTCCCCAAACAAGAATCAAGCGACTCAAAGAAACAGAGTGACAATCAAATAATCATGAATCAACAGGTTTTGAAAAACAGAAACAAATGAATGGTTTAAGTGAAAAACGATACACACAAAGTAAATACTTACCACTAAAATACAACGATAACATAGCCACAAAACAAATGCAAAATACAAAAATCATGTCAAACATCCTAAAACAACACAAGTTCAAACGTGAACCACACCTAGCAAAAACAATCATCGGTAGATGAAAAACACAAAATTAGGTACCTTTCACTCACACAACAATCTTGCAAACAAAAGACTAAATTATGGAATCATCCAAAAATCCACATTGAACATACAAAGGCAAGAATCACAAGGGCTTTCAAGGTTGTAGCGTGGTCGGGTAAACAAACAAGGGGCAATTTCTAAAGGTAACTGAAACAAAAACGTGCCTAAACCTAAGGGAGTGATCAACTCACAAAGACTCAAACACAAAATTCCAATCAACTTCTTCCACTATCCCAAGTATTACACAACACACAATACTTATTTAGCACAATTATTTGAACTCTTTTTGTTTCGTTTCTCAAGGATTTTCTTTTTCTTTCTTTTTCACATTTTTCTTTTCTTTTCTTTTCTTTTCTTTTTCATATTTTTCTCTTTTTTCTTTTATTTTTCAACCTCATAGAAATCAACCAATGAGTAAACAATCATTCTCTCCCCAACTTGAATTCAACCATATCATCATGTGAATACTCCCTACTTTCTAAGGCAAGGTAAAAATTTATACAACAACACAAAGTTGAGGGTTCAAGAAAAAAATAATCAATCAAAATCCATACAAAAAGTGAATTCAATACTCATAGATAAGCATTAAATTCAAACAACATGGATAATGATAGAAAGGCACAAAGGGGTTACGAATGATCACACGCTCACAAGGTGAATGACTATTTGGTTAGGTAGTTGTGCTCAAAATGAAACAAAATGCCTTGATCCTTTTCATGCTTTCATATAATCAATACAAACAAAAGATTAAGCATAGTAAAATCCAGTTAGAACAAGAATGTTGGTACTCTACGCATATATGAACAATGGAAAGCTACCTCACAAAAAGGGTGGGAACTAAAGCGATTCACATCAAGAACAAGTATACAAAAGAATGAATGGCATGGAAGTTTGTAAAATGCCTAAGTATCATGAATATGCTAAAGTCTAGAAAGCGATAAACACATATCTTAGACGTATACAAAACTTAACAATATCATTACTATACATCCGCAAGTTGAAATGATCAAACTTGGAACATCACCTTAAATTCCTTCAAGCTACTCAAAACAAGCTTTTAGACAAACACAAAAACTATTAATATAAACAAACTAAAAGACCGGCAGAAAATGGATTAAACAAGTTGTAAATTCAAGATTTGAGAATTTTACGAACAATCCGAGTACAACTTGTTTAATGAATGTTCACCATACTACCTAAGCTAGAATGAAAAAGTAATAACGAAACAAAAAAACGATAAAACATGTTTGTTTTACGTCGTAAGCTCGACGCCTTTACTGTGCTCAGCTAGTAACTTAATCCCTTCATGCCATGGTGATGCCTCACCGCGTAAACCAAAAGCAAGTGTTCTAACCAAACACTTAAACATACGTTACAGGAACAAAATGTATACAACACTTTGAACAAACATAATAGAAAATAAAAGCAAAACAAGTATCTATACATGCATATATACAATATAAACAATTATGTACAAAGCTCCAAAACATCGAAATTATCGCAATGCAATTCAATATCAAAACCAATCCCCGACAACGACGCCATTTTGTTGGTAGCGGTAAAGCGGCAAGCAACAAAAGTTTTGGAATTATTTTTCCTGGAATTTATCGTGTCCACAGAGATCGGTGCTATTGAATTGTCATTCGACAATTTAAATGTTAATGAGTTTGGGTTAAAATGGGTTTAAAGTAAATGCAAAAAAGTAGACATTAACACAAAAAGAATTCATTAATCAGAGAGAAGAAACTTGTCAAACATGCACATAATCGACTCATCAAAAACCTAAACCTATCGACCAGCTATACTCAACCTACAATACTCCTTAATATCATCCAGCATCACTCACAATAGTGTCCATCTCTAACATACTGAGCTGAGAGAACAACCGTGTTACCCTCGTCGACACTCTCGCACCCGACTTGAGATACAGAGGCATTAAGCTTCGACACCCATAAAGATTGTTAACTCTAAATCTATCTCTAGCATCCAGAAACTAACAGATAATCAGCCTTAATCAAAGTTTGCGATGTTTATCTCTAACACAACCCAAACCCCGAGCATAAAACAAAAATCAAGGATAATCACCATTAAAGATTTGTAAAGTGGATTTTATACAACGCCATGGGCGATAAATATACATAAGATCAAAGTAAATACATATACAATAACCCAACAAAGAAGAAATACACAAAGAAGAAAATAAATAAACCAAACATCTCGCGGTTTGTCAACGCTGGTCGATGAGAAATCCACCCCGGATCATCCGTGTGCAAGCTCCAATGTTGTTTTCTAAGCTAATCCTACTGAAAAATGAGTTTGATGGAGTTGGGAGCAAAAATCTCCAAAACCATAACCTAAAAACTGAATGAAATGACTTATATATTAATTACAAAATCTGTCATGTTCGCAATGCGAACTTTTATTCGCAAAGCGAACATCAAATTTGGCACCTGATGTGCCTCAAGAACAGTTAAACTGCCTCTGCGATTCTACAAACATTCGCAATGCGAACTTTTATTTGCAAAGCGAATATTCACTGGAAAGTTCGCAAAGCGAACTTGACAGCACATCAGCCCTTGTTTTGACCACAACTTCTGAACCATAACTAGGAATGACGCACTGTCGGAAGCGTTGGAAAGCTTATTCAATGCTCTTTTTGAATATGACAAGATATCCTTGCTTGAATACCTACAAAAATGAGAGAAAATCAATTAAACTCAATGATATTTACACGATACGCAATATATACACGATAACGTAAAGTAAACGTATTTACAAACAAAGCGGGGTATATTCGAACGATATTAACAAAAAGTATCAATAAGTGCAACAAAACTTATATACAAAAATAGCTACAATTTTCACTTATCACAAGGAGAAGGTGGTGAGGTTACAAACTCACAAACGTCGGCTCGAATTGATTCAAATGGAGAAGGAGACAATCAACGACTTCACAATGAGAATCACTCGGTTGGTGACCAAGTGAAGGCATGCGGAGAAACTGTTACAGAGAAGTATGTTGTCGCTAAAATCTTGCGTCCTTTAACGTCAAGATTTGACAACATAGTTGTAGCATTGAGTAGTCGAAGGATCTTGCGACGATGAGCAAAGAGGAGCTACAAAGTTCTCTTGAGGCTCATGAGAAAATAACGGAGGAGAGGAATAATGATAAGGCAAACGCAGAGATCATTTTGCAAGCCCGGTTCAATGAGAAGGACATGAGATTGAAAGGAAAATGGCCGATGAAGAATAAAGGGAATTTTTCAGAATTTTGGTGGAAAAAAGTCGCAAAATTCAAAGAACTCAACTTGTCAAAGGAGTGAGAGCAGCTACAACAAACATGGTGGTCAAGGCAACTATAGAGGTGTGAGGAAGAAGTTTGACAAGAGCAAGGAATAATGCTACAAGTGTCAATGGTTCAGTCATTTTCCAAAAGAACGCAATGCAAACAAGACAGAATCTTAAGGGGATGAAGCCAAGGTTGCAAGACAAGAGTTTTATGAAGAGAATACACTCTTGGTCATGATCACAGAAGCAGATTATAGCAGTAAGTAGCTGCAGAACAGCATCTGCAGCAACTCAAAAAATGCTGAAATTTTGAGTTGTGGCTGGTTGAATGATACAGTTGACCGATTGCATGAAGAGGAAGATGCCATGATGAGTGTAAAAGGAGTTCAATGCAGTGAGAAGTGGTATTTGGACTCGGTTTTTTCAAAACATATGACGGGAGGAAAGGATTGGTTTGTAAAAATCAATTGTGCCATGAAGAACAAAGTAAAGTTCGTGGATGACACAACTCTAATGGTCGATGGGATCAATGATATTTTGATCATGAGGAGGGATGGTGGACATTCCTTGATCAAGGATGTCTTGTATATTTCGGGAATCAAATGTAACCTTTTAATTATTGGCCAATTACTTTAGAAGAGTTACAAGATTCATATGGAAAACAATGGGTTACGTGTTTTGAATGCAAAAGGAGTTTTGGTCCTTAAGGCGCATATGGCTGCCAATAGAACCTTCAAGGTTGAGTTGAAGGTTATGGAGCATAGATGTATTTCTACTGTAGCAAGTCGTGAAGAGTGGATGTGGTACTATCGTCTTGGGTATCTCAACTTTAGAGATCTCAAGGACTTGCAAAAGAACAGAATGGTTATAGGGTTGCCATCGATCAATATACCAGCTGAAATTTGTGAAGAATGTGTGAAAGCAAAACAAGATAAGGGAAAATTCAGTAATGATGCAGACCAGAGAACCAAGGATCACCTTGAGGTGGTGTATTCGGATATGTGTGGGCCTATGCAAGTAGATTCCATTGGTGGAAATAGATATTTTGTCACTTTTATTGATGATCATAGTAGAAAGTTATGGACATACCTAATTAAGAGAGAGGATGAGGTGTTTAAAGTGTTCAAGAAGTTTAAGTCCATGGTGGAGAGGCAAAGTGGTCACAACCTCAAAGTGCTCAAAACGGATGGTGGAGGCGAATATGTCTCAAATGACTTTGGGATGTTTTGTGATCAAGAAGGAATTATGCATGAGGTAGTACCACCCTATATACCACAACAAAATGGTGTACCCGAAAGAAAAAATCGATCGATCATGAACATGGTGAGAAGCATGGTAAAGGGGAAAAACTTGTCGAAAGAGATATGGGAGAAGTGTTATCTACAGCTGCATATTTGTTGAATAGGTGCCCTACAAAGAAACTGGAAAATGTAATATCGGAGGAAGCATGGTCAGGGTTCAAGCCAAATCTGAACCATTTTAGAGTCTTTGCTTTCGTTGCGTACCGACATGTTCCGGGTCAACTCATTAAAAAGTTGGATGACAAGGGTGATGTGATGATTCTTGTTGGATATCACCCTACCGGTGGTTAAAAACTCATTGATGTTGTAAATAGGAGGATCGTGATTAGTAGGGACGTCATAATCGATGAAATGAAGCAGGTGCAGCATGGAGTAACCAGTTACCAGAATCCAGTAACCGGTTACAGGTTCAAATTTTTGAATTCTGAGGAAGCTGGAAGGCCATAACAACAAACCATCGAAGCTTAAAATGAAGGAAATGTTAGGAGCTCAACAAGGAAAAGGGGTTTGCCTTAGAGAATCTAAGATTGTAAGCTGTTCCGAGACAACGAAGTCAATGATGATGGTGATTTCACCCACTTTGCACTTATGGCCAAATCTGAACCTGTCAATACGGAAGAGGCTTTAAGTGATCCAAAGTGGATTTGTGCTCTAAAAGAGGAGTTAGAATCCATTAAAAAGAATAGTACTTGGGAGTTAGTTGATCTACCAAAATGAAAGAAGTCGGTTTGTGTGAAGTGAGTGTTCAAAGTGATGGCAAATCCCAAGGGTGAGATAATTAAGCATAAGGCTCGATTGGTGGCTAAGGGATTTTTGCAAAGAGAAGGCATAGACTTTGAGGAGGTTTTTGAAGAAACGAAAAAACACAAGAAGGGGGGTTGAATTGGAGTTTTTAAAAAATTAAGGCAAAGGACACGATGGTTATCCTGGTTCGATTGAACTCAGTCTACTCCAGTCCACCCGCCAAGGTGATTTCGCCTCTCTCTTGAGGACTTAATCCACTATTCAATTAGAATTACACAGACACAGGGACAACCGTCACTGTCTTCTTGAGTTTTAACCACAACTTGGTTTTCTCAAGGAATTTCAACTTAGAAATAATATGCTACTAATAAGCTTTCTCACCACCGTGAGTTTTTACAATATTTTTAACAAAAATGAAAACAGATGAGGAACTGATGGATTGTGAAAAGTATGAGCGCTTGTGTGTTGTCATCTGTGAAGGTGCTCCTTTAAATAGATGAATGTGATTGATTCGTTGGAGACATGTGAGCCAATTTTGGAGAATGATAATAATGCCTTTTAATGCTTCTTTCCAAAAATATAGATATTGTCTGTTTCAGTCCGTTGCATTGTGATGCTCATTAAATGTGAAGGATAGCGTATCAGAGTCCATAAAGATGTGATGCATAATCAGAGTTTCTGGCTGGATACAACTTTGGTGCTGGAGCGTGAGGCATCCTTCATCAGAGCTTAGCTAGTTTAGAGCTTGTGATCCTTCTATATCAGAGCTTCGCTTGATTAGAACTTCGCTTGGAACTCACTTGCTTGGATATTGTGAGCTTCGCTATATTAGAACTTCGCTCAGATGAATCTTGTTGATGCTTCTATATCAGAACTTCTTGACATTAGAACTTCCCTACATATCATAAAAAATTGAATTAAGGAGCATCAAGTTCTAAGTAATATAGTGTTTGTTATCATCAAAACTATTTAGGGATGTAGAATCAATTCTTGTTCTAACAATCTCCCCCTTTTTGATGATGACAAAAACTTATATTTTGATGATTAATTAATAGAGTATGGAGTAGAGAATACTCCCCCTGAGTTGAAGATTTCCTTGAAGATATTTTAATTTAAGACTCCCAAGAGATTCTGATTAACATTTTCCTGTTTTGTTAACAACAACATGGAAGCAGAGGTTAAAATGTTCGAGACATGGTCATGGTGCACTGTTATATTTCAAAATATTCTACGTTCTCCCCCTTTGTCATTAATCAAAAAGCGAAATGATACAAGAGAAAAAAAAAAGCAAGATAAAACATAATGCAAGTAAGGCACAAAAAGAAAAACAAGAAAATCTAAGGTTGAGGAGCAGGTGGAAGTCTTGTGAACAATGCTTCCAGAAGGCCTTTGATCTGATTAGCGGATTCTTCTTGCTTGCCAAGCATCCCTTTAATTTCTGCGTTTGTTTCATCCTGTTTGTCCAATCTCTTTCTAACTTCTTCATTCTCTTTCTTCAACTCATCCAGAGTTTTCAGCACTAGAACAGATGAAGAAGGTTCTTCAGAAGATACCAAATCCTCAGAGCTTTTTGTAGACACTACCTTTGGAGAGGCTTCTGGTGGAATATCTTCTACTTCAGCGATAACCAGAGTTTGATGCTCAGAGATTTCTTCCAGAGGTTCTAAAACCGCAGAAGCTTTCCAGCCTAGAGGAAGAATGGGTTTCTTTTCCCAGAATCTTAGAACCTGCTCATTGAAGATCTTCATATGGTCACAGAAGTTCTGTTGAGCTATATCATAACTGAGTTCCTTCATCTTCCTAGATTCAGAATTAAACCATTTTCTGAATTTGGTCCAAAGATAGTCAGAAGCAGCTGGATTCAGATTCTCCATACAACCCTACTTCAGAAAGTTAATCCATTCCTGCATTTCTGCCTCGAATGCCAATAAAGAGTTACCAACATCTGATTTAGAGATTATTGGTTTTGGTTTGGGAATGGCTATTTTGTGAGAAGTTGAGGTAAGCTTATCTAGAGCTTCTAGGTCAATTATAGTTCTGAGGGGATCATCTGAGAGGTGTGTTGGAGGAGAGTCAGAAATAAGAATAGGAGAGGTAGGTGATGTAACTTCTGAGGTGATTTGAGGGGGACTGGTGAAATTTGGTGATGGTTGAAAGAAGTTAAGAGGACAGTTGATGCCAGGTATGGAGGTGTCAGGGTTTAGAGTGTGATGTTCTGGTTGTGAAGACGTGAAGAGAGGTTCATGAACAATGTCAGACAGAACTTGTGCAAGTTATGGTTGTGGTTCGATAAAATCAGAAGGAGTGGGGTCAATGTCAATGTCAAAGTTCTCAAGAGTTTGTGGTGATGGTGGTGGATTTTGAGTTTGTGGTGATGGTGGTGAATTTTCAGAGGGTTTAGGAGACGATGGGTTTTCAGATGTTGATACCATTATGGATTCGACGATAGAAATGAAAGCGGAGTTACCTTTCTTCTTAGCAGCTTTAGCGACTTTTGGAGTTTTCTGAGGAGTTCCTTCAGAGGCTTTCCTTTTTCTTGAAGTTCTGGGGGCAACTTCTAGAGGTGCTTGCCTGAGCTATTGCAGAGAAACTTCTGGAAGGGTTCCATCAGCTTTACAAGCATCCAAATATCTGAGGACAATTTCTGGGTGAGTATCTGATGAGAAAAGAGGAAAATCTTTCAGAGGAATTTTCCTGGTGGTGATGACTTCCTTAGAGATTAGGGTTGGATCCTTCTTGATGGTCTCAATGATTTTCATCTTCTTGAGATTCTTTGTATTGAGAGGTCTTCCAGCAATAGTTTCTAGATCAGAGATTTCCCGAGCTTCAGTTAAGTGATCCATCAGCTTATTCTCTGTAAGAATATCTGATATAAGTCTACCTAGAGGAATCCAATCTCTCTTGGTTCTTTCATCTTCTCTTGTTTCTTTGACACTGTTCTTTAGATGATTGAATAAACAGTAGGGAAGATTCGCTTTAGTGAAAGTGGAGATGAGGTATAGAAGATACTGTTGATCGTTGTTGATGTAGTCAGACGAGCTTGAAGGTTTCCTGTGATAGATGCACCCAAGAATGATTCTGGCCCAAATTCTGTGACGATCCTTTAGGTCTTTGATTTTGTTGGAGTGTTGACCGGTGGTGAAGATTTCCTTTGAGATAGTGTTTAGATCAGTTCCCTTTTCCATTTCACTGCATCTAATTCCTGATCCATCATGATCAATCAGCTTACCAATAAGATCTTCAGTGATGACAACCTTCTTTCCCATAACATACGAAGTTACTTGATGTTTTGAGACTGATGCAAAAATCCAAAATTCCTTAACGAGTTGGGGAAAAACTGGACCCATTAAGCGATTAAAGTATTTGCTCCATCCTTGAAACTCAACCTCAGGAGTAAGGTCATACCCATTTTCTTTCATGCTTTCAAAATCAACAATGAGTTCACAGAGAACTTCAAGAGAGGCAAAGGGGGTCAGGAGAGTTCTTGAGGGCTCAACGTACCTGTCTTCAATGACTTGGTCAGCTGATTCTTGAAACATTGCTTGTTGAGACCTGGAGGCCATTGTTCACAGACTTAGGGTTTTGGGAACTTAGGGTTTTGGGAGCAAAACAAGAAATGCAATTAATACGGAGAAAGCGATAGAGAACTAAGTGAGTGATAGTGAACGTGTGAGGGTGTTAGAAGTGACATATATATAAGAGTAACCAAGAAATAAATAGCAATTAAAAATAATAAACATGAAGATTAATAGCCGTAATGATTTCTGACAAGGGAGATAGCGTGAGAAATTTTTGGAACAGTTACCGATGTGACTTGGCGCCTCAATATGTCAACACAGACGTTTCAGTTTTCCAGAGTTTGACACGCGTTCATCATCAAAGAAAATCTGGAGCGTAGGTTGACACGTGTTTGCTAGAGTGAACTTAATGATCTATCCTTGAAATGAAAAGTTCAGATCTTCTGAATAGATTCTGATGCAATCTTTCTTCTCACTTCTGAAGAATTATTGGTCAGATGTTCACAAAAGAAAAGATGTTCTGAGAGTTAAAAATATAGAAATTACATTTTTCATTCTGGACAAACTTTCATACTGAGATTTTTCAGAATGAAATTAAATCTATCTTCAGCAAGGGGTTTGGTGAAAACATCAGCCCATTGATGGTCTGTGTCTATAAATTTTAAGCAAAGAATTCCCTTCTGAGTATAGTCCCTAATGAAATGATGTTTAATTTCTATATGTTTAGCCCTAGAATGCAGAATAGGATTTTTAGAAAGACAGATGGCAGAAGTATTGTCACAGAGGATAGGGATGTTACTCTCGTAAATGTGAAAGTCTTCAAGCTGATTCTTCATCCAGAGCATCTGAGTACTGCATCTAGCTGCAGCTATGTATTCAGCTTCTGCAGTTGATAGTGCAATGGTGGATTGTCTTTTGCTGGACCAAGAGATTAAGTTGTTTCCCAGAAATTGGCAGCTTCCAGATGTACTTTTTCTTTCTATTCTGTCTCCAGTAAAGTCAGCGTCACAGTATCCTACCAATTTGTATTCTCTGGACTTTCTATAGCAAAGACCAAGATTAGTAGTACCTTTCAGATATCTGAAAATTCGCTTAACAGCTGTTAAGTGAGATTCTCTAGGATCTGATTGGAATCTAGCACAAAGGCAAACGCTATAGAGAATATCAGGTCTTGAAGCAGTTAAATAAAGGAGAGAACCAATCATACCTCTGTAGAGCTTCTGTTCTACTTTCTTACTTACCTCATTTTTTCCAGAATACATGTGGGATGCATAGGAGTTTTGGAAGGCTTACTTTCTGACATTTCAAATTTCTTCAGAAGGTCTCTGACATACTTGCTTTGATGTATGTAAGTTCCTTCTGGAGTTTGGTTGATTTGAATTCCCAAGAAAAACTTGAGTTCTCCCATTAAGCTCATTTCAAACTCTGCCTGCATAGTCTTAGCAAATTCTTGCCCCAAGGAGCTTTTAGTGGATCCAAAAATTATATCGTCTACGTATATCTGACAGATCAGAATGTGATTTTTAAATGACTTACAGAATAAAGTTGTGTCCACCTTCTCTCTGGTAAAATCATTTTCTAAGAGAAAGTTACTTAGTCTCTCATACCAAGCTCTGGGAGCTTGTTTTAGACCGTATAACGATTTCTTAAGTTTATAAACATATTCTGGATGTTTTGTGTTTTCAAAACTAGGGGGTTGATGCACGTAAACTTCTTCATCAATGTAACCATTTAAAAACGCACTTTTGACATCCATCTGATAGAGAGTGATGTCATTATTTACAGCATATGAAATTAAAAGTCTGATAGATTCTAACCTTGCGACTGAAGCAAAGGTTTCTGTATAGTCTATCCCTTCTTGCTGACTATAACCTTGTGCAACCAGTCGTGCTTTATTTCTGACAACTTCTCCCTGTTCATTTAGTTTGTTTCTGAAGACCCATTTGGTTCCAATGATGTTGAAGCCTTTGGGTTTAGGAACTAGATCCCAAACGTCGTTTCTGGTGAACTGATTCAGTTTTTCCTGCATTGCGAGGATCCAATCATTGTCTGTGAGTGCTTCGTCAATTGTAGTGGGTTCTATCAGAGAGACTAATCCCACTAGAGATTCTTCAGTCTTTTTGAATGAGGATCTTGTTCTGATTATGTCATCCTTCTTTCCCAGAATTTTGTCTTCGGGATGAGTTAGAGAACTTCTGGACAGTCTTTTCTGGATGGGTTCTTCAGAATTAGAGTTTCCTTCTGTTTTGCTCGCCAGTTTTTCTGATGATCTGGTTTCAGTGCCTGTTATTTGAACTTCTATTTCTGCAAGAGATTCATCATGCTTTGGCTTTTGAAGGCCAAGCTTATCATCAAATCTGACACAAATGGATTCTACCACACTTCGTGTTTCTGTGTTATATACTCTGTATCCTTTTGAACGTTCAGAGTATCCTAACATGAAACATTTTTGTGCCTTAGAATCAAACTTGTTCAGAGGATCATTAGTGTTTAAGATAAAGCATGTACATCCAAAAGGATGGAAGTAAGAAATGTTGGGCTTTCTATTCTTCCACAATTCATATGGAGTCTTTTCCATAATAGGTCTTATAGAGATTCTATTCTGAATGTAACACGCTGTATTAACTGCTTCTGCCCAAAAGTGTTTAGCCATGTTAGTCTCATTGATCATGGTTCTGGCCATTTCTTGTAGAGTTCTATTCTTGCGCTCTACAACTCCATTTTGTTGTGGAGTTCTAGGACAAGAGAAATCATGAGAAATTCCATTTTCATTAAAAAATGTTTCTAGATTTTTGTTTTCAAATTCCCCACCATGATCACTTCTGACTTTTACAATTCTAAACTCTTTTTCATTCTGAATTTGGTTACAGAAAGTAGAGAATACAGAGAGTAACTCATCCTTGTGTTTTAAGAACTTTACCCATGTCCATCTGCTATAGTCATCTACGATCACTAATCCATACTTCTTGCCACTGATGGATGCAGTTTTCACTGGTCCAAACAGATCTATATGAAGAAGTTCTAATGGTCTGGAGGTAGAAACAACATTTTTTGGTTTAAAAGAGGGTTTTGAAAACTTGCCTTTTTGACATGCTTCACACAGAACGTCTGAGCTGAACTTCAGATTAGGAAGTCCTCTGACCAAATTGAGTTTGTTAATCTGAGATATTCTTCTCATACTAACATGCCCCAATCTTCTGTGCCAGACCCATTGTTCGTCGTCAGCAGACAAAAGGCATTTTACATTCTGACTTTTTAGTTCAGAAAGTTTTATTTTGTAAATGTTGTTCTTTCTCTTTCCATTAAAGAGGATTGTTCCATCTTTCTGACTAACTGCCTTGCAGGACTTTTGATTGAAGATTATATCATAGCCGTTATCACTTAATTGACTTATGGATAACAAGTTATGCATTAATCCTTTTACTAACAAGACATTAGATATGGAGGGTAGAGTACCGTTACCTATGGTTCCAGAGCCAATGATTTTCCCTTTCTGATTGCCTCTGAAACCTACATACCCTCCAGCTTTAAGTTCCAGACTTTGGAACATATGCTTTCTTCCCGTCATGTGTCGCGAGCATCCAGAGTCCAGGTACCATGATTGGTGTTTCAATCTTGCTGTTAAAGACATCTGCAACATATAGGATTTTATCCTTAGGTACCCACAATTCTTTGGGTCCTTGTTTGTTAGTGTTCACAGAATTCTGATTGAGTTTTGGTTTCTCAATAGAATTTGAAGAGTAAGATTCACTGGTATATTTTATGTCATGTTTGTGTCCATATGTGAAGTGAGAGTTTAAAGGAGAGTATTTTATGATCATATCATCAACTTGTTTTGGTTTATATGGAGCTTCACCTTTAGGATTAACATAACCTATGCCCTTTCTCCCATTTCTACTAACTCCATACATCATTGAAGCCATTTTGCTTCTGTCTATGTTTTCAGCTAGAAATTTTTGAAAGTTATAGTCGTAAAGTTTTAAAATATTATCAGAACTAGTGGAAACTTCTGAATCAGATTGTTTCTGAGATTTTTCAAAAGAGTTGAGTTTTGAAACGGTTTCTTTTAACTCAGAATTTTCTGCTTTTAGCTTTCTGTTCTCTTCAGACTCAGATACCAGATCGTGTTTCAGATTCTTATATTTGAGCTGAAGTTTCTGATAGTTTTCAAGAATTTCTGACAGACTTTCTTCTAATTGAGATCTAGAAAAGTTAGAGAATACCTCTTTAGTTTCTGAATCAGAGTCTGATTCTGATGAGTTTGAGTCATCTGATATGTTGGCCATTAGGGCAATGTTCGCGTGTTCATTTTCTGATTCGGATTCTGCTTCAGAAGATTCCGAGTCATCCCAGGTAGCCATAAGACTTTTCTTTCTTTCCTTGTTAAACTTTTTATTTGGCTTTTCTTTCTGCAGCTTAGGACAATCACTTTTGTAGTGTCCAGGTTCCTTGCATTCGTAACACACTACCTCTTTGTTTCTAGACTTTTTGTATCCAGAGGATGGTTCAGAATGACTGCTTGATCTTCTAGAGTTTCTGAATTTTCGTTGCCTATTTTTCCATAGTTGTTGGATTCTTCTGGAAAGGAGTGATAGTTCATCTTCTTCTGAGGAGCCACCAGAGCTTTCTTCTTCTGCCTGAAAAGCTTTAGTTTCAGATTTATATTTAGATTTAAGAGCAATAGACTTACCTTTCTTCTGGGGTTCATCTTCTTCTAGTTCTATCTCGTGACTTCTTAGAGAGCTGATCAGTTCTTCAAGAGATATTTCGTTGAGGTTCTTGGAGAGTTTTAGTGTTGTGACCATGGGTCTCCACACTTTTGGTAAGCTCCTGATGATTTTCTTGACATGATCTGATGTTGAGTACCCTTTATTCAGAACTTTTAGTCCAGCAACTAGAATTTGAAACCTTGAGAACATTTTCTCAATTGTTTCATCTTCTTCCATTTTGAAGGCTTCATACTTCTGGATGAGTGCCAGAGCTTTAGTCTCTTTGACTTGAGAGTTGCCTTCATGCGTCATTCTCAGAGAATCAAATATGTGTTTGGCTGATTCTCTGTTAGTGATCTTCTCATATTCTGTGTAGGAGATTGCGCTGAGGAGAATCGTTCTGGCCTTGTGATGATTTCTGAAATCTTTCTTCTGTTGATCCATCATGGTTTTCCTTTCAATCTTCTGACCGTCTTTTCTGACAGGGTGAGTGTAACCATTTGTTACCATATCCCAGAGATCACCGTCATGAGCCAGAAAGAAACTTTCGATTAGATCTTTCCAGTAATCAAAGTTTTCGCCGTCAAACACCGTTGGTTTGCCACTGATTTTGTCGTTGTAGTTCTGAACGGATTCTGCCATAGTGCTTTTTCGTGAAGGATCTTTTATCTGACACGGTTAAGTGTTAGCAACCAGAACCAGGCGCTCTGATGCCAATTGAAGAAACGAAAAAACACAAGAAGGGGGGTTGAATTGGAGTTTTTAAAAAATTAAGGCAAAGGACACGATGGTTATCCTGGTTCGATTGAACTCAATATACTCCACTCCACCCGCCAAGGTGATTTCGCCTCTCTCTTGAGGACTTAATCCACTATTCAATTAGAATTACACAGACACAGGGACAACCGTCACTGTCTTCTTGAGTTTTAACCACAACTTGGTTTTCTCAAGGAATTTCAACTTAGAAATAATATGCTACTAATAAGCTTTCTCACCACCGTGAGTTTTTACAATATTTTTAACAAAAATGAAAACAGATGAGGAACTGATGGATTGTGAAAAGTATAAGCGCTCGTGTGTTGTCATCTGTGAAGGTGCTCCTTTAAATAGATGAATGTGATTGATCCGTTGGAGACATGTGAGCCAATTTTGGAGAACGATAATAATGCCTTTTAATGCTTCTTTCCAAAAATATAGATATTGTCTGTTTCAATCCGTTGCATTATGATGCTCATTAAATGTGAAGGATAGCGTATCAGAGTCCATAAAGATGTGATGCATAATCAGAGTTTCTGGCTGGATACAACTTTGGTGCTGGAGCGTGAGGCATCCTTCATCAGAGCTTAGCTAGTTTAGAGCTTGTGATCCTTCTATATCAGAGCTTCGCTTGATTAGAACTTCGCTTGGAACTCGCTTGCTTGGATATTGTGAGCTTCGCTATATTAGAACTTCGCTCAGATGAATCTTGTTGATGCTTCTATATCAGAACTTCTTGACATTAGAACTTCCCTACATATCATAAAAAATTGAATTAAGGAGCATCAAGTTCTAAGTAATATAGTGTTTGTTATCATCAAAACTATTTAGGGATGTACAATCAATTCTTGTTCTAACAGTTTTTACATCGATTTCTAGGATTGAAACCATTAGGCTTGTTGTTGGTATTGAAAATAACCACAATTGGCCTATCTCCCAAATGGATGTCAAATTCATGTTCTTGAACAGACTACTTGAAGAGGAGGTATATGTAGGACAACCCCCTGGTTTTGTTGTGAAAGGCCAAGAGCTGAAATTCTACAAGTTGAAGAAATCACTATATAGTTTGAAGCAAGCTCCAAGAGCTTGGAATAAAAAAATTGATGGTTTCCTAAAGGACATTGGCTTCAAGAAATGTGAATCGGAGCATGAAGTTTATGTGAAGACAGATGCAAGTAAAGGAGTAATCATCCTTTGTATATATGTGGATGATTTATTGATCACAGGCAAGAACAACAAGTGTATTTCAAAGTTCAAGAGTGAACTTATGCAAGAATTTGAGATGATCGACATTGGTCTCAAGACTTATTTCCTTGGCATTGAGTTCCACAAGTCCAAAATGGGACTACTCATGCATCAAAGGAGATATGCTATTGAGATATTGAAAAAGTTTGAAATGGAGCATTGCAATGCCGCCATTTCTCCAGCTGAACCAAGGTTGTAGTTGTCTAAGAATGAGGATGAGCAAGATGTTGATCCAACTCAATATAGGAGGTTGATTAGATACTTGCGTTATTTGTGCAATACGCAACTAGACTTGGCCTTTAGTATCGGTATTGTGAGTAGATTCATGGGGAGACCAAAGGTGTCTCACTTGGCAACAGTCAAGAGAATCCTACAATATGTCAAAGGTTCTGTTGGCTACAGAATTCGCTTTCCCGTAGCAGATACAGGTAAAAAATGCAATTTTCTTGGTTTTACCGATTCCAATTGGTGCATAGATAAAGATGATCGAAAGTCTACAACAGGATACATCTTTATGTTCAGTGTGACACCAATCGCATGGTGTTTGAAGAAGGAACTGGTAGTTGCACTCTCATTTTGTGAGGCCGAGTACATTGCTGATTCGTTATATGCGTGCCAAGTCATGTGGCTTATGAATATATTGGAGGAGCTGGACAGCAGTGAGGGTGAGGCTATCACACTCTTGGATAACAACATATCCACGATAAATTTTTCTAAAAACCCAATTTTACATGGGAGGAGCAAACACATTGAGATGAGGTTTCACTATTTTAGGGAACTTGTTAGTGAAGGAAGGCTACGATTGGGATATTGCAGAAGTGAGGACCAAGTTGCTGATTTGTTGACTAAAGGGGTCACAAATGATGTGTTCAAGAGGTCGAAGATGAGCATGGGAATGTTAGACTTGCAGCACTTGAATTAAGGTGGTATGTTGAAGTTTGAAGTGTAATTCAAGTGCTGTAACCGGTTGCCACAGGTTGGTAATTGGTTATAGCTGAGTTTGATATGCATTCCAGTAGCAAGAAATTGGAGTTTTTGAAGGTGTAACCGGTTACAAGATTTGACGCAACTGGTTACCACTGAAGCTCATTTAATTTGGAATTTAATTCAGTCCTAGGTGTAACCGGTTACCAAGTTACGTGTAACCGGTTACAAGCCCAAGTTTTTGTATTTTCTGTTGCTTTACTTGGTAAAATTGTATCCTAATTGATTTGTAACACTTATACAAGTTTTTAGGGTGCACTCTCACCCTGGCCAATGAATAATATCATTCTCACCCTCAATTCTCTCTCTCTTTCTCTCTCTCTCTCTCTTTCTCTCTCTCTCTCAATTCTCCTTTTTCACTCTCCACTTCCAAATTTTATCAACAATAGTTTCATCAATCTTGTGGTTGCTTTGTCCAACAAAAATAGGTGTAGAATAAAATGTTTGAAAGAAAACCAAAGGAAGTGTGTAAGTTTAAATCTTCTCAACATATATTGCTTTAACTCCTACAAAACTAAGGAGATTATACTTGTTATTAGAAAAATGAATGACATAATGTAAATAGAGGGTACACGTAGCATAATCTGATTGGTTGTGCAAATAATTGTAAAAGTTTATAAACTAAACTAACGTGGTTAATTCCTATTTAGAAACAAGTGTGAGTTGTGTTGAAAAACAGGTGTGAGCTTTAAGTATCACATTGCTTAGAAAAGTGGAGGTTGGTCAATTTATAAGTAAGAGGGCCCATACACCTATGTCGCTTGATTGGGTGAGTCATTGATCTTTAGGTGAGTGTTTGACCAAATGTGAATGTTTCTCCCTTATGATGACCCATTAGTGGTATCAGAGTCTGGTTCAAGTAAGGGATCAACTCTTTGTGTTAAAAGTCTTCTTGACATGGTGGTCAGGCAGTGTGTTTCATTGAAGTTCCCATGACGATATAAGGGTGTCTTTTAACGGTGGTACAAGTATGTGGATGAAAGAGCTTCCGCTTGAGGGGGAGCATAGTGGATAGACTCACACTTGAGGGGGAAATTATTGGAAAACAAGTGTGAATTGTGTTGAGCACTTTATAAGTAGTTGTTGGGAAAATAACAAACAAAAAAATAAATTTCTACACACGCAGAAGCATACCCACAAAAAGAAAAAGAGCAAAAAATTCAAACACAAGACTCACAAATTCATTATTCAAATTCTAGTCTTTACAAAACAAAATTACAAACTCTCTCATTAAATTGTAATTTTTAAGGAGAAAATTGGAATCTCTCCAAACTGCAATTTTTTAACGGAAAAATTGTAAACCCTATTTCAATTACAATATTTGGACGGAAAAATAGAAAATCCTCTCTAAACAATCAACTACCCAAAACCTCAATACACCCAAAAGACAAAATTTTGTTATTGTGTAGAAAATTAAAACTAACTATCTCTATTTATATTAATACTCAAATTCTATTTTCTTCCGACTACCCGATGTGGGACTTGGATGAATATACTATTTTATTCAACAATTCTTTCCTGAATGTGGTTAATATGAGAGAAAAAATTAAGTCCCGTTTGAATATTTTTGGTTAATCTCTACCTAAACCTATAATGGCTCCTAATATATAAAGATTATTTTACAAAATACTTGTGCCTAATTTCTCATCATTTAACATGTTTCATCTCATTACAATCCCACAATGTCTAGGGAAAAGTTACAACCACAAAGGTTTGATCAATTGTACCTACATATGTCACAATTGACTATATCCTATGTCTAATAATATAAAGTGCCTCCCAATAATCTTTAGATCCAATCATGTTATCTTCATTTAGTTTTCAAACACAGTCTAAATCAAATCAATTAAATTCCTAAACTATAAACGTGCAAAAACATTAAGAATGAAAAATTATTGAATAACATAATAGGTTTGGTTATTACAAAGAGAAGATCTAAATGAATCACCTGGTTCAAACAAAGTAGGGAATATTCATCTAAGGGGGCTTAATCTAGGGTAGCTAGACACTCAATTTTAAGGAATTCGTGGAAAAATCAAAGGAAAGAATGAATATAAAGGTTACAATTGATGAGATACGAACTTTTGATGATTCCTTTCCTTCTCCATGCTCCAATGCTTCAAAATATGTCTCTTATGGAATGAAATTTGGAACTTTTATAATTGGATGTGTTCTCCCTTTTAAATAAAAAATTTGGTTGTCGCAAAAATGTGTCCCATTGCCCTATGAACGCCCAACATTTTTGTGATGTTGCTCACATGCAACAATGAATTTGCTAAAATGGGGTGCACTTCCTTTCCTTCATTACACGATATTTCAATGGACTTATGTTGTTTTTGTGTTTCACTTATGTTTGCAAATCTTTCTCATTTTTCTTATTTTCTTTTGATTCTCGTGTGTAAGTCTTCTTCATCCTTTGTCATTATAAATTCTATAGTAGAACACCACAAAATTTTCCTGGTTATTGTTAGGTTAAAAAATTATATCACGCGCAAGTGTACAGGTCCATAGTAGCAAGTGATAAAAAGTATGAACATAATTCCCATAGGGATTGCGAATAACTTAAGTTGATTCTCAAAGTAAAATATTGCGAATAGTCAAATTAGCATATGTAGAAATGTTAGATTATATAGGTACAAAATTAGCAGATGTAGTAAAATATTGTGAATAATCACTATGAACTCATGAACCACTTTTGGCACAAACTCATGAACCACTTTTGGCACAAAAGATTGAAAAGGAAGAGACATGTGCCAAGGTGGAGGAAGTTGAGATTTAACGAAAACCGGTGTTAGGTGAAGAGCATATTATCATAGAAATGATGAAAACTATTAATTTTTCGGTTTTGTTTTTATCATTTCTATGTGGTGTGGGAACATGACTGTGTGTTATGAATAACATGGGACAAATGGGATTAGCACTTGGTTACCATGATGTTTCTTTGTTTATTTCTTTCATTAGCATTTGGGGCTTCTTCGGACGCGTTCTTTCCCGTTCATTCTCTGAATACTACACCAGGTTTGTTTACTAGTCATTAATATTTATTCAATTCACATGTATATGACTTCATTTGTTATTTATGATTAGAGTTTTTATATTTTTCTATTGCAGAAAATCGAGCACGCCAAGGTTAGTTTGGAATGCAACTGCTCAAATTCTGATGGCTTTTGGTTACGTTGCATTGGCTATGGCCTTACCAGGATCATTATACATTGGTTCGATGTTCATTGGAATATGCTATGGCGTTCGTCTTACAATAACACCAGCAGTAGCTTCAGAACTATTTGGCCTCAAATACTATGGTTTATTGTACAACATTCTCATTCTCAACCTTCCCATTGGTTCATTCATCTTTTCTGGTCTCATTGCTGGTTATCTTTATGATCTTGATGATAGATTTAATTGAATCAATAGGCACAAATCATAGCATATTATCATTATTATAATGTTACAGAGTAATTAAAAAATAATTAGAGTGGTGTACCGTATAGGATTGTGTGGGATTGAAGGGATTGTCGTCGGAGAGATTGAATATGAAAGAACTACTACCTTCATTGCCGTCTAGGATTTTTCAGGATATGTTAGTTTTCTAATTGGGAGACCCTTAAATAGGTAAATGACTGAGGGCAGGGACCTCTCATTGGGCTTAACTGAATGGTTCAACCCATCACGGTCCATTCAGGCACAAAACCCAAACAAACAATTCATAATAGACCATAAATATAATTAATTAATAATTAATTATATCAATCCATATTTGATTAATTAAATAATTAATCTAGCAATCTCTCATTTGGATGGCAATAATTAATTATTAAAATATTGATTTTAATATTATAATATCAATAATGGTCAAAACACTAATCAATAAAAAAGAAGTGAATTTCAACGCTGCAGAAATTGTATCCGATAGGAAAGACAAATCATACATGTTAAAACTCACAAATTTATATAAAGAATGATGACTTTAGAGTAACATATTTAACTTCAAAGTAATATGTTATAATGAATGGCCCAAGCATATAAAAATGCTATTGATAAACTCTCACTAACCCAAAGTATATTAAGACTTACGCATGTGTATAAGTCTATGGTTAGTGATTATACTAATGAGTTTTAAATTATAGGTCATAGAATATCCACATAGGTCTAAGAATAGTAATTACATATAGGGATAATCTATTACGAGAGTAATTAAATTTAATCATAAGTATCTTCATAACACAATATCATACTCGATAGGAGTATTGATATTTACTTGTACTTTCATATTATGACCTGATAAATATGGACCATTGAAGTTAGAATAACACAATACTATTGCATGTTAGAGAATTATTGTTTCTTTTCAATATCTACCTAAACATCAAATTATAATGTTTCCTGAGATTAAGAGAATAATATATATCTCAGTATAATAGAATAAGACTTCTTAAAGTTATTATATATTTTGAAGTCTTCTTAGAATATGTCATATTTTATAATGCACACAAAAATATATTACTATACGAGAATAATAATCTAAAATTTTAGATTATATAATTATGTACACATGCACTCCCACCGAGCCAATAGAATAAAGATTTATCGGAGTCCACTAGTATTAAATACTCTGATTATGCAATGGGATACTAATTTTATTTTTAGTGCAAAACTATACAGAGAAGTGGTTCTATAATATATCATAATTAGAGGTTTACAAACCCAAGCACGTATTTTGCACAGATATAACTATACAGAGAAGTGGTTCTATAATATATCATCATTAGAGGTTTACAAAACTCAAATGCTACAGATATAATTACACACAATTGAGAAACATATTATGTTATATGTAGCGAAAAAATGAGACTTTAATTTATTTAATATTAAGGATATAACAAAAGTGGCAAAAGATTTTCATCAATAATAGAAAACTACAACATCCTCAATGTAACTCTATAAAATAATACTATTTTTAAAAAATAATATTTATTTCTCATTTTTTTATATAATTGACATGTTAAATTCTCCCACTTGATAGAGAATAGTAGTTGAACTAAGATTAAGAGTTTTGAAAAATATTTAAACGAATATTCAACTATTTTCTCTATCACACAATTATTATGTCAAGTAACGTCACACCGATGGGGTATGTCCATCACTTACATAATACATAGAGAATTGAAATTCATTTTAATAAAAATATTAAAATTAAATTATTGGATTGCATAAAGTTTTCATGTCTTTAAAACAATTTCTTATTTATTAAATAATAGTTTCAACAATATTAAATAAGAAATATAACAATGTACTAATATTATGTCACAGAAAATTTTAATACCGATAAGATACTCAAACAATAATTTACATAATCATGAATCATAAGTACATTGAACAAAGTAAATTATACTAATAATAACATACCAATAAGGTATAATTATTATCAATATAATATTTATTATAATTAAATTCAATTTAACAAAATTTGAATAATCGTACCCACTGTCGCGGTGAGAATCAGATATAAATTAACTTGAATCACAAATCTTAATTCACCACCGATCTTTAATTTATCCAAGGGAAGGGAAAAAGAGCAAATAACCCGAAATATGCAATGCAATGCAAAACAAAAGAGAATCAAAGGTTCGAGGGTTGGTTATACCTAGGGAAGGTGTTAGCACCCTAAGTATCTGTAGTACTCTACAAGAACCTCTTGTTTTATTGTGTTATTTTGTTATTTGTCTGCTAAAGGGTGAAAAGGTAAAAGAAGACCTAAGGTGTTATTTCTAAGTATGCTCGCCAAGACATCACATCTCGTACCTACATATCCTGATGTGAATAGAATCAGAACATTCGTAGTTCCCCTCAATAAAGGTGAGGAACTCTTGACTGTGGTCAAGGTTCCAAGGAGGAAGGTAAGTATCCATGGCAAGACACTTACATAGAGTACGACGACTCTAAACCTAGGGCTAGGTTAAACGGGAAAGGAAATGTCTATGGCAGGACACTCACGTAGAGTACGGCGACTCCTAGGATGAAACGGGAAGGGAGTGACCATGGTAGAGCACATACAAAGAGTACGTCGACTCTAATCCTAAGGCTAAGATGGAAAGAGAAGAACCTAAAGTTTTCTAAGTATGACATGGCAATCAACAGGATGGGATCCTTTCCTTTGGAATGAGATTAGACAAATACTACGAGAAAATAAGATCAAGTCGTGAAAGTATCAGATATAAAATCCGGCAAAGAGAAATGATATGTCAAAAGATGCATGAATGAGAAGCACAAGATACGAACAATGGCATAGTCAACATAAGAATCGAGATCAATAGATCAACAGATATAATCTAAACTACAAACTCACAAAATTAGTGGCTGAGTTGATTAATAGAAATTAGTTATCAAAAGTCTAAGTAATCCTAAACAAATAAATTCTAATCATAAATTAAAAGGATTAATTCACAAAATTAATTAAGAAAATATTTTGAGGTTTTTATTATAAAACTAACAAATAATATGGAAAAAATAATTAGGAATATTAGTTAACGAAGTTATTATTAATTTTTTTTTTTAAATTAATGAAAGAAATATTTACAACATAAAATTAACAAAATATTTAAAGAATAGTTAACAAAACTATCATTAATAATTAATAAGAATTTTAATAAAATAACAAAATAAATAAATAACAAAGTTAACTGAAATAAATAATAATATGATTAGCAAAATTGTTGGCAATTTAATTAATAAATATATTTATCAAAGATTCTTACAAAAATAAGAACTAAGAACTAATAACTAAAATTAAAAAGAAAAATAAATGGTGAAGAGTGAAATAAGGGTTCATTTAGAAAAGAAAAAGCCCAATCTGAGTGGGCCTGGGTCGCAGGATCCGGTTCTGGGGTCTTAAAACCGGCCCGGTTCTGCCTTAGTTCCAATTGTGATCAAAAGACCCCTAAGAGGAGAGAACAGGGGAAACGATATTCTTCCTTCAATTTCCTCGAAGCTTTTCTCTCCCGCTCGCTATTTTCTTTCGACTCGCTACAGAACAAACAGGCGTTACCCTCTCTTTCTCGATTCCGATCGTCCCTCTCATTCTCACGCGAAGCTTCACGCATCTTCTTCGAAAACCTTGCCGGAGATTAAACTCTGTCGCGCCATGGCCTTGAGCGTGACACTCTCGTTCTCTTCTCTCAATTCGTTCGCTATCTCTTGACGTGACACTCTCACCGGAAATAAAAAGACCTACCATGCTTACTTCTCCCCACCGCGTTTACATTTAACCAAGACAAACATCGACAGAGAAGGACTTACCAAATTTTGAATTGCGAGACGCCGCAACTTCGACAACGGACAACAAACGGTTTCGCGGAAATCCTCGGGAGTTTAACAAAGGTTAGTGATTTGGAAACTTCTGCTATCGTGTTATGGTGTGGGTTGCTGTTGCATTTTCTTCTCCGCGTGCTCGTCGCGTTGCTATCTCTATGTGTGAATTTTTCTCCAAATGTATGCGTGTTTGTGAATTGACGCGTGTGAATCTCTGTGTTTGGGATGTTATGGTGTGAAAGTTGATACCCTCTCTTACTGTCGCGTCTCCCTTTTATAAGCACGTGTCCATTTAATTTACGACTTTGAAATTGAATGGGGGATTGTGTTGTTGAATCCTTGTTTGGAAGAAAATCGTCGTTGTCTTGAACGTGTGATTTGTATGATGAATATGTTTCCATTTTCAAATTGTCATGTCTGAAAATTAAGGGTTTGCTGTGAATGATTCCTTTCTTTGTTTTGTGATTCCCTCATGATGATGATATTATGTCGGTTCCATTTTATTCCTGCTTGATGGCTGTTGATGAACTTGCCATTTTTTATCTGATCAGATTTGACTCTGTCTAATGAACCAAATCTTGCTATACCTGTGATGATTCCCTGCAGTCAAGGAACCACACAGTCACACAGTCAAGTTAATAAAGGCCTTATGATTTAAATTAAATGGTGCAGATTTTACATCATTAAATACTTAAAAAATTGTTATGAGAGATGAATGGCTATGATTACCCTGCAGTTAGTATTTGACTGCAGGGAATCCATTTCCGAAACCGAGTCATGCTATTTAGAACTGCAGTTGCTTTAATGGAGCTATATAGTCCAGCATTGGTAACGACAAAAGATGATGGAGATGCAGTACCTTTACTTCAGTCATTAGCTGGCCCCACGTTGATAGCAGCAGCTGAGGAATAAACACAGGCCAGCTGCAATAGCTCCACAAGAGTAGGATATGTTTCATGTAGTCCTTTCTTAAACAGTGTAGATTTTGTATTGATCTTTGATGTACGAACACTTGGTTATTGGATCCAATATTTTAGTTGCATTTTGAATTTTTTCTATTTTTTGAAACTTGGAAAGGATATTGCAACTTTGTGTATTTGAAATTTGGAATTGAATCCTTTTGAACTAGTCTTGTACGGAACAATATGAACCTTGAATTTTTAGAATTTTAACCTGTACCTTGAAATCTTGGACTTGGACTTTGACATTTTTAACTTGAAGTTCGAAATCTTGACATGAAGAATAAAGTTTGAAATAATCATGGGACGTTTAAACCAAACATGAAATTCATCTTGCATTTTAACCACATGTATTCATAACTTTGACATAGAACTTGAAATAAAGATGGAACCAAAAATCCTTTGAATACTGCAGCTTGAATGAATCAATGAATCATAAATATTGAGTTTTTCTTTGAGAACTTCTTGCCTAAACTCGATCCAAGATTCTTACAATGATAATCCAGCTCCATGAATAAAAACAAATCCTGCTTGACATCTATTGCCCGCACAACCAAAGATTTAGACGATGATGAAACTTAATACACAAACCATGCCCTGAGGAATCCTTTAAACATGAGGATACAACTTGTATTTCAATTTTCTACGAAACCCTAACCAATTCTCAAACACCCATGCTCCACACCAATGAATAGGAAGCCCTGATTCTTCTTGAGACATACACAAAGCCCTTTGAGACATTCTGAGTAAAATGACCAGTAGAAAACCCTAGGATCTTTGAATCAGAAAGGTTATGCCCTGAAATGCCTGACTGTTAGAATAAGTATCATCTACACTTGAAATCAATGTACCTGCACACACTTGTTAGTCATAATAAGCATGCACACCAAGATTGTTTGACCTAAAGATGTTATGCAAGATGACGCACAAAGAGGTAGAATTTTATGGTAAAAAATTAGGGTATGACACCCACGATAGGTGAGTTACAATCATGCAAATTAAGATTTATTATATTTTATTCAAACTAAGAAATTTGTATAATAGTCACAATATATTTAAAATGTTAATTAAATTACGACTAACCTCAGTGAAAATGTAACATTCATCCTTGTGAATAGAATCAATGAACATCGATGACTTTAAAACTTACAATGTCATCTCAAATGGTCTTTTAACAATATAAATCATTATAATAAAATATAAGACTCTAATAATAAATCAACACAATTCAAAGATGATATAATTTGATGATATTTATAAATTTAAGAATATAATATTTGGTGGAAGAATCAACAAAATATTCATGAGTGAAATGTATAATTAAAATTTGAACATAAATGAAATAATAATCTCATTCTATAAATAAAATGAAATATTAAATTTATTTTATAAAATTATAAAATAAAAATAATAATTGATTATTAAAATATTATTATCAATTATTTAATAACACATTATATTAATATATTAAAACATATCAAAACATCAAAATAAATAGAAAACTTAATACTATCTATTTGGCATCAACTTAGGAGAGAATTGTTGAAGCTTATATGGGAGCCTAGAACCCCATTTTGGCAAAAAAAAAAAACATAAAGAATAAGGGTTTGTTTTTCATATCACTGGGACACAAATTCTCACACCAAAATTACCATTACTACAACAATGTATGTTGTTGCTGCCATAGTAACAAGCATGAAAAAATGCACAATATGACAATCACTCACACATAGTGATTGTATGTTGTTGCTCCCATAGTAACAAGCACGAAAAAATACACAATATGATAATCACTCGCACATAGTGATTATACCCACAACTGTTGGTGTACAAGGTGAATAATGGATGAAAATGAGTAGAATATATTATAATAGAATGACGGCTACAAAGGATTACAAAAACACTAACTACCACTAGTCTATTTATAAGCTAAAACTAGGGTTACAAAAGCAACAAATAAAATACTAAAATACCCTCTAACAAACTTAATGGCTAAGTTTGTGAATATAAATTAAAATATAAATTATTATTTCTAATACCATCCCTTAATTTATATTTCCTCAAAACTAACAACACCAATTTCATCCCTTAAGCGAAGAAATTGATCAGTCTTGATAGCCTTCGTCAGAACATCTGCCAACTGTTTCTGGGTGCTACAGTGCACAACTTCTAACACTCCATTCTGAACCTGCTTTCTCAGAAAGTGATACTTGGTCTCAATATGCTTGCTTCTCCCATGCAACACTGGGTTTCTAGCAAGATTGATTGCAGACTTGTTATCAATCATCAGCTTCAGAGGTTTGTCATCTTTGATCTTCAGATCCTCCAGCAAGTTCAGAATCCACACAGCTTGACAAGCAGTAACAACACCTGCAATATATTCAGCTTCACAGGTTGACAACGCAACAACAGGTTGCTTCTTAGAACACCAAGAAATAGGGCCTCCCAGAAACTTGAACAAGTATCCAAAAGTACTTCTTCTGTCAACCCTGTCTCCACACCAATCAGAATCTGAATAACTCAGAAGTTCTGATTCAATCTTTCTTCCAGAAGGAAATAACACTCCATACTTCAGAGTTCCCTTGATATACCTCAGAATCCTGACAGCAGCTTGGTAATGGGACCACTTGGATTTACTCATGAATCTGCTAACCATTCCAACTGCATAGCAAATATCAGGTCTGGTATTACACAAATACCTTAGAGAACCAACCAACTGTTTGAAGGTTGTAGCATCCACATCCTCACCATCAGAATCAGAATCTAGTTTCTGATTCGTATCTGCAGGTGTGATAGCAGCCTTACAATTCTGCAACTTAAATCTCTTCAGAAGTTCTCGTTCATACTTCAGCTGATGCAAAATGATACCTTTCTTAGAATATTTGAACTCCATCCCTAGAAAGTATGTCATTTTCCCGAGATCAGTCATTTCAAACTCATTCATCAGCACCTTCTTGAACATAGCTAATTCTTGTTCAGAACTTCCGGTCAGCAGTATGTCATCAACGTACAAACACACCAGAATCATATTGCCTTCAGAAATATGTTGAACATAAACACCATATTCCATCTCACATTTCTGAAAACCCTGCTTCTTGAAAAATGAATCAATCTTCTGATTCCAAGCTCTGGGCGCTTGTTTTAATCCATACAAAGCTTTATGTAATCTGTACGCCATCCCTTCCTGATTCTTTTTCATAAATCCAGGAGGTTGTGACACATAAACTTCTTCTTCTAATGGACCGTTCAGAAATGAAGATTTCACATCTAAATGCATCAGAGGCCAATTCCTGTTAGCAGCTATTGCAATCACCAGTCTGATTGTTTCATCTCTTGCTACAGGTGCAAACACTTCAGAATAATCCAGCCCAGGTTTCTGCAGAAATCCTCTTGCTACTAACCTCGCTTTATGTTTGCCAATTGATCCACCTGGCTATAGCTTCTGCTTGAAAACCCATCTGACGCTGATGACTTTCTTGTCCTTTGGAAGTTCTGTCAGCTTCCAGGTCTTGTTTCTCTCTATGGCATCAAGTTCTTCTTTCATGGCCTTCAGCCAGACTTTCTGCTTAAGAGCCTCTTCTGTACTCACAGGTTCAGAGTCTACTAGTATAACACCCCCAATCTATACCCCCAATTAGATAAAGCGGTAAAAGAAAATTCAAAATTTCATCAGAGTATATTTAGAAATTCACAGCATAGACCGAGGGGTCACATCAATTTGAAACAAACACAATAAACCTGCTCATAAAGATATGCAACAGTGGGGTAGCAATCATCAGAGGAACTCAGTTCCCTACACCCCCATTTCAGATTTTTAGAATAAAAGCGGAAAATCTAAAACTGAATATCATATGTATATATATATATATATATATATATATATATATATATATATATATATATATATATATATATATATATCACATAAAGGTTTATCTGTTATCAAAAGAATCATGTATATATACAACTCCAAAAGATAAGGATGCATATACACAACATCACAAAATAATCCTAATCGATCTCCCGACTACTCGGTGTTACATATCAGAGCCGACCGACAAAAGAATGAAGACATAAACTTCACAAAAGACCTCCAACATCTAATCTGCAATGCCTCATAGAGCATTATAAAACAGCAGAATGGTGAGAAACACAATTATAATATAATTGCATATAATTATATATCGACATAAAAATACACATATAAAGTAATCTCACCACAATTATCACATGCCGACACATAAAGCATATGTAGATTATATTCACATAATCACCTATTCACACATAATGCATATGTTTATACACAAAACATATCATTCATAATTCAATGCATTTAACACGAATGCACATCGATTCACAAATGTTATCACAAGCTCAATCGCATAATTACTCCATTCCCCATTGCATATTAATCATGCACAATACATTTATCACAAATGTATATCACCATGTCTCACACATAATCAATTAAATCATGATTTTCCACATATAAACAATGCAATCATAATTCATGCAGATGCAAAGAGACCGACACGACGACTCTATGCAAATGCATATGCGGTACCGACTCCATCATTTCTCAACACCGGTTCACTCAGGAACTATTGGAACCATCGCTCGTTACTTAGGATCATTCATGTAACTCCCCGTCGGGCATACGATGTTCCCCGTCGCTCACAACTCTTATTTTTAAGGCACACGATCCGATCCGATCGCTCACACCTCTTATTTTTAAGGCACACGGCGTTTATGGATCGCTCACACCTCTTTGTATAAGGCACATGACCCGATCGCTCACACCTCTTTGTATAAGGCACACGATCATCTATAATCATCGCTCACACCTCTTTGCATAAGGCACACAATGTTATAGCGGATTCCCTCTGGAATCAATCCGTCACTCAGGACGTCACAAGAATGCATATCATGATGCTCAGCATACCATGACTCATGACATTCAAATACACATATAAATGCATTCATCTCCATCAACAAAATCACACTTTGCACTTAAGCCCAAAACAATGCATTTAATTGCCATACGGCCACAATTCATCACAACACCACCTAAACACATACATTTACATCATACAACAGCACCTTGCATGATACACATTAATTACGCACAATTACAACGACAAAAGTCGACAAATAAACACTATTCCAAATTTCTGACATAATTAAATCGGCTAACAATTTCCAAATCATCATAATAAGAAAGTATAGCTCAATAGCTTTCTAACGATACCAAGAATGTAAAAATCGGATAAACGGAACCCAAGTTACGAAAGAAAAACGAAAACGATATTTTGAAAAGTCCCATTTTACCATTCTCCTGGCCTTACGCGTATCGCCATGAGGCATACGCGTATTGCCCTGATTCCTCGCCATGCCATACGCATATTGTCCAAGGTCATACGCGTATGGACAGAGACTCATTTTCCCCAAAATTCACGTTAAAATTCCAATACGCGTAGTGCCAACACCGTACGCGTATTGCCCTAAAATGTTACGCGTATCATACGCAAATGGGCAGATGGCCGAGTAGAATGAGAATCCATACGCGTATTGGCCCAAGACTCGCCCACGATACGCGTATTGCCAAGGCCCATACGCGTATGAACATGCCTCATACGCGTATGACCTGGAAAAACCAGAAAATAATTCTACAGAACTTGCTGCTACGGGTTTCAACCAAAACCCTCCAAATCATCATCCAAACTCAGAAAAACACCAATTTGAGGTATAACAATACATACCCAACATGTATAAACAACAAAGAACACAATCAACATGAGTTTAGACACATTTGAAATCAATTCCTACCAATTTCTAAACATTATGATTTTTACTATATTTATCATTCCAATCCAATAACAATCACAAACACGCATACATAATCATACACAAGCATATAATAATTGAGTTTCGCACCCTTACCCGATTAAATCGATTCTAGAAGTTGATTTGATCCAACCTAGCTTTTCCTCTTTTTCTCTCTTTTTCTCTTCTCTTCTTTTTCCTTCTTCTTTTTTTCCTCTTCCTATTTCTTTCTCTCTATTTTTCTCTCCTTTTTATTTCTATCTCTTTTCTTTCTAAGTTATAAAAATATAATATAAAATGACTAAAATGCCCCTACTCTCAAATACCCCGCAAACGCTCCCAAAATGCTATAAAACATAAACATGCCGATGAAATATATTTCGGGAAATAAAAGTTGAAAAGAAATAATAATTTAATACAATTATTTTATCTATCAGAGAAATTAACCAATTAGCAGGTAAAATACAATAAATCCACACATTTCACAAAATTCACATAAATGAAATAAATAAATACAATTAAACAAATCGGGGCGTTACAATTCTCCCCCGCTTAGACATTTTCGCCCTCAAAAATATAACTGAGACGAACAACTCCGGATACGACTCTCGCATCCGACCAACAAACTATCAGGCCTACCAAAGGCACACCACGAATAACACAAACTGACAACCCACCTTGCTAACATAGCTACCACAACGACACGACAACGACGACAACTACAACGACAAGATGCAAAGCCCATACAATGCACTTGGCGACCAACTCACGACTCAAAGAATCCATAAGTTACGAACACACACAGGTTCACTCTTGAACTGAAACACAAGTTCCACGACCCAACATCGTTTCAACAACCTCTACATAGCCACAATACCAACACCCTTGTCACACCACATTATTACAACAATTCTACGATTCCCCAATCGACCATATAACCAAGACATCCATCTACATAGTAGCCCATGAATAATAGCTAAACCTTTCACCTATCACTTCCATTCTGAAATGTCCAAAGGTTCCATCATTCTTACATATTTCCAACATTCAACCTACCAACTCTTATAAGCCACACACTCAAATACAAAATGTGCCACTTCACGCTTCCGCTGCGCACTCTAATTACTCGAAACCATCAAGTCTACTAATCTCATGTCCAAAGTCTAACTCTTTCTCATCTCTGCCAAAAATCACTGTTCACTTTTAATATAGCCAACTTCACACTCTCCTGTGTTATCTCACACACCAGACACAAGTCTCAGAGCTGCTCCAATCGTTTCAATTCTCTGATCATCAAAACAGACATGCATAACAACTTTCGACTTAACTTTTCAGGCACAACCTTAGCTTTTTCCGAAGAATAATCCAAGCCAAATTCATAACTCGTCACGAATTCCAACCTTGCTCGTTGTCTCATACTCTATTCATTCATACCAAACAAGCACTCTAAGCTCTTGTGATTACCAAACATTTCGAACCTAGAACCTTAAAGATAATACCTCCAAATTTTCCAACACAATACGACCGCAACCAATTCCAAATCTAGAATAGTATAGATCCTTTCATAAATCCTCGATTGTCGTAAAGCATAAGCCACGACTTTACCCTCTTACATTAACACAATGACTAAACTTATCAAGGACACATCACAAACGGTTTATCAGGATCACACAAAATTAAAACTGAAGCCGTAGACAGATTCTACTTCAGCTCTCTGCAACTTTCCTCACAATGAACATCCCAAATAAACGACTTACCTTTTGCAAGTCAACTGAGATACCAGAAGTACAAACTTAACACAGTCTTCCATAACCTGTAATAGCAACCAACTGAGTCCAAAAGTTTCTAATCTCCTTAACCAACTTCGGAGCCTCTCCTGTAGAACTACATCTACTTCCGATGGATCCATAACAATACTCTCATTTGAAATAACATATTCAAGAAACTAACCCTTTTTAACCAAAATTCTAACTCGAATAACTTAGCATAAAACTTTGTCTCTTGTCAACACTTGCAATTCAATTCTCAAACACTCTACCTGTTCTTTCTCTGAGTTTATAACAAATCCGAATATCCTCAATCAAAACCATTATGAACCTATCCAATTAAATATAGAAGATACGTTTCATATACTCCACAAACATTCCTGACGCATTACTAACACCAAATAACATCACTTCCCAACCAAATTCCAAAAGATACAAATCTTAAAGCTTTTACAAAACTTTCCACTGGGGAACTGGTTACTCACATATAGGCTTAACCGAGTAAATAACAGCCTAATCCGATGATAACAAACCTAACCAATCCCATTAAATATATTAAAGCCTCAACTCACAAAATTCACTATCCTTACTAAACATTCCAAATAATTGTAATTTCAATCAAACTCAACCAAACCATTCCAATCATCTATTCCCGAAAGTGGACACTTATGCTCAATCGTTACCTTATTCAACTGTCAGTAATCTATACACAATTCCTTCTCGTGACAGTCCAGATTCCATAAATCCCAACATATATTAACCACCAACCAAAAAGAACTCTCAAATATTACATCCACCCTAAGGTCTTCTCAAGATTTCCATTAATGCTCTAAAATTCCAAAGACTCCGAACCTCACCAGAACTCTAAGTTTTGCTTCCCATAGTCTCAATACCGTCATACCTCTCATACTTGTTATTCCATTCAATCATCCTTCCTTTTTGTTACTAACAATAATGGATCTCTCTAAGACAACACCTTAATATTCCATCCAAAACACATCTAAAAACCATGCACAACTGACGGCCTAACATTGTGACTTTCCTGCCAATTTCCAAAACACTAGCCTCACAAATATAACAAACACCTTAGTCTTAACTCCAAAGAGTGTCCTACTCACTTAGTAGATATAACCTCGACTATTCACCTTCATCCAATTTAAGTTCACACTCTACTATCTGAGAACAACCCTTAGTAATACCCAATCATTCTCCCTCAGAGACATTCCAACTTAACCCACATACACAAACCTCTAATCCGTCTCATCTTCCGATATAAGAATCTTCATCGACTCATCAAAATAATCCGTAATCATTTTCTTAATTCCAAACAGTTCATTTCACACACTATCAAAGCCGGAAAGACACGTCTAGTCCATCCAACATAATTCCCGTCTGCTATCAACAAGAGATTAAGGGTGATCAGTTCCTCAATTTGTCAATAAACAGCCGACAATCATGATGGGGCATAAACCGTCTTTACCAAACTATAATAACATTCCTTACATCCTGTGCACAAAACTACCCAAGGCACCAATCCTTAGTTGACATAAGCCTTGCCTCCGCATCTCTTCTGGAACCGGGAATCACATTGTCCAAAGAGCCCTTACAATCTTGCAATTCACAACCCACTGAGCCAACACTCCACACCTGAAGCAACATGGAGAAGTACCAGCTTCTCCCCCACTTATCTCAATCTAAATCCTGCAGACAAAGGACTAGAAAAACCAGAAAGTACTGACAGTGTTCCACACACATATCACGTGCTAAGAAATAAACAACACCGACATTATTCAACTGTCACACTAACAGACTCAACAACTTGGCCGGACGGACCGACCTACTCTGATACCACTAATGTAACACCCCTAATCTATACCCCCAATTAGATAAAGCGGTGAAAGAAAATTCAAAATTTCATCAGAGTATATTTAGAAATTCACAGCATAGACTGAGGGGTCACATCAATTTGAAACAAACACAATAAACCTGCTCATAAAGATATGCAACAGTGGGGTAGCAATCATCAGAGGAACTTAGTTCCTTACACCCCCATTTCAGATTTTTAGAATAAAAGCGGAAAATCTAAAACTGAATATCATATGTATATATATATATATATATATATATATATATATATATATATATATATATATATATATATATATATATATATATATATATATATATCACATAAAGGTTTATCTGTTATCAAAATAATCATGTATATATCCAACTCCAAAAGATAAGGATGCATATACATAACATCACAAAATAATCCTAATCGATCTCCCGACTACCGGTGTTACATATCAGAGCCGACCGACAAAAGAATGAAGACATAAACTTCACAAAAGACCTCCAGCATCTAATCTGCAATGCCTCATAGAGCATTATAAAACAGCAGAAGGGTGAGAAACACAATTATAATATAATTGCATATAATTATATATCGACATAAAAATACACATATCAAGTAATCTCACCACAATTATCACATGCCAACACATAAAGCATATGTAGATTATATTCACATAATCACCTATTCACACATAATGCATATGTTTATACACAAAACATATCATTCAAAATTCAATGCATTTAACACGAATGCACATCGATTCACAAATGTTATCACAAGCTCAATCGCATAATTACTCCATTCCCCATTGCATATTAATCATGCACAATACATTTATCACAAATGCATATCACCATGTCTCACACATAATCAATTAAATCATGATTTTCCACATATAAACAATGCAATCATAATTCATGCAGATGCAAAGAGACCGATACGACGACTCTATGCAAATGCATATGCGGTACCGACTCCATCATTTCTCAACACCAGTTCACTCAGGAACTATTGGAACCATCGCTCGTTACTTAGGATCATTCATGTAACTCCCCGTCGGGCATACGATGTTCCCCGTTGCTCACACCTCTTATTTTTAAGGCACACGATTCGATCCGATCGCTCACACCTCTTATTTTTAAGGCACACGACGTTTATGGATAGCTCACACCTCTTTGTATAAGGCACACGACCCGATCGCTCACACCTCTTTGTATAAGGCACACGATCGTCTATAATCATCGCTCACACCTCTTTGCATAAGGCACACGATGTTATAGCGGATTCCCTCTGGAATCAATCCGTCACTCAGGACGTCACAAGAATGCATATAATGGTGCTCAGCATACCATGACTCATGACATTCAAATACACATATAAATGCATTCATCTCCATCAACAAAATCACACTTTGCACTTAAGCCCAAAACAATGCATTTAATTGCCATACGGCCACAAATCATCACAACACCACCTAAACACATACATTTACATCATACAACAGCACCTTGCATGATACACATTAATTACGCACAATTACAACGACAAAAGTCGACAAATCAACACTATTCTAAATTTCCGACATAATTAAATTGGCTAACAATTTCCAAATCATCATAATAAGAAAGTACAGCTCAATAGCTTTCTAACGATACCAAGAATGTAAAAATCGGATAAACGGAACCCAAGTTACGAAAGAAAAACGAAAACGATATTTTGAAAAGTCTCATTTTACCATTCTCCTGGCCATACGCGCATCGCCCTGAGCCATACGCGTATTGCCCTGATTCCTCGCCATTCCATACGCGTATTGTCCAAGGTCATACGCGTATGGACAGAGACTCATTTTCCCCAAAATTCACGTTAAAATTCCAATACGCGTAGTGCCAACACCGTACGTGTATTGCCCTAAAATGTTACGCGTATCATACGCAAATGGGCAGATGGCCGAGTAGAATGAGAATCCATACGCGTATTGGCCTAAGACTCGCTCACGATACTCATATTTCCAAGGCCCATACGCGTATGAACATGCCCCATATGCGTATGACCTGGAAAAACCAGAAAAAAATTCTGCAGAACTTGCTGCTACGGGTTTCAACCAAAACCCTCCAAATCATCATCCAAACTCAGAAAAACACCAATTTGAGGTATAACAATACATACCCAACATGTATAAACAACAAAGAACACAATTAACATGAGTTTAGACACATTTGAAATCAATTCCTACCAATTTCTAAACATTATGATTTTTACTATATTTATCATTCCAATCCAATAACAATCACAAACACACATACATAATCATACACAAGCATATAATAATTGAGTTTCACACCCTTACCCGATTAAATCGATTCTAGAAGTTGATTTGATCCAACCTAGCTTTTCCTCTTTTTCTCTCTTTTTCTCTTCTCTTCTTTTTCCTTCTTCTCTTTTTCCTCTTCCTATTTCTTTCTCTCTATTTTTCTCTCCTTTTTATTTCTATCTCTTTTCTTTCTAAGTTATAAAAATATAATATAAAATGACTAAAATGCCCCTACTCTCAAATACCCCGCAAACGCTCCCAAAATGCTATAAAACATAAACATACCGATGAAATATATTTCGGGAAATAAAAGTTGAAAAGAAATAATAATTTAATACAATTATTTTATCTATCAGAGAAATTAACCAATTAGCAGGTAAAATACAATAAATCCACACATTTCACAAAATTCACATAAATGAAATAAATAAATACAATTAAACAAATCGGGGTGTTACAACTAGCATGGCACACTGAATAATTTCTCCTTCAGAATCTACTTCAGTGTCTTGCAACATGTCAAACTCCTCAAATCTTCTCGGAATGTTTCTGATTCTCTGTGGCCTCTGACCTCGTTAAGAAACTTCTTCAGATGCTTGAACCCCAGAAATATCTCCTTCAGAAGTTTCTCCTTCAGAAGTTCTTGCTTCAGAAGGTTGACTTCCTCCAGAACCTTGACCATCTTCAGAGTCTGGCATATTCCCAGAGTCTGAATTACCACCAGAATCTGGATCATCATCAGAATATGGATCATCAGAGTCACCTTCATCTTCTGAGTCTCCTTCAGAGTTAGAATCACCATCAGTTTCAGAAACTCTTATTTCTGACCTTCCTTCAGAAGTTCTCACATCAGAATCAGATTGAGACTTATCCCAATTCCAAACTTCTGATTCCTTCACAATAACGTCTCTGCTGAATTCAACTTTATTAGTTTCTGGACAATAAAGCTTGTACGCACCTGTACTGTGCTACCCCACCAGTAACATTACTTTGCTTCTATCATCCAGCTTCTGTTTTCTAGCTTCTGGAACATGTTTGTAACAAACAGAACCAAACACCTTCAGATGAATAACACTTTGCTTTTCACCAGTCCACTTCTGAATAGGAATTATTTCCTTCTGCTTCTTCGTTGGACATCTGTTGAGCACATACGCTGCGATGGCAACAACTTCTCCCCACAAGTTCTGAGGAAGCTTTTTCTCCTTCAGCATGCTTCTCGTCATATCAAGCAAAGTACAATTTCTTCTTTCAGCAAGACCATTGTGTTGAGGAGTATAAGGAGCAGTAACCTCATGCTCAATTCCATTCTCCTCACAGAACTTCTGAAACTCTTTGGAGTTATACTCACCCCCACCATCGGTTCTGAGAATCTTCAGAGTCTGACCACTTTGATTCCGAGCCTTCATTCGAAACTTCTTGAATTCAGCAAACACCTCATGTTTGAACTTAATAAGGGATACCCATGTCATTCTCGTGAATTCATCAACAAATGACACGAAGTATTTATTCCCTCCGATCGATGCTATTGGAAATGGACCACACACATCAGAATGCACTACTCCCAAGGCATGTTTTGCTCTTGGAGCTACTTCTGACACAAATGGCAATCTTGGTTGCTTTCCTTCCATGCACACTTTGCACGACTTCTCAGGCTTCTTAATTGTAGGAATTCCATGTACCAGCATCTTCGAATTCAGATGTTCTAAACTTCTGAAATTCAGATGACCAAATCTTCTGTGCCACAACTCACTTTCTTTCACAACACTTGTTGCACTAAGACATTCAGAGTCAGAAGTTCTGACATTCACCTTGAATGTTCTATTCCTTCCCTGTTCTGACTTCATAATCAGCTTCTGATTACAGTCATACAGCTTCAGAAGATTGTCCTTCATGGTAACTGAAAAACCTTTCTCAATTAATTGTCCCACGCTCATCAGATTGCTTTTTATGCCAGGTACATACCACACTTTCTGAATCAATGTTGTTTTCCCATTGTTCAGAACAACTCTGACATTTCCCATACCTTCAGCGTTAATATATTTGTCATCAGCACATCTGATCTTAGTCCTCTTCTCAGAGTCAAAATCAACCAGCCATTTCTTATTTTTAGTAAGATGATTTGAGCAGCCAGTGTCCATATACCACCAGTCTGTCAAATTCGTATCATCAGATTCAGAAGCCATCAGTAGCACAGATTCATCATCAGAACTTCTGGCTATATTTGCTTCTTCTGACTTCCTTTCTTTGTTTGACCAACAATCTCTAGCAAAGTGACCAAACTTCTTGCAACAGTAACATTGGATCTTCTTCTTGACATACTTCTCTTTTCCCTTTTGAGCATTTTTTTGCCTATTAGAAGTTGAGGTTTCTGACTTCTGACCACCATCGGATTTTCTCTACTTCTGATGCTTCTTATCAGAAACTGCTTTCAGAGCCTGCTGCTCTACTTCCTTTTCAGAAGTTCTCTCAGTCAAACGCAACTCTTGCGCCTCTAGACTGCTTTGCAACTCTTCAATTCTCATGGTGCTCAGATCCTTAGAATGTTCTAATGCTACCACAATGTAATCAAACTGAGGAGTAAGGGATCTCAATACCTTCTCAATGATTACTTGTTCAGAAAAAGTTTCTCCACACGCCTTCATCTCATTAGTGATCAGAATCACTCTAGAGATGTACTCAGAACCTTTCTCATTGTTCTTCATGTTGAGATTCTCATATTGCTTTCGCAGAGACTGAAGCTTCGCCTTCTTCACTGATGCGTCACCACCGTAACATCTGACCAGTGTGTCCCACGCCGCCTTTGCCGTCGTTGAATCTGCAATCTTCTCAAACACATTCGCATCCACACACTGATGGATGTAGAACAATGTTTTCTGATCTTTCTTCCTTGTATCCTTCTGCGCGTTCTTCTGTTCCTCCGTTGCATCTGCTGCTACTGGAACGTAACCTTCAGTGACAAGATCCAGAACATCTTGAGCACCGAACAGTACATGCATCTGAATCATCCAACGAGTCTAGTTTTTGCCATCAAGTACTAGAAGCTTGGTGTTCATGTCGCCGTTTCCGTTCATCATCTTCAACCTTGTACAGTCACTCAGATCTCACACAGTGTTTCCCAACCCACATAATTTTCTGATCAGATTTTTGTTCAAGATTCAACACGAATCCAAGAACCAAAAATCAATCACACAAAGCCTCACGTTTCACTCGTGTTTCCCGTGTTTTCCCGTGGATCCGAACCGGAGCTCTAGATACCAATTGTTGGTGTATAAGGTGAATAATGGATGAAAAGTAGTAGAATATATTATAATAGAATGACGGCTACAACGGATTACAAAAACACTAACTACCATTAGTCTATTTATAAGCTAAAACTAGGGTTACAAAAACAACAAATAAAATACTAAAATACCCTCTAACAAACTTAATGGCTAAGTTTGTAAATATAAATTAAAATATAAATTATTATTTCTAATAACAACAACTGTCACTACTTGTGCAAAAACAAATGTTTTGTAAATAAATAGAAGAACTCTTATTGTGTTATATCCTTGACACAACATAAACTAAGGAATAAAGAAATTCATCTATAATGGACTTTTGAGTTCCACAAAATTTAATCCCAATAAGCTAATGAGAATCCATGAAAGTATGGCCAATAACACTTCCAATGTGCCATTTATGTGGTTTTCTAGTGTACAATATTTGTTGTTCTTTTCACAATCATCAAATTGTCGATCCGTTTGCTCAAAAAATATTTGCCGCAATTATTTATCAATATCAGCCATATTGACGTGTGACAGCAAAAGTATAATTTGGAAGCAATTTCGTCTATAGTTAATCAGAAAAGCATGACATGTTTTCTCCAATAAATCAAAAGAATGTCTCAACACATAAAAAATGAAATTTGTAGGAGACAATGAACCACAAAGTAAGTATATCTCCTGCAGGTATAATCCATATTAGGTGATAAAAATATCAATCGAAACATTATTTAACAAAGCAATGACAACAACTATGAAATGTATCTAAGCAGGATCTGATATCAATTGATAGATTTAATTGAATCAATAGGCACAAATCATAGCATATTATTATTATTATTATTATTATTATTATGTTACAGAGTAATTAAAAAATAATTAGAGCGATGTACCTTATAAGATTGTGGAGGATTGAAGGGATTGTCATCAGAGAGATTGAATATGAAAGGATTACTACCCTCATTGGCGTCTAAGATTTTCAGGGTATGTTAATTGTCTAATGTGGAGACACTTAAATAGCTAAACGACTGAGAGCAGAGACCTCTCATTGGGCTTAACTGAATAGTTCAACCCATCACGGTCCATTCAACCACAAAACCCAATCAAATAATTCATCTATTTAGTATTTAATAACAATCGACCGTAATAAAATTAATTAATAATTAATTATTTCAATCCATATTTGATTAATTAAATAATTAATCTAACACTTGAAGCCACTAGTGTGCTGGGAGGAGGAAACACTTGCATTGGAGCACATTATTTTATGCATGTGTATGTGATTATGGCTTTTGCTTGTATCTTGGGGTGTGGATTGGATCTTTTGCTTTCTGTTAGAACAAAGAAGATATATTCCAAGATACATGCATATATCTAGTTAGAAGATGATTGTAACCAAATACTGTAACCAAATACTGAGATGATGATGTTATTTTGACTTTTTTTTCTTTGCACATGCTTGGGAAATTTTTGAGATTTTTTAGACTTTCTAGTTAGAAGATGATTGTTGAAGTGTGTTAATCAAGAGGATTTCTTAACACACCACCCATGTTTCTTATACACCACGTGAAATTTCTATTTTGCCCCCAGATTCCGGATGTGCACATTCGGACGCACCGTTTTTTCAAAAAACGCTGATGCATTCCGGATGTGCACATCCGGAAGCATGGAATAACTTTATTTTTAACAAATACCAGATCTGCAGATCCGGAAAAAGTGTAACTTAATTTTTTTTCTTAAAAATCGGTTTTGTCGGTCTGTCGCAAACGTTAATATATCAATGCAAGTCAATATACATTTGAATAGAAAACTCTGTTCTCCGTATCTGTACAATAGAAAATTTTGTTCTCTGTATCTGTACAATAGAAAACTTTGTTCTCCGTATCTGTACAATATAAAACTTTGTTCTCCGTATCTGTACAATAGAAAACTTTGTATCTTTAGAAAAACTCTAGGGTTGTATTCATGATTAAGTGCACACTTGCTATATTTAGAAAAACTCTGGACTGACTTTGGGTCACAGTTCCTCCTGCTTATTATGCACACTTGCTAGCTTTCCGCGCTCGATACTACATAAGTGAAGTAGAACATTCTGATTCTGGTTCTGCAAGTGGTAATAGGAGTGCCACCAACTTTGTGTCGACTCTGCTGCCATAAGTAATGTGGTTGGTGCACTTGTAGCAGTAATGTCATCGGAAGTTATAACAAACTCTAGGGTTGGAGTCTCTCAGTCAACATAATGGTTGTCTTCGACATTTCAATAAGTAATGTGGCTGGTGCACCAGTAGCAGTAATGTCATCAGAAGTTATAACAAACTCTAGGGTAATAGGAGTGCAAGTGGTAATAGGAGAACAAAGTTTTCTATTGTACAGATACGGAGAACAGAGTTTTCTATTCAAATGTATATTGACTTGCGTTGATATATTAACGTTTGCGACCGACTGACAAAACCGATTTTTAAGAAAAAAAAATTAAGTTACACTTTTCTCTGGATCTGCAGATCCGGTATTTGTTAAAAATAAAGCTATTCCATGCTTCCGGATGTGCACATCCGGAATGCATCAGCGTTTTTTTAAAAATTTGGTGCGTCCAGATGTGCACATCCGGAATCTGGGGGCAAAATAGAAATTTCACGTGGTGTATAAGAAACTTGGGTGGTGTATTAAGAAATGGTCTTAATCAATGGTCACTCAAACTTGAAATATATTGTGTATTTGTTGTTTAATGTATATATGCAAGTCATATATTAGTGTGCATTAATAGATGAGTTGTTTTAGTGCTTGTATGATTCAAACGGAAATTTGTTGTTGGCTTTTTTTCTTGTACAAGCAAAGTATTCGTACATACAAGCAGAGTTTCAACTCATTGATTTTTATGGGCTATAGTGCGCTGTTTTGGTTTTTCCTTGATAAACCCTCTATTTCTTCTAATCTTGTTAATATCAATCACCGAGCAGAGTGACAAAATCATTTGCTCAATCTCTCAATAACAAAGTTCGTGATTTATTTATTAAGCAACTTCTCAAACTCTGTTTGAAAGATAACCAGATTGCTATAACCATACATAAAGATGAATATCTTGTTGAATATGAAACTTGCAAGAAAAATCCTCATGACGGTATGATATGGCTGGAGGGCGCCATGGAATATTAATCCTGGTTAAATAAAGTTATTCAAGTGGAATCGAGACTTCAACCCTACTCTACAGCATTAAAGTAGCACTAAAATCTGGGTGCGCATCATAGGTCAGACTTAGAAACATTGGAGGGCAGCCAAATATCATATGTGTTATTTGCTGGAAGTGTGGGTGTTGGAGTGAAAATTGTTGAAGTTAGAAGTGTAATTTAAGTGATGTAATTGGTTACCACTTTGAGTCTGATATGCATTTCAGTAGTAGAAAATTAAAGTTTTCGAAGGCGTAACTGTTTACAGGATTTGGCATAACCGCTTACCACTGAAGCTGATTTAATTTGGAAACTAATTCAGTCTCAGTTTGGTGTAACTTGTTACAAGCCCGATTTTTTGTATTTCTGTTGCTTTACTTGGTCAAATTGTATCCCAATTGATTTGTAACACCTATGTAAGTGTTTAGGATGCACTCTCACCCTGGCTAATGAATAATATCATTCTCACCCTCAATTTTCTCTCTCTCTCTCTCTCTCTCTCTCTCTCTCTCTCCATTTTCAAATTTTCTCAACAATAATTTCATCAATCTTCTGGTTGCTTGTTCCAATATTTGGCATCAAGAGTCTGGTTCAGATCCACAAATACCTAGTGTGCAACATGGATTCTGTCTCCAATTAAAGAATCTCTGCAAACTTCCCAATCCTTGATGTGAAGAACTACGATAAATGGTGCAAGCAAATGAAGGTGTTGTTTGGCTACCAAGATTTTCTTAAAGTGATCAAGAATGTTGTTACTCTTCTCCAAGCTAATGCAACAGAGGCGCAACAAGCATCGCATAAGGAAGAAATGAAGAAAGAATTCAAAGCGTTGTTCTTGATCCATCAATGTGTTAATGGCGACAATTACGCCTTCACAAGTGGAATCACTCGGTTGGCGACAACGACTTCACAATGAGAATCACTCGGTTGGTCAACCAAGTGAAGGCATGCGGAGAAACTGTTACGGAGCAGTATGTTGTCGCTAAAATCTTGCGATCTTTAACGCCAAGGTTTGACAACATAGTTGTGGTTGCGACGATGAGCAAAGAGGAGCTGCAAAGTTCTCTTGAGGCTCATGAGCAAAGGACGGAGAAGAGGAATAACGATAAGGCAAAGGCGGAGATCGCTTTGCAAACTCGGTTCAATGAGAAGGACAGGGGATCAAAAGGAAAATAACCCATGAAGAACAAAGGAAATTTTTCAAAATTTTGGTGGAAAAGAGTCCCAAAATTCAAAGAACTTGATTTTTCAAAGGGGTGAGAGCACCTACAACAAACATGGTGGTCAAGGCAACTGTAGAGGTGAGAGAAAGAAGTTTGACAAAGTAAGGAATAGTGCTACAAGTGTCAATGGTTCAGTCATTTTGCAAAAGAATGCAATGCGAATAAGAAGGAGTCTCAAGGGGATGAAGCCAAGGTTGCAAGAAAAGAGTTTGATAAAGAGAATACACTCTTGGTCATGATCACAGAAGTGGATTATAGCAGTAAGTAGCTGCAGGACAACAGCTGCAACAACTCAAAGAATGCTGAAATTTTGAGTTGTGGCCGGTTGAATGATATGGTTGACCGATTGCGTGAAGAGGAAGACGTCATGATGAGTATGAAAGGAGTTCAATGCAGTGAGAAATGGTATTTGGACTCGGGTTTTTCAACTCATATGACGGGAGGAAAGGACTGGTTTGTAAAAATCAATCGTGCTATGAAGAACAAAGTAAAGTTCATGGATGACACAACTCTAATGGCCGGTGGGATCAGTGATGTTTTGATCATGAGGAGGGATGGTGGACATTCCTTGATCAAAGATGTCTTGTATATTTCGGGAATCAAATGTAACCTTCTAAGTATTGGCCAATTACTTGAGAAGGGTTACAAGATTCATAAGGAAAACAAGGGGTTGCGCGTTTTGAATGCAAAAGGAGTTTTGGTCCTTAAGGCGCCTATGGCTGCCAATAGAACCTTCAAGGTTGAGTTGAGGGTTATGGAACATATATGTCTTTCTATTGCAGTAAGTCGTGAAGAGTGGATGTGGCACTTTCGTCTTGGGTATCTCGACTTTAGAGATCTCAAGGACTTGCAAAAGAATAGAATGGTAACAGGGTTGCCATCGATCAACATAAAGGTGTGAAAAGTACACAAGAAGGGAGGGTTGAATTGTTTTTTGCGTTTTCTTATTATTTAGCTTCTAATAAGAGTCTCAGAATCATAATTGAAGTTCAGATTCTGAGTTAACTCATCTGGCAGTGCATTCAACAGAAGTAAATAAAATAACACTAGAAGACACAAAAGTTTTATACCGGTTCCTCCCCTAACTGAGAGTAGTCTAGTCCCCTTGCCTCGCAAGAGCTTTATATTATAACCACTCCATGATTACAATAGCTTATGCTTCTGCATAAGACTTTTACAACTGCTCACACCATATGACTGAGCCACTTGCTCATCTGTCCTCTGGTTGAGACTTCCCCTATCTTAGAGCACATGTCTAAGACTTCCTTTGATCACACCATCTGACTGAGCCATTTGCTCATCTGTCCTCTATTTGAGACTTCCCCTTGCTTAGAGCACATGTCTAAAACTTCCTTTGCTCACACCATCTGACTGAGCCACCTACTCATCTGTCTTTTGATTGAGACTTTCCTTTTCTTAGAACACATGTCTAAGACTTTTCTTTGCTCACACCATCTAACTGAGCCACCTGCTCATTTATCTTCAGGTTGAGACTTACCTTTGCTTAAAGCACATGTCTAAAACTTTCTTTTTGCTTAATCAGACTAGTTGAATAAGACTTTTATTTGCCCGAGTATATAGCAGGAGACTTAATCTAAACTACTGAAGGATTAGCAGAATAGAGAACAAGGTGTACATGATGCACAGATCAGAGGTACAGGAAATCACCATAACAAAGACCTAAAACACTTAAGATTTCTTGAATTTTTACAGAGTTAAGAAATCTTAAGGCTTTTACAATTACAACCTAAAACAGAAAATTTGCCTATTACATAGTTGATAATTGCTTGATCTTGTTACTCTTTCAACAAAATAATCCTTGTTGAAAATTCAGGTTTGAATCTTCAGCCATATATATAGGCTTTCCAGAAACTAGCCGTTGAGAAGGTTACTTGATCAAGTGCCTTTGCTCTTGCTCCAAAGTACAAGAGACATTGAAGATGGATGCACATCAGATTTCTGAATCCATTGTGTAACACGTTTAACCTTTGAGTCTTTAAGAGGTTCTGTACTAATAGAGTCGTTGGGAGTAGACATCCATAGTACGTACCAGCTTTTCTTGAGCCTAGCAATCCTGTAGACTCAAGCTGACAGGCTGATAAGACAATACAACATGCTTTCAGTAGTACGGATTATCCATAACTTTATCACCAACTCTAAATGATACCATATGCTAATATACAATTACTAAGTGTAGAATCTCGTCTGAATGCTGAGGCCTTCAGTTCACAATCTTCGTCAAACCACACTAGAAATTGTTCTTCAGACTCTGCCACCAGAAGCTAGCAATGAAGCAATTCCAAGTGTATTTTAAGTAAATAGATTCTGATTATTTATGTACAAGACAAGAACCTGCATAAATAAAATACACATCAAATAAACCATTATTCTTTTAATACTTTTGTTATCATCAAAACTAAAGAGAAAATATTAAGAACAAATCTTGTTCTAACAATCTCCCCTTTTTTTATGATGACAAACACAAGTATTTAAAGAACAATGTTGGGCATTTACTTTTCTATGCAACAACTGGGTATGAGGTTTGTAAGCTCCCCCTTAGTTCCATATTTAAGAATACCAAGATAACTGTATTTTAACTCCTTTTGGCAACATCAAAATACGAGATTTGTAAGCTCATTCTGAGTCTCATAGGTAAGTTAAATATTTGTTCTTTCTTAACACTAGGTACAAGAGAGTTAAAATATGTTGCCCTTTTTAACTTTCCTTGGCAACACCAGAATATGGGGTTTGTAAGATCCTTCTGGGTCTGATAGGCTAAGTCTGAGGTTTGTAAGCTCTTCCTTAAACCTATGTACAGAAAGTTAAAAATGCGCCCTGGGCAGGTAACCATAAAAACAGAAAATAAATGAAAAGTATGTATTCAATGGGTTCAGTTTTCACTTAAATACTTACTATTATTTCTCCCCCTTTTGTCAGATCAAAAAGAATAAAAGAAAAAGAAGGAAAGAGAAATAAAAAACACTTAATAAATGTAACTCAGGTCATCATTACTGGATCAGTTTCCAAAAAGGAAGAATAATCAAGTAATAAGAGTCATTAAGGTTTGTAAAGTGCATGCTTTGAAGTCTTAGTGGTCGTTACCGTTTCAAGAATTAAACAAGGATTAAATTTAGATGCTTGGTATCCACAGAAGTTTATATAAAAACATCTCACTCCTAAATCAATTTCATCAATCACCCATCCTAAGAATATAGAATCAGCATCTGAGAGTCATAAGGCATCTGTCATAACAGACACAACTGAGAGCTCTACAAGCATGTCAATCCAATCCCCTCAGAGGCGAGCTGCTTCTGAGTCCTCTACAACTGTTCATGTGCTCTCAACACAACTTGCTTCTGAAGAAGCCACTTCAGCAGAACCTGAACGACCTTTAGAAGGAGGTTCAACAGTAGCTTCTTTGAAGCCTCAGAGAAGAAGCATGAAGAGATCAAGGAAGAAGAAAAGGAGGGAAAACAAGAAGTTCTACAGCTCTCTTCCAGACATAGAAGAGGAAGAAGTGATTGATTCAGAAGATGAGGAGGTAGACTACAACAGCAGTGGACGCCGCTGGGCACGCGATTCAATGGCTAGAGATGAAATCTAGGACATATCTTGTACCTGTTTTATGTTTAAAAAAATTGGAACCCTTCTGTTCAATTAATGAAAAAATTTCTACACCAAGACTTCTTTCACATGCATTTACAATCTAGAAATTTTCTTTACATTTTCTGAAGATACACTAATAAAGTGAATACTGACACAGAAACGACAATTAGAACAATTTAGACATAAATTCATAATTATTCAGAGAATATTAATAAGTTAGACGTTTATATTACATTACCAAGAGTTACCATTAAAATATTGACAACATTTAATCAGTACTTAAATAATATTACCCTCGAGATAATTAATATAACATGTCTATAAAAGGGCTCTAGTAAGCTTTCTTCCATCATCACTTAATCTGTAAAACACCAAGATGTATAAGCAGCAGCAAATCTGGGTTCCAAAGAGAGATTTCAGGAAGGCAGCAATACTGAATGCAACAACTCAAGCAAATCAAAGCAAAGCAGCAGCTGAAGAATCTGCAAGCAAGCAGACAGCTTCAGAAGTGCTCTCCTTATCAGCATCCTATGTGAAGACACACAGAAGAAAGAAGTCTTCTGGATCCAGACGCAGAAACAAAATGAGGAAGGAGGTTTTAGAGTTTATTAAGGAAGAAAGGCAAGATTTCTTAGATAATCTAGACATATCAGATGATCCAAGGGAGTTCCTTAGGATACATCCATTATACTAGAAAAATCTAATTGTCTTGTAATAGCTTCCCCTTTTTATTAATGAACCAAGTTGCAAACATTTTAAGTTCTTTTATCTGTTTCAGATTCTCAGTGAATAACATGAATAAATATTAATCAGTTAAAACTGAACACAAGCATGAACAAACTTAGAATTCATTAATAAGATGCTTAATACAAATATTTCAACAACAATACAAAGCATAACTAAGCAGAAAATCCAACATCATAATCTTTCATAGATAGCTTCAAACTTGTCTTTCCAAATCTTGGAAGAACTAGCCTTAGAACTTATGTTAACCCCTTGCTGAACAAGTAATTCAGAAATAACTCGTCCAAAAGGTATGAAGAAGGTCTTTTCCTTTTAAAAGAAGAAAGAGACCTCTTCAAATGGTCAAACATAACTTGAGGAAGATCAATCTTCAAATCTGAATTGAGAAGTAGAAGCTGATCTTTTTCAATAGGGTCCACTTGGTCTAAACCTTGATCATATGGCAGTAAGTTTGAATTCAGAATTTGACTCCAAACAACAGCATTAGGAAGAAGATTAGAAACCACTTATGTATTAGATGGATCTCCAAAGATACACCAAGTAGTAAGATGGTATTCCCAAACAAGAGTTCCTGGAATTTCTCCAATCTCCTCATAATTGATCACATTTGCAATCGCTTTAGAAGTTACTATAATAGAAACACCAGTTACTTTAGATAGAATAGCATACTCAGAATTCAACTCAACAATGGAGGCATTAATCCAAAACTCTTTGACAAGACTTAGATAAGTGAAACCACAGAGCATCTCAAAGTAGCCATTCCACTTTTGTTTAGACACAGTCTCCTAGAAGTTGAAGCCAATCTTAAGCAACTCATCAAAATCCATAAACGTTTCATTGATGACAATCAACTTATTCAAAGGAGAATAAACTGAAGAACTCATCTCAAGTTTGGTTTGGTCAGCACACAACCAAGAGGAAAAAAAGAAAGAGAAGAAGAAGAAGAAGAAGAATAAGGAAAAGGAAAGAAGCTGAACAAGAATCATACAGAAATAAGAATCTTGTTAGAAAAATGACACAATGATTTTTCACAGGATAGGGAACAGTAACAACAAGTACTAAAGGAGAAAACATCATTACCCAAAGGTTCTTTATCCAACAGATATTTCAATTCCACCAGATAATTTTCACCTTTATGAAAGGTTAAGTATTAAAAAAATATTTTAGAAAACTTTTTACTTAAACTACTTAAAACTGTAAAAAAGAATCTTCTTCTGAACCTAAGAAACTGAAAACTTTTAGAAGGTATCAACCATCAGAGTCTAGTGAGTTTAGACTTAGACAGAGATATCACCTGTCAGCTACAAGTCTCTAAGATTCTATTCAAACTAGAAATTTATCTTGAAACAAGAGTCATGAGTGATAGATGAATATTGAATTGTCTTCTTTAGACAGCTAACAAGCAACAGTATCAACACACATGTGAGAAAACTGTTTTTCATAAATGTGGTCATCATCTGGCTTGATAAGACATTCAGTATAGACAAACACAACAAAGTTTCCTCTTAAAGATTTATGAAGTTCTCCTTTTTTTTAAAGAACTTCTCTAGAATCTAACAGAAACTTTGTATTTAAATCTAAACAAAAGTTTCATTAAATCAAAAGATAAGCCAGAAAAAGAACAACCATACCACATTTTTTTTGTTTTGGTCAGACTCGATTCAATATTCAGACTTGACCAATAGAGCCTGAACACAGCTTTGACTGGATTCTGATTCAATGGTTGTTTGACCACTGATTCAACTACTCTTACCAAATTCAATACCACCAGTACTTGAATCTGGGTTGTTGGCTCTTCTTCCAAGAAATGTTGTAAACAACCTTATGGAAGATGTCTCTGCTTCTTTGCTTGATATCTGTAGCAGATAAATCATGATACTCATATTTCTGAAAGACCATACATGTAAGTACACACAGACTCTTCTGTGCCTTACATCTCAATCTAACAGCAGATCATAAGTCACTCCAGAGTATGAGTCTAGAATGAGATATGATAGGAACATAATTTTGTTCTAAGCAATGTCAATAATCTATTTATCTTGGATTAAATATTTTGACTTTAAAATCATTGACAAGCTCAGAACCAGATGGCGTTAGCTATCAGATATTGACATAAAGCATATCAGAGTACTGTCTCAGTACAACTAACCGAACTCAAAGAGAAGTTGAAGACTTCTCATAGAAATGTCTTTTAAAACAACTTCCATAATGGTCCTCAACCAAGAAGCAATGAAGTTTCTTAAGATATCACCTTAAATAACAAACTTCATACAATCAAATATTTTGAAATGAGATAGCTTTAACAACCTCTCTTGCATTTCAATATTTGATTTTTATTTCAGAACACAGATGCTTCTTTTCATCTGCATTCTGCACTAATATCAGCTTCAAGCGATTAAACATTGACGAGCATCTGATATTAGGTTCTGGTAGAAATTACTTCTTGTTTTAAGATTTGGGAAATCAGTTGAAATACAAATATTTCAGAAGCTCTTGAAGTTACTCTTCTATCAATAGATATCACAATCCATTCAGCTAGTATGAAAATCCTTTTGAAAGAAAACCTAAGTTTGTCATCATTAGTCATTCTACAGAACTTAAGCTAAAAAAGAGAAGGTGATTTGTTGAATAGTTTTTCATCATCCAACTTCATTTCTTTTCTTTAAAGAATGTAAGACAAACCTTCAGAACACTGCAGATTCTGGATGTAAACATCAAAAAAACAAACTGTGACTTTAGATTTAAGTCAAGAAACAATCTTTTCAGAATTTGCTTGAAAAGATTAGATGAAGTGTAACTACTTCAAGCTTCAAAAACTAATTCCACAAACCCAAGCACAAGACTTCAAAGATAGTCCAAGCATCAGACATATCAATGATGTTAATATACTCATAAGTGAGATAATGCATCTACCAGAATGCAACTACATCTGAAGATATTCAATATGCATCTTCTGAGTTGGTGAGAAAGATTTTCAAAAAGATCATCTACCACCATCAACTTCTATAATAATACCTTTTTCAAGAATATTCTATAGACCTTCAGCAACCCTTTATCAAGTCCAATGAGTAAAAAATATGTTTAGCTTTTCCATCATTTAAATTCAATGGAATCACCCATTTGAATATGGTAGGAAAAGTCGTATGATATTTTTCATGTGGCACTTGATTCCTTCTTGAAGAAGAAATATACTTTTCTTATTGGATAAACATCTGCACCACTGTTAAGTGTTAAGCACATACCACGCTCTGATACCAATTGAAGGTGTGAAAAGTACACAAGAAGAGGGGGTTGAATTGTGTTTCGCATTTTCTTATTATTTAGCTTCTGATCAGAGTCTCAGAATCATAACTAAAGTTCAGATTCTGAGTTAATTCATTTGGCAACGGATTCAATAGATGTAAATAAAATAACAGCAGAAGACACAAAAGTTTTATACTAGTTCTTCCCCTAACTAAGAGTAGTCCAGCTCCCTTGCCTCGCAAGAGCTTTTCATTATAACCACTTCATGATTACAATCGCTTACGCTTCTGCATAAAACTTTTACAACTGCTCACACCATCTGACTGAGCCACCTGCTCATCTATCCTCTGGTTGAGACTTACCCTTGCTTAGAGTACATGTCTAAGACTTCCTTTGCTCACACCATCTGACTGAGCCACCTGCTCATATGTCCTCTGGTTGAGACTTCCCCTTGCTTAGAGAACATGTCTAAGACTTCCTTTGCTCACACCATCTGACTGAGCCATCTGCTCATCTGTCTTCTGGTTGAGACTTTCCTTTGCTTAAAACACATGTCTAAGACTTTCCTTTGCTCACACCATCTGACCGAGTCGTCTGCTCATCTGTCTTCAGGTTGAGACTTACCTTTTCTTAGAGCACATGTCTAAGACTTTCTTTTTGCTTAATCAGACTAGCTGAATAAGAATTTTGTTTGCTCGAGCACATAGCAGGAGACTTAATATAAACTACTGAAGGCTCAGCAAAATCGAGAACAAGGTGTACATGATACACGCATCAGAGGTACGGGAATTCACCATAACAAAGACCTAAAGCACTTAAGATTTCATGAATATTTATAGAGTTAAGAAATCTTAAGGCTTTTACAATTACAACCTAAAACAGAAAATTTGCCTATTACATAGTTGATAATTCCTTGATCTTGTTACTTCTTCAACAAAAGAGTCCTTGTTAAAAATTCAGGTTTGAATCTTCAACCATATATATAGGCCTTCCAAAAACTAGTCGTTGAGAAGGTTACTTGATCAAGTGTCTTTGCTTCTGCTCCAAAGTACAAGAGACGTTGAAGATAGACGCACATCAGATTTCTGAATCCATTGTGTAACTTGTTTAAACTTTGAGGCTTCAAGAAGTTATGTACTAATAGAGTCGTTGAGAGATGACATCCATAGTATGTACCAGCTTTTCTTGAGCCTTGCGATCCTGTAGACTCAAGCTGACAGGCTGATAAGACAATACAATATGCTTTCAGTAGTACAGATAGTCCACATCTTTATCACCTACTCTGAATGGTACCAGATGCTGATATACAATTACTAAGTGTAGAATCTCGTCTAAATGATGAGGCCTTCAGTTCAGAGTCTTCGTCAAACCACACTAGAAATTGTTCTTCAGACTCTGTCACTAGAAGCTAGCAATGAAGCAACTCCAAGTGTATCTTAAGTAAACAGATTCTAATTATTTATGTACAAGACAAGAACCTGCATAAATAAAATACACATCAAATAAACCATTATTCTTTTAATACTTTTGTTATCATCAAAACTAAAGAGAAAATATTAAGAACAAATCTTGTTCTAACACAACATACCAGCTGAAATTTGTTAAAAATGTGTGCAAGCAAAACAACATAAGGGAAAATTCAGCGAAGATGCAGACCAGAGAATCAAGAATCACCTTAAGGTGGTGTATTCGGATGTGTGTGGGCCTATGTAAGTAGATTCCATTAGTGACAATAGATATTTTGTCATTTTTATTGATGATCATAGTAGAAAGTTATGGACATACCTAATAAAGAGAAAGGATGGGGTGTTTGAAGTGTTCAAGAAGTTCAAGTCCATGGTGGAAAGGCTAAGTGGTCACAACCTTAAAGTGATCAAAACGGATGGTGGAGGCGACTATGTCTCAAATGACTTTGGGAGGTTTTGTGATCAAGAAATAATGGAATTATGCATGAGGTAGTACCACCCTATATACCACAACAAAATGGTGTACCCGAAACAAAGAATCGATCGATCATGAACATGGTGAGAAGCATGTTAAAGGGGAAAAACTTGCCGAAAGAGCTATGAGATAAGTGTTATCTACAACTGCCTATTTGTTGAATAGGTGCCCTACAAAGAAACTAGAAAATGTAACATCGGAGGAAGCATGGTCGAGGTTCAAGCCAAATCTGAACTATTTTAGAGTCTTCGCTTTCGTTGCATACCCACATGTTCCGAGTCAACTCAGAAAGAAGTTGGATGACAAGGGTGATGTGATGATTCTTGTTGGATATCACTCTATCGGTGGTTAGAAACTTATTGATGTTGCAAACAGGAGGATCATGATCAGTATGGACGTCGTAATCGATGAAATAAAGCAGGTGCAGCAGGGAGTAACCGGTTACTAGAATCCTGTAAATGGTTACCAGAATCCTGTAACCGGTTACAGGTTCAAAATTTTGAATTCTGAGGAAGCTGGAAGGCCAGAACAACAAACCTTCGAAGCTCAAAATGAAGGAAATGTTAGGAGGCCAACAAGGCAAAGAGGTTTGCCTCAGAGAATCCAAGATTGTGAGTTGTTTCGAGACAACAAAGTCAACGATGATGGTAATTTCATCCACTTTGCACTTATGGCCGAATCTGAACCTGTCAATACGGAAGAGGCTGTAAGTGATACAAAGTGGATTTGTGCTATGAAAGAGGAGCTAGAATCCATTGAAAAGAATAGTACTCGGGAGTTAGTTGATCTACCAAACGGAAAGGAGCCGGTTGGTGTGAAGTGAGTGTTCAAATTGATGGCAAATCTCAAGAGTGAGATAATCAAGCATAAGGCTCGATTGGTAGCTAAGGGGTTTTTACGAAGAGAAGGCATAGACTTTGAGGAGGTTTTCACACCAGTTTCTAGGATTGAAACCATTAGGCTTGTTGTTGGTATTGAAAATAAACACAATTGACCTATCTATCTACCAAATAAATGTCAAATCCGCGTTCTTGAACAGGCCACTTGAAGAGGAGGTATATGTCGGACAACCCCCTGGTTTTGTTGTTAAAGTTCAAGAGCTGTAATTCTACAAGTTGAAGAAAACACTATATAGTTTGAAGCAAGCTCCAAGAGCTTAGAATAAAAATTGATGGTTTCCTAAAGGACATTGGCTGCAAGAAATGTGAATCGGAGCATGGAGTCTATGTGAAGACATATGCAAGTAAAGGAGTAATCATCCTTTGTATATATGTGGATGATTTATTGATCACGGGAAAAACCGACAAGTGTATTTCAAAGTTCAAGAGTGAACTTATGCAAGAATTTGAGATAATCGACCTTGGTCTCAAGACTTATTTCCTTAGCATTGAGTTCCACAAGTCCAAAATGGGACTGCTCATGCATCAAAGAAGATATGTTATTGAGATATTGAAAAAGTTTGAAATGGAGCATGTAATGCCTCCATTTCTCTAGCTGAACCAATGTTGTAGTTGTCTAAGAATGAGGATGAGCAAGATGTTGATTCAACTCAATAGAGGAGGTTGATTGGATACTTGCGCTATTTGTGCAATACGCAACTGGACTTGGTGTTTAGTATCGGTATTGTAAGTAGATTCATGGAGAGACTGAAGGTGTCTCACTTGGTAGCAGTCAAGAGAATCCTACGATATGTCAAAGGTTCTATTGGCTGCGGAATTCGCTTTCCCGCAGCGGATACAGGTAGAAAATGTAATTTACTTGGGTTTATCGATTCCAATTAGTGCGGAGATAAAGATGATCGAAAGTCTACAACAAGATACATCTTTATGTTTAGTGTGACACCAATCTCATGGTGTTCGAAGAAGGAACCGATAGTTGCACTCTCATCTTGTGAGGCCGAGTACATTGCCGCTTCGTTATGTGTGTGCCAAACCTTGTGGTTATGAATCTATTGGAGGGGCTGGGCAGCAGTGAGAGTGAGGCTATCACACTCTTGGTTGACAATATTTCCTCTATTAATCTTGCTAAAAACCCAATTTCACATGGTATGAGCAAGCACATTGAGATGAGGTTTCACTATTTGAGGGAACTTGTTAGTGAAGAAAGGTTACAATTGGGATATTGCAGAAGTGAGGACCGAGTTGCTGATTTGTTGACTAAAGGGGTCACAAATGATGTGTTCAATAGGTCGAAGATGAGCATGAGAATGGTAGACTTACAACACTTGAATTAAGTTGGTGTGTTGAAGTTTGAAGTGTAATTCAAGTGCTGTAACCGGTTACCACGGGTTGGTAACTGGTTACAGCTAAGTCTGATATGCATTCCAGTAGCAAAAAATTGGATTTTTTTGAAGGTGTAACTGGTTACAAGATTTGAAGTAATTGGTTACCACTGAAGCTCATTTAATTTGGAAATTAATTTAGTCCCAGGTGTAACCGGTTACCTAGTTTGGTGTAACCGATTACAAGCCCAAGTTTTTGTATTTTCTGTTGCTTTACTTGGTAAAATTGTATCCCAATTGATTTGTAACACCTATATAAGTTTTTAGGGTGCACTCTCACCCTACCCAATGAATAATATCATTCTCACCCTCAACTCTCTCTCTCTCTCTCTCTCTCTCTCTCTCTCTCTCTCAATTCTCCTCTTTCACTCTCCACTTCCAAATTTTCTCAACAATAGTTTCACCAATCTTGTGGTTGCTTTGTCCAACAAAAATAGGTGTAGAATAAAATGTTTTAAAGAAAACCAAAAGAAGTGTGTAAGTTTAAATCTTCTCAGCATGTATTTCTTTAACTCCTACAAAACTAAGGAGATTATACTTGTTATTAGAAAAATGAACGACATAATGTAAATAGAGGGTACACGTAGTGTAATCTGATTGGTTGTGCAAATAATTGTAAAACTTCATAAACTAAATTAACGTGGTTAATTCCTATTTTGAAATAAATGTGAGTTGTGTTGAGAAACACGTGTGAGTTTTAAGTCTTATATTTCTTAGAAAAGTGGAGGTTGATCACTTTATAAGTAAAAGAGCCCATACAAATATCTCGCTTGTTTGGGTGAGTCATTGATATTTAGGTGAGTATTTGACCAAATGTGAATGTTTCCCCTTATGATGACCCATTAGTGGTATCAAAGTCTGGTTCGAGCAAGAGATTAACTCCATGTGTCGAAAGTCTTCCTGACATGGTGGCCAGGCGGTGTGTTTCGTTGAAGTGCCCATGACGATATAAGGGTGTCTTTTAACGGCAGTACAAGCATATGGATGAAAGAGCTTCTACTTGAGGGGGAGCATAGTGGATAGACTCACACTTGAGGGGGAGATTGCTGGGAACCAAGTGCGAATTGTGTTAAGCACTTTATAAGTATTTGTAGGAAAAATAACTGTTCTGGACTGGACCAATGGCTAGAATTGGCCAAATCCGCCTCTGCTCCAGAGCGGCCCAAAAAATGCCTAAGTCTAATCCACAGAGGGGCAAAAGTTACCTTTCTGCCCCTCCAACCGGGCAAGGAATGCAACGTTCCTCCCCGGAATTAATGTCCGTCACGCACGGCTTCATCTCTCCCCGAACTGCTATGGGCAGGTGCCCGGAACCATGCCTATGCCTGACACAACAACTAGTTTTGGGCACCCTGCCCGACATAACGGCTAGTTTGGGTAGTTACCTATTCTTTGGGGAAAACGGTTATTTCGCCCCGAAAATAGGACCGTTGGCCACGCGCTGGGGGCTCTATATAAACCTTCTCGCTTGAGGGGATCAAGTATCCAATATTCACCCTACGAATTCATACTTAGTACTTGCCCTTTTTCTCTGACCCTTTCTTACTTGAGCGTCGGAGTGCCTTGCAGGTACACCCCCTCCTCCTCTCCATACGACCAGCATCCCTGACGCACTTAGAGGCCTGATTCTATAGGATCTGATCCAGCCTTCACGATCAGTGGCGCCGTCTGTGGGAAACTTTGTTCTCCACATCTTTCTTTCCTCAGTAATCGAAGATCAAAACAATTCTAAAACACCATCACTATCATGTCCTCCCAAGATCGCACCAAGGATGCTCTCCAATCAACCATCCTCCCCGTCAACAAATCTGACGTTGACGGCCAATCGTCTCTCCTCCGAGATGTCTGTTTCCTTAGGGATGGAGCCACTGCTTCTCCATCCCCTACCCCTGCTGATCGCAACAATGATCAACCTTCTCTCGACCTCCAGTCCGTTCCTGTTCCGCCCAACGCCGACCCGGCCGTGGCAGCCCTCCTGGAGGCACTCAACAAAACTAACACCCTGATCTTGTAGCAGAACGAGAGGATCGGGGCACTGGAAGAGTCTCGCCGTCCAAGATCCCCTCCTGCGCAGAGGAACCAGCGACGATCAAGAAGCCCGCAGCCACGGAGAGAAATCGACCGAAGACTGCGCCAAGAGCATGATCCTCGCGTAGCCCGAAAGCGCAACCAGATCTCCCCGCGTGACCAGCACACTCATGACCACAAAAGGACTCGAAGGAACGAGGAATCTCCTCCGATTAAGTCCAAAGGACGGGCACGCTCACCTTCTCCTCGAAGGAACCGCTCACCTTCTCCTCGAAGGAACCGTTCACCTTCTCCGTGAAGGAACCGCCGACGCGAGCATCCCGTCTGGTCACCATCATACACCAGTTCTAGCAGCGACGACGAGCTTCACGACCCGTTGTCCTAGGAGATCTTGGCTACCCGTCTCCCAAAAGGCATGGAGAAACCCCCGTCACTTAGCACATACGACGGGACCACCGACCCCGACGAGCACATCAAGAACATCGATGCGCTGCTAGACTACCGCGGCGTACGGGGCACCATCAAATGCAGACTGTTCCCGACCACGCTTCGGAAGGCAGCAATGACATGGTATAAACAACTGCCCGAGGAGTCCATTACCTCGTGGAAACAACTGGGCAGGATGTTCTCACGGCACTTCACAGCATCTCGCCGCCATCCCAAAATTGAGGCCTCCCTTGGAGCCATAATCCAGGGGAAAGACGAACCTCTCAGCGCATATATCGAGAGGTTCAACAAGGAAGCTGTTCAGGTCCCGACGACATATAAGATGAAGACGTTCTTGCTCGAACAAGGGGTCCGCCCGGACTCTGAGTTCTCTAAAGCCATTGGCCTCGTGCCACCGAGGAACTTAAACGCCCTCCTCCTCAAAGCCTAATCTCATATTCAATATGAAGAGAAGATTGCGGCCTGCAACGTCCGAGCATCTCGCCGCCAGGAGAACGCTGGGCCTCTAAAGGAGAAGAAGCCTCGACATCTCGTCGGGGTGAACGAAGGCACGGGGACCGTCCCCGCGACTCCCGTGATAGCAAAGGGCCCTCCGGGCGCTTCCGTGACTACACTCCCCTGACCATTTCCAGGGCGAATATTTTGACCGAATGTGCCAATTCAGAGTTCAAATAAGCCGGGGTCCACTTCCCCAAACAGCTGCCGAATAGACCAAACGTGGATAAGTCAAAATACTGCCGTTTCCACAAAAGTCACGGCCATATTATGGAGGACTGCATCCATCTGAAGGATGCCATTGAGATACTGATCAGGGACGGCCACCTGAAACAGTTTGCGAAGAAGAAGCACACTCCTCGGCAGGACGCCCAGGAGTCCAAGAAGGTCGAGGAGGAGGTACCCTCCTTGGAAGACGCCAATATACAGGTCGCTATGTCCATATCGCGACCAGAGGACTTCAACGTCCCGGAAGACCTCAACGCCCCTGCATATTTCGCGGCCCATAGCCCGTGGGAGACTTTCCCCTTCGCCATGGTCATAAAGTCACTGTGGGGTCCGTGAAATGGAAGTTCGAACACCTGATCAACACCAGCTCGAACAAAGTGACCACGCTTGATCAAGCCCAAAAGGGTTCCATCCCCATCTCCTTCTACAGGGAGGAACTCCTCGGGGGCTCCCCGAACTCAAGCATACCGTTGCTCGTCAGAGCCCAAATGGAAAACTTTGATGTTCGCTGAATCCTAGTCGACTAGGGCAGCTCGGTCGACATCATGTACTCCCAGCTGTTCTCAACGCTTCAGCTGGACGAATCGAACCTTACCCCCTACGTAGGGTCTGATTTATAGGGATTCAATGGGTCTGTGACCAAGCCGTGGGGTTACGTCGAGCTGATCGTGACCTTTGGATTAGCTGAAACGGCCAAATCTATCAAGGTACAATTTCTAGTAATCGACTGCCCGTCGCTTTACCAATGCATTTTCGGAAGGCCAACTCTAGCCGAGTTGGTAGCAGTGCCCTCGACTGTCCACCTGAAGATGAAGTATTACACTTCGAAAAGGATGGTCACCACCCTCCACGGTGATATAGAAGCTGCCCGACGGTGTTTCAAAGCAGCTACAAAGGGGCTCAACGCCATTGCGCCCAAGCCTAAAGCGTCGAGCAAGCCAGCACTGCCAAGCAGCTCCGAGGAGGCCAAGCCTCTGCCCCAGGTCGACTCTATCGACCTCGACAGTCGCTTCCCCGAGGACCAACAGGAGGAACGAGCAGCTTCAGCCAGCCCGTCCACGTCATCCAGCAGCAACTCCCATCCGATGCGCCCAATCTCGGATGGCAACTTTGAGATAGTTATGTTCGGAGAACACCCCCAACGGGGAGTGAAGATCGGAGCTGGCCTGCCTGACATCGCGAGAAAACAGCTCAAATCATGCCTCAGAGAGAATGCCGACCTCTTCGCGTGGAGCGCCGTGGAAATGCCCGGTTTGGATCCGTCCACCGCCTGTCACCAGCTGACAATTGACCCGGCCATCAAGGTCGTAACACAACGTAGAAGGAAGCAGTCTCCGGAGAAAACGGAGGCTGCTGAAAAACCTGTAAAGGACCTCCTCGAGGCCAAATTTATTTTGGAAGCCAAGTACACCACTTGGCTATCCAACGTTGTATTAGTTAAAAAATCTAATGGAAAATGGCGCATGTGCATTAATTATACTGATCTCAATAAGGCATGCCCGAAGGATGCCTACCCCCTCCCCAATATTGATAAACTTGTTGACAATTCTGCTGGTTTTAAACTTTTATCGTTCATGGACGCCTACTCGGGCTACAATCAAATCCCAATGGCAATGTCCGACAAAAAATACACGACCTTCATGACCGAATCGAGCAACTATTACTACAACGTAATGCCCTTTGGCTTGAAGAACGTCGGAGCAACGTACCAACGAATGATGAACAAAGTGTTTCGGGGAGAAATAGGTGACATGCTCAAAGTCTACATGGACGACATGATCGTAAAATCCCATGAGGAAACCGATCACACCGCCCATCTACGAAAAGTCTTCGAACAGGCAAGGAAATACAAAATGCGTTTTAATCCGGAGAAGTGCACGTTCGGTGTCCGGGCAGGAAAATTCCTTGGCTTCTACTTAACAGAACGAGGAATTGAGGCCAACCCCGACAAATGTTGGGCATTCTCCGAGTTTCCTACGCCCAAGTCCAAAAAATCCATCCAGTCCCTCAACGGGATGCTTGCATCACTATCTCGTTTCGTGGCTAAGTTCGCCCAGCACACCCTACCATTCTTCAAACTCCTTCGCAAAGAGGCAGCATTCGAATGGACCGAGGAGTGCGACAAAGCCCTTCTCCATCTGAAACGAGCACTCTCAGAGCCACCGGTCCTCTCTCGCCCAGACAATGGCGAAACGTTGTACCTGTACCTGGTCGTAGCAACCGAAGCCATGAGCACTGCTCTCATCCGCGAGACACCTGACGGGCAGAAGCCCATTTATTTCACGAGCAAGGCATTGCAAGGACCAGAGTTAAGATACCAGCAGATAGAGAAGGTGGCGCTGGCCCTCATCAACGCAACCAGAAGACTAAGATACTACTTCCTGGCTCACACGATCGTGGTTCGAATAGATCAGCCCATAAAGCAGCTACTCGGACGACCAGATATGGCCGGCCGAATGCTCAAATGGTCGCTAGAACTGTCTGAATTTGACATCCAATACGAAGGAAGAAAAGCCCTTAAGGCCCAAGCTCTGGCCAATTTCTTCGCGGAGATGACATTCGTAGACATCCCCGCGAGCGAAGCGCGCAAGTGGACCATCTTCGGCGACGGTGCCTCAAGCTCGGCAGGAAGCAGTGCGGGCATCATACTAGAAAGCGACGAAGAAATTATCGTCGAGGTATCGCTCACGCTGTCTTTCCCAACCTCCAACAACCAGGCTGAATACAAAGCCTTCCTCGCTGGGTTATGCCTAGCCGAGGACCTAGGCGCAGAGGAAGTCGTCATTTGCACGGATTCACAACTTGTGGCCCTCCAGGTCCGAGGAGAATACCAAGCCAAAAACGACAATCTAACCGAATACTTGGCTCTGGTGAAGAAGGAAATGGCGAAGTTCACTACAGTGGAAGTGAGGCACGTTCCCCGCGAACATAACGTACGGGCAGACGTGCTGTCTAAACTAGCCAGCACGAAGAAGAAAGGCGGAAACAAGTCTATCATACAGGAAGTACTTCCTCGACCCAGCATCGAGAAGGCCTCCCCGACACTCGACGTGTAAGTGATCAGCGACAGCAACTGTTGGATGATCCCCGTCTACAACTATCTCACCAAAGACGAGCTTTCCTCCGACCCAAAGGAGGCCAGCACAATCAGGCGAAGAGCCTGTTCTTATGTCTTGGTCGAAGATAAACTCTACAGACGAGGATTCTCCATTTCGCTGCTCAAACGTGTCGAGGAGGAAATGGTCGCACACATCCTACGCGAAATCCACGAAGGAATCAACGCCCAACAGCTCGGAGGAAGATCCCTTGCTCGAAAGGCTCTCCGGGCAGGCTATTACTGGCTGACCATGCAAAACGACGCAAAAGAGCACGTAAAAAAATGCGATAAATGCCAACGGCACGGGGACATACACCTGGCTCCGGCTAATGAGCTCAAGGCTATGTCATCCCCGTGGCCATTCGCCTGGTGGGGCCTATACATCCTAGGACCCTTCGTGGTAGGATCAAGTCAAAACAAATATCTCATAGTGGGCGTGGACTATTTCACAAAATGGATAGAAGCAGAAGCTCTGGCCAAGATATCTTCCCTCAACATCCTGTGTTTCTACAAATGAAATATCCTTGCACGCTTCGGTATCCCCCAAGCGATAGTAACGGACAACGGGACGCAATTCACGGACAGAAAGTTCCAAGACTTCGTCGCCCAACTGGGCATGAAACAACACTTCGCATCCATGGAGCACCCTCAAACAAACGGGCAAGCTGAAGCGGCCAACCGAGTCATCCTTCGAGGCCTCAAGCAAAGGCAGGACGAAACAAAGAAGACATGGGTCGAGGAACTGCACAGTGTGCTGTGGGCATACCGTACGACTCCACACTCAACGACCAGGGAAACACCTTTCCGTCTAGCATACGGAACCGAGGCTGTAATTCCCGTCGAAGTTCACGTGCCCTCTAGGCGAACAGAGTCGCCCCTAGACGAGGAGATGAACGACGAGTCTATGAGAGAAGAGCTCGACCTCGTCGAGGAGATCAGAACCGGGGAAGCCCTCCGCGAAGCCTCACTAAAACAAAAAATTACCATCAGGCACAACGCCAAGGTGATACGGCGAGAGTTCGACGTGGGAAGCCTTGTTCTAAGAAGAAACCACAAAGAATCCCGCGAAGGCAAACTAGCAGCCAACTGGGAAGGACCCTATCGTGTTCTGGAAAACACGGAAAATGGGGCCTACTACCTAGAACATCTCACTGGGGAAGAACTTGCTCGACCATGGAACGTTGAAAAGCTAAAACAATATTACAGCTAAGTTATCGGTTCGATCCGTCGCAACGACGAACGTCAGCTACCGACCACTATGCACGTCTAGGTACAAGCGTCGCATACGATTAAAGCATAACCCCGCTCAGTAACGAGCCGGGTAATTGCTCGACAGCGATCCTCAATTGAGCATCGCCGTTGTCAAAGTACCACAATTGGTAGAACCCCAGCTCGCGATGGGATGTTCATGCCGCGAACTCAGGCCTCAAACGCGACCTGAGCTCCGCTCTCTGCCAGGACATTCCCCGGCAGTTCGACCAGTTCCCACACTGCCGAACACATCTATTACGAGCAATCCCCCCAAAAATATTCACACAAGTCAAATACCCCCTATCACAGGCGGACATACATTCACAGCGAGCATGAATACAATACTTAGCAAAAATAAAAGCAAGTAAAATCATGCAAACAATAGAACTAAATATGTGATAATTTAACAAGCGGCCGCAAAGACCACAATTGTACATTGTTACATAAAACGGGGGCCATGCCCCCCAAAAATAAATTACAATGATTCAACGGCATGCAGGTCGGACGGATTACAACAACATCAAAATAACAGATTCCTCACTGATCAGCATGCTCGGCGGGCTCTGGCCCGGGTCCCTGGTCCTCTGTGGGCTGATCCTCGGGGGTACTTTCAAGAAGACCGTCGGGCACGATGATACGACCATCCTCAACATGGGCGAGGTAGTGAGTACCCTCGACAGAAAAATCGAGGTCAGGGTTCACCACCCGCAATTGAGCCACGACATTCTGGAAAGACTCCGCCGCGACGACGACACCATCATCTTCGGCCAGCAGCAGACGAGCAACCAGCTCGGATCTAGTCTTCAGTTCTTTCACGTCGTCCGGTTCGTTGGTACCCAGGGCATTGACCGCCCTCAACTCCCTGATAAGCTCCTCGGCAGCTTTCTTCTCCACCGCCAGCTTGGAGTTCTCCTCCTTCAACCTGGCCGCTTCCTCTTCAACCTTCTTCCGAGCCTCGCCGACAGTCTTGACCTCTTCCTTAAGGGATGCCACAGAAGCCCGGGCAGCATTGAGTTCAGACTCAGTCGCGAAGTCCCCTTCAGCATACACAGCCACCATCTCTAGCATTTTGACCAAGGCAGAAGCGTCCTGGGCCACCAGCGCCCTCTTGCTCGGGCAATCCATACCTTCCAAGCGAAGAGATTCCGCCCGGGGAACTACTAAAGAGTTGCCTTCAAAGAACCTCCTATCAAGGATGCAGGGAGGAAGCTCGAACTTCCCTTTCTCCACTACCCGAGTAAGGTCCACGGCATCAGTAATCCTTGGCCACTTTGGTTGCCCGGCCAAAGGCAGAGGAGATCCCCGGGGGGCAGGAGTGGGAGAAGTGGAGGTCCCCGCAGTAGATTGCGCCGAAGGAGGAACACGACCACCAGTAAACCGAGATTTCGGAGGAGCCGTTCCGACTTTGTTCCTCGCCAGAGCGTTCCTCACAACCCGATCATGAGCCTGAGGCATCTCACCTGCACAAGCAAAACACAAACATGTTAGATACGAGGAAAAGAAATAACATGAACAAAATCTAACTAACTAAGACTACCAAGCAGCTTCTCAACATCCATGGGAGTCTTGCACTCCAGCAGTGCCTTGACGTTGATGAATCGACGCTCGACCCTCAGACTCCCATCTTCCTTGAAGATCGGACTGCCCTTGCTCGTCCAACACTCAGCAAGGCGGAAGGAGTTGACCCACTTCACCAACGCCACGGCGTCCTGCCCGCGCAGCTCGCTCGGCTGGAAGACATAGTCGCTAGGCTTCTTGGCAAAATGGTCGGGCGCCCAGTGGAGGGGGAACTTGTAGAGTCTCCGCCCAATATACCTCCCTTCCTCGTCGTGCAGCTCATTCCCGTTCTCGTGGACTTCTATCACCCAGACATACGTACTGTCCTGGGCAACCTCAGACACGGGCTCAATAACATAGTACTGTTCCTTGAATGTTCGAATTGACTCCGAAAATGGCTTGAACAGCTTGCGGGGCTGCTTCAAGGAAACCCAGCCGTACTTCTTCCCCGTCAGCTGCCTTTGGAGATGGAAAACAGTAAAGAACAAAGGGAGAGTAGCCCCCAAGGAAAGATGCTTGCACACCAACTCAAAATCCCGAATGAAGGCCAATGAATTGGGATACAGTTGGGTAGGGGCTAACTTCAAGTGCTCAAACACTGACCGCTGAAAATCAGTGAAAGGCAGCCTCAGGCCCATCTCTTTAAAAGCATACTCGTACATGGGGAAGCGGTCCCCGAAGCTCGTACATACCTGCTCGTCCAGGGAAGGGAAGTGCACCTTCCATTCTCCCTCCGGGTCCACTTCTGTGAAAACGTCCACCAAGGACTTTGCGAACGTGGACACGGGCTCGGAAGGCTCGGCCACCTCCCATTCCTCCGCGCAGAACCCTTCAACATCCTCCTCCATGGCATCCAACTCTTCCTCTTCCCCGACATTGCTAGAGGAACTCGAAGTCGCCGAACTAGAGGTCGTCGAGCTGCTCCTATCCTCGGAGCCCGTCTCTTCCTCGAACGAATCTATAACAATTTCTCTTTCTGGCCCCGTCGCCATTACGATCACCTGAAAAGCAGAGAAGAATATGAATTCGACAGCAAATCAAATCCACCCTTCCACTGCTAAGTCAAGTCAAAGGGCGCGCAAAGGGATAAGGAAAGAGTCCCCGGCATAAGCCCTAACATCAAAGGAAAGGTTGGAACCTCCCCGCGAGGAGCCACTCGAAACATATCATCGACTGACGAGGAGCTTCCCCGCACTTAATCCCAGTTTCCATTCGAAGCTCCACCGGAAATCACGAAGCTTCACCGGAATCTGGAGTTATTCTGCCGAAAAACTCATCATTCGTTCAGAAATTGAGAAATCACGATGGTTACGCAAGCGTCGCCATCGCGATGATGCCGTTAACCGCCCTCCTAACCGAAGCACGCAGACACGTTTGGTGACATGTCAGAAGTAGAAAAGTGGCACGACCACCGTCCACCACCAACAGTCACCAGAAATCCCCTTATTTTGTCCTCTAAAGCTAGCCCTAACCGCATGCAATCTACCACTAACAACAAACAGAAGCAGAACAAGTTCCAGATCAGAAAACTTACTTGATTTGAGTAAAGAAAGGTGCTACTCGGAAGCCTGTTACGGTGGTCGGAGAGGCAGAGGACGGTGACGGGCAAGAACTTTAAGGAGGCGAAGAGAAATCAGGAAGAAAAAGTCCAAAATGGAACGATTTCCCCCTTTTTATACAAAGGGGCACGTGCAACCACGCGCCCGTAGGCCATAATGACTACCCACTAGCCATAATTGCCTATTAACTGCTACACGGAGCTCGAGGCACACGTGGCAACCCAACGTTTCCAATTCTGTCTGACCCTTTGTCTCCCCGAACACCGGGCAATAAGGTCACGACCACAAATCTCACGAACATCTGGGGTCACGAGCACTTTGAGACAATCCTCCTCGCCTTCAAACGACGACTCTATACTGGCTCCCCGGAGCAACGAGTAGCCCTTAAGTCATCACTCTCATGCTCGGGAGCAACGACTTGGGGGGACTCCTGTTCTGGACTGGACCAATGGCTAGAATTGGCCCAATCCGCTTTTGCTCCAGAGCGGCCCAAATTGCCTAAGTCCAATCCACAGAGGGGCAAAAGTTACCTTTCTGGCCCTCCAACCGGGCAAGAAATGCAACGTTCCTCCCCGGAATTAATGCCCGTCACGCACGGCTTCATCGCTCCCCGAACTACTATGGGCAGGTGCCCGGAACCATGCCTATGCCCGACACAACGGCTAGTTTTGGGCACCCTGCCCGACATAACGGCTAGTTTGGGTAGTTACCTATTCTTTGGGGAAAACGTTTATTTCTCCTCGAAAATAGGACCGTTGGCCACGCACTGGGGGCTCTATATAAACCCTCTCGCTTGAGGGGGTTAGGTATCCAATATTCACCCTACGAATTCATACTTAGTACTTGCCCCTTTTCTCTGACCCTTTCTTACTTGAGCGTCGAAGTGCCTTGCAGGTACACCCCCTCCTCCTCTCCATACGACCAGCGTCCCTGACGCACTTGGCGGCCTGATTCTACAGGATCTGATCCAGCCTTCACGATCAATAACAAACAAAAAAACAAATTTCTACGCATGCAGAAGCATACCCACAAAAAGAAAAAGAACAAAAAAATTCAAAAACAAAACTCACAAATTCATTATTCAACTTCTAATCTTTATAAAACAAAATTTAAAATGCTCTCATTAAATTGTAAATTTTAAGGGGAAAATTGCAATCCCTCCAAACTGCAATTTTTGAACGGAAAAATGGTAAACCCTATTTCAATTATAATTTTTGGACGGAAAATTGAAAACTCTCTCAACAAACTATTTTTGAACGAAAAAATAGAAAACCCTCTCTAAACACACAACTACCCAAAACCCAATACACCCAAAAGACTACATTTTATTCTTGTGTAGAAAATTAAAACTAACTATCTTTATTTATATTAATACTCAAATTCTATTTTCTTCCTACTACCTGATGTGGGACTTGAATGGATATACTATTTTATCCAACAATTCTTTCCTGAACGTGGTTAATATGAGAGAAACAAGTCTCATTTGAATATTGTGTCTCTCTTTATGTGGTTAATCTCTACCTAAACCTATAATGGCTTATACTATATAAAGATTATTTTACAAAATACTTGTGCCTAATTTCTCATCATTCAACACGTTTCATCTCATTACAATCCCACAATGTCTAGGGAAAAGTTACAACCACAAAGGTTTGATCAATTGTATCTACCTATGTCACAATTGACTATATCCTATGTCTAATAATATAAAGTGCCTCCCAATAATCTTTAGATCCAATCACGTTATCTTCACTTCGTTCTCAAACACAATCTAAATCAAATTAATTAAATTCCTGAACTGTAAACGTGCAAAAACATTAAAAATGAAAAATTACTCAATAACATAAAATGTTTGGTTATTACAAAGAGAAGATCTAAATGAATCACCTGGTTCAAAAAAAGTAGGGAATATTCATCTAAGGGGACTTAATCTAGGGTAGCTAGACACTCAATTTTAGTGGATTCGTGGAAAAATCAAAGGAAAGAAAGAAAATAAAGGTTATAACTGATGAGATATGAACTTTTGATGATTCCTTTCCTTCTCTATGATCCAATGCTTCAAAATATGTCTCTTATGGAATGAAATTTGGAACCCTTACAATTGGATGTGTTCTCTCTTTTAAATAAAAAATTTGGTTGTCGCAAAAATGTGTCCCATTGCCTTATGGACGCCCAACATTTTTGCGATGTTGCTAACATGCAACAATGGATTCGCTAAAATGTGGTGTGCTTCCTTTCCTTCATTACACGATATTTCCATGGACTTATGTTATTTTTTTGCTTCACTGATGTTTGCAAATCTTTCTCTTTTTTTTCTTTTGATTCTCGTGTGTAAGTCTTCTCCATCCTTTATCATTAGAAATTCTATAGTAGAACACCACAAAATTTTCCTAGTTAATGTTGGGTTGAAAAATTATATCATGTGCAAGTGTACACGGTCCATAGTAGCAAGTGATAAAAAGTATGAATATAATTCCTATAGGGATTGCCAATAATTTAAGTTGATTCTCAAAGCAAAATCTTATGAATAGCTAAATCAGTAGATGTAGATGTGTTAGGTATTCTTATAGAAACTTTGATAAACGTACCTTGACTATAGAAGAATCTTATATGTTATCTTTCATAAAATTAACCCCAAATCAGTAGATGTAGAAGTGTTAGATTGTGCATGTATTCTGGATAAGACTCTTTTTGAAGACCAAGATCAAGACAAAAATCAAAATCAAGATTAAGACAAAAATCAAAGTAAAAAAAAATCAAAGTGAAGATAAAAAGGATCACGTTGCTGAAATTAGCATATGCAATCAAGATCAACCCAAGGAATATAGGACAACAAAATACCATCCAATCTCGAATGTCATATGGAATATTTCTAAGGGGGTAACTACTCGACACTCCCTTAAGACGGTACGTGACTTTATGACTTCCGTTTCTCAAATTGAGCCAGCAGATATCTATAATGCTCTCATTAATGAACATTGGTCTCTTGCTATGCAAAAAGAGTCAAATCAATTTGAGAGAAATAATCTCTGAAAAAGTGAAAGGCTTATGTTAAGAGTTGTGTAGCTCTATTGTTGTGGTGAAATTGTAATTCAAGAACTTAGTTCTCTTGTTTATCTATAACTAACTTTGAAGTTGCAAGGTAAACTTGGTAAAAAGCTTCGTGTAAGGAAGATTTTTAAGTTGATACAAAAGCCCGAGTTGTTGTTAGTGAAAATATAAGAAAAAACTCTTGGGGATTGGATTATGCCACGTGGTTTAAGGCCTAACTAGTATAAATCATAGTGTGATATTTCTATGTTTATCTTTTTATTTTTCAGTTATTTATTTTCCGCTGTTTAATCTCCTCTTATTTTATTTTCTTAAAATCAATCCTTTTATGAAAACTTTTTAAAGTCCAAATAACACAATTCAACTCACCTCTTCCCCCCTCTTATGTTTAAAGTCATTTGAATAATACCTTAGCAACATTCGAGTTCTAGGAAGGAACCATTGGTTGTTGGGGGACAGACTGGTACTTCCTGAGATAAAGGTGTAGCATTTAGTCTTTTTTGAGAATTTGACGTTACCATCATGACCATGCTAGTGAGAACAAAATGAGCTGAGAACTTTTATATGAAAACTTTTTAAATAAGTGTGAGGTTTAAGATTTAGAATAATATGTAAATGAGTGTGAATTGTTTATTAAACTTAATAGTCAAATTTTAGAGTTTAGATGTCCTAGAATCTATTTTAAAGATATATTCAATCACAATTATTAAAATTTTAAAAATATTTAATTTTTATTTTAATTAACTTGAAAGTCATACTTATTACTAGGATCAACCAAAGTTCCAGCCCTTTAAATTAGAATTTTAATGGTCAAAATTTTGAGCCAGTAAAAAAATTTAAGAATTTTAATTTAATTATAAATGTAGAATATCACGTACTAATTATATATTCTTTTAGTTGAACTAATAAATGTTACACTTTCATATCTTCTTCATTTTTTATTAGTTTTTTTATTAATATTAAATGTCTCATTTTAAACTAATAGAAGACCCGTGCGTCCGCACGGGTAAGTCTGAACGTATAAAATAGGAGACGATAACTCTTTGATTACCAAAATAACATTACTCAAATTGCAACAATAAAAAATATAGTAGTCGAAAGAAACTTCATAATAATACAAATACCCGAGTAACAAAATCATAAAGTGTCCAACAAAAGATATTAACAATTGAAATTCTATTAATTGTGAAGAAATAAATGTTACTTGAGATTGATAGGACCAATTGTAGCGATGATGACCTACAAACATGTTTAATGAATGGTGAATTAGTGATATATGAATGTTATAGATAGAATAAATTTAATTATGAGAAATAAATAAAATGAGGTAGTTAGAAGCATAACATAAATGGTACCTAAATGATGTTATGAAAAACTTCTTTAAAGACAACATTTGTTGTTTGAGGTAAGCATTTGTTGTCTTTGTCGTGTATCAAGATTTTTAATCCAGCTTTACTCTTAACTGTTGGAATTAACCCAAAACCTTTTAGGAATTCCTATTCAATCTTGATTTCAAGATTGTTAACTAACACGCAATGGCAATGAAAAAAAGGGTGGAGAAAGAAAAGACAGAGAAACATTAGAGGAGAAGATGAACAATTTTCTGCAGAGAACTCTCTGCCCACAAACTGTGGAAATTCTGTTATTTCACTTGCAACTGCAAACTGTGAATACAAGTTTTCACTTCTTAGTCTGTTACAAAAATAAGGGTTTCTCCCTATTTATAAATTTAGGTTAGCTTACATCCCAAGCCAAGACCCAAAACTATAAAAGCCCAAAATAGTTAACATTACTAAAATAAGCCTGAGTCGAAATCCTGTGTGAAGGAATCTCCTTCGACACTTCGACATACTATTACAACTTGACACACACATTATCACAATTTGTCTGCTCCTTGCTTTTGTCGAGCTAAACTGCTTCGACACAAGGAATTACAACTCAACACACCACCTAATTCATTGTGTCTAAGCTGTCTACATTCATCATGGCTCTTAGTTTTCTGAAAACTTCGACATGCACTCCCTTCGTCATGATATCTGTAATCTGATTCTCAGTTCTGCAGTGTTCCAAATTCATCTTCCCTTCTGCTACATGCTCTCGAAGATAATGGTACCTCATTTCGATGTGCTTGCTTCGACCGTGTACTATTGGATTCTTCGCCAAGTTGATAGCTGACATGCTGTCGATCTTCATGGTAATTGCTCCATGACTCTTCCCTGTAATCTCTTCGACCAAGTTCACCATCCAGGTTGCTTGACATGCACAAAGAGAAGCAGCTATATATTCTGCTTCGTATGATGACAATGCCACTACTGGCTCCTTTCTGGTGCACCACCTAACATAAACACATATCCAGCTGTGGATTTTCTATCCTCAACATCACTACACCAGCTAGAGTCGGTGTATCCCACTAACTTGCATTTTTTCCCTTTATCAGCTGCAGGAAACAAAATGTCGTAGCCGAGAGTTCCTTTCAGATACCTCTGTATCCTCTTCGTTGCTGCTAGGTGTGATACCTTTGGCTTCTGCATGAATCTACTTACCATACCCACACTGTATGCTAATTCGGGCCTTGTGTGACAAAGGTATCTAAGTGACCCAATAAGTCTTCTGTATTGGGTTGGGTCGACATCATCTTCATCTGAATCCTTCGACAGTTGCAGTCTGGTCTCAGATGGAGTCGAAGTTGGGTTGCAATCTTGCATCTCAAATCTCTTGAGTATTTCGCCTGCATATCTTCTTTGGTGCATCATCAAACATCTACTAGTCTTGTAGAATTCGATGCCAAGGAAATATGAGAGATTTCCCAAGTCTGACATTTTAAACTCCTAACTTAAGTCATGTTTGAAATCTTCGATCTCCTTCTTGCAACTCCCTGTTATCAACAAGTCATCGACATAGAGACATAGTATAAGCAATTCATTATTGCTTCTCCTTACATATACTCCATGCTCAGTCGTACACTTCACAAATTCCTTCTCCCTTAAGAAGCTGTCGATTTCCTTATTCCAAGCTCTTGGAGCTTGCTTAAGTCCATACAGGGCTTTATGCAGCCTGTACACCTTTCCTTCTTTGCCTCGTTTCACATACCCAACTGGTTGTGCGACATAAACTTCTTCATCTAAGGGGCCATTAAGGAATGCACACTTCATCTCCATCTGACATGTGTGCCAATTGTTTATATTTACTAGACCAATAACCAACCTGATTATTTCGATCCTAGCAACAGGTGCGAACACTTCATCGAAGTCGATTCCTTCCTTCTCTAGAAATCCTTTCGCCATAAGTCTCGCCTTGTGTCGAGTTACTTCTCTTCTAGGATTCACCTTTACCTTGTAAATCCACTTCACATCAATTGCCTTCTTGCCTTGAGGCAATTCAACAAGTGACCAGATGTTGTTGACTTCGATGGACTCTAACTCCTCATTCATTGCTTTCACCCACTTTGAATCTTTCAATGCCTCAACTGCATTGACTGATTCGACATCTGCGTAGAAAGCATAATGCACCGGCTCACCCTCTTCATCAACCATATCATCTGATGTAATTACACATTCTTGCAACCTTACAGGCATGTGTCTTGTTCGTCGAGGTCTGCTTGGGTCTGCTTCTTCTCTGATTTGTTCCTGTCGAACTTCTCTTTCGACTTCAGTGGCTGGTTCTTCATAAGAGATTCTCATTGAATCCTTCTTGATATTCTCAGTCCAATCCCATTCTTTAATCTCATCTATGATCACGTCCCTACTGATCACTACCTGCTTATTCACTGGGTCGAACAACTTGTAACCTCCAGTCGAATGATATCCTATCAAGATTATCTGATTCGACTTGTCATCAAGCTTCCTTCTCAACTGATCAGGCACATGTCTACGTGTTATAGATCCAAACACCTTCAAGTGACTGAGGCTAGGCTTGACAGCAGACTAACATTCTTCTGGTGTGATTCCTTCAAGCTTCTTCGTCGGACATCTGTTCAAAATATATGTTGTTGTCGAAACAACTTCTCCCGATAATTCTTTGGGTAGATGCTTTCTATTCAACATACTTCTCACTATGTTCATGGTGGTTCTGTTCTTTCGTTCTGCAACTCCATTTTGTTGTGGCATGTAGGGCGGCACCACCTTATGCACAATCCCTTATTTTTCACATAATGCATCGAACTTTTTCAAAACATACTCTCCACCACCATCAGTCCTAAGAATTTTCAACTTTCGACCACTCTGTCTTTCGACCATAGATTTTAATCTGGCAAATACCTTGATCACATCACTTTTCTTCTTGATGAGGTAAGTCCACAACTTTTGACTGTAATCATCTATGAACGTAACAAAGTATCTGTTGCCACCAATCGAATCCACCTGGATTGGACCGCATACATCAGAGTATATGACTTCCAGAATTGCCTTCGACTTCCTTCCTGCATCCTTGCAAAAGCTATTCTTGTGTCGTTTCGACTGAACACACTCTTCACAGACTTCACTTGGAATGTCGATTTCTGGTAATCCTGAAACCATATTTCTTCTCTTTAGCTCTCTGATGTCATTGAAGTTAAGATGGCTTAGTCGAAAATGCCATAACCACTCATCTCTGCTGGCTGCAGTTGCTAGGCACTTGTGCTCCATCACATTGAGTTTAATCTTAAAGGTCCTATTCTGAGACATTGGAGCCTTCAAGATCAACCTACCACCTGCGTCGGGGACTCTCATCATATTGTATTCGACGACTACCTTGTAGTTCTTTTCGACCAGCTAACCTATACTGAGCAAATTGATCTTCATGCATGGTATGTACAACACATTGGAAATTGTTGACCTCTTGCCATGTTTCCTCATAATTAGAACATCTCCAACACCTTCAGCTGCTAGAGTATTGTCATTTGCAAACTTCACTGTGTTCTTCGATGAGGGCTTCATATTGACAAACCAATATTTCCTTCCAGTCATGTGTGATGAGTATCCTGAGTCCAAGTACCATTGATCTTGGAATCTTTCTTCATCTCTTGTTGTGACCATCAGCAACGTCTCTTCTTCTTCATGTTTTGCCAGCTTTGCATCAGTTTCTTGATTTTTCTTCTTTTCTGGACAGTCACTAAAATAGTGGCCATACTTCTGAGAATTGAAACTCTGAATGTGACTTTTGTCAGATTTTTGACCACCACCTCTTCCTCTACCTGCAGCACCACCTCTTTGGTTGCCTTGATTCCAGGGTTTTCTCTGATTTGACCAGTTTCCTCCTCTACCTTTGTTGCCATTCCCGCTTCCTTTGCCTTTCCTTTCCTTTTCTGACTGCGCCTGCAAAGTCATATCACTCTTCGACTTTCCTGCAGCTCTTTCAGCCATCCTTTGTTCATGAGACTCAAGCGTCCCTTGAAGCTCTTCCTTCGTCAATACTGACAAGTCTTTTGACTCTTCTATGGCTACTACCACGTGGTCAAACTTTGGAGCCAATGACCTCAAGATCTTTGCAACAACTGATCTTTATGTCAACACCTCTCCACATACCTTGATTTGATTCACCAGCTTTGTAACTCTACTGAAGAAATCTGTTATACTTTCATTGTCTTCCATCTGAAGCAACTCATAGGTTCTTTTGTGAGTTTGTAATCTCACCTCTTTCACCTTTTCTGTGCCTCCAAACGACTTTTCAAGAATCTCTCACTCTTCCTTCGCTGACTCTACATCACTAACCTTTTCAAAGTTATCTGGATCGATACACTGATGGATTATAAAGAGAGCTTTATAATCTTTCTTCTTCAATTCTTTGTGTGCAACTTTTTCTTGATCCGTCGCGTTCTCTACAAGCGGTGCTACTCCTTACTTCACAAGATCCCAAAGATCTTGATAACAGAAAACTACCTTAATCTATTTGCACCAATTCTCATAATTGTCTTTCTTGAGAATCGGAAGGCTCGCCGGAAACTGCTCGTTCGGATAGTTCATCGCCATCATGATTTTCCTTCCTTGAATCGCAACCGGAGCTCTAGATACCAGATGTTGAAATTAACCCAAAACCTTTTAGGAATTCCTATTCAATCTTGATTTCAAGATTGTTAACTAACACGCAATGGCAATGAAAAAAGGGTGGAGAAAAAAAAGACAGAGAAACGTTGGAGGAGAAGATGAACAATTTTCTGCAGAGAACTCTCTGCCCACAAACTGTGGAAATTCTGTTATTTCACTTGCAACTGCAAACTGTAAATACAAGTTTTCACTTCTTAGTCTGTTACAAAAATAAGGGTTTCTCCCTATTTATAGATTTAGGTTAGCTTACATCCCAAGCCAAGACCCAAAACTATAAAATCCCAAAATAGTCAACATTACTAAAATAAGCCTGAGTCGAAATCCTGTGTGAAGGAACCTCCTTCGACTCACTATTACAACTTGACACACACATTATCACAATTCGTCTGCTCCTTGCTTTAGTCGAGCTAAACTGCTTCGGCACAAGGAATTACAACTCAACATTAACTCTTGAAATAGTGACATATAGTTGTCCGTGACTAAAAACATTCTTGGGCAAATATAAACCCACATAATCCAATGATTGACCTTGAGATTTGTTGATTGTCATAGCAAAGGACACTATAATTGGAAATTGTCGCCTGATAAGTTTGAATGGCCATGGAGATTGTGAAGGAGACAGAGACATCCTCGGGATGTAAATAGTGTTTCCAATATTTGTAACTGAAATTATTTTTGCTTCAAATACATGGTTGACCAACCTAGTAACTCTCAACCTTATACCATTGCCCCTATGATTGATCCAAATTCCTTATCAACATGATGATTATGCCCACTTTCAATTTAATAGAGTGGTTTGGCAATCCAGAAGTTTTTAGACAACTCAAAAATTCTGGTGTTAAATGCTCAAAAGCAAGATTATCGTTAACATCTGATCTATCAATTGAATCACTACTCAAATATTCTTTGGAATCACCTACATAAAAAAATGAGTAATGGTTAATATCCGAAAACTAAGTACACATACCTAATTTTATGCTATGTAAACCATATGTTTTAATGATTTTAAATAGTTTTAGAATTTTTGTCAATGGTGCCTGAAGACATGATGTTAAACTATTGAAAATTTAATATGTGAAGTAACATGTATATGTGTATCCTACCCCAAATTTTAACCACCAAGATTTCCCATCATTATGCAAATCATTGCCACAATATAGATGTCCCATCATGCCTCATCAATTTCCTCAAGGATTGTTGAGCTTTCACTACAACCAAGAATTAGGGTTTTGAGCCCTCTCAGAGCACTTAGACAAAGAATCAATCAAGAAATGACATGATCTTTAACTTGTCTAACCTCTCAAACACTCATAAAGGATTAACAGGACTCCCATATCAAGAATCAAGCACAACGTTGCAACATTCCAAGTGGATCAAGCCTCAAGATCGCCAGTGTCACCAAATTAGGGTTTTGGTTGACCAAGGCCTCCAGATGAAATTTTTCTTCTGGGCATGAGACAATACTTCAAAGCATAACCCAAGATACTCCAAGGGACCTCATGGGCCCAATCATCAAGTCAAATTAGCCTTAGGGGATGCATTCATAAAAAATCAGGAATTAGGGTTTCTTGACCTAATTCACCCCTAAGTTGACTTTTGGAGCAAAGCATGAGCCAAGACCTCAAGACATGATTTGAGGACCTCAAATACACCACATTGATCCATTTGTAACAATGGATTGATCCAAGAAGCTTGATTCACAAGTTTCAATTTCATCTGGACCACAATTATGGTTTTGAAGAAAAAGTCAACTGTATTTTTGACTTTTGACCAAGACATGCTCCCAAACCTTGGGACATGATTCAATACACCCTAAAACACCTAGGGAATCCATCCATTAGGTTTGAATTAGGTCAAGAACTTGATTGCACAATGAATCACACATTTTGGATTTCATCTGACAAAAAAGTCAACTGTGCACAAAATCAAGTTTGACTTTTTGGAATTTCTCACAAATATGGTTTCCCTAAGTCAAAAACAATGTTAATGTATGGTTTTGATCATCATCCATAAAAAAAAATCAAGAAAAGTGAGGTTTCTTGCAAAAGGGGCAACCATAGGAAACTTAAATTTTTCTAAGTTATGGAACAAAAGTGGTTTTGTACCAACTTTGCAAGGTCATAACTCCTAAACCACAAGGCCTTTTTCTTCTATACAAAGCTCAAATGAAATTTCATCTTACATACTTTAAAAGTGTCAACTACAAGCAAATCCAAATCCTTATGGATTTTGAGTTATAGATTGATCAAAATCACACAAAAAGTGAAAATGACCACTTTTCCAACACTTAGTGAAATTTTCAAGTCAGAATCTGTCGTGGTTTTTCACCAACTTTGCTTGTTTTACGTCGTAAGCTCGACGCCTTTACAATGCTTAGCTAGTAACTTCATTCCTTCATGCCATGGTGATGCCTCACCGCGCAAACCAAAAGCAAGTGTGCTAACCAAACACTTAAACAAACGTTACGGGGACAAAATGTATACAACACTTGAACAAACATAATGGAAATAGATAATATATACGATATATACAAAACTCAAAAACAAAGAAACTATCGCCATGCGATTCAATATCAAAACCAATCCTCGGCAATGGCGCTATTTTGTTGAATGCATAATAGGGCAAGCAGCAAAAATATTTATTTTCGGAAAAAATTCCCTCCGGGATTTATGTCGTGTCCACAAAGATCAGTTCGAGGGAAAGAATGTCGTTCGACAGTCTCTTACGTTTATGAGTTTGGTTTCAAAATGGTTTGAAAGTAAAAACAGAAAAGTAAACATTAAAACATAAAATAAATTCATTTTTCAGCAAGACAAACTTATCCGGCATCCACATAATCGACTCCTCACAAACTTAAACTTACCGACTAGTTATACTCAACCTACAATACTCCTCAATATCATCTAGCATCGCTCACAACAAAGGTTATGTCTAACGCAAAGTTAAGAGAACAACCGTGTTACCCTCACCGACACTCGCGCGCGCGACTCAAGGCACGGAGGCATTAAGCTTCGATGTCTAGTGAAGATTGTTAGCTCTTAAATCTATCTCTAGAATCCAGAAACTAACAGATAATCATCCCTAATCAAAGTTTGTGAGGGTTATGTCTAACGCAACCCAAACCCCGCGCATAAAGCAAAAATTAGAGACGATCACCAATAAAGATTTGTAAAGCAAGTTTTATACAATGCCATGGGCGACAAATATACATGAGATCATAGCAAATACATATACAACAACCCAACATAGAAGAAAAACACAAAGAAGAAGAGAAATGAACCAAACATCTCGCAGTTTGTCAACACCGGTCGACGATCAATCCACCCCGGTTCATCCGTATGCAAGCTTCCAAGTTGTTTTCTAAGCTAATCTACTGAAAAATTTAGTTTGATGGAGTTGGAGCAAGAATCGCCAAAACCATAACCTAAAAAATGCTGAAAAATGAAGTTTATAGGAAAAATTGTGTTCCAGGGTTCGCCCAGCGAGCCCCCGTTCGCCTAGCGAACATAAACCGCCTTAGCTACTTCCAGAGTTGTGTTTTTCACGCTTCCAGCCACTTTCCATTTGCCCCCGAGTTCACCTAGCGAACTCCCCAGCGAGTACGCTCGCCTCCGGTTCGCCCAGCGTACATGACAGCAAACTAGAACTTGTTTTCTTCATAACTTTTGAACTGTAACTCGGATTGACGCACGGTCGGAAGCGCTGGAAATCTTATTCAATTCTGTTTATGAATATGGAAAAATATCTTTACTTGAATACCTACAAAAATGAGATAAAATCAATTAAACTCAATGATATTTACACGATACGTAATATATACACTTAAACGTAAAGTAAACGTAATTATAAATAAATCGGGGTTTATTTGAATGATATTAACCAAAAAGTATCGATAAGTGCAACAAAACTTATATACAAAAATAAGTACATTTTGCACTTATCAATCATATATGTTATGTTTGAACCAATTTACCATGCTATTGTTGCCTGCATGATGAGATAGCATAGAACATGCAAATATTATTTATTTCACATATTTGGTATTTTTGTAAAGAATTATGTTTTTAGTTGTTTTTAAACATTTAAAAATATTTCTTTCTCTTGATTTTTCAACTTCAAATGAATTTCAAGCTTTCATGTGATTAAACATGATTTTTCAAAATATTTTTCAAAGTATACAACTTGTTTTTGAATATATTTGGTATTTTATATCATTTATTATTTAATTTCCTTTGAAAATTATATTTAAAATTCAAAATTAGGGTTTTCTCTAAATTTTGATTTTTCAAACTTCACATACACAACTTTGGGCCTCTAGGTAGAGTGTAAATCCTATCCTTTTGTAAATAAAATAATTTGGGCCTCAGTCATTGTATAAGTCCCGATACGATTTTAAAAATCTCAGCGCGATCGTCATTTTCAAACAATTTTCATCTGGGCCTCCCCTTGTGTTGTAAGTCCCGTCTTTATTCTTTTCAAACACTTTGGGTCTCTAATAGAGTGTAAGTCTCATCCCTTTGTACATAAAACCTTTTTGGGCCTCAGTTATTGTATAAGTCCCTCTGCGATTCTTAAAATAATGGTGCGACCACTGTCTTTCAATGAGCCTCTCCTTGAGTTGTAAGCCCCATCTTTTGTACAAAAATAAACTTTGGGCCTCTAATAGAGTGTAAGACCCAACCTCTTTATAAATACAATAATTTGGGCCTCAGTCACTGTATAAGTCCTGATACAATTTTCAGATCAACGGTACGATTACTATTTTACGGACCTCTCTTTGATTATAAGCCCCAATCTTCTTTTCAAAAACAACTTTCCCCTTTGTTTTAGATTCAAATTCATAGTTGTTATCAAAACTTTCTTTAATTTCTTGACAAAAACTAACCATACAGCTGTTACAATGGAAGCTTGCTCACCTGTAAGTTTTAAAACAGCTTTCTTTTACATACTTGTATATATATATTTGTTTGTAATACTGGAAGCTTGCTCACCTGTAAGTCCTCCTACCCTCTTTTACATACTTGTATACATTTCATCTGTATATAAATATATATATATATGCTTGTATATCAACTGCTTAGAGTTTTCCCCAGCAATTAGGTCTAGGAATAGATTAAACCAGTGGCCACTCTTTCAACACAGTCAAAAGTAGTTCTCCATAGGAATTTCCAGATACAGTCTTGCCTCCTCTTGGGCTTATACAATTTGGAACAGAGAAAGGAATTATTCCCAGTGAAACTTTTCTCAAGACTGTCACTATTAGAAATTTGTCTAAGAAATTCATTTCCCCTAGAGAGGATTAATTCCTGGTGAAACCTCTCTTGAATTTCTTCAAACCCTAGAACTGTTCACTAAAGAAAGGATTATTCCCGGTGAAACCTTTCTTGAACTTTTCTTAGGTTTAGACCCACAGGCTTCCTAAAAGCATCCCCAACCTCCTCTTGGGCTTTGTACAAGGACCCTCAGGCTTCTTAAAAGTTCTCATGCCTTCTCTTGGGCTTAGTACAAGGACCCAAAGACCTCATACAGGTATAGGATAGAACTTAGTCTCCTTTGTTAGAGCAGTCTTTCCAAAGAGTCAATTTAGGATTGATTCTCATCCCTTAAAACACCTGCCTCCTCTTTGGCATCATACAAAGATAAACCCTTTCATACCAGTAGAATTGGATAGTCTCATATCCTCAAGGAAAAAAGAGAAACCCTGATCATTCCATCAATCACTAGCAGAGTTAAAACCTCCATAGGTTTTAAAACTCAATCTTTAAACTCTCACTTTAATTTTTCCCCAACTAGGGTCAAAATGCTATCAATAAACCCTTTATCAGAACCTCAAGGCATCTTATATTTCAACTCTTCTTCATTCCCCAGCAAGAGTTGATTCCCCAATTTAGACCTGTCTCTGGTTCTCAATAATCCTCAGCAGAAGCTAGCCTCCTCTTAGGCTTTATATAAGAAATTCCCCAACCAACCTCCTCTTAGGCTTTGTATAATGATTTTACCTCAGCCCTTCTTTAGCCTCAATCTTAGGCTTTGTACAAGACACGTATAAATATTCTCAGTTGAGTCAGTAAAATCCTTTTTCAGCCTAAATCTTGGGCTTTGAACAAGATAGATAAAAACCACTTTCTTATTGAGCCAGTCTCTTTTCAGCCTCAATCTTGGGCTTTGTACAAGACACATATAAAATCTCTCTAAGCAGGACCAATCCTCTTTTCAGCCTCAATCTCGGGCTTTGTACAAGACAAATCATACTCTCTAGCAGAGTCAATCTTCTTTAGCCTCAATCTTGGGCTTTGTACAAGACATATAAAACCTCTCACTCGTAGAGTCAGTTTCCCATTTTAGCCTCAATCTTGGGCTTTGTACAAGACACATACAAATATTCCCCAGGGGAGTCAAAAACCCTTTTTTAGCCTCAATTTTGGGCTTTGTACAAGACAGACAAAATATTTCCCCAGAAAAGTCAACTTTTAGCCTCCTCTTAGGCTTTGTATAATGATCTCCCCAAAAGAGTCAGTCTCTTTGCAGCCTCAATCTTGGGCTTTGTACAAGACAGATATAAAAATCCCTATTAGAGTCAACCTTTTAGCTTCAACCTTGGGCTTTGATTAAGGAACACAAAAATAAACATCCCCTCAGAGGAAATCAAAAAACTCTCTGTAGGAAGATACTTCTCTGTATATCACACATCAAAACAAATAATCAAACAAACCTTAATCCCAAATAGGGTTAAATATATTTTTGGTCCTTATAAAATTACCAAATTTAGTTTTTGGTCCCTATTAAAAAAATAACGTGTTTTAGTCCCTACAAAATAATTATGCATGTAGTATTAGTCCCTACTGTTTAACCAATGTGTATTTTTGAATGATTATTTTGCAGATATGTTTAGAACGTTATAAAAAGTTCCTCGAAAAAAAAGGAACTCAAAATTTGATTTATAAGTCGAGAATTTCATTACTTTTATCATTATCTTTTGAAATTTAAAAAATTCATATTTAATTCTTCTCATTTTAAAAAATAATATAATTTGGTAAATAAATATTTTATAGTAATCTAAACACGTATGAAAAAAATTATTAAAAAATTTAAAAGTTTAGGGGTAATAAAATAGTTTTCAAAATTTTAGAAAATAGCAAGGACTAAAACTACTTGCATAAAATTTTATAGGGACTAAAAATGAAGTGTGAGATATTTATAGGGACTAAAAACATATTTAACCCTCCCAGATAACTGCTGTAAGTGGCGCACTTGTTGATTCAAAAATCCAAGCTGTAGTTCATCTCATATCCTGGTAAATCCTCTCTTTCATCTAATTGCTGTAAGTGGCAAGCCTCTGGATTATTTACATCCAAGCCAATGTCCCTCTCTTAGCATGAAAGATCCCTAAGGAAAAATGGCATTGCTCAACATTGAGTTAAAGTTTTTTCCTTCAGGACAAATCCCTCATAAAGGAAATTATGGCATTGCTGGATTCCATACATTCCAGTTAAAGTAATTCTCCTTTATAATCAATCACCCAACAATCGTGATAAACAGATGAGATATCTCTCTTTAGAGATGACAAATTCTCTATCAGTCAAACCTTTTAGCTTCAATCTTGGGCTTTGAACAATAGATAAATACCCTTTAGCTTCAATCTTGGGCTTTGAACAAGACACCAAACATTTTTTCCTCCCATAGAATAGGAGGAACTATGATTGCTCTAATTTCCCTGTTATCTTTACGGGAATACGTAGGCATAAGATTGCGAAATCTTAGCGAGCACACACAAATCAAAAACCTTAGGTCCAGTAACTTACCAAAAAACATCGAAAAAAACTGACATCAACAAAAACTCTCTCAAACATTCCCAAGGAGAAACTTTCCCAATCACAGATAAACACCAGTAAATAGAAAACAATAGAAATTGCTAACGATCTGTGGATAACCACATATAGGATGGGAATTGACAAGTCCCCATTGTATAACCTGACCCCGAACTCTCCAATCTCTTAAGCATTTGTTGAAGAAAACATTTGTGTGAAAGGTTAGTTTTAGATAGCTTCCATTTCCTTTCCAGCTTCATAGGATAAATAAGAAATCAGAAAGTAGCACCCAATTCCAACCAATGGCGATAAGGTGATCACGTCACCGACAAAAATTGCACGCTACAGAAAAATGGCGACTTTGTTGGGGAAAAGTTAAAGTATTGTTTAAAAATTCCTAAGAGGTCTAGGTTGTTAGCAATCATAATATATATATACTGCTATTCCTATTTGATATCCGTGTTTATTTTTCTGTCAATGGGAATGTGATTGATACGCATGTGGAAAGTTTGAGAAAACCCTAAGATAAGGGGTGGCATAGACGGGTGGAGTTATAGGGAGTGAATCCCGAATAAGCGATCCTGGTAGACCACCAAATCAGGCGAGGGCCCGTGTGGATTCTGACTGTTGAACGACCCTTGGTCGTGAAAGCAGAGTTTTCCCAGTGCGGCACCCGTGACCCTGAGGATTTAGTAGACATTAACCCTATGACCATTTGGTAGTGCGGTGACTATCGAGAATAGTTGATACGCAATACTACACTCAAATGAGATTACCGTAGGATGCTACAGCTCGCTCGGGTGAACCAGTTTGCTGTTGATATCCCGTGGGGGTCAATGATTTTGGGAACCTTAGGATCCGTTCTACAGGTACAAAAACTGACCAGAATACAACCTTTGGGGATAGGTAGAGCCATGACTCCATGCTCGTGACGTTGAACCCTTGAACCCATGTTTTTTCAATGTTTTTGTGTGCTGCAGTCATGCATTCATTTAAAAAACTCTTAAACAAAGAAAAAACTTCTCTTCTTTTGTCAAAATAAACTAAAACAATAATTGCAAATATGAGAAAGATTGCGTTATGGATTTTGGTAGAAGAAAGACGCACAAGTACACTTTCAAGGATCTAAAACTAGAGAATTTAAGGAGGCTGGCAAGGATGATCACCAACCCTGATGCTTTCAGAGCTAGGCATGGAGGACTGCTGTCTCTGTTAAGGGTCCACGTAGTTGAAGGAATCATGTCTACGTTAATTCAGTTTTACGATTCGGTTTATCACTGCTACACATTCCTAGATTATCGACTGGCACCAACGTTAGAAAAGTACTCTCATCTGATTAATTTACCTATCACTGATCAAGCTCCATTTTCTAGACTGGAAGAAATTCCAAAAGACCAGACCATTGCAAGAGCAATCTCTTTGGACGAGTCAGAAGTTAGGACTCACATGACCACTAAAAGAGAAATCTAGGGTTTACCAGCTAAATTCCTGATAGAGAAAGCTCTGTACTTTGCTAGTATAGGAAATGTAACTTCTTTCGAAGATATCTTTGTCCTACTCACATACGGGTTATTCCTCTTTCCCAACATTGACAACTTCGTTGATACCAACGCTGTTAAGATATTTCTGGTTGGAAACCCCGTACCAACCTTGCTCGTAGATGCTTATCATTCTGTACACTTAAGGAATTTGTACAGCGGAGGAATGATCACATGATGTGTACCCTTACTTTACAAATGGTTCATTTCCCATTTACCCAAGTCTGCTGTTTTTTGGGATCACAAGAGTACTCTACATTGGTCACAAAGGATTATGTCTCTTACCAACTCTGACATAGATTGGTATAATAGGATTTATAAGGGGATAAAGATCATTGACAGTTGTGGAAATTTCCCTAACGTACCCCTCATAGGAACTAAATGAGGAATCAACTATTATCCAATTTTAGTTCGCCGTCAACTCGGATACCCGTTGAAGAATATCCCGCATAATGTTCATCTGAAGGTCTTTTCTTCAAGGAAGGGGAAAATGAAAGGGCACTAAAGAAAGAAATAGTGCATGCCTGGCAACATATTCACAAGAAAGGGAGAGAGTCTCTAGGAAGACCAAACTATACCTCCATGGAGCCTTATCTCCACCGGGTGCAAACTAGAGCCCTCAAGCTGAGGATGCCTTACCCTCGCCAATAATTTTTTCCGTTAAAGGAATCTATCCTTTATTTCATGTCTGATACAGAAAAACTCCAAGTAGCTCTCAACAAAGTTCAACGTGAGAAGAGCTCTTGGAAGAACAAATACCGAATCCTCAATGTGGAATGTACCAAGATTCAGGAACTGTTAAAGGAGAAGGATGCTCTGATTAAAATATTAGAACAACATGCTATAGAGAGTCAAGAAGACCGAAGAAATTTGCTCGCTCTTTTCACTTGGTAGAGGACTGACAAACTAACAATGCCTGAAGAGCCCCGATTAAAGAAAAGGAAAATACCAGAACCAGCATCTGAGCTCTCTTCAGAAAGGACTCAGGATCCATAAGCTTAGCCATTTTCCTTATAGCACTTTGTAAAATACTGTACTTTTCCTTACTGCAATCTTTCAAATTCAATAAAACAGGGCCTCCACCCTCCACTGTATGATATTTGCAATCTATTTTTTGAAGTTTCTTTTTGATTAAAAGCTAAAAAATATATAACTTTGCATATCATTCATCATTCTCACATAACGAGTCTTCTTATCTTCGAGTCTCACGTGTGTGTCACGATTCAAGAGTCAAACTGTCTCACTTATACAATACTCGGGCCAATCGACAAAAGAAAATGGACGATCTCGAGGAAGAGAATAAAGAGCTGAGAGAAGAATTTGACGCTCTAAAGGAAAGTTTGAAAAAACTTCACAATGACATGAAATCCCTGGCACCAGCTCAGAGACAACAACAAAGGACAGTGATCTCAGAGATCACATCTACGCCCGTAGTGGAGACATATGATCCTCGGTACAACATGCCTAAAGGGTGCCCCTGGGGCATGCTTCTCAACTTTGTCCCTGAAGGATACATCCCGCCGGTCAGTGAAGACCAAGAAACTGCAACAGGAACCATTGGCCCTGAAGGTTACAAACTTCGGGAAAATGAAGATGCAAGGTTTATAACAGCAACTCCTGAAGGTTACAAACTTCAGGACACTGAAGATCCAAGAATCACCGCTGTAATGTCTATACCACAACCAATGGTACATACAGTCCTGGAAGGACAGATTCTACAAGCAATTTCCGGTGGAAACAAAGACATGTACGAAAGAATGAATGAGTTCCAGTAACAATTCTTGGAAATGCAGAAGGAACTGCATGTCATTCGCGGTCAAGGCTTATTCGAAAAAGACACCACCGACCTTTGTTTTGTCCCTAATGTAAAAATCCCGCACAAATTCAAGGTGCCTGACTTTGAAAAATACAAAGGCGACTCTTGCCCTCAAAGTCATTTGGTGATGTATGCTCGAAAGATGTCAACCCAGACAGAAAATCAACAGCTACTGATCCATTACTTTCAAGACAGTTTAACCGGTGCCGCACTCAAATGGTACATGGGTTTAAACCACACCAAGATCAGTACTTTCAGAGATCTCGGTGCTGCTTTTGTTCAGCAGTATAAATATAATCTGGACATGGCACCGGATATGGATCAGCTCAGAGCAATGTCGCAGAAGGACAAAGAAACTTTCAAAGAAAATGCTCAGAGATGGCGTAAAATTGCCGCCCAGATCTGTCCCCCTCTTGAGGAAAAAAGATGACAAAGATCTTTTTGAAAACATTAAGCTCATTCTATTACGACCGAATGGTTGCCAGTGCGCCCAATGACTTCAATGAAATGGTGAACATGGGAGTACGCCTTGAAGAAGCAGTCCGAGAAGGACGATTGGTCAAATATACAGAGCCATTAAGCAGTACCAAAAGCACGGTAGTGCTTTCCCAAAGAAAAAAGAGCAAGATATTGGTAATATCTCTCTCGGAAAGCAAAGGCGAATGTATCAACCAGTAGCAGCGGTAACTCCCACTATCAACTCAGCGTCGGCTCTGACGTATCAACCTCAGGTTTCTCAGAGCCAACCAATTCAACAACAGTATCAACTAAGGACACAACAGCCTCTTCAGCAGGCTCATCCACAGTATAACAGCAACAATCGTACGACATGACCATCAGGGTTCGACCCTATACCGATGTTGTACGCAAAACTATTTCCACTTTTACTGGTCAAGGGGCACGTCCAAACCAGGTCTCCTCTTACAGTACCGGAAAATCTTCCTTTTTGGTTCAAAGCGGATCAAACTTGCCCTTACCATCAAGGAGGACCGGGGCACAACATTGAGAATTATCTCAACTTCAAGTCTGATGTACAGAAGCTTCTCAGGAACGGGATCTTATCTTTCAAAGATACTAATCTGAATATTTAGACAAACCCGTTGCCACAACATGAGAAGATTACAGTAAATTTAATAGAGGAAGAATTTATCCGCAGTTATTAAATTCACGATGTACTCCTATGAGGAACCAATCTGGTCAGGATGCATTGTAGACAGAGCAGGTACGGTCATGTACAACCTCACAATTATCACCAGTGTGATATCTTCTCAAAGAATAACCAGGGGTGTTCCGTATTGCAATCAGCTCTACAAGAACAAATGGATCTCGGATGGATTTAAGATCACCGAATTCGTGAAGTCAACATGGCCCATGTGCACCCCAACATTTTTCAGAACCACGACGTCCGTACAATGAACGCCAACTTAGTGGCGATACATTCAAGGCAAAGTCAATATCATAATCTACCACGACACGATTACAATACCTGTCCGATCTACTCAATAAGAAATCAGGGATACTCTTTTGTACAAGAGGCCCTTCAGCATCAGATGGATCTCGGATGGGTCCAAGACTACCGTGAGAGAAATAACCATCAAGTCAATATGGTTCAAATCTTTGACATACGCTTGATGAATACCAGTCTAGTAGAATTACATGCTAAGCAAGTCAGGCTCGGTTTTTTGGCTTCACATGATTATCAGGACTGTGAACAATGTCGTGAAGACGATCAAGGGTGTGCACTTGTCCAAAAAACACTTCAACACTTGTTGGACCACTGGTGGCTTCTAATCTACTTGGATGAAGCTACACAACAGGTTAGCTTGACTGAAGGGAATCCTGGTAGGCATCAAAGTCAGGATGTCCGTTCGATGGAAACAGATCTAGTAAAGTTGCACTGCATACAAAACGGACGTGGCCGGGTGCCACCCCATAACTACGAGCACTGTAGAGTTTGTTCAGAGAACAACCAAGGATGCTACTTCGTACGAGCAGCTCTTTAAAATCAGTTGGACCAAAAATAGATTCGACCATGTTTAAATTCTGGGTCGATGAATGTGATGCCAGACTATCTCCCTGATCAAAGCAAAGATGTTGTCATAATCTCTGATCATGGGAGTACCAAAGACGTTTGCGCCATAATCCCTCTGCTCAACGAGTCAAAAGTCTCCCTTAATAGTAGAAGAATCCTTAACCTGGAACCAATTGAGGCTTTCTATAATGGTAAGGGAAATCAGAAAGCTCCCGTGGTTATCTACTTGCCAGGTCCAATACCGTACAAATAAGATAAGGCTATCCCTTACAAAAACGGTGCAACAACCACCGAAAATGGAAAGGAAACTCCATTACCCTCCGTCGTAAACATTGCCGACATCAGTCGAGTAACACTGAGCGACCGGATCTTCAACAGAGGAGTTAGAGAACTCCCAAAGAAAAGGAACCTCAAACAGAAGTTCCCAATCAACCAGTCGGACAATCCAGTAATCTAGAACTGGTACAAAATAATGATGAGATGCTGAAGCTCATCCAGAAAAGCGAGTACAACATTGTGGACCAATTGTTACAAACTCCATCTAGAATCTCTGTGCTATCTCACCTGTATAGTTCCGAAGCTCACAGGGAAGCTCTGCAGAAAGTATTGGAGCAAGCTTTCATAGAACAAGATGTGACGATAAGACAGTTTGACAACATCATTTCCAACATCACTTCCTACAACAACTTAGGATTCAGTGATGAAGAACTGCCGGAAGAAGGCAAATATCACAATATGGCGCTTAACATTACAGTCAACTGACAGGACAATGCTCTAGCCAGCATACTGATAGATACAGGATCAGCTCTGAATGTTATTCCAAAATTAACTCTGGTACGACTATCATTTCAGGGAGCCCCGATGAGAGGCAGCGAGGTCATCATCAAAGCCTTTGACGGATCCAGAAAAATAGTTATCGGTGAAGTTGATCTTCCCATAACCATCGATCCTCACACTTTCCAAGTCACTTTCCAGGTCATGGACATCCGGGAAGCATACAACTGTTTATTAGGAAGACCTTGGATACACGAAGCTGGGGTAGTCACTTTGACACTTTACCAGAAGCTGAAGTTCGTCAAAAATGACAAGTTAGTCCCAGTATGCGGAGAGCTGGCCTTAATAGTGAGCAACTTATCCTCATTTTCCTGTGTAGAACCCGAGGAGGTCATTGGAACCCAGTTCCAAGCACTCTTGGTGAGCAATGAGAATCGATCAGAAAGAGGGACGTCAATTTCCTCATACAAATATGCTCTCGAAGTGATCAAGAGTAACGCCGTAAAAGGATGGGGACAGCTCGTAATTCCTACTGATAACAAGACAAAGAAAGGTCTTGGTTTCTCTTCAACCTGTACCCAGACTACTAAAGACGAAAATTTTCATCCCATTCAGGACTTCTTCCACAGTGGAGGCTTCCTCCACCCAATATCTCAAGAAGTACACATCATCAATAAGAGTGACTCCTCCGATACGAACGAGGAATGGAAATGTTATCTCAATGACAACGGTTATATGTCTCTGGAAGAAGCGCACACGCCATTCTGTTTTCCCAAGCAGGGCCCAAGATATATACCAAGATCAAATGTTCGAATGATCTATGGAGATTGTGATCCTGAGGGATGCCGTGCTCCACCTAACTCGTTAAAAGATGATCTAATGAATAACAACTTCAATCAGGACTATTATGATCCCCTGGATGACTTGCCTATCTAGAAGCCCTACCCAGAAGACTTGGGGTAAAAGAGTCTTCCAAGCGATGCTTATCAGCTGAGTAATATTGAAAGGAATACCCACGTCCCCACCAGTTCATGGGATCATTACTCAGGGCATTCCAAAGATATCCAGCACAACGATGAATCTGCAAAGATTGCGGGACAAGAGTTCATCAACTATGCTTTTCTTGAGGTCAACGTCATTGAGAAGGATGACTCCTCTATCCCCACAGAAGTATGGGACACCTTGGGACAGCCGAGTAGTAGGTACGACTTCTTGGTCAAGTACACTGCTCCTGAAAGCTCTCGCATTAGATACGAGGACATCTAGCCAACTGGATGGGGAGATCCTCTTGAAAGTGAAAACACTAAGAAAGATACAACAGAAGAGTTCATTTACGAAAACTCTGCATGGGAGGAAGACTCCAACGATCCTGCTCCGCCAGTAATCAGCGTCGTTTCTGAGGACAACCCAAGAAAGAAGGTACCAGACTTTGTGATTCACCGAGGAGTTCGTTGCCAATGGGTTGCTGTCGATGTCCCAAAAATCATCCATAAGTCTAAGTAATTGCCATCTTTGTCTTAACCTTTCACCCTGCCCAGGTGAAACGGATGTTTTTATAGGGCCCATCTTTCTGTAAATGTCCCTCTTCGCTTCGCCCAAAGCGAGAGAGTTTTGTTTTATAGGGCTGTATTTCAAGAATCGACAAAATCATAAATAAATAATGTCGTTCTGTCATTCCCGTATTTATTGTTGTTTTCACTTTTTGTTTTTCAGAAAATGCAAATCCTAAAACAGCCCAAAAATAAATAAAAAAGAGCATTTTTCAGAAAATACACTACACACACTCTCGCATTCTCATGCAGATTGCTTGTTTTAAACCCCGTTAAAACATAAGATCCAATACCTTCTCCCAACTTTGAATTCCCGTTATTTGAAGCTGAAGAAGAAGAGGACCCAAAAATTCTAGAAGAGATCTCCCGACTACTCAGGCAAGAGGAAAGGTATATTGAACCTCACAAAGAACCGTTGGAAACGGTTAATTTGGGATCAGAGGAAGAAAAGAAAGAAGTTAAGATTGGAGTACTGCTCAGTCCAACTGTCAAAGAAAGCTTGATAAAACGTCTCAAAGAGGTTCTCGATGTATTTGCTTGGTCCTATCAGGACATGCCAGGGTTGGATACCAGCATCGTGGAACATCATCTACCATTGAAATCAAAATGTCCGCTGGTAAAACAAAGGTTGAGACAGACTCATCCAGATATGGCTATCAAAATCAAGGAGGAAATGTAAAAACAAATCGACGCAGATTTCCTTGCCACCTCAGAATATCCTCAATGGTTAGCCAACATAGTGCCAGTTCCGAAAAAGGACGGAAAAGTCAGAATGTGTGTAGATTACAGGGATCTGAACAAAGCCAGTCCAAAGGATGACTTTCCCATACCGCACATAGACATGCTCGTAGACAGTACAACAAAGTTTAAAGTCTTCTCCTTCATGGATGGATTCTCGGGCTATAATCAAATCAAAATGGCACCAGAAGATATGGAGAAAACTTCATTCATCACCCCATGGGGCACCTTTTGTTACAAGATAATGCCATTCGGTTTGAAGAACGCCGGGGCAACCTATCAAAGGGCCATGACTACTCTGTTTCACGACATGATGCACAAAGAAATCGAAGTGTACGTCGATGACATGATTGCCAAATCTAAAATAGAATAGCAGCATGTGACCCACCTGTCAAAACTATTCGAGCATCTGAGAAAGTACAAACTCTGCTTGAATCCCAACAAATGCACGTTTGGTGTCCGCTCAGGGAAACTTTTAGGGTTCATCGTCAACCAGAAAGGAATTGAGGTTGATCCTGACAAGGTCAAGGCCATTCAAGAAATGCCTTCGCCAAAGACCGAGAAACAAGTCCGAGGATTTTTGGGACGTCTGAATTACATTTCCAGATTCAAATCTCTCATGACCGCGACATGCGCGCCGATCTTCAAACTACTCAGAAAGAATCAAAGTTGTGTATAGACAAAGGATTGCTAAAAAGCTTTCGACAATATCAAGGAATATCTGTTGAATCCACCTATTTTGTCTCCTCCAGTGGAGGGAAGACCACTGATCATCTACCTAACAGTCTTGGAAGACTCTATGGGTTGTGTACTTGGCCAACAAGACGAAACCAAAAGAAAAGAGTCTGCCATTTACTATTTAAGCAAGAAGTTTACCGATCGTGAAACTTGGTACATTATGCTTGAGAAAATTTGTTGTGCTCTGGCTTGGGCAGCCAAACGTCTTCGGTAGTACATGTTTTGTCACACTACTTGGTTAATCTCCGAAATGGATCCGATCAAGTATGTCTTTGAAAAGCCTGGTCTCACGGGAAGGATTTCCAGTTGGCAGATGTTGTTATCAGAATACGACATCAAGTACCATGCTCAGAAAGCCGTCAAAGGAAGTATTTTAGTCGATCACTTGGCTCATCAACCGACTGACAATCAGGAATCAGTCAGATTTGACTTCCCCGACGAAGATGTCATGTATTTGAAAATGAAAGATTGTGATGAACCGCTACCCGGTGAAGGGCCAGAACCAGGTTCCCAATGGGGACTAATCTTTGACGGAGCAGTCAATATGGAAACAGAATTGGGGCAATCATAGTAACACCTCAGGGTACCAATAATCCTTTCACTTCCAGACTAACTTTCAAATGCACAAACAACGATGGGTCTCAAAGAAGCAATTGATTTGAAGATTAAAAACTTGGATGTGTATGGAGACTCAGCCCTGGTCATCAATCAGATCAAAGGAGAATGGAACACATACTGTAACACCCATATATAAAACTCATACATCAAAGCATAAATATTATATATAGATCCAAGTGTTTGGTACTGAAACACATAAGCTCCTAGTTAACACATTGTATACAAATAAATTCCCTAAAGTACAAAGTACAAAAACCTAAGGCATATTATACACAAGATGTTTAAATGATAAAAACTAAGAACTAGATCAACAATGATCCCAATATATACTTCTCTACGGAAGCTAGCCATCAACAAGCAAGGAAAAGATCACACGACCTTATCCTTACCCTTATTGGAACCTGAAGCACCTGAAATACATCAACAACGTGGGGTGAGATACATCAAATCTCAGTGAGTTCCTTATCTTATATATTCTCTCGGATTAACAAGGTGCTAACAATCCTAACTCAAGTCCGGGGAAAAGGGGAAAGGACTCTTGAGTTCACATTTCAATCCTCACACTATATGGAAACATGCCACGAGTTCATCAACTCAAAAGTATCACTAATCGATAACCATACCAAGGTACCTCCTGTTCCTGTCCGCTTCTACGTCTAGAAGGCGACCCGAGTCATAGATCCTTGTAATCTACTTGACATACGAATGGATTCGGGTTCTACGGGCTATTAACCGTTATGAACCGTCACTTCACACGGGCCATTAACCGTCACAAGCATACGCTCCATGGGCGCCATTCGTACAATACGGGGAATCAAACCTGCCAAGTAGTTGTGCATCCATTTCAGAGGAGTCCGAGACTCATGAAACTACACTCAAGATAACCGGTTACGATTACGTAATTACACACACGAATATGATTATATTCGACAATCACTAGGCTATCATGCCTCAAGGCCTCTCTCGCCTTTCCAACACAAAAGTTAACCAACATGTTCCATACTAGTGTCTCCAAACCTTCTAAATTCTCCTATAGTTCATAAGGGGGTTTTCCTCACTCTTTCTATTTCTTTTTCCATATTAACATGCATATTCAATTACAATTATGCTAAACAATAATAGGATAGGCAAGACATGTCATAATTGCATAGTAGAATAATATATAACAATTAAAACATAAATATATCACTTTTGGAACTTTCTCGATTATTTAATCCGTCGGTAAAATCAACATATTTCATCTCCATTGCATAGAATATTTTCCCGACTTTACATCGATATAAAGAATGTTCGATTCCGATAAATGAATCAAAAGTTATTAATTTTCTCGTTTTGGAATAAAATCCCAAGTCCCAGGTCGCGCTAAGCGCGCCCCTGTCCGCGCTAAGCGCGAAAACTTCGGCCTGGAGGGGTTGCAGAAATTCAACACCACGCTGAGCGAGCTCCTGCGCGCTAAGCGAGCTCCGTGAAACTCAGATAAAACCTGCTATAACAGTTCAAAACCAACCCTCCTAATCCCTCAACATCAATCTCAAACAACCAAACAGAGGTATATAACATGTTCTACCATGGTTTCATCATCAAGCTTTCATAAAACCTCATTCTCATCAAGAACACATATTTTCCATAAACTCTAAGATTTTCAATTTATTCAAAGTACACCAAAACATCAAAACAAACATCAATACATGTTTCTACAAGCATATTGATCATTCCTTTCAATTTATATCAAATTCTAACCGTTAAAACATCGATTTCCATAAATTCGACCTAAACCAAACAATTCCAAAACTTCTAAAAATTGGTACTAACTAGAACCCACCTTGGATAGATGATGAAAATGAGGAAGATGAGATGATTGGATGAAGTTTGGATCAATGGATGATGATTTTTCTTGGATTTTCTTCTAAAACCCTTTTCTCCTCTTTTTCTCCTTTCTTCTTTCTTTCCTCTTCTTTTCCTTCTTTTCTCTTTCTTTCCTTTCTTACTATATTTTTCTTTTTATATGTTGGAAAGTGGAAGGAAAATAAGTAACAAACTTAGTATTAGAAATAATACTACTAAATGTCCAAAAAGTCTCTGAAGTCCAAATTAGTAAAATACGGGGTATTACATCCTCCCCCCCTTAAATAGAAATTCGCCCTCGAATTTAAAGATTACCTGAACAGATGAGGGTAAGCATCTCACATTTCCGATTCAAGTTCCCAAGTTGCATCACCCGGATGTGTTACATCCCACTGCGCCTTAACGAGAGAAATATCCTTGTTCCTTAGTACTTTCGTTTCTCTCCCCACAATGCGACTCGGTGGAGGTTCAAAATTCAAGTCTGCTTCTATTTCAATCGTATCCGGTAGAATCGGCCGAAGAGGGTCTGGAACAAATCTGCGAAGTTGAGATACATGGAAAACATCGTGCATTTCTGACAGAGAAGGATGTAAGGCTAACCTGTACGCTACTTCGCCAATCCTTTCTAAAACTTGATACGGTCCCACGTATCTCGGACTTAACTTCCGTGACTTACACGGTCCCTTCAGTCTTAATCTCGGAGTAAATTTCAAAAACACATGGTCACCTTCTTCAAATTCTAAAGGTCTCCTTCGATTATCCGCACAACTCTTTTGTCGATCTTGTGCTTGCTTAATTTTCTCAGGGATCATTCAAATCTTTTCCGTAGTCTCTTGGATGATTTCGGGTCCTAAGATTCTATCTTCCCCAACTTCCGCCCAACACAAAGGTGTCCTACACTTTCTTCCATACAAAGCTTCATAAGGAGTCATCCCGATGCTCGCATGGTAACTATTGTTATAAGAGAACTCAATCAATGGTAGTAGTTCTTCCCAATTACCATTACTTTCTAGTACACAAGCTCTCAACATATCCTCCATTGTTTGTATTGTTTGTTCAGTTTGACCATCCGTCTGAGGATGATTAGACGTGCTCAAACGTAACTCCGTACCCATAGCTTGTTGAAAAACTTTCCAAAACCTCGAAGTAAACTTCGGATCTCTATCTGACACAATATTAGAGGGAATACCGTGCAATTTTACAATTTCCGCAATAAACAACCTCGCAAGATGACTTGCCTTGAAAGTAGTCTTCACGGCTAGGAAATGTGCCGACTTTGTCAACCGATCTACTATTACCCAAATCGAATCATAACCACCTTGCGTACGGGGTAAACCTACTGCAAAACCCATAGAAATACTATCCCATTTCCAAGTTGGGATTTCTAATGGTTGCAATAATCCACCCGGTCTTTGATGTTTAATCTTAACTTGTTGGCGTACCGCACATTCCGACACGAAGACCGCAACATCTCTTTTCATACCAGACCACCAATAGTCCTTCTTTAAATCTTGATACATCTTTGAAGAACCCGGATGTATAGTGAAGGTACCCTTATGCGCTTCCTCTAAAATCCTTCTTTTCAAAGTCGCATCGTTCGGAACGCAAATCCTTTGGTTAAACATAATCATTCCATCGCTAGCGTGCACAAAACCCGGTTGACTTAGCATCTCTTGCACCTTCTCATCCAATAATTGTCCTTGTTTAATTTCAACTCTTAAAGTAGAACTGACATTCAAATTCCCCATAATCACTCCATTAGGAGTCCACACAAATTGAAGATTTAAATCTCTAAACCTTTCCAACAACGAATATTCTAACATCATCAATTCGGCCTTTCTCAAAGCTTTCCTACTCAAGGCATCAACCACTTTGTTCGCTTTACCCGGATGGTATTTTAGCTCTAGATCATAATCCTTTAAATATTCCATCCACCTCCTTTGACGCATATTTAACTCTTTTTGGTCAAAGAGGTACTTTAAACTCTTGTGGTCACTAAACATTTCAAAATGTACTCCATATAAATAGTGACACCACACTTTCAAAGTAAACACCACCGCCGCTAATTCCAAATCGTGGGTTGGATAATTCTTCTCGTGAATTTTCAACTGTCGAGAAGCATAAGCCACCACGTGACTTTCTTGCATTAAAACGCCTCCTAATCCCATCTTAGACGCATCACAAAATACCTCATACGACTTGCTAGGATTGGGAATAATCAGAACGAGAGCTGTAGTCAATCATTCCTTCAAACTCATAAAACTTTGTTCACACGCCGAATCCCACTCAAAGGGGCAATACTTCCGAGTAAGCTTAGTCATTGGTAATGCTAATTGCGAAAAGCCTTTGATAAACCTTTTGTAGTAGCCTGCTAGACCCAAGAAACTTCTAATTTTCGATACATTCTTCGGTCTCTCCCAATTAATCACAGCTTTAACCTTTGACGGATCCACCGCTACACCACCCTGTGATATAACGTGGCCGAGAAAACTAACTTCAGACATCCAGAACTCGCACTTGCTTAACTTGGCAAAAAGTTGCTTCTCTTGTAAGATCGATAAGACGATTCTCAAATGTCCTTCGTGCTCTTATGGAGTACGGGAATAGATAAGAATGTCATCAATGAAGATCACAACAAATTGATCCAAGTAAGTTTGAAATAACCGATTAATATAATCCATAAAAACAGCTGGAGCATTAGTCACACCGAAAGGCATCACTAAGAATTTGTAATGACCATAACGGGTCCTAAATGCAGTCTTAGGTACATCGGAACTCTTCACTCGGATTTGGTGATAACCCGACCTCAAATCAATCTTTAAGAACACACAGGCTCCTTTCAATTGATCTAATAGGTCGTCTATCCTGGGAAAGGGATACTTGTTCTTAATGATGACTTTATTCAGCTGACGATAGTCAATACACAATCGCATCCTGCCGTCTTTCTTTACTTACAAAACTGGGGCTCCCCATGGTGAAACACTAGGTCTAACAAAATGCTTAGCCATAAGCTCTTCCAATTGTTCCTTCAGTTCTCTCAATTCAAGCGGTGCCATCCGGTACGGAGAAACGGATATAGGAGCCATTCCCGGTACCAGGTCAATAGAAAATTCCACTTCCCTCTCCGGAGGAAGAGAAGTGACATCTTCGGGGAAAACTTCGGAAAACTCGCAAACTACCGGAATATCCAAAACTTGAAGGTTGCTACTCCCTTCCTTAGTGAGAACCAAAAGAACATATTTCTCATCTTCGAACAAGAAATTTATCATTCCAACCGTACCTTCTAGAATAGTTATTAAGACATCTTTCTGGGTAGCATCAATAGATGGAATGATGATGAGCTTTTCTTCACACCCAATAAACACCAAATTAGCAGAAAGCCAATCCATTCCCAAAACGACATCAACTTTCTTAAGTGGCAAGCAAATAATATCAATCTGAAAAACTCTACCGTCCACAGACAAAACATAGTTTTCACACATCGACGGTGTCTCAACTATTTCATCCATGGCGGTAGTGACCACCATAGGAGGAGACAAAGGAACGGACCACAACCCTAGTCGCTTCATACATTGCATCGATACAAAAGAGTGTGTAGCTCCACAATCAAACAAAACAAAACAAGGAAATCCGTTAACGAAGCACGTACCAGCAATTAAGGAATTGTCACTCTTCTTCTTCCTTGCAACTAAGGTATAAACCCTTCCTTGTGTCTGAGTCCTATTTTGAGGACAATCCCTTTTCAAATGACCCACCTTCTGACATTGGTAACACTTCACATTGTCTATACCACACCTTCCATAATGCATCCTTCCATAAGTGCGACACACCGGAGGTGTACTCGCCCTTGAATCTTGAACTTGCTTTCCTTTGAAGGCTTGTTGCCTAGGCCTGAATTGTTGGTTGGATCTTTCGTGATCCCCTTGATTCACCCTACTCGTAACACCTTCCGCTTGGACTTTCTTCAAACTATGTTCAGCTACATAGCATTGTCTTAGAACTTCGGCATAAGTAGTGAACTCCCTCTGAGATACACTATGGGATATTTCAGCTCTAAGTCCAAAAATAAATTGGTCCACCTTCCACCTCTCATCTGGAGCATACATAGCCTGCCTAGAATAAGCAGCCATGTCTTCAAACTTTTCAGCATAACTGGCCACAGTCATACTACCTTGTCTTAGTTGTTGAAAATCAAACTCTTTTTGAGTTCTCAAAGAGCTCGGAAAATACTTCTCCATGAAAACAACTTTGAATTGTTCCCAAACCTTAGGAACTTCCTGAATAGCCATCAAAGCCGAAGCTCTCTCCCACCATCTCATAGCGGGACCCTTCAGTGAATGAGAAGTAAACAACACCTTGTTCTCTTCACTGCATTGGACTATCAAGAAAATCCTCTCCATACCAGAAATCCATTCGTGAGCCTTCACGGGATCTAATCCGCCATGAAAGTCTGGAGGATTCATGCAGATAAAATCCCGGAATTTCCCACCTTCAGCTTCTGGAACAACTACCGTAGGATGAAAACCTCCATTCATTTGTTGCACCATTTGCTGCATGAATAGATTATGTTGCTGCTGCATCTGTTGCATAAACTGATACAGAGGAGCATTGCCATCGCCTCCCGGCGGATTCGTCCCTTCAGGAGTGGTATGGGGTCTACCACGAGTGTTTCTACGTCCTTCAGCCATGTTCCTAAAGGTCATACAAATAGGATTAAGTTGATCAGGCTCAATGCCATAAATATAACACTTAAGACCAATGGCGACACAACGTATATGAAACGGAAAGAAATACTTATACTATTTCATGGCTAGGTCGAGGATACGACCTGCACTGATACCAACTGTAACACCCATATATAAATCTCATACATCAAAGCATAAATATTATATATAGATCCAAGTGTTTGGTACTGAAACACATAAGCTCCTAGTTAACACATTGTATACAAATAGATGCCCTAAAGTACAAAGTACAAAAACCTAAGGCATATTATACACAAGATGTTCAAATGATAAAAACTAAGAACTAGATCAACAATGATCCCAAAATATACTTCGCTATGGAAGATAGCCATCAAAAAGAAAGGAAAATATCACACGACCTTATCCTTACCCTTATTGGAACCTGAAGCACCTGAAATACATCAACAACGTGGGGTGAGATACATCAAATCTCAGTGAGTTCCCTATCTTATAGATTCTCTCGGATTAACAAGGTGCTAACAATCCTAACTCAAGTCCGGGGAAAAGGGGAAAAGACTCTTGAGTTCACATTTCAATTCTCACACTATATGGAAACATGCCACGAGTTCATCAACTCAAAAGTATCACTAATCGATAACCATACCAAGGAACCTCCTGTTCCCGTCCGCTTCTACGTCTAGAAGGTGACCCGAGTCATAGATCCTTGTAATCTACTTGACATACGAATGGATTCGGGTTCTACGGGCCATTAAGCGTTATGAACCGTTACTTCACACGGGCCATTAACCGTCACAAGCATACGCTCCATGGGCGCCATTCGTACAATACGGGGAATCAAACCTGCCAAGTAGTTGTGCATCCATTTCAGAGGAGTCCGAGACTCATGAAACTACACTCAAGATAACCGGTTACGATTACGTAATTACACACACGAATATGATTATATTCGACAATCACTAGGCTATCATGCCTCAAGGCCTCTCTCACATTTCCAACACAAAGGTTAACCAACATGTTCCATACTAGTGTCTCCAAACCTTCTAAATTCTCCTATAGTTCATAAGGGGGTTTTCCTCACTCTTTCTATTTCTTTTTCCATATTAACATGCATATTCAATAACAATTATGCTAAACAATAATAGGATAGGCAAGACATGTCATAATTGCATAGTAGAATAATATATAACAATTAAAACATAAATATATCACTTTTGGAACTTTCTCGATTATTTAATCCGTCGGTAAAATCAACATATTTCATCTCCATTGCATAGAATATTTTCCCGACTTTACATCGATATAAAGAATGTTCAATTCCGATAAACGAATCAAAAGTTATGAATTTTCTCGTTTTGGAATAAAATCCCAAGTCCCAGGTCGCGCTAAGCGCGCCCCTGTCCGCGCTAAGCGCGAAAACTTTGGCCTGGAGGGGTTGCAGGAATTCAACACCGCGCTGAGCGGGCTCCTGCGCGCTAAGCGTGCTCTGCGAAACTCAGAAAAAACCTACTATAACAGTTCAAAACCAACCCTCCTAATCCCTCAACATCAGTCTCAAACAACCAAACAGAGGTATATAACATGTTCTACCATGGTTTCATCATCAAGCTTTCATAAAACCTCATTCTCATCAAGAACACATATTTTCCATAAACCCTAAGATTTTCAATTTATTCAAAGTACACCAAAACATCAAAACAAACATCAATACATGTTTCTACAAGCATATTAATCATTCCTTTCAATTTATATCGAATTCTAACCGTTAAAACATCGATTTCCATAAATTCGACCTAAACCAAACAATTCCAAAACTTCTAAAAATTGGTACTAACTAGAACCCACCTTGGATAGATGATGAAAATGAGGAAGATGAGATGATTGGATGAAGTTTGGATCAATGGATGATGATTGTTCTTGGATTTTCTTCTAAAACCCTTTTCTCCTCTTTTTCTCCTTTCTTCTTTCTTTCCTCTTCTTTTCCTTCTTTTCTCTTTCTTTCCTTTCTTACTATCTTTTTATTTTTATATGTTGGAAAGTGGAAGGAAAATAAGTAACAAACTTAGTATTAGAAATAATACTACTAAATGTCCAAAAAGTCTCTAAAGTCCAAATTAGTAAAATACGGGGTATTACATATACCAATCAGGACTGATTCCTTACAAAGATTACGCGAGAAGGTTGTTAACATTCTTCAAAAGAATCAAATTTCACCATATCCCTCATGAAGAGAATCACATGGCTGATGCACTAGCCACTCTCTCTTCCATGATTAGTGTAGGTCAATGGAACGACATACCTAAGATTGACATAATGCGCCTAGAACGGGCCGTTTACATTTTTGCGATTGAAGCAGTCATAAATGATAATCCTTGGTATCACAATATCAAATGCTTCCTTCAAAAACAAGAGTACCCGCCTGGGGCATCGAGACAAGGCAGAAAGACCCTCAGAAGACTGGCAGGCAGCTTCTTCCTAAGTAGCGATACACTCTATAAGAGAAACTTCGACATAGTCTTGCTCCGATGCATAGACAGACCAGAAGTAAACATGCTGATGAAAGAAATTCACGAAGGATCCTTTGGCACTCATGCCAATGGACACACAATGGCTAGAAAAATTCTGAGAGCAGGATACTATTGGTTGACAATGGAATCCGATTGCTACAAGTACATGAGGAAGTATCATAAGTGTCAGATATACGCTGACAAAATCCATGTACCGCCAACGCATCTCAATGTTCTTTCTTCTCCATGACCTTTTTCTATATGGGGAATCGACATGATTCGCATGATCGAACCCAAAGCTTCAAACGGACATTGGTTCATCCTGGTATCCATTGACTACTTCACCAAATGGGTCGAAGTAGCGTCATACACCAATGTAACCCGACAAGTCGTGGTCCGATTTATCAAGAACAACCTCATCTGCCGATATGGTGTTCCAAGTCGGATCATCACTGATAATGGATCCAACTTGAACAATTAGATGATGAAGGAGTTGTGTGCTAATTCAAAATCGAACACCATAACTCATCTCCCTACCGGCCTAAGATGAATGGAGCGGTAGAAGTGGCTAACAAGAACATCAAGAAGATTGTTCAAAAGATGGTTGTAACCTACAAAGACTGGCATGAAATGCTGCCCTTTGCTCTTCACGGTTATTAGACATTTGTCCGCACTTCAACAGGGGCAACCCCTTTCTCTCTAGTATATGGCATGGAAGCAGTGATCCCCATAGAAGTAGAGATACCATCAATAAGGGTATTGATGGAAGCCAAGCTAACAGAGTCTGAATGGTGTCAAGGTCGACACGACAAACTGAACCTAATCGAAGAAAAGCGAATAACGGCTCTATGCCATGATCAGTTGTATCAGCAAAGGATCAAGAAAGCGTTTGACAAAAAGGTCCGACCTCGTGTCTTCAGAAAAGGAGACTTTGTACTCAAGAAGATACAACCAGTCCTCACAGATTCCAGGGGCAAATCGACTCCGAATTATGACGGCCCCTATGTGGTCAAGAAAGCCTTCTCAGGCGGCGCCTTGAGACTCGCTACCATGGATGAAGAAGAGTTTGCCTACCCCACAAATGTTGATGTAGTCAAGAAATACTTCGCCTAAATTAAAAAAAACGTCTCGATGGATTGAAAACCCGAAAGGGCGGTCCAGACAAAAATTAGAGACATAATCAAAAATCATCCCGGTGGATTGGAAATCTCAAAGTACAATCCAGGCTAAAATTAGGGATTCATGGCAAGTAACTACGTCCGACAAGGTTAAATCCCCAGCGGTAGTACCATCCGTCGGAAAACTTCAACTCAAGGTCATCTTCGACAGAGGCTCAGGATGTCCAGAATTCAAAGTTGGTAGAAGGATAACGGTAGTACCATCCGTCGAAAAACTTCAACTCAAGGTCATTGGTTTTAGCTTTTCAGAATGGCATTTTTTAACATGATCAACGATTCTTGAAATAAAACAAAAATGAATTTAATTATCAAAAACTTTTCTGCTTTTTAAATAAAGATGGCAATTCCTTTTGACTGATGAACGCAAAAGGAACATCAAGGGTTTCTCCGAAGGTAATTGAACCTCAAAGTGCAGAATCAAAGTACTCCTTCTAAACCAGTACGCGTGAATGAAGGATCAATTATGTCAGATGCAAATGTCCCATCTGATATCCCTGACAGAGTTCTTACCTCTTAAGACCGATTGACGAATCTTTCTCCCCCACAGGGACCACCTCTCCTAAGCAAGACACAATTGCTATCATGAACCAATGGTACTTTTCATCCCCCGCAGTGGCCGAGTATCCAGTCATGTTCATCCACTAGTTTGTATGTCGCGTCGGTTTTGTCAGCATAAGCATACATACATCATGAATAATTGATCCACATTCATAATCATATTGCATTACTATCACTCTGGTCGGTCTCATTTCCCCAAGTGATAAAACCCTTTTGTCAATCAAGTTGTCAGTTGTCCTTTCTGTGTTGGATAAGACAAAATCCCGGTTTGAGTTCTTACCTCGTCAGGAAATGTATTGTCTGAGCAATTTCTCCCCAGTTTATTTCTGGATTAGAAACTGTCCTCGGCCACTTTGATAACTTGAACCTCTGAAAGGCAAGAAGACGTTCTGCAGACACTTCTGGAACATCACTCTTCACCATTGAAGATGATATTTTCGCTTTCTCGGATTAAGGAAAATCCCCAGAGAAAGCCTCTCAACCGAAGACTCTCAGCAATACATCAATTTTTCTCCCAAGAAAGTCGATGTTAACAAGGTCATCAGCACCTCAAAATTTGGATCACATCACATGGCGTTTCTCCGAGAAGATCTCGAAGAAAAGTATGATGAAATATCCCCAAGCAAAAAATAGTCTCTCAAAAGACTCATTTTCCCCAATAGAGTCAACAAATGGCATCTCCAACAGAGAAGTTTGTACACCTCTACAGCTTAGACAGATGGGTACCTCCAGCAAGTTTGACCTCAAAACTTTTCCATCAAATGGCATCTCCCCAGTAGAAAACTCGGTGAGAAGTTTGATGAAGACCGCTACACATAGCGTCCCTTGTCAAGGAAGAAACTCGACAAGAAGAAACTAAGACCAGTTCCTTGGATGAAGGCCAGGATCGAGGGGAAGTTTATTTCAGAAACTGAGACCAGTTCCTTGGCTGAAGACCAGGATCGAGGGGAGGTTTTTTTTTCAAAAACTGAGACCAGTTCCGTGGCTGAAGACCAGGATCGAGGGAAGGTTTATTTCAAAAGAACTGAGACTAAATCCTTGGCTGAAGACCAGGATCGAGGGGAAGCTTTTACCTTTTCTGAGTATCATTGCTTAGCAAAAGAAGATGGATAAGCAAACTGCCATTCATAACCACCGTCAAAATTTCGGGTATTTCGATATTTAATCCTTTTGCACCCTGAATGTTCGAATATCTTCGCCATTCACACCTTCGGGTCCAAGAAGATTAAATAGGGGCATCTGTCATACCCCAAATTTTGACCACCAATATTTCCCATCATTATGCAAATCATTACCACAATATGGATGTGCCATCATGCCTCATCAATTTCCACAAGGATTGTCGAGCTTTCACTACAACCAAGAATTAGGGTTTTAAGCCCTCTCAGAGCACTTAGACAAAGGATCAATCAAGAAATGACATGATCTTTAACTTGTCTAACCTCTTAAATACCCATAAAGGATCAAGAGGACTCCCATATAAAGAATCAAGCACAAAGTTGCAACATTCCAAGTGGATCAAGCCTCAAGATCGCCAATGTCACCAAATTAGGGTTTTGGTTGACCAAGGCCTCCAGATGAAATTTTTCTTCTGGGCATGAGCCAATACTTCAAATCATAACCCAAGATACTCTAAGGGACCTCATGGGCCTAATCATCAAGTCAAATTTTCCTCAGGGGATGCATTCATAAAAAATCAGGAATTAGGGTTTCTTGACCTAATTCACCCCTAAGTTGACTTTTGGAGCAAAGCATGAGCCAAGACCTCAAGACATGATTTGAGGACCTCAAATACACCGCATTTATTCATTTGAAACAATGGATTAATCCAAGAAGCTTGATTCACAAGTTTCAATTTCATCTGGACCACAATTAGAGTTTTGAAGGAAAAATCAACTGTATCTTTGACTTTTGACCAAGACATGCTCCCAAACCTTGGGACGTGATTCAATACACCCTAAAACACCTATGGAATCCATCCATTAGGTCTGAATTAGGTTAAGAACTTGATTGCACAAAGAATCACACATTTTGGATTTCATTTGACAAAAAAGTCAACTGTACACAAAATTAAGTTTGACTTTTTGGAATTTTTTACAAATATGGTTCCCCTTAGTCAAAAACAATGTTAATGTATGATTTTGATCATCATCCATCAAGAAAAATCATGAAAAGTGAGGTTTCTTGCAAAAGGGGCAACCATAGGTAACTTAAATTTTTCTAAGTTATGGAACAAAAGTGGTTTTGTACCAACTTTGCAAGGTCATAACTCCTAAACCACAAGGCCTTTTTCTTACATCCAAAGCTCAAATAAAAGTTCATCTTACATACTTTAAAAGTGTCAACTACAAGCAATTCCAAATCCTTATGGATTTTGAGTTATAGATTGATAAAAATCACAAAAAAAAAAAGTGAAAATGACCACTTTTCCAACACTTAGTGAAATTTTCAAGTCAAAATATGTCTTAGTTTTTCACCAACTTTGAGGACATTTTCCACCTTGATCCAAGTTGAACCAGGTCCATTGGTGAACAACAAAGTTAAAGTACGTCATGAGAGTTTTCCAAATTGTCCAAGAACTCAATCAAACTCCATTTAAGCTAGGAGTTATGGATCTCCCAAGTTGCCTTGCTGCAACTGTTTTCAAGACAGATTTTGGTACAAACTTGCACCCCACGATTCCTTAGACTGATTTTGGACACTTTGATCATTTCATTTATGTCCAATTACAACACAAATGAATGAATGATCTGATCCATAACACAAAATGCCAAGAACCTAGCCTTCCATATGCAAAATCATCATGAAAGGAACCTTGAAATTCAAATTTGGCATCAAGCATTTAATGGATACATCAAAGTGGCATGGACTGAAGCAAAGCTAACTGAATGAGTTAAGCCTTATCCCTACAACAGAAGACCAATGGCCTGTGCTCTAACCTTAAGTCAATAATCATGGAAAACTAGAATTCCTTTATGTAACCATTGGCCAAAGGACTGTCCAAGCTGCCATTCATTATTCCTTCCAAAACAAACTTGCTCTACTATAAATAGAGCTCATTTGTGATCAGTTTGAGTACCCCAAAGCACAGCAGCAATTGCTTTCCTCAAAATCTCTCTCATTATGCAGAAATGCCTTCTTTTGCAAGTCACCACTGAATTTTTGAGTTAGAGAGCAATTCCACCATAGCTCATGATCCAAACACATCCAATGTATCATATATAAGTTGTTCAAACACTCATCCTTGATCTGAAACACCAAAATCAGAAAGTCAACCTCCAAACCTCAAATTTTGGCTTTTTTGAATTTTTCAAGCCATGTCTTGATTCAGTCACTTTCAAAGCCAAACAAAGCCTCAAACACACTCCAAATATCATCCTCAAACTATCCCAACAAGTTTCTCTCAACTGTAACATCATTTGAGTGAGATGCCATTTTGGTCACTTTTGCCACTTTTGCAAGAAAGAGTCAATTCTTGTTCCTTAGGATTCCAGCAGGTCTTGATCATTCTAAAAGTATCTAAGGGATCAATCAAAGGTGTCTAAAGCATTGGATCACTTCTGGCACAAGCATCTTGAAAGATAGCACAAGGAGCTTCAAGAGGTAAGTGCATCACAACTTGAACTCTTTAAATCATGCATTGCTTTGATGTCCATTGATCATGGACATCTCATACATATCATATATGTTGTGTTTAAACCAATTTTCCATGCTATTGTTGCGTGTATGATGAGATATCATAAAACATGTAAATCTAGGCTTATTTTGAAACCACTATCGGGTTTTAAAATAGGGACATCTTTAGAAAAAATCTAAAAGCACCATTGGATTCCTCATGAAATTCTAGGTAGGATCCATCTAAATTTTGTCAAAATCCATGAAGAATTGAGGGAGTTAGAGCCTTCATGCTAGAAGGCAAAAATCAGGCCATGCTTTGGGCAAGGGCCAGGCCAGGGCGCCTTGGCCAGGCCTAAAATCTTGCCACCCCCATATACACATGGGGTGGTTTTCATACACAGATGTATCACCACCCTAGTGGTAGCGCGCATGTGTGTTTGGTTGGGAGGCCGGGGGTTCAAGACCCCCATTTTGCCATTTTCCCCTATTTTGCTATTTTTCACATTTTTCATGGTTTTTATTAATTAATTTTTCTCTCAATTTTAATTATTTTTTATTGGTTCCTTTTTTGAAAATTCACAGAAATATTAAAATATTTTATTCTACAAAAATTTCACAAAAATATTATTTATTTCACATATTTGGTATTTTTGTAAAGAATTATGTTTTTAGTTGCTTTTAAACATTTAAAAATATTTCTTTCTCTTGATTTTTCAACTTCAAATGAATTTCAAGCTTTCATGTGATTAAACATGATTTTTCAAAATATTTTTCAAAGTATACAACTTGTTTTTGAATATATTTGGTATTTTATATCATTTATTATTTAATTTCCTTTGAAAATTATATTTTAAATTCAAAATTAGGGTTTTCTCTAAATTTTGATTTTTCAAACTTCACTTACACAACTTTAGGCCTCTTGTAGAGTGTAAGTCCCATCCCTTTGTAAATAAAATAATTTGGGCCTCAGTCATTGTATAAGTCTCGATACGATTTTAAAAATCTTGGCGCGATCGCCATTTTCAAACAATTTTCATCTGGGCCTCCCCTTGTGTTGTATGTCCCATCTTTATTCTTTTCAAACACTTTGGGCCTCTAATAGAGTGTAAGTCCCATCCCTTTGTTCAGAAAACCTTTTTGGGCCTCAGTTATTGTATAAGTCTCTCTGCGATTCTTAAAACGACGGTGCGACCACTGTCTTTCAATGGGCCTCTCCTTGAGTTGTAAGCCCCATCTTTTGTACAAAAATAAATTTTGGGCCTCTAATAGAGTGTAAGACCCAAACTCTTTATAAATACAATAATTTGGGCCTTTGTCATTGTATAAGTCCCGATACAATTTTCAGATCAACGGTACGATTACTGTTTTTCATCCGGGCCTCTCTTTGAGTATAAGCCTCAATCTTATTTTCAAAACAACTTTCCCCTATGATTTAGATTCAAATTCGTAGTTGTTATCAAAACTTTCTTTAATTTCTTGAAAAAAACTAACCATACAACTGTTATAATGGAAGCTTGCTCACCTGTAAGTTTTAAAACAGCTTTCTTTTACATACTTGTATATATATATTTGTTTGTAATGCTGGAAGCTTGCTCACCTATAAGTCCTCCTACCCTCTTTTACATACTTGTATATATTTCATTTGTATATATATGCATGTATATCAACTGCTTAGAGTTTTCCCCGACAATTAGGTCTAGGAATAGATCAAACCAGTGGTCACTCTTTCAACACAGTTAAAACTAGTTCCCCATAGGAATTTCCAGATACAGTCTTGCCTCCTTTTGGGCTTATACAATATGGAACAGAGAAAGGCATTATTCCCGGTGAAACTTTTCTCAAGACTGTCACTATTAGAAATTTGTCTAAGAAATTCATTTCCCCCAGAGAGAATTAATTCCCGGTGAAACCTCTCTTGAATTTCTTCAAACCCTAGAATTGTTCACTAAAGAAAGGATTATTCCCGGTGAAACCTTTCTTGAACTTTTCTTAGGTTTAGACCCACAGGATTCCTAAAAGCATCCCCAGCCTCCTCTTGGGTTTTGTACAAGGACCCTCAGGCTTCTTAGAAGTTCTCATGCCTTCTCTTGGGCTTAGTACAAGGACCCAAAGACCTCTTACAGGTATAGGACAGAACTTAGTCATCCTTTGTTAGAGCAGTCTTTCTAAAGAGTCAATTTAGGGTTGATTCTCATCCCTTAAAACATCTGCCTCCTCTTGGGCATCATACAAAGATAAGCCCTTTCATACCAGTAGACTTGAACAGTCTCATCTCCTCAAGGAAAAAATAGAAACCCTGATCATTCCATTAATCACTAGCAGAGCTAAAACCTCCTTAGGTTTTAAAACTCAATCTTTAAACTCTCACTTTAATTTTTGCCCAGCTAGGGTCAAAATGCTATCAATAAACCCTTTATCAGGACCTCAAGGCATCTGATATTTCAACTCTTCTTCATTCCCCATCAAGAGTTGATTCCCCAATTTGGACTTGTCTCTGGATCTCAATAATCCTCAGCAGAAGCTAGCCTCCTCTTAGGCTTTATATAAGAAATCCCCCAACCAGCCTCCTCTTAGGCATTGTATAATGATTTTCCCTCAGCCCTTCTTTAGCCTCAATCTTGGGCTTTGTATAAGACACCTATAAATATCCTCAGCTGAGTCAGTAAAATCCTTTTTCAGCCTCAATCTTGGGCTTTGTACAAGACAGATAAAAACCACTCTCTTATTGAGTCAGTCTCTTTTCAGCCTCAATCTTGGGCTTTGTACAAGACACATATAAAATCCCCTTAAGCAGGACCAATCCTCTTTTCAGCCTCAATCTTAGGCTTTGTACAAGACAAATCATACTCTCTAGCAGAGTCAATCTTCTTTAGCCTCAATCTTGGGCTTTGTACAAGACAGATAAAATCTCTCACCCGTAGAGTCAGTTTCCCATTTTAGCCTCAATCTTGGGCCTTGTACAAGAAACATACAAATATTCCCCAGTGGAGTCAAAAACCCTTTTTTAGCCTCAATCTTGGGCTTTGTACAAGACAGACAAAATATTTCCCCAGAAAAGTCAACTTTTAGTCTCCTCTTAGGCTTTGTATAATGATCTCCCCGAAAGAGTCAGTCTCTTTTCAGCCTCAATCTTGGGCTTTGTACAAGACAGATATAAAACTCCCTAGTAGAGTCAATCTTTTAGCTTCAACCTTAGGCTTTGATCAAGGCACACAAAAATCAACATCCTCTCAGACTAAATCAAAAAAGTCTCTATAAGAAGATACTACTCTGTATATCACACATCAAAACAAATAATCAAACAAACCTTAATCCCAGATAACTGCTATAAGTGGTGCACTTGTTGATTCAGAAATCCAAGTTGTAGTTCATCTCTTATCCTGGTAAATCCTCTCTTTCATCTAATTGTTGTAAGTGGCAAGCCTCTGGATTATTTACATTCAAGCCAATGTCCCTCTCTTAGCATGAAAGATCCTAAGGAAAAATGGCATTGCTCAACACTGAGTTAAAGTTTTCTCCTTCAGGACAAATCCCTCATAAAGGAAATTATGGCATTGTTGGATTCCATACATTCCATTTAAAGTAATTCTCATTTATAATCAATCACCCAACAATCATGATAAACAGATGAGATATCTCTCTTTAGAGATAACAAATTCTCTCTCAGTCAAACCTTTTAGCTTCAATCTTGGGCTTTGAACAAGACACAAATACCCTTTAGCTTCAATCTTGGGCTTTGAACAAGACATCAAACATCTTTTTCCTCCCATAGAATAGGAGGAACTACGATTGCTCCGATTTCCCTATTATCTTTACGGGAATATGTAGGCATAAGATTGCGAAATCTTAGCGAGCACACACAAATCAAAAACCTTAGGTCCAGTACCTTACCAAAAAACATCGGAAAAAACCGACATCAACAAAAACTCTCTCTCAAACATTCCCAAAGGAGAAACTTTCCCAATCGACAGATAAACACCACTAAATAGAAAACAGTAGAAATTGCTAACAATCTGTGGATAACCACATATAGGATAGGTAATTGACAACTCCCCATTGTATAACCTGACCCCGAACTCCCCAATCTCTTAAGCATTTGTTAAAGAAAACATTTGTGTGCAAGGTTAGTTTTAGATAGCTTCCCTTTCCTTTCCAGCTTTATAGTGTCGCACCCTAATTTTTTTACCCTAAGATACCCGCTCCGCTTTTGCATGGCATATTAGGTCTATCATTCGGGCATGACTAACCACTTTATCTAGCTTCGTCTCTTTGTTTTTTTTTTTGGACAGGTGTTGCTGCAGAAGGTCTGAGGTCTTGAAGGTTGTGTTGTGTGTGTGTTTGTGGAAGTTCCCTGGTCTTTGCAAGATGTGTATGGATTCCCGTGAGATTGTGCCCTTCCCCTTTCTGGTCCCTAAACCACCACCAAGCCTTTGTTCCTTCAGACTCCTCAGTTTTCCCCCAAAGGTTAAGTCTTTATACCCTCTGATATGGAATTTGATCCCCTGAAGACTGGTCACTGGTTGTGTGGTAAAGTTACTGCAAGACGGCATCTCCCCCCCCCCCTCTGTAGGCTTCTCAAGATCTAAGAGATGTGGTTGCTCTATGATGTCATGTTCTTAAATAATGAAAGTTCAATTTAGGAGGAAGTAGAAGGTTGATTTCCAAGATGTAAATTCAAGCCCGTTGATTTGTTACAAGTTTACAAGTTTCAAGAAGAATATTTGTGTTTCTTGAAGCTATCAAGGTATTCTTCAAGCAAGTTTGAAGATCATTTGTAATTCAAAGATGTTCAAGATACTTTGATCATTGGTAGAAGTTTGAAATCCTCACAAATTCATATGACATGGTTACAAAACTCATTATCCAAGGTTGGATCTCCAAGTTCATGATCTAGATATTAATACACAAGGTCATTATGGAATGGCAATGGCAAGGATTAATCAAGTGCTTTATTAATGAGTGGCATCATGTTTTAGTAAGGGATGCATTGTCTTCTTTTTAAGCTTATTTTCATTCAATTTAAATCAAGAGAGTTCTTGAAACCTTAAGGCCTTCTATTTCGGACTTATCACCAAAGCTTAAGTTTAAAATCAAAGCTATCAAAGGTTCAATTTGAGTTCAATTTGAGTTCAATTTATATTGAATTTCCAAACCATAAGAACAAATTACAATTTCCTCTCCAAGGTTCACATTACATCATTGTCAAGCCCCAAGTTCATTGCGTCAATATGTAAATTCATCATCTCTTTACAAGGTTGGATCTCCCTCTAAGTGATTTCCTGCAATTGTTTCTTAAGTTCGTACCAGATTAAAAAAGAATATAATAATAGAAAGACTTTCATGAACCTCAACACTACTTCTTTGTTCAAAAACCAAAACTGAATCATGGTGTTCAAATTGAATTCTTAAGTGGTAAAACCTCATGACAAGAAAACTCAGATATAGGTTATTATTCAAATATTCAAGATATAAATCCAAAGAAGTTCATTAACAATTCACGGATTTATGAGTACAAGAAGAATACTAGTTTCATCAACTGTGAAAATTCAAGGGCGTTCAATTTGAGGCTAAGGATTCAAACTTTGAAAGTTATAATCCATTTTCCTAATGATCATTACAAAATACAAAATTGACGTTTTCACAAGCATACAAAGTGCATTCCAAGAGAAGTCATAGTCTTGCATCCATTCACAATTCTGCATACGCACGGCAAAGGATGACGCTGCAAGTCAGCCCACGATTCCGCCGTGTCCACTACTTGCTCTAAGGAAGTTTTCACTCGAACAATATTCGAACATCTGCCTATTATTGCCAAATGCCCAGAACTTAAGCAAATGATACATGAAGAACCATGTGTAATATTCCTCCATTTCCCTAATCCACCATGTAATCCGCATCATTGACCCTGCATTAAATTACATGCATTATTCAAGAAGGACAAAAATGAAAGAGATAATCCTATTAATCTTGTTTCTCAATCAAGCCAGTAGAAAATGTCAACCTGAACTCTTGAAGGGAGGTTGTTTGGAATCCTTTTAACACCACAGTGGCGTTTAGAGGACCATCAGTTGAACAACTGTAAATAGGGCTTTGTGTTCTTGCTACCAAAGAGCCTGCAGATTGTTACGAAGAAGCAGGATGTGTTGAAAACTAGAAATTCAAGTGCCAATAACGGCGATACAAGTTGAAACAAAGTTTTGAGGTTCATGTATACAACCTTTTACCCCAAGAGCTGCATCATGTAGAGATTGGCATCAAGTTTTGAACATCGTCTAAAAGCATTATTAGACCTGCAAAAATTGTAAAGTTCAGACGGAGCCAAATGACAAGTTATAGAAAGAATTTAGATGGACAGGAAGTTTCCCAAGTAGGCGTTATTTCTAAATAACGAAAGTTCTCAAACGAGATTTACCTTGTCCCATTGAAAGCTACAAATTGTTGCACACCTTCAGGCCTCCACAATGTCTACACTTCAAGTTTACTGCAGAAAAGAGAGGACCACCACCATCATTTTAAGTAATCCGCAAAATAAATGCAAAAAGTGAGCTATGCCTTACCATAGCGTTTGCTTTAAGACCAAGAGGCAATTCCTCTTTGCCAAACCAACTCAGAAAAAGAGCCATAGAGTCGTATGAAAAGGAATGAGAAGAAAAAGTTAAAAGAAAATAAAAACTTTGAACGAATATCAGACAAGAATCTTTTTTCCAAAACAACACAAAGTATGTTCAGACAGTGATTAATTAAGTTCCCAAAAACCAATTCAGCATGTCTCAAACGCATTCCTTATTTCCAAAACAAGTATTGAACACCTTTCAAACAGGTTCAGACAAGTTTCAAATTCCTTCCAAAACAAGGTCACAACAGTTTTCAGACAATAATTAAAACTTTCTAAAACCACAACCAGACAATAAACAAGCTAGCAAACAACATTTCAAAAAACTTCCTAAAACGGACAAACATGCCTCACACACCAATTCAAGAACATTTAACAAGGCTTCTTCCAAAGTCTATATAAAAGGACGAACACAACATACAGAAAGGACAGGGCAAAATCTCACACCAGAAACTCATCATACCGAATAAATTTCATCAAAATATATCAGAAATTCACAAAAAAACTTTACACTAGAAACCACTTCAAATCATCCAACCAATTCACTCATTCAACCATAAACTCAAGCAATTCATCAAATATCATACCTAGTAAGCCTTTCATCATAACACGAGCAAATCATATACACCAATCATCAAACTACATAACCATTCACATCCTTCGTACATAAATCAATACACCAAACCAAACATAACAACTGGTGTACCAGAAACCTTTACACCACAAAATCATTTATCGGAATCACATATACGCATACAAAACGCAAGGCTAGGGAAATTGAGTCCACACACACACGCAAACAACAGCGAATCACATTTTCACACAAAGAAAGAAGGAAGAGACTTATCTTTGGAGATCGTGAGCCTCGACCGCATCCTGCCATCTTCAATCAACGACAGCTTCCTTTCCTTTTTTCATGCTTTAAATCATTTAATTTTGTAAACTATTGTATTATAGTAGATTGGGGTAGGGTTTGTTTGGGGTGAGGGTTTGTTTTGCTGCGATTGTTTGATTCAGTGAAGTTTGAGAAGAATCGAGAGAGAGGATGCGAGATTTAGAGAGGTTCGAGAGGAGGCGATCGAGAGAGTTTGAGCGGCGGCTTTCCTCTTTTAACCCTAATTTAGAGAGTAACGAGAAAGTACTCCCCCTGTTCCTTTTTCTTTCCGTTCGTTTTTGTTCTTTTTCTTTATTTTAAATTAATTCAAAACTTTTTCTTTAAATAATGATTAAAATTTAAACATTTTTCTAATTAATTCAATTTTTTTTAATAGTGATTAAACTTAAAACTTTCCTAGTTAATCCAAAAACCTTTTCTTTTCATAATAATTAAAACTTTTAATAATTAATTTTAAAACTTTTTTAAACTTTGTTATAATAATAATTAGAATTAAACTTTTTAATAATAATTAATTTAAAACATTTTTATAATCATAATTAAATTTTAAAGCTTTTTTTTAATTAATGTTTTATAACCAAAATTAAAAACTTTTATAATCAAAATTAAGATTTTTTTTTTAGATTAAAAAATAAAAAACCTTTTATTAATAATCTAATTTAAGGCTTCCCTTATATAATAATTAATTCAAATTTTTAAATTTAAACTCTTTATAATCAATTCAAACTTTCTATAATAAAAATTAAAACTTCTTAAACTTCTTTTTTATAATAATTAATCTAATTTGTCTATGTAACCTAATCTTTTTTTTAATAATACTCAAAACTTTAATAATATTTAATTTAAACTTTTTCTTGATAACAATAATTAATCCGAAACTCTTTTTCATAATAAATATTAAATTGAAAACACTTTTATTAATTTCCAATTAAACATTAGAACAACATTAGACTTTCAAGAATACACTAAGTCTTTTCTATCTACAACACTTTTATTTTTGTTTCTAAGAACTATAATAAGAATCTTTTTTAATTAATTATAAAAAACTTCCCTAACTTCCTCAGGTAATAATAATAATAATGATAATCTCAAATAAAGATAAATTAACTTTTAGATCGCCTCCGTTTAGAAACCTCTTACCGCGCTTAGTCATACGTGTGAGGACGTTTTGTTGTTATGTCTTGCTTATTATTATTTATTTGATTTTTCGTTTCTTCTTCAAAACCTTTTCAAACTTATAAAATCTCGATCCAACGTCGAGTCCACTTTTCTACCCATGTAAGTCGATCACCTTAGGGCATCGCATTCGACCTACCGATCACAAGACACAAGTCTAGCATCACTTTGCTAGCACCCTCGCCTAATAATAACAATTAATCGCATAAATATCCAAGGGAAATTCCCATGCATGATAACCATGTTATTGTGCATGGTGCACATCATTTGCATTCATAATCGACACCCTTAAGTTAAGACTATTAGACAACTTAGGATAGATTTCCTAGGTTAGTCCCCCCACAATTTTGATTCTTTAATCAAACTTTAGCCCACCTAATTCTCCACACAAGAGAATTAGATGTTAATCATCTCAAAGAAAGGGACATACAATCCCATACCCCACAAAATACAAACATTTCCAAAACTGTGGTGGTCTTTCTTAAGATGATGACTCATCTTCTTTTCCTAAACCTTTAAACATTTAGTATCCTTAATAAGGAACTACAAGTGCTCTGATTCCCTCTTGACAGGATATGTAGGCACAAGATGCGATATCTTGTCGAGCACACTTAGGTTAAAAAAATATAATTACCTACCCTTAAACCTTAGCAAAACAAGTAACATATAAAATAAAATCAAGAGGTTCCTGTAGAGTACTACAGATATCTAGGATGCTAACACCTTCCCTAGGTATAACCAACCCCCGAACTTAGAATCTTAGTGCATTTGCATTGCATTGTGGGAATTCGGTTTTTCTCCCTTCCCTTGGATAAAATCAAAGACCGGTGGTGACATTAAAAATGCGATCCTAGTTAACAAATAACTATTGTATCCAATTTTCACCGCGACAGAAATGGCGACTTCACTGGGGACTCTCATAAGAGGGTTCCCCCTAACTTGTTTAATTATGTTATTTGTTATATATTTGTATATGTTATGCTTGCTTGGGTTGTCACTTTGTGTGGTGAGGAGTCCTATACCCGGACTTGAGTGCAATTATGATAGGAGATGATATGTTCAAGGATACTTTGACGGAGTCGATTCCTAAAAAGTTGAGTTGAGAAAATCATCGCTCAGTTTAGGTTCTTTTGAACTTAATGTTGTTTGAACGAGTCTATTCGTGAAAACGATATTAATTTCGACCAAGAATCCGTGAGACCGAGGGCCGTAGTACCTTTAACCCCACTTGGCCTTTTAGGTTGTAGTGCAGGGACTATGAAGGATTCTATTCCTGAATTAGTTTCTATGTGATACTACACTCAGACGAGATTCTCTTGAGAATATTATTGACTATCAAGTGATTTGGAAAATCGATAATATCTAAAATATGGGTTGTAGACTCTGGGAACTTTTTAGAACTCGTTCGACAGGTACATTTGAAACCATAGTACACACCTATTGGGATGGTTAGACCTTGGCTCCATGTTGTGACCTTTCAAACCTATGACTTTTTGTCTGTTTGATTACTTGTGTGTGCTTTGTGCTTTGTGCTTTGTGTGTTTGCATCCCTACATTCATTAGCATCATATCATAAAGTTTCATGGAACTTAGCTTTGTTTGTAAACATCATAGGATATCATGGACTTTGAAAAAAAGGGGTAAACGCTGAAGTACCTTTACAAGAGTCATGATCTGGACGATCTAAGGAGACTGGAGACCTTGCTGACAAATAAAGAAAGGTTCAAAACCAAATTGGGAAGCTATCATCTCCGTTCTACCATAGCCTATCACTATTCCTGATTACTAGCTGTTGTCAACTCATAAAGAATATTCTCCGCTGATAGAGTTACTAATTTAAAATATGCGTCCATTTCCTATCTTCGATTAATATTCAAGCTAAGATGACTACAAAAAGGGAATTTATGAAAAAAAGCTCCTTATTGCAAGAAACGGAAAGCTCAAGACGTCTTATCCCATCAGTCAACACTTCGTCGATAAGCTTATTCTAGAAGAAGCTCAGTTGGAAGAAGAAGTCAAACGACTCAGGACAAGACTGTTGGAATAGTCTCCTTAGCTCCATCATTACTAGCTTTTATTTAGCTTTTATGACATGATTCTTGTAAGGCGTATAGACACGTTTGTAATCAATTTTGTAATAAATCAATCTTTTAGTATTTCGATACTAATGGTTGTAACCGTTTTAACAATGTGCGTCTTTTTGATATTTCTTGATGATTATAAATAGCCGAGTTCCATGAAACTTGCTGCATTTGCATTGCATCATTTTGCATACATCTTTTCTCTACCCCAGCTTATTCAGTCTTCTATCTCTGTGTCGCTCAGCTGATCTTCTGGCATTCGTACCAAACTCGCAGTAATTACTAGGGATAATGGATAGAACAGAGAATATGGATCCCATGTCAGGTTTCAGAGTGATGATTAACCCGATGTACGATTTTCCTATTGACGTCAACGTTTCACAAATGGAAGTTCCTACTCGATCTCAGCCTGTGAAAAATAACCTGGTTGGTCAAGTTAATGAAAGAGATTCCCGTTTTCTGAGGTATATGTCAAATTCCCAGAACATCTCTTCTGTGACAACTGTGAATGGTCCTCGATCGGGAGAAATCGAAAAAGGATTTCCTGACCTCCAAGAACAACTGAAGATGTTGAAAGGACCTAACGCATCTGGTCTTAAGGCTATGTCTCGCCATATTTTAAGCTTATTTTCTGTTTTTATATGTAATTTTTTGTGTTTGTTAATGCACTTGTTTTGCGTGTGAGAACTTTTTATTTTGAATAATTAATGCAATGATTAATGTTTGTCTTGAAGAAATCCATTCGTTTCACTCCTTTTAAAATGCTTTTTCTATGTTATAATGCCAATGCTGCCTAATCTCTTGCCTTGGCAGAGAATTGAATGGAGGATGAAGAAATCAAACGCAATCTCTCTTGTTGTATGCTTTTGAATAAAACTCCACTAATGATATGAGGCATTATTTCAAATCCCTAAACACTGGAGGCATAAGGAGATAAACCCTCGTTAACCCTTTTGAACCTTTGAAGTAGGAGTTTTCTTCTTCCAAATCAAAAACCCTCATTCTTAACCTGGGGCAGGGAAATTTTCCAGTCAACAAAAATGGAGTAAAATATCAAGAAGATTGGGTGGGCATAAACACACTTTGAGCCTTATATCCTTTGTCTCTTAAACAGTGAACCAAGCCACTATACAACCCTCAAAAGACCTTAGTGAAGCAGGGTTTATTTCAAAAAGCATACTCATTGAGATATCGTTTCCTGACTTCTATGAGTTATGCTCAAACTTGTGTTGGCATTCTAAAATCGGTAATTCAACCACCAAAATATCTTTTAATAAAATTTTCAAGACAAACATATGTTGCATTATCAATTAACATTTTTTTTTGCTTGCTAACATTGCTTGACATTATAGAAGCTAGCATACGAGCATCAACGATGAACTAAATCCTTTGAGACCTGTGACTCTGATGAGTAAATGGAGGATCATTTCAAAAGGATGACCATATCCAGGGGCATGTTACCTGAAGACTTTGCTGAGCAGGGGCAAGCTGTTTCCCAGTTGTTTCTTTCACAGTTTGACCCCAAGGGGCAAGTTTGAAGACTCAGAACACCGTCAATCTGGGGCAGTTACGTTGAGATTTGGAAAAATCTCTCCAAGTTTGAAGACTCGGTGTGTAGAATACCGTCAATCTGGGGCAATTATGTCAAGATTTGATAAATCTCTCCAAGTTCGAAGATTCAGTTGTACAAAACACAGTCGATCTGGGCCTGTTACGTCGAGATTCGACAAATCTCTCAAAAAGTTGGAAGACATTGGAACGTCTTAGATACCAAGTTTTCTGTAAAATCTTCTTGAGATGACTTCTTCTCATAAACCATGTGATCTGGGGCATTTTGAGAAGTGAAGATCACTCTTCATCCATTCACGGCAACTGTTGTTCAAAATGGCGACTACCATGCAGGTCATCAATGCATAGTTACATCAGTCTCACGACATCATTCACTCATACCTCAAAAAATTTCTATCCCGAGTAATGTGACGACTCCCCGGTAAGTCTTTGCTCCAGGTAGTCACGACTATTCCCCAACAAATCTCTACTTCGAGCAGTCATGGCATATTTGATGCAATATTTCCCCAGTTGAAAGCCTAAGAATTCCCCAGTGGATTTCTTTATTTTTGACCTTCCCCAGCGAAGTGAATGTTTATTTCATTCCTCAGTGTATTTTCTTACTACCTCAATCTTCTCCAGCAAGGCGGATGTTTATTTCATCCCCACGAAGTTTTATCTCCGACATCTTTAACCGCTATTGTTATCTCCAAGCTTCCCCGATGAAGTGGATATTTATTTAATCCCCTATGAACTCTCTCCGATCATGAGTTTGATTCGTTCCCAATGAATCTCTCTCATTCCCAACAGAATCACAAGGTTCATCTTGACAACCCTTAGTGAAGTCATGATGTTCATCCCCAAGTGGAGCGCTCTCTTTTCCCCAAAGAAGTTTGAAGCGTTTAAGTGGGATTTGTTTCCATATATAGCCCTCCATTCATCCTCAGTGATGCTTTTATCTTGCGAAGATTGGCCGAGTATTCGTATCGAGATGCTTGTTGTTCATCTCCAGTTTTCTTCTTGTCGTTGTTTTGTCAGCATGAGCATAAGCATAGCATGGCATTCTTTCATGTAGATTCATGGCATGTGGCATTCTCGCATCTTGCATCTTTGTGTTTGTTTATTTCTTTCTTTCACTTTGGTTGCGCTTATCCCCTAATGACTGGGTTTTGTGTGCTCCCTCCAAGTAGAATTGTCAGCCTTAGGCATAAAGAGCACATCATTTCTAATTCCCCACCGAGTTCGATCCTCATGGAAGGTAGTTGCTTTAGTCTCTTTTCCATTTTTGGATAAAGATAAGCCCTTTTGAGTTCATTCCTCAAAGGATGGAGTCTTGCTTGACCGTTTTCTTTTCAGTTATTTCCTGAATTGAACTTTGGTCCCCGACAATCACAATTTTGGATATCTCTGAGATGTTGAACCCGAACTAAGCGTGCATTTATTTTGCATTTTGTCTCCCCAAGAAGAGTTTATTTGAAGATCTCTATGGAAGACAAAAATTATTCCTCCAGCAGTATTATTACAACGTTTTCGTGGAATTTAAACTCAGACAACAAGTGGTAGCTCTTTATTTGAGCTCATTTTTCTATCTAGATGACAAATTGCAGTCTCCTCAAGACATTTTGTCTATCCCCGGTGAAGTTATCGAGATTATCAACTCATTCTCCATCAAATGTTATCTCGCCGAAAATCCGTCAGAAAGGCTCATTGAAAACCTTCCAGGTGTTTCTCTTTATTTGAGAACCCCTATTACAAGAATTTTATCGCTTCAACGAATTTCATTTACAGCAATATTACTTCTCAGTGGTATTCTCCCCAGCGAGCCCACAATTCAATTTGCTTCTGTCAAATGGCATCTCTTCGAGAAGTTTGATGAAGACTCAGATGATCTTTCTCTTTTATTTGAGAAGACATATTCTACAAGTCAGCCGGTCTGCATCTCTTTTGAAGATCCCCGGTGAAATTTCCAAATCTCCAACAAGTTATGGATTCCAGCTGAAGTCATAAGATCTCCAGTGAAATCCCAACCCCTGTGAAGTTACCTTTCCAGGAGGAGTTCAAGACTTTTGCTCGAGGCAGACAACCTCGTAGCGTTTTTATTTCAAGATTGTGCTAGAGGCAGACAACCTCGTAGCCGTTTATTTCAAGATGCATGTGAGGCAGACAACCTCGTAGTATTTAATTTCAAGACTTTGTTCGAGACAGACAATCTCTCAACACTTATTTCAAGACTTTGTTCGAGACAGACAATCTCGCAACACTTATTTCAAGAGTTTGCTCGATACAGACAATCTCGCAACACTTATTTCAAGACTTTGTTCGAGACAGACAATGTCGCAACACTTATTTCAAGACTTTGTTCGAGACAGACAATCTCGTAACACTTACTTCAAGACTGTGTTCGAGGCAGACAACCTCGTAGCATTTGGTTTCAAACTTTGTTGTTCGAGGCAGACAACCTCGTACCATTTATTTCAAGAGTTTGCTCGAGACAGACAACCTCGCAACATTTATTCAAGACTTGTTGTTTGAGGCAGACAACCTCGTCGCATTCATTTCGTTCTAGACTTTGGTTCGAGGCAGACAACCTTGTAGTACTTAATTTCAACTTTGTTGTTTGAGGCAGACAACCTCGTAGCATTTGGTTTCAAGATTTTGGTTCGAGGCAGACAACCTCGTAGTATTCAATTTCAAACTTTGTTGTTCGAGGCAGACAACCTCGTAGCTTTCATTCGAGATTTTGGTTCGAGGCAGACGACCTCATAACATGTGTCCCAAGATTTTGCTCGAGGCAGACAATCTCGTAGCCCTTTATTTCAAGACTTTGCATAATAAATTAAACCATACCGAGAAACATGTTTTGCTTATCATCTTTGCAATATACACTTTTGGTTCTCACTGGAAGACACCCAACTGCTCAAAATACCTTGTGATTGTCAGATTGGTAATCTCTTTTCCCCCAGTGGAGTTATCTCTTTCCCCGTGGAGTCTCGTTTTGCTAGGTCGTCCTCGTCGGGTCTTTCATTTTTTTTGTGTTCTAACATCGGTTATCCCCTGTGACTTTATCCCTCACAGGATCCTTGTCTTGCATTCATATCATTTTCATACCATCTCATGTGCATTCTGCGGCATCTTAGGGCCAAAAATTGTGCATGTTTGTATTTAAGTCCCCCCTATCTCGTCGAGACAAAGATTTCAATCTCCATATCTCCGGATAGAAGAAACTTAAATAGGGGCATCTGTTGCACCCTAATTTTTTACCCTAACATACCCGCTCCGCTTTTGCATGGCATATTAGGTCTATCATTCGGGCATGACTAACCACTTTATCTAGCTTCGTCTCTTTGTTTTTTTTTTGGACAGGTGTTACTGCAGAAGGCCTGAGGTTTTGAAGGTTGTGTTGTGTGTGTGTTTGTGGAAGTTCCCTGGTCTTTGCAAGATGTGTGTGGATTCCGTTGAGATTGTGCCCTTCCCCTTTCTGGTCCCTAAGCCACCACCAAGCCTTTCTTCCTTCAGACTCCTCAGTTTTAGCCCAAAGGTTAAGTCTTTATACCCTCTGATATGGAATTTGACCCCCTGAAGACTGGTCACTGGTTGTGTGGTAAAGTTACTGCAAGACGGCATCCCCCCCCCCTCTGTAGGCTTCTCAAGATCTAAGAGATGTGGTTGCTCTATGATGTCATGTTCTTAAATAATGAAAGTTCAATTTAGGAGGAAGTAGAAGGTTGATTTCCAAGATGAAAATTCAAGCCCGTTGATTTGTTACAAGTTTACAAGATCAAGCTCAAAGTCCTACATCATTTACATTTAGTTCAAGTACGAAGCTCGCGCCCTTTGTTTCAAGAAGAATATTTGTGTTTCTTGAAGCTATCAAGGTATTCTTCAAGCAAGTTTGAAGATCATTTGGAATTCAAAGATGTTCAAGATACTTTGATCATTGGTAGAAGTTTGAAATCCTCACAAATTCATATGACACGGTTACAAAACTCATTATCCAAGGTTGGATCTCCAAGTTCATGATCTAGATATTAATACACAAGGTCATTATGGAATGGAAATGGCAAGGATTAATCAAGTGCTTTATTAATGAGTGGCATCATGTTTTAGTAAGGGATGTATTGTCTTCTTTTTAAGCTTATTTTCATTCAATTTAAATCAAGAGAGTTCTTGAAACCTTAAGGCCTTCTATTTCGGACTTATCACCAAAGCTTAAGTTTAAAATCAAAGCTATCAAAGGTTCAATTTGAGTTCAATTTATATTGAATTTCCAAACCATAAGAACAAATTACAATTTCCTCTCCAAGGTTCACATTACATCATTGTCAAGCCCAAAGTTCATTGCGTCAATATGTAAATTCATCATCTCTTCACAAGGTTGGATCTCCCTCTAAGTGATTTCCTGCAATTGTTTCTTAAGTTCGTACAAGATTCAAAAAGAATATAATAATAGAAAGACTTTCATGAACCTCAACACTACTTCTTTGTTCAAAAACCAAAACTGAATCATGGTGTTCAAATTGAATTCTTAAGTGGTAAAACCTCATGACAAGAAAACTCAGATCTAGGTTATTATTCAAATATTCAAGATATAAATCCAAAGAAGTTCATTAACAATTCACGGATTTATGAGTACAAGAAAAAGACTAGTTTCATCAACTGTGAAAATTCAAGGGCGTTCAATTTGAGGCTAAGGATTCAAAATTTGAAAGTTATAATCCATTTTCCTAATGATCATTACAAAATACAAACCTGACGTTTTCACAAGCATACAAAGTGCATTCCAAGAGAAGTCATAGTCTTGCATCCATTCACAATTCTGCGTACGCACGGCAAAGGATGACGCTGCAAGTCAGCCCACGATTCCGCCGTGTCCGCTACTTGCTCTAAGGAAGTTTTCACTCGAACAATATTCGAACATCTTCCTATTATTGCCAAATGCCCAGAACTTAAGCAAATGATACATGAAGAACCATGTGTAATATTCCTCCATTTCCCTAATCCACGTCATTGACCCTGCATTAAATCACATGCATTATTCAAGAAGGACAAAAATAAAAGAGATAATCCTATTAATCTTGTTTCTCAATCAAGCCAGTATAAAATGTCAACCTGAACGCTTGAAGGGAGGTTGTTTGGAATCCTTTTAACACCACAGTGGCGTTTAGAGAACCATCAGTTGAACAACTGTAAACAGGGCTTTGTGTTCTTGCTACCAAAGAGCCTGCAGATTGTTACGAAGAAGCAGGATGTGTTGAAAACTAGAAATTCAAGTGCCAATAACGGCGATACAAGTTGAAACAAAGTTTTGAGGTTCATGTATACAACCTTTTACCCCAAGAGCTGCATCATGTAGAGATTGGCATCAAGTTTTGAACATCGTCCAAAAGCATTATTAGACCTGCAAAAATCATAAAGTTCAGACGGAGCCAAATGACAAGTTATAGAAAGAATTTAGATGGACAGGAAGTTTCCCAAGTAGGCGTCATTTCTAAATAACGGAAGTTCTCAAACGAGATTTACCTTGTCCCATTGAAAGCTGCAAATTGCTGCACACCTTCAGGCCTCCACAATGTCTACACTTCAAGTTTACTGCAGAAAAGAGAGGACCACCACCATCATTTTAAGTAATCCGCAAAATAAATGCAAAAAGTGAGTTATGCCTTACCATAGCGTTTGCTTTAAGACCAAGAGGCAATTCCTCTTTGCCAAACCAACTCAGAAAAAGAGCCATAGAGTCGTATGAAAAGGAATGAGAAGAAGAAGTTAAAAGAAAATAAAAGCTTTGAACGAATATCAGACAAGAATCTTTTTTCCAAAACAACACAAAGTATGTTCAGACAGTGATTAATTAAGTTCCCAAAAACCAATTCAGCATGTCTTAAACGCATTCCTTATTTCCAAAACAAGTATTGAACACCTTTCAAACAGGTTCAGACAACTTTCAAATTCCTTCCAAAACAAGGTCACAGTAGTTTTCAGACAATAATTAAAACTTTCTAAAACCACAACCAGACAATAAACAAGCTAGCAAACAACATTTCAAAAAACTTCCTAAAGCGGACAAACATGCCTCACACACCAATTCAAGAACATTTAACAAGGCTTCTTCCAAAGTCTATATAAAAGGACGAACACAACATACAGAAAGGACAGGGCAAAATCTCACACCAGAAACTCATCATACCGAACAAATTTCATCAAAATATATCAGAAATTCACAAAAAAAACTTTACACTAGAAACCACTTCAAATCATCCAACCAATTCACTCATTCAACCATAAACTCAAGCAATTCATCAAATATCATACCTAGTAAGCCTTTCATCATAACACGAGCAAATCACATACACCAATCATCAAACTACATAACCATTCACATCCTTCGTACATAAATCAATACACCAAACCAAACATAACAACTGGTGTACCAGAAACCTTTACACCACAAAATCATTTATCGGAATCACATATACGCATACGCAAGGCTAGGGAAATTGAGTCCACACACACACGCAAACAACAGCGAATCACATTTTCACACAAAGAAAGAAGGAAGAGACTTATCTTTGGAGATCGTGAGCCTCGACCGCATCCTCCCATCTTCAATCAACGACAGCTTCCTTTCCTTTTTTCATGCTTTAAATCATTTAATTTTGTAAACTATTGTATTATAGTAGATTGGGGTAGGGTTTGTTTGGGGTGAGGGTTTGTTTTGCTGCGATTGTTTGATTCAGTGAAGTTTGAGAAGAATCGAGAGAGAGGACGCGAAATTTAGAGAGGTTCGAGAGGAGGCGATCGAGAGAGTTGGAGCGGCGGTTTTCCTCTTCTAACCCTAATTTGGAGAGTAACGAGAGAGTACTCCCCCTGTTCCTTTTTCTTTCCGTTCGTTTTTGTTCTTTTTCTTTAAATAATGATTAAAATTAAAACATTTTTCTAATTAATTCAATTTTTTTTAATAGTGATTAAACTTAAAACTTTCCTAGTTAATCCAAAAACCTTTTCTTTTCATAATAATTAAAACTTTTAATAATTAATTTTAAAACTTTTTTAAACTTTGTTATAATAATAATTAGAATTAAACTTTTTAATAATAATTAATTTAAAACATTTTTATAATCATTATTAAAATTTAAAGCTTTATTTTTTAATTAATGTTTTATAACCAAAATTAAAAACTTTTATAATTAAAATTAAGATTTTTGTTTAGATTAAAAAATAAAAAACCTTTTATTAATAATCTAATTTAAGGCTTCCCTTATATAATAATTAATTCAACATTTTAAATTTAAACTTTTTATAATCAATTCAAACTTTCTATAATAAAAATTAAAACTTCTTAAACTTCTTTTTTATAATAATTAATCTAATTTGTCTATGTAACCTAATCTTTTTTTTAATAATACTCAAAACTTTAATAATATTTAATTTAAACTTTTTCTTGATAACAATAATTAATCCGAAACTCTTTTTCATAATAAATATTAAATTGAAAACACTTTTATTAATTTCCAATTAAACATTAGAACAACATTAGACTTTCAAGAATACACTAAGTCTTTTCTATCTACAACACTTTTATTTTTGTTTCTAAGAACTATAATAAGAATCTTTTTTAATTAATTATAAAAAACTTCCCTAACTTCCTCAGGTAATAATAATAATAATGATAATCTCAAATAAAGATAAATTAATTTTTAGATCGCCTCCGTTTAGAAACCTCTTACCGCGCTTAGTCATACGTGTGAGGACGTTTTGTTGTTATGTCTTGCTTATTATTATTTATTTGATTTGTCGTTTCTGCTTCAAAACCTTTTCAAACTTATAAAATCTCGATCCAACGTCGAGTCCACTTTTCTACCCATGTAAGTCGATCGCCTTAGGGCATCGCATTTGACCTACCGATCACAAGACACAAGTCTAGCATCACTTTGCTAGCACCCTCGCCTAATGATAACAATTAATCGCATAAATATCCAAGGGAAAATCCCATGCATGATAACCATGTTATTGTGCATGGTGCACATCATTTACATTCATAATCGACACCCTTAAGTTAAGACTATTAGACAACTTAGGATAGATTTCCTAGGTTAGTCCCCCCACAATTTTGATTCTTTAATCAAATTTTAGCCCACCTAATTCTCCCCACAAGAGAATTAGATGTTAATCATCTCAAAGAAAGGGACATACAATCCCATACCCCACAAAATACAAACATTTTCAAAATTGTGATGGTCTTTCTTAAGATGATGACTCATCTTCTTTTCCTAAACCTTTAAACATTTAGTATCCTTAATAAGGAACTACAAGTGCTCTGATTCCCTCCTGACAGGATATGTAGGCACAAGATGCGATATCTTGTCGAGCACACTTAGGTTAAAAAAATATAATTACCTACCCTTAAACCTTAACAAAACAAGTAACAGATAAAATAAAATCAAGAGGTTCATGTAGAGTACTACAGATATCTAGGATGCTAACACCTTCCCTAGGTATAACCAACCCCCGAACTTAGAATCTTAGTGCATTTGCATTGCATTGTGGGAATTCGGTTTTTCTCCCTCCCCTTGGATAAAATCAAAGACCGATGGTGACATTAAAAATGCGATCCTAGTTAACAAATAACTATGGTATCCAATTTTCACCGCGACACATAGGATAAATAAGAAATCAGAAAGTAGCACCCAATTCCAACCAATGGCGATAAGGTGGTCGCGTCACCGACAAAAATTGCACGCTACAATGTGGCTGCTGTTGCATTTATAAATAGTTAATGTGAAGTATCATGTATATGTGCTATTGAATTTTGAATTAGTTAATGTGTAGTAAAAATGTAAATCAATATGAAAACTATATGCGGCTGATGTTGCACTATTTCATTTATGCCGCTGTTTGTATCGGATTGTTAAAAAAATAGTATTAAAATATTTTAAAGTATTAAAATATGCTATTATACATGTATAATATTAAAGTATTAAAATATACTATTATACATCTGCAGAATGTACTATTAAAGTATTAAAATATGCTATTATACATGTATAATATTAAAGTATTAAAATATGCTATTATACATCTGCAGAATGTACTATTAAAGTATTAAAGTAACATGTATATGCAGCTGCTATTGCACTATACATGCAGCAAAGTGTATTAAAATATGCTATTGTATGTATCGCACGGCAAAATGTATATACATGCAATTTATGTTACCAAATCTACATGTTTTAAAATGAATGAGTAATTTATATTTAAAATATAAATGTTAAAATAAATGTTGCCTTTATCTGTAATACATGCAGTAAGAGTTAAAGTCTTTTATTCCAATTGAAAAATGAATGACACTAAATTATATTCAAGATTTAAATGCACTTTAAAAATCTTCATTAATAGGAATGAAGATATACCTGGAAGAAGATTCGTAATGTAGTAATTAATATCATCGACTATTTCAATAGTAGATGCAAGAATAGCTCTACATTGAAGAAAATCTGAATTTGTGTAGTTTTGAATGAGATTTGGATAAGTACTTGTAAAAATAGCTTCAATTGGGTCCACACAATCTCTGATGAGTAACTCTTCTGGAATAAGTATCTCAGCAAATCCATCATTGGGTTCGGATATTTTTCCATTCCCAACTTGTAAAATCCATTCAGAATTGACTAAATTAGAGTCACTTTGCAACCGCATATTTTTTGTTAGACTAAGAACTTTGCAATGATCCCAAATATATGAGGTATTTATTGTAGCATGCACAATATCAGACCTAGTTCTTCTTGGTATAACAGGTAAAATTTGTCTGAAGTCTCCCCCAAAAATGACAACTTTACCTCCGAAAATTTGGTTACATTCACCACTGTCATCACTCATTATATCCTTCAAAGACTTGTCAAGAGCTTCAAAACAAAATTTATTTGCCATAGGTGCTTCGTCCTATATAATGAGTTTTGTTACTTTCAAGAGATTAGCTAAATCAGATTTCTTCTCAATGTTACATAAAGAAGATTCTAGACATGGTACTGGAATTTTGAATTTAGAATGTGCAGTTCTCCCTCCAGGTAACAATATACTTGTTATTCTGCTCGATGCCACATTCAACACAATATCTCCTTTGCAACGAAGAGCTGCAGAAAATGTGTTCCACATGAAAGTTTTCCCGGTGCCCCCATAACCATATAAAAAAAGACTCCACCTTTTTTATTTGTAACGGCTTGCATAATTTCTCTGAAAATACCAAGTTGTTCATCTACAATAAGAAACAACATGTTTTTAGTGGAATTATGCACAAGGCATAAAAATGTGTATGCAATATACGCGTTCAAAGACATAGAAATAGAATTCATGTAAAACATGAGCATTGGATTTGATAAACATAAGGATACTCCAACAACACTTGTTAAGAAAATGAAATAAAAAGTTATTTGAACAATGCATAAATAGGAAATATGAATACCTGTTAAGGATAGAAACAAATTTTGGTAAATTTCTTCTTGAGCTGAAATATCATATTGTCTTTCATCATATATCAATCTATTTTCAAGAAAGTCAAGAACATAATTTGATGGATATGGTATTGGCTTAAATTCTTTCAAATTTCTTATATTTTTTTGAAGTTGCTTCTCAATTTCCATCAACGTGAGTTGTTGGATATCTTCATCGGACAAATTTAATTCTACAAAAAATATCAAAATCTAAGTAAGTCCCTAAACTAAATAGAGTATACCCATGTAAATTAAATATTTTTAAGAAATTCTGAAGCAAAGTTATGTAAACTTATATTCTATTTATTTATGCAAACGGGAACAACCGTGATATATTGAAAATTTTGACATATCACTAACATTGAAGGGAATAGTAAAAAATTGTTATAACCTGGATTTTGTGTCAATCTTCTTTGTTCATTAAGAATGCCATCTGATAAGTATATCCAAGTGTTGCGCCAAACATGTTCAGGTCGATTCATTGAAGTTGATAACAACATTGTAACAAAAAGCTTGTGAAAAAATAGTCCAGAACCCCAGTTGTATGGCTCTTTTATTGCCTCGATGAACTCTTTGTCATCTTGTAGAAAACTCATCGCAAAACTTGCGTTTCTAAATGTATTGTGTTTGAAGCCATCAATTGTCTTTAAATCTTCATAGCAAGTTGGTCCTTTCTTTATAGTCAACAACACCCTCATATAATACAATTCTCCGGTTGTTGGTGGGACCTAAATTAGTCGGCCAATTGTGTATCCTCTCTTTCGTGGTTTCCAACACCTCTTCCGCCTATCATAAACAAATTTGGACACAAATTGACCATACCTTAATTGCCTTGCTTCTTCATACTCACTATTTGCTACAAACCAAGATGTAAACATTGATTCTGAGACACTTGGTTTAAGAAGGACATTTCCAATTTGCCCATAATCTTTGTAGTATATAGAATTCTCTCCCTCCATGTGAAAAAACAACCTTTCAACTTCTGGTTTTCGACCATGAATTGAGTAAGAGAAGATTTTCCAGCATGCTTCGCTTGGTGATCCATATCGACAATCAAGGTACTATTTGATTTCGTCAATATTTCCATTTGTATCAGAGTTATTTGGAACGATCACTGCTGAGATCTTATCAGAACCCTTGTTGATGTACTTGAAAAGATACTTTATTGAAGTACTTTGATTGCACCACTTCATATTAATGCGTGCCTCATATTTCATCAACAAACTTGAGTTGTGGGGGACAACATGACCACTATGAAGTGTGACACCATTTTTGTCAACTGTATTTCCTTGATCTCTTCTCCTATAAACTATCCATCTTGATCAACAATTGTAACATCTTAAAATTTTTTAGGATAGTATTTTGGGCACTTACCATCCTTCATACAAGGGCACTTTGGGTTTGCCAACCCACAAGGTCCATGAACCATATGGTTCTTAACCAGGTTATACAATCTTGGTTGTTTCACCGGATCTGGTATTTCAGCTGATATGATTTTGTCAATGTCTTCTGGACCAGGATATTTATTGGATGGATGCAAGAAAATAAGAATGTGTGCATGTGGCAACCCTCTCTTTTGAAACTCAATTGTGTACATATATGAAAATAAGAATTATTGTTAACTAAAACCATAGAAATGAGAATTGAATTGATACATATCCACATATCCTATTAATAAAATAATTAAAAACCTATAATAATATATGTCTTAAAAACCTATTTTGGTATTCAAAAGTATTAATATATATATATATATATATATATATATATATATATATATATATTTTACTTAGTATTTAGAACTACTAATACAGTATATGTAATCATTAAAATAACATGAATAGTAAAGTAGGAATGCAATACTTACATACAAGAACTTTCCCTAAGACACCCTTCTTGGTCACGTCAACTAGAAGGCTATCAAACTTCATCTTAAATATTCTTGCAATAATATCTGGTATATCTTATGACTTCAAATTTAAAGGATCAAGTACTCTTTGAATCTCAGGCCAGCTTGGGTTGCAGGTGAATGTTATGAATAGATCTGGAAATCCCACCTTACTACAAATTGCTATGCCATCATAATATAGTTGATCCATAAATCTCCTACTTCCGACATATGACAATGACAATATGACTCTTTTTCCTATGCTTGATCATATAACTTGATCTTGCTTAGTAACTTTATTAATATTAAATGTCTCATTTTAAAAGTTGTTTTTGATTTTCTATTACTGCGATTGAGAGATGGTTGAAAATATTTGATGTTAAAGTTAATTTTCGAACCAGATTAATCGGTTTAGTGGAACAAATATTAGTGTTAAAAATCAAAAGAAAAAAAATTGTTTTTGATAGTTAAACAAATTTGTTGATTCTGTAAACTTTTACACCGATAATCAAATGTTATATTTAAAAATCATAAATTTTAATTAAAATCTTAAGATACTTATTACTAATATGAATAAAACTCATACTTAAAAAAGTATTTCAACATAAGGTGGATCTTAAAGCTCCGATTTCGTCCACAGCAAGAGACCAGCCAAAGTCCAACATCATAGTGAATGATGTGAATTTGAATATGACGAGGAATGTAAACTTCATTATCTTTTCACTCATCCCACACTCAAGTTTCTACTTTTTATCACTACCTTTTCTCATCTTTCTTTTGATTGCTATGTGAAGAAGATTGCACTCTATCCTTTTTCATGACACATCGGAAAAGGGTTTGAAATATACTTGCTTCATAATCCACATTAGCTGTATAAGTCTTTAATGATATTAATCATCAATGGCATATATATCCTTTCTGTGGACAATAGAACACAACGTTTTGTCCCAAAGTTGCTATCGTATAATAATTGGTTGCTATCGTATAATAATCTGCTAAGAATATCTTCCACTATTGTGTAACCTTTCGAGATTCATATAATAATTGGTTAACAATACTATAGCTTGTTCACCATTTTCAACAGTATTCATTAATTGATAATAAGGCTTCATTTTAATAAATTACATTTTCTTATGAGAGAAAAAATATGTAAAATTATTTACACTGTTAATCAATCAAAGACTTATATTTTGACAAACTATACTTAAATTTTTAAAGTATTTTAATAATTTAACAATTTATTGGTTTTTTTAATGAATGACAGTTTAAAATTATTACCCTCTTTTCTTATTCAGAATAACTAAATTATCAATTAAACTATTAAATATTCTCAATTTAAATTAATGCCAATGACTTATATAAAATAAATAAATAATTATGCAAAGGGCAAATTTGGTATTGGAGTGTGATTATGGGCCGTTTATTTTAAATTTTAAAAAATAAATTTTTTATTTTAATTTTTAAAAATATTATTCTTAAAATATTTTTTAAAATATTAAAAAATATATTTTTTATAAATTAAAAGATTAATTTTGGCATATTTTAATATAAATATACATTATAGAAACTAAAACATATTTGAAATCACAATTTTTTTAAAAAAGTTTATCTAAAAAATATGGTTTATTAAAAAAATAACTTAAAATAGTTCAAATTTAAGTGATTTATTAAAATTTAGATATTTAAAAAAAAGTAATAATGAAATGATGAAATAATTAAACGAACATTTCAAGAATTATTATTTAAACTAATTATTTATTTAAAGATTTTAATAAAAAAATATTTTTTTAAACAAAAATTTATAATACTATAAATCTTTTTTATATAAAAATACTGAAAATACAAAAAAAATAAAATACATATATATACATTGTGGTTCTAAATCGCCCACAACTAATAAAATTTGTGATGGTTTTGCCCATTAATAAGTCTCGAATGCAAATGGAAAAAAGTGTTAACCATTAGTGATGTGACTGTCCAACTAAGATACTCCACAAAACCCACACTAATTTTTTTTTAATTCCACACTGTTGGGGAAACTTGTTTCTCAAGGTAATGAAAAACAAAAGAACATGAACAAAAATAAAAAATAAAGAGATATAAACCAAATTGAATGAAGAGAGATTTGTGTTAATTGAATTACATGCTTGACACATACATATGTAATTAGAAAACCAACAAAATTAACTAACTGCATAGACTACCAACTATTTTAGTTGACTAGTGTTGTAAGTCACTTACTTGCAACGCAAACAAACTAATGATGAATTACATTCATAATACTCATCTTAATTCATGTTAGCTAATTCTCTCATTTCAATCAATTTCTTTAGACAATTAAATCTTACTCTCTTCAATGGTCTGGTTAAGATATTTGCAAGTTGCAACTTTGTATTGTAATACTTGAAGACGTGAAAAACACAAAAAGGGGGGGGGGGGGGGGGGGGGGGGGGGGTGGTGTTTGAATTGAGTTTTTAACAATAAAAACTATCTGTTAAAAATAATTTCCTTTACAAATAGACTTCACTTCTTGATAATAAAGGAAGAAAAATTGAAAAGAAAGAACACAGTATGTTTATACTAATTCACTTGAGAAATCCTCAAGCTAGTCTAATCCACCCGCCAAGGTGATTTCGCCTCTCTCAACGAGGACTTAATTCACTATAACCAAACTGATTACAATTGCACTAGCCAACTGCTGGTGACTAACAACCTCTAAGACACACTAGTCCTAGACTTCTTAAGAATTCTGACCTACCCGGTCCCTTAAGGAATACAATGCACAAGCCAACTGCAAGTGACTAACAACACTAAGACACACTGTCTTAGTCTTCCTAAAAATTCTGACCCAACTGGTCCTTTAGGGAACACAAACAACTGTTTGTTACAAAGATTTGTTTACAATAGTGATGCTTCTACACAAGCAGATGAGTAAACAGATTTTCAAAACAATATTGACTTAAGAATGATATTAACTATACAGCGTATGAACAGTGAAAATTACAGTAATCATTCTTGAAGTCTTCACGCCTTTATATAGCCATGTATAATATGACCGTTGAAGGATATTTCTGACATTTCATAATTATGGCGGCTTGAAGGATCGTGGGGACAAATAGTACATTTGCGTTCGTCCTATCCGGAGTGGAGCAGTGTGTCCTTGTACTGTTGTACTGTTGTACCACATTGCTTAGTCTTCTCAACTTCCAGACTTCAGAGGCTTCTGAGAGCATGAGTTAGAAGAAGGAAAAACATAACTTGGGTCTTAAGAGCTTCAAGTCATCAGAGTCTGTAGAGCTACATCTTCAGAGTCTTCAGCACTTGGTCTTCAGAACCCGCTGTCTTCAGCACTTGGTGTTTGAATTGAGTTTTTAACAATAAAAACTATCTGTTAAAAATAATTTCCTTTACAAATAGACTTCACTTCTTGATAATAAAGGAAGAAAAATTGAAAAGAAAGAACACAGTATGTTTATACTAATTCACTTGAGAAATCCTCAAGCTAGTCTAGTCCACCCGCCAAGGTGATTTCGCCTCTCTCAACGAGGACTTAATTCACTATAACCAAACTGATTACAATTGCACTAGCCAACTGCTGGTGACTAACAACCTCTAAGACACACTAGTCCTAGACTTCTTAAGAATTCTGACCTACCCGGTCCCTTAAGGAATACAATGCACAAGCCAACTGCAAGTGACTAACAACACTAAGACACACTGTCTTAGTCTTCCTAAAAATTCTGACCCAACTGGTCCTTTAGGGAACACAAACAACTGTTTGTTACAAAGATTTGTTTACAATAGTGATGCTTCTACACAAGCAGATGAGTAAACAGATTTTCAAAACAATATTGACTTAAGAATGATATTAACTATACAGCGTATGAACAGTGAAAATTACAGTAATCATTCTTGAAGTCTTCACGCCTTTATATAGCCATGTATAATATGACCGTTGAAGGATATTTCTGACATTTCATAATTATGGCGGCTTGAAGGATCGTGGGGACAAATAGTACATTTGCGTTCGTCCTATCCGGAGTGGAGCAGTGTGTCCTTGTACTGTTGTACTGTTGTACCACATTGCTTAGTCTTCTCAACTTCCAGACTTCAGAGGCTTCTGAGAGCATGAGTTAGAAGAAGGAAAAACATAACTTGGGTCTTAAGAGCTTCAAGTCATCAGAGTCTGTAGAGCTACATCTTCAGAGTCTTCAGCACTTGGTCTTCAGAACCCGCTGTCTTCACACTCATAAGTCTTCAGCATCTGGACTTGTTCATCAGAACTTCTGTCTTCAGATCTTCAGAACTTGTTTTCTTTAGTCTTCAGCATCTGGACTTGTCCATCAGAACTTCTGTCATCAGATCTTCAGAACTTTTTTTCTCAAGTCATTGTATCAGAGTCATGCAACTTTAGAGTCTTCTGAAGTAAATGCTATCGTTCAGCAGAACAATATGTAGCGTAGAAGCGGAACAATTCTCTTCTAATAACTTAGCCACACCATTTATCAATAGCAGAACCTGTTTGTTAAATTCTCAAAAATAACAAACATTAGAATACCAAAATTGTTCATACAAACATGCTTGTTTGTTATCATCAAAACTCAGAGGTATTATTGCAGAACCAAACGTTGTTCTAACAATATCCCCCTTTTTGATGATGACAAAACTATGTATTTTGATGACACAATTTTGTACATAACATAAAAAGTAATCAGAGTAAGAAGGTTAAGGAATACTTATCCTTCCGATGAAAATCTCCCCCTGAGTCTCAGACTGGATGAAGATCAAATATCCTGACTTGCGAACCTTCTGGGTGAACTCCCCCTGGTTGCAATAGGTCAGATATTGAAATCTTTAGAGTCTTTACTCAGTTTTCAGAAGCCAACTGTGCCAATTGAAATCTTGATATCTCAGAGTCAAACACATTGTATGCCAAAAGTATTCAGATTTCAAATTTCCTGAAAAAAGAAAACAAGAAAGCAAATCTAACAGAAACAGAAGTTTATTGGTTAGAACGTATGTAGCTTGTTTTTCAGAATTTGATTATGTGAATCAAAATATTAAGTTCATATTATATTTCTCCCCCTTTTTGTCATAATAAAAAAGAAATTTCATTAACATTAAAAAGATCAAAACAAGATTAAAACAAGGTAGGATCCTAATGTCCAGAGCAATCATGAAAAGATCCTAAGTGCCTAAGTTCCTAGGTTCCAGAGGATGAAGGGTTTAGAGACAACTTGTTCAGAATTTGTCGAAGCATATTCTGTAGAGATTTATTGACAATTTTCTGCTCAGAAAAACTTTCTCTGAAAATCATCTGTTCGTCCTTTATCGTCTGTTATTTTTTTTTAGTCCATCAATTGCTCGTGCCAAATGCTCAAAGGCAGATTCAGAAGAGAAAGCAGGTGCAGAGGTGTTGACAGTTGTGACAATTGTGGCTTCTTCTGCTTGATTATTAGCTTCTGTAGCTAATCTTTCAGCTAGTTCCTTTTCTGCAGCTAGCTTAGCTTCATCTTCCTTCTTTTCTTGCAACCTCTTCTCAGCTTCTTGAACGAAATAACCCTTTGTCTGAACACAACGATCTTGAAACTTCTGAAATTCTTCAGCCATCCACTGATTGAACATATCCCATGAAGCACCCAAATCAGAGGGGTTTTCACTAGAATTTGATTCATTAGAGAGTTCCTTAAACCTTGTAACCACACTGTTCTTAAAAATAGATATTTCTTCATCTAGGTTGAGAGGGAGGTCAGAGGTTTGATTTTCAGGTGGTGCGAGATCATCCTCAACAGAATCATCAATAATGATGATATCATTGTCTAGAGAAATTTCAGGATTATTATTTATGGATTGTGGAGTAGGTTTTGAAGTTGGTGAAGGAGAGATGGTTGTTTCTGGATGTTTAGTGAGACTTTCTTTAGTGATTTGAATAAATGGAGAAGGTGAAACAGATGAGACAAGTGTTGGTAGGATAAAAATGGTGGAAGTTGGTTGAGATGAGGTAGTTTCAAACCTTGGTGGAGTCAACTGTAATAGTTGCGGTGTAGTAGTGATTATTTCAGACACATGTGTTGGAGAGGTGGTGACAACAGTAGAGAATATTGGTTGACTAGTGGATAAAAATGGTTGGGTTGATGAGATGGGAATGGATGAACCAGATACAATGTCAGAGGACGATTCAAAGGACTTACTTTGATCTGTAGATGCTATCTTCATCTTATTTGTCGATGGTCCTTCATCGTCATTTTCCTTTTTCTCACCTTTCCCTCTTTTCTGAACAATTTCAGGGAGAGCATCTGGTAGACTTTCCAGATCAATCCATGCATCTAGTCATTCCTCCTCTTCATATTTTGCAAAATAGTTTGCTAGTTCTTCTGGATTATAGCCATTTGAAAAAGGTGGGAATCCAGAGATTTGAAATCGAACAAAGTCAAGATCAAACTGGTTTGGAAAAGCAGGTTGACGAGTGATCTTCATAAGAAGCCCCATATTCTTTAAGTTCTTTGCCCAAAATGACCGTCCAGAAGATTTGTGTAATTCTTCAGTGAACCCAGCAACCAATAAATCTTCAACTAAGCCTGATTCAATGAAAATATCAGAAAATAGTCTGTCGTAGGGGATATGATTTCCCTTCTTGGTGGAACCAATTATTGAGTTAATTATATACTCTCTCAAAAAGTTGAACAAAATGCAAGGAAGATGTATTTTCTACCCTTTCAACAGAGAGTATAAAACATACTTCTGTGACACATTAATATAGTCCGATGAATGAGAGGAAAAACGATGATACATAGTTCCCAACATGATTTTAAACCAAACTCTTAAAGTATCTTTCAAGAGTGATGATGGTGGATCCTTTTTAGATTCTAAATCAGTTCCTTCTTTGAAAATAGCAGCTGTGACCTTAGCTTCCCTTTGCTTATTTGGTTGGACATTGACGATTCTTAGTCCCTTTCCATCATGAGAGATTAGGTCACTGATTGTCTTTTCGGTGATGATGATTCGTCTTCCAAGCACGGTAGAAACAATGACATGTCTACTAGTGATTGCATGAATCCAGAAGTCTTTGACCAAGTTTGGAAGTGAGGATCCTTGCAATCTCTTAAAGTAACCATCTCATCCTTGAGAATTGAGAGTATGAGTAAGATCGCATCCATTATCCCTGAGGTTTTTGAAGTAAACCATGGATTCACTAAGAACTTGAAGTTCATCAACAGGCGTGTTGAGAGAGATATGACATTCTTCAGGAATAGTACATTGATATTCAAGTAACTTAGCTTTGGAGATAGTTTGAGATGATTCCGCCATTGATGAAGATAATGGAGTTGCAGAGAACTGAAGGGGTTTTAAGGTTTCTAAGAATGAAGTGTGGAATGAAGTGGTGTGAGTGAGTATATAATGTGTAAGTGGAGAGAAGTTGAGTGGACGTGAAAAATTAAACATAATAATGGGGATTAATAAATGAACGTAATCATGATTTAACCAATTCCAAGAAAAGTACTGCTCACACGTTAATCACCCTTTAATTAAGTGACACGTATTGATATCCTCAGAGTCTGGAAACCCAAAAGGTTTCCTTCTGATCAGAGATACTTCTGACAAAGTATCTTCTGATAACCGAGGTTAAAATAAATGCTTCTGAGTTTAAATGAAAATCTGACATCTTCAGACTCTGACTAAACACATATGATTCTGAGGAAATCTTACTTTGGACAATAGTCCATTTTCAGATGCTTCAGAATAAATAAAAATCTATCTTCAGCCAAGGGTTTTGTAAAAATATCAGCCCACTGATGGTCTAAATCTATAAATTTTAAACTTAAAGTTCCATTATGAACATAGTCTCTAATAAAATGATGTTTAATTTCTATGTGCTTAGCCCTAGAATGTAAGATTGGATTCTTAGTTAAATAGATAGCAGCAGTATTATCACAAAAGATAGGGATGTTACTCTCATGTATCTGATAATCTTCCAATTGGTTCTTCATCCACAGCATCTGCGTACTGCACAGAGACGCGGATATGTACTCTGCTTCTGCTGTTGAGAGAGTAATTGTTGATTTCCTCTTGCTTGCCCATGAGATCAGATTCTCCCTGAGAAACTGACAGTTTCCAGAGGTGTTTTTTCTTTCCAATCTGTCTCCTGCGTAATCTGCATCACAGTAACCAGAAAGAGAGTACTATGATGTTTTCTCATACATCAGACCAAGGTTAATAGTTCCTTTCAGATACCTTAGAATTCTTTTAACAGTAGTTAAATGAGATTCTCTAGGATCTGATTGAAATCTAGCACACAAATGAACACTGAAAAGAATATCAGGTCTAGAAGTAGTTAAGTATAGAAGAGAGCCTATCATACCACGATAGAGCTTCTGACTTCCAGAATACATGTGGAGTATTCGGAGTTACATCAGTGGTATCTGGCGTAGGATCTTGCTGGTCTTTAACTTCATCTACCTTTTCTTTATGTTCTGAGAAGCTAATTTCCAAATCTGCAAGCTTTTCAACTAGCTCTGACTTTTTAGAGTTGGGCTTGTCATTGAATCTAACATGAATTGATTCTTCCATAATCCGTGATTCTGTGTTATAAACTCTGTAGCCTTTTGAGCATTCAGAGTATCCTAACAACAGACACTTCTGTGCTTTGGAATCAAACTTGCTAAGATTCTCTTTAGTGTTTAATATAAAACAAGTACATCCAAATGGATGAAAATAGGAAATATTGGGAATCTTATTCTTCCACAATTCATAAGGAGTTTTATTCAAGATAGGTCTAATAGAGATTCTATTTTGAATATAACATGATGTGTTAATTGCTTCTGCCCAAAAGTGCTTAGCCATGTCAGTCTCTTGGATCATGGTGCGAGCCATTTCTTGTAAAGTTCTGTTCTTTCTTTCTACAACTCCATTTTGTTGTGGAGTTCTAGGACAGGAAAAATCATGATATATTCCATGTGAATAAAAAAGTTCTTCAAAATTCTTGTTTTCAAATTCTCCACCATGATCACTTTTGACTTTAACTATTTTACAATTTTTCACATTTTGTACTTGAGTGCAGAAGGAAGCAAACACGGAATGTGACTCATCCTTGTGTTTTAAGAATTTCACCCATGTCCAACGACTGTAATCATCAATGATGACTAGTCCATATTTCTTACCATTGATGGAGGCAGTTTTCACTGGTCCAAAAAGATCAATGTGAAGAAGTTCCAACGGTCTAGAAGTGGAAACAATATTCTTTACTTTGAAAGAAGTTTTTGAAAACTTGCCTTTCTGACATGCTTCACAAAGAGCATCTGAAGAATACTTCAGATTTGGCAAGCCTCTGACAAGTCCTAGTTTGTTCAGCTGAGATATTCTTCTCAAGCTGACATGACCAAGACGTCTGTGCTAGACCCATTGCTCTTCATTTACAGAAAGAAGACATTTTACATTTTGATGTTTTAAATCTGATAATTTAATTTTGTAAGTATTGTTCTTCCTCTTTCCGTTGAACATGACATATCCATCCTTTTGACTAATAGCTTTACAGGACGTTTGATTGAAAATTAAATCATAACCATTGTCACTGAGTTGACTAATTGACAATAGATTATGCATTAAACCTTCAACTAACAGAACATTATTAATGGAGAAAAACTTACCATTTCCAAAAGTTTCGGAGCCAATGATTCTTCCTTTCTGATTTCCTCCGAAACCGACGACACCTCCGGGCTTAAGTTTCAAATCTTGGAACATATGCCTTTCTCCCGTCATGTGTCGCGAGCATCCACTGTCCAGGTACCATGACTAGTGTTTCAATGGTGCCATTAAGGATGTCTGCAACATAAATTATCTTATTCTTAGGCACCCATTTTGTGGGTCCTTTCACATTAGCTTTTCCAGAGGTTCTAACACCTTTAGACTTCCTTACATTAGAGTAATAGTGTGGAATTTGTGCATAGTGTTTAATTTTAGGAGTTTTCTTTAGTGTTTGTGTTTGTGTAGTAATAGATTTTGAACCTTTTTGTTCAGAACATTTCAAGATAGTGCCAGAGGGCACAAAATGTTTAGACAGAGGTATTATCTTGATACTCTTGGTCTCATCATATGGTTGTGATGGTCCTGAGTATCCCAGACTTCTATTGCCATTCCTGCTGACTCCATAGATCATTGAAGCCATTTTACTTCTATCTATGCTTTTAGCAAGGAAGTGTTGAAAGGCTTTATCATATCTGACTACTTTATTAGTGTTAGTTATGTTGGAAGTGATTTCTTCTTCTAACTTAGAGACTTTATTTTTTAAAACAGCATTTGATTTTTCCAAGACAAATAATTTTTCATTTAATTCAGAGATGGTTTGTTTGCTTTTAGTAAGATCTTCTGGAGGAACCACAAACGTCTTTTTCAGAGTTTTGTGTTTTCTTAGAAGGATTTGATATCTTTCCATAAGTTCAGATAATCCTATTTCAAGTTCAGAACAGGATAGGGAAGAAAGTACCTCTCTTTCGTCGTCAGAGTCTGATAGATCTTCTTCTGATAAAACATCGTTGGTTTCTGCCATGAATGCCATGTTGACACGTTCTCCATCTAAATCATCCTCAGATTTTGAATCATCCCAGGTTGCCATAAGACCCTTTTTGGTTTTATTAGGTCTCTCCTCTTTATTAAATTTTGGACAATCATTTTTTATATGTCCAGGTTCCTTGCATTCAAAACACGTAACATCTCTTCCATAATTTCTCCTTTGACCATATGTAGATTCAAATCTTCTTCTTGGTCCTCTGAACTTATTCTTTCTGTATTTCCATAATTGACTTATTTTCCTTAATATGAGAGATATATCATCTTCATCTGAATCTTCTTCAGATTCTTCTACTTCTTCTTCTGCCTGATACGACTTTTTCTTCTCGGACTTGGCCTTTAGGGCAATGGATTTATTTTTCTTCTGAGGTTCATCTCCTTGAAGCTCTGTCTCATGACTTCTTAAAGAACTGATAAGCTCCTCAAGACTTATACTATTCAAATCCTTTGCCAGTTTCAAAGCAGTCACCATTGGTCTCCATTTGATAGGCAGACTTCTGATAATTTTCTTGACATGATCAGCAGTATAATATCCTTTGTCCAAAACTCTGAGTCCTGCAACAAGCATTTGAAACCTTGAGAACATGGTTTCCACAGATTCATCGTCTTCCATTTTAAAGACCTCATATTTTTGAATTAGTGCAAGAGCCTTCGTCTCCTTGACTTGAGCGTTGCCTTCGTGAGTCATACGAAGAGAGTCAAAAATAGACTTTGCAGTTTCTCTGTTTGTAATTTTTTCATATTCTGTATATGAAATTGCATTTAACAGAATAGTTCTTGCTTTGTGATGATTCTTGTAATTTTTTCTTTGTATATCTGTAAATGCACTTCTTTCAATCTTTTTGCCTGCCGAATCTACAGGGTGACTGTAGCCATCAACTATCAGATCCCATAGATCTAAGTCAAACGAAAAAAAGTAACTTTCAATTATATATTTCCAATAGTCAAATTTTTCTCCATCAAAGATAGGAGGTTTTGCAGTATAAGAGTCTCTTTCATTCACAATGACACTTGACTCAGGAGTTAGTGTAGCCATTGTTTTTCACACTTGGATCGGTATGAACACTGTTAAGTGCTTGATAAAAATTCAACCTTTTTATCACCTCAGAACCGGAGCTATGATGCCAATTGAAGGTGTGAAAAACACAAGAAAGGGGGGGTTTGAATTGGTTTTCCAAAATAAAATTGTTTCTTTAAAATAAATTCCTTTTATAAGACCCTTTCTTTTAACAATAATAACTTTTATTGAGAACAAAGAGATAAACACGTTATGTTTATACTAGTTCACTTGAGAAATACTCAAGTTAATCTAGTCCACCCATCAAGGTGATTTTGCCTCTCTCAACGAGGTCTTAATCCACTATTCAATCAAATCAGTACAATGCACTAGCCAAAATACTGGTGACTAACACAACCTCTAAAACTCTCAAGTTTTAGACTTCTCAAGTAATACAACCTCACAGGTCTTACTCAAGGAACAACCTCTAAGACAACACGTCCTAGACTTCTCAAGAAATGCAACCACACGGTCTTTCTTAAAGAACACAAACCTAAGTTTGAATAAGTTACGTTTACAGAAAAATGCTTCTTACACAAGCTGAAATATGTAAACCAGTTTCTACCAGAATGACTTAAGAAAGATTTCAGTTGGAAAGTATTTTTGCAGTTCGTTCATGTGTGTCTTTCTTCAAGTCTTTTGCTTCCTTTTATAGCTGTGTAAAAAAGAGCCGTTGAAGTGTAATCATGATAGCTAACTAGGCTGGCGGCTAGAATCGTGAGGACAAATAAAAACTTTTGCGTGCTGCGCGTCCTGTTTTGTCAGAATATCTTCGTTTGTACCGTTGCACTGTCACCAAGATATTTTCACATTGTATTGTGGTACAGCTGGACTATGTAGCTTTGTCTTCTTGACTTCTCAACTTCAGAGGCTTTTTACGAGCATGAGTAAGAAGGGAAAACATAGTTTAGTTCTTAAGATTATCAAGTCTTCGAATCCTCAGAGCAGCGCCTTCAGAGTCTTCAGCACTTGGTCTTCAGAACCTTGTTCGCTTGGTGCGTTGTCTTCATATCTTCAAAGGCTTCTGACAGTATCTGGTTGAAGCATGAGTAGAGACAGTGGTTAGGTCTTCAGAACCTTGATCAGAGAGCATAAGTCTTCAGCATATGGACTTCGTTCAATCAGAACCTTTGTCTTCAGATCTTCAGAACTCGTTCTCTTTTCCTTTTGTATCAGAGTCTTGTGAACTTCATATTAGCTTAAAATGATTTCAGCTTTTCAAGTGTATAGGCGGAGTATTTTCCTTTAAGCATTGTGTTCGCGCCAATTTACGGAAGCATAACCTGTTTGTTAAGTTCTCATAAATAACAAACATTAGTTGTACAAAATTGTTCATTCAGAAATACTCATTTGATATCATTAAAACTTAGAGATAATATTTCATAACCAAATCTTGTTCTCACAATATTGGCTCCACGGGGAAATGTGGTCACGCTTCCGAACGACATGGGACTCTGGTTCAGGTGGTGCCCGACGGTCTCTTTCCGGTCGGGGAGGTGGGTTGCGGAATCGTCGGTGCTTTTTCCTCGGGGGAGGGGATCTTGTCCAGACAGACTCCTCTAGGGATCCAATCCTCGCGTTTTGCTAGAGGATTAGGAGATTGGTTTTGTTGAGAGCTTTAAGAAGAGCTACCACGGCCGGGTTGGTGTTGGACGAAACGGGAACAAGCTGGTTGTCGAGGGAGGGCTGGTCTTCAACATGATCAGCACGAGTGGGGGAGGGAGACGCAGTGGCTCCATCTCTCAGATGATGGGCGTCGCCTCCAAAGAAGGGTGTAGTTCCATCAGTATCAGTCTTGCTGACGGGGAGAAAAATAGAGTTGTGAGCATCATGAACATGATCTTGGCTTGCCATGATCAGAATCTTGGACATATAATTATTTTGGTCTCGAATCTACGATGGATGTTAGACGGGGATGACATAGTTTCCCACAGACGGCGCCACTGATCTTGACGGCTGATCTGAACCTAAAGTGGGCCAAGGATGACGTCTGCGATACTGGGTGTGTAAGATGAGGAAGGGGTGTGCCTGCAAGGTACTCCGACGTTGAAGTAAGAATCGGGAGAGAGAGAGAAAGGTCAGTACAAAGTATGTATTTCGTAGGATGATTTTGAATACCTGGCCCTCTCAAATGAGAGGGTTTTTATAGTGCCCCCAGCGTGTGGGCAATGATCCCTATTTTCGGGGCGAAATAACTGTTTTCAAAAGAATAAGTAACTGCCAGAAACTAGTTGTTGCTACGGATAAAGGCGCAGTTCCGGGCACGGGTGTCGTGACTGTTTCTGAGTGGTGGAGCCGTGCGTAACGGGCAGGAAATACCGAGAGGAGCAGGTGACCCTTAGGGTCATCCGACCATATTTGCCCGGTGAGGGGGGGGGGGGGGGGGGGGGCAAAAAGGTAAATGTTGCCCCCAATTGGTTGGACTTAGACAATTGAGCCGTTCTGGGAGCAGAAGTGGATTGGGTCATACCTAGTCATTGGTCCAGTCCGGAACAATATATATATATATATATATATATATATATATATATATATATAGGGAGGAGATCATTTGACACCGGTGTCAAAATATTAACTTTGACACCAAATTCTACCCCTTTATTATTATTCATTCAATGACTAAGATAAATTCCCTTAAAAAAACCCATGTGTTAGTTTCAAGTGAATTTATCTTAGCCATTGAATGAATAATAATAAAGGGGTATGATTTGGTATCAAAGTTAATATTTTGACACCGGTGTCAAATGATTCCCTCCCATATATATATATATATATATATATATATATATATATATATATATATGTGTGTGTGTGTGTCACATGCTTTCTTACTATATACATACTGTTGTTTTTAGGATTTGTCATTTCTACTGATGATGAAAGTAAACGTATCATGTCTTTAGTTAGCAATCAAATGGCAATTTATGAACTCTTTCATGTGTAGTAACTTGTTCTTTTCTTAACATGAAATATAAAATATCAATTTATATTTTACTTGTTTGTTTTAATTATTTACGTTTCTTCATATATTCTAAAAAAAGGACTAAAATATCTTAATTATTTATTCTTTTATTTGCCAAAAGATAAGTTAATTATTAATTATTTTAAATACTTTCATTTAATATTAATTAATTAAATTATTAATTAATCTTAATAAATATTAATATTTAAATTAATTAATAATTTTTTTACTGCCCGATTTTATATCATGACTTGTATGTTTTCATGTTCTGGGCATGCTCTCTCTGATTAATTCTTGATGCTTTCCCATGATTATTTTGTTACACGATGTTTTTTCGTGTATTTATGTATCTTTGTCTGCTGATTACATGATGTTTTTCCGTGTATTTCTGTTGACTTTTCACTATCTGATTACCATGATGTTTTGCCACGTGTATTCTGCGATTCCTTGTCTGCTTGACTATACATGATGTTATTGCTGTGTACTGTGTCTGTGTTTGATGCTTGATGATTACATGATGATTACTTATTGTCATTGTGCATGTCCCTTGTTTGTTCTTTACTTGTATTTGTTGTTCTTGGTTCTTAGAACCTGGCAACCCGTGGTTCCACGAACTACGGATGTTCTGATTTCTCAAGTCCCTCTTGAGAATACGTAGGCACAAGGCCCCGATCCTAGGCGAGGAACCTTTTCTTTTTTTCAACCTTTTCCTTTTTCACTCTTTTCCCTTTTTTACACCTTTTTTCATCGTAGTTATGAACTACGATTGCTCTGACTTCCTATATAGGATACGTAGGCATAGGATTGCGAGATCCTAGTGATGTACCTTTTTATTTTTCCATATTTTCTCTTTATTACTCATTCTTATCTTAGCAAACAATTTTAGCCAAAACACAAATATTCAAGAATCTGTAGAGTACTGCAGATGCTTAAGGTACTAGTACCTTCCCTTAGTATAACCAACCCCCGTACCTTTGATCTCTCTTTGCTTAACTTTAGGCATTTCTTTTTGCTTTGCATTTTACTTAGGATTTTTGTTCGATCTTTTCTCCCTTCCCTTGGAAAAACAAAAGTTTGGTGGTGATATCTTATTTTGCGAGCCAAGCTGATTCGATAGTTTTGGAATCCGATTCTCACCGCGACAACATCCAAAAGGAAATTTTTTGGTGTATACTCGGCGTTACCGGGCTTGTACCTAGGCTTGTCAACATAATTTCTAAGATGTACAAGATTGGAATGACAATGTCAAGAAGGATTTAGTTAGATATCTATGTGATGAACCAGTTAGTGAAGCTGCTGGTGGAATTTGACCAGAGGGAGGTAGAGTTCAAGCAAGCACAAGAAGATCTCAAAGGACAAGAAACATGCATGTAAGGTTGTAGGAATATGTGATTACATCAGATGATATAGTAAAGGATGAAGGTGAGCTGATACACTATACTTTATATGCATATATTGAGTCAATCAATGTAATTGAGTAATTGAAGGACTCATAGTGAATGCAAGCCGTGATGGAGGAACTGAAGTCCATAGAAGTAAACAAAACCTGGTCATTAGGAAAATTGCCACAAGGTAAGAAGGATGTTGATGTGAAGTGGGTTTATAAAGTGAAGTTAAATCCAAAAGGAGAAGTAACCATACACAAAGTAAGACTTGTAGGCTAAGGATTTCTTTAGTGAGAAGGAATCGACTTTAATGAAGTTTTTGCACCAACTGCTAGGATCAAAACAATCAGGTTGGTTGTTGGTCTATTAAACATGATAAACTGGTATATGTGTCAGATAGATCTGATATGTGAATTTCTAAATGGCCCTTTAGATGAAGAAGTTTATGTAGCAAAACCAGTTGCTTTTGTGAAGCAAGGCTAAAAAAGCATGGTATACAGGTTGCATAAAGCCCCGTATGGACTCAAATAAGCTCCAAGAGCTTAGAATAAGAATATAAATAGATTTCTAAGGGAGAAAGAGTTTATAAAGTGCATAATTGAGCATGAAGTATATGTTAGGAGAAGCATGAGTGAACTGCTTATAATACGTCTCTATGTCAATAACTTGTTAATAACAGGTAGTTGCAAGAAGGAGACAAAAGATTTCAAAAGTGGCATAAGCAAGGAATTCGAAATGTCTGACTTGAGCAACATTTTATATTTACTTATCATTGAATTCTGCAAGAGTAGTATAGGATTGATGTTACACCAAAGAAGATATGCAAGTGAGATGCTCAAAATATTTAAGGTGAAGGAATGCAATGCAACTTCAAATCCAACTGAAACAAGATTGCAGCTGCTAAAGGATCCAGGAAAATATAAAGTCGGTCTAACTCAGTATAGAAGACTCATTGGATCATTAAGATGCATTTGTCACACAAGGCCCGATATAGCATACAATGTAGGTATGATGGGTATATTCCTATAAAAGTCAAATGTATCTCATCTTGCAGCCATAAAGAGGATACTAAGGTATCTCAAAGGAACTCTAGAGTATGGCATTTTGTTTCATACAACATATGAAGGAAATGGATGCAAACTAGTGGGATACACTGACTCAATTTGGTGTGGTGATGTTGAAGATAAAAAATCTACAACTAGTTACGTGTTTATGCTAGGTGGTGCACCAGTTGCTTGGAGCTCGACAAAAGATCCCATTGTAGTGTTATCATCATGTGAGACTAAGTACATAGTCGCATCTCTTTGTGCATGTCAAGTAACATGAATGGTGAATCTGATTGAAGAGGTTACATGTGAAAGTCATGGAGCAATGATCATGAAAATCAACAGCATGTCTACTATCAATTTGGCCAAGAATCCGATAGCACATGGAAGAAGCAAACACATTGAGATGAGAGTCCATTATCTTAGAGCATGTATCAAATGGAAAGCTGAACTTGAAACACTGCAGAACTTAGAATCAGATTGCATATATCATGACAAGGTTGTGCAGATGGAATTGTTCAAAAGATTGAGAACTATTATGAATGTATATAACTTAGACACAATAAATTAGGTGGTGTGTTAAATGTGTAATTCTTTGTGTTAAGCATGTTTATAAAGTATATGATTCGACTGAGTCAAAGTCAAATATGTTCTATAAAGTAGTAGTTCAATATGCATGTATTCGACAGAAGGTCGAATACAACTTATAGGAGGAGGAGGTGCATGTATTCGACCAAGAGTCGAATACAACTAGTCGAAGTCGGAGTAGCCAGTATTCAACAGAGTTGGATAACAACTTGTTGAAGTTAGTCAGTCGGGTTGAGATTGCTTGACGTGTAAACAATCTCATTATAAATAGGGAGGTACCGTACATTTGTACACACACAATTTTTCATTTAATAATATTTTCTTCTTCCTTTCTCCAAAACCCTAATTTTCTCTCTCAAATTATCTCTTCACTTCAAATCATTATGCGATAGAATCATCTTACAACTAAGGTGTGGTTGAATCACACGAGTGAAGAGTGAAAAATAAAAATCTTGAATCATTCGAAAAAGCGATTGAATCTTATTTCATCAAAATTGGTTCCAATAATTAAATGTCACATAAAATAATTTCCTTAGATAAATTACATGAACAAATTCACATGAAATATTTTCCTTAGATAAATTACATTAACAAATGTCACATGAAATATTTTCCTTAGATAAATTACATGAAAGTGTTCTTTTATTTTAAAGAACCAATTTTCAAAATCATTACTTAAATGATTAGTTTGTGTGACAAAAACCACCTTAGTGAATTAGTGCTGCAAATCATTAAATTGTGAACAAATGCGTCGATGCTTTCATGAATTAATGATGGCATAGTTTTCAAAACCACAACGTAAAATAGTAAACAAGAAGTGAGAACATCACAATCGTTCATTTTTCTATCTCCCCTCACAAAAAGGTGATGGGCCTCAAAACCCACTAATTGTCTAATTCCATTACCCATCAATTCAATAGACAACTTGCTATTCACACTTTTCTTTGTCTTTTTTTATCAATACATGTTGTTCACACTTAAAATCAAGAGAATATGATTCATCCCCCCACCTCCACCTTACCCTCCAATTCCAAAGGCTCATAAATCATAATTAAACAAATCATCACAACAAACCAAACCACAATCAAACTTTGCAACAAATGATTGAATTGCTTATTACTTTATACACAATTTAACTAACAATGTTTTAACACTACACTTCTCGAACAATTTTACCAACCGTATATCTCTATTTATATTCTCTTAAAACGTAAGATAAGGATACAAACTAAAATCAATGAAACACAAAAACATTAAAAATAAAACCAACCACCACCAACAACAAATAAACCATTGAAGTTCTACTTATCGTAGAAGCCTCAGAAGCCGTAGCCATATAAGCCATCCACGAAGCTGAAGCCAGTTCCGATTGCTCGGAGCCACTCCCCGAACCCGAATTACCCGTTTCCTTCGTATTATTAGAACCCGAATCTGAATCCGTAGCTGATTTTAAACTATACACAAAAATAACAAAAAAATTAGTCTTTTTTTTTTTGATAAACTATACAATAGAGTATAGACTAATATAATTTAATGTATTTGAATTGAATTGAATTAAATTAAATTACCTAGGTGTAGAAGAAGGACAAAATGTGATTGTATAATCAGCACCAGAACAAGTAAAAGTGCTAGTTGCATCATCATAAGCGTAGCTATAAGATTTAGGACACGCCGATTTAAACATTTCTGAATAAACAGAAGGCTTACACGTGTCCGGGTTACTAAACGCACCGTTACAACAATACTCCGCTTTCCCAAACGCGCCACAAGCACTATTGCACGCGCCACCGTTTGCGACCTTCAATTCCGACGGACACTTCTTATTGATATCCGTACTACATCCTGTGACGGCGCATGTCCCTGTACCGCCGCTCGTGGTTACCAGCATCGGGAGATTGTAACCGTCGACGAGGCTTACGTCGTAGAAATCCAACGAACCGGTTCCGAGCGTGAATTCAGCGAGAGTTGCTGGTGGAGAAGCTGTTGCGCCATTGCAGGAGATTTCGCCGGAGCCGCAGTCGGCGGTGGAGCATGTTCCGTGGCCGGAGTCGTCGAATTGACAACCGGTTCTTGCCCAGAATCTACCGGACCAGCCGGTTGGGGCTTGGAAGGTTCTGGATGTTCCTTTTGGGAGCTCAAAACCGGTTGTTCCAAGTTCCGGTTTTCCGTAAATTCCTGGCCATACTGTGTAATCGCATTTATTCAGAAACGTAAATGTTGCTGCTGAAACTAAACCACCTTCATTAAAAAACCAAAAACAAAAAAACAGAGTCAGTTTCCTGAATATAGTATGTTTTTAAGGTTGTTAAAAATTATAGAGTTATACCTTTGAAAACAAGGATGAGTAAGAAGCATAAGATGAGTTGAAGATAATGTTGGTTATTTAAGAATAGACCCATAGAATATATGCTTTACTATAGTAAACTAAATACTAGTACTATATAATATAGTATATATTATCACTCTTGAAAAAGAGTGAAGAAAAAGGGAGGAGGATAAGGAGAGAGTGGTGGGGAATCTGAAAGGTAGAAGGTGCATCGCTATTTATAGAGAGTTGATAAGGAAAAGTGAAAAGAAGAGTGACAATGAGAAAAACAGAGTGGGGCTGTGTGGTGAAAAGATTTTGGACCTTGGTTTCTTGTTGGTAAGTGATAGTGGTGTTAATTTTTAAATAAGAAAAAATAGAGGGGGAAGAAAACAAAAATGGTAGTGTCGGTCAAAATATCTGGTGCTATGTAATGATTTAGTGTTGTTGAAAATGGGACGTGGCACGATACGATTGGCTGACTTGATTTAAATATCTATTGTCTTTGCAATTTGTAATATAAAATAAAAATATATGCATCTCAAAATATTTATTGTCTTTATTTAATGAGTCTTGACACAAGTTTATTTATTTATTTATTTTATTATTTATTTTATAATTTTACATATAAGAAATTAGATGGCTAGGAAAAATACTAAATTGCCCTTTTGCTCATTTAGCCTTCTACATTGTGGTCTTTGTCATCCTCCACGTGTCTGTTCTTTCTATTTCTCAACTTTTTCTCTTCTAACTCCTCTTTCTCTTTTTGATTGCATTTTCATCGATTCTCTCAACTTCTTTATCTTCTCTCCTTTGAACCTTAATTAGCATTGCATCTTCATTATTTTAACTTTCTTCATCTTCTTTTCTAAATCTATCATGTCGTTGCATTTCAGTAACATATCTGCGTTTCCGTGGGGTGATGGTGGTTAGAGCTGAAGCACAAACGACGATTGTTGTGTTTTTGGGTGATGAATTATTCGCTGACTTTGGTTTGCGGCGGCCCCCGGTGATTATTCTGAGCCAAGCCGATCTGAACCTCCACTTTTCCCCCCTTCAAATTTGCTTGCGTGTATCATCATAATCACAATATTGTTTTTATTCTTTTTTATGGTTTTTATGTGTTGTGACTTTTCTATTTTATTGGGATTTAGTTCATGTTGTTGGATTTGCCCTGGGTTCTGTTCTTCATGTTGATGGAAGTGAGGGTGGTGTTGATTTGCACTGCATTTAGGATTGGAACTAGAGAGAAAGAGACTAAAAGAACAAGATTTTTGGAGAACAATTCTCACATATCTTCCATGGATTTATACATCTATTTAGAGTTCTCATTATTTCATATTTTCAATTCTAACACTTTTTAGTGTTTGTTCTTATCTGATCTATATGTTTTTTCATGTTCGCCACTTCCTGCATCATCACTCTTTCCATTCCTTTATTTCATGGTGAGTTTACAATATTTCTTAGCAAGTTTGATATTTTCTGTAGTATATGAATGTGTTGTTTTCTATAATCACTAATGCTTATTTGTTTTTCAATTTCATTTACAACACACTATTTGGCCTTAGTACGAGTTTTTGTATTCATGATGTGCAGGAATATCTTGAGGAATATGTTGGAACCGTGAAAAGGAAAACGATATTGTATCAGGTAGAGTACATTAAATAAGCATATTTTATTTAAATTTTGTTGATTCTTAGAATGCTTGGAAGTTTATTATTTTGGTGATGTCGTTTACATGTTGTTTGTTTCTATAGTCTAATAGCAATGTCTATTTATATTTGTGTAAAGAAAACAAAAACTTATGCGGATAGTTGCAGCTACTTGGTTGCAATTAAAGTATCTAAATTCCAAAGGTGTGCAACCTGAGTATAAATGCAGAGAAATGTATCCTATTACTATGACATCATATTACTAATCTCAAACCTATCCATAGCAGTAAAATTGACTACATTCTAATATATATCATTAAGGATGGTTTCTGTTATTTTGTTTTGACTTAAGATTGTTGGTGTTGTAGGAATAGGGAAAGATGACGATGGCGTTTTCGGCAGGAATAGAGAAATCTGAGTTTTTGTTCGATTTGTAATTTTCATCTCAGATATGAGTTTTTCCTTTTAGGGTTTTGCTTTTTTCAGTTCTATTTTTACATTTTGCATGTAACTGTAATAAATATACTCAACTTTGGTTTCATCGCGATTTCCTTTCCTCTTCGTTTCTGTCTTTAATTAAATTCGATTTCATTAGCTGCTATTTTTACTATTTCATGCTTTAAAATTTTCCCCTTTGTTCCATCTTCAGGTGTTGTTTTCTTCCGTCTCTGCGGCATCTGTGGCATCTTCAGGTGTTGTTTTCTTCCATCTTCATAGTGCTTAATTTGTTAATTGCAGGTTGGTCATGTTGATTATGGAAAATCAACACTATCTGACAGGTTATTGTGAAACTTTTTATATAGTTTATACAATATATTTCTTTTTTGAATTTGTAATAATTGCTGGTAATGAATCTGTGTGGTTTTGGTTAGATCTCACTTACTATCGATCTGTCTTTTTTTTACAGGTAATATGTCTTTTGGAAACTCTGGTTCTTGCTTAATGGTATGTTTACACAATTCTGTTTTGAATCTTTTGTTGATTTTGAGATTGAGCATGCTAAGCTTTTGATCCAAATTAGGATGAATTGAACGAGGTTTTGACTCGTGAACTTACTGAAGATGGTTACTCTGGTGTTGAGGTTAGGGTTACCCCAATGCGCATTGAGATCATTATCAGAGCTACTTGTACCCAAGCTGTTCTAGGTCTGTAATTGCCTCAAGTTTTGAAATTTCCTTTACTTGATGGAATTTGATTTGATGTGAATCATTTTTGGGTTAATTGAGCTAATGGATTTCTTCTTATAGTATTGGTTTAGTGTCTATGACTAATTTTTCAATCCTTGCAAAATATATTGGTATATGTAAAATTTATTCAAAGTAGAATAGATACATGTATATGTAATAGGTTGAATATTTGATCATAGTTCTTCAAAAGCAAAATATGATACTTGCAGTGACTAAAAGCATATTTTAACCTTAAGAAATTATTTTGGGATTTTTTTGGGATATTTAGGTGAGAAAGGGAGGAGGATTAGAGAACTCACCTCAGTTGTTCAGAAGAGGGTCAAGTTTCCTGAGAACAGCGTTGAACTTTATGCTGAAAAGGTGAACAATAGAGGGCTTTGTGCTATTGCACAGGCTGAGTCTCTACGTTACATGCTCCTTGGTGGTCTTGTTGTGCGCAGGTATACTTATACCACTTACTAAAATGAATTGCACATTAAGAATTTGATTTTTTGTATCTTGCTTATATTGACGCTTAATTATGGAGAATTTTGTTACAGAACAGTCTATGCATGAATGTCTTCTATGTTGTTGTTTGTTAACAGATTCATCACTTGCTACTTTTTGTCTCTTCATTTATTTCAGTATGCCACTTATATCTCACGACAAAAGTTTGTTTCTTTTGTTTTTTATGAATGTGTAATTGTATCATTTGTTAGTTAATGTTTTTCTGTTGATTTGGTTTGAAGAGGTAATGATTTTCTTTAATTCAGTAATTGATGTGAACTAGACTAGCTTTAGATCTTGTGTGCTGTCTTAACTTGGTATCTTGTCTGCCACTTTTCTCCTTTGAGAAAGGATAATGCTATGTTTAGCCATCATAACTTGTGTCCTGTGTTTCATGCTAAATGTGTGCATTTGGTCTAAAATTACATTCCTCTGTTTAGTCCCCTATTGTTCAGTAATTGTAATACACCATATTGTCAAAAAATTGTAACATATATCTACAAATTTCCATATTTTACGTGGCTAGAGTTTATCTGGGTGTTGCTAATTTCTTGAATACAATTTTGTGCTTGCGGTGACTGAAGTGTGTCCTGAACTATTTGTTGTAGGGCTTGCTATGGTGTTTTGAGATTTGTTATGGAAAGTGGTGCCAAGGGATGTGAGGTTTGTCCTGAAAAATGGGTTTGAACTCATTTTTTATATTGCTTTATGTACTAATTTGGTTGTAATTGTTATTTGATTTTATTAGGTCATTTTCAGTGGAAAGTTGAGGGCCCAAAGTGCTAAATCCATGAAGTTTAAGGATGGATACATGATTTCTTCTGGGCAACCAGTCAAAGATTACATTGATTCTGCAGTTAGACATGTGCTCCTCAGACAGGTTTGCTTATGCTCCTACCTCAGAATCATTTTACCACCAAAGTTTTCAAATTGTTCATTCATTTTGTTGGTTATGGAGTTGCTAACAATTCATTCCATGTTGTCTTGTAGGGTATTCTTGGTATCAAAGTAAAGATTATGCTTGATTGGGATCCTAATAATTCCATGTTGTCTTATTGAATACATATAATAATTCTACAGTTTAAGTGGAGATTGTAGTTTCCAATAGGTTTTCCGAGAATGTCATCTTCCATAGGTTTGCAGGTAAATGAAGCTGAAATTCCCTATGAATGTGATAGAATTTTGTATTTGATTATAAAAAAGTGGACCAAGCTCACATATGAAACTGTATATATAATAAATAATTATACATACAGTTAATATGCTGATGTGCCAAACTACTGCTGGTCATGAAACTACTGTTGTTGCAGCTTCTTGGTAGAGTGGTTAGACTACCGAATAGAGTGGTTAGACCTCAGTCGCTTTGTAAAATGCCAAATGATGGATATGATATTTATCAATATCTAACATTATATTTTGTCTTATAGGAAATTGATACAAGAGATGCTTTGGCAAAGTCTATATATTCATGCCTGTTTGATTGGTTGGTTGATCAAATAAATAAATCACTTGCTGTTGGCAAAAGACGTACTGGCAGATCAATCAGTATTCTAGATATATACGGCTTTGAATCATTCAACGTATGTCTATATTAAACCATGTCACATTCTTTCTTTGTATTTATCTGACTATCCTTTTCCTGTTTAAATTTTAAAGTTTTTTGGCTCTTTGATGCCACTACATATCTCTGCAGAGGAACAGTTTTGAGCAATTCTGCATAAATTATGCAAATGAAAGATTGCAACAACACTTGAATCGTCACTTATTCAAGTTAGAACAGGAGGTATGCATCCTACATAAACTGAAGGTTCTAAGCAAGTATCCAACGCCTTCATATCTTAAAAAAGATAATATAATAAATACAATAAATACCAACTTAGGGAAGCCAAACATTTTCTTGTATTTATTCATTGATTGTATCAGGAATATATTCAAGATGGCATTGACTGGGCTAAAGTTGAATTTGAAGACAATCAAGACTGGCTTAATCTTTTTGAGAAGGTACAAAATTTCATTGTTCCCTCGACCCCTTTGCTGTACAATCTTTAGCGTGCTTGTAATTGAATAGTTGCAAAGAGAAAGTGGTGGCTAATCTTTTAAATTATTGTTGGTAATTATTAACAAAACGAGTTTGTTTATGGACACTGATTCCAACTTTGCACAGAGATCCTGAAATTTGGGGACCAGATTCAAATGAGTTTAAACCACAAAGGTTCAGTGAGGGTGTTTCTAAGGCAATCAAGTTTCCACAAGCGTATGTGACATTTGGAATAGGCACTAGATTGTGTGTGGGGAAGAACTTTGCAACGGTTGAACTAAACGTGGTGCTAGCACTTCTAGCCGTGAGTAATCTGTGTGTGCTACTCTTACTTATATTTTATTTGCATTGAATTTCATTTGTATTGATATTTTGTTTCTCAAGGATTTTTTCTTACTCATGTTCTTCTGATGTTTATAGTCAAGGATGATTTTGTAAAACTGCATAACTAACAATGCTGATATGGATATATCTTTAATTTTAACTTGGTTATTGTTGCTAATTTTAGCCGCATCAATGAAAAATTGCTATAGGTTATGACTTGACTTGCTTTTTATCTCAGTTTCTTGGCTTGCTTTTTATCACTTGAATTTGTTTTGTTGTATGATATTCGCCACTGATCTTCAGCAACTGAGTCACAAGAGCTTCAGAAACAAAGTGAGAATGAAATGAAAAAATGTCTCAACTAGTGGGACCTGATCTGGTTTGGCTTTGGTGCAGTGATTGGTGCAGGAACCTTTGTCCTCACTGGCCAAGAAGCTCATAACCATGCCGGTGCAGCAATAGTCTTATCCTATGTAGCTTCAGGAATTTCAGCAATGCTTTATGTTTTCTGTTACACAGAATTCGCTGTCGAAGTTCCAGCTGCAGGTGGTTCATTTGCTTACCTAAGAATTGAGTTAGGTGATTTCGTTGCTTTCATAGCAGCCGATAACATACTCCTCAAATGCGTGCTTGGAGGTGCAGCAGTATCTAGATCATGGACTTCTTACTTCACAAGCCTTTTGATTCATCCGAAAGATTCGTTTCGAATCAAAGCACATCATCTCAAAGATGGATACAATTTACTTGACCCTATAGCAGTTGCTGTTCTGTTAACCGCCGGAACGATCGCAATGATCAGCACCAGAAAAACTTCGCTTCTCAATTGGATCGCAATAATTTTTTAAATATGAAAATCTTTTAGTATTGTATTATGTCGTTTTTTTATGGTAACATGTATTATATCGATTCTAAAATAATTGAATTATTTGTAAAAGAAAATTTCAAATGAATGATTCATTTAATAAAACATTATATATTTTTTACTTTTGAAAGTTTTAATATTTTAATGTTATAGAAAGTTTTAATGTTTTAATATATAAGAAAGTTTTAATATTTTAATGTTATAGAAAGTTTTAATGTTTTAATGTCATACTCATTAATATATAAGAAAGTTTTAATTTATTATTTTAAAAATAAAATAAAGAAATAGACAGAATAAATATGTTTTTGAAAGATTTTTTATCCGACATGTCTACTCAAATTAGTTTTTTAATATGAAAGATTTTACAATTTTGTATTTAGTCATACATAAATTCACTAAAAGAGTTCTATAATTAATAATAGAATAAATAATAAATTTGTGTCACAATTTAATTTAAGTATGTATTTTAATGGATCCATTTTTATCTATATTAATATTAGATAATAATAGAATAAATATTATTTTTTATTTTAAGTCTATTTTTTATTTTGTTTTGTTTGAATTTGATTTTACATTTGATATGTATTGAAAAATATAAATTTCAAAAGAGTTCTATTTTTATTTACAAAATTTATTACTTTATAATTTTATTTTTTTATCATGTATCAAATCATTCTTACTATTATTACCAAAGCGTGTGTGCCACACCAGTACACAGGCAAACACACGGGTGCTGAAATAGTATAACAATAATTACTCTAATTTTTATTTATTATAAACTATTTTGGTAAAACAATTTTGTTTTTCTTATTTATATTTTTTATTACATTTTAAAAACAAAAGTGTACGAACCACACAAGTACGCGGACAAACACACGGGTACTGATATGGTACATGCGTATCATACTGATATTAACTTAATTATTTAAATACTAAATAATAATGAGAACAACTTTACTATCGATTTGAATATTTTATTTATTTCTGTTACTAATATTTATTTATACAATTAAAATAATATTTTTAAATACTATGTTATTAGTTGATATTTATAAAACTAAATGATTCAATATATTTGAAATTATTTTTCATTTGAGATACATTTTTTTTAAACATAATGTATGGAAAATTGAAATATATATTATTGATGTAAAAATATTTTGGTAATACAATTTTGTTGTTATTTTAAAAATATGTCTTTCCTTTAAAAATAATTAACTATTTTGGTAAAACAATCTAGTTTTTCTTATTTATAGTTTTATTATATTTTAAAAACAAAAGCGTGCGTGTCACACCAGTACCCGGGCGAACACAAGTAGGTATTTATGTTGATAATATTTATTTATTAAATTAAAAAAATATTTACAAATACTATAATATTATATGATTTTATAAAACTAAATCATTGCATAAATATTTTTATAAAAATACCAAACGATGCCTGCGGGTATTGATTTTTATTTTAAATATAAATTATATTTTTTATATTTATTAACTTTTATTAATCCTATTTTAAAAATAAATCAAATGCGCTTAACACACCATAATAGGACGATCACACGTGTAGTGATATAGATATCGCACGAAATAGATATTTGTAATAATACTTACATAAAATATATTTATTTATGTTAATAATATTTATTTATACACTTAAAATAATATTTACAAATACTATAATATTATTTGATATTTATACAACTAAATCATTACGTAAATATTTGTATAAAAGATACCAACTGATGTCTGCGGGTATTGATTCTATTTTTTTAAAATATAAATTATATTTTTTTATATTTACTGTTTTTTATTAATTCTATTTATTTTCCAAATTTTAAATAAAAACAAATGCGCGTCACCGACGGGTATCCATGCAAACGCACGCGTATCATACTAATATTTAGTAAATCAGAAATTTACTAATTTTTATTAATTATATTTTGTTTTTATTTTTATTTTAAATATAAACAAATACATTATGAAAAAATACATTATGAGAACAAATACATTCTGAGAACATGTGCGCGTCACAGACGTGTACCCGTGCGAACTCCCGGGTATCATACTAGTTTAGATAGTATTTTGATCAATTGAATAGAATGAAATGAAATAAGTAAACGCACTCCTTTTAATTAAAATTATAAAAGATAAAACATGAATTTATGGTATATTGGAAAATCTTGCAATTGAAAATCAAAACACAAATACTGATGGAAAAGTTGTATCATAAGTTGTTTGACAAATGATGATAATAAATTAAGAGAAAAGTAGAGAGTGATTGAGATAAAAGACTTTATTAATAATTGATATGTTAATTACAATGAGGGGTGATATTTATAGACACATTAGCCACCCAAACCAAATTTAAAATAAACTCTCTAAAACAGTCTGATATACCCACCTGATTATATGATATACTCACCCAGATATATCCTTAAAAAAACATGTCTTACTAAAACTGATCTACCTTCTCGGTTATATGATATACCTCTCGAGTATATTATTCTTAAAGCAAATTGAATTAACTATAACACCCTTCCTAATTCATATTTTTCATGCTTCTCATTCTCATTAACTTCTTCAAACCTTCAAACCTTCAAACCTTGCTTGCTTGAGGGGTTTTTGTCAAGATATATACTAATTGCAACCCTGTCTTGCAATGATCAGTAGTAAACCTTGCTTTGCTAACTTGATCTCTAAGAAAGTGATACATCTTTTCTATATGCTTACTTTTATTATGACCCATTGGATGATTTTCTAGATTTATGATTGATTGCTTGTGTACAAGCAACTTGATTTTGCCATAGTCACTAATGTTCAATTCTTCATGCAACATGTCTAACCAAAGTGCTTGATATGCTGCATAAGAGGCTGCAACATACTCTGTTTCACATGAGGAAAAAACAACAATCCCTTACTTCTTTGAACTCCAAGAAACTGGTGTTGATCCAAGCTTGAATAGGTAGCCAACTGTTTATTTCCTGTCATCTTGATCACCACTCAAATCTGAGTCTGAATAACCACATATCCTTGCTCCAATTCTAGTTGTTTGATGAGGCATTAGCACTCCATGATCTGATGTGCCTTTGATGTATCTTAGGATTCTTTTTGCTGCAAGTAGATGACATAGCCTTAGTTTCTCCATGAATCCAATCAAACATTTTGACAAATGTCATGTCTTGTGTTACAGAGATACCTTAAAGATGATCTGCTTATACAACGTGATATCAACCAATTCTTCTTTAGATTCCTTCTTCAACTTGATGTTGGTCTCCATTGGTGTGATAGCAGGGTTGCAGCTACTCATCTTAAATCTGTTTAAGATGTCTTATGGGTATATCTTTTGATGCAAAAAAGTGCCTTGTTTGGTTTCCATGATTTCTATTTCTAGAAAATATGTCAATTTTTTCTAGGTTAGACATTTCAAACTCACTCTTCATGCTTGCTTTAAAATTTTTCAATTCTTCTTCATTTGAACCTATAACCAATAATTCATCTACATAACGACATATAATTACTTGGTCTTGTTCATTTGAGCATTTGACATAAGCACCATGTTCTGATGTTCATTTGTTGAAACCTAGCTTGATCAAGAAACTATCATTTCTCTTGTTCTAAGCTCTAGGTGCTTGCTTCAATCCATACAAAGCCTTTTTCAATTTGTACACTAAGTCTTCTTGACCTCTTACCTTAAAACCCGGTGGCTGCTTCACATAGACTTCGTCTTCTTGAGAAACTTCACATCAAGTAGGTGCATCTTCCAACCTTTATATACTATTATGGCCACAACCAACCTTATAGTTTCAAGCCTAGCCACAGGTGCATAAACTTCATTAAAGTCTACCCCAGGTCTTTGAAGAAATCCTTTTGCAACCAACCTTGCTTTGTACTTGGAAATTCCACCATCTAGTTTCAACTTCAGTTTGTAAACCCATCTTACATCAATTTCTTTCTTACTTGAGTTCTCAACTAGCTCTCAAGTTTAGTTTTTCTCAATGGCATTGAGTTCCTCAATCATTGAATATTTCCAATTTTTATCCTACAGGGCTTGCACATGATTAATTGGTTTTTACACAACCATTATTTCTTCTTCAATCAGGTCACCATTTTCCCTGATTGCTTGATCAAGAAATCTCTCATATTCATTCAGCCTGAATGATGGAGCTCAATTTTTGCTTGATCTTCTCACTCCTTGAGTTTGTGAAGGGTCAACTGGTGAAACTTGTTCCACATCATCTAGAGTAGTTCAGATGTGGCTTGAACTTTCACCTTCTTGTACTAGATTTTCTAGAATTTTTAGCCAATTCCAGCCTTTGCTTTTATCAAACTCCACATCTCCGCTTATCACCACCTCATTCTCAATTGGTGAGAACAATTTGTAGATACCTATTGAATGATATTCAACCATAACCATAACTTGGCTTCTTTCATTCAACTTTCTTTTAAGTTGTTCAGGAACATGTCTAAAGTATAGTGAGCCAAATATTTTGAGATGGCCAACACTTGGCTTCAATCCTGACCATGCTTCATGAGGTGTTTTGTTGTTCAACTTCTTTTTTGGACATCTATTAATGATGTACATTGTAGTTGAAGTGGCTTCACCCCAGAAGTGCCTAGGCATTTGCTTTTCTTTGAGCATGCTTCTAGCCATATTCAAGATAATTCTATCCTTCCTTTCAGTAATTCCATTGTGTTGAGGTATGACCACCAGTTCTCAACCTCTTGATGGTGTTTCCAGCCTACTTTTCAACCAATTATTTAAATTTCTTGAATTTGCTGAAAATTTCAATTTTATTTTCCAACAAGTAAATCCACAAATACCTAGTGAATTCATCTATGGAGATCAAGAAATATTAATTACCTCTTAGTGATTTTACTTCAAATAGACCATGCACATCTGAGTGCACAATCTCAAACTTCTGCTGTAACTTCATTGGCATGTCATGTTTGAATGACTTCCTGGTTTGCTTGGATATATAACATTCCTCACATAGCTTCTTTGGAATTTCAATCCTTGGAAGTCCATGCACCATCTTCTTCATATGCATTAAGTTAAGACTCCCAAAATTGAGATGGCCAAATCTTTGATGCCAAACCTAATTTTTTATCTATAGTTATGGTTGATGCAAGATATTGATGATAAAATATATTGATCATGACTTTGAATGTCCTATTGGTTGAAAAAGGTGCCTTCGGAATTAGCCTAGAAATTTAATCAAACACCATGAGTTCCCTTCCTTCCATCTTCACTGTGTAATTCTTTTCAAGTAATTGACCTAAAATAATCAAGTTACTTGCCATTTAAGGAACATATAAAACATCACTGATGATAACTTCATGTCAATCCTTCTTTAGCCCCTGATGTTGCCAATTCCTTCTGATGTCACCATGTTATTGTCTTCAAAATGAATTGATCTTCTAACTGATTCATCCAACTTAACAAACTAGCTCTTGTTACCTCTTATGTGATTGCTGCAACATATATCAATATATCACACATTTTCTTTCTCTGAGGCCAAATGTGTTACAACCATCAAGATAACATCTTCTGATTCACTACTACCATCATGAGAAAATTGAGCCACACCATTGTCCTCATCATTGTCATTTTTATAGTAGTATTATCTAGCATAATGACCAAGCTTCTTACAACAATAACATTTAACCTCCTTCATATCAACCTTCTTCTTGGTATTCTGGTTCTAATTAACACCATTCTTGCTAGTTGTAGCTTGGCCTTTTGCAGACTTACCATCATCCCTATTGTCATTCAACTTCTTCTTCCATTTTGCTTTCACTTTGTTGTTGTTTGAGGAGCCTTCTTTCATCTTCTTGAAGAACTATTCTTGAAATACATGTTCTGATACCTTTTCTGAATCTCTTTGTTTCAGCCTCATCTCATATGCCTCAAGAGATGATTGCAATTCTTTAAACTTCATTTTTGACAAGTATTTTGATTCTTCAATTACCACCATAATGTGATCAAACTTGATTGGAAGAGCCCTTAACACCTTCTCCACCTTCTACATTTCATAGGTCTTTTCTCTACATGACTTCATCTAGTTTATCAAAGCCAACATCTTTAAGAAGAACTCAATAATGGGTTCATCATCTTTCATCAGCAAGTTTTCATATTGCTTCCTCAAAGATTTCAGCTTCACTTTCTTTAACTTTTCATCTCCACCATATAGCTTCTTGAGAGTATCCCAAGCCTCCTGAGCAGTTTCTTGCTTTATAATCTTTTAAAGGATATTCAAATCCACATTGATGGATCAAAAACAAGTCTTTCCCATTTTTATTGCTTATTTCACGATAAGCAATGTAACACTCTAAACCCAAAACACTTATTTTATAAAAACATGCAAAATAATTTTAACTCAGCGATAAGGTGTCCCATATTTTCTCAACATAAAACATCTTTTTCAAAAATCACAATAAAGCAGCGGAACTCAAAACATCATTTCAACTTTAATTGTCTCAAATTATAAATCACTTTATTTAAATAAAAGAGGTTCAATTAAACAACTAGAAAAGCAAAAATAGTAAAGGTAACCCACTCCAATGTTACACTATCAAAGTGACACACGAAACTAAAATAAACTCAAAGCGATAAACTACCAAGAAGGCCATTATGCTATCCTCCAGCTTGAAAACTCTCATATCCTCACTAATTCTTCTCTATTTTTCTTGCAAACTATTGTGTTTCCACTCTTTTTGTAGAAATTATGGCACCACCCGAGAGAAGATATACCTTTGGTCCATCGCCATCATATGCCCCTACAATCATCTCAAACTGCTCCAGCATACCCCACTTATTTGTTTACGACGGAAGCAAGTGCAGAAAAATTCATACTGATAAAGAAATACATAGTTGTGAGGAAGTGTACTATTGATCTAGAGTATCTCATTGGTTTTAAAGAGTTGATCAACATGGTGGACATAAGAGGATGAACTTACCTATTAAAGCTTATCAAGGAGACAAATGAAACCATTGGTTTCGAGTTCTACACGAATGCCACCAACCGATATTCTCATGATTATACATCATATGTTTGAGGTAAACTTATTTATTATCTCTCCAAGCTATTAATTCCCCTCTTCATCTTCGAGCACCTTCAAGCTGTAGCGTTCAAAATAGTAGGAAGGTGCGTCTGTCTGATGAGATCAGTCAGACAATATTGGCAGAGTTTTGTCATCCTAGGGCCGAGTGGGTATTAGCTCAAGACATATACATTAAAATTAAGGGTAGAGAGATGCTCCCGATACCAAAATTTTGGGCTTCATTTTTAGCCCAAAGCTTGGCAGAATTTTCAACCGAATGTGAGTTAATGGTGAGAAGGTGTCAGGTTCTCATGGAAATCTTTCACGAGGAGCCTATTAATGTGGGGATGTTAATTGCTCGGAACATTAAATTTATGGCTGATTCCCCCCAAAGAACTAGGGGATGCTTTTGTGTTATTGACGAATTATATAGGTTGGAAGGAGTCCATACGCACCCAGAAGATGTGATGATCAACCATATTCTTCTAATAAGAGAAAGTTCCATTCACAAGACTCTCCACCCACCTCATTCAGTCATAATCCAATAGGAGCAGGGAGAGGATGATGTCTACCATCTTGAGATGCAACAACCACCTGAAGGAGTCCATCATTATCAGCAGCAACCTGAGCAAATGCAACAGTGGGAAGAGTTTCCGTTTGGAATGACGACTTGGGAAATTGAAGCTTCGCCTAATTTGTACATTGACCCACCTAGGTTTGGAGTCAATTACCAAAGTTTTTATGATGATCATAAAGATCATATATCTGTCAAAAACCTAAGGGACAGGTTCCCTACTTCAGATGCTATGAAGACCTACTTTTTTGAGAAGGATCAAGCCTTGGCCAACTGCCGAGCAGAGATAAGGACCACTAGAGCGAGGTAAGATAAGAAGCACCAAGATGACATGACTAGGCTTCATGACTTTTGTCACCCATATGATAATTTCTATTTCAAAGGGCTACTTTTGTTTTTATTTCCTTTTGCTTATGTCCTTTTGTACCAATCAATGAAGAAGGGAAGCTATTAAAATTTATCTACCCCAAATTTTATAATGCTTAGTTCTCTTTGATTAATGAATTCTTTTTGTGCCTGTTTCTTTTTCAGTTAAGTTACTTCTTTACCATTGAATAGAAATGGAGTCACAATGAAAATAAATAAAGTGATCGAGATTGAACTGACCAAGCTAAGTGATGACTGATGAAGAAAAGGGACACCATTATTTGTACTCAACCTTAAGATATCTATATAAGTGAGGTTTGATCCAAATATTTCTAATGTTTACTTATTTCTTTTTTAGAGCGTATCCATGCATTTGTAATATATATAATTTGCATTTTATCTGTTTTAATTTGTTGGTCTGATAAACACATATAGAGGCAGTTGTTTGTGAAAACTCTACGACCTTGTAAACACCCTTGTATTATAATTGATATCCCTTGTTAACCAATTTGAGCCTTAGTCTTTCCTCTGGTGACTTAGCCTATTATAATCCTTTGACTTGAAAGATAAAAATCTTTCCACCTTCCATGGAGTTAGGTAGATAGATTTTATTTTTAGTATAAGTTAATCACTGGGTTTGAGGTTGCTCTTGGAAGTTAGCAACATTTAAGTTTGAGGTTTAGGGTACTAGATAATTTGGTCAAAGAAAAAGAAAATGGAAGAAAAATAAGATGTAAAAAACATGGAATTTTTAAAATCTTTTGATGAAAAGAAAATAAATGGATCACAAATTTGAAAAATATCTAGTACCCAATATGAAAGAAAGAGTGATATGAAAGGAAAAAGACAGGGAAGGAAAAAGAGGTACCTAACTCCAAGGTTTAAGCCAATTATCCAAAAATTATTCTACCTTGATATAAGCCACATTACAACAAAAAAAAGTCCTCAAATGTGTGTGTTTAAATATGATCTATCTATTTTGTAGATAACTTACATGCTCATTGATTTTTACTCTTGTATGTTATTGAGTTAGCACCTTTGAAATTGAGTGCATAATGGTGAGTAGAGAGATAGGTTGAGTACTGGTGTTGGAAGAACTAATCTAAATTAGTTAAAGCATGGTAAGTGAAGCTAGCGAGATTATACTTGAGTGAATCGCACACTCAAAGATACAACAGAGTCACCACCAAACGTTATTTAGTCCCAAAGGACAGGGAAAATATCGATAAAACCCAAGGGGAAGAGAAACAGGTAAGGGGGTCGGTTATGCGAGAGGAAGGTACTAGCACCTCACGCATCCGTCGTACTCGATGGGAACCATTCTGTTTGCTTTTAGGCTTGGATGGGTTATCTATATAAAGGCTACTAGCTAAAGAGGAAGGGTAAAAATAAAAAGAAAGTGCTCGCAGAGGATTTGGGCCCTCGTGCCTACGTATCTTTCATTTGAAAAAATGAAGAATCAGAGTGTCTGTAGTTCGTGGAACCAGGAAAAGAGGAAGAAGAATGTGGCTCGCCAAGATTTCACAATCTTGTGCCTATGTATTCTCATAGTGCAATGAGGAATTCAGAACCTGCGTAGTTCGGAGAACATAAACAAGAAAGGGAAGGAACTGTGTCTAAACCAAGAACGAAAATAAAGGGAACGACCCTACTGGGGAAAAAATAAAAGAAAGGTGTTACAACCAAGAAAGAAAGGCAAAGGAAAGGTGGCGACTCCACTGAGGAAAAAACAAAGGAATGACGTCGAAGCCAAGAAAATAAGGAAGCAAAGGACTTAATTCGATAAAGTGAGATTCACCGGGGATTCGATATATCAACTAACAGGTAGTAGTTAACCGAAGTAATAAGAGAGTCTGACTCTGTGGGGAAAATAAAGGGTTGGTGTCAACAGACGGACTGTGATAAACAAGAAGGAGAGTATTGAACCAAGAGAAGGTGTTTGACTCTATGGGGACTCGGTGTGTTAACTGATAAACAGTGGTTAACCGAAGAAGAAAGGAATTTGCCTCTAACTGACAGACGATGATTAACTAAAGGACGGGTGTAGAACTAAGCGAAGGTTATGACCCAAAGGATGGGTGTGGAACCAAGCGAAGGTTGTGACCCAAAGGACAGGTATGGAACCAAGCGAATATTGGTAACCCAAAGGACGGGGGTGGAACCAAGCGAAGGTTGCTAATCCAAAAGGGGTTCGGTACACTAACTAAACAGGAAGTACTTGACCGAAGAAAATGGTATTTGAACCAAAGAAGGTTACTAACCCAAAGGTGCGAGTATTTGAACCAAAAGAAGGTTACTAACTTACAGGGGTATTAGTTTTAACAGAATGACTGTGATTAACCAAAGAGACAGGTGATTAACCAAGAGAAGGTGATTAACCCAAGGGAAACTCAGTATATTAAGAGATAGACTGTGGTTAGCTGAGAAAAGGAGCAAATTGGTGTTTTAACCAACGAAAAAGGGAGAGCGAACCAAGAAAGGTTGCGAACTCCACCAGGGATTCGGTGCTTAATAGGAAGAATGTGATTAACTGAAGAAAAGGATTGCGACTTCGTTGGGGAAGATGAGAATTAGTTATTAACAGACTGACTGTGATTAACCAAAGAGACGGGTGATTAACCAAGAGAAGGTGATTAACCCAAGAAGACAAAGATCTTGAACCAAGGAAATGGTGATTAATTAAAGGAAAGATTGAAAGGGAAAGAGTGATCAAAGATCGATTCGGATGGGAATTGGGAAACACTACAGTCTGGAGATAAAACTGATTATTCCAGGCACAGGGTCATTAGTCCCCTACCTAGAATAATTAGAATGAGTGTAGGAATTCTCCACTCTTATCCCTTCTCTAGTACTCAGAGTATAGTGCAGAAATTGAAACCGATAGAGTAACCGCGCAACCTTGTACAGTGCTCCAACACGTTGTGCAGACTTCTGACTCCGCAGGGGACCAAGAAAGAGAAGCTCTAAAAAGATCCTAAGGAGAAGAGAGGGGGAAGATTAACTAATCAAAACAAGGCTTTGATTAATTAATCAAAGGTAAAGAACAAGCCAACAATCTTTCAAGCGAGTCGAAAGATCATCAAAGCAAGCGTGTGAAGTAATGATTATGAAAAATTAAATTTGTTCAATAAAGAACAAACTTAATGCAATCAAAAATGAATTTGCTAAGCATTAACAAACATCAATTAGCATGCATCACCAATCAAGTTAACACAAGCAAGAGTATGCAAAAAGCAACATGCTTACACAACTTCAAGAATGCAAACAGTTCCATAATCGATAATTCATGCATCAAAGTTTCGCATACATACTGCAAACAGAGACTAAACAACTCACAAAACATCCACAAATATCAAGTATATCAAGCCATGGAAGTTAAATGAGGAAAGAAAACCAAACAAGCATGAAAAAACACAAAAAACACATTCTGGTCCAGTGTTAATCGATTAACCATTTGCTAGGCAAAACTGGTTAATCGATTAACCCTTTGAAAAAAAGCAGAAAACACCTAAAACGGAGGTGTTAATCGATTAACACATTTTGCCTGGCAAATGGTTAATCAATTAACCCTTAACAGAGGCAGAAAAACAACTTTTCAAAAGCACTTCCAGCAACTTATCACTTCTCCAATCATTTACATGTTATGGCATGCAATTGTACATGAAAATTACATCGAGTAACAATAATTAAGCATCAATTGAATTCATCAAACATCAAGATCAACATTCAAACAATTGAATGATCAATTCACATAAAAAAGCCATTGGATCTACATTGCGAACATGTGAAAGTGATAAAAAATAGTAAATCGAGCAAGAATTACCAACTTACAAGGCGGAGGATTGCCTTGGTAATTGTTGTAAGTAAAATGTGGTGAGAATAAGCAAAGAAAACCAGAGAATTCCAAGCTTGAGATCGAATCGTAGCGAAACCGATAAAAACGCGATAAATGCTCAGAATACGAATTTGCACTAAAACGCTTGAGATGATTACTTGAATTGAAGTAGAAGCTACTGTAAATCCAGAAATCCAAGTAGAAACGTAGTGGAATGGAGGTTTAGCTCAAGAGAATAACAAGTTCAAGGTGAAGATTGTTACACTCTAATGGTGGAAATTGAGCTTTTGTCTGTGGTTTTGGGAAGAAGATGAAGATGAATTGCAAAAAATCACTACTATAAAATACGCAAACAACAACATCAGGTTTGCAACGGATTCATATACACCGTTGTAATAGTGTAAACTGGATGCGCATATTTTTTTAATCTTATTAAAATGCTTTTAATCACGGTTAAAATTCCAATCTTCTTTCATCTTCCACGTCGAAGAAGCAAACTAACCCATATTTCTTCCCTCTTTTATCCCACTTTTGTGGAATGAGCATCCCGTCCACATCACCGAACTCTGACAACAACAAATACAACTCATTAGCACTCATTTTGTCAGGAAATTCAGTAATGAAAATAGTCGTAGATTCTCTGATCCTCTTCCCCTTCGTTCTTCCCTCCGCGTCCCATCTAAAATTTTTCCGGTGGGACACCCTAGTCCACATATTTTCTTTATCCATAATTAAGAAGAAACTACTTAGAAGTTGTATCTAGAGATGAATCAGGAGCTGTTGATGTTGTTGCAGAGCCATATTTTAACTACAAACTATTGTTATATCGCATAAAACATGTGTTCCTTTACTTTGTCATTTTCTTTGAATTCAAGCAAGCTTCTGAATTAAGTGACAATCATTCCAATCTCCATGCTGACCATGAATCTCAAATAAAGAGATGATCCGCACCACAATTAATATGAGAAATAAACCCGAATAGTAACCAGATAATATCCGCCTTAAAAATCCACTTAAATTGATTACATCCGTTTAGCGAACCTTTGCCCTAAATTTGTTACGATATGCAAATGCCGATGAATGACCTAAATGAATGATCAAATAGAAAAATGTATGCAAATTAACAAAATCATAAGCCATGTGAATTGAAAGAGGAGGTAGGACAACTTTTGGGGTAGGACACTAGATCCATAGCCTTTCAGACTTTCTTGCTTATTCTAAGTTCGGTTTGTTTTTTAACAATCCCAGGAGAACCTTCCTCACGAGATTATATTTTTTGAGAATCTCATATTTCTTATCCTTCATAATTAGGTTCTCAAAGAACTTCACATTTCGTAACTCAATAATTTCATTAGACTTTAAATTCAAAAGTCTATATAAGTTATGATCCATATTTGGGCGATCTTTGTATGTTTTATAAAAATAAGTGTCATTCATGAATACACACATGTTATTAAAAAAGAATCCAAATCAAAACTCAATGGCATGAGAGGATAATGCCCCATCATAAAATTGCACTAATATAATTACAACATCATATGAAATGGGTATAAAATATTTTGTTTATTACTGAGCAAAATTCTTTTTTAATTCAATTTCTATAAATAGTTCTTTATCTACAACTTTGATTTTATACAGTACCGTGTATGTTAAGAAAAAATGTCAAACTATTTAATATCTTTTAGTATAATACCTTATTACATTATTTTAAGTAATATGCTGCCATATTACGAGTTCTTCAATTATTATTTATAATAATTTATCATGTACAGACTGTAAACAATATGAAAATTGAAAGATACGTAGTGCCCTTATGAATATATTTATTTATATTACATACAAAATCCTTCAATTTCTAGCCATGTAAATAGTTTAAAGAATCATGTACATTATTCTAACAGTATGATAGTATGGCTTGGCAGAAGGTTACGCACAGAAATAAGAGGTTTCAAGGAGACGTTTAAGTGGGATTCTTTTTGTGCTAATGATTTTCGAGGGGAAAAAGAGCAAGGTTTCGTTAATTTTGTACCTATCAAATATATTTGATGCCGAGTTGTGTAGTCGGACAAGGTTAAGCATGAACTAGACTACGATAGCAAAAAAGGTTGTGCAATGCAGAGAGCTAGGAAAGTATCCTCCATAACCCGGGCTGGTCAGGGAGTCCGACTCCCATCAGCCGAACTCCTACAAGGCCGAGTACTGACCACCACCAACCTGGAACGTACGCCGAACATGAACTCAACGAGCACACCAACAGTTGTAACGGTGGCAGCGCATCAATGCGGACGTTACCAGGTCTTCAAAGCATGCATTCATGAAGAGGAGTCACGACAATGATGGCCCAGTGACGCCAGAAGGCCAAGAGACTTCTCTTAATAGCAAACCTTGAATGAAGGCTATAAAAGGGGCTCCCACATGAGGGTTAAGCAAGACACATTCATCTTGAGACAATACATAGTACAAGTGTAGCCCTTAAAACCCCAAATATACCTCACAATATAGACAGCGTAGCTCTTCTTGTCCAAGGCAAGGGGAACTAGCACTTTTGGTGTATCTAACCATTTTTGGATAGAACATTTGGCGCCCACCGTGGGGCCAAGGTAAAACTCTCCCAGGCCACACCTTACACTAACAACATGTCCTCTGAAGGAGATCCTCCAGACATGGCTCAACTGCTAGCCATGATGGAAACCATGCGTCAGCAGAATGAGACGCTGCAAGACAACATACAAGTTCTGCAACAACAAAGTCAAGCTGACGGCGACTGTGAGGAGGAGGTTCTCGATCCACAACCTCTTTCTCAAGAGATATGGGACGACCACGTCTCGGAAAACTTTAAAGCACCATCACTAACCTCTTATGATGGGAATACGGATCCTCAAGAGCATGTTATTGCCATTAACAATCAAATGGCCATAGTTGCCCCTTCGGATTCACTGAAGTGCAAGCTCATGACCGGTACCTTTAAGGATGTAGCTCTAAGATGGTACATGAGCCTTCATCGGCTCTCCATCATAAGCTACCAAGACTTGACTAAGAAGTTAGTACAACCCTTCTCGGCAAGCAAGCGCCGGAAGGTGTCCACGAGTTCGACAAAAACAATCAGAATCACTACGTGAGTACCTGGCTCGATTCAATGAGGGAACCCTAAAAGTATCTCATCCAAACCAGGAACTATTTGTGGGAGCTTTTCAACATGGATTACGAGCCGGACAGTTCAATGAGTCGTTAGCTCATAAGCCGACTATCAGCATAGAAGAGATCACTACTCGGGCTGAGTGTTACATCAAAAGAGAAGAAAGTAACCAAGCGAAAAGAGCTCGGGACAGCAGCGAAAAGACAGAGAAAGGAAGAGGCGTCGAATAGGAGAAAGAAGCATCCTCAGGTAGCTATGTGCGAGCGACATGCTCCTAGACCATACAGATAGTCATATGAGTCGGACAGAGATCTCACCCCATTGAATGCAAGCAGGGAAGATATCCTTAAAGAAGTCGGCCATATGAACCTATTATCGGAGCCTCATCATTCCAAAAAAGCCAACGCTATCATGGGAAGGCAACCTAAGGCTTGGTGTAATTACCACCGTATACGGGGATAACACATTGAGGACTATCAACAGCTGAAAAAAGAAACTGAAGCTTTAATTCGGAGGGGTCATCTCTTGGCATATGTGAAGGACTCTCGACCACAAAATAACAAGAGAAGTCCCCGCCGAGACAACCCGGGACCAGAAAAGTCAGCCCGGAAGAAGATTTCAGATGCCGAAGAGGGTCATGAGACAAAGACAGCTCGGCACACGCTAAACACCATCGCTGGAGGGTTTGCTGGTGGTGGAGAAACAAGTTCGGTCAGAAAGAGATATGCTAGGGCAGTCATGCATATCGACCAGAGATCTCCAGAGAAGCCGAAAGACAACTTATATACTATAACATTCTCAAAATGAGATACTATATGAGTCCTAGCTCATGAAAATGATCCCATGGTTATTAAAGTACAAATAAGAGACTGGAGCGTGAAAAGGGTATTGATAGACCCGAGAAGCTCATCCGACGTACTATATTGGGATGCTTTCAGAGGAATGGGGCTCGATACGACCAAGTTATTACCATTCAAAGGCAGTCTAGTAGGATTCTCGGGAGAACAGGTGCAGGTGCCCATCTTTGGCAACACGGCTAATGCGAAGACCGACCGAGTGAGGTACCTGATAGTCAATGCTGCTTCACCCTATAACATCATTATAGGTCAGCCATCATTCAACACCCTGGAAGCTTCGCTTTCAACTCTGTATTTGACCATAAAATTCCCACTCGGAGATGTCCGGGTTGGTATTGTCAAAGGTGACCAGGGGATGGCGAGAAAGTGTTATAAGGATAGCCTAAAATTAAAAAGAAAGGAACCCACAGGAGAAGCAGATCCCAAGAATACCCTCAAAGTTCACCTGGTCTACATAGACCCACATGATGATTCAGTTGAATACAACATAATTCCCAATGAAGAAACAAAGCAAGTCCATATTGGGAACCTACCGTCCCATGTTACACACATCGGAGTCAACTTGTCCCCCGAAGAGGAGAAAGAGATTGTTCAAACACTAAAAGACAATGTGGATCTTTTCGCCTGGAAACCTTCAGACATGCCAGGCATAGATCCTAATTTCATGTGCCATCACTTAGCAATCGATCCAGATATTAAGCCGGTTTCCCAAAGGAAAAGAAAGGGTGGTGATGAAAAGAGGAAAGCAATTGCAGAGGAAGTCGAGAAGCTGTTACAGGCCGGGTTCATCAAGGAGATCAAGTATCTGACCTGGTTATCCAACATGGTGATGGTGAAGAAGAAATCTGGGAAATGGAGAATGTGTGTGGACTTCACGGACTTCAACAAGGAGTGTCCTAAAGATCCGTATCCATTGCCAAATATTAACCGACAGATAGATGCTACGTTTAGGTTCCGTTTTCTCAGCTTTATGGATGCATACTCTGGATACAATCAGATCCGGATGAATCCAATAGACGCACCAAAAACCACCTTGATGACACATCAAAGCAATTATTATTATGAGGTTATGCCCTTTGGACTAAAAAATGTTGGGGCTACTTACCTGAGGCTGATGGATAAGGTGTTCACTACTCATATAGGTCGGAATCTGGAGGTCTATGTTGATGACATGGTTATCAAGACAAGTGCAAACTGGCCACATGTAAAGGATTTAATAGAAACCTTTGCATTCATAAGAAGCTATAACATGAGACTGAACCCGAACAAGTGTACCTTTGGAGTATAAGCCGGGAAGTTCCTCGGATTTATGCTCACCAACCGGGGAATCGAAGCGAACCCGAACAAATTCCAGGCTATAATAGAGATGAGAAGTCCAACCATGAAAAAGGAGGTCCAACAGCTGACAAGGAGATTAGCCGCATTGTCACGATTTTTGTCATGTGCAGGAGACAAATCAATACACTTATTTGCAGCTATAAGGAAGTCTAAGGAGTTTGAATGGACAGAGGCATGTGAAGAAGCCTTTTAAGAAGTAAAACGTTTTTTGTCCTCGCCTCCTATCCTAGTAAGGCCCAAAGAAAACACACATTTGGTCTTATACTTGTCGGTCACGAATAAAGCCTTTAGCTTGGTTTTAGTACAAGATGGAGAAGACGGAGGGCGACCCGTGTACTTTATCAGCAAAGTTCTAAAAGGGGCAGAGCTAAGGTACCAGAAGATTGAATGGTTGGCGCTGGCAGTAGTTATCACAGCCGGAAGCTGAGACATTATTTTCAAGGTCACCCTATCACAGTCAAGACAAATTACCCAATCAAACAAATACTAATAAAGCCCGACTTAGCAGGATGAATGGTCAAGTGGGCAGTAGAGCTCTCCGAGTATGACATCAGCTTTGTGCCCAGCGCCAGTATCAAGTCACATACACTGGCCGATTTTGTGGTAGAATTAAGCGCACCAGCTGGAGAAGAGATCTCAAACAGATGGATCTTCAAATCTCAAGGGAAGCGGAGCCAGAATAATTCTGGAAGGACCCGGAGACCTAACATTATAATACTATTTATGTTTCAATTTTCAGGTTAGCAATAACTAAGCAGAGTATGAAGCTTCGATTGCCAGAATGAAATTGGCGAGAGAGGTCGGAGTGACACATTTATTAGTGAAGACCGACTCCCAGCTAGTGGTCGGACAGATGAAGAACGAGTACCAGACGAAGGATTCCACCCTGATAAAGTACCTTCAGAATGCTTCAGGAATATCCAAAGCATTCTCAGAATTCGAAGTCGTCCACATCCCAAGAGAAGACAATGCCTGGCCCGACCTCCTAGCCCGATTAGCAAGCTCAAAGAACTCAGGAATGAATAAGACAGTGATCCAAAAAGTTCTCGAAGCACCCAACATTCAATCAGAGGAAGTATTAATAATAGAGGATGTCCAAGGATGGATGAGGCCCATCATCAGCTATCTGACCCAGGAAATATTTCCTGAAGATGTCAATGAAGCCCGAAAGATTAAAAGAATAGCTTCCCAATACGTCATAATCTCAGACACGCTGTACAAGATGGGTAGGTCAACACCTATGTTCATATGCGTGTCAGAGCCTAAGATTGAACTGCTAATTAAAGAGGTCCACGAGGGAGCCTGTGGTAGCCACACCGGTGGGAGGGCACTATCCGAAAAAATCCTAAGAGCCGGTACTACTGGCCGCATATGATGCGAGATTGCATCGAGTATGTTAGCAAGTGCGAAAAGTGCCAAGTATTCGCTCCAATTAAACACCTAACAGCTGAGTCGCTCCATTTGATTTCATCTCCATGGTCGTTCCATCAGTGGGGAGCAGACATCCTAGGACCATTCCCAGTTGCTTCAGGACATCTCAAGTTCCTAATCGTTGCAGTTGACTATTTCACAAAATAGGTGGAAGCCGAGGCTGTTGCTCGGATCTCTGTCGAGAGGGTTCGCAAATTTTATTGGAGAAATATCATATGTCGGTTCGGTTTGCCGGGAATCATAGTCTCGGACAATATGGCCTAATTTGCAAGCACTTCCATCATAGACTTTTGCAGGGATTATGGAATAAAAAACAGGTTCACATCTGTGGAACACCCCCAAACCAATGTCCAAGCTGAAGCTGCAAAAAAATTTATCCTAGGAAGAATAATAAAGAAGATGAAGGAGGCAAAAGGAATGTGGGTCGAGTCCCTACCCGAGATCTTGTGATCATACCACACAACACCACATTCTACTACTCAGGAGACACCCTTCAAGATGGTGTATGGAGCTGATGCAATGATACCGATGGAAATTAACACCCCGACTTGGAGGCGTGAACAATTTGATGAAGTCGCCAACTTGGATCACTTGAACATCTCGGCTGATCAGATAGATGAAGATAGAGAGACAGCACGGGTCAGAGAAGTCGCTGCAAAACAGAGGTTGGCAAGAAGATACAACCTGAAAGTCTGGCATAGGGAGTTCCAGAAGGGCGACTTGGTCTTGAAGGAAATCACAGATGCAAAAAACAAGGGAAAGCTTACCCGCAAATAGGAAGGCCCATTCCGGGTACTTCAAAAATTAAACAACGGAGCCTACAAGCTGGAAACATTAGAGGGAGTAGAAATACCTAGGACATGGAATGTATCCAATATTAGGCTATATTTCAGCTAAATATTATGTAATTCAATAACAAATAAAGGATCCGGGTTGCACTCTTTTCCCTTGTGTCGCAACGCGAAAATCAACCCGTGGGAAAGACAGAAGAGTCGCCACCGAACGTTATTTATCCCGACAAAGGGAAAGGAAACAATCGAAGAAAACCTTAAAAAGGGAAAGACATGGTCATCGCAACCATAGCGTGGGTTCGGGAGTCGGTTACGCGAGATGAAGGTATTAGCACCCCCTCGCGTCCATCGTACTCGATGGGATCCACGCTTGTTGTTCTGATCAAAGGGTGTAGGTATCTGAAGCTCCACTGCTACTGGAAATGAAAAAAACGAGAAACTGAGAAACGGGGAAAGAAAAGAAAAGGTGACTCGATAGGACATCGCCGTCTTAGGCCTACGTATTCCCTCTGGAGTGGGAAAGTCAGATTCAACGTAGTTTAGAGGACTACGGGATTGGGGGAAGGTTGCTCGCCAAGACATCATCGTCTTGTGCCTACGTATCCTCAATCGGATGAGAAAGAGGAAATTAGAGCAGTTGTAGTTCGACCTACGAGTGGCCGTTTGTTTGGTGTTTTTTAGGTGGACGATGCTAACGTTCGAGTTCTAGCAGTTTAGGTGTTACCGCTTGTTGCGTGGAGACTTATGCGTTTACCTGTTTGCAGTAGAACGGAAATAACGTGTCCTTATGATTAGAAGGAGTGAGATGAGAAAATAATCCCAAAGGAAGACGATTGATTTGTTTATGTATTTTAGAAGAAGTGTTTTGAGTTAGTTTGAAACTCGTATCGCACTAAAGTCTATGACATAGGATCGAATGCGTTGTAAGATCGACCCAAGGCGGGACGTATGCAAAACATCCTAGACAAGGTAAGGAGGGACTCCCGCTTATCACTTCCCATGTACTTAAGGCTCGTGGCGTATAATACTCGTTGTATTTATTAAGTGTCTTTGGTTTTCTTTTAGAGAGAAAAGAGAGACTCAACTGGTTACAAGAAAAATCTAAGGGGATATCCATCCTAGAGGTTGTCATTCAATGAATGATCCTATAGTTGAGGTTAGGAAGGGGAATTCCTACCTATGTTAGCATGCTGGGATTGGTAACCTAATGTCTCTCCTACTTTGAACCTAATCCAAAATTAGATTCAAGCTAGGAATCCTAAGGGAACATGTGATCATGCACAAGTAAACATTAGACAATTCAATCACAATTCAAAGAATTAAAGAAGAAGAAATGAGATGAAAGAGGTCACAAAGTGTGGACAATAATGTAAAGTAATACAAGTACTTACCAAATTCAAACCAAGCTCAACTATTAGATAGTTGAAAGAAATATGTGAAACAATGCTCTTATGCTCATGCAAATGTCCTAAGACTACACTAGAAGTAATGTTAATCAATTAACAAAATAAAATGGGTCCTAAAGGGATGAGAATCTACCTAGGTCAGTAGCTATGTTATACTATACCTCAATCAAGTTAATGTCCTAAAAATTGTCAAAAGAATTCAAGTTATGTACCATATCTTAACTCAAACAAATGTCATCACAATGTTCATGTAAGATACACTTTAAAAGCTCAAACATGTAAACTTGAAGGAAGAAACCACATGGGGCATTAGAATTACATGTTATAATCAATGAAAAGTAAGGTTTAAGAAGTCAAGAAATGATGATTAAGTCCACACCAAGTCATGTTCAAAAGATTAGACCATTCTACACAAAGATGTCACACTTAAGATGCATCAATCACTTATGGTACAACAATGAACAAGCAAGCATGAAATTGACTTGTAAATGACCTAAGTAAGAAGATAACTCATGTATCCAATGCTTAAAATTAACCTCAAGTTGTCCCGAAATTGTCATGGCAAAGCATTCTCAAAAGTTGGAACAAGCAAGGACCATAATCAACCCTAATCTTCTTCTAAGGGCATGTGAATTTTGAATCATGTAAAAGAAAGTAAAGGTCGTGTCAAGCAAGTGTATAAGCATACAAGTCAGTATCAAATGACATATAACATTTCACATTTAAGTCACACAAACTTTGGATAAAGTAAGCACACAATACTCAAGCAAAAGTTGTCAAAGTGGGCAAGTAAGCATGCTCGAGTTCACACAAATGTTACATCCATTAAGGATCACCACAAAGGACCTATAAAATGGTAATAGGAGGCTTTACCTCATGCTATAACCAGTATAAAAAAAATGAGAAACAAGACCTAGAATCATGGCACAATTGCATCCCTAAACATCCTAAGAATTCACACCAAAAACTTCAAGTAGGAGGGCATGTATTTAGGACTCAAGGCAAGCATATAGATCATGATCAAAAATCAACATCAAAGCATCATAATGGCGTACAAAATATCATCATGAATTTTCTTAAACATTTCAATGAAAATGGCTCAAGAGAGGTCACACATAGTCATCAAGTTTAACCTACTTCTAGGCAGTTATCAAAACACTAATCATGAAATGAAAATTCATGAAAAATAGTTAGGGAGCTTGAAAAATTATAAAAATTTAACCCTAACATGATGAGGTCAGTGGCTAAGTATATCCCAAAAATATGGTCAAAATTCTTCACAAAAGGTGCTCAAAGAATAGCCAATATGTGGCAAGGTGTCAATCAAAGACCATTCTAAGCAAGTCACAAAAAAGAGCATTCAAAATGCACCAAAAATTAATGGAAAAAATAAAAAATGATCATCAATATGTCCTATAATTATGTGACTAAAGGCATACAAAAATTGGTATCAAAACTAGTTGGGAAAATTTAATTTCGAGGCATAATGTGAAAGATATGCCAATTTAAACACATTCCAAACAAAATTCCAAAACAAATTTTAAAAATATTCAAAATTGAAATTAAAAAATATACAAAATTAATTAAAGCATTCAATATTACTCATGAGTATTTTTAGAATTTTCTAGTTATTAAAAGTATTTTAAAAATGCCAAAATAATTCGTGTATCAAAAAGAAATTAAAAAGAACAAAAATGGCAAAGGAGGGTGTAGCACTAGCAAATTTCCACGTTCAAACATTCACACGGGCTAAAACTGGGGGTGGGGTTAGCATGTGTGTGTATGGCCCAGACCAGTTTCTCACAATCCATTTTTAATTCTGATTTATCTTTTTTTTTTCAGAAAATAAAAATAAAAAGAAATGAAAGAAAAAGCACGTGGTGATTAGTTGGAATCTCATTAATGCGTTGTAATGCTGTTATTGATGAAATTCAAAACAAATACACGCTGGATCAAAAGAGCTACACGCTGGATTAAAATGCTTTACATGGCCCAGTCACAAAATGCCACGTACACGCCTTTGACTAGGGTTGGAAAAGATCAGACGCCGGAGTTAACCTCCGATCGTCTTCTCCGGTGGGAAGCCGTCGTGGACGGTGATGAAATTTTGCATAAATGAAAATGGGGACACCATTCTACTTGTTTTCTTACGTAGATCAAGGATCCAAGCTTAGAAATTGCATATGAGGTCTCAATAACGCAAAACGAAAAGACTAAGTTATGCCCTAGAACTTCAAGATCTCACATTTTGCCCTAATTTCTAGCCACAGACATTGCCTCCACTTGAAGGACTTCAGATGCAAGGGATTTACATGATTCTAACCTCCATGTTTGTTCCAATAAGGTGCTAAAAATTCAAGAAAACTAACCTGGCCTGAGCTTCAAATCACGTGCATATAAACCCTAAGAACTTCTTGCAAGGTCTTGAGATCTACCTTAGAGCAAAATAAATGCTCAAAACTTCCTTGAATCTTGACTAAAATACAGTTTAATGGAGATGAAATGTGAGCTTGTGGATGGTGATTTTGCTTCTCCAGATGGAAACTAATGCAAACCGAAGATGCTTTGCAATGGTGTGATGAAGATGGTGAAAGTCTTTCCACAAAAGCTTCAAGGATCAGTGAAATTCGAAGGCTTGAAGTTAAGAGCATCAATGGTGAAGTTTTGGGGTTTTTGGATCTATTTTTCTAAAAATGGAGTAACTCAATTGGTTAGAGGTGGTTAGAAGCTTTTATACATGTGGTCAGAGGATGGTTAGAATGCTAATCATAATTAGAGAGTTAGTTAGAGGCTTGGTTAAGAAAAATTGAACATGAGAGGGTTATGGCTTTGTCATGGATTTGAAGGTTTAGTGAGTGTGTATGGAGTGTTATTATGCACATGTAAGGTGATGATGTTGATGTGTGATGGTGGTGACGTGAGCTGGCTTGATCAGAACAGCAACTTGCTCATTAAGTCTTATTTTTCTCTTTCATTGGCTATATGAGGTAAAGTGAGGGAATGTGCATGGTGTGTAAAGGTTTGTATGGCCGTAATGAGTAATGTGGTAAGAACATTATGCGCATGATATATTGCAACAACAAAATTGATAGGTTTTGCCTTGAATTTGGAATAGAATACTATGAACGATACACTTGCATGGGCATGTTTCATGGTGTTGATTTTGAAAGATTATATCTTGATGAATATGGGGTCAAAATGAATGATCTTGGTATCAAATTAAAGAGGGGACTTTATACAACAATTTTTGTGTTGGACTCAAGTTGAATGGAAGCTTTGAACATCATGAAAAATGGCTATGAACTCATGGGTACAAAACTGACTTTTTGGACTTAGAAACTTCTAAGTGTTTTTCATGTTTTCACATCTTTGAGATCAAGATTTTGGATGACCCTAACTTTTGATCCAAGAATCCAAATGAGGCATTCTTTATATGGTTGGAAAGGTGGAAGATCACTCTACAACTTTCATGTTAGACAAAAATTGAAATGAAGCTTTGATCATGGAGAAAAATGGCCTTGAAAGTGTCTGCATGGCATGAAGAACTTTTCAAAAATGGAAAGTTTCTAAAACCCTAATTTGCTAAATTTGGTAACTTTCCACACAAGCTTGATTTTGATGATTCCTTTGACATTTCTTGATCAAATTCCTTCCATTGATCATATTTAACATGATGTACACATGTTTGACCTCAAAAAGTCAAGAGTTGACTTTTTCACAGCTCAATTAACTTTGTTCACAATTTGGATGATTCTCAATCATCTGGCTAATTGAAATCCTTCTGAATGAAATTGATGGTCCATACTCCAACACTAGACACTTGAGAACATATAGAAAGCCATGAAATCAAGTCTTGCCCAAAGAATCAGAGATAAACTGATTTCACACAAAACTTTAATTTGGCCCCCAAAAGTCAGGAGATGTTGACCCATAGTCAAAACCCTAATTCCTTTGAGGAGAAGTGAGAATCCCTTGAACCAAGATGTTATTTGTGACATGAGGATGATGAGGCTTCAAAATCCTTTCCCATGAATATGTCATATGCACAGATGCACAAAACCCTAATTTGATGATCAAGAGATAGGAGGAGGTGATTCTGTTTAAGTTTCTTGCAAGTTCCAATCTCCTGATGAAATGGTGAACCAAATATGATGTCTTGAGGCATGAAAAGCCTCTGTAGCTTGAGCTCTTGAGTGTATCTCATTCTCTTTGCTTTGAACAACCAATACCATAGAAACCTCTGATCCTATGCCTTGGGAAAACCAATGATGCATGTATGATATTTATGACCTAAATGCACTTGTAAGTGAAGCATAAGCCACTTATTGATGGTAAAAATATGAGGGAAAATTTTGGGGTGTTACAGCTGCCCCTATTCAATCAACTGTGGACCTAAAGGGATGAGAGCAGCGACTTTCAGACATTCAAGGTAAAGGGGGATTGAATACCAAAAGAAACAGAAAATTTGCACTCTATGGGTAGAAAAAAAAGTTTGATGAGCGCAGAAGAATCTACTGGGGAAAAAAGGTATGAGAGATTGAGAAATCTGGTAGGCAAAAGAAAAGACACGGACGAGTGTCTGAAATCACGAGACAAAAACATAGACATAGGTTTGGATCAACGATATAGATGAGTATCGAAAGATGATACTTACAGGTATCAAAGAGAGGTGAACAGTGACGAGTGTTTATGTTAACGATACGGACGAGTATCGAAAGATGATACTTACAGGTATCAAGAAAGGTGAACACGGACGAGTGTTTAGATTAACGATACAAACGAGTATCAAAAGATGATATTTACAGGTATCAAAGAAAGATGAACACGGATGAGTGTTTATGTTAACGATACGGGAGAGTATCGAAAGATGATACTTACAGGTATCAAAGAAAGATGAACATGGATGAGTGTTTATGTTAACGATACGAACGAGTATCGAAAGATGATACTTACACGTATCAAAGAAAGATGAACATGGACGAGTGTTTATGTTAACGATACGGACGAATATCGAAAGATGATACTTACATGTATCAAAGAAAGATGAACACGGATGAGTGTTTATGTTAACGATACGGACGAGTATCGAAAGATGATACTTACAGGTATTAAAGAAAATACAGACACAGACAAGTGTACTAAATTGACGATACGGATGAGTATCGAAAGATGATACTTACAGGTATCAAAGAAAATACAGACACAGACGAGTGTACTGAATTGACGATATAGACGAGTATCGAAAGATGATACTTACAGGTATCAAAGAAATGTGAACACGAACAAGTGTTTAGATTAACGATACAGACGAGTATCGAAAGATGATACTTATAGGTATCAAAGAAATGTGAACACGAACAAGTGTTTAGATTAACGATACAGACGAGTATCGAAAGTTGATACTTATAAGTATCAAAGAAAGATGAACACAGATGAGTGTTTATATTAACGATACAGACGAGTATCGAAAGACGATACTTACAGGTATCAAAGAAAGATGAACACAGACGAGTGTTTATGTTAACAATACGGGCGAGTATCGAAAGATGATACTCACAGGTATCTAAGAAAGATGAACACAGACAAGTGTTTATGTTAACGATATGGACGAGTATCGAAAGATGATACTTATGTGAGAGCAAGAATTATCTCTACAAGTCAATCTATGTTTTGATGATAACAATAAGTATTTGTGAAAGAACCATTTTATGGTCTAACGTGCGTCGTGTGCAGATCATAAGAACTAAAGACATCAGAACCAACATACACCAACCAGATGTACTATGATTGAATATATATATATATATATATATATATATGCGAAGTTACTATGTGTGACTAAAGTCGCGAGAAGCAAGAACGCTTGTTTATCTAGTCATAATCAGCCAGATCCAAGGATGCCAAGATTGCTGTTGCAATGCTCTTGTTGATGCTCTCTGAAAGTGATCAAGATTCTGAAGATAGCGAAGCTTCTGAAGAAGTACACTCAGAAAGAACCAAAGTTATGAAGACTCCTATGACTTGAAGTTCTGATGGCTGAAGGCGCTGAAGACCAAGTGCAGAAAGATTCTGAAGACTGATGAGTTCTGAAGATCAAGGTCTCAAACAAGAAGTTCTGAAGACTCTGAAGACAAGCTCTGAAGATTCGGAAGACTTAAAGAAGAAAAGGATAACGCTCTTAAAGACCAAGTGCTAAAGTTCTGAAGACTGATTCCTAATGGACTTCTTCAATTAACGGAAGACTTGAAGCATCAGATATTCTGCTATAAAGACTCCACTCATGCTTCATCAAATTAACATCAGAAGCCACTGAAGTATCAAAGTCTAAATATTACCGTTGTGAGTTAATTGTACACACTGCCCAAGAAAAGATCTCTTCTGCAAAAAGAAGATATGTCAGTACAACTCATTATATCACAACGTCTCTTTTCCAAACAGCCAACAGTATTCTCTAATGGATATATTTCTACTGGCTATTTAATGGAAAGAGTTTTTGCTTCTGATGTGTCGATCACTTGTAGAATTACGAACTGAATGTTCATCTACAAAATTGACCAAGTCATCATGTGAAGATAGCAACAACGATGAGTTCTCGTTGTAACACTTAGAATATTCAAAGCTATCATTAATTCACTTATGGCAATTGTTGTTGAATCTCCAAAGAACAAATTAACACAACAACAACAATCAAACAGAAGTTGTTGATGAAGAAGACAATAATTGAAGATCAGTCAAGTCATCAACCTACCTTCTCGTGAAAGCTCATTGAAGATCTGAAGCAAGGAGTTGCTGCTCAAAGCTTGCTCAACTAGAAGACGAAGAAGAAGAAGATCTACGAGATGTCAACAATCATAATATCTAAATACATCTTTGTAGTTTCTTAGGAAAGCAAGGAGCTGATTGCTCAAAACTTGCTTGAACACATGTGTGTGTTCTTTTTACTTAAACCTAGGAGGAACTTGCTTATTAAGAAGCACAATTTGTAATCTCCAGTTTGCCAATTCAACTAGATGAAATTAGACTCCTCAAGTGAACGTTATATCGTGATGGGATCCCTGAACGGTTCAGCTGTGAGTTGAGGCCCTTGAGTAGATCACGCGGTGATCAGATACTTGAGATGACAATGGCTGAGGGTCATTGTGGAAAATCCTGAAATATGGTCCGTAGCGTTATATTCATTGAGTTGAATCCCTGAACGACTAGCTGTGAAATCCCAGCAGTGGGTCTGCTCGGTCAATGAACGTTATATCCTGTTGGATCCCTGAACGGTTCATCGGGTTGTTAGTCACAGTGCGGCTGTGCAAGTAGTTAGTCACCGGCTGTTGCCCGTGCAAGTGTAATCATGATTTGGTTATAGTGGATTAAGTCCTTGTGTTCAAGGTGAAATCACCTGAGGAGGGTGGACTGGATTAGCCCGCGTGGTGAACCAGGATATATCATGTGTCCTTTACTCCTTTGCTTAGTATCTCTTTTTATGTTCCTGCTTTGAATATCAGAACATCATATTAAGAAAAGTCAGAACCTTGCAGCCTATCTCTGATAAGCTTCCGCACTGCAAGTTCTGAGTATCGTATCTTATGAATAGAACTTATACGGTTCTCATACTCGTTAGTTAATAGATCAAAATCTCTCAATGAACATTAAAGGTTCTTGAGCGTCAAATTAACAAGATGCGAAAAGTTACAGAAAGAGTAAATACACAATTCAAACCCCCCTTTCTTGTGTCTTTCTCGGACCTTCAATTGGTATCAGAGCCTGGTTCTGTTATTGATTCACATCAAACACTTAACAGTGTCAGAAAAAAGATCCAGACATGGTGCGTAGAAGTACTCTTGGTGATATTGAAATCCACTTACAATTTCTGTAACAGTTCAGCAGTTAACTGTGTACAAAATTGTAATCAATCTGATTACTTCGTGAGCAAGTCACTGATTCTAGATGAAGCCTCACTAAAATTGAAGAATCAATTGATAATATAAATTCATTAGATAAAAGGAAGTATCTGTTGAATGCTCATTCTGGAAAATACGTGTGGATCAAATCACGTATATGATTAAAAGATGAACCATCAGAAAGCAATAAATCTTGTTTGCTGAAGATTAATTCATTATGAGTTTTTGAGATGTTTTCAAGAAACGGATTAGGTCCACCTTTGACTTTCTCGTTTAAAAACTCATTCTGGATCTCTTCATGTAAAGAAGGAAGATTGCTGTTCTAAGACTTTGAATTTCAGAAAGAAATCTGTTAAATTCAGAATCTGAAAAATTCAAATTATTAGAAATGATTCAATGTCAGAATCTAGAATGATCAAAAGATTCAATGGAAAACTGAATCCCAAAGATTCAGTTGATTCCAAACGAACTCTTAACTGGTTCGGTGATCAAGCTCCAAAAACCTGAAATCATCCTAGTAAAGATCAAATGTTGATAATCTGATTTTCAACAGATCAAGTGTTCTCAGAACCACTTGTGCTATGAAATTGGATGCTATCATTTCAGTATCTAGGTTCTCCAACTGATGTCTTAAAAGATGGCGTAAAAGATGTTAGCTTGAAGAAATTAGTTAACTCTTAGATATGTGTGAACAACCCCAACTAAGTTAATCATCATTGTGAGAACAAGAGGTTCGCGCAAATCATGTCTAGTGATGTACACATGAGGCATGATGATGTTCTGGTTCTGAACAAGTTCTGAAAACAACCTTGAGGAACAAAGTCAGATGTTGATATGTCAACTCCTTCCTGAATAACCTCTCAAAGATTCTCACTGAACTGGTGAAATCAATCATCTTTCAAAGAGAAGAAACTCTCACAAACACAAACTGAATTCGGGTTGTGAAAGAAGAACTCAACCAATTCACAAAAGTTTTTTGTTTAAGATTCGGATCCATATCTCAAGAATTGCATCAGAACTAAATAGGTTCTATGGATCAAGGAAATGAGAAGTGAGAAACATTCAAAACAGATGTAATATGTTATTTATGAATGGGGTCATCAAATGAAATTTACTGTTCACTTAGTATTGCTCCCACGCATATGAGTATCGCCATATCAAAAAAGATTGCATGGAATTGGCTTAGTTCAACTAAAATAGTCACTCTGATCATATTAAGTCCCAATCTCGGTTACTGTAACCTAGAGAACGAAATGACAAGGTTGAACTGGAAAAGAGAAAGAGAAAGCTATGATCCAACTAGGATCACCTTCCAAGAAAATATTCTCGTCAGAAGTCAGAAGATAAGCTTATCTTGAAGAACCCAAGAGACATCTGCAGCTTACTCGGAAATACGCAGAAGGAGAAAGATGCTAAAAGCAAGCCAAGTCTGAAAGGTCTAAGGTACACTTTTCTTTTCACTAATAATTTGTTAAACTCATGAGATGCCTTAATTAGAATTCTTTCAAATTTATCATAGCATGTTTTACTAGATAATTATTTAGGAATTCGTACATGTTTCTTTAGGGAAATAATCAACCAATAGAAAATCTGTTTAGCATAGATGAAAAGAAATTGCTAAATCCAAGAAAACCCTTTAACAAAACTACACGCAAAAGATACTATCATCATTGCACAACATATCTCTGACAACTTAATAAGATCTTACTAAAATCTTTTGAACTGACCTATATCTTTCCTAGAATAGGCATAAATCAATCTACACACTTACTCTATAAAGTCATGTCTCCTTTTCATGCTCCTACACTCAAAACCCTGAAAGTTCAAAACATCATCCAACCTTCGTCATGCCTCCACTTACTTTTCTTGATAATCAAAACCCAGATCTCTTTTTAATTTCTTGAAACAAATTCTTAAGAAAACCTTTTTGTCCTCCCGTGTATCTATTTACCTATGTCCTCTAGTAAAAGATTCCTCCATCAGCGTCTAGTCACATCCTATTGCCCATAAGTGTGCTTCAGTCAACACCTCTCTAGAACCAAATCTCTCTCTCTCCCTAACAAGAGTATCTGCTCATTCTAGCTAACCCTATTACTCAATAAAACAAGTCTTATTCTCTCTCTCTCTCTCTCTCTCTATATATATATATATATATATATATATATATATATATTATCCGCAATTTCTAGCTTACTATAACTCACACCAACTCCTGACTTGATCTCCTCAAAAGACTTTCTCACCATTCTCATGGCAAACCAATCATTGACTCCAAGAACCTTCTTTGGCGATGACAACTCTCTTGAAATCATTAGTGAAAAACAACCTAAGCTAATGGATGTTGATCATAATTTCCATCTAGGCATTCATTCATAAAATTGGAATGGGTACATTCATATGCTTAGAGGTCCCATTTATCCAAACATCATAAAAACTTTTTGGATCAATGCTGCTGTCAGCCATGATGGTCTGACCATTTCTTTAGACATCTATGGTATTCCTCTCTCCTTCAACGCTTCAAAAATCGCTGAAGCCATTGAATGCCCACTAGAAGGCATCACTCCCAGTCATGCATCCATTCGATGCACCCCTGATGCAAAATTACACTACTTGTTTGATACAGGTTCTACCTTCGAACCTACTAATCCTGAGAAACTCCTGCCCCACGCCAGAGGGTGGTTTAAATTCATTCTGACAAACATCAAACCTCGAAGCACTTACAAAAACCTTCTGTATCATGATGATAAGCTCATAATCATGTGTCTTCTTAACCAAATTCATGTAAATCTGCCAAAAATTATATTTGATCATCTCAAGGACACCATTCTCGTGTCAAGAGCTACCCTTGAAACTACGATCCCTTACAGAAGAATCCTAACTGAAGTTTTTTTCAAAACATGAGTTGTGCAGACAATTAGCAGAACCAGATGTGGTCCTGATATTGCCCTTATTGAAAATTCTTGCGAAACGTTTAATAGTGACAGGTTCTCAAATTAGTTGACAGATTAGGATACTAGATGGTTAAATGTATGCATGCATCATTTATGAATATATATATATCTTTGTTATCTTTTGTCTCACGTTATTTATATCTGGTATCCACTAATAAAAATTCCTAATGAACCATTAAAATATTGCATAAATGACGTGTCATGTTTTACAGCTTAAGAAATCTTCAGTAATAAAGTCTTTAACTTCCCAATAAACGAGTAACTGCTCCGTCTTCTTTTCCCACACGTTCACGCCTTTTAGCATACCCTAATCAATCATGACCACCTAGGAAATAGTAAACCCAAATCTTGGTGTACCAATTTAGTTATTACACTCCTCATTCTCATTTCACCTATAAATAATAGGATTCTACTTCGTTCTCGACCAATCTTAATCTTCTGTGTGTTAACAAATGGCCTCTCCAACATTTAGAGGAAATGTAGAAACTCTAGAAGTTATCCCAGAGAAAAGACCAAACCTAGCTAGACTTCAAAATAATGGTCTGGAAATTGTAAGAAGCATGCAAATACAATCTTGGAGTGGTTATTATTCACTGTTAAACGGCCCTATCTTTCCAGTTCTTGTGAAATAATTATGGAAATATGTCAGAATCAGTAATGATGGCAACATTATCTGGTCTGAAGTATATAGATTTCCAATCGCCATCTCCATTCCCTCATTAGAAAAGCTTATAAATTGTGTCGCCTCTGGGCTCACTGTTGAAGACTTTCAATCTGACCTGAGCTTAGTAAAGAAATGCAAGGTTTTATTCGATGATTCAGTTCCCTATGAACCAAACAACCCTGAGAAACTTCTTCCTTCACCCAGAACATGGTTCAGATTCTCTCTAACCAATCTTCGACCTCGTGCAACTGCAAGGAGCACGCTGTCCCAAGATAACAGGGTATTCGTTTTTCTCTTAACACACCACTTTAAAATCAATCTTCCCAAAACTATTTTCAATCACCTGAAACATTCTATCAGAGTTTCAAGAACTCAGTTGAACTCTTACGTTCCATACGGGAGAATAATATCTGAAATTATGCTAAAAGAGAAATTTTGGGCATTAGTAAGGAGACTCGGACCAGAACCTTCAGTAACTGAGACAAGATGTGATAGGGTAGACAACGTTGAAGACTTTGATGACTAAAATTTTAAAATTCTGATGTAATGTAATGCTATGTTTTGTTGCTTATTGTTCTATTTTGTGTTGATGTTTCTTTCTCACTTAGTAAAAATATGATGCCTTCTGTGCTCTATCTTGTTGTTTTACATCTATTAACCTTTAAGTAATCAGTTGATTCCATCATCCTTCAATTAAATACATACTGAGTATGGATGTGTTTCTCTAAAATGAGTCTAAATGCTTCTAAATGTTTAAATGACTCTGTGACTCTGTAACTGAATATAAATGACTACATTCTTAAATGCTTATATGCCCTAACACTTTTTGATGATGTAAAAAAGGGGGAGAAATATATTAATTTTGATTGAAAGAAGAAAATATGAAAGAATGCAGAACTCAAACAAAGTACTCTTATAAAATGCGTTACTACTAACAGTTGTTGTTTGATGTTATCCGAGGAACTCTAAACAAGTTCACTAGGCATTCTAAAGACAGGATAAGAAGAAGAAGAACCGCGATCACATAATAAAGAATCAGAAAGCAGTCAAGGCAAAGTCTACATTTCAAGATGCTCACTCAGAAGATCTGTGCAAGTCAGAAGTCAAAAACTGTTTGAAGATCTGGATTAAAGATCCAAGCAAGAAACCATTCTATCAGGAACTATTTGAGTTAAAGACGATTTGGTATCAAACTAAATCATCAATTGGAAATCAGATTCAGTACACAAAGATTAATATCAGACTCTCAAAGCAAAGCTGTGGATTACTGTCAAAGATCCTCATTGGTATCAATATCAGCACTCTAATGAATTACCTCTTAAGTGTATGAGAAGAAATTCTTCACTTGGTATCAGACTCAAAATACTCTGGTATAAGAGTCAGCACATCATTTTTACATCCGACTAAAACAAGATGTACCAGATTCAGAATCAAGCGTGATTGATCACAAGTTTTAACCTTCAATTGGTATCTGATCAAAAATCAAGCTTTGATAATTTAACTGAGTTGTGACAATAACAAGGTCTGAAATAAACCTGTGTTCAAAGTCAAACTCTGAAAAGTCATGATCAACACTGGTGATTAAATTTAGAAACTCTGAATTTTGATTCTGAAAGATCCCAATATCTAACTTATGGAAATTAGGGGGAGATTACCCAGAAGACCAAAATGCAAAATCTAAATTCTTCATATAGCCTGAAACTCAGGGGGAGTATCTCTAAAGACAGTTTCTGATATACAACGAAGCTATGTTTATCAGTCAAAGAACTGCTCTAATTCTGTGCTCAATTGAATCTACTGAAAAATAGAAATGCTTCAGACGATTCTGAAGATAACAAGCTCTGATATGACAACAAAGGAAACTGAGTTCTGAAGATCTGAAGATGGAAGTTCAGTTGAACTAGTCCAGATGCTAAAGACTCTTCGTTTTCTTAAGGACAAGATATAAAAGTAACTCTTTTCTATTTCTGTTCTGGCAACTCAAGATGTTACTCTGTATATCTTTGGATTATATAAAATCCTAGATGATCTCAGATAAAGCTTTGAGGATAACTCATTCAGGGGGAGCTGTTGTTCCACACTCTGAATTTGTTTGCTTCGGTGATTACCTTGTATAAAATGTTCAATCAAAATACTTAGTTTTGTCATCATCAAAAAGGGGGAGATTGTGAGAGCAAGAATTATCTCTACAAGTCAATCTATGTTTTGATGATAACAATAAGTATTTGTGAAAGAACCATTTTATGGTCTAACGTGCATTGTGTGCAGATCATAAGAACTAAAGACATCAGAACCAACATACACCAGCCAGATGTACTATGATTATATATATATATATATATATATATATATATATATATATATATATATATATATATATATATATATATATATATATATATATATATGCGAAGTTACTATGTGTGACTAAAGTCGCGAGAAGCAAGAACGCTTGTTTATCTAGTCATAATCAGCCAGATCCAAGGATGTCAAGATTGTTGTTGTAATGCTCTTGTGGATGCTCTCTGAAAGTGATCAATATTCTGAAGATAGCGAAGCTTCTGAAGAAGTATACTCAGAAAGAACCAAAGTTCTGAAGACTCCTATGACTTGAAGTTCTGATGGCTGAAGGTGCTAAAGACCAAGTGCAGAAAGATTCTGAAGACTGACGAGTTCTGAAGATCAAGGTCTCAAACAAGAAGTTCTGAAGACTCTGAAGACAAGCTCTAAAGATTCGGAAGACTTAAAGCAGAAAAGGATAACGCTCTTAAAGACCAAGTGCTAAAGTTCTGAAGACTGATTCCTAATGGACTTCTTCAATTAACGGAAGACTTGAAGCATAAGATATTATGCTATAAAGACTCCACTCATGCTTCATCAAATTAACATTAGAAGCCACTGACGTATCAAAGTCTAAATATTACCGTTGTGAGTTAATTGTACACACTGCCCAAGAAAAGATCTCTTCTGCAAAAAAAAGATATGTCAGTACAACTCATTATATCACAACGTCTCTTTTCCAAACAGCCAACAGTATTCTCTAATGGCTATATTTCTACTGGCTATTTAATGGAAAGAGTTTTTGCTTCTGATGTGTCAATCACTTGTAGAATTACGAACTGAATGTTCATCTACAAAATTGACCAAGTCATCATGTGAAGATAGCAACAACGATGAGTTCTCGTTGTAACACTTAGAATATTCAAAGTTGTCATTAATTCACTCATGGCAATTGTTGCTGAATCTCCAAAGAATAAATTAACACAACAACAACAATCAAACAGAAGCTGTTGATGAAGAAGAAAACAATTGAAGATCAGTCAAGTCATCAACCTACCTTCTCGTCAAAGCTCATTGAAGATCTGAAGCAAGGAGTTGCTGCTCAAAGCTTGCTCAACTAGAAGACGAAGAAGAAGAAGATCTACAAGATGTCAACAATCATAATATCTAAATACATCTTTGTAGTTTCTTAGGAAAGCAAGGAGCTGATTGCTCAAAACTTGCTTGAACACATGTGTGTGTTCTTTGTACTTAAACCTAGGAGAAACTTGCTTATTAAGAAGCACAATTTGTAATCTCCAGTTTGCCAATTCAACTAGATGAATTGAGACTCCTCAAGTGAATGTTATATCGTGATGGGATCCCTGAACGGTTCAACTGTGAGTTGAGGCCCTTGAGTAGATCATGCGGTGATCAGATACTTGAGATGAAAATGGCTGAGGGTCATTGTGGAAAATCCTGAAATATGGTCAGTAGCGTTATATTCATTGAGTTGAATCCCTGAACGGCTAGCTGTGAAATCCCAGCAGTGGGTCTGCTCGGTCAATGAACGTTATATCCTGTTGGATCCCTGAACGGTTCATCGGGTTGTTAGTCACAGTGCGGCGTGCAAGTAGTTAGTCACCGGCTGTTGCCCGTGCAAGTGTAATCATGATTTGGTTATAGTGGATTAAGTCCTTGTGTTCAAGGCGAAATCACCTGAGGAGGGTGGACTAGATTAGCCCGCGTGGTGAACCAGGATATATCATGTGTACTTTACTCCTTTGCTTAGTATCTCTTTTTATGTTCCTGCTTTGAATATCAGAACATAATATTAAGCAAAGTCAGAACCTTGCAGCCTATCTCTGATAAGCTTCCGCACTGCAAGTTCTGAGTATCGTATCTTATGAACAGAACTTATACGGTTCTCATACTCGTTAGTTAATAGATCAAAATCTATCAATGAACATTGAAGGTTCTTGAGCGTCAAATTAACATGATGCGAAAAGTTACAGAAAGTGTAAATCCACAATTCAAACCCCCCTTTCTTGTGTCTTTCTCGCAACTTCATCTTACAGGTATCCAAGAAAATACAGACACGGACAAGTGTACTGAATTGATGATATGGACGAATATCGAAAGATGATATTTACAAGTATCAAAGAAAGGTGAACACGACCAAGTGTTTAGATTAACGATACATATGAGTATTGAAAGTTGATACTTACAGGTATCAAAGAAAGATGAACACGGACGAGTGTTTATGTTAATGATACGGACGACTATCGAAAGATGATATTACAGGTATCAAAGAAAGATGAACACAGACGAGTGTTTGAATTAATGATACGGACTAGTATCGAAAGATGATACTTACAGGTATCAAAGAAAATACAGATACAGACGAGTGTACTGAATTGACGATACTGACGAGTATCGAAAGATGATAGTTACATGTATCAAAGAGAGGTGAACACAGACGAGTGTTTATGTTAACGATATGGACGAGTATCGAAAGATGATACTTACAGGTATCAAAGAAAGATGAACACGAACGAGTGTTTATGTTAACGATACGGACGAGTATTGAAAGATGATACTTATAGGTATCAAAGAAAGATGAACATGAAAGTGTTTATGTTAACGATACGGACGAGTATCGAAAGATGATACTTACAGGTATCAAAGAAAATACAGACACGGACGAGTGTACTGAATTGACGATACAGATGAGTATCGAAAGATGATACTTACATGTATCAAAGAAAGGTGAACATGGACGAGTGTTTAGATTAACGATATGTATGAGTATCGAAAATTGATACTTACAGGTATCAAAGAAAGATGAACACGGACGAGTGTTTATGTTAACGATATAGACGAGTATCGAAAGATGATACTTACAGGTATCAAAGAAAGATGAACACGTACGAGTGTTTGAATTAACGATACGGACGAGTATCGAAAGATGATACTTACAGGTAACAAAGAAAATACAGACACAGATGAGTGTACTGAATTGATGATACGGACGAGTATCGAAAGATGATACTTACAGGTATCAAAGAAAGGTGAACACAGACGAGTGTTCTGAATTGACGATACAGAAGAGTATCGAAAGATGATACTTACAGGTATCAAAGAAAATACAGACACGGACGAGTGTACTGAATTGACGATACGGACGAGTATCGAAAGATGATACTTACAGGTATCAAAGAAAGGTTAACATGGATGAGTGTTCTGAATTGACGATACGGACGAGTATCGAAAGATGATAATTACAGGTATCAAAGAAAATACAGACACGGACGAGTGTACTGAATTGACGATACGAACGAGTATCGAAAGATGATACTTACAGGATGGACGAGTACTGATGAAAGGGAAACAAACACAGACATGAGTCGAAAGAACACGGATGAGTGTCTAAGATCAATACGGATAAAGTATTGAAGAAATGAAGTCGAACACGGACGGGTGTCGAAAGAACACGAATAAGTGTTGGAAGAACAATATCCTGAAATATCAAGATTAACACATTTAAACCCCGAACGATGGGTGAAGGAGGCAACTCTGCGGGGATAACGGAGTCCTAGTCAAATGACTCTGCTAGGGAACGAAGATCGAAAAGGTAAGATTGAAGGATTTACTACCTTAAGGATTGGTTGAAGCACCTGCTTAGGGGCTACAGTTAAATAGCCTCTTCTGAGTCACACCATTTTCTGTTGGGGGAACGTCTGGAAAAGAAAGTATCAAACCTGGATTATGCTTCAGATGCATATGTTTGAATTTTTCTATGGCGTAATGCTCCATACGAAATGGAAATGCTACATTTTTTGAAGATGCGATGTAATGATGATTACTATATGCAAGACGCAGAGAGAATCCTCTACTGGGGATGATGATTAGTAACTCTGGTGAGGAAGTGACCACTACTTTGATCTACTGACTTTCTGTGGGGAAAAAGATCAGCAACTCAGTTGGGGAGTAATGTTGATACATTTGGGCTCTGAAGTGCCAAAACTTGATGCGAACTTCCAGACTATGCCACTGTGGGGAATGATGACTTTGCTGGGAAGACATCGCCTGAACCAATCCTACTTGAGGAGAATCTATAGCCATTGAACTTTGCTGGGGAAATGACAACCTTCTGACCTGACTGCTAGGGGAACTGAGATCAAACAAGCCTCTACAGTACTCTATGGGGAGAGAAACTCTACTGGGGACGGGAGGTCAAACAAGCCTCTTGCTTGGGATGCCAACCTGCTTGGAGAGCAAAGACAAACCATCCTTACCATGTCTGGGGACTTGAACTCTTGCTGGAGAAAAGACAAATCCAACTCTGGCTGGGGAAACCAAACCTCTAGACTCTCGCTGGGGTGATTAATAAGAAAACATAGCACTCTGTCGAGGACGATACAACCCTAGCTATTTCTACCAGGGAGACACATACTCTCATATATGAACGATGCCACAATTGCTGCGAGAGGAGAGTGGTTTCGCAACGTTGTTGGATGGAAGATTTCGACTAAGCAGGAAGGAAAAGGCCAACATGTAGGTCGACTTTAGAAGGAAAAGATGGTGAGAAGGCCGACACGCAGGTCGACACCAGCAAGAGACGTGTCGGAAGTCGACCCAAAGGCTATGCTGTCGAAGGGCTTCGACTGATGGCCAACGAAACCGACACGAAGCTGAAGGATCTTTGGGCGGGAAGAGATTTGAAATGTTGAGAACATGGGGGAAGTTACCAAGATGGTGGGGAGACACGTGTCACATCCAGAGCCAATCTTGGGAGAATAGCAATTATTTTATTTCTCTATTTAAGCAATGTTCATTTCCATTTTGAGAGGTCGCATTTGTAACATTGTCAAAGGAATACACTCGAAGTACCAAGCGTTAAGAGAAAAGAGTTTATTTCTGCAAAATGTGTGATAGCGTCCACATTTCATTTTAAGAAATTTACATTACCAAGTTTTAATATCTCTTGTCATTTACGTCTTCGCCTTGTTTATTTATCAATTCAGATACATACTTTTCTGCAAGTCTTTCCAATTTCCTCTAAAACAAAACCACCCTACCAACATCATATATACACTAACCATTTGTCCTGGGATTCCGTAGCTGGTCCCACCAGTAAACCTGCGATAGGAGGCCAGAGGCTGTTCGCGCGAAAACCATGTACGAACAAATTGACACAACTAGTGGGACACGAAGAGTTGAGTGTATGCATTTACGTAGTGGTAAGATGGTGACACCACGTCCGAACGAAGAACTGTCTTCGGCGGAAAGTACGGTTGTGACACAAACAACTGTTGTTGGCTCTGGAACTGTGTCTGCGGTTTCGACCGTTCATAGTGGGCAGGCCATAACACCACGTTGGCCTGAACCTAGGTCGACAATGACGAGGACTGCGGGGTAGCATGTTCCTAGTTTCATAATGCCCGTGCCTCGAGATTTTGGGATGCCAACAGAGTTCATGTCGAGTCTACATCCTAGTGGTCCGGTGTTTGAGGAAAGTTCGTCGTCAGCTTTCTCACCGTATCAAGGATTAGGGCCTTTGGCAAACCAAGTTAATCGACCCCCAGGGTTCAATCTTCTATCTCAATCAGTTCCAACTTTCACCTCAAGTTCTGTCGCAGTCATAAGACAGCAGATGGATGAGAGTAATCAGGAAATGGTTCACATGTTGACTCAGCAAATGGGGACCATATTAATACCATTAATACAAGATTTGACCCAGAGTTACCAATAACTGGCAACTGAGATGACACAGATAGGTGATTTCCTAGGGGGCCCCTAGGACACCGGGTCAACAAACTCCTCCACCTCGACTGGAGACACCAGTTTGACAAGAAGAAGTCTTCGACGAAACAATTGACTAGTAATCCCATGAGGTTGAACACATACCTAGGGTGGCCCAAAGGCCTCCTGTTGTGTTAGTTCATAGAAACCAAGATCCTGATTACGTGGTCAGGCAGGTTCGACACGATGCCATGGCTGGCGAACCAATCTTAGAAGCTATGGTTGAACAAATCATGGTTTGGAATAGAGCGAACCCATGCCTTCGACGGCCAACATATACGTCCCCACTACCAAATTTTGTTTTGCAAACAGAATTGCCTAGGGGATGGAAGGTTCCAAAGTTTACCAAATTCGCCAAAGAAACCGAAGAGTCCACCGTCGAACACGTTGCCAGATATCAAACTGAAGCTGGTGACATAGCAAATAATGAAGACTTAAAAATGAAATACTTCCCAAGTTCCCTCACAAAGAATGCGTTTACTTGGTTCACCATGCTACCTCCACAGTCTGTCCATACATGGGCACAATTAGAAAGATTGTTTCATGAACAGTTTTACATGGGATAATCGAAAATTAGTATAAAACAATTGGCCAGTGCCAAACGGAAGGCCACGGAGTCGGTGGACTAATATCACAACAGGTTTAGACTTTTAAAAGCACTTTGCTTCACTTAAGTCCATGAACATGAGCTAGTCGAGATGGCTATAGGTGACCTAGATTATTCAATCAGGAAAAAGTTAGACACGCAATATCTCAGAGATATGGCGCAGTTAGCCGATAGGGTCCGACAGGTCGAACGTTTGAAAGTTGAAAAAACCAAAACTAGCAGATACCATAAGAAAGAGAAAGTTTCGTATGTAGCCGCTGACAAATACTCTTCTGACGATGAAGAGCTCGTCGGTGAAAGCGAGGTTAACGTGGCTGAACTCAAGCTAGGGGCTCCATACATGTGTAAATTATTGAAACCATCAAACGGGAAGAATCCCGTCGAAACTGAAAAAACAGATAAATACGTTGCTAAATTTATACTTTTGATGTATCTAAGTGTGACAATATATTTGATTTATTAGTTAAAGATGGTCAGATTATTATTCCTCCTGGTTTGAAAGATACTCCATTAGAGAAAAAGAAGAAAAAGGGATTTTGTAAGTTTCATAATTTCCTTGGTCATAAAACAGCTCAATGTGTTCTTTTCAGGGATCTGGTGCAGAAAGCTTTGAAGGAAGGCCGACTTCAATTTGGAAAAAGGCCGAAGATGCAAGTTGACACAGACCCTCTGAAGGTCAAGGAAGCCTTGTACTCTGAGCTTTATGATTGCATGATGGTCGAGACTACTGAAGGTCTCATCAAACCTTTAACAACTGAATCTTTTGAATGCATGATGGTCGAGACTACTGATGGTTCCGACAAAAAGACTGAAGAAAGAGAATTAGAGGTAGTTTACCCTCAAGCTGGCGAAAACCTGACAGATTTCCAGGAGAAATGCAGGGTGAGTGGGTCGAAGGTTGTGTTATGCCCAAGGTGCAATGTCGTTTTTGACGAAAAGGCCGCTGAGAAATATGAAGCTGGCAAGAAAGAGACACTGCGAGATAGTAAGTTGCCTGTTCCAAGATTTGTGTTCGACCAAAGCGGTGCCCCTCGGCAAAACAAGGAGTACAGGAAGCTCTTCCCGTCAACACGACCCAGGACCTTTGTCCCACCATCAGACACTCCACAAGAGAACTGGGTGGAACCCGTGAGTTAGAAGGGGAGCAAGAGGTCGAAATGTAAGGTATTGGATCTTAAGAATGAGGCTAAGATCTCCGACAAAAGGATCAAACCTAGTGGCTATGTGGTGTCTCCCAATTACAAAGGGAAGAATCCTATGACAAGGACTCAGTGGAGGCGTTATCAGTGAAATAAAAAGGCTGGGAAAGAGGCTTCAACTTCACAGTTAAAGCCTGTCGGAACCTTTGGACAAAAAAGACAATACCCAAAAAGAAGGTGGGTCGAGAAGGAAAAAATCATGACGAATCAAACAATGGCAGTGACTGTTGAAGCTTCAGGAGAAAAGAGGGTGGTATCAACCTAAAGCTCGAAATGCACATCTCTGGTCAAGAGCAAGAAAGAGCCAGAGTACACTCCCCAGTCAGATGAAGAAGAACGAAAGTATTCTCCCCATTCAGATGGAGAATATACCTTGTCACCAGAAGACGACTTTGACGAAGATATGTATGATGATACCAAAGATGACACATACGGTGAAAATTTCATCGTAAAATGTGGTATCGTGTCGATATTGCCAGCGGAGTATGATATGGTGTCGGAAGTCTCTAAAGCAGACAAAGATTTCATGCCAAATGAAACTGCGGAAGACAAACCGCTATGTTACTATGTTATGAACAATGGCGTGGTAGAAGAGCAGATGGCCGTGTTTGAGAAACCTACTCCCAGAATAATGTACCATTTGAAACCATTATTCATAAAAGCAAAGGTTGACGAAGCGGCAGTCAACAAAAGTGTTCGTGGATGGAGGGGAAACTGTCAATTTAATGCCTCATACTTTGTTTAGGAAGATTGGGAAAACTGAGGCTGACCTCCGACAACGTAACATGGCTTTATCCAATTATGAAGGGAAAACTAGCAACATTCTTGGGGTTGTCCAAGCTGACTTAGCCGTGGGTACAACCACTAGATCAACGCTCTTCATGGTTATAAACTCGAAGGCCAATTTCAACTTGATGTTGGGTCGAGAGTGGTTCATGGGATAGGGGCAGTGCCTTCGAATTTACATCAGAGATTAAGTATCGAGAGTGGTTGACGAAGCAAAGGGTACAAAGAAATCTTTTGATCAGCACCTGGTCAATGTGGCACCTTATGACGATGGATCAGGGTCTTATACCTCTGTCGATATGAGTCGCGTCTTGAATTTGGATCCTGATTATGGGTTTATTTGGGATGCTGCTGACGAAATAATGGAGCCTACAGAAGAAAAGCTACCTGCTGGTGTAGCGAGCGATTTTGGACGCGGTTGCGAAGCGCTATCGCTCTTTGGTGTCTACTGCTGGATTCATTTTTTATCCTATTAAAGCTGATGAAGGAAGGGAAATAGATCTCTCAAATTAACCCTGCTTGCAAACTGAGGTTAAACAGTCAAAACTGTTCGTTTATAGATGCTACAAAGATTCGGGGTCTCTATTGGGTGTATTTTTTTAAAAGTGGTGTTCGGTCGATTGGTGGGAGGTTAGGACGGATGTGTGGAAGTATGGGATTTTAGATTTTTGTTTAGTGTGCTCGCTAAGATCTTTTCTTTCAATCTTATGCCTACGTATTCCCGTTTACCGAAATAGGGAAATCAGAGCGTTCATAGTTCCTCCTATTCTATGGGAGGAAATGGTTGTTTTGGTGTCTTGTTCAAAGCCCAAGACGTGAAGCTAAAGGTAGTTTGTATCTTGTTCAAAGCCCAAGATGTGAAGCTAAAAGGGTGTTGACTTTAGATAGAATTTGTCATCTCTAAAGAGGGGGTTGTATGTCACAACTGTTTATAAAGGAGAATTACTTTAACCGGGATGTGTGAATCCGACAATGCCATAATTTCCTTTATAGGGGATTTTAACCTGAAGGAGAAGACTTTAACTCAGTGTAGAGCAATGCTATCTTTCCTTAGGAATTTCTCATGCTAAAAGAGGGACAGTGGCATGGATGTAGATGATCCAGAGGCTTGCCGCTTACAGCGATTAGATGAAGGAGGAGGAGTTGTTGATGTTTGTGTACTGTGAACGAGGCACAGTTTTGATGCTAAAAGGTTGATTGGATCAACCAGTGGTTTTCTTATACAAAGCCTAAGAGGAGGCTAATATGTGTCTCGTACAAAGCTCGAGAGAGAGGCTAAAAGGTTTTGACTCAACGAGGGAATCTTTTGGTATCTCGTATAAAGCCCGAGATGGAGGCTATTTGACTCAACAAGAGAGTTTTTGTATCTCGTACAAAGCCCGAGATGGAGGCGAAAGGGGTGATTGACTCAACGAGGGAGTCTCTGGTATCTCGTACGAAGCCCGAGATGGAGGCTAAAATTGTTAGCTCCGCTGGGGAGAATCATTGTACAAAGCCCAAGAGGAGGCTATGGTTACTGTTTCAGTTGAGTAACAGGTCCAGTATACTGATTTAAAGAGAAAATCAGTTCTTATATGAGTAATGTTGGCCCTCAGGGATTTTGATTCGAGGATCAGGGACATTTCCTGTTCTTTAAGGAAGTGGGAAATTCGAAGGGTATTGAGACTGTCCGAGTCCACTGGGTTCCTTCCTATTTTTGAAGGGGTCACTTGAGAATGTCTTTGAGACTCAAGGATGTTAGACTGTCCGTGTCTAGAGTTTCATCTTTTGTACTATGCTTTGAGAAACAGTAGTAGACTCTTGGAAAGGTCTATTCTATGAAGACGCCTAAGTTCTGTTCCTATACCTCAAGGAGGTCGTCGGGACAATTTGTACGAAGCCCAAGATGAGCCTGGAAACTTTTAATAAGCCGAGTGGTCCTTGTATGAAGCCCAAGAGAAGGCTATCATTCCCGGAGAAAGAGATCATTATACGAAGCCTAAGAGGAGGCTATCATTCCTGGAGGAAGAATCATTATACGAAGCCTAAGAGGAGGCTGTGAATACTTCTAAGAAGCTGACGGGTCCTTGTACAACGCCCAAGAGGAGGCGGGGATGCTTTTAGGAAGCCTGTGGGTCCTTGAACAATGCCCAAGAGGAGGCCGATGCTTTTAAGAAGCCGATAGGTCCCCAAACCCCGAGAAATTCAAGACAAGCCATTCACAAGGAATAGATCAAGCCAGGAAAGTTCGAGAATTTGGAAGAAACTCAAGAGATGCCATTCACGGAGAAAAGATCATCTCTGGGGAATAGAGTTTCTTGACAAGTGCTTTTAAGAAGCCTGTGGGTCCCCAAACCCCGAGAAATTCAAGACAGGCTATTCATCGAGAATAGATCAAGCCAAGAAAGTTCGAGAATTTGGAAGAAACTCAAGAGATGCCATTCACGGAGAAAAGATCATCTCTGGGGAGTAGAGTTTCTTTGACAACTTCTATGAGTGACAGTCTATGAAAGGGTTCACAGAGAATGCTGCCTTTCATATCTCCATATTGTTTAACCCCAAGAGGAGGGAAGACTGTGTCTGGTAATCCTATGGGGATCTAGTTTTAACTATTTCTAAGAGTGATCAACAGGCTTAATGCTAGACGTAGTTGCCAGGGAAACTCAAAATATCTATACTATTATTACACAGTTGATATGAGTTTATGAAAGAAGACTTACAGCGAAACAGCCCCACAATACAGTTATATGTATATGAAAGCGGTAAATGAAAGCGTATAAACACTTACTCGGTTGTAGAGCTTCCATGCTATTTGGTTAGTTGTTCAACAAAGAAAGATTGAAAACAACAGTATATTCAAAATCAAAGGAGAAAGTGCTTTGAAAAAGAAAGATTTGGGGCTTACAGCTCAAGGAGAGGCTCAGGGTTGTATCAGTGAGCGCACTGTTTGAATTTATACAGAGGGACTTATACAAGTAACTGTGGCCCAAAAATTGTTTTCTGTACAAAGGGATTTGGGTCTTACACTCTCTCAAGAGGCCCAAAAAGTTTTAAAGAAAAAGAGTGGGGCTTATAACACGAGGGTAGGCCCAGATGATTTTTCGTTTAAAATGGCGATCGCGCCGAGATTTTCTTTTAACGCAAAAGGGCTTATACAATATCTGAGGCCCAAAGTTGTTTTTGGTTAAAAGGGGGTTGGGTTTTACACTCTAATAGAGGCCCAAAAGTTTTGAATGGGTCTTATAGCTCAAGGAGAGGCCCAGATGGTTTATTTTTAAACTGGCGACGATCGTGCCGAATTTAAAAATGTACAGAGGGACTTATACAATAAGTGGGGCCCAAAATATTTCTGTACAATTGGGTTGGGTCTTACACTCTAATAGAGGCCCAAAAAAGTGTTTGAAAATGATTTGTGAGGGTTGAATTAATCAAAAACCCTAATTTATTTCCAAAATGTATTTTAATTGAATAAAAATTCAATTAAAATGATCAAAAATTGTTTAACACGTGGGAAACAAATTATAATCTTGGATTAATGCTTCAAAAATCAAGTATTGACCTACAAAATAATTAGAAGTCATTAATCTTTTCAAAATCAATAGGGAAAAAATATTTCAAATGTCAAAAACAATTAAAATATTAATTCTTTGCAAAAATATCAATTATATGAAATAAATAATATTTTTGGGATTTTTGGGAAAATAAAATATTTTAACATTTTTGTGAATTATTAAAAAAAGAATCAACTCAAAATCATTAAAACTCAGAGAGAAATTAATTTTTGAATCAATTAAATAAAAATCACAAAATTCAAATATTCAAATGTTGGAAAATGGCGCCATGAACAAAGGAAAGAACACGCGCGTGTTCTGAGTTTCCCAGATTTGCATTTTCTATCCAATCTCACTGAATACTTGATTATATCATGCAATCCACATACCAATCATCTCGTTTCAACCTCACGATCATATTTATGACAATTAATTTCATTTAAATTAAACATAAAACAAGAAATCATGAACAATCCTCAAGAACCCTGGATTCTGCATGAAGGCTGGGATTTTTGATACTAGATTCAAACAATGCAATTAATTGAGGGGAAACATTCCATGCATGATTATGAACATATGGCCAAATTATTGTGCAGCAAAAATTGCATGGATCATAGAGTTAGAAGAGCTCATGCTTACCACTTGCAGCTGGTGATCGTGATTTGTGTTGGAGGTGTTACATATGAGTTGTGTTGATCTGAACAACTTCCCTACACCCTATGGAGCGTGTTTGAATGTTTGGACTTGATTGAAATTGGCTGGATCACTTCATGGCATCTCAACTGCAACTTGGTTAAAACCTTGAGCAATTGACTGGTGATTCTGAGAAATCAGTGTTCTAGTTGTTGTTTAAGTGTTTGATCAGCTCATATGTGATGTATATGAGGTGTGTGTGTGATTGGTTTGATTGGAAAAGCTCTCAAACTCAAAACCCGATAGTGACTTGCCTTAGAAGGCAAAATTGGAGTGAAATAAGAGATTTTGAGGAAAGCATCTATTTGATGGCTTTGGTGTACTCAAACTGTTCACAATTGAGCTTTATTTATAGTAGAGCAAGTTTGTTTTGCAAGGAATAGTGAATGGCAACTGCTGAGTAGGTTTGGCCAATGTTGGCAAATGAAAATCCAAGTCTCCTCTAGCCATTGACTAGAGGTTAGGGCACAGGCTGCTGGTTCCCTTGGTCTTGGATGAGTCTTGACTGAATTCAGTTGCTAAGAGCTCAGTCCATGCCACCTTGATGCTTCCATTGAATGCTCCAATCCAAAATTAGAGTCTTGTCCTTATTTTGGCAATCCTAGGTTCAACATGCTATTTCTTGTACCAAAGACTTTGGAGGCTTGGATCAGTGATTGTCCCCTTTAGATTCAATCCTCAGATGTGTCCAAAGTGATGACAAGGCTTGGAATTGGCTGATTTTGGCAAATCGACCAAAAGTGCAAAAATCTGCCTTGCCTTGGCAGATTTCAGCAAGGCATCTTGCCAATGTCATATCTCATAGCTCAAATTGAATTTGGTAATGTTCTTGGCCATTTTAGAAAGCCCTTACATGATACAACAACTGTTTGAACATGTTTGGTTTTGATCTCTTTTGAATCCAAGTGAAAAATCCCCCTACATTTGGAAAAAAGTAAAGGCAGATTCTGACTTAGTGAAATTTTCACCAAGTGTTGGAACAAAGTGACTTTTCTTGATTTTGATCACTCCATAACTCAAAATCCATGAGAAATTTGGACATAGGTCAGTATGAAGCTTTTGTTGAGGGCAATGTGATTTACAAATCAAGCTTTGAATGGGGAACAATGGCCTTGTGGTTTAGGAGTTATGGTCCTCCAAAGTTGGCACATTAGTGTCACTTTTTCCATAACTTAGAAATTTTTCTAAGTTTTTATGGTTACCCCTTTTACAAGTTATCCCACTTTCTTTGATTTTTCTTGATGAATGATGATTAAAATCATACATTAACATCATTTTAGGGTTAAAAATCCATTTTGGTGAAAAATCTCAAAAAGTCAAAGTTGACTTTTGTGCACAGTTGACTTTTTATCAGATGAATTCCAAACTGTGCAAATTCTTCAGGAAATCATGTCCTTGGCCTAAATCAAACTTGATGGACATGTTCCATGGGTGTCATAGGGTATATTGGATCATGTCTTAGGGTTTGGGAGCATGTCCTGGTCAAAAGTCAAAGTTACAGTTGACTTTCCTCGCGAAACCCTAGTTGTGGTGTAGATGAAATTGAGACTTGTTGCTCAAGCTTCTTGGATTAATCCATTATTGCAAATGGATCAATATAGTATATTAGAGACCCTCAAATCATATCTTGAGGTCTTGGCTCATGATTTATCCCAAAAGTCAACTTAGGGGTGAATTAGGTCAAGAAACCCTAATTCCTGATTTTTGATGTATGCATCCTCTGAGGTCAAATTGACTTGATGATTAGGTCCATGAGGTTCCATGGAGTATATTAGGTTATGTTTTGGATCATTGGCTTGTGCCCAGATGAAAAATTTCCATCTGGAGGCCCTGGCCGACCAAAACCCTAATTTGGTGACACTGTCGATCTTGAGACTTGATCCACCTAGAAGGGAGCAGCCTTGTGCTTAATCCTTGAAGTGGGAGTCCTTTTTGATCCTTTGTGTATGTTTGAGAGTGTAGACAAGTTAAATATCATCTCATTCCTTGATTGATCCTTTGTCTAAGGCTCTGAGAGGGCTTAAAACCCTAATTTTGATTGTAGTGAATGCTCAACAACCCTTGAGGCATTTGATGAGGCATGATGGTTCATCCATATTGTGATGATGATTTGCACAATGATGGGGAATCTTAGTGGTCAAAATTTGGGGTATGACAGCTGGGTGGCCAGTAGTCAATGAAAATGACTACTGAGTCAGAAAGTTTGACTCGAATTTCGGCCTATTTGGCTGAAAACAAAAGAGTGTCGACACTAGAAGCGGAGAAGAAACAAAATTTAGCTAGTGAAGCTAATAACAATGCCCACATAAATGGCCAACAAGGCCAAACAACAGCTTCAGAAAGCAGGAGGCTTGATTGCATCTACCACAATGAGCCTTTGGGGTTTGTGAAAGACCCACCCAATGAGCTGCAGAGAATGCAAGTGCAAGACGCACTAGAGGAGGTAGACCTAGGAGATGGGATTACAAAAAGACCCACCTATGTAAGCACTAAAATTGGGTCGAAGATGAAGGCCAAGGTGATCGAGGTATTGAGAGAATACAAGGATTGCTTCGCCTGGGATTATGGCGAAATGCCTAGTTTGAGTCGAAGTGTAGTGGAGCATCGACTTCTAATTCAGCCAGGAAAAAGGCCAATAAAGTAGCAGCCTCAACCATTCGCTCCAGAAATTACTCTAAAGATCAAGCAGGAGATTGAGAGACTGCTCAAAAACCGGTTCATCAGAACTGCAAGGTACGTCGAATGAATAGCGAACATAGTACATGTTATTAACAAAAATAGACCTTTCGAGTCTGTATAAATTTTAGGGACCTGAACAACGCTACCCCAAAAGACGAGTATTCGATGCCTGTAGCAGAAATGCTAGTCGATTTAGTTGCAGGTTTTGAATATTTGAGTATGCTCGATGGTTATTTTGGCTATAACCAAATTCTCATAGCCGAAGATGATATCCCCAAAACGGCGTTCCGATGCCCTGGGGCTTTGGGAACATACAAATGGGCTGTGATGCCGTTTGGTTTAAAGAACGCTGGGGCACCCTATCAAAGAGCCATGAATGCTATATTCCACGATTTTATTGAAAAATTTATGCAGGTGTATATTGATGACATTGTAATAAAATCCTCATCGGAGAATGGTCACTTAGACCACCTTCGACGTTCATTTGAAAGAATGAGAAAATATGGATTAAAAATGAATCCACTAAAATGTGCTTTTGGTGTTCACGCAAGAGACTTCCTAGGATTTGTGGTTCACAAAAAGGCATTGAGATAGACCAAAACAAGACAAAGGCAATTTTGGATCTCAAGCCTCCTTCGACAAAGAAACAGCTCCAATATTTGTTGGGGAAGATAAACTTCTTGAGAAGATTTATATCAAATCTAAGTGGCAAGACGAAGGTGTTCTCGCCATTGCTCAAGGTCAAGAAGGAAAATGATTTTCACTGGGAATGGGAGCAGCAGAAGGCTTTCGACACCATTAAAGAGTACCTCACAAGGCCTCCCATTTTATTGCCACCTAGTATGAATAAGAGTATGAATTTGTATATTGCTGCTTCGGACATGACCATAGGAAGCATGTTAGCACAAAAGGATAACAGTGGCGTCGAAAGACCCATTTATTACCTTAGTCGAATGTTAATAGATGCTGAAACTAGGTACACTATGATTGAAAAGTTGTGCCTATGCTTGTACTTCTCATGTATGAAATTAAAGCAATATATCAAACCAGTTGATGTTTATGTTTCATTGCATTTTGATGTTATTAAACATATGTTGTCCAAACCCATTCTGCATAGTCGAATTGAGAAATGGGCACTAGTATTAACTGAATTTTCCTTGACGTATGTCCCTCTAAGGGCTATGAAAGGTCAAATAGTGGCAGACTTTATTGTCGATCACGTAGTGGTCGAGCCGTCGCTATGTATGGTTGACGTTGACCCTTGGAAGTTATACTTCGATGGGTCGAGTCATAAAAATGGGACATGTATTGGAATCTTAATAATGTCCTCGCAGGGCATTCCGACTAAATTCAAGTGTAAGGTCGACAGAAAGTGTTCCAATAATGAAGCAGAATATGAAGCCTTAATCACTAGCCTCAAAATACTCAAGGATTTGGGGGCCAAGAAAGTTGAAATAAAGGGAGATTCTGAACTGGTGATTAAACAGATCATGAGAGAATATAAGTGCTTCAAAGAATATCTTTTGATGTACTTCGCAATGGCGAAGCGGCAGTTGGAACGCTTCGAGGTTGTCAGCATTATGCACGTGCCCAAAATAGAAAATCAAAAGGCAAACGATTTAGCGCATAATGCCTCTGGGTACAAAGTGTCGGAAGAGAAGTTGAAAGAATTCATTGAGATTAAGGAGAAGATGGTGTCAAATATGCTACCATCACCAAGCTTGTCAATCCCAAAGGCTGGAGGGGCAAACGTCTCAACAGAGAGTTTAGTCAAAAGTTTTGGAAATTATGAAGTTTTTGCTATCAGCAATCTATCTCCGTCAGATTGGAGAAGATCAATCACTGAGTATTTGGAGAATCCAGTTAGAAGGACTGACAGGAAGACTAAGTACAGAGCTCTGAGTTACATTCTAATGGGAAATGAGTTGCTGAAAAAGACTCTAGAAGGAGTGTTGCTCAAGTGTCTGGGAGACACAGATGCATACCTATCAATTTCTGAAGTCCATAGCGGGACATGTGGTGCTCACCAAGCTGGCCATAAGATGAAATGGTTGTTATTTCGAAAAGGTATCTATTGGCCAAGCATGCTCAAAGATTGCATGGACTTTGCAAAAGGATGCCAAGACTGTCAAAAGAATGCAAACATTCAGCATGTACCAGCCAGCGAATTACATGCAATTATCAAGCCATTTCCCTTTTGAGGATGGACGTTAGATGTCATAGGAGAAATTCGACGAGCCTCGTCGAAACAACAGAAATTCATCCTTGTGGGTATAGACTACTTCACAAAATAGATAGAGGTTGTACCTCTATTAAAAGTGGACCAGGAAGTTGTGATCGAATTCATCCAGAGTCATATTTTGTATAGGTTCGGGATCCCTGAAACCATCACTACAGATCAAGGTTCCGTATTTGTTTGCTAGAAAATGCAAGAATTTACATCTGAAATAGGTTTCAAGTTAATTACTTCGACACCATATTATGCTTAAGCAAACGGTCAGGTCGAAGCAGCCAACAAAGTAGTGATTGGACTCATCAAGAAGCACATTGCCCAGAAACCTAAAAATTGGCACAAGACATTAGATCAAATTTTATGGGCTTGTCGAACATCCCCTAAGGAATCAACCAACTCGACGCCGTTTCGTTTGACATTCGGTCACGATGCCGTATTTCCAGCAAAGATGTGTCTACAGTCAATTAGGGTGCAACGTCAAAATAAGATTTCGTCGGTGCAATACTGGAGCATGATGCTAGACGAAACCGTAGACTTGGACGAAGAAAGGATGGCAGCGTTGAATGTATTACTACGCCAAAAGGCATGAGTTGCCAAAGCGTATAACAAGAAGGTTAGGAGAAGACTTTCGTGGTTAATGATTATGTATGGAAAGCAGTGTTGCCCATGGATCAAAGGGATCGAACGTTAGGAAAATGGTCTCCAAATTGGGGGGGACCATTCCAGGTAATCCAAGTATTTAGCAATAACGCGTATGAGATTCAAGAAATAGGTACGGACCAACGAATCTTAAGAGTAAATGGGAAATATTTGAAAAAAATATAAAACTATGTTACAAGAGATTCGAATTAAAATGTAACTTTTCATTGATAATTGGCCAAAATGGACTAAGGGCCAAGATGGCTTACAAAAGTCTCCAAACGGAGTTACAAAAGTTCGACGACTGAAAATGTAAATTAAAATTAAGCAGGGAATCGGGATTTGAAGTCTTCAACAAGAGTCTTTTCATAAGCAACCTTGCTGTCGAGGAGGGTCATCTTTTTCTGCATTTGGCTGATCGTATCCTTTAGTGCAAGGGCCGTTTCGACATGAGCAATTCCTTGGGTGACTTCTTGATCAATTGCTTCTTGAGCAGGCAGAGGTTCAGTGGAATTCAGAGAGGCTTTTTGTTTTTCGACCTCAATAATTTTCTTTGTGAGTTCGGCTATTTGAGCCTGATAGTCGGAAATCAGCTGGTCAAAGGCATGTTGCTTATCAGAACACTCCTGTTTTTTGGCAAAGTGAACTGAGGTACCACTCGTGTTTCATCTCATTGGTCTCCGTCTTAATCTGAGCGTTGGCCTGTCGATAAACAGTAAGATCCTTAGCCATTTGGGTAAAGAAGGCCTCAAATTCGATCAAGTACTTGGCCATAGAGGTAGGGGCTTGATGATTTAGGTTGTCCTCAGTAGCAGTAGCGACAGTCAAATGGTTTTCACCACCACTGGCGGTTGCACCACCCTTGCCAGCCACAATTGAAGTGTTTGGAGTTTGAGGTGTCTTCGCCACTAGAGTATCTTCTGTCGACGCTCCTTGGAACTCATTAATTTTTTGGGGACTCAAAAGGGTTCCCGTCTCAGGCGTGTTTTCAACATTAGCCGTTTCGTTATCATCAGCGATGGTCGAATCAGCCATAGTTTCCTACAAAGGCAGGTTTGAAAACCTCAGTAAGGTCTCCAAGAACAGTGGGTTTCACGGTCAAAGTGACCGTTTTGGAGGGTGTTTTCTTGATTGGGATTTTTCTTTTCTTTGTCAACGGAGTAGCCGGAGTGGATGTTGATACTTCAAAGGGAAAGATACGAAATTGGGTACTTTCATCAGACACATCACCCTCAGGAGATGGTACTTCCTCAGAAGCCTAACAAACGACAGAGTAAGATAACGGTGGGAATAAGTGCAAAAGAACATCGAAACATGATATACCTGTGGTTTCAGGACTTTCGGCTTCTTCGTAATCTTTGTTGAGGCCGATGCGACAGTTGGATCTCATTTTCGACTCTGGGAAACAAGCGCAAATGATTAGCTCATGACAATTAAAGAAATAAAATTAAAGAGTTTAGGAGTTACCATTTTTGGTGGGTCTTCTTTGGCATCAGCCTCTTGGTTATTCTCGACAGGCACAACTACTGTCGGAGTAGGAGCTTCGCCAGTAAGGGCAGCAAAGGCATCAACCATGTTTTCCAAGAAGAGGTCACGTTGAAAACATTGATTTTGATATTCTGACCACCAGACATCAAATTCTTCCATAGTGAAGAAAGATGGTTGGAACATAAAAACAGGAAACTCAAGGCCTTGAGTCGACTTAAAAAATTTAATGCAATTTTTGTGACCTGTCAGGTTCAGCTGTCGACCAGCCCAGACAATATCAGAAGAATGTTGCACTAAGGATTTAGGCAGCATCTGGCTCAGGCCAAATTGACAGGCCACCAAGTTGGGTTGGTAGTTCATAAACCCGTAACCTATACTCCCCGTCTCAATTCGAAAGGGTAACATGGTGGGAGTTAGAAACGCCCTCCATATAGAATTTGACAGTGCTGCTGTTTTGGGAGAAGCACCAGGAAACAAATTTCTGAACCACGTCGGACCAAACCTTCGATCCACGAAGGGTGCCATACCTTGGACGAACGTCGTGGCTTCCACGAACATGTTGAGGTACTTCATGAAGAGAGTCTTGTTGGGAGTTTCCTGAGTGGTCATCAGGGCAAGTTGAACCCCTTTTTTGGGGCGTTCTTCATTTAAGCATTGTATCTTTACAGATACAGGATAACCCAGCTGGTATTCGAATGTGGCATTAAGCCAATGTTGCAACAACCACAGAGGCCCTGAAATATTCAAGCCCTTGGGAGTCTCATGGAGGAGTTTCAGTTTCAAGGCTGATAGCCCAAGGGAGTGATAGAGGGAGGCTAACAAGAGCTTACCCAAAGATACCTGTCGACCCTCATGAATTTGGATCGCCAAGTTGATGTAGCTTTTAGCTATCTGCAGAGATCCAGGACAGAAGAGATAGTACGACAGCCAAAAAGTCAGAAAAGTAATGTGTTCTTCGTCCGACACTTCAAGGGAATCCTGATCATGATGGTCTTCGATATAGTTTTGAAAGTCGGCACGGTCGAAGTCAAAGTTGTTGGTTGTATCAGAAGTTGGGTTGAAAGTTTCACCCAAAGGTGAGAGACCAGTAATGGCTGCCACGTCGAAGAGTGTCAGCATCAACATACCACAGGGGAGGTGGAATGTGTTAGTCGACCCCTCCCAGAAATACATCGACGCCAACAACATACAAGGGTTAACTCTGTGAGCATTCCTAGAGAGCTGGATGGCATCGAAGATTCCAGCTACTTTCCATTGTTCCTGAAGTTTACCTTGGACTTTGTTAAGCCAAGCAATGTAGTCTTTGTTGCCAGGTGTGGGCATCGACCGAAAGACCCTAGCCTTGGGCCCCATGAACTTAAGGTCGAAGGTACTTCCTTTCTCAAAAGCAAGTGGTATGGTAGGAGCGTAGCAAGGAAAGAACAACTGGAGTTCTTGGTGGTTTGGTTTAGTATCGGGATATGGCCCATGGAAAGCATAGAGTTTGTCAGCCACCACGAAGGGAACGAGCATCTGGCGTTGCTAGGTTTCTATCACCGCAGCATCAACAGATATCGGTTGAGGAAGGGGTTTGAGAGACTCACTTTTAGAAAGTACGTAGGCGATCAGGTTGTTTCCAGTTTTATGAGTAGTGGAATCGGTGAATGTTGCAGAAGAAGACATTGTAATGGAAGCAAAGGCCAAAGGAACATTGGGAGCAAGAAAGTTTGTGAAGAAGATGAAAGTATGAGAGAATGAGGAAAAGAGAACCAGACGCCGGTGGGTAGTATTTATAGGAAAACGTGTGCAACCCAAAGGTCAAAGAAGCAACTGTTCTGATTCTGCAAAAGGAAAGTTAGTACGAGTGGTTTAAAACCCGTAACTTAGGGTGAGACTAGCCATGATGACACTTCTTGGATATCGTGGCGCAGAAAGGTGCCATCATTACGTTAGACATCGTGTGACGCGTGGTTGAGATTCGACAGAAGAAAAAGCGATTATGTTACTGGGTCGAAACGAAGGTACAGTCGAAATCTCGCAGGAAAAACAAAATGCCAAGTTTCTCGGTCGACATAGTGCCCAGTCGAAAGTGGCCTTTTCGGGGGGAAATTTGTTGGCTGGAAGATTTCGACTAAGCAGGAAGGAAAAGGCCAACATGTTGGTCGACTTTAGAAGGAAAAGATGGTGAGAAGGCCAACACGCAGGTCGACACCAGCAAGAGACGTGTCAGAAGTCGACCCAAAGGCTATGCTGTCGAAGGGCTTCGATTGATGGCCAACGAAACCGACACGAAGCTGAAGGATCTTGGGGCGGGAAGAGATTTAAAATGTTGAGAACGTGGAGGAAGTTACGAAGATGGTGGGGCGACACGTGTCACATCCAGAGCCAATCCTGGGAGAATAGCAGTTATTTTATTTCTCTATTTAAGCAATGTTCATTTCCATTTTGAGAGGTCGCATTTGTAATATTGTCAAAGGAATACACTCGAAGTACCAAGCGTTAAGAGAAAAGAGTTCATTTCCGCAAAATGTATGATAGCGTCCACATTTCCTTTTAAGTAATTTACATTGCCAAGTTTTAATATCTCTTGTCATTTACGTCTTCGGCTTGTTTATTTATCAATTCGCATACACATTTTTCTACAAGTTTTTCCAACTTCCTTTAAAACAAAACCACCCTATCAACATCACATATACACCAACCATTTGTCCTGGGATTCCGTGGTCGGTCCCTCTAGTAAACATGCGATAGGAGGCCAGAGGTTATTCGCGCGAAAACCGCGTGCGAACAAACGTATGGAGCAACAAAGGGATGTTTCAAGTACAACATAACCTATAAAGGAACTTACCTCGAGAGGTATCACGAAAACTTGATGTATTTTCCCCAGTATACTGAACCCTGGAGAAGTAATTCTGATTAACCGTCTTCTATAGAGGACAACTTCTCGTTCCTGAGGTAGCCTGCCTCAGTACGAGTCTTGCAGTAATTTTACCCCTATCTCTGAGAGATTCGCTGAACCTCGACATGATTGCCCCAGATTAGCTGAACTTTGGAGATATTTCTCAACGTGACTGCCCCGGATTGGCTGAACTTTGGAGAGATTTCTCGTCGTGGCTGCCCCGGATTGGCTACATCTGAGCACAACTTATTGAGAAAAACATTACCTGACAGAGTCTTTTGACTACATACTTCTCAATATGATTATCCAGGAATTTACTCTTGGCAAAGTTAGACTTCTCGGCTGATGCTCATTATGCAAGCTTCATTGGCGTCAAGTACAATGTATGTAAGCGGAAAATGTTTATTCTAAGAATGATTATTCTAATACAACATACATGTTAATCTTGAAGTTTTTATTGAAAAGATATCGCCAAACCCTATGAACGAATCACTAGTTAAGATGTGACACTAATTTTTGAATGGAGGACATTATGCACATGCAATACCAACAAATATACTAGCCCCACTCATGGGAGTTAGGAACGACGTCTCATCAAAAGTACGCCTTCAGAATAAACCTTACCTTAATTAGGACTTTTGAGGGTTGTAACGTGGCCTGGTTCACGGTTTGAGAAAGAAGGATTTATGGCTCAAAATTTTATTTGTACCAACCCATTCTCCTTGATGTCCTCCAGTCCTATGTTCAGTTAATTTGGCACAAGCGTTCACCTTTCAAAAGGTTATTGCATGTCAGTAGTGATGGTTAAGGATCCCACAAGGTTTTCGGAGTGGCATTCGCTCCTTTTGTCTTTGGTGTCTGTAGTCACACGACTTGCTTTTGCTCGGGGATTTTTCTTTTGTAACCCTTTTCGCTTTTCTTATTTGCCCTTTTTTTATTTATTTCCCTAATTTTGCCTGGAATGATTCTTTTGAATCCTTTTCGATTTTGATGTCCAACGGGATGTTCAAACTTTTTCCTAAGTCATTTTTTTTCAAGCTTTCGACTTAGCGGGCTTTCTTTCTCCTTTTTCTCTTCTTTTATTCTTTTTTGTGTGTGTACAAATCGTGTGACACTGGCTGTCTTGATTTCGATGAAAGAGTCGTAACCGCCTCACTTCTTGTGGTGAGAGATAACCATTGTGGTTTCACACCCCTTTGACCTCATGATATGTGAGGAATAAAAGGTAATGGACCTTTAGATGTGCACTCCTTTTGAAATTTAAATGCTTGGTCAAATCTACTGACAACTACCCTGCCCCGGGGTTAAGATGTGAGGTTTTTTTCAAAAGAAACTTCTACTTCTAGGCTCAATGGGGTTGACAATGGATTATCTTCCTTATATCTCCGGTGTTTGGGGAGTTGAAACAATGCCTGTACATCATCAGCAGGGTTTTATTTCAAAATCATAAGACCAGGAAGTTTGCGTTTTCAATTCGTCATCCTCCCTTCAAGAGTTTAGGCAAGAAAGTTGGTATTGCAATGCACAAGAATATGAGTGAACACGAATGGATTACTTCACGAAAAACATACTTATTGTATTATAATCATCATTCAAAAATAACAAATTCTACATGCAAATAATGCTTTAACAAACAATGAAAAATACAAATGAAAATGCAGTAAAGAAGCTGAAGATTGCCATTGTTGAGGAGGTCTGACTTCGTCTGGACTTATTACTCCTGACGACATACTTACAGTATGAGAGCTCACTTGGGAGGCTTCAATTGATGTGCAGACCTCCTGCCGTGAATGTAACAACCTTTGAATCAATCAGATCTTGAACCTGGTGCTTAAGAGCTCTGCAATCTTCGATTGAATGGCCAGATGCCCCTGAATGGAACTAACATCTTACAGTTGCATCATAATCTGGTGTCATCTGGGCTGGAGTAATGAAAGTCCTCAAGTGAACTAAGTGATATCTGAGAAGCTCCGATAATAACTATTCATACAACATGGGGACGACATCAAGCTGCCTTTGTCGTTTCTTCTGAGGATGGTTCTGATTTCGGCACCTAACCTTTTCGGGCGCCTTCCTCTTCAAATCTGGTCGAGAAATAGACAAATGTTGTTGGCGTGAGGATTCTGAAACCCAAGACTATGGAATATGCCCCTGTCCTGAGGCTGGCCCTGGAGATTTGAGAGGAGCATCCATCTCTTTTGCAACAGTGAACTCGATTGCTTTTGAATCAATTAAGTCTTAGACCATATGCTGAAAGGCCTTGCATTTTTCAATACTATGCCCTGGTGCTCCAGAATGGAAGTCACAATGGGCCTTCACGTTATAGCCTGGAGGAAGCTTACCAGTAGGTGGAACTAGAGTCCGCAACTGAACCAATTGAAGCTGAAACAGATGTTGCAGCAGCGTTGCATACGGCAACAGGAGCAGGTCAAAAACTATTTCAGGCCTCTTTGGCCTTGATCCATACCCTCCGCTCCTAGGATTCTCTTGGGAGACAGGCAATGGCTGCTGTCGGGAAATTTCTGGACCCTCAGGTTTTGAAGAAGATCCCCGAGGCAATTCATGATTTGGGAGAGATTCTGACGGAACAGAGGGAATAACACCTTCCTTTGCAGTAGCGGGCGTATGACTGCCCTTATTTCTTAACACGGTTCTCATGACCTCCATGATCAAGCCCATCTGAATCTTCACATGATGGACTTCTTCCTTTAGCATTTTCTGACCCTAAAATAAAGCTTGCATGTCCACCATAAACTGTCCCATTTGGTTGCAGACTGTCATCAACTCTTCTTGAATCTGCTCCATAGCTCTCTGTTGATTCTGGCATGTTGAGTAGCGGTGAAGGTCAGAGTCAGCAATCCTTCATGTTTAATCAAACAAAGTAAGAAAATCCAAAGTTAACACCTGTTATGCAAAATGAAATGCGTGAATGCATGCATATGTCATGTTTAATCGTTTTTAAAGTATCTCTATACTTTGATTCTAGTTTTAACCGGGTGAGGGATCAGATGCATTGTTGAGAAGATATTACTGGAAAAAACATTACTGAGAGAACACCGTTGAAACAAATATTGCTGAAACAAATATTGTTGAAACAAACATCTCATCATATAATACTTCAAAGAGTCATACAAAAGTGTCTGGTACAACCATAGGTGATTCCATCAACAAGCCTGATGGTAATCACAATAAGCAACACACAGAAATACAGAGATAAATCATTCCCAAACCCCTAGTCCATACAAACTGGTCTTGATTTCCTTGAGAAGTGATTTGGTATCATGATGAGTCGGTCGCTCTATCAACCCCTTGATCAACTTGCTTCTCTTCACAATACTCTGGTCCATCTTACCGTTATTGCTCTGCACTGTCATCATCTCCAAAGATATCTCTTAGTTTTGGCAGGCCTTTTGAGCTTTCTTTGTCAAGTAACCCAGATGATAACTCCGAAAACCTCCTTTACTGGCTATGTTGGCTTCTAACGTTGATTTGCTCAAATAAAGAGCACTAGCCACATCCCCAAATTCAGGATCTTTCTTGGAACCAAAGAACAGTGCACCTTCCTTGATAGAAATCCCTAAGATACTTGCATACTCCTCCAAGGTTAGGACCAATAGATAGTCTGGCAATGTGAAACACCTCAAATGAGGATCGTAGAACTGCAGTAACGTGTGAATTCCCCTGTACTCATAATCATTGATGTTATGAACAAAAGATAAGATCCACCCGTACTTCTCTTTGAAAGCTACCAGCACATCAGGATTCGCCATTGCCTTCAAACTGTTAATGGGGCCTAAATTAGGCTTAGAAAACTTGTAAATGATAATATTTTTCTTCTTATCAGTATCCATCCTTGTAGAAACCCACTGACTGGAATCAAGAGTAAGATATAAACCTGGAAATGAAAAAACATGAATGTTAGGGTATGCACATGAAATGATGCAATGCATAGGCATGGTATCAGAAGTGCCACATATAGCTGGATGTGTCTGTGCTGAACTTTGTGAATCGTGTCTGTCCTGAACTGTATGAATAACAGACGACTGAATATAATAGGACCAACTGTTCACTTCAGTAAGAATACCAGATAACCGGGTAGGTTGGAGGTCAAAGTTTCCTGCAAACCTGTAAACACCCATCCCCTATCACATGTGGGTTCTAGTCTTGGAGGGCATCCTAACAGGTCCTCAGTATCACAGACTCTCAGGTCGAGAAACGATGATACATTCACCATTTTTGGTTTAGCATCATCACCAATCAAGGAGGCCTCAACTGACTTCCAAATGAACGGTCTCCAGAGTCGTAAGCCTTCTAAGTTAATACCCTGACATGCACAAGACGCGCAAATCAGAATATCTCCCAAGAAAACCTCGTCTGAATGTGGATTTCATGTAAACCAAACGTACCAAGAAGCTACGCATGCCACACTACTTTCCACTCTAATCCCGTGTGTATACTCAAGCCTGGGTATTGGGCTTATCTCTCAGAACACCCTACCCGCCGAAGAAAACCAGGAATCCAGCACAGTCCAATATATATATATGGCAGTAATGAAATGTAATAATATAGATAAATGCGATAAAAGAAATAAACATGCAATAAAAGCCATAAATAAAGCAGGTAAAGCATACAAATAAATACCCAATAACTAAAAACAAACAAGCGCTAGGATTGACTCACTTAGGAAACTAGAGTCCCCAGCAGAGTCGCCAGCCGTCGAAACGCGGAAATCAATCGGCGGGAAAGAGAGAAGATTCTCCACCGAACGTTATTTATCCCGACGAAGGGAAAGGAAACGATCGAAGAAAACCTCAACAAGGTAAATTCATGGTCATCGCAACCATAGCCTAGGTTCGGGAGTCAATTATGCGAGAGGAAGGTATTAGTACCACCTCGCATCCATCGTACTCGATGGGATCCATGCTTGTTGTTCTGATCAAAGGGTGTAGGTATCTGAAGCTCCACTGCTACTGGAAATGAAAAGAACGAGAAATGGAGACACGTGGAAAGAAAAGAAAAGGTGACTCGATAGGACATCGCCGTCCTAGGCCTACGTATTCCCTCTGGAGTAGGAAAGTCAGAGTCAACGTAGTTCGGAGGACTATGGGATTGAGGGAAGGTTGCTCGCCAAGACATCGCCGTCTTGCACCTACGTATCCTCAATCGGACGAGAAAGAGGAAATCAGAGCAGTCGTAGTTTGACCTACGGGTGGCCGTTTGTTTGGTGTTTTTTAGGTGGATGATGCTAACGTTCGCGTTCTAGCAGTTTAGGTGTTATCGCTCGTTGTGTGGAGACTTACGCGTTTACCTGTTTGCGGTATAACGGAAATAGCATGTCCTTACGATTAGAAGGAGTGAGATGAGAAAAGAATCCCAAAGGAAGATGATTGATTTGTTTATGTTTTTTAGAAGAAGTGTTTTGAGTTAGTTTGAAACTCGTATCGCACTAAAGTCTATGACATAGGATTGAATGCGTTGCAAGATCGACCCAAGACGGGACGTATGCAAAACATCCTAGACAAGGTAAGGAGGGACTCCCACTTATCACTTCCCATGTACTTAAGGCTCGTGGCGTACAATACTCGATGTATTTATTAAGTGTCTTTGCTTTTCTTTTAGAGAGAGAAGAGAGACTCAACTGGTTAAAAGAAAAATCTAAGGGGATCTCCATTCTAGAGGTTGTCATGCAATGATTGTTCCTATAGTTGAGGTTAGGAAAGGGAATTCCTACCTATGTTAGCATGCTTGGATTGGTAACCTAATGTCTCTCCTACTTTAAACCTAATCCAAAATTTGATTCGAGCTAGGAATCCTAAGGGAACATGTGATCATACACAAGTAAACATTAGACAATTCAATCACAATTCAAAGAATTAAAGAAGAAGAAATGAGATGAAAGAGGTCACAAAGTGTGAACAACAATGTAAAGTAATACAAGTACTTACCAAATTCAAACCAAGCTCAACTATTAGATAGTTGAAAGAAATATGTGAAACAATGCACTTATGCTCATGCAAATGTCCTAAGACTACACTAGAAGTAATGATAATCAATTAACAAAATAAAATAAGTCCTAAAGGGATGAGAATCTACATAGGTCATTAGCTATGTCCTACTATACCTCACTCAAGTTAATTTCCTAAAAATTGTCAAAAGACTTCAAGTTATGTACCATATTTTAACTCAAACAAATGTCATCACAATGTTCATGTAAGATACACTTTAAAAGCTCAAACATGTTATTGCATCCCAAAATTTGCCCTCACATCTTTAAGACAAATTGATTCAAGAAGCTTTCTCACACTCCTAGGAGTCTCAAAACCTCAAGACTACTCAAGGATTGACCATACAAGCTCTCCTCCTAAACAATCAACCTACAACTAGGGTTTTATTTTTTCTCAAAAGGAATTGAGCTCTCAATACCTCAAATGGACTTCATGGTTCTCTATGTGCTCTAGAGTATCCTCATGTCAAGTCTCAAGCCTTGCTTCACAAGTTTGCTCAGTCAATTGCTCAAATGATCAACAGTCGATTGTATTGGACCAAAAGTCAACTTTGACCAATTTACAGTCAAACGTCATCATTTCTGGCCAACATCAAGATTTTGAAGTCCCATTCATCATTTGATCAAGGGTTGATCATGATTCCTCAAGAAAATCAAGATTTACTCAAAAGTCAAAAATTGCCAAATTAGGGTTTTCTTAAGGAAAAGTCAACTGAACTTTGACCACGTACAACTTTCACATACTTCATCATAAATTCCTCAACCAAAGCTCATTTTGAAGGAAATTCAATTCTCGACAACTTTGTCTCTCTAAGCTCAAGGCCAAAAATGTCTCGTTTGAGAGATATGGACCAAAACTTTACAGGTCATTTTGAAAGTCAACAAAAAGACACTTTTTTTCGTCAAAGCAATTTACACAAAAATAAAGACTTCAAATGAAAAAGTGATCAACACGAAAGTTGTAGGAGACATCTTGAGGGTTCCAAAAAGTCCAAGATCACCTTCATATGACAAAAATTGAGAGAGTTACGATTGGTATAAGTTGAGCCAAATTTGAGAAACGCATGAAACCTACATTGAACATGTTTTGAGCTTTTGGACCAATGGGCCTATCTTTTAAGGTTGAATCATGTTTATGACATATTCAAGGACCTCAAAGTTCACTTTGGTATTATTTTGATTTTGATTTTATTTTATTTTTATTTTATTCAAAGAAATAAACAAAATTAAATAAAACAAAATAAATCAAGTAATGGTGGGCACATGGATCCTTTTAATGGAGTTTCTAGAAGGTTAAAACATGTCATTCAAGGCCATCAAAACCCAAATAAAACCGTGGGAGAGAGTGAAGGAAACATGGTTTTCAAAAAATTAAAATGGTTGGAAACATGTTCCTTGATCCTAGCTCTTCAATGATTCTTTGTCTACCATGTCTCTCCTATAAATACAAGGCTCAAACACAAGGGCAAGAGGCTTCACAAAGGAAGGCTTCCAAATCACAAAATTCTTTCAAAAAAAAGGAAGGCTTCCAAATCACAAAATTCTTTAAAAAAAAAAGGTGAAAATTCAAAACTCCATTTTGAATCATTCTCAATCCAAACCAAGGATTAAATACTCATCCTGAAGGTTCGATTCCCACCCCATGCAATTTCCTTTTAACCATTTTCTAATCCCTTTCTTTTATTATATTTCAATTAATTAATTTATTTCTTTTCAATTAAATAAAAAAAATAAAAAAAATCATAAAACCGTTAAAAGAATAAAAAATATAGTTTAGGTTATGTAATCATTTTTTAGGCATAGATTATTCTTATTAAAATTAATTTTTTAGACTTAGGCTTATAATTAATTAATTTTTGTACAAATGAATTAGAAATTAGGTTTATTTATTTTAAAATTATTTCTCAAAAATAAATAAAAAACGAATATTGACTTAGATATTTAGGACATTTAACTTAATTTTTAATATGTAATTGCTTTTTGTTTATCATTTATTTTCTTAGAATAAATGTATAGGTTTGTGCATAAATTGTAATAGTGTAGTTTACATTTCTTGTACGATTATATTATGTAATTGTTCATAAGCCTTGTAATAGTGTAGTTTACATTTCTCGCATGATTATATTATGTAACTGTCCATAAGCCTTGTAATAATCTATGTTACATTCTCGCGCGATTATATCATGTAACTGCCCATAAGCCATGTAATAATGTAGATATTTATTTTTCACACTTATATTTTATTTGTTAGATAAATATGCATGTATGGCAAGATCTAAAATCAAACGTTAGAATAACCTATAACTCAAGATAATATAATTGAATCAACGCACATTGCACATATTCACCTCTAGGGTAGCCTCTCTCTGTTGTCTTACGATTAAAACGATCATGTCCCTCGAAAGTAGGGGTACTTTAGCAAAAGACGCTTACGAATAATATCATCATAGTCCCTTCGATATAAAGATCATAGTCCCTCGATGACCCTTCGAGCTGCCTACAAAAAAATGATCTTGTCCCTCGACGACCCTATGGGAAAATGATGATAGTCCCTTCGCATTGCTAAGGTATCCTTACATGTTTCCTTTTATGACCATTCGATGACCCTTCGCTGTCCCTCAACATCCAATAGACAGTACTACCTACCCATTAATGGTATGGATAGTACTATCTCTCAAGGAAAATGATAAGTACAAGAAAGACCTTACAAATTAGGGGTAAGTAACTTTTAAATGCTTGCTCACAACTCAAAAACAAATACTTTTCACATCTCACTATTCCAAAAATATTTTCAAAAAAAAAAAAAAAAACAAACACTTTGTATATATTCTTACACGAATTATTACAAAGTCAAACTTTTACAAAATATTTTCAAAAAAACGTTCACACACATTCAAAAAGTAAGTAAAAAAAAGTGAACTAAGCATTTAAGAGCCCGTGGATAACCATGGATACAAAGGGTGATAATACCCTCCCTTTGTATAACTTACCCCCCGAACTCAAAATCTATCAAGGTCTTTCCTGTTCTTTTCAGCCTTTCCTTATTGGATAAAAGAAAAGTCGGTGGCGACTCTTGCTAACCGCAACATGTTTTGCGAAAACAAAACAAAAAAAAGTCAGTTCTCCCACTGTGTTACAGAACTGGCGACTCTCCTGGGGAGTACAATAAAAGAGGGGTTACCTTAGAGTTAGATCACTTTACCACTTGCTTAAAATTGTTTGACTTATGTGCTTTATTTCTATTGGACTTTGTTTTGGGGTTACTTATGTGAAAGGTCCTACACCCGGACCTAGTGATTCCTTAGGTAAGTGACAATAGATCATGGAGATTGTATGGCATGTACCGATTTGGTTGATATGATGGTCACAGTCTTTAGAACCCTAGTTAACTCATCTTTGGCCATTAGAAGGCAGTGAGATGGTCGTCTTTGGATTTAGACCGAAGTTGGTTGATACTCGAGGCTACGCTCATTGAGATCAGACTTTCGGGATGTTTTTGTCGGCCACTTGAGTGTCACACTAAAATAAAGCCTTCGAGAAAGATCCGTGATATGAGTCCTTTAGAACCCGATTACTATTCTAGGACAGGTTGAGCCAACTAAACCTCTGTGGGGAAGTGTAGCGAGCGATTTTGGACGCGGTTCTTAAGCGCTGGTCGCTCTCTGCGGTTGAGCTTAAACTACAGGTCGATTCATTTTTTATCCTATTGTGAGCTGAATAAGGAAGGGAAATAGATGTCTCCAATTAACCCTGCTTTGCATACTGAGTTTAAACAGCGGTCTGTTAAGTTACGAATACTATCAATGTGGGGGGGCCTTTGTACTGGTTATTTGTATTTTTGCCAATACGGTTTCTTTCTTTTTATCTGGGCAGAAGGTTTCTGGCGGGGAACAGGGATTAGGATGTTAGGATTGATGCTTTTTGAATTACTGCTTTTGATTGATGGAGATATGGGATTTGGGTTTTTTGTTTAGTGTGCTCGCTAAGATCTTTTTTTTCGATCTTATGCCTACGTATTCCCGTTTACCGAAACAGGGAAATCAGAGCGTTCGTAGTTCCTCCTATTCTATGGGAGGAAATGGGTGTTTTTGGTGTCTTGTTCAAAGCCCAAGACGTGAAGCGAAAGGTAGTTTGTATCTTGTTCAAAGCCCAAGATATGAAGCTGAAGGTGATTTGTATCTTGTTCAAAGCCCAAGATATGAAGCTATAGGTCTCAACTTTAGAGAGAATTTGTCGTCTCTAAAGAAGGGTAAAGGAGAATTACTTTAACCGGGATACGCGGATCCTAGCAATGCCATAATTTCCTAAGAAGGGGTTTTAACCTGAAGGAGAAGACTTTAACTCAATGTAGAGCAATGCTATCTTTCCTTAGGAATTTCTCATGCTAAAAGAGGGACAGTGGCATGGATGTAGATGATCCAGAGGCTTGCCGCTTACAGCGATTAGATGAAGAGGAAGGAGTTGTTGATGTTTGTGTACTATGAACGAGGCACAACTTTGATGCTAAAAGGTTGATTGGATCAACCAGTGGTTTTCTTATACAACGCCTAAGAGGAGGCGACTATGTGTCTCATACAAAGCCCGAGAGAGAGGCTAAAAGGTTTTTGACTCAACGAGGGAGTCTTTTGGTATCTCGTACAAAGCCCGAGATGGAGGCTATTTGACTCAACAAGAGAGTTTTTTGTATCTCGTATGAAGCCCGAGATGGAGGCTAATATTTGTTTGGCTCAATAAGAACCTTTTTGTATCTCGTATAAAGCCCGAGATGGAGGCGAAAGGGGTGATTGACTCAATGAGGGAGTCTCTTATGTGTCTCGTACAAAGCCCGAGAGAGAGGCTAAACGCTGTTTGATTCCACTGAGGAGAATCATTGTACAAAGCCCAAGAGGAGGCTATGGTGACTGTTCGGTTAAGTGACAGGTCCAGTATACTGATTTTGAGAAAATCAGTTCTTATATGAGCAACACTGTACTCAAGGATTTGATTAAAGGATCTGGGTTATTCCTGTTCTTTAAGGAAACGGGAAATCCGAAGGGTATTGAGACTGTCCGAGTCTGCGGGTTTCCTTCCTATTTAACGAAGGGGTCACTTGAGAATGTCTTTGAGACTCAAGGAGATTAGACTGTCCGTGTCTAGAGTTTCATCTTTTGTACTATGCTTTGAGAAACAGTAGTAGACTCTTTGAAAGGACTGTTCTATGCAAATGACTAGGTTCTGTTCCTATACCTCTAGGAGGTCGTCGGGACAATTTGTACGAAGCCCAAGAGGAGGCTGGAAACTTTTAAGAAGCCGACGGGTCCTTGTACGAAGCCCAAGAGGAGGCTATCATTCCCGGAGGAAGAGATCATTATACGAAGCCTAAGAGGAGGCTGTGAATACTTCTAAGAAGCCGACGGGTCCTTGTACTAAGCCCAAGAGGAGGCGGGGTTGCTTTTAGGAAGCCTGTGGGTCCTTGTACGATGACCAAGAGGAGGCTGATGCTTTTAAGAAGCCCGTGGGTCCCCAAACCCCAAGAAATTCAAGGCAATGCTATTCACCGAGAATAGACCAAAGTCAGGAAAGTTCGAGAATTTGGAAGAAACTCAAAGATGCCATTCACGGAGAATACATTCATCTCTGGGAGTAGAGTTTCTTGATAATTCCTAATGAGGACAGCCGAAGAGAAGACTGTATTTGGTGATCCTATTGGGGATCTAGTTCAGTCTATTTCTAAGAGTGACAGTCTGAGAAAGGGTTCAAAAAGAATCTGCCTTTCACATCTCCATATTGTTTAACCCCAAGAGGAGGGAAGACTGTGTCTGGTAATCCTATGTGGATCTAGTTTTGACTGTAAGTTCAGAGTGATCAATAGGGCTTTACCTAGTGCTAGACGTAGTTGCCAGGGAAACTCTAAATATCTATACTATTATTACACAGTTAGTATGAGTTTATGAAAGGAGACTTACAGTGAAACAGCCCCAAAATACAGTTATATATATATGAGTTTATGAAAGGAGACTTACAGTGAAACAGCCCCACAATACAGTTATATACATATGAAAGCGGTAAATGAAAGCAATAACCACTTACTCGGTTGTAGAGCTTCCATGTTGTTTGGTTAGTTGTTCAACAAAGAAAGATTGATAAACAACAATATATTCAAAATCAAAGGAGAAAGTGCTTTGAAAAAGAAAGATTTGGGGCTTACAGCTCAAGGAGAGGCCCAGGGTTTTATCAGTGAGCGCACTATTTGAATTTGTACAGAGGGACTTATACAAGTGACTGAGGCCCAAAATGTTTTCTGTACAAAGGGATGGGTCTTACACTCTCTCAAGAGGCCCAAGAGGTTTAAAGAAAAAGAGTGGGGTTTATAACACGAGGGTAGGCCCAGATGATTTTTCCGTTTGAAATGGCGATCGCGCCGAGGTTTTCTTTTAACGCGGAGGGACTTATACAATAAGTGAGGCCCAAAAAGATTTTGGTTAAAAGGGGATTGGGTCTTACACTCTAATAGAGGCCCAAAGTGTTTTGAATGGGTCTTATAGCTCAAGGAGAGGCCCAAATGGTTTATTTTTAAAAGGCGACGATCGCGCCGTTTAATTTTGACGGTATCGGGACTTATACAATAAGTGAGGCCCAAAAATGATTTGGTCAAAAAAAGGATTGGGTCTTACACTCTATTAGAGGCCCAAAAAGTTTTAAGAAAAAGGAATGGGTCTTACTACTCGAGGGTAGGCCCAGGTTTATTTAAAAAAGGCGACGATCGCGCCGTTTATTTGAAAATGTACAGGGGGACTTATACAACGAGTGAGGCCCAAAATGTTTTCTGTACAAGTGGGTTGGGTCTTACACTCTAATAGAGGCCCAAAGTGTTTAAAGAAAAGAAATGGGGCTTACAACACGAGGGGAGGCCCAAGGTCTTTATTTTCAAGATGAATATTCACTTTTAAAATGCTTAAAAACAATTAAAAATGAATTTATTCACAAAAAAACCAACTATATTAAATAAATAATATAAATTTGATTTTTTTTTAGAATAAAATATTTTACTATTTTTGTGATTTTTCAGAAAAAGAACCAATAAAAAATAATCAAAATTGAGGGAGTTATTAATTTTCCAAATCATTAAAAAATAAAATGAGAAAATATAAAAAATGAGGGGTTGGGTCTTACACTCTATTATAGGCCCAAAGTGTATTTTTGTACAAAAGATGGGGCTTACAACTCAGGGAGAGGCCCAAAATATTTTCAGTTTGAAAATGGCGATCGCGTAGAGATTTTTAACGTATCGGGATTTATACAATAACTGAGGCCCAAAAATTGTTTTGTTAAAAAAGGGTTGGGTCTTACACTCTAATAGAGGCCCAAGTGTTTAAAAATGAAAAGAAATGGGACTTACAGCTCAAAGAGAAGCCCAGTTGATTTTCGTTTGAAAATGGCGATCGCGCCGAAGTTTTCTTTTAACGCAGAGGGACTTATACAATAAGCGAGGCCCAAAATTTTTTGGTTAAAAGGGGATTGGGTCTTACACTCTAATAGAGACCCAAGGGTTATTTTGAAAAGGCGACAATGGCGCCGTTTGTTTTTGACGGTATCGGGACTTATACAATGCACTGAGGCCCAAAAATGTTTTGGTCAAAAAAAGGATTCGGTCTTACACTCTATTAGAGGCCCATGAGTTTTGAATGGGTCTTATAGCTCAAGGAGAGGCCCAAATGGTTTTTCAACAGATGATGATCGCGTCGAACTTTTTGAAATACAACGGGACTTATACCATAAGTGAGGCCCAAAATGGGTTGTATTTACAAAGGGTTGGGTCTTACACTCTATTAGAGGCCCAAAAGTGTTTGAAAAAGTATGATGAGGGTTGAATTAATCAAAAACCCTAATTTCATTTTATAAAGAGCATTTTTCAAAGAAAAATCAAGTAAAAAATGATAAAAAATATCAAATAAAATCATTAATCATGTTATAAACAGTGATTAAGGTTTATGAAAAAGTATTTTATCCACATGAATATTTAAAATCATTTTGGTTTTAAAAATCAAGAAAAAGAAATCATTTTAAAAGCATTTAAAACAATTTAAAACAATATTTTTGAATATATTAAAAATATATCAAATAATAATATTTTTTGTGATTTTTTGGTGGATTAAAATATTATGGAGTATGAATAACAAGTGTGTAAAACAGATTTTGAAAAGGATGATTTTTGCTATGTGAAAGAATTGGTTGAGTTTTGAAGATAAACTAAGAAAAAGAGGAATGTGATGTCACAACATCACTCATGAGACATCACTCATGAGTTTTCAACATCTTTTTTATCAAACTTCCAACACCCATAACTTTATCAAATCTCAATTGTTTGAGACAAAATTTATATGCGTCTGGCCCAGAATTTCACAAGGAATCCAATGGTGGTGGTAGTTTTTTCAGATCACACTCCCTCCTCAAAACCCGATAGTGGTTTTGAAAAGGACCTATAATTGCATTTTCTGTGCTACACTTTGATACAGGCATGGATTACATGGTGAATTAGCCCAAACACAACATATACAACATGTATGAGATGTGTATGATCAGTGGACTTCAAAGCAATGCATGATTTCAAGGATTCCAAGTTGTGATGCTTACCTCTTTTTGAGCTTTTTGGAGTTTTTGTGCAATCTGTCAAGCCTCTTGTTCCAGAAATGATTTGATGCTTTATACACACTCAAATGATCCCTTAGAAGCTTTTAGGATGATTGGAATCAACTGGTACCTGCAAAAACACAAACTGTCCCTTTCTTGCAAAAGGGGTTAAAAGTGACCAAAATAGCAACTCTCTCAAATGGTGTTCCAGATGTTGGAAACCATTTGGGACAGTTCAAGGATGATATTTGGAGTGTGTTAGAGGTTTTATCTGGTTTGGAAAGTGACTGAATCAAGACATGGCTTGAAAAATGCAAAAAAGTGCCATTTTGAGGTTTTGAGAAGTGACTTTGTGATTTTGTGATTACAGGTTACTTATGATAGTTTGCACAGCTTACATATGATATATATGAGGTGTGTGTGTGTGATTAGTTTGAGTGGAATTGCTCTCTAACTCAAAAACTCAGAATTACTTGCTTTGGAAGGGAAATTTGAGGTGAAAGAAGAGATTTTGAGGAAAGCATCTGTTAGATGGCTTTGGTGTACTCAAACTGACCACAAATGAGCTCTATTTATAGTAGAGCAAGTTTGTTTTCGCAGCAACAGTGAATGGTGGCTGCAGCAGAGGTTTGGCCAATGTTGTCCAATGAGAATCAAAGTCTCCTCTAGCCATTGACTAGAGGTTCGGGCACAGAGCTTTGGTTCCCTACATGTTGGAGGAATGTTGACTGAATTCAATTGCAAATGTGTCAGTCCATGCCACCTCTAAGCATCTATTAAATGCTCCAATCCAAAATTGGAGTCTTGTCCCTCTTTTAGGGATTTTTAGGAATAGCATGCTACTTCTTGTTCCAAAGACTTTGGAGGCTTGGCTTAGTGATTGTCCCCTTTAGATTTGATCCTCAGAGGTGTCCAAAGTGATGACAAGGCTTGGAAATTCGTGTGGCACAAGAAATGTACAAATCTGTCCCATGAAAAATTCAGCTGCAGCAAGCCGTTTTGTAAAAATCATATCTCCCTGCTCGAGTATGCTACAAGGACGTTCTACACCTTTCTGGAAAGCTGAGACAACGTACTTCAACTTTGATGTTGGACTTTGGTCTTGGTTCAGCTTGCAAAGTCATCAAAAATGGCCTTGAACTTGTGTAGTCGAATCTGTCCCAAAAGCTGTCATGAAAATTCTGCTTTATCACTGCTTCTTGCGAAGATCATATCTCCCTGCTCGAGTATGCTATAAGGACGTTCTACACCTTTCTGGAAAGCTGAGACAACGTACTTCAACTTTCATGTTTGACTCCAGACCTGGTTCAACTTGGATCATGGAGAAAAACGTCCTTGAAGTTGGGGCATTCTTGCTGAAAACATATTAATGATGTCCCAATGCAATGTCAGAACATTGGACATTAAGAATTCCCAACTTTGATCACTTATATCTTTCAATCCTTATGATATTTTGAGTTGATTCCCTCTACAATGTTGAAGTATCAAATACCCTCTTTAAAAGTAGCTCTTACTCAAAATCAATGGATGCTTGGATCAATAGTTACAACCTTGAAAAGTTGTGCACTTGAACATGATTTTAACTTAGAAAAAATTTCTAAGTTTCTTTCAATTTGATCAATTTTGCAATTTTGCATGATTTCTTGATTTAAATTTGATCAAATTAAATCATCCATCATATTTTCTTGAGTAATGGCTTGTGAAGCCCAAAGTTGACCAAAAGTCAAACTTTGACTTTTTGCGTCAGTTGACTTTGTATTAAATGAACTTGAGGCTTGATCCACCTGGAATTTTTCACTCTTGTGCCTAATTCTTGACGTGGGAGTCCTCTTGATCCTTTGTGGATGTTTAAGAGGTTATACAAGTTGAAGATCATGTCATTCCTTGATTGATCCTTTGTCTAAAGGCTCTGAGAGGGCTTGAAACCCTAAGCTTGATTGTAGTGAATGCTCAACAATTCCTTGAGGAGATTGATGAGGCACGATGGTTCATCCATATTGTGATGATGATTTTCACAATGATGGGAAATCTTAGTGGTCAAAATTTGGGGTATGACAGGAAGGGTACTTACCTTTGGACTTCATACAAGCCTTTAAACCTAAGGCTCTTGTATGACTTGTTTGTGTGTGCTACTTATTTGCTATTAACATGTGCATGACATCATAACATCATAACATATCATTTTCACTAACCATTTCAAGGACCAAGGAATTTATCTTTATTCTTCGTTGCAGGCCATGGCTTCCGTTCCTAGAAATTTCATCCGAGTCAACTTTGTAAGGGTTCCTTCCCAGCTTAAAGAATTGGTCTCAAAGGTTCTCGATGGCTCTCGATTCACCGAAAGGTATGGTTTTCTACTCAAATTGGTTACCTCAGATTTTGAAGAAGACATGATGAGAGTCCTATTCCAGTTCTTTGATCCTAAGCACCACTGTTTCACCTTCCCGGATTACCAATTGGTGCCCACAATGGAGGAGTTTTCTAAGCTACTTGGAATACCTATTCTCGATCAGATACCTTTTACCGGTCTATAAGACGTTCCAAAGCCTGAAGTCATTGCAGCTGCTTTACATCAGAAGAGGTCAGACATTGTGTCTAATTGGAAAACAAGGAGTGGAGTCAAGGGGTTTCTTGCTAAGTTCCTGATTGAGAAGGCTCAATTGTTCCTAAGAGCTATGAGTTACCATGCTTTTGAGGAAGTATTGGCTTTGTTGATCTATGGGTTGGTGTTGTTCCCTAATCCAGACCAACTCATAGACGTGCACGCTATCAAAATATTTCTGACTCATAACCCAGTACCTACCTTGCTCGGAGATATTCTGCACTCGCTTCACACTAGTACTATCAAGGAGCGAGGGACTCTCATGTGTTGCGTACCCTTACTATCCAGGTGGTTTATTTCGTACCTTCCCCGGTCAGTGTTGAAGAATGAACAAAGGTTGCAGTGGTCTCGAAGGATAATGTCACTCTCCTATTCAGATATCTATTGGTGTGCCCGATCTCTTGAAGACTTCACTCTTATTGATCATTGTGGGGGATTCCCTAATGTGCCACTCCTTGGCATTAGGGGGCATCACCTATAATCCTTCGCTAGCCTTGCGCCAATTTGGTTATGCTCGAAGGGATGGTCCTCATGATATGCTTATTCAGGGTATTATGTTTGATTATGAAGATGATCCTCAAGGTTACCATCAAAGGTTTATACGCGTGTGGAATAAAGTGTATAAGATCGAAAGCAAGACCTTGGGACAGAAGAACTCTATTCCTTTGGAGCCTAACCCCAGATGGGTGCGTACTCGTGCTCGAGATCTTATTATGCCATATCCAGCTGTCAGACCAGTGATTGTTGAACCTGAGTTTGAAGGAGATGTTCCTCAAGTCATTCTCCATCCAGATATGCCTACTGATCTTGAAGAGCTGCAGAAGTCCTGGGTCTAGATGAAAGAAGAAAGGGACACCTTTGAGACTCATTTCTATGCTAGTGAGAAGAATGTGTTGGAGTTGACAAAATTACTTCATGAGGAGCAGAGCATCAATGCTTACATCGGCACAGAGAGGAAGCACCTGTGGGAGACTTGAATCTTGAGTCCTAGGTCTTAAGCGTTTTTGAATTTGCTTTTTGAAATTTCCTTTCATTGTAGCCCAAGAGGCATAAAAGAAAAAAAAAGGAATTTTGAGTTTACTAATAAAAGTTTTCCTTTTGTTTCTGTTTATTTGTAAATATAAACTCTAAAGTCCTTGGAATCATTGCATATGCATCTACATCTCATAATCATTGCATAGCAGGTTTCTAAGACAGGTTTCTCATCTTCTCGCTGTTATTTCAGAAGAAATGGCTCTCGAGCAAACCGTCAAAGATCTCCAGGCCCAGAACGCCCAGTTCCAAGAGCTGATCTTGAACTTGTCCAAGGGGCAAGAAGAACTGAAAGCACTTCTGACCAAGAAGAAGAAGAAAGCAAGAAAATCAACTGGCGTCATCAACATGGGGAGGAGATTCAAAAGTCTGGCTAAACAGGTCAAGGAAATTGGGATCCCAGTAGACCAAGATGATGAACTGGACGACAACTATGAAAGTGACAAACACGAGGAAAATAGTAACCACAACACTGGTGGACACTCTGAAGAGGAAGATGATGATCAGTATCCCCCTGGTGATGAGAAATACAAATTACTTGAAGAACGTCTGATGGCCATGGAGGTTCAGAAAGTACCTGATTTGGATTTTTAGGACTTGGGCTTAGTTTCAGGAGTTGTCGTTCCTCCTAGGTTCAAAATTCCCATGTTTGCTCAATATGACGGTGTGTGTTGCCCGAAGCTGCATTTGAGATCTTATGTCCGAAAGATTCAGCCACATACTACTGACAAAAAGTTGTGGATGCATTTTTTCCAAGAGAGTTTGTTTGGAGCTCAACTGGAGTGGTACTATCAACTTGAGAGTACCAATATTCGTACCTGGAATGATTTGGCTGAAGCTTTCTACCGGTAATACCAATATAACTCTTATTTGGTGCCAACTCGAATGTAACTCCAAGGCATGTCCATGGGCCCTAATAAAAGTTTCAAAGAGTACGCCCAGAAATGGAGAGATCTTGCAGGCAGGGTTCAGCCTCCTTTAGCTGACAGAGAGTTGGTTGACATGTTCATGAGCACACTAACCGGTCCTTTCTATAGTCATCTACTTGGAAGCTCGTCATTCGGTTTCACCGAGCTGATATTGACAGGAGCACGTGTTGAAAGTGGAATTCGAAGTGGTAAAATACAAGTGGCTACATCTTCAAACACTACAAAGAAGCCACGTAATGGGAAGAAGGAGTCTAATGTTGTGTACGGCCAGAAGGGTCATAATAAGAATGACCGCAACCAATCTGTTGGGGCAGTTCTGATCTCTGCACCGGTGCCATAACAACAACAAGGTAGTCAGCGTAAGCAGGATGCACCTAGGAGACAGTTTACAAAGATCAACATATCATTGGCTCAGGCGTTGCAGCATATGTTGAAGGCAGAATTAATTACTTTGAGGGATCCTCCTAGGAATCCTAATACTTCCGCTCCTAGCTATAATCCCAATGCAAGGTGTGCATACAATTCTAATAGTCCTGGACATGATACGAACAGTTGTTGGGCACTGAAGAACAATATTCAAGACATGATTGACACTAAGGAGATTGAGTTTGATCCCCCTGAGACTCCTAATGTGATTACCGCTCCTATGCTGGATCATGACAAGATTGTTAATGCTATTGATGATGGTTCTTGTGTTTCTATCGTGGTTGACTTGATTGTTCCTCTATCAATTGTTAAGAAGAAGCTGTTGCAAGCAGGTTTATTTCCGGGCTGCGTTGAAAACTGTTATTATTGTGCATCTCAATGCAATGGTTGTGTGAAGTTGAAAGAAGACATTCAGCGTTTGATGGACAACCGTACTATATTGTTTGAGAAGACTCCTTTTATGGAGAGCTTATGTGAAAATTTGTCCTGAAGTTTGAGGACGTGTCTGTGGTTACTAATTCCAAAACTCCGGTGAGGATCACCTCTAAAGGTCATGTGAAGATTACTGCCGAGCCTAGAGTGGCTCCCCTGATTATTACTACGCCCGGTCCGATTCCATATTCCTCTAGCAAGGCTATACCTTGGAATTATGGTGCTGATGTTTACATTCATGGTGTCAAGCAAGAGCCTTTGACTGATGGAACTGCTGAAGTTACTAATCCCGATGTCGACAATATCGTTGGGACTAGTAAGGTTACCCGAAGTGGAAGGATCTTCTCCCCAGAAATCTCTCCGAAGACTGTTACTACTCCAATTCGTATCTCTGCCTCCGAGCCAATTACTGAGACTCGAGGCAAAGAACCAATGATTGAGCCAGCCCAGATGGAGGCCCTGGGTGAAACTGCTATCGAAGATTCCTCCAAGCAAGAAATGGAGGAAGTGCTAAAAATTATACGCAAGAGTGATTACAATGTTGTTGAACAGTTGGGGCACACCCCCTCCAAGATCTCTATGCTATATCTGTTGTTGTGCTCCGAGGCCCATGCTAAAGCTTTGGTGAAGTTTTTGAAATCTGCGCACGTGCCGCAAGAAATCTCTGTTGACCAACTTGAAAATTGTGTCACTAGCCTGACAACTGATAATGGTCTAGGCTTTTCTGATGCTGATCTGATTCCTGCCGGAAGGAACCACAATAAGGTCCTGCACGTCTCTATTTAGTGTAGGGGCACTACCCTATCTCATGTATTGGTGGACAATGGTTCCTCATTGAATGTGTTGCCAAAGGCTGTTCTAGACAAACTCGACTATGAAGCGGTTGTGCTGAAACCTAGTGATGTCGTGGTAAGAGCATTTGATGGTTCGAAGAGAATGGTGTATGGAGAGGTTGATCTCCCGATCATAGTGGCTTCTCAAGTCTTTGATTCTACTTTCTATGTAATGGATATTCGTCCTGCCTATTCCTATTTGCTTGGACGCCCTTGGATACATGGGGCAGGCGCTGTGACTTCTACCTTACATCAGAAGTTGAAGTATCCCGCGAAAGGCAAGATTGTCACCGTCTGTGGTGAATAAGAGTAAATGGTTAGTCATTTGAATACCTTCAAGTATGTTGAGATGGATGGCGAATTCCTCGAGACTCTTTGTCAAACATTTGAATTGGCTCCTCAGACTGTTCCTATTGCTGAACCAGTTCCTACTGTTCCCAAGGTTACTAGAGTGCCTCCTACAATGGCTTCCCTAAAGGATGCTAGAGCTGTGGTTGAAGAAGGTGGTTGTACCATTTGGGGCCAGCTTCCTGACATTCCTTACAAGTCTGACAAATTTGGTTTGGGCTTCACTTCAGAGGCTCAGAGGGCTATACGTCGTGCTCGTGCTATTCGTATCACCAACAAAGGAGTTCATAAAGATCAGGTCAATGCTGTGGAAGATGCTGATAGTGACTGTGACCTAGACAGTTGGATCTTTCGTACCATTGGTAGTGGGCTCAACAATTGGAAGGCTGAAGACATTATTCCTATCTCCTTTAGTCAGGAGTAAATTCTATTTTCTGTTTTTCTTATTTTCAAAGTTTGGTTTTGTAATTTGAACAATAAAACTTTTAAGCCTTATGCCTTGCCCAGGGCACAGTGGCCCATTTGTTAGGGTTGTCATTTCATCGCATATTTTCATTCAATAAATCAATGGACATTTTGCATTCAAATTTTGCGCTCTTTGTCTTTTCTTTTACTTTATCTTCATCAAAATAGCTATGTGTTCTTACACACACCCACGCGACAAACTGCAGATCCACATCCACCCTGGATCCCATTGATAACGGTTCTGCTATTGTCAATTATGACTTCAAAAATCCGATCTACCAAGCCGAGGACGAAGGTGAGGAAGATTGTGAAGTGCCTAGAGAGCTTGCTAGACTATTAGAGCAAGAAGAAAAGACCATACAACCGCACAAAGAGCCAGTTGAGGTCGTAAATCTAGGTACTGAGGAGGATAAGAAAGAAATTAAGATAGGTGCTGGATTAGAAGACCGTGTCAAGAAAAGACTGATTCAGATGCTACGTGATTATGCTAAGATTTTCGCTTGGTCTTATGAAGATATGCCATGACTTGATACCGATATCGTGGTTCACTGTTTACCGATGAAGGAAGGATGTCCTCCGATAAAGCAGAAGGTTCGTCGTATTCGCCCTGAGATGTCTGAAAAAATCAAAGCCGAGGTTATGAAGTAGTTAAATGCAGGTTTTCTAGTTGTCACATCATATCCTCAGTGGGTTGTAAATGTGGTACCAGTGCCTAAAAAGGATGGTAAAGTTTGTATGTGTGTGGACTATAGGGATCTGAACAGGGCAAGCCCCAAAGATGATTTTCCTCTCCCACATATTGATGTTCTGGTAGATAACACTGCTCAGCACAAGGTATTCTCATTCATGGATGGTTTCTCAAGTTATAATCAAATCAAGATGGCACCTGAAGAGATGGAGAAGACTACGTTCGTTACACAGTGGGGCACCTTTTGTTACAAAGGTAATGCCATTTGGTTTGAAGAACGCAGGGGCAATATACTAGCGCGCTATGGTTGCTTTATTCCATGATATGATCCATCACGAGATAGAGGTATACGTTGATGATATGATAGCCAAGTCTCAGAATGAAGAAGAGCACCTTGACCACCTACACAAGCTGTTTGAGAGGTTGAAGAAGTACAAGTTGAGATTGAATCCAAACAAATGCACCTTTGGGGTTAGATCCGATAAGCTTTTGGGTTTCGTCGTCAGTGGTAAAGGTATTGAAGTCAACCCTGCAAAGGTAAAAGCTATACAAGATATGCCCACTCCCCGTACTGAGAGAGAAGTCAGAGGTTTCTTGGGATGTTTGAACTATATTGCCAGATTTATCTCCCATTTGACCGCTACTTGTGACCCAATCTTCAAATTACTGAGGAAAGATCAAGTAGTGAAATGGAACGACGAATGTCAGATAGCTTTTGATAAGATTAAGGAGTATCTCCAAGAACCTTCAATTCTGATGCCACCAGTTGAACGAAGACCTCTAATCATGTACTTAACAGTGCTAGAGAATTCAATGGGGTGTGTGTTGGGGCAACATGACGAGTCTGGTCGAAAAAAGCATGCAATATACTACCTTAGGAAAAAGTTTACCGACTGTGAAACAAGATATTCACTGCTTGAGAAAACTTGCTGCGCTTTGGCATGGGATGCTCGCCGACTAAGACAGTATATGTTGACTCATACCACTTTATTGATCTCTAAGATGGATCCTATCAAATACATATTTGAGAAACCTACTCTCTCCGGACGAATAGCAAGATGGCAGATGGTCTTGACAGAATACGACATGCAGTACACTACGCAGAAAGTAATCAAAGGAAGTGTACTAGCTGATCATTTGGCTCATCAAGCGGTGGATGACTATCAGTCTATGAATTTTGAGTTCCCAGATGAGAATATTATGCTTATTACTGATTATGAAGAACCTGGACCATATAAAGGACCTGAACTGAGATCCCGATGGACTATGGTTTTTGATGGAGCTTCTAATGCACTTGGCAATGGTATTGGTGCTGTAATTGTCTCTCCTAAGGGTTGCCATACATCGTTTACTGCTAGACTTTGCTTTGACTGTACCAACAATATGGCTGAATATGAAGCATACATCATGGGTATCAAAGCTGCCATTAATATGAGGATCAAATTCTTGAATGTATATGGGGACTCAGCCCTAGTGATTAGTCAGATTAAAGGAGAATGGGACACGAAGCATCCAAATATCATTCCTTGCCGAGAACATGTGTTGACTTTGATTCCATACTTTGAAGAAATCACTTTTGAGCATATTCCACGAGAAGAGAATCAGTTGGCAGATGCGTTAGCCACCATGTCATATATGTTCAAAGTCAGATGGGACAACGAGGCTCCTAGGATTACTATTGACAGACTAGACGAGCTAGTATACTGTTATGAAGTTGATACTGATGGGGTAGAAGAGAAACCTTGGTTCCACGAAGTGAAAAGATATCTCGAAACTCAGAATATCCTGAAGGGGCATCTATTAATGACAAGAAGTTTCTAAGGAGGTTTTCTGCCAAGTTCTTTCTGAGTAACGGAATTTTGTACAAACGCAACCACGATTCAACCTTGCTTCGCTGTGTAGACAAGAAGGAAGCAGAAAAGATTATGGAAGAAATGCATGACGGAGTCTTTGGCACTCACTCCAGTGGGCATACAATGGCTAAGAAGATTTTGAGAGCCGGTTACTACTGGTCTACCATGGAAACTGATTGCCATCATCACTCCAGAACTTGTCATAAGTGCCAGATCTATGCTGACAAAGTACATGTACCTCCGGTTCCGTTGAATGTTATAACTGCTCCTTGGCCTTTTGCAATGTGGAGCATTGATATGATAGGAGAGATTAAACCTACCACTTCCAATGGACATCGTTTCATCCTTGTTGCTATCGATTACTTTACGAAATGGGTGGAAGCAGCCTAGTTCGCTTCTGTTACCAAGAATGTTGTAGCTCGATTCATCAAGCATAATCTTATCTGTCGGTATGGCATCCCTGAAAGGATTATCACAGACAATGGTACTAATCTGAACAACACTATGATCACTGAACTCTACACACAGTTCAAGATTAAGCATCACAATTCTTCTCCATATCGACCAAAGATGAATGGCGCAGTGGAAGCCGCCAACAAGAATATTAAGAAGATCTTGCAAAAGATGACGGTGACATACAAAGATTGGCATGAGATGTTACCATTTGCTCTTCATGGTTATCGCACCTTAGTACGTACCTCAACAGGGGCAACCCCTTTCTCTTTAGTCTATGGTATGGAGGCAGTTTTACCTGCTGAAGTTCAGATTCCTTCCCTAAGGATTATGAAAGATGCAGACTTAGACGAAGACAAATGGGTTCAGACTCGACTTGATCAGATAATTTTGATTGATGAGAAGAGGCTCGTGGTTGTCTGTCATGGCCAGATGCATCAGAAGCATATGATCAAGGCCTTTAACAAGAAAGTCAAGCACCAAGTGTACCAGACCGGTGATTTGGTAATAAAGCGTATCATACTACCACAGAGTGATCCCAGAGGCAAATAGACTCCCACATATGAAGGTCCATTTGTAATCAAGAAAATATTTTCTGGCGGCGCTATGATGCTTACTACTATGGACGGTGAAGATTTCCCGCACCCTGTGAACGCGGACATAGTCAAAAGATACTACGCATAAAAAGAGACCCGCTAGGTTGACTGGCCTAGGCAAAAATAAGGGCATCCCGGCGAACCAAAAGGGTTCGGGCAAAAATTAGGGATATATATACAAAAGAACTGTACACCCGGCAAGTCGAAAACCTTAAAAGGCGGCTTGGGCAAAAAAAAAAGGGGTATCCCGGTGGACTGAAAACCTGAAAAGGCGGTCCAGGCAAAAGTTAGGGATTAAAGCGTATGTCTATGTCCCGTTGGATCACTTATATACTTCCAGCTTAGTTTTGTTCGAACGGCGCAGATCAATCCAGTCATCTTTCTTCCGACAGCAAGGGATGAGATGCTTGAAGATATAGTGGCAATAACAGAATTGAAACTCAATGGGATCATTTCCACATAGCTGTTTTTTCTTTGTTTATCACTTTGTACCTTTTCAATTTTTACGACAATTTCCTCTTACTAGAATTTCTGTCTCCTTGTACAAAAAATACCTGTTTATAGGCCAATTTTAAAATCAATACAAGTCTACTTTCAAATTCAAAACTGTTTTTACTTGCCCTATTTTGTTTGCGTAAACGTCCAATGGGTACTTTGAATGAACATATGCACTTGAATATGATTGAAGTTTACCAAAAATATACGTGAAAACAGGAATAGCATTTACTAAGGACTCTAGGAGTTGGGATAATGTTCAAGATGTCCACGAACCCCCCATAGAGCCAGTTTCATGGAAATATCCCCATAGAGCAATCTTCATGGATCTATCTCTATAAGGCTATCTTCACAAGCTCATCCCCAATAGAGATATATTCCCCAACAGAATTAGTATGCCCTCAGACAGAAATTGGGGCATCTTCCAGCGGTTCACTTCCATATATTTTATGGACAACTTGGCATGATCATCTTCCCCAATGGGTCCCCTAGCAGATAAGGAAGTTGATCATTTCCCCAGCATACAGCAGAAATGTCCTCAGTGCAGCCTATGAAATTCTAATCCCCATCAGAGATTATTCCCTCTTTGTAGTATACAAAATTCAATTCCCCAGCTGAGGTTATTCCTCTAACACTATAAATTCTCCAACATAATTCTCTCCCCCAGCATAGTTGACGCTCATATCTGGAACCCGGGCAGATATTGCATCGGAGGATTATCCATCTCGTTTATCCCCAGTCAGGGAACATGCAGCCAAACTCTCCTTGAACGCTTTTATCCCCAAGAAGAAGTCGAAAATCCCCAGCGGAGTATTCCCAAACAGAAAAGTGGGAATTCCCAGTACAGTCATTCCAAACAAAAGATGAAGAGTGATATTCTTCATTCCCAGTAACAGACAGGGATTTATTTTCCCCAACCAGACATTACTATTCAAAACCACCGCTGCCGTCAGCAACATTGACATCCATGCATCATGTACAGAATATCATAGCATATACATACAAAACATATAACATTCTCATTTATCTTGAGAGCATCATTACGCAATGCATTACATACATCATGACATTGCATAAAACTAACTTTGCCTTTTTCAGGTGAGTTCACAATCAAACAAACATTATTATCTTCTAGATACGGTGTAGAGATAATCGAGACAACGATTTAATTCTAACACTGATTCAAAGATAGATTTAATTCTGGTACTTCAACAATTCAGAAATAATCAAGACAGATAATTTAATTCTGATACTTCAACAGTTCAGAAATAATCAAGATAGATGATTTAATTCTGATACTTCAACAGTTCAGAGATAATCAAGACAGATGATTTAATTCTGACACTTAAACAGTTCAGAGATAATCATCCCAAAGATTTAATTCTGATACTTAAACAGTTCAGAGATAATCAACCCAGAGATTTAATTCTGATACTTCAACAGCTCAGAGATAATTAACTCAGAGATTTAATTCTAATACTCCAACAGTTCAGAGATAATCAGGACAGAGATTTAATTCGGACACTTATCCCAGAAGAAATTCCAAAAAAAATGGTTCAGAAATGATCGAGACGAAGATTTAATTCTGATACTTATTCCAGAATATGTTCCAGATTCAGTTCAGAGATGGTCAAGTATATTTTCCAGATACGGTTCAGATACGATCTAGATATAGATTTCATTCTGATACTCATTCCAATACATCCTCAGATATAATCAAGGCGTAGATTCATTCTGACATTCCCCAACACATCAGCTAGATACAGTTGGACACGGACTCATTCTAGTATACTCCTCAGATACAGTCAAACCTAGACTCCTTCTGATACTCCTGTCAACAGTTACTTTGGATGGCATCTATAAGCCCATCTCCATCCTGTCATCTTTCCGAATGGCATCTTTAAGCCCATTTAAGCAATATAATCAACCAACAGTGTTACTTCGTGCACCCGTGAGTGCAAATTTCTGGGCACTTAATTGTTCAATCTTCTTCCACCTTCAGATCACGAATGGCGGATGCGTCAATCTAACTCTTCAGGTTTAAGAAAATTGAACAGGGGCAGCTGTTGCACCCCAAAATTTTCCCTCACATCTTTGAGACAAATTGATTCAAGAAGCTTCCTCACACTCATAGGAGTCTCAAAAGCTCAAGACTACTCAAGGATTGACCATACAAGATCTCCTCCTAAACAATCAACCTACAACTAGGGTTTTATTTTTTCTCAAAAGGAATTGAGCTCTCAATACCTCAGATGGACTTCATGGTTCTCTATGTGCTCTAGGGTATCCCCATGTCAAGTCTCAAGCCTTGCTTCACAAGTTTGCTCAGTCAATTGCTCAAATGATCAACAGTCGATTGTATTGGACCAAAAGTCAACTTTGACCAATTTACAGTCAAACGTCATCATTTCTTGCCAACATCAAGATTTTGAAGTCCCATTCATCATTTGATCAAGGGTTGATCATGATTCCTCAAGAAAATCAAGATTTACTCAAAAGTAAAAAATTGCCAAATTAGGGTTTTCTTAAGGAAAAGTCAACTGAACTTTGACCACGTACAACTATCACATACTTCATCAGAAATTCCTCAACCAAAGTTCATTTTGAAGGAAATTCAATTCTCTACAACTTTGTCTCTCTAAGCTCAGGGCCAAAAATGCCTCGTTTAAGAGATATGGACCAAAACTTTACAGGTCATTTTGAAAGTCAACAAAAAGACATTTTTTTCGTCAAAGCAATTTACACAAAAATAAAGACTTCAAATGAAAAAGTGATCAACATGAAAGTTGTAGGAGACATCTTGAGGGTTCCAAAAAGTCCAAGATCACCTTCATATGACAAAAATTGAGAGAGTTACGATTGGTGCAAGTTGAGCAAAATTTGAGAAACGCATGAAACCTACATTGAACATTTTTTGAGCTTTTGGACCAATGGGCCTATCTTTTAAGGTTGAATCATGTTTATGACATATTCAAGGATCTCAAAGTTCACTTTGGTATTATTTTGATTTTATTCAAAGAAATAAACAAAATTAAATAAAACAAAATAAATCAAATAATGGTGGGCGCATGGATCCTTTTAATGGAGTTTCTAGAAGGTTAAAATATGTCATTCAAGGCCATCAAAACCCAAATAAAACCGTGGGAGAGAGTGAAGGAAACATGGTTTTCAAAAAATTAAAATGGTTGGAAACATGTTCCTTGATCCTAGCTCTTCAATGATTCTTTGTCTACCATGTCTCTCCTATAAATACAAGGCTCAAACACAAGGGCAAGAGGCTTCACAAAGGAAGGCTTCCAAATCACAAAATTCTTTCAAAAAAAAAGGAAGGCTTCCAAATCACAAAATTCTTGAAAAAAAAGGTGAAAATTCAAAACTCCATTTCCAATCATTCTCAATCCAAACCCAGGATTAAATACTCAATTTGAAGGTTCGATTCCCACCCCATGCAATTTCCTTTTAACCATTTTCTATTCCCTTTCTTTTATCATATTTCAATTAATTTATTTATTTCTTTTCAATTAAATTTAAAAAATAAAAAAATCATAAAACCGTTAAAAGAATAAAAAATATAGTTTAGGTTATGTAATCATTTTTTAGGCATAGATTATTCTTATTAAAATTAATTTTTTAGACTTAGGCTTATAATTAATTAATTTTTGTACAAATGAATTAGAAATTAGGTTTATTTATTTTAAAATTATTTCTCAAAAATAAATAAAAAACAAATATTAACTTATATATTTAGGACATTTAACTTGATTTTTAATATGTAATTGCTTTTCGTTTATCATTTATTTTCTTAGAATAAATGTATAGGTTTGTGCATAAATTGTAATAGTGTAGTTTACATTTCTTGTACGATTATATTATGTAACTGTTCATAAGCCCTGTAATAGTGTAGTTTACATTTCTCACACGATTATATTATGTAACTGTCCATAAGCCTTGTAATAGTCTATGTTACATTCTCGCACGATTATATCATGTAACTGCCCATAAGCCATGTAATAATGTAGATATTTATTTTTCGCACTTATATTTTATTTATTAGATAAATAGGCATGTATGGCAAGATCTAAAATCAAACGTTAGAATAACCTATAACTCAAGATAATATAATTGAATCAACGCACATTGCACATATTCACCTCTAGGGTAGCCTCTCTCTGTTGCCTTACGATTAAAACGGTCATATCCCTCGAAAGTAGGGGTACTTTAGCAAAAGACGCTTACGAATAATATCATCATAGTCCCTTCGATATAAAGATCATAGTCCCTCGATGACCCTTCGAGCTGCCTACAAAAAAATGATCTTGTCCCTCGACGACCCTATGGAAAAATGATGATAGTCCCTTCGCATTGCTAAGGTATCCTTACATGTTGCCTTCTATGACCATTCGATGACCCTTCGCTGTCCCTCAACATCCAATAGACAGTACTACCTACCCATTAATGGTATGGATTGTACTATCTCTCAAGGAAAATGATAAGTACAAGAAAGACCTTACAAATTAGGGGTAAGTAACTTTTAAATGCTTGCTCACAACTCAAAAACAAATACTTTTCACATCTCACTTTTCCAAAAATATTTTCAAAAAAAAAAAAACAAACACTTTGTATATATTCTTACACGAATTATTACAAAGTCAAACTTTTACAAAATATTTTCAAAAAAACGTTCACACATTCAAAAAGTAAGTAAAAAAAAAGTGAGCTAAGCATTTAAGAGCCCGTGGATAACCATGGATACAAAGGGTGCTAATACCTTCCCTTTGTATAACTTACCCCCCGAACTCAAAATTTATCAAGGTCTTTCCTGTTCTTTTCAGCCTTTCCTTATTGGATAAAAGAAAAGTCGGTGGCGACTCTTGCTAACCGCAACATGTTTTGCGAAAACAAAACAAAAAAAAGTCAGTTCTCCCACCGTGTTACACATGTAAACTTGAAGCAAGAAACCACATGGGGCAGTAGAATTGCATGTTATAATAAATGCAAAGTAAGGTTTAAGAAGTCAAGAAATGGTGATTAAGTCCACACCAAGTAATATTCAAAAGATTAGACCATTCTACACAAAGATGTCACACTTATGATGCATCAATCACTTATGCTACAACAATGAAAAATCAAGCATGAAATTGACTTATAAATGACCTAATTCAGAAGCTAACACATGTATCCAATGCTTAAAAGTAACCTCAAGTTATCATAAAATTTTCATGGTAAAGCATTCTCAAAAGTTGGAACAAGCAAGGACCAAAATCAACCCTAATCTTCTTCTAAGGGCATGTGAATTTTGAATCAATTAAAAGAAAGTAACGGTCATGTCAAGCAAGTGTATAAGCATAGAAGTCAGTATCAAATTACATATAACATTTCACATTTAAGTCACACAAACTTTGGATAAAGTAAGCACACAATACTCAAGTAAAAGTTGTCAAAGTGGGCAAGTAAGCATGCTCGAGTTCACACAAATGTTACATCCATTAAGGCTCACCACAAAAGACCTATAAAATGGTAATATGAGGCTCTACCTCATGATATAACAAGTATAAATAAATGAGAAACACGACCTAGAATCATGGCACAATGGCATCCCTAAACATCCTAAGAATTCACACCAAAAACTTCAAGTAGGAGGGCATGTATTTAGGACTCAAGGCAGGCATATAGATCATGATCAAAAATCAACATCAAAGCATCATAATGGCATACAAAATATCATCATGAATGTGCTTAAACATGTCAAGGAAAATGGCTTAAGAGAGGTCACACACAGTCATCAAGTTTAACCTACTTCTAGGCACACATCAAAACACTAATCATGAAATGAAATATTCATGAAAAATAGATAGGGACCTTGAAAAATTATTAAATTTTAACCCTAACATGATGAGGTTAGTGGCTAAACATTTCCCAAAAATATGGTCAAAATTTTACACAAAAGGTGCTCAAAGAATAGCCAATATGTGGCAAGGTATCAATCAAATACCATTCTAAGCAATTCACAAAAAAAAAGCATTCAAAATGCACCAAAAATTAATGAAAAAAAATCCCAAATGATCATAAATATGTCGTATAATCATGTGACTAAAGGCATACAAAAATTGGTATCAAAACTAGTTGGGAAAAATTAATTTCAAGGCATAATGTGAAAGCTATGTCAATTTGAACACATTCCAAACAAAACTCCAAAACAAATATTTAAAATATTCAAAATTGGAATTAAAAAATATAGAAAATTAAATAAAACATTCAGGAACACTCGTGAATATTTTAGAATTTTATGGTGATTAAAAGTATATTTAAAATACCAAAATGATTCGTGTATCAAAAAGAAATTAAAAAGAACAAAAATGGCAAAGGAGGGTGTAACACTAGCAAATTTCCACGTTCAAACACTCACACGGGCTAAAACTGGGGGTGAGGTTAGCATGCGCGTGTATGGCCCATACCAGTTTCTCACAATCCCTTTTTAATTTTGATTTATCATTTTTTCAGAAAATAAAAAGAAAAGGAAATGAAAGAAAAAGCACGTGGTGATTAGTTGGAATCTCATTAATGCGTTGTAATGCTGTTATTAGTGGAATTCAAAACAAATACACGCTTGATCAAAAGAGCTACAGGCTAGATTAAAATGCTTCACATGGCCCAGTCACAAAATGCCACGTACACGCCTTTGACTAGGATTGGAAAAGATCAGACGCCGGAGCTAACCTCCGGTCGTCTTCTCCGGTGGGAAGCCGCTGTGGACGGTGTTGAAATTTTGCAGAAATGAAAAAGGGGAATTCTACTCATTTTCTTACGTAGATCAAGGATCCAAGCTTAAAAATTGCATATGAGGTCTCTATAACGCAAAACGAAAAGAATAAGTTATGCCCTAGAACTTCAAGATCTCTCATTTTGCCCTAATTTCTAGCCACAGACATTGCCACCACTTGAAGGACTTCAGATGCAAGGGATTTACATGATTCTAACCTCCATGCTTGTTCTAATAAGGTGCTAAAAATTGAAGAAAACTAACCTGGCCTGAGCTTCAAATCACGTGCATAGAATGTGAAGACATGACTTCTCAAATTATTTTGATGACGACAACAATGCTCATTCAATATGCTTGCTCAAACGAAATTCGATCAAAGACATTGAAGCTACATTGAGGCTTGAACAAGATTGCTCATTATTTTGGGTCTTGAAGATCTCTCAAGAATTGATCAAAGGTATAAACAATTACCTCTTAGTAATGTGCATACAAGTGTTCAAAATAATCATTGTCCATGCCATGATCATTAGAAAACATCAATTGCATCAAACCCTTTTTCACAGTTCTGTTTCTAAAGATTTTTTTTCAAAACTGGCTTTAAGTAACCGATTACTCACCAAGTGATAACTGGTTACCCTTTGTAAATTTTGAAAAATAAAAAGGCCGTTGCTGCAAGTAACCAGTTACTCACCAAGTGATAACCGGTTACCACTATTCCAGTATCAAAAAAATATTGCATCTTTTCAGAAAATTAATTTGAATTTCTACATTTTGAAGCATGAAATCCTTTGGAAAATTACATCCATTTGAGAAGGTGTTTATGTGTTATATAAACTCTCATTTTCAGTATTTCAATTCACCTCCTTGCAAAAAAATTTCAAACAATCATTCATTTACAAATACTTTCATTTTATCAAAGTGTTCTTCAAAAACTTTCTAAGAGTGAAACTTCTGCATTAAATCTTCACATATACTGCATTTGTTTCATTCCAATTGTGTTGAACACTTGTATAACATTATTAGAGTGATTGCTACAAAAGGAAAAGATTAATCTTTTGATTGATTCAAGTTCAGAATCCAACTTTCATCACTTACTACAAAAGTCATAATTATATTTATTTGTCACATCTTGTTTTTAGGATTGTTAAAAAATAAGATTGTAAAGTTGTAATCCTTGTTATCCGGATTGTGGATACAAGAGGTCCTTTGTGAGAGAATTGTTCTCAATAGGACTTAGTGGAAAAATCCAAGAGGATTGTTCTTGGTGGTTAATAGTTAGTGGCTTGTATAGAAAGACTAGGAAGAGTCTTGTCTTGTCCAAAACTATAGTGAAATCTCTTTCAAGTTAAAAAGGGACTGGAGTACTCTCGACCTGTGAGGGGAACCAGTATACTTCCTGGTGTTCTTTACTTTTCTGCATTTACCGCATTTCATCACTTAGAAATCTTTAGGAAAGAAAAAATCAAAAACCATAAAAAATTTGGATAATCGTCTAAGTACTTAATTCACCCTCCTCTTAGGCACACTTATAACTTACAATTGGCATCAGAGCAGGTTAGGTAACCTGTTCCGACAAGATCCAGAAAGGCTTCCACAAGCGCAAATCTGGTGGAAGTAGTAACAAGCCCCCACTTTTCTCTAGAGATTATTTTGATTTTTGGAAGATTCGTATAAAGGCACATCTTGACGCACAAGGAGAAGGTATACAGGAAGCCATTGAGAATGGTCCAATAATCCTGTTAATGTGGTCAATGGTGTTGGTACTGCAAAATTAAAAAGTACATATGATGAAGAAGACAAGAGAAAAATTCTAAATGAAAAGAAAGCTATCAATCTTCTTCAAAGTGCTTTAAGTATTGATGAGTTATTTCGTGTTTGTCAATGTAAATCGGCTAAAGAAATATGGGATACGTTGGTAGAAACACATGAAGGTACGACTGAAGTAAAAAGATCCAGACTAAATACTTTAAGTCAAGAATATGAAATGTTCCGAATGCAGACCGGAGAATCCATTGTCACTTAATGGCACTTGGTAAAACCTTCTCAAATGATGAATTAAATCTCAAAATTCTAAGATCATTAACTAGAGAATGGCAACCAAAAGTAATGGCAATATCGGAAAAGAAAAGCCTCTCTATGATGACTTCCGCATCTCTATTTGGTAAACTCCAAGAACATGAATTAGAACTTGGACAACTTGAAAAACATGAACTTCAAGATAAGAAGTCAAAGGGTATTGCTTTAAAAGTATATGCAAAAGGAAAACCAAATGATTATTCATCGGAGGAAGAAGAAAATTTCATGCTTCTAGTAAAAAGACTCAGAAATTTTTTTGGAAATAAAGACAAGTCTTTTTATGCTAAAATAAAGAAACACTTTAAGAAAAAGGAGGCTTCCACTTCATCTCAAGATATTGCATGTTATGAATGTGGAAAACAAGGTCACATAAAACCCGATTGTCCACAACTTGCAAAGAAAGGAAGTTTCAAAGGCAAGAAGGAATCAAAAAATAAGAAGGCATACATTGCATGGGAAGACAACAAAATTAGTTCATCATCCGACTCAGAGAGTGATGAAAGTGCAAAACTAGCACTTATGGCTACACACAACTCCGAAGATGAAAATGACGAGGTTAGTACTAAATTTTCTCTTTATGATAATGATGCACAAGAAGCTATAAATTAACTCTTAAATGAATGTAAGGTTTTATGTAAAACAATTTCTTCACAAAAGAAACAAATAATATCTTTAGAAGAAAAAGTCGATGTTATGGAAAAAGAGTCAAAAGATGAAAAACAAAAGAAAACTAGTGAAGAAAAACAAGAGTTGGTATGTAAAAATTGTGAATCACTTTCATTCCAAATTGTTCAATTAAAAAGAGTCCTAGAAAGATATGAGAAAGGACAAATTGGATTAGAAGCGGTTCTTAGTCAACAAAGATATTCAAATGATAAAAGTGGACTTGGCTACTCAAAATTTTCTAAACCAAGTTCTAATAAAATAATCTTTGTTAAGGCTAGTGACCAAACTTCTAAAGATAAAGTGAACAAACCTAGGAATGTGCATCCTTATCATAAAAAGAAAAGAACTCCTACAAAGAAAAAATTTCCTAAAAAGAAATCCTATGTTCCTAGATATAAAAGCAATTTTGTTCCTACTTGTTTCTATTGTGGTATTATTGGTCATACACCTAATGGTTGCTATGTAAGAAACTTTAGTGTTGCAAGTGGGAATTATGTGTGGGTAAAGAAAGGTACTAATTATGAAGGACCCAAGGCTATTTGGGTACCTAACAAAACTTAATTTGTTTTGTAGGTTTGCTTGAAGACCACTTCAAATCTATGGTATCTTGATAGTGGTTGTTCGAAGCATATGACCGGAGACATAAATAAATTTTCAAGTCTAGTGCTTATTGCCAAGGGTTATGTTACTTATGGAGATAACAATAAAGGAAAGATTCTTGGCATAGGCAATGTTGGTGCACCACCTTTCACAACAATTGAAGATGTCCTTTATGTTGAAGGCTTAAAGCATAACCTTATTAGCATAAGTCAACTTTGTGACAAAGGATTCAAAATCAAGTTCACTAAAGATGAATGCTTGATAGAAGACGAAGTCACTAATGAGGTAATGCTTAAAGGTAATGATCCATGGCTATGGCACAAAAGGATTGCTCACATTCATATGGAGCATTTGAATAAATTAATTAAGCATGATTTAGTTATTGGTTTACCAAAGATAAAATATGTCAAAGATAAGTTGTGTGATGCTTGTCAAAAAGGGAAACAAACCAAGTCAACTTTCAAATCTAAAGATGTGGTGTCCACTTCAAGGCCACTACAATTGTTACATATGGACTTATTTGGTCCATCAAGAACAAGAAGATTTGGAGGTAATGTATATGCTTTAGTTATTGTTGATGATTTTTCTAGATATACTTGGACTTTCTTTTTAGTGCAGAAAAGTGATGCATTCAAGGCGTTCAAGAAATATGCTAAGCAAATCCAAAATGAGAAATCACTAACAATTGCCTCCATAAGAAGTGACCATGGTGGAGAATTCCAAAATGCTTACTTTGAAGAATTTTGTGAAGAACATGGAATTTCTCACAACTTCTCAGCACCAAGGACTCCTCAACAAAATGGAGTGGTAGAGAGAAAGAATAGGTCATTGGTGGAACTTGCAAGAACAATGCTTAGTGACTCAAATCTTCCAAAATACTTTTGGGCGGACGCGGTAAGCACGGCTTGTTTTGTAAGTAATCGTGTTAACATTAGACCTATTCTAAAGAAGACCCCCTATGAACTCTTCAAAGGGAGGAAACCTAACATTGCTTATTTTCACATCTTTGGATGCAAGTGCTTTGTCTTAAACAATGACAAAGACAATCTTGGTAAGTTCGATGAAAAAATCGGATGAAGGTATATTCATTGGTTATTCTCTTTCTAGTAAGGCTTATAGAATTTATAATAAAAGAACTTTAACTATTGAAGAATCTATGCATGTTAAGTTTGATGAATCTAACCCCTCTAAGGAGGATATTGTGTTATGTGATGATGATGATGAAATTGTAGAAGTTCCTCAAGAAGATACTTCAAAAGAGAACCAAGTGGAACATCGAGTAGAACCGATTCAACAATATTCAAATGTAAATGATCTACCCAAGGAATGGAGGACTCATAGAGATCATCTAATTGACAAAGTTATTGGTGATATTAGTCAAGGTGTAGCAACAAGGTTAAATCTTAAAGATGCTTGCTTAAACATGGCGTTTGTCTCACAAACTGAACCTTCCAAAGTTGGTGAAGCCTTAAGTGACGAAAATTGGGTTATTGCTATGCAAGAAGAGTTAAACCAATTCAAAAGGAATCAAGTTTGGGAACTTGTTCCAAGACCAAGTGATAAACACATCATTGGTACCAAATGGGTGTTTAAGAACAAGCTTGATAAGAATGGGATAATTATTCGGAACAAGGCAAGATTGGGGGCTCAAGGTTACAATCAAGAAGAAGGCATTGATTTTGAGGAAACATTCGCTCTGGTTGCAAGGTTAGAAGTTATTCGTTTATTACTTGCTTATGCGTGTTCATTAAATTTTCAGCTATACCAAATGGATGTCAAAAGCGCATTCTTTAATGGCTACATCAATGAAGAAGTCTATGTGAAACAACCCCCGGGCTTTAAAGACTTCAAGAATCCTTCACATGTCTTCAAATTGAAGAAAGCTCTCTATGGCTTAAAGCAAGCACCAAGGGCATGGTATGATCACCTAAGCAACTTTCTTTGTGAAAAGGGATTTGTAAAAGGCAAAGTTGACAAGACATTATTCATTAAGAAAGCAAAAGGTAATACTTTGTTAGTTCAAGTCTATGTTGACAACATCATATTTGGTTCAACGAACAAAGATCTTTGTGAAGAATTCTCATTGATGATGCAAGGAGAGTTTGAGATGTCTATGATGGGTAAGATGAATTACTTTCTTGGACTTCAAATTAAGCAACTAAAGGACGGTATCTTCATCAACCAATCCAAGTATTACAAAGAATTGTTGAAAAGATTCGACATGGATGGATGCAAGGCTATGGCTACACCAAAGGGATCTGGAACCTATGTTGATCAAGATGAATCGGGTGCTTCCATTGATATTACTAAGTATCGAGGTATGATTGGTTCTTTATTATATTTGACGACAAGCCATCCTGACATAATGTTTAGTGTGTGTTTATGTGCCCGGTTTCAAGCAAATCCAAAGGAGTCACATCTCACCGCTGTGAAAAGAATCATGAAGTATCTCAAGGGAACGACGAACGTTGGTCTATGGTATCTAAAAGGTAGTGTTTTTAATTTAATTGGTTATTCTAACGCGGATTATGCAGGATGTAAAACTGATAGAAAAAGCACAAGTGGTACTTGTCACATTTTGGGAAATGCATTAGTGTCTTGGGCGTGCAAGAAACAAGCATGTGTCGCACTTAGTACGGCCAAAGCAGAGTATATTGCAACAGGTAGTTGTTGTGTACAAATCCTTTGGCTCAAACAACAACTTCTTGATTATGGCCTAGATCTCGGTTGCATCCCTCTACGATGTGATAACACAAGTGCAATTAACATCACAAAGAATCCGGTCATGCATTCAATGACCAAACACATAGACATTCGACATCACTTCCTTCGTGATCATGTGCTTCATGAAGATGTTGAAGTTACCTTTGTGGATATGCATAATAAACTAGCGGATATTTTCACAAAACCACTCGCAAAAGAACCGTTTTTCAAGATTCAAAGAGAACTTGGCATTTTAGATGAAGGTGATGTATAACTCTTTAATATTTATTCATTATACACTATAATGAAGCCAAGGTACACAAAATTTTAATTTTTTAAATCTTGCAAGCTTTCTTTAAAAGGTGTTTTATGTTGAAAATATGCTATTTCTTGATTTTATACTTGCTTAACCTAATTGTTATGATCTGTGATTATGACTCAAAGTTGCATTATTAAGTGTATTAACTTGTCAAAACAATTTTTTTTTTAAATCACATATTTTTTGAGTTACAAAGCTACTGTTTTTCAGATTTTGGGTCAAGTAACCGGTTAACACTTGGTAAGTAACCGGTTACCCTTAGTATTTTTTGCCCCAGAACGCAACTTTTACACTAAGTAACCGGTCAACGCGTGGTAAGTAACCGGTTACCACTGACATTTTTTGAAAAATAACGTTACGTTTTAAATTCGCGAACTGTGTTTTAAATGTTATTTTGTCTTGTTTGGTTGGTCAAAAGTGCTTATTAGAATAAGTTCATTGCATCTAATTTCATAAATAGCATTGGAATTCATTTCATTCACTTATTCTTCAACTCTTTCCAACTTTTTCTCCATAAACTCTATTACTACACTTTAAGAGGATTCAAACCCCACTCAACATTTTACTCTTTATAAACCCACACCCTCCAAACTCTCATCTTCATCTCTCACTCTAACCCAAATCCGAAAATCCTCTCACAGACCCTAACTCTCACAAGCTTTTGCCATGGCTCCTTCCAAGCAAAACAAAGGGAAGAAAAAGGTAGGAGAAAGCTCTGACTCTATTGAAGAACACCACATGCAACCTGTCAAACTCAGAAGGATGGATTTTGATGGCAGAACAAGAACCTTGATGCAGGTGAAATATGTCAACTTCTCAGCTTTTCCATCTCACAGTTTCACTTTTGATGCTTTGATGGAGAATTCTGGAGTTAAAAATCTGGTTGCTGAGGTAGGTCCTTACTATCCTGACCTAATTAGAGAATTTTATCATTCTGTTAACTTTCAAAAGGATGAATTGGATGAAGACATATTTACTGCTTTTGTTAAGAACAAGGATATTTCTATGGATTTCGTTGATTTAGGAAAATGTTTGGGTGTACCATCTGAGGGTGAGGAACTGCGTCAGGGTGTTTTACCTAACACTGTGACATGGAAGGGTTTTGACAGGCTTAGCATATTTTGTGGAAATTTCCAGAGGTACTCATGCTGATCTTTTAGGTAAACCAACCTCCAAATGTCACAAGAGTTATCAAATATGCCAACTTCTTATCTGTCAGTGACCGTATGCTACATTACGTTTTTGGCATACATTTTGGTCCCGAAACCATTCAAATCATTCTCAAGTGAGTGAGTTGGAAGTTCAACTCATTCGGGCTATGAAATTGGGCACTGAAAATTAACTGTGGCGTATGTGATCTTTCACCACATGCAACATCAACTTTCTCTCTCTGGCGGTCTACCTTATGCAAGGTTTTGTTTCAAAAATTCTGGAATATAACAAGTCTGTTGCTCTAAAAGGGGAACCAAAGAATGAAATGACTTCAAGGGTGTGTGAGATAAATGTAACCACAGTTACAAAAAACACTGGAATCATTGTTGTTTCAAATGGTATGTATCGCTACAAGGATGAAGTTGCTGCCCCCCGTTGTTACTCCTGAAGGTGGTTACTCAAATGAGTTCCTCTATACCGAAATGTTTAGCATGAAAGCGACCATGAACCATACCCACCGACAAACCACTAGAGGTATAAACTCCCTTAAAAAGTTATTTCGTTCCATGTTCCATAACCAAGCAACCGTTGAAGAGGAAGAAGGAAGTGAAGATGGTGAAGAGGAAGAAGGAAGTGAAGATGAGGAAATGGAAGAGAATTCCGATAGTGATTAATTTCATGTTTCATTATGCATCCAGTTTGTTTTTTAAGTTTAGTTTTCATGTTTAAGATTTAAGTTTGTAAGACCTAAGTGTTTAGGCATTTTGAGTTATTTTGTTATGTTTCGTACTTTGATGTTATGTTCGTACTTTATTATGATCAAGTTATAATATATTAAGTGTTTTTGTTAAGCTTTTTGTATTGTTTTATTTGTTTGTGTGGTATGATTTTTTACATGTTTATCATGTTCATACAAATTATGCTATCTTGTTTCAAAGTCTTTTTCCCTTCCTTTTTGGTAATGACAAAGGGGGAGAAGATTGTATTGTGTTGTATGGTTTCTCTAACAAATTTTGCAGATTAAAAAAAAAAAGCTTCTAAGAACCTCTAAGAATCATGGATTTAAGGGGAGCATTATCTAAGGGGGGGCTTTCTTTGGTTAGAGAAACAAGATTGGAATGCACTTTCAAATATTGGGTTGTCATCATCAAAAAGGGGGAGAATGTGAAGACATGGCTTCTCAAATTATTTTGATGACGACAACAATGCTCATTCAATATGCTTGCTCAAATGGAATTGGATCAAAGACATTGAAGCTACATTGAAGCTTGAACAATATTGCTCATTAATTTAAGTCTTGAAGATCTCTCAAGGATTGATCAAAGGTATAAACAATTACCTCTTAGTAATGTGTACACAAGTGTTCAAAATAATCATTGTCCATGCCATGATCATTAGAAAATATCAATTGCATCTAACCCTTTTTCACAGTTCTGTTTCTAAAGATTTTCTTTCAAAACTGGCTTCAAGTAATCGGTTATTCACCAAGTGATAACCGGTTACCCTTTGTAAATTTTGAAAAATAAAAAGGCCGTTGCTGCAAGTAACCGGTTACTCACCAAGTGATAACCTGTTACCACTGTTCCAATATCAAAAAAATATTGCATCTCTTCAGAAAATTAATTTGAATTTCTACATTTTGAAGCATGGCTTCCTTTGGCAAATTGCATCCATTTGAGAAGGTGTTTATGTGTTATATAAACTCTCATTTTCAGTATTTCAATTCACCTCCTTGCAAAAAAAATTCAAACAATCATTCATTTACAAAATCTTTCATTTTTTCAAAGTGTTCTTCAAAAACTTTCTAAGAGTAAAACTTCTGCATTAAATCTTCATATACACTGCATCTGTTTCATTCCAATTGTGTTGAACACTTGTATAACATTATTAGAGTGATTGCTACAAAAGGAGAAGATCAAGCTTTTTAGTGATTCAAGTTCAGAATCCAACTTTCATCACTTACTACAAAAATTTGAATTATATTTCTTTGTCACATCTTGTTTTTAGGATTGTTAAAAAATAAGACTGTGAAGTTGTAATCCTTGTTATCCGGATTATGGATACAAGAGGTCCTTTGTGGGAGAATTGTTCTCAATAGGACTTAGTGGAAAAATCCAAGAGGATTGTTCTTGGTGGTTAATAGTTAGTGACTTGTATAGAAAGACTAGGAAGAGTCTTGTCTTGTCCAAAACTATAGTGAAATCTCTTTCAAGTTGAAAGGGGACTGGAGTACTCTCGACATGTGAGGGGAACCAATATACTTCCTGGTGTTCTTTACTTTTCCGCATTTACCGCATTTCATCACTTAGAAATCTTTAGGAAAGAAAAAAATCAAAAACCGTAAAAAATCCGGATAATCATCTAAGTACCTAATTCACCCCCCCCCCCCCCCCCCCCCCCCCCCTCTTAGGCACACTTATAACTTACATAGAAATCCTAAGAACTTCTTGCAAGGTCTTGAGATCTACCTTAGAGCCAAATAAATGCTCAAAAATTCCTTGAATCTTGACTGAAATGCAGTTTAATGGAGATGAAATATGAGCTCGTGGATGGTGATTTAGCTGCTCCAGATGGAAACTAATGCAAACAGAAGATGGTCTGCAATGGTGTGATGAAGATGCTGAAAGTCTTTCCACAAAAGCTTCAAGGATCAGTGAAATTCGAAGGCTTGAAGTTAAGAGCATCAATGGTGTAGTTTTGGGGTTTTTGGATATGTTTTCTAAAAATGGAGTAACTCAATTGGTTAGAGGTGGTTAGAAGCTTTTATACATGTGGTCAGAGGATGGTTAGAATTCTAATCATGATTAGAGAGTTAGTTAGAGGCTTGGTTAAGAAAAATTGAACATGAGAGGGTTATGGCTTTGTCATGGGTTTGAAAGTTTAGTGAGTGTGTATGGAATGTTATCATGCACATGTAAGGTGATGATGTTGATGTGTGATGGTGGTGATGTGAGCTGTAACACCCCTTCTATACCCCGTACAAAAACGGAATAAACTAATCTTATAAATAAAACATCAGAGCAAAGAATAATTTATCATGATATAGCCAGAGATGCCACACCAACGTGAACTAAAAACAACCTGCTCATAAAGATATATAACACCTGGATAGTTTTTATAAACAAAGAAACTCCGTTCCAAAATATCAGCATTCAGTTACAGAATTAAAGCGGAACATCCATAACTGAGGTCATCACAAATATTAGTATGTCATATACATATTCATACAAGGCCACTATATACAAGCTAAAAGAAACATCTACACTCGAACCCCGACTACCCGTGTTACATATCAGAGCCGGCGGAACGACAAAAAGACGAAGACACTAATCTTCGCAAAAGACCTCCAGCATCTAATCTGCAATGCCATTACAGCATTAAACCACAGCAGAAGGGTGAGAAACAGGATTATAATATAATTGCATATCATTATAAAACACTTAGCAAAATATGCACAATTATTCTCACCACACAAATACGATACTTGTAACCAACACAAGACATATTAAACCCATTTCACACATCAATCACATAAGCATATACATTAACACAATGCATAACAAATCCTTCTCAAAATTCAACACATAAACATTCATGTAATGAATTATGCAAATGCACAGAGACCGACACAACGACTCTACGCATGCGGTACCAATCCAACCTTGTAATTCATTAGTCCCCCAGGAACTCTTGGAATCATCGCTCGTTACATAGAGTAACTCCCCGTCGGGCCTACGATGTTCCCCGTCGCTATAAACCATTATTTCAGGGCGTACGACGTTTATGGATTGCTTTCGACCACTATTTCAAGGCGCACAATCCGATTGCCATAGTCCACTATTTCAGGGCGCACAATCATTTGTGATTAATCGCTTCTACCATTATTTCAGGGCGTAAGACGATAAAACTGATTCATCTATGAATCTTCCAATGCAAGAATGCATATCATGATACTTGACACATTAATGACTCATGCCAACATCAAATGCTCATGCATTAACAATAATCATGTATCTCAAGTACATATAAAGTAATGCACACAATTGCCCAAAATGGCCACAAACACCAATATACCATTCCACAACATCAAATTCCCATCAAAGAATCATCACACAAGCCATCTCATAACATATCATAATATGTCTTACAATATTGAAAAATAACTCAAAATTCCATTATTCGGTTTTCCGAAAAAGTCGGCTAAAAGTCGGCCAAAAATAATATTTTCTATCATCATCAAAAAGTACTCATCGACAGCTTCGATTCGGTATAAAGAACTCTTAAATACGATAAACGGTTAACAAGATATGAATATTTCAAAATAATGCGAAAACGTAAACCGGACGCCCGACACTACGAAACGGTTCGTAAAAACTGTACCGATTGGACCAAGTTCAGACCCCAAAACTATTTTTCCTAGAAAGAACATCTCGTTAGCTTTCCAACGCTTCAAACGGGGGTTAAAACCGACTTACGGTTCAAGAGATATGAATTTCCGAAGTTTCCCCGACAAACCAGAATTTCTGCTTCAGCACAGTAGGTATCGATACATAGGCTTTATGTATCGATACATAAAGACCTCATGTATCGATCCCTAACTCGCATGTATCGATCCCTGCTGTAGTAAAAATTCCATTTTTCCCAATTTTCACAGTAGGGATCGATCCCTGGGATTATGTATCGATCCCTAACCCTGTTTTTCACAAAAAACCAGATTTTTCAAATTACAACTTTGCTGTCCTTTTCCCGAATCCCCGAAAACTCGACTAAATCGAACATTTTCACCGAAACAAACATATATACTTAACCACCAAATACATAAGAACAATTTAGAACACATAAACGAAATTTCTACGACGTTCGATTTTTCGATTAAATTTCAACCTTTCAAAAACCAGAATTTTCAAACATCACCAAATTGAATAAAAAGCACGACATACGACGACCTAACCTTACTCGATACAACTACGTAATTTATTTCGAATTCTAACCGTGAAAACATCGGTTTTTATCGATTTCCTACAATTCGACCTAAACGGACAAAATAACGGAACATAACGAAAACTAACCAAAACATAACCAAACTTCATGAAACTTTAAACAGCAGCTCACATACATATAACCAACCAACACATGTATTTATACGACTTTTCGACCGTAAAAACATCGGTTTCTATCGATTTCGTTCAATACGGCATAAACGGAAACATATGGAAAACCAACCAAAACATCCATACAAAACATACATAATCATACACAATGATATAATAACCGAGTTTCGCACCCTTACCCGATTTAATCGTGTTCTAGAAAGTCGGGAGATTGATTTCTTCCTTCACAAGTTTTTCCTCTCTTTTCTTCTTTCTCTTCTCTTTTCTTCTTCTCTACTTTTCTTTTCTCTCTTTTTCTTTCTATTCTTTCTATTTCTATTTTTCTTTTCTTTTCTTACTAACTTAGTGAAATTAAATGTGAAATGTCCAAAATACCCCCACACTCAAATATCTCGCAAACGTTCCCAAAACGCGATAAAATATATTCCCGCCGAAAATAACATATTTTCATATAAAAGTCGAAATTAGAATAAAATAATAATAAAATAATCCAAAAAGACTCAATACAATAAAACTGGTAAAAACTGGGGCGTTACAACTCTCCCCCACTTAGAAATTTTCGTCCTCGAAAATATTACCTGATTCAAACAACTCCGGATACGACTCCCGCATCCGACTTTCCAATTCCCATGTCAAATTGCCCTCAGCAGCGCCTCCCCACGCCACTTTCACAAGTGCAATCTCCTTGCCTCTTAACCTTTTCAACTCGCGATCTAAAATCCTCACCGGTAAAACCTCAACCGTAAGATTATCTCTTACCTCAACCTCATCCATCGGAATCACATGAGACGGATCTGGAACATACTTCCGTAGCTGTGAATCATGGAAAACATCATGTAGATTCGAAAGATTCGGTGGCAATGCTATCCTGTAAGCCACTGCACCAACTCTTTCGGATATCTGATATGGACCAATAAAACGTGAAGTAAGCTTCCTCGACTTCAAAGCACGTCCAACACCAGTCACCGGCGAAACCCTCAAAAACACATGGTTACCCGCTTGAAACTCAAGATCTCTTTTCCTTTTATCATGATAGCCCTTTTGCCTACTTTGAGAAGCTTTCATCTTCTCCCGAATAAGTTTCACCTTTTCCGTCGTTTGTTGAACTAACTCAGGTCCAACTACTGCACTTTCACCAGATTCATGCCAACACAAAGGTGTTCGACATCTTCTTCCATACAGTGCCTCAAAAGGTGCCATTCCGATACTAGAATGGAAACTGTTATTATACGTAAACTCGATCAATGAAAGAAAACTGTCCCAAACTCTACCTTGCTCAAGAACACAAGATCTCAGTAAATCTTCCAATGACTGAATTGTTCTCTCCGTCTGACCATCAGTCTGCGGATGATAAGCAGAACTCAATCTCAGCTTAGAACCTAACGCCTTTTGCAAACTTTCCCAAAATCTGGAAGTAAACCTCGGATCACGATCAGAAACAATACTCAGCGGGACGCCATGTAACTTCACAACCACACTGATATAAATCTCAGCCAAACGCTCCATAGAATAACTGATATCAATCGGAACGAAATGCGCCGATTTAGTCAGTCTATCCACGATCACCCAAATAGCATTATGCCTACTCGGAGAATTAGGCAAACCCGTCACAAAATCCATCGAAATACTATCCCATTTCCACTCCGGAATATCCAACGGTTGCATTAATCCTGCAGGCCTCTGATGTTCCACTTTCGACTTCTGACAAGTCAAACACGCATAAACAAACTGAGCCACATCTCGTTTCAAACCAGACCACCAAAATATTTTCTTCAAATCTTGGTACATCTTATTAGCACCAGGATGTATACTCATACTACTCCGGTGTCCTTCCTCAAGAATCATCTTTTTCAACTCTGCATCATCCGGTATACAAATTCTACCACGGAATCTCAAAATACCCTGATCATCCACTTTAAAGTCACCGTTCACTTCTTGATTTCCAACAAGCAACAAATTAACAAGTTTCAAGTCCAACTTCTGTTTCTCTATAACAGACAACAGAAAATCATTAGTGATCTTTAACATACCAAGCTTCACACTCTCATGTGAAAGCTCACAAACCAAACTCAAGTCTCGAAATTGTTCCAGAAGTTCCCACTCTTTCACCATCAAAGCAGATATACGCAAAGATTTCCGACTCAAAGCATCAGCTACCACATTAGCTTTACCAGGGTGGTAATTCAAGCTAAAGTCATAGTCCTTCAGAAGTTCCAACCATCTCCGTTGCCTCATATTTAACTCTTTCTGATCAAACAAGTATTTTAAACTTTTATGATCACTAAAGACTTCGAATCTAGCACCGTAGAGATAATGCCTCCAAATCTTTAATACAAAAACCATCGCCGCTAATTCCAAATCGTGAGTAGGGTAATTCTTCTCATGAACTCGTAACTGCCTCGAAGCATAAGCAACCACCTTACCATTTTGCATCAAAACACCACCTAAACCAATTAGAGATGCATCACAATACACAACGAACGATTCATTAGGATTCGGTAAGATCAAAATCGGAGCTGTAGTCAATCTCTTCTTCAGCTCGTTGAAACTTTCTTCACATTGAATATCCCAAATAAATGCCTTACCCTTACAAGTCAGTTGAGTCAACGGAAGTGCCAACTTGGAAAAACCTTCGATAAACCTTCGGTAATATCCAGCTAAACCCAGAAAACTTCGAATTTCAGTAACAGATCTAGGAGCCTCCCATTGTAGAACAGCCTCTACTTTGGATGGATCCACAGCAATACCATTACCTGAAATCACATGCCCAAGAAAACTCACTTCTGACAACCAGAACTAACACTTGGACAACTTAGCAAAAAGTCTCTTCTCCTTCAGAATCTGCAACACAATTTGCAAATGCTCCGCATGTTCCTCCTGAGACTTAGAATAAATCAAAATGTCATCAATAAACACAACAACAAATTGATCTAAATGCTCATGGAATATACGATTCATATACTCCATAAACACACCCGGCGCATTAGAAACCCCGAACGGCATCACAGAAAACTCGTAATGTCCGTATCGTGTCCTAAAGGCCGTCTTCTGAATATCCTCCTCTTTAACCCGAATCTGATGGTATCCTGACCTCAAATCAATCTTACTAAACACACTTGCACCCACTAGTTGATCCATCAAGTCATCGATCCTTGGAAGTGGATACTTGTTCTTAATCGTCACTTTATTCAACTGCCGATAATCGATACACAAACGCATACCTCCATCTTTCTTTTTGACCAACAAAACAGGAGCACCCCAAGGTGATACACTAGGCCTTACAAACCTCTTTTCCAACAACTCATTCAATTGTCTTTTCAACTCCACCAACTCAGATGCTGACATCCGATATGGTGCCATAGATACAGGTCTAGTACCAGGAACTAGGTCTATAGAAAACTCCACCTCTCTTTCTGGCGGCACATCTGAAAAATCATCCGGAAACACCTCCTGAAAATCACACACAACAGGAAAACTTCCAATTGCAACTTGACTCTCCACAGACAACGATGCAAACAATCCAAACAACTGAGCTTCCTCCGCCAAAAGTTTCTTCAACTCTTTGGTAGATAAGAAACCAGATTCCCTTTCTTCTTCAAGAGAAGGAAATCTCACCCGCTTAAGATAACAATCAAGATGAACACGATTGAACTCTAACCAGTTCATTCCCAGAATCACATCCAAACCCTTCAATGGCAAACATACCAAGTCCATCACAAAATCTCTACCAAAAATTGTCAAAGGACAACTTAAACAAACGAAAGAAGTAGTTACCGACCCCGAAGCTGGAGTATCGATAACCATCTCTCCACCCATCTTAGACAACACCAAATTCAAACGTTTCGCACAATCAATCGAAATAAACGAATGAGTCGCTCCAGTATCAATAATAGCAATTAAAAGATTACTATTAATAAAACAAGTACCTCTGATCAAACGATCTGCATTAGTAGGCTGAGCTCCCGCCAATGCAAATACTTTCCCTCTAGGTTGAGCTTGCTTCGGTTTCATGCACCTCGTACTAACATGACCAACTTCCCCACAATTATAACATGTAACCCCATTCTTCCTCCTACAATCAGCAGCCACATGACCCTTCAAACCACAATTAGCACACTTATCCACATTATTCATATTCCTCTTACATTCCGATATACGATGACCTAAACCACCACAATTGTAACATTTCACAGCAGAATTCATTCCTCCACCACTAGGCTTCCTATCAAAAGTAAACTTCTGTTTCCCTTTATCAACAGGGGTAGCATAAGGCCTACCTCTGAACTGCCCCTTTCCTTTCCTATCATTCAGATTCTTGTAATGAGTAGCACGTGCCTTACTATCTTCATCAAAAATCCGACTCTTGTTCACCAACACTGAAAACTGTCTTATCTCCTGATAACCGATACCCTGCTTGATTTCTGGCCTCAAGCCATTCACAAACTTCAAACACTTAGACCTCTCCGAACCAGCCGTATTATAATTAGGACAGAACTTCACAAGTTCCTCAAACTTAGCAGCATAATCCGCAACAGAGGAATTATCCTGCTTCAGTTCAAGAAATTCAATTTCCTTTTTACCTCTCTCATCTTCCGGAAAATACTTTTCAAGAAAAGCATCTTTGAACACAGCCCATGTAACCACTATCTCATCCTCCTCAAACCTCTGAGAAGCATTCGCCCACCAGTCTTCAGCTTCCTTTTCCAACACATGAGTACCAAACTGCACCTTCTGATCCTCGGAACACCTAATGAAACGGAAGATCTTCTCAATCTTCTTCAGCCAAATCTGTGCTCCCTCAGGATCATGAGTACCCTTGAAGCTCGGTGGATTATTCTTCTGAAACTTATCCATACTACGCGATTCCTCGTCCGCCGCAGCATTGGGTAAATTCTGCATCGCTTGCGCCATAGCTTGCATGGCCGCAGTCATAGCAGCATCACGCCTTCCCGCCATAATCTGAACATTCCCAATGATGGCAAATTATGGTTAAACAACCACTCAACAGAGTGCAACAGTCCAACAACGACACAAAGACACGGTCGGACAGACCAAACAGACACTGGCTCTGATACCACTTAATGTAACACCCCTTCTATACCCCGTACAAAAACGGAATAAACTAATCTTATAAATAAAACATCAGAGCAAAGAATAATTTATCATGATATAGCCAGAGATGCCACACCAACGTGAACTAAAAACAACCTGCTCATAAAGATATATAACACCTGGATAGTTTTTATAAACAAAGGAACTCCGTTCCAAAATATCAGCATTCAGTTACAGAATTAAAGCGGAACATCCATAACTGAGGTCATCACAAATATTAGTATGTCATATACATATTCATACAAGGCCACTATATACAAGCTAAAAGAAACATCTACACTCGAACCCCGACTACCCGTGTTACATATCAGAGCCGGCGGAACGACAAAAAGACGAAGACACTAATCTTCGCAAAAGACCTCCAGCGTCTAATCTGCAATGCCATTACAGCATTAAACCACAGCAGAAGGGTGAGAAACAGGATTATAATATAATTGCATATCATTATAAAACACTTAGCAAAATATGCACAATTATTCTCACCACACAAATACGATACTTGTAACCAACACAAGACATATTAAACCCATTTCACACATCAATCACATAAGCATATACATTAACACAATGCATAACAAATCCTTCTCAAAATTGAACACATAAATATTCATGTAATGAATTATGCAAATGCACAGAGACCGACACAACGACTCTACGCATGCGGTACCAATCCAACCTTGTAATTCATTAGTCCCCCAGGAACTCTTGGAATCATCGCTCGTTACATAGAGTAACTCCCCGTCGGGCCTACGATGTTCCCCGTCGCTATAAACCATTATTTCAGGGCGTACGACGTTTATGGATTGCTTTCGACCACTATTTCAAGGCGCACAATCCGATTGCCATAGTCCACTATTTCAGGGCGCACAATCATTTGTGATTAATCGCTTCTACCATTATTTTAGGGCGTAAGACGATAAAACTAATTCATCTATGAATCTTCCAATGCAAGAATGCATATCATGATACTTGACACATTAATGACTCATGCCAACATCAAATGCTCATGCATTAACAATAATCATGTATCTCAAGTACATATAAAGTAATGCACACAATTGCCCAAAATGGCCACAAACACCAATATACCATTCCACAACATCAAATTCCCATCAAAGAATCATCACACAAGCCATCTCATAACATATCATAATATGTCTTACAATATTGAAAAATAACTCAAAATTCCATTATTCGGTTTTCCGAAAAAGTCGGCTAAAAGTCGGCCAAAAATAATATTTTCTATCATCATCAAAAAGTACTCATCGACAGCTTCGATTCGGTATAAAGAACTCTTAAATACGATAAACGGTTAACAAGATATGAATATTTCAAAATAATGCGAAAACGTAAACCGGACGCCCGACACTACGAAACGGTTCGTAAAAACTGTACCGATTGGACCAAGTTCAGACCCCAAAACTATTTTTCCTAGAAAGAACATCTCGTTAGCTTTCCAACGCTTCAAACGGGGGTTAAAACCGACTTACGGTTCAAGAGATATGAATTTCCGAAGTTTCCCCGACAAACCAGAATTTCTGCTTCAGCACAGTAGGTATCGATACATAGGCTTTATGTATCGATACATAAAGACCTCATGTATCGATCCCTAACTCGCATGTATCGATCCCTGCTGTAGTAAAAATTCCATTTTTCCCAATTTTCACAGTAGGGATCGATCCCTGGGATTATGTATCGATCCCTAACCCTGTTTTTCACAAAAAACCAGATTTTTCAAATTACAACTTTGCTGTCCTTTTCCCGAATCCCCGAAAACTCGACTAAATCGAACATTTTCACCGAAACAAACATATATACTTAACCACCAAATACATAAGAACAATTTAGAACACATAAACGAAATTTCTACGACGTTCGATTTTTCGATTAAATTTCAACCTTTCAAAAACCAGAATTTTCAAACATCACCAAATTGAATAAAAAGCACGACATACGACGACCTAACCTTACTCGATACAACTACGTAATTTATTTCGAATTCTAACCGTGAAAACATCGGTTTTTATCGATTTCCTACAATTCGACCTAAACGGACAAAATAACGGAACATAACGAAAACTAACCAAAACATAACCAAACTTCATGAAACTTTAAACAGCAGCTCACATACATATAACCAACCAACACATGTATTTATACGACTTTTCGACCGTAAAAACATCGGTTTCTATCGATTTCGTTCAATACGGCATAAACGGAAACATATGGAAAACCAACCAAAACATCCATACAAAACATACATAATCATACACAATGATATAATAACCGAGTTTCGCACCCTTACCCAATTTAATCGTGTTCTAGAAAGTCGGGAGATTGATTTCTTCCTTCACAAGTTTTTCCTCTCTTTTCTTCTTTCTCTTCTCTTTTCTTCTTCTCTACTTTTCTTTTCTCTCTTTTTCTTTCTATTCTTTCTATTTCTATTTTTCTTTTCTTTTCTTACTAACTTAGTGAAATTAAATGTGAAATGTCCAAAATACCCCCACACTCAAATATCTCGCAAACGTTCCCAAAACGCGATAAAATATATTCCCGCCGAAAATAACATATTTTCATATAAAAGTCGAAATTAGAATAAAATAATAATAAAATAATCCAAAAAGACTCAATACAATAAAACTGGCAAAAACTGGGGCGTTACAACTCTCCCCCACTTAGAAATTTTCGTCCTCGAAAATATTACCTGATTCAAACAACTCCGGATACGACTCCCGCATCCGACTTTCCAATTCCCATGTCAAATTGCCCTCAGCAGCGCCTCCCCACGCCACTTTCACAAGTGCAATCTCCTTGCCTCTTAACCTTTTCAACTCGCGATCTAAAATCCTCACCGGTAAAACCTCAACCGTAAGATTATCTCTTACCTCAACCTCATCCATCGGAATCACATGAGACGGATCTGGAACATACTTCCGTAGCTGTGAATCATGGAAAACATCATGTAGATTCGAAAGATTCGGTGGCAATGCTATCCTGTAAGCCACTGCACCAACTCTTTCGGATATCTGATATGGACCAATAAAACGTGAAGTAAGCTTCCTCGACTTCAAAGCACGTCCAACACCAGTCACCGGCGAAACCCTCAAAAACACATGGTTACCCGCTTGAAACTCAAGATCTCTTTTCCTTTTATCATGATAGCCCTTTTGCCTACTTTGAGAAGCTTTCATCTTCTCCCGAATAAGTTTCACCTTTTCCGTCGTTTGTTGAACTAACTCAGGTCCAACTACTGCACTTTCACCAGATTCATGCCAACACAAAGGTGTTCGACATCTTCTTCCATACAGTGCCTCAAAAGGTGCCATTCCGATACTAGAATGGAAACTGTTATTATACTTAAACTCGATCAATGAAAGAAAACTGTCCCAAACTCTACCTTGCTCAAGAACACAAGATCTCAGTAAATCTTCCAATGACTGAATTGTTCTCTCCGTCTGACCATCAGTCTGCGGATGATAAGCAGAACTCAATCTCAGCTTAGAACCTAACGCCTTTTGCAAACTTTCCCAAAATCTGGAAGTAAACCTCGGATCACGATCAGAAACAATACTCAGCGGGACGCCATGTAACTTCACAACCACACTGATATAAATCTCAGCCAAACGCTCCATAGAATAACTGATATCAATCGGAACGAAATGCGCCGATTTAGTCAGTCTATCCACGATCACCCAAATAGCATTATGCCTACTCGGAGAATTAGGCAAACCCGTCACAAAATCCATCGAAATACTATCCCATTTCCACTCCGGAATATCCAACGGTTGCATTAATCCTGCAGGCCTCTGATGTTCCACTTTCGACTTCTGACAAGTCAAACACGCATAAACAAACTGAGCCACATCTCGTTTCAAACCAGACCACCAAAATATTTTCTTCAAATCTTGGTACATCTTATTAGCACCAGGATGTATACTCATACTACTCCGGTGTCCTTCCTCAAGAATCATCTTTTTCAACTCTGCATCATCCGGTATACAAATTCTACCACGGAATCTCAAAATACCCTGATCATCCACTTTAAAGTCACCGTTCACTTCTTGATTTCCAACAAGCAACAAATTAACAAGTTTCAAGTCCAACTTCTGTTTCTCTATAACAGACAACAGAAAATCATTAGTGATCTTTAACATACCAAGCTTCACACTCTCATGTGAAAGCTCACAAACCAAACTCAAGTCTCGAAATTGTTCCAGAAGTTCCCACTCTTTCACCATCAAAGCAGATATACGCAAAGATTTCCGACTCAAAGCATCAGCTACCACATTAGCTTTACCAGGGTGGTAATTCAAGCTAAAGTCATAGTCCTTCAGAAGTTCCAACCATCTCCGTTGCCTCATATTTAACTCTTTCTGATCAAACAAGTATTTTAAACTTTTATGATCACTAAAGACTTCGAATCTAGCACCGTAGAGATAATGCCTCCAAATCTTTAATACAAAAACCATCGCCGCTAATTCCAAATCGTGAGTAGGGTAATTCTTCTCATGAACTCGTAACTGCCTCGAAGCATAAGCAACCACCTTACCATTTTGCATCAAAACACCACCTAAACCAATTAGAGATGCATCACAATACACAACGAACGATTCATTAGGATTCGGTAAGATCAAAATCGGAGCTGTAGTCAATCTCTTCTTCAGCTCGTTGAAACTTTCTTCACATTGAATATCCCAAATAAATGCCTTACCCTTACAAGTCAGTTGAGTCAACGGAAGTGCCAACTTGGAAAAACCTTCGATAAACCTTCGGTAATATCCAGCTAAACCCAGAAAACTTCGAATTTCAGTAACAGATCTAGGAGCCTCCCATTGTAGAACAGCCTCTACTTTGGATGGATCCACAGCAATACCATTACCTGAAATCACATGCCCAAGAAAACTCACTTCTGACAACCAGAACTAACACTTGGACAACTTAGCAAAAAGTCTCTTCTCCTTCAGAATCTGCAACACAATTTGCAAATGCTCCGCATGTTCCTCCTGAGACTTAGAATAAATCAAAATGTCATCAATAAACACAACAACAAATTGATCTAAATGCTCATGGAATATACGATTCATATACTCCATAAACACACCCGGCGCATTAGAAACCCCGAACGGCATCACAGAAAACTCGTAATGTCCGTATCGTGTCCTAAAGGCCGTCTTCTGAATATCCTCCTCTTTAACCCGAATCTGATGGTATCCTGACCTCAAATCAATCTTACTAAACACACTTGCACCCACTAGTTGATCCATCAAGTCATCGATCCTTGGAAGTGGATACTTGTTCTTAATCGTCACTTTATTCAACTGCCGATAATCGATACACAAACGCATACCTCCATCTTTCTTTTTGACCAACAAAACAGGAGCACCCCAAGGTGATACACTAGGCCTTACAAACCTCTTTTCCAACAACTCATTCAATTGTCTTTTCAACTCCACCAACTCAGATGCTGACATCCGATATGGTGCCATAGATACAGGTCTAGTACCAGGAACTAGGTCTATAGAAAACTCCACCTCTCTTTCTGGCGGCACATCTGAAAAATCATCCGGAAACACCTCCTGAAAATCACACACAACAGGAAAACTTCCAATTGCAACTTGACTCTCCACAGACAACGATGCAAACAATCCAAACAACTGAGCTTCCTCCGCCAAAAGTTTCTTCAACTCTTTGGTAGATAAGAAACCAGATTCCCTTTCTTCTTCAAGAGAAGGAAATCTCACCCGCTTAAGATAACAATCAAGATGAACACGATTGAACTCTAACCAGTTCATTCCCAGAATCACATCCAAACCCTTCAATGGCAAACATACCAAGTCCATCACAAAATCTCTACCAAAAATTGTCAAAGGACAACTTAAACAAACGAAAGAAGTAGTTACCGACCCCGAAGCTGGAGTATCGATAACCATCTCTCCACCCATCTTAGACAACACCAAATTCAAACGTTTCGCACAATCAATCGAAATAAACGAATGAGTCGCTCCAGTATCAATAATAGCAATTAAAAGATTACTATTAATAAAACAAGTACCTCTGATCAAACGATCTGCATTAGTAGGCTGAGCTCCCGCCAATGCAAATACTTTCCCTCTAGGTTGAGCTTGCTTCGGTTTCATGCACCTCGTACTAACATGACCAACTTCCCCACAATTATAACATGTAACCCCATTCTTCCTCCTACAATCAGCAGCCACATGACCCTTCAAACCACAATTAGCACACTTATCCACATTATTCATATTCCTCTTACATTCCGATATACGATGACCTAAACCACCACAATTGTAACATTTCACAGCAGAATTCATTCCTCCACCACTAGGCTTCCTATCAAAAGTAAACTTCTGTTTCCCTTTATCAACAGGGGTAGCATAAGGCCTACCTCTGAACTGCCCCTTTCCTTTCCTATCATTCAGATTCTTGTAATGAGTAGCACGTGCCTTACTATCTTCATCAAAAATCCGACTCTTGTTCACCAACACTGAAAACTGTCTTATCTCCTGATAACCGATACCCTGCTTGATTTCTGGCCTCAAGCCATTCACAAACTTCAAACACTTAGACCTCTCCGAACCAGCCGTATTATAATTAGGACAGAACTTCACAAGTTCCTCAAACTTAGCAGCATAATCCGCAACAGAGGAATTATCCTGCTTCAGTTCAAGAAATTCAATTTCCTTTTTACCTCTCTCATCTTCCGGAAAATACTTTTCAAGAAAAGCATCTTTGAACACAGCCCATGTAACCACTATCTCATCCTCCTCAAACCTCTGAGAAGCATTCGCCCACCAGTCTTCAGCTTCCTTTTCCAACACATGAGTACCAAACTGCACCTTCTGATCCTCGGAACACCTAATGAAACGGAAGATCTTCTCAATCTTCTTCAGCCAAATCTGTGCTCCCTCAGGATCATGAGTACCCTTGAAGCTCGGTGGATTATTCTTCTGAAACTTATCCATACTACGCGATTCCTCGTCCGCCGCAGCATTGGGTAAATTCTGCATCGCTTGCGCCATAGCTTGCATGGCCGCAGTCATAGCAGCATCACGCCTTCCCGCCATAATCTGAACATTCCCAATGATGGCAAATTATGGTTAAACAACCACTCAACAGAGTGCAACAGTCCAACAACGACACAAAGACACGGTCGGACAGACCAAACAGACACTGGCTCTGATACCACTTAATGTAACACCCCTTCTATACCCCGTACAAAAACGGAATAAACTAATCTTATAAATAAAACATCAGAGCAAAGAATAATTTATCATGATATAGCCAGAGATGCCACACCAACGTGAACTAAAAACAACCTGCTCATAAAGATATATAACACCTGGATAGTTTTTATAAACAAAGGAACTCCGTTCCAAAATATCAGCATTCAGTTACAGAATTAAAGCGGAACATCCATAACTGAGGTCATCACAAATATTAGTATGTCATATACATATTCATACAAGGCCACTATATACAAGCTAAAAGAAACATCTACACTCGAACCCCGACTACCCGTGTTACATATCAGAGCCGGCGGAACGACAAAAAGACGAAGACACTAATCTTCGCAAAAGACCTCCAGCGTCTAATCTGCAATGCCATTACAGCATTAAACCACAGCAGAAGGGTGAGAAACAGGATTATAATATAATTGCATATCATTATAAAACACTTAGCAAAATATGCACAATTATTCTCACTACACAAATACGATACTTGTAACCAACACAAGACATATTAAACCCATTTCACACATCAATCACATAAGCATATACATTAACACAATGCATAACAAATCCTTCTCAAAATTGAACACATAAACATTCATGTAATGAATTATGCAAATGCACAGAGACCGACACAACGACTCTACGCATGCGGTACCAATCCAACCTTGTAATTCATTAGTCCCCCAGGAACTCTTGGAATCATCGCTCGTTACATAGAGTAACTCCCCGTCGGGCCTACGATGTTCCCCGTCGCTATAAACCATTATTTCAGGGCGTACGACGTTTATGGATTGCTTTCGACCACTATTTCAAGGCGCACAATCCGATTGCCATAGTCCACTATTTCAGGGCGCACAATCATTTGTGATTAATCGCTTCTACCATTATTTCAGGGCGTAAGACGATAAAACTAATTCATCTATGAATCTTCCAATGCAAGAATGCATATCATGATACTTGACACATTAATGACTCATGCCAACATCAAATGCTCATGCATTAACAATAATCATGTATCTCAAGTACATATAAAGTAATGCACACAATTGCCCAAAATGGCCACAAACACCAATATACCATTCCACAACATCAAATTCCCATCAAAGAATCATCACACAAGCCATCTCATAACATATCATAATATGTCTTACAATATTGAAAAATAACTCAAAATTCCATTATTCGGTTTTCCGAAAAAGTCGGCCAAAAATAATATTTTCTATCATCATCAAAAAGTACTCATCGACAGCTTCGATTCGGTATAAAGAACTCTTAAATACGATAAACGGTTAACAAGATATGAATATTTCAAAATAATGTGAAAACGTAAACCGGACGCCCGACACTACGAAACGGTTCGTAAAAACTGTACCGATTGGACCAAGTTCAGACCCCAAAACTATTTTTCCTAGAAAGAACATCTCGTTAGCTTTCCAACGCTTCAAACGGGGGTTAAAACCGACTTACGGTTCAAGAGATATGAATTTCCGAAGTTTCCCCGACAAACCAGAATTTCTGCTTCAGCACAGTAGGTATCGATACATAGGCTTTATGTATCGATACATAAAGACCTCATGTATCGATCCCTAACTCGCATGTATCGATCCCTGCTGTAGTAAAAATTCCATTTTTCCCAATTTTCACAGTAGGGATCGATCCCTGGGATTATGTATCGATCCCTAACCCTGTTTTTCACAAAAAACCAGATTTTTCAAATTACAACTTTGCTGTCCTTTTCCCGAATCCCCGAAAACTCGACTAAATCGAACATTTTCACCGAAACAAACATATATACTTAACCACCAAATACATAAGAACAATTTAGAACACATAAACGAAATTTCTACGACGTTCGATTTTTCGATTAAATTTCAACCTTTCAAAAACCAGAATTTTCAAACATCACCAAATTGAATAAAAAGCACGACATACGACGACCTAACCTTACTCGATACAACTACGTAATTTATTTCGAATTCTAACCGTGAAAACATCGGTTTTTATCGATTTCCTACAATTCGACCTAAACGGACAAAATAACGGAACATAACGAAAACTAACCAAAACATAACCAAACTTCATGAAACTTTAAACAGCAGCTCACATACATATAACCAACCAACACATGTATTTATACGACTTTTCGACCGTAAAAACATCGGTTTCTATCGATTTCGTTCAATACGGCATAAACGGAAACATATGGAAAACCAACCAAAACATCCATACAAAACATACATAATCATACACAATGATATAATAACCGAGTTTCGCACCCTTACCCAATTTAATCGTGTTCTAGAAAGTCGGGAGATTGATTTCTTCCTTCACAAGTTTTTCCTCTCTTTTCTTCTTTCTCTTCTCTTTTCTTCTTCTCTACTTTTCTTTTCTCTCTTTTTCTTTCTATTCTTTCTATTTCTATTTTTCTTTTCTTTTCTTACTAACTTAGTGAAATTAAATGTGAAATGTCCAAAATACCCCCACACTCAAATATCTCGCAAACGTTCCCAAAACGCGATAAAATATATTCCCGCCGAAAATAACATATTTTCATATAAAAGTCGAAATTAGAATAAAATAATAATAAAATAATCCAAAAAGACTCAATACAATAAAACTGGCAAAAACTGGGGCGTTACAACTCTCCCCCACTTAGAAATTTTCGTCCTCGAAAATATTACCTGATTCAAACAACTCCGGATACGACTCCCGCATCCGACTTTCCAATTCCCATGTCAAATTGCCCTCAGCAGCGCCTCCCCACGCCACTTTCACAAGTGCAATCTCCTTGCCTCTTAACCTTTTCAACTCGCGATCTAAAATCCTCACCGGTAAAACCTCAACCGTAAGATTATCTCTTACCTCAACCTCATCCATCGGAATCACATGAGACGGATCTGGAACATACTTCCGTAGCTGTGAATCATGGAAAACATCATGTAGATTCGAAAGATTCGGTGGCAATGCTATCCTGTAAGCCACTGCACCAACTCTTTCGGATATCTGATATGGACCAATAAAACGTGAAGTAAGCTTCCTCGACTTCAAAGCACGTCCAACACCAGTCACCGGCGAAACCCTCAAAAACACATGGTTACCCGCTTGAAACTCAAGATCTCTTTTCCTTTTATCATGATAGCCCTTTTGCCTACTTTGAGAAGCTTTCATCTTCTCCCGAATAAGTTTCACCTTTTCCGTCGTTTGTTGAACTAACTCAGGTCAAACTACTGCACTTTCACCAGATTCATGCCAACACAAAGGTGTTCGACATCTTCTTCCATACAGTGCCTCAAAAGGTGCCATTCCGATACTAGAATGGAAACTGTTATTATACGTAAACTCGATCAATGAAAGAAAACTGTCCCAAACTCTACCTTGCTCAAGAACACAAGATCTCAGTAAATCTTCCAATGACTGAATTGTTCTCTCCGTCTGACCATCAGTCTGCGGATGATAAGCAGAACTCAATCTCAGCTTAGAACCTAACGCCTTTTGCAAACTTTCCCAAAATCTGGAAGTAAACCTCGGATCACGATCAGAAACAATACTCAGCGGGACGCCATGTAACTTCACAACCACACTGATATAAATCTCAGCCAAACGCTCCATAGAATAACTGATATCAATCGGAACGAAATGCGCCGATTTAGTCAGTCTATCCACGATCACCCAAATAGCATTATGCCTACTCGGAGAATTAGGCAAACCCGTCACAAAATCCATCGAAATACTATCCCATTTCCACTCCGGAATATCCAACGGTTGCATTAATCCTGCAGGCCTCTGATGTTCCACTTTCGACTTCTGACAAGTCAAACACGCATAAACAAACTGAGCCACATCTCGTTTCAAACCAGACCACCAAAATATTTTCTTCAAATCTTGGTACATCTTATTAGCACCAGGATGTATACTCATACTACTCCGGTGTCCTTCCTCAAGAATCATCTTTTTCAACTCTGCATCATCCGGTATACAAATTCTACCACGGAATCTCAAAATACCCTGATCATCCACTTTAAAGTCACCGTTCACTTCTTGATTTCCAACAAGCAACAAATTAACAAGTTTCAAGTCCAACTTCTGTTTCTCTATAACAGACAACAGAAAATCATTAGTGATCTTTAACATACCAAGCTTCACACTCTCATGTGAAAGCTCACAAACCAAACTCAAGTCTCGAAATTGTTCCAGAAGTTCCCACTCTTTCACCATCAAAGCAGATATACGCAAAGATTTCCGACTCAAAGCATCAGCTACCACATTAGCTTTACCAGGGTGGTAATTCAAGCTAAAGTCATAGTCCTTCAGAAGTTCCAACCATCTCCGTTGCCTCATATTTAACTCTTTCTGATCAAACAAGTATTTTAAACTTTTATGATCACTAAAGACTTCGAATCTAGCACCGTAGAGATAATGCCTCCAAATCTTTAATACAAAAACCATCGCCGCTAATTCCAAATCGTGAGTAGGGTAATTCTTCTCATGAACTCGTAACTGCCTCGAAGCATAAGCAACCACCTTACCATCTTGCATCAAAACACCACCTAAACCAATTAGAGATGCATCACAATACACAACGAACGATTCATTAGGATTCGGTAAGATCAAAATCGGAGCTGTAGTCAATCTTTTCTTCAGCTCGTTGAAACTTTCTTCACATTGAATATCCCAAATAAATGCCTTACCCTTACAAGTCAGTTGAGTCAACGGAAGTGCCAACTTGGAAAAACCTTCGATAAACCTTCGGTAATATCCAGCTAAACCCAGAAAACTTCGAATTTCAGTAACAGATCTAGGAGCCTCCCATTGTAGAACAGCCTCTACTTTGGATGGATCCACAGCAATACCATTACCTGAAATCACATGCCCAAGAAAACTCACTTCTGACAACCAGAACTCACACTTGGACAACTTAGCAAAAAGCTCTTCTCCTTCAGAATCTGCAACACAATTTGCAAATGCTCCGCATGTTCCTCCTGAGACTTAGAATAAATCAAAATGTCATCAATAAACACAACAACAAATTGATCTAAATGCTCATGGAATATACGATTCATATACTCCATAAACACACCCGGCGCATTAGAAACCCCGAACGGCATCACAGAAAACTCGTAATGTCCGTATCGTGTCCTAAAGGCCGTCTTCTGAATATCCTCCTCTTTAACCCGAATCTGATGGTATCCTGACCTCAAATCAATCTTACTAAACACACTTGCACCCACTAGTTGATCCATCAAGTCATCGATCCTTGGAAGTGGATACTTGTTCTTAATCGTCACTTTATTCAACTGCCGATAATCGATACACAAACGCATACCTCCATCTTTCTTTTTGACCAACAAAACAGGAGCACCCCAAGGTGATACACTAGGCCTTACAAACCTCTTTTCCAACAACTCATTCAATTGTCTTTTCAACTCCACCAACTCAGATGCTGACATCCGATATGGTGCCATAGATACAGGTCTAGTACCAGGAACTAGGTCTATAGAAAACTCCACCTCTCTTTCTGGCGGCACATCTGAAAAATCATCCGGAAACACCTCCTGAAAATCACACACAACAGGAAAACTTCCAATTGCAACTTGACTCTCCACAGACAACGATGCAAACAATCCAAACAACTGAGCTTCCTCCGCCAAAAGTTTCTTCAACTCTTTGGTAGATAAGAAACCAGATTCCCTTTCTTCTTCAAGAGAAGGAAATCTCACCCGCTTAAGATAACAATCAAGATGAACACGATTGAACTCTAACCAGTTCATTCCCAGAATCACATCCAAACCCTTCAATGGCAAACATACCAAGTCCATCACAAAATCTCTACCAAAAATTGTCAAAGGACAACTTAAACAAACGAAAGAAGTAGTTACCGACCCCGAAGCTGGAGTATCGATAACCATCTCTCCACCCATCTTAGACAACACCAAATTCAAACGTTTCGCACAATCAATCGAAATAAACGAATGAGTCACTCCAGTATCAATAATAGCAATTAAAAGATTACTATTAATAAAACAAGTACCTCTGATCAAACGATCTGCATTAGTAGGCTGAGCTCCCGCCAATGCAAATACTTTCCCTCTAGGTTGAGCTTGCTTCGGTTTCGTGCACCTCGTACTAACATGACCAACTTCCCCACAATTATAACATGTAACCCCATTCTTCCTCCTACAATCAGCAGCCACATGACCCTTCAAACCACAATTAGCACACTTATCCACATTATTCATATTCCTCTTACATTCCGATATACGATGACCTAAACCACCACAATTGTAACATTTCACAGCAGAATTCATTCCTCCACCACTAGGCTTCCTATCAAAAGTAAACTTCTGTTTCCCTTTATCAACAGGGGTAGCATAAGGCCTACCTCTGAACTGCCCCTTTCCTTTCCTATCATTCAGATTCTTGTAATGAGTAGCACGTGCCTTACTATCTTCATCAAAAATCCGACTCTTGTTCACCAACACTGAAAACTGTCTTATCTCCTGATAACCGATACCCTGCTTGATTTCTGGCCTCAAGCCATTCACAAACTTCAAACACTTAGACCTCTCCGAACCAGCCGTATTATAATTAGGACAGAACTTCACAAGTTCCTCAAACTTAGCACCATAATCCGCAACAGAGGAATTATCCTGCTTCAGTTCAAGAAATTCAATTTCCTTTTTACCTCTCTCATCTTCCGGAAAATACTTTTCAAGAAAAGCATCTTTGAACACAGCCCATGTAACCACTATCTCATCCTCCTCAAACCTCTGAGAAGCATTCGCCCACCAGTCTTCAGCTTCCTTTTCCAACACATGAGTACCAAACTGCACCTTCTGATCCTCGGAACACCTAATGAAACGGAAGATCTTCTCAATCTTCTTCAGCCAAATCTGTGCTCCCTCAGGATCATGAGTACCCTTGAAGCTCGGTGGATTATTCTTCTGAAACTTATCCATACTACGCGATTCCTCGTCCGCCGCAGCATTGGGTAAATTCTGCATCGCTTGCGCCATAGCTTGCATGGCCGCAGTCATAGCAGCATCACGCCTTCCCGCCATAATCTGAACATTCCCAATGATGGCAAATTATGGTTAAACAACCACTCAACAGAGTGCAACAGTCCAACAACGACACAAAGACACGGTCGGACAGACCAAACAGACACTGGCTCTGATACCACTTAATGTAACACCCCTTCTATACCCCGTACAAAAACGGAATAAACTAATCTTATAAATAAAACATCAGAGCAAAGAATAATTTATCATGATATAGCCAGAGATGCCACACCAACGTGAACTAAAAACAACCTGCTCATAAAGATATATAACACCTGGATAGTTTTTATAAACAAAGGAACTCCGTTCCAAAATATCAGCATTCAGTTACAGAATTAAAGCGGAACATCCATAACTGAGGTCATCACAAATATTAGTATGTCATATACATATTCATACAAGGCCACTATATACAAGCTAAAAGAAACATCTACACTCGAACCCCGACTACCCGTGTTACATATCAGAGCCGGCGGAACGACAAAAAGACGAAGACACTAATCTTCGCAAAAGACCTCCAGCGTCTAATCTGCAATGCCATTACAGCATTAAACCACAGCAGAAGGGTGAGAAACAGGATTATAATATAATTGCATATCATTATAAAACACTTAGCAAAATATGCACAATTATTCTCACCACACAAATACGATACTTGTAACCAACACAAGACATATTAAACCCATTTCACACATCAATCACATAAGCATATACATTAACACAATGCATAACAAATCCTTCTCAAAATTCAACACATAAACATTCATGTAATGAATTATGCAAATGCACAGAGACCGACACAACGACTCTACGCATGCGGTACCAATCCAACCTTGTAATTCATTAGTCCCCCAGGAACTCTTGGAATCATCGCTCGTTACATAGAGTAACTCTCCGTCGGGCCTACGATGTTCCCCGTCGCTATAAACCATTATTTCAGGGCGTACGACGTTTATGGATTGCTTTCGACCACTATTTCAAGGCGCACAATCCGATTGCCATAGTCCACTATTTCAGGGCGCACAATCATTTGTGATTAATCGCTTCTACCATTATTTCAGGGCGTAAGACGATAAAACTAATTCATCTATGAATCTTCCAATGCAAGAATGCATATCATGATACTTGACACATTAATGACTCATGCCAACATCAAATGCTCATGCATTAACAATAATCATGTATCTCAAGTACATATAAAGTAATGCACACAATTGCCCAAAATGGCCACAAACACCAATATACCATTCCACAACATCAAATTCCCATCAAAGAATCATCACACAAGCCATCTCATAACATATCATAATATGTCTTACAATATTGAAAAATAACTCAAAATTCCATTATTCGGTTTTCCGAAAAAGTCGGCTAAAAGTCGGCCAAAAATAATATTTTCTATCATCATCAAAAAGTACTCATCGACAGCTTCGATTCGGTATAAAGAACTCTTAAATACGATAAACGGTTAACAAGATATGAATATTTCAAAATAATGCGAAAACGTAAACCGGACGCCCGACACTACGAAACGGTTCGTAAAAACTGTACCGATTGGACCAAGTTCAGACCCCAAAACTATTTTTCCTAGAAAGAACATCTCGTTAGCTTTCCAACGCTTCAAACGGGGGTTAAAACCGACTTACGGTTCAAGAGATATGAATTTCCGAAGTTTCCCCGACAAACCAGAATTTCTGCTTCAGCACAGTAGGTATCGATACATAGGCTTTATGTATCGATACATAAAGACCTCATGTATCGATCCCTAACTCGCATGTATCGATCCCTGCTGTAGTAAAAATTCCATTTTTCCCAATTTTCACAGTAGGGATCGATCCCTGGGATTATGTATCGATCCCTAACCCTGTTTTTCACAAAAAACCAGATTTTTCAAATTACAACTTTGCTGTCCTTTTCCCGAATCCCCGAAAACTCGACTAAATCGAACATTTTCACCGAAACAAACATATATACTTAACCACCAAATACATAAGAACAATTTAGAACACATAAACGAAATTTCTACGACGTTCGATTTTTCGATTAAATTTCAACCTTTCAAAAACCAGAATTTTCAAACATCACCAAATTGAATAAAAAGCACGACATACGACGACCTAACCTTACTCGATACAACTACGTAATTTATTTCGAATTCTAACCGTGAAAACATCGGTTTTTATCGATTTCCTACAATTCGACCTAAACGGACAAAATAACGGAACATAACGAAAACTAACCAAAACATAACCAAACTTCATGAAACTTTAAACAGCAGCTCACATACATATAACCAACCAACACATGTATTTATACGACTTTTCGACCGTAAAAACATCGGTTTCTATCGATTTCGTTCAATACGGCATAAACGGAAACATATGGAAAACCAACCAAAACATCCATACAAAACATACATAATCATACACAATGATATAATAACCGAGTTTCGCACCCTTACCCGATTTAATCGTGTTCTAGAAAGTCGGGAGATTGATTTCTTCCTTCACAAGTTTTTCCTCTCTTTTCTTCTTTCTCTTCTCTTTTCTTCTTCTCTACTTTTCTTTTCTCTCTTTTTCTTTCTATTCTTTCTATTTCTATTTTTCTTTTCTTTTCTTACTAACTTAGTGAAATTAAATGTGAAATGTCCAAAATACCCCCACACTCAAATATCTCGCAAACGTTCCCAAAACGCGATAAAATATATTCCCGCCGAAAATAACATATTTTCATATAAAAGTCGAAATTAGAATAAAATAATAATAAAATAATCCAAAAAGACTCAATACAATAAAACTGGCAAAAACTGGGGCGTTACATGAGCTGGTTTGATCAAAACAACAACTTACTCATTAAGTCTTATTTTTCTCTTTCATTGGCTATATGAGGTAAAGTGATGGAATGTGCATGGTGTGTAAAGGTTTGTATGGCCATAATGAGTAATGTGGTAAGGACATTATGCGCATGATATATTGCAGCAACAAAATGGATAGGTTTTGCCTTGAATTTGGAATGGGATACTATGAATGATACACTTGCATGGGCATGTTTCATGGTGTTGATTTTGAAAGATTATATCTTGATGAATATGGGGTCAAAATAAATGATCTCGGTATCAAATTAAAAAGGGGACTTGATACAACAAGTTTTGTGTTGGACTCAAGTTGAATGGAAGCTTTGAACATCATGAAAAATGGCTATGAACTCATGGGTACAAAACTGACCTTTTGGACTTAGAAAATTCTAAGTGTTTTTCATGTTTTCACATCTTTGAGATCAAGATTTTGGATGACCATAGCTTTTGATCCAAGAATCCAAATGAGGCATTCTTTATATGGTTAGAAAGGTGGAAGATCGCTCTACAACTTTCATGTTAGCCAAAAATTGGAATGAAGCTTTGATCATGGAGAAAAATGGCCTTGAAAGTGGCTGCATGGCATGAAGAACTTTCCAAAAATGGAAAGTTTCTAAAACCCTAATTTGCCAAATTTGGTAACTTTCCACACAAGCTTGATTTTGATGATTCCTTTGACATTTCTTGATCAAATTCCATCCATTGATCATATTTAACATGATGTATACAAGTGTGACCTCAAAAAGTCAAGAGTTGACTTTTTCATTGCTCAGTTGACTTTGTTTCCAATTTGGTTGATTCTCAATCATCTGGCCAATTGAAATCCTTTTGAATGAAATTGATGGTCCATACTCCACCCCTAGACACTTGAGAACATATAGAAAGCCATGAAATCAAGTCTTTCCCAAAGAATAAGAGATAAACTGATTTCACAAAAAAACCCTAATTTGGCCCCCAAAAGTCAGGAGATGTTGACCGATAGTCAAAACCCTAATTCCTTTGAGGAGAAGTGAGAATCCCTTGAACCAAGATGTTATTTGTGACATGAGGATGATGTGGCTTCAAAATCCTTTCCCATGAAGATGTCATATGCACAAATGCACAAAACCCTAATTTGATGATCAAGATATAGGAGGAGGTGATTCTCTTCAAGTTTCTTGCAAGTTCCAATCTCCTGATGAAATGGTGAACCATATGATGTCTTGAGGCATGAGAAGCCTCTATAGCTTGAGCGCTTGAGTGTATCTCATTCTCTTTGCTTTGATCAACCAATACCGTATAAACCTCTGATCCCATGCCTTGGGAAAACCAATGATGCATGTATGATATTTATGACCTAAATGCACATGTATGTGAAGCATAAGCCACTTATTGATGGTAAAAATATAAGGGAAAAATTTGGGATATTACACCTTGCAAGGGCAAGGGTTTTTAACGAGTCACCTGGACTTACAAAATTTTTATGTCTTATTTATAGGTGGCTGAAGATGATGAGTTATAACTCAGAAAACTCCTATAAATGTGTTGACTTGCTCCGCGTACATAGGTCGCCCATAAACGCTCTGCGTACACGGGTTGATTAAACTCCTATAAACGTGTTAACTTGCTCCGCATACATAGGTCGCCCATAAATGCTCGGCGTACACGGGTTGATTAAACTCCTATAAACGTGTTAACTTGCTCCGTGTACATAGGTCGCCCATATACGCTCTGAAGGTGCGAGAAAGACACAAGAAAGGGGGGTTTGAATTGTGTATCTACTCTTTAACAACTTTTCGCTTCTTATCATTAAGACGCTGAGATAACATCAGAGTTTATTGAGTGACACTGACTCGCGAAGTAACATTCAGACTTGCCATGCATGAAGTATAAGAACCAACAAGAGTCTGAACGTAATATGCATCATTCAGAACTTGCAGTGCGGAAGCTTATCAGAGTTAAGCTGCAAGGTTCTAACTTTCTTGTGTAAGGTTATGATACTCAATACAGAAACATAAACAATAACATAAAGCATAACAAGAGTAAAGAACACACGATATATCCTGGTTCACTTGAGTCATTCCCAAGCTAGTCCAGTCCACCCTCCTCAGGTGATTTCGCCTTGAACACGAGGACTTAATCCACTATAATCAATCTCGATTACAGATGCACGGGCAACAGCTGGTGACTAACAACCTGCACAGCCGCACTGTGACTAACCCACAATAACTTGCGTCATTGTCATCTCAAGTATCCACGGATCATCTCGTGATCCCTTGAGGTATCTCTCTCAGTGAACCGTCCAGGGATCCAATTAGGATATAACATTCACTGGAGGAATCACAATGAGTTCCATCAGGGATCTCACAAGAGTTTGATCAACAAATTATCCTCTTTGAGATATGACTATCATTGACCATATTTTAGGATTTCTACAATAGCACCAAGCCATTGTCTTCTCAAGTCTCCGATCACACTGATCACTTGAGGAATCCTAATTCACATAGAATTAGTTAAACTAGAGATTACAATGATGCTTCTTAACAAGCAGATAACTCCTAAGTTTAAGTACATAAGAACACACAAGTGTTCAAGCAAGATTTGAGCAGCAGCTCCTTGCTATCTTAAGAAACTACAAAGATGTACGTTGATTTGACAGTTGTTGACATCTTGTAGATCTTCTTCTTCTTCGTCTTCTTGGTTGAGCAAGCTTTGAGCAACAACTCCTTGCTTCAGATCTTCAATGTAGCTCAGACGAGAAGATGGTTGATGATTTGACTGATTTGCAATGTTGTCTTCTTCATCAACAGCTTCTGTTCCAATTTATTGTTGTTGTGTTGATTTATGATCTTTGAGCTTCAACAACAATGGACATGTGTAAATGGTGATAGCTTTGGATGTTTAAGTGTTACAACGAGAACTCATCGTTGTTGCTATCTTCACACAATGACTTGATCAATTCACCATTGATGGATTGAGTTGATACCTTTAGAAGCGAATACTCCTTTCTTTAAATAGCCCAGTAAAATATAGCCGTTTGAATTAATGTTGGCTGTTGGAAAAGAGACGTTGTGTAATGATACAGCTGTACTGACACATCTCCTTTTTACTGTGGAGGAAGTGACATGATATATCTTCTTGGGCGCTGTGTACTGTCTTTCACAACGGTAACATTTTTCTTCTAATCTTCATAGGCTTCTGATGGTAATTAATTAATTGAAGCATGAGTAGAGACTTATTAACAAGATATCTAAAACTTCAAGTCTTCAGTCTTTCAAAGTAGTCCATTAGGAATCAGCCTTCAGAACTTCAGCACTTGTCTTTAAATCTGTTATCTTTTATTGCTTCAAGTCTTCCGAAACTTCATAACTTGTCCATTAGGAATCCGTCTTCAGAGTCTTCAGCACTTGACCTTTGGAACCATGAACCTCAGAACTCATAAGTCTTCAGAGTCTTTCTACACTTGGTCTTCAGAGCCTTCAGCCTTCAGAATCATAACCACTTTCAAAGAGCATCCACAAGAGCATTAAAACAGTAATATCAGCATCCTTGGATCTGACTGATCATGATCAGATACAGAAGCATACTTGCTTCTTGCGACTTGTGTCACACATAGTAACTTTGCATATAATCATTTACGTGCATCTGGCTGGTGCTTGTTGGATCTGATATCTTCTATGATTATGATCTGCACACAACACACGTTAGAACATAAAATGGTTCTTTCACACATACCCTTGTTATCATCAAAACATAGAGACGACTTGTAGAGATAACTCCTGCTCTAACACGCTCTGCATACACGGGTTGATTAAACTCCTACAAATGTGTTGACTTGCTCCGTGTACATAGGTTGCCCATAAACTCTCTGCATACAAGGATTAATTAAAATCCTATAAAATTGTTGACCTACTCCGCGTACATAGGTTGCCCATATACGCTCCACGTACACGAGTTGAACAAACACTTATAAATGTGTCTACTCATTCAGTGCACACAGGCCGGATAATCAATTATGAAAATGATGAAACATCCAAGCCTAAACACGCCAAGGGAAACCTGGGGCTTGTGAGTATCAAAGTCATACATGACCAACTACCAAAGGCTTATAAGAACTGGGGAAAGGCTTTGATAAAAGGACACCCGAGTCCATACCATAATCGGCACTTGAGCCTATAAGAGTTCAAGACTCTCAAAAGTGTCAAGGCTATACGCACATGATAGTTAAAGACTTCTTAAATAATAATTAGCTTCGCAATGAGCTATCCAAAAAGTCTTAGAAATCAAACATAAGCAAAGTAAATAGGTGAAAATAATACCCGGTACTTTATAATCGGACACCTTAAGTTATTTTACCTTAGTGCCTGAGGGGCTGGATATATGCACGAGATTATTTTGCAAAGGAATAAACACGATAAATAGAAATGACATAAACAAAAGCCTCAAGGCGAAGTCTCATTGGAAAAATCATTATTGGCCGGGTTCACATTCACGTCAGCACAATTGAATGGGCCTTGAGATCTCTTCGGGCTATCTTTCTCCAGCTCGCCAAGATCCACAAGGCAGCCATCCTGCACCACCTTAAAGTAGTCCATCTTCGACAAATCCAAGTCAGGATGGAGGCAGAGAACTTGATCTTTGGCTCTATCAAAAGCTTCATCACCAGCAGACAAAATGTCGATCTGAGCTTTCTTCAAAGATTTTTTAAGATTGTTATTGGATGATAAGAGCTCGGCATTGGAGGCCTCGGATATCTTTAATCGATCAGCAAGTTGGGCTAAGTCCGACTTGTGATCCGACTCCAAAGTCTCTTTCTCCTTCCTCGCATTAGCCAAATCCTTCTCCATGCTGGAAAACTTCTCAAACTGAGATGCTTGGGTACTCTTCAACTGAGCGATTTCATCCTTAAATTTCGACTCAATCTTTTCAGAGTCGTCAAATAATTCAAATAAACCACAGGCGAGGATGACACATCTCATCGGATAGGAAATAATGTTCTGGGTAATCTTTTGCTGTTCAATGGATTTAACTTTATTAACATCCTCGGTAGCATTGAGGTGATCACGCGGAAATTTGAAGCCATTAAAGTCATTGGACCAAAACTTGAATTCCCCAGACGCAGAATTTCTCCCAGGGCCTCGCATGAGGGAGTTGATCTCTATTTTGGCTTGATGGATATCTTCGTTCATTAGAAACTTTAGCTACTTCGGATCACCTTGAGAGATCTCATCTTGAACAGGAAGAACAAGATGTTGGGGCTCACCTTTACTCGGGGCGGCTTTAGTACTCGTCCCCCTGGATCGTTTTGGTGCTCAGACCTCTAACCCACTTAAGTTAGATTTGGATGCAGACGCACCCCCAACCCCTCTCCGGGCTTCCTGAGCTGCCTGCATCCATTTCTTTTGCTCGACTACAGTCAGGTCAGTCATCTTGTCTGCAAGCAAGCAACATAAGGTTAGAATAAAAAGAAGATGAGAAATATTTAAAGCAAAAGATTATGGTTACCCAGAAAGGAAAAAAGTAAGTCGTCATCTAAGGGCAACAATTATTTGATCCATATCATACGAAATGAGTCAAGAATGGCTAAGAATTAGAGTTCCAAGTCATTCAATTTGTCATAGTTAAAACCAGTAACCGACATGGGATCTTTGTCCAGTAGTGAGGAAAGCGCGGATGTCCATATAAGGCGTATAACACCTACGGACATCTCGGCCCACATCGTATCCTCAAGAAACGATCTTTATAATTCTTATAATTTAAGGTATAAGCTTGAAGGAAGCTTCGGCCATGAATTCCACTGATTTGAACCCAACTCTGATTATCAACTCATTTTAACTCGAAGAAGGAGAAGAACAAGCCTATGGTCGGAACAATGCTCAAAACCTCACAAACCCTCTCAAAAGCCTTTATGAATCCCCAACTGTTGGACGGAGTTAGGAAGGTGCTATATTGACTGTCTTCAACACGTTAACCTCGAAGTCGGAAAAAGGGATATAGATGTTGAAATCTTCCAAAATACTAGGATAGAAGTAGAAATATTCTTCAGAAACATCTTTTGGCCGAAGTTTAGACACTATTTCCTTTGGACCACATGGTTCTAAAATAACATCATCCTCAGAACCAGTAGAGGATATAATCCTCAGGGATCAAATTTTAGCAATTTCCATGTCATCAGCAATACTATTCTTATGGTTCATAACCTTAGAATCAAAGGGAGCAACAGTCTCCATTAGAATTTCTACAGAACCTGAAGAGTCAGAGTCAAAGTCAATTTTAGAAGTGAGAATCTCATTATAAAATTTGTCCATGACTCGCCTATACTCTTCTACCCCTATAGAACTCATATTCTCTTGCATGTTTTCTTTCCATAATCTTTTCCTCTCCTCGTCACTCTTATGGATGACCTTGCCCTTATCATTACATTCCCTAAGGACTACCATTTATGTTAAAGAAAAATAGAGGAAAATCAAGAGCGAAAGAAAAAAATACTTGAAATGAAGAGAACACTTGAAGTTGAAACAGACTTGTTTAAAGGAGAGTAAGAGCGTAGGAGTAAAGGGAAGGGAAAAATGACTTTAATAGGAGTTCAACGTTCAAAAATAGCTAGAGAATAGCCACTCATGACGCATTAAAGTCATTGTAACGCTAGGGAAGATTAGGGGACATGACTGTTCGAAGGTTTTGTTTGACACGTAAGGGCCTGAGAAGAAAAGCCGACCTATAGCACGACATTAGTCAAATATATCGGGCTCATGTTACTGCCAAGTATTCTACCCTTGCAGAGAGCTAGGCAAGTATCCTCCATAACCCGGGCTGGTCAGGGAGCCCGAATCCCATCAGCCGAACTCCTACAAGGCCGAGTACTGACCACCACCAACCTGGAACTTACGCCGAACATGAACTCAACGAGCACACCAACAGTTGTAACGGTGGCAGAACATCAATGCGGACGTTACAAGGTCTTCAAAGCACGCATTCATGAAGAGGAGTTACGACAATGACAGCCCAGTGTCGCCAGAAGGCCAAAAGACTTATCTTAATGGCAAACCTTAAATGAAGGCTACAAAAGGGGCTCCCACATCAGGGTTAAGCAAGACATATTCATCTTGAGACAATATACAGCACAAGTGTAGCTCTCAAATCCCCCAATATACCTCACAATATAGACAGCGTAGCTGTTCTTGTCCAGGACAAGGGGAACTAGTACTTTTGGTGTATCTAACCATTTTTTGCTAGAAAAAATTTCGTTCTACGTTTCAGAATTTCCAGAAAGATGCAGAGCTGGAGAGTTATTTTCATTGTTCAAAGTGTTCAGAAGAGTTAGGGAAATGGTTCTTCCTCCTAAGAGAAACGCTCAAGGAAGGAGGTTTGGTTTTGCAAGATTTTCGGAGGTCAAGTACGCGAGGATACTCGCAGGAAAATTAGATAGCATTTTTTTTTAGGAAAGAAAAAGATCCATGTGAACCTCCCTAAGTTCAACAGGAAGAGTTCGGGTAGAAGTGGGGTATCCAGAGTTGCTTCTCGTGATGGTTTTAGTGAGGTGAGACGTTCGGGGGTCCATTCTTCTCATTTTAAGGTCAAGAGTGATGAAGATGGAAGGTCTTATGCAGACATTGTAGGCAACCGTATACCTCGTAAACCTTCATTGTCTTTTACTCCAGAACCGGCGATTATCGAGAATTTTAAGAAAGCATATATGGAAAAAGTGGTTATTCCAGGTGTAATACCCCAAATTTTGACCACTTAGATTTCCCATCATTGTGAAAATCATCATCACAATATGGATAAACCATCATGCTTCATCAGTCTCCCCAAAGATGGGTGAGCATCCAATACAATCAAAATTAGGGTTTCAAGCCCTCTCTGAGTGCTTAGACAAAGGATCAATCAAGAAATGACATGATCTTAAACTTGTCTAATCTCTCAAACATCCACAATGGATCAAAAAGGACTCCCACTTCAAGGATTAAGCACAAGGCTGCTCCCTTCTAGGTGGATCAAGTCTCAAGATCGACAGTGTCACCAAATTAGGGTTTTGGTCGACCAGGGCCTCCAGATGAAAATTTTCATCTGGGCATAAGGCAATGATCCAAAACATGACCTAATATACTTCATGGAACCTCATGAACTCATGCATCAAGTCAATTTTGCCTCAGGGGATGCATTCATCAAAAATCAAGAATTAGGGTTTCTTGACCTAATTCACCCCTAAGTTGACTTTTGGGACAAACCATGAGCCAAGACCTCAAGAGATGATTTAAGGGTCTCTAATACACCATATTGATCCATTTGGAACAATGGATTGATCCAAGAAGCTTGAGCAACAAGTTTCATTTTCATCTGCACCACAATTAGGGTTTTAAGGGAAAAGTCAACTGTAACTTTGACTTTTGACCAAGACATGCTCCCAAACCATAATACATGATTGAATATACCCTATGACACCCATGGAACATGTCCATCAAGTTTGATTTAGGTCAAGGACATGATTTCCTGAAGAATTGCACAGTTTGGAATTCATCTGATAAAAAGTCAACTGTGCACAAAAGTCAACTTTGACTTTTTGAGATTTTTCACCAAAATGGATTTTTAACCCTAAAATGATGTTAATGTATGATTTGAATCATCATTCATCAAGAAAAATCAAGAAAAGGGAGATAACTTGTAAAAGGGGTAACCATAAAACTTAGAAATGTTTCTAAGTTAAAAATAAAGTGGCAAAGGTACCAACTTTGGAGGACCATAACTCCTAGACCACAAGGCCATTTTTTCTCATCCAAAGATGGATTTGTAGCCCTCATTATCACCTACAAAAACTTCAACTACAAGTCATTCCAATTCATTAAGGATTTTGAGTTATGGAGTGATCAAAGTGGCTGAAAAGTGAAAATGTCACTTTTTCCAACAGTTAGTGAAATTTTCACTAAGTCAGAATTTGCCTTCACTTTTTGCCAAATGTAGGGGGATTTTTCACTTGGAATCAAAATAGATCAAAACCAAACTTGTTCAAACAGTTGTTGTATCATGTTAGGGCTTTCCAAAATGGCCAAAAACATTGCCAAATTCAACCTACATCATGAGATACAACATTGGCAAGTTGCCTTGCTGAAATCTGTCAAGGCAAGGCAGAATTTGCATTTTGGCTCGATTTTCCAAAATAAGCCAATTCCAATTGCTCCAATCCACTTGGACACCTCATAGGATTGAATCCAAAGGGGACAATCACTGAGCCAAGCCTCCAAGGTCCAAGGAACAAGGAATAGCATGTTGAACCTAAAATGGCCAAAATAGGGACAAGACTTCAAATTTGGAATGAGGCATTCAATGGAACCATCAAGGTGGCATGGACTGAGCCATTCTCATCTGAAATCAGTCAAGACTTATCCAAGACCAAGGGGACTAAAGCTCTGTGCCCTAACCTCTAGTCAATGGCTAGAGGAGACTTTCATTCCCATTGGCCAACATTGAGGAAACCTACTTACCAGCTGCCATGCACTATTCCTTGCAAAACAAACTTGCTCTACTATAAATAGAGCTCAATTGTGGTTAGTTTAAGTACACCAAAGCCATCTAACAGATGCTTTCCTCAAAATCTCTTTCTCTTGGCAAAAATGCCTTTCTTAGCAAGGTAGCTATCGGGTTTTGAGTTTGAGAGCAATTCTGCACAAACCAATCACTCACACACCTCACATACATCACATATGAGCTGATCAAACACTCACATAACATCTGGAACATCAAAATCTCAAAATCACTTGCCATCCACACAAGTTTGAAGTGAAGTTGCAGCTGAGATGCCATAAACTGATCCAGTCCATTTCAATTCAATCCAAGTGTTCAAACACACTCCATATGGTGTAGGGAAGCTGTTCAGATCATCACCACTCATCTGTAACACCTCCAAATCAAAAATCACTTTGAACTTGCTGTCACGACTTGGAGGTAAGCACATACTTGGTCATCTCTCAATCTATGCATATTTCCTCGCACAATAATTTGGCCATATGTTCATAATCATGCATGGAATATTTTCCCTCAATTAATTGCATTGTTTGAATCGTGTATCAAAAATCCTAGCCTTCATGTAGAAATTAGGGTTCTTGAGGTTTCTTCATGATTTCTTGTTGTATGTTTAATTTAAATGAAATTAAAGTACATAGACATGATCGTGAGGTTGAGACGAGCATAATGATATGTGGATTGCATGTTATAATTACGTATTCAGTGAGATTGAATGGAAAACGCAAATCAGCCAAACCCAGAAAAACGCGCGTGTTCTTGCTTGTGTTCTTGGCGCCTTTTTCATATATTTGAATATTTGAATTTTGTGATTTTGTTTAATTGATTCAAAAATTAATTTCTCTCTGAGTTTTAATGATTTTGAGTTGATTCTTTTTTTAATAATTCACAAAAATGTTAAAATATTTTATTTTATCAAAAAATCCCAAAAATATTATTTATTTCATATAATTGATATTTTTGTAAAGAATTAATATTTTGATTGTTTTTGGCATTTTAAATATTTTTTTCTACATTGATTTTGCAACTTTTAATGCTTTCTAATTATTTTGTAGGTCAATACTTAATTTTTGAAGCATTAATCCAAGATCACAATTTGTTTTTTCACATGTTAAACAATTTTTGATCATTTTAATTGAATTTTTATTCAATTAAATACATTTTGAAAACAAATTAGGGTTTTGGATTAATTCAACCCTCAAAAATTATTTTCAAAACACTTTGGGCCTCTATTAGAGTGTAAGACCCAATATTTTTTTTGACCAAATCATCTTTGGGCCTCACTTATTGTATAAGTCCCGATACCGTCAAAAAACAAACGGCGCGATCGTCGCCTTTTCAAAAATCACCTGGGCCTACCCTCGAGTAGTAAGACCCATTTATTCATCTCAAAACTTTTTGGGCCTCTTGAGAGAGTGTAAGACCCATCCCCCCTTGTACAAAAACTTTTTGGGCCTCACTCATCGTATAAGTCCCTCTGTACAAGTAAACGGCGCGATCGTCGCCCGTTTAAAAATAAAAACCATCTGGGCCTACCCTCGAGTAGTAAAACCCATTTCTCTTTTCTTTAAACCTTTTTGGGCCTCTTGAGAGAGTGTAAGACCCATCCCTTTGTACAGAAAACCATTTTGGGCCCCAGTCACTTGTATAAGTCCCGCTGTACAAAGTCAAACAGTGCGCTCACTGATAAAACCCTGGGCCTCTCCTTGAGCTGTAAGCCCCAAATCTTTCTTTTTCAAAGCACTTTCTCCTTTGATTTTGAATATACTGTTGTTTTCAATCTTTCTTTGTTGAACAACTAACCAAACAGCATGGAAGCACTACAACCAAGTAAGTGGTTATCGCTTTCATTTACTGCTTTCATATTATAAACTGTATTGTGGGGCTGCTCACTGTAAGTCTCCTTTCATAAACTCATATCTACTGTGTAATAATAGTATAGATATTTCGAGTTTCCCCTGCAACTACGTCTAGAACTAGGTGACGCCGTTTCATTTATTCGTAGAAATAGACGCCTAGATCCCCAATAGGAGTACCAGATACAGTCTTCTCTTCGGCTGTCCTCCTTAGGAATCGTCAAGAAGCTCTACTCCCCAAGATGAATGTATTCTCCGTGAATGGCATCTTTGAGTTTCTTCCCAATTCTCGAAATTTCCTGACTTGATCTATTCCTTGTGGATAGCATGCCTTGAATGTCTCGGGGTTTGGGTACCCACTACGGTCATAATCTTGGACCTTAACTAAGGAACCCTCTTTAAAAGTTAAAAGTCGCTGGATAGTAAACCTCGCACGTTTACCAGTGGTTTTCATCTTTAAAAGAGTTATCTCTCCTAATGGAAAGGAGATGATAGACCCACGGGCTTCTTAAAAGCATCGGCCTCCTCTTGGGCATTATTCAAGGACCCTACGGCTTCTTAGAAGTATTCACAGCCTCCTCTTAGGCTTCGTATAATGATCTCTTCCTTCGGGAATGATAGCCTCCTCTTGGGCTTCGTACAAGGACCCGTCGGCTTCTTAAAAGTTTCCAGCCTCCTCTTGGGCTTCGTACAAATTGTCCCGACGACCTCCTAGAGGTATAGGAACAGAACCTAGTCATCCTCATAGAACAGTCCTTTCATAGAGTCTACTACTGTTTCTCAAAGCGTAGTACAAAAGATAAAACTCTAGACACGGACAGTCTAACTCCCTTGAGTCTCAAAGACATTCTCAAGCACCCTTCGTTAAATAAGAAGGAAACCCGCAGACTCAGATAGTCTCAATACCCTTTGGATTTCCCGTTTCCTCAAAGAGAAGGAAATATCCTTGATCCTCAAATCAAATCCCTGAGTACAGTGTTACTCATATAAGAACTGATTTTCTCTTAAATCAGTATATTGGATCTGTCACTCAACTGAAACAGTTACAATAGCCTCCATCTCGGGCTTCGTACGAGATACCAAAATTCTCCCCAGTGGAGTCAAAACAACCTTTTCGCCTCTCTCTCGGGCTTTGTACGAGATACAAAAACACTCTCTTACTGAGTATAAAAGATTCTCCAACTGAGTCAACTCTTTATTAGCCTCCTCTTAGGCTTTGTATAACGATATGCCCCACTAGGTCAAAAACTTTTAGCCTCTCTCTCGGGCTTTGTACGAGACACAAAATAGCCTCCTCTTAGGCTTTGTATAATGATTTTTCCTAGCGGAAATTAGCCTCCTCTTAAGCTTTGTATAAGAAAACCACTGGTTGATCCAATCGACCTTTTAACATCAAAGTTGTGCCTCGTTCACAGTATACAAACATCAACAACTCCTTTCCCTTCATCTAATCGATGTAAGCGGCAAGCCTCTGGATCATCTACATCCATGCCACTGTCCCTCTTTTAGCATGAGAAATTCCTAAGGAAAGATGGCATTGCTCTACACTGAGTTAAAGTCTTCTCCTTCAGGTTAAAACCCTTTCTTCGGAAATTATGGCATTGCTCGGATCCGCGTATCCCAGTTAAAGTAATTCTCCTTCTCCCCTCTTTAGATGACAAATTCTCTCTAAAGCCAAGGTCTTTCAGCTTCACGTCTTGGGCTTTGAACAAGACACAAATAGACCTTTCAGCTTCACATCTTGGGCTTTGAACAAGATACAAACCACCTTTCGCTTCATGTCTTGGGCTTTGAACAAGACACCAAAACACCATTTCCTCCCATAGAATAGGAGGAACTACGAACGCTCTGATTTCCCTGTTTCGGTAAACGGGAATACGTAGGCATAAGATCGAAAGAAAAGATCTTAGCGAGCGCAATCAACAAAAAACCCAAATCCCATATCTCTATCAATCAAAAGCAGTAATTCAAAAGCACTAGTCCTAACATCCTAATCCTTGTTCCCCGCCAGAAACCTTTTGCCCAAGCCCTAGAAAGAAAGAACCTGTATTGGCAAAATACGAATAACCAGTACAAAAGCCCCCCCCCCCCCACATTGATAGCATCCGTAACCTAACAGACCGTTGTTTAAACTCAGTATGCAAAATAGGGTTAATTGGAGACATCTATTTCCCTTCCTTATTCAGCTCACAATAGGATAAAAAATGAATCGACCTGTAGTTTAAAGCTCAAACCGCAGAGAGCGACCAGCGCTTAAGAACCGCGTCCAAAATCGCTCGCTACAGAAAAGTGGCGCCCACCGTGGGGCTATCTTTAGAGCTTCTCTTGTGTGAAAAATTACACAAATGACGACTCTGCTGGGGAGTCTCCTTTTCTGCCTTAGGGCATCATCCCCGTTTTCCACGGAAAATGGGAACTCTACCGAAGAGAAAGATTGACCTATGCTGGTCCATCTCTTAGGCAGGGAACCACAGATTGGGGCTTCCGCCGGGGAACCCATTTCTGTCAGGAACTTAAGATTCATAGCTTTATAAGTCTAGGATGATTAGGACAAATATATATACTGCTTTTCCTAATTGCTATACGTGTTTATTTTTTTACTACTGGGAATGCGTGTGATGCCGCATGTGGTGAGAGTGAGTATACACTTAAGAAAAGCCAACCTTTTTCGTAGTGCGGAAGCTATCGGAAATAGCTGTTACAAAATACTACCCTCATTTGAGGCTAGTGATCTATTCTCGGTGAATGGCACTTACTCTAAGATTGCACACAACTCGCTGGCGATCCGCTTGTTGTCTGCCTTCCTGGGAGGAGCTGATGATATTGAGTACAGGTACAAAAATCACCCTATTATAAACCTTTGGGGATGGGTAGAGCCTTGACTTCATGACAACGACCCTCTGACCCCATGTTTTTTCTATGTTTTTGTGTGTTGCATTCATGCATTCATTTAATAAAACATTAAAATATTCCAAAAACTTTCTCTTCTAGTCTCTCTGTTTTTCAAATTAAACTAAGACTGTGATTGCAAATATCAGAGAAAAGGATTACGCTAATGGATTTCGGTAGAAGGAGAACTCACCAGTATACCTTCAAGGTTCCAAAGCTAGGGGATTTGAGAAAGTTAGCGAGGATGATCGTTAACCCAGAGGCTTTCAGAGCCAAGCACGGTGGTTTGCTACCACTGTTAAGAGTCCATGTGATTAAGGGGATCATGGACGCGCTCATTCAGTTCTAAGATCCGGTTTATCATTGTTTCACATTCCCGGATTACCAGCTAGCACCAACGCTGGAGGAGTATTCTCATCTGACTGATTTACATATCACTGATCGAGCTCCATTTTCTGGACTGGAAGAAATTCCAAAGAATCAGACTATTGCAATAGCAATTCATTTGGACGAGTCTGAGGTCCGGACTCACATGACCACTAAGGGTGGCATCCAAGGTTTGCCAGCCCAGTTCTTGACAAAGAAAGCTCTGTACTTTGCTAGTATAGGGAACGGGACTGCTTTTGAAAGCATCTTTGTCTTGCTCACCTACGGATTATTTTTGTTTCCCAACATCAATAACTTCGTCGATATCAACGCTATTAAGGTTTTTCTCATTGGAAACCCTGTGCCGACTTTGCTCGCAGATGCGTATCATTCTGTACACTTGGGAAATTTGTACAGCGGAGGGGAGATCACATGCTGTGTACCTTTGCTCTACAAATGGTTTATCTCTCACTTGCCCAAGTATGCTGCTTTTTGGGATTGCAAGAGTGTCTTACGTTGGTCGCAGAAGATCATGTCCCTTACCAACTCTGATATAGATTGGTGTAATAGGATTTATGAGGGAATCAGAATCATTGACCGTTGTGGAAACTTCCCTAGCGTACCCCTCATAGGAACTAAGGGAGGAATCAACTATCATCCAACATTAGTTCTTCGTCAATTTGGATACCCGATGAGACACATCCCACTGGGTGTTCATCTGGAAGGTCTTTTCTTCAAAGAAGGAGAAAGTGACAGAGCACTAAAGATGGAAATAGTGCAAGCTTGGAAACATGTTCATAAGAAAGGACGAGAGTCTCTGGGAAAACTGGACTGTGTCTCGGTGGAGCCTTATCTCCATTGGGTACAAACTAGAGCTCTCAAGCTAAAGATGCCTTATCCTCGTTACGGAATTCTTCCGCCGAGGGAAATTGTCATGTACTTCATGACGGAAACTGAAAGGCTTCAGGTTACTCTCAACAAAGTTCAAAAGGAAAGAAGATCTTGGAAGAACAAGTACCGCACCCTCGACGTAGAGTGTATCCAAATACAGCAATTACTGAAAGAGAAGGATGCTCTGATTGAAAATTTGGAGTAGCATGCTGTAGAGAATCAAGATGACCAAAGGAATTTGCTCACTCCTTTCACTTGACAAAGGAATGACAACCCGACAACGGCCCAAGAGCCCCGGTCAAAGAAAAGGAAGATACCAGAATCAGCACCCGGTTTCTCCTCAGGGAGGACTCGGGACCCATTCGTTTAGGTTTCTGTTTCTGCACTTTGTAATCTACTGTATTTCCATTTCTGTAATCCTTTGGAATTCAATAAAAAGGGGTTTCTCCACTGTTTGATATTTGCAATCTAATTGTCGAAGTTTATTTTAATTAAACCTAAAAATAATTAATATAATCATTGCATTCATCATTCTCACATCGTGTATTCTCCTTACCTACGAATCTCACGTTTGTGTCTCGATTCTAGAGTCAAACTGTCTCATTCGTATAATACTCGGGCCAGTCGTCAGAAAAAGATGGATGATCTTGAGGAAGAAAACAGAGAGTTGAAGGAAGAGATCGACGCTCTGAAAGAGGATATGAGAAAGCTTCGTAACGACATGCAAGCCATGGCAGAAGCTCAGCTACAAAGAACTGTGATCTCATAGATCACCTCAACGTCCATCATAGAAAAGTATGATCCTAGGTATCAGATGTCGAAAGATCGTCCTTGGGGCATGCCTGTTAACTATATCCCGGAAGGATATGTTCCGCCGATCACTGAAGATCAGGGAATCGCAACAGAAGCCGCTGGGCCTGAAGGTTACAAACTTCGGGAAAGCGAAGATGCCAGGGGCATACTCAAGACTCCTGAAGGTTACAAACTTCGGGAGACGCCAAGACTTACTGCCGTAGTCACGGTACCACCCCCTGTGGTGCACACTGTCCCGGAAGGACAGATTCCACAGACACCTTCTGGTAAGAAGGAAACTATGTTTGACAGAATGGATGAATTCCAGGAACAGTTCTTGGAAATGCAGAAAGAGCTGCAAGCCATTCGCGGTCAGGATCTATTTGGAAAGGACGCCGCAGACCTCTGCTTGGTCCCAAATGTGAAAGTCCCGCACAAGTTCCAAGTGCCCGACTTTGAAAAATACAAGGGTAACTCTTGCCCTCAGAGCCATCTGGTGATGTACGCTCGGCGGATGTTTCGCCCAGACGGAGAATCAGGACCTGCTGATTCACTACTTCCAAGATAGTTTAACCGGTGCCGCACTCAAATGGTACATGGGTTTAAACCGTACTACGATCAGTACATTCAGAGATCTTGGTACTGCCTTCGTCCAACAATACAAGTACAATTTGGACATGGCCCCCGACAGAGATCAACTCAGATCAATATCGCAAAAGGACAAGGAAACCTTTAAGGAGTATGCTCAAAGGTGGCGTGAAATTGCCGCTCAAATTTGTCCACCTCTTGAGGAAAAAGAGATGACAAAAATCTTCTTAAAGACCTTAAGCTCATTTTACTATGACCGAATGGTTGCCAGTGCGCCCAGTGATTTCACCGAAATGGTCGGCATGGGTGTACGTCTTGAGGAAGCCGTCCGAGAAGGGCGTTTGGTAAAAGACACTGGTTCAACGAGCGGTACTAAAAAATACGGTAGTGCTCTCCCTAAGAAAAAGGAGCAAGATATTGGGAATATCTCTCTCGGAAAGCAAAGGCGACGTTATCAGCCAGTAGCAGCTGTTAATCCTGCTATCGGCCCCGCGCCTGTTCCTATGTATCAACCTCAGGTTGCGTAGAACCAACCTGACCAACAAAGGACACAACAGCCTCTTCAGCAGGCTCGTCCTCCATATAACAACAACCGTACAACACGGCCACCAGGATTTGATCCTATACCTGTAACGTACGCAGAACTATTTCCGTTACTGCTGGCTAAGGGGCACATCCAGACTAAGTCTCCCCTTTCAGTTCCAGAAAATCCGCCTTTTTGGTTTAAGGTGGATCAAACATGCCTTTATCATCAAGGAGGTTCAGGGCATAACATTGAGACTTGTCTCAATTTCAAATCCGACGTACAAAAGCTTGTTAGGAGCGGGCTCTTATCTTTCAAAGATACGAATCATAATGTTCTCACGAACCCGCTGCCTCAACACGAGAAGGCTGCAGTCAATCTGATTGAGAAAGAGACTAACAATGTCTATCAAATTCACGATGTACTCTTATTGGGGACCAATCTGGTCAAGATGCATTGTAGACAGAGTGGATATGGCCATGTGCCACCTCATAATTATCACCAGTGTGATGTCTGCTCTAAAGATAACCAAGGATGTCCTGTAGTGCAAGCAGCTCTACAGGAACAAATGGATCTTGGATGGATCCAAGAGCACCGAGTTCGTGGAGTTAACATGGTTTACACGAATTCCAACGTCATTCAAAACCATGAAATCCGTACAATGAATGTCAACTTGGTGGCGATGCACTCAAGGCAAAGCCAGTATCATAATCTGTCGCGGCACGATTACAGTTCCTGTCTGATTTGCTCGGTAAATAAACAGGGATGCTCTTTCATACAAGAGGCCCTCCAGCGTCAGATGGATCTTGGATGGATCCAAGACTACCATGATAGGAACTCCTATCAAATCAACATGGTTCAGATCTTTGACATTCGCGTGATGAATACCAATCTGGTAGAGTTACATGCTGAGCAGGTCCGACTTGGATTCTTAATGTCACATGATTACCAAAGCTGTAAAGTGGGTTGCGAAAACGATCGAGGTTGTACCCTTGTCCAGGAGGCACTTCAGCACTTGTTAAATCACTGGTGGATGCCAATCTATATGGACGAAGATACTCAGCAGATTAGTATCAATAACAGGAATCCTACTCGTCGTCAAAGTCAGGATGTCCGATCAATGGAAGGTAACCTAGTGAGGTTACATTGTATTCAAAGTGGGCGTGGCCAGGTGCCACCACACAACTATGACAGTTGTAGCGTTTGTTCGGAAAGTAACCAAGGGTGTTACCTTGTGAGAGCAGCTCTTCAGGGTCAGGTCGATCATGGAGAAATTCGTCCATATCCGGGTTCTGGACCCATCATTTGGTCGCCGAACTACCTTGCCGATCAAGTTGAGGATGTTGTCACGATCTCTGGTCATCACCAGATCAGGGATGTTTTTGCCATCATTCCTCTATTTGACGAATCTAGAGTTCCCAACCGGGAACGGATCGAGATTACTTATGATGGTCAGAAAAATCAGAAGGTTCCCATAGTCATCTATCTACCGGGACCATTACCGTATGAATCAGCTAAGGCGATCCCTTACAAATACGGTGCAACAACAATCGAGAATGGAAAGGAAATTCCATTACCCTCCGTCGTGAATATTGCAGACGTCAGTCATGTAACACGGAGTGGTAGAATCTTCAACCGAGGGGTTGGAGAATCCAACAAAGAAAAGGAACTTCAGGCGGAAATTCCTGATCCACCAGTCAGTCAATCTAGTAATCCAGACTTTTCAAAAGACAAAGATGAGATGCTAAAGCTCATCCAAAGGAGTGAATATAACATTATTGATCAACTGTTACAGACTCCTTCAAAGATCTCAGTATTATCACTGTTACTCAGTTCAGAAGCACACAGAGAGGCTCTACAGAAAGTCTTGGAGAAAGCCTTTGTGGAACAGGATGTAACAATCAGACAATTCGATAGCATTGTCTTTAACATCACTTCCTGCAATAATTTGGGATTTAGTGATGAAGAATTACCTGAAGAGGGTCGCCGTCATAACATGGCGCTCAACATTACAGTTAACTGCCAGGGCGATGCTTTAGCCAACGTACTGGTAGACACAGGGTCAACCCTGAATGTTATGCCGAAGTCCACTTTGATGCAATTATCATTCAAGGGCCCTCCGATGAGAGTCAGCGAGGTCGTCGTCAAAGCATTCGACGGATCCAGAAAAATAGTTATCGGCGAAGTTGATCTTCCCATAACTATTGGTCCTCACACTTTCCAAATCACTTTCCAGGTCATGGATATCCGGGCAACATACAGTTGTTTATTAGGAAGACCTTGGATACATCAGGCTGGAGCGGTCACTTCGACCCTCCACCAAAAGCTAAAGTTCGTCAAGAACGATCAACTTGTCACGGTTTGTGGGGAACAAGCCTTGCTTGTGAGTAACCTATCATCATCTGCTTGTGTGGAACCCGAGGAGGTTATTGGAACTCAGTTCCAAGCACTATCGGTGAGCAAGAACGATCAATCCAAAGGAGGAACCTCGATTTCCTCATACAAAGATGTTATCAAAGCGGTCGAGAGTACCGATACGACAGGATGGGGACGGCTTGTCATTCCTATTGACAATAAAACAAAGAAGGGTCTTGGTTTTTCTGTAACCTGTACCCAGACAGCCGCCAACGATGAAAGTCTTCATCCCCTTCAAAACTTCTTCCACAGTGGAGGTTTTCTTCACCTAGTGTCTCAGACAGTTCATGCTATCAATGAGGAAGATCCCTCTGACACAGATGAAGAATGGAAGTCCTACCTTAACAAGGATGGCTATATGTCTCAGGAAGAGGTGCCTATGCCTTTTTGCTTTCCTACAGAAAGTCCGAGATTTATACCAAGATCAGATGTCGAAATGATCTACGGAGATTGTGATCCGGAAGGATGCCGTGCTCCGCCAAATTCATTAGAGGAGGACACTCTGATGAAAGACAATTTTGACTACAACTACTATGGCCCAATGGATGGTCTGCCAATGTGGCAACCTTATCCAGGAAACTTGGGGCAAGAAAGTCAGCCGAGTAATGAAACTCAGCTGAGCATCATTGAACAGAATACCTGTGTCCCCACCATGTCATGGGATCAACACTCAGGTCATTCGGAAATTACTCAACATGAAGATGAATTCGCAACGTTTGCAGGACTTGAATTCATCAACTATGCTTTTCCCGAGGTCAACGTCATCGAGAGAGATGACTCCTCTAGTTCCAAAGAAGTTTGGGACACTCTGGGACAACCAAGTGGAAAATACGACTTTATGGTCAAGTACACTGCTCCCGAAAGCTCTCGTATCAGGCTCGAAGATATCCAGCCAACTGGATGGGGAGATACAGCTGAGAGCACGAATGCTATGCAAAATGCAACAGAGGAATCCTCCTACGACAATTCTGCCTGGGAGACAGATTCCAATGATCCTACTCCACCAGAAATCAGCGTCATTTCTGAAGACAAATCAAGGAAGGTGCCAGACTTTGTGATTCACCGAGGAGTTCGCCGCCAATGGGTTGCCGTCGAGGTTCCGAAGGTCGTTCGTCAGTCAAAGTAATTGCCATCTTTTAACCTTTCACCCTGCCCAGGTGAAACGGATGTTTTGATAGGGCTCGCTTTCTGTAAATTTCCCTCTTCGCTTTGCCCAAAGCGACAGAGTTTTGTTTTATAGGGCTGTAGTTTCAAGATTCGACTTGTTCATTAATAAAATAACGTCGTTCTGTAATTTCCGCATTAATTGTTGTTTTCTCTTTTTGCTTTTTCAGAAAATGGTAATCCTAAAAAACAATTCAAAAATAAAAACAAGCAGTAAAATCAAAACACTGCACACACTTGCATTTTCTCTATCTCTTCTAAACACGAATCATCACGTCATGCAGATTGCTTGTTTTATACCCCGTTGAAACATACGATCCGATGCCTTCTTCCAACTTTGAGTTCCCGGTATTCGAGGCTGAAGAAGAAAATGACGACGAAATTCCAGAAGAGATCTCCCGACTACTCAGACAAGAGGAAAGGTCCATTGAACCTCACAAAGAGCCGTTGGAAACGGTAAACTTGGGTTCAGAAAAAGAGAGAAAAGAAATCAGGATCGGAGCATTTCTCAGTCCAACTGCCAGAGAGGGTTTGATAAAGCTTCTCAAAGAATTCCCCGATGTGTTCGCTTGGTCCTATCAGGATATGCCAGGGTTGGATACCAGCATCGTGGAACATCACTTATCGCTAAGATCGGAATGTCCGCCAGTAAAGCAAAGGTTGAGACGGACTCACCCGGACATGGACATCAAAATCAAAGAGGAGGTACAGAAACAGATCGACGCGGGTTTCCTCGCTACATCTGAATATCCTCAATGGTTAGCCAACATCGTACCCGTTCCCAAAAAGGACGGAAGGGTCAGAATGTGTGTTGATTACAGAGATTTGAATAAGGCAAGTCCAAAGGACGACTTTCCTTTACCACACATTGACATGCTGGTTGACAGCACAGCAAAATTCAAAGTATTCTCCTTCATGGATGGATTCTCGGGCTATAACCAGATCAAAATGGCGTCGAAAGACATGGAGAAAACTTCATTCATTACCCCATGGGGTACCTTTTGTTACAAGGTAATGCCGTTCGGTTTGAAGAATGCCGGGGCAACCTATCAAAGGGCCATGACTACTCTGTTTCATGACATGATACACAAAGAAATCGAGGTATATGTCGATGATTTGATTGCAAAATCAAGAACAGAGGATGAGCACGTTGAACATCTGTCAAAATTGTTCGAACGTCTGAGAAAATTCAAGCTCCGCTTGAATCCCAACAAGTGGACCTTCGGTGTCCGTTCGGGGAAATTACTAGGGTTCATCGTCAGCCAGAAAGGAATTGAAGTTGATCCTGACAAGGTCAAGGCCATTCAAGAGATGCCTTCTCCAAAAACTGAAAAATAAGTCAGAGGATTCCTGGGACGTTTGAACTACATCTCCAGATTCATATTCCTTATGACCGCGACATGCGCGCCGATTTTCAAATTACTCAAAAAGAACCAGGATTGCGTTTGGTCAGAAGATTGCCAAACCGCCTTCGACAATATCAAGGAATACCTGTTGAATCCGCCGATTCTATCACCTCCAGTGGAAGGAAGACCACTGATCATTTACCTCACAGTCCTAGAGGACTCAATGGGATATGTACTTGGCCAACAAGACGAAACTAAAAGGAAAGAGTCTGCCATTTACTATCTAAGCAAGAAATTCACCGACTGCGAGACTCGGTACACGATGCTTGAGAAAACTTGTTGCGCTTTGGCTTGGGCAGCCAAACGTCTTCGCCAGTACATGATTCGTCATACTACTTGGTTGGTCTCCGAAATGGATCCAATCAAGTACGTTTTCAAAAAACCTGCTCTCACGGGAAGGATTGCCCGTTGGCAGATGTTACTATCAGAATATGACATAGAGTACCATGCTCAGAAAGTCGTTAAAGGAAGTATTTTAGCCGATCATTTGGCTCATCAACCGATTGACGATCAAGAATCAACCGGGTTTGACTTCCCAGACGAAGATGTCATGTATCTAAAGATGAAAGACTGCGATGAACCGCTACCCAGTGAAGGGCCAAAACCAGGTTCCCTGTGGGGACTTATCTTTGACGGAGCAGTCAATCACTATGGAAACGGAATTGGGGCAATCATTGTTACCCCTCAGGGTTCCCACATTCCTTTCACTGCTAGACTTACGTTCAAATGTACGAACAACGAGGCCGAATACGAAGCATGTATCATGGGTCTCGAAGAAGCGATTGATTTAAGGATCAAAAACTTGGACGTATACGGCGACTCAGCCCTGGTTATTAACCAGATAAAAGGAGATTGGAACATATACCAATCAGGATTGATTCCTTACAAAGACTATGCAAGAAGGTTGTTACCCTTCTTCAACAGAGTCGACTTTCATCACATCCCTCGTGATGAGAATCACATGGCTGATGCATTAGCCACTCTCTCTTCCATGATTAGTGTAGGTCGATGGAATGACATACCTAAGATCGACATCATGCGCCTTGAACGGCCCGCTTACATCTTCGCGATTGAAGCAGTCATAGACGACAGACCTTGGTATCACGATATCAAATGCTTCCTTCAGAAACAAGAGTACCCATCTAGGGCACTCAGAAAAGACAGGAAAACCCTCAGAAGATTGGCTGGAAACTTCTTCCTGAGCGGTGACACTCTTTATAAGAGAAATTTTGACATGGTCTTGCTCCGATGCGTCGACAGAGCAGAAGCAGACATGCTCATGAAAGAAATTCATGAAGGATCCTTTGGCACTCATGCCAACGGACACACGATGGCGAGAAAAATTCTCAGGGCCGGGTATTATTGGTTGACCATGGAATCCGACTGCTACAAGTACATGAGGAGGTGTCACAAGTGTCAGATATACTCCGACAAAATTCATGTACCGCCATCACATCTCAAAGTTCTTTCTTCCCCATGGCCTTTTTCCATTTGGGGAATCGACATGATTGGTATGATTGAGCCCAAGGCTTCAAACGGATATCGGTTCATCCTGGTAGCCATTGACTATTTCACCAAGTGGGTCGAAGCAGCGTCATTCGCCAATGTAACCCGACAAGTAGTGGTCCGATTTATCAAAAACAATATCATTTGCCGTTATGGTGTTCCAAGCGAGATCATTACTGATAATGGATCTAACTTGAACAATAAGATGATGAAAGAGTTATGTGCTGAGTTCAAGATCGAACACCATAACTCATCTCCCTACCGACCCAAGATGAACGGAGCGGTAGAAGCGGCTAACAAGAACATCAAGAAGATCGTTCAAAAGATGGTTGTAACCTACAAAGATTGGCACGAGATGCTACCCTTTGCTCTTCATGGTTATCGCACATCTGTCCGCACTTCAACAGGGGCTACCCCTTTCTCTCTAGTATATGGCATGGAGGCAGTGCTTCCCATAGAAGTAGAGATCCCGTCAATCAGAGTATTGATGGAAGCTAAGCTCACCGAAGCTGAATGGTGTCAAAGTCGACACGACGAACTGAACCTAATCGAAGAGAAGCGAATCACGGCACTATGCCATGGTCAGTTGTATCAACAAAGAATGAAGAGGGCGTTCGACAAAAAGGTTCGGCCTCGTGTCTTCAGAAAAGGAGACCTCGTGCTCAAGAAGATACAATCATTTCTCACTGATTCTCGGGGCAAATGGACCCCAAATTATGATGGCCCCTATGTGGTCACGAAAGCTTTCTCAGGCGGCGCCTTGAGACTTGCAAACATGGACGGAGAGGAATTTGCCTACCCCACGAATGTTGATGTAGTCAAGAAATACTTCGCCTAAAACTAAAAAAAAAAAAACGTCTCGGTGGATTGAAAACCCGAAAGGGCGGTCCAGGCAAAAGTTAGAGACATGAAAAAAAAAGAATCATCCTGATGGATTGGAAATCTCATAGTACAATCCAGGCAAAAGTTAGGGATAATGGCAAGTAACTATGTTCAATAGAGGCAAGTCCCTCAGCAGCAGTAGTTACATCATCTATCGGAGGAAATCTCCAGTCAAAGGTCATCTTCGACAGAAGCTCAGGATGCCCCGAATTCAAAGTTGGTAGAAGGATAGTGGTCGTTATGTTTCAACGTAGCCCTTTTCCCTGTAAATTACCATTTTTTAACTTTGTATATACTCTTTGGAATCACGCGTTTGGCTGATCTCCATCTTATCAATAAAATTTGAGCCCTTGTGCTTTTGTTTGTAATTCTTTACTTGTTTTAGCTTTACAGAACGACGTTGTTTAAACTTAATCAGCGATTCTTGAAATAAAACAAAAATGAATTTACTTGTTAAAACTTTTTCTGCTTTTAAAATAAAGATGGCATTTCTTTTGACTGTTGAACATCAGAAGAACATTGATTTCTTCTCCCGAAGTAAGCGACCTTCAAAGTGCAGAATCAAAGTACTCCTTCTAAGCCAGTATGCCTGAATGAAGGGATCAACTGTGTTAGAGACCTTGTTTCGTCTGACAGCCTCGGCCGAGTTCTCATCTCCTAAGCCCGATCAACATAGCTCCCAACGGGACTATCTCTCCTAAGCAAGGTGGAATTGCTATTTTGAATCAACGGTACTTCTTCGCCCCGCGATGGCCGAGTATCCAATTGTGTTCATCCATTAGTCTGTATGTCGCGTCTGTTTTGTCAGCATATACATACATACTACATGCATTTTATCTGCGTTCGCATTTCATATTGCATCACTATCACTTGAGTCGGTCTTGTCCCCTAGTGATAAACAGTTTTCTCAATCGAGTTTGTCAGTTCTTTCCTCGTCAGGAAGAGTTGCGTCTGCATAATCTCGCCACCAGTGTATCTTTAGATCAGAGTCGGTCCTTGACCACTTTGATAACTTGAACCTCTGAAAAGCCAGAGAAAACTCTCAATAAGCATCACTCTTCGTCATTGAAGATGATATCCTTGCTTTCCCGGGTTAAGGAAAATCCACAGAGAAAGCCTCGTGATCAGAGATTCGGCAGCACGCCAGTTTTGCTCCGAAAAACCACTGATGAAAAGGTCATCGACACCTCAAAATTAGACCCCATCATATGGCATTTCTCCGGGAAGATCCCGAGAAAAGTATGATGTAACCCCAAACGAAAACAGTCTCTCAAGAGACTCGCTTTCCCCAGTAGAATCGACAAATGGCGTCTCCAAAACAGAGAAGTTTGTGTACCTCTACAATTCAGACGAATGGGTTCCCCAGCAAGTCTGACATCAAAACTTTTTCCACTCAAATGGCATCTCCCCAGGAAAATTCGGCGAGAAGTTTGAGGAAAGCCGCTATGAATAGCGTCCCTTGTCAAGAAAGTTTATTGACAAAAGAAACCGAGACCAGTTCCTTGGTAGGAAACCAGGATCGAGGGGAAGTTTAAATCAGAAACCGAGACCAGTTCCTTGGTAAGAAACCAGGATCGAGGGGAAGTTCAAATCAGAAACTAAGACCAGTTCCTTGGTAGGAAACCAAGAACGAGGGGAGGTTTATTTCAAAAGAAAACTGAGACCAGTTCCTTGGCTGAAGACCAGGATCGAGGGGAAGTTTACCTTTTCTAAGCATCATTGCTTAGCTAAAGAAGATGAATGCGTAAGCTACCGTTCATAACCATCATCAAAATTTTGGATATTCCGATATTTAATCCTCTTGCACCCCGAATGCTCGAATCCCTTCGTCATTCATACATTCGGGTCCAAAAAGATTAAATAGGGGCATCTGTAATACCCCAAATTTTGACCACTTAGATTTCCCATCATTGTGAAAATCATCATCACAATATGGATGAACCATCATGCTTCATCAGTCTCCCCAAAGATGGGTGAGCATCCAATACAATCAAAATTAGGGTTTCAAGCCCTCTCTGAGTGCTTAGACAAAGGATCAATCAAGAAATGACATGATCTTCAACTTGTCTAATATCTCAAACATCCACAATGGATCAAAAAGGACTCCCACTTCAAGGATTAAGCACAAGGCTGCTCCCTTCTAGGTGGATCAAGTCTCAAGATCGACAGTGTCACCAAATTAGGGTTTTGGTCGACCAGGGCCTCCAGATGAAAATTTTCATTTGGGCACAAGGCAATGATCCAAAACATGAACTAATATACTTCATGGAACCTCATGAACCCATGCATCAAGTCAATTTTGCCTCAGGGGATGCATTCATCAAAAATCAGGAATTAGGGTTTCTTGACCTAATTTACCCCTAAGTTGACTTTTGGGACAAACCATGAGCCAAGACCTCAAGAGATGCTTTGAGGGTCTCTAATACACCATATTGATCCATTTGGAACAATGGATTGATCCAAGAAGCTTGAGCAACAAGTTTCATTTTCATCTGCACCACAATTAGGGTTTTAAGGGAAAAGTCAACTGTAACTTTGACTTTTGACCAAGACATGCTCCCAAACCCTAATACATGATTGAATATACCCTATGACACCCATGGAACATGTCCATCAAGTTTGATTTAGGTCAAGGACATGATTTCCTGAAGAATTGCACAGTTTGGAATTCATCTGATAAAAAGTCAACTGTGCACAAAAGTCAACTTTGACTTTTTGAGATTTTTCACCAAAATGGATTTTTAACCCTAAAATGATGCTAATGTATGATTTGAATCATCATTCATCAAGAAAAATCAAGAAAAGTGAGATAACTTGTAAAAGGGGTAACCATAAAACTTAGAAATGTTTCTAAGTTAAAAATAAAGTGGCAAAGGTACCAACTTTGGAGGACCATAACTCCTAGACCACAAGGCCATTTTTTCTCATCCAAAGATGGATTTGTAGCCCTCATTATCACCTACAAAAACTTCAACTACAAGTCATTCCAATTCATTAAGGATTTTGAGTTATGGAGTGATCAAAGTGGCTGAAAAGTGAAAATGTCACTTTTTCCAACACTTAGTGAAATTTTCACTAAGTCAGAATTTGCCTTCACTTTTTGCCAAATGTAGGGGGATTTTTCACTTGGAATCAAAAGAGATCAAAACCAAACTTGTTCAAACAGTTGTTGTATCATGTTAGGGCTTTCCAAAATGGCCAAGAACATTGCCAAATTCAACCTACATCATGAGATACAACATTGGCAAGTTGCCTTGCTGAAATCTGTCAAGGCAAGGCAGAATTTGCATTTTGGCTCAATTTGCCAAAATCAGCCAATTCCAATTTCTCCAATCCACTTGGACACCTCAGAGGATTGAATCCAAAGGGGACAATCACTGAGCCAAGCCTCCAAGGTCCAAGGAACAAGGAATAGCATGTTGAACCTAGAATGGCCAAAATAGGGACAAGACTTCAAATTTGGAATGAGGCATTCAATGGAACCATCAAGGTGGAATGGACTGAGCCATTCTCATCTGAAATCAGTCAAGACTTATCCAAGACCAAGGGGACCAAAGCTCTGTGCCCTAACCTCTAGTCAATGGCTAGAGGAGACTTTCATTCGCATTGGCCAACATTGAGGAAACCTACTTACCAGCTGCCATGCACTATTCCTTACAAAACAAACTTGCTCTATTGTGGTCAATTTAAGTACACCAAAGCCATCTAACAGATGCTTTCCTCAAAATCTCTTTCTCTTGGCAAAAATGCCTTTCTTAGCAAGGTAGCTATCGGGTTTTGAGTTTGAGAGCAATTATGCACAAACCAATCACTCACACACCTCACATACATCACATATGAGCTGATCAAACACTCACATCACATCTGGAACATCAAAATCTCAAAATCACTTGCCATCCACACAAGTTTGAAGTGAAGTTGCAGCTGAGATGCCATAAACTGATCCAGTTCATTTCAATTCAATCCAAGTGTTCAAACACACTCCATATGGTGTAGGGAAGCTGTTCAGATCATCACCACTCATCTGTAACACCTCCAAATCAAAAATCACTTTGAACTTGCTGTCACGACTTGGAGGTAAGCACATACTTGGTCATCTCTCAATCTATGCATATTTCCTCGCACAATAATTTGGCCATATGTTCATAATCATGCATGGAATATTTTCCCTCAATTAATTGCATTGTTTGAATCGTGTATCAAAAATCCTAGCGTTCATGCAGAAATTAGGGTTCTTGAGGTTTCTTCATGATTTCTTGTTGTATGTTTAATTTAAATGAAATTAAAGTACATAGACATGATCGTGAGGTTGAGACGAGCATAATGATATGTGGATTGCATGTTATAATTACGTATTCAGTGAGATTGAATGGAAAATGCAAATCAGCCAAACCCAGAAAAACGCGCGTGTTCTTGCTTGTGTTCTTGGCGCCTTTTTCATATATTTGAATATTTGAACTTTGTGATTTTGTTTAATTGATTCAAAAATTAATTTCTCTTTGAGTTTTAATGATTTTGAGTTTATTCTTTTTTTAATAATTCACAAAAATGTTAAAATATTTTATTTTATCAAAAAATCCCAAAAATATTATTTATTTCATATAATTGATATTTTTGTAAAGAATTAATATTTTGATTATTTTTGGCATTTTAAATATTTTTTTCTACATTGATTTTGCAACTTTTAATGCTTTCTAATTATTTTGTAGGTCAATACTTAATTTTTGAAGCATTAATCCAAGATCACAATTTGTTTTTTCACATGTTAAACAATTTTTGATCATTTTAATTGAATTTTTATTCAATTAAATACATTTTGAAAACAAATTAGGGTTTTGGATTAATTCAACCCTCAAAAATCATTTTCAAAACACTTTGGGCCTCTATTAGAGTGTAAGACCCAATCTTTTTTTTGACCAAATCATCTTTGGGCCTCACTTATTGTATAAGTCCCGATACCGTCAAAAAACAAACGGCGCGATCGTCGCCTTTTCAAAAATCACCTGGGCCTACCCTCGAGTAGTAAGACCCATTTATTCATCTCAAAACTTTTTGGGCCTCTTGAGAGAGTGTAAGACCCATCCCCCCTTGTACAAAAACTTGTTGGGCCTCACTCATCATATAAGTCAATTTGTACAAGTAAACGGCGCGATCGTCGCCCGTTTAAAAATAAAAACCATCTGGGCCTACCCTTGAGTAGTAAGACCCATTTCTCTTTTCTTTAAACCTTTTTGGGCCTCTTGAGAGAGTGTAAGACCCATCCCTTTGTACAGAAAACCATTTTGGGCCCCAGTCACTTGTATAAGTCCCGCTGTACAAAGTCAAACAGTGCGCTCACTGATAAAACCCTAGGCCTCTCCTTGAGCTGTAAGCCCCAAATCTTTCTTTTTCAAAGCACTTTCTCCTTTGATTTTGAATATACTATTGTTTTCAATCTTTCTTTGTTGGACAACTAACCAAACAGCATGGAAGCACTACAACCGAGGAAGTGGTTATCGCTTTCATTTACTGCTTTCATATTATAAACTGTATTGTGGGGCTGCTCACTGTAAGTCTCCTTTCATAAACTCATATCTACTGTGTAATAATAGTATAGACATTTCGAGTTTCCCCGGCAACTACGTCTAGAAATAGGTGACGCCGTTTCATTTATTCGTAGAAATAGACGCCTAGATCCCCAATAGGAGCACCAGATACAGTCTTCTCTTCGGCTGTCCTCCTTAGGAATCGTCAAGAAGCTCTACTCCCCAAGATGAATGTATTCTCCGTGAATGGCATCTTTGAGTTTCTTCCCAATTCTCGAACTTTCCTGACTTGATCTATTCCTTGTGGATAGCTTGCCTTGAATGTCTCGGGGTTTGGGTACCCACTACGGTCATAATCTTGGACCTTAACTAAGGAACCCTCTTTAAAAGTTAAAAGTCGCTGAATAGTAAACCTCGCACGTTTACCAGTGGTTTTCATCTTTAAAAGAGTTATCTCTCCTAATGGAAAGGAGATGATAGACCCACGGGCTTCTTAAAAGCATCGGCCTCCTCTTGGGCATTATTCAAGGACCCTACGGCTTCTTAGAAGTATTCACAGCCTCCTCTTAGGCTTCGTATAATGATCTCTTCCTTCGGGAATGATAGCCTCCTCTTGGGCTTCGTACAAGGACCCGTCGGCTTCTTAAAAGTTTCCAGCCTCCTCTTGGGCTTCGTACAAATTGTCCCGACGACCTCCTAGAGGTATAGGAACAGAACCTAGTCATCCTCATAGAACAGTCCTTTCATAGAGTCTACTACTGTTTCTCAAAGCGTAGTACAAAAGATAAAACTCTAGACATGGACAGTCTAACTCCCTTGAGTCTCAAAGACATTCTCAAGCACCCTTCGTTAAATAGGAAGGAAACCCGCAGACTCGGATAGTCTCAATACCCTTTGGATTTCCCGTTTCCTCAAAGAGAAGGAAATATCCCTGATCCTCAAATCAAATCCCTGAGTACAGTGTTACTCATATAAGAACTGATTTTCTCTTAAATCAGTATATTGGATCTGTCACTCAACTGAAACAGTTACAATAGCCTCCATCTCGGGCTTCGTACGAGATACCAAAATTCTCCCCAGTGGAGTCAAAACAACCTTTTCTCCTCTCTCTCGGGCTTTGTACGAGATACAAAAACACTCTCTTACTGAGTATAAAAGATTCTCCAACTGAGTCAACTCTTTATTAGCCTCCTCTTAGGCTTTGTATAACGATATGCCCCACTAGGTCAAAAACTTTTAGCCTCTCTCTTGGGCTTTGTACGAGACACAAAATAGCCTCCTCTTAGGCTTTGTATAATGATTTTTCCTAGCGGAAATTAGCCTCCTCTTAGGCTTTGTATAAGAAAACCACTGGTTGATCCAATCGACCTTTTAACATCAAAGCTGTGCCTCGTTCACAGTATACAAACATCAACAACTCCTTTCCCTTCATCTAATCGATGTAAGCGGCAAGCCTCTGGATCATCTACATCCATGCCACTGTCCCTCTTTTAGCATGAGAAATTCCTAAGGAAAGATGGCATTGCTCTACACTAAGTTAAAGTCTTCTCCTTCAGGTTAAAACCATTTCTTCGGAAATTATGGCATTGCTCGGATCCGCTTATCCCAGTTAAAGTAATTCTCCTTCTCCCCTCTTTAAATGACAAATTCTCTCTAAAGCCGAGGTCTTTCAGCTTCACGTCTTGGGCTTTGAACAAGACACAAATAGACCTTTCAGCTTCACATCTTGGGCTTTGAACAAGATACAAACCACCTTTCGCTTCATGTCTTGGGCTTTGAACAAGACACCAAAACACCATTTCCTCCCATAGAATAGGAGGAACTACGAACGCTCTGATTTCCCTGTTTCGGTAAACGGGAATACGTAGGCATAAGATCGAAAGAAAAGATCTTAGCGAGCGCAATCAACAAAAAACCCAAATCCCATATCTCTATCAATCAAAAGCAGTAATTCAAAAGCACCAGTCCTAACATCCTAATCCTTGTTCCCCGCCAGAAACCTTTTGCCCAAGCCCTAGAAAGAAAGAACCTGTATTGGCGAAATACGAATAACCAGTACAAAAGCCCCCCCACATTGATAGCATCCGTAACCTAACAGAACGCTGTTTAAACTTAGTATGCAAAGCAGGGTTAATTGGAGACATCTATTTCCCTTCCTTATTCAGCTCACAATAGGATAAAAAATGAATTGACCTGTAGTTTAAAGCTCAAACCGCAGAGAGCGACCAGCGCTTAAGAACCGCGTCCAAAATCGCTCGCTACACCAGGTTCATCTTATAAAATTCAAACGTGGTTCGAAGTTGAAGGTTATTTCACAATCAAAGTAACTCCTTTGGGAGCTAATCTATATTTGCTCGAAGAAGTGGAGGAAGGTAAGATCAGAGTGTTGATTAAAGAGGCTAAATCTTGGTGGAGTCAATGGTTTTATGAGATTAGAGAGTGGCATGAGGAAGATGTTGATAACGAACGAATATTTTGGATTAAAGCTTATGGAGTTCCTTGTCATGCATGGAATACCCCTTTCTTTTCTTTATTGGCCAGCGCTTTTGGTTCCTTCGTTTTTTCTGACGAAATGACCATAAAGCGGACTGTAAGGATGTCGCGTGGTTAATGGTTAGAACAAGATGCCTAATAGTGATAAACGAGTTGTTGACTGTGGATATTGAAGGTGAAGATTTCAGAGTTAAAGTCATTGAAGATTATATTGCTCCTTTGAGATTATCTATGAAGGAAGTTCGTCTGGACGAAGAAGTTATTGTTTCTAGTTCAGATGTATCGACTAGTTGGGATGATGAAGCCGCTGGCTTGTAGGAGGATGACGCCTTTTTGGATAGTATTAGTAGCAGTGAGAGCCTTCCCTCAGATCTATCTCCTAGGTCGGTGCCTGCTGATCGGTCTTTTCAAAAAGAAATTAAGGTTATCCCTCGTAAGAAGAGATCAAGAAGGAAGCTGAAGGAGAAAGTGTTTTCTTGTCCGTTTGATAGTGCATTAAAAGTTGTGCACGAGGTGAAAATTGTAGTAGTACAGATAAGTCTAATACTAGGACTTTGGGGGACCCGCTTTCTAAGGACAAGGCTTTAGTGGAGTGCAATTCAGTTCCTGATGGATTATGTGGAGGTGGGCCTACTGAAGGGGCATTAGTGTTGGGATTTCCTTTGAATGAAGCGCTGAATTCTGATTATGTGCATATGAGAGCAAGCCCAATTAGACCATGAAGGGACCAAAGAAGGAATCATGGTGAATGGGACAAATTATGTTAGTGAGGTGGACTTGGAACTTTTTCATAAAGGCGGAGAGGTTCCTAAATTAGGCCCCTCTTTGAACCCTAATTTAGCTCCTCTCAATTCCTTCGCGGACCCTTCTTTTTTTAAACCCTTGAGAAATTCTAAGAAATCCAGAAAGAAGGTATAAGTGGTTTCTTTAGGTTCTGCGAAATCTAGAGAGAAGGAAGGTGATAGATTTTCAGGAGGGTGTATTCTTTGTTGCGAATCTCTGACTGATTCAGAAATTAGACAAGGAAACAGGAGATTCTGGAACAATTTGGAATCAAATGTAGGTGATAAGGTGTGGAAATCCTTTTCTAAACTGGGAGTGGTTGCTAAAGATAAAACAATTGATTACAGCAAGAAGATAGGGGAGATGGAAAGTAGCGATAAAGCAAGAAAAGCGAATTCAAAGGTGACCAAAAACGGGAAGCCATGAATATTATTTCTTTCAGCATAAGAGGGAGTGATAGCAGTGTCAAGAGAAGGAGAATCAATAATTTTATTAAGTCTGATAAGTCTGATTTTCTTTTGCTTCAAGAATCTAAATGCAAATCTGTGGACGAGAAGTTTGTCAGTTCGTTATGGAGTCACGAGGAGATTAGTTGGTCGTGCTCTCTATCCAACGGGAAATCAGGAGGTTTGTTATCTTTGTGGAAATCTTGTGACATTCAATCTATTTTTTCATTCTCTTGGGACAGATATTTAGGTGTCAAAGTGGTGTGGAAAGGGATGTTGTATTACAATCTGAATGTGTATTCTTCATGTAATATTTCTCTGAAACGTATTATGTGGAAGAACATTTTAAGTCTTATCAGTAGGTATAATGATGGCGAATGGATCATAGGGGGCGATTTTAATGCAATTCAGAAGTTGTATGAAAGGAAAGGGTGCTCTAATTTCAATAAGCATAGAGAATTGTGGGAGTTTCAGAGTTTGCGGAAGGTAGTGTTCTTGTGGATGTTCCTTGTGAGGGAAGTAGGTTCATGTGGTATAGCGGAGATGGGAGATCCATGAGTCGTATCGATAGATTCCTTCTTTCTGACTCGTTAGTCGACTGATGGGAATGGTGAACCAAGTTGTTGGAAAAAGGGATATTTTGGACCATTGTCCGATACGGATTGTGTCGAACATTACGAACTGGGGCCCTAAACCCTTCAGGGTTCTTGATTATTGGTTTGAAAATAAGGACTTCTTGCCCTTTGTTAAATATTGTTGGTAAAATCTTGAGGTGTCTGGGCGGAGTGATTTCGTCTTGAAAGAGAAATTGAAGCTTTTGAAGGTGAGTCTGAAAAAGTGGAATAATGAAGTCTTCGGAAAATTGGATTTGGAGATATAGAATTGTGTTGCAGAGGTGAATAGGTTGGGTGTGTCTTTAGCAGGAAGTGATTCTGTTGACATTGAGGAGTATTCTGACAGAAGAAGAGTCGTTACTGCACGTTTTTGGAAAAAGCTATTTTTGAAGGAAAATCTTCTTGTGCAGAAATCCAGGGTGAAGTGGAGGAAAGATAGAGATTGTAACAGCAAATTTTTCCATGTTGTTATTAAGTCTATGAAGAGAAGACAAATCATCGGTAAATTTGTTAAGGAGGATGACAATGTGGTTGAAGGAGTTAAGGACGTCAAGGAGGGTGTTAGAAACTTCTTTAAGACGGTTTTTTCGAAACCTGATTTTAATAGACCAGTTTTACAGGATGTTTTTCGTTCGGACTCTTTTTGAGGATCAACGTAGGGGGCTTGAATCACCCTTTTCAGATAGTGAGATTAAGGCAGTTGTGTGGGATTGCGAAGTGTCTAAGAGTCCAGGTCCGGACGGATACAATTTCTTCTTCATTAGAAAGTGTTGGGATTTCATGAAAGTGGATATATTACGTTTCGTCAGAGATTTTCACAGGTGTCCTAGACTTAGCAAAGCTGTTTCTTCTACCTTTCTTTCTCTTATTCCAAAGTCGTCGAATCCCCAAGGTCTTTCAGAGTTTGGGCCAATTTGTTTGGTGGGGTGTATGTAAAAAATAATTTATAAAGTTTTAGATGCAAGGTTGAAAAAGGTCTTATGTTTCCTTATTTCTCTTTGCCAAACTGCTTTTGTGCCAAGAAGGTTTCTGTTAGATGGAGTTCTCGCGGCTATTGAAATTTTGAATATCGCAACTCAGAACATACAGTCAGAGATGTATGATGTTCAAGTTGGATTTCGAAAAAGCCTATGACAGAGTAAGTTGGAACTATCTGAGATTTATATTGAAGAAGATGGGGTTCGGAGATCGTTGGATGTGTGGATGGAATCATGTGTTTTTAATTGTTTTCTGTCTATTTTAGTCAACAGAAGCCTACTGCTGATTTCGTGGTCGAGAGAGGTCTTAGGCAAGGTAACCCGTTGTCGCCATTCTTGTTTGTTTTTGGTTACTAAGGGTCTCACCAGTATGATTAGGAAGTTCATTTCTATGGGATATTTTTCTGGTTTTCAGGTGGTGGAGGACAAGTCGATTGAGGTTCTCCGATTAGCCGACGACATGATTCTCTTTTATGAAGACGATTAGAAAAACCTTTGGAGCATAAAAGCTATTCTTCGAGGTTTCAAATTGGTGTCTAGGTTGGGAATCAATTTTCACAAGAGAAAAAATCATAGTATTAATCTGAACCATCACTTTGCCTTGGCCACGGAGAACTTTGTGTCCTCCAACATTTGAGATTGTAGTTTCAACTTCTTAGGTATTCCTATAGGCAGTAATCCAAGAAAGCTTAGCTTGTGGAAACCTTTAATAGAGAAGATCAGAGGGAAGTTGTCTAGTTGGAAATCTAAAGTTCTTTCTAAAGGAGGAAGACTCATCTTGATTAATTATGTGCTTAACTCTTTACCTATCTTCCTTATGTCCATCTGTCGCACCTGCGAAAATCAATCGGCAGAAAAATAGAAGAGTCGCCACTGAATGTTATTTATCCCAACGCGGGGAAAGGAAATGATCAAAGAAAACCACAAAAGGGAAAGACATGGTCATCGCAGCCATAGTCTGAGTTCGGGAGTCGGTTACACGAGAGGAAGGTATTAGCACCCCCTCGCGTCCATCGTACTCGATGGGATCCACGCTTGTTGTTATCGATCAAAGGGTGTAGGTTATCTAAAGCTCACTGCTAACCAGAAACGAAATGGGGGAAAGAAATGAGAAAGTGACTCGGTAGGACATCGTCTTCCTAGGCCTATGTATTCCCTCGGGAACGGGAAAATCAGAGTCAATGTAGTTCAGAGAACTACAGGATTGTGGGGGGAAGGTTGCTCGCCAAGATATCACCGTCTCGTGCCTACGTATCCTCAATCTAACCTGAGAGAGGAAATCAGAGCAGTTGTAGTTCAACCTACAAGGTCATTAAGTGTTTTCTTATGAGCGACGTTAAGTTCGCGTCCGACAGTTAGGGTCGATGCCTGTTTACGACAAAACGGAAGTAACGTGCTCTTTTATGAAAATGATTGGAACCCAATTAACCCCGAAGGATAAAATGATTTAAACTTGGTTTGTGTTTTTTAGACAGAAGTGGCTTAAGTTAGTTTGGAACTTATATTGCACTAAAGTCTATGACATAGGATCGAATGCATCGCACATCGACCCAAGACGGGACGCGTACTAAACACTCTAGGAAAGTGAAAGGAAGCCCCCCACTCTCCATTTCCCATGTACTTAAGGCTCATGGAGTACAATACTCGTTGTATTTATTATGTATTTTAAACTTGTTTTGAGGTGAGAAGAGAAAGACTCAAAGTTTCCAAGAAAAATAACTAAGGAGGACTAAGTCTAATGTTGTCATGCCTCATGGTCCTAAGATTGAGGTAAGAAAGGGAATTCTACCTAATGTTAGCATACATGGATTAAATCCTAATGTCTATCCTACTCCAAGCTTAATCGAAGATTAAGTTGGACTAGGGAAGCCTAAGGGAACAAGCAAAAGCGAATCTAAGACTTAAACAAGTCTTGAGATTCAAGGGAGAAGAAAGAAGTAAGAGATGAAGTAGAAGTGATACAAGAGTGATATAAGCATGTAAATAGTAGGTACCAGAACCTACAACACATATTCAAAGTGTGCAAATGACTTCCAGAGTTCATGGAAGTGTCATGTCAAAATTCCTTTAAGAGTTGCACAAGTAGCTCACTTATAACTCCACAAGTATGTTCATTCACACAAAGCATAAACAAACATGGAAGTAACCACACAAATCAGAAATGAATGCATACTTGGGTGTTCGCAAGTGATTTTAACTCATCATAAAAGTGTTCAAGTAATTGCACTTATAGAAGTCACAACAATCAAGGTGTCAAACAAACACTAAACATCTTCTAAGACCTTGTGACTTGCAAATAAAGTAAAAGTGAAACACATAAGCCATGTAAGCATGTGTAAGCATCAAGGTCAGAGGTGAAATGATATAAACAAGAGCTTCAAATCATCATTGAAATGTCATATAAGTTACAACAAATGCTCTTCTCAAAGTTCATTTAGATTATGCAAGCAAAACATCTCCTATAAGCATGTTACTTAGCATGTAAGAAAAAGGAAAGGGAAGGCATGGCCAAGTGGTATCCAAGTATCTAGGCCAGAGGTGAATGACCTTGTAAAACATCCCAATTGAGTTCTAAAACAAGTGTGCAAAGGCACTCAAACAAGTGAGCATAAAGCATTAGGCATTAAGAAGCATCATTCATGTTATCATTCATGCACAAGTAAACATCAACCAAATGCATAAGAAATGGCATACAAATACATGTGGGCAGGGCCTATGTCATGTTATAACAAGTATGAAAAGGTGCACAAATGATCTCCAAAGGAAGGTGACATAAAGGCATGAGCAAACCAAAGCATCAAACCAATCATTAAGCCTCATCGAGTATTCAAATTAAGTGCACTCAAAGCATATGAACCATGAACACATACAACATTCAACATGTCTCAATTAAGCACCAAAACACACTTATGAGAGTGCTTTAAATCATCCCCAAAGATGGCTCCAAATAGCCTCATACAAATCCTAAACCATGGCCTAATTCTAGGTATGCTCACTTAGAACATATTCATATTGACAAATTGGTGAAAAACAGAAAAAGGCCTTTAAAAATTTGGATCAATTAATCATGTTATTCCAAATTCAGTAGGTGCTTGCATACAAAACATTGAGCCAAAAAGATGAATTAAGAATGCTCAAACAAATGCAAAGGCTAAGCATGTTCCCATTGATGATCACATAAGCACAAGTCACAAAATGAAGTTCAAAACCAAATCAAAATACATGAATCATACACCAACCATCCATCAACATTTCAAGTAATCAAATGCTAAAAAGCCTGCCAAAAATCAGGGTCAGAAGATTAAGGGAAGATCCCTTTATCATGCTTGGATTGCATGGCATGTTAAAGGAAACACGTCTCATACAAAACTTCATGAAAAATACCAAAACATCTTAAAATGTAAAATAAAATTCATAGAAATTTAATTAACATGCTTAGGAAGCCCCATGAATTAAATTGGAATTTTTAGGAAAATATAGCTATTTTTAAAATTAAATTGTGAACATGTCATGAAGGAGAAATTAAAAATGCAAGAAATAGAGGGGAGGGGTGCCACGACAGTAATTCTCCAGTTAAAATCACACCTGGGCCTAGAAAGAGATGGTGTGCATAGTGTTTCGCTTGGGCCCAGTTCAACAAAAAAACCATTTTTTGTTCAGAAATCAAATTAAATGAAAAAAGGAGGGAAGGGGGACACGTGAGTAGCATGTGTTTTTTAATTTGTTGGCGCCTTAAAGGCCATTGGATTGGGATGGATCAGAGGTCAAGATTAAAATGCTCCTTTGACCTAAAAATGGATTAAGGTTTGGACCAAGTGGCCGGAGAAGACCTCCGGTCGTCTTCTCCGGTGGGAAGCCACCGTGGGTTGAGGTGAAGTGTTCCAGAAATGGCAAAACCCTACATCATCTCGGCCAGAATTTTGCGTAGACTCCAAATATTCCATTGAAAATTCCACACACTTAACACACAAAGAGAATCGAGCGAAATAAATTCAGATCCCGGAACTGAAACCTCACATTTCTATGATCCCTAGCCATCAAACAGAGCCTATGATCATAAGGCTTTAATGTGCAACCTAATTACATGCTTCTAATCATTAATAACCCTACTATGATGCATTGGATTTCAAGATACTCACCTGGTTAGAAATGGGATCCTAGCTCCAAGAAACACTAGAAAACTTCGTGCAAGGTCTTCAAATCAACTCTTGAGGCAAAATAAATGCCTTAGCAACCCTGGATCTTGAGAAAAATACGAGGAATTCTTGGACTGAGATGATGGTTCAGGTTGAGCTATGGTGGTTTCAGATGAACTCTAATGCATACAGTAAGTAGCTTGAAGGTTGGTGATGATTATTGTGTAGAGAAAATGGAAAAAGCTTCAAAGAATAGTGAGATTCAAAGCTTTGGAGTTGAGAGCTTCAATGGTGGAGTTTGGATGATTCTCGATCTGTTTTGTGGAAAAATGAGATGTAACCGTTTCTGTTAGGGGCTTATGATATTTTATATGCGCGGTTCATGTATGGTTAGTGACTGAATCAGGGTTAAAGTGTAGTTAAGCAAGTTAGTTATGAAAATGAAAAATGAAAGCTGATGAGAGTGATGGTGTCAGGCACAGGTTTGCTCATGTAGGTGTATTATATTGTTGTTATGATGTATAAAGATGGTAATGAGGTGTGAATGTAATGGTTAGTACATGTCAGAATGTGAACCTTGCATATTAAGTTTAATTTTCTCTTTCTTTTACATATGAGGTAGGGTTATGTGGTGATGCATGGCATGTAAGAAAGTGCATGGCTTAAATGGTAATGACAAGGACACATGCGCATGGCATGCTGCAGCATGATTTGGTTTGTAATGTGAAGTGGAATGGCATGGCGTGTACACTTGAGGACACCTATTCATGAGGGTGATTTTGGGGTGAAATATCTCAATGAGTAGTGAGTTAAATGACAAGTTCTTGGTAGCTTTGGAAAAGTGGCATTTAGTACAACAATGTTGATGTTTGAATTTAGTTGAATGGAGATCTGAAACATGTTGAAAATCAGCCATGAATGTCACATGACCTGAGCTGCCATGCCTTGCCAAGAAAGTCTAAGTCATTTTACGCTTTTGACAACTTACAAACCTTGCACTTTGGATGATTATATCTCCATGGATTTTGATCCCACTTCCATGTTCTTGGTATCAAATTGAAGAGGGCACTTAATGCAATAACTTTAATGTGGGAGGGAAGTTGAATTAAAGCCTAGAACATCATGAAAAAGAGCCATGAAAGTGGTGGGACACGAGCTGCCAAGAGTGCTGAAATTTTTCTAAGTGTTCTTCATGTTGAATACCTTGAATGTCCTAACTTTAACACACCATAGCTTCTTCAATAATGATCCAATGGAGATGAACCATATATGGTTGGAAAGCTTGAAGATCACTCTACAATATTCATTTGAAAGAATTTTCCAAAAGATGCTTGGATAATGGAGAAAATCTGGCTTGAAGATGGCTGCAAAGCATGAAAACTTTCCATAAATGAAAAGTTCCTAAGAACCCTAATTTCTAAAAAAGGCAAGTTTTCACAACTTCTGGTTTTTCTTGACTCTTTGGACATTTCTTGATCAAATTCCACCCATAGGCCCCGTTTGACATGAGGAACATGATTTTAATCATAAAAAGTCAACTCAAGAGTTGACTTTTTCCCTAATTAATTGATTTTTCCCCAATTTTCTTGATTTTTAGTCAATCCTCCGATTGAAACCCTTATGATTGCAGTTGATGGGTCATATCCCAGTCTTGGACACTTGGAAACATGTGGGATACCATGGAATTAAGTCCTGCCCAAAAATCAGAAATAAACTGACTTTTATCCAAAACCCTAATTTGGTCCCCAAAAGTCAGGAGAAAATGATTGATCCTTAAAACCTAAATTCCTCTAAACATGATGTAAATTGCCTCAAACCAAGATGATTCATGTGATAAGATGATGTTAAAGGCCCAAGATCCTTGCTTATGAGGGTGTGCCAAGTTCAGATGATCCAAACCCTAGTTGATGATCAACAACCAGGAGAGTGTGGTTCTCTTTTATCTCTTTGCCACTTTCAAACTCTTGGTGACATGGTGGACTACATGAGTTGTCTTTGAGGTGTTATGAGCCTTTGTGGCTTAGTTATTTGACATATCTCATTCTCCTTGCCTTATATAATCAATGATGGTGACACCCTTGATACCATGCCTTGAGGAGACCCATGATGCATATGCAATGTCTATGACCTAAAAGTGCATAAAATGGAAACATAAGCCACTAATGAGGGTATAAATATTAGGGAAAATTTTGGGGTGCAACAGTTGCCCCTATTCAATCGACTTGGACCTGAAGGGTCGATAGCAACGACTTTCAGACATTCGAGGTACATGGAGATTGAATACCAAAAGAACCCAGAAATTTGCACTCTATGGGGGATATATATATATATTATGAAGTGTTTGCCACCCGAGGGTGGACTCAAAGTAAGGATGGCACTCGAAAGTGGAATTGAAAGGGAAGCCGGCCAGAGGCGGACTTGTAATAAACGGGTTTAAGAAAGAAAGGGTGTCGGCCGGAGGCGGACTCATTCGGCCGAAGGCGGATTCACAACACAACGAAAGTGAACTTTGTAAGAAGAATACCGGCCGAAGACGGATTCACAACGAAAGATTTGAAAGGGAGGAATACCGGCCGAAGGCGAACTTACTATGAAAGGATAATAACCGAACGTGACTTCATCAAAAACACTGGTAAGCCGACACAAAAGCGGTCTCAGATCCTAAACTCTAAGGTAGGCTGACACAGAGGCGGTCTCATAACCAGAGGTTACCATCGCAAGATGGATTTTCGAAAGGAAGGCCGACATGAAGGCGGTCTCAAATCCTAAACTCTAAGGTAGGCCGAAATGAAGGCGGTCTCATAACCAGAGGTTACCATCACAAGATAGATTTTCAAAAGGAATGCCGACACGAGGGTGGTCTCAGATCCTAAACTCTAAGGTAGGCCGACACGAAGCCGGTCTCATAACCAGAGGTTACCATCACAAGATGGATTTTCAAAAGGAAGGCCGACACGAACGCAATATCAAATCCTAAACTCTAAGGTAGGCCGACACGAAGGCGATATCATAATCAGAGGTTACCATCGTAAGATGGATTTTCAAAAGGAAGGCCGACACGAAGGCGGTCTTAAACTCTAAGGTAGGCCGACACGAAGGCGGTCTCATAACCAGAGGGTACCATCTCAAGATGGATTTTAGAAGGAAAGCCGACATGAGGGCAATCTGAGATCCTAAACTCTAAGGTAGGGCGACACGAAGGAGGTCTCATAACCAGAGGGTACCATCACAAGATGGATTTTTAAAAGGAAGGCCGACACGAGGGCAGTCTCAGATCCTAAACTCTAAGGTAGGCCGACACGAAGGCAGTCTCATAACCAGAGGTTACCAAAGCAAGATGATTTTCAAAAGGAAGGCTGACACGAAGGCGGTCTCAAATCCTAAATTCTAAGGTAGACCGACACGAAGGTGGTCTCATAACTAGAGGTTACCATCGCAAGGTGGATTTTCAAAAGGAAGGCGACGCGAAGGCGGTCTCAAACTCTAAGGTAGGCCGACACGAAGGCGGTCTCATAACCAGAGGGTACCATCACAAGATGGATTTTAGAAGGAAAGCTGACACGAGGGCGGTCTCGGATCCTTAACTCTAAGGTAGGCCGACACGAAGACGGTCTCATAACCAGAGGGTACCATCACAAGATGGATTTTAGAAGGAAAGCTGACATGAGGGTGGTCTCAGATCCTAAACTCTAAGGTAGAACGACATGAAGGTGATCTCATAACCATAGGGTACCATCACAAGATGGATTTTCAGAAGGAAAGCCGACACGAGGGCGGTCTCAGGTCCTAAAGTTAGTAGAATCAACAAATCTATAAATATGACTCTGCTGGGGGAAAAAGAGAAATATAAACAGACAACTCTACAAGGGAGGATAAGCATGATGAACAAATTCATCGTCAGCTTCACCGGGGATAATGTAAGATTGAATCTCCTGAAATACACCGTTTCTGCTGGGGAAAAACCCTGAAAAGAAGGTATCAAACCTGGCTTATGCTCCAGATGCATATGCTTGAATTTTTCTATGGCGTAATGCTCTATACGAAATGGAAATGCTACGCATTTGGAGGATGCCCTGCAAGGATGCTTATACTAAGCAAAAGAGTGCCTCAGCAAAATAAATGCTGAAGACACGAAGGCAACTCCACTAGGGATGACAAACCGAATTGTCCTTAGGGTCACTACCCGTACTGAGGAAGACAACCTGAACGGATTTCCTGACCAAAAACTTTTGCTGAAGATGAAACTCGAAGAGAACTCTCACCCTGCCGGGGATAACACTTGAAGATGGAACCCAAACTGAACTCCCGCTCAGTTGGAGATTACGAATACACCTTTGTTGATAGAACCCATAGAGAACTCGCACTTCGTTGGGGATTACGAATACACCTGCTGAAGATGGAACCCAAAGATAACTTCCCCTACGTTTTGGATTACGAATACGCCTGCTAAAGTTGGAACCCAAAGGTCTGATATGGAAAAGGTGCCAATAACCATTAGACTTGGAAACTACTGGGGATGTCTAGCACTGCTCCATTGGGGAGACGGAAACCACTTTACCACAAACTCAAGAAACACCAACCCAACACTCTTGACTTGTACGGGGAATAGGAATTCGTGCTAAACAGTAATGAACATCACCAACCTGGCCGGGGGGAGCAAACTTCTGACTCTTTCTGAGAAGGATGATCAGAATTTTCATAATGCTCTGCCATGAATGATAAAACTTCAACTATCTCTGCTGAGGGCGAATGACGATCCTGACACCTTGTTGGGAAAAAATATCTTTTGGTGCGCCTCTGCTGTGGAAGAGAAATCGCATACTGGGCACTACTTTGGCGCTTCACGCTTTTGTTGATCAACTGCATACTGATTCTCATACGTGACCAACGCCCCTTTGAACTTTCCACTTACCCCAGACCACCGGGTCTAATGGAAGAAATCATCTCAAGAGGATTTTACAGAAAACCTGGCTTTCAACATGCCCTAAGGTCTTCAAAATCTTGGAGAGATTTATCAGATCTCGACATAACCGCCCCCGACCATATAATCTATGAAGTAATTTGCCTCGAAAGGATTTTTATTGACTTGGAATACACTGCCTCAGTATTTTGAACCTTGAAGAGGTGCTTTCGATTAACCATCTTCAGGAGTGGATAACTTCTCGTGCTCTTGAGGTGGCCAGCCCCAATATGAACCTTGAAGTGATTTTGCCTCTGACCGATTCGTCTTCGAGAGATTTGCCGAATCTCGACATGATTGCTCCCGTTTGCCTGCTTTAGGGAGATTTTTCACCATGACTACTCCAGATTGGCTACATCTTATCACAACTCACTGGGAATGCCCAGGCTGCGCATAATCTCTTGGCAACATGCCTTGATATGACTGTCTTTTGGAGTTTTCAATATCTCAGGTCGGCGTGATCAAGCCACTCGACTGATGTTCATTGTGTAAGCTTCCTCGATGCTTAAGCACATGTATGCGAGCAGAAAATGTTTATTATGAGAATGATAATTATAACGCAACACATATGTTAAACTTGAAGTTCTTTATTGAAAATATGTCGCAAAACCTTGTGAACGAGTCACTAGTTACGACATTGATTTTTGAATGGAAAACAATATGCACATGCAATACCAACAAAAATCTTATTAGCATAACTCATAGGAGTCAGGAACGCTATCTCATTGAAAAAAATGCCTTCGGAATAAACCCTATTTCAATTAGGACTTTTAAGGGTTGTAACGTGGCCTGGTTCACGGTTTGAGAAAAAAGGATTTATGGCTCAAAGTTTGTTTATACGCACCCATTCTCCATGATGTCCTTCGATCCTACGTTCAGTTAATCCGGCGTGAGCGCACACCTTCCAAAAGGTTATTGCATGTCATCAGCGATGGTTAAGGAGCCCATAATGTTTTTGGAGTGGCAGTCCCTCCTTTCGTCTTTGGTGCATGTAGTCACACGACTTGCTTTTGCTCGAGGATTTTTCTTTTGTAATCATTTTCGCTTTTTATCTTTGTTCTTTTATTTCCCTGATTTTGCCTGGACTGAATTCTTTTTCGATTTTGATATCCAGCGGGATGCCCTAACTTTTGCCTAAGTCATTTGCTTCCCAGCTCTTGACTTAGCAGGCTTTCTTTCTCCATTTTTTCTTTTTTTTTAACAAATCGTGCGACCCTGGCTATCTTGACTTCTTTGAAAGGATGGTGACTGCTTTACTCCTTACGATGAGGGGTAACCATTATGGTTTCATGCCCCTTTACCTCCTTATATGTGAGGATAAATAGGTAATGGATCCTCAGATGCACACTCCTTTTGGAGGTTGAACGCTCAATCAAATCAACTGACAACTACCCTGCCCCGGGGTTAGATGTGAAGGTTTTTTCGTATGAAAAGAAACTCCTACTTCGAGGCTCAAAGGGGTTGACAAGGGTCTATCTCCCTTATATCTCCGGTGTTTGTGAATTTGAAACAATGCATGTACATCATCAACAGGGTTTTATCCAAAAGTATACAACCAAAGATTTTGCGTTCTCACTTCATCATCCTCCCTCAAGAGTTTAAGCAAGAAAATTGGTATTGCAGTGCATAAAAACATGATATGAGTACATAAAAGTAAAGTACTTTAAGAACAAGACATTCATCGCATTGAAATCATCATTCAAAATAAACAAGTTTTTACATGCAAACAAGTATTAACCAATAATGAAAAATTATAAATGAAAATGCAGTAAAGAAGCCGAGGATTGCCATTGTTGAGGAGACTTGACTCCGTCTGGACTTATTGCTTCTGAGGACTTATTTGCAGCCTGAGTATCCCTTCGGGAAGCTTCAATTAATGTACATACCCTCTGGTGTGAAGGTAACGACCCCAGCATCAATCAGATCCTGCACCTTATGTTGGAGCCTTACAATCTTCCGTTGAATGCCCCCGTGCCCCAGCGTGGTAGTCACATCGAGCATTGGCATCGAACCTAGGTGGATATGGAGGAATAACCCGATCCAGCTTCTTCAGCACTATCAACCCTCTTTTGACAAACCTTGGCAATATTTGACTATACGACACTGGCAGCGCAGCAAACTGTCTCTTTCTTGCCCTCCGTCGTCCCTGCTGAGAGTTATTCCGCCGTTGATTCTAATTTAGGTATTCCTCTGGCTCAGGCCCTTTCCTTTTTAGACCTAGTCAGGGAATAGGCAGCGATTGAGGATGTGGTGACTTGAAGCTCAAGGACTGCAAGACGTGCCCCTGACTTGAGGCAGCTTCAGAAGAGAAAACTGGGATATCCATCTCTTTGACAGCAACTGGCATAAGACTGTCTGGTATACTCAGGCCGTTTGGCATGAACTCGATTGTCTTTGAGTCTATCAAATTCTGAACCGCATGTTGAAAAGCTTTGCATCTCTCCACATTATGCCCTGGTGCCCCAGAATGAAAATCACATTGGGTACTTGCATCATAATCTGGTGGGGGAATACCAGTAGGCGGAGCCAGCGTCCTAGGTTCAACCAATTGAAACTGGAGTAGTGTCGGTAATAGCTGAGAATATGGGACTGGTGGAGTCTCGAAATGCCTGTTCCTCTTTGGTTTGTCCTGATATCGACGAGAAGAATTACCCTGTTGCTGAGATACAGTCGGGATGGTCGCAGTGGCAATCTGTTCACTCTTTGGGAGGGATCCCTCAGGCAATGGAGGAGTGACAATTTCAGTCGCAACCTCGGGCATGGGATTATTATCCTTGCTCAGCATATATGTGACAACTCTCATAATCATACTCATCTGAGACTTCAGTCGATGGACCTCTTCCTTCAGCATTTCTTATCCCTGAAGCAAGGTTCGTATGTCCCCCAAAAACTTCCCCATCTGGATTCGGACTGCTGCCAACTCATCTTGAATCTATTCCATGTGGTGATGATGAAGATGATATCTTGCCTGTATCAAACAAGGTTAGGAAATCTAGAGATAAACACCTATTATGCAAATGAGTATGAATATGTGAATGCAAATGCAAATGCCATGTTTAATCATTTCCAGGGTATATCCATATTTTGATTCGAGTTCTGATCGAGCGATGGATCAGATACAATAACGGACAAATAAAGCCAGAACTTATAGATATTGCAGAGGAAATAGACCTGGAACAAACACCATCGAGAAAATATTGCTGAAACAAGTGACTGAAGCAAAAATCTTATTATATTATGCTTTGGAAAGTCATACAACTGATTCTGAAACAATCAAAGGTGAATCCATCAACAAGCCTGATGGTAAACACGAAACACAGAGATACAAATACAAATCAATCCCCCACCCCTATCCCATACAGACTGGTCTTGACCTCTTCAAGCAAGGCCTTGGTGTCAGGGTGAGTTGGTTGCTCCACCAGTCCTTTAATCAACTTGTTCCTCATCCTAATACCTTGGTTTAACCTGATGATGTGCTCGGCGCTATCGTCATCTCCGAAGCCGTCTCTGAGCTTTAACTTCTTGATCCCGTCCTGAACCTTGAGCTCTTCAATCTCTTTCTGAGCTTCCTTCAGTTTGTTGGAGAAGTGTTTCTTGCCTTTATTCGCCTTTTGGAGTTCCTTCTCTAATTGTCCATTTTCAGCCATGACTTTAACCCACTTGCGCTGATAATCAGCAAGCTTAGCACTGATCTCTGCCAAATGTTGTTTAGTTTACTTGTGATTCTTTGACGAAGATTCAACAGCCGACTTAAATTTCTGATAGTACTGAGCTCTGTTTGTGAGGTCCTTCTCCCTTTTTTCCAGCAGTTTTGTTGCATCTTGAGCTTTCCATTCCAATCCCCGGTTGGCATGCAAAGCATCTCGAAGACAACTACTCAGATCGGAGTTTTCGACACGAAGCTCATTCACCAGAGCCTGCAGCTTGTTAAACTCCTCAATGGGTACGGTGGTCCTCTCTTCCACAATCTCAGGATATAAAAGAGGTGCAAGATCAAAAGGCAAGTAGAACTCTTCAACCCTCTTCTTTATCCAGTCTTCGTTTGGAGGATAGGTTCGATTGTTGGCTTTATCCAAAACAACTTTACCCTTTTTCTGTACACTGACCCAGGCCTCAGAAGCCTTCTGTGTTATTGCCAAACCATCTGATGCTTGGAAATACAACGACTCTTCTACATCTCTCTTAACGGGAAGACCTGTCAGAGCGTATTCGAACTGTCTAATGGCCTAAGAGGGATTATAGTTGATTCCCCCTTTTCTCCCTACCAACGGAACATTAGGGAACTCACTACATCTATGAATGATGTCTTTGTTGAGTAAACCATGATCTATCCAGACAATGTCTTTGGCAGACAAACCCATCAGTCGTTGCCTCCATTCTAAAGAATCCTTAGAATCTACAAAGGCGCCTGAGCGAGGCAGACGATTCGCGAACCACTTATAAAAGAGAGATGCACAACAATGGACATATCCCCCTCTCCTTTTCTCATTTCTGTTGTACATGGAATGATGAAGATCTCCCAGTAAGGTTGGTACAAGATTCTGTGTCGTGAATATTCTGATGGCATCCATACCAACAAAATCGGGCACGTTGGGAAACAGAACAATACCATATACACAAAGAGCCAGTAGTGCGTTAAAAATAATCCATTTTTCGTCTCGAGCAGCCTCTTGAGCTTTCTTCACCAGATACCTCTAATGATAACCCCGGAAGCCTCCCTTGCTAGCGAAGATGGCTTCCAACGTTGATCAGCTCAAATAAAGAGCACTAGCCACATCTCCGAAGTCAGGATCATTCTTAGAACCGAAGAACGGAGTACCTTCCTTGACAGAAATCCCCAAAATGTTTGAATATTCCTCCAGAGAAGGCACCAACATGTAGTTTGGAGATACGAAGCATCTCAAAGGAGGGTCATAAAACTGCATCAAAGTGTGAAGGCCTCTATACTCGCAGTCACTGATGTTGTGAACAAAGGATAAGATCCACCCATACTTTTCCATGAAAGCTCCCAACACCTCTGGACTTGCCATATCCTTCAGACTGTTAAGAGTGCCTAGGGTAGGCTTAAAGAATGTGTAAATGATGATGTTCTTCTTCTTCTCAGTATCCATCCCTATAAGAACCCGCTGACTGGAATCAAAAGTCGGATATAACTCGGAAATGAAAGAACATGAATGTCAGTGTATGATAATGCAATGAAAAGGCATGGTATCAGAGGTGCCATATATATTTAGACATGTCTATGGTGAACTGTGTAGAACTGTGAATAGTGTTGGTGCAGAACTGTGAATAGCAATTGACTGAGTATGATAGAATGAATCGTCCACTTCTGTAAGAATACTAGAAAACTGGGTAGGTTGGAAGTCATGGTTACCTGCAAACCTGTAAACATCCCGCCCTTCTCACATGTGGGTTCTAAGACTGAGGATCCTCAGCATCACGGACTCTCAGGTCGAGAAATGATGATACGTTCACCATTTTTGGTTTGACATCATCATCAATCGAGGAGGCCTCAACTGATTCCCCTCAAACGGTCATCCTATGGCAAGTTCTAAGCTTCAGGTCCTCGGATCAAGAAGCGTAATGGGTTTACCATTTATGGTCTGCCATTATCGTCCCTTGGGAGGAGTGCCTTAGCTGAGTCCTCGAGAATGGTCACCAGAGTTGACAGCTTTCTAGGTTAATACCCTGAAATGCACAAGACGCGCAAATCAGAACATCTCCCAAGAAAACCTCGCCTGGGTGTGGGTTTCGTGAAAACTAAACATACCAAGACACTACGTAGGCCTCACTATTTTCCACTCTAGTCCTATGTGTATGCTCAAGCCTGTGTAATGGGCTTATCTCTCAGATCACCCATCCCACCAAAAAAACAACAGTCCAACACAATCCAGAATATATGGCAATAGCAAATGTAAATCAAGTAAATGCAATGAAAGCGATAAACATGCAACAAAGCCATAAATAAAGCGAGTAAAAGATGTAGATAAACATCCCATAACCAAAAGCACACAAACGCTAGGATTGACTCGCTTAGGGAACCAGAGTCCCCAGCAGAGCCGCCAGCTGTCGCACCGGCGGAAAAACAGAAGAGTCGCCACCGAACGTTATTTATCCTGACGCGGGGAAAGGAAACGATCAAAGAAAACCTTAAAAGGGAAATACATGGTCGTCGCAACCATAGTATGAGTTCGGGATTCGGTTACGTGAGAGGAAGGTATTAGCACCCCCTCACGTCCATCGTACTCGATGGGATCGACGCTTGTTGTTATCGATCAAAGGGTGTAGGTTATCTAAGCTCACTGCTAACTGGAAATAGAATGGGGGAAAAGAAAAGAGAAAGTGACTTGGTAGGACATTGTCGTCCTAGGCCTACGTATTCCCTTGGGAACAGGAAAATCAGAGTCAACATAGTTCGGAGAACTACAGGATTGTGGGGGGAAGGTTGTTCGCCAAGACATCGTCGTCTCGTGCCTACGTATCCTCAATCTAACCAGAGAGAGGAAATCAGAGCAGTCGTAATTCGACCTACAAGGTCATTAAGTGTTTTTTATGAGCGACGTTAAGTTCGCGTCCGGCAGTTAGGGTCAATGCCTGTTTGCGACAAAACGGAAGTAACGTGCTCTTTTATGAAAATGATTGGAACCCAATTAATCCCGAAGGATAAAATGATTTGAACTTGGTTTGTGTTTTTTAGGCAGAAGTGGCTTAAGTTAGTTTGGAACTTGTATTGCACTAAAGTCTATGACATAGGATCGAATGCATCGCACATCGACCCAAGATGGGACGCGTACTAAACACTCTAGGAAAGTGAAAGGAAGCTCCCCACTCTCCATTTCCCATGTACTTAAGGCTCATGGCGTACAATACTCGTTGTATTTATTATGTATTTTAAACTTGTTTTGAGGTGAGAAGAGAAAGACTCAAAGTTTCCAAGAAAAATAACTAAGGAGGACTAAGTCTAATGTTGTCATGCCTCATGGTCCTAAGATTGAGGTAAGAAAGCGAATCTAAGACTTAAACAAGTCTTGAGATTCAAGGGAGAAGAAAGAAGTAAGAGATGAAGTAGAAGTGATACAAGAGTGATATAAGCATGTAAATAGTAGGGACCAGAACCTACAACATGTATTCAAAGTGTGCAAATGACTTCCAGAGTTCATGGAAGTGTCATGTCAAAATGCCTTTAAGAGTTGCACAAGTTTGCACAAGTAGCTCACTTATAACTCCACAAGTATGTTCATTCACACAAAGCATAAACAAACATGGAAGTAAGCACACAAATCAGAAATTAATGCATACTTAGGTGTTCACAATTGATTTCAACTCATCATAAAAGTGTTCAAGTAAATGTACTTATAGAAGTCACAACAATCAAGGTGTCAAACAAACACTAAACATCTCCTAAGACCTTGTGACTTGCAAATAAAGTAAAAGTGAAACACATAAGCCATGTAAGAATGTGTAATCATCAAATTCAGAGGTGAAATGATATAAACAAGAGCTTCAAATCATCATTGAAATGTCATACAAGTTACAACAAATGCTCTTCTCAAAGTTCATTCAAATTATGCAAGCAAAACATCTCCTATAAGCATGTTACTTAGCATGCAAGCAAAAGGAAAGGAAATGCATGGCCAAGTGGTATCCAAGTATCTAGGCTAGATGTGAATGACCTTGTAAAACATCCCAATTGAGTTCTAAAACAAGTGTGCAAAGGCACTCAAACAAGTGAGCATAAAGCATTAGGCATTAAGAAGCATCATTCATGTTATCATTCATGCACAAGTAAACATCAACCAAATGCATAAGAAATGGCATACAAATACATGTGGGCAGGCCCTATGTCATGTTATAACAAGTATGAAAAGGTGCACAAGTGATCTCCAAAAGAAGGTGACATAAAGGCATGAGCAAACCAAAGCATCAAACCAATCATTAAGCCTCATCGAGTATTCAAATTAAGTGCACTCAAAGCATATGAACCATGAACACATACAACATTCAACATGTCTCAATTAAGCACCAAAATACACTTATGAGAGTGATTTAAATTATCCCCAGAGATGGCTTCAAATAGCCTCATACAAATCCTAAACCATGGCCTAATTCTAGGTATGCTCACTTATAACATGTTCACATTGACAAATTGGTGAAAAATAGAAAAAGGCCTTTAAAAATTGGGATCAATTAATAATGTTATTCCAAAGTCATTAGGTGCTTGCATACAAAATATTGAGCGAAAAAGATGCATTAAGAATGCTCAGACAAATGCAAAGATTAAGCATGTTCCCATTGATGATCACATAAGCACAAGTCAAAAAATGAAGTACAAAACCAAATCAAAATACATGAATCATACACCAACCAGCCATAAACATTTCAAGTAATCAAATACTAAAAAGCATGCCAAAAATCAGGGTCATAAGATTAAGGGAAGATCCCTTTATCATGCTTGGATTGCAAGGTATGTCAAAGGAAACACATCTCATACAAAAATCCATGAAAAATACCAAAACATCTTAAAATGTCATATAAAATTCATAAAAAATTAATTAACATGCTTAGGAAGCCCCAATAATTAAATTGGAATTTTTAGGAAAATCTAGCTATTTTTAAAATTGAGTTGTGAACATGTCATGAAGGAGAAATTAAAAATGCAAGAAATAGAGGGGAGAGGTGCCACGACAGTAATTCTCCAGTTCAAATCACACCTAGGCCTAGAAAGAGGGGGTGTGCATAGCATTTAGCTTGGGCCCAATTCAACAAAAAAACCATTTTTTGTTCAGAAATCAAATTAAATGAAAAAAGGAGGGAAGTGGGACACGTGAGTAGCAGGTGTTTTTTAATGTGATGGCGCCTTAAGGGACATTGGATTGGGATGGATCAAAGGTCAATATTAAAACGCTCCTTTGACCTAAAAATGGATTAGGGTTTGGACCAGGTGGCCGAAGAAGACCTCTGGCCGTCTTCTCCAGTGGGAAGCCACCGTGGGTTGAGGTGAAGTGTTCCAGAAATGGCAAAACCCTACATCATCTCGGCCAGAATTTTGCGTAGACTCTATATATTCCATTGAAAATTCCACACACTTAACACACAAAGAGAATCGAGCAAAATAAATTAAGATCCAAGAACTAAAACCTCACATTTCTATGATCCCTAGCCAGCAAACAGAGCCTATGATCATAGGGCTTCAATGTGCAACCTAATTACATGCTCCTAATCATTAATAACCCTACTATGATGCATTGGATTTCAAGATACTCACCTGGTCAGAAATGGAATCCTAGCTCCAAGAAACACCAGAAAACTTCGTGCAAGGTCTTCAAATTAACTCTTGAAGCAAAATAAATGCCTTAGCAACCCTGGATATTTAGAAAAATACGAGGAATTCTTGGACTGAGATGATGGTGCAGGTTGAGCTATGGTGGTTTCAGATGAACTCTAATGCATACAGTAAGTAGCTTGAAGGTTGATGATAATGATTGTGGAGAGAGAATGGAAAAAGCTTCAAAGAATAGTGAGATTCGAAGCTCTGGAGTTGAGAGCTTCAATGATGGAGTTTGGATGATTCTCGATCTGGTTTGTGAAAAAATGAGATGTAATCGTTTCTGTTAGGGGTTTATGATCTTTTATATGTGCGGTTCATGTATGGTTAGTGACTGAATCAGGGTTAAAGTGTAGTTAAGCAATTTAGTTATGAAAATTTAAAATGAAAGATGATGAGAGTGATGGTGTTAGGCATGGGTTTGCTCATGTAGGTGTATTATATTGTTGTTATGATGTATAAAGATGGTAATGAGGTGTGAATGTAATGGTTAGTATATGTCAGAATGTGAACCTTGCATATTAAGTTTAATTTTCTCTTTCTTTTACATATGAGGTAGGGTTATGTGGTTATGCATGGCATGTAAGAAAGTGCATGGCTTAAATGGTAATGACAAGGACACATGCGCATGGCATGCTGCAACATGATTTGGTTTGTAATGTGAAGTGGAATGGCATGGCGTGTACACTTGAGGACACCTATTCATGAGGGTGATTTTAGGGTGAAATATCTCAATGAGTAGTGAGCCAAATGACAAGTTCTTGGTAGCTTTGGAAAAGTGGCATTTAGTACAACAATGTTGATGTTTGAATTTAGTTGAATGGAGATCTGAAACATGTTGAAAATCAGCCATGAATGTCACATGACCTGAGCTGCCATGCCTTGCCAAGAAAGTGTAAGTCATTTTACGCTTTTGACAACTTACAAACCTTGCACTTTGGATGATTATATCTCCATGGATTTTGATTCCACTTCCATGTTCTTGGTATCAAATTGAAGAGGGCACTTGATGCAATAACTTTGATGTGGGAGGGTAGTTGAATTGAAGCCTAGAACATCATGAAAAAGAGCCATGAAAGTGGTGGGACACGAGCTGCCAAGAGTGCTGAATTTTTTCTAAGTGTTCTTCATGTTGAATACCTTGAATGTCCTAACTTTAACACACCATAACTTCTTCAATAATGATCCAATGGAGATGAACCACATATGGTTGGAAAGCTTGAAGATAACTCTACAATATTCATTTGAAAGAATTTTCCAAAAGATGCTTGGATCATGGAGAAAATCAGGCTTGAAGATGGTTACAAAGCATGAAAACTTTCCATAAATGGAAACTTCCTAAGAACCCTAATTTCTAAAAAAGGCAAGTTTTCACAACTTCTGATTTTTCTTGATTCTTTGGACATTTCTTGATCAAATTCCACCCAAAGGCCATGTTTGACATGAGGAACATGATTTTGATCTTAAAAACTCAAGAGTTTACTTTTTTCCTGATTAATTGACTTTTTCCCCACTTTTCTTGATTTTCAGTCAATCCTCCAATTGAAACCCTTATGAATGCAGTTGATGGATCATATCCTAGTCTTGGACACTTGGAAATATGTGGGATACCATGGAATCAAGTCCTGCCCAAAAATAAAAAATAAACGGACTTTTATGCAAAACCCTAATTTGGTCCCCAAAAGTCAAGAGAAAATGATTGATCCTCAAAACCCAAATTCCTTTGACCATGTTGTAAATTGCCTCAAACCAAGATGATTCATGTGATGAGATGATGTTAAAGGCCCAAGATCCCTTCTTATGAGGGTGTGCCAAGTTCAGATGATCCAAACCCTTGTTGATGATCAACAACCAGGAGAGTGTGGTTCTCTTTTATCTCTTTGCCACTTTCAACCTCTTGGTGACATGGTGGACTACATGAGTTGTCTTTGAGGTGTTATGAGCCTTTTTGGCTTGGTTATTTGACATATCTCATTCTCCTTGCCTTATATAATCAATGATGGTGGCACCCTTGATATCATGCCTTGATGAGACCCATGATGCATATGCAATGTCTATGACCTAAAAGTACATGAAATGGAAACATAAGCCACTAATGAGGGTATAAATATGAGGGTAAATTTTGGGGTGTAACACCTTCTATAAGGTTCCTATTGGAATGTGGAAAGAAATCAAAAGAATCCAAATGAAGTTCTTCTGGGGTGGATCGTATGATACGAGGAGCACAACGTGGGTCAACTGGAGTCAAATTTGTAGGGATAAAAATGTCGGAGGCCTTGGTGTTAGGATGATTGAAGATTTTAACGAAGCTCTTTTAAGCAAATGGAGGTGGCGGCTGTTGACGGATAGGAATGCTATATGGTATGATCTCTTGAGGTATCATTGCGGTAAATTCGAACACTCTATTCTGTCTAAAGAGGTTCTATGTGCGAAGGCTTCGTCATCATGGTGGTGGCGAGATTTGGTTTGTTTAAAATAGAGTCTCGGTAAACCGACTTTCAACATTGGTGGTAGTGTTGATTATGTTGTGGGAAATGGTTGTTTTACTCCTTTTTGGAGCGCATCATGGTGAGTAACATGGGGCATTGGCAAGATGGTCAGTGCGTTTGGGGTGATTTGGGGATTTCAGCTGTAGGTTTGGAGACATTTGAAGAATATTACGGTGCGGTTCGTAATTTGCTACTGCAAAAGGAAATAAAGCTTGATAGATTGAATTTTGTGAGATGGAAAAATGGGAATATGCAGGATTTTTTAGTAGGAGCTTGTTTTGATTATATTGCAGCTAATAACATTCATATTTCTTTTGTTACGGCGGAAAACACGTCAAATGCCATGGCTGTATTGTGGGATTCTGTTATTCCAATGAAGATTAAGGTGTTTGGATGACAAGTTATGTTGGATAGAGTTGCTTCTAAAGACCAATTACATCAGAGGAATATCATTAGCTTGTCGCATGATCTTTCTTGCGTCTTTTGTTTCAGGTTCTACGAAACTCTAATGCATTTGTTTTTTCTCTGTGATATATCAAAACTTGTTTGGGAAGGAGTTTGTAGGTGGATCGACATAGACATGATGGAGGGGTTTGATATTGTCGGTTTATTTTTGGGCTTCAATTCTGTTTTGGGAAAGAAGGTTAAAAAATCAAGAGCATGTGTGTTTTGGTGGGCAGTTTTGTGGGGGATTTGGAATCATAGAAACAATATTTTTTTCAAATATAAGCTTTGTAACGTGAGCGATATCGTGTGGAATGTCAAACTCTATAGTTGGAAGTAGTCTTTGTTTGTAGATATGCCAAAGTTCAACTTTAGTTTTTTTATTTTATTTTTGTGTTGCTCCTTATCATTGTATATCGTAATCTTTAGTTGGTTTGGCATATATTTTGTATCAGGGTTTGAGTACCCATTGTACTCTTTCAATATATATCTTGCTTATTAAAAAAACAGTATGATCATGGTTTATGAATGTATTATGATATGAAATTGATTCAATCATCAATATACAACAAATTGTCAAGATAAAAAACATGATAAAAATATTACACCATTTAAGATTATGGAATTGACTTTAATAACATGAAACAAAGAAATTAACTAATACCGTAATCAATATTGTTTATCTTTAATTCAAAATAATATTGTATCAATTAATTATAATCAGAAATTTGGAAAATTATAGTATTGGTGAATTTTCTCTTATACCAACAATTAGATTAAATTTTATATTTGAATCTTGATATTATATTTTCACAATGCTATAATTTAATGATATAATTTTTTTTTGTGTTTAGAATGTGTCTACAACACAACAATTTATCCTTTTATTCTTAAACGGAAGCCTCGATTGTCATTATATGAAATACTTTTAAGATTGTTCAAAAAATTAATTGTAAATTAAATGGATAGAGACTAGAATTGTGAATGGTGTCACTTTTCTTAAACGTATTTCAAGCACTCTCTTATTGTTTTAGAGTTGGTACGTAAGAATATCCAAGATAATTCAGCCTTCTAATCGAATTTGCACAAGATTGGTGAAGATTTGAATTCAGGGGAGACTTTCTGGAATTATGTAAAGAGGATGCACAGTTTTTTTTAATCTATTTTTCTGAATCCAGAATACTCAATTTATAGGGCAAATTGGTGTTGTTTCATAAGGTTGCGACCCTTGATGAGACACACACTTTCAGTAACACTTTTGAATAAAATTTTCATTGTTTCGTCAACAGCAGCATTTTTCAAACGTTGCACTGTTTCACATACAATATCACTTTTATCAAATGTTGTACTATTTCTTCTACAACAATAGTTTTTAAAAATCGCATTGTTTCGCATTCTACAACACTTCACAAAGTGTTGTCTATTTTTGAATTTAAACTTAATGCAACATTTCACAAGTGTTGTCTATTTTTGTATTAAAAATTTATTCTTCACTTAATATTTTCTTGTCATATTGGAATACTCCTATAGACATTGATTGTCCATAATTTCTAACGGTATATAGTATTTCATAAACATTCTACTTCTATCTCTATGTAGTGAAGATGTATCCATTATTTCATAAACAAAACATTCTATACTTCTATTCCTTCACGGGTAAAATTATTTGATACAGTATAAAATATATTTAAATGTACATTTGGAACGTTATAAAATATATTTATATACGTGTTTAAATTTAAATTAGCTATTAATTATAAAATGAACAATTATTATATAAATTCATTTGTATTAAAATACAAATAGAAAAAAAAAATTCTTAAGATAAAAAAAAAGAAATATTTAATATTTGAGCATAAGGATTTTATCTTTCAAGTTAAGATAATTTTTAATTAACATAAAATATGTATTGTGTTTATAGTGACCCGTGAAATAGAAAGTTTATTTGATACAATATAAAATGTATTTATATACAGATGTATTAAATAATCATGCAAAAAAAAACTCGTGAGATGAAGAAAAGAAAAAAGAAAATTTTGATGCGATAATGACCCGTGAGATAAATAAATTATTTGGTGCGTTATAAAATGTATTTAGATACAAATGCAAAATTTAAAATGATATGGTTAATTGTAAAATGAACAATAATCATATAAATTAATTTGTATTAAATAATTACATAAAAAGAAAAAACATGAATCATAAGATGAAGAAAGAAAAAAAAATATTTAAATATAAGATAATGGTTAATTAAAATAAAATAAATATTATGTTGATGGTGACCCGTGAGATAAATAAGTTTTTTATTTTATTAAAATTAAAAAATAGATTATTAGTATTTTTAGCGATAATAAAAAATTTAGTGAAAAAAAATTAAAATGAAAGTGAGAAAGTGTGGGAAAAAAAAGTGTAAATGATTTGAAATTTGAATGAAGTGAGAGAATGAGTGTATGTAATATTTAATTTGAATGGGTAAATAGAAGATAATAAATAGTAACCAATGTTAAGTCAACACATGGCATGCAATTGTAAAAAACTACTTTTGATTTTGGATGAATTTGCTAGTTACCGAAATAACCTTTTCATAGTGTATTTTATTTTTGGTGGAAGGGCAATTTGGACAGTTCACGGAACCTTTTAGTAATGGGTAGATAGTAGATACTTGTAAAAATTAAATATTAAAAAAGTTGTTACAAAATACAATGTATAATTAATGCATTGTCAATGATCATTATAAGGATAAATAGATATTACAAAATACAGTATGTGTTGCAACAATTTGTTATCAAGTTCCAACAATTTCCATATAAAATCGAAATCATCAAAATTAACACAATGCTTTGATCTGTAAAATGAAAAAATAGTCTTATTAAATAACAACTCATAATCAACAATGTTAGAAGTAATTCAAGTTCTCTGTCGAAGTCAAAGTCTTTATAGTTTTTGTCGATGTCGAATTAGTTGTAGTGTTGTATAGTCAGCTGTATTCGACAGAGTCGAATATAGCTGTTAAGGAGTTAGTCGAAATGTTTGTTTGGGCCTAGACTTTGATAGCCTATATAAAGGGCTTTGTAATTTGTAATTACACAACAGCACATACAGCATTTTAACACAATAAACTTTAGAAAGTTTTGTAAACCCTAATCTCTTCTCTTTTCTCTCCTTCTTCTTTTTCTTTTTCTTAAACATTCATCTTTCTTGGAACATAGTTCCAACAATTGGTATAACAGAGCACGGTTGCGATTCAGAGAGAATCTAATGGCAAACGGAACAACAACGTCCACACAATTCCCAGCAAATCTACCGGTTTTCAAAGGGGAAAACTACCAACGGTGGGTTGCATAGATGAGGGTTATTTTCAGATTTCAAGATGTGGTTGAAATCGTGAATGATGGTGTAACTGAATTGGGGGCGAATGCGACTGATGAACAGAAAGCTGTGTACAAGGATCAACGGAAGAAAGATGGCAAAGAGTTGTTCTTGATTCACCAGTGTGTGGATCCGAATGTGTTTGAGAAAATTATTTAAGAAGAATCTACAAAAGGAGCGTGGGACAAGTTAAAGAACTTGTATGGAGGTGATGAGAAACTAAAGAGGGTGAAGCTGCAAACCTTGAGAAAGTAATACGAAATGATTCAAATGAAGGAAGATGAATCAGTTTCGGAGTTCTTTTCAAGATTGGTGATGTTGTTGAACCAGATGAAGTTTTGTGGAGAAACAATCACAGATTTGCAGAAAATTGAGAAGGTATTACGATCTCTGACTACAAATTTTGATTACATTGTAGTGTCCATTGAAGAGTCCATGAATCTTGCTGAGATGAAGGTTGAAGAGCTACAGGCTTCTTTGGAAGCTCATGAGATGAGATTGAAGCAAATAGATTCAGAAAGAGACAAGGTATCGGACCAAGCACTACAAGCGAAATTCACCAAGAAGTCTGGGAAGGTGAAGCAGGGAAGGAATCTTGCTAGTGATGAGAAGTCAAGCAAGAGTTCAAAGAATCATGATGATTCAATAAAGAAAGGCATGGGCAACAAGTATTCTGGGAAGAAAGTTGACATGAAAGACGTGTAGTGTTACAATTGTCAAGTTTTTGGTCACTAAGCTCGAGACTGTCGAAAGAAGAAGGAAGCACGAGCAAAAGAAAGTGACAAAGCACAGTATGCACAGGCAGAAGATAGTGATTCTGATGATGTGCTACTAATGGTAGATACTCAGTCAGACGCTGATGAAACAGATTTGTGGTATCTTGATTCAGGTTGCAGCAACCACATGACCAGTAACAAGAACTGGTTCACCAAGCTTGATGAATCAGTTAAGAAGGTGATAAAGTTTGCAGATGGTAGACATATCACATCAGGTGGAAGAGGAAATATATCTGTAATGAGAAGAGATGGTAAAAAAGCCAGCATTACTGATGTGTTGTATGTGCCTTCTATGATAAGTAACTTGATAAGTATAGGTCAATGACTTGCCAAAGGACATAATATGAAGCTGGAGAAGAACCAAATGAAGGTGTATCATGCTGATGGTAGGTTGGTACTGAAAGCACCATTGGCTGATAACAAGACCTTTAAAGTTCAGATTAACATGATTGATCATCAATGTCTTGCGTCAACTACAGAAGAGGAAAAGAATTGGCTATGGCATCATAGATATGGGCATCTAAACTTCAGGAGTTTGGGTATGCTCAATCAGAAGAAGATGGTTTATGGTTTACCTCAGGTGAAGGAACCAAATCATGTGTGTGAAGAATGCTGCAAAGCAAAGCAGACTAGAAAAGCATTCAAGCATGATCTACTAATTAAGTTAAAAGGAAAGTTAGAACTTGTTCATTCTGACGTATGTGGACCTTTTGAAGTTAGGTCGAATGGTGACAAGCGTTACTTCTTAACTTTCATCGATGAATTCACCAGATATATGTGGATTTATATGATCGAAAGTAAGAGTGAAGTATTCACAAAGTTCAAGAAGTTTAAGTTGCTTGTCGAAAAGCAAAGTGGCTGCAAGCTAAAGAAACTGAGAACTGATGGTGGTGGTGAATACATCTCTCGAGAGTTTGCTAGATTTTGTGAAGAGGAAGGTATAGAGCATGAGGTTATTGCACCCTATACACCTTAACATAATGGAATAGTTGAGAGGAAGAATAGAAGTATACTGAATATGACGAGAAATATGTTGAAGGCTAAAGAGGTACCAAAGAGATTTTGGGCTGAAGCAGCTTTGACAGCAGTATACATTCTGAATAGATGTCCAACGAAGAAGCTAGTCGAGAAGACTCCTTATGAAGCATGGACAGGTGAGAAGCCAAATGTAAGTCATCTTAGAGTTTTTGGATCAATATGTTTTAGGCATGTTCCTGAGCAATTGAGAACAAAACTAGATGATCAAAGTCAAACCATGGTGCTTATAGGTTATCATTCAACTGGTGCATATCGACTATATTCACCAGAAGATGATAAAGCTGTGATCAGTCGAGATGTTCTGGTAGATGAAAATCAAAATTGGGAGTGGAGTCATGGGTCAGTTCGACAGGAAACTGGTCGACAGAAGGAAGAGACAGTTCTGACGGTATTTGAAGAAGACCGACAAACTGAGGCCACGACAATTCAAAATGAAGAACCTCCTGAGCAGAATGTCAGAAGATCAACTAGAACAAGAGCTGAGTCGACAAGGTTAGCTGGATATGAGAGATTTCCAGATAATGCAATCGATGCAGATGGTGACTTAATAGAAGAAGTAATGATGATGGCTGAAGCAGAACTAATTAACTTGGATGAAGCCATGAAGGATTCGAATTGGTGTGAAGCCATGAAGGAAGAACTCAGGGCAATCGAGAAGAACAATACCTGGGAACTTGTCGAAAAAGCCAGCAAGAAGCCTATTGATGTGAAATGGGTTTACAAGCTGAAACGAAGGCCAAATGGTGAAATTGCCAAGCATAAGGCAAGACTAGTGGCAAGAGGTTTTCTGCAGAAACCTGGTATTGATTTCGATGAAGTCTATGCGCCAGTGGCTAGGTTGGAAAAATCAGGTTTGTTGTTTCGACAGCAGCATATAGAGGATGGAAGATACATCAGTTGGATGTAAAATCAGCATTTTTGAATGGACCTTTGGAGGAAGAAGTTTATGTCAGCCAACCACCAGGATTTGAGATCAAAGGGCATGAGTCGAAGGTGTACAGATTGAGGAAGGCTCTCTCTATGGATTGAAGCAAGCCCCGAGGGCTTGGAACAAAAGAATAGATAGTTTCCTAATCAAAGCAGGTTTCACAAAGTGTGTGTCTGAGCATGGAGTTTATGTAAATGATGTCGACAATGATAGTCGAATCATTTTATGCCTGTACGTCGATGATTTGCTAATTACAGGTGCAAATGAAGCTGAGATAAGAAAAGTTAAGTTGAAGCTAATGCAAGAGTTCGAAATGTCCGACCTAGGGAATTTGTCATATTTCTTAGGGATGGAATTCAAAGACACAACTGAAGGTGTGTTCCTGCATCAGAAGAAGTATGTTCAAGACATCTTGAAGAGGTTCAAGATGACTGACTGTAAAGCTGCAACAACTCCATTGGAAACAGGAGCAAAGTTGAAGAAGGTAACTGATGATGAGTTTGTAAGTTCGACATTGTACAAACAAATTATTGGATCCTTGAGGTGCCTTTGCAATACAAGGCCGGACATTTGTCAGAGTGTCGGATTGTTAAGTCGATTCATGGAGAAACCCCAAGAATGTCATCTCATTGCAGTAAAGAGAGTACTGAGATACATTAAGGGTACAGTTGATCATGGTGTGCTGATGCCATGTCAAAATAGGTCCAAGTCGAAAGATGCGGAGGTATATGGTTACATTGATTCAGATTTCAGTGGAGACCAAGATGACAAGAAGAGTACTGCAGGCTACATTTTCATGATAGAAGGAGCTCCAATCTCTTGGAGTTCGAGAAAACAAAGCATTGTGGCTTTGTCATCATGTGAAGTTGAGTACGTAGCTGCATCGTATGCAGCATGTCAGGGAGCATGGATAGATATGTTGCTCGAAGAACTCAAGATCAAGGAACCTGGGAAGATGAAGTTGTTTGTAGACAACAAGTCAGCTATTGATCTTGCCAATCATCCTATGTGTCATGGTCGAAGTAAGCACATAGAAAGAAGGTATCATTTTCTCAGGGATCAAGTGAACAGAGGGAAGCTTGATCTTGAATATTGCAAGACTGAATTTCAACTAGCCGACATACTTACCAAACCTTTGAAGAAAGTCAGATTCGACGAGTTAAAGAAGAGCATTGGGATGAGAAGTCTCGAGAACATGAATTAGGTGGTGTGTTAGAAGTAACTCAAGTTCTCTGTCGAAGTTGAAGTCAAAGTCTTTATAGTTTTTGTCGATGTCGAATTAGTTGTAGTGTTGTGTAGTCAGCTGTATTCGACATAGTCAAATATAGTTGTTAAGGAGTTAGTCGAAATGTTTGTTTGGGCCTGGGATTTGATAGCCTATATAAAGGGCTTTGTAATTTGTAATTACACAACAACACATACAACATTTTAACACAATAAAGTTTAGAAAGTTTTGCAAACCCTAATCTCTTCTCTTTTCTCTCTCCTTCTTCTTCTTCTTTTTCTTAAACATTCATCTTTCTTGGAACATAGTTCCAACAAACAATGCATTAATAAAAAAAAAGATAGAAAGAATTACCTATTAAATATTGTGAAAAACTTCTTTGTATACAATATTAGATGTAGTAGTCTTAGGTAGTTTATCATTGTCATGAATCAAAATTTTAAGACCTTGATTGTCATGACCTTGTTGGGTATATATTATTTTCAAAACTTATTTTATAAAGCCAAAAACAGAGGATGAGGGATCATTGTCCCATTTAAGTGTTTATTAAATTATAATTATTTATAACATTTTGAATTTAAATATTTATTAAAATAACTATAGTTTAGATTTTATTTAGCTCCAACTAAATTCATATATCAGTAGGAAAAACCAGTATATGATAAAATTATTGACAAGTAATCTTTCTAAATCTTATCATGCATCAAGTTAAAGATTATTAATTCAATAAATGACATTAAAATGGATTGGATATATATCTTGACCTTGAATGTAATAATATAGATGATTTATAACTGATTTGTTTATAAACTAACTGAAATAATTATGATTCAATCCATAAAAAGTCTCTTTAAAAAAGTGTGTGTCAGTCCCTCAATTGCAATTCTGCATCATTCTACTTGTTGTTTATAACAGGCAGATTTCTCTATATCGGACGTGGTTTAATGGTGCAGAAGGCTATGATCGTGACAGCTTGTACCAAGTATTAAAAATTCAATTTTAATAGTAACTAATTGTACCAAACTTTAATTGTTGACAGTTTGGATGTATTATAAAAATGTGAAATTTGAGTATAGGTTGAAGTGCCCTAGTGAGAAGAAAGTTTACCTGGTGTAGTGTTGCTTTATGACATGTACTAACAACATTCAGAAATGACAGCGGTATGGCTAGGAATGTTGATTTGAAACCATGTATGTAGTGTTGCTGCTACGATGGATTTGGTACTGGAGCATTCCAAAAAATCAGGAAGAAGTCAAATCGATATCATCAAAAGTAGAAAAGATAACAACTAGCGTATAAAGTCTTGCATAAAAACATATAAATATATGCAAGTATAGAGGCTGATGATAATATTGTTAGCTTTGGCCTCAAAAATGTGTTGTTTGGCAAAAGGACCTGCTGAGGCTTTGCTTTACACAGTGGGTTTAAGAAGTTAATTGGATTGCTGCATGAAAATGGTAATGCATAACAATTAAACGCCATGAAAATTGTTCAGTACGATACTTCTCTAACATTAACCTCAGTAAACTTCAAAAAATTTAAACCATCCAACATATAATTAAAATCTTAATGAAACTTTTTTTGCTAGAGAAGTCATTTTCATACAGTAGCTTTGGCAGTAGACTGTTGATATCATACAATGATTCTAAATATTATTTGTTTATGTGTTTGTATATAATTATTAAACAAATAGATACAATCAGACAAATTCATACAAGAAATCAAATAGATTGTTAAGTGTTGTAATGTAAGTAAATGAGTATAGATAAAAAGTAGAAAAATATGAAAATAAATCCAGTCAGACATAGAGAAGATAAATCATTGATAAAATTGATATCTAAATTAAGTTGTATAACTTTTTCACAATCATATTCTGTAAAAGTTAAATAGAAAATAGGGAAATCACTTCATCATTCGGAAGATGTAATACAAATCATCTGCAAAAATATCAACAATGTAAATTTACCATCTTGATTTCTCCAAAGCTATGTAGCTTGTGAATTTAGGAGTGAGCTAATAAATAAAAAAAATAGCTTCTGTTACAACTAATTCATCTTTCAAAGTTACCACATAGCAGACTTTGAATTGATAGAAGAATAGTTCTTACATCATAAGCAGATGACCATTTATCCTTTAAATTTCAAAGATTAATCATTATATATGATAATATCAATAATCAATAGTTGCATTGAAGTATTGAAGAAAATTATAGACATTTGGGTGGAAGCATAATCATATTAATCATCACCTTAAGAATATATACATTGGGTTGGAAGCATGTAGTATTAAATATTACTTTTGGACCTAAAAAGGATACTCATTCGAAAATGAAAGGGAAAATTTGTATTCTGCACAGATTAACCACGACAGTAAAATAAGTAATCCCTCCACCGGGCAGCAGATCAACATCAAGATACTCTCAACCATTGGAAAATGAAAAGGACAATTTGTATTCTACACAGATTAACCACGACGGTAAATTTTTTTGAGCCTTTACATCAATTTGTGCCAACATCAATAAATCATTGATTTTCCAGCCATTACATCATTTAAGAATAAATAAACCGATAGATATAAAAACCAAACCTTTGGTTGAACCAGCAGTGGTTGTTTGATCTATGGAACTTGTATTGACGGCGACAGTATGGAAGTAATAAAACGATGAAGAGCGAATCGATAGTTGTTTAGAAGTAGAGAGAACATGATAACATAGGAGATTTGAGTCTGGATGCAACTATCTTCCCAACCATTATTAATCAAAAGTAGTGAAAAGATAATGAAACAAAAAAAAACAAATAATGTCATAAAATTCTCTGTTCTGCAAAAGTAATGAAATTGAAAAAAAATCCAATAACATCAATACCAACTAATCAATAACATATATCCAACCTATTACATGTAATAGAAATCAACAAATTAAGCAATATCATGTTTACTATATAGTAATCATGTTTGAAATGAAAACATCAGTACCAACAACTCTTAAAGGAATACAGTGAAACATCAAGAGTGAAACTTTGATTGTTAATGGTGTTGTTGTGAATTCTTGTTATTCAAACCTGGTTGCTAAGTTGGTGGAAAAAAGAGGAATGATTTGATCTATTTGTGTTGTAAGCATGAAGAGTTGAAATCAATTGGTGGTGGTGGTGGTGGTGGGTGGAGAAAGGGGGGTGACGAAAAAATTTACGGTTTACAGAGAAAATGAGAGAGAGAATGGAGAGAGATAAATGTGGAAAATGAAAAGTCTGGAAAGAGAGATGTGTGAATTTGAATTTGGAATGAAGACTAATTAGAGTGTGACAAGTGTAATTTAAAGAGAGGTATGTGAGTGTTTTAATTGGAACATTTATTAATTACTTATTTGTCCAAAGTCTAGTGTAAAATTTTTTTAAGGGACAGACAATTTAGACAGTTTGGTCAACCTAATAGTAATGGATAGATAGTAGACAACATGTTGCTTCTATTTCTACGTAGTATAGTCTTTGATTGACTCTATAGCTTCAATATTTGCAAAAGCTCCCAGAAATTTGATTCATTATGTTTCCTATCAAAAAGTTAATGCAGCAAATTAATAAAAATTCCAAACAGAAAATTTGCTTAAGAATTCTTTAAACCATTTTGCATCAAAGAAGGTTGCGGGTACAATAACTAGAAGGTTTCGCTCCACACAACCCTCTATATATATTTCAAACTTAGTTTCTTAACAAACAATCACATACTAAACATATATATATATGGACCAAGACTTATTCCAACTCCATTCTCATATAATTGTAGCGAGTGATTTTTGGATGTGGTTGCGAAGGACGATTACTCTAGTACTACAGTTTGATTCATTTTTTATCCTATTAAAGCTGATGAAGGAAGGGAAATAGATGTCTCCAATTGACCCTGCTTGCATACTGAGATTAAACAGTCAAAACTGTTGGTTTACAGATGCTACAAAGATTCGGGGTTTTTTCTAGGTTCAACATGCTATTTCTTGTTCCAAAGACTTTGGAGGCTTGGCTCAGTGATTGTCCCCTTTAGATTCAATCCTCAGAAGTGTCCAAGTGGATAGGAGCATTTGGATTTGGCTGATTTTGGCAAATTGAGCAAAAATGCAAATTCTGCCTTGCCTTGGCAGATTTCAGCAAGGCAACTTTCCAATGTCATATCTCATGACTCAAATTGAATTTGGTAATGTTCTTGGTCATTTTGGAAAGCCCTTACATGATACAACAACTGTTTGAACATATTTGGTTATGATCTCTTTTGAATCCAAGTGAAAAATCCCCCTACATTTGGTAAAAAGTAGGGTAAAATCTGACTTAGTGAAATTTTCACTAAGTGTTGGAACAAAGTGACTTTTCTTGATTTTGATCACTCCATAACTCAAAATCCATGAGGAGTTGGAATTAGGTCTAGTTGAAGTTTTTGTAGAGGGCAATGAGATCTACAAATCAAGCCTTGGATGGGAGAAAATGGATTTGTGGTTTAGGAGTTATGACCCTCAAAAGTTGGTACCCTAGCCACTTTATTTTTAACTTAGAAAATTTTCTAAGTTTTTTTTATGGTTACCCCTTTTACAAGTTACCCAACTTTTCTTGATTTTTCTTGATGAATGATGATTCAAATCATACATTAACATCATTTTAGGGTTAAAAATCCATTTTGGTGAAAAATCTCAAAAAGTCAAAGTTGACTTCTGTGCACAGTTGGCTTTTTATCAGATGAATTACAAACTGTGCAATTCTTCATGAAATCATGTCCTTGACCTAAATCAAACTTGATGGACATGTTCCATGGGTGTCATAGGGTATATTGATGCATGTCATAGGGCTTGGGAGCATGTCCTGGTCAAAAGTCAAAGTTACAGTTGACTTTTTCCTTAAAACCCTAACTGTGGTGCAGATGAAATTGAGACTTGTTGCTCAAGCTTATTGGATTAATCCATTGTTCCAAATGGATCAATATAGTTAATTAGAGACCCTCAAACCCTCCTTTGAGGTCTTGGCTCATGATTTGCCCTAAAAGTCAACTTAGGGGTGAATTAGGTCAAGAAACCCTAATTCCTGATTTTTGATGAATGCATCCCCTGAGGCAAAATTGACTTGATGATTGGGTTCATGAGGTTCCATGGAGTATATTAGGTTAGGTTTTGGATCTTTGGCTTGTGCCCAGATGAAAAATTTCCATCTGGAGGCCCTGGTCGACCAAAACCCTAATTTGGTGACACTGTCGATCTTGAGACTTAATCCACCTAGAAGGGAGCAGCCTTGTGCTTAATCCTTGAACTGGGAGTCCTTTTGATCCATTATGGATGTTTGAGAGGTTAGACAAGTTGAAGATCATGTCATTCCTTGATTGACCCTTTGTCTAAGCACTCAGAGAGGGCTTGAAACCCTAATTTTGATTGTAGTGAACGCTCACCCATCTTTGGGGAGACTGATGAAGTATGATGGTTCCTCCATATTATGATGATGATTTTCACAATGATGGGATATCTTAGTGGTCAAATTTTGGGGTATGACAGATGCCCCTATTTAATCTTCTTGGACACGAAGGTGTGAATGACGAAGGTATTCGGGCATTTGGGGTGCAAGAGGATTAAATATCGGAATACCCGAAATTTTGATGGTGGCTATGAATGGTAGTTTACGCATTCATCTTCTTTAGCTAAGCAATGATGCTTAGAAAAGGTAAAAACTTCCCCTTGATCCTGGTCTTCAGCCAAGGAACTGGTCTCAGTTTTCTAAAATAAACTTCCCCTCGATCCTGGTTTCCTACCAAGGAACTGGTCAAAGTTTCTGACGTAAACTTCCCCTCGATCCTGGTTTCCTACCAAGGAACTGGTCTTAGTTTCTTATGTAAACTTCCCCTCGATCCTGGTTTCCTACCAAGGAACTGGTATAAGTGTCTGATGTAAACTTCCCCTCGATCCTGGTTTCCTACCAAGGAACTGGTCTCAGTTTCTAAAATAAACTTCCCCTCGATCCTGGTTTCCTACCAAGGAACTGGTCTAAGTTTCTTTCGTCAGTAAACTTTATTGACAAGGGACGATATTCGTAGCGGCTTTCCTTCAAACTTCTCGCCGAATTTTCCTGGGGAGATGCCATTTGAGTGGAAAAAGTTTCGATGTCAGACTTGCTGGGGAACCCAGTCGTCTGAGTTGTAGAGGTGTACAAACTTCTCTGTTGGAGATGCCATTTGTTGGCTCTACTTGGGGAATGCGAGTCTCTTTAGAGACTGCATTCATTTGGGGTCTTTACATCATACTTTTCTCGGAGATCTTCTCGGAGAAATGCCATATGATGTGATCCAATTTTGAGGTGCCGATGACCTTTTCATCAGTGGGTTTTTCGGAGAAAAACTGTCGTACTGCCGAGTCTCCGGTTTAGGAGGCTTTCTCTTGGGATTTTCTTTAATCCGGGAAAACAAGGATATCATCTTCAATGGTGAAGAGTGATGTTAACTGAGGGCTCTCTGGTCTTTCAGAGGTTCAAGTTACCAAAGTGGTCGAGGACCCCACTTCAATCCAGAAATAAAACTGGAGGAGAGAGAATGTTCAGACGTAACACTTCCTGACGAGGAAAGGGCTGACAACTCGATTGAGATGACTTTTATCACTAGGGGACAAGGCCGACTAGAGTGATAATGATGCAATATGAAATGTGAATGAAAATCAATAATGCAATGATGCATGTATGTTTATGCTGACAAAACGGACGCGACATACAAACTGACAGGTGAACATGATTGGATACTCGGCCATCGCGGGGCGAAGAAGTACCGTTGGTTCATAATAGCAATTCCACCTTGCTTAGGAGAGATAGTCCCTGCGGGGAATATCGTTGATCGGGCTTAGGAGATAAGAACTCGGCCGAGGCGTGTCAGACGAAACAAGGTCTCTGACACAGTCGATACCTTCATTCAGGCATACTGGGTTAGAAGGAGTACTTTGATTCTGCACTTTGAGGTTCGCTTACTTATGGAGAAGCGACCGATGTTCTTCTGATGTTCAACAGTCAAAAGAAATTGCCATCTTTATTTTAAAAGCAGAAAAAGTTTTAACAAGTAAATTCATTTTTGTTTTATTTCAAGAATCGTTAATCATTTTAACAACGTCGTTATGTAAAGCTAAAACAAATACGAATTACAAACAAAAGCACAAGGGCTCAAATTTTATTGATAAGATGGAGATCAGCCAAACGCGTGATTCCAAAGAGTATTTACAAAGTTAGAAAATGGTAATTTACAGGGAAAAGGGCTACATTGAAACATAACGACCACTATCCTTCTACCAACTTTGAATTCGGGACATCCTGAGCTTCTGTCGAAGATGACCTTGACTGGAGTTTTCTGGCGGATGATGTAACTGCTGCTGCTGAAGGACCTGCCTCTGTTGAACATAGTTACTTGCCATTATCCCTAATTTTTTCCTGGATTGTGCTGTGATGTTTCCAATCCACCGGGATGATTTTTTTTTTATGTCTCTAACTTTTACCTGGACCGTCCTTTCGGGTTTTCAATCCACCGAGACATTTTTTTTAGGCGACTTGACTACATCAACATTCGTGGGGCAGGCAAATTCCTCTCCATCCATGGTTGCAAGTCTCAAGGCGCCGCCTGAGAAAGCTTTTGTGACCACATAGGGGCCATCATAATTTGGGGCCCACTTGCCCCGGGAGTCAGTGAGAAATGACTGTATCTTCTTGAGCACGAGGTCTCCTTTTCTGAAGACACGAGGCCGGACCTTTTGTCAAACGCCCTCTTCATTCTCTGTTGATGCAACTGACTGTGGCATAGTGTCGTGATTCACTTTTCTTCGATCAGATTCAGTTCGTCGTGTCGGCTTTGACACCATTCAGCTTTGGTGAGCTTAGCTTCCATCAATACTCGGATTGACGGGATCTTTACTTCTATGGGGAGCACTGCTTCCATGCCATATACTAAAGAGAAAGGGGTTGCCCATGTTGAAGTACGGACAGATGTTCGATAACCGTGAAGAGCAAAGGGTAGCATCTCGTGCCAATCTGTATAGGTTACAACCATCTTTTGAACGATCTTCTTGATGTTCTTATTGGCCGCTTCTACCGCTCCGTTCATCTTGGGTCGGTAGGGATATGAGTTATGGTGTTCGATCTTGAACTCTGCGCACAACTCTTTCATCATCTTTTTGTTTAAGTTAGATCCATTATCAGTAATGATCTGGCTCGGAACACCATAACGGCAGATGATATTGTTTTTGATAAATCGGACCACCACTTGTCGGGTTACATTAGCGTATGACGCTGCTTCGACCCACTTGGTGAAATAGTCAATGGCTACCAGGATGAACCGATGTCCGTTTGAAGCCTTAGGTTCAATCAAGCCAATCATGTCGATTCCCCATATGGAAAAAGGCCACGGGGAAGAAAGAACTTTGAGATGTGATGGCGGTACATGAATTTTGTCGGAGTATATCTGACACTTGTGACACCTCCTCATGTACTTGTAGCAGTCGGATTCCATTGTCAACCAATAGTACCCTGCTCTCATAATTTTTCTCGCCATTGTGTGTCCGTTGGCATGAGTGCCAAAGGACCCTTCATGAATTTCTTTCATAAGCATGTCTGCTTCTGGTCTGTCGACGCATCGGAGCAAGACCATGTCAAAATTTCTCTTATAGAGAGTGTCCCCGCTCAGGAAGAAGTTTCCAGCCAATCTTCTGAGGGTTTTTCTGTCTTTTCTGAGTGCCCCAGATGGGTACTCCTGTTTCTGAAGGAAGCATTTGATATCGTGATACCAAGGTTTGTCGTCTATGACTGCTTCAATCGTGAAGATGTAAGCGGGCCTTTCAAGGCGCATTATGTCGATCTTAGGTAAGTCGTTCCATTGACCTACACTAATCATGGAAGAGAGAGTGGCTAATGCATCAGCCATGTGATTCTCCTCACGAGGGATATGATGAAACTCGACTCTGTTAAAGAAGGGTAACAACCTTCTTGCATAGTCTTTGTAAGGAATCAATCTTGATTGGTATGTGTTCCAATCTCCTTTTATCTGATTGATAACCAAGGCTGAATCGCCGTATACGTCCAAGTTTTTTATCCTTAAATTAATTGCTTCTTCGAGACCCATGATACAAGCTTCGTATTCGGCCTCGTTGTTCGTACATTTGAACGTAAGTCTGGCGGTGAAAGGAATGTGGGTACCCTGAGGGGTGACAATGATTGCCCCAATCCCGTTTCCATACTGATTAACTGCTCTGTCAAAGATAAGTCCTCATTGGGAACCTGATTCTGGCCCTTCACTGGGTAACGGTTCATCGCAATCTTTCATTTTTAGGTACATGACATCTTCGTCTGGGAAGTCAAACCCGATTGATTCCTGATCGTCAATCGGTTGATGAGCCAAATGATCGGCTAAAATACTCCCCTTAACAGCTTTCTGAGCGTGGTACTCTATGTCATATTCTGATAACAACATCTGCCAACGGGCGATTCTTCCCGTGAGAGCAGGTTTTTCGAAGACGTACTTGATTGGATCCATTTCGAAGATTAACCAAGTAGTATGACAAATCATGTATTGGCGAAGACGTTTGGCTGCCCAAGCCAAAGCACAACAAGTTTTCTCGAGCATCGTGTACCGAGTTTCGCAGTCGGTGAACTTCTTGCTCAAATAGTAGATGGCAGACTCTTTTCGTTTGGTTTGTCCTGTTGGCCAAGTACACATCCCATTGAGTCCTCTAGGACTGTGAGGTAAATGACCAGTGGTCTTCCTTCCACTGGAGTTGATAGAATCGGAGGATTCAACAGATATTCCTTGATATTGTCGAAGGCAGTTTGGCAATCTTTTGTCCAAACGCAATCCTGGTTCTTTTTCAGTAATTTGAAAATCGGCGCACACGTGGCAGTCATAAGGAATATAAACCTGGAGATGTAGTTCAAACGTCCCAGGAATCCTCTGTCTCATTTTTCAGTTTTCGGAGAAGGCATTTCTTGAATGGCCTTGACCTTGTTAGGATCAACCTCAATTCCTTTCTGGCTGACGATGAACCCTAGTAGTTTCCCTGAACGGACACCAAAGGTGCACTTGTTGGGATTCAAGCGGAGCTTGAATTTTCTTAGTCGTTCAAACAATTTTGACAGATGTTCAACGTGCTCACTCTCTGTTTTTGATTTTGCAATCATATCATCAACATATACCTCGATTTCTTTGTGTATCATGTCATGAAACAGAGTAGTCATGGCCCTTTGATAGGTTGCCCCGGCATTCTTCAAACCGAACGGCATTACCTTGTAACAAAAGGTACCCCATGGGGTAATGAATGAAGTTTTCTCCATGTCTTTCGGCGCCATTTTGATCTGGTTATAGCCCGAGAATCCATCCATGAAGGAGAATACTTTGAACTTTGTTGTACTGTCTACCAGCATGTCAATATGCGGTAAAGGAAAGTCGTCCTTTGTACTAGTCTTGTTTAGATCCCTGTAATCAACACACATTTTGACCCTTCCGTCCTTTTTGGGAACGGGTACGATGTTGGCTAACCATTGAGGATATTCTGACGTGGCGAGGAAACCTACGTCGATCTGTTTCTGTACTTCCTCTTTGATTTTGATGGCCATGTCCGGGTGAGTGCGTCTCAACCTTTGCTTTACTGGCGGACATTCTGATCTCAACGGTAAGTGATGTTCCACGATGCTGGTATCCAACCCTGGCATGTCCTGATAGGACCAAGCTAATACAACGGGAAATTCTTTGAGAAGCTTTATCAAACTCTCTTTGGCAGTTGGACTGAGCAGTGCCCCAATCTTGATTTATTTTCTCTCTTTTTCTGAACCCAAGTTTATCGTTTCCAACGGCTCTTTGTGAGGTTCAATGGATCTTTCCTCTTGTCTGAGTAGTCGAAAGATCTCTTCTAGAATTCTGTCGTCATTTTCTTCTTCAGCCTCGAATACTGGGAACTCAAAGTTGGGAGAAGGCATCGGGTCGTATGTTTCAACGAGGTTTAAAACAAGCAATCTGCATGACGTGATGATTCGTGTTTATAAGAGATAGAGAAAATGCAAGTGTGTGCAGTGTATTTATTTTACTGCTTGTTTTTATTTGAATTGTTTTTTAGGATTACCATTTTCTGAAAAAGCAAAAAGAGAAAACAGCAATTAATGCGGAAATTACAGAACGACGTTATTTTATTAATGAACAAGTCGATTCTTGAAACTACAGCCCTATAAAACAAAATTCTGTCGCTTTGGGCAAAGCGAAGAGGGAAAATTTACAGAAAGCGAGCCCTATCAAAACATCCGTTTCACCTGGGCAGGGTGAAAGGTTAAAGATGGCAATTACTTTGACTTATGAACAATCTTCGGAACCTCGACGGCAACCCATTGGCGGCGAACTCCTCGGTGAATCACAAAGTCTGGCACCTTCCTTGATTTGTCTTCAGAAATAACGCTGATTTCTGGTGGAGTAGGATCATTGGAATCTGTCTCCCAGACAAAGTTGTCGTAGGAGGATTCCTTTATTGTATTATGCAGAACAGTTGTGCTCTTAGCTGTATCTCCCCATCCAGTAGGCTGGATATCTTCGAGCCTGATACGAGAGCTTTCGGGAGCGGTGTACTTGACCATATAGTCGTATTTTCCACTCGGTTGTCCTAGAGTGTCCCAAACTTCTTTGGAAGTGGAGGAGTCATCTCTCTCGATGACGTTAACCTCAGGAAAAACATAGTTGATGAATTCAAGTCCTGCGAACGTTGCAAATTCATCTTCATGTTAAGTAGTTTCTGAATGACCTGAGTGTTGATCCCATGACATGGTGGGGACACAGGTATTCTGTTCAAAAACGGTCAGCTAATTTTCATTGTTCGGCTGACTCTCTTGCCCCAAGTTTCCTGGGTAAGGCTGCCACATTGGCAGACCATCCATTGGGCCATAGTAATTGTGGTCAAAGTTGTCTTTCATCAGAGTGTCTTCCTCTAATGAATTTGGCGGAGCACGGCATCCTTCCGGATCACAATCCCCGTATATCATTTCGACATCTGACCTGGGTATAAATCTCGGACTCTGTGCGGGAAAGTAAAATGGTGTAGGCACCTCTTCCTGAGACATATAACCGTCCTCATTAAGATAGGACTTCCATTCTTCATCTGTGTCAGAGGGATCTTCCTCATTGATAGCATGTACTGCCTGAGACACTGGGTGAAGAAAACCTCCACTGTGGAAGAAGTTTTGAAGGGGATAAAGACTTTCATCGTTGGCAACTGTCTGGGTACAGGTTGCAGAAAAACCAAGACCCTTCTTTGTTGTATTTCCAGTAGGAATGACAAGCTGTCCCCATCCGGTTGTATTGGTACTCTCGACCGCTTTGATAGCATCGTTGTATGAGGAAATCGAGGTTCCTCATTTTGATTGATTTTCCTTGCTCACCGACAGTTCTTGGAACTGAGTTCCAATAACCTCCTCGGGTTCTATACCAGTAGATGATGATAAACTACTCACGAGTAAGGCTTGTTCCCCACAGACTGTGACAAGTTGATCGTTCTTGACGAACTTTAGCTTTTGGTGGAGGGTCGAAGTGATCGCTCCAGCCTGATGTATCCAAGGTCTTCCTAATAAACAATTGTACGTTGCCCGGATGTCCATGACCTGGAAAGTGACTTGGAAAGTGTGAGGACCAATAGTTATTGGAAGATCAACTTCGCCGATAACTGTTTTTCTGGATCCGTCGAACGCTTTGACGACGACCTCGCTGATTCTTATCGGAGGGCCTTTGAATGATAATTGCATCAAAGTGGACTTCGGGATAACATTCAGGGCTGACCCTATGTCTACCAGTACGCTGGCTAAAGCATCGTCCTGGCAGTTAACTGTAATGTTGAGCGCCATGTTATGACGACGACCCTCTTCGGGTAATTCCTCATTACTAAATCCCAAATTATTGCAGGAAGTGATGTTAGAGATAATGCTGTCAAACTGTCTGATTGTTACATCCTGTTCCATAAAGGCTTGCTCGAAGACTTTCTGTAGAGCCTCCCTGTGGGCTTCTGAACTGAGTAACAGTGATAATACCGAGATCTTTGAAGGAGTTTGTAACAGTTGATTGACAATGTTGTATTCATTCCTTTGGATGAGCTTCAGCATCTCATCATTATTTTTTGAAAGGTCGGGATTACTGGATTGACCGACTGGTGGATCAGGAGTTTCCGTCTGAAGTTCCTTTCCCTTGTTAGGTTCTCCAACTCCTCGGTTGAAGATTCTACCACTCCGTGTTACATGACTGATGTCTGCAATATTCACGACGGAGGGTAATGGAATTTCCTTTCCATTTTCAATTGTCGTTGCACTGTATTTGTAAGGGATAGCCTTAGCTGATTCATACGGTAGTGGTCCCGGTAGATAGATGACTATGGGAACCTTCTGATTTTTCTGACCATCATAAGTAATCTCGATCTGTTCTCGGTTGGGAACTCTCGATTTGTCAAGTAGAAGGATAATGGCAAAAACATCCCTGGTCCTGTGATGACCAGAGATCGTGACAACATCCTCAACTTGCTCGGCAAGGTAGTTCGGCGTCTAGTTGATGGGTCCAGAACCCGGATTTGGACGAATCTCTCCATGATTCACCTGACCCTGAAGAGCTGCTCTCACAAAGTAACACCCTTGGTTACTTTCTGAACAGACGCCGCAATGTTCATAGTTGTGTGGTGGCACCTGGCCACGCCCACTTTGGATACAATGTAACCTCACTAGGTTAGCTTCCACAGATCGGACATCCTGACTCTGACGTCGAGTAGGATTCCTGTGATTGATACTAATCTGTTAAGTATCTTCATCCATATAGATTGGCACCCACCAGTGATTTAACAAGTGCTGAAGTGCCTCATGGACAAGGGTATAACCTCGATCATTTTTGCAACCTGCCTTACAGCTTTGATAGTGATGTGATGTTAAAAATCCGATTCGGACCTGCTCAGCATGTAACTCTACCAGGTTGGTATTCATCACGCGAATATCGAAGATCTAAACCATGTTGATTTGATAGGAGTTCCTATCATGGTAGTCTTGGATCCATCCAAGATTCATCTGACGCTGGAGGGCCTCCTGTATGAAAGAGCATCCCTGTTTGTTTACCGAGCAAGTCAGACAAGAACTGTAATCGTGCCGCGGCAGATTATGATACTGGCTTTGCCTTGAGTGCATCGCCACCAAGTTGACATTCATTGCACGGATATTGTGGTTCTGAATGACGTTAGAATTCGTGTAAACCATGTTAACTCCACGAACTCAGTGCTCTTGGATCCATCCAAGATCCATCTGTTCCTGTAGAGCTGCTTGCACCACAGAACATCCTTGATTGTTTTTAGAGCAGACATCACACTGATGATAGTTATGGGGTGGCACATGGCCATATCCACTCTGTATACAACGCATCTTGACCAAATTGGTTTTCAACAAGAGTACATCATGAATTTGATAGACATCGTTAGTCTCTCATTCTATCAAATTGACTGCAGCCTTCTCATGTTGAGGCAGCGGGTTTGTGAGAACATTGGGATTTGTATCCTTGAAGGATAAGACTCCGCTCCTAACAAGTTTTTGCACGTCGGACTTGAAATTGAGACAATTTTCTATATTATGCCCTGGACCTCCTTGATGATAAGGGCAAGTTTGATCCACCTTAAACCAAAAAGGCAGATTTTTCGGTACTGTAAGAGGAGACTTAGTCTGAATGTGCCCCTTAGCCAGTAGTAATGGAAACAGCTCTGCGTACGACACGGGTATAGGATCAAATCCCGGTGGCCGTGTTGTACAGTTGTTATTGTATGGAGGACGAGCCTGCTGAAGAGGCTGTTGTGTCCTTTGTTGATCAGGTTGGCTCTACGCAACCTGAGGTTGATACGTAGGAATAGACGCAGGGTTGATAGCAGGAGTCACAGATGCTACCGGTTGATAAAGTCGCCTTTGCTTTCTGAGAGAGATATTCCCAATATCCTGCTCTTTTTTCTTAGGGAGAGCACTACCGTATTTTTTAGTACCGCTCGTTGATCCAGTGTCTTTTACTAAACGTCCTTCTCGGACGGCTTCCTCAAGACGTACGCCCATGCCAACCATTTCGGTGAAATCACTGGGCGCACTGGAAACCATTCGGTCATAGTAAAATGAGCTTAAGGTCTTTAAGAAGATCTTTGTCATCTCTTTTTCCTCCAGAGGTGGACAAATTTGAGCGGCGATCTCACGCCACCTTTGAGCATACTCCTTAAAGGTTTCCTTGTCCTTTTGCGACATCGATCTGAGTTGATCTCTGTCGGGTGCCATGTCCAAATTGTATTTGTATTGTTGGATGAAGGCAGTGCCAAGATCTCTGAATGTGCTAATCGTAGCACGGTTTAAACCCATGTATCATTTGAGTGCGGCACCAGTTAAACTATCCTGAAAGTAGTGAATCAGCAGGTCCTGATTCTCCATCTGAGCTGACATCCGCCGAGCGTACATCACCAGATGGCTTTGAGGGCAAGAGTTACCCTTGTACTTTTCAAAGTCGGGTACTTAAAATTTGTGCGGGACTTTCACATTTGGGACCAAGCAGAGATCTGCGGCGTCCTTTCCAAATAGATCCTGACCGCGAATGGCTTGCAGTTCCTTCTGCATTTCCAAGAACTGCTCCTGGAATTCTTCCATTCTGTCAAACATAGTTTCCTTCTTACCATAAGGTGTCTGTGGAATCTGTCCTTTCGGGACAGTGTGCACCACAGGGGGTGGTACCGTGACTACGGTAGTGAGTCTTGGCGTCTCCCGAAGTTTGTAACCTTCAGGAGTGTTCAGTATGCCTCTGGCATCTTCACTTTCCCGAAGTTTGTAACCTTCAGGCTCAGCGGCTTCTGTTGTGATTCCCTGATCTTCAGTGATTGGCGGAACATATCCTTCCGAGATATAGTTAATAGGCATGCCCCAAGGAAGATCTTTCGGTATTTGATACCTAGGATCATACTTCTCTACTATGGGCGTTGAGGTGATCTCTGAGATCACAGTTCTTTGTAGCTGTGCTTCTGCCATGGCTTGCATGTCGTTACGAAGCTTCCTCATATCCTCTCTCAGAGCGTCGATCTCTTCTTTCAACTCTCTGTTTTCTTCCTCAAGATCATCCATCTTTTTCTGACGATTGGCCCGAGTATTATACGAATGAGACAGTTTGACTCTAGAACTGAGACACAAACGTGAGATTCGTGGGTAAGAAGGATACGCGATGTGAGAATGATGAATGCAATGATTATATTAATTGTTTTTTGGTTTAATCAAAATAAACTTCGACAATTAGATTGCAAATATCAAACGGTGGGGAAATCCCTTTTTATTGAAATTCAAAAGATTGCAGAAATGGAAATACAGTAGATTACAAGGTGCAGAAACAGAAACCTAAACTAATGGGTCCCGAGTCCTCTCTGAAGAGAAATCGGGTGCTGATTATGGTATCTTCCTTTTCTTTGACCGGGGCTCTTGGGTCGTTGTCAGGTTGTCATTCCTTTGCCAGGTGAAAGGAGCGAGCAAATTCCTTTGGTCATCCTGATTTTCTACAGCATGTTGCTCCAAAATCTCGATTAGAGCATCTTTCTCTTTAAGTAGTTGTTGTATTTTGATGCACTCTACATCGAGGGTGCGGTACTTGTTCTTCCAAGACCTTCTCTCCTTTTGAACTTTGTTGAGAGTAACCTGAAGCTTTTCAGTTTTCGTCATGAAGTACATGACAGATTCCCTCGGCGGAAGAATTCTGTAACGAGGATAAGGCATCTTTAGCTTGAGAGCTCTAGTTTGTACCCAATGGAGGTAAGGCTCCACCAAGACACAGTCTGGTTTTCCTAGAGACTCTCATCCTTTCTTATGAACATGCTTCCAAGCGTGCACTATTTCCATCTTTAGTGCTCTGTCGTTTTCTCCTTCCTTGAAGAAAAGACCTTCCAGATAAACACCCTGTGGGACGTGTCTCATCGGGTATCCAAATTGACGGCTAACCAACACCAGATGATAGTTGATTCCTCCCTTAGTTCCTATAAGGGATACGTTGGGGAAGTTTCCACAATGGTCAATGATCCTGATTCCATCATAGATTCTATTACACCAATCTCTATCAGAGTTGGTAAGAGACATGATCTTCTGCGACCAGCGCAAGGCACTCTTACAATCCCAAAAAGCAGCATACTTTGGCAAGTGAGAGATAAACCATTTGTAAAGCAGAGGTACACAGCATGTGATCTCCCCTCCGCTGTACAAATTTCCTAAGTGTACAGAATGATACGCATCTGCGAGCAAAGTTGACACAGGGTTTCCAATGAGAAAAACCTTAATGGAGTTGATATCGACGAAATTATTAATGTTGGGAAACAAAAATAAACCGTAGGCGAGCAAGACAAAGACGCTTTCAAAAGCAGTCACGTTTCCTATACTAGCAAAATACAGGGCCTTCTTTGTCAAGAACTGGGCTGGCAAACCTTGGATACCACCCTTAGTGGTTAGGTGAGTCCTGACCTCAGACTAGTCCAAATGAATTGCTCTTGCAATGGTCTGATTCTTTGGAATTTCTTCCAGTCCAGAAAATGGAGCTCGATCTGTGATATGTAAATCGATCAGATGAGAATACTCCTCCAGCGTTGGTGCGAGCTGGTAATCCGGGAATGTGAAACAGTGATAAACCAGATCATAGAATTGAACGAGCGCGTCCATGATTCCCTCAATCACATGGACTCTTAACAGTGGTAGCAAACCTCCGTGCTTAGCTCTGAAAGCCTCTGGGTTTGTGATCATCCTCGCTAACCTTCTCAAATCCTCTAGCTGTGGAACCTTGAAGGTGTAACTATGAGTTCTCCTTCTACCGAAATCCATTAGTGCAATCCTTTTCTCTGATATTTGCAATCACAGTCTCAGTTTAATTTGAAAAACAGAGAGACTGGAAGAGAAATTTTTTGAATGTTTTTAATGTTTTTTAAATGAATACATGAATGCAGCACACAAAAACATAGAAAAAACATGGGGTCAAAGGGTCATTGTCATGAAGTCAAGGCTCTACCCATCCCCAAAGGTTTATACTAGGGTGATTTTTGTACCTGTACTCATTATCATCAGCTCCTCCCAGGAAAGCAAAACAATAAGCGGATCGCCAGCGAGTTGTAGAGCAATCTTAGAGTAAATACCATTCATCGAGAATAGATCACCAGCCTCAAATGAGGGTAGTATCGTGTAACAACTATTCCCGATAGTTTTCGCACTACAAAAGGGTTTGGCTCCTCAGCTTCTCAGACATCACAATTGGCCCATTGTCTAGGTGAGAGAATGGGTTGCATTGGTCAGCCTCCACTGAGGTTGATGGTCGACCTCGTCGCCATCACTTATCTTAAGTGTATACTCGATCTTTCCACATGCGGCATCACATACATTCCCATTAGCAGAAAAATAAACACGTATAGCAATTAGGAAAAGCAGTATATATATTTGTCCTAATCATCCTAGACTTTTAAAAGCTAAGAATCTTAAGTTCCTGACAGAAAATGGTTTCTCGGCGGAGTCACCAATCTGTGGTTTCATTCCAAATTAATGGTGTTTTGACCTAAGATCCTAGTGACGTCAAGGTTTCCACAAAAAAGAACAAGATCCCTAAAGAGACCTGCGTTCTCCCCAGCAGAGTCGCCATTTTTCTGTAGCGAGTGATTTTTGGATGTGGTTGCAAAGCACAATCGCTCTAGTACTACAGTTCGATTCATTTTTTATCCTATTAAAGCTGATGAAGGAAGGGAAATAGATGTCTCCAATTAACCCTGCTTGCATACTGAGATTAAACAGTCAAAACTGTTGGTTTACAGATGCTACAAAGATTCGGGGTTTTTTCTAGGTTCAACATGTTATTTCTTGTTCCAAAGACTTTGGAGGCTTGGCTCAGTGATTGTCCCCTTTAGATTCAATCCTCAGAGGTGTCCAAGTGGATAGGAGCATTTGGATTTGGCTGATTTTGGCAAATCGAGCAAAAATGCAAATTCTGCCTTGCCTTGGCAGATTTCAGCAAGACAACTTTCCAATGTCATATCTCATGACTCAAATTGAATTTGGTAATGTTCTTGGTCATTTTGGAAAGCCCTTACATGATACAACAACTGTTTGAACATATTTGGTTTTGATCTCTTTTGAATCCAAGTGAAAAATCCCCTTACATTTGGCAAAAAGTAGGGTAAAATCTGACTTAGTGAAATTTTCACTAAGTGTTGGAACAAAGTGACTTTTCTTGATTTTGATCACTCCATAACTCAAAATCCATGAGGAGTTGGAATTAGGTCTAGTTGAAGTTTTTGTAGAGGGCAATGAGATCTACAAATCAAGCCTTGGATGGGAGAAAATGGCTTTGTGGTTTAGGAGTTATGACCCTCCAAAGTTGGTACCCTAGCCACTTTATTTTTAACTTAGAAAATTTTCTAAGTTTTTTTTATGGTTACCCCTTTTACAAGTTACCCAACTTTTCTTGATATTTATTAATGAATGATGATTCAAATCATACATTAACATCATTTTAGGGTTAAAAATCCATTTTGGTGAAAAATCTCAAAAAGTCAAAGTTGACTTCTGTGCACAGTTGACTTTTTATCAGATGAATTACAAACTGTGCAATTCTTCATGAAATCATGTCCTTGACCTAAATCAAACTTGATGGACATGTTCCATGGGTGTCATAGGGTATATTGATGCATGTCATAGGGCTTGGGAGCATGTCCTGGTCAAAAGTCAAAGTTACAGTTGACTTTTTCCTTAAAACCCTAACTGTGGTGCAGATGAAATTGAGACTTGTTGCTCAAGCTTCTTGGATTAATCCATTGTTCCAAATGGATCAATATAGTTCATTAGAGACCCTCAAACCCTCCTTTGAGGTCTTGGCTCATGATTTGCCCTAAAAGTCAACTTAGGGGTGAATTAGGTCAAGAAACCCTAATTCCTGATTTTTGATGAATGCATCCCGTGAGGCAAAATTGACTTGATGATTGGGTTCATGAGGTTCCATGGAGTATATTAGGTTAGGTTTTGGATCTTTGGCTTGTGCCCAGATGAAAAATTTCCATCTGGAGGCCCTGGTCGACCAAAACCCTAATTTGGGGACACTGTCGATCTTGAGACTTAATCCACCTAGAAGGGAGCAGCCTTGTGCTTAATCCTTGAAGTGGGAGTCCTTTTGATCCATTGTGGATGTTTGAGAAGTTAGACAAGTTGAAGATCATGTCATTCCTCGATTGACCTTTTGTCTAAGCACTCAGAGAGGGCTTGAAACCCTAATTTTGATTGTAGTGAACGCTCACCCATCTTTGGGGAGACTGATGAAGTATGATGGTTCCTCCATATTGTGATGATGATTTTCACAATGATGGGAAATCTTAGTGGTCAAAATTTGGGGTATGACAATAATATATTATCGAGTTCCCAACCATGAATAATGTAGGTTTTCCTAACAGATATCATATAAAGATAAACACATAGTCATAAGCATTTTTTTGACAATCATACATATTACCTGTGTAGCCTTACCTTCACGGCTTTTGAAGGTGCTACGATAGTTATAATTGGTTCGGAGATTGACGGAGAAATGTGCGCTCATGAGAAAACGGAGGAGACTTGAAGGTGCCGTGAAATGAACCTTGCGGCTCTTGCAGCAGCTGCTCGACACTCTAGGGTTGAGCGTCATTTTTGTTTTTTTGGTAAGAAATGAAGGCGATGTTGCTGCAAGACACTCTTAATATAAAATACTATAATATATAACAATTTAATTTATCAAAAAAACTTAAGAATATTAATTTACTTAGAAATAATAAATTTAATTCCTATATTTTTACTAAATATAACTTAAAAGTATACTTTTAATATTTATAGATATACAAATTTGTGTATTAGATAAGAAATACTGTTAAAAATTAAATTAATATATAATATATCAAATTGTTATGGAAAAAGAGAAATTTTGATATTTTTTTATTATATTTTATAAAAAATTTATAAATTTATTTTAAAAAGCTGAGACAGAAGTAAAATTATGTCTCAAATTTGTGATGTAAATTTTAATCTGTCTCAAATTTGTGATGAAATATCAATTTCATCCCAAGAAAATAATAATAATTGTAAAATATGTTTGTGATAGAAAATAATCTCAAATTTCATCTCAATTTAATTATTTTGGGATGGGAAATATTTCTGTCACAAAATTGTCTTAATTCAATTTTTTCTTGTAGTGCATCACTACAGCCATTGCTGCATCCTCTGTCATGATTGCCATGACCATTTCATTATCTACCGTAATTATTATTGCGCCACCACGAATGTTGCAGTGAAAAAGAAAGTCTTGTTAATGGATCATGATGAGAAGTGAAGGAAGAGTTTTCGGTAGAGTTGATTGTCTTTTTTTGCTTGTTGATTCCTCCAAAATAATCATGGAGCGCACCTTGTAAAATGGTGGAAGAAAGTCGACGTGACGAATTTGGGAACCCACCATGACACAAGAGCTCGGATGTTAAAGAGTTGATCTGAGACATATTTGAGGTGTTGGTGGTAGATTGATGCATTAAGAAACTGTTTCATATGAGTACTAAAAAATCTTGTTCTATGTATAAAGCCCTGCAATTTTTGTTGTCATAGAAGATATCAATCAAATTGTTCTAGGCGAGTTAAGCAGCGGAGTCATGTTCTATGATGGTGTTAATGAAGTCATTAGAGATTGTTGGAAAACTTTGTGTGAATTTGAAAAGGTCAACCGATTAATTAATGGAAGTCAATTCTATTGATTACTTAGAAATTAAATAATTAATATTAATTAATTATTAATTAAATAATTATAATGAGTCACTCATCAAAACCTAGTCTTAACCTAGTTTTGATTGAATAACTCCCTCCCACTTTTTTCTCTCAACTCTCCCACTATTTTCTCCACTCTCCCACTATTTTCTCTCCATCATATCAGATTCATGACTATAAATTGTATTGTGCGTATCAGTTGAGGAAATACTCCAGATTCTGACTTTTTTGAAATCTCTCTTCCCTCTCTCATTCACTTCATCTATAATTTTTCTTTTTCTGATTAACGAGTGGTTTATCGCACCATCATCGACTGGATTAATTCCAGATACTGCGACTGGTTTTTTAATAACCATCTGAAGGTGTATCTCTAGAGTGATTTATCACAGTGCAATTGATAATCGTATTTCTGAACGGGCTATTTTATCCTGGAGACGTCGTCGAAACTCGACTGCTTTGCATACTTATTGGCAGTTCGGGGAAACGTCTTAAAGAAAGCGACCTAGTACACGACTCGTCCCGATAATTTTCTTTGTGGCAAGTTTATTTTTCAAAACCGGAAACAACAATTTTAAGACGCTTTCATAACTGCCATGACTACTGAGGAAATTATCAGTACTACTGCGGCCGCTTCTGTCCTCTGACAAACCATTTAAGTTTGAGGGATCCAATTTCAAACGTTGGCAAGCTAAGATGAAATTTTTCTTAACTCTGAAGAAGGTTGCCCACGTCCTGATTGAGGATAACAAGCTATCATATGTCTATCATTTGCACTATCAGGTCTAGCTTTTCTTGACAGGCTTGGTTTTGAAAACACGGGGTGTTGTAGGATTTTAGACGCGTGCAGGGAGGTTTCTACGAGTTTCCTTGTATTGTTTTATCCACAGCACACTTGCTATAGGCTTTTGTTGTACCGTGCAGTTTTGGATGTCCTTTTGGCGTGGGATGACTTGTGTAAAAGCAAGATTTTGTCTTGATTGCAGGGAGTGAAGATTGGCTGCTACGTTTGTAGCAGTATGGTTTTAAAGTGTTGTCAAGTTGCAGGTTTTTTTTGGGAGATAGAAAAAGGGTGAGTGGGTCGTACGGTTGTAGTGTAGGATGGTGTAATTGAGGCTGCATATTGCAGGAAAAGCAGCATGGTTGTACGTTGGCTTGTGTGCAATGGTTTTGCACAAGTTTTGTTTGGCTTCAAAGTTACAGAGAGGATGTTTGTACGAGAGAGGAAAAGATGCTCTTTTTTTTTTCTTTGTTTTGTATAAAAGAGATTCTAAATATCCAATACTTTATGATTTTTGACAAAGAGAAAATAATTAAATGAAATTACTTAAAACTAAATCTAAGCTATAATTAAAAATTAAAAATTAATTGAAAAGATATAAACTAAAATAAAGTCAAAACTAAATTAAAAATAAAAGGAAATGAAATTAATAAAAACTAAACTTAATTGACTTAAAATATAAATTTAATTAAAATGTAAACTATATTAAAATAATTATATTAAAAATTGAACTAAATTGAAAAATTAAACTCAGTCGATTCTAAATAAATCTAAAAATAAGATAAATTCTAAAATGGAAAGATAAAAATGGCTAAAAAACATGATTGATGATCAATGGCCCAAAAGACCGCAAATGGTAAAATGACCGGCAAAAAATGACGTGCAGAAAACCATAGTATCTGAGGGTAAAATTTGGGGTGCAACATAGACGATCTACTCATATTTGGATCAAACATTCAGACCATTAATGATATGAAATCATTGTTGAGCAATAAATTTGATATGAAAGACCTCGGAGAAGCAAGCGTGATCCTGAGTATCAAGATCACGAGATCCGAACAAGGAATTTCTTTGGATCAATCTCACTATGTGGAGAAGATCTTAAAGAAATATAAATACTTTGATTGTAAACCTGCGTGCACACCGTATGATCCAAGTGTGAAACTGTTTAAGAACACTGGAGAAAGTATCAGACAAACAGAATATGCGAGCATCATTGGCAGTCTTAGGTATGCCACTGATTGTACCAGACCCGACATTGCATATGTTGTAGGATTGCTATGCAGATTTACGAGTAAGCTGGGTAACGAGCATTGGCAAGCTATTGAGCGAGTCATGAGGTACCTTAAAAAGACTATGGACCTCGGCCTACACTATCAGAAATTTCCTGCTGTACTAGAAGGGTATAGTGATGCAGATTGGAACACCTTATCGGATGATTCCAAAGCTACTAGTGGCTATATATTTAGTATAGCTGGAGGAGCTGTATCTTGGAAATCAAAGAAACAGACCATCCTGGCACATTCCACAATGGAGTCTGAGATGATAGTACTAGCTACAGCTAGTGAAGAAGCAAGTTAGTTAAGATGCTTGCTAGCTGAGATTCCCTTATGGGAAAAACCTATGCCAGCTGTGTTGATCCACTGCGATAGTACGCGGCTATTGCAAAAATTGAGAATCGTTATTATAATGGTAAAAGACGTCAAATTAGAAGAAAGCACAGCACCATTAGAGACTGTATCTCTAAAGGAGCTGTAAGAGTGGATCATGTACGCACTGATGAAAACTTAGTAGATCCTTTGACGAAAGGATTAGCCAGAGAGAAAGTCCATAATACATCCAAGAAGATGGGACTAATGCCTATACAGAAATGAGTTACTCATGATGGTAACCCGACCTAAATGACTGGAGATCCCAAGAAATAGGTTTAATGGGTAATAACAAGTTGTGAGTAATATGAGATGACCATGCAAGTGAAGCATGAATCCTGAAGTAATAAGAGGATGAGATAATAGAAACTCTTAATGATATATATACTCTGTATGAGGGAGTACCTAGGCTACATGAGTACTCTTGATAGACTCACCTACGTAATTGTGGAATTGAGGCCGGTTCCTATGGAATTTCGAGGCAGAGTTCCTGGAGCCTTCACTAAACCGGGATACACGTGCAGGGCCATTAAAGCACGGGCTATTAGAATACACCTTACGAAAAGGTTGTGTGCGGGTCTGATGTCTGAGATAGAGTTCAAGACAATAGTGTCACTCTTGTTGAATCAGAATCCTACTTGCTACGCTAAGGTTCAAGTCGTAGACACCTTTGCTTATGCACAATCTTAGATATATTTGACGTTACTTCTAAGATTATCTTTTAAATTCAAGTGGGGGATTGTTGGAAAACTTTGTGTGAATTTGAAAAGGTCAACCGATTAATTAATGGAAGTCAATTCTATTGACTACTTAGAAATTAAATAATTAATATTAATTAATTATTAATTAAATAATTATAATGAGTCACTCATCAAAACCTAATCTTAACCTAGTTTTGATTGAATAACTCCCTCCCACTTTTTTCTCTCAACTCTCCCACTATTTTCTCCACTCTTCCACTATTTTCTCTCCATCATATCAGATTCATGACTATAAATTGTATTGTGCGTATCAGTTGAGGAAATACTCCAGATTCTGAATTTTTCGGAATCTCTCTTCCCTCTCTCATTCACTTCATCTATAATTTTTCTTTTTCTGATTAACGAGTGGTTTATCGCACCATCATCGACTGGATTAATTCCAGATACTGCGACTGGTTTTTTAATAACCATCTGAAGGTGTATCTCTAGAGCGATTTATCACAATGCAATTGATAATCGTATTTCTGAACGGGCTATTTTATCCTGGAGACGTCGTCGAAACTCGACTACTTTGCATACTTATTGGCAGTTCGGCGAAACGTCTTAAAGAAAGCGACCTAGTACGCGACTCGTCCCGATAATTTTCTTTGTGGCAAGTTTATTTTTCAAAATCGGAAACAACAGAGATGATGTTGTACATTCCATGTAATATGATGGCATCAAGACCCAGTCGGAGTTGGAGATCAGTTTCTTTTAGTAAAGGGGTTGTTAGTGTAATATTGGATAAAAGAGAAAGGATATGATCAAGCACTTGATAGACACATGGAATTTTTTTGAAAAGTTTGGATCATGTATTGTATTATTCTTTTGTAATGCTCAAGGAGTAAATGGAATAGGTGTGATGGGTTGATGAGGAGGTCCTCTTTCAAGAATTGAGATTTTTTTTTTAAATAAGAATCGAGAATTTTAGTTTAGTTAAATAATTTAATGATTGAAATTCATATTTTTAAAAATAAATAATTAAAAATAAATAAGTGAGATGTAGATTCAAACCTAAAATTTTATATTTGATGGCTCTACACAGTTATAAAAAAAATTGAAAATTTTTAATATACTATTTTTAATTTGGACTCTTAACTTTAAGGGTGTGTTTGTTATACTAGAAGTTGTGAAGTGAGAGACAATGAAGAAAGAAGTAGAAGAGAAGAGTTTGATTTCTCTTGCTTAGAATGCCGAGAAATTGAGAAGAGAGAGATGATTTTTATGAGACCCACAACTTTTTTCAATCTTCTCTAAGCAGCGAAGAAATCAACAAGAGCAATCATATTTTTGTTAAATTTCATTTTTATTCCTTTTAAATTCCCTAAAATTAAATTCATATAGTTAATTAAAGGGTTAAATATGTTTTTAGTCCCTATAAAGTTTGAAATTTTATTTTTAGTCCCTCCCTACCTTTTGGCAACGGTTTTAGCAAAAAAAACCGTTGCCAAAACCAGCTAAAACCGTTGCCAAAACTCAGGAGGGACTAAAAATGAAATTTCAAACTTTATAGGGACTAAAAACATATTTAACCCTTAATTAAATAACAATATATTAATAATATAATTTTTTTTATAATAATTATAAGGGTTTAATGGTAGTGCATTATCAGTGTAAGACAGTTTTACACATGCAACCAATTAAAACTTTTATATTTGTCATGTCATTTCAGTATTTTAAAAATAAAATTATGATTTATTCTGATGCATGTCTCTCATTGGTTGACAGTGTAAAAAATTTTACACTGTCAGTGAATTTCCTTTTTTTCTAATAATAATATAATTTATTAATTAAAATTAAATAATAATTAAATCCATTTATATAAATCTTTAGGGACATTTTTGTACTTTCACAAATAACTAACTTCTTTTTTCCCTATTTCTCTTCATTTTATATTATACTAAACAATACACTAAATATATTCTATTTTTCATCTATTTATCTCTTTTCACACTCTTTTTCATCTTTTTCTCTCTTCTCATACTCTCTTCATAATCAAACATACGCTAAAGATCAAAAGAAAGATATAGGTGGAACAGATATATTATAATATTATGTATCATCAAATGGATAACGCTACGGCCTAAAGCCGCCTATGGTATTAGGTTACCAATTAAAATTAAGACTTTCATAAAGTAGCAAATTATGCTCAGAATTCCAACTTAGAGCAATAAACATTTTTAAAGTCTACACATTTCGAGGAGAAAAAGTGAAAATTTAAGAGAAAGTAAAAAGAATAAACTATTATAGGTCCTTATTGTTGAAAATTGTTATTAATTCTTGCTACATGTTTCATTTGAAAGATTTTCAACACGTGAAGGCAATTTTTGACCATTGTAGAGTACAATCACTCAAATTCATCGGTTCCATAAAGTGGTCAATAAATAAATTAAACTGAGAAGTTAGTGGATTGATGTGTGCAAAACGCCAAAAGTGACATGGTTGAATTGAGACATGTGTGGATACGATTACGACGGGAGTAACTTTTCGAAGAGGACGACGGGAGTAGCCTAACACCACTATAGTGTGACCCCGCCCGACATTGCTATACAATTGTTTATTTTGGTCTTCCAATCTTGAGTTTTTATTTGAAAACAACTATTTAAAAAAAATACTTTAAAATATTTTATATTTTGGTCTATGTCAAGATCAAATACTCTTTAATCTATTTTGCTATTGGATTTTTCTGAAAACTTAAATCAAGGACTGTTAAATCCATCCAACATATTTCGGTATTTTTTTTATATGATCTACGTCTATGAACGAGATAGAAAGATTAAAGATTATATAATGACTCTATTCTAACAACACAGAAGGAAGACATCGATAAAGCGATATAGATTGTTGATGTTGCATTTGAGTTTAGAGGAATATTGACGATGATGGAACAACATAATGAAAGGCTCTAATGAATCGAAATGGATTATTCAACTATTAAACACAATCAATGCCACAAAGGACATGACAAAGTACAATATGAGTAAATGATAAAACATCAGGGCCGGCCCAGTGCAGGTGCAGCATGTGCTGCAGCACTGGGCCTCAAATTTCAGAGTACCCAGTTTTTTTTTTTAATTTCTAAAAAAATATATTTACAGTTACTTTTTAAAAAATATGTGTAAAATTATTGTTTTCAAAATCTATTTTATACCTATTTCTTAAAAAGAGGTGTAAAATCATAATTTTTTTAAAAAAAATCTATGTATTTTTATCGATTTTTTTAAAAACTCGATATAAATTAATATTTTAAGGTCTATTTTTTTAATTATAACAGGGCCTCCGGATTGATTGGGTCAGCCATGTAAAACAATAATGCTCTTTGTTGACATACCAAGTGGAATTATTTGCCACCACAAGTTCCATAATCATTAAAGGCGTGTATCCCTCTTTGTATTACCATAAAGATGTTTTCCATCTAAACCCAATAATAGTTTTAAACATCACAACAAACACAACATGAATTCTTCACTCTCATGTCCTTTTAAGGGGAATGGGACGACATATGCGTTTCAAACAAGAATGTCTTTACCCAAAAGATAAATGACTCTAAATGTCTGCAGCGAGATCCAACAACCCATTGGGATGTTGATATAGTATGGACAACTAACCCCAATGATCACATCAAGTTTCTGGAGGTTCTCGTAAAAACCCGTAGAGCGAGCAATCTGAAGAAGTGCAATTTATTTATCCTCACTTAGAGTGAGGGCCATGAAATTATACCAAGATTTGAGGGGCTGAATCAATTGATTCGCGGAACAAGTTGCGCATGCGCTTTATGACTCATTTCATTGCATTAAGAAAACAACCAAAATTGATGGAAAGTTATGAACCCCTATGATTCTACATAGAAAGATTTAATGGTTAGGTTGTATTGGTGAAAGTTGCCGATAAAAAAAATTTAATGATCCTAGGACTCCAGTCAGGATCAAAGTTCACAAAGAGCGTTGAAATTAAGGAACCAAAAACCTTCAAAATTTTATTAGTAAGAGTCAAGAAATGCATACACTATGAAGAGATGGTGTCTGCAAATCGGGCTATTTATAGAGGCAGGCCAGAAAAAGGTGAATGAGGAAAAAGGGTTGTCGAAGGTAAAAGAGAAGTCGAAGAAAGAAGGCCAACTGGGACAAGAAGAAAGACCAGCGGCAAAAGAGGGAGAATAGGGTGCCACCCCTAGAGATATTGAGATTACATGCATATGAACACATCAATGGAACATATATTTGAAAAATCTAGAAAGGGCTCCTTGAGGAAGTGGTCTAGTTTGTGAAAAAGGTTCGGGAACGTCTCGGGCTTGACATGTATGCAATCTTTTTGGACATTCAACTTGTGAGGATTTGATACCCTAAATAGGGGGGAAACTTAAATATTTCATGGGGCCAACCTCAAAATCTTAGGGGTAAATAGAACTAATGGTGTCCTTTGAACAAATTAAATTGCAAAAAAAAAAAAAAACTTTGAAAACTCAATTCCCGGCGGTTGATTGTAAATTGAACTATGACTGCATCATTAGTATACTAACATTGGCCACCCTCATATGTTGTATCATCAATGGTCCAATTAAAAATGAAGTACCACTCAATAGGGGACGTCATGGCCACTATGGAGGCTGGCCTATAATAATGCAAGTCATGTTTCTTGGCATCTCTTAAAATCTCTCAAGAAAATACCATTGAAGACAAAAAGAATTTGGGAAGAGAGGAGTCTATCATCGTAAGGGGTGACAAATTGAAAGGAAAATAGGCCCCCATCATCGAAAACTAGGAAAGCCCTAAGGAAGAAGAGAAGAATATCAACTGCCTAAGCTCCATGCTTACTAACGTAATGGATAAGTTTAATACAGACATGGACGACTCAAAAAGCCACGTTAAGGAAAAAAAAAGAAAGGTCAACAGACCATGAGGATTACACATTAAACGAGACTTAAGGTTATCTCACAAAGACAATGGTTGAAAAATTGTTTGTTAATTTAAAATTTATTTTCGTTTGAATTATTTTAGTTTACTAAAGGTTTAAATGTTTATTCCATCATCAATGAAACTTTCTTTTGTACACATTTATTTGGTTGCATATCTCTAACAAGGCTCGGTGAGGCCATTTTCATTAAAGATTTAAAATGAAAAAAATTTGTAAGAGACAGACATGCTTGATTGAGGCATACGTTAAAATCAAAGGGCATGCCACTTCTAAGGCATAGTAGGAAAATAAGGAAAAACTTGAAAAACCAGCAAAAGCAAGGTACACACCCCATATAAAGGACAAAATAATCTTCTAAATGAGCCACCAATGATGGTAAGGGTATCTCTCTTCTCAATCAGTCATCAATAAAATGAAGAGTCCCTCAAAGAGATCCATCTTATACCCAAGTCCATAGCCTAAAAGATGGTAAAACAAAGGACAACCCTTGGAGGGGAAGCTCGAACAGACACACGATAAACCTTTCAACAAGGTAGAAAGCGGACATACAAGCAAGAAAACCAGTTCACACAACAAACTAAAGATAATTTCCTTTCAAAGGAAAAAATATAAAGTGCAGACGTTATATCAGGAAAAATATTACTACGGCAAATTCAGGTATAAACACCACAACATATCTCAAGTCAATTGGAAAGAAGGAAAAATAATAAATTTGCGAAGATTGATTGAAGGTACCCCGATCAATGGTTACCAAATTCATCCATCTATTATGAATTTAGAAACATCCATGATCTTTGTCTTAAAGTGTATGCCATGATTCAAAGTGTGAGTTTATGCAATGGTAGTTTCAAATCTTTGAGTATCAATAGTCACTATGTTTGCTTCATATTTAAAAAAGAACTTAGTAAGTTCGGCGTTCTCAGCAGTTAGGGTCACAATCTTCTTAATCTCCTAAAGCCAGGCCTCATCATAAAGTATCTTGAGTTCAACATTCTCAACAATAACTAACGTCATCTTCCCCTTCTCCTCAAGGATATGGTCTTTGTTATGAAGATCCCCTAACTTCCCAATCTCTGGGATGAGAAACAATATTCTCTTATTCTTCTCCCCTAGTTGAGCCTCCACCATTTTCCTTAGTTTCAAATAAATCATAGTCATTACTTTAGCTCTGGTTTTCTGTTCATTGAGGAAATAAATTTGACTCTTCGCATCATGAAGATCTCTAATTCCCTCTCATAGGCCCTATACTTTTCAATGGACACTGTGAGATCCTCTCTATATTGCTTCAAGAGCTCCTCAAACATTTTCTACTTATTCCATCTATCAATAAACTTAGCCTAAAAATTATCTTCTCGAGACAATTCCTCTTAAACTTCTTTATGGGATCGGTCTAGATCATGGGACAACTGTTCCACTCATGTAGAGGGTGCCTTATCCAAATCCAATGAATTGAAAGTTAAGGTCGTTAGTTAGCCCATGCGAGGAATGCATTCTTCAAGGATCACCAATAACCCTAGAGGTTGCTATTCAGCCAAACAATTAGTAACCACCTAAAGGTCCAAAGATTGAAATTCGAAAGGATTTGAGGGAAGAGGAATGGAAATTGACCAGAGGCCTTCCAATATATATTCAACAATTGCTATTGTTAGTTGTTTAGGAATCAGAATAAACATATCCTTTTTATGTCTTTTACAAGACAATGTGATCCGTTGGTTCTTCATTTTCTCGTCACCCCCAATGTTAATTACAACGATATGATAAAAAGGACCAGTAATAGAAGGACCAATCCCCAATGAACATGATTTTGTGGTCCTGAGTTTTTCACATAATGTTCTAACCGCCCATGTCAGTTGTAAAACAGACAGAAAATGTCAATAACATGGCAAGCAAGAGACAAATCCAATAGAAAGACATCCAAACATATAAAAAGATTCTTCTTATGAAGTGGATAAAAGTGTAAGCAAATATTTATATAGATAGGTGGATTCCTCCTATCTAGGGACATCGCATAGTCCTGAATCATTCTAAATAACTATGCATCACATTCTCTTAGGTCCTTAGGCTTGAGGCACATGTTTGCTCAACGCCTTTTATAGTAATCGCAAGACCATTAATGATTGAAACACAACTTACATGAAATACATGGGACACATATAATATTATGATATAAACTAGTATATTCGTAAAGGATCCACATAAGGCAGCGCACAAGGTTCACTAAAGGAGGGCAATGTAACATGTCGCATACACCTACCTCCTAGTTGCTCATTTAGTGGAGTAGGTGCCCATTTCATAGTTGTGTCGCTCATTTCTTGGATTACACGCCCATTCGTGGGAATACGTAAGTAACGTGTCCCAAAAAATAACAGTACAAGAAATTGATTTAAAAGGAAAGTACATGTTCTCCTAAATAACAGGGAATTAACTATTTAATTCCAATGCCCCTAGAAGTGGTTTCTATTTCCATGGAACCTGAAATCCATGCCCATGGACTTCTATAAATACCTCAATCATGATGTTGAGAGAGAGATCTAATTCATTACTCAAATACCACATACATAACTTCTCACATCCCTGTGTGAGCTTGATTTAATCACTAGGTTTGTCACGTATTGTACTTTTAGCAAGTACAATTGGCGCACACCGTAGGACTCGGTAAAACTGACCTGAGCCATCAATACAATATTTAACTAGATTGATCTTCTCATATTCAAAGTTTCCATTCATCATGGTGGACAAGAAGGCAACAACTTCGACAAATGAAGAGTCTGACTGCGAGGAGAGCCCCATGGTAGAGATACGCATTGCCATGGATGACTTACGCTGCTAAAACTAAACTCTGGAGGATAACATCTTCCATATCCAAAAACTCTAGCAGGAGGTTATAGTACTATATCCCTTAGCTTCTCTTAAATGAAATATGGGAGACAATAGTGCTGGAGAATTTCAAGCCATCTTCGTTGGCTAAGTTTGATCAGTGCAGCGACCCATATGAGCATATTTCCTCCATCAACACGTAGATGTAAATAATTTGAGCTCCTGATTTTCTGAAATGCAAGCTCCTTTCTAGCAACTTCAGAGATGCAGATTAATCAATGCATTTTGATGCACCCTATTTTACCTTGTGCTATGATAATTCTATAGTTTCTCTTATTATTTTTATTTTTTTAGTATGCTTTTTAAGTTTAGCTTAATTTTGCTTTTATTTTATTTCTGTTACTTATTTTCTGAAGAAGTGGTAATTTGACACTTTCTCACTGTTCATATCATAACTTGAGCTACAAGATGTCGTTTGACATTTTCTAATATGCATCGGAAATCTGAGAGAAAGAGCTACAAATTTTATGTTGAATTCAAAATACAATTTGGAGCGCAGAGGAGTCAAATTATTAGTTTTCGTGTCGAAATTAATAAAATAATTAGTTTTTGGGCCGAATTTATGTTTTTCGGGTCGATTGTTGTGAGAGCCCAATTTTCTTGTATTATTTAAGAAAGCACACAATGGTACTGCTAGGTATTCAGTTTACATAAAATTAGAATATTTGGCTACCAATTCAATACCTAAGGTTGATCTACTGAATTTAGATTCCATCAAACTTTGAGGTTACTATAATTTCCAATTCAATTTTAGTTCCATTTCAATTTTGTCTATGAATCTCGTTTCTTAATTCTATTTCTTAGAGAATAGACTGGATTAAATTTTATTGATGCATGTTCCTTAATTTAATCGTGTTAACTTAGTTTTTTCCTTAATTCACGATTTTAATTGTATGCTTAATTCGAAAATTAGTAACGTGATTCATATAGTATCGATGACACATGTTTGATAGATATTGTAATTTAATAGGAATAGAATCCACTTAGGGAATTGGCATTATAATAATCGATAATAATTCGGAAACCGAACCAGTAGATTAACTCGTTTATCATTTTTTTCAGTTTATCTATTTAGGATTCAAGTTTCTAAAACCTTGAAACCCCCTTTATCGTTTCTATGGGTTATATTAGTTAATACTTCTTGCGATACGACTCGAGTTTCACTTTTGTATACTACGTTTTATTAACTAGTTTTGACATGTGTGCGACTAGGGGTCACTGACTTAAAGTGGTATATGGTACCTCAGTTCTCCGTAGCCGGCTATTAGAACTTGGTGAAGAAACTAGTTTACAAGTTTGCGGTAAGCAAGCACAGAAGGATGACTTCAAATTAGCTGGTCTAGAGTAATAACAACATGAGAGCTCATGACTTCAAAGTCATTCTATAATTGAACCATCTATTGATTAACTAAGGTAAGCTAATTAAAATAAAATCCAATTATGATATTCATATCTCTTGTATATGACAGGGGAAACGAGGGGCGCTATTCGCCCCAGCCGTGTCCATTAGGGCACATTCTCCCCCTATGACCCTCAAAAACTTGTTTTTGTAGTATTTTTAGGGGTATGAATGGGGCTTTGACAAATTTCTTCCATGTAGGCCGCACAAAGTCACCCAACCACTTTTGGCATTATTTTTAATACCATAGAAAGAGAAGAATACCCCAAAGGTAGGGAAGACTCCCAATCACAGAGATATAATTTCAAACACCCTAATTACTCCCATGACATTAGGCATAACATGAGAAGGAACAATTCATAGTAGCTAGAAACTCGACTTCAAACAATGTAAAGGGTATTTAAACCCTTAAATTATAATAACAAGGAGGTGTAGGTAAAATTAGGGGTGAGAAAGCCGTCCAGGGCGATCATATTAGTCCTTCCCCCTCTAGACACGGTTGCAAAATCACATCATCTTTGTGTACAATATTGGAAAGTCTGATTTTTTTTATCGAAAAGAAGAGATCCTCTCCTCATTAGAGTACAGAGACGCGGAGTCTTTGACATTGAAACATTTAGCATTTGCCTCCACCATTGATCCCTGATAAAAACATGAATAACATGATAATCACTATCAAAACTACTAGGCCTCTCATGGCTCCAAAGATCTAATTCGTGACATTAGTGCATAACCACTCCTTGAACATTCTAAAATTTTAACAATCACCATTGAGAATAGAGAGAACAAAAAAAGAATATAATCATACCTACAAACACAGTCAAGAACTTGTGAAATGAGTTCACTATGCGCTTGTAAGAACTCCTAAGAAAATGGATAAAAGATTAGAAGAATATAATGCATAAAAGATTAAAGTAGGGAAGCTGCAATCCTTTTATGGAGAGTGAAAGTCTAATCATAGGTGTAATTTACCGCCTCTCACTAGGCATCTCAACAGTTAAAATAAAATATTCGCCACGTCAGAGACATGCGTAAGGAATTAAGGCTAAATTTGGATTCCCGGAGAAATATCATATGTGAGTGCATTCTTCCATATAGTCATGTTTTGAATGATGTCAAAACTAGGATCAATTTAACGTTTTTGTATATTGGACGGTATCAATCCAATCTTAGACATGCATTTATTGGAAATGACCTAGGCCAGATCCATGCTTCAAAAATTGAGTTTTAGTGAGAAAACCATTGCATAAGTCGACACATGCATGTTTAGGTCGACCTATAGAAGCTTTTGCTTCAGTATAGGTCGACACGAGGTTTACACAAGTCGACATGTATTCTCCAATAATGAAGGTTGTAGCCTTTGTTTGATAGGTTGCCTTGTACAAATCAACCTAAGACCTTTACAGGTCAACACATCACCTTGTCAAGTCTACCTATGATGTGTAATTTTTGAAAATTTTGTTTTTCCTCTCATTTCTTTATACATGCCTTTTCTCCATATCACACACACACACACACACACACACACAAACACACACACACACACACACACACACACACATATATATATATATATATATATATATATATATATATATATATATATATATATACGTACTCATACATGCACCTTATTCTAGGAAGGTACTAGTGTAAAACCTAAACGAAACCAGAATTATAAAGCATTCCTATCATCTTCAACATCTCTTCTATGCATACATACAATCAATTATAACGTCTAATTAGGTTAGTGTAACCGAGAATATTGGGTTAGGATCTTTGTGTGTTTCAAATAAGAAAACCAAGTTGGGGTTTTCCTTCAATATCATTGGGATTTGAAGGTTTTGGACAAGATCATGCAAATACGGATCCGAACAAGTGAAGGCCTTGGGACAAGGTGGTTCCTTGCAAGGGAGTAGCGCGAGACGGTGGATTGTGTTTTTGAATTTTGGGTTCAACAAGTGTGTGCTAGGGATTAATCCGGCTGAGCAAAAACCTTTAAGACGAGGAGGTCTTGCAAGCAAGTAGTCAAGAACACGTGGATTGTAGCAGCATTATTGGTGACTTGATCAAACTTTGATCATGGGTTTGGAGGTGGTAGAATTAACAACAAACCATAGGGTTTGTGGGGTTAGAGTTCTTCATCTCTTGTATAAACATTTTTGCAAAGATAAGGTTAATTGCAAGTATCTCAATTCAATTTCGAATTGAGGGTTGACGTACCCATAGAGAGGCTGATTGGCTTTTAAAATCAACAAAACAAATTAAATTTCCAAACATTATCGATTGCACACAAATTGTTCGATAAATTATCTTTGAGTATTTTAATTGATTTTTGTTCATTGGAAATAAGCTCTACGCATAGCTTAGCATTTAATTGAGTTGTGATTTAATAATTGTTGAACAATTTATGTTCATTATCATCCAATTGGTTTATGTTATGCATATATGAGATTTTTGATAGTAGGTTTGGTTAGACGATTCAATTTGGGTTGTTTCTGTTGTGCCATAAAACTATTGAAAATAATTTTTGCCATAAATTCTGTTTTTAATTTGTGATCTATTCACCCCCTCTAAATCGAAGCCTATCATCTAACAAGTGGTATCACGAGCTATAGTTTATTTCGTGCTTAAGATTTACTTTTTAGAAGAATGGCTACCGAACCTAAGGGAGCGTACAATAGAGCATCAATTTTCATCGGTATAAATTATGGCTTTTGGAAAGCTTGTATGTGTATTCATGTCAACTCCGTTGACAAAGGTATATGGGACACCATAAAAAATAGTCCGAATGAAATAACCATGACCAATGCTGAGGGTGTTACATTACCTAAACTAGAAGCACAATAGGATGCTAATAATTGGAAATTGTGGTTACATGATTGGAAAGCGAAAGTATTCTCACTTCCGCTTTGGGTGTTGATGAGTATTATTCTGTTTCTCATTTTGAGACCGCCAAAGCTATGTGGGACACATTAGAGGTTGCCCATGAGGTACCAATGAAGTCAAATAAGCTAGGATCAACACATTAAATCAAGAGTTTGATCTGTTTCATATTGAGCATGGTGAAACCATTGCGGATATGCGAAAATGGTTCACACATCTTATCAAACGATTAAATGCGCTAGGTAATCTTATTTACAATGAACTTGCTACTAAAAAAGTGTTGAGATATTTTAGTAGGGAAAGGAAACCCAAGGTCACCGCTATTAAATAGGCAAACGATGTAAACATGCTTGATCTCACGGCTTTGTTTGGAAATTAGAAGAGCATGAGCAAAAACTCACTTGCTTAGCAAAATATGAAAAAGAGCAAGAAAAGAAAGTGAAGAAGGAGAAAAGAAAAGACAAAGAAGAAGGGAAGAAGTCCATAGCTCTAAAGACTTCTAGCTCAAGGTCCTCACATGATGAGCTTAGGAATTGTGAATCTAAAGATGAAAATGAATCTGATGAAGAAAATATGGGACTATTTATAAAGAGCTTCAATAAATACAAGTAGCAACATATTTACAAATATCCAACAAGAACCATGGTAAATCAAGAAGGTTATCAAACTCATCAAAAGAAGATGAGATCAAAAAGTATAAGTCTAGAAGTACTTGCTACAATTGTGGAAAATATGACCACTACAAGCCGAAGTGTCCTACAATCAACAAGGATAAAGATAGAGGCCATCATAAGAAATCTAGAAAGTCTAGAAAACTTATGTCGTTTGGGAGAGTGAAAGTGATTCTTCAAGTGATGATAGCTCTACTTCAAGTGTTGAATCGACCAAGCTTTGCTATATGGAAAACAAAGGAAAGAAAAAGGTTATAAGTCACTCTAATCTTCAGTCTTCTCATGACTTAGATTTTTCTCAATTGCAAGAGTCTTTTTAAAATCTACAAAGACAAGCCATAGATGTTTTCAAAAGATTAGCTTCAAATAAAAGAATAATTTCTCACTTAGAAGCTAATATTTTAGAAAATGAAAAGAAATGGAAGCTTTAAGGATGTTTATGTTAGATATTCTAAAGGAAAATCATGAGGATGCTAAACCTTCATGGTTTAGTTGTGAAACTTGTCACATTTGGCAAAAGGAGTCAAGAACTCTCAAAGCCAAATTGGATAAGGCTTTGCATCTTAAGTTTACGTTTTCTATAGATACTTCTAAGTATGACATGCCTTCTCATAATCCTTATAAAATGTATATTTATATTGAAAAGAAACCAAATAGCAAAAGGGAATCTTCTTATAATTTGTATTGTTATTATTGTTGCAAGAAGGGTCATACCATTGCTAAGTGCAATTTTAGGAAACTTTTTGTTCCTAAAGGTGCCTTTCAATGGTTTCTTAAATGCAACCAAGGTTTCATTAATCCCCAAGGACCCAATGAAGATTGATTACCTAGTACTATTTGTTTATCATGCAGGAAAAATGTCTTGACTCTATGAAGAGAGTATGTGATCTCGTTTATGGAGCGTCAAGGAACGACACGGTGACATGTATTTATTGTGTTGATCTATATGACAAGTATGTCGGATTATGTTGCCAAAAAGGTTAACTCTTAGTGTTTCTTTAATTGGTAAAAGTGTGTTAATGATTACTAATGCTTTATCCGAGAAGTGTCGGAAAGGTATGATGTTCAATGATGTAGATCTATCTTTAACAAGACATACTTAAGTACATCAAATTAGGAGTAATCAACCTAAGATGATGAAACATGAGGAGGAGCAAGATAATCATCACGATTTAACAAAATTGAGAGTCTAGCATCAAGGATAATGATCAAGTCAATCACCTATTGGATACATTATTAGTCACACTTTTAAATACTTGTACAAGAAGAAAAGTGGTAAAAGCGTTTTAGTTTCGATTGTGTTTTGTGGCAAGTGTTTCATTCATTTTAACTTTCGTTCTAAAGTTCTTTGTGGAATGAATGTGCATCCTCTGTCGTGTGTATGGTGAGGTGATATCGTTTTAATCCTTTTTCTTATTTTATAAGTAAGTATTTCTTTTACCTATTTATATCTCTAAGGATGTGATAAGTTATGTGCATGATGTTTGTGATATGTGTTTACTTCCAAAAATATCAAATGTGACTATTGTGTGTTGCATTTTATATGTTTATAGTAACTATATTCAAATGTCTTCATATTCCATCTTTATCTTGAACCAATTCATGATTTTGTATTCACGGTTACATGATTCCAACAATCAAACCATTGAAGATTATCATATGCATGTGTCTCTCATCAAGCTATCACTCATGAGTCAATTTAAGTCTCTCAAGATCATTTCAAGTTCAATTGAGTCAGATTTTTGAAAATTTGAGTTCCTCAGGTCGGCCTATAATAATCAATTTTGATATTTTTTTATAGAAAATCTACAGTATAGGTCGATGCATATTAATTCAGGTCGACACATGATTTAATTTTCTGAAATTCTAGTTATTTCGCTTCAGTATGTGCCGACCTATGACCTAGATATGTCGACACATACGCGCTGAGGTCGACTCATAAGTGCTGAATTAAGACATTTTCTTTCATTCTCTTTTCTCTCTTATATGCACAAAAATCCCAAACTTCTCCATTTCACCATCACACTTGAAATACATAAAATCTTCATTTCATCTATTCTTGTCATCAATATCACATCATTTGTATTCAAATCCTTCCACCATATCCTTCTAATTTTCATCACTTTCTCCCATTTTTCTTTTTAAAACCCTAATTCATCATATTTCATCAAGAATCCTAAAATTCTATCTTGTTTGTTATATATCTTTGTTTCTTTGTGTTGTGTTGTGTTTGTACATCTTGGTTTAGTGTGTGGGTTCTCAAGAATCTCTCATATTCACTCATTCTTCATTCAATCATTTCATCGAACACATGGTGTGCACACATCATCTCAATAGTTTCATGGCTTCCAAGTCTAAAATCATGGATAAAGGTAAAAGCAAGGCTACCAATTCAACAATTTCCTCTGATAACTCATTCACCTTGGTCTCCAAGAAGTATGCCAAGGATTCCGAGCTTAAGTGTAAGACTCATCTTGTGTTGAAGGAATATATGTGGAAGGCTGCCACAGTTGAAGGCTCTTCTTTGTCAGATGTTGCCAAGCTTGTGGAACATCAAGAGATTGATTAGTTCTTACAACTATCTCAGGACTACAACGAATATCTCATTCGAGTCTTTTTCTCAAGGCTTCATGATATGCAAGGATCTTGTTTCAAGTTCTCAATAGGTAACAATGTGTATCATTTTACTAATGACTTATGGAACACATTGTTTAGTATTCATGTGAATGATGATGATGAGGATGACGAGGTTGATGAATTGGTTACTGATTTTGAAATTTATAAGCATTTTGAGTGGGATGTTGTCTTGAATGCGATACTCAAGGCTCCTCGAGCAACTGACTATGATGATCCTTTATCCATTGGTCAAGTGAAAATAGTGCTTAGGATTCTGCTTTGGATTGTTTCGCACATCTTACGCCCAAAAAATGGTGGTTTTTCTAGAGTTGACTTTGCGGAAATACATTTGGTATATGTCCTGCTGCAGAAGTTTAAGATCAATTGGCCTTACTATTTTGTGACTTGTATGTTTGCTATCAGAAAATGCAACAAAGGCGCATCACTTTGCTATCCCTCCATGATTGCTAAGATCTTAAACTACTTCAATATTGGGATATCAAATTTAATCTAGAAATCTCCTAGTTTGTCTCAAGATTTCTCTCAACGAACCGTGACCAATATAAATTATTTTTGGGACATCAGACGTCATGCTTATTATCTTAGGTTAAGTAAGAGCCGAAGGAAAATCTATAACTTTGATGATCCAACGGCTGTTGATGAAGATGAAGAAGAAAATAATATGGATGAGGGGCAACCTTTGGAGAATCCTCATGGTGCCCCTGATGGAGATGCCACAATGCAGGATGCTCGTCAAGGAGTTGGTCATAGTGCTGGTTTTGACACAGGTCCTACTGATGCATCCTCTATAGTGACTATGCTTCAAGACATGCAGGTGAAGCAAGAAGCCTATGAAGCTAGACAGATGGAATAATTTCTTCTGATGTAGGAACACATGGCTACTCAAGATGCTGATTTTCAGTCTTTTGCCGCATACACAACTGGGAGTCTCTTATCCATATGAAATACTATGAATGAAAACCATGATGCTACTATGGAGAGGATAAATCACATGATTTGTCACTCAAGAAGCTGATTCTGGTCATTATGATTATTTCAACCATGAGATATGTGAGGCTGCTTCTTTGGAAGGATAACTGAGACCAATTCCAAGAGGCCATGGAAGGAGATGAATTGTCTTGATGATAAGCTGTCTATTTTGAGTCCTTGAGTCTTAGTGTGTCGTGTCCTTAAATCTTATTTTTAGTTTCATGCATTCTCATGTTGTTTGGTTTGGTACTTACTTGTTGGTTTTGCTTGAACAATATTTCTACTATGTTTAACTGGTTTGTACTATATCTTTAACTTGCTGAAATTTTGTGAATATTGTTATGTTTATTAAGTTTGTGTATTTACATATATTGTATGTGAGTGCACTACCAATCATTGCAACTGCCTCTGTGTTAGTATATTGACTATGTATAAAATGTATCTATGTGATACTCCTAAGGGTTTTCTACTTTCTTTTTGATGTTGTCAAAGGGGGAGAATAATATGAAGGATATAATGCATGTATTTAGCGGGGACTATAGAATAAAATGCACACATTCAAGGGGATCTAATCATTTTACTACAGAAAAACGCATCGCAACTTTCGATTTTTGCCATCATAAAAAAAGGGGAGTATTTGAGTGCATTCTTCCATATAGTTATGTTTTGTATGATGTTAAAACTATGATCAATGCAGCACTTTTGTATATTAGACGGTATCAACCCAATCTTAGACATGTGTTGGTTGCAGAATAGGGCAAGCAGCAAAAATATTTATTTTCGGAAAGAATTCCCTCCGGGATTTATGTCGTGTCCACAGAGATCGGTTCGAGGGAAAGAATGTCGTTCGACAATCTCTCGCGTTTATGAGTTTGGGTTTAAATGGTTTAAAGTGTAAATGCGGAAAAGTAAACATTAAAACATAAAAGAAATTCATTCTTCAGCAAGACAAACTTTTTCGGCATGCACATAATCGACTCCTCACAAACTTAAACTTACTGACCAGTTACACTCAACTTACAATACTCCTCAATATCACCTGGTATCGTTCACAGCACATGTCCATCTCTGGCACACTCAACCATGCTACCCTCATCGGCACTCTAGCACCCGACTCAAGACACGGAGGCATTAAGTTTCGACACCCTTACGGATTGTTAGCCCTAAATCTATCTCTAGAGTTCAGAAACTAACAGATAATTATCCTTTATTGAAGTTTGTGAAGTTTATCTCTAACACGACCCAAACCCCGCATGTAACGCCCCGAATATTTAATTATTTATTTAATTAAATATTTAATTAATTATTTATGATTATTCGGTTAATTTTGTATTGAGGAGATTAAATTGATAAGTTGGTATTTAAGTTGGTTTAGTCGTAGAATTATATTAGAAATAATATAATTAAAATATTATTAAGTAATTTCCGAATAATTGATGAATATGTCGATTATGTGGTTAAGTCGGTAACTTGATAGCCGGGTATAAATTAGTCGGGAAATTAATATTATAAATAATATTAGTTTAGTAGAATTATTAATTTAAATACTTGAGTTTAGTTATGTGTGGAAATAGCAATTTCTAAGTGACTAGTAGTAAGCCCATTAAGACATAGTGACCCATTATTTTATTAAGTCTCTAGTTTATGTTAAAGTAGTAAAAACAAAAACTAAAAACCAAAAAGAAAGGAGAAGAAAAGCTGCGAACATTATTAGGGAGAAGAGGCTTGGAGGAGAAACTGCTGCCGGTGTCGAGAAATCAAGAAATTCGAGCTACCTTCGATCCAATCAGGTAAGGGTGGGGTTCGAATTTTATAACCGAGAGAATGATAGTTAGTATGTAGGAATTAGGATTTATATAATTTTTCACTATGTGATATTTATTGGATTAAAATTGGTATATTATAGAGACCCGTTGTTAATTGATAGAGCAATTAAAAACCATGTCTCTATGCCATAGCCACTGTAGCGATGCACTTTTTCTTTTCTGGTACTGTAGCGATTTTGACTTTTGAATTAAATCCTTGAAGCATCTTTCTAAGTGGCTTGGTAATGTGTTTATATATTAATGGTAAAGGTGGGAATTTAATCTAATTAAAAATTATAATATAGTGGTAGAATAGGTACCATATATGTATATACACACATGGAAGGCGCTGGAACCCCACAAGAAGGAGAAAAAAAATCGAATTTTTTATTTATATATATGTAGAAGGGGGCGGTGGCTTGGTGATGGATAAAAGAGGAAAAAAAATTCTCTTTAGTGATTCCAGGCGGTGCATATTTGTGTGTATTGGAGTGCCTAATTGTTTTTTTTAATTAATGTATAAGTATATGATACAGTATATAAATAATATATAATATGAATATTGGAATGAAGACTTAGTTTTAATGTACATGAATATTAACAGTGAATTAGAAATTGGCAGCATAATGATACACAGTAGTATTATATCAGGAACTTAGGATTAATAGTAGTTGGTCTTGTTGAGTAGCAGTATGGAATAAATAAAGTCGTAAATGTTATTAGTGCAAAAATTTTAATAAAAGATTGTAGTTGGAGGATAAATGTTGTAGCAGAAAAATAAATTAGTAGCAGAACTGGACAGAAAACAGTGTCGAGAGCAAAATTAAGCGGTATATTTAGTTGCCCGGAATCAAATGAAAATTTATGGGGAAGTTCGTGTATACGAATAGATACGTGTATTGTATTTATTTTGTTAAATTAAGTTGAATGTGTGGAATTGCCGGTACAATCGATTGAGTTGGTTTTTGTCCCAAATATGGACAGGTTTTGTTGGAGGCTTAAATAGCTAAAGTTGAAAGTTGTTGTACTGAGTTGTAATTGTTGTGTTGATGTTGTTAATTGTATGTCGTTCATATGTCGCATACATTGCATTGTTTAAGTTGGCCTTGATGGCATTGACTAAGTTGGCCCTTGATGGCACCTGTTTAAGTTGAAAATGCCTCGATAACCTGACATATGTTTAATTTGGGAGTTCTACTCCGAAATGGTACCACATGCATCTGCATAAGTTGAGTCGCATTGAGTCGTATTAATGGATTTGTTGTTATGATGAATGTTGATTGGTTGTGATATGGTTGTTAGTTGTGAAGTGGTGAAACTTGTATGATTCTAATTCTAATATATTAATTATCATACTTTTGATTATACTATTGGATATCTCACCCTTTCTTTGTTTTGCCGTTGCCTTTATATTGGTAACGTGCAGGTAATCTGGAATGAAGGAAGCCTACCTTCATTAGCTCGAGTCGGTGGTTGTTGCTCTGATACGTAGCACTCGGGGGGATAAACGCGTGTTTTTCCTATTGATTGAATTATGTTTAAGTTGCTGAATTTTATATTGTTTTTATTAAAAGCTTACATTTGAAGTTGTTTTATGTTGGATGAAGATGCTTTAACTATTTGAATGGTAAAGACTTGTTGATTGGGAGTTGTGGTTTTTGTTGAATTCAAAATTAAGAAAATTTTATGTTGAACTTATGAATCCGCTGCATGAAAGTTAAAGTTGTTATATTTTAAAGACTAAACAGGTTCGAATCAGTTATCCGGAGAGTTGTATTCTTTATGTATGATTTACAGGTGATTGTATGATATGTTTAAGTTGAAATGAATGTGACATCCTGTATGTTGTAATTTTTATACTCTGATATTATATAATTACGTTGGGTAGAATCAGGGTGTTACATTAGTGGTATCAGAGCAGGTCGGTCCGTCCGGCCAAGTTGTCGAGTCGTAGTGTAGTTTATCAATCGAGTATTGTTAATTGGTTCTAATCGTTGTTTATGTTGCAGTGATAAGTTGAGATGGCTGGAAGGAACGATGCTGCAATGGCTGCTGCAATGCAAGCAATGGCTCAAGCTGTGCAGAATTTACTGAACGCTGGCGAGAATGATGGATCTCATAGCTTGGCGACATTTCAGAGAGAGAATCCGCCTACCTTCAAGGGCAAGTATGATCCTGATGGAGCGTTGGATTGGTTGAAAGAGATTGAGAGGATCTTCTGGGTGATGGACTGCACTCCAGCGCAGAAGGTTCGTTATGGGACTCATATGCTAGCAGTCGAAGCTGGTGACTGGTGGCTAGAGACTCGTCAGAGGTTGGAGACTACAGGTGAAGTTATCACTTGAGTTGTGTTCCGAAGGGAGTTTCTAAGGAAGTATTATCCAGAAGATGTCCGTGGTAAGAAGCAGATTGAGTTTCTTGAGCTGAAGCAAGGAACTATGTCGGTTACTGATTATGCTGCGAAGTTTGTTGAGCTGGCTAAGTTTTATCCGTACTATACCGGTGATGATGCCGAGTTTTCTAAATGCATCAAATTTGAGAGCGGGTTGCGCTCTGAAATCAAGAAAGCTATTGAGTATCAGAAGATCCATGTCTTTTCTGATTTGGTCGATAGTTGCAGAATTTATGAAGAGGACAACAATGCTCACTACAAAATTGTTAGTGATAGAAGAGGCAAGCAACAACAGAACCGTGGTAAGCCTTATGATGCTCCAGCTAGAAAAGGTAAACAGAGAGCGACTGAGGACAAGAAGACTAGTAGGGGAGATGCTCCTGCTGGCATAACTTGTTTCAATTGCAGGAAACCTGGCCATAAGAGTACTGCGTGCAATTATGAGGTGAAGAAATGTTTTCGTTGTGGTAAGATGGGACATACTATGTCTGAATGTAAGCATAAGGAGATGGTCTGTTTTAATTGTGGTGAAGAGGGGCATATTGGTAATCAGTGTCAGAAGCCAAAGAAAACTCAGACCGGAAAAGTGTTCGCATTAGCAGGAACTCAGACAGCTAATGAGGACAGACTTATCAGAGTACATGTTTCATTAATAGTACTCCTTTAATTACTATTATTGACACTGGTGCTACTCATTATTTTGTTTCTGCTGATTGTGTTCAAAGATTGGGTCTTAAATTGTCTACTATGAATGGAGAATTAATCGTCGAGATTCCAGCTAAGGGATCGGTGACTACTTCTCTTGTGTGTTTAAGGTGTCCTTTATCGATCTTCGATAAAGACTTTTATGTTGATTTGGTTTGTTTGCCGTTGACCGGAATGGATGTAATCCTAGGTATGAACTGGTTAGAGTATAATTATGTTCATATAAACTGTTATCGCAAGTCGGTGAGGTTTTCTACTCCAGAAGAGGAAGGAGTAGGATTGTTGTCTTTCAGAGAGTTGCAGAAATTGATGAAGGAGGAAGCTCAGATGTTTTCATTGATGGCAACGCTGTCTATTAAGAGTAAAGCAAAGATTGATGAATTGCAAGTGGTGAATGAATTTCCTGAAGTTTTCCCTGATGAAATTCCTGATGTACCGCCTGAGAGAGAGGTTGAATTCAGAATTGACCTTGTACCTGGTACTAGACCTGTTTCGATGGCACCGTACAGAATGTTGGCATCCGAGTTGGCTAAATTAAAGAAGCAATTGGAGGAGTTACTTGAAAAGAAATTTGTGAGACCAAGTGTATCGCCGTGGGGAGCTCCAGTGTTGTTAGTAAAGAAGAAAGATGGAAGTATGAGACTTTGTGTTGATTACAGACAGCTGAATAAAGTGACAATTAAGAACAAGTACCCACTTCCAAGAATAAATGATTTGATGGATCAATTGGTAGGTGCTCGCGTATTTAGCAAGATCGATCTGAGATCGGGTTACCATCAGATTAAAGTGAAAGATGAGGATATTCAGAAGACGGCGTTCCGAACACGATATGGACACTATGAGTATTCGGTGATGCCCTTCGGTGTTACAAATGTGACGGGAGTATTCATGGAATACATGAACCGTATTTTTCATACTTATCTGGATCGTTTTGTGGTTGTATTCATTGATGACATTCTGATTTATTCTAAGTCAAAAGAAGAGCATAAAGAACATTTGAGAACAGTATTGGAAGTTTTGAAAGACAAGAAGTTGTATGCGAAGCTATCCAAGTGCGAGTTCTGGTTGAAAGAAGTCAGCTTTCTTGGTCATGTGATTTCGGGTAGTGGTATTGCCGTGGATCCTTCTAAAGTAGATGTTGTGTTGCAATGGGAAACTCCAAGGTCGGCTACTGAGATTAAAAGTTTTCTGGGACTAGCTGGTTATTATAGAAGGTTTATTGAAGGGGTTTCTAAGTTAGAACTTCCGTTAACTAGATTAACTTGTAAAAGTAAAGCTTTTGTGTGGGATGTTCAGTGCGAAGAGAGTTTTACAGAATTGAAGAAGAGGTTGACGCCGGCCCCGATTTTGACATTACCGAATCCAAGAGAACCGTTTGTGGTTTATTGTGATGCTTCGTTGATGGGTCTAGGAGGTGTGCTTATGCAGAATAATAAAGTAATTGCTTATGCATCTCGACAGTTGAGAACTCATGAAAGGAATTATCCTACGCATGATTTGGAACTTGCTGCAGTGGTTTTTGTGCTGAAGATTTGGAGGCATTATCTCTATGGCTCTAGATTTGAAGTTTATAGTGATCATAAGAGCTTAAAATATTTGTTTGATCAGAAAGAGTTGAATATGAGACAGCGCAGGTGGTTGGAATTACTAAAGGATTATGATTTCGGTTTGAACTATCACCCAGGAAAAGCTAATGTAGTGGCTGATGCGTTAAGCCAAAAGACTTTACATATGTCAGTAATGATGGCTAAAGAATTGGAATTAATTGAACAATTCAGAGATATGAGTTTAGTTTGCGAAGTGACGCCGTAGAGTGTTACTCTGGGAATGTTGAAGATTAACAATGATTTTCTGGACAGTATCAGAGAAGCTCAGAAGTTAGATGTGAAATTGGTATATTCGATGGTTGGAATCGATCAGTCAGAGAATAATGATTTTAAGTTGGATATGCATGGTGTGTTGAGATTCCGCGATCGGATTTGTATTCCTGATGATGCAAATATGAAAAAGATGATTCTTGAGGAAGGTCACAGGAGCAATTTGAGTATTCATCCGGGAGCTACAAAGATGTATCACGACTTGAAGAAATTGTTTTGGTGGCCTGGGATGAAGCGCGATGTGGCAGAATTTGTGTATGCGTGTTTAACCTGTCAGAAATCGAAAGTTGAGCATCATAAACCTGCAGGGTTGATGCAACCGTTAGAAATTCCAGAATGGAAATGGGACAGCATTTCTATGGACTTTGTGACAGGGTTACCTAATACCTTAAGAGGACATGATTCGATATGGGTGATTGTTGATAGGCTTACGAAGTCGGCTCATTTTATACCTATCAACATCACTTTTCCAGTGTCGAAGTTGGAGGAGATTTATATTCGTGTAATTGTGAAGCTGCATGGTGTTCCTTTGAGTATTGTGTCAGATAGAGATCCGAGGTTTACTTCCGATTTTTGGAAGAGTTTGTAAGAAGCGTTGGATTCTAAGTTGAGGTTGAGTTCGGCATATCACCCTCAGACGGATGGTCAAACTGAGAGGACTATTCAGTCGTTGGAGGATTTGTTGCGAGCATGTGTTCTCGAGCAAGGGGGTTCATGGGACACCCATCTACCGTTAATAGAGTTCACTTATAATAACAGTTACCATTCAAGTATCGGAATGGCACCTTTCGAAGCGTTGTATGGTCGGAGATGTAGGACTCCTTTATGTTGGCATGAATCCAGAGAAAGTATAGTGCTTGGACCGGAAGTTGTTCGAGAGACTACTGAAAAGGTGAAGTTAATCCGAGAAAAGATGAAAGCTTCCCAAAGTAGACAGAAGAGTTATCATGATAAGCGAAGGAAGGATTTAGAATTCCAAGCTGGTGACCATGTATTTTTTAGAGTCACGCCTGTGACTGGTGTCGGACGAGCTTTGAAGTCTAAGAAGCTCACTCCTCGTTTTATCGGTCCATATCAGATTTTGGACAGAGTTGGAAAAGTTGCTTATCGGGTGGCATTACCGCCAAATCTTTCGAATTTGCACGATGTGTTTCATGTGTCACAACTCCGAAAGTACATTTCAGATCCATCTCATGAGGTTAGTATGGATGACGTGCAAGTACGGGATAACCTTACCGTGGAAACGATGCATGTACGAATTGCGGAACGTGAGACGAAGACCCTAAGAGGAAAGGAAATTGCATTGGTGAAAGTTGTCTGGTTGGGAGCTGCTGGAGAAAGCATGACATGGGAATTGGAGAGCAAGATGCGAGACTCCTATCCCGAGTTGTTTGAATCAGGTAAATTTTCGAGGACGAAAATATTCTAAGTAGGGGAGAGTTGTAACGCCCCGAATATTTAATTATTTATTTAATTAAATATTTAATTAATTATTTGTGATTATTCGGTTAATTTGGTATTGAGGAGATTTAATTGATAAGTTGGTATTTAAGTTGGTTTAGTCGTAGAATTATATTAGAAATAATATAATTAAAATATTATTAAGTAATTTCCGAATAATTGATGAATATGTCGATTATGTGGTTAAGTCGGTAAGTTGATAGTCGGGTATAAATTAGTCGGGAAATTAATATTATAAATAATATTAGTTTAGTAGAATTATTAATTTAAATACTTGAGTTTAGTTATGTGTGGAAATAGCAATTTCTAAGTGACTAGTAGTAAGCCCATTAAGACATAGTGACCCATTATTTTATTAAGTCTTTAGTTTATGTTAAAGTAGTAAAAACAAAAAAAAAAAGGCGCTGGAACCCCACAAGAAGGAGAAAAAAAATTGAATTTTTTATTTATATATATGTAGAAGGGGGCGGTGGCTTGGTGATGGATAAAAGAGGAAAAACAAATTCCCTTTAGTGATTCCAGGCGGTGCATATTTGTGTGTATTGGAGTGCCTAATTGTTTTTTTTAATTAATATATAAGTATATGATACAGTATATAAATAATATATAATATGAATATTGGAATGAAGACTTAGTTTTAATGTACATGAATATTAACAGTGAATTAGAAATTGGCAGCATAATGATACACAGCAGTATTATATCAGGAACTTAGGATTAATAGTAGTTGGTCTTATTGAGTAGCAGTATGGAATAAATAAAGTCGTAAATGTTATTAGTGCAAAAATTTTAATAAAAGATTGTAGTTGGAGGATAAATGTTGTAGCAGAAAAATAAATTAGTAGTAGAACTGGACAGAAAACAGTGTCGAGAGCAAAATTAAGCGGTATATTTAGTTGCACGGAATCGAATGAAAATTTACGGGGAAGTTTGTGTATACGAATAGATACGTGTATTGTATTTATTTTGTTAAATTAAGTTGAATGCGTGGAATTGCCGGTACAGTCGATTGAGTTGGTTTTTGTCCCAAATATGGACAGGTTTTGTTGGAGGCTTAAATAGCCAAAGTTGAAAGTTGTTGTGCTGAGTTGTAATTGTTGTGTTGATGTTGTTAATTGTATGTCGTTCATATGTCGCATACATTGCATTGTTTAAGTTGGCCTTGATGGCATTGATTAAGTTGGCCCTTGATGGCACCTGTTTGAGTTGAAAATGCCTCGATAACCTGGCATATGTTTAAGTTTGGAGTTCTACTCCGAAATGGTACCACATGCATCTGCATAAGTTGAGTCGCATTGAGTCGTATTAATGGATTTGTTGTTATGATGAATGTTGATTGGTTGTGATATGGTTATTAGTTGTGAAGTGGTGAAACTTGTATGATTCTAATTCTAATATATTAATAATCATACTTTTGATTATATTATTGGATATCTCACCCTTTCTTTGTTTCGCCGTTGCCTTTATATTGGTAACGTGCAGGTAATCCGGAATGAAGGAAGCCTACCTTCATTAGTTCGAGTCGGTGGTTGTCGCTCTGATACGTAGTACTCGGGGGAGATAAGCGCGTGTTTTTCCTATTGATTGAATTATGTTTAAGTTGCTGAATTTTATATTGTTTTTATTAAAAGCTTACATTTGAAGTTGTTTTATGTTGGATGAAGATGCTTTAACTATTTGAATGGTAAAGACTTATTGATTGGGAGTTGTGGTTTTTGTTGAATTCAAAATTAAGAAAATTTTATGTTGAACTTATGAATCCGCTGCATGAAAGTTAAAGTTGTTATATTTTAAAGACTAAACAGGTTCGAATCAGTTACCCGGAGAGTTGTATTCTTTATGTATGATTTACAGGTGATTGTATGATAAGTTTAAGTTGAAATGAATGTGACATCCTGTATGTTGTAATTTTTATACTCTGATATTATATAATTACGTTGGGTAGAATCAGGGTGCTACACCGCACATTTAAGCAAAAATCAAGAACAATCACCAATAGAGATTTGTAAAGCAAATTAAATATAACGCCATGGGCGAAAAATGTACATAAGATCAAAGTAAAAACATATACAAACCCAACAAAGAAGAAAGACATGAAGAAAATCAAAAATGAACCAAACACTTCACGGATTGTCAGAGCCGGTCGATGAGAAATCCACCTCAGATCATCCGCATGCAAGCTTCCATGATGTTTTCTAAGTTAATCTACTGAAAAAATGATGTTTGATGCATTGGGAACAAAATTTACCCAACCATCCCTAAAAAATTGTGTTTTTATGCCTTAAATGGTGTTTCTGTCCAGGCAAATTCGCCTGGCAAAATTCTGGTTCGCCTGGCGAATCAAAGGCGGCTTATTCTGGACTTTTTTCCACGTTTCTGGTTGTCTGACTCGCCACAGATTCGTCTGGCGAGCATGAGGCGAATTTGACAGAATAGCAAAAAATTCTGCACTGTTTTATTCGTAACATTTGAACCGTAACTCCGTTTTTCGCCCGGTTTGAAGCGCTGGAAAGCTTATTCAATGCTTTATACAACAATGGCAAGATATCCTTGATTGAACACCTGCAAAAATGAGAGAAAATCAATTAAACTCATTAATATTTACACGATACGCAATATATACACTAAAACGTAAAGTAAACGTATTTACAAACAAAGCGCGGTTTATTCGAACGATATTAACCAAAAAGTATCGATAAGTGCAACAAAACTAATATACAAAAATAGCTACAATTTGCACTTATCAAACTCTCCCCAACTTACATAATTGTTTGTCCTCAAACAAAAATCAAACAACTCAAAGAACATAGTGAAAACCAAAGAATCACGAATCAACAGGTTTTGAAAAACGGAAACAAATGAATGGTTCAAATGAAAAATGGTACACACAAAGTAAATACTTACCACTAAACTACAACGATAACATAGTCACGAAACAAATGCAAAATACAAAAATCACGCCAAACATCCTAAAACAACACAAGTTCAAAAGTGAATCTCACCTAGCAAAAACAATCATCGGTAGATGAAAAACACTAAATGAGGGAATTTTCACTCACACAACAATCTTACAAACCAAAGATTAAATTGTGCAACCATCCAAAAATTCACATTGAACATACAAAGGCATGAATCACAAGGACTTTTCAAGGTTGTAGCGTGGTCGGGTAAACAAACAAGAGGCAATTTCTAAAGGTAATTGAAACAAAAACTTGCCTAAACCTATGGGAGTGATTTACTCACAAAAGTTCAAACACCAAATTCCAATCAACTTCTTATTTCATCCCAAGTGTTACACAAAACACAATACTTATTTAGCACAATTATTTGAACTCTTTTTGTTTCCTTTCTCAAGGATTTTCTTTTTCTTTCTTTTTCACTTTTTTCTTTTCTTTTCTTTTTCATACTCATAGAAACCAACCACATAAGTGAGCAAACATTCTCTCCCCAACTTGAATTTAACCACATCATCATGTGAATACTCCCTACTTTCTAAGGCAAGGCAAAAATTCATACAACAACACAAAGTTGAGTCCAAGAAAAAACAAAATCCAATAAAAAATAAGTGAACTAAACACTCATAGACAAGCATTAAGTTCAAATAAAACATGGATCAAAAAGCTCAAAGGGGTTACGAATTCTCACACACTCACAAGGTGAATGACTATTTGGCTAGGTAGTTGTGCTCAAAATGAAACAAAATGCCTTGATCCTTTTCATGCTTTCATATAATCAAGACAAATAAAAGATTAAACATAATGAAATCCAGTTAGAACAAGAAGGTCGGTACTCCGTGCATATATGAACAATAGAAGGCTTCCTCACAAAAAGGGTGGGAACTAAAGTGATTCACACATGAACAAGTATACAAAAGAATGAATGTCATGCAAGTTTGTAAAAAAGCCTAAGTATCATGAATATGCTAAAGTCAAGAAAGCGATAAACACATACCTTGGACGCGTACCAAACTTTAAACACTATCATTACCATGCATTCGTAAATAGAAACGATCAAAAATGGACAAACACCAAATTTCCTCAAGCTACTCAAAACAAGCTCATTGATAAACGCGAATGCAGTACCCTAAATTTTGACCAGTGTTTTTCACCTTTTAGGGATTTTTTGTGCTACCAGGGAGTGCCGTTTAGATGTCATGGGGGCTTTTGGGATTGTTAGTTTTAGCCCCATTTTAGGTTTTGTATAAAGGGTTTTATCTTTAGTTAGAATGAAAAGTTTTTAGTTTAATTTAATTAATTAGATAATAATTAGGTTTTTTGTTTTAGAGGATATTTTTAAAATATTTCTGAATATTATTAGTGGTTCATTTTTGAAAGATTTTGTTAATAAATTACTTATTTGCTTGGCTTTTTTTTTTTAACTAAGGATGTTATTTTTATTGGTAATTAGGATTTTTTTTTACCATTTATTAAGGTTTTAATGATATTTAAATTTAAGTGGGAAAAGGATCGGTTTATTCATATTAGGGTATTATTTTTATTTAGCTTATTTATTTAATATTTATGATTATTATTTATCTTATTTTTTTAATTAGGTTGTTGCTATATTAAATTGTTATTTTATATTTTATTATCTATTAATCTGTTCGTGGTTATAATATTAGTCAGGGTATTATCTTTATTAGGGTGTTGTTATAATACTATGGTTTTATAATTTATTTTATAATTGTTGTTTATTTTATTTTATTTTTGCGGTCAATTGGGTTGACCCAAATAGGCCTCCGTCTTTCCCATTTCGTCTAACCCTAATGGTGCGCAGAAACTGGAAGAGTGAATCAAACGAAATCAAATCTCATCAAAATCCCAATCTAATTGTGTAACAAATACAAAACAATTACAAAATCAAATCAAATCAAAAAGCGAATACAAAATCAAATTGGAAATTACATTAAAAGTTGCCTAATCAAAATCTAATCTAACTTAATTCCTAACCTAATTGCTAATACTATATAAACTAAGAATTGAATCCAGAAAGAAAAAAAAACCCTAGGTGATCCATCGTTGTTTATGTGCATTCCCCCACACCCATCACTTAAAGCTCAATAACATAGAGGACTAGGGTTCATCACCAGAACCCTAAATCCCCTGAGCAAAGCCTCTTTTAAACCTGCAAGTAAGAAGAGAAAATAGATTATGAGAGGAAGGGATAAGCAAGTATACGACCGGTTTCACGGTGCAGACGGTAAGTAATAAAAAACTTAGCTTTTTAGGATCGTGCTTCTGATTGTTGTTATTGTTTGCGATTCTGGGTTTTTTTCTGGGAAATTAGGGTTAGGGTTCATGTGAACCCTAGGGTTCATAGGATGTAGGGTTAGGGTTCTTGGGGCATTCAAAGGGTTTATGGGTTTTTGGTTGAATTTAGGTTAGGGTTTGTACGGTAGGGTTAGGGTTCATAGATTCAGGGTTAGGGTTCGTTGATTTTGGGTTAGGGTTCATAGATTATGGGTTGGGGTGGGGTAGGGTTCATAATATTTGCATGTTCCAGTTGAAGATCAACCGGAAATCTGGGTTGTAACGGTGGTTTTGGGGATTTGGTGGTGGTCGGAGGGTTTTTGGGACGATGGTCGGAGGAGGGAGAGTAGAGAGAAGCGAGAGAGAATTGGTTAGAGAGAGAGGAAGCGAATGAAGAGAGAGAAAGAGAAGGGAGAAATGAGAGGGATCTGAGAGGGAACGGGATAAATGCTCCCTCCGTGAGGCCGTGGATTTGCGCCAAGTGGCGTCTCTTGCGTCCTCCAAATCTGTTGACTTGGGGAGTCAACCAGAGATCCTATGTGTGCAGGTGTTCAATACTCTTTCGTTGACTAGGCACCCTAACTGTCGGATTGGATTACATGGACGGGTAATCATGATCAGGGGCCAGGATTCCAAAGCATGGAGACCTGTCTGATCAAGATCTAACGCCTCCGAGGGAGTCAACCGTTGACTCCTTCCCAAGGTGGCCTTTTTTTTTTTTTTCTCAGGTTTTGGATTTAAGTGATTGGGCCTTGCGCCCTAATCACTATCAGCACCCCACCAGAAGCCCAATTGCTTCTTCTTCAAAGGGAATGCACCCCTCCCTGTTTTTTTAAAATAAAGCCGTAAATTAGCTTTTAATTAGGATTTATTTTTTTAATTTTGTTTTGTTCTTCATATAATTAAGTTAATTCCTTAACTTAATTAGGTTAGTAATTTTTAATTTAGACTTCTTAAATAATTAAGTTAATTTCTTAACTTAATTGGATTTTAAATTTAGGTTTTGTGATAATTAAGTTAATTCCTTAACTTAATTGGGGTTTTAAATTTAGGTTTTTTTGTGATAATTAAGTTAATTCCTTAACTTAATCATTAAATTTGTTTTAGGGTTGTGTTGTAATTAAGTTAATTCCTTAACTTAATTATAAAATTAAGTTCTATTTGTTTAAATTAATTAACTTAACTATTTGGCATTTTTTTTTATAAATTACATCTTAAAGGGAGAAACAAAGGGGTTGTTTGGGTTTTTTTCAATATAAATTTTTGGGATGCTTATTTTTCTTGAATTTTGGAAATTCATCTAAAGGGATGTTTAAGGGTTTTAAACATGGTATAGAGCTCTAATTTCCGAGAGCATAAATAAAGGAATAGGACTTTTGGGATAGGGGATAAAATAGGATTTTTTCTATAAATTATTAAAATTAATCTTCTGTTTTCTAAATAAATTAAGGGAATATTTTAATAATAAAAATAAGGGATTTTTCTTTGGGATATAAAATCTTGGGATAATGCTCTTGGTCTGAGAGCCTAAATAAGGGATGAGATAAGGGATAGAACTCTTGATATCCGAGAGTATAAATAAATGGATTAAGGGATAGAACTCTTGATATTCGAGAGTATAAATAAATGGATTAAGGGATAGAACTCTTGATATCCAAGAGTATAAATAAATGGATTAAGGCATAGAACTCTTGATATCCGAGAGTATAAATAAATGGATTAAGGGATAGAATTCTCCATCCTAGAGTATAAATAATGGATAAGGGATAAAACTCTTTATCTAGGAGTATAAATAATAGATCAAAGGATAGAACTCTTTATCCAAGAGTATAAATAGTGGATTGGGTTTAGGATTAGGAATGGGTTTAGGATTACGAATGGGAAAAGGATTAGGGGGTAGGAATAGGGGAGGTGAACTACGGTTACTCCGATCCTTCAAAATGAGGGTACGTAGGCATAGGGTTGTGAACCCTAGCGAGTATAATTAATAAAAAGCTTAGGTTTCTTTTGTAAATAAATAGAAATTAGACAAACAAACAAGCATACCCTAAAATCTAAGGAGGATCCCATTGAGTACAATGGAAGTGAGGGGTGCCTAACACCTTCCCCTCACTTAACCGACTCCCGAACCTTAGGAATCTCTACCTTTAGGGTTAGGACTTTAGGTTTATCATTTATTTTCCTTAAAAAATATGATGGCGACTCGAAAATTTTTAGCCGGCCGTGACAGCTGGCGACTCCTCCCTAAAGAGAGTCCATCCTATCCTTAGAATTTAGGGTCATGTTTGTTTGTCTTGGGTTTTGTTTTTATTTTTCTCATGTTTTTTTGTTTTTTATATTTTGTTTATTTATTTTATTTAACCCTTGTGCTTTTTGTTTTGTCATCAAGCATGGGATTGGGGCAAATGATGTGTGAAGCTAAAGCCCAAGCTTGGAGGGTAACCCTAGATTAACATGTGGAACGGAAATGTTTTTGGGGGGATGCGACATCCCCAACAATGCATTGATGCCACACTCAGAATAGATCCTTTCAAAGGTGTCCTCATGGAAGGGCTAGCCCCTGACGTAGAGGATGATTTGAATGTGGTCCGAGACTCTGAGAACTTTCAGCCTACCCCTTACCAAATCATGAACCTTATGTATTCAACCCTCAAGGGCTGTTACTAGGGTCCTACCCCAAATGAGACTTATCCCGAAGGGAGGCTTGCTCCTTCTCATGGTAAAACAAGGGTATAGTCGGAACATTTTGGGGCCGTTATGCTGTCCAAATTTTTATAACCTACATGTGAGGGGATTGGGTAGTCTAAACTTAGATCTAGCCTATTATAGGGAGCCCACCTTGCTAGGGCATGCTTGCATATTACCTTACCCTAACTAAAGATAATTTGCATTCATCATCCTCATAATTTCTTTTTGCATTATCATGTCACAGGAATCTTAAATATTGTCAAAAAAGGGTTAAAGTCAAGGACAATGGAATTCGGGAAAAAGAAAACTATCACGATCAAAGTAAGAACGTCTGACATAGGGAGCTTAAAAGCTTATGTTAGGGGGTTGCCTCAGGAAAGGAGAAAGCCCCTAATTCGTAAGTATGGGGACATATTAAATCTGGTCACTACTCCTATTCAAGAAGAGGGTCTAACCGCATTGGCTCAGTTTTACGACACAGAGTTAAGGTGCTTCCAGTTTCAAGACTTTCAAATAGCCCCCACTCTAGAAGAAGTTTGTAGGATGCTTGGTCTCCCCAAGAACAACAAAGGTCCATTCAAGGCTTTAGGGTATCGCCCTACCTTCAAAGAAATGGAAAGTGGTTTTCATATTCGTGAGGAAGACTTGCAAGCTAACTTAAAGGTTCAAGAAGATTTTCATGGGTTCTCTAAAGGGTTCTTGGAGAAGAAAGCCAACCATTTTGCCGCTTGCAAAAATTGGGCAGCCACAGACGCTATCATGATACTCCTCATCTTTGGGTTAGTCCTATTCCCGAGCGCGAAGAATTTTGTAGACGTCGCTGCCATTAATTTATTCTTGGCTGTGACCATTGGAGAAGAAGATCCTACGCCGGCCCTCCTCGCAGATATATACTTTACCCTTCACCAGAAATTTGAAAGAAAGGGAGGGGCTATGTTGTGTTGCTCTCAGTTGTTGTACAAATGGTTGTGTTCTCATCTAGTAAGGGATCTAAAGGATATGGAAAAAATGAAAGCCTATGATTGGTCTCAATATTTGGTATCTCTTGGTGATAAAGACATCTTGTGGTTCCCTCAAATACTCCTTCGAGATGATGTGGTCCTAAGCTGTGGGGATTTCCCTAATGTACCTTTGATAAGATCAAGAGGGTGCATAAGTTACAATCCAGTCTTATTAATGAGGCAATTGAGGCATCCATTGGCCTACAAGCCAGAGGATAGGTTGTTAGAAGGCTTCGTCCTACAAAATGTAGCTGGAAATCATCCCGATGTTCTAAAGATTGCTCAAGCGTGAAAGTTAAGTATTAAAGGGAAGAGCAGTCTTAAAAGACCAAGGGAAGAATCTAGGGTACCATATCTGCAATGGATGAAAGAAAGGGTGAGTATAGTGACGTTGCCTTTTACTCTGGATCGTCCTATCAATCCAAGGGTTCCCCCACCTGCCGCAGTTTCCATAGAGGAAAGTGAAAGACTCAAAGAGACTATTGCACAATTACAAAAAGAAAAAGAAGAGTGGGAAGGTAAATATTACCAAGCCACTGGGGAAACTAGTCAGTTAAGAAGGAGTCTCAATGAAGTTATGGAGCAATCGAAGATCAATAAGGAGATAGCTCAGATGGAGGAAGAGAAGAAGGAACAAGCTTATGCCGACCTTCAAGTTGTGAGTTCACACCTCAAAGACCACAAAGAGCAACTAGATAGAGCCTGGCGTCAAAGGGACGAGTGGAGAGACATTTGGATGACGTCAATGCAAAGAGAATTCAAAGAGGGATATGATAGGCGTATCCACAACCTTGAAGCTAAATTCCAAAGCTTATCTAGCACTCTTCTCGAGAGCAAAAGGCAAGCCCTAGATGCAACTATGCAATTGAGATCAGCCAAAGAACTTCTTGCCCTACGGCCAGAAGGATGGTTAGAAACTCAAGGGGAGAACCAGGAACTTAGAAGGCTATATAGGGAGCTTCAGGATTCCTACGAGGATCTAAGGGCATGGGCCATTTATGTTGAAGAACATAACCAACAGCTAGAGCAAACTACTAGGGAGAATTTAGAGATCATGGCAAAATTAAGAGAGGACGAGGCATATTATCGAGAAAGGTATCAGAAGTTGGTCTTACTATCCAACGATCTCATCCACGAGATCCCTCGAAGTTTAAAGGAGGCTGAGTATATGGCTGATATCTTCAAGCCAGTCAAAGAGATCGCCAATTTTCTTGCATTTTGCCGTGAGATGGTAGAGGAGTTTAGGGCTAGGATTAGGAGGAGGATTTAGCTTTTCTATGTAATGACTTCTTACGTTTGGTTTTTGTTATGAATAATTTAAGGGTTTATCCCTAGTTTGGTTTTCCTTATGTAATAAATGGGGATTTGACCCTAATACTTTCTTTTCATTAATAAAAGTATTTGTTTTCCACTATCCTTGGCTTTAATCTTAATAAACGAAAGTTTAAAATTCCTGAAATGAAAATAATTTTTGCATACTCATACATTCATGCATGCATAACATAATTCCAAAAAATAAACATCAAACGGAAATCATTTTTCAATATCTTCTCTCAGAATCTTCGCAACAATCTGACGTCTCGACCCAACACCCGTGCTCACCAGAAGAAAGCTATGGAACAAATGGAGCTGAACCACGCTGCTCTAAAAGGAGATGTGGATGTTGTCAAAGGAAATGTGGAGGAAATGAAAGACAAAATCGACTAACTGACTCGAGCTATTCAGAATATGATAGCAAGAGACAGCGAGGCTAGTAACCGTAGGAGTGTCCCTACCCCTCCTCCCCAGTATGAAGATAGTAATCCTCTTTTGGGATTTGTGGCTGACTTAGAACGTGAGGCATTAGAGGCTAGCAAAGGGAAGACTAACAATCAACCTCCGGTAGGGTCTGTTTCTCCACCCAAGCACAATGGAGAATCACGACCTATACAGATACCTATCACTCGTGAGGTCTCTGATGACTGGCACCTCCAATATGGAGAGGAAGACTCAAGCCAAGTAGTTCGTGAAACCAAACTAGCTGCCATGGAAGGAAGAAAGGAGGATGAGAAGTATAAGATAATTGAGGAACGGTTAAGAGCTGTGGAAGGATCCAAGGTCTTTGGGATTGATGCCTTGGAAATGTGTTTGGTACCCGACGTGGTCGTGCCTCCTAAGTTTAAGGCACCTAACTTCGAGATGTATAAGGGGGTTAGTTGTCCCAAAAATCACATTCGGATGTTTTCCCGAAAGATGGAGGCACACGCTAAGAACGAAAAGCTGATGATGCATGTTTTCCAAGACAGCCTTAGTGGGGCATCCTTGGACTAGTACATGCAGCTGGAAAGGACCTACATCAAGAACTGGGAGGATTTGGCAAGTGCCTTCATAAGGTAATACCAATATAATGTAGACATGGCCCTTAATCACATGCAATTGCAAAACATGTCTCAGAAAAGGGATGAATCTTTTAAGGAGTATGCCCAAAGATGGAGGGAGCTAGCCTCTCGTGTGCAACCTCCATTGCGGGAAAACGAGCTAGTAGATACATTCATGGGAACTCTGCAAGGATTATACTATGAAAATATGATTGGATCTGTCTCAACAGGATTTGCGGATTTGGTTATCATAGGGGAAAGGATCGAGAATGGATTAAAAAGCGAAAAGATTGGAACACTGTAACACCCCAATTCCCATCGCGAATAAATAATACATAAATAAATCAGAGTAACTAAAATTTTATTTTTCCGACAGAATCAAGGATGCCACATTTAAAGAAAGAAAACACAAACCCTGCTCAATTATTTGATACATAACACAAACTGGGATAACCTCAAAGAGAAACTTTTTCCATATAAAAGGAAAGTTCAATTATGGAATAAAGCGGAAAGATCCATAACTGACTTGTTTTACAAAATAAATTGTTTTATAACATCAAAATATACATACAAAGGTAGTACAAAATAAATCTAACAAAGGTATACATATATAACATAATCGTTCCCCGACTCCCGTGCTACGTATCAGAGCAGACACCAAGACCGACAAAAGAACGGAGGGCTAATCTTCATAAAAGCCTCCAAGACACAAATCTGCAATTGCCTCATAGAGCAACAAACCACAACAAAAGGGTGAGAAATAACAACTAAATCAAGATTGCATAATAATATGCAAACCCATATAAATTCACATGCAAAGTTATTCTCACCACAAGCATCACATACCAATACATATAGCATATCATAGATAAGTAATACAATCATTGTAATGTACAACATCCCCACAAAACATAGCATATATCAATTATACCAACATAATCACATATTCGCACATAAGGTATACCAAAGTTATAACATATGGAAACACACCACCATATCCCATAGCATATGTCTATACATAAAACATATCATCCACAACCAATGCATTTATCACATATGCACATCAATTCACCAATTCAAACATAAATCTCAACACATACTCAATCAATTCACAATTTCCCACACATAATGCATCCATTCACAATTCTCACACATAATCAATCCATTCATGATTTATGCAAATGCACAGAGACCGACACAACGACTCTATGCAATGCATATGCGGTACCATCCATCCATCATCTCATCACTAGTTCACTCAGGAACTATTGGAACCATCACTTGTTACTTAGTGTGACTCCCCGTCAGGCAAACATCGCTTTAGGTCCCCTTGGTATAAGGCGCACGACGTTTATGGATTGCTTTAGGTCCTCTTTGTATAAAGCGCACAATCTGATCGCTTTAGGTCCTCTTTGTATAAGGCGCGCAATCGTTTATAATCATCGTTTTAGGTCCTCTTTGTATAAGGCGCACGATGTTATAGCGGATTCCCTCTGGAATCGATTCGTCGCTCACACCCACTAGGGCACACGACATCACAAGATGCATATCATGATGCTTGACATACAAGAACTCATGACAATCAAATGCATCATCACAATTCAACAATATGAATTATCTCATCATCATTATTCATGCATTGCAATCAAACCATAACAATTAATTTATCATAATCCACAAACCACGACAATTAGCATTTTAGCATATACACTCGTACCAATTCACAACAAGAATTACTCACCATCAACCACAACAATTACAACAACTTGCCACATGCTTCAACATCATATAAACCACAACAATCCCACAAAACATCATAACAACATACATTGATATTCAATCAAATAATGTATTTTACCACAACAACATCATTATCACATGCATCCACATCATATAACATCACACAAGTCATACAACATATATATCAATAGCACATTGCATGATACACATCAATTACACACAGTTAAGACGGTAAAAGTCAGTAAAACGACACTATTCCAATTCCCGACATAATTAAATCGGCCCACAATCTCAAAACCATTCTAATAAGAAAGAAAATTTCATTAACTCTCCAACGCATCAAACCGCGCCTTAAACCGACTTACGACCCAACAGTTATAAAGAAAACAATTTAGAAAAGCTGTCATGTTCGCAATGCGAAGCTCCTAGCGAGTCCTTCGCTTTCCTCATTCGCAGTGCAAATGCCCCAGTGAACCATGGCAGAAAGAAAATAGCCTACAGTTTCGCAGTGCGAACTCCCAGCGAACCTTCACTGTCCCCTTCGCAGTGCGAATCCCCCAGCAAACCGTGGCAGAAAGAAAAATAACACAACGTTCGCAGTGCGAACCTCACGCGAATGTTCGCTTTCCCCTTCGCTGGCCATTCGCAGTGCGAACCTACGAAACCAGAAAAACTCAGCAGTGCTATAGCTCACTCTCAACCAACATTTCAACCCCCAAAACACTTCCAAACCAAAACATAACAATCAGAACATAACCCAATCATGGTAACAAGTATTCTACAACATTTATATCGAATTTCATCCGTGAAAACCTCGATTTCTATCAATCGCTCCTAATTTCAATCGATAAGAAAAGTCGCGAAACAACCAAAACAATTACAACAAACAACACATATACATACACAAGCAAGATATAATTGAAACTTCTCACTCTTGCCCGATTATTCGCGCTCGAAACGGAGTTCCCGCGATTTTTCCTCTTTCTCCTCTTCTCTCTTTCTTTCTTGTCCTTTTCTTTCTTTTCTTTTCCTTTCCCTTTATTTTCTCTCTATTTCCTCTCAAATCTCTATTTATATAAAATATCTAAACTCCTAAAAAGACTATTTTACCCTTCAGCTCAAATATCCCGCAAACGCTCTCAAAACGCGATAAAACATAAACAGCGATGGAAAATAATATATTGTCAAATAAAAGTCAAGAATAAAATAATATAAAACAAAAATAATTAAATCAACTCGATTAAATAAATAAGACAAAACCGGGGCGTTACAATTCTCCCCCACTTAGACATTTTCGTCCTCGAAAATATACTGAGACGAACAACTCCGGACACGACTCTCGCATCCGACCAACAAACTAACATGCCAACAAAAGCACACCATGAATAACACAAACTGACAAACCACCTCGCTAACAGTAACTACTACAACGACACGACACGACGACAACTAGAACGACAAGATGCAAAGCCCATACAATGCACTTGATGACCAACTCACGACTCAAGGAATACCCAAGTTACGAACACACACAGGTTCATTATTTAACCAAAACACAACAAGAACCTAAAGTTCTACGACCCAACATCGTTCCAACAACCTCTACATAACCACAATACCAACCTCCTTGTCACACAACAATATTACAACAATGCTACGATTCCCCAATCGAACATATAACCAAAACATCCATCCACATAGTAGCCCATAAATAAAATTTAAACCTTTCACCTAACACTTCCATTCTGAAATGTCCAATGGTCTCATCACTCCTACATGTTTCCAATGTTCAACCTAAGAACTCTTACAAGTCGCACATGCATATACGAATTGTGCCACATCACGCTTCCGCTGCGCACTCTGATTACTCGTAACCATCAAAACTACCAATCTCACGTCCAAAGTCTAACTCTTTCTCATATTCACCAAAAATCACTATTCACTTTTAATATACCCAACCTCACACTCTACTGTGTTATCTCACACACCAGACACAAGTCTCTGAACTGCTCAACCAACTCTAATTCTTTGACCATCAAAACAGGCATGTATAAAAACTTTCGACTTAACTCGTCATGCACAACCTTAACTTTACCAATAGGATAATTCCATCTAAAGGCATAACTCATCACAAATTCCAACCCTCCTCGCTGTCTTATACTATATTCCTTCCGACCAAACAGGTACTCAATATTCTTGTGATTACTAAATACTTCGAACCTAGAACCAGAAAGATAATACCTCCAAATTTTCCAACACACTACAACCGCGACCAATTCCAAATCCTGAATAGTATAGATCCTTTTATGAATCCTCAATTGTCGTAAAGCATAAGCCACGACTTTACCCTCTTGCATTAACACACTGACCAAACTCATCAAAGACGCATCCCATTACCCCACAAACGGTTATCAGGAACACACAATATCAAAACTGGAGCCGTAGACAACTTCTACTTTAGCTCTCCAGAAATTTCCTCACAATGAACATCCAACACAAACGACTCACCCTTTGCAAGTCAACCGAAGTAACGAAAACACTAACTTGGAAAAGCCTCCCCTAACCTCCAGTAATAACCAACTTAAGTCCAAAAAGATTCTAATCTCCTCAACCAACTTCGGAGCCTCTCATTGTAGAACCGCATCTACTGCCGATGGATCCATAACCATACTCTCATCTGAAATAACATATCCAAGAAAACTAACCTCTTTCAACCCAAGTTCTCACTCGAATAACTTAGCATAAAAATTCCTTTCTTTTCCACACTTGCAATTTGATTCTCAAACACTCCCCTTGTTCTCCCTCTGAGTTCATAACAAATCCGAATATCCTCAATCAAAACCACTATGAACTTATCCAATTAAATATGGAAGATACGATTCATCCACTCCACAAACATTCCAAACACCTTACTAACACGGAACAACATCACTATGCATTGTAATGCCCAACCAAATTCCAAAAGATATAAATTCTTAAAGCTTTTGTAAAACTTTCCCCTGGGTAACTGGTTACTCACATACAAGCTTAACCGAGTAAATAATAGCCTAATCCGATGATAACAAACCTAACCAGTCCCATTAAAAAGATTAAAGCCTCAACTCACAAAATTCACTATCCTTATCAAACGTTCCAAACAATTGTAATTTCACTCAAACTCAACCAAATCATTCCAGTCATCTATTCCTGAAAGTGGACACTTGTTCTCAATCGTTACCTTATTCAACTGTTAGTAATCCATACACAATTTCTTCTCCTGACTGTCCAATTCCACAAATTCCAACCTGTATCAACAACCAACCAAAAAGAACTCTCAAACGCAATGTTACATCCACCCACAAGGGTTTCCTCACAATTTCCATTAATGCCTTAAAACTACAAAGACTTCAAACCTCACCATAACTCTAAGTCTTGCTTCCCATAGTCTCAATACCATTATACACATCATGCTTGTTATTCCGTTCAATCATCCATCCTTTTTGTTACTAACAATACTGGAGCTCTCCAAGAAGACAACATCTGAGTTTCACTTCCTAAAAGTTCTTCTACTTACTTAGCAGATCCAAACCTCAAATCCTCACCTTCGTCCAATTTGAGTTCACACTCTACTCTCTGAGAAAAACCATTAACGATACCCAATCGTTTTCTCTCAACGACTTCCCAACTGAACCATCATACCAAAAACCTCGAATCCGCCTCATCTTCCGATATTAGAATCTTCATCGACTCCTCAAAACAATCTGTAATCATTTTCTTAATTCCAAGCAATTCATTTCACACACTATCAAAGCCGAAAAGACACGTCTATTCCATCCAACACAATTTCGTCTACTATCAACAAGAGATTAAGGGTGATCAGTTCCTCAATTTGTCAATAGACAGCCGACAATCATGATGAGGCATAAACCATCTTTACCAAACTATAATAGCATTTCTTGCATCTTGTGCACAAAACTACCTAAGGCACAAATCCTTAGTCGACATAAACCTTACCTCCGCATTCCCTCCGGAACCGGGAACAACACTGTCCAAACAACACTTACAATCTTGCAACCAACGACACACAACTGAAGCAACATAGAGAAGCACAAGCTTCTCCCCCACTTATCTCATTCTCTCACCTGAAGACAAAGGATTAGAAAACCATAAAGCACTGACAGTGTTTCACACACATATCACGTACTAAGGAACAAACAACATCGACAGTATTCAACTATCACACCAACTAACTCAACAACTTGGCCGGACCGACCGACCTGCTCTGATACCACTAATGTAACACTCCAATTCCCATCGTGAATAAATAATACATAAATAAATCAAAGTAACAAAAAATTTATTTTTCCGACAGAATCAAGGATGCCACATTTAAAGAAAGAAAACACAAACCCTGCTCAATTATTTGATACATAACACAAACTGGGATAACCTCAAAGAGAAAATTTTTCCATATAAAAGGAAAGTTCAATTATGGAATAAAGCAGAAAGATCCATAACTTACTTGTTTTACAAAATAAATTGTTTTATAACATCAAAATATACATACAAAGGTAGTACAAAATAAATCTAACAAAGATATACATATATAACATAATCATTCCCCGACTCCCGTGCTACGTATCAGAGCAGACACCAAGACCGACAAAAGAATGGAGGGCTAATCTTCACAAAAGCCTCCAAGACACAAATCTGCAATTGCCTCATAGAGCAACAAACCACAGTAGAAGGGTGAGAAATAACAACTAAATCAAGATTGCATAATAATATGCAAACCCATATAAATTCACCTGCAAAGTTATTCTCACCACAAGCATCACATACCAATACATATAGCATATCATAGATAAGTAATACAATCATTGTAATGTACAACATCCCCACAAAAGATATCATATATCAATTATACCAACATAATCACATATTCGCACATAAGGCATACCAAAGTTATAACATATGGAAACACACCACCACATCCCATAGCATATGTCTATACATAAAACATATCATCCACAACCAATGCATTTATCACATATGCACATCAATTCACCAATTCACCAATGCACAGAGACCGACACAACGACTCTATGCAATGCATATGCGGTACCATCCATCCATCATCTCATCACTAGTTCACTCAGGAACTATTGGAACCATCGCTTGTTACTTAGTGTAACTCCCTGTCGGGCAAACGATGTTCCCCATCGCTTTAGGTCCTCTTGGCATAAGGCGCACTACATTTATGGATTGCTTTAGGTCCTCTTTGTATAAGGCGCACAATCCGATCGCTTTAGGTCCTCTTTGTATAAGGCACACGATCGTCTATAATCATCGGTTTAGGTCCTCTTTGTATAAGGCGCACGATGTTATAGCGGATTCCCTCTGGAATCGATTCGTCGCTCACACCCACTAGGGCACACGACATCACAAGATGCATATCATGATGCTTGACATACAAGAACTCATGACAATCAAATGCATCACCATAATTCAACAATATGAATTATCTCATCATCATTATTCATGCATTGCAATCAAACCCAAAACAATGCATTTATCATAATCCACAAACAACAAAAATTATCATTTTAGCATATACACTCGTACCAATTCACAACAAGAATTACTCACCATCAACCACAACAATTACAACAACTTGTCACATGCTTCAACATCATATAAACCACAACAATCCCACAAAACATCATAATAACATACATTGATATTCAATCAAACAATGTATTTTACCACAACAACATCATTATCACATGCATCCACATCATATAATATCACACAAGTCATACAACATATATATCAATAGCACATTGCATGATACACATCAATTACACACAGTTAAGACGGTAAAAGTCAGAAAAACGACACTATTCCAATTCCCGACATAATTAAATCAGCCCACAATCTCAAAACCATTCTAATAAGAAATAACATTTCATTAGCTCTCCAACGCAACAAACCGCACCTCAAACCGACTTACGACCCAACAGTTATAAAGAAAACAATTTAGAAAAGCTGTCATGTTCGCAATGCGAAGCTCCTAGCGAGTCCTTCGCTTTCCTCATTCACAGTGCGAATGCCCCAGCGAACCATGGCAGAAAGAAAATAGCCTACAGTTTCGCAGTGCGAACTCCCATCGAACCTTCGTTGTCCCCATCGCACTGCGAATCCCCCAGCGAACCGTGGCAGAAAGAAAAACAACACAACGTTCGCAGTGCGAACCTCACGCGAACGTTCGCTTTCCCCTTCGCTGGCCATTCACAGTGCGAACCTGCGAAACCAGAAAAACCCAGCAGCGCTATAGCTCACTCCCAACCAACATTTCAACCCCCAAAACACGTCCAAACCAAAACATAACAATCATAACATAACCCAATCATGGTAACGAGTATTCTACAACATTTATATCGAATTTCATCCGTGAAAACCTCGATTTCTATCAATCGCTCCTAATTTCAATCGATAAGAAAAGCTGCGAAACAACTAAAACAATTACCACAAATAACACATATACATACACAAGCAAGATATAATTAAAACTTCTCACCCTTACCCGATTATTCGCGCTCGAAACGGAGTTCCCGCGATTTTTCCTCTTTCTCCTCTTCTCTCTTTCTTTCTTCTCCTTTTCTTTCTCTTCTTTTCCTTTCCCTTTCTTTTCTCTCTATTTCCTATCAAATCTCTATTTATATAAAGTATTTAAACTCCTAAAAAGACTATTTTACCCCTCAGCTCAAATATCCTGCAAAAGCTCTCAAAACGCGATAAAACATAAACAGCGATGGAAAATAATATATTGTCAAATAAAAGTCAAGAATAAAATAATATAAAACAAAAATAATTAAATCGACTCGATTAAATAAATAAGACAAAATCGGGGCGTTACAGACATCGTCTTTCAATCAACATAATGACAAAAGGTACTCCGGAAACCATTCGAAGAAGGAGGCCAATGCCATTTCTGCTGATAGGTATACTCAAGCACCTTATAACTCTTACGTGGTGGTCACGGCCTCTGGTCAAGCGTCTCCTACGCTCCAGATCCAACAGCCAAGGGCGCCACCCCCTCAAAATCAGCAACAACAGAAGCATCCCCGAAGGGAACAAAGGAGGCAATGGAAGGACTTTGACCCTATACCCACTACATATACTCAAATCCTGCCAATGTTAATCCAAAAGGGATTGGTAGAAATCAAGTCGTTAGGGCCACCTCCTACGCCTCCTCCTCGAGGGTATGACGCTAATGCTAGATGTGATTACCATGCTGGATCGCCAGGGCATACGACCAAAAAGTGTTTGGCCCTCAAGTTTAGGGTGCAAGATTTGCTGGATCAGAAGGTCATTAACTTCAGTTATGACACTCCAAATGTAGGAGATAACCCTTTCCCGGGCACGTTGTACCAACTATTAACTCCATTGAGGGACTGGGAGAGAATGTCCTAATTAGGGGGGTAGAACAAGTAAAGACCCCTATGACGAAAGTGAGAGAAGTATTAATTAGGTACAAGGAGTTTGAAAGGCTGCACGGTGACTGTGAGAATTGCGCGGTTCATCCCAATAGCTGTAAGAAGATGAAGGAGGCCCTCGAACAACTAATGGACCAAGGGATAGTACAGATTGGGTACTTAAGAAATATGAATGAGGTGGCTGCCTTAGACTCCCAGGGGCAAGTACCTTCTGAGATTCCATACCAGAGAAGAGGAGTCACGACTCCTATTCAAATACCAGTTCCAAGGTCTGCACAAGTGCCTATTCAAATACCAGTTCCCAGGCAGGCACAGGCGCCCATCCAAATACCAGTTTCAAGGCCTACACAAGTTCCTATTCAGATATCAATTTCGGTGCCTGCACGAACACCAATTCAAATACCTATTCCTGCGCCAGTCAAAGCTCCGGTGCTTGCAACGTTAGAAGGTCCTATCACATTTCATGTACCAACGCCATTTCTATATGAAAGCTCCAAGATTGTATCTTGGAAATATGACATCACTGCGTCAGTAGGAGGGAATACTATAATGTCGTCACCAATAGTTACTAACATAGCTGGTATTGAAGGAATGACACGTAGTGGAAGGGTATACTCGTCAGAACAACCCAAGAAGGATATCCCCGAAAGCTCAAAGGGGAAAGAGACCACAAGTACAGGCGAGGGACCGTCCAAGAAGGGCATATCTCAAGAAGACGCCGAGGAATTCTTAAGAATCATAAAGAAGAGTGGTTATAGGGTGGTGGACCAACTAAGTCAAACACCGTCCAAAATTTCTATTCTATCCTTGTTGTTATGCTCAGAGGCACATAGGGAGTCCCTGCTGAAGGTCCTAAATGAAGCCTGAAATTCTGGTACCAGATATGTGATGTTACGTGTGATGTCACAACAACACACTCTGCAATGGACAATGCAAAACAACAGAAGAGAACACAAAGAATTGTTCACCCAGTTCAGTTAAACAACTTACTCTGGGGACTACCAAGCCAGGGATGAATTTCACTATCAGTAGAATTAATTTACAGACTCAACAACCCAGTTGACATCTCCTAAACTTAATCTCTACTTAATGAACCTTCTACCTAAGAGACCACTTAGGTATGAGAACACTACTCAATCCCTAAATCACTTCAGTGATATAATTCAAAGATCACACACTTTGAAAAACACAACTTGATTCTGCTTCACAGCTTTGATCAAGAACAACTCAAAACAACAACACCAATTCACACTAGAATGGTTTACAACACATACACGAAGACACAAACGACTCTCAGTCTTTAGCTCTCTTTCTTCGTTACTTTCTTCAAAGGATTGATGCGCTTTATATAGCTATTTGATTTGGTCTTGGACCTGCTACAATATCTGACTTGATTTGTTATTTAAAACTGAATCTTCAAAACAGATTTTCTCTCTCAAAATCTTCTTAAATCTTCAGCCTTTAAACACTCCTACAAATCTGCATCAAATCTGTTTGCAACAGAAAATATCTCCTCCAAGATATTCGCATCCAATAACTCTAACAGCTCTCCCAAATTCCAGCTAATACGCTTAACCCTAAAAATATCTCAAACCTGATGTTTTAATGATCTGCATATCTGATGTCATAACATCGCATGTGACATCAGACTTCAAAACTTCAACAACTTAAACACTTAACATTATCCAATGTTAAGACATCACCCATGTGACATCAACATTGAACAAACTTTGTTTTACCAAAATTCTAGCCAATCCAAGAACTAACAATCTCCCCCTTTGGCTAATTTTGGCTAAAACAATCTCTGCAACATCAAAGATTTCAGCAGCGGATAAATTTTTTAAAACAAACAGCTCTTATTTCAAAATGCTACACATCAAAATCAACAAGGGGCATAGTCCCCCTCAAAACCAGACCCAGCATAAGCAGCTGTTCAACATGCACACTCCCACTCAACATCTGCACCACACCAGAACTGAGATAGGTCACACTCTACACACAAAGGCTAGGCTAACTCTCCCCCTTTTTAGCCATAATTGGACAATCACCAAACACAATGTCCTGACATAATAAATGACATAGTCAAACAACAAGTTCCAACACCTTGACTGGTCAGGCGATACAAACAATGCTCCTTGTTTGCATTATAAAAACAAGCCTTTCTTCCTTCTAGTAGCACCACAAGCAACCAAGAATGAGCCAGTCAAACACCAAAGATGCAGCACAGAACCTCAAGCAGAAGGACAAGACTTCATATCCACTTAAGAAGAGGAGCAAAATAATGACTGCAGCTGAAACTACTTCAGGAACCACAAAGACAGGCAGAACCTCAGAGACAACCATGAAACCAGCAAGAAACTTCCTGTGCAACAACATGCTTCTGATGATGATTGGGATGAAGACTGGAAAGCTTTTCTAGATGCAGGGGGTTGGGATGATCTGTAACTATTGATGTACTTCAAACATGTATGCCTTCAGCAGTTGAATAAAATCAATATCTAATAAAGAATACAACTGCTTAAAACACTCTCTAGCCCATTTAATCTTCATAAATGCAAATTCCCAATTTACTTCTCAAACTTTCAAATTGGTTTGCATCTAATGCTTTAATGAAGATATCAGCTAACTATTTATCTGTAGCTACATTCTCCAATGCAACAACTTTGTCCTCAACCAATTCTCTTATAAAATGATGCCTTATATCAATATGCTTAGTTCTTCTATGTTGAATAGGATTCTTAGAGATATTGATAGCACTCAAATTATCACAGTACAATGTCATGACATCTTGCTTGACATTGTATTCTATTAACATCTGCTTCATCTAAACAAGTTGAGAACAGCTACTCCCTGCTGCTATGTACTCAGCTTCAGCAGTAGAAAGATACACGCAGTTCTGCTTTTTACTAAACCATGATATCAGATTATTCCCTAAGAAGAAATAACCTCCTGAAGTGCTTTTCCTATCATCAGCACTCCCAGCCCAGTCATCATCATAATATCCCCTTAACTCAGTCCCATATCCATGACTATACAGCATCTCATAGTCACTAGTGCCATTAACATATTTCAGGATCCTCTTCACTTGATTCAAGTGACTAACCTTAGGCTCAGATTGATATCTGGCACAAACTCCAACAGCAAAAGAAATGTCAGGTCTGCTAGCAGTGAGATACAATAGACTCCCAATCATGCTTCTATATAAACTTTGATCCACACTAACTCCATGTTCATCCTTGGATAATTTTAAATGAGTAGGAGCAGGAGTCCTCTTATGATTAGCATTCTCTAGACCAAACTTCTTCACTATGTTCTTTGCATACTTGCTCTGAGAAATGAATATGGAGTCCTCCATTTGTCTAACTTGTAGACCAAGAAAATAGTTGAGCTCTCCAACAAGACTCATTTCAAACTCAGACTGCATCTGTTCCACAAAATGTTTCACCATTGCATATGACATCCCACCAAATACTATGTCATCAACATAGATTTGAGCTATCATCAGTTTTCCTCCTTCCTCTTTACAAACAAGGTCTTGTCAATCCCTTCCTTTCTGTAGCCATTCACAACCAGGAATTCAGTAAGCCATTCATACCAAGCTCTTGGTGCTTGCTTCAAACCATATAGAGCTTTCCTTAGTTTGTACACATGGTCAGGAAATGTTGGATCAATAAATCATTTTGGTTGATCAACATACACCTCTTCATTTAAGTAACCATTCAAGAAGGCACTCTTAACATCCATCTGAAAAAGCTTGAATTTGAAATTACAAGCCACCCCTAAGAGCAATCTGATAGATTCTAGTCTTGCCACAGGAGCAAAGGTTTCATCATAATCAATTCCTTCAACCTGAGTGTATCCCTGAGCAACTAATCTGACCTTGTTTCTGGTGACCACTCCTTGTTCATCAGATTTATTCTTGTAAATCCACTTGGTGCCAATCACATTAACTCCATCAGGCCTTGGCACAAGATCCCATACTTCATTCCTCTTGAATTGCTCCAGCTCTTCATGCATTGCATTTATCCAAAACTCATCAGTCAATGCTTCCTTGACATTCTTTGGCTCAATTTTGGAGATAAAACATGACCTTGCTACAACTTCTCTTGACCTAGTCCTCACTCCAAAATTTGGATCACCTATAATAAGCTCCTTTGGGTGGTCCTTCTGCACTCTGATAGAAGGATCTTTATGAGGTTGCTCAGATTCAGGCTCAGCAGCAGCAACACTAGGAGTTGGACTTCTGTCTTCAGCTTCTGGTGCAACTTCACCAACTGATGTTCCAACATCATTTGGGACATCATCATCTTCCTGCTTATCATTGTCATCAATCACCACATTGATGGACTCCATCATCACCTTGGTTCTAGAGTTGAAAACCCTATATGCTCTGCTGTTGGTAGAGTATCCCAAAAATATTCCTTCATCACTTTTGGAATCCAATTTTCTTCTTTGTTCTCTATCAGCCAGAATATAACATCTACTTCTAAAAACATGAAAGTATTTAACATTAGGTTTTCTTCCATTCCATAGTTCATACAGAGTGGATGAAGTGCCTCTTCTCAGGGTAACCCTGTTGTGAATGTAGCAGGCAATATTCATGGCTTCAGTCCAGAAATGATAGGGAAGTTTCTTGGCATGGATTATAGCTCTAGCAGACTCTTGGATCGTTCTGTTCTTCCTCTCAACTACTCCATTTTGCTGAGGAGTAATAGGAGATGAAAACTCATGACTTATACCTTCAGCAGAGCAAAATTCTTCAAACTTGCTATTCTCAAACTCTCTTCCATGGTCACTCCTTATCCTAATAACATTACTCTCCTTTTCTCTTTGGAGTCTTTGACAAAGATCTTTAAAAACATCAAACACCTCTGATTTGTCTTTGATGAAGCTCACCCAGGTGTACCTTGAATAGTCATCCACAACTACATACGCATATTTATTTCCACCCAGACTTTCAACTTGCATAGGTCCCATCAAGTCCATATGAAGTAGTTCCAAGACCTTGGAGGTGGTGTCATGTTGAAGCTTCGGATGAGACATCTTTGTCTGCTTCCCTTTTTGACAGTCTCCACACACTTTTCCTTCCTCAATATTAAGTTTGGGAATTCCTCTGACTGCTTCTGAGGAGAGGATTCCCTTCATTCCCTTTAGGTGAAGATGTCCCAACTTCTGATGCCAGATTTTGACATCATCTTCTTTAGAAAAAACACAAATGGAAGAATTTGAGTCTTCTGGCACCCAAAGATAACAATTGTCCTTAGACCTGACTCCCTTCATAATGACTTCTCCTTTATCATCTTTGACAATGCATTCAGACTTTGTAAAGTCTACTTTGAATCCTTGATCACAAAGTTGACTAATGCTAATCAAATTAGCTGTCAGTCCTTTAACAAGAAGAACATCCTCCAGTCTGGGAGCACCAGCACAGTTCAGTTTACCAATTCCCTTGATCTCTCCTTTGACCCCCATCACCAAATGTAACATGGCCTGAAGAATGAAGCTTCACATCTACCAACAGATTCTTAACTCTAGTCATGTGCCTTGAACACCCACTGTCAAAGTACCAATCTTCTTTGGTGGAAACCCTTAAAGAAGTGTGAGCTATCAAGCTGGTAACCTTAACTTTAGGGACCCATTGCTTCTTAGGCTTGGTAACCTGCCTTCCTTTATGACAGTTCTGTCTGGGAACAACCTGATGAGCCTTCTGTGGATATCCATGTAGCTTATAACAATAAGCCTTAATGTGTCCAAAACATCCACAATGGTGACATCTCCAGTGTCTGTATTTCTTCTTAGATGGAGTTCTGTCATGATGTTTTAACATCACTGGTTTGGAGGTGATAACATCATTAGAACCTGCATCATTGGTGAATCCCAAACCACATTTATCAGCAGCCATCTTCCCAATACTAAGAATGTTGTCTAAAGCATCAGTACCATTGTTCAACATTTTGATAGTTTTGGTCATAGAGTCCAGTTTATAGTTAAGCATACTGACTCCAGCTTCAAGTTCAGTCTTTTCAGCTTTTAACTGTACTATGGTTTTCTTCAGCTCTTCTCCTTCAAGACACACTTGTTCACTTCTTATGAAAAGATCTTTATAAGTGACAGCAAGTTCATCATAAGTAACCTCATCATCACAAGAATCATCATCTAACTCATAAACCCCAGCCATAGCTCTAACAAGTTTAGCTGAATTTTCTTCAGATTCACTCTCACTGTCAGACCAAGAAGCTGATAACCCTTTCTGCTTCTTTAGAAAAGTAGGACACTCCTTCTTGACATGTCCATACCCTTCACACTCATAGCATTGTATCCCTTTGTCATTACTGGACTTTTCTTCATCTTTAGACTTCTTCCCTTGTTCTCCTGATTTGTTGATGTCAGAAGTAATGTTCTTGACATTGGGAATATAACTCCTATTTATCCTCTTCATAACTTTGTTGAACTGTTTTCCCAGTAAAGCAATAGCCTGAGATAGCTCCTCCTGAGAATCATCCTCTTTCCCTTTCTTGGCTTCTTCAGAACTGGAAACCAAAGCTATACTCTTGGACTTCTTTTCAGGTTCCTCTTCACTTAACCCTAGCTCAAATGTTTGAAGAGATCCAATAAGCTCATCAACCCTCATTTTACTGATGTCTTGAGCTTTTTCAACTGCAGTCACCTTCATCTTATACCTCTTGGGAAGGGATCTAAGGATTTTCCTCACCAGCTTTTCTTTAGTCATCTTCTCTCCCAGAGCACTAGAGGCATTAGACAGCTCAAGAATACTCATATGAAAGTCATGAATAGTTTTATCTTCCTTCATCTTTAGACTTTCAAACTTTGATGTCAGAAGTTGAAGTCTTGACATCTTAACCTTTGAAGTTCCTTCATGAGTAGTCTTTAAGATATCCCAAGCTTCCTTAGCAACTTCACATGTATTAATCAACCTGAATATGTTCTTATCAACTCCATTGAAAATAGCATTTAAAGCTTTGGAATTACCAAGGGCAAGCTCATCTTCTTCCTTGGTCCATTCTTCTTCAGGTTTCAGTTTTGAACTGCCTTCTTTTTCTTTCCCAGCATCATCTTTCTCAACAACAACAGGTGCTTTCCATTCTTTTATGATAGCCTTCCAAGCCCTGCTGTCCAAGGATTTCAAAAAGGTAATCATCCTTGGCTTCCAATAATCATAATTAGAGCCATCCAGAATAGGGGGTCTATTCACAAATCCACCAACTTCCTTGTCCATCTTACCAGAAAGTATCAGCCCTAGATCTCACCCAGATGCAGAGCAGGATGCCTGCTCTGATACCAATTGAAATTATGGTACCAGATATGTGATGTTGCGTGTGATGTCACAACAACACACTCTGCAATGAACAATGTAAAACAACAGAAGAGAACACAAAGAATTGTTCACCCAGTTCAGTTAAACAACTTACTCTGGGGGCTACCAAGCCAGGGATGAATTTCACTATTAGTAGAATTAATTTACAGACTCAACAACCCAGTTGACATCTCCTAAACTTAATCTCTACTTAATGAACCTTCTACCTAAGAGACCACTTAGGTATGAGAACACTACTCAATCCCTAAATCACTTCAGTGATATAATTCAAAGATCACACACTTTGAAAAACACAACTTGATTCTGCTTCACAGCTTTGATCAAGAACAACTCAAAACAACAACACCAATTCACACTAGAATGGTTTACAACACATACACGAAGACACAAATGACTCTCAGTCTTTAGCTCTCTTTCTTCGTTACTTTCTTCAAAGGATTGATGCGCTTTATATAGCTATTTGATTTGGTCTTGGACCTACTACAATATCTGACCTAATTTGTTATTTAAAACTGAATCTTCAAAACAGATTTTCTCTCTCAAAATCTTCTTAAATCTTCAGCCTTTAAACACTCCTACAAATCTGCATCAAATCTGTTTGCAACAGAAAATATCTCCTCCAAGATATTCGCATCCAATAACTCTAACAGCTCTCCCAAATTCCAGCTAATACGCTTAACCCTAAAAACATCTCAAACCTGATGTTTTAATGATCTGTATATCTGATGTCATGACATCGCATGTGACATCAGACTTCAAAACTTCAACAACTTAAACACTTAACATTATCCAATGTTAAGACTCAATGTTAAGACATCACCCATGTGACATCAACATTGAACAAACTTTGTTTTACCAAAATTCTAGCCAATCCAAGAACTAACAAAGCCCATGTCACCAAAGACATATCAGTAATTCAGTTTGACGAGGTAGTCGCTAATATCGCCGCCAGCACCTGCCTGGGTTTCAGTAGTGAGGAATGACCTCCCGAGGGGCAAGCACATAATAAGGCCTTGCATATATCAGTCAAATGTCAGGACACGATTCTTTCAAGGGTGCTGGTAGACACAGGGTCTGCTCTAAATGTCATGCCTAAGGATACCCTTATGAAATTAACATCTGTAAGGACCTTTATGAAGACCAATTCCCTGATTGTTAAGGCTTTCGATGGTTCGAAAAGAATGGTAATTGGGGAAGTAGACATACCTACGGTGGTGGGATCACATACCTTCATGATCACTTTCCAAGTCATGGACATCAATCCCTCCTACACTTGTCTGCTAGGGCGACCATGGATTCATGCTGCAGGTGCAATTACTTCCACACTTCATCAGAAGTTGAAGTTCATATCTGGGGACAATTTAATAATTGTTTATGGGGAGGAAGACATGTTCGTCAGCCATCTCTCGTCATTCAGATACATAGAAGTGGATGGGGAAACATTTGAGATACCGTTCCAAGCTTTGGAGGTTGCGACGGTCAGTCGTAAGCAAGTCGTTCGGCAGGAGGAAATAATGAAAAGGATCACTGACTTGATCCAGAATGGGGATACTAGGGGTTGGGACAAAGTGATAGAGATACATGAAAAGAAGGATCAATTCGGGCTGGGTTACAAACCGGTTAAGAAAGGGGTTCAAAAGTCTCGACGGATGACATTTCCTCCACTTAAAGAAACTTTCCATAGTGTCGGATTCCCAGATGAAGATCAAGTGACTGCAATTGAAGTGGAAGATAGAGGGATACCAGATTGGGTGCGTCATTGCTCACCAGATATAGTTCTCAACAATTGGAGGGCCATCGAGATTCCTGAGATGATTTCTATTTCAAAGTAATTTACTTTTCTAAAAAAATATATAATAAGTCCTTTGCCATGCCCAAGGCAAATGGACAAGCTTTGTAGGGCCACCTTTTGTTTCTTTGAATGATTTAATAATAAAATTGCATTTTGTTTTCAATCAAGATCTTTTCCTTTCTTAGTTGTCTTTGTTCAAATGGCAATACACTTTCTTTTCAGTACTTTCATTTGCACCAATTCAAAAATAATAAGCACAAAAAAAAATCTCCCTCATGCAGATTTAAAAATGAACCTATTGAAAACGACACCGCTATAATTCCTTACAACTTCGAGTTCCCGATTAACCAAGCGGAAGAAGGTGATGAGGACGATTGTGAGCTCCCTGAAGAGCTTGCCAGAGTGTTAAAGCAGAAGGACAAGGTGATACAACCTCATCAAGAACCAGTGGATGTGATCAATCTGGGAACTAAAGAGGACAAAAAGGAGGTTAAAGTCGGTGCTTCTTTAAACAAGGACGTCAAGGGGAAGTTGATCAAGTTACTACAAGAGTATGTGGATGTGTTCGCTTGGTCTTACCAAGATATGCCCGGTTTGGACACGGATATTGTTGAACATAAGCTACGGCTTAAACCTGAATGTCCTCCGGTCAAACAAAAGTTAAGGCGGACTAGACAAGATATGACTCTCAAAATCAAGGAAGAGGTTAAAAAGCAGTTTGACGCAGGGTTCTTAGCTGCAGTAAAGTATCCAGAATAGGTAACCAACATTGTGCCCGTGCCAAAGAAGGATGGAAAGGTCAGAATGTGCGTAGACTATCGAGATCTCAACAGAGCAAGTCCTAAAGATGACTTTCCACTACCCCACATTGACGTGCTGGTGGACAACACAGCTCAATTCTCAGTCTTATCATTCATGGATGGATTCTCTGGATATAATCAGATCAAGATGGCTCCCTCCGACATGGAAAAGACCACTTTCATTACTCCATGGGGAACCTTCTGTTACAAGGTAATGCCCTTTAGGTTAAAGAATGCTGGGGCAACTTATCAAAGGGCAATGGTAACTCTCTTTCACGACATGATGCACAAGGAAATGGAGGTTTATGTTGATGACATGATTGCTAAATCACAAACTGAGGAAGAGCACATAGTCAATTTACAGAAGTTGTTTGAACGGCTGAGGAAGTTCAAGTTATGACTAAATCCTGCGAAGTGTACTTTTGGGGTCAGGTCTGGGAAGTTTTTGGGGTTCATAGTCAGTCAAAGAGGTATAGAAGTTGATCTTGACAAAGTGAAGGCCATCCAAGAAATGCAAGCACCGAGGACTGAAAAAGAAGTGCATGGGTTCCTGGGAAGATTAAATTACATCGCCAGGTTCATCTCCCACCTTACTGCTACTTGTGAACCAATCTTCAAGCTATTGAGGAAAGGTCAAAACCTCGAGTGGGGTGAAAACTGTCAAAAGGCCTTTGATCGAATCAAGGAATATTTACAAGAACCACCCATATTGATACCACCCGTACCTGGAAGACCACTCATAATGTACCTAACGGTGCTTGACAATTCGATGGGATGTGTACTCGGACAACAAGATGATACAGGAAGAAAAGAGCACGCAATATATTACTTGAGTAAGAAATTCACAGATTGTGAATCCAGATACTCACTCTTGGAGAAGACCTGTTGTGCTCTTGTATGGACCGACCGACGATTAAGGCAATACATGGTGTTCCATACTACTTTCTTAAAATCTAGAATGGACCCCATCAAGTATATATTCGAGAAGCCCGCAGTGACTGGGAGAGTGGCTCGGTGGCAGATGTTACTGACTGAATATGACATCCAGTATGTTACCCAAAAGGCCATAAAAGGGAGCGTGTTAGTCGATCATCTCGCTCATCAGCCAATAGATGACTATCAACCTATGCAATTTGATTTCCCTGACGAGGATGTGATGGCTGTAAGAGACGATGATATTTTGGATTCTTACGAAGGACCTGAGCCTGGATCCCGATGGAAGCTTATATTCGATGGAGCCTCGAATGCAGAAGGACATGGGGTGGGAGCTGTTATAACTTCTCCAACAGGATTCCACATACCTTTTAGTGAGAGAATATGCTTCACGTGTACTAACAATATGGCGGAGTATGAAGCGTGTATCTTGGGAATTAACGAGGCCATTAACCTCGGAATCAAAATCTTAGAAGTATATGGAGATTCGGCTCTCGTTATCAATCAAGTCAAAGGAGAGTGTAGAACACTTAATGCCAAGATGACTCGATATCGAGATTGTGTCTGGAAAAGGATAGATTACTTTGATGAGATCACCTTCCATCATATTCCCTGAGATGAGAATCAACTGGAAGACGCTTTGGCAACTTTGGCATCCATGTTCAAAGTCAAATGGTATAATGAAGCACCGGCTATAAGGATTAATCGCCTAGATGAACCCTCGTATTGTGCAGCAGTGGAGGCCGAAGTAGATAATAAACCATGGTTTTACGATATCAAACAGTTCCTCCAGAAACAAGAATATCCTGCCAATGCCTCAAGTGGGGATAAGAAAACACTTAGAAGACTGGCTGCCCAGTTTTTCCTTGATGGAGAGGTACTGTATAAAAGGAACTATGACATGGTATTACTCCGGTGTTTAGATGGGCATGAACAGGACATGCTCATCAGAGAAATACACGAAGGATCTTTCGAAACCCATGCAAATGGGCATACTATGGCTAAGAAGATTCTCCGAGCAGGGTACTATTGGTTGACTATGGAGTCCGATTGCTTTAAGTATGTCAAGAAGTGCCACAAGTGTCAAATCTACACGGATAAAATTCATGTGCCGCCAACTCCCCTGAATATATTAACTGCTCCATGGCCTTTCTCTATATGGGGGATAGACATAATAGGGATGATCGAGCCAAAAGCATCAAATGGACACCGGTTTATTCTAGTCGTTATCCACTACTTCACCAAATGGGTAGAAGCTGCTTCCTATACTAATGTGACAAGACAAGTAATTGCACGATTCTTCAAGAAAGAGATAATTTGTCGCTATGGGGTTCCTAACAAGATCATCACGGATAATGGCCTCAATCTAAATAACAAAGTAATGGATGAGCTATGCAAGAGTTTCAAAATCGATCATCATAACTCATCGCCTTATCGCCCGAAGATAAACGGCGCGGTAGAAGCAGCCAATAAGAACATCAAGAAGATTATCCAGAAAATGGTGAAGACCTACAAAGATTGGCATGAAATGCTCCCTTTCGCACTACATGGCTACAGAACTTCAGTTCGTACCTCAACAGGAGCTAATCCTTTTTCATAGGTATATGGCACAGAAGCGGTACTCCCTATTGAAGTAGAAATTCCTTCACTTAGAGTCATAATGGAGACCAAGCTGGAAGAAGCGGAGTGGGTACAAAATAGACTTGATCAACTGAATCTCATAGAGGAGAAGTGCATGGCCGCCGTATGTCATGGTCAGTTATATCAGCGGAGACTCAAGAAGGCATTCGACAAGAAAGTTCGTCCTCGCCTGTTTGAGGAAGGAGACCTAGTGTTAAGGAAAGTGCTACCCATCTATAAAGATCCTGGGGGCAAATGGGCCCCAAACTATGAAGGACTGTATGTTGTAAAGAGCGCCTTCTCTGGTGGAGCTTTAATGTTGACTACTATGGATGGAGCGGATTTACCGTGACCGGTAAACTCCGATTCAGTCAAAAAATACTATGCCTAAAAAAAGGATGAAAGCCCGCTAAGTCGAAAACCCAGAAGGGCGACTTAGGCAAAAATTAGGGCGTCCCGGTGGATTGAAAACTCGAAAGAGCAATCCAGGCAAAAATTAGGGACTTAAGTAAAGAATGATACCCGACAAGTCGAAAACCCTAAAGGGCGGCTAGTCGAAAAAAATGGTATATTATCCTGATGGACTAAGACTCAAAAAGAACGGTCCAGGAAAAATTAAGGATATCCAAAAGGCATATGACTGATAGCACTTACAGTCACGCAACAGGGATTCATAAAGGAATGATCAATCCAGTCGTCATCTTCAGAAGTGAAGTGTCATGGCCTCGGAGATTTAGGGATATTAGTTGGTGTTTGAATTCAATAGGGACATAGATAAATTTGCTTTTCGTATTGCCATTTCTTTTCATCTTGTAAATTCGTAGTATTTCCTCCTTATGAGGATTACTTCCCTTATGTACTATTGCCTGTTTATGGGCCATTTTTTCAATAAATAAAATTTTCTATTCTTTTCTTTCCAATTACGCCGCTTGATTACAAAATGTCGATTAATTATAGAGTAATGCATTGAAACATTGGGCAAAATTAAAAGCTTTCAAAAAAAAGAGAAAAAGGTATTTTACTTCGATTTGGAGACAATACAGGGATCATTTTTCCTCCAAGCTAAACACAGGGTCTGCATGTTAATGGTCACGATTCAATCATTATGGAAGTTTTTTCAAAGGAATAATACATATCTCCGGATAGCAAGAGCATATGACTTGCTACAATCATTAAAGGAGTCAAGGGTTCAAGGGTCGGGAAGTTGGAATGTTACAAGAGGATTTGGTTTCCGTAAATACATGCATCGCATATCATAAAAAGAGGCGTTAGCCCAAATAATGCATCATGCATAAAAGCGTACATACTTTTAAACATACATACATGGCATGGGGCTTATAGCTTACGCTCATGGATAAAGGGGTTCAATCGGGTATTTTGCCAAGGGTTTATTACCGGGGATATTTTACACAGGGATATTGAGATAATTAACGGTGCGTCTGGAATCGGTCCACGCGGACGCTGAACCTATCTACTCCGTGGTCAAAATTAGGGTTCCTTTATATTTAATCATCTCCTCCTCGCGAAGATGAAGACTCGCCGTCATCATCATCCCAGTTTGAAGCTGATTAAATAAGGGCAGCTGTAGTACCCTAAATTTTGACCAGTGTTTTTTACCTTTTAGGGATTTTTTGTGCTACCAGGGAGTGTCGTTTAGATGTCATGGGGGCTTTTGGGATTGTTAGTTTTAGGCCTATTTTAGGTTTTGTATAAAGGATTTTATCTTTAGTTAGAATGAAAAGTTTTTAGTTTAATTTTATTAATTAGATAATAATTAGGTTTTTTGTTTAGAGGTTATTTTAAAAATATTTCTGAATATTATTAGTGGTTCATTTTTGAAAGATTTTGTTAATAAATTATTTATTTGCTTGGCTTTTTTTTTTAACTAAGGATGTTATTTTTATTGGTAATTAGGATTTTTTTTTACCATTTATTAAGGTTTTAATGATATTTAAATTTAACTGGGAAAAGGATCGGTTTATTCATATTAGGGTATTATTTTTATTTAGCTTATTTATTTAATATTTATGATTATTATTTATCTTATTTTTTTAATTAGGTTATTGCTATATTAAATTGTTATTTTATATTTTATTATCTATTAATCTGTTCGTGGTTATAATATTAGTCAAGGTATTATCTTTATTAGGGTGTTGTTATAATACTATGGTTTTATAATTTATTTTATAATTGTTGTTTATTTTATTTTATTTTTGCGGTCAATTGGGTTGACCCAAATGGGCCTCCGTCTTCCCCATTTCGTCTAACCCTAATGGTGCGCAGAAACTGGAAGAGTGAATCAAACGAAATCAAATCTCATCAAAATCCCAATCTAACTGTGTAACAAATATAAAACAATTACAAAATCAAATCAAATCAAAAAGCGAATACAAAATCAAATCGGAAATTACATCAAAAGTTTCCTAATCAAAATCTAATCTAACTTAATTCCTAACCTAATTGCTAATACTATATAAACTAAGAATTGAATCCAGAAAGAAAAAAAAATCCTAGGCGATCCATCGTTGTTGTTGTGCATTCTCCCACACCCATCACTCAAAGCTCAATAACATAGAGGACTAGGGTTCATCACCAGAACCCTAAATCCCCTGAGCAAAGCCTCTTTTAAACCTGCAAGTAAGAAGAGAAAAGAGATTAGGAGAGGAAAGGATAAGCAAGTATACGACCGATTTCACGGCGCGGACGGTAAGTAATAAAAAACTTAGCTTTTTAGGATCGTGCTTCTGATTGTTGTTATTGTTTGCGATTCTGGGTTTTTTTCTGGGAAATTAGGGTTAGGGTTCATGTGAACCTTAGGGTTCATAGGATGTAGGGTTAGGGTTCTTGGGGCATTCAAAGGGTTTTTGGGTTTTTGGTTGAATTTAGGTTAGGGTTCATACGATAGGGTTAGGGTTCATAGATTCAGGGTTAGGGTTCGTTGATTTTGGGTTAGGGTTCATAGATTCCGGGTTGGGGTGGGGTAGGGTTCATAATATTTGCCGATTCCGGTTGAAGATCAACCAGAAATCTGGGTTGGAACGATGGTTTTGGGGATTTGGTGGTGGTCAGAGGGTTTTTGGGACAGTGGTCAGAGGAGGGAGAGTAGAGAGAAGCGAGAGAGAATTGGTTAGAGAGACAAGGAGCGAATGAAGAGAGAGAAAGATAAGGGAGAAATGAGAGGGATCTGAGAGGGAACGGGATAAATACTCCCTCCGTGAGGCCATGGATTTGCGCCAAGTGGCGTCTCTTGCGTCCTCCAAATCTGTTGACTTGGGGAGTCAACCAGAGATCTTATGCGTGCAGGTGTTCAATACTCTTTTGTTGACTAGGCACCCTAACCGTCGGATTGGATTACCTGGACGGGTAATCATGATCAGGGGCCAGGATTCCAAAGCATGGAGACCCGTCTGATCAAGATCTAACGCCTCCGAGGGAGTCAACCGTTGACTCCTTCCCAAGGTGGCCTTTTTATTTGTTTTTTTCTCAGGTCTTGGATTTAAGTGATTGGGCCTTGCGCCCTAATCACTATCAGCACCCCACCAGAAGCCCAATTGCTTCTTCTTCAAAGGGAATGCACCCCTCCCTGTTTTTTTAAAAATAAAGCCGTAAATTAGTTTTTAATTAGGATTTATTTTTTTAATTTTGTTTTGTTCTTCATATAATTAAGTTAATTCCTTAACTTAATTAGGTTAGTAATTTTTAATTTAGACTTCTTAAATAATTAAGTTAATTCCTTAACTTAATTGGATTTTAAATTTAAGTTTTTTGATAATTAAGTTAATTCCTTAACTTAATTGGGGTTTTAAATTTAGGGTTTTTTGTGATAATTAAGTTAATTCCTTAACTTAATCATCAAATTTGTTTTAGGGTTGTGTTGTAATTAAGTTAATTCCTTAACTTAATTATAAAATTAAGTTCTATTTGTTTAAATTAATTAACTTAACTATTTGGCATTTTTTTGATAAATTACATCTTAAAGGGAGAACTAAAGGGGTTGTTTGGGTTTTTTTCAATATAAAGTTTTGGGATGCTTATTTTTCTTGAATTTTGGAAATTCATCTAAAGGGATGTTTAAGGGTTTTAAACATGGTATAGAGCTCTAATTTCCGAGAGCATAAACAAAGGAATAGGACTTTTGGGATAGGGGATAAAATAGGATTTTTTCTATAAATTATTAAAATTAATCTTCTGTTTTCTAAATAAGTTAAGGGAATATTTTAATAATAAAAATAAGAGATTTTTCTTTGGGATAATGCTCTTGGTCCAAGAGCCTAAATAAGGGATGGGATAAGAGATAAAACTCTTGATATCCGAGAGTATAAATAAATGGATTAAGGGATAGAACTCTTGATATCTGAGAGTATAAATAAATGGATTAAGGGATAGAACTCTTGATATCCGAGAGTATAAATAAATGGATTAAGGGATAGAACTCTTGATATCCGAGAGTATAAATAAATGGATTAAGGGATAGAACTCTCCATCCGAGAGTAAAAATAATGGATAAGGGATAAAACTCCTTATCTAGGAGTATAAATAATAGATCAAGGGATAGAACTCTTTATCCAAGAGTATAAATAGTGGATTGGGTTTAGGATTAGGAATGAGTTTAGGATTAGGAATGGGAATAGGATTAGGGGGTAGGAATAGGGGAGGTGAACTACGGTTACTCTGATCCTTCAAAATGAGGGTACGTAGGCATAGGGTTGTAAACCCTATCGAGTATAATTAATAAAAAACTTAGGTTTCTTTTGTAAATAAATAGAAATTAGATAAACAAACAAGCATACCCTAAAATCTAAGGAGGATTCCATTGAGTACAATGGAAGTGAGGGGTGTCTAACACCTTCCCCTCACTTAACCGACTCCCGAACCTTAGGAATCTCTACCTTTAGGGTTAGGACTTTAGGTTTATCATTTATTTTTCTTAAAAAATATGATGGCGACTCGAAAATTTTTAGTCGGCCGCGACAGCGAAAACTATTAATATACACAAACTGAAAAACCGGCAAAAATTCATTAAACAAGTTGTAAAGTGAAGATTTGAGAAGTTTACGAAAAATCCGAGTACAACTTGTTTAATGAATACTCACCACACTACCTAAACTAAACAACAACAAAAGAAAAGAATACACCATGCTTGTTTTACGTCGTAAGCTCGACGTCTTTACAATGTTTAGCTAGTAACTTCCTCCCTTCATGCCATGGTGATGCCTCACCGCGCAAACCAAAAGCAAGTGTCCTAACCAAACACTTAAACAAACGTTAGGGGAACAAAATGTATACAACACTTGAACAAACATAATGGAAACAGACAATATATACGATATATACAAAACTCAAAAACAAAGAAACTATCGCAATGCGATTCAATATCAAAACCAATCCCCGACAACGGCACCATTTTATTGGTTGCAGAATAGGGCAAGCAGCAAAAATATTTATTTTTGGAAAGAATTCCCTCCGGGATTTATGTCGTGTCCACAGAGATCGGTTCGAGGGAAATAATGTCGTTCGACAATCTCTCGCGTTTATGAGTTTGGGTTTAAATAGTTTAAAGCGTAAATGCGGAAAAGTAAACATTAAAACATAAAACAAATTCATTCTTCAGCAAGACAAACTTTTTCGGCATGCACATAATCGACTCCTCACAAACTTAAATTTACCGACCAGTTACACTCAACTTACAATACTCCTCAATATCACCCGGTATCGTTCACAGTACATGTCCATCTCTGGCACACTCAATCATGCTACCCTCATCGGCACTCTCGCACCCGACTCAAGACACAGAGGCATTAAGTTTCGACACCCTTATGGATTGTTAGCCCTAAATCAATCTCTAGAGTTCAGAAACTAACAGATAATTATCCTTAATCGAAGTTTGTGAAGTTTATCTCTAATACGACCCAAACCCAACACATTTAAGCAAAAATCAAGAACAATCACCAATAGAGATTTGTAAAGCAAATTAAATATAACGCCATGGGCGAAAAATGTACATAAGATCAAAGTAAAAATATATACAAACCTAACAAAGAAGAAAGACATGAAGAAAATCAGAAATGAACCAAACACTTCACGGATTATCAGAGTCGGTCGATGAGAAATCCACCTCGAATCATCCGCATGCAAGCTTCCATGATGTTTTCTAAGCTAATCTACTGAAAAAATGATGTTTGATGCATTGGGAACAAAATTCACCCAACCATCCCTAAAAAAATTGTGTTTTTATGCCTTAAATGGTGTTTCTGTCCAAGCAAATTCGCCTGGCGAAATTCTGGTTCGCCTGGCAAATCAAAGGCGGCTTATTCTGGATTTTTTTTCCATGTTTCTGGTTATCTGACTCGCCACAGATTCGCCTGGCGAGCATGAGGCGAATTTGACAGAACAGCAAAAAATCCTGCACTGTTTTATTCGTAACTTTTGAACCGTAACTCCGTTTTTCGCCCGGTTTGAAGCGCTGAAAAGCTTATTCAATGCTCTATACAAAAATGGCAAGATATCCTTGATTGAATACATACAAAAATGAGATAAAATCAATTAAACTCATTGATATTTACACGATACGCAATATATACACTAAAACGTAAAGTAAACGTATTTACAAAGCAGGGTTTATTCGAACGATATTAACCAAAAAGTATCGATAAATGCAACAAAACTTATATATAAAAATAGCTACAATTTGCACTTATCAACATGCATTGATCATCTTTAGCACTAGGATGCATATAAATATGTTTGAAAATGGTTGGAAGTGACCTAGGCAAGAGCCATGCTTCAAAAACTGAGTTTTAGTGAGAAAACCATTGCATAAGTCGATGCATGCATGTTTAGGTCGACCTATAGAAGCTTTTGCTTCAGTATAGGTTGACACGAGGTTTACATAGGTCGATATGTATGCTCCAATAATGAAGGTTGTAGCCTCTGTTTGATAGGTCTCCTTGTACAGGTCGGCCTAAGACCTTTATAGGTCGACACATCACCTTGTTAGGTCGACCTATGATGTGTAATTTTTGAAAATTTGTTTTTCCTCTCATTTCTTCGTACATGCCTTTGCTCCATGCCACATATACATAAATATACTCATATATTCACCTTATTCGAGCAAGGTACTAGTGTAAAACCTAAACGAAACCAGAATTACAAACCATTCCCATCATCTCCAACCTCTCTTCTATGCATAAACACAATTAAAATACACATAATCATTTTTTATTGGGTGACCATCTAGATTAGGGCTGATAACGTCCAATTAGGTTGGTGTAACCGAGAATATATGATTGGTATCTTTGTATGTTTCAAATAAGAAAACCAAGTTGGGGTTTTCCTTTAAAATCATTGGAATTTGAAGGTTTTGGACAAGATCACGCAAATACGGATCTGACCGAGTGAAGGCCTTAGGACAAGGTGGTTCCTTGCAAGGGATTAGCACAAGACGTTGGATCGTGTTCGTGAATCTTGGGTTCAACAAGTGTGTGCTAGGGATTAATCCGAATGAGCGAAAACCTAGAAGATGAGGAGGTCTTGCAAGTAAGTAGTCAAGAATATGTGGATTGTAGAAGCATTATCGGTGACTTGATCAAACTTTGATCATGGGTTTGGAGGTGGTAGAATCAACAAAAAACCATAGGGTTTGTGGGGTTAAAGTTCTTCATCTCTTGTATAAACATTTTTTCAAAAATAAGGTTAACTACAATTATCTCAATTCGATTTCGATTTGAGGACAGACGTACCAATAGCGAGGCCGATTGGGGAACTGCCTAAAAAAATCTTCGTCTCTCTCTCTCTCTCTCTGATTGTTGTCTTGCAAATTATCGAGTTCATTTTTGTTTTGATCAATTGGATTGGAAATTATTTTTCAATTATCTTTTAAAGTGTTGTTGTTGGTATAATCATAATCACTTTGATTGTGATTGGCTTTTAACATCAACAAAACAAATAGAATCTCCAAACGTTATCGATCACACACAAAGTGTTCGATAAATTGTCTTTGAGTATTTTAATTGATTTTTGTTCATTAGGAATAAGCTTTACGCATAACTTAGCATTTAACAGACTTGTGAATTAATCGTCGTTGAATAATTTATGTTCATTATCATCCAATTTGTTTACGTTACGCATATCCGAGCTTTTCGATAGTAGGTTCGATTAGACGATTCGATTCTGGTTGTTTTCGTTGTGCCATAAAACTTTTGAAAACATTTTTTTTTCCAAAAGTCATGTTTTTAATTTGTGATCTATTCACCCCCTCTAGATCGAATCATGTCGTCTAACATCACAATCGATCGCATTTAATGCAGCACATGTTTTTACCTAAACTAACGTTTAGGGATTTCCTTCAACTAACATTTGGGGGTTTCCCTCAATTGGCTGAAATTTAAGGATTCAACTCGTTGCCACCTAGGGGGTATATCCCAGGCCATGCTTGAGGGACTCACATAGACTCGCCCCATGTTTGAGGGACTTGCCCCATGATTGAGGGACTCACCCCATGCTTGAGGAACTCATCTCGATAAAAATAGGAAGGCAAACTAAACCACTTCTCCCTTGTTTAAGCTATCATTCTTGAGGAACTGTGTACTAGTATATTTGTAAATGACCCACAAAAAGCAGCGTAGAAGGTTCACTAAAGGAGGGGACGTAACATGTCACCCACACCTACCTCATAGTTGCCCATTTCTTGGTTGTGTTGCCTGTTTCCTAGATTACACGTCTTTTTATGGGAATACATAAGTAACATGTCCTTGACCATAACAATACAGGAGATGGAGTTAAAATGGAAGTACATGTTCTCTTAAATAATATGGAATCAACTTACCCATTCCCACTCTCCTAGAAATGCTTACTATTTCTTGGGAACCTGAAATCCAGGCTCATGGACTTCTATAAATACATCAAACCTAAGGTTGAGTGTGTGTGTGTGTGTGTGTGTGTGAGAGAGAGAGAGAGAGAGAGAGAGAGAGAGCGATCTAATTCATTATGCAAATACCACATATAGAGATTCTCACATCCTTGTGTGAGTTAGATCTAACCTCACAACAAACCTTAAAAACCTTTGACAACACTTAATCACTATGGGATGTAACATATTGTACTTTTAGCAAGTACAATATGCATAAGTAACAAGCGCGATAACCATACACTGCCTCCTAAAACTAATAGGTGGAAGAGACCGATCTTTAAAATCATAAAAAACAGAGTCAAAAGTGACTAAACTTTTACGGTGGTCGGAGAAATCCCATTTTGAGTGAAAAATAGAACCAAAAAATGTGGTTCAAGGTTTTACTTCAAGTTACACACCCATAAACGAGGATAAATTTGGAAAGGAGCCAACAATAAGCTAGCCAAAAGATGAGACTCGAATGCAGTGAAAGGAAATTGGAACACATACTTTCAGAAAGTAACATCAAACATGGGAATGCGACAACCAGGGTAATAACCATATATACGGTTCTTTGGGAAAGGAATGGTGATAGCCTATTAGAGTAAATTTCCCATGTGAGTATGAGGATTAAATGAATGTGACATAACTAGATCAGAATAAATTGATCGAGAGCCAAGGTAGACAAGGACCACAACATCCCTTGCTCAACCCATTTCAAGACACACTATGGGAATGCCATGATAATTTCGAGAAACTTTAGGCATAACAACTTGTCCATAAAAAAGGGTTAGAGAAAGGTAACATATGACACATGCTTTCCCCTCCCATTACTAATAAGGCTAACAATCACATTAGTAGGTTCTTCAAGATTTGAAGAACTGAAAAAGGGGGAGGGTTGTAACCATAAGAAGGAATGACCACCAAAAATAATAATTTTAAATAATTTCACGCCAACACTCAACAAACACTGTCGTTGTTAATAAAAACCACTTCAACAAAATTTAAAACATAAAGGAAATAAACGGGTAAAGAAAAAGGTGAGAAACATACCAAGATAAAGATCTTGAGAAAAAGAAGAATGCAATGACAAAAAGTTAGAAGCAGCAAGGGTCAAGTTACAAAATGATAGGAAACAAGAGAACTTTAGAAGAACTACTTATAAATTAGGAAGACACGAGATCCATAGCTTCAAAATGGGAAAGAGAAGTAATATTATAAAAACTTTCGAACAAAGAAGCCCAAGAGATCAAATGAAAACCTCCAAATAGAAAAAATGAGAAACCAATAATTAAGGGCCACATGGAATTATCAAGTAAACATTCCCTATGATGTAAATCATCAAAAAAAGATTTCTCATATCATCGTTATCATGCCCCGTTTCTATAAGTGAAACATTAGATACGCTATTAATCTAAAATTTCTAGCATCAAGCCTACTAATCACGTGGCAACGTTAAATGACTCCAAGAGTCTGAAGTAGACTAGCAAAGACACCCTCGTCAGAAGATAAGGCACATGGGCGTGGGATGAAGGCCCTCAAAAATCAATAAAAGTATTACCTAGCCAACCTACCCATACCTATGTTAAGCCTTCTGATAGTGTCAACAAGTTAAATCTCATTAATACACAAAGAAAGATCGACATTAGGTTCATGGTTCCAAGATAGTCCTACGACCCAACTTTCGTTGGCTTTGGCTTGTGGGGATATCATTCAGCTCTAGCCAATGTCCAATACATTTAGATCAAACTTATATTGGTATCCTCCCAAGAATCTAACCCAAGGAGTTTCAGATTTATCCAACGGACCCCAAAAGATCCCTTGTAAAATATGCGCATGTGAACGAGATATAAATATTGTGAACCATGGAATGAACCTACCCAAACAACGCAAAATAAGGATACCCATAAAGCAATATGAACAGTCGAGATATAAATATTGACGTCGCCTCTATGTTTTTTGGTTAAAAACATCACTCCTTTAGATAAGCTATCCTTGAGAAGGTTTTAGCACTACACAATCAAATATGAACCTGCACTAGAAAGACACATGATCTGAGCAATTAGAAGAAACAAAATTAGCATATCATACCTTGAATGATCCTCTAACATTTGTCCTTTTTTTTCCAACTATCCAAAGTAGAAGGTTATATGTCTCTAAAAACCTTTGAAACTTACTATAAATTTATAGCAAATAAATCACATCAATGTACAAACTATCATAACTCTAAATACCTCACACTTTTGACCTCTATTGACTTTGGTGTCAGAGTGTTTACATGTTCCCTCCCTTTCAGACTGAAGCAGGAAAACATCAAGACCCTCAATGAAGTCCGCCATCAAATATATATTCACTATCTCATTTATGATCTGAAAAGTTCCATTCATGACAACTCTATATTAAAAAAAAACTCAAATGATTATATTTTAAGATCATTTAAAAAGATATCAACATTTCATCTAGTGATGGTAAAAGTTTGTTAGTTAACCAAGTGGATTTTAGGTTACAAAAAAGGCATAGACGACTACAGAGGAAACTTATAATCCACAAAAAATACTACAAAAAAAGTGTTAAAGTAACTAAGGTTCACCCTTGTAAAATGAAATGTCGAGACTTAAATATACAAACTTAAAATCAAGGTGCACACATTCTTCTGACTTAAATACCTCTCACATTCAATAGTCATTTACTAGGGCTTCATAATGCTTGCATGTATGACCCTCTTAGGGCAATGAACCACAAATAATATTACTTTTCGAAGCTGCCTACGTCTGACTAACTTCACAACAACATGTATCATTAACGAGATCCAATAATAGAAAAACTGTAAGACATAACATTAAGGAGATCTCATTGAGAATGAAAGATCACATGCATACTTATAGGAAATCTGATAAATTTGAGGTGATTGAATGTTCATATTCAGATTACATCGACGGTAGATACAAGAAAATTGACAAATGGTTATGTGTATTTTTTTTATGGAAAATCAATATCATGAAAAAATGTGAAGCAAATTGTCATTGTTGCATCCATTATGGTGGTTGAATTTGAAATTTAATTATGACCTCTATAATTAATTCTACTTTAAGTTATAATTTGTAACTTTTAACTATAAATTTAATCGTGCTTTTATATGGAAAAATGTATTGCTTAATTCAATTTAAGTATAAATATATTGAAACATAAATCACTTTCGACCAAAATAATTTATTTCAAAATCAGTATGTCTTTCCGTAACCACCAAATGCACTTGTAGTTGAAAACTTGATTTCACAACGTTGTCAACACGTGTGGGTTATTTGATCAATTTACTGTCGTGTAAAGTACCATGTGGATAAGATTTCTTTCTTCTTTTTCAACTTCTTTTTCCTTTGCTGCATGCACCAGCTGATCAAAAGTTGATGACAAAAGTGATTTATTTTGACCTGATAAAAAAATTGTAAATAAATGACTACTTGTAACAGTATAAACAGTATACTATATTAGAGCATCCTCATTAAAGTTAGCAATAATATGTTTTAGGCAGTGACGTAGACATTTTAACAAAAGAAAAAAATTGTAATAATACATGATTAATATTTAAAAAAAATGAAATTATATAGGAAAATAAGGACCCTGAATAGTTGGAATTGGATTCAGAAATTTGTCAATAGATGAAGAATTGGATAATGTGGGGTTGATCATGCTCACAAGTTTGGCAAAGTTGTGGGCTTCTTTGTGTCTGACCAAGTTGACATGGGAAATAAAACTTTTTTATAAAGCTCATGAATTCATATGCTAAAACTCACAAATTAAAGAGCTTTTGAAAAGTTAATTTGCTTATAATGATCTTATAATCTTATCCATTTTTAAGCACTTCCAAATTTGGATTAAACCTCTTTAAGGAAACTGTTACGTAAGCCGAACGTGGAAAGTGTTTGTATGAAAAGGTTTAGGTCGTTTGGGAAAGCAAATAAATATTTAGCTGGAAGAGGAATTTTTCACAACATCATTCGAATGTATAACATAATCATGTTTTCCTCTTTTCATGTGAGCCACATTCAAATTTTCTATTGTCATTTTTATTGTTTGGTGTTCAAGGGTAGAGTTGGGACAATTATATTTGTTTGCGGGAAAATTTAAATATATAACTAAGCAAGCTAACCCAAAAAAAAAAGGGAAATCTACTACTCCTTACACCATTGTCCAATAAAAAACTAAAGTACAAGAAATAAACTCTAAAACAATCTCATCTAATATTGTGTTATCATTCAAGTTGTTAAGTCACTTACTTGCTCAACAAAATCTAAAACAATCTCATCTAATATTGTTGGTAGAATTTGTTGAATAACTTATTTTGTAAGTAATCAAATACTCAAATCAGATATCTCTTCTTGGCTTTGATCTCGAAATTAGATATGGATGGTTTGCTAATGGTGTGTCTAGGAAGATGGAAAATGTCCATTCATTTTTTTAGGACAACACTTGGATACAACCAACCCACTTAGAGCATAATTATCGATATTGTGCTACCGTTTCTACACTGCTTTCCAATGCCAGTGGGTCCCAGTTGATGGATAATTGAGAAAAATATGCGTCTGTTGGTTTGCAAACGTTTGTTGGTTTGCAAACGGTTCTAATAGTGCATTTGAGTAGAAATATTAATATAAAATTAAATTAGGGTTGCATTTGAGTATATTGTAAGATTTGGTGGGACCCATTTTAGAGTTTTTGATGAGTTGTATGAATATTTGAAAAATGTAGTTGGGTTGTTTAGAAAATATAAAAGTATAATATAATATAAAAAATTGTGTGGGTCCCATTTGAAGAACCAAAGTGTGGTTGATGAGTGTGGATGCTCTTAGGAGCTAGTTTTTAAGATTTTTCTTTTTGGATTTCACTCCAACGAGATCAAAAAGTTGTCAATATAGGATTTTTGGAGGATGACTCATCGATTTGGGATTTTAGGTGCATAAGGGATCTCTTTTGTCTAGGAGTTTGGTCGGGCTAAAATTCTTTTCATATTTATGGAATTAATTTCTTGCTCCAAAAAGGTAGACAATTGGAGGTGAGACAAAGATTAAAATTGAATGTTCTTTGTTAAGTTAACATATCTTTCTCTTCGGAATAATAGGCTACAAGAAATTGTCCCTCTTAATAGAGTTAGTTAGTTGATGCGCCTGTTTGAAAGATTTGTACCCCTTTTAAAGTAGTGGTATTTTCTTGACAACTCCTTTAATATAGGATTCTCACTAGGAAAAACCTTTTTAAGCGTATAGTGATTGTTGATTAGTGTGACATTTTTTGTATCTTCTATCATAACTTGGTGGAGTCGACCAATCATTTTTTTGTTACTTGAGAGGTGGTGGCGTCCATGTGGTATGCTCTTTATGTTGTTAGGATAAGATTAAGTGTTGCATATGAATAGGAATAAGTGAGCCCGACATGCATGGTCGTCCCGTTTAGGCACGCCTTACAAAAGTATAAAAAAAGAGTCAAACATATTAAAGGGTATCGGCAGAAAACATTGGTCCGCCCGCCGTGTTAATCTCTGCGCGTGCTAAAGCCTGCAAAAAAATAGGGTTAGGGCATGCATATTAGAGGAAGCATGCCTACAACGTTGATCTATCTCGCCTAAAATAAGGCGAGGCAGGCATAACTAATCAAGCTTGTTGCTTAAGGACAAGTAACAGTTTAGGTTTCTGGGTGTTTGATAAATGATTATTGCCGCATATTTTTACCTTATTTCATTATCGTTTTATTGTATGTTTTTATTGTTAGACAATAGGCTTCGATCTAGAGGGGGTGAATATATCATAAGTTAAAATTAAACTTTTTTGGAAAAAATGGTTTTCAAAAGTTTTATGGCACATCGAAAACAACCTGAATCGAATCGTCTAACCGAACATACTATCGAAAAGCTAGGATATGCGTAAAGTTACACAATTGAATGATAATGAACACAAATTGTTAAACAACGATTAATCACAACACAACCAAATGCAAAGTTATATGTAGAGCTTATTTCCAATGATAAAAAACACACAAAAACTCAAAATGGCAATTTATCGACCACCTTGTGTGCAATTGATATCGTTTGGAAATTTACTTTGTTTTGTTGATCTTTAAACAAATCGCAATCAACCGGATTATGATTCTATCAGCAAAACCTAATTCAAAAATGTGATAAAAAATCATTTCCAATCGAATTGATCAAACAACCAATGAATTCAATAATTTGCAAATAAAAAATTAAAGAGAGAGAGAGAGAGAGAGAAGGGGGGGATTTGTTTAGGCAGTTCCCTAATCGGTCTCGTTGTGGGTATGCCTGCCCTCAATTCAAAATCAAATTGAGATACTTGCAATTAACATTACTTTGTTGTTGATTCTACCCCCTCCAAAAGCCTTGATCAAAGATTGATCAAGTCACCAACAATGTCGCTCCAATCTACAAATTCTTGATACTTACTTGCAAGGAACCACCTTGTCCCAAAGCTTTCACACGACCGAATTAATCTCAAGCGCACACTTGTTAAAACCCAAAATTTACCAACACTATCCACGGTCTCATGCTACTCCCTTGTAAGGAACAACCTTGCCCCAAGGCTTTCACTCGATCGGATCCGAATTGCGTAATCTTGTCCAAAACCTTCAAATCGTCAATGATCTTGAAGAAAAACCCATATTAGTTTTCTTATTTGAAATCCTCAAAGAACTCAATCCAATATTCTCGGTACACCAACCTAATTGGACATTATCAATCATAATCTAGATGGTCACCCAATCAAAAAATGATTATATGTAGTTTGATTGTGTGTATGCATAAAAGAGATGTTGAAATGATGAGTATGATTTGAAATTTTGATTTCATATAGGTTTTACACTTGAATCTTACTAGAAAATGATGCATGTAACAATATATATATATATATATATATATATATATATATATATGTGTGTGTGTGTGTGTGTGTGTGTGTGTGTATGCAAGATGAGAAGCAAAGGGCGTGCATGCGGAATTGAAAGGAAAAACAAATTTTCAAAATTTTTAATTTATAGATCGACTTATGAAAGCATTGTGTCGACCTATACAGGTCTCAGGTCGACCTATTTGACGAGACACATAGGCAGTGACCACAAGCTTTACTATTGAGGCATGGGTGTCAACCTAAGTGGGTTATGTGTCGACCTATGCTGAAGCAAAAGCTTCTACAGGTCGACCTAAACACGTATGTGTTGGCTTATGCAGTGGTTTTCACACTAAAAACTCAATTTTTGATGCATGGACCTTTCCTAAGCTATTTCCAATCATTTACCAACATGTTTATATACACCATAATGCTAAGATGAATAATTCACATCTAGAATTTGGTTGGCACCATCTAAATTACAAAAACGCTAAAGTTGCTCCTAGTTTTGACATCATTCAAAACATAACTAAACGAAAAGATGCACTCACATTTATCGTTTTGTTTTGCTTTTATGTGCTTTTGTGTGTTTTTTTTTATTTCAGTTAATATGGAAATATCACGAAATATTGAAATGAAAAAGACAGAAAATCATGTGTTTGAGTAAAGTCCCAATACAAAAGTTCTGAGCCCAACACGGCCTTGTCGTGTCAGTTGACACGGGACGTGTTGACCTTTGAAGGGCCCTAATAGTAATGTCCTGAGAAGAACACGGACTGAACGAATTGCATGACACGAGTTGTGTTCCTCAGCATGACCCCCATATGTCAGACAACACAACATGGGTCAGACCCAGTGTCTGCTGTGAACTTTGGCATTCCGTAACGGTTTCCCGACTTCTGGACTTCCAAACTGCCTCATTTCATCCATAAGTGACCATTATGGTTTTTGCACAAATTTAAGTGGATTAATTCTTTAAATCATGTATAGATAGTGCCTCACTTTCTTGGAACAAGATGGGTCATTTTAGATTATAGCTTATTTTCGATTTTACCTTTTAGATTTAAGCTCACAAGTACTTTTTTGCTATCAAGTTGTATTTTTTGGATTTCTTTTATTTTATTCAAGCATTTGTCTTCATTTTAGGTTATTTCATTTTATCGTAATTGCTTTATTTATTTTATATGCATGTTATGCCTTTATCTTATTTATTTTCAATCAATTTCACCATGACTGAGTAGTCCTTAAGGACAAGGGGTCATGAGATCTATCTCATGACAAATCCCAATTGAATTATCTATTTATGAATCATGAGAAAACAAAGAGGTTTAAAGTTGTTTTAGAATATGAAAACTTAAATATATTTGTGTCGGCTAGTGTAAGTAGAGGCAACCAAGATGCTGATCATATACCGAAAGGTAGTGATTCGAAATTCGACTGCGAATTGCTAAACCACGTGTAACGAGGAAAAACTAACAAGGTGTCTCATTCTCGATTGATAAAGTCTATTAGTTATACAAGAAACACGTCTAGATACATGCGCCACGAAAGTGGGTGTAATGCATTTTATCTACTTTTCTATAGCTTGCTCTATTTTCTCATATTCGATTTCTGAAAGTTAATTGGGTAATTTGGAATAGATATCGTGCACCCCATGTCATTCTTTGCTATATATTTTTATTGTTAATTTTATTCCATTCGCACTGAATATTTGAATATTCGATCACTTTAGGTACACATCGTTAGGATAAAAATCAATATCTCCTTGTGAGTTTGATCTTATTTTGTTATTTCGCATTGCCATGAACTTGCGGTCCTGTAATTAGTGTTGGACAGCCTCACTTTATATTTTTGCATGTACTTTCGGGGATGTTTATCACTTTTGGTACTTTTATTTTTTACCCTGTATTATCCCTTCATTAATCAATAACACTTTGATTCTCATCATATTCTTGTATTCAAACTTGCTATATTCTTCAACTTAATTATCATCATCACTCTTTTTTTCCATCTCTATACTTGATCAAATATATTTTCAAGTTCTCAATAAACTCATATAATAGGGCATGGTTTGAATCAAGCTCATGCAATAAAAAAACATGTCTAGATCGAATTCAACCACGAGTGAAAAAATTTCTACAAACCTTTCAATATTCAAATGAGAGGATTATGCGCTCAAATGAAGGTTATTTTCATATTTCAAGACGTGCTTGAAGTTGTGAACGATGGTGTTCCAACATTGGCTGGACATGCAAATAAGGTGGAAAGAACTCTTAATCGAAAACTGAGAAATAATGACGAAAAAAGCTCGTCTTTAATCTATTACAGTGTTACTTCAATTATTTTTTAAAAGATAATTGAAGAGGAATTAGCAAAAGGAGCTTCAGATGCTCTCGAGAAAATTTATGATGGTGATGAAAAATTAAGGAAAGTAAAGCTACAAGCATTGTGTTTCTAGTATGAAATGTTACGAATGAATGATCAAGATTCAGTTATTGATTTCTTTACAAAGCTTGTTAAATTGACAAATAAAATGAAGATGTGTGGAGAAATAATCAGTAAAATTATGAAGATAAAGAAAGAACTGAGAACTTTGAACTATATTTTTGATCATATTGTTGTGTGATGCGTCCGCAAGTGTATGGAAATATCGAAGTAATATAAAAGATTGTCGAACCCACAGAGACCAATGTCAACCTACCGTTATCTATTGTTGCGATGTAAAGCTAAGGCTAATGATTACTTGGTTTAAACGGAATTAAAACGAAAATTAAAATGAAACTTAGAAAATATAACAATAAAGAGAGGCCGGAATATGGATTCCATGTTCCTAAGGGACTCTTTAGATTTTAGGCACTAATTATAATTAAACTACGTTCCATAGAAAATATTAATTTAAAGACTCCGTCTCACACTCTCGCACTATTGACTAAAGACACACTCCCTAACCACAGGATTTTGCTCTCGCTCGCCCATTTTAATTAGAAAGCATATTTTGAAAACCAATTAGATTCTAATCGATACCTAAAGCGCTCTCGCTGTTTTTAGGATCAATGCCTAGTTTCCACTATCCGGCTCAATTCTCACACTCTCGTGCTATCACCTCGAACCGTAGTTTGTTCCTCACTCTTGTGTCGAAACAGTAAGACTTACAATTAGAAACTAAAACCAAAACAGAATTTATTTAATGTTTTGCGCCTATTATTTTCTACTGAGTCCCGTCGGTAACAACAATCCTCATACGCCGGTCACAGGTAAATTTAACCAAACATGGTTGTGGAAATAAATAAACAATTTTGGGTTTTTGAATTAACTAAAGACATAATAAGTGGTTTAAAATAAATTAAAGCAGTGATTGAAGAAAAAGGGTAAAAGCTTGAAATGATAACAATGGCAGAAAGATAAAGCATAAATGTAAATTACAGAAAATAAAAGTAGGAAAATAAATTTCGGCAAAAGTAAATAAACCTGAGATAAAAAAAACTGAAATTAAATTAAAGGCAAGATTGTTGATCCAAGTATTACATAGATTGTAGGCCTAAATACTAATGGTGTGGTAGTTCCTCGATGTGAGAAAACTACCACTTTTACAATGATAATTTCTGCCTAAAACTATGAACGGAATGTCGGTAGCGCTTCCGCGCGACTTGGATGCCTCATAAACACCCCTCTAGGTCCTATTTATAGAGAAATATCCCCTTGTAACTTCCCTTAGTCGTGCAAACAAAGTGGAGGGAAAGGCGGTTGAAAAACTGCTTGAAAATTGCACATTTTCGCAGAACTGCTGCCTGCAACGTTATGGCGAACGCCGTGGGGTAATGGAGAACGCCATGGCATGGGCGACGACGAACGCCATTTGCACACGGCAAACACCGTATCAGTAAAATGGCAGAATTTGCTCTTTTTCTTCATTTTCTTGCTCTTTTCCCGGTTTTCTTGCACGGATGCTCTTATTCGACAAATACCTGAAACACAAACATAACAAGACATAATAATACGAAAAACAAGTAAAACGACATTAAATTGCATGCGAATCGAGTCGAAATAAACGATATATTTTCACGTTATCATTGTGGTAATAGAGGTATATCCAAATATCTTGGACAAATGAAGTTAAATATCTCCAAAGATCTTTGGGAGCACATAGGTTAAAGATCAAACAAAGAGCAAGAAGAAAAGGATTCACAAATCCCTTCAAGAAATTGAATAATGATGAAGTAAAAAAAAGGATAAAAATTTGGAAAAAGAAGAAGAAAAAAGATCAATAAGTAATGACAATAAATGATCAATGAACCATGGTGAAGGAACAAGTAATAAAGGTGGAGGAAATATTAAGAATGGTAAAAAGAATTTCAAAAATCAGAATGTGCGATGTTATCAATGTCAAAATTTTCAACATCTTGTTAGTGACATTTATGCAAATAAAAATTAAAAAAACGACAATGACTTATATGATAAAAGTGAAGGGAAATTTTCCTATGCAAGTGACAATGATTCATATGATATGTTGATGATGATTTCTACCTAATTATAAAGTGAAAAAATCCAATATGTGGTATCTTGAAACAAGTTGTTCAAATCATATGTCATGAAGAAAATAGCGGCTCTTGAAATTTGATGAAAATTTGAACAAAAGAATTTGGTTTTTTTGATAATAGTGAAGTTTTATATGAAAGAATTGGAAAGTGTTGGTGCAGAGAAAGGATGGTAATGAGTCCTTCAATAATGATATATTTTATGTTCCTAGCATGAAAGTAATTTGGTTAGTCTTGGTCAATTGATAGAAAAGGATTACTCCATGAAGCTGGTAAAAAGAGGAATTGCAGTGGTTTATGAAAATAGAAGTTTGATTTTGAAAGAACATTTTCAATTAACAAGAATTTTAGGATCGGGATCATCATGATAAATTATAAATTCCTTGTCTAAACTCTTAATTCAAATATAAAATATGAGGAACCTTGTTTTGTTGATGATATGATTTTAACGAGGACAACTATTGTACTTTTAATGATGAGAACTTTTGTCGAATGATGACAATTGATGCTGACAACTCAAATGTAAGTGGTTAAGCAGCTAAAGATACAAACAAAAGAATTAGGGTTTGTTGGACTTGATTATCCGATGATGGCAACCAAATGGAAGTTAACTCAAGACTTATCTCAAGTAAACTCAAGCAAGTGTCTACAAGATGGAAAGTATCTGACAAAGTCTTGTAGTTGTTCCAGATGAGTTGGAAGTGTCTGAAAAGATCTAGGCAAAGTTTTGTCTTTGCCAATCGATTGGGACTTTATCCCAATCGATTGGGAGATTTCAAAAATGTGCCCTAATCGATTAGGACAACATCTTAATGATATGTAATAGTTATATATCTTTTCTTTCTATTTTTAACTTGGTAATCAATTTTAATGGAGCCAACCAATCGATTGAAACACTTTGCTAATCAATTGATAGGTCATAAAATGCTTTTAAAATGATTTCCTTTTTTAGCCAACCTCTTGCCTATAAATAGATGTCATTTCCCTCATTTGAAATCAACCACAACCGAGTTTCATTTCATACTTTTCTCTCTTGTTAAGTGTAAATTTTGACTTAAATTGAATCATCTTTCTTGGCACTTTTCAACTCATTTCTCATGTTTTATTAGAGTTATTTCTTGTTCCTGTGTGATTCTTCAATTATATTACATATACCTTTAGATTCTTTGATGTGTGTTATTATGCAGGATTTAGGCATAAACCATCAATGATTAAGACACAAAGGATTAGACAAGGAAGCCAAAGAATTGATGAAGAATCAACATGTTCGCAGTGCGAATATTAGCGAGGTAAAAGCGAATGCTCGCTGTGCGAGGTTTTGGCGAAGCCACAGCGAACCAGCCCAGATTAGAGGCACTAGGAAAAGGGCCCAAAGTTCGTTGGGCGAAGTTGAAGCGAAGAGGTTCGCTATGCGAAGAAGTGTTCGCACAACGAACTCAGATATTTTCCAAGGGCAGTTTAACTGTTCCCGAGGCACTTTAAGTGCCCAAAAGTAGTCTTCGCTAGGCGAAGAGGGTGTTCGCTGGGCGAACAGGACATATGTTGTAAATAATATTTAAGTACTTTTTAGAATATAACTTGTATATTTTTTGAAATAGAACTTTATCTCTCTTCATTCCAAGCATATTCTAGAGAGAGAAACACAAACCCTAAGAGGGAGAAGGTAAGAGCTTCGATTTCTTGTTGAGTTTGGATGTAATCTTTTGATGCCTTATGTATTTCATCTAATATATGTTTTTGAACTAGTTTTGATTCAATATTGATGTTGTCTTTGATTTCTTATTTGTGGGTCTTGACAAAACCTTTTCAAATCTTAGATCTAAGATATTCATCTATCAATGAGAAAACTTTTGACATAGTCTTATAAGTTGATATTCACTAGTATCACTTTTATTTTATTGTGTTGATTAGTAGCATGAGTAGCATGAGTAGGATCAATACGATAAAGACCACGATAACGTTTTTGATGCGAACGATATTGTGAGGATGCGTGATAATAGAGATGAAAAACTTTGTTCACATACATTTGGCAAATTAGCTTAATACATGTAAAAAGGGTTAAGCGTATGTACATATTCTGATCATGACATTTTATGTGAATCAATTATGAATCTGATATGGATGTTATCCTTATTTACCTGTTTATCTTTAATTTGAACTGTTATAGAAATATACTCTTCAGATCTGGATCTAGGATGATTATCTGTTAGGTTCTAGACTCTAGACATAGATTTAGGCTTAACATTTGCTTGAGTATAAGTTCTTAATGCTCTACGTTATTGAGTTGCGTGAGACATCACCAATGAGACAATACGGTTGTCCTCTCGACTTTGCGTTAGACATAACATCAGTTGTGGGTGATACGTGAGGATATCAGATGAATGATTGATTTGTGTTTAACGGGTTAGAAGAATGCATGTGTTATCAATTGATGAGATCCAATCTCAACAAGGCTCAGTTTATATTAAATCTTTACTTTATATTTTCCACTATCATTTATTTATGGTACCTTGAATCTTTCAACCATAACTTTCGCCACAAGCTTAGAAATGTAGAGACTGTTGAAAGACATTCTTTCCTTCGCACCGATCCCTGTGGAGATGATATAAATCCCAGAGGGAATCCTTCAAATCTAAAATTTTGCTTCTTGCCACTTTACTGCAGTTCTAACAAAATGGCGCCGTTGTCGGGGATTGGTGTTTAGATATTGAATCGCATTGCAATAGTTTTTATGTTTTTAAGCTTTGTACATTTGTTTTTATTGTATATATACTTGTTTCTTTTCACGTTTTTTTTTTCAAGTGTTGGTTAGGGATGAATAATGAGAACTTCTTATAGATTGGTTGCTATTTGTATAAAAGTATTCAATGAAGATTCTCCCAAGTTTGGATGGTGATGGTAGGATGTTGAGCATGTGAATGCAAACAAGGTACATGGTTACCTTTTCTAGGATGCTAGAATACTTAAGAATTTTTTTTTTTGTGCAAATGTATTTTTGTTTCATTTTGCAACTTTGTTTGAATGCTTGTTTCACTTAGGTTCCAAAAGCCACAAATTTGTGAGAAACCTCCATTGTTTACTATATGCTAGGATGACTGATAACTTTTTTTAATTTATTTGATTCATGCTTAATATTTTGATTATTGTGATTTTGTGGAAGCATTAGAAATGATCAAGGCATTTGTTTATATTGAGCACAACTGTATCCAAAAGTAACTTACCGGTGAGTAGAGAGAATTTGTTACCCCCTTTGAGCCTAAACAGTTTAGATCTTATTTCAGTGATGAACTTGGTTTATGTACATAATTTGAAAGTTTAGTTCATCATTTAATTTTGTGAGATTCGGAAAAAAAATCTTGAAACCTTTGAAAATTGTTTATATTGATTTCTTTACCATGAAAAGCAAGGAGCATTCACTTGAGGTTTGGTTGAATTCAAGTTGAGGAGAATGAAAAGAAAAATGGTAGGTTGCTAAAAATTTTGAAAAATTTCAAGCAAGCATTGAAAAATTGTGAATATGAATGTGAAAAACAAAAGAAAAAGAATGCTTGTTTGAAAGAGAAAAATAGAGAATGAATAATGTGCATAAAGGAAGTTTGAAAGAGTGAACAATTGAGAAAAGAAAGTGTGGATGAAGTTGTAGTGTGTATATAACCTTGTATAGTGAATGTTTCTTTTGCATTGACAACTTTGATTCCATGGCCTTAGAAATGTCTCTTTGTTGTGAACCTAACCAAGCTACAACCTTAAAAACCCTTAGTGATCTCTTGCTTCCATTATTTCATTTTTGATTGTTAGATGAATGTATGAATTGGATTGTATTTGCATTGTTTGTCAGGTAAGTGAAATTTCCCCGCGGTTGCAAATGCGTTAATTTCTTCATTCTTATTCGAAGAGGAGTGTTAGATTGATTCAAGCATGAGAATTTAGTTGTTATTTAAAACATTTCATGATATTTGTTTAAGAACTAAATTCTTTTTCATTGTTCGATTCTATTAAGTTGTGAACATTGCTTGTGCGCATTCTCATGTTTGAGCAAATCCTCTTATTTGAGAAAATCTCTCTTGTTTGAATTTGAACCATTAATCCTTTCTTGGTTGAATCTTATGCTTGAGCAAATCTTCTTGTTTGAGCAAATCTCTCTTGTTTCATGAGGGGAATACTTTGCTTGAGGACAAGCAAAAATCTAGTTGGGGAGAGTTTGTTAAGTGCAATTTTTGACTTAAATTGAATCATCTTTCTTGGCACTTTTCAACTCATTTCTCATGTTTTATTAGATTTATATCTTGTTCTTGTGTCATTCTTCAATTATATTGCAAATACCTTTGGATTCTTTGATTTGTGTGTTAATGTGCAGGATTTAGACATAAAACATCAATGATTAAGACACAAAGGATTGGACAAGGAAGCCAAATAATTGATGAAGAATCAGCATGTTCGTTGTGCGAACATCAGCGAGGTGAAAGTGAATGCTTGCTGTGGGAGGTCTTGGCGAAGCCCCAGTGAACCAGTCCAGATTAGAGGCAATAAGAAAAGGACCCAAAGTTCGCTGGGCGAAGTTGAAGCGAAGAGGTTCCCTGTGCGAAGAAGAGTTCGCACAGCGAACTCAGATATTTTCCAAGGGCGGTTTAACTGTTCCTGAGGCACTTGATGTGCCCAAAAGTAGCCTTCACTGGGCGAATAGGGTGTTCGCTAGGTGAACAAGACAGATTTTGTAAATACTATTTAAGTACTTTTTTACTTTTTAGAACATAACTTGTATATTTTTCAGAATAAAACTTTATCTCTCCTCATTCCAAGCATATTCTAGAGAGAGAGAAACACAAACCCTAAGAGGGGGAAGGTAAGAGCTTCGATTTCTTGTTGGGTTTGGATGTAATCTTTTGATATCTTATGTATTTCATCTAATATATGTTTGTGAACTAGTTTTGATTCAATATTGATGTTGTCTTTGATTTCTTATTTGTGGGTCTTGACAAAACCTTTTCAAATCTTAGATCTAAGATATTCATCTATCAATGAGAAAACTTTTGAGATAGTCTTGTAAGTTGATATTCACTAGTATCACTTTTATTTTATTGTGTTGATTAGTAGCATTAGTAGCATGAGTAGGATCAATACGGTAAAGACCACGATAATGTTTTTGATGCAAACGGTATTGTGAGGATGCGTGATAATAGAGATGAAAAATTTTGTTCACATACATTTGGAAAATTAGTTGAATACATGTAAAAATGGTTAAGCGTATGTACGTATTCTGATCATGGCATTTTATGTGAATCAATCATGAATCTGATATGGATGTTATCCTTATTTACCTGTTTATCTTTGATTTGAACTGTTATAGAAATATACTCTTCAGATCTGGATCTAGGATAATTATTTGTTAGGTTCTAGACTCTAGACATAGATTTAGGCTTAACATTTGCTTGATTATTAGTTCTTAATGCTCTATGTTGTTGAGTTGCGTGAGACATCACCAATGACACAATACGGTTGTTCTCTCGACTTTGCATTAGACATAACCTCAGTTGTGGGTGTTACGTGAGGGTATCAGACGAATGATTGATTTGTGTTTAACTGGTTAGAAAAATGCACGTGTTATCGATTGATGAGATCCAATCCCAACAAGGCCCCGTTTATATTAAGTTTTTACATTATATTTTCCATATTTATATTTTCCGCTTTTATTTATTTATGGTACCTTGAATCTTTCAACATAATTTTCACCACAAGCTTAGAAATATAGAGACTGTTGAAAGACATTCTTTCCCTTACACCGATCCCTGTGGAGACGATATAAATCCCGGAGGGAAACCTTCAAAACTAAATTTTTGCTTCTTGCCGCTTTACTGCAGTTCGAACATCTCTCTAAACTTTTCTTTAATTTCTCTCACTAAGTTTGTAGCCGAAGTGCTTTTCGAGAAAGTCCTTTTTGTGAGTGAGAAGTTATAATTTTGGAAGGGTATATTTGTAAGTTCACCAAGGAACTTTTTGTTTATATCTTGGTTGAACATTTTATCCAATTATGGTTTTTTTTGTTAGAAGCTAAATCCGTAAAAAGCTTTGATTTGGGGATTGTGTGATCAAACCCTTGTTTATATTCTTGGTTAGCCCGTGGTAAAACCAAGTTAAGGGTAAAGCTTAGTCCAGTATTAAAATCTTACTAAGGTTAGAGATTAGCCTGATATTAAAATCTCTCAGGTTATTGGTTAGCCTGTGGTAAAACCAAGGTTTAAGGTTAGTGAACTCAACCCCGTGTTAAAAGCTCGCAAAGTTTGTTTAGAAGCTTGAAGAATAACCACTTCAAGATTCTCGTGAAAAGGAGACTAACCGCTTTGATCCTCCATTTGGAAGGAAAACTCACCACTTTACTCTGATGTTTATTGTTTGGTTGGAAGTAAACCTTAAACTTCATTTTGTCCTTGTATAAGGAGGATTCGTGAGTATAACCTATTAAAAGCTCTGAAGTTTATTGGATACTCTCAAGATCAATTCTTGGGGAGAGAAGTAGGTATTTTTCTTTGTTTGATCGAACCTCTATAATTCTTAGTGTTATCTCTTTTCCCTAAACTCTTTAATTTCCACAATTTATATTTTGCAAATTTATTTTCTGCTACTTAATATTAAAATCGATTTCAAATTGATTTTAAACTCTTATTTTAATCCGCAAAGTTTTTCAAAGCCACGTTTTTCTGAACCACACAATTCACCCGCCACACTCTCTTGTGTGTGATGTCACATGTCCAACAAATTGGACATGGCATCAAAGATATGGTCAGAATTTAAGGAGTCGGAGCATGCTAAGTGTGAAAAAGAAGTTATATGGTTTTCCTCATGTCAAAATGGCAATGCAAGTTTGTGAAGACTGATTTCTTAATGAAGTCAAAGAAGAAATTGGAGATAATACATCCAAATATGTATGTTCCATTTGAGGTGAAATCAGTTGGAGATAATAATTATTTTATATCTTTTATATATAAGCATACCAGATACATGTGCTTTATCCAATTGACAAGAAAAGTGAAAGGTTCACCATATTCAAGAGATTTGAGCTACTAGTTTAAAAACGAAGTGAATAACGCATAAAGAAGTTGATAACAAATGATAGATGTGAATATATTTTCAAATGATTTGCACAATTAAGTAAAATATAAATATATATATATATATATATATATATATATATATATATATATATATATATATATATATATATATATATATATCATGATTTGATTGCTTATTACATGCCTCTTCATATAGGAATAATAAAAAAAAGGATGAATAAGATCACACTCAATATGGAAAGAAGCATGCTAAAAGGGAAGATGTCTAATAGATTTTAGGGTGAAGCAATTTCAATAATTATGTACATCATCAATAAAAGTCGAATCAGATTTTTTCTTTGGTGCAAATAACACATATAAAACTTGGACAAGTATGAAACTTAGTGTTATTCATCTTAAAATATTTGGTTTATTATGTTTCAAACATGTTTCCGAGTACGAAAGCAAAAAAACAACCTCAAGAGATCTCCATGACTAACATAATATGTACAATCCTATGGTACCACCTCACTTGATTATAAAGAAATGCAATCCACAAGAACATCGAGAATATATCAATCTTTATTGTCGTGCATTATATAATCTATCAACTAAATAATTAGAATGTAGTGTGATATCTTATACATTATTTTTCATATATTATTTTGAACGGGTAACTTATATTCTCTTTTGTAAGAAAATCTCATATTTTGTGGAAAATAATAATCAAGAGTAAAACTAAAGTAAGTATTTGAACAAAAAAATGAGTATCTCCAAAAAAAGTTGCTTAATGTATATGTGCACTATGCCAAAGAAGGGCTTAGACAGCGTTTTTTTTGGGCTTAGACAGCGCTTAAAAGCGCTGCCTATTCAACCGCTGCTATAAGTAAAGACAACGCTTTAGTTAATGAGAAAGCGCTGCTAAATGTCAGCTTTAGCCAACGCTTTTACTTTGAAATCGCTTTCTGTTTGTAACTTTAGCCGGCGCTTTGTCTGTAAAAGCGCTGTCTAAAGAACCCCTTTAGGCAGCGCTTTGACTTTAGACAGCGCTTTTGGTTATCTTTAGGCATTGCTTTAGACGACGCTTTTCTTTAAAAGCACTGTCTATTCTCTACTTTAAGCAGCGCTTTTTATTTAAAGCGCTGTCTAATCCCCACTTCAGGCAGCGCTTTTTATATAAAACTTAAAAAAAGCGCTGTCTGATATATACAATAAATATTTACCAGATTATCACCATATTTTGCACCAGGTTTTCACCACATTTTGCACCAGAATATGCATTTAGAATTTGCACCAAATTTTCATAAATTAGAGCTTCAATCCAATAAATATGCACCAAATTTGTCTATTTATATATACATCTTTAATCCAATAATTTATATATACAAACAATTGATGATATTCAAGCTAAAAAACAACAACAATTCATATATCTTGTTAGCTACAAAAAAATCTGATATTCAAGCTAAAAAACAACAACAATGAACTTGTTAGCTCTATCTTCTACATCTGTACATATAACCTGAAACAAAACAACAACAACATTAGACAAAATATAGAAGAAAACAAAGAAGGCATTGTTCTTATCTGATATTCAAGCTGCAAGCATTGCCAAATCTGATATTCAAGCTGCAAGCATTGCCAAAAATGTCAACAAATGATCATGAGTTATTGAATATTCCCAAGTGCCTATGAAAATCAGTATATGATTCCAACCTTCTATGGCCAAGATATCAATCAATATTTGGCAGCACCAACACAATTTATGATTCCAACCTTCTATAACAAACAACAACAACATTGCAACACAATTTAATATACTAAAGACGACAAATTATCTCATCAAAACTCAAACTTATATATACTCAAAATTCTCATCAATGAAAGAAAGACAATATACCTTATAAAACTCTCAGCTCAATAATGAATTGACACCATTCCTCCTTAAGTTCATCCAATTGATCTTTTGAGTAATGAACACATTTGAATTCATCAAAGTACTACATAATAATATAACATAGTATGATTTAGTTAAAACTATTTAATTATATGAGACATATGTGGTAAATATTAAAATAATTCCTAAGTTAGAAATCCATACCTTGGATGGAATATCTATTCGATCCAAAAGAAGAGTTTCTTTCATAAACCTCAACATGAAATATCCGCAATCTATTCCATTACGCTGACGAGGACACTACACGTGGAAAGAAAATACGGATATATATCAGGATATACCCCTTAACTAGTTTTATCAAGTATCATCACTAATATAATCAAAATTGTGAAAATATACCTCCACTCTAATCCATGTAATGTTGTTGGCTTTGCTCTTTGGAACTTGAATATCTCTTTGTGATCGAAAAACTTGTATAACGCTAATAAAATATAAACGAATATTTAGAACATGTCACATAAATAAATAAATATACACACGAATATTTAGAACAATCTCACTTACGTATCAATCAACTTCTTCATATCTGGGTATGTTGCTTGATCATTGTGTAAAGAATCCAAATAATATACAATTTCTCTTATCGGATTAATTGCCACCAACAACCAATGTCCACTGTAAGATTAAACAAAGGTTAGATGGAAAATTTCTACACAACTTCAAAAAACAAAAAATTATAATAGATGAAGTTAGAATGAAAATCTAACCCGTTGCCAGTATTATATGGTAAAAAGAACAACTTTTCTGTATCTTTGCTGGCCATAAATAAACCGAGTACATACTGTATGACTTCATCTGGTTTCTGTACGATTAACCATGGGTTGATAGTCATGGGAGATAAGAAAGCGAATCTTTGTTCCAATCCACGCGGGCGCATCAATTTGTCATACAGAAACCTTAAATAAAAACATCATTAACATATTAGACTATTCATTTGAAATGAGTAAATAAATTGTTCAATTAATTAAACAAAGTTGATCGGAGTATACCTAATGTATGTATCGACAACACCGATTCCTATTTCCAAATGTTTAAAAACTTGCTCCATATCCTCTCTACCAATTGTTTCCGAATATTCAAAACCAAAAATACCTTCCTCCATAGGTATAAGCCGAGTACCACCATCCGGAATATCTGTTATAAGTAAACATGTTTGAAGGCACGACCTATACTGAGAAGTAGGTTTTTTTCTAGCCGCGGTCTTCTTAGCAACACCCTTTATTTGTGTGGGAATGTTGCTAATTTCAGGCATCTTACCCCTACTGACTTGTTCAATCTCTTTAGCCTAAATCTAAATATCATATAATTAGTTAGGTGAAGTATAAGATCACGAATTAACATTTTCCATGCATAAATATCATATAATTGTGTTGTACCTCTTTTCTCGATGCAACTGACTCGGTTTGCCGCATAATCCCCTTATCATTTGATTTGGATTTTGTTGGAGTCTAACATTACCATGTAAAAAAAATGTTAGTAAAATGCCCGTAAAAAATTTGAATACCCGAAGGTTCATAATGGTTTTAAGCTTACCTTATCATCTAGGCAAATGAGGCTTGACGGCCATGCAACAAACGATCCTATTGCATCTCCCAACAATGTTGCATCCGAAACATCGTCAGGTAGTGGTAATAAGGCATCCCCCTCTAAAACAATATCAATCGATACTTTCAAAAATCCAGTGGGGAGCGGTTTATGGTGAAGCATTTCTCCCAAAGTGTTATGCACTTTTCCCTTTCCAACCATCCGATAAGTCGGTGACGATAAATAGAGTTGACAACGGGAAATGCCCTAAAACCAATAATAAATATGACATTGTTAATGTGTATATATGTCAATTAAATAAATTAAGCTAATTTAATGTCATAATAATATATATAATTACCTCGGGAATATTCGGTTGAAAATTACAATTGATACTATCTTTCTCACTAGTATCTTTAAAAGCTGAAGCTTGATCTCTTTCTTTTTGTTCTCTTTCTTTTTCCTTTTTCAATTCACGAACTTCAGATTGTAATGCTTCCAACTTTTCCTCCAGTTCTTTATTGCTAGCCGTTTTTTTCTTTGGTTTTTTCAAGGATGTTGGAGTGATCCCATATCCCTTACCCCTCACACGACCAGAATACTCACGAACATCTAATGCTCGACTAAGTAGGCTCCTGCAATCATTGTCTTCATCTGGAGATATAGACTGAGATAGAGTCTCCTGAAATTCATATGAATATCGAAAATTTGACTTAATTATATGTTAATAAACTTTTGATTTAATTCAAGCAATAATGTTATACTTACACATTTCTCAAAAATTTGTTGAACATCTTCTTTAACAACTTCATCCTTACCCACACAGGCTTCCTTCCACAAAACATGTTCCGGAAGAGATGTTTCAGAACTTTTCTCCTTTGTTAATTACACATTAAGCCAAATAACATGATAAAAAATAACTCATGATGAACAAGTATATCATTGCAATTTATAGATACTTACTATAGATTGTTGTAAGCGTGCATATCCCATACGCCCTTTTTTGTATGGATAGGCGGGACTTGATGCTTGTTGCCGATTTATGTCACTTACACTCTCAAATTCTGGGGTTTTTCGTTTGGATTTAAAATTTTTCCATTCATGAGGTGTAATCAAATCTGCATATTTCTGTGGAAGCTCTGCATCAATAAATTTTTTATCCGCATCCTTAAGAAACTTGTTTGATAAAAAAGATTTAAACCCTCTATGTATTTTTCCGGCCAATCCAAGTATATAATCTTTTCTGGTATCAACAATGTTGAAAGACCTCTACGAAAATCATACACAGAGTGCGTTAGTATAAGTAATTTAGTATAAGTAATTTAAATACATAATCATACGCTTAAAGTTGCGTGAGAGGATGGAGGTGCGTGAGAGAAGAAGAGAAGATTTTTTTCTGGGTTTAGGGTTTTTCACGAGAGAAGAGAAACAGTTCTGAGAATAGAAAGAATGAATAGAATCTGTTTTTTAATTTTAATTTTAAACGACTTTAGCCAGCGCTTTTGTGAAGCGCTGTCTAATGAGTGCTTTTAGCAGCGCTTTCGCTTTCTAGTTGGGCCTTTAGCTGCGCTTTGAGTAAAGCGCTTTCTAATACGGGCCTTTAGCAGCGCTTCGTACATGGGCCTTTAGCAGCGCTTTTGAGAAGCGCTGTCTAAGGTGGGACTTTTAGCAGCGCATTTGAAAAGCGCTGTCTAAGGTAGGCCTTTTAGCAGCGCTTTTGAATAGCGTTGTCTAAGGTGGGCCTTTTAGCAGCGCTTTTACACAATTTCGTACATACTTTCCGTGTTTTATTTTTTATTTAACTTATAGCAGCGCTTTAGCGCTGTCTAAGGTGCGCTGCCTAAAATCATTTTTGGCGTAGTGGTGGATTTATAATTTTCATAACTTAATATTTGAGAATTTCTTAATACACCACATAAGTTTCTTAGACGCCGCGCGAAATTCCACTTATGCCCTCTGATTCCGGATGTGCAAATCAGGATGCACCATGATGTTAAAAAAAATATGTCTCTGTATATGCAGATACAAAAGGTCTTCGTATATGCAGATCCGGAAGAAAGGTTGAGAATGGGAAGAATGGGGAGAGTGATCATGCAGATTCAAATATATCAACAATTTTTCCGGATCTGCATATACAGAGACCTTCCGCATATGCACATCTGGGACAAATATTTTTTTTAATGTCATGGTGCGTCTTGATTTGCACATCCGAAATCAGGGGACATAAGTGAAATTTCGTGCAGTGTATAAGAAACTTATGTGGTGTATTAAGAAATTCTCTAATATTTTTATCATTAGAATAGGTACATTTGGCGTTCTTGTTGCTTAAATTTTTTGTATAAATTACTTTATAAACCAATGCAAAAAGTGTGTTGTTTATCATTAAATAATATTAATCTTTATAATTGGTAGGGCCAAATATGAATTAATTGGGCAAAATATAAATTTCTTATTAAAATCACCATTAAAATAAAATTAGTTTAGATTACTTAAATGTTGCTTAAATGGCATATAGTTCAAACAATTCTCCCATTAAAGATTAGAGATGCTCTAAGTGCATAGTCTTATCTTGGAACTTGTGGAGGTTTTTTTTACACGAGCAAACTCAATTTATATCATTAATCAAAATATATTCAATACAATGAGAAATCAACTTTAAAATACTACGCCTAATCTAAGAATTGACCGCTTTAGCTAACATGTGAGCAACCGAATTTGATTGACGCTTAATAAACTTCACCTCAAAGTTGGAATGGAAAACTAGTATATTCTTAATAAAAGAGATAATTAGACTAATTCATAATTACTACAACAGTTATTATGTAATGCTTGCACCCCTATTTGAAAATCACTCTAAAAACCCCGATTAAATTGCATCTGGATGGCTACCTGCACCGCTTTTTTTCAGGCCAAAACTTCAGTCTTTATGATGGAAAAGGTCTAAAATCCCAAGCTATTTCGGCTGAAAAGTGTCATAATACTATAGAATTAATAGAATCAGATCAAGAACAAGATTGATGGACAAGGATTTGGTGCTTTTATGTAGAGCTGTCAAAATGGGTTAGCCCACATGGGCCGGTCCACCAGGCCCGAAGAATCATAGGGCTTAGGCCTTAAAATTGGAGCCCATATTTTTTAGGGTCTTTTTAACCCAGCCCTAAAAAGCCCGCTACCCATTAGGGCTAGCCCATATGGGCCGTGGGTAGCCCATTAGGCCCATATCACTATAAGTTTTAAAAAATTATACTAATACTTATATTATCATACTCCAAAATAACACATTGATTTTTCTCACCTCACTAAATTTTATATATATTCGATTCAATATTTCTTTTTTTCGTATTCTATTAGTTTCCCTTATGTTAAATATTCGAGTATTATTTTATACAATTTAGACATGTATTGTATTTATAAACACATTATAGTATTAATAAAAAATAATATAGTCCTTAAAAATGTATTATAAAAATGTATTTTGTTTAAAATAATATAATTTTTAATTTTATTATTAATAAATATTATGACATTTTTATTTTTATTTTTTATTAAAAAAAGTCATTTAGAGCCGAATAGCCCGAAGCTCATCTAGGACCGGACTCGGGTAGTAATTTTCAAGCCCATATTAAAAATAATTTTTTTTGCTCAGCCCTGAAAAACCCGAGCCCATTAGGGCCGGTCTGTTTAGGACCGGATAGCCCATTTTAACAACTCTAGCGCCAAAGGCACCATGCCTTTGGTTCATTTTGTCCTAGTTTGAAGAAAGAGAAAGTGAATAAAAATTAGAAATTAGGATGATAGAGAATATGCAATAGGGAGAGAAACCCAAAGACATGGTGACTTTGGCCCCCAAAGGCACTACATCCTTGTCCAAGATTGATACACAATACACTCTTCTCAATTGAAAAGCTGCCAAAACCTACCCCGGAAACTTTTCTATCTCCTAAAAGTACTATTCAACTTATGAAAAGTAACCGAAACCTAACAAAACAACTCAAATATTTTAATAAGATAACAGGCACAGCTAATCAAAACTATTCTCCTCCTTTATTTTAATTCATAGTTACAATTGGAGAGCAAATTGATCCTACTGATATATTTAATAAATTTCCTAAAATATCTAAATTTGTCACTTCAGATATAACTATGAATCTTGTGAGCTGATGTAACCATGCTACCCGCCTAATTCTGTTTCTAGTTAAATTCCTAGAGATATAACTAATTAAAATTGCTAATAAATAGAAGGAAAAAAACAAAAATAAAATTTTGGTGGTTCAAGTTGAGAAGTTCCAATCTGTGAAATACCAAGTTGCTAGTAACCATTCTGATGAATTCAAGTTGCTTAAGCAATCTTGTGACAGAAAGTCACACCACACCAAATTTCTTACCAGCCATAGAATTGAACCACAAATTGAGTTACTTACTACCACAACCGGTCAACCACCCAGACCATCAAAACAAATGCAAAAACAATGGTCACTATGTTGTTGTTGACAGTCTGATCTACGCATCGGACACCAGACACATCACCCGCCGGTATTGGATATTTCTCGTCCCCAGATTTGATTGAACTGCATTCACATTCAAACAAGAGTTTTCAAAATGTTGCACACAAACTTCAACACACACAAAATATCTAGCTAACCAAAACCATATCATACACGGAATGTTTTACTATTATTGATAGGGACGGTGCATATATAAACAAAATTAAAATTGAATTTTTTAATCTCAATGATTAACTTAAAAAAATCATATAAAAATTCGATTGCAATATTCCTATTGTAAAACACGTTTTGACAACTAAGAATTGAAATTTTAATCATTAATGGAATCATTAATATTTTTGAAAAATGTTTAAAAAAAATTACCCTGCGGAAAGTGTTGGGCAAAAAGTGATGGTATAATCAGCAGAGGCACACGTGAAAGTGCTAGATCCATCGTCATAAGCATAACTGTAAGCGCGTGGACACGCGCTCTTGAAAAACTGCGAGTAGGAACTTGGTTTACATGTATCTGGCGAACCGTAGGCGCCACTACAGCAATATTGTGGATCCCCAAAAGCTTCACACGCGCTTCTACACGCCACGCTCTCTCCACCGCCGTCACTACTCATCACTTTCAATTCTGTTGGACACGCCGCGTTTAAGTCGACAGAGCAACCCGTCGCGGTGCAGTTTCCTCCGCCGGTTTGTCCATGTGGTTCGATTAGTATAGGGAGGTTGTAACCGTCGACGAGACTGACGTCGAAGAAATCAAGTCCTCCGGCGCCGTTGAGAGTGAACTCCGCTAAGGAAGCGGGAGGTATGGCGTTTTTGCCTGCACATTCGATGGTGGAGGAATCACAATCTCCGGTTTTGCATGAGAATTTCCCGGTGGAATCTTGTGAGCAGAGGGTTCGTCCCCATAGACGGCCGGACCATGAAGGTGGTACGGCGAGAGAGTTGGACTCGCCAGGTTGAAGAGCGAAACCAGTGGTGGAGAACGGTTCCGTCCCGGCGCCGGATAAAATTCCTGGCCAAACTGTGTAACTGCACTTGTTAACGATTGTGAATGTCGTTGAATATGAACCTGTAATAATAACATGTTAAAAAAACAACGTAAGACACAGCAAACATATTATAAAGTTAATGGAAAAAAATACTATGCTGTTGTACGAATGGTTACCTATTAGGTAATGAAGCAGAGTTAGGGCTACCAAAGTGGTAGAAAATTGAGTAGAAGAAGCCATAATTGGAAAATAGGTGAAAATTGATGAAGTGGTGAATTGGTAACTTTTATTGAGAATTTAGTGAGATTGATGAAGTGAATATATAGAGATTTGTGAGGTCAAGGCCCATAGGCCATAGCCCAAAAAGCAAAAAGGCACGTGTCATGGGCCCACATAGCAGTGCACATGCATGCATAAACCGCCAATGTGAAAGGTCGGCGGTTTGTCTGGTTTTTATGTGACGATTTTAGATACGCCATAGATCAAGGCCGTTATTTATTAGGTTCTATTATCTAAATCTAATCAATTAATCGATATTTGATTTTAATATTAAATTTAATTGAAATATACTGTGTAAAAAAATTATACTCTATTAATTAATACTTCTTCCTCTAGAGGACGGTGGATATTGGTCCCTCTTGTATTAGTCTGTCGCAAGACCGGATATCAAAATTTCAAAAAAAAATAATAATAATAATAATAATCGATATTTGATTTTGATATTAAATTTAATTGAAATATACTGTGTAAAAAAATGTTACTCTATTAATTAATACTTCCTCCGTTTTTATTATAATTCGTTTTTTTAGTTTTCATAGTAAAAAATGTAATAATTGCAATATGAACATTAGAAATTAGGAAAGATTTTACAAAATTGTCCTTCATTAATAATATTGGAAAGATAAATTAACATAATTGAAAGGAAAGAGAATAATAAATATTTAAGAATTTAATAGAAAAATAACATTAATAATTTATTGATATTATAAAATGATTTATATTGTGATACAAAATATTTTTTCAAAACGACTTATAATAAAAAACGGAGGTAGTATAATAGTTGATTAATTTGAAATGTTTGATTTTTATTTTAATTTTTAAAAGAATAATACTATAGTTGAAGGATTATAATGTATTGATAGTGTAAAATTTTGTACACATAATAAATAATGATTAAACTCTTATATTTAAGAAGTTATTTAAATATTGCTCTACATATTTTTCTCAAAAACAAATTGATTTTAAATATAATCAAATCTATCAATTTGTCAAAAAATATTTATTTAAATATGTAAATTAATTCTTTTTAATCATTTTTTTAAACTTTAATCAAATATTTTTAATTTTTAGATATCTTATTATTTAAAAAAAAAACTAAAGGCTTAATTATATTAACTTAAATGTTTGGGTTAAAATATCAATAATCTAAATAGTAAAAAGAGATTATGACTCCATTGTACATATTTATTCATCTCTTTATTTGTATCTCTGGAAAAAAATGATATTATCTTAATTTTTGCTATGTAGCTAATATATCATTGAAAAATAGAATTACAGGACTGAAATTGTATGACGCTCACTAATCATATTGTAGAGAGAGTGAAATTGTATGACGTTCACTAATCAATTGTTTTTGAAAAATAATATCCTTCGCACCAATATCATATGTGAATAAAGACTCCTCCTAAGAAATCAAATTGTTTGAATTAGTCTTACAAGAAAAAATCTTTCTCAAAAATAACTACTACTCCGTCTCATATTATAAGCAAAACTTATTTTTTAAATACATTGAATAATTAATGTATCTGATCTATTTATAAGTAAGATACATTAATTATTGAATGTATCTAAAAAGTAACTTTTGGTTATAATATAGGACGAATGATGTATTATGATCTCTTAGAATACCCCTCATGCCGACTAACCATTCGGAAAAAAGTAACCACCATTAACGCACATTTTGAGAATCTCAATAGATGGTTTACTTAAGGAGTGTTGTTATCTCTAATTTTTATGTATTGTCTTGAGAATTATGGATTTTCTCAACTTGATTCGAGACTCCAGATTAACGAATATGACACATATCTACTGCGAAAATATGTGAGAATCACGGTCTTTCCAAATATAATTGACAACAACTTCAAAAGTATTGGATTCCATAGCTAAACAATGTTACCAAATTGTTGGATGATAGGTTTCTTTATAGCCATGCAAGAGTACTTAAACTAAAAAAACATGTTCTAATAATCAGTTTTTATGATGTTATCATAGAAAGTTTCAAATCATCACAATCTCAAAACAACATGCGTGATTGATTCTTAGGAAAAATTACATATAAGACATAAATTGTCAATAATCATACCTCTTCGACATAGTTCCTCATAAGTGAGGAGTTTTATATGAACATTTTCTACAAAGAAATACATATGAAGGTTGAAACTTTTCATTTCTAAAGAACTTTAAACAATAATCATTATGGATATTGTTAGGGTCAAAGTCAACACAATTAAATTTGAGATTAAATATACCATCAGAGATAGACAACCAAGATTTTTTTTTTTAATAGGCAAGGAGATTCACTAGAAGAACAGCACAAGGGGTGCTGAAAGCCCAATTACAATGAGCGGGAATTCAACATCCGCTTAAAACAGGCCAAAGGGGCATTATGTCATTCAAGCAAACTACATTTGTGACCAACCTTCCTAGAAAATAACCAATTCCAAGTCTGAAACTTGGTAGAATTAATTGTGTCGAGAACAGAAACAAAAGAATTCTTAAACACAAAACTATTCCTGCTACACCAGATGTTCCACACAGTCAAAGACCAAACCATAGAAAAGAAACTACCACCAATCTTTTTGTTCGCATTGCTGAAGGAAGAGTTAAATGAAGAAGCACAACATTCCTTCAGAGATAAATCCGAACCAGCCCAACGAAAGATGCCTTTCCACACCTCAACTGCGTAACCGCACGAGAGGAAAAGATGCGACGTAGACTCCGGCAGAAGGTTGCACAGAGGGCACGCCATCGTCCCATCCGAAGAGATGCTTTTCCTCTTCGCCAACTGCTCCTTCGAAGCTACCCGATCTCTGAACAACTTCCACAGAAAAATCTGAATGTTGGATTGAACGTTCAAGTTCCAAATATTTATGCACGCATTAATAATCTCCGTCGTCTCCACCGAAACACGATTCACCACCCCTTCCCCTTCCCTATAAAGCTTCTTATAACAGTCGGCAACAGTGAAAAATTCCGACTCTTCCCCATTCCACTTAATCTTGTCTTCCCCATCCAACTTAGGGGCCAACGATTCCAGAACATACTCCAGATCAACTCTCTCCCTATCCATAACAGAAAGGGCTCCAAAAGGGTAAAACTCCACCTTCCACCTCAATTGACCATCCCTCCAATAACCAGCCTCCAAAACTGAAACATCGGGCTCTTTAGAGAACAGAAATTAATTGGGAAACAGAGATCTCAGAGAAGAAACGCAAGCCCAATTACTATTCCAAAAAGAAAGGTCTCTACCATCACCTAAAGTACAAACCAAGTTTTTCATGAAAAAATCATTATCAGACTCAGGCAAGACGCTTACCAACTGAAGGTCCCTCTACCAGATAGAATGAGATCTGCTGCGTTTCTTGTTATAAACACCAGAAGTGACTAAACTCGTTCCCTCCGACGAATACCTGAACTTTAATAACTCGTACCAAATAACTTTGTTCTCCTTCAAACATCTCCACTTCCATTTCATCAATAGAGACCTATTGATACATTCGAGACTCTTAATCCCGAGGCCACCTTTGTCCTTAGGAGAACAAACCGTCTTCCAATCTATCCAATGAACCGCTCTTTTCTCCTTAGTTCCACCCCATAAGAACCTACTCATCAAACTCTCAAAAGCCTTAATGATGCATTTAGGAGCTTTATAAAAAGAGAAAGAGTACAACGGTAATGAGTTGAACACAGAATTAATGAGAATAACTCGTCCTCCAATAGACAGGTGCCTGTTTTCCACGTCGCAAGACGGCTACCAACCGACTCCAAAGCATCCTTCCATATAATCTTTTTACGAGGACTTTCTCCTATGAAAATACCAAGGAATTTCATAGGAAGACAGCAAATCTCACAATTCAAGAACTCAGAAGCTGCTACAAGGAAATCCTGATTAATATTCACACCTCCAACACTACTTTTGAAGAAATTTACCTTCAGACCCGATAAGAGCTCGAAACCTCTTAAGATAGCCTTAATGCTCCATAAGTTCTCCCATTTAGCACTTCCAATAAACAGAGTATCCTCTGCGAATTGAACTATACTAAAATTCAGCTCATCAGATACTTTGAAACCAGAGTATAAACCCTAACACACTGCCCTGTTGACTATCATAGTAAGAATCTCCATCACCAATATGAATAGAAAAGGGGATAAAGGGTCCCCTTGCCGAAGACCCTTCCCCACTTTAAAATCTCTAGTTACACTCCCGTTGACTAGAATCGACATTGACCCACTACAAACCAGAGCTTCCATCCACGACATCCACCTACCCCCAAAATTCATCTTAAGCAAAATAAAGCGAAGAAAGTCCCAAGAGAGACAATCATACGCACGCTCGAAGTCGATCTTCATAACCAAACAGTCACGGTTAGACCTCTTAGCCAGGTCCAAGCACTCATTCGCCACCACCACCCCATCGTAGATACATCTTCCAGGAGCAAACGCAGATTGCTCGGTAGAAACCAGAGAGCTCACCACCTTCTTTAAACGGCCAGACAGAATTTTGGACAGAATTTTTTGAAAACAATTAACTAAACATATAGGGCGATAATTAACCAGGGACTGAGGATTTTTGACCTTAGGCACCAGGGCTATGAAAGAAGCAGTCACAGCTTTGGTAAGGGTAGGCTTAGAGAAGAAATCTCTAACAAATTTGATCACGTCTTCCTTAACCAAACCCCAACATTTCTGAAAGAATGCAAAACTGAAACCATCGGGACCTGGACTCTTACCTCCTTCGCACGACCACACTGCATCTTTAATTTCTTCATCAGTAAACTCCTCCTCAATGGACCGTTTATCCGTTTCCGACAACACCTTCAAATCCAAATTCCCAAAGAAAGGACGCCTCACAACGTCCGCTGCAAAGTTCTTCTCAAAGTAGGAAGCCAACTCATCTTTGATCTCCTCCACCTTTTCTGTAACACCACTAGCAGTCTTCAAAACTGTAATCGCATTCCTTCTACGTCTGCCCCTAATCATGTTGTGGAAAAACCTAGAGTTATTGTCTCCCTCTTTCAACCACAAAGATCTAGCCTTGAGTCTTAGCAACCTTTCCTTTAAATAGAGGTTGCTCCACACCTCCCCACTCGCTTCCTTTCTTTGAGAAGCCAGACCATCTCTAGCTGTTAAACCAGAAGATCCAGACAACTCATCTAAAGTATTGAGTTTAGACACCGCCTGATCTATGTTTAGGTCTAACCAACCGAAAATATCCTTGTTCCACTTTCTGAGACTTTGCTTCAATAGGCCCAGCTTAGATTTAAGCACAAAGTCACCTCTGCCTTTAACATCATACGATCTCCATTCTTTCTCCACAAAAGCACAAAACTCAGGATGCTCCAACCAACAGTTATTAAACACAAAAGGCTTAGGGCCCCAATCAACGAGGTTCGGCTTCACCCAGATTGGGCAATGATCGGACACATCCCTCCTCCCTATAAATTGACCCGCAATCCTCCATTCTTCAACAAGTCTAGAAGAGATTAAGAACCTATCCAATCTACTCTTCGCAGACCCGGAGCTGTTAAACCAGGTAAAAGATCCTCCAATTAGGTCGAATATTGTTCACGTGTGTAAATACAATATAATTCCTATGGATGAACTACTCAATAAATTTTTTAGATGAAATACCAAAAATCCTCTCAAAAAATTATTAATGATATAATATATTGTTCCTCTTAATTCTCCAACCTCCCACTTTTTCTCCCAAGTCCTGTCTTTTATAGTCCTCCTTGTCTTGACCTAATGGGCTCCTCTATGTGATGTATAGGCCCATTAGGTTTTACCTCTAAGGTCCATACAACTTGTCTGTACATGAGCGAGGAGTTGAGCACGCATGGCTTACATCACTCTTTGTACAAGAGCATAGAGTTTAGCACATGCATCGTACATCACTCGTTCGAGTCGGGCACATGACATGCCATAGGAAAATCCTAAGATGAGCTTTATATTGAAAAGGATTATAGTCTATCTCATCAAAGTGAAAACTCAAGATGGAATAAATGTCAAAGTTGAACTAAATACATCTAAGCGCTTGAACCTGTAAAGGCGTAGATATTTGCTTATCATCCGATCGACCTATGCATGTTAGTCCATGATCCACCAAAGGTCGAGTCTAATAAAGCATAAATATTTGCTTCTCGTTATATCAACCTATGCATATCAGTTCGCAGTCCACCATACATCAAATCTAATAAAATGTAGATATTTGCCTCTTATCATATCGGCCTATGCATGTCAATTCACAGGCTAAATATGATGCAGATGATCTATAACAAATGCATGTAATAAATTAATTATGCGGCTTTTTTTCATTCTAGTTTGTACCTAAATAGCAATTAGCTATATTGTGAAGAAAAAACAATTAGCTACATTAAATTATCTTCTAGATAGGAATTATAGCTAGGAGTTATGTTACTAAAATTGCTCTTCAGACTACTACAATTTTAATATCATTAATCTTTATAGAATTTTGTACCTTGACCATTTCTAATAATTTAATGAATATTACTTTTTGAGTAGTGCTAACTTGTTTTATAAAATGCCACTCTTTTATGTATCACTTTCCAAACATGGAAAACACCACTTTAAATAATTTATTTACATTCTTAAATTTGAACTTTAATAAATTATTTAAGAGTTTATTATTAATTAACATTATTGTTATGAATAATAATAATAATAATAATAATAATAATAATAATAATAATAATAATATATAATCTATAACATATATAAAGGGAAAATTTAGTTTTGATGTAGCCTATTTTTATTTCAATTATACCCTTTTCAGTTTTTATTTTAAACTCCAACTTCTCTTTTACTTACTTCTCTTTTATTAACTGTCATATGGTGGTTTGTACAATTATTTCATTCAATTTTTTAAATAAATAATTTAAATTAAAATAAAAAATAAACACACACAAAAGATATTGTTTAAATTTTTAAACGTCTGCATCTTAAAAAAGCGGTGCTCGTCTGAACGCTAGTAATAACAATAATAATACTATTAATAATAATAATTAAATAGTAAAAAATAATTGAAGAATCAAGTGTAGTGCTGAGAGGAGTGGACCTGGAGTATAGAAGAAAACTTGAAATAGACTTAGACAAAAAGGACGGCTACGAGTTTACATAAAGGGAATATATGAGATATGAATAATGAAGAATAAAGTTTTGTGCATTTGAAGGAAATAGCATTTCTTTATTTATTTGTAATATAGTACTACTAGTTATTAATTTAATTCCATGTGATTGTTGTCCCTTGTTGTTGTGACTCTTGCTTCAGGATGCCATTACATAGGATCTCACATGTCTATCATCACATGTTTATGCCTTCAATTTTCATAAATTATTATGCAAGATACGATTTTCGATGGTGGATTGGTGGATTCTTTTTCAAACCCTACAACATACAGTACTTGTTTGATACTTTGTTTCTTGTGATTGTGATGCAGTATTTTATTGGTTGGAAAGTTTGTTTCTTTTATTAAAAAAAAGAATTAGTTACTTTTTTTTATTTGGGATAAAAGACTAGTGAAATGCAAAGGCATCAAACAATAGAAGTGACATTTCAACTATGGTTACACGAATACTGGATATTTTCTTTCACTAATTATTTGCAGCACCGAACAATTCGTTAAAAAAAAAACTAGTATAAGACTAGGCCAAAACAAGATAAAAAATATTAGTAGTAGATATTAACATGGGAGATTCAACTTTAAGTAGTTAATTTCTCAAACTTTAAAAAAAAAAAAATTCAAACCAATAAAACAAGACTATAAGTATCGATAATTCTGGTAATAAGAGTCAATTTGGTGGGTGTGGGATTTCACTTGGAGGACAGGTGGTGGATGACTTGTTGCAGATGTTAGGTCAGATAGTTGTATTTGTGTTGGAGGATAGGTTGCTAGAATTGATTATATCAATTGAATATACATGTTTAATAAAGAATAACATATAATTTAATACGGAAGTTAGATTAGGGGTGGATACGAATCGGATACGGTCGGATTCGGTTTCAAAGTCTCAATTAGGTTGACATCCGCGGTTGGCTATCAGAAACCCACTTCCGACTGTTTTCTTCTGCGGTTAGGTCGGGTGATCGGTTCTTCGGATCACGGTTTAATCGGTTCGGATAGTTTGATTTATTAACATGTGTATAAAAAATATTAGCAGTCAAAATCACATAAAAAGTCTGAGAGAAAGAGAGAAGAAAGTTGTGAGAGTGATGTTTGCATACCTACAGAAGAAGAACTCAGGAAGAAGAAGACATTTTTTATTTAAAATAAATAAATATATAATAGTATAATATATTAGTAATAATTTTTTTAAGTTTAAAAAATTAAAGTGTTCTAAGAGATTAGACATATGTATACCTATAGGCTACAGCTGAGCTACAAAAAAGGCACACTGCTCAATAATTTTCTGATAGATCACGTGTAAAATTAAAACTACAATGGCTTAGTACTCTCCATCTGTCGGATTTGGGTTTAACTGGATCAAAATTTAGCATCCAATTCCAACCAACTGTAACCGTGGTAAAATAAAAAAACCGACCTGCAGACCCGTGAATCCGATATGACCCGACCGAATGCTTGCGGTTTTTCTCGGTTGGATCGGATTTCGGTCAGTTGGCAATTTCTTATCCACCCCTAAGTTAGATAGTTAAACACGCATTATTATCAAAAAGTCATTTAATTATTTTTGAAAAAGGAATATCATCATGATTGATCAATCGTGGTAAGATAGTGAGTGACAATAAGTATGATGTTTTTCACTACAGATGTGTTGTTATAATGATAAACTAGATAGTGTATTACATATTACAACAATCATTTTATTCAACTATGGTAAAATATATTAAGCTTATGGGTTCGATTCTCAGTTATACCATAATATATAACAATTGACGCGCCACTTTTCACATAGTTGACTATTTCAACTATAGTAAAATTCTCCGTGTTTTTAAAATAAATATTTTATTATTTCCATATATATCCCATTTTTTTAATATTTGTATTTTATATAATATTTTGTACCAAAACAGAATATGAACCAACAAATACACATATTTTTGTAACCAAAATACGCCTTCAATATGCTACCAAGATGTTGTTCAAACCTAAATATTATTTACATCAAACCTAAAAATATTACAAGCATATATTACAAACTCAATGTGATTCCTCTGACCTATAAAGTGCATTGAAGCAAAATGTCCAACATGTACGAACGTCTTTAAAGTCTTCTTGTGAGAATGACGTAGTGTCGTTAATCATCTATGTAAAAAATTGAAGGAAATTGAAGATCGCATGATTTGAAATAATAGCAAACTTAAATACTAATAAGGTATTGTAAATATATACACCCGATCCCAAAAATCAACAATGTCGGTAGAGACAATGTTTAACATATGTTTCATGACAAAAAAATCACACACATATCCTCCTTTTTGTTTCCTCGTCTACAAATTTAAGCATTACATGAATATATAACCACACATGTAAGTATAGATAAACAAATGTCACAAATAATCCACTTACCGAAGACGTATATAAAGCGGAGTTTTTATTTCTAACTCCATTCAAATATGGTTCGCTCTACAACTCTGTATATTGAAAAGGATTTAAACATATTATATACTAAGCTAATTAAAAAGCCAGAAAATATTACTAAAAGTCTCATAAATATAAACTTATGTAGCAAGAAGACTGTTATGAAAAACGATACCTTGAAACAAAATATTAACGACTTCTTTATGGGCAAGAAACACGCAAGGGTTAGGGTTAACAAGGAAAAACAACTGAAACCCTATTAGGGTTCACAAAGGAAGAGAAAAGAGGAAGAAAAATAAAGAATTGGTTAAATCTATTTTACTATTCACTTTCTCAATAGGGTTTAAAGATTACAAGTGAATACCAACAATTAACCTCTCTCAACCTAATAAGGTTTTGTCATACCTTAGGAAGAGAGACTAGTATGCTATTTATAATAAACCTAACATACTAAACTAATGGGCTTTTTAACAATTACCCATTACAAGCTAACTTAGGGTACAAGCTAACTTAAACAATTGGATCCATAACACAAGGCCCAATTCGATCTCCTACATACTAGAACACAATTCGACTACAACATGTAGGTCTTCGACAACAGCATGTGAGCGGACTTCGACGACATGCTAAAACTAGAGTTCGATCCAATATCTCACAAATCTCCACCTTGGATCTAACTCTATATCCTCAAGAAATAAACTAGCTTTCTTCATGCAACTTTATCAATTGCATACAGTGGAAAAACTTGCAAATGGGCACCGTCTTGGTGATCATATCAGCAGCATTATGATCTGTCGAAACCTTCAGCACTTGGACTTCTCCACGCTCGATTACCCCTCTGACAAAATGTAGCCTCACATCAACGTGCTTGGTTCGCTCATGATAGGCTGACTTCTTCGACAGGTGTATTGCACTTTGACTATCACATTTAATAGTGTTAACTAGACCTTGAAGTTTTAGCTCCTTTGCAAAACCTTCAAGCCACAATGCTTCCTTTACAACTTCAGTTAGGGCGATATATTCCACTTCAGTGGTTGATAAGGCAACAACCTTCTAAAATGTTGCTTTCCAACTGATTGTTGTCCCAAACATAATGAACACATATCCACAAATAGATTTTCTGGAATCCATACAACATGCATAATCAGAGTCGACATATCCTTCGATTGCTGCTTTACTATCTTCACCCAAGGCTCCACCATAAATTAGGACTCTATTCAGAGACCCATTTATGTACCTTAAAATCCACTTCAATGCGTGCCAGTAAGCTTTTCCAGGATTCGCCATGTACCTGCTTACAAGACTTATTACATATGCTATGTCAGGTCTAGTACAAACTATAGCATACATCAAAGAATCCACTATATTAGCATATGCAATGCTATTTATATAAGCTCTTTCGACATCAGTATTGGGACACAAATCTATACTTAGCTTGAATTGAGGGTTTGTCGGAGCCACAACAGGCTTTGAATTCGACATACCATACTTTTCGAGAATCTTCCGTAGGTATGCCTCTTGAGATAAGCATAATTTTGACTGCTTTCTATCTCTTCGGATGTTAATCACAAGAATCCTGGATGCAGCTCCCAGATCCTTCATGTCGAACTCCTTATTGAGTTCAGCCTTCACCCTCATTACATCTTCGACATTGTTGCTTGCTATTAGAATATCATCCACATAAAGCAACAAAATAACAAATGAATTACCAGGTCAAAATTTGAATTAACACAGTGGTCGAACTGACTTCTAATGAAACTTATGCGTGCCATGAACTTGTCGAATCTCCTATTCCACTGTCGAGGAGATTGTTTCAGTCCATATAAAGATCTCTTCAGTTTTCACACATAATCTTCCTTCCCTTTTTCGACATACCCTTCAGGTTGCCTCATCAGGATTGTTTCATCTAGATAACCATACAAGAATGCAGTCTTCACATCCATCTGTTCCAGTTCAAGGTCGAACTGTGCCACCATGGCAAGCAACATTCTAATGGATATGTGCTTCACAACAGGAGAGAACACATCATTGAATTCGACACTTTTTTTCTGAGTGAACCCCCTAGCGACCAATCTTGCCTTGTATCTCTTCGACGCCACTCCTTTGATTCCTTCCTTAACTTTGAAAATCCATTTACAGCTGACTAACCTGGCTCCAGCAGGTTTCTTGATCAGTTCCCATGTGTTGTTGTCATGAAGAGATTTCATCTCATCATCCATGGCCTTCAGCCATTCAGTCTTCTTTCGACTCCTCATAACTTCCTTATAGTCTCTAGGTTCTTCGTCGAGAACCTCACTTGCAGAGATTAAGGCATAAGCTATAAGATTTGTATACCCAAATCTCTGAGGTGGCTTGATGACTCTCCTCGACCTATCTCTTGCTAGTAGATAGTCATTATCAGTCTCCTCATCTTCGACAGCATCTTCTGCTTCTTCCTCGACTTCATCTGGGGTACGCAATTTAGCATCAACATGCTCCACCTCAATAGGAATCTCTTCCTATTCCAGCTCTTCATCAGCATCATCAGTTTTCTTGAAAGGCATCTCAGCTTCATTGAAAACTACATCTCGACTGGTGATACACCTCCTGTGACCTGGCTCTAGGCACCATAGCCTATAAGCTTTGACTCCTTCTGTGTTACTCGACTGATGTCTGCAATATTCACGACAGAGGGTAATGGAGTTTCCTTCCCATTCTCAATTGTTGTTGCACCGTATTTGTAAGGGATAACTTTCTCAGATTTGTACGGTACTAGTCCGGGCAGATAGATAACTACAGGAGCCTTTTGATTTTTCTGACCATCATAACTGGCCTCAATTGGTTCGAGGTTGAGAATCCTTCCAATATCAAGAGGAACTCTTGATTCATGGAGAAAAGGGATTATGGCGCATACATCTTTGGCCACTTCTCATTTAGGGATCAAGACAACTTCTTTGCCTCGATTGGGAAGATAGTCTAACATTATGTTAACTGGACCAGAGCTTGAACATGGTTGAATCTCTTTGCGGTCCAACTGTCTCTGAAGGGCTTCTCGCACGAGGTAGCTTCCTTGGTTATCCTCTGAGCACACTCTACAGCGCTCATAGTTGTGTAGTGGCACCCGACCCCGTCCGCTTTGTATGCAGTGTAACCTCACTAGGTCTGTTTCCATTGATCGAACATCCTGATTTTGATACCTAGTAGGGTTCCCATCAGCCATACTGACTTGTTGCGTGTCTTCATCTAGATAGATCGGAAGCCACCAGTGGTTCAACAAGTGTTGCAATGTTCTTTGAACGAGAGCACACCCTTGGTCACTCTCACGACATACTTTACAGTCCTGATAATCATGTGAAGTCAGAAAGCCGAGTTGGACTTGCTTAGCGTGTAATTCCATCAAGCTGGTATTCATCAAGTGAATATCGAAGATTTGAATCATATTAACTTGATAGTGACTTCTATCACGGTAATCCTAGATCCATCCAAGATCCATCTGACGCTGGAGGGCCTCTTGTACAAAAGAGCATCCCTGATTATTTACCGAGCATATCAGACAGGAATCGTAATCGTGCCATGGCAGATCATGATGTTGGCTTTGCCTTGAGTGCATTGCCACCAAGTTGACATTCATCGCACGGATGTCGTGGTTTTGAATGATGTTGGAATTTGTATAAGTCATGTTGACTTCACGAATTCGGTAACCTTGGATCCATCCGAGATCCATCTGTCCTTGTAGAGCTGATTCCACCACAGAACATCCTTGATTGTCTTTAGAGCAGATATCACATTGATGATAATTTTGAAATGGTACATGCACGTATCCACTCTGTCTGCAATGCATCTTGACCAGGTTGGTTCCCAATAAGAGTACATCATGAATTTGATAGTTGTGGTTAATCTCTTCCTCTATCAAATTTACTGCAGCTTTCTCGTGTTGAGGCAACGAGTTTGTCGGAACATTTGGATTTGTATCTTTGAAAGATAGGACCCCGTTCCTGACAAGCTTCTGTACATCGGATTTGAAGCTGAGACAATTTTCTATGTTATGCCCTGGTCCTCCTTGATGGTAAGGGCAGGTCTGATCCGCTTTGAACCAAAAAGGCAGATTTTCCAGTACTGTAAGAGGAGACCTGGTTTGGACATGCCCCTTGACTAGTAGTAGTGTAAACAGTTTTGCGTACAACATTGGTATAGGGTCAAACCCTGGTGGTCGCGTCGTACGGTTATTGTTGTACTGAGGACGAGCCTGCTGAAGAGGCTGTTGTGTCCTTTGTTGATATTGTTGTGGATTTGGTTGGCTCTGAGCAACCCGAGGTTGATACGTTGGAATAGGCGCAGGGTTGATAGCAGGAGTTACAGCTGCTACTGGTTGGTACCGTCCCCTCTGCTTTCTGAGAGAGATATTACCAATATCTTGCTCTTTTTCTTAGGGATAACACTATTGTATCTTTTGGTACTGCTTGATGGTCCTGTATCTTTGACCATACGTCTTTCTCGGACTGCTTCCTCAAGACGTACCCCCATATTTACCATTTCAGTAAAGTCTCTAGGCACACTTGCAACCATTCGGTCGTAGTAAAATGAACTCAAGGTTTTCAAAAAGATTTTTGTCATCTCTTTTTCCTCAAGAGGTGGACAAATCTGGGTGGCAATTTCTCGCCATCTCTAAGCATATTCCTTAAAGGTTTCCTTGTCCTTCTGCGACATGGCTCTGAGTTGATCTCGGTCCGGTGCCATGTCCAGGTTATACTTATATTGTTGAACGAAGACAACGCCAAGATCTCTGAAAGTGACGATCTTAGTGGGGTTTAAACCCATGTACCACTTGAGTGCGGCACCAGTTAAACTATCTTGGAAGTAGTGGATCAGTAGCTGGTTCTCTGTCTGAGTTGACATCTTTCGAGCGTACATCACCAAATGACTCTGAGGGCAAGAGTTACCCTTGTATTTCTCAAATTCGGGCACCTTGAATTTGTGCGGAATTTTCACATTGGGGACCAAGCAAAGGTCTGCAGCGTCCTTTCCAAATAAATCCTGACCGCGAATGGCGTGCAGTTCCTTCTGCATCTCCAAGAATTGTTCCTGGAACTCATTCATTCTGTCGTACATACTTTCGTTTCCACCATAAGGTATCTGTGGAATCTGTCCTTCCGGGACAGTGTGTACCACAGGTGGTGGTATAGTCATTACGGCAGTGACTCTTGGTGTTTCCCTATCCCGAAGTTTGTAACCTTCAGGAGTTGTTGTCATGCCCCTTGCATCTTCGCTTTCTCGAAGTTTGTAACCTTCAGGCCCAGCAGTTCCTGCTGTAGTTTCCGGATCTTCCATGATCGGTGGAATACACTACTACAAAATGTGTAAACAACAACGCCAGGCTTACAACGGATTGCCTATTCACCGTTGTAATAGATGCGCGCTTTTTTTTAATATCGTTAAAAGGCTTTTAATGACGGTTAATATTCAAACCGTGGTGAAATGTGAGGCCTTTCACCACGGGTATGTTTTCAACCGTCATTATAGGTAGCACATGGTCATGGGTTCAAGTCCCAACACCAACATTTATGGTTTTCTTACATATTTTTTCAAAATACCCACAACCTTTCACCACAGGTATGTTTTCAACCGTCATTATAGGTAGCGCATGGTCATAGGTTCAAGTCCCAGCACCAACATTTATGGTTTTTTTTACATATTTTTTCAAAATATCCACAACCTTTCACCACAGGTATGTTTTCAACCGTCATTATAAGTAGCGCATGGTCATGGGTTCAAGTCCCAGCACCAACATTTATGGTTTTTTTACATATTTTTTCAAAATACCCACAACCTTTCACCAATGGTATGTTTTCAACCGTCATTATAGCCAATAACTTAGTTTTAGGTCTTGCACTTCAAAAAATCGGTTTTAGGGAAAATCGTCTCCTTTTTAAGATCTGTTTCGTGCATCTGAAGCAGAAAAATCGTGCGGTCATTAATCCCGTACTCTAGAAGAGTTATGGGATTTCACCCTCAAAACCCCAAATTCATCTTTTATCTATTTTTAATGAATTTTTTACTGTTTTCATAGTCTCAATAAATTCTAAAAAAAATCTCAAAATTCTTATTTTACCTAATTAGATTAAATTTCGTGTTTTTAGATTTTTCTGAATTTATTTTAATCATTTTTTCCTATTTTTTCAAAATGCTGACAGACCATTTCACAACGGGTATTTAAACCAACCGTTGCAATAGGTAGCTCTTTTTACTTATTTTTTCAAAATGATGACAGACCTTTCACCACGGGTAATTTAAACCAACCGTCATTATAGGCAGCGTCTTGTCATGGGTTCAAGTCCCAGCACCAGCATTTTTGGTTTTTTTACTTATTTTTTCAATTCTCATTACCAACATTATAGGTGGCGCGCATATTGAGTTTATTCACTATCCTTAAACAAATCTTGGTCGTCCATTTAGTGATTATCAACGGCCAAGACACTACTATTAGTGATCCGCGTGAAACCTAAAACTTAGACGAACTACATCTTCTACCTCTAAACATTATCTTTTAGTTACGATACTCTATTTCTCCACTAAACCAAATTTCAGAACAAATTTCAGAACTCGAGTTAGCAATGTTAGTTGTTGGTGTTCTTTTTTAATTATTGTTGTTCTTTTTTATTATTGTTGTTCTTGTTGTTATTATTGTTATCATTGTTATTATTGTTGTTGTTGTCGTTGGTGTTGTTGATGTTGTTGATGTTGTTGTTCTTGTTGTTATTATTGTTATTGTTGTTGTTGTTGTTGTTGTTGTTGTTCTTCTTCTTCTTCTTCTTCTTCTTCTTCTTCTTCTTCTTCTTCTTCTTCTTCTTCTTGTTCTTCTTCTTGTTCTTCTTCTTGTTCTTGTTGTTGTTGTTGTTGTTGTTGTTCTTATTGTTGTTCTTGATGTTCTTACTGTTGTTCTTGTTCTTATTGTTGTTCTTGATGTTCTTGCTGTTGTTCTTGTTCTAATGCTGCAATTTTTATTTTATTTTATTAAAAGACATACAACAACGATTTTTTTTTAAATAACCGTCATTATAGGTAGTTCTAATTTTGTATTTTTTTTTATTTTATTAAAAGACATACAACAACGGGTACTTAAAATAATCGTCATTATAGGTAGCGCGTTTTCCATTTTATTACAACGGTTACTGGGCCGTCATTGTACGTACCGTGTATACAACAACACTCTACATAACAACGCCTTCGCCCGCGTCATTATATGTCATTTCCAACCGTTGTTAAATGGGTTTTTTGTAGTAGTGATATATCCTTCCGGGATATAGTTGAGTGGCATGCCCCAGGAATGATCTTTAGGCATGTTGTACCGAGGATCGTACGTCTCTACTATGGGCATAGATGTGATCTCCGAGATCACAGTCCTTTGTTGTTGTTTCTGAGCTGCTGCCAGAGATTGTATGTCATTGTGAAGTTTTCTCATATCTTCTTTCAGAGTGTCGATTTCTTCTCTCAACTCTCTGTTCTCTTCCTCGAGATTATCCATTTTCTTTTGTCGATTGGCCCGAGTATTGTACGAATGAGACAGTTTGACTCTAGAATCGAGACGCAAACGTGAGATTCGTAGGTAAGAAGAATGCGTTATGTGAGAATGATGAATGATATGCAATGATTATATTAATAATTTTGTTTTAATCAAAAAGAAACTTCAACAATTGGATTGCATATATCATACAGTGGGGAAACCCCGTTTTATTGAATTCAAAGATTGCGGAAATGGAAATACAGTAATTTACAAAGTGCTGTAAAAGGAAATATATAAACTTAAGGATCCTGGGTCCTCTCTGAGGAGAGCTCAGGTGCTGGTTCTGGTATTTTTCTTTTCTTTGACCGGGGCTCTTGAGCCGTTGTCGGGTTGTCATTCCTTTGCCAAGTGAAAGGAGCGAGCAAATTTCTTCGGTCTTCTTGATTTTCTACAGCATGTTGCTCTAAAATCTCAATCGGAGCATCATTTTCTTTTAACAGTTATTGTATTTTGTTACACTCCACATTGAGAATGCGGTACTTGTTCTTCCAAGATTTCTTTTCCCGTTGAACTTTGTTGAGAGTGACCTGGAGTTTTTCCGTATCTGACATAAAATAAAGGACAGATTCCTTTAACGGAATAACTTCTTGACGAGGGTAAGGCATCCTCAGTTTGAGAGCTCTAGCTTGTACCCAGTGGAGATAGGGTTCCACAGAGACGCTGTTTGGTTTTCCTAGAGACTCTCTTCCTTTCCTGTGAACATGTTTCCAGGCATGCACTATTTCTGTCTTTAGTGCCCTGTCATTTTCCCCTTCCTTGAAGAAAAGACCTTCCAGATGAACATTACGCGGGATATGTCTCATCGGGTATCCGAATTGACGACGAACTAAAACTGGATGATAATTGATTCCTCCTTTAGTTCCTATGAGGGGTACATTAGGGAAGTTTTCACAACGGTCAATGATTCTTACCCCGTCATAGATCCGATTGTACCAATCTATATCAGAGTTGGTAAGAGACATGATTCTCTGTGACCAACGTAGAGTACTCTTATGATCCCAAAAAGCGGCAGACTTAGGTAAATGGGAAGTGAACCATTTGTATAGCAGGGGTACGCAACATTGAGCATTCCTCCGCAGTACAAATTCCTTAAGTGTACAGTATGATAAGCATCTGCAAGCAAGGTTGGCACGGGGTTTCCAATCAGAAATATCTTAATGGCATTGATATTAACAAAGTTATCAATGTTGGGAAACAGAAATAACCCATAGGTGAGTAGAACAAAGATATCCTCGAAAGCAGTAACGTTTCCTATACTGGCAAAGTACAGGGCTTTTTCTATCAAAAACTTGGCCGATAAACCTGGGATTCCGTCCTTAGCGGTCATGTGAGTCCTGACTTCTGACTCGTCCAAATAGATTGCTCTTGCAATGGTTTGATCCTTTGGAATTTCTTCCAGTCCAGAAAACGAAGCTTGGTCAGTGATGGGTAAATCAGTCAGGTGAGAGTACTCCTCAAGTGTTGGTGCTAGTTGATAATCCGGGAATGTGAAACAGTGATAGACCGGATCATAAAACTGAATCGGCGTGGACAGGATTCCTTCAATTACATGGACCCTTAACAGAGACAGCAGTCCTCCATATTTGGCTCTAAAAGCATCTGGGTTGGTGATCATCCTTGCCAACCCTCTTAAATCCTCTAGTTTTGGAACCTTGAAGGTGTACTAGTGAGTCTTTCTTCTACCGAAATCCATAACGCAGTCTTTCTCTCTGATATTTGCAATCAATGTCTTAGTTTAATTTGACAAAAGAGAGAGTAGAAGAGAAAAATTTTCTTGTTTAAAGGTTTTTAATGAGATGAATGCATGAATGCAGCACACAAAAACATAGAAAAAACATGGGTTTAAAGGTTCAGCGTCACGAGCATGGAGTCATGGCTCTACCCATTCCCAAAGGTTGTACTATGGTGAATTTTTGTACCTGTCCTCAAAATCATTGATCCCCCTTGGGATAACAACAGCAGGCTGGTTCACCCGAGCGAGCTGTAGTATCTTAAGGTAATCTCAAATGAGGGTAGTATCGCGTGACAACTATTTCCGATAGCTTCCGCACTACAAAATAGTCACATGGTCTAAGTCTACTAAATCCTCAGTTTCATGGATACCATAATCGAACAATCAGCTTTCGCAACCGAAGTCACTAGACATTGAATCCGCAAAGGGTATCTCCACTGATTCGATGGTCTACCGGGACAGCTTATTCGGGATTCACTCCCTGTAAGACCGTCCGTCTCTGCCATCACTTATCTTAGGTATCACTTAAACTTTCCAGATGCGGCATCACCCGCAGTCCCATTAGCAGAAAAATAAACACGGATATCAAGTAGGAAAAGCGATATATATATTTATTCCTAAAACTAACATCCTAGACCTCTTAGGAATTCTAGTCTTAAACAAATAAAATGACTCCCCAACGGAGTCACCATTTCTCTGTAGCGTGTGATTTTTGTCGGTGACGCGACCACCTTATCTCCATGGGTTTCTCCACCGCAATGGTAGGAGTGGGGTGCTACTTTATGATTTCTTATTTATCCCGTGAAGCTGGAAGGGAAAGGGAAGATATCTAAAACTAACCTTGCACGTGAATGTTTAACTGAACAAACGCTTAAAGAGATTTGGGGAGTTCGGGGTCAGGTTATACAATGGGGAGTTGTCAATTACCCATCCTATATGTGGTTATCCACAGGTTGTTAGCTTTACGTTCCGCTTTGTACTTGATGGTGTTTATCTGGTGATGGGTTGAGAAAGTTTCTTGGGAAATATGAGAGAGAGATTTTGTTGATGTTTTTTATAAGGTACTGGACCTAAGTTTTGATTGGTGTGAAGGTATTGGACCTTGTTTTTTGATTGGTATGCTCGCTAAGATTCCGCAATCTTATGCCTACGTATTCCCGTTTAAACGAAACAGGGAAATCAAAGCAATCGTAGTTCCTCATATTCTAAGGGAGGAAAAAGATGTTTTGGTGTCTTGTTCAAAGCCCAAGATTGAAGCTAAAAGGTTTGAGTATTTATGTCTTGTTCGAAGCCCATGATTGAAGCTAAAAGTTTGACTGAAAGAGGATTTGTCATCTCTAAAGGGAGACATCTTTGTTTGTTTATCACAATTGTTGGGTGACTGTTTATAAAGGAGAATTACTTTAACTGGGATATGTGAATCCATCAATTCCATAATTTCCTTTATAGGAGGTTTATCCTGAAGGGGAAAACTTTAACTCAGTGTAGAGCAATGCCATTTTTCTTTAGGAATCTCTCATGCTAAGAGAGGGACAGTAGCGTGGATGCAAATAATCCAGAGGCTTGCCGCTTACAGCAATTAGATGAAAGAGAGGATTTACCAGGATAAAAGATGGACGATAGCTTGGATATTTGAATCAACAAGTGTGCCACTTACAGCAGTTATCTGGGATTGGGGTTTGTTTTGCTTTTCTGTTTTGATAAGTGATAAACAGAGAAATGACTTCCTACAGAGGGATTTTGATTTCCTCGGAGGGTATGTTGATTTTTGTGTGCCTTGATCGAAGTCCAAGGTTGAAGCTAAGAGATTGATTGACTCCACTAGGGAAGTCCTTATACAAAGCCTAAGAGGAGGCTGGGAATGATTGGCTCAACAAGAGAGTATTTCTATATGTCTTGTACAAAGCCCAAGATTGAGGCTAAAAGAGAGTGACTCTTTTGGGGATATCATTATACAAAGCCTAAGAGGAGGATAGGGGAATCGACTCCGCTATGGAGGTATTTATTTGTCTTGTACAAAGCCCAAGATTGAGGCTAAAAAAGGATTTTGACTCCGCCGGGGAGGGTTTGTATGTGTCTTGTACAAGGCCCAAGATTGAGGCTGAAAAGAAGACTGACTCAGGGGGAAAGAAATCTTTATCTATCTTGTACAAAGCCCAAGATTGAGGCTAAAATGAGACTTTACTGACTCGGCTGAGGATATTTTAGGTATCTCGTACAAAGCCCAAGATAGGGGCTGAACTGAGTTTGACTCTACGGGAGAGTATTATTTGTCTTGTACAAAGCCCAAGATTGAGGCTGAAATAAGTTTGACTCTGCTTGGGAAATCATTTCTCAAAGCCTAAAAGGAGGCTGGGAGGAATTGACTCCGTTGGGGAAGATATTGGTCCCAAGCTTGAGAGAATTTTATGACGATTTATGTCTTGTACAAAGCCAAAGATTGAGGCTAAAAGGGTTTAACTCAACAAGAGAGTGTTTTTATCTGTCCTGTGCAAAGCCCAGGATTGTGGCTGAACAAGCTGGAGAAATCATTATACAAAGCCTAAGAGGAGGCTAACTATTGCTAGGGGAAATCTTTATATCAAACCTAAGAGGAGGCTGAAAAAAGATTGACTCAACAAGAGAGTGGTTTTATCTGTCTTGTACAAAGCCCAAGATTGAGGCTAAAGGGGTTGACTCAACAAGAGAGTGCTGAAAGGTGATTAACTCAACAAGAGAGTCTGAAAAGTGGTTGTCTCAACAAGAGAGTCTGAAAAGTAATTGACTCAACAAGAGAGTCTGAAAAGGTTAGCTCCGTTGGGGAGAATCATTGTACAAAGCCCAAGAGAAGGCTGACTATCATGAGGAAAGGAATGATCATTATACAAACCCTAAGAGGAGACTATCTTCTGCTGGGGGATTATTAAGATCCTGAGGCAGGTCCAAATGGGGAATCAACTCTTGCTGAGGGTTACAGAAGAGTTGAGATATCAGAGACCTTGAGGTTCTGATTTGGGATAGTGTTATCTAATGATAAACTGGCCATGGCTAGGGAATTTTAGAAGAGAGACTAGGTTTTTAGAACCTATGGGTTTTAACTCTGCTAGAGATTAATCCAGATTGTCCGGGGTTTCTCCTAGGTTTGTAAAGTACTTGAGAATGTCTTTGAGACTCAAGGGGATTTAGACTGTCCAAGTCTACTGGTATGGAAGAGTTTATCTTTGTGTAACGCCCAAGAGGAGGCTGATTCTTTTAAGGGATGAGTATCAACCCTAAAATTAGTCTGAGGTTTTGACTCTTTTTAGAAAGACAGCTCTAACGAAGGATGACTAAGTTCTGTCCTATACCTTTAAGAGGTCTTCAGGGTCCTTGTATTAAACCCAAAAGAAGGCATGAGAACTTCTAAGAAGTCGAAGGGTCCTTGTACAAAGCCCAAGAGGAGGTGGGGATGCTTTTAGGAAGCCTGTGGGTCCCAAACTTAAGAAGAGTTCAAGAAAGGTTTCACCGAGAATTAATCCTTTAGTGAACAGTTCTAGGGTTTGAAGAAATTCAAGAGATGTCATTCACCGAGAATGAATCATTCCTGGGGGATAGAATTTCTTTGACAATTTCTAATAGTGACAGTCTGAGAAAAGGTTCACCGAGAATACTGCCTTTCTCTTTGTTCCATATTGTATAAGCCCAAGAGAAGGCAATACTGTATATGGAAATCCTATGGGGATCTAGTTTTGACTGTATTAAAGAGTGACCAACTGGCTTTACCTAGTTCTAGACCTAGTTGTCGGGGAAAACTCTAAATATATATACTAGTATATATACAGTTGATATAAGACAAGTATTTAAAAGAATATGAAAGGAGAACTTACAGTGGAGCCGCTTCCCACAATACAGTTTATATATATGTGAAAACAAGTAAATGAAAGCTGATAAAAACTTACAGGTGAGCAAGCTTTCATGCTGTATTGTTAGTTGTTCAAAGAAATTAAAGAAAGTTTTGATAACAACTGTATTTATGAAGCTAAATCAAAAGGGAAGTTGTTTTTGAAAAGATTGTCGGGGCTTATACTCAAGGAGAGGCCCAGATGAAAACAGTCATTTTACCGTTATTTGTAAACTGTAATGGGTCTTATACAATGACTGAGGCCCAAAATTATTTATGTACAAAGGGGGTTGGGTCTTACACTCTATTTAGAGGCCCAAAGATTTATTTTTGTACAAATGATGGGGCTTATAACTCAAGGAGAAGCCCAAGTGATTTGATTTTGAATTGGCGATTATGCCGGGATTTTTGAAAGTGTGTTGGGACTTATACAATGTCTGAGGCCCAAAAAGTTTTGGTTAAGAAAAGGATTGGGTCTTACACTCTATTAGAGACCTAGAAGTGTTTTGAAAAAAAGAAATGGGACTTATAGCTCAAGGAGAGGCCCAAGTTATTTGATTTGAAAATGGCGATCGTGCCAAGGTTTGAAAATACAGCGGGTCTTATACAATGACTGAGGCCCAAATTAGTTTGGTTTTCAAAAGGGGTTGGGTCTTACACTCTATTAGAGGCCCATGAGTGTTTTGAAATGTTTGATAAGGATCAAAAATCAAAGAAACCCTAATTTTCATTTTTAAAAGTAATTCTTTAAAGAAAATTAATAAAAATGATTAAAAAAAATAGCAAATAGGTTTGAATAAACCACTTGTGATTTTTGGTTAGGGTTTGAAACATGAGGTTTTAATCACAAGATGATTTAAAACTCATTTGGTCTTGATTTTCAAGATAAGAATCCACTTTTTAAATGTTTAAAAAACAATAAAAGTGAATTTATTCACAAAAATACCAACTATATTAAATAAATAATATAAATGTGATTTTTTTGTAGAATAAAATACTTTAATATTTTTGTGATTTTTCAGAAAAAGAACCAATAAAAAATGATTAAAGTTGGGAGAGAAATTAATTTTTCAAATAATTTAAGAAAATAATATGAAAAATATAAAAAAAAAAGTGGAAAAGTGATAAAAAAAAGGTCTGGGGCGAGGGGGATTCGAACCCCAGACCTCCAAGCCAAACACATGCGCACGCAACCACTGCAACCACTGGGGTGGTGATACATCCGTGTATCAAAACCACCCCATAAATATATATGGGATACCAATTTTCAGGCCTGGCCAAGGCAAGGCAAGACAAGTTCTTAGGCCAAAACGTGAAGGCTGTAACTCTCTCATTTCTCCATGGATTGGGACAAAATTTAGGTCTATCCTGCCTAGAATTTCACAAGGAATCCAACGGTGGTCTTGATTTTTCAGATGAGGTCCCTATTTTAAAACCCGATAGTGGTTTTGAAATAGGCCACAATTTGCATTTTCTCTGCCACCTCATGATACAGGCAAGAATTACATGATGGTTTGGTTCAAACACAACATATACAACATGTATGAGAGTTTATGATCAGTGGACTTCAAAGCAATGCATAATTCTATGAGTTCAAGTTGTCATGGACTTACCTCTTGGAGGTTTTTGTGCTATCTGCCAAGTTCCTTGTGCCAGAAGTAATTTGATGCTTTGTACACTCTCAATTGATTCCTTAGAAGCTTTTAGAATGGTTAGAACCAGCTGGAATCCTCAGGAACAAGTTTAAGCTCTTTCTTGCAAAAGGGGCAAAAGTGACAAATATGGCAACTCTCTCAAATGGTGTTCCAGATGAGGGGAACCAATTGAGACAGTTCAAGGATGATATTTGAAGTGTGTTTGAGGTTTTATCTGGTTTTGAAAGTGACTGAATTAAGACATGGCTTGAAAATTCAAAAAAGTCAATTTTTGAGGTTTTGGAGGTTGACTTTTTTATTTTAGTGTTACAGGTCATATGTTAGTGTTTGGATAGCTTAGATACAACATATTAGAGGTGTTTGGATCATGAGTTGTGATGGAATTGCTCTCTAACTCAAAAACTAAGAGATGCCTTGCAAAAGAAGGCATTTTGGCCTAGAGAAAGGGATTTTGAGGAAAGCAAGTGTTGTAGTGCTTTGGTGTACTCAAACTGAGCACAATTGAGCTCTATTTATAGTAGAGCAAGTTTGTTTTGTAAGCAATAGTGAATGGCAACTGCAACAGGCCTTTGGCAAATGTTATGCAAAAGGAATCTCAAGTCTCCTCTAGCCATTGACTTGAGATTAGGGCACAGGCTTTGTAGCTTTGGTTCAGAGATAAGTCTTGGCTGAATTCAGTTGGAATAGGCTCAGTTCATGCCACCTTGGTGTATCCATTGAATGCTTGAAAACAAAATTGGAGTCTTGGCATCTTTGTAGCCTTTTTAGGGATGATAAGCCTAATGTAGATTCTTGGACTTGAGAGGCTTGGAGATCATATAATCCCCCTTGGATTTGATCCTCTGATGTGTCCAAATTGATGACAAGGCTTGGAGTTATCAGATTTGGACAAATTGAGCAAATGTGCACAATTCTGCCTTGTAAAACCAGTTCATGATGCCATGTTTCAAGGGCTGTATCTCCCTGCTCAAATTGAATTTGGAGATGATCTGGTACTTGTTGGAAAGCCCTTATGGCATACTTTAACTTTGATGTTCACCCCTAGACCTGGTTTGACTTGGATCAAGGTGAAAAATGTCCCTACATTTTGGAAAAAGTAAGGCAGATTCTGACTTAGTGAAAATTTCACTAAGTGTTGGAAAAATGTCATTTTCATGTTTTAAGCCATTTTGATCACTCCATAACTAAACATCCATGAGGAATTGGAACTTGATGTAGTTGAAGCTTTTGTAGAGTGTAGCAAGACCTACAAATCCAGCTTTGGATCACCTAAAATGGTTGTTTGGATCTCAAGTTATGGTCCTTGGAAGTTGGTACCCTAGCCACTTTGTTCCATAACTTAGAAAAATTCTAAGTTTTTTATGGTTACCCCTTTTACAAGTTAACTCACTTTCTTTGATTTTTCTTGATGGATGATGATTTAAATCACATATTAACATTGTTTTAGGGTTAAGGAACCTTGGTTGACCAAAAATCCAAAAAGTCAAACTTGGATTTTTGTACAGTTGACTTTTTATCAGACGGAATCCAAACTGTGCGATCCTTTGTGAAATCAAGTCCTTGACCTAAATCAAACCTAATGGATGGACTCCATAGGTGATATAGGGTGTATTGAATTATGTCCCAAGGTTTGGGAGCATGTCTTGGTCAAAAGTCAAAGGTACAGTTGACTTTTTTCCTCAAAACCCTAATTGTGGTCCAGATGAAATTGAAACTTGTGAATCAAGCTTCCTGGATCAATCCATTGTTGCAAAATGGATCAATGTGGTGTATTTAGGGCCCTCAAATCATGTCTTGAGGTCTTGGCTCATGCTTTGTCCCAAAAGTCAACTTAGGGGTGAATTAGGTCAAGAAACTCTAATTCCTGATTTTTGGTAAATGCACCCCCTGAGGTTAAATTAACTTGATGATTGGGTCCATGAGGTCCCTTAGAGTATCTTGGGTTATGATTTGAAGCATTGGCTCATGCTCAGAGGAAAAATTCCATCTAGAGGCCTCAGTCGATCAAAACCCTAATTTGGTGACACTAGCGATCTTGAGGCTTAATCCACTTGGTTTACTGCAACTTTGTGCTTGATTCTTGATGTGGGAATCCTCTTGATCCTTTATAGGTGTTTGAGATGTTAGACAAGTTGAAGATCATGTCATTTCTTGATTGATCCTTTGTCTAAGTGTTCTAAGAGGGCTCATGGCCCTACTTCTTGATTGTAGTGACTGTCCACCCATCTTTGGGGAGACTGATGACGTATGATGGTTCATCCATATTGTGATAATGATTTGCACAATGATGGGAAATATTAGTGGTCAAAATTTGGGGTATGACACAAGTGTCACGACATCCTCTTTGACATCTTAGTGATCTGCTTGACCATAATTTCAATTGGTATCAGAGCAGGCATCTTGCTCTGTATCTGGGTGAGATTCAGGGACAATACTTTCTGGTTCAATGGATAAAGAAGGAGGAATTTTAAATAGACCACCTATACTTGATGGTTCTAATTATGAATATTGGAAAGTGCGAATGGTGGCATTTATCAAGTCTATGGATGGTAAAGCTTGGAAGTTTGTGGTCAAAGGGTGGGATCCACCAAAGATCAAAGGCAAGGATGGGAGTATTACTGATGAGCTTAAACCTGAGGAAGACTGGGATGATGAAGATGATAAGCTTGCTCAAGGTAATTCCAAAGCCTTGAATGCCTTGTTCAATGGTGTGGACAAGAATATCTTCAGGCTGATCAAAAATTGCACTGTTGCAAAGAATGCCTGGGAAATCTTGAAGACTGCTCATGAAGGAACCTCTAGAGTTAAATCCTCAAGACTTCAACTTCTCACCTCCAAGTTTGAGAACTTGAGAATGAAGGAGGATGAGAGTATTCAAGAATTTCATATGAATATTGTGCATATTGCCAATACTTCAAGTGATCTTGGAGAAAAGATTCCAGAAGCAAAGCTTGTCTAGAAAATTCTAAGATCTTTTCCTAAGAAGTTTGACATAAAGGTGACAGCCATCGAAGAGGCTCAAGATATCAATACCTTGAAGGTATATGAACTCATGGGTTCCCTACAAACTTTTGAAATGGCATTGAATGAAAAGACTGAGAAAAAGAAAAGCTTAGCCTTGGTGTCTAATCGTGATGAAGGAAAGACAAACTCTAAAGAAGAGATGTCTAAGGTTGTTGTGTTTCTAAGGAAACAATATAGTCAATTGCTGAAGAAGATGGAGGGGGAATCAAGAGCTAATGTCAAGTCTCAGTCATTCCACAACCATAAAAGGAATAACTTTGGAAGAAACTCTAAGTATGAAGAGGAAGGCGACAAAGGAAAAGGGATTAAGTGCTTTGAATGTGAGGGATTTGGACACATCAAATATGAGTGTCCTACTTTTCTCAAGAAAGAAAAGAAAGGCCTTACTACATCTTGGTCTAAAGATGATTCTGCAAGTGATAAAGAATCACCTAAACAGGTTTCTGCTCTTACAGGGATATTTGACTCTGATATTGAATCAGAAATTGGAGATCTCTCATATAATGATCTGATCAAATCCTTCAAGGAGCTGCATACAAGATGTGCTGAAGTCTGCCAGCTAGGAGAGGATAAACATAAGGTTATTATGCTTCTTGAGGCTGAAAGATTGAAACATCTTGGTGTCATCTCTGATCTTAAAGAGGAAGTTGTTGTGCTTAACTCCAAACTTGACAATGTAACCAAAACTGTTAGGATGCTCAACAACGGTTCTGATGTACTAGATGAGATACTACAGGTTGGGAGGAATGCTGGAGATGTCAGAGGACTTGACTACAATGATCAAGTAATGTTAAGTAAGAAAAGAGATCCAGAATGCAACCTTAATCATACCAAAAGAAGACAGAAGGTGTTTAACAGAATGTCTCAACATCAGTACAAACATCAGAAAAATACCCCAGGTAAAAAGAGGCAAGATTGGAAATGTCATTATTATGGCAAGTATGGTCACATTAAACGATATTGCTACAAGCTACATGGATATCCTAAGGCTAGTAATGCTGAAAAGAAGTGGAGTCCCAAGAATGAGTCTGTGGCCCTAATAACTTATTCCCCCCAAAAGGGGTATACTGAAGAGAAGTGGTACTTTGATAGTGGCTGTTCAAGACACATGACTGGTGTCAAGAACTATTTGGTGAATATAGAGCCTCATTCCTCCAACTATGTCACCTTTGGAGATGAATCCAAGGGAAATATTAAGGAATGGAAAATTGGATCACGCTAGGAATCCTAGACTTGACAATGTGTTGCTTGTCAAGGGATTAACTGCAAATTTGATTAGCATCAGTCAACTTTGTGATCAAAGCCTAAAAGTCAACTTTACCAAACCTGAATGTTTGGTTGTGGATGATAAAGATAGGATTATCATGAAAGGTGTTAGATCAAAGAATAATTATTATGTATGGACATCTTTGCATACTGAATGCCCATCAATGTCAAATGAGAAGCGTCAGAAACATGCCTCAGATCTGAACAAGGATGAATTACAAATTTTAAGGTTAACCAAGATGACACATAGAAAGTTGCAACATCAGACTATCTCAAGGATTGAGAATCTTCTTCAAAAGGCCTCAATGATTGATGACATTGCAGGAAATAGATGTTCTTATGTTGTCACAAATGACTCAATCATAGAAAATGAAGAAATAACCACAAAGAATAGTTGCTCTCAGATGACTATAATTAGACTTGTGTTGTTATGGGATAATGTCACACTAGATGTTGTGATATCTTTCTGTGACAACTTGAGTGTAATTAATATTTCAAAGAATCATATTCAGCACACCAGAACTAAACATATTGACATTAGGTACCATTTCATTCAAGACCTTGTGGAAGACAAAGTCATAACCCTGGAGCATGTTGCCACAGATAACCAGTTAGCCGACATCTTCACTAAAGCTTTGGACGCAAATCAATTTGAAGTGTTGAGAGGCAAGCTTGGAGTTTGCCTATTTGAAGAGATGTAACATACCACTGGGTGTGGGAATGCTATTCCAATATCTGAATATGTATTCCCATCAAGTTTGAGAGGGTTTTCATGCATTCTCGCAAGTTCAAGTTCATTTTTTTGTTTTGGTTTTGTAAGGGCTTAATGCCCAGGATAATTTATTTTTTGGGTGTGTATGTTAAATACTCTATACTATTTATTTGGTAATGTAGTTAGTCTTTCTGCCTTTGTCATATTATGGCTAAAAAGGGGGAGTAGTGCTGCTTGCAGAAGAAATGACTGGTTGAGGGAGAGACAATGTTTTTTTCCACTGCTGTTCTGATGATCTGGTATCCTTGTTCTGATTAACTCTGTCTGCAGGATTAACTATAGTTAGTTTTAGCCAAAATCTACCAAAGGGGGAGATTGATGAGTCCAAGCCTTTGAGGTTGACATCAATTTTGGTAAAACTAACTTAACAGAGAGATGTTGGACAAGATGTCCTAACATGTTGAACTTACTGAAGGTTAAGTTGTTAGACAAGATGTCCTATCATGTTGATTCGACATCTTTGTCTGTTACAGTTTGGAATAACTGTTATCTGATTTCCAATTTTTATGGGAATGTGTATTTGTCCTAGGTGGTGTCAGAGATTGAGGAATCAGAGATTCTGATTCTAAAAGGAATATGTTGTTTCTAAGTGTGGAGACACTTTAGGAAACTTAGGATTAAAGAAACTATTCTAGAGAAGAATAGGTCGCAGATTCTGTGGAGCTGAATTGTTGCGACTCTGAAGCCCAAATCCAGTTTTTTTTAGTGTTATAAATAGGTTGGATTTAACCTAGAGTATGTAGTGAATATACACAGTTGTTAGTGAGTACTAGGGTTGTACTTTTGTGAGCCTCTCTTGTATTACGTGAATACCTGAGTTGGACAGTTTTATTGAGTTGTAATTGTTCAGTTACTGCTGTGATTGAAAGGGAATTGAGAAGGGTCTCATACCTAGGAGTGTCTTAGGTAAAAATCTAGCACGGGTAGTTTTTAGGTGACAAGTTGTAAACGGTGGAGTTTAGCTTAGAACTAATACTGCTTAGTGGATTTCATTCCTGGCTTGGTAGCCCCCAGACGTAGGTGTTGTTGTTCACCAAACTGGGTTAACAATTCTTGTGTGTTGCTTACTTTCTGATGTTTGTATTCTGTTTCTCATTATCATTTTGTGAGAAGCAGAGATCAAGTGTCACGACATCCTGTCTGACATCTTAGTGGTCTGCTTGACCAGAATTTCACTTTGGAATTTGATTGAGAAGAGACTTTAGTCTTAAGCCAATGAAAAGTCTAACCTAATACTATCATACCAGATGGACCTAAAGTTAAGATCAAGGGGAAATTATCCTATTGTTGCCATGCTTGGATCAAAACCTAAGGTTTATCCTAATTCAATTTATCGAAGATAAATTTGAATCAAGAACCCTAAGGTAAAATGAAAATCAAATAGGCAAGCAACCGATAGCATCACATATAAAAAATAGTCCTTAATCATATGTGTCAAGATCATGCCGAAAATCAATAAAGAAATTCACAAAAATTTAGCCAAGAAATTGCAAGAACATTAGCCAAAGTTAAACCATAATTTAATCCCAAAATCAAGACCAAAGCTTATCAAGATCAAAATTAAGCATCTAATAAAAAATTAACACCAATGTTTAATTGAAATCAAAACCTAAATGAAATTAACACCTAAGCAAAATAAATCGAGATTAACTATGTTTTTAATAAAAATTAATATCTTAATTAACATTAACCTAACAATATTAAAAAATTGTAATAAAATTTAAAAGAAAGAAATAAAAGAAAAAATCCTAATCTAAAAAAAAGCTAGGATGTAGAAAATTAAATGGTGGTGTGCAAATGAAAACGGGCCAATGACTTAGCCCAAAGAAAAACATGTTAATGTGCCAAAACAATTATGGGTGTGGTGAAAAGAGAAAGAAAAAAAAAAGCTCGTTGGGCCCATGACTTAGCCCACCCGAGTTCACTCTTAAGGGTGTACAAGAATTTCAAAATAAAATAAAAAAACTCAATACATTTCCTCAACTTCCTTCTCGTGAAGCTCCCTCGTCTTTAGCTTGTCTCTCTCTCTCGCCTGCTTACTATCTCGCTCGCCTTTGCTCGCTCTCTCTTTCTCTTTCGCAGCAAAAAAAGACTGGCCACGAGCATGCTTCTCCGCCGTGTCGTGTGCTATCTCCCTCTCTCTCGATTCATTCTTTTTCGCCGCGCAAACCACCCTTTTCCGTCTTCTCTCACTTCGCCTCTCAGCTTCAAAGCTCACTTCGCCACACTCTCTCTACACACAATTTTCGGTGAATCGAATAAATTAACAGCAACAATCAACAATTAAACATTCAAATACGCGGTAAAATAGAAAAATTGATCGAGATTACCGGTCGGAGTTCGTCCCACGCGTCTTCGACGACGAAGCAAATAAGAAAACCAGAGGTCCTGGCGTTGTCAGGTACGAATATCTCCCTGCGTATTTGTGTATTGTTGTTGTTTGTTGTTGCTCTGATCTTGAAACCATGTGTGTGTGGATTCACTTCAACTTGTGTATGATTTTTGTTCTGAACTTTATGTATTTACTGATGTGTGTGTATGCTTTGAATTTTTTTGGTGTTGGTTTTCCGTGAATATGATGATGGTTTTCCAAGAAGTGTATTCCCTGTTTTGAATGTGTGTATTTTCTTTTCTGCAAATGCGTGTGATGATGTGAATCTCTCTGGTGTGAAATTCTGTTTGCTGAAAACTCGTGTGTATATGAATTTTGCGGTTTTTGCTCTGCAATGTAAGCGTGTGAATCTTGTACTGTGATGTTGTGATTTTTTTCTCGTGCGTATGATGTTACTCCCCTCAGTGTCAATGCGTGTGTTACTGCCCTCTTTTCTCTGTGCTTTGTGAATGATGGTAAGATCATTTTATAGGCTTATGTGACTTAAATGCTGATTTGTATTGAATGTTGCTGATCACATTTGTTGATTCTTGTTTTGGGAAGGAAATTAATCTGTTGGAACATGATTTCATGGCGGTAAAGTTCCTTCCGTTTTTGCTTCAGCATGTTTTCATCATGTTTGGAACACCTAATGAATGCTTTGATTGTGTTTTTTAATTCACTATAATGAGATGTTGTTTTGGAAAGATGATTATGAGCTGATGATGATTTTGTGCCATTTTCGAATTGATAACCGCATTTAATTTCCCTTTTTGAATCGAACATATTTGATTGTGTCAGAACTCGTTTTGGAAATGTTTGATGGCTGTTTTGGAATGTAGGAACATGCTTAAACATGTTTTGAATCATCATGATAGACAGTCAACACAACTATCAATTCTTTTAATGCAGAAAGCCTTGAACTTGAAAGCAACATAACCGTGTTTGCATCCTGCAGGAAACGTAGCATGGTTTCTACAATTTCCTTTGATGTTCTCCAATCAGAACAATCCCAAGCACCTAAGTTCAGATCTGCTCGCAATTGTGTAAGGTCAAACAAGAACATATTCTTTGCAAAAAAATCTTCACTGAACTGCTGTTGATAGGATCCCCAAAAATTTGATTCAACAAGATACTGAGATGATTCTTAAAAGGGCCCGATACCCATTTTTCTCCCTTCAAGCTCTCCTTGTAAATGATAATAAAGGTCATTAAGAATCAACTTATTTACTTCCTTCCCCTTACTGTAACCATGGTGTGAATACTGAGATAGCAATTCAGAGAAGGCAGGATGAAGAAAGACTTCACAACTTTGAACTTTAGCATTCTAGGCTCTGTAACTTTTGTACTTTGTATACTCTTGGCACTCTTGCATTTGTAAAGGATTCTTGAACCTCGAACTATTCTTGTATGCTTGTAAAGAATCGTGGATTAATTTGAATTTGATCCTTGGATTTTTTGGAATTCAAATCTTGTAATTCTTCACATTTTAAAATTTTGAGTTTAGAATGAGCTTGAAAAAAGAATTAGACTTGACATGGATGGCTTGGGATTTTGAAATTCTTTGCATACTTGGAATTTTAATTTTCTTAGATTATGCCAAAAAGATCCTTGGAATTAAAATTCAGCTTGCCATGGTTTAAGGTATGACTTCATTTGGATATTGACACGCAAAAATCTCTTAAATTTGGACTTGAAACTTGTATTCTTGTAATGAAACACTTGAATTACAATTTCCATGGTGAGATTTGAATCATTCCCTAAAACTTGATGAAATTTATTCTTTGCAAAATCTCCTTGAATTTGTAAATTAAATATTTGAATTTGAATTTGGAATGATAACTTGAATTCTGTAACTTGACATGAAGAAAAGAAAATGGATTTTGGACTTTGGAAATAGTTATGGAAATGGTTTTGGTAATGGGAAGGAAAATTTGGATATGGAAATGGTTAGTTGATGAACATTGAACAATCCACTTGGAATCCCAAAAAATTCACACAAACCTTAGACCGAATTCTTGACCAAAACAAAAGCCCAAGATACTTGATGCCATTTGGACAAACTCGGGTCGATGAACCAATTAGCCTTAATCTTTAATTTGATCACGAATTAATCACATTCATCTCCATAGCTTAACCAGCCAGCAACTTATTGATTTAATGAAACTACAACATGAACCAAACCTTGATGAACCCTTGGAAATAAGGATATAACATGAAATTCAAATTGCCAAAAAAAAACCCTAGCCAGTTTCCACATGACCACGTTTAACACCAATGGAAGGAAAACCCTAATCCTCCCTAAGTATACACTGAAGCTTCTGAGGAATCTTGAGCAGAAATTGACCTTGTATTGACTAAGGGACCATAAGAATGAGGGCATATATTTCCTTTATCTCCACAGAAATTTAACACAACTTGCAAGGGACTTGAATCCCAATGAGCACACACACGGCCTCCATGATTCCTTAACCTTTTGGAGCAACCCTAATTTCACAAATGAAACCAAACAAACAAAGTCTAATAAATCGGTTAGCTATGCATGGATGATTGACCTAAGATGATGTGCAAAAGACCAAGGAATCTAAGGGTAAAATTTGGGGTATGACACTTGCCCCTATTTAAATATCTTCACCGAAAGACATGAACGATGAAAATCTTCATGAAATCATGGTGAAAGGTATTTAAATATAGATAACCGAAAATTTTGCCTTTAGATGCAATGACATGCTATGCTATGCTAGGAAACGTAGCATAGTTACTGCAATTTCCTTAGATGTTCTCCAATACGAACAATCCCAAGCACCTAAGTTCAGATCTGCTCACAACTGTGTAAGGTCAAACAAGAACATATTCTTTGCAAAAAAATCTTCACTGAATTGTTGTTGATAGGATCCCCAAAAATTTGATTCAACAACATACTGAGATAATTCTTAAAAGGGCCCGATACCCATTTTTCTCCCTTCAAGCTCTCCTTGTAAATGATAATAAAGGTCATTAAGAATCAACTTATTTACTTCCTTCCCCTTACTGTAACCATGGTGTGAATACTGAGATAGCAATTCAGAGAAGGCAGGATGAAGAAAGACTTCACAACTTTGAACTTTAGCATTCTAGGCTCTGTAACTTTTGTACTTTGTATACTCTTGGCACTCTTGCATTTGTAAAGGATTCTTGAACCTCGAACTATTCTTGTATGCTTGTAAAGAATCGTGGATTAATTTGAATTTGATCCTTGAATTTTTTGGAATTCAAATCTTGTAATTCTTCACATTTTAAAATTTTGAGTTTAGAATGAGCTTGAAAAAAGAATTAGACTTGACATGGATGGCTTGGGATTTTGAAATTCTTTGCATACTTGGAATTTTAATTTTCTTAGATTATGCCAAAAAGATCCTTGGAATTAAAATTCAGCTTGCCATGGTTTAAGGTATGACTTCATTTGGATATTGACATGCAAAAATATCTTAAATTTGGACTTGAAATTTGTATTCTTGTAATGAAACACTTGAATTACAATTTCCATGGTGAGATTTGAATCATTCCCTAAAACTTGATGAAATTTATTCTTTGCAAAATCTCCTTGAATTTGTAAATTGAATATTTGAATTTGAATTTGGAATGATGACTTGAATTCTGTAACTTGACATGAAGAAAAGAAAATGGATTTTGGACTTTGGAAATAGTTATGGAAATGGTTTTGGTAATGGGAAGGAAAATTTGGATATGGAAATGGTTAGTTGATGAACATTGAACAATCCACTTGGAATCCCAAAAAATTCACACAAACCTTAGACCGAATTCTTAACCAAAACAAAAGCCCAAGATACTTGATGCCATTTGGACAAACTCGGATCGATGAACCAATTAGCCTAAATCTTGAATTTGATCACGAATTAATCACATTCATCTCCATAGCTTAACCAACCAGCAACTTATTGATTTAATGAAACTACAACATGAACCAAACCTTGATGAACCCTTGGAAATAAGGATATAACATGAAATTCAAATTGCCAAAAAAAAACCCTAGCCAGTTTCCACATGACCACGTTTAACACCAATGGAAGGAAAACCCTAATCCTCCCTAAGTATACACTGAAGCTTCTGAGGAATCTTGAGGAGAAATTGACCTTGTATTGACTAAGGGACCATAAGAATGAGGGCATATATTTCCTTTATCTCCACAGAAATTCAACACAACTTGCAAGGGACTTGAATCCCAATGAGCACACACACGGCCTCCATGATTCCTTAACCTTTTGGAGCAACCCTAATTTCACAAATGAAACCAAACAAACAAAGTCTAATAAATCGGTTAGCTATGCATGGATGATTGACCTAAGATGATGTGCAAAAGACCAAGGAATCTAAGGGTAAAATTTGGGGTATGACACTTGCCCCTATTTAAATATCTTCACCGGAAGACATGAACGATGAAAATCTTCATGATATCATGGTGAAAGGTATTTAAATATAGATAACCGAAAATTTTGCCTTTAGATGCAATGACATGCTATGCTATGCTAGGAAACGTAGCATGGTTTCTGCAATTTCCTTTGATGTTCTCCAATCAGAACAATCCCAAGCACCTAAGTTCAGATCTGCTCGCAATTGTGTAAGGTCAAACAAGAACATATTCTTTGCAAAAAAATCTTCACTGAACTGCTGTTGATAGGATCCCCAAAAATTTGATTCAACAAGATACTGAGATGATTCTTAAAAGGGCCCGATACCCATTTTTCTCCCTTCAAGCTCTCCTTGTAAATGATAATAAAGGTCATTAAGAATCAACTTATTTACTTCCTTCCCCTTACTGTAACCATGGTGTGAATACTGAGATAGCAATTCAGAGAAGGCAGGATGAAGAAAGACTTCACAACTTTGAACTTTAGCATTCTAGGCTCTGTAACTTTTGTACTTTGTATACTCTTGGCACTCTTGCATTTGTAAAGGATTCTTGAACCTCGAACTATTCTTGTATGCTTGTAAAGAATCGTGGATTAATTTGAATTTGATCCTTGAATTTTTTGGAATTCAAATCTTGTAATTCTTCACATTTTAAAATTTTGAGTTTAGAATGAGCTTGAAAAAAGAATTAGACTTGACATGGATGGCTTGGGATTTTGAAATTCTTTGCATACTTGGAATTTTAATTTTCTTAGATTATGCCAAAAAGATCCTTGGAATTAAAATTCTGCTTGCCATGGTTTAAGGTATGACTTCATTTGGATATTGACACGCAAAAATCTCTTAAATTTGGACTTGAAATTTGTATTCTTGTAATGAAACACTTGAATTACAATTTCCATGGTGAGATTTGAATCATTCCCTAAAACTTGATGAAATTTATTCTTTGCAAAATCTCCTTGAATTTGTAAATTGAATATTTGAATTTGAATTTGGAATGATAACTTGAATTCTGTAACTTGACATGAAGAAAAGAAAATGGATTTTGGACTTTGGAAATAGTTATGGAAATGGTTTTGGTAATGGGAAGGAAAATTTGGATATGGAAATGGTTAGTTGATGAACATTGAACAATCCACTTGGAATCCCAAAAAATTCACACAAACCTTAGACCGAATTCTTGACCAAAACAAAAGCCCAAGATACTTGATGCCATTTGGACAAACTCGGATCGGTGAACCAATTAGCCTTAATCTTTAATTTGATCACGAATTAATCACATTCATCTCCATAGCTTAACCAACCAGCAACTTATTGATTTAATGAAACTACAACATGAACCAAACCTTGATGAACCCTTGGAAATAAGGATATAACATGAAATTCAAATTGCCAAAAAAAAACCCTAGCCAGTTTCCACATGACCACGTTTAACACCAATGGAAGGAAAACCCTAATCCTCCCTAAGTATACACTGAAGCTTCTGAGGAATCTTGAGCAGAAATTGACCTTGTATTGACTAAGGGACCATAAGAATGAGGGCATATATTTCCTTTATCTCCACAGAAATTTAACACAACTTGCAAGGGACTTGAATCCCAATGAGCACACACACGGCCTCCATGATTCCTTAACCTTTTGGAGCAACCCTAATTTCACAAATGAAACCAAACAAACAAAGTCTAATAAATCGGTTAGCTATGCATGGATGATTGACCTAAGATGATGTGCAAAAGACCAAGGAATCTAAGGGTAAAATTTGGGGTATGACACTTGCCCCTATTTAAATATCTTCACCGGAAGACATGAACGATGAAAATCTTCATGAAATCATGGTGAAAGGTATTTAAATATAGATAACCGAAAATTTTGCCTTTAGATGCAATGACATGCTATGCTATGCTAGGAAACGTAGCATAGTTACTGCAATTTCCTTAGATGTTCTCCAATACGAACAATCCCAAGCACCTAAGTTTAGATCTGCTCACAACTGTGTAAGGTCAAACAAGAACATATTCTTTGCAAAAAAATCTTCACTGAATTGTTGTTGATAGGATCCCCGAAAATTTGATTCAACAACATACTGAGATAATTCTTAAAAGGGCCCGATACCCATTTTTCTCCCTTCAAGCTCTCCTTGTAAATGATAATAAAGGTCATTAAGAATCAACTTATTTACTTCCTTCCCCTTACTGTAACCATGGTGTGAATACTGAGATAGCAATTCAGAGAAGGCAGGATGAAGAAAGACTTCACAACTTTGAACTTTAGCATTCTAGGCTCTGTAACTTTTGTACTTTGTATACTCTTGGCACTCTTGCATTTGTAAAGGATTCTTGAACCTCGAACTATTCTTGTATGCTTGTAAAGAATCGTGGATTAATTTGAATTTGATCCTTGAATTTTTTGGAATTCAAATCTTGTAATTCTTCACATTTTAAAATTTTGAGTTTAGAATGAGCTTGAAAAAAGAATTAGACTTGACATGGATGGCTTGGGATTTTGAAATTATTTGCATACTTGGAATTTTAATTTTCTTAGATTATGCCAAAAAGATCCTTGGAATTAAAATTCAGCTTGCCATGGTTTAAGGTATGACTTCATTTGGATATTGACACGCAAAAATCTCTTAAATTTGGACTTGAAATTTGTATTCTTGTAATGAAACACTTGAATTACAATTTCCATGGTGAGATTTGAATCATTCCCTAAAACTTGATGAAATTTATTCTTTGCAAAATCTCCTTGAATTTGTAAATTGAATATTTGAATTTGAATTTGGAATGATAACTTGAATTCTATAACTTGACATGAAGAAAAGAAAATGGATTTTGGACTTTGGAAATAGTTATGGAAATGGTTTTGGTAATGGGAAGGAAAATTTGGATATGGAAATGGTTAGTTGATGAACATTGAACAATCCACTTGGAATCCCAAAAAATTCACACAAACCTTAGACCGAATTCTTGACCAAAACAAAAGCCCAAGATACTTGATGCCATTTGGACAAACTCGGATCGGTGAACCAATTAGCCTTAATCTTTAATTTGATCACGAATTAATCACATTCATCTCCATAGCTTAACCAACCAGCAACTTATTGATTTAATGAAACTACAACATGAACCAAACCTTGATGAACCCTTGGAAATAAGGATATAACATGAAATTCAAATTGCCAAAAAAAAACCCTAGCCAGTTTCCACATGACCACGTTTAACACCAATGGAAGGAAAACCCTAATCCTCCCTAAGTATACACTGAAGCTTCTGAGGAATCTTGAGGAGAAATTGACCTTGTATTGACTAAGGGACCATAAGAATGAGGGCATATATTTCCTTTATCTCCACAGAAATTCAACACAACTTGCAAGGGACTTGAATCCCAATGAGCACACACACGACCTCCATGATTCCTTAACCTTTTGGAGCAACCCTAATTTCACAAATGAAACCAAACAAACAAAGTCTAATAAATCGGTTAGCTATGCATGGATGATTGACCTAAGATGATGTGCAAAAGACCAAGGAATCTAAGGGTAAAATTTGGGGTATGACACTTGCCCCTATTTAAATATCTTCACCGGAAGACATGAACGATGAAAATCTTCATGATATCATGGTGAAAGGTATTTAAATATAGATAACCGAAAATTTTGCCTTTAGATGCAATGACATGCTATGCTATGCTAGGAAACGTAGCATGGTTTCTGCAATTTCCTTTGATGTTCTCCAATCAGAACAATCCCAAGCACCTAAGTTCAGATCTGCTCGCAATTGTGTAAGGTCAAACAAGAACATATTCTTTGCAAAAAAATCTTCACTGAACTGCTGTTGATAGGATCCCCAAAAATTTGATTCAACAAGATACTGAGATGATTCTTAAAAGGGCCCGATACCCTTTTTTCTCCCTTCAAGCTCTCCTTGTAAATGATAATAAAGGTCATTAAGAATCAACTTATTTACTTCCTTCCCCTTACTGTAACCATGGTGTGAATACTGAGATAGCAATTCAGAGAAGGCAGGATGAAGAAAGACTTCACAACTTTGAACTTTAGCATTCTAGGCTCTGTAACTTTTGTACTTTGTATACTCTTGGCACTCTTGCATTTGTAAAGGATTCTTGAACCTCGAACTATTCTTGTATGCTTGTAAAGAATCGTGGATTAATTTGAATTTGATCCTTGAATTTTTTGGAATTCAAATCTTGTAATTCTTCACATTTTAAAATTTTGAGTTTAGAATGAGCTTGAAAAAAGAATTAGACTTGACATGGATGGCTTGGGATTTTGAAATTCTTTGCATACTTGGAATTTTAATTTTCTTAGATTATGCCAAAAAGATCCTTGGAATTAAAATTCTGCTTGCCATGGTTTAAGGTATGACTTCATTTGGATATTGACACGCAAAAATCTCTTAAATTTGGACTTGAAATTTGTATTCTTGTAATGAAACACTTGAATTACAATTTCCATGGTGAGATTTGAATCATTCCCTAAAACTTGATGAAATTTATTCTTTGCAAAATCTCCTTGAATTTGTAAATTGAATATTTGAATTTGAATTTGGAATGATAACTTGAATTCTGTAACTTGACATGAAGAAAAGAAAATGGATTTTGGACTTTGGAAATAGTTATGGAAATGGTTTTGGTAATGGGAAGGAAAATTTGGATATGGAAATGGTTAGTTGATGAACATTGAACAATCCACTTGGAATCCCAAAAAATTCACACAAACCTTAGACCGAATTCTTGACCAAAACAAAAGCCCAAGATACTTGATGCCATTTGGACAAACTCGGATCGGTGAACCAATTAGCCTTAATCTTTAATTTGATCACGAATTAATCACATTCATCTCCATAGCTTAACCAACCAGCAACTTATTGATTTAATGAAACTACAACATGAACCAAACCTTGATGAACCCTTGGAAATAAGGATATAACATGAAATTCAAATTGCCAAAAAAAAACCCTAGCCAGTTTCCACATGACCACGTTTAACACCAATGGAAGGAAAACCCTAATCCTCCCTAAGTATACACTGAAGCTTCTGAGGAATCTTGAGCAGAAATTGACCTTGTATTGACTAAGGGACCATAAGAATGAGGGCATATATTTCCTTTATCTCCACAGAAATTTAACACAACTTGCAAGGGACTTGAATCCCAATGAGCACACACACGGCCTCCATGATTCCTTAACCTTTTGGAGCAACCCTAATTTCACAAATGAAACCAAACAAACAAAGTCTAATAAATCGGTTAGCTATGCATGGATGATTGACCTAAGATGATGTGCAAAAGACCAAGGAATCTAAGGGTAAAATTTGGGGTATGACACTTGCCCCTATTTAAATATCTTCACCGGAAGACATGAACGATGAAAATCTTCATGAAATCATGGTGAAAGGTATTTAAATATAGATAACCGAAAATTTTGCCTTTAGATGCAATGACATGCTATGCTATGCTAGGAAACGTAGCATAGTTACTGCAATTTCCTTAGATGTTCTCCAATACGAACAATCCCAAGCACCTAAGTTTAGATCTGCTCACAACTGTGTAAGGTCAAACAAGAACATATTCTTTGCAAAAAAATCTTCACTGAATTGTTGTTGATAGGATCCCCGAAAATTTGATTCAACAACATACTGAGATAATTCTTAAAAGGGCCCGATACCCATTTTTCTCCCTTCAAGCTCTCCTTGTAAATGATAATAAAGGTCATTAAGAATCAACTTATTTACTTCCTTCCCCTTACTGTAACCATGGTGTGAATACTGAGATAGCAATTCAGAGAAGGCAGGATGAAGAAAGACTTCACAACTTTGAACTTTAGCATTCTAGGCTCTGTAACTTTTGTACTTTGTATACTCTTGGCACTCTTGCATTTGTAAAGGATTCTTGAACCTCGAACTATTCTTGTATGCTTGTAAAGAATCGTGGATTAATTTGAATTTAATCCTTGAATTTTTTGGAATTCAAATCTTGTAATTCTTCACATTTTAAAATTTTGAGTTTAGAATGAGCTTGAAAAAAGAATTAGACTTGACATGGATGGCTTGGGATTTTGAAATTATTTGCATACTTGGAATTTTAATTTTCTTAGATTATGCCAAAAAGATCCTTGGAATTAAAATTCAGCTTGCCATGGTTTAAGGTATGACTTCATTTGGATATTGACACGCAAAAATCTCTTAAATTTGGACTTGAAATTTGTATTCTTGTAATGAAACACTTGAATTACAATTTCCATGGTGAGATTTGAATCATTCCCTAAAACTTGATGAAATTTATTCTTTGCAAAATCTCCTTGAATTTGTAAATTGAATATTTGAATTTGAATTTGGAATGATAACTTGAATTCTATAACTTGACATGAAGAAAAGAAAATGGATTTTGGACTTTGGAAATAGTTATGGAAATGGTTTTGGTAATGGGAAGGAAAATTTGGATATGGAAATGGTTAGTTGATGAACATTGAACAATCCACTTGGAATCCCAAAAAATTCACACAAACCTTAGACCGAATTCTTGACCAAAACAAAAGCCCAAGATACTTGATGCCATTTGGACAAACTCGGATCGGTGAACCAATTAGCCTTAATCTTTAATTTGATCACGAATTAATCACATTCATCTCCATAGCTTAACCAACCAGCAACTTATTGATTTAATGAAACTACAACATGAACCAAACCTTGATGAACCCTTGGAAATAAGGATATAACATGAAATTCAAATTGCCAAAAAAAAACCCTAGCCAGTTTCCACATGACCACGTTTAACACCAATGGAAGGAAAACCCTAATCCTCCCTAAGTATACACTGAAGCTTCTGAGGAATCTTGAGGAGAAATTGACCTTGTATTGACTAAGGGACCATAAGAATGAGGGCATATATTTCCTTTATCTCCACAGAAATTCAACACAACTTGCAAGGGACTTGAATCCCAATGAGCACACACACGACCTCCATGATTCCTTAACCTTTTGGAGCAACCCTAATTTCACAAATGAAACCAAACAAACAAAGTCTAATAAATCGGTTAGCTATGCATGGATGATTGACCTAAGATGATGTGCAAAAGACCAAGGAATCTAAGGGTAAAATTTGGGGTATGACACTTGCCCCTATTTAAATATCTTCACCGGAAGACATGAACGATGAAAATCTTCATGATATCATGGTGAAAGGTATTTAAATATAGATAACCGAAAATTTTGCCTTTAGATGCAATGACATGCTATGCTATGCTAGGAAACGTAGCATGGTTTCTGCAATTTCCTTTGATGTTCTCCAATCAGAACAATCCCAAGCACCTAAGTTCAGATCTGCTCGCAATTGTGTAAGGTCAAACAAGAACATATTCTTTGCAAAAAAATCTTCACTGAACTGCTGTTGATAGGATCCCCAAAAATTTGATTCAACAAGATACTGAGATGATTCTTAAAAGGGCCCGATACCCTTTTTTCTCCCTTCAAGCTCTCCTTGTAAATGATAATAAAGGTCATTAAGAATCAACTTATTTACTTCCTTCCCCTTACTGTAACCATGGTGTGAATACTGAGATAGCAATTCAGAGAAGGCAGGATGAAGAAAGACTTCACAACTTTGAACTTTAGCATTCTAGGCTCTGTAACTTTTGTACTTTGTATACTCTTGGCACTCTTGCATTTGTAAAGGATTCTTGAACCTCGAACTATTCTTGTATGCTTGTAAAGAATCGTGGATTAATTTGAATTTGATCCTTGAATTTTTTGGAATTCAAATCTTGTAATTCTTCACATTTTAAAATTTTGAGTTTAGAATGAGCTTGAAAAAAGAATTAGACTTGACATGGATGGCTTGGGATTTTGAAATTCTTTGCATACTTGGAATTTTAATTTTCTTAGATTATGCCAAAAAGATCCTTGGAATTAAAATTCTGCTTGCCATGGTTTAAGGTATGACTTCATTTGGATATTGACACGCAAAAATCTCTTAAATTTGGACTTGAAATTTGTATTCTTGTAATGAAACACTTGAATTACAATTTCCATGGTGAGATTTGAATCATTCCCTAAAACTTGATGAAATTTATTCTTTGCAAAATCTCCTTGAATTTGTAAATTGAATATTTGAATTTGAATTTGGAATGATAACTTGAATTCTGTAACTTGACATGAAGAAAAGAAAATGGATTTTGGACTTTGGAAATAGTTATGGAAATGGTTTTGGTAATGGGAAGGAAAATTTGGATATGGAAATGGTTAGTTGATGAACATTGAACAATCCACTTGGAATCCCAAAAAATTCACACAAACCTTAGACCGAATTCTTGACCAAAACAAAAGCCCAAGATACTTGATGCCATTTGGACAAACTCGGATCGGTGAACCAATTAGCCTTAATCTTTAATTTGATCACGAATTAATCACATTCATCTCCATAGCTTAACCAACCAGCAACTTATTGATTTAATGAAACTACAACATGAACCAAACCTTGATGAACCCTTGGAAATAAGGATATAACATGAAATTCAAATTGCCAAAAAAAAACCCTAGCCAGTTTCCACATGACCACGTTTAACACCAATGGAAGGAAAACCCTAATCCTCCCTAAGTATACACTGAAGCTTCTGAGGAATCTTGAGCAGAAATTGACCTTGTATTGACTAAGGGACCATAAGAATGAGGGCATATATTTCCTTTATCTCCACAGAAATTTAACACAACTTGCAAGGGACTTGAATCCCAATGAGCACACACACGGCCTCCATGATTCCTTAACCTTTTGGAGCAACCCTAATTTCACAAATGAAACCAAACAAACAAAGTCTAATAAATCGGTTAGCTATGCATGGATGATTGACCTAAGATGATGTGCAAAAGACCAAGGAATCTAAGGGTAAAATTTGGGGTATGACACTTGCCCCTATTTAAATATCTTCACCGAAAGACATGAACGATGAAAATCTTCATGAAATCATGGTGAAAGGTATTTAAATATAGATAACCGAAAATTTTGCTTTAGATGCAATGACATGCTATGCTATGCTAGGAAACGTAGCATAGTTACTGCAATTTCCTTAGATGTTCTCCAATACGAACAATCCCAAGCACCTAAGTTTAGATCTGCTCACAACTGTGTAAGGTCAAACAAGAACATATTCTTTGCAAAAAAATCTTCACTGAATTGTTGTTGATAGGATCCCCGAAAATTTGATTCAACAACATACTGAGATAATTCTTAAAAGGGCCCGATACCCATTTTTCTCCCTTCAAGCTCTCCTTGTAAATGATAATAAAGGTCATTAAGAATCAACTTATTTACTTCCTTCCCCTTACTGTAACCATGGTGTGAATACTGAGATAGCAATTCAGAGAAGGCAGGATGAAGAAAGACTTCACAACTTTGAACTTTAGCATTCTAGGCTCTGTAACTTTTGTACTTTGTATACTCTTGGCACTCTTGCATTTGTAAAGGATTCTTGAACCTCGAACTATTCTTGTATGCTTGTAAAGAATCGTGGATTAATTTGAATTTGATCCTTGAATTTTTTGGAATTCAAATCTTGTAATTCTTCACATTTTAAAATTTTGAGTTTAGAATGAGCTTGAAAAAAGAATTAGACTTGACATGGATGGCTTGGGATTTTGAAATTATTTGCATACTTGGAATTTTAATTTTCTTAGATTATTCCAAAAAGATCCTTGGAATTAAAATTCAGCTTGCCATGGTTTAAGGTATGACTTCATTTGGATATTGACATGCAAAAATCTCTTAAATTTGGACTTGAAATTTGTATTCTTGTAATGAAACACTTGAATTACAATTTCCATGGTGAGATTTGAATCATTCCCTAAAACTTGATGAAATTTATTCTTTGCAAAATCTCCTTGAATTTGTAAATTGAATATTTGAATTTGAATTTGGAATGATAACTTGAATTCTATAACTTGACATGAAGAAAAGAAAATGGATTTTGGACTTTGGAAATAGTTATGGAAATGGTTTTGGTAATGGGAAGGAAAATTTGGATATGGAAATGGTTAGTTGATGAACATTGAACAATCCACTTGGAATCCCAAAAAATTCACACAAACCTTAGACCGAATTCTTGACCAAAACAAAAGCCCAAGATACTTGATGCCATTTGGACAAACTCGGATCGGTGAACCAATTAGCCTTAATCTTTAATTTGATCACGAATTAATCACATTCATCTCCATAGCTTAACCAACCAGCAACTTATTGATTTAATGAAACTACAACATGAACCAAACCTTGATGAACCCTTGGAAATAAGGATATAACATGAAATTCAAATTGCCAAAAAAAAACCCTAGCCAGTTTCCACATGACCACGTTTAACACCAATGGAAGGAAAACCCTAATCCTCCCTAAGTATACACTGAAGCTTCTGAGGAATCTTGAGGAGAAATTGACCTTGTATTGACTAAGGGACCATAAGAATGAGGGCATATATTTCCTTTATCTCCACAGAAATTCAACACAACTTGCAAGGGACTTGAATCCCAATGAGCACACACACGACCTCCATGATTCCTTAACCTTTTGGAGCAACCCTAATTTCACAAATGAAACCAAACAAACAAAGTCTAATAAATCGGTTAGCTATGCATGGATGATTGACCTAAGATGATGTGCAAAAGACCAAGGAATCTAAGGGTAAAATTTGGGGTATGACACTTGCCCCTATTTAAATATCTTCACCGGAAGACATGAACGATGAAAATCTTCATGATATCATGGTGAAAGGTATTTAAATATAGATAACCGAAAATTTTGCCTTTAGATGCAATGACATGCTATGCTATGCTAGGAAACGTAGCATGGTTTCTGCAATTTCCTTTGATGTTCTCCAATCAGAACAATCCCAAGCACCTAAGTTCAGATCTGCTCGCAATTGTGTAAGGTCAAACAAGAACATATTCTTTGCAAAAAAATCTTCACTGAACTGCTGTTGATAGGATCCCCAAAAATTTGATTCAACAAGATACTGAGATGATTCTTAAAAGGGCCTGATACCCTTTTTTCTCCCTTCAAGCTCTCCTTGTAAATGATAATAAAGGTCATTAAGAATCAACTTATTTACTTCCTTCCCCTTACTGTAACCATGCTGTGAATACTAAGATAGCAATTCAGAGAAGGCAAGATGAAGAAAGACTTCACAACTTTGAACTTTAGCATTCTAGGCTCTGTAACTTTTGTACTTTGTATACTCTTGGCACTCTTGCATTTGTAAAGGATTCTTGAACCTCGAACTATTCTTGTATGCTTGTAAAGAATCGTGGATTAATTTGAATTTGATCCTTGAATTTTTTGGAATTCAAATCTTGTAATTCTTCACATTTTAAAATTTTGAGTTTAGAATGAGCTTGAAAAAAGAATTAGACTTGACATGGATGGCTTGGGATTTTGAAATTCTTTGCATACTTGGAATTTTAATTTTCTTAGATTATGCCAAAAAGATCCTTGGAATTAAAATTCTGCTTGCCATGGTTTAAGGTATGACTTCATTTGGATATTGACACGCAAAAATCTCTTAAATTTGGACTTGAAATTTGTATTCTTGTAATGAAACACTTGAATTACAATTTCCATGGTGAGATTTGAATCATTCCCTAAAACTTGATGAAATTTATTCTTTGCAAAATCTCCTTGAATTTGTAAATTGAATATTTGAATTTGAATTTGGAATGATAACTTGAATTCTGTAACTTGACATGAAGAAAAGAAAATGGATTTTGGACTTTGGAAATAGTTATGGAAATGGTTTTGGTAATGGGAAGGAAAATTTGGATATGGAAATGGTTAGTTGATGAACATTGAACAATACACTTGGAATCCCAAAAAATTCACACAAACCTTAGACCGAATTCTTGACCAAAACAAAAGCCCAAGATACTTGATGCCATTTGGACAAACTCGGATCGGTGAACCAATTAGCCTTAATCTTTAATTTGATCACGAATTAATCACATTCATCTCCATAGCTTAACCAACCAGCAACTTATTGATTTAATGAAACTACAACATGAACCAAACCTTGATGAACCCTTGGAAATAAGGATATAACATGAAATTCAAATTGCCAAAAAAAAACCCTAGCCAGTTTCCACATGACCACGTTTAACACCAATGGAAGGAAAACCCTAATCCTCCCTAAGTATACACTGAAGCTTCTGAGGAATCTTGAGTAGAAATTGACCTTGTATTGACTAAGGGACCATAAGAATGAGGGCATATATTTCCTTTATCTCCACAGAAATTTAACACAACTTGCAAGGGACTTGAATCCCAATGAGCACACACACGGCCTCCATGATTCCTTAACCTTTTGGAGCAACCCTAATTTCACAAATGAAACCAAACAAACAAAGTCTAATAAATCGGTTAGCTATGCATGGATGATTGACCTAAGATGATGTGCAAAAGACCAAGGAATCTAAGGGTAAAATTTGGGGTATGACACTTGCCCCTATTTAAATATCTTCACCGAAAGACATGAACGATGAAAATCTTCATGAAATCATGGTGAAAGGTATTTAAATATAGATAACCGAAAATTTTGCCTTTAGATGCAATGACATGCTATGCTATGCTAGGAAACGTAGCATAGTTACTGCAATTTCCTTAGATGTTCTCCAATACGAACAATCCCAAGCACCTAAGTTTAGATCTGCTCACAACTGTGTAAGGTCAAACAAGAACATATTCTTTGCAAAAAAATCTTCACTGAATTGTTGTTGATAGGATCCCCGAAAATTTGATTCAACAACATACTGAGATAATTCTTAAAAGGGCCCGATACCCATTTTTCTCCCTTCAAGCTCTCCTTGTAAATGATAATAAAGGTCATTAAGAATCAACTTATTTACTTCCTTCCCCTTACTGTAACCATGGTGTGAATACTGAGATAGCAATTCAGAGAAGGCAGGATGAAGAAAGACTTCACAACTTTGAACTTTAGCATTCTAGGCTCTGTAACTTTTGTACTTTGTATACTCTTGGCACTCTTGCATTTGTAAAGGATTCTTGAACCTCGAACTATTCTTGTATGCTTGTAAAGAATCGTGGATTAATTTGAATTTGATCCTTGAATTTTTTGGAATTCAAATCTTGTAATTCTTCACAGTTTAAAATTTTGAGTTTAGAATGAGCTTGAAAAAAGAATTAGACTTGACATGGATGGCTTGGGATTTTGAAATTATTTGCATACTTGGAATTTTAATTTTCTTAGATTATGCCAAAAAGATCCTTGGAATTAAAATTCAGCTTGCCATGGTTTAAGGTATGACTTCATTTGGATATTGACACGCAAAAATCTCTTAAATTTGGACTTGAAATTTGTATTCTTGTAATGAAACACTTGAATTACAATTTCCATGGTGAGATTTGAATCATTCCCTAAAACTTGATGAAATTTATTCTTTGCAAAATCTCCTTGAATTTGTAAATTGAATATTTGAATTTGAATTTGGAATGATAACTTGAATTCTATAACTTGACATGAAGAAAAGAAAATGGATTTTGGACTTTGGAAATAGTTATGGAAATGGTTTTGGTAATGGGAAGGAAAATTTGGATATGGAAATGGTTAGTTGATGAACATTGAACAATCCACTTGGAATCCCAAAAAATTCACACAAACCTTAGACCGAATTCTTGACCAAAACAAAAGCCCAAGATACTTGATGCCATTTGGACAAACTCGGATCGGTGAACCAATTAGCCTTAATCTTTAATTTGATCACGAATTAATCACATTCATCTCCATAGCTTAACCAACCAGCAACTTATTGATTTAATGAAACTACAACATGAACCAAACCTTGATGAACCCTTGGAAATAAGGATATAACATGAAATTCAAATTGCCAAAAAAAAACCCTAGCCAGTTTCCACATGACCACGTTTAACACCAATGGAAGGAAAACCCTAATCCTCCCTAAGTATACACTGAAGCTTCTGAGGAATCTTGAGCAGAAATTGACCTTGTATTGACTAAGGGACCATAAGAATGAGGGCATATATTTCCTTTATCTCCACAGAAATTCAACACAACTTGCAAGGGACTTGAATCCCAATGAGCACACACACGACCTCCATGATTCCTTAACCTTTTGGAGCAACCCTAATTTCACAAATGAAACCAAACAAACAAAGTCTAATAAATCGGTTAGCTATGCATGGATGATTGACCTAAGATGATGTGCAAAAGACCAAGGAATCTAAGGGTAAAATTTGGGGTATGACACTTGCCCCTATTTAAATATCTTCACCGGAAGACATGAACGATGAAAATCTTCATGATATCATGGTGAAAGGTATTTAAATATAGATAACCGAAAATTTTGCCTTTAGATGCAATGACATGCTATGCTATGCTAGGAAACGTAGCATGGTTTCTGCAATTTCCTTTGATGTTCTCCAATCAGAACAATCCCAAGCACCTAAGTTCAGATCTGCTCGCAATTGTGTAAGGTCAAACAAGAACATATTCTTTGCAAAAAAATCTTCACTGAACTGCTGTTGATAGGATCCCCAAAAATTTGATTCAACAAGATACTGAGATGATTCTTAAAAGGGCCTGATACCCTTTTTTCTCCCTTCAAGCTCTCCTTGTAAATGATAATAAAGGTCATTAAGAATCAACTTATTTACTTCCTTCCCCTTACTGTAACCATGCTGTGAATACTAAGATAGCAATTCAGAGAAGGCAAGATGAAGAAAGACTTCACAACTTTGAACTTTAGCATTCTAGGCTCTGTAACTTTTGTACTTTGTATACTCTTGGCACTCTTGCATTTGTAAAGGATTCTTGAACCTCGAACTATTCTTGTATGCTTGTAAAGAATCGTGGATTAATTTGAATTTGATCCTTGAATTTTTTGGAATTCAAATCTTGTAATTCTTCACATTTTAAAATTTTGAGTTTAGAATGAGCTTGAAAAAAGAATTAGACTTGACATGGATGGCTTGGGATTTTGAAATTCTTTGCATACTTGGAATTTTAATTTTCTTAGATTATGCCAAAAAGATCCTTGGAATTAAAATTCTGCTTGCCATGGTTTAAGGTATGACTTCATTTGGATATTGACACGCAAAAATCTCTTAAATTTGGACTTGAAATTTGTATTCTTGTAATGAAACACTTGAATTACAATTTCCATGGTGAGATTTGAATCATTCCCTAAAACTTGATGAAATTTATTCTTTGCAAAATCTCCTTGAATTTGTAAATTGAATATTTGAATTTGAATTTGGAATGATAACTTGAATTCTGTAACTTGACATGAAGAAAAGAAAATGGATTTTGGACTTTGGAAATAGTTATGGAAATGGTTTTGGTAATGGGAAGGAAAATTTGGATATGGAAATGGTTAGTTGATGAACATTGAACAATCCACTTGGAATCCCAAAAAATTCACACAAACCTTAGACCGAATTCTTGACCAAAACAAAAGCCCAAGATACTTGATGCCATTTGGACAAACTCGGATCGATGAACCAATTAGCCTTAATCTTTAATTTGATCACGAATTAATCACATTCCTCTCCATAGCTTAACCAACCAGCAACTTATTGATTTAATGAAACTACAACATGAACCAAACCTTGATGAACCCTTGGAAATAAGGATATAACATGAAATTCAAATTGCCAAAAAAAAACCCTAGCCAGTTTCCACATGACCACGTTTAACACCAATGGAAGGAAAACCCTAATCCTCCCTAAGTATACACTGAAGCTTCTGAGGAATCTTGAGGAGAAATTGACCTTGTATTGACTAAGGGACCATAAGAATGAGGGCATATATTTCCTTTATCTCCACAGAAATTCAACACAACTTGCAAGGGACTTGAATCCCAATGAGCACACACACGGCCTCCATGATTCCTTAACCTTTTGGAGCAACCCTAATTTCACAAATGAAACCAAACAAACAAAGTCTAATAAATCGGTTAGCTATGCATGAATGATTGACCTAAGATGATGTGCAAAAGACCAAGGAATCTAAGGGTGAAATTTGGGGTATGACACTTGCCCCTATTTAAATATCTTCACCGGAAGACATGAACGATGAAAATCTTCATGAAATCATGGTGAAAGGTATTTATATATAGATAACCGAAAATTTTGCCTTTAGATGCAATGACATGCTATGCTATGCTAGGAAACGTAGCATGGTTTCTGCAATTTCCTTTGATGTTCTCCAATCAGAACAATCCCAAGCACCTAAGTTCAGATCTGCTCGCAATTGTGTAAGGTCAAACAAGAACATATTCTTTGCAAAAAAATCTTCACTGATCTGCTGTTGATAGGATCCCCAAAAATTTGATTCAACAAGATACTGAGATGATTCTTAAAAGGGCCCGATACCCATTTTTCTCCCTTCAAGCTCTCCTTGTAAATGATAATAAAGGTCATTAAGAATCAACTTATTTACTTCCTTCCCCTTACTGTAACCATGGTGTGAATACTGAGATAGCAATTCAGAGAAGGCGGGATGAAGAAAGACTTCACAACTTTGAACTTTAGCATTCTAGGCTCTGTAACTTTTGTACTTTGTATACTCTTGGCACTCTTGCATTTGTAAAGGATTCTTGAACCTCGAACTATTCTTGTATGCTTGTAAAGAATCGTGGATTAATTTGAATTTGATCCTTGAATTTTTTGGAATTCAAATCTTGTAATTCTTCACATTTTAAAATTTTGAGTTTAGAATGAGCTTGAAAAAAGAATTAGACTTGACATGGATGGCTTGGGATTTTGAAATTATTTGCATACTTGGAATTTTAATTTTCTTAGATTATGCCAAAAAGATCCTTGGAATTAAAATTCAGCTTGCCATGGTTTAAGGTATGACTTCATTTGGATATTGACACGCAAAAATCTCTTAAATTTGGACTTGAAATTTGTATTCTTGTAATGAAACACTTGAATTACAATTTCCATGGTGAGATTTGAATCATTCCCTAAAACTTGATGAAATTTATTCTTTGCAAAATCTCCTTGAATTTGTAAATTGAATATTTGAATTTGAATTTGGAATGATAACTTGAATTCTATAACTTGACATGAAGAAAAGAAAATGGATTTTGGACTTTGGAAATAGTTATGGAAATGGTTTTGGTAATGGGAAGGAAAATTTGGATATGGAAATGGTTAGTTGATGAACATTGAACAATCCACTTGGAATCCCAAAAAATTCACACAAACCTTAGACCGAATTCTTGACCAAAACAAAAGCCCAAGATACTTGATGCCATTTGGACAAACTCGGATCGGTGAACCAATTAGCCTTAATCTTTAATTTGATCACGAATTAATCACATTCATCTCCATAGCTTAACCAACCAGCAACTTATTGATTTAATGAAACTACAACATGAACCAAACCTTGATGAACCCTTGGAAATAAGGATATAACATGAAATTCAAATTGCCAAAAAAAAACCCTAGCCAGTTTCCACATGACCACGTTTAACACCAATGGAAGGAAAACCCTAATCCTCCCTAAGTATACACTGAAGCTTCTGAGGAATCTTGAGCAGAAATTGACCTTGTATTGACTAAGGGACCATAAGAATGAGGGCATATATTTCCTTTATCTCCACAGAAATTCAACACAACTTGCAAGGGACTTGAATCCCAATGAGCACACACACGACCTCCATGATTCCTTAACCTTTTGGAGCAACCCTAATTTCACAAATGAAACCAAACAAACAAAGTCTAATAAATCGGTTAGCTATGCATGGATGATTGACCTAAGATGATGTGCAAAAGACCAAGGAATCTAAGGGTAAAATTTGGGGTATGACACTTGCCCCTATTTAAATATCTTCACCGGAAGACATGAACGATGAAAATCTTCATGATATCATGGTGAAAGGTATTTAAATATAGATAACCGAAAATTTTGCCTTTAGATGCAATGACATGCTATGCTATGCTAGGAAACGTAGCATGGTTTCTGCAATTTCCTTTGATGTTCTCCAATCAGAACAATCCCAAGCACCTAAGTTCAGATCTGCTCGCAATTGTGTAAGGTCAAACAAGAACATATTCTTTGCAAAAAAATCTTCACTGAACTGCTGTTGATAGGATCCCCAAAAATTTGATTCAACAAGATACTGAGATGATTCTTAAAAGGGCCTGATACCCTTTTTTCTCCCTTCAAGCTCTCCTTGTAAATGATAATAAAGGTCATTAAGAATCAACTTATTTACTTCCTTCCCCTTACTGTAACCATGCTGTGAATACTAAGATAGCAATTCAGAGAAGGCAAGATGAAGAAAGACTTCACAACTTTGAACTTTAGCATTCTAGGCTCTGTAACTTTTGTACTTTGTATACTCTTGGCACTCTTGCATTTGTAAAGGATTCTTGAACCTCGAACTATTCTTGTATGCTTGTAAAGAATCGTGGATTAATTTGAATTTGATCCTTGAATTTTTTGGAATTCAAATCTTGTAATTCTTCACATTTTAAAATTTTGAGTTTAGAATGAGCTTGAAAAAAGAATTAGACTTGACATGGATGGCTTGGGATTTTGAAATTCTTTGCATACTTGGAATTTTAATTTTCTTAGATTATGCCAAAAAGATCCTTGGAATTAAAATTCTGCTTGCCATGGTTTAAGGTATGACTTCATTTGGATATTGACACGCAAAAATCTCTTAAATTTGGACTTGAAATTTGTATTCTTGTAATGAAACACTTGAATTACAATTTCCATGGTGAGATTTGAATCATTCCCTAAAACTTGATGAAATTTATTCTTTGCAAAATCTCCTTGAATTTGTAAATTGAATATTTGAATTTGAATTTGGAATGATAACTTGAATTCTGTAACTTGACATGAAGAAAAGAAAATGGATTTTGGACTTTGGAAATAGTTATGGAAATGGTTTTGGTAATGGGAAGGAAAATTTGGATATGGAAATGGTTAGTTGATGAACATTGAACAATCCACTTGGAATCCCAAAAAATTCACACAAACCTTAGACCGAATTCTTGACCAAAACAAAAGCCCAAGATACTTGATGCCATTTGGACAAACTCGGATCGGTGAACCAATTAGCCTTAATCTTTAATTTGATCACGAATTAATCACATTCATCTCCATAGCTTAACCAACCAGCAACTTATTGATTTAATGAAACTACAACATGAACCAAACCTTGATGATCCCTTGGAAATAAGGATATAACATGAAATTCAAATTGCCAAAAAAAAACCCTAGCCAGTTTCCACATGACCACGTTTAACACCAATGGAAGGAAAACCCTAATCCTCCCTAAGTATACACTGAAGCTTCTGAGGAATCTTGAGCAGAAATTGACCTTGTATTGACTAAGGGACCATAAGAATGAGGGCATATATTTCCTTTATCTCCACAGAAATTTAACACAACTTGCAAGGGACTTGAATCCCAATGAGCACACACACGGCCTCCATGATTCCTTAACCTTTTGGAGCAACCCTAATTTCACAAATGAAACCAAACAAACAAAGTCTAATAAATCGGTTAGCTATGCATGGATGATTGACCTAAGATGATGTGCAAAAGACCAAGGAATCTAAGGGTAAAATTTGGGGTATGACACTTGCCCCTATTTAAATATCTTCACCGAAAGACATGAACGATGAAAATCTTCATGAAATCATGGTGAAAGGTATTTAAATATAGATAACCGAAAATTTTGCCTTTAGATGCAATGACATGCTATGTTATGCTAGGAAACGTAGCATAGTTACTGCAATTTCCTTAGATGTTCTCCAATACGAACAATCCCAAGCACCTAAGTTTAGATCTGCTCACAACTGTGTAAGGTCAAACAAGAACATATTCTTTGCAAAAAAATCTTCACTGAATTGTTGTTGATAGGATCCCCGAAAATTTGATTCAACAACATACTAAGATAATTCTTAAAAGGGCCCGATACCCATTTTTCTCCCTTCAAGCTCTCCTTGTAAATGATAATAAAGGTCATTAAGAATCAACTTATTTACTTCCTTCCCCTTACTGTAACCATGGTGTGAATACTGAGATAGCAATTCAGAGAAGGCAGGATGAAGAAAGACTTCACAACTTTGAACTTTAGCATTCTAGGCTCTGTAACTTTTGTACTTTGTATACTCTTGGCACTCTTGCATTTGTAAAGGATTCTTGAACCTCGAACTATTCTTGTATGCTTGTAAAGAATCGTGGATTAATTTGAATTTGATCCTTGAATTTTTTGGATTTCAAATCTTGTAATTCTTCACATTTTAAAATTTTGAGTTTAGAATGAGCTTGAAAAAAGAATTAGACTTGACATGGATGGCTTGAGATTTTGAAATTCTTTGCATACTTGGAATTTTAATTTTCTTAGATTATGCCAAAAAGATCCTTGGAATTAAAATTCTGCTTGCCATGGTTTAAGGTATGACTTCATTTGGATATTGACACGCAAAAATCTCTTAAATTTGGACTTGAAATTTGTATTCTTGTAATGAAACACTTGAATTACAATTTCCATGGTGAGATTTGAATCATTCCCTAAAACTTGATGAAATTTATTCTTTGCAAAATCTCCTGGAATTTGTAAATTGAATATTTGAATTTGAATTTGGAATGATAACTTGAATTCTGTAACTTGACATGAAGAAAAGAAAATGGATTTTGGACTTTGGAAATAGTTATGGAAATGGTTTTGGTAATGGGAAGGAAAATTTGGATATGGAAATGGTTAGTTGATGAACATTGAACAATCCACTTGGAATCCCAAAAAAATCACACAAACCTTAGACCGAATTCTTGACCAAAACAAAAGCCCAAGATACTTGATGCCATTTGGACAAACTCGGATCGATGAACCAATTAGCCTTAATCTTTAATTTGATCACGAATTAATCACATTCATCTCCATAGCTTAACCAACCAGCAACTTATTGATTTAATGAAACTACAACATGAACCAAACCTTGATGAACCCTTGGAAATAAGGATATAACATGAAATTCAAATTGCCAAAAAAAAACCCTAGCCAGTTTCCACATGACCACGTTTAACACCAATGGAAGGAAAACCCTAATCCTCCCTAAGTATACACTGAAGCTTCTGAGGAATCTTGAGGAGAAATTGACCTTGTATTGACTAAGGGACCATAAGAATGAGGGCATATATTTCCTTTATCTCCACAAAAATTCAACACAACTTGCAAGGGACTTGAATCCCAATGAGCACACACACGGCCTCCATGATTCCTTAACCTTTTAGAGCAACCCTAATTTCACAAATGAAACCAAAAAAACAAAGTCTAATAAATCGGTTAGCTATGCATGGATGATTGACCTAAGATGATGTGCAAAAGACCAAGGAATCTAAGGGTAAAATTTGGGGTATGACACTTGCCCCTATTTAAATATCTTCACCGGAAGACATGAACGATGAAAATCTTCATGAAATCATGGTGAAAGGTATTTAAATATAGATAACCGAAAATTTTGCCTTTAGATGCAATGACATGCTATGCTATGCTAGGAAACGTAGCATAGTTACTGCAATTTCCTTAGATGTTCTCCAATACGAACAATCCCAAGCACCTAAGTTCAGATCTGCTCGCAACTGTGTAAGGTCAAACAAGAACATATTCTTTGCAAAAAAATCTTCACTGAATTGTTGTTGATAGGATCCCCGAAAATTTGATTCAACAACATACTGGGATAATTCTTAAAAGGGCCCGATACCCATTTTTCTCCCTTCAAGCTCTCCTTGTAAATGATAATAAAGGTCATTAAGAATCAACTTATTTACTTCCTTCCCCTTACTGTAACCATGGTGTGAATACTGAGATAGCAATTCAGAGAAGGCAGGATGAAGAAAGACTTCACAACTTTGAACTTTAGCATTCTAGGCTCTGTAACTTTTGTACTTTGTATACTCTTGGTACTCTTGCATTTGTAAAGGATTCTTGAACCTCGAACTATTCTTGTATGCTTGTAAAGAATCGTGGATTAATTTGAATTTGATCCTTGAATTTTTTGGAATTCAAATCTTGTAATTCTTCACATTTTAAAATTTTTAGTTTAGAATGAGCTTGAAAAAAGAATTAGACTTGACATGGATGGCTTGGGATTTTGAAATTCTTTGCATACTTGGAATTTTAATTTTCTTAGATTATGCCAAAAAGATCCTTGGAATTAAAATTCTGCTTGCCATGGTTTAAGGTATGACTTCATTTGGATATTGACACGCAAAAATCTCTTAAATTTGGACTTGAAATTTGTATTCTTGTAATGAAACACTTGAATTACAATTTCCATGGTGAGATTTGAATCATTCCCTAAAACTTGATGAAATTTATTCTTTGCAAAATCTCCTTGAATTTGTAAATTGAATATTTGAATTTGAATTTGGAATGATAACTTGAATTCTGTAACTTGACATGAAGAAAAGAAAATGGATTTTGGACTTTGGAAATAGTTATGGAAATGGTTTTGGTAATGGGAAGGAAAATTTGGATATGGAAATGGTTAGTTGATGAACATTGAACAATCCACTTGGAATCCCAAAAAATTCACACAAACCTTAGACCGAATTCTTGACCAAAACAAAAGCCCAAGATACTTGATGCCATTTGGACAAACTCGGATCGATGAACCAATTAGCCTTAATCTTTAATTTGATCACGAATTAATCACATTCATCTCCATAGCTTAACCAACCAGCAAATTATTGATTTAATGAAACTACAACATGAACCAAACCTTGATGAACCCTTGGAAATAAGGATATAACATGAAATTCAAATTGCCAAAAAAAAACCCTAGCCAGTTTCCACATGACCACGTTTAACACCAATGGAAGGAAAACCCTAATCCTCCCTAAGTATACACTGAAGCTTCTGAGGAATCTTGAGCAGAAATTGACCTTGTATTGACTAAGGGACCATAAGAATGAGGGCATATATTTCCTTTATCTCCACAGAAATTCAACACAACTTGCAAGGGACTTGAATCCCAATGGGCACACACACGGCCTCCATGATTCCTTAACCTTTTGGAGCAACCCTAATTTCACAAATGAAACCAAACAAACAAAGTCTAATAAATCGGTTAGCTATGCATGGATGATTGACCTAAGATGATGTGCAAAAGACCAAGGAATCTAAGGGTAAAATTTTGGGTATGACACTTGCCCCTATTTAAATATCTTCACCGGAAGACATGAACGATGAAAATCTTCATGAAATCATGGTGAAAGGTATTTAAATATAGGTAACCAAAAATTTTGCCTTTAGATGCAATGACATGCTATGCTATGCTAGGAAACGTAGCATGGTTTCTGCAATTTCCTTTGATGTTCTCCAATCAGAACAATCCCAAGCACCTAAGTTCAGATCTGCTCGCAATTGTGTAAGGTCAAACAAGAACATATTCTTTGCAAAAAAATCTTCACTGAACTGCTGTTGATAGGATCCCCAAAAATTTGATTCAACAAGATACTGAGATGATTCTTAAAAGGGCCCGATACCCATTTTTCTCCCTTCAAGCTCTCCTTGTAAATGATAATAAAGGTCATTAAGAATCAACTTATTTACTTCCTTCCCCTTACTGTAACCATGGTGTGAATACTGAGATAGCAATTCAGAGAAGGCAGGATGAAGAAAGACTTCACAACTTTGAACTTTAGCATTCTAGGCTCTGTAACTTTTGTACTTTGTATACTCTTGGCACTCTTGCATTTGTAAAGGATTCTTGAACCTCGAACTATTCTTGTATGCTTGTAAAGAATCGTGGATTAATTTGAATTTGATCCTTGAATTTTTTGGAATTCAAATCTTGTAATTCTTCACATTTTAAAATTTTGAGTTTAGAATGAGCTTGAAAAAAGAATTAGACTTGACATGGATGGCTTGGGATTTTGAAATTCTTTGCATACTTGGAATTTTAATTTTCTTAGATTATGCCAAAAAGATCCTTGGAATTAAAATTCTGCTTGCCATGGTTTAAGGTATGACTTCATTTGGATATTGACACGCAAAAATCTCTTAAATTTGGACTTGAAATTTGTATTCTTGTAATGAAACACTTGAATTACAATTTCCATGGTGAGATTTGAATCATTCCCTAAAACTTGATGAAATTTATTCTTTGCAAAATCTCCTTGAATTTGTAAATTGAATATTTGAATTTGAATTTGGAATGATAACTTGAATTCTGTAACTTGACATGAAGAAAAGAAAATGGATTTTGGACTTTGGAAATAGTTATGGAAATGGTTTTGGTAATGGGAAGGAAAATTTGGATATGGAAATGGTTAATTGATGAACATTGAACAATCCACTTGGAATCCCAAAAAATTCACACAAACCTTAGACCGAATTCATGACCAAAACAAAAGCCCAAGATACTTGATGCCATTTGGACAAACTCGGATCGATGAACCAATTAGCCTTAGTCTTTAATTTGATCACGAATTAATCACATTCATCTCCATAGCTTAACCAACCAGCAACTTATTGATTTAATGAAACTACAACATGAACCAAACCTTGATGAACCCTTGGAAATAAGGATATAACATGAAATTCAAATTGCCAAAAAAAAACCCTAGCCAGTTTCCACATGACCGCGTTTAACACCAATGGAAGGAAAACCCTAATCCTCCCTAAGTATACACTGAAGCTTCTGAGGAATCTTAAGCAGAAATTGACCTTGTATTGACTAAGGGACCATAAGAATGAGGGCATATATTTCCTTTATCTCCACAGAAATTTAACACAACTTGCAAGGGACTTGAATCCCAATGAGCACACACACGGCCTCCATGATTCCTTAACCTTTTGGAGCAACCCTAATTTCACAAATGAAACCAAACAAACAAAGTCTAATAAATCGGTTAGCTATGCATGGATGATTGACCTAAGATGATGTGCAAAAGACCAAGGAATCTAAGGGTAAAATTTGGGGTATGACACTTGCCCCTATTTAAATACCTTCACCGAAAGACATGAACGATGAAAATCTTCATGAAATCATGGTGAAAGGTATTTAAATATAGATAACTGAAAATTTTGCCTTTAGATGCAATGACATGCTATGCTATGCTAGGAAACGTAGCATAGTTACTGCAATTTCCTTAGATGTTCTCCAATACGAACAATCCCATGCACCTAAGTTTAGATCTGCTCACAACTGTGTAAGGTCAAACAAGAACATATTCTTTGCAAAAAAATCTTCACTGAATTGTTGTTGATAGGATCCCCGAAAATTTGATTCAACAACATACTGAGATAATTCTTAAAAGGGCCCGATACCCATTTTTCTCCCTTCAAGCTCTCCTTGTAAATGATAATAAAGGTCATTAAGAATCAACTTATTTACTTCCTTCCCCTTACTGTAACCATGGTGTGAATACTGAGATAGCAATTCAGAGAAGGCAGGATGAAGAAAGACTTCACAACTTTGAACTTTAGCATTCTAGGCTTTGTAACTTTTGTACTTTGTATACTCTTGGCACTCTTGCATTTGTAAAGGATTCTTGAACCTCAAACTATTCTTGTATGCTTGTAAAGAATCGTGGATTAATTTGAATTTGATCCTTGAATTTTTTGGATTTCAAATCTTGTAATTCTTCACATTTTAAAATTTTGAGTTTAGAATGAGCTTGAAAAAAGAATTAGACTTGACATGGATGGCTTGGGATTTTGAAATTCTTTGCATACTTGGAATTTTAATTTTCTTAGATTATGCCAAAAAGATCCTTGGAATTAAAATTCTGCTTGCCATGGTTTAAGGTATGACTTCATTTGGATATTGACACGCAAAAATCTCTTAAATTTGGACTTGAAATTTGCATTCTTGTAATGAAACACTTGAATTACAATTTCCATGGTGAGATTTGAATCATTCCCTAAAACTTGATGAAATTTATTCTTTGCAAAATCTCCTTGAATTTGTAAATTGAATATTTGAATTTGAATTTGGAATGATAACTTGAATTCTGTAACTTGACATGAAGAAAAGAAAATGGATTTTGGACTTTGGAAATAGTTATGGAAATGGTTTTGGTAATGGGAAGGAAAATTTGGATATGGAAATGGTTAGTTGATGAACATTGAACAATCCACTTGGAATCCCAAAAAAATCACACAAACCTTAGACCGAATTCTTGACCAAAACAAAAGCCCAAGATACTTGATGCCATTTGGACAAACTCGGATCGATGAACCAATTAGCCTTAATCTTTAATTTGATCACGAATTAATCACATTCATCTCCATAGCTTAACCAACCAGCAACTTATTGATTTAATGAAACTACAACATGAACCAAACCTTGATGAACCCTTGGAAATAAGGATATAACATGAAATTCAAATTGCCAAAAAAAACCCTAGCCAGTTTCCACATGACCACGTTTAACACCAATGGAAGGAAAACCCTAATCCTCCCTAAGTATACACTGAAGCTTCTGAGGAATCTTGAGGAGAAATTGACCTTGTATTGACTAAGGGACCATAAGAATGAGGGCATATATTTCCTTTATATCCACAGAAATTCAACACAACTTGCAAGGGACTTGAATCCCAATGAGCACACACACGGCCTCCATGATTCCTTAACCTTTTGGAGCAACCCTAATTTCACAAATGAAACCAAACAAACAAAGTCTAATAAATCGGTTAGCTATGCATGGATGATTGACCTAAGATGATGTGCAAAAGACCAAGGAATCTAAGGGTAAAATTTGGGGTATGACACTTGCCCCTATTTAAATATCTTCACCGGAAGACATGAACGATGAAAATCTTCATGAAATCATGGTGAAAGGTATTTAAATATAGATAACCGAAAATTTTGCCTTTAGATGCAATGACATGCTATGCTATGCTAGGAAACGTTGCATAGTTACTGCAATTTCCTTAGATGTTCTCCAATACGAACAATCCCAAGCACCTAAGTTCAGATCTGCTCGCAATTGTGTAAGGTCAAACAAGAACATATTCTTTGCAAAAAAATCTTCACTGAACTGCTGTTGATAGGATCCCCAAAAATTTGATTCAACAAGATACTGAGATGATTCTTAAAAGGGCCCGATACCCATTTTTCTCCCTTCAAGCTCTCCTTGTAAATGATAATAAAGGTCATTTAGAATCAACTTATTTACTTCCTTCCCCTTACTGTAACCATGGTGTGAATACTGAGATAGCAATTCAGAGAAGGCAGGATGAAGAAAGACTTCACAACTTTGAACTTTAGCATTCTAGGCTCAGTAACTTTTGTACTTTGTATACTCTTGGCACTCTTGCATTTGTAAAGGATTCTTGAACCTCGAACTATTCTTGTATGCTTGTAAAGAATTGTGGATTAATTTGAATTTGATCCTTGAATTTTTTGGAATTCAAATCTTGTAATTCTTCACATTTTAAAATTTTGAGTTTAGAATGAGCTTGAAAAAAGAATTAGACTTGACATGGATGGCTTGGGATTTTGAAATTCTTTGCATACTTGGAATTTTAATTTTCTTAGATTATGCCAAAAAGATCCTTGGAATTAAAATTCTGCTTGCCATGGTTTAAGGTATGACTTCATTTGGATATTGACACGCAAAAATCTCTTAAATTTGGACTTGAAATTTGTATTCTTGTAATGAAACACTTGAATTACAATTTCCATGGTGAGATTTAAATCATTCCCTAAAACTTGATGAGATTTATTCTTTGCAAAATCTCCTTGAATTTGTAAATTGAATATTTGAATTTGAATTTGGAATGATAACTTGAATTCTGTAACTTGACATGAAGAAAAGAAAATGGATTTTGGACTTTGGAAATAGTTATGGAAATGGTTTTGGTAATGGGAAGGAAAATTTGGATATGGAAATGGTTAGTTGATGAACATTGAACAATCCACTTGGAATCCCAAAAAATTCACACAAACCTTAGACCGAATTCTTGACCAAAACAAAAGCCCAAGATACTTGATGCCATTTGGACAAACTCGGATCGATGAACCAATTAGCCTTAATCTTTAATTTGATCACGAATTAATCACATTCCTCTCCATAGCTTAACCAACAAGCAACTTATTGATTTAATGAAACTACAACATGAACCAAACCTTGATGAACCCTTGGAAATAAGGATATAACATGAAATTCAAATTGCCAAAAAAAAACCCTAGCCAGTTTCCACATGACCACGTTTAACACCAATGGAAGGAAAACCCTAATCCTCCCTAAGTATACACTGAAGCTTCTGAGGAATCTTGAGCAGAAATTGACCTTGTATTGACTAAGGGACCATAAGAATGAGGGCATATATTTCCTTTATCTCCACAGAAATTCAACACAACTTGCAAGGGACTTGAATCCCAATGAGCACACACACGGCCTCCATGATTCCTTAACCTTTTGGAGCAACCCTAATTTCACAAATGAAACCAAACAAACAAAGTCTAATAAATCGGTTAGCTATGCATGGATGATTGACCTAAGATGATGTGCAAAAGACCAAGGAATCTAAGGGTAAAATTTGGGGTATGACACTTGCCCCTATTTAATTATCTTTACCGGAAGACATGAACGATGAAAATCTTCATAAAATCATGGTGAAAGGTATTTAAATATAGATAACCGAAAATTTTGCCTTTAGATGCAATGACATGCTATGCTATGCTAGGAAACGTAGCATAGTTACTGCAATTTCCTTAGATGTTCTCCAATACGAACAATCCCAAGCACCTAAGTTCAGATCTGCTCACAACTGTGTAAGGTCAAACAAGAACATATTCTTTGCAAAAAAATCTTCACTGAATTGTTGTTGATAGGATCCCCGAAAATTTGATTCAACAACATACTGAGATAATTCTTAAAAGGGCCCGATACCCATTTTTCTCCCTTCAAGCTCTCCTTGTAAATGATAATAAAGGTCATTAAGAATCAACTTATTTACTTCCTTCCCCTTACTGTAACCATGGTGTGAATACTGAGATAGCAATTCAGAGAAGGCAGGATGAAGAAAGACTTCACAACTTTGAACTTTAGCATTCTAGGTTCTGTAACTTTTGTACTTTGTATACTCTTGGCACTCTTGCATTTGTAAAGGATTCTTGAACCTCGAACTATTCTTGTATGCTTGTAAAGAATCGTGGATTAATTTGAATTTGATCCTTGAATTTTTTGGAATTCAAATCTTGTAATTCTTCACATTTTAAAATTTTGAGTTTAGAATGAGCTTGAAAAAAGAATTAGACTTGACATGGATGGCTTGGGATTTTGAAATTCTTTGCATACTTGGAATTTTAATTTTCTTAGATTATGCCAAAAAGATCCTTGGAATTAAAATTCTTCTTGCCATGGTTTAAGGTATGACTTCATTTGGATATTGACACGCAAAAATCTCTTAAATTTGGACTTGAAACTTGTATTCTTGTAATGAAACACTTGAATTACAATTTCCATGGTGAGATTTGAATCATTCCCTAAAACTTGATGAAATTTATTCTTTGCAAAATCTCCTTGAATTTGTAAATTGAATATTTGAATTTGAATTTGGAATGATAACTTGAATTCTGTAACTTGACATGAAGAAAAGAAAATGGATTTTGGACTTTGGAAATAGTTATGGAAATGGTTTTGGTAATGGGAAGGAAAATTTGGATATGGAAATGGTTAGTTGATGAACATTGAACAATCCACTTGGAATCCCAAAAAATTCACACAAACCTTAGACCGAATTCTTGACCAAAACAAAAGCCCAAGATACTTGATGCCATTTGGACAAACTCGGATCGATGAACCAATTAGCCTTAATCTTTAATTTGATCACGAATTAATCACATTCCTCTCCATAGCTTAACCAACCAGCAACTTATTGATTTAATGAAACTACAACATGAACCAAACCTTGATGAACCCTTGGAAATAAGGATATAACATGAAATTCAAATTGCCAAAAAAAAACCCTAGCCAGTTTCCACATGACCACGTTTAACACCAATGGAAGGAAAACCCTAATCCTCCCTAAGTATACACTGAAGCTTCTGAGGAATCTTGAGGAGAAATTGACCTTGTATTGACTAAGGGACCATAAGAATGAGGGCATATATTTCCTTTATCTCCACAGAAATTCAACACAACTTGCAAGGGACTTGAATCCCAATGAGCACACACACGGCCTCCATGATTCCTTAACCTTTTGGAGCAACCCTAATTTCACAAATGAAATCAAACAAACAAAGTCTAATAAATCGGTTAGCTATGCATGAATGATTGACCTAAGATGATGTGCAAAAGACCAAGGAATCTAAGGGTGAAATTTGGGGTATGACACTTGCCCCTATTTAAATATCTTCACCGGAAGACATGAACGATGAAAATCTTCATGAAATCATGGTGAAAGGTATTTATATATAGATAACCGAAAATTTTGCCTTTAGATGCAATGACATGCTATGCTATGCTAGGAAACGTAGCATGGTTTCTGCAATTTCCTTTGATGTTCTCCAATCAGAACAATCCCAAGCACCTAAGTTCAAATCTGCTCGCAATTGTGTAAGGTCAAACAAGAACATATTCTTTGCAAAAAAATCTTCACTGATCTGCTGTTGATAGGATCCCCAAAAATTTGATTCAACAAGATACTGAGATGATTCTTAAAAGGGCCCGATACCCATTTTTCTCCCTTCAAGCTCTCCTTGTAAATGATAATAAAGGTCATTAAGAATCAACTTATTTACTTCCTTCCCCTTACTGTAACCATGGTGTGAATACTGAGATAGCAATTCAGAGAAGGCAGGATGAAGAAAGACTTCACAACTTTGAACTTTAGCATTCTAGGCTCTGTAACTTTTGTACTTTGTATACTCTTGGCACTCTTGCATTTGTAAAGGATTCTTGAACCTCGAACTATTCTTGTATGCTTGTAAAGAATCGTGGATTAATTTGAATTTGATCCTTGAATTTTTTGGAATTCAAATCTTGTAATTCTTCACATTTTAAAATTTTGAGTTTAGAATGAGCTTGAAAAAAGAATTAGACTTGACATGGATGGCTTGGGATTTTGAAATTCTTTGCATACTTGGAATTTTAATTTTCTTAGATTATGCCAAAAAGATCCTTGGAATTAAAATTCTTCTTGCCATGGTTTAAGGTATGACTTCATTTGGATATTGACACGCAAAAATCTCTTAAATTTGGACTTGAAATTTGTATTCTTGTAATGAAACACTTGAATTACAATTTCCATGGTGAGATTTGAATCATTCCCTAAAACTTGATGAAATTTATTCTTTGCAAAATCTCCTTGAATTTGTAAATTGAATATTTGAATTTGAATTTGGAATGATAACTTGAATTCTGTAACTTGACATGAAGAAAAGAAAATGGATTTTGGACTTTGGAAATAGTTATGGAAATGGTTTTGGTAATGGGAAGGAAAATTTGGATATGGAAATGGTTAGTTGATGAACATTGAACAATCCACTTGGAATCCCAAAAAATTCACACAAACCTTAGACCGAATTCTTGACCAAAACAAAAGCCCAAGATACTTGATGCCATTTGGACAAACTCGGATCGATGAACCAATTAGCCTTAATCTTTAATTTGATCACGAATTAATCACATTCCTCTCCATAGCTTAACCAACCAGCAACTTATTGATTTAATGAAACTACAACATGAACCAAACCTTGATGAACCCTTGGAAATAAGGATATAACATGAAATTCAAATTGCCAAAAAAAAACCTAGCCAGTTTCCACATGACCACGTTTAACACCAATGGAAGGAAACCCCTAATCCTCCCTAAGTATACACTGAAGCTTCTGAGGAATCTTGAGGAGAAATTGACCTTGTATTGACTAAGGGACCATAAGAATGAGGGCATATATTTCCTTTATCTCCACAGAAATTCAACACAACTTGCAAGGGACTTGAATCCCAATGAGCACACACACGGCCTCCATGATTCCTTAACCTTTTGGAGCAACCCTAATTTCACAAATGATACCAAACAAACAAAGTCTAATAAATCGGTTAGCTATGCATGGATGATTGACCTAAGATGATGTGCAAAAGACCAAGGAATCTAAGGGTAAAATTGGGGTATGACACTTGCCCCTATTTAAATATCTTCACCGGAAGACATGAACGATGAAAATCTTCATGAAATCATGGTGAAAGGTATTTAAATATAGATAACCTAAAATTTTTCCTTTAGATGCAATGACATGCTATGCTATGCTAGGAAACGTAGCATAGTTACTGCAATTTCCTTAGATGTTCTCCAATACGAACAATCCCAAGCACCTAAGTTCAGATCTGCTCACAACTGTGTAAGGTCAAACAAGAACATATTCTTTGCAAAAAAATCTTCACTGAATTGTTGTTGATAGGATCCCCAAAAATTTGATTCAACAACATACTGAGATAATTTTTAAAAGGGCCCGATACCCATTTTTCTCCCTTCAAGCTCTCCTTGTAAATGATAATAAAGGTCATTAAAAATCAACTTATTTACTTCCTTCCCCTTACTGTAATCATGGTGTGAATACTGAGATAGCAATTCAGAGAAGGCAGGATGAAGAAAGACTTCACAACTTTGAACTTTAGCATTCTAGGCTCTGTAACTTTTGTACTTTGTATACTCTTGGCACTCTTGCATTTGTAAAGGATTCTTGAACCTCGAACTATTCTTGTATGCTTGTAAAGAATCGTGGATTAATTTGAATTTGATCCTTGAATTTTTTGGAATTCAAATCTTGTAATTCTTCACATTTTAAAATTTTAAGTTTAGAATGAGCTTGAAAAAAGAATTAGACCTGACATGGATGGCTTGGGATTTTTAAATTCTTTGCATACTTGGAATTTTAATTTTCTTAGATTATGCCAAAAAGATCCTTGGAATTAAAATTCTTCTTGCCATGGTTTAAGGTATGACTTCATTTGGATATTGACACGCAAAAATCTCTTGAATTTTTTATTCTTGTAATGAAACACTTGAATTACAATTTCCATGGTGAGATTTGAATCATTCCCTAAAACTTGATGAAATTTATTCTTCCTTGATGCAAAATCTCCTTGAATTTGTAAATTGAATATTTGAATTTGAATGTGGAATGATAACTTGAATTTTGTAACTTGACATGAAGAAAAGAAAATAGATTTTGGACTTTGGAAATAGTTATGGAAATGGTTTTGGTAATGGGAAGGAAAATTTGGATATGGAAATGGTTAGTTGATGAACTTTGAACAATCCACTTGGAATCCCAGAAATTCACACAAACCTTAGACCGAATTCTTGACCAAAACAAATGCTCGAGATACTTGATGCCATTTGGACAAACTTAGATCGATGAACCCATTAGCCTTAATCTTTAATTTAATCACGAATTAATCACATTCCTCTCCATAGCTTAATTAACCATCAACTTTTTTATTTAATGAAACTCCAAGCAAATCTTTAGTCGAGGATGACCTTTTCACATGAACCAAACCTTGATGAACCCTTGGAAATAAGGATACAACATGAAATTCAAATTGCCAAAAAAAACCCTAGCTAGTTTTCACATGACCACGTTTAACACCAATGGAATGAAAAACCTAATCCTCCCTAAGTATACACTGAAGCTTCTGAGGAATCTTGAGGAGAAATTGACCTTGTATTGACTAAGGGACCATAAGAATGAGGGCATATCTTTCCTTTATCTCCACAGGAATTCAATACAACATGCAAGGGACTAGAATCCCAATGAGCACACACACGGCCTCCATGATTCTTGAACCTTTTGCAGCAACCCTAATTTCACAAATGAAACCAAATGAACAAAGTCTAATAAATCAGTTAGCTATGCATGGATGATATACCTAAGATGATGTGCAAAAGACCAAGGAATCTAAGGGTAAAATTTAGGGTATGACACGGCGATACTAAGATCGGTGGTTCTTGCAGATATTGTTTTATTTTATCAAAAGCTTATTGACAAACATTGTTCCATTCAGCCGATTGATTTTTTCTTAGTAATTTGAATATCGGTTCACAGGTAGCCGTCAAGTGAGAAATGAATCTTGAGATGTAATTAAGTCTGTCCAGAAAGCCACTGATTTATTTTTCAGTTTTGGGAGGCGGCATGTCTTGAATTGCTCGAACCTTATCAGGATCAACCTCAATGCCCTTCTGACTCGCAATAAAGCCCAACAGTTTACCAGATCGAACTCCGAAGGTTCATTTTGCAAGATTCAACCGTAGTCTGAACTTTTGGAGTCTGTCAAACAGTTTCTTCAGATGGTCCAAGTGATCTTCTTCAGTCTTGGACTTGGCAATCATATCGTCCACGTAAACCTCAATCTCTTTATGGATCATATCGTGAAATAGGGTTGTCATGTCACGTTGGTATGTTTCCCCTGTGTTTTTCAAACTGAATGGCATGACTTTGTAGCTATATGTACCCCAAGGCGTGATGAAAGTGGTCTTCTCCATGTCAGCTTGGGACATCTTGATCTTATTGTATCTTGAGAAACCGTCCATTAATGAAAAGACAGAGAACTGTGCAGTGTTGTCTACCAAGAGATCAATATGAGGCAGAGGAAAATCATCTTTCGGACTTGCCTTATTGAGTTCTCGATAATCCACACACATTTTGGCCTTCCCATCTTTCTTTGGAACCAGGACGATGTTATCAACCCATTCAAGATATTCGGAAGTGGCTAGGAACCCATCATCAAACTGTTTCTTTACCTCCTCTCTGATTTTAAGTGCCATGTCGGGTCTGGTCCTTCTGAGTTTCTGTTTGACAAGAGGATATTTGGGCTTGAGTGGCAAGTGATGTTCAACGATGTTGGTATCCAACCCAGGCAAATCTTGATAAGACTAAGCGAAGATATCGACATACTCTCTCAATAACTTGACCAACTCGGAGTGTACATGCTTAGTGAGGGATGCTCCAACCTTGACTTGTTTTCTGACATCATCAGTGCCAAGATTGACAACTTCCACTGGCTCTTTGTGTGGCTGAATCTCTTTTTGCTCGTGCTCAAGGAGCCTTGCTAGTTCAGCCGGTAATTCACAATCTTCCTCACCATCTTCTTTGGCTTGGTTAATTGGAATCCCAGAATTACAATGGATGTTTGCCATGTTGTTATCAATGCATTTATTTGTTCTGCATGTTTATGAATTTGTTTAGAATAAGCTACTTTGAAAGGTGAAAATAAAAGAAACTTTTTCCATTTGTTCTTTGTGAAAAAAGTATAATAAAGAATGAAAATAGAGCATGATTTGAATGTAAAAAAAAATTATTTATTGATCACATAATATTTCAAAAGCGGGAGGCCCTTTATAAGCTATCCACTCGTCTCGGGCGAGGACGAGGGAATGAGAAAGCAAAATGCATTACATGTTTGTAGGAAAAACCACGGGAACCATAATAGATGTCCAATTTTTGAGCTTGAAGCCAGACGAACACTTGCGTACAAAGCTTGTACTCTGGTTGTTAGGACCAGCATCATCAATCGATGCTACAATATCGTCCTTTTGAATACTCACGCTATTGAACTTGATCAAGTTGCACTGCTTCTGACCTCGTGAGCTAGTCTGTCGATTAAGACGATAACCCAATCCAAAGCGATTATGCTTCTCTACCACATCTAACACATGCCCCCAACTAGGAAAGGCATCTTTCTCAATGATCTCTTTAGCACTCTTGGCAGATGACAAAGTCATTTTTGGTGATCTACTTTGACTAGTTGAAGCGGAGCTGACATCTTCGAACTCAAGACATTGCAACGGCACCTCAGCTATGCCTTTATCAATCTCGACATATCGAAATGACGATAACTCACTTACTAGCAAATCCTCTTCACCACAAACAATGACCAATTGGTCGTCAATCATGAATTTTGGTTTCTGATGCAATGTGGAAGTAATTTCCCATGCGGCATGGATCGGAGGATGACCCAATAAGCAAATATATGCAGGATTGATATCCATCACTTGAAAAGTAATGGTAAACATATGCGGTCCGATCTTAATGGGTAGATCCACCTCGCCAATAAGTTGCCTTCTGGAACCGTCAAAGGCTCTGACAATTAAAGCGCTCAGCCTCATCTCGCTCCCTTCTACCAGTAATTGACTCAACGTGCCCTTAGAAATCACGTTGAGAGAAGAACTGATATCCACAAGGTCACGAGATAGCAAGGCATCCATGCAAGTCACTAATATATGCAAGGATCAGTTGTGGGCAGTTCCTTCAGGTGGCAACTCTAATTCATTGAAACCTAGATACTGACTTGCAGTTATGGTTGCGACCACATCATCAAACTACTCTACAGGGATATCGTGCATTACATGGGCAACATTCAAGACTTTTAGCAAAGCTAATCTGTGCGCGGGCGAGCTCATGAGCAAGGATAAGATTGAAATCTTTGGGGATGTCTGCCCCAGCTAATCCACAATCTAAAAATCACTCTTCTTGATCAACTTGAGAAATTCTTGATCATTAATTGCTTCTTTGACTTTTACAGTATCCTCAGATGGAGTGACTAGCACTGATGCATCGGTAGATGCCCTTTGTTGCATAACATGGGTTGTTGAAGCAGACTTCTCCTTGGGAGGAACGACAGTTGGAACTTGCATTGGCTTAGAAGTGACCTTTGAAACAAACACTCGCCCACTATGAGTTATGCCTCCAGCGGTGGTTACATTCACAATCTCGGATTCAAATAACTGAATTTATCGACCCCCATAAAACACAGTAGAACCATACTTCCAAGGTACCTCTTTTGAATACTGATACGGGAAAGGCTTTGGCACATAAACAGTGGTGGGCTGTATCTTCTTTTTAGGAGCTTCCACAGGAACCTTCCTATATATGATCGTGAATGGCTCAATGGTAGCTACCTCTTCCACATACTTGAATCTGGAAAACTGAACCACACCTCGGTTCATCAAGATCTCAACACAACCTTTCAACTTTCAGCACTGATTGGGATTGCCATCACAAATCTGGCACTTACCATGAAGACCTTTAAATAACCCTTGCTCGTTCAACTTCCTAAACACAACAGTCATCGGATTTTTCACTTTGTCGACATCTCTGATCAACTCAGCCCCTTGATTGTCTTCGATCATGTTAACCCCCGGTCCACTATGAGTAGGCAGAGGATTAGTCTGTATATTAGGTTGATCTTCAGTGAATATCAGGATTTTCCGATCAATAAGCTCTTGAACCTTAGTTTTTAAGACAATGCAATCTTCGGTAGAATGTCCTATGTACCCAGAATGGTAAGCACATGATGCATTTGGATTATGCTTTGGGCTGAACCGAGGAATTACAGGCGCAATCTATTTTGGAACAATTGCCCCTTGATGAGCCAGATAAGGAAACAATTCTGTATATGGCACAAAAATTTTGTCAAAATTCGGACGCTTACGATTGTTCTGATAGTTGTTGTTTTATCTGTTCTGCTGATTACCATCGTTTTGTTGAGATTGTTGACATTACGGCCATTGGTTCTGTGAATTCTGAGCTTGTTGTTGTGGATGATATTGATATGGCGGTTGTTGATACTGGGCAGCAGTGATGTAAAGATATGGATAATATGGCATGGGAGCCATAGGAGCCTGATACTGAGGAGGGGCTTTTGTCATCACAGCATTTGCCTCACCTTCTTTCTTCTACGAATGACTGCTCTGAGGTTCCTTATTAGTTGACGATTGACCAGTGGTACCAGCAATCTTACCAATATTCAAACCATTTTCAATTCTTTGACCAATAGTCACAACATCAGTGAAGTTTGAAGAAGAACTTCCCACCATTTTCTCATAGTACAGCCCTTGCAAAGTTCCCATAAAGATATCTATCAGCTCAGTGTCAGAAAGAGTTGGTCGCACACGAGAGGCCATCTCGCGCCACCTTTGGGCATATTAGTTAAAGGTTTCTATTGTACGCTGAGATTGATTCTGTAGTTGTAATCTGGTAGGAGCCAAATCAAGATTATATTTATATTGTTTCAAGAAAGCCTCAGACAAGTCTCTCCACGAGCGAATCTTGCTACGTTCTAAAGCCATATACCAATCCAAAGAAGCTTCAGAAAAGCTATCTTAGAAGAAATGCACTAACAATTCATCATTGTCAATATAGGATGCCATCTTCCTACAGTACATCATCACGTGACTGTAAGAACAACTCAATCCTTTGTAATTTTGCAGCTCTGGAATCTTGAACTTTTGCGGCAACACAACATTGGGAACCAAACACAAGTCTTTGGCATCCGTGCCAAAAGCAGAATATCCTTTGATAGCTCTAATCCTTTCATCTAACAACTTGTAATCAGTAGGTCTATTATGATCAGCAGGTCTGACAAGAGTCTGTGGATTTGGAATTTGTGATGTAGCTGGAGCAGGCACCTGCGGGGAAGCAAACTGAGACGGATCTACCAACCCAAAATTTACCATCTGACCAGAATTCTGACCCATCTGAAAACCATACTGATAACCAAGAGGAGGTACCAAGGCGGCCGAAGATTCCCCAGGATAATGCATTCCAGAATGAACATTTTGAACAGCAGTTTAAGTAGATTGAGACAAAACCGGGACATGAATTGGGGGACCTCTATACACATGTTCATCTTTATCAGGGGTCTCAACATCAGTAGACACAGGAGTCTGGTGAGTCCGCGCCTGAGGAATTTCATGGTCATCACGAATCATCACAGGAGGTGGAATCGGAGTAGCATGCTCCAAGGGTAAGTAACCGAATTCCCATTGGGCATGGGTGCAACGAAAGGTTGATATGGCATAAAGGCACTACCACCGGTAATCTAAGGAGTGAAATTCGGGGGACATTCCCCACGGAAAAGCAGCAGGCATCCAATTTGGGCCAGACTGAGAGTGCGGTAAGTTGACAGTATGTTGAACAACAGTCTCAACCGGTACTTCAACAGCGAGAGAAGAAGTAACAACAGGAAGATAAATCACCACGGGGGTAACAACAGTCGCATCAGTAGCGCTTGCAACAACAGAAGTAGCAGCAGCGGCATCCTTCTGAGTGCGAAGGAACTCCATAATAACATCCATGTTAGTCTGAAATTGATCCATCCGACCTTGAAATTGAGCCAAAGTTTCCTTATAGGCAGCGTTTTCTGCTTCAAAATTAGCCATGATCTTAGATTTGCTTGAGCGAGTGAAATAGCGATGTCGAGTCGTCGTCTTGCTACAAGGCAGAGACGAACAGTGTAAGCATTTTGTTTTTCTGGACGAGGGACGTGCATATGTGTGCATGAATGAATGCAATGCATGCAAAACAAAGTTTTAAATTCCAGGAATTTGTGAGCTCGTCTTTGTTAACAATAATCATAAAGCATACAAGTAAAGGTGCAAAGATAAAACTGGCAAGAAACTCCTCATTCATTTAATAAAGGGAGAGAGGTACAAGTCAAATATAAGTCAAATATCTGTCTTTTGGGATACAACAAGATCATCCTGTATCCTATCAAAAACCACCCTAAAAATAGATAAGAAGTTAAAAATAGCCTAAGGAGTCTTGTGCGCCAGCACGTTAGCATATGCATCCTTCAACAACCCCGACAAGTCTTCTAGTGCATGCTCGACAAATCTGGCTAGACGGTCGTGTCTCTCACTTCAATACTTCGCATCCTTCATGAGGTTACGCGTCAAATAATGATAAGGTCCCTGAAGAGGATCCTGTAGAAATGCCTCTTTCTGATCCAAGAGGACTTGCAGATGGCGGCTCTGGCGCTCCAACTAAGTACTCACAAAGTTGAGCTGGTTGACCTCCTCTCGACTCCGATGCGCTTGATCTTGCAGATTCTGAATCTCACCAAAGGCTTTGTCGAGATTGGCTTGACACTGAGAAAAGTCCTTCACTAGCTGGTCAGCACGATCTTGCTCACTCTGCAGCTTTGTCTTGTACTCTGATAACCTTCCTTGAAGTTCGCTAAGTTGCTTCTTGTAGCTCAACTCATCCTTGTAGGCTTGGTACTGAGTATCGACGAGTTGTCTCTTATTTAAGGTAAGTCCATCATTAGTACTCTTTAGAGCATCACCCACTTTCCTCCGCTTGTTTTGTTCGACCTCCACCTCTTTGAGCATGCACTCTCTCTTTTGATGGAGCTCAATCTGTAAGCTTTCCTTCTCGGATGTGGCTCTATCAAGGTTGAGACGAACATCAGCATTCTCCTTTTTCAACATCTCAATAGTCCGCTTAAGTTGGTCGACTTCAGATGGAGGAACAATGGCAAGTTTAGGAAGCTTGACATTCATGGAAGGCTCAGAAGAAAATGGCAACAAGATCCCCCTGACTCGTTCTTTAACCCAATGTGTGTAGGCTTCCTTGGCTATGCAGTTCTTCCTACCCAACTTGGTTCTTCCTTCATGGTGAATCTAAGCCCAAGCAGCACTAAACCCCTTCAGTAATCCCATGTCATCAACCCCTTCATGAAAGATGAACTCTTTTACTACATCAGAATATGGCTTGTCAAGCATTGGATACCCCAACTGACGAAAGGCAAGTCTCATATTGTAGTTAATTCCACCCTTTGTACAAGATCTGGCTAGTTCAGCTGGTAATTCACAATCTTCCTTACCATCTTCTTCGGCTTGGTTAATTGGAATCCCGGAATTACAATGGATGTTTGCCATGTTGTTATCAATGCATTTATTTGTTCTGCATGTTTATGAATTTGTTTAGAATAAGCTACTTTGAAAGGTGAAAATAAAAGAAACTTTTGCCATTTGTTCTTTGTGAAAAAAGTAAAATAAATAAAGAAAATAGAGCATGATTTGAATGCAAAAAAAAATTATTTATTGATCACATAATATTTCAAAAGTGGGAGGCCCTTTACAAGCTATCCACTCGTCTTGGGCGAGGACGAGGGAATGAGAAAGCAAAATGCATTACATGTTTGTAGGAAAAACCACGGGAACCATAATAGATGTCCAATTGTTGAGCTTGAAGCCAGACGAACACTTGCGTACAAAGCTTGTACTCTGGTTGTTAGGACCAGCATCATCAATGGCTGCTACAATATCTTCCTTTTGAAAACTCACTCTATTGAACTTGATCAAGTTGCACTGCTTCTGACCTCGTGAGCTAGTCTGTCGATCAGGACGATAACCCAATCCAAAGCGATTATGCTTCTGTACCACATCTAACACAAGCCCCCAACTAGGAAAGGCATCTTTCTCAATGATCTCTTTAGCACTCTTGGTAGATGACAAAGTCATTTTTGGTGATCTACTTTGACTAGTTGAAGCGGAGCTGACATCTTCGAACTCAAGACATTGCAACGGCACCTCAGCTATGCATTTATCAGTCTCGACATATCAAAATGACGATAACTCACTTACTAGCAAATCCTCTTCACCACAAACAATGACCAATTGGTCGTCAATCATGAATTTTGGTTTCTGATGCAATGTGGAAGTAATTGCCCATGCGGCATGGATCGGAGGATGACCCAATAAACAAATATATGCAGGATTGATATCCATCACTTGAAAAGTAATGGTAAACATATGTGGTCCGATCTTAATGGGTAGATCCACCTCGCCAATAACTTGCCGTCTGGAACCATCAAAGGCTCTGACAATTAAAGCGCTCAGCCTCATCTCACTCCCTTCTACCAGTAATTGACTCAACGTGCCCTTAGGAATCATGTTGAGAGAAGAACTGATATCCACAAGGTCACGAGATAGCAAGGAGTCCATGCAAGTCACTAATATATGAAAGGATCAGTTGTGGGCAGTTCCTTCAAGTGGCAACTCTAATTCATTGAAACCCAGATACCGACTTGCAGTTATGGTTACGACCACGTCATCAAACTACTTTACGGGGATATCGTGCATTACATGGGAAACATTCAAGACTTTTAGCAAAGCCAATTTGTGCGCGGGCGAGCTCATGAGCAAGGATAAGATTGAAATCTTTGGGGATGTCTGCCCCAGCTAATCCACAATCTTAAAATCACTCTTCTTGATCAACTTGAGAAATTCTTGATCATTAATTGCTTCTTTGATTTTTACTGTATCCTCAGATGGAGTGACTGGCACTGATGCATCGGTAGATGCCCCTTGTTGCATAACAGAGGTTGTTGAAGCAGACTTCTCCTTGGGAGGAACGAAAATTGGAACTTGCATTGGCTTAGAAGTGGCCTTTGAAGCAAACACTCGCCCACTACGAGTTATGCCTCCAGCGGTGGTTACATTCACAATCTCAGATTCAAAGAACTGAATTTCTCGACCCCCATAAAACACAGTAGAACCATACTTCCAAGGTACCTCTTTTGAATTCTGATACGGGAAAGGCTTCGGCACACAAACAATGATGGGCTGTATCTTCTTTTTAGGAGCTTCCACAGGAACCTTCCTATATATGATCATGAATGGCTCAATGGTAGCTACCTCTTCCACATACTTGAATCTGGAAAACTGAACCACACCTCGGTTCATCAAGATCTGAACACAACCTTTCAACTTTCAGCACTGATTGGGATTGCCATCACAAATCTGACACTTACCATGAAGACCTTTCAATAACCCTTGCTCGTTCAACTTCCTAAACACAACAGTCATCGGATTTTTCACTTTGTCGACATCTCTGATCAACTCAACCCCTTGATTCTCTTCGATCATGTTAACCCCCAGTCCACTATGAGTAGGCAGAGGATTAGTCTGTATGTTAGGTTGATCTTCAGCGAACATCAGGATTTTCCGATCAATAAGCTCTCGAACCTTGGTCTTTAAGACAATGCAATCTTCGGTAGAATGTCCTATGTACCCAGAATGGTAATGAAATTTTGGTACCAAATATGTGATGTTACGTGTGATGTCACAACAACACACTCTGCAATGGACAATGGAAAACAACAACAGAAACACACAGAATTATTTACCCAGTTCAGTTCAACAACTTAATCTGGGGGCTATCAAGCCAGGGATGAAATTCACTACTTGTAGAATTAATTTACAGACTCAACAACCTAGTTGACAATCTCCTAAACTTAATTCCTACTAATGAACTTTCTACCTAAGAGCCCACTTAGGTATGAGAACACTACTCAATCCCTAAAGCCTCTCAAAGATCAAACACTTTGAGAAACACCTTGATCCTGCTTCACAGCTTTGATCAAGTTACAAAACTCTCTTGCTTCACAGCTCTAGAGAGGACAGATTACACTCACAAAATCACTCACAATACTCGAACAAAGACAATGCTTAACCTCCAGTCAAATATCTCTATCTTCTGTCCACTTTCTGTGTCGTCTTCCTTTGGTTGATGGACTTTATATAGCCATCTGAATTGGGCTTGGATCTGCTGCAATATCTGACCTGATTTGTTATTTAAAACTGAATCTTCAAAACAGATTTTATCCCCAAATTTTTTTTAAATCTCAGTCTTTAAACCTCCCTACAAATCTGCATCAAATCTCTATGCAACAGAGAATATCTATCCCAAGATATCCGCATCCAATGAGACTAACAGCTCTCCCAATATCCAGCTAAAACGCAAACCCTGACAACATCACTAAACCTGATGTTATTAATCTTCTGCAGACCTGATGTCACAACATCGCATGTGACATCAGACTTCAAAACTTCAGCAAGTTAAATACTTACCAAAAACCAATGTTAAGACATCACCCATGTGACATCAACATTGAACAGCTTTGTTTTACCAAAATTCTAGCCAATCCAAGAACCAACAATCTCCCCCTTTGGCTAATTTTGGCTAAAAAACTCTCTGCACCATCAGAGACTTCAGCAGAGGATAAACATGAATATTTTACTAACCTTCGCATCAGCATTTCTTCATCACAACTTCATAATGCACACTCCAATACTCTGCTACATACTTCAGCACTAACTGGTAGCAGCATTTCTTCAAACAGTTGCACCGACTTCAAACACTAATCAGCAGCATAGGGCAAGCTCCCCCTCAAAGCAAGAATCAGCATACCAGCAACTGTTCAACATACACACTCCCCCTAAAAATCTGCATTTCAGCATCACACTAGCTGCACTCCTTAGCATTGCACAATGGCTAATTCTTCTTCTTGGCATTGCAACACCTTGACTAACTCTTGGCTAACTCTCCCCCCTTTTTAGCCACAATTGGACAAACCTCAACAGTAAGTCCTACTCACTACAGTTAGTCCTAAACAAGCTCTCATTGTCAGTCTAAAGTCAGCAAACAAGACAAGACAAATCATAGAAGAAAAACAAAAATAGTGCATAAACAGGCACAATATTCAAATTACCTATCAGGCACATCAAGTGCAAAATCAAAAACAGCAAAAAAAAACTAAACTATTATCTAGAAAAAGCAGCAGGGAAACTAGTCTTCATCAGAGCTGGCCCCATCTTCATCATCAGTACTAAGACTACCTTCTTCAGAACCTGGTTCTTCAACATCATCATTACCTTGTTCCAAGGATTTAATCATCTGCTCAATTCTCAACTTCCTAGCAGTGCTAGTACTGATAACCACATCAAGATCCTTGCATGTTGCCTTCAATTCTTCAATCAACTCAGCTTTAGTACTGGCCTTTTTAACACCAGAACTTGATGTTTCAACAATGTCTGGAACATGATGTCCAGCAAACAACTTAGGATGCAAGGACAAGACTGACTCCCTCTTGCAAGCTATATCTGAACTTGTTAAAGTTTCAGGATGTTGCTCCAAGATGATTCCAAAAACAAGAGATGGGAATGCTATAGGTAACTTGATAGCATTTGTTTCAGAATGTTTCACCACTTGCTCAAAGATGTAGCTACCATAGTCACACTTGATCTTCTTCCCAACAGCATAGATAAACCTACCCAATCCAACAGCTATTGTTGTCTTGTGGTTTGTTAGCACCCAGTTGGCTGCTCCAATTCTGTGAAGAATGGCATACTTGATGCTAAGTTTGCTAGCCTTCAACTTCCCTTTCAATGGCCAAACCTTTACCTGACCAGCTGTAATCTCTTTACATATTTCATTATCAGTCATTTCAAGTTCACTATACTCTTCATCATTTCTTTCCAGATACTTGTTGATAGTACTAGGAGAGAAATTAATGCACTTTCCTCTCACATAGACTTTCATGAAATCAATGCTCTTTTTATCAGCAATTTTTCCAGAAATGTTGACAACAAATTCTTTGACAAGACCCTCATAGCACTTAGGAAATGTGGTCACAGTCTTCACCAATCCAGCCTCATTAATCAACTCCATAATATCCTTCATCTCTAAAGTTTCTTTCCCAAGCTCCCTCTCTATGGCTAGTCTTCTCAGACATACAAATTTCCACATTGATGCACTGCTGGCATAATGAAAGGAAATGTTGTCAACTGGTACTACAGGGACTTTGTCAGAGATTCTCTTCAAAATTGTTCTTTTGACAGGTGTGATGTCATGAGCATCATCCTCAACATCAAAGTCAGAATCAGAATCTTCCCTGATTTTCCTCTTTTTGGAGGATGTAGCAACCTTGCTCAAAGGTTTTGTAGGACCAACAACAACAGTTTTCTTCTTGCCTTCAGAAGACTTCTTTGGAGAGGATTCAACAGTCTTTCCTTTCCTTGTCTGCAGTTTCTTAGCAATACTTGGAACAGCTCTACCAATGACTTCATCATCAGATAAATCAACCGCATTGATCACATCCTCATTCTTTTCTTCACCAGGAGTAGCTTCAACAGGTGATGTTCTAACATCCCCCTTAACATTAGCTTCCTCATGCACATCATCTTCTTCCACTCTCACTTCATAATCTTCAATAACAGACATAACAAGTCTATGAAGATTTGTAGCTGCACTTTGCATGTCACTCTTTTCCCTTTCAGAATGTTCAGCAGGCATTTGCCTCAGTGGTCTAGATATACCCTTTATAGGAAGCCCTTTCTCAAAGATCTTATCGATAATCTGACCTAAGCTTTTGTCAACATCTACCCTTTCTTCAACAGTTTGAGAAGTGGATGACCTAGGTTCTGTTTTATCACTAAATAGAACACTAGTAACAAGCTTCTTTGTTTCATTATCTCTAAAGATAGTCCCAACCCTTTTTGAAACAAGTTTAGAAGGTCTAGATTTACCTGACTCTGGGAGCATCATGGAAATAGGCTCTATGTTCAAAGCATCAGCTGCAGAACCTTCGTCTAAAGAAACCCTAACTTTTTCCCGCGAAGAGCTTTGAGAAGCATATTTCTTTGATGGAGAAGACATCTGTTTTGACATGGTTCCCTTGAAGCAGTATAGGTTCAGAGACAGATGATTCTTCTTGTTGAAGGAGACGGGCAGACGGGAGATATGAGCTTTGATGAAACGTGAAATTGCTACAATAGGGAATGATGGTCTAAGGTATGGCGCCTGATTTTGTGTATTCCTTAAGGACCAATCAATGAGTTTCTCCCTCCAAATAACCTTTCCTTTTAAAAATTTAAAAGGATTCACATTAAGAGTAATTAACCCTAATTGACCTTTCAGCAGACTTTCACACTTGTTGTCACAATCTGATGTTACAACATCAACCTTAACATCACCAGATAAGCTGTCCACTTGAGGTACCCATTGATAGCAATTATCTCTGGATCTTATACCCTTCATCACTACCTCATTCTGCTCATTTGTCACCACACACTCATCTTTGGTGTAGTTGACCTTACACCCTTCGTCACACAGCTAACTTATGCTAATTAAATTAGCACTAAATCCTTTGACAAGAAGCACATTGTCAAGATTAGGTCCATCATGACACTTCACTTTTCCAACACCTTTCACCACCCCTTTCTCTCCGTTTCCAAAAGTAACATCAATTGAGGAGCAAGAATTGACATCCACCAATTGGGTTTTGAAACCAGTCATGTGCTTTGAACAACCACTGTCAAAGTACCAGCCATCCTTAGCCGAGTGTCTATCTGAAAAGTGAGCCAATAGACACTTAACCTCTTCTTTAGGAACCCACTGTTTAACAACCTTGGGCCTGTTCACCTTCTGTCTGGGTTGAGGGTTAGACTTGGGATAACCATGTAGCTTGAAACAAGAAAACTGCATATGTCCAAATCTGCCACAGTAAAAGCACCTAACTCTGTTTTCTCTAAAGTGGTTAAACCTTCTGCCACCTTGATGATGATACTGTTGTGGCTGCCACCCATAATGTTGTCTTCTTCTCCCATAGTTTGACTGTCTTCTATGGTAATGATGTTGTCCTTTTGGCTGTCTTCTATGGCGATGAGGCTTCCTTCTTCCATAATAATAAGGCACAACATTATTATATCCATAGCCATACATGTTTCCCTGATGTTGAGACATCTGATGGAACATGTTATGTTTGAACCTAGAAGCCTGCATACTCTTATGATATTGTGGAGGCATATACTGCCTAGCTCCAGAAACATGTGCCTTCCTTTGATGAGGACCATGAGCATGCCTCTTCCCAACATTTTGAGGTTGAGGATGAGCAACCTGCTTAGGTTTAGGATCCTGTCTCTTTGTTTGAAGTTGAGACATTGGTTGAGACATCTCCTTCTTGGTTCCTGAAGTGCTTGCTTCAGCAGATACCTTTTCCTCAACCACAAATCCTATGCCTGACTTATCACCAGCAACCTTTTCTGTCTGAAGGATCTTATCAAGTGTGTCTGTACCACAGTTCAGCATTCTAACAGATTTGGTCATATGATCAAGATGAGCTTTGACTAATAAGACTTCATTTTCCAAATCAGCTTTAGCAGTCTCAAGGTGAACAATCTGTTTCTTCTATTTTTCACTTTCTTGACAGATTTCTGCACTCTTTAGGCAAAGCTCTTGATAAGTGGATGCTAACTCCTCAAACGTCAGTTCCTCATCACTTGAGTCACCATCAGAAACCACTGTTCCAGTTAAAGCTTTGACATGTTTGGCTGACTCTCCTTCACTTTCACTTTCAGAGTCTGACCAGGAAACTGTCATTCCTTTCTTCTGCTTCTTCAGGAATATGGGACATTCTTTCTTAACATGTCCATGACCTTCACACTTAAAGCATTGAACACCCTTGTCTTGAGCAGTCTTCTCTTCATCCTTCTCCTTAGACTTGTCAGAAGCGATGTTCTTGACATTAGGCTTGAAATTCTTGTTCATTCTTTTGAACACCTTGTTGAACTGCCTTCCCAACATAACAATGGCCTGAGATAGATCCTCCTGGGATTCAGCACTATTCCCTGTCTCTTCTTGAGCATCTGAAACCAAGGCTATACTCTTTGGCTTCTTTTCAGGTTCTTCCTCATTCAACCCAAGCTCAAAAGTTTGAAGAGATCCAATGAGCTCATCAACCCTCATCTGGCTGATGTCTTGTGCTACTTCAATGGCAGTCACCTTCATCTTGTACCTCTTAGGAAGGGACCTAAGGATTTTCCTTACAAGCTTTTCTTCTGACATCTTTTCTCCAAGAGCACTGGATGCATTGGACAGCTCAAGGATACTTATGTGGAAGTCATGGATAGTCTCATCTTCCTTCATCTTCAGACTTTCAAACTTTGATGTTAGAATCTGAAGTCTTGACATCTTAACTCTAGATGATCCTTCATGTGTCGTCTTCAAGATGTCCCAAGCTTCCTTAGCAACTTCATAGGTATTGATCAACCTAAATATATTCTTATCTACTCCATTGAAAATAGCATTTAAAGCTTTGGAATTACCAAGGGCAAGCTCATCTTCTTCCTTGGTCCATTCTTCTCCAGGTTTCAGCTTTGAGGTGCCCTCTTTATCTTTCCCAGCATCATCTTTTTCAAACACAACAGGTGCTTTCTATTCTTTAATGATAGCCTTCCACGCCCTGCTGTCCAAGGATTTCAAAAAGGTGGTCATCCTTGGTTTTCAATAATCATAATTCGAGCCATCCAAAATAGGGGGTCTATTCACAAATCCACCAACTTCCTTGTCCATCTTTACCAGAAAGTATCGGCCCTAGATCTCACCCAGATGCAGAGCAGGATGCCTACTCTGATACCAATTGAAATTCTGGTACCAGATATGTGATGTTACGTGTGATGTCACAACAACACACTCTGCAATGGACAATGGAAAACAACAACAGAAACACACAGAATTGTTTACCCAGTTCAGTTCAACAACTTAATCTAGGGGCTACCAAGCCAGGGATGAAATTCACTACTTGTAGAATTAATTTACAGACTCAACAACCTAGTTGACAATCTCCTAAACTTAATTCCTACTAATGAACTTTCTACCTAAGAGCCCACTTAGGTATGAGAACACTACTCAATCCCTAAAACCTCTCAAAGATCAAACATTTTGAGAAACACCTTGATCCTGCTTCGCAGCTTTGATCAAGTTACAAAACTCTCTTGCTTCACAGCTCTAGAGAGGATAGATTACACTCACAAAATCACTCATAATACTCGAACAAAGACAATGCTTAACCTCCAGTCAAATCTCTCTATCTTCTTTCGACTTTCTGTGTCGTCTTCCTTTGGTTGATGCGCTTTATATAGCCATCTGAATTGGGCTTGGATCTGCTGCAATATCTGACCTAATTTTTTATTTAAAACTAAATCTTCAAAACAGATTTTATCCCCAAAATCTTTTTAAATCTCAGTCTTTAAACCTCCCTACAAATCTGCATCAAATCTCTATGCAACAGAGAATATCTATCCCAAGATATCCGCATCCAATGAGACTAACAACTCTCCCAATATCTAGCTAAAACGCAAACCCTAACAACATCACTAAACCTGATGTTATTAATCTTCTGCAGACCTGATGTCACAACATCGCATGTGACATCAGACTTCAAAACTTCAGCAAGTTAAATATTTAACAAAAACCAATGTTAAGACTCAATGTTAAGACATCACCCATGTGACATCAACATTGAACAACTTTGTTTTACCAAAATTCTAGTCAATCCAAGAACCAACAGGTAAGCACATGATGCATTTGGATTATGCTTTGGGCTGAACCGAGGAATTACAGGCGCAATCTATTTTGGAACAATTGCCCCTTGATGAGCCAGATAAGGAAACAATTATGTATATGTCACAGAACATTTGTCAAAATTCGGACGCTTGCGATTGTTCTGATAGTTGTTGTTTTGTCTGTTCTGCTGATTACCATTATTTTGTTGAGATTGTTGACGTTACGACTGTTGGTTCTGAGAATTCTGAGCTTGTTGTTGTGGATGATATTGATATGGCGGTTGTTGATACTAGGCAGTAGCGATGTAAAGATATGGATAATATGGCACGGGAGCCATAGGAGCCTGGTACTGAGGAGGGGCTTTTGTCATCACAGCATTCGCCTCACCTTCTTTCTTCTATAAATGACTGCTCTGAGGTTTCTTGTTAGTTGACGATTGACCAGCGGTACCAGCAATCTTACCAATTTTCAAACCATTTTCAATTCTTTGACCAATAGTCACAACATCAGCGAAGTTTGAAGAAGAACTTCCCACCATTTTCTCATAGTACAGCCCTTGCAAAGTTCCCATAAAGATATCAATCAGCTCAGTGTCAGAAAGAGTTGGTCACACACGAGAGGCCATCTCGCGTCACCTTTGGGCATATTCTTTAAAGATTTATATTGTACGTTGAGATTGATTCTGTAGTTGTAATCTGGTAGGAGCCAAATCAAGATTATATTTATATTGTTTCAAGAAAGCCTCAGAAAAGTCTCTCCACGAGCGAATCTTGCTACGCTCTAAAGCCATATACCAATCCAAAGAAGCTTCAGACAAGCTATCTTAGAAGAAATGCACTAGTATTTCATCATTGTCAATGTAGGATACCATCTTCCTACAGTACATCATCACGTGACTGTAAGGACAACTCAATCCTTTGACTTTTGCAGCTCTGGAATCTTGAACTTTTGCGGCAGCACAACATTGGGAACCAAACACAAGTCTTTGGCATCCGTGCCAAAAGCAGAATATCCTTTGATAGCTCTAATCCTTTCATCTAACAACTTATAATCAGTAGGTCTATTATGATCAGCAGGTCTGACAAGAGTCTGTGGATTTAGAAGTTGTGATGTAGCTGGAGCAGGCACCTGCGGGGAAGCAAACTGAGACGGATATACCAACCCAGAATTTACCATCTGACTAGAGTTCTGACCCATCTGAAAACCATATTGATAACCAATAGGAGGTACCAAGGCGGCCGAAGATGCCCCAGGATAATGCATTCTAGAGTGAACATTTTGAACAGCAGTTTGAGCAGATTAAGACAAAACCGGGACATGAATTGGGGGACCTCTATACACATGTTCATCTTTATCAGGGGTCTCAACATCAGTAGACATAGGAGTCTGGCGAGTCCGCGCCTGAGGAATTTCATGGTCATCATGATTCATCACATGAGGTGGAATCAGAGTAGCATGCCCCAAGGGTAAGTAACAGAATACCCATTGGGCATGGGTGCAACAAAAGGTTGATATGGCACAAAGGCACTACCACCGGTAATCTAAGGAGTGAAATTCGGGGGACATTCCTCAAGGAAAAGCAGCAGGCATCCGATTTGGACCAGACTGAGAGTGCGGTAAGTTGACAGTATGTTGAACAACAGTCTCAACCGGTACTTCAACAGCGAGAGAAGAACAACAAGAAGATAAATCACCATGGGGATAACAACAGTCGCATCAGTAGCGCTTGCAACAACAGAAGTAGCAGCAGCGGCATCCTTCTGAGTGCGAAGGAACTCCATAATAACATCCATGTTAGCCTGAAATTGATCCATCTGACCTTGAAATTGAGCCAAAGTTTCCTTATAGGCAGCGTTTTCTGCTTCAAAATTAGCCATGATCTTAGATTTGCTTGAGCGAGTGAAATAGCGATGTCGAGTCGTCGTCTTGCTACAAGGCAGAGACGAACAGTGTAAGCATTTTGTTTTTCTGGACGAGGGACGTGCATATGTGTGCATAAATGAATGCAATGCATGCAAAACAAAGTTTTAAATTCCAGGAATTTGTGAGCTCGTCTTTGTTAACAATAATCATAAAGCATACAAGTAAAGGTGCAAAGATAAAACTGGCAAGAAACTCCTCATTCATTTAATAAAGGGAGAGAAGTATAAGTCAAATATAAGTCAAATATCTGTCTTTTGGGCTACAACAATATCATCATGTATCCTATAAAAAACCACCCTAAAAATAGATAAGAAGTTAAAAATAGCCCAAGGAGTCTTGTGCGGCAGCACGTCAGCATATGCATCCTTCAACAACCCCGACAAGTCTTCTAGTGCATGCTCGAGAAATCTGGCTAGACGGCCGTGTCTCTCACTTCAATACTTCGCATCCTTCATGAGGTTACGTAGCAAATAATGATTAGGTCCCTGAAGAAGATCCTGTAGAAATGCCTCTTTCTGATCCAAGAGGACTTGCAGATGGCGGCTCTGGCGCTCCCACTAAGTACTCTCAAAGTTGAGCTGGTTGATCTCCTCTCGGCTCTGATGCGCTTGATCTTGCAGATTCTGAATCTCACCAAAGGTTTTGTCGAGATTGGCTTGACACTGAGAAAAGTCCTTCACTAGCTGGTCAGCACGGTCTTGCTCGCTCTGCAGCTTTGTCTTGTACTCTGATAACCTTCCTCGAAGTTCGCTAAGTTGCTTCTTGTAGCTCAACTCATCCTTGTAGGCTTGGTACTGAGTATCGGCGAGTTGTCTCATATTTAAGGTAAGTTCATCATTAGTACTCTTTAGAGCATCACCTACTTTCCTCCGCTTGTTCTGTTCGACCTCCACCTCTTTGAGCATGCGCTCTCTCTTTTGATGGAGCTCAATCTGTAAGTTTTCCTTCTCGGATGTGGCTCTATCAAGGTTGAGACGAAGATCAGCATTCTCCTTTTTCAACATCTCAATAGTCCGCTTAAGTTGGTCGACTTCAGATGGAGGAACAATGGCAAGTTTAGGAAGCTTGACATTCATGGAAGGCTCAGAAGAAAATGGCAACAAGATCCCCCTGACTCGTTCTTTAACCCAATGTGTGTAGGCTTCCTTGGCTATGCAGTTCTTCCTACCCAACTTGGTTCTTCCTTCATGGTGAATCTAAGCCCAAGTAGCACTAAACCTCTTCAGTAATCCCATGTCATCAACCCCTTCATGAAAGATGAACTCTTCTACTACCTCAGGATCTGGTTTGTCAAGCATTGGATACCCCAACTGACGGAAGGCAAGTCTCAAATTGTAGTTAATTCCACCCTTTGTACCCAAGAGAGGCACAATGGAGAATTTACCACAATGAAGGATGATCTTAGTATCGTCGTAGACTCGAGAATACCAAGAGATGTCATCAGCAATAAGAGACATGATCCATTGAGATCATTTGAGGTTTTCCTTATTCTCAACGAAGGGACCCTTCTGTGGAAGGTGAGACATGAACCAACGGTACAGCATAGGAGCACAACAGACAATAGTTCCTTTCTTCTTTTCATTCCTCGAATGAATAGAATAATAGGCATCAGTAAGAAGCGTATGAATAAGGTTCCTGGACAAGAAGATACTGATGGCAGCCTGATCCACAAAACCCTCAATGTTTGGAAACAAAACAATCCCATATATTAGTAGAGCAAGCACAACTTTAAAAGCCTTCCAGCTTCAGCAAAAGAGATGGCCTTGTCTACCAGAAATTTTGAAGCAAACCCTCGAATACCATTCCCTTTAGTCTTGAGATTAGCTTCCACATCCTTCTTACTAATGCAAAGAGCTTCAGTACTAAGGTGAAACTTCTGACAACCGCTGGTGTAGACAAAAGGAACCTGATCCTTGATCTCAACCCCCAAGATATGAGAGTACTCCTCAAGTGTAGTGCTAACTGATAATCATGAAATGTGAAGCACCTAAGTGGCGGGTCGCAGAACTGAACAAGTGTATGAATGACAATGATGTTGACTTCAGTGTTGAGGATGGCCAAAAGATTACCATAATCATCTTTTAAAACCCCTCTTTTATCTTAAACCACACAGGATGCTAAACCTCTCAAAGTCTTCATCTTAGGCTCCACAAACTTGTAGCTAAAGATACCACTGCAACCAGTACTCATCTCTATGACTATGTCAACAAAGAAATAAGCCTTCGAATAACTTGGAAATGCACATGAAAATTAACATGATGAAATGATATGAAACACAAGAATCAAAAAGCCAAGCACGACCTGAATAATCAATTCTGAATAATCTGAATATCTGCATATAATTATGTGTCGGTGCAAAAATATGACGTGCGTGAGAGAATAAAGGTATAAAGAGTCTTGGTTTCCTGGAAAAACCCAATATCCCCTCATAGGTGTGATCTAGACTCAACAAGGTGGTCCCTAGAAGGTCTCCCAGAGTCATGGAATCAAGTGAAAATACCTAGCCGTAGAGAATTCTCGCAAGATGAAGGTATTCTAAAGCGAGACATAGTCTGGGTGTGGTTCTCGTGACAACCCAACACGCAAAATGTAGGCGTCACGACTATCCTCATTCTATCCTGTGTGCATGCTCAAGCCTGATTATAGAGCTTATCTCTCTAATAATATCTACCCATCCCAACAACGGCATAAAATATAGCAGATATCCAGAATATACAGCATATGAATATTCAAAGCAGTAAAGAAATGCAATAAATAAACATAAAGATAAAGCAAGTAAAGCATAAAAATAAAGCGACTAAAGCGCAAGAGATAAACCCCCAAACAAACAAGAAGGAAAACAAAACTATGCGAGACCCCAACTTGCAAGAGCAATGACTCCCCAGCTGAAGCTAGATGGATTATACCTGAGTAAATCGCACACTCAAAGATACAACAGAGTCGCCACAGAACTTTATTTAGTCCCAAGGGATGGGGAAAATATCGATAAAACCCAAGGGGAATAGACACAGGTAAGGGGGTCGGTTATGCGAAAGGAAAATAATAGCACCTTACACATCCGCCGTACTCAACGAGAACCATTTCGCTTGCTTCTAGGCTTGGATGGGTTATCTATCTAAAGGCTTCTAGCTAAAAAGAGGAAAGAGAAGAGACAAAGGAAGTGCTCGCGGAGGATTACGGCCCTCGTGCCTACGTACCCTCATAGTGAAATTAGGAAATCAGAGCTCTGTAGTTCATGGAACCAGGGAAAAAGGAAAAAGAAGGTGGCTCGCCAAGATCTCGCGATCTCGTGCCTACGTATCCTCATAGTGCAATGAGGAATTCAGAGCCTTCGTAGTTCGGAGAACAAAGACAGGAAAAGAAATAAAAATGGTGTCAAAACCAAGAGAAAAAGAGGTAAAAAAGACTCCATTGGGGAATGCAAAAGAATGGTGTCAAAACCAAGAGAGAAAAACACGAGAATAGCGGCAACTCTACCGAGGATAGGACAAAGAAGTGGTGTCGAAACCAAGAGGATAAAGGAGCAAAAGAATATTGGCGACCTTAATTTGGAGTACACAAAGGAAGTGGTGTTGAAACCAAGAGAATAAGGGAGCAAGGAATATTGAATCGAGACAAAGTAAGATTCACGTAGGATTTGGTATATTAACTGACAGACAGTGGTTAACCGAAGAGAAAAGAAGAGTATAACTCTGGTGGGGAAAAAGGAATTGGTGTCAAACATAGGTTAAACAGCTCTTAAAACATCCACAAATATCAAGCATATCAAGCCATGGAAGTTAAATGAGGAAAGAAAACCAAACAAAAATGAAAAAGCACAAAAATGGCATTTTGTCCCAGTGTTAATCGGTTAACCATATATGGTTAATCGGTTAACATCTTGAAAAGTGCAGAAACACGTGAAAATGACTGGTTAATTAGTTAACCATATATGGTTAACCGATTAACACTAGGACAGTGGCAGAAAATCAATTTTCCATAAGCACTTCTAGCAACTGATCACTTATCCAATCATCCACATGTTATGGCATGCATTTGTACACAAAAATTACATCAAGTAGAAGCAATTAATCATTAATTGAAAGCATCAAACATCGAGATCAACAATCAAACAATCACATGATTAATTAACATCGAAAAGCCATCCGATCTACATTGCGAGCATGCGAAAGTGATCGAAAATAGTAAATCAAGCAAGAATTACCAACCTACAAGGCGGAGGATTCCCTTGGTAGTTATTGTAAGTAAAATGTAGTGAGAATAAGCAAAGAAAACCAGATAATTCCAAGCTTGAGATCAAATCGTAGCGAACCCGATAAAAACACGAAAAATGCTCCAAATACGAATTAGCACCGAAACGATTGAAACGATCACTTGAGTTGAAGTAGAAACTACTGTAAATCCAGAAATCTAAGTAGAAATGTAGTGGAATGGAGGTTAAGCTCAAGAGAATAACAATTTCGATGTGAAAATTGTTACACTCTACTGGTGAAAATTGAGTTTTTGTGTGTGGTTTGAGGAAGAAGATGAAGATGAATGTGAAGAAGTTGCAGAAAAATCAGAGAGAATTGAGAGAAATGAGAGAGTGATCAAGTGAAAATAGTGAGAATGGTTGAACCCCCTTTCACAAATATGAAGGTTTCCTTATATAGAGTGGAGGTTTGGAGTCGGCTAGGTTTGGAGTTTGCTTTGGAGTTTGCTTTGGAACTAGCTTTAGAGTTAGTTACATCTAACTCACTGAGTCGGAAGTTGACTCAGTTAGTTATTTGTTAACTCGGTGGAGCAATCCCAATGCAAGTCTAAAATACAATGGTTCACATACTTGGAAGTGAAGTTGCATGGTGGTCTTGATTGAAAATGATGTATTGTAGCAAGTGTCTTGAAGTGTCTTGAAATGTCTAGAATATTCCACACAATGCTAAAATAACATAGACCATAAGAGAATGGAGAGGAAAAGTTGTTGTCATGCACATGCAGCACAATCTGCCAAAAAGCATGTGTTAATCGGTTAACCATATATGGTTAATCAATTAACAGAGCATAAACTAGCCCAATTTTGCTTGAAAAAATGTGATATGGCCACAGTTCTGATTTTCAGCCTTTTGCGTTGATGAATAGACATAAAAACCCTTGTATTTTGCTTGTATTGATGATGTGATGACTTTGCGAGGATGTGATTAATCAGGTTTAGAAACCCTGAGAAATTCTGAATATTTCTGCAATAAAAACCACAGAGAAAACATGTTAATGCGTATGTAAGCGATGCGAATGCACATGCCTATGCAAAAGGCAAAAGGGGAGGTCAAATTTCAGGTTACGAAAACACCATCATATTGAGCCGCCTGCTCATCTGTCTTCTGGTTGAGACTTACCTTTGCTTAGAGCACATATCTAAGACTTCACTTTTGCTCAATCAGACTAGTTGAATAAGACTTTCACAGCTCAAGCACGTAAACAATGAGACTTACGTGGCTTAAGCATCTTGGCTCAAGACTTGTTGCTTGAATCCTAATGAGACAAGACTTTTTGCTATTGCACATAGCAGGAGACTTAATATAAATTACTGAAGGCTCAGCAGAATAGAGAACAAAGTGTACATGATGCAAGTATCAGAGGTACGTGAGATCACCATAACAAAGACCTAAAGCACTTAAGATTTCTAAAGATATTCAGGGGTAAGAAATCTTAAGGCTTTTACAATTACAACCTACAAAAGAAAATCTTCCTATTACATATAGTTGATAATTGCTTGATCTTGCTACTCCTTCAACAGAAGAATCCTTGTTGAAAATTCAGGCTTGAATCTTCGGCCATATATATATAGCCTTTCCAGAAACTAGCCGTTGAGAAGGTTACTTGATCAAGTGTCTTTGCTTCTGCTCCAAAGTACAAGAGATGTTGAAGATAAATGCACATCAGATTTCTGAATACATTGTGTAACACTTTTAACCTTTGAGTCTTCAAGAGGTTTTGTACTAATAGAGTCATTGGGAGTAGACATCCATATAATGTACCAGATTTTCTTGAGCCTTGCAATACTGTAGACTCGAGCTGGCAAACTGATAAGACAATACACCATGCTTTCAGTAGTATGGATAGTCCACAGCTTTATCACCAACTCTGAATGGTACCAGAAGCTGATATACAATTACTAAGTGTAGAAACTCGTCTGAATGCTGAAGCCTTCAGTTCAAAGTCTGCGTTAAGCCACATTAGAAATTATTCTTCAGACTCTGCCACCAGAAGCTAGTAATGAAGCAACTCCAAGTGTATCTTAGATAAACGTATTCTGATTATTTATGTACAAGAACAAGAACCTACATAAATAAAACACACATCAAATAAACCATTGCTCTTTTAATACTTTTGTTATCATCAAAACTAAAAGAGAAAATATCAAGAACAAATCTTGTTCTAACATAAGTGAATAGTAAAACACTTTTAACCAATTTTTATTCTTCTTCTTCTTCTTCTTCTTCTTCTTCCTGCTTCTCTATCTTTTATAAAACCTAATAGGGTTTCTTATGTTTGTTTAAAAAACTCAACATTTTTTTTCATATTTTGGTTTGTTCCTTACGACATCAATTCACAACAAACTGGTGTGGTGAACGTGGAGGAAAAGATGTCGTCAACAAAGTATGAGATTAAGAAATTCACAGGTGTGAATGATTTCAGTTTGTCGTGCTTGAAGATGCAAGCTCTTCTTTTTCAATAGGGTTGGTTAGAAGTGTTGAAAGGATTGGAGAAGATGGAAGCTTCCCTGTCGGAGAAGGAGAAGACAACGATGGTCGAAAAATCTCACAGTGTCATTGTATTGAGCCTTGGTGATAAGGTTCTCCAACAGGTTTTAAAGGAGAAAACTGTAGCGGGTGTGTGGACTAAACTTGAAGGTTTGTACATGACGGAATCGTTGGTTAATCGTCTCTACCTGAAGCAAGCTTTATATTCATTCAAGATGAGTGAAGACAAAGCCTTGGCTGAGCAGCTGGATATATTCAACAAGTTAATTCTTAATCTTGAAAATATTGAGGTCAAGATTAATGATGAAGATCAAGCATTTCTGCTTTTGTGCTCTTTACCTAAGTCTCATGCTCACTTCAAAGAAACTATCTTTTATGGAAGAGAGTCATAGACCTTTGAAGATATTCAATTTGCCTTGTACTCTAAGGATTTGAGAAAACAAAAGGAGCACAAGCCATGTTCTGTTGGTGAAAGTTTGTTCGTTAAAGGGAAATTCTTGAAGATGGTAGGTTGAGAAGAATAAGGGTAAAGTTCTACATAATTCTTATGGTGGTAATTCTCCTACTATTAAGTGTTATCATTGTAAGAAGGAGGGTCATGCAAGAAAAGTATGCCCTGATTGTATAAACAGTCGTGGTATAAAGGATAATGGTAATGCAACAATTGTGCAAGATGGTCATGAATCATCTGATGTCCTGGTGGTTTCAAGCAGTGACTCTAGCAAGGATTGGATTATGGATTCAGGGTGTACTTTGAACATGACTCCAAACAAAGACATGTTTGAGGAATTGTGTGATAAATATGGTGGATCAATGTTGCTCGGAAATAACAAAGCTTGCAAAATTGCAAGTACTTGATCTGTGAGATTCAAGCTCCATGATGAGTCAATAAGGCTATTGAATGATGTTAGGTATGTACTTGATCTTAAGAGGAATTTAATTTTTCTTTGTGAATTCGACAAGAAAGGATATGTTTTCAAAGGAGAGCAAAGTATCCTAAGGGTAATGAATGAGTCGAAGGAAATCTTGAGAGGCATGAAGAAACAGGGCTTGTATACCCTTGAGGCTGAGGTTGTAAGTGGTTCAGCAGATGTGGCATCCACGAAACCTGTGTCGAATACTAACCTATGACACAAGAGACTTGGCCATGTCAGTGAAAAAGGTCTGGTCGAATTTTCAAAATAAATTTTGTTCTGCGGTGACAAGGTTGAAAATCTAGAGTTTTGTGAACCTTGTGTTTTGGGTAAATCCTATAGAATGAAGTTTAACAAAGGTAAACAAAGAACACATGGATCCCTTGATTACATTCATGCAAATCTTTGGGGACCTGCAAAGAATCCTTCACACTCAGGTGCAAAGTATTTTCTATCCATAGTTGATGATTACTCTAGAAAGTTATGGGTATTCATCCAGAAGACTAAGGATGAAATTTTTGAAAATTTCAAAAGTTGGAAGACTTTGGTCGAAAATCAAACTGGGAGGAAGGTCAAGAGGTTAAGGACCGACAATGGTCTTGAATTTTGCAATGAGGCTTCCGACAACTATTGTGTTGCGTCTGGTATTGCAAGGCACAGAACTACTGTAGGTACTCCCTGTCAAACCCTAATTTTTACCCATAAGATCCCACCTCATTTACATATTTTCAATGTATCAAGATCACAAAATTGGTTGTCTCCTAACCCTCTCATCTTTGGGTTTGTCTATGCAGAGATCATCAAGCACCTCTTTGTGTATCTTTCATTTTCGATACTTATATACTTTATAATTCACTAACCACTAATCAAAATACAAAATATATGCCTTGCCCTTTTGTTTCTTTTGCAAGGTAGGGTTTGGGATCAAGAGCACCAAGTGATTGTCTCCTCAGCTAGGGTTTGAATTCCTCAAATCAAAGTTTGGTCAACCATTGACTTTTAAAGGCTATTCATCAAAGCATGACCTCTAATATTAAATCATGGAGCCTCAAGCATTATTCAACATCAGTTGATCAAGGATATTTCAAATTTTGATAGCTTGTTTCTCAAGAAACTTCAAAGGTTCATGTGTTTATTTCCATACCTTCATCAACAAGTTTCCTCAAGCTATTGCAAGTTTCATCAAAGGACATTCAAGAGTACATAATTTTGAGTTTATATGATCATCAATGTCCAAGGTTGCTAGTTGGTTCAAGGAGGTTTGACCAAAAATTCAAAATTTTAAGCCCAAGTTCAAAACTTCATAACTTCTTCTTACTTCAACATTTTTGAGTTATTATTTGGGAAAATGACTCTTCTTGACACCCCCTCCTCCAACTTCTCTTTACAAGTTAAGAGCCAATTGTGCTTAGAAGGCCATCAAAAGTTTGGAAACATTATAGGTCATTTTGTGGACTTAGTGAAATTTTGCTTAAATTCAAGTGATATTTTCCTAACTTCCAAAGATTAACTTTCTCAATTTTCAACTTTTGTGGATGGTTATTTTTTCCAATTATTCTATTTGAAGCCCTCTACAAGTTTGTTTCAAGGATCAAAGGGCAATTATACTTGGAAAGCCATGAAAAATTTGAAGACATTATAGGTCATTTTGGACTTAGAATTTTCTTGATATCTGATTACAGGTTATCGTGCCAACTTTGCAAGCCCTTAACTTTTTGCCCAAGCATCCAAACGAAACCTTTCTTTTTGCAATGTATTCTTTACTATATGTGATCATTCTGCAAAAAAAAATGAGCACTAAAGGTCAAGTGAACAAGATTTCTCAATGGTTTGAATATGGCCTCATGGAATTGAAATTTGATCATGGTCAGAAATAGAAATTCACTCAATTCTCAATTTTAAGCCAAAGTTTGCATGTGTTTTGTTCATGATGATGTTAAGCAATATCTGAGGATAAAAAACGACCCAAAATTAGAAGGATTTCATTGCGTTTTGGCTGACTTTGCCAGCAAGGATGAACACACTTTTGTCACACTTGATTCACACGAGTTGCAACTAATTCTTACATGTATCCCATTCATTCACCTCAGCTATAAACAGAGGAAGCATTTTCATTGAATTCCAAGCTTAAGCCCCCTGAACCTCTGCTCGAGCTCCCACTTTGCATTGAAAATTTGAGATTTCATTTCTAAATTCTAAGCTCTTTCAACCTTGTTTCTTGATTCTGTTAGCTCCTTCAGTCTCATTTGAAGCTTTTGCAACAAATACCACGCTCTAAGACTCACTGAAGTGCTCTAACCATATCTAGCTTTCAATACCTCCAATCACCATTTGGACAAGGTAGTTCTAAGCATATTTTGAACTTAAACAAGTTACCACAATGTAGCCTGATGCTTCCTGATCGTTTCCCTTAACTTACCTTGAGTTGATTATTCTTATTTGGCATTTAATATTTCTTTTTCTTTTCTTGTTTTGTTTTTTCACTGAGTTTCCTTCATATTCTCTCTGTTCACTTTCAATTAATGAAAGTGAAGCATATGGTTGAGTTCGCTTCAATGAGACGGTCATAATGGCACTGATCTCATGATCTAATGTTTCTATTTGCCAAAACTCCAGTGACAACTCACCAGAGAAGATGACCAGAGAAGCTCTCGTGGTGGTCGGAAGTTGTTTTAATTCAAATATGATCCAACATGTGCTTTTACTTAAGGTCTGTCGTGTCTCTTTTGATTTAGGCCTTTAGATCTGTTTTAAGTGAGATCTGATGGCTACACACGTGTTTGATCCTTAGCCTTTGATCAGATCTGATAGCTGTGCATTTTTGTCCCATTTTATTTTCATTTTATTTGTTTTAATTTCTCATTTTATTTTGAAAAATCATAAAAATTGTTCCCTTAACATTTTTCACTCCAAATTTTTTCTATAATTTTCTAAAAATATTTTCTATCTTATGAGCATGTTTTCACATTTTTATTTCATGAGTTGATATTTGTCATTATTTTTCACATTTTTCATGCATTTTAATTTGTTAAAAAAAATACTTTTATGCATTTTTAAATAATCCAAAAAATATTATGTGATCCTTGACTTGTTTCTGACTTATCATAATTTTCTTGAGCATTTAATTGTTAAGAGGCTTAATCTTGATTTTCTCTTTTATTTTCATTTTAAAAATCATTTTAAAATCTTTTTCTGGCATTTTTAATTGTTTGATTTTTCATTTTAGCTTGGTTGCTGGTTGTTGCCTTGGATCATGGTTTCTTGATCAAAATTTCCCTCAATTTCAATGGACTTTGGGTGTTGATGAGGTTGGATGAATCTTCATCAATTCAAATCTATCATTAAATGAATCATTGATTCATTTTTTGGTGCTTTGGGTTGATGATAGGTTTAGTGCCTTAATCCACCAAGAAAGGTGATTGAAATTGATGATAAATGGATCTTAAGTCTTGATTCAATTTGGTTCATCTCTTCATCTTTCCTTCTCCTTCTTTTTTCTTTTTCTTTTCTCTTGATCGATTGGATGATTTAGTGTCCATCTTGTTCATGATGTTTGAATTGATGCTTGATGAACTTTCATCATTTCAAATCTACCATTCAATTGATCAATGATCATTGAAGGTACTTTAGATTGATGCATAAGTTTGTCCTAATTTGTCTTGAAGGATGATTGATGTAATGAACCAATCTCCTTGCCTTAGTGCTTGATCCCTCCTTGGTTTTTAGTTGTGCTACATGTTTTAGGAGTATGATTTCTATCACATCTCTAACATGTATGGTACATAAATTGTTATTGACCGGCCTCCCATAGTATGATTTTCCTAATAGATTGTGCTACGATTGCTTAACATAGCGCTAAATTTGTCTCGAATCAATTCATTGACTCTAACATTAATACTAACAATATTATTGTGCTAACTTTTATTTTATGTTATTTACTTTTCTTACACTTTTACTTTCTTATGCTATTTACTTTTCTTGCACCTTTACTTTCTTGCACAATTCACTATTGACAAAGGTATTGAAAAAAGAAGGAGATTTTGAAAATTTAAGAAGGGGATGAGATGAAGAGGCTACCCTAATAAAAATAATAAAGTGAAAGTGTGTGCAAGTGGACTAACTAAAATCTAGCCAGCACTTGACAAGAGTTAAGACCAAAATCTCATTCCTTTGGAGTAAGCCACAAGCAATAAGCAGATAAAAACAAGATGATCCAGACAAATAAAGTTTCAGAGAACCAGGTAAAGCAAAGCTTGATTCAAGGCCACATGTATCAGAGGAATTCAGGGTCTCAGGTAAGGCATGGTATCAGATGAACTTCCAAGTTTCAGATAAGCAAACTCCTAGGATGGGAAGAAACCTAATTCTAAGTCAATAGGTCAAACTCCAAGTCAAGCAAAGGATAGTAGCCATACTCCAAGAGAGATTAAAGTCTTTTAGGGGGTTTTCCTTTATTAATGTCATTAAAAAGAAAAGAAAAGTCCAAGTAGACAAAGGAAAAAAACATAAACATAAACAATATGAAATGTAAATGATAAAAGTAAAAGCATAATATAAAAAACAATAAGGAGTTAATGAATCAATAGTGAATTGCTTATACTATGTCTCTATGTCGATGACCTGTTGATAACAGGAAGTTGCAAGAAGGAGATCAAAGATTTCAAACATGACCTAAGTGAGGAGTTTGAAATTTCAGACTTGGGAAATCTCTCATATTTCCTTGGCATCAAATTCTACAAGAGCAGTAGAGGTTTGATGATGCATCAAAGAAGATATGCATGAGAAATACTCAAGAGATTTGAGATGCAAGCTTGCAACCAAACTTCGACTCCAGCTGAGCCAAGAATGCAACTGTCGAAAGACATAGGTGAAGATGATGTTGACTCAACTTAGTACAGATGACTCATTGAATCACTTCGATACCTTTGTCACACAAGGCATGATCTAGCATATAGTGTAGGTATGGTGAGTATATTCATACAGAAGCCAAAGGTATCACACCTAGAAGCAGCAAAAAGGATACTGAGTTATCTAAAAGGAACTCTCAACTATGGCATTTTGTTTCCTACAATTGATGAAGGAAAAAAATTCAACCTAGTGGGTTACACCGACTCAAGCTGGTGTAGTGATGCTGAGGATCGAAAATCCACAACTGGTTATGTGTTTATGCTAAGTGGTGCACCAGTTGCTTGGAGTTCGAGAAAGGAGTCAGTAGTGGCATTGTCGTCGTACGAAGCAGAATACATAGCTACTTCTGTCTGTGCATGCCAAGCAACATGGATGGTGAACCTGGTCGAAGAGATTACATCAAAGAGTCATGGAGCAATTACCATGAAGATCGACAACATGTCAGATACCAATCTGGCGAAGAATCCGATAGCACATGGATGAAGGAAACACATCGAAATAAGGTTCCACTATCTTTGAGAGTAGGTAGCAGAAGGGAAGATGAAATTGGAACACTGCAGAACTGAGAATCAGATTGCAGATATCATGACGAAAGGAGTGCAAGTCGAAGTGTTCAAAAAGTTAAGGTCTATGATGAATATAGATAGCTTAGACATAATGAATTAGGTGGTGTGTTGAGAATGTAATTCTTTGTGTCGAAGCAGGTTGCTCAACAGAAACAAGGTAGTTTCGAACTAATCTAGTGTATCTAAGTTGTGTAGTTGTCAAAGTGTCGAAGGAGTTAGACTCGACATGAATTTCGACTTAGGCCTAATTTTGTAGTGTTAATAGAATTAGGTATTTTGGGCTTTGTATTTTTTGGCTTTGCTTAGGGAGCAAACAAACCCAAAATCTATAAACAGGGAATAACCCCTATTATTGTATAACAATTTTGCAGTTGCAAAAAATAATATTGAGTTTTGAATAGCAGAGAGAAACTATGCAAAAATTCTCTCCTTCCATACTTGGTTCAAACCTTAAATCCATTTTCTTTCCAATTCAATTTTTCTTTCGTCTTCCATTAACAATTGCTGCGTAGAATCATTCTTGCAATCAAGGAGTGATTGATTCACTCGAGTGAAAAGTGAAGAATAAGAGAGGAATTTGATCGGTTAATTGAATCGTTCATCAAGATTGGTTCATAATTCTCCGAAATTGGGTTAATTCCAACAGACCACACCGTTCGATTTAGTTTGTTGTTTGTATTTTACAAACTATATATATATATAATCATATTATTTAAATGATAGTTAATTTAATTTACATATCAATAAAAAAAATAAAATATTAATTTATAAATACTATTATCTTTATTTGAAATGAAATCAATAAAGATAAGATTAAAAGAAAACAATTTAATTTACATTACGTATGTATCCTTTTATATGTAAAATATTAAAAATATTTCAAATTTATTTAAGAATACAATATTATATATTTCCTTTAGATATAAGATAAAATTCTAAAACACAATTCATTCATGCATCAAATTATAAATTTATTTTGACAAATATAAATTTATTGTATGGTAACGAATGAATGATTAAACACAAAATTATATTGTCTTTTATAGGTGTATCTATGGTTCAATAATTTTTTTAGTAAAAAATTGAACCAATCGAACCAATACAAATCACATTAGTTTGATTTGATTTGTTTTGATTTTATTTCTAAAAACCAACTATACCAAACCAAACCGCACATTTTTTCACTTACGGTTCGAATGACTTTTAGCATAAAAACTACTCAAACCGCACCGCGAACACTCTTAATTAAAAGATTTACACTTATACAACATCATTACTGATATGTCAACAAATAATTATATACACATGCATCTTTTGTGATTCTTATTGAATCAAATTTACATAACAAATGTTACTTTTGTAACTTGTAGTATTAACCAACTTAACAAAAATTATTAGACATTTTTATAAATTATATAGGGGTTTTAAATTTACAAGACACTACCCACAAATATATGTCGTATTCGTTTAAGATCTTGTTTGATAATTATAAAAAAAAATTGAGAGTCTTTAGTGTGAGAACAAATTCAATAAAACATAAGTTTTATGAATTTATTCAAATTGCATCATTAAAAAAATATGATTAAATATACAACACTCCCTATAATGTAGACGAGTTTCGATTTATTCTCTGTAATATTTTTTGTTATTTCTCTGTAATATATATCTTTTTTGTTTTACCCTTTAAGCGCGCAATTTGAACATTGAATCTGGGATAAACCAAATATATATATATTACAGGGGTGTAACTTTGACGCTCAGGAAACAAAAGACATAAAATTTTAACTTTTCATGCGGGATTCAATTTTTTTTACCGGAGATAAACTAAAACTCGCCTACATTGCAAGAGTGTTATATATTTAACCCAAAAATATATATTATTATATAAAATTTAATAACAAAAAACTCAAACAAAATAATAATGATAAATATTTAATTTTAAATCAGACGTGTATTAATTATTTATACATAAAAAATGTCACATTAGATTCCCATATACATCAAATAATTCTTTAAATAAATAATTTTAGAATCAACAAAAACAATTCTAAAATCTAAAATATCCTAAATTTAAAAAATTAAATATTTAATTTTTTTTCTTATATTTTGAGATGTATTCAAAAAATATATAATAATAATTTCTTTCTTTCATAAATAATATGTAATAATTAAATATATATTAAACAAATTGTATTTGTCTGTTCCCTCAAATATAAATATAAATACACGTTTTATGTGAATTAAATTTGAAAGAAAAAAATTAAAAATTAAATCAAATAGAAAGATTTGATTATTAAAAAAATTCAAACAATTGGTAAAAAAAAAAAAGGGCTGCCCTGCCCCTAATAACATAAACACAAAAAATACCACTTTGTAAGAAAAAGTTTGATATAGAATCGTGCCGACCAAATCACAAAAACATACACATTGGAGAAATTAATGAAGACCCTATGAAAAATCCCCATGACAAATAAGAGATTCATAATTCATTCACGTTCAGACCCAATAAAAAAATTAAACTAGTAGTAAAATATAAATCAAGTTGATCGGATTTGCACCGACAGACAAGAATTTACTCAAGTGGCTACTTCACAATTCAAATGTCCTCTTAATGTGTGAAAGATCAAACACCTGAGCAAAACCATTATATGGCCCTTAAATAGATAAATAAAAGTTCAGATTAATATAAGCAAATTTCAAACATGTACTCTCTCAATTTATTCTTTCACTTATTTAGACTCTCTCAATTTCATAAAAACAACTTATAATTACATACTATTTTTTCTTAAAAAACCGACACACCTAAAATCTAAGGTACTAAACAAACTTGTAGTTCCGAGACCTAATCCTATGTTTGGTATAACATAAAAATTGTCATATTCAATTATTTTGACAACTTGTGACTTCATTCATGCACATAGATAACATTGGTGATTCTGTGGCATGCCTCATTCATTAGGTAATTAATGAGTTTGATAGTTATATTTTTTTTTATAAAAGAAGATTGTATTAATGCGAAGATAAGAGCTATTCAATTAGAGGAATGAATGCAAGGCTTTTAGTTAATAACACTATTTTAATAGTACATTTGCGATAATAATACAATTTTAATAGCACATTTGCGATCATTTTTAAAGAGGGTTTCGTTCCTAACTAATTAGATAGCCCAAATAATTATTAACTAAAACTAGTAGAAGACCAGTGCGTCCGCACGGGTAAGTTAATTCCTAACTTAAATTATTTTATAAAAAATTTAAATGTTTGTGGTTCTTTTTAAATACATTTTTACATGTATTAACAATAATTGATAAAGTTTGAATGAAAAAAATATCAAGACTAATCATGTCAAAAATAGTTATTTGGGTATAGTAATGATTCAGCATACATGTGTATTCGAAACTAATTTGTTGTGTCTCGTACCACTTCATAAAATTACATGAGAGACAAGTACAAATGAATGATGATCCAATACCTCAAAAATAATAACAAAATATATAGAAAGAATTGATTCTTCAATCATATAACCGTGAAAAGATATGAATACATAATAATTAAAATTTTAGATCTAATATATTGTCTCGTGACTTAATATTAATACAAATAGATTATAGAAAAATATTAAAATATCATACAGAACAATTTCTATCTGTAGTTAATAGAAATTCTGAATGGATTTTGGGAAAATAATTAATATGCCACCGAGTTTAATTAAATCTCCAAAATAGGTATATACTCATTCATCGGAGATTCGGAGGTTTCACTGGGAACCACTCTAGTTTTGAACAAATATTATCATGATCATGGTGCAAAAGGATGGAATAATAAATTTAGTTTTGTTTGCTCTAAGTGCATGATTGGTTGGATTTTGAAATTGGAGTATGCTTCGAATTCAACAAAGTAACAAAGAGACATGATTTAGAAATTTATTCATGATAAAGTACAAGTACCCAAGGTCAGGATTTATTCATTACACTAAAACTTGAAGGCATTAAAAGGAAGTTCATTAAAACAGATTTTCACTTCAAGGTTCCACTTCCTTGTTTTCAAATGACCACAACAGAGCTACGACAACTGTTGGTTTACAGTGGAGGCTATGACTATATTCAGTTCATTAGGAACTATTACAAAAGAAAGCTCACAACATAAAAATTAAAATATTGGAAAATTACAAGCTCGAAAGATTCATTATCCCTTCCACATTCAAAATGTCAAATTCAAGACAATTGATCAAACTCTTACTCGATTATGGAAGCAACATATATAAACAAATGGAATGAAACCCCTTTCTAAATTATTAACAAAATTCAAAACTTATTCATTGCACATTGATTGTGCTTTATGGGTAGGCAGAGCTTTTGAAAGTATAGATTGACTCAGATGTCGGCGGATCCAAGATTGATGCTGTCGCTGGTTTTCATCACTACTTGCACTCTTGTTGTCAACAGTGGTGATACAGATCCAAGTGATACCTTTTCTTTAAGGGTTTTTATCAAAGCATGAACTCGCCGCCTCAGCTAAATTGGCCGGTCAATGGCAACAACCTCGATCATTGTGGACAGTCATGGATAAGCACCACTTGCTCGGGAAACCGAATCACAGAAATTAAGATTACCTGGTCATGGACTAACCGGAACTTCGGGTTACCAGCCACAAACCTTCTCGGCTCTGACAAACATATACATAAGTAACAATAATCTCGCGGGCACTTTTACCGTACCAGTTTCCTCAAAATTTACAGTACTTAAATCTTGCTAATATTAATTTCAACGGAGGGATACCTTATTCTCTTTCTGATCTTGCTTCTCTTGTAACCCTGAATCCCGATACACCTCAGACCACCAGTTTGTTCCAATGAAGGATAAGTGGCCTTCAGTTCTTCACCTTCATCTGGCCCTCAGATATTCTCGTTTGACAGCCATTCCATGATATCTTTATGATCTCCAACCTTACCGTCAAACCGTCAGGCTCTACACCAAGCACACATAAAAACGGAGAAAGAAAAGAAGGGCATTAATATTCTGAACAAACAAAAGCCAGAAGCAGTACAAACGAAATGAGCAAATAAGATGCAAAACTTGTATCGCATCATTACGCATCTAAGCATCAAATTGTAGTAGCACGAATCAAAACGGAAATCATCTTCATCAATTGTAACCCTGGACATCAATAAAATCATGGAAAGAAATCAGATTGATCACAAACTTCCAAATCAGAGATGTGACGAACCGAAAACGGAAATCAAATCATCATCGTTCATCATAGGGGTCTCACATTCATGACACACGCGATCAATTCATCATCTCAAGTATTCATGGCAAAAAGATATTAATGGAAAAGCAATTAACAGCAATCAAGTTGAAATCAACATTCAATTACCACATGCTCATAAAAGAGATCACGCAAGAAATCAGTAGCAAGATACAAAAGCCACTCAATTCCGAAAACGGAAAATTCTCGGATACCAATCTATAAGCAACCAAGCACATGGAGAAATATGCCATAAAAGCATGCTATCAAGGGAGAAGAACCAAGCTATATAAAACTCAACAGATCATCTCATGCTACTGTGGGACTTGGAAACCACATAAAATTCAAGTAACCTATCAAATGCATCACACCATCTTATTGACAATTTTTTTATAATAAGAAAAATCTGAACGTTTTAAAGTAATGGATTTTTATAGTTCACTCAATGCTCTAAATTACACTATGCACTTTACCAACAATATAGTTCACATCTAGCAAATGTCAAATTGCCAATATTACATATATATAGTGTACAATCCTAAAATAATCAGAACCGCGCCGATCTCCCTTCAAAATGTATCAGAATATTGATATTTAGTGTACAAAATTAACTCGTACATAAATTGTCAGTATAAATATTTTTTATACTGTGACTGTGAGATATAATTACCTTCCGAGAAATATTTTTTCGGCCAAAAATATAGAGCTCATGATAGCTACAACGACCATACTGAGAGGATTGAAAGCTGCTACAAAAACTGGACCTCTATATCTCATAACAGCTCCTTGTATGTAATAGGTCATTCCTGAACAAACTATACCCTGCATGAATAAATAAAAATAATTGTTATTAATATTATCTAAATTAATCTGTGATTAATTTATTTTAATCTCTTTTTTTAAATACTCTCTTAAACTTTATCAAAAGTTAGTGATAATTGTGTTCATCAATATTAATAAAAAAATAACTCAGCAGAATATGTTTATAGTGTAATTGTTCATCAATTTTTAAAAACTTACACTATAAACTGCAGCCAACAATTTTGTATCCCAATTCAAAGACCAAACAGAATAATCAGCCCTTTCCATATTCAAACCTACTATGCCACCTTCAATTGTTCCCAATAAACATATCCATGTTGTAAGTGACAGCTCAGCAGGATATGTTTCAAGTGTAATTGTCTACAAATATTAATTAAATATGATTAGCAATTAAACTATATTAAAGTAAACATATAAATATCATTTAATTATTTTGACTAACTACAGTCTTTCATCTATGAATAAAAGATAAGCCTTCCAACTTGACAGTTTGTGATTTATCCTGTCAGCAAGGAAATTCAAATGTTTGACATTAGGATTACCCCTAGAGATTGGAACACCAAGATAAATGAAAGGAGGATGAGCCTTTTCAAAACCAAGAATGGAAGCCAGATAAATATGGTTATTCTGGTTCATATCAATTGCACATATTATAGATTTGCAGGGTTACAAACTTGGCCAGGACAGTTTGCATACCTTTTGAGAAGATGGTTAATGGATCTAATGAACTTGTTATTCCCTTTACAAAAGAACATTATGTCATAAACAAATACAGAATGTTGTATCCAAGGGCTGCACCGAAAGTTAAGAATGTCTTATGGTTATCCTCCACCTTAGCATGGAAATGTGCAATAGCACCAAGTTATTGTATCCAATGATTGCTCTTCTTCTACCATATCTACCGAACTCTTCTTTTAAACTGTTTTTTTTTTGTCTGCAAATTCACACGAAGATTATTAAGCAAGTTACTGTCAATAAATCGGTAAGACTAATAAAAGTTTTGATATTGAGATGTTTCACTACGTTGACTTTGTTGGTATGTTCTATCAACAGAAGCTGCAAATTTATCAGTGTGATATGTGCTGTCAGTGAATCTCTTCTCATTGTGATAATCCTTGTACAATAAATCTACACAAAACAAACAAAAATCATTGCAAATTTCATAAATTAACCATATATTTATTTGGGTTCTTAAGTAAGCAGAGCAACAACAACTTAAGCAATCAAGCAGAAAAATACTAAACAGAGCTAAAGTATCAGCCCCTTCTTTATCTCAACTCATAACTCTTTTTCTGCTCTTATGTTAAACTCTTCAGTTGTAATGACTGTATACTACCAGAAATAACATATTCAGGCAAAACTCAAGTTCTTGAAGACAAAACTCACCACTGGCAGCATCAAAGTCACCACTGAATTTTTCCACCTATTACAAATCAAATATGAAGTCATTAATTCAACAGTTGCATGTATATAAACCTCATCAATTCGAGTAGGATCAGAGTTTACTCCAAGAACAGGAAATGTGGCACATATACAAACCATTGACTTATGGTTAATGAAATAAGATGAAAATAACATGAGAAATACAAACATCTGAAATATGTTGTAATGAACACAGAAAAAGTTAGAAACATGTTGTAAACAAAAAGAAAATTAATTGTTAGCAGGGTCAAACAGTTAACACATATATTGCAGGGTCACGTAAACTTTTGAAAACCATAGTTGACAGTTTTGATTTGAGAGAAAACAATGGAAAGTGAATGCATCAAAATCGTATTTTACAACAACCAGTTTGTCATTTTCACGCAATATATCAAAAACCATTGTTCAACTAAGGCAATAAAACCATTGTGTAAAATATCTATTTATTAAAATGTGAAGTAAAACATGTATAATATCATCCGTAATAAATTTTATTAAGATTGAAAACCTCGCATAAAAGCCTTACGGTACTGCTCGCAAGAACTGTTATTTTTTGAAGAGGCATAAAACCGGTGTTGTCGGCTAGTGCAACAACTCCAATTGCTAAAACTGAATGTGGTTCATAACTGAAAACTGCATCAAGACCATATTGTTGTTAATATCAATGAGCTTCTAACAAAAAATAACAAAATAAACAGGCATTGATTAACAGCCCATTGTTCAAGTGAAAACCAATGCAATTACTAAGGGGAAATATCTCTTTCAGAAGAATCTCTCTTCCTCCATCTGGGACAAAAATGGTAAGGTTTAAATTTGTACCTGATACTGTTATAGTTGTCGAAGAAGCAAGGGATCCATAGGCCCCGTGAGTTGATCAGCAAAAAAGCAATGTAGAAAAGTTTCGAAACAGTGAATCGCAGATGATACATCTTGCTCATCTTCAAATAGGTACCTTGCAGCTTGAAAGTCTCCTACCAGAAATTACTGTCAAAAACAGCATGAATGCAGACCTAATGCTTCATTCAAAATCCAAAAGGAATGGTGTGAATATGACCTGCAAGGGCCTAAGCCCGATCCAACAACCAAAACTTTCACAGTGTTTATCAGAGTTTATTAAAACAAAAAAAAGCAAAAAAAGAATAAAATAGAAAATAAACAGATTAACACGGTGAAATTTTAGGTCAAAATCTTAATCCTCTTCTCTCGTTCAAGACCACACACCCTTCTTTCGCGTCCAAACTTCTTCTTTCTCTTCTTCAAATCATCATCATTTAAACCAATTTACCATCGCGCTGCCACGTACACGGCGGCAGCTGCGACGACTACATCTCTGCAACACAAATTGGTGTTGGTACTCTTCATCTCACCTCGCTCTCCCTTTTCTGGGTTTTGGGGTTTTGTTCAAAAAATACTCAAGTGGGCGACGACGAATTTAGGGTTTGAAGAGGAAAATAGAGAAAGGGAAGAAAGGGGCGGAATTAGGGTTTGCGGAGGGAGGCAGACAAAACTGAGAGTGAGAGAAAACAGGAGAGAGTGAGAGGAAAGCAGAGAGAGGACTGATTTGATCTATTTATGTTGTAAGCATGAAGAGTTGAGATCAATTGGTGGTGGTGGTGGTGATGGTGGTGGGTGGAGAAATTACGGTTTACAGAGAAAATGAGAGAGAGAATGGAGAGAGATAAATGTGGAAAATCAAAAGTCTTGAATGTGAGATGTGTGAATTTGAATTTGAAATGGAGACTAATTAGAGTGTGACAAGTGTAATTTAAAGAAAGGTGTGTGAGTGTTTTAAGTGGAACATTTGTTAATTACTTATTTGTCCAAAGTGTAGTGTAAAACTTTTTTAAGGGAAGGGTAATTTAGACATTTTGGACAACCTTATAGTAGTGGATAGATAGTAGACAAGAGACGTCAATTTTTCTTTATCTTTCCTTTCAAGAGATTACTAAAGAATTTCAAATGGTCTAAAATCCTACCACAAGTAGACAACTATCAACTGAATATAACTAATCAATTCTCAAATACTTTGCCATACCCGAGCTACCACATAAAAGAAAAAGATGCGAGTGTGTTTCCTCAGGCACTAAACAAAATGGATAAAGTAGGTTATGCACATCCATAATAACCCCTTTTTGGCCAACTCATCCATTGTTTGAAGTTTATTCAAAAGAAGTCTCCAAGCAAAGACTTCAATGTTGTTTGAGACATTGGATTTTCACACCACCTTAAGAGCATTAGGCAGATTGAAATCCAAATGGAAACCTCTACCAGAGATAATTTCCAGCATGTGATAACCAACTTTAACCAAGTAACATGATGCATCGTGCCACCAAACAAAAGCATCGTCCAAAACTAGATTTGGATAAACATTCATGAGAATAGTCTACAGTTCCTCCCATTCACTCCTTATTGAACTCTCAAGAAGATCATGATTGATCCTCACATTCCAAAACCAAACACCGTTAAACCAATGCCCCAAACCATGAACTTTTGTTCTTGCATCCTGCACAATATCAAATAAACTAAGAAATAAAAAAATGCAAATGAATTGAACCAAGCCATATATGCCTCTAGAAGCCAATTTATAAACCATTTCCTAATTTGCAAGCAATGTTATTTTTAAACCAAATTGGATCTACTTTCCAAACACCTACTGAGGCCCTTAGATATCTCCATCAAAGAGGCATTTTGCTACTGCTAATAGTCCAAGAGGGTTAAGGTTCAATCGTTGATATCTCCATACTTAAAAGGTAGAAGAGGGTTACAGACAAAAGCTAGAATTAGTTTTTTTTTTGGAAAAATATGCATGCATACTGATGAGTGCGAATGCATGAATCTTTTTCTTTTATATGCGAAAAATGCAATGCAATGCATATTGTTTTGGTTTTTAAGAAATATGGTTTCAAAGGTCTGGGTATGGATGACTGGCAGTTCTGGTTGCTTTTCACATAAGGTTCTCACCAGGTCAGCTCTAGGATTCTAATAAAGGTCTCTAGAGTCAAGGAACCAACATGAAAATATTTTCTCCTACAGAAAATTACTTGCCGGACAACAATATCCTTAAGAGGATCTCTTCTTGGTGATGCTTTCATGTCAATCATACGAGATATATATCTCGTGGCCAACACTACGGAACCATCAACTCCATGGCTCTAGGCACGGTTCCCAAAACCATGGATTCGACATGAAAATATTGCCGCCTACGACAAATTACTTGTCAGACACAATACCTCTAAGGGAATCTATTCTGAGTGAGGTTTTTGTGTTAACCCCACGAGGCATATGTCTCGCAGGCCAACACTATGCAACCATCAGTCCTAGTAGGCCATGGGTTTAATCTTCTAAAAAGGTTCTTAGAGTCATGGACCCATCATGAAAATATTGTTGCCTACAACAAATTACTTGTCGGACAACAATATCCTCAGAGGATCTACTCTAATTGAGATTTTCATGTTAACCCTATGAGATATACATCTCGCAGACCAACACTACGCAACCATCGTCCTATCTTATGTGTCTCTCAAGACTCGGGTGTATAGTCTTTGTAACAATTTGTTGAAGCAGTCAGAATATCCATACCAACAACACATGGAAACCATATAGCAGATATAGGATAACAACAAATATAACACATATATGATAGAGGAAATCCAAACAAATAAATCAAACATTTAACATAAAACAAACTAAATTATGCCTGACTCTCTTTAGGGAGCCAGGGTCCCCAACAGAGAACCCAACTGTCGTGGCGCAAAAACTACCATGAGCACTCACGTGCTCGAGATGATAACAGAGTTTTCACCAAAGTTTATTTATTCCAAGAGAAAATAGAAAATATTGATAAAAGGTTCGAGTGTTAGTTATGCGAGGGGAAGGTATTAGCACCCCTCGCATCTGTTGCACTCAACAGGAACCATTTAGTTAGCTTGGAGAATAGAGTGTTAGCTTTAGTTTATTTTCTTTATTCTAGTTATTGAAAGGGAAAAAGAATAAGACTAAAAATATTTTTTTATTAGGGTGCCTGACAAGATTGTGAGTCTTGCTCCTACGTATCCCTAATTACTATGGGGAACTCAAGCCGTAGTTTTGGGTAGCAAATATTTGTGTGTTGGTCGATCTTAGTGAATGATGCTTAGTTCGTATTCGATTGGAAAACATTGCTTGCTACTGTTAACCCTCAATTTCGACGCTAGAAAGAATCAAAGCTATTTTATGTTAAAAAGTTATTTTTAATATAAAAAAGGCTTCGACCCAGTTTTTGGAGAAGCCTGAGTCGAATAGAGGTGTAGGAACCTCAAAAAATGGCTAAGTGCTGGAAGGGTTTCGACCATGAGAATGTGGAAACAAGCGCTGCAGTGGTTATATTAAGGCTAGAGGGAATTTCCAATATTTGAAATTTAAACAAGAGCAGTTGTGAACGTGGGAACAGTTGAGACCAAGGAGAAGGCGCCAAAATCCACACGTTCGAAGCAGTAACCACCACTTAGTAGTTATTTCCTAGCACTATAAATAGGAGTTAGTTCTATGTAAATGGGGTTCATATTTTTGTACAAGTTACTCAAAGAAACTCAAAGTACCCGCGTGTAGAGAAACGAGTTCGTGAGAATGTACGTAATGTAACACCATTTTCTTCATTAATGCAATTTATCTTCACCATGTTTAAGATTCAGCCATTTAATTTCCATGCCTTTACAATTTCTTGAACTCTATCTTCCATGCCAAATTTACTTTCAAAGTTATTTAAACTTTCTGCATCTACCTTCGACTGCACTGTTACATTCAAGCATTTAATCTTCAAGCTTTTACTTTTCAAAGTCTTTTATTTTCAAGAACGTGGAGTTCACCTTTAATCCATTGCATCTATTTCAGAGTCCTTTACTTTCCTGCACTTTACCTTCGACAGCACTTTTATCATTCCAGCCTTTACTTTTCAAGAACGTGGAGTTCGTCGCATTTTACTTTCAAAGCCTTTTACTTCTTGTCCATTCCTTTCGACGCCTTTAATTTTTGCACCCTTTACTTACAGCCCTTTAAATTTTAAGCCTTTACTTTACTTTATTGCAAGTAGTCGAACGTGGAGTTCAGTTAGATTTTGTTTCAGCATTGTCGAACGTGGAGTTCAGTTTACATTCTCTTTAATCTTCATTTTGTCATTTACACTTGTCTCTCAAATTTAGCACATGTCCTAGGATTTGTGTGGTCGATCCTGCAAGTTAATCAATTTGCGTTTAGATTGATAGACCAGAGGTTGTTTACCAAAATTCACAGTAAACAGCTACACAAAACATGGAGAAGTGAGCATTGACATCACGTCAGAATGGAAATCATAACTTGGAATCTCACAGAGTTATGTTCTCATCGTATTCGAGTGGAAAGCATTCAAACTTCTTGCACATGGTAGAAACAAAGCTTTGTTTGCATCATCTATGAATGAATGAAGCATCTTTCATTTGTGAAAAGGTTTTGACATCATGCCAAGGCGGAAAATGAGTTTGATTGATTGAGATTGTTTTTCATGTGGAAGACAAGTATTCGAATGGGTAAGCTATTACAACTTGTATCCAAATACTCGAGGATTAGGATTGAATATTACGTCAAACTAATAGTTTTTTAATCCATTTTATTGCGAAATTTTTTGAAACACTTACGATGGATTTTAAGAGGAAGACAAATACTCGAGCGGGCAAGCTATTAAAACTTGTACCTAAGTATTCGAGACTTGGATTGGATATTTCATCCAACTAGTCCTTTTTAATCCATTTCATTACAAAAAAGAATTAAGACGTGTTCGATGATTTTAAGAGGAATACAAATAATCAAGAGGGCAAGCTATTACAATTTGCGCCTAAGTATTCGAGATTGGATATTACGTCCAACTAGTCCTTTTTAATCCATTATTATGAAAATGTTTAAAGTATTTAAGTTAGATGACTTTGGTTTTATTTGAAAAAGAACTTGATATTGATCAAGTGTTTTGATTCGCATTTTTGAAAATGGTTTATGAAATGGTTTTGAAATTTATTCGAAAAGTGTTTATTGATGGTGAAGTGGTGAAAAATAATTGAAAGGCGCGAATTCTATCGCGAGGGCGCGAATAATAGCGTGAGGGTGCGAATTATGGTGCAAGGGCGCAATCTTTAATGTGAGGGCATAACTTAACGCCATAAATCATACGAAAAGCAATGTCGATTACAAGCATGCAACCGAATGGCAAGAGAATCAAATCGCATATAACAATAATATCCAACATGCATTCATCAAAATTGAATCGAAAAGTAAATAAACTTGTAACATGCACGTGTTAAATTAACGCAACGTAGGGACGCGAATTGAGTTCAAGTAACATGAGGACGTGCAATGCAAAGCTGCCAACGAATAATCTAAATCCAATTTAAATGTAATGAAATTGAAATGTTATATGCCGACATGACTTAAACAACAAGATACTAGCGTGAAGCGTGGTCATCGCAATCAAATCACGATTAAGATCCAGGAAAATTGACTGTGGGCTATACCAAAAAAATACCTCATCGTCGGCGTAGATTATTTCACGAAGTGGATCGAGGCGGAAGCCTTGGCCAAAATCACGACCTTCAACATACTCCACTTCTACAAGAGGAACATCCTCGCCTGATTCGGCGTGCCCCAAGCGATTGTCTCCGACAACAGGACGCAGTTCACCGACAGGAACTTCCAAGACTTCGTCACCAAACTGGGCACGAAGCAGCACTTCACATCGGTCGAGCATCCTCAGACGAACGGACAGGCCGAAGCAGCGAACAGGGTAATCCTTCGAGGATTGAAACGCCGACTAGGCGACGCCAAGCAACAATGGGTCGAGGAACTACACAACGTCCTCTGGGCCTACCGAACAACCCCCCATTCCACGATCGGGGAGACCCCCTTTCGTCTGACCTACGGAACAGAGGCGGTGATCCTCGTGGAGATCAGGGAACCCTCGAGGAGGACGGAGGCCCCCCTCAACGAGGACACGAATAACGAGGCCCTGAGAGAAAAGCTCAACTTTGTCGAGGAGATAAGGACGGGCGCATCCCTCCAGGAAGCCTCACTTAAGCAGAAAATAACTTTATGTTATAACAATAAAGTTATTAAACGAGATTTTCAAGTAGGCACCCTCGTCCTGCGAAGGAACCAGAAAGATTCGCGAGAAGGCAAACTCGCCGTGAACTGGGAGGGCCCGTACCGCGTTCGCGCAAAAACGGGGACAGGAGCCTACTACCTCGAAAATCTACACGGGGAGGAACTCGCTCGACCATGGAACGCTGAGAAACTTAAGCAATACTACAGTTAGACACTGCCCGCGACGCGGCAACATCGCAATTATGGGGGTGCACTAGGGTACAAGCGCGACACCTCTATACGAAACACGATGGTCAAAGGCCGCGTTGTGTGTGCGCGAGGAATTTTGATCCGACGAGGATACCTCGATCGAGCTCCGTCGTCGCCGTACCAATTAGGCAGAACACCCAGCTCACGATGGGAAGTTCACGCCACGAAGTTAAGACCTCGACCGAGCTCTTACCCTCGTTGAAGGTCGGAATACACCTCCGACCACTCGACCATCTCTCCACGTAATCGAGGATCATCAAAGTCGAGTAAACTCCCAAAATCACCAAATTACTTAGACAAAAACAAGTAAAGTATATCAAATACACAAACATCACACACACAGATAAGCACAACAAGAAAAGTATTAAAACCGGGCAAAAGTCCATTGTGCAAATATTACAAACATGTCAAAAAGCCCCTGGCGCGCAGGCCGGGCAAAAGGCATCAAAAGAAAATGGCTCGCAGGACAAACAAAACGAACAAGTAAAAACCTAGTCGACGGTAGGTCCCTCTGGCTACTCGTTTCCCGTAGCCCCTCCGTTGACCTCCTCCTCCTGCATTGGCTGCATGATTTGTCCCTCGACCACCTCGTAGTCGGGGTCAGCCCCTTCAGTAATGAGGCCAGGGTTGAGGACCCGAAGCTGCTGCAAGGCGTTGTTGAAACCAATTTTAGCCGCCACAAGGTTATCCTGCTCGGCTTGCCTGAGCTTCGCTATCAGAGATGCTCGGGAGGTCAACAGCTTGTCTTCCTCGGTTTCCTCCTCAGCTGGGAGAACGACTTCCTCCAACTCGACGATCCTCGCCAAGTGACCCTTCCTCTCCTCATCAGCTTTCTTCAGCCTCTCCTCCAACTTCTCCTGAAGCTCGGTCTGTGCCTTGTTCTGGTTTTTGCACTCGGATAGCTCCTTACTCGCTTTCTCCATCTCAGCGGCAACAGACTTGAAGTTCTCCTGTAACCTGGTCAGTTCAGCTGCTGGGCAGGTCTCTTCGTTCAGGACTAGAGCAGCCGAACAGACTCGCATCACGGCAGACAGGTCCTCAAGCAAAGTCCTCCTCCTCGAAGCCTGACCAGCGTTGAGGATGGCCTAGACCTCAGCAGCAGCGATGCCTGGAGAGTTGGCATCTAAAAATAAATGAGGCTTCAAGTGACAGGGTGGAAGCACGAACTTCTCCGAGGGAGGACTATCGGTCACTGTCAGATCGACGTGCACCTGCCCGTCCAAGCGCTGTCTCTTCGGGGACCCCTGATTGCTGGGAGACTGACTACCCTGGGGAGAGCTGGAAGAGTCCGCAGGTGCTGAAGTGGAGCCTGGGTGCTGGGAACAGATCTGTTCGACACGACCTTTCCCGCTTTTCTTCGAATTGCAGGCAGACGCCAACTTCTTGATGCGCTCTTCCGCACTCGACATTTTACCTGCAAAGAGAAAGAAATGCGTCAGTCAATCGAAACCCAGAACGCAAGGAAATAGTAAGTCGAGGAAGATTCCACCACCTAACAGCACAAGGGCATCCTCATCGGAAAACGTCTTGAGGAGGACCCTCGTATTAATTAACCAACGTTTTGTCAAAATTTGCCCGTCATCACCCCGGATAAATTTCCCGTCCGGTGTCACGAGCTTAGCTGGGGAAAATCCGGCGACAAATTTGACTATTTCCTTGTAAGCCAGATGATCCCCTTCACAAAGTCGACCAGGACTGACGATGTAACTGTCTGTACCCATTTTGAAATGCTCTTCCGTCCAGAATAGGGGGAACCTCGGATCGAGGACTTCTTCCTGCTGCCCGTCTTCTTCTCGGATGACCCGTCTATACACCGACTCCATGGCCTCGAACGAGACCAGCCTTACGATGTATTATCGGTATTTGAAGGTGCGAACAGAGTCCATGTAGGTCTGGAACAGTCTGCTCACCTGTTTGTAGGACACCCAGCCGTGTCTGCCATCAGTCGCCTGTCTCTGTAAGTGGAAAATACAGAAGAACAGGGGCACAGTCGCCCCGATCTTGAGGTACTTACAGACTAGCTCGAAGGCACGGAGAAAAGCGAGAGAGTTGGGATGGAGCGGTGAGGGCGCCAGGCGCAGCCAAACGAACACCGATTGCTGAAAATCAGTGAAGGGCAGGAGCCACCCCGCCTCGTCGAACATAAACTCGTACAAAGGAAACCTCATCCCTCAGTACGTCGAGCAGATACGATGGTACGCCAGAGGTCTGAACACCTTCCAGGTCTTCGCGGAGCCCTCCAGGCGATGCTCGACGATACAGAAGATGTCGTCCTCATCACCATCGACGAACTGGGAGACCATATTCAGAGGCTCTTCGCTAACCCACTCCTCGGGTGGCCGTCACTCGACGCTGGTGATCGGCGCCATCAAGGAGTCAGGTTGGTCGTCAATGTCTATAGATCCCACGGCCACGACCAAGGCTTCCATTTATCTAAAAAGTAGAAGGAAACGGTGAATTCGATGGTCCATATCAAATTCACCCCTCCACCACTGATCAAGTGAAAGGGTGAAGAAGGAGCATCGGGATCACAGGACAGTCGTGCTCACCCAACGTCCTCGGGATATCCGACAAGCGTCCCCGTGACCATCCTCAGGTCCCCGGTACATCGCCCCAGGGGATTCATCCCACATCTCGGGATATTATTGAGGTCCCCAAGATATTCATCTCGTGTCCTCGGGACATTCTTCTTGTCCCCGTGGGACGCTTCCCATCTCCCCGCGAGATTCAGCAAGAACATAGAGAAACTCCTCCGTTTTCGCCGGAAATTTCATGGTTTCCCCGAGAACTTCATCAGTTCACCGGAGTACCACCGCAGGAAACACATTTAGAAAGGGAAAGGATCAAGAAATTTACTTGAAAACGGTTGTTGATGACGTCCTGTACGGCGGCGTGCGGCGGCAAAACGGTGGCAAAAGCAAAGAGATGAGGGGAGAGAATCTGAGCAGAGAGAAAGGAAACGTGCAAATGACGCGGGCTGACCTCTATTTATAAGGCCCTCACGAGACTCGAGGTGCCCCTAGGCACTCAAGTGCACTAACCCTAGCCTAGTCACCCTAGGTAATGATGACGCGTGACACATGGCATACGCTTTCCCACGTACGTCCTTTCGTTCTCCCATACGTGTCCTTTCGTTTGCTTTGATGCTCGACTCCACAACTTCTCCTATTCCCGCGGAGTCGCCCAACAACGGCCTATCGAACTCGAGCAGACTTCAAAATTTCTGCCCGTCTGACATTCCTCTCTCGTAGTGGTGTAAACCCGTCAATACTGGAGAGTTCCCCCGTTTGACACATTCCCCGACAAAAGGGCAACTGCGGGTATCAGACGACTGTCATCATCTCGGTCCTCCGAGTACGTTCAGTACGTCCTCGACACGATTTTTGGCCCTTAAGTCACTGCTCCGACACCTCAGAGCAACGACTTGGAGGGCTCCTATTCTGGACTAGGCCAGCGCCTGCCCTTTAGTCGGGCAGGCCCAAACCCCATGATCTGGGATGGCCCAACAAGGCCCATATCCACACCTGCGTTGAGCACGTGTCAGCCTCCAGCAATGTCAGGCACGTGCAGCAGACACTGTCGAGCAGGGGCGGCAATCCTTGCAAAACACGACTCTCCTCGACACCCAAGAACTCCTCCCCGCGAGGACACGTCACCTTGTAACCTCCCGCCTCCGAAGGAATCGGTCTGCCCACCTTCCGGAGATCTCGGGACCGTTACCCCAGGACGAAGACCACGTGCTGGTCTTCCCTACACCACGTAAGCCCTGGCAGTTGCCTGGATTGGGCCTTGCAATCCAGCCCAGTGCAGGTAACCGTTGGCCCCGCGCTGGGGGCTCTCTATAAATACCCTCTCACTTGAGAGGGTCAGGGGACATTACATTCCAACTCACACCTGCTTTCTGTATTTGCCCTTTTCTCTGACCTTTCCTGACTTGAGCGTCGGAGTACCTTGCAGGTACACCCCCCCCCCCCCGTCCCCCGTCGTATCATCATCACCGGAGCTGAAGATTTCACGACGTTGTTGGGCACTGTCATACTGTCTGATCCAGGTACGATCAATAAGCATTTAGTCTGATCAACTTAAGGTTTTTGTGTGGTAAGAGGGATTGCATAATCGATAACCGGAAGAGAGTAGTGGGGTCAAGCAGAGCCACTTAAGTTATTAAAACATTTAGAGAAGGAAGCCTCGAGACCAAGTGAGAGCGACAACCACCAAGTCACCTAAGAATGGTCGAAGGCTTGGAGGAATACAATGAGAATATTCTTCAACCGAATAGGAGAAATGGAATGTTTATGAGCCTCGGACCCTAGAGAGCCTGGAAATCAAAAGGAACATGTGACATAGCCAATTAACCGAGATATCCCACAAATGGGAAAATTAAGTTAGTGGTCTAGATCGTAAGTAAGACGAGGTTAAATAGAAATCCAGAAACTGGCATTTCCCAAGTGAAGGTTAAACACTATAATCAGATTGGCACAACGGAAGCATGGTGGGCTCATAACCAACAGTCCCTGGATCAGAACCAAGCTCTAATACCAATTGTAATACCCACTAATCATATATCTAGAATAACAACTAATGGTATTAAAAATTGGTACGGGATACATGAATGCAAGTATCTAGAATTGGCCCAGATTACAAATTTACAACGAAATATTAAAATAACTAATACATCATGAATTCTTCAACATAATAGAAAGGCGCTCCATCGGATCTTCAGTGTCGAATCCTAAGTTGTGACTACAATCTATATACCTACTTACCTAAAAATATTATAACAGCGTGGGGTGAGATACTAATCTCGGTGAGCTTCCTGATCTTAACTGTTAAACCACTATCTACCCTCTACCCGGTTAAGACATACTTGAACATTCCATTGAGGAATTTCACCCCCTTTCCACGTAACATAATAAGTTTCCAGTAACTCAGTTACAACATTCTTACAATAACTCCTGCCATATCATGATATAGGAGAGACTATGTCTCAGTGAGTTCCTAATAGAGCTAAGATAGGATGACACCATAATCTTAATGAATATAATGTATTCTAAGATCATATTTAACTTGATCAATAGAGTAAAGTAGAATACTATAGAATTTATTTGCTTCAACTTTCGCAAGGCGTAGTTCCACAGGCTTAGGTAGGTTATAATAAATTAATAAAGTAATCTAATTGATCCTACCTTCTATTACCAAATTGGTATTGTTGTATATACATATAATATGTGTAAACTGCCCTAGTCCATTTTTTAGATATAAGCCAGTATAAAAAAGTCTAGTCTACTAAGACCTTATCTTATTGAGGATAATTGTCGTCCTAATTATCATGGTACTCAGTATATTTTAGATTTATAATGTGATATAAATCCTGATCACCTATTACATAATTGTTAATATACATTAATATCACCCATATTATGTCATATACAGATAATTTTTGTAAATCACCCTAGTCCATTATTTAGATGTGAGTCAATATAAAGAGGGTTAAATACACAAACCTCCCTGTAATGTTAGTGACTTCTCATTTTAGCCCCTGGTAAAGTTTTTTTTTTAAAACCCCCTCATCTTAGTTAGATTCCCTCACTTAGGCTCCTGATTGCTATATTGCAGCAAAGATTCTTTCATATTGCCTGCGGCAGTCCACGTGGCATTTTTTATTTTTATTTTTTTATTTTTAAATTCCATGTGGATTTATTTTAATATTATACTTTTATTTTTAATTTTCGTTTCTTTATATTTTTTATATTTTTTTATTAATTTTTTTAAATTATTTATTTATTTATTTTTATTTTTTTTGGTTTTTTTTATTTTTTAATATTTTTTTTAAATAACAAAAAAATATAAAAAAATAAAAAAATAAAAAAAATAATACAAAAAAATTTTAAAAATTTAAATTTTTTTTAAAAATATATATAAAAAATAAAAAAATAAAAATAAAAAATAAAAATAAAAAATGCCACGTGGACTGTCATGCAGGCAATATGAAAGAATCTTTACTGCAATATAGCAATCAAGGGGCTAAGTGAGGGAATCTGAGTATTACGATGGGGGTTTTCAAAAAAAAAAATTACAGGGGCTAAAATTAGAAATCGCTAACATCGCGGAGGGGGGGGTGGGGGGGTGTATAATTAACCCATATAAAGAAGTCTAGTCTACCGAGACCTTATCTTATTAACGATAATTGGCGTCTCAATTATCTTGGTTCTCAGTACATTTTAGATTTATAATGTGATATAAATCCCGCTCACTTGTTACATAATTGATAATATACATTAATATCATCTATATATATATATATATATATATATATATATATATATATATATATATATATATATATATTGATCCCCCTAATATGATATTTTTAACTTTTATTCCCTCCATTTTAAAAACTAATTTTTTGCTCCCTAAACTTTACATCACTTGAGATTTTGATGGTCCCCCTCCAATTTTGATACGTGGCAATGATGATTGAGATAAAAAATTTGTTTTTGATGAGTTGTTAATGATAATTATGATTATTTATTATTTAATATTTTTTAATTAATTAATTAATTTTTTTAGAAGTTTATTTGAAAAATATTTATTAATATTTTTATAGAATAAATAAATTAACTATTTTAATTAACTATATTAGAAATTGATTAATTAAAATTTTGAAAAGAATTTCTGGGCCCTAAAGTCCATGCCATAATAACATCACTTAAACACCCAAGAGGAATCATTCTATGCATTGTTGTCCTTTATAAACATTAATGTCGTTTCTTAAGAAAACGATGTAGGACTCTAGTGTAATTATAAGTTTGTTGTGGAGCTTCATAACATAAAGGTTGTATAACATTTGTGACTTCCTCCTCTTCTAAGCACCTCCAAACATTCATGAGATCCTCTTCTTATATGCATCCCCACATATTTGTGAGATCCTCTAAAGTGTTAGAATTTGTTTGTTCAACCGAAAAGCCAACTGGACTATTATCATTACAGCAATTATGATCATTGACGTTTGTGTCTTCCAAAGAAGCAACATATCCAACAATAAATGGCTCTACATTACGTGTCTGCTGTAAACTCATTTGACTATTTCCACTTGTTTTTTCAGACTCCAATACCAGCACAGAATTACTGGGAAATTTAAATAACTTAGGTTCACTTTTTACGTAGTTTTCATACCAATCATAGTCCCAAAGGCTTGTGCTTTTAGAAGAAGAAGCATAACCAACAACATCATGTGAATTCATTTGGAATAAAGAGTAGGCTGAAGAATGAATGTTGAAGGAACCGTGTCAGCTTGATGATGGATAGCCTTTTTGTTACAGAGTTTAAATTTCTGCATCACAATATTCCTCACTTTAGTGACTCACTCTCTAACAAAGATTTCAAGAATAAAATAGTATTATGATTTAAAGAATTGTTGAAGACAATATTCATCAAGAATATATATGAATGTCATCAAGATTTGTGAAGAACATTCATCAAGAATCATCAAGATTTATCAAGAAAATTATAATAAAGAATATACATGCATGCTACGAATGGGAAAATATTCATCAAGATTTGGGAAAAAGAATGATAAAGAATATGTAAGTATACCTGGAGATGGCTTGCGACATGTTCCCAAGTAATTCCTTCAACATTCATCAAACCAACCATTTTACTAGGAATAACCTCTATAACAACAAACAAAAGAAACAGTCGTGTATTAATTAGGAATTAAATAGTTGATGGAGTGAAACAACAAGTATATATTCTGTCCTGTTTTTGGTTGTAAAAAAGATACATACCGTGTAAGCCAAGTACATTACCAACATCAAAAAACTTTGAATGAAGATGAGCAGTCCAAACTACATTGGTTTCTTATTATGTGATAAAGAATCATTGTCATCTCAGGTTCCTTCTTGATCCTTCTTCCTTTTACCAAAGAGTTTATCCACTTACATGGTAATGACTTAACTACTTAAAGAAAAATATCATGGTTGTGCAATTTTGTTTTGAAGAGAACAAGCTAGCATGTCTACATTGCAAAGAGTGGCGTAGTCCCGACAATGAATCGTGTAACACGCTAAACCCAAAAATTATATAACATGCATTATACGCAGATTAAAGTGTTACCAACTTCAAAATATCTCAACTTTATTCAAATAGCAGCGAAAAAATCAAATTAAAATACTCTGCAAAATTATGATTGTTCTCAAGAATATAAATAAATGTCATCAAGATTTGTGAAGAAAATTCATCAAGAATCATCAAGATTTATCAAGAAAACTATGATAAAGAATATATATGCATGCTACGGATGGGAAAATATTCATCAAGATTTTGGAAGAAGAATGATAAAGAATATGTAAGTATACCTGGAGATGGCTTGCGAAATGTTCCCTAGTAATTCCTTCTACATTCATCAAACCAACCATTTTTCTAGGAATAACCTCTATAACAACAAACAAAAGAAACAGTCGTGTATTAATCAGGAATTAAATAGTTGATGGAGTGAAACAACAAGTATATATTCTATCCTATTTTTGGTTGTAAAAAAGATACATATTGTGTAAGCCAAGTACATTAACAACATCAAAAAACTTTGAATGAAGATGAGCAGTCCAAACTACACTGGTTTCTTATTATGTGATAAAGAATCATTGTCATCTCAAGTTCCTTCTTGATCCTTCTTCCTTTAACTAAAGAGTTTATCCACTTACATGGTAATGACTTAACTACTTAAAGAAAAATATCATGGTTGTACAATTTTGTTTTGAAGAGAACAAGCTAGCATGTCCACATTGCAAAGAGTGGCGTAGTCCCGACAATGAATCATGTAACACGTTAAGCCCAAAAATTATATAACAAGCATTATACGCAGATTAAAGTGTTACCAACTTCAAAATATCTCAACTTTATTCAAATAGCAGCGAAAAAATCAAATTAAAATACTCTGCAAAATTATGATTGTTCTCAAGAATATAAATGAATGTCATCAAGATTTGTGAAGAACATTCATCAAGAATCATCAAGATTTATCAAGAAAACTATGATAAAGAATATACATGCATGCTACGGATATGAAAATATTCATCAAGATTTGGTAAGAAGAATGATAAAGAATATGTAAGTATACATGGAGATGGCTTGCGACATGTTCCCTAGTAATTCTTTCAACATTCATCAAACCAACCATTTTACTAGGAATAACCTCTATAACAACAAACAAAAGAAATAGTCGTGTATTAATCAGGAATTAAATAGTTGATGGAGTGAAACAACTAGTATATATTCTATCCTATTTTTGGTTGTAAAAAAGATACATACCGTGTAATCCAAGTACATTAACAACATCAAAAAACTTTGAATGAAGATTAGCAGTCCAAACTACACTAGTTTCTTATTATGTGATAAAGAATCATTGTCATCTCAGGTTCCTTCTTGATCCTTCTTCTTTTTACCAAAGAGTTTATCCACTTACATGGTAATGACTTAACTACTTAAAGAAAAATATCATGGTTATGCAATTTTGTTTTGAAGAGAACAAGCTAGCATGTCCACATTGCAAAGAGTGGCGTAGTCCCGACAATGAATCATGTAACACGCTAAACCCAAAAATTATATAACAAGCATTATACGCAGATTAAAGTGTTATCAACTTCAAAACATTTCAACTTTATTCAAATAGCAGCGAAAAAATCAAATTAAAATACTCTGCAAAATTATGTTTGTTCTCAACTTCAAAATAACGCCATAAAACTTGTTCTGGGCTGGGCAGGCGCTGTGCCCCCAGAGGGGCAAGGCCCAGTCCAATCCAGCCTTTGGGCAGGCCCAATGGCCAGAAACTAGCCGTTTGGCAGAAACTAGCCGTTGGACATGTCCCCTTCACGCGCAAAGTAGTTCACACGACCAACTGCCTCCTCGGATATCACGGAAACAGTTAGTCCGAGTCAAAAGGCCACGTGCCCTGCTCTCCATTTGGCAATCCCTCATTGGCAGACCAGGTGCTTTGCTCGCTAAGAATCCACCTATAAATACCCCCTCGCTTGAGAGGGGCAGGTATCAAATATCCAATACTTGAAATCTCTTACTTGCTTTCTCCCTTTTTGACCAAACACTTACTTTGGCATCGGAGTACCTTGCAGGTACCTCCACCCCTTTTCCTCCCCTACAAGCATCATCACCTGTCCTACATGAAGGCCATGACGATCCAATCTGATCCGCTCCGATCAGTGGCGTCATCTGTGGGAAGCTAGCTTCCCCGTCTTTTTTCAAGATCCTTTCTTTTACACCTCAAAGACCAAAGCTTCATCTTTTAAAGATCATCATGGCCTCCACCAAGAATAATACCCGCCAAGACTCTGCTGCTGCCGTTGTGATTGACAACGCTGACCACATCTTCGGCGGACATATGCTTCAAGAAACCGACCTACAGGACGGAAAGACTACGTCCCTGACCCCCGAGGAAGTGAAACCTAGGGCACCCATTGCCGAACGGGTTTTCGAACCCATTCTTGTCCCGCAGAACGCTGATCCAAGTACAGCTTCCCTCATCGCCTCTCTCAATAGATCAAACCTTTTGATCTTCCAACAAGGAGAGAAGATCAATGCTCTCGAGCATGTCCTCCAAGAGCGGCTTTCTTCGGAGAAACACCTCAGCCCATCTCCAAGTCCCCGGTCTCCCCCTCAGAAACGGAGACGCGATAGGTCCAGAAGTCTCTCCCCAGAGAGAAGACGATCAAGATCGGAAGAACCCGCACCCGATCTTGCCCGAAGACACCGCAGATTGTAACGCCCCAAAAATCTAAATTAATCATTTATTTATTTAATTAATTTAGAAGGAATTAAGAAGTTTTGGTAATTTTGGAGGATTTTGGATCAAAAGAGTATTCTTAAATAATTTAATAGAATGAATAATTAATGTATTATTTATACTATTATCATTATTATTAAAAATAATAAGAAAAGGGCAAGGTGGTCTTAAAGGGAAAAGAGTCAGGGTAGAGTTGGAAGTTCATAAACTGGGATATTTTGCCTAAAGAGGAGAAGACCGATCTATTCTAACTGATCGTGTTTTTTGTGAAGAACATAGAGGAAGAGAAGGAGAAGAACCCTAAGACTTGAAGGTTGCTGAAGAATCTTAGAGAAGGAGGAAAACTACTGATTTCTCTAAGGTGTGGGGAGTTTTCATGGTTTATTATAGTTCTATAGGATTTTGGTTATGAATAGATTAGGTATTTGTCGATTTTGGATAATTGTGGTATTTGTTGATGTAGAATGAGTTAGGATTGAATGATTCGATGAAATATAATGAGATAGAATGTTGTGTGTTGATGTATGTGTATTGTGTGAGTCTTTTGGTCAAATTTTCGTATTGGAAGAACTGAATTTTTGGGATATTGGAAGTCAAAATGCAGCAGAAAAATCTTTTGAAAAATTCTGGGTTTTCGCATTCTGACACGGGCCGTGTCACAGGACACGGGCGGCCGTGTCAGACCATTGTTCCTGCTGCCTTTTGCTTTTGTTGAATTTGTGCTACAGAGCTTCTGACACGGGCCGTGTCACAAGACACGGGCGCCCGTGTCAGACCACTGTATTCGTTGTATTTTTTATCTGTTTTGTGTTTTGAGCGCAGGTTTCCTGACACAGGCCGTGTCCCAAGACACGGGTGGCCATGTCAGACATGCTGTTTTGCTGTTTTTGTTGTTTTCTTGAGGTTCTTGACGTTTTCTCGTGCTGATCTTTTATTGTCGAGTTGTTGTTGATGTATGATGATAAAACATGATTGTATGATAAATACTTGTTGAATATGAAATGAATGATGCACACGTTGATTTTTGTTGAATTGGGAAGAATTAGCATCATTGCATTTCATAGCATTTTACGTTGGGGCTTCGGTCCATTGGTAGCTTCAATCCCATTGTGCGAATTGAAGTGATATGTTGATTATGTTGTGCTCCTTTTTGGAGGGTTGATGGCCAGTGTCCATCCACGTTGAATCGGTACCACATGCATTCTTTGCATTCCATTATAGTTGACATTGCATATAAATGATGTAGTGGTGATTGTGTTGTGAAGGTTCTGTGGATGATGTTATGATGTTGTTGTTGCTTATTCTGTTTATTTTCCATGTCCTTATATTACTATAATGAATTGTGAATTCTCACCCTGCCTGCTTGAAAATGTTGCCTCTTATGTGGGTAACTTGCAGATAACCAAGAGTAGACTTACGGTGCTGGAGGATTGAGTCTTGGAGCGTTCCTTTGTCGTTTTAGTCGTATTTTAAGTGGTGTCCTGCTCTGTGTCATGTAACATCGGGTCGGGATTTGTTATGAACCTCGTGTTCCTTTTGGTTTTATGTTAGAATTTATTTTCATATTGTTGATTCCATTTTGAATTGGATACTTTTACCCATGAAGTATTTTGTTGACCTGAATTAATAAAGCTTGATTCCGCTGCCTCGTTGCCAATTTATGTTAATGAAGAATGAATAACCCGTGTTACGGGACAGGACAATGATTTTGAATGTCGTTTGAATATATGTGGCACCTTTCTTGCTGATTTTTACTCTGATAATGTTAAGTGTTTTTCTTAAAATTGAATGTGGGGTAGAAGGGTGTTACATTAGTGGTATCAGAGCAGGTTGGTCCGTCCGGTCAAGTTGTCGAGTCGTAGTTTGTTTGACAATCGAGTATTGTTAACTAGTTCTAACTTTTGTTTTTGTTGAAGTGACAAGTTGAGATGGCTGGAAGGAACGATGCTGCAATTGCTGCCGCGTTGGAAGAAATGGCTCCGGCTTTGCAGAATCAGCCGAACACCGACGAGAATGCTGGATCTCGCAGTTTGGCAACTTTTCCGAGGGAGAATCCGCCTACCTTCAAGGGCAAGTATGATCCTGATTTAGTGTTGGATTGGTTGAAAGAGATGGAGAGAATCTTCTGTGTGATGGAATGCACTCCAGCGCAGAAGGTTCGATATGGGACTCATATGCTAGCATTCGAGGCTGATGACTGGTGGCTAGAGACTCGCCAGAGGTTGGAAACTGCAGGTGAAGGTATCACTTGGGATGTGTTCCGAAGAGAGTTCCTGAGGAAGTATTATCTAGAGGATGTTCATGGTAAGAAGCAGATTTAGTTTTTCGAGCTGAAGCAAGGGAACATGTCGGTTACTGATTATGCTGCAAAGTTTGTTGAGTTGGCTACGTTTTATCCGCACTATAACGATGATGATGCTGAGTTTTCAAAATGCATCAAGTTTGAAAGTGGGTTGCGCCCAGAGATCAAGAAGGTAGTTGGATATCAGAAGATTCGTATTTTTGCTGATTTGATTAATAGTTGCAGAATTTTTGAAGAGGATAACAATGCTCATTATAAGATCATTAATGAGAGGAAGAGCAAGCACCAACAGAATCGTGGCAAACCTTATGATGCTCTAGCTGGGAAAGGTAAACAGAAAGTGGTTGATGGCAAGAAGACTAGTGGGGGAGATGCTCCTGCTAGCATAAATTATTTAAAATGTGGGAAATCTGGTCATAAGAGTAATGTGTGTACTGCTGAGGTGAAGAGGTGTTTGCGTTGTCGTAAGACTGGGCATGCCATATCTGAATGCAAGCATAAAGAGATGATTTGTTTCAACTGTGGCGAAGAAGGACACATTAGTAGTCAGTGTCAGAAACCCAAGAAGGCGCAAACCGGTGGGAAAGTGTTCGCTTTGGCTGGGACTCAGATAACTAATGAGGACAGACTCATCAGAGGTACTTGTTTCATTAATAGTACTCCCTTAATTACTATGATTGACACTGGTGCTACTCATTGCTTTATTGCTGCTGAATGTGTTGAAAGATTGGGTCTTATGTTGTCTTCTATGATTGGAGAAATGGTCATCGAGATTCCGGCTAAGGGGTCGGTGACTACTTCTCTTGTGTGTTTAAAGTGTCCTTTGTCGATCTTCGACAGAGACTTTACTGTTGATTTGGTGTGTTTTCCGTTATCTGGGATGGATGTAATCTTGGGAATGAACTGGTTAGAATATAACTATGTTCATATCAATTGCTATAACAAGTCTGTGAGATTTTCTACTCCTGAAGAGGAAGAAGCTAGTTTGTTGTCTTTTAAGGAGTTACAGCAGTTGATGCAAGGAGGAGCTCAGATGTTCTCATTGATGGCATCGTTATCCGTTGAGAGCCGAGCTGTAATTGAGGAGTTGCAAGTGGTACGTGAATTTCCTGAAGTTTTCCCTGATGAAATTCCTGATGTGCCTCCAGAAAGAGAAGTGGAATTTATGATTGACCTTGTACCTGGTACCAGACCTGTTTCTATGGCACCATACATGATGTCTGCATCTGAATTGTCAGAATTAAAGAAGCAATTGGAGGACTTACTTGAAAAGAAGTTTGTGAGGCCAAGTGTATCGCCGTGGGGAGCTTTAGTGTTGTTAGTAAAGAAGAAAGATGGAAGTATGAGGCTCTGTGTTGATTATAGAAAACTAAATAAAGTGACGATTAAGAACAAGTATCCGCTCCCGAGGATAGACGACTTGATGGATCAGTTGGTAGGTGCTCGTGTGTTTAGCAAGATTGATTTGAGGTCGGGCTATTATCAGATTAAAGTGAAAGAGGAAGATATTCAGAAGACGGCCTTCAGAACGCGTTATGGACATTATGAGTATTTGGTGATGCCTTTCGTGTTACTAATGCGCCGGGAGTATTCATGGAGTACATGAACCCTATCTTTCACACTTATTTGGATCGGTTTGTGGTGGTGTTTATTGATGATATATTGATTTACTCTAAATCAGAAACAGAGCATGCAGAGCACTTAAGACGAGTATTGCAAGTTTTGAAAGAGAAGAAGTTATATGCAAAGCTGTCAAAATGTGAATTTTGGTTGAAGGAGGTTAGTTTTCTCGGTCATGTCATTTCAGGTAGTGGCATTGCTGTGGATCCGTCTAAAGTAGATGTTGTGTTGCAATGGGAAACTCCAAAGTCGGCTACCGAGATTAGGAGCTTTTTGGGACTAGCCGGTTATTACCGGAGGTTTATCGAAGGATTTTCTAAGTTAGCACTTCCGTTGACTAAGTTGACTTGTAAAGGTAAAGCTTTTGTGTGGGACATTCAATGCGAAGAAAGTTTCACGGAATTGAAGAAGAGATTGACATCGGCTCCGATTTTGACATTACCTAATCCAGGAGAACCTTTTGTGGTATATTGTGATGCTTCTAAGATGGGTTTAGGAGGTGTACTTATGCAGAATGATAAGGTAGTTGCTTATGCGTCGAGATAATTGAGAACTCATGAAAAGAACTATCCTACGCATGATTTGGAACTTGCTGCAGTTGTTTTCGTGCTGAAGATTTGGAGACATTATCTTTATGGATCTAGATTTGAAGTGTTTAGTGACCATAAGAGTTTAAAGTACTTATTTGATCAGAAGGAATTGAATATGAGACAACGAAGATGGTTGGAATTATTAAAAGATTATGATTTTGGTTTGAACTATCATCCGGGTAAAGCTAATGTTGTGGCCGATGCTCTGAGTCGGAAGACTTTGCATATGTTGGCAATGATGGTTAAGGAATTGGAATTAATTGAGCAATTCAGAGATATGAGCTTAGTTTGCGAAGTGACACCGCAGAGTGTGATGTTGGGAATGCCGAAGATTAACAATGATTTTCTGGATAATATCAAGGAAGCTCAGAAGTTAGACGTGAAACTGGTAGATTCGATGGTTAGAATCGATCAATCTGAGAATGAAGATTTCAAGTTAGATGTGCAAGGTGTGTTGAGATTTCGTAATCGAATTTGTATTCCTGATAATGCGGAGATGAAGAAAGCGATTCTTGAGGAAAGTCATAGAAGTAAATTGAGTATTCATCCGGGGGCTACAAAAATGTATCAAGACTTGAAGAAATTGTTTTGGTGGCCTGGTATAAAGCGTGATGTAGCTCGATTTGTGTATGCATGTTTAACTTGTCAGAAGTCGAAAGTTGAACATCAGAAGCCTGCTGGGTTGATGCAACCGTTAGAAGTTCCAGAATGGAAATGGGATAGCATTTCAATGGACTTTGTGACGGGATTACCTAATACTTCAAGAGGACATGATTCTATTTGGGTGATTGTTGATAGGCTTACGAAGTCGGCTCATTTTATTCCTGTTAACATCAGTTTTCCAGTATCAAAGTTGGCGGAGATTTATATTCGTGTAATTGTGAAGCTGCACGGTGTTCCTTTGTGTATTGTGTCGGATAGAGATCCATGGTTTACTTCTGATTTTTGGAAGAGTTTGCAAGAAGCGTTGGGTTCTAAGTTGAGGTTGAGTTCGGCGTATCACCCTCAGACGGATGGTCAAACAGAGAGGACTATTTAGTCATTGGAGGATTTGTTGCGAGCATGTGTTCTCGAGCAGGGAGGTTCTTGGGACACTCATTTACCGTTAATAGAGTTCACTTATAATAACAGTTATCATTCTAGTATCGGAATGGCACCTTTTGAAGCATTGTATGGTCAGAGATGCAGGACTCCTTTATGCTGGCATGAATATGGAGAAAGTATAGTGTTGGGACCTGAAATCATCCGAGAGACTACTGAGAAGGTGAAGTTGATCCGAGAAAAATAAAGTATTCCCAAAGTAGGCAGAAGAGTTATCATGACAAGCGAATAAAGGATTTAGAATTCCAAGCAGGTGACCATGTGTTTTTGAGAGTTACACCTGTGACAGGTGTTGGGCGTACATTAAAGTCTAAGAAGCTTACTCCTCATTTTATTGGTCCATATCAGATTTCAGACAGAGTTGGAAATGTTGCTTATAGAGTGGCTTTACCGCCTAATCTGTCGAATTGACATGATGTGTTTCATGTGTCACAACTCCGGAAGTATGTTCCAGATACATCTCATGTGATTCACATGGATGATGTGCAAGTACGAGATAATCTTACTGTGGAAACGATGCCTGTACGAATTGCGGAACGTGAGATGAAGATTCTAAGAGGTAAGGAGATTGCGTTGGTGAAAGTTGTCTGGTTAGGAGCTGCCGGAGAAAGCATGACTTGGGAATTGGAAAGCAAGATGAAGGAATCCTATCCCGAGTTATTCGAATCAGGTAAATTTTCGAGGACGAAAATTCTTAAAGTAGGGGAGAGTTGTAATGCCCCGAAAATCTAAATTAATCATTTATTTATTTATTTAATTAATTTAGAAGGAATTAAGAAGTTTTGGTAATTTTGGAGGATTTTGGATCAAAAGAGTATTCTTAAATAATTTAATAGAATGAATAATTACTGTATTATTTATACTATTATTATTATTATTAAAAATAATAAGAAAAGGGCAAGGTGGTCTTAAAGGGAAAAGAGTAAGGGTAGAGTTGGAAGTTCATAAACTGGGATATTTTGCCTAAAGAGGAGAAGACCGATCTATTCTAACTGATCGTGTTTTTTGTGAAGAACATAGAGGAAGAGAAGGAGAAGAACCCTAAGACTTGAAGGTTGCTGAAGAATCTTAGAGAAGGAGGAAAACTACTGATTTCACTAAGGTATGGGGAGTTTTCATGGTTTATTATAATTCTATAGGATTTTGGTTATGAATAGATTAGGTATTTGTCGATTTTGGATAATTGTGGTATTTGTTGATGTAGAATGAGTTAGGATTGAATGATTCGATGAAATATAATGAGATAGAATGTTATGTGTTGATGTATGTGTATTGTGTGAGTCTTTTGGTCAAATTTTCGTATTGGAAGAACTGAATTTTTGGGATATTGGAAGTCAAAACGCAGCAGAAAAATCTTTTGAAAAATTCAGGGTTTTCGCATTCTGACACGGGCCGTGTCACAGGACACGGGCGGCTGTGTCAGACCATTGTTCCTGCTGCCTTTTGCTTTTGTTGAATTTGTGTTACAGAGCTTCTGACACGGGTCGTGTCACAAGACACGGGCGGCCGTGTCAGACCACGGTATTCGTTGTATTTTTTATCTGTTTTGTGTTTTGAGCGCAGGTTTCCTGACACGGGCCGTGTCCCAGGACACGGGTGGCCGTGTCAGACATGCTGTTTTGCTGTTTTTGTTGTTTTCTTGAGGTCCTTGACGTTTTCTCGTGCTGATCTTTTATTGTCGAGTTGTTGTTGATGTAAGATGATAAAACATGATTGTATGATAAATACTTGTTGAATATGAAATGAATGATGCACACGTTGATTTTTGTTGAATTGGGAAGAATTAGCATCATTGTATTTCATAGCATTTTACGTTGGGGCTTCGGTCCATTGGTAGCTTTAATCCCATTGTGCGAATTGAAGTGATATGTTGATTATGTTGTGCTCCTTTTTGGAGGGTTGATGGCCAGTGTCCATCCACGTTGAATCGGTACCACATGCATTCTTTGCATTCCATTATAGTTGACATTGCATATAAATGATGTAGTGGTGATTGTGTTGTGAAGTTTCTGTGGATGATGCTATGATGTTGTTGTTACTTATTCTGTTTATTTTCCATGTCCTTATATTACTATAATGAATTGTGAATTCTCACCCTGCCTGCTTGAAAATGTTGCCTCTTATGTGGGTAACTTGTAGATAACCAAGAGTAGACTTACGGTGCTGGAGGATTGAGTCTTGGAGCGTTCCTTTGTCGTTTTAGTCGTATTTTAAGTGGTGTCCTGCTCTGTGTCATGTAACATCGGGTCGGGATTTGTTATGAACCTCGTGTTCCTTTTGGTTTTATGTTAGAATTTATTTTCATATTGTTGATTCCATTTTGAATTGGATACTTTTACCCATGAAGTATTTTGTTGACCTGAATTAATAAAGCTTGATTCCGCTGCCTCGTTGCCAATTTATGTTAATGAAGAATGAATAACCCGTGTTACGGGACAGGACAATGATTTTGAATGTCGTTTGAATATATGTGGCACCTTTCTTGCTGATTTTTACTCTGATAATGTTAAGTGTTTTTCTTAAAATTGAATGTGGGGTAGAAGGGTGTTACATTAGTGGTATCAGAGCAGGTTGGTCCGTCCGGCCAAGTTGTCGAGTCGTAGTTTGTTTGACAATCGAGTATTGTTAACTAGTTCTAACTTTTGTTTTTGTTGAAGTGACAAGTTGAGATGGCTGGAAGGAACGATGCTGCAATTGCTGCCGCGTTGGAAGAAATGGCTCCGGCTTTGCAGAATCAGCCGAACACCGACGAGAATGCTGGATCTCGCAGTTTGGCAACTTTTCCGAGGGAGAATCCGCCTACCTTCAAGGGCAAGTATGATCCTGATTTAGTGTTGGATTGGTTGAAAGAGATGGAGAGAATCTTCCGTGTGATGGAATGCACTCCAGCGCAGAAGGTTCGATATGGGACTCATATGCTAGCATTCGAGGCTGATGACTGGTGGCTAGAGACTCGCCAGAGGTTGGAAACTGCAGGTGAAGGTATCACTTGGGATGTGTTCCGAAGAGAGTTCCTGAGGAAGTATTATTTAGAGGATGTTCATGGTAAGAAGCAGATTTAGTCTTTCGAGCTGAAGCAAGGGAACATGTCGGTTACTGATTATGCTGCAAAGTTTGTTGAGTTGGCTAAGTTTTATCCGCACTATAACGATGATGATGCTGAGTTTTCAAAATGCATCAAGTTTGAAAGTGGGTTGCGCCCAGAGATCAAGAAGGTAGTTGGATATCAGAAGATTCGTATTTTTGCTGATTTGATTGATAGTTGCAGAATTTTTGAAGAGGATAACAATGCTCATTATAAGATCATTAATGAGAGGAAGAGCAAGCACCAACAGAATCGTGGCAAACCTTATGATGCTCTAGCTGGGAAAGGTAAACAGAAAGTGGTTGATGGCAAGAAGACTAGTGGGGGAGATGCTCCTGCTAGCATAAATTGTTTAAAATGTGGGAAATCTGGTCATAAGAGTAATGTGTGTACTGCTGAGGTGAAGAGGTGTTTGCGTTGTCGTAAGACTGGGCATGCCATATCTGAATGCAAGCATAAAGAGATGATTTGTTTCAACTGTGGCGAAGAAGGACACATTAGTAGTCAGTGTCAGAAACCCAAGAAGGCGCAAACCGGTGGGAAAGTGTTCGCTTTGGCTGGGACTCAGATAACTAATGAGGACAGACTCATCAGAGGTACTTGTTTCATTAATAGTACTCCCTTAATTACTATGATTGACACTGGTGCTACTCATTGCTTTATTGCTGCTGAATGTGTTGCCAATTTATGTTAATGAAGAATGAATAACCCGTGTTACGGGACAAGACAATGATTTTGAATGTCGTTTGAATATATGTGGCACCTTTCTTGCTGATTTTTACTCTGATAATGTTAAGTGTTTTTCTTAAAATTGAATGTGGGGTAGAAGGGTGTTACACAGATCTCCTCCGTGATAGTCAAGATGCTCCCCGGTGTCCAAGAAGCCCCGACAGCCAGATAGGCATGAGCGCCGCCATACGCGCAGACATTCTCCGCGACACAGCAGAAGCCGTGGTCGTAGCTGTTCTTCCTCCCTCTCTCCAAGCTCAAGCAGCGACGACGACGTCCACGGCCCCCTTTCATAGGAGATCATGGACACGAGAATTCCTTGCGGGTTAGAAAAGCCCCCTACTCTAGCAACCTACGACGGGACCACCGACCCCGGCGAACACATAGAGAACATAGAAGCAATGCTCCATTACCACAATGTGACCGGGGCCATAAAGTGCAGATTATTCCCGATCACACTGAGAAAGGGGGCAATGGCTTGGTTCAAGCACCTTCCTCGAGGGTCGATCACATCATGGAGAAACTTGAAGACTCAATTTGCCCGACACTTTACAGCTTCCAGATGACATCCCAAGTCGGAGTCCACCTTGGAAGCTATTATACAAGGAAAGGACGAATCCTTGCGGGCATACATCAAACGGTTCAACCGAGAAGCCGTGGAGGTCCATACGACGGACCATATGAAGAAGTATCTCCTCGAAAAGGGCCTGAAACCAAAAAGTGAGTTTCGCAAAGCCGTCGGGATTAAAACTCCTCTAACATTGACAGAACTTCTCCGGAAGGCTGAAGCGTATATACAATACGAGGAGAAGGAGGCTGCCTATAATGCCCGGGACACGAGAGATCGAGACAGCACCCGGGCACCAAAAAAAGACGAGCCAGAGTCATCCCGGAAAGGAAAAGAAAGGCGACGAGACGATCGTCCTCGAGAAGGTAAAGGGCCTGCTGGCCGTTTCACAGAATATACCCTGCTTACGGCTCCCCGTGAACGCATTCTCTCCGAATACATCAATACGGAATTCAAACAGGAGAGCGTCAGGTTCGCCAAACCAACGACGTCCAATGGCAACGTCGACAAGAGAAAGTATTGTCGCTTCCACCGCAGCCACGGCCACACAACCGAGGACTGCGTACACCTTAAAGACGCAATAGAGATTCTCATCAAGGAGGGTCACTTGAAATAATACGTAAAGAAAGGTGAGTCCTCCCGACGAGAGGCTTCATACCCAAAGAAGGAGATAGAATCGTCTCAGTCTAGTCCTCCCCTACAGGTCTCCATGTCCATTATGTGACCAGAGGACTTCGTCATTCCTGATTACCTTGAAGAGCCTTCCCGGACGTCCGCTCACAGCACTTGGGAATCTTTCTCTGCAGCCATGGTTATCTCATGCGGGGGGTACAATGAGCTGACAGTAGGATCCGTCAAGAGAAAGTTCGAGCAGCTTATAGATTGCAGTCCTGATCGGTTGTCTACGCTCGAGAAAATCAAAGGACGCTCCCAACCGATCGCGTTCTACCGTGAGGAGCTGCCCGGGGGCTCTCCGAATTCTCACATTCCTCTGCTCATCAGGGCCAGACTAGTAAACACCGACGTCCGGAGGATCCTAGTCGACCAGGGCAGTTCAGTGGACATTATGTACACGGGCCTGTTCCGCGCCCTAAAGCTAGACCAGAGGAACCTCTCGCCGTATGTGGAATCCGATCTGCAGGGGTTCAACGGAGCCCCAACCATACCTTGGGGATATGTGGAGCTGTCGGTCACATTTGGGGAAGAGGAAGCTTCCAGGTCGATCAAGACCCAGTTTTTGGTGATCGATTCCCGTCGCTGTATCAATGCATTTTGGGTTGGCCAACACTCGCAGAACTGATCGCTGTTCCTTCAACCGTCCACCTCAAGCTAAAGTATTATACTGAGAAAGGTCACGTCGCAACTTTACATGGGGACATAGAAGCTACCCGCAGATGCTTCGAGGCAGCGACTAGGGGACAGAACCAGATCCGAGCAGCACTGAAAGCAGCCAAACGGCCAAGGGATGAAGATCGTCCAACCGAAGATGACCAACCGGATAAGAAGCCTGCACTTCCTCTGCACATCATCGACCTTGACAGTCGAATTTCAGAAGACTGCAAGAAAGATCACGGTGAGGTTGCGCCAACAGGGACGACCAACTCCCCCACTTTAACTCTCATGCGGCCAGTTCCAGACAGGGAATTCGAAGTCATCACCTTCAGCAATAACCCCAACAGAGGGGTGAAGATAGGCGCAGGATTACCCGACGAGGTCAAGCTACAACTAAAGAAATGCCTGGACGACAACGCTGACCTGTTTGCCTGGAGCGCAGCAGACATGCCCGAGTTAGACCCCGAGACCGCGTGCCACCATTTGACCATTGATCCAGCTGCCTGCGCCGTCGCACAACGGAGAAGAAAGTAATCCGATGAGAAGGCACAGGCTGCCGAAAAACTTGTACTAGACCTCTTAGAGGCAAAATTCATATCGGAGGTCAGGATACAACCTGGCTGTCCAACATTGTACTTGTGAAAAAACATAGTGGAAAATGGCGCATGTGCATTGACTACACCGATCTCAACCGGGCATGCCCGAAAGATGCTTACCCTTTACCGAACATAGATAAACTCGTAGATAACTCTGCAGGTTTCAAACTCTTGTCCTTCATGGACGCCTATTCGGGATCCACTCAAATCCCTATGGCCGAAGAGGACAAGAGGTATACCGCATTCATGACCTCCTCGGGGAACTATTACTACAACGTAATGCCCTTCGGTCTAAAAAATGTTGGGGCCACATACCAGCGCATGATGAACAAAGTCTTCCGATCAAAAATCGGGGACATGCTCGAAGTATACATGGACGACATGATCGTGAAGTCCCAATAGGAATCCGATCACACGACTCACCTGCGAAAGGTCTTCGACCAGGCCAAGAAATGTAAAATGTGCTTTAACCCTGAAAAGTGCACCTTCGGCGTGCGAGCAGGGAAGTTTCTCGGATTCTATCTCACCGAAAGGGGAATAGAAGCAAACCCAGATAAATGCTGAGCATTCACGGAGTTCCCCATGCCCAGGTCAAAGAAGTCCATCCAATCCCTAAATGGGATGCTCGCCTCCCTTTCTCGATTCGTGGCCAAATCCGCTCAGCATGCCCTGCCATTCTTTAAACTGCTCAGGAAAGAGACCAGTTTCGAATGGACAGAAGAATGCGAGCAAGCCCTGGCCCACCTTAAGCGGGCTTTGTCTGAGCCACCTGTGTAACGCCCCGATTTGTTTAATTGTATTTATTTATTTCATTTATGTGAATTTTGTGAAATGTGTGAAATTATTGTATTTTACCTGCTAATTGAGTTAATTGGTTAATTTCCCTGATAGGTAAAATATTTGCAATAATTTATAATTTCTTTTCAACTTTTATTTCCCGAAATATATTTCATCGCTGTTTATGTTTTATCGCGTTTTGAGAGCGTTTGCGAGATAGTTGAGCTGAGGGGTATTTTGGTCTTTTACTTGGTTATTTTTCATAAAAAGAACATAGAGATTAGAAAGAGAGAAAAATAGAAAGAAAGAAAAAGGGAAGAGAGAAAAGGAAGAGAAGGAAAAAGAGAGAAGAGGAGAAAGAGGAAAAATCGAAGAAACTCCGTTTCAATCGCGAATAATCGGGTAAGGGTTAGAAGTTTCGATTATATCATGCTTGTATATGTATATGTATATATTTGTTTGAATGTTTGGTTGAAAATGATATGTTTTCCATTTGGTTGAAATTGTGAACAATTGATAGAAATCGATGTTTTCACGGTTAGAATGCGGAATAGTTTGGGTAGTATAGTCGGGTTATGGGTGGATTGAACCTATCATACTTATTTTGATGTCCCAATATGTTTTGGTATGAGTTGGAATGGTTTAGAGTGAAAAAAACATGATTTTTGGGCTCTGTTACGACAGTAATCGATTACCCTATTTGAGTTATCGATTACCTGTGTAAAAATGACGTTTCTGGGCTAATTTTGAGCGAGTAACCGATTACTCAAAGTGAGTAATCGATTACCACTACTGTTGGCAGAAAAATGAAAACTTTGAAAATCCATAACTTTCGAACCGTAAGTCCGTTTTGGCCGCCGTTCGAAGCGTTAGAAAGCTAATGAAATATTCTTTATATTAAAAATAGTTTGGGGGGGCAGTAGATGAATTATTTAAGTCGTGGTTTTGTAAAAGTGTTGGGTGTCGGGTTTTTATCGCGTTAAATGCGTGCGGTTGGTGTTTTACCGTGTGTTGTGCTATTGTTATATAACGTGTAGCTTTTATGTGGTTTATATGATGTTGAAGCATGTGATAAGTTGTTGTAATTTTTGTGATGATGGTTTGTGGCCTAAGGGCAAGTAAATGCAATGTGCTGTGTTTGGTTGTATATGCATGATTATGGTTGCATATATGTGTGCATTTGAATGTCATGAGTCATTGTACGCCAAGCATCATGATATGCATTCTTGTGATGTCGTGTGCCCTAGTGGGTGTGAGCGAAGAAACGATTCCAGAGGAAATCCGCTATAACATCGTGAGCCTTATACCGAGAGGACCGAAAGCGATGATTATAGACGATCGTGAGCCTTATACAAAGAGGACCGAAAGCGATCGGATCGTGAGCCTTATACAAAGAGGACTGAAAGCGATCCATAAACGCCGTGAGCCTTATACCAAGAGGACCGAAAGCGACGGGGAACATATTTTGCCCGACGGGGAGTTACACTAAATAACAAGCGATGATTCCAATAGTTCCTGAGTGAACTAGTGATGAGATTGATGGATGGATGGTACCGCATTTGCATAGAGTCGTTGTGTCGGTCTCTTTGCATTTGCATAAATCATGAATGGATTGATTATGTGTGGAAAATCATGAATGGATTGATTATGTGTGGAAAACCATGACTTGATTGAGTATGTGTTGAGATTTATGTTTGAATTGGTGAATTGATGTGCATATGTGATAAATGCATTGATTGTGGATAATATGTTTTATGCATAGACATATGCTATGTGATGTGGTGGGGTGTTACCATATGTTATGACTTTGGTGTACCTTATGTGTGAATATGTGATTATATTGGTGTAATTGATATATGTTATATGTATTGGTATGTGATGCTTGTGGTGAGAATAACTATGTATGTGAATTTATATGTTTTGCATATTATTATGCAATCTTGATTTAGTTGTTATTTCTCACCCTTCTGCTGTGGGTTGTTGCTCTATGAGGCAATTGCAGATTAGTAACTTGGAGGCTTTTGTGAAGATTAGTTCTCCATCCGTTTGTCAGTCAGTCTGCTCTGATACGTAACACGGGAGTCGGGGATCGCTTTTGTTATATATGTATACATTTGTTGAATATATTTTGTATTACTTTTATATGTATATTTTGATGTTATAAAACGATTCATTTTGCAAACCAAGACAGTTATGGATCTTTCCGCTTTATTCCATAACTGAACTTTCCTTTTATATGGAAAAAGTTTCCCTTTGAGGTTATTCGAGTTTGTGTTATGTATCAGAATTTATGAGCAGGGATTGTGTTTTCTTTCCTTAATTGTGGCATCCTTGTTTCTGTCAGGAAAAAAAAAATTTATTTACTCTGATTTATTTATGTATTATTTATTTGCGATGGGAATTGGGGTGTTACAACCTGTGCTTTCCCAACCAGAATGCGAGAAAACCTTATACTTGTATCTCTCTGTCGCCAGCGAAGCCATTAGCGCTGCCCTCGTCCTCGAAACAACAGACGGGCAGAAGCCCATCTATTTCACCAGCAAGGCCCTACAAGGGCCAGATGTCAGGTACGCGCAGATAGAGAAAGTCACCCTTGCCCTCATAACCGCCGCGAGGAGGCTTAGACACTACTTCCTGGCCCACACTGTAATTGTTCGCACGGACCAGCCCATCAGACAATTGCTACGCCGACCAGATATGGCGGGCAGGATGCTTAAATGGTCTCTGGAGTTATCAGAATTCGACATTCAATACAAGGGTAGAAAGGTCCTCAAGGCGCAAACGCTGGCCAACTTCGTGGCAGAAATGATCCCGCTACCGTCCCCGTCATGTGGAGCACATAAATGGACCGTGTATGTAGATGGGGCATCCAGCCCCTCAGGGAACGGAGCAGGTATCATCCTCGAAAATGAGGAAGGAATTTTGATTGAAGTATCGCTGGTCCTGTCCTTCCTTACGTCTAACAACCAAGCCGAATACGAAGTCTTCCTCGAAGGACTACGCCTGGCCAAGGACGTGGGCGCCAAGGAAATAAAAAACTACACCGATTCCTAGCTCGTAGCGTCACAAGTACGGGGAGAGTTTCAAGCAAAGAACGATCAGCTAGCTGAATACCTGGCGCTAGTGAAGGAAAGAATCGCAAAGTTTGATGCATGGGAAGTCCAGTACATCCCCCGCGAACGAAACACGCGAGCAGACATCCTGTCCAAACTAGCCAGCACTGGCAGAAAATGCGGAAATAAGTCTGTCGTACAAGAAGTGCTGGCCCGGCCTAGTATTGAGAAACCATCCGAGCTGCTCGACGTCACCAAAGGGGAGCTGCCCGAGGACAGTAAAGAAGCTAACATAACTAAACGGAGAGCCTATTCGTATGTGCTAGTTGAAGGCAAACTCTACCGAAGAGGATTCTCCATCCCCCTCTTGAAATGCGTCGAGGAGAGTAAGGTCCCCGAGATTTTACAAGAAATCCATGAGGGCATCAACGCGCAACACTTGGGGGGAAAATCCCTGGCACAAAAAGCCTTGCGAGCAGGATATTATTGGGCAACCATGCAACACGATGCCAAGGAACACATCCAAAAGTGCGACCGGTGTCAGCGTCACGGGGACATGCACTTGGCACCCCCAAATGAGTTGAAGACTCTATCCTCGCCATGGCCCTTCGCTTGGTGGGGAATGGACATACTCGGCCCCTTTACAATGGGGTCTTATCAAAACAAATTTCTAATTGTGGCCGTCGACTACTTTAAGAAGTGGATCGAAGCCGAAGCCCTTGCCAAGATCACAACCTTCAACATACTTCGTTTCTACAAAAGAAACGTCCTCGCACGGTTTGGGGTGCCCCAGGCCCTCGTAACCGACAACGGAACCCAGTTCACGGACCAAAAGTTCCAAGACTTCGTCGCCAAATTAGGCACGAAGCAGTACTTTACTTCCGTCGAGCATCCTCAGACCAACGGCCAAGCAGAAGCGGCGAACAGGGTGATCCTGCATGGTCTGAAACGAAGGTTGGGCGAGTCCAAGAAGAGATGGGTCGAGGAGCTACATAGCGTGCTCTGGGCTTACAGGACAACACCGCAGTCCACCACCAGGGAAACCCCTTTCCGACTAGCCTACGGAATCGAGGCGGTGATACCGGTAGAAATTAGAGAGCCCTCCAGACGAACGGAAGCTCCCCTCGACGAGGAGATGAATGACAGAGCCTTAAGAGAAGAGCTCGACCTGGTCGAAGAAATACGATCAGGAGCAGCTCTCCGTGAGGCATCGCTGAAACAACAAATAACCTTGCGCCACGACGCTAAGGTCATAAAGTGCGACTTCCCCGTTGGCAGCCTGGTCCTGCGTAGAAACCAGAAAGATTCGTGCGAGGGGAAGCTGGCCACAAACTGGGAAGGACCCTACAGGGTCAAGTCCAAAACGGGCACCAGAGCCTAATACTTAGAAGCTCTAGATAGAGAACCATTTGCTCGACCATGGAATGCTGAAAAGCTCAAACAATACTACAGTTAAGCCCAACCATAAGGTCGGACTAACTTCCGACGAGATCTCCCCGAACGGGGTGACGGCGTGGCCACAGGATCATGCCCTGGTGAAGCATGACCCTCCTTTACAACGCCAACCAGCCTCTGCTCATGGGACGAGCAGACCCTGCGCCCAACGGGGACACCTCAATCGAGCTCCGCCGTTGCTTCACCAAGAAGGCAGGACACCCAGCTCGCGATGGGAACAGTCCAACCCTATGGGATTAGTACCTCAACCGAGATCCTAGTCTCATCCCCGACAAAACTCCTTTACCCTCCCCAACAAGTTCCAAACTGTCGGGCATAATAAAAACAAGTCGAGCAAACATCCATTCAAACAAGCATGCATAAATAAATACGACAAGAACCTTTAACAAAAAGTTAATAACATTGGCTACAAAGCCAGAATAAGTCAGGTATACATTAGAGGGGCTATGCCCGACAAATATTACATAAAAAAGGCACGCAGTCCCACAAAATACATATACATTCAAAAAATGTCTTAGTAAAACTAAACGACCTCACTGACACCCTCCGGGGGGACCACCTCGCCATTGACGACCACGTTGAGTAGACCCATTCCCTCAGTCAGCAGCTAGACGTCAGAATTGAGAGCCTTCACCTGCTCCAAAGCAGCATTAAAGCCAAACTCAGCTGCCCCTAGGTTGTTCTTCCTGAGGACACGGATCCTCTCAATCAGGTCCTTCCTCGTCTTCAAGGCCCTCTCGTCATCGGTCTCGTCCTCACCCGCTGCCGACGACCCCTCTAGCTCCGCAATCCTCGCCTTCAAGCGGGCATTCTCGTCAGTAACATTCTTCACCTCCTCCTTCATTTGGGTCACCTACTTTTGAAGCAGTATCTTGGCCTCCTGGTGACCCTGCAGCTTCTTCAGCTCATTGTATATTTCCATGTTCTCGCACTCCAAGTCATTGATTCTAGTCTTGGCTTTTTTGAGGTTGGAGCGATAAGCCACCTCTGCATCTCCAAGGGCCAGAGCCGCTTCCAATATTCTGATCATCCCAGTGGCATCCTGGCAGAGGATCTTCCTCCACACCTGTGGATCAGCAGACAGAATCGCTGAGACATCCAGATCCGGGACGACGACGGAGCTCCCCTCGTCAAACATCTGCCCTTGTTGATAGCATGCGGGCAGTACGAACTTCCCTCCAGGAGAGCCACCCGAGCAACCCACAGGAGAGGCCCCAATATCATCTTGTTTCCTCTTGTAGGATGAATCAGGAGTTGGCGGTACAGAGGTCATCCCCGGGGTAGAACCATCACCGGACACAAACTTCTCTATCGTCGCTTGCTTCTTGGCCGCTCTGGCTTTGGGCACCGAAGGCACCTTCTTATGGACCTTGGCTGCCTGCGACTTCATTAAACGCTCCCTCATGTCAACCATTTTCTCTGCGAACACAAAAAGAAAAAAGTTAGCAGGCATAAAAAGCTTAACAAGTGCGGACACAAGAACAAGTTATACCAAGAAGCTGGAAGGCCACGTCGTCGTTTTCTCACTCGAGGAGGGCCTTAATGTTAATATAACGGCCTGCTTTGACGGGAATCCCATCATCCCCGATCAGTTCCTTACCATCCCTGTCCATCACGAAGGCCGGCGTAAAGCTCTCTACATAGGTATGGAGCACACGATAGGATTCCTTGTCGGCCTCATAGAGTTGATCGTGCTTTATCAGGAACTGGTCAGTCCTGTATTTGAAGTGGGCGAACACCCATTCCAAAGGGGGCTTAGACACCGACTTTCTAACCTGCTGACGATCGACGGTCACCATTTCAATCGTCGAGATGAATCTCTTAGCCGCCTCAGAAACATGCTTCATGACTAGGAATCTATCCTTAAAATGACGAACAGACTCGGAGTACGGCCAGAAGAGCCTGCTCTGCTGTTTGAATGACACCCAGCTTTGCTTCATGCCGGTAGTACTTCGCTAGAGCTGGAAGATGCAGAAGAAAAGATCCACAGTCGCTCCGACACGGAGAAAGCGACACACCAGCTCGAAGGCACGTATGAAGGTCAATGCGTTCGGATGAAGCTGGGTCGAGCACAATTCGAGGTGACGAAAAAGGGCCTCCTGGAAGTCGGTGAAAGGTAGCCGAAAGCTAGCCTCCACAAAGGAAAACTCATACATGGGGAACCGCATCCCCGGGTAAATTGAACAGATCCTGTCATTTTCGGTTGGACGAATGGCCCTCCATTGCACAGGCACATCCTCGGCCCGATCCTCCAGATAGGGGACTCACGAACCTCCTCCTCGGTAAACGTCGACTTGGTCGACAGCGGCTCGTGCGCAATCCATTGAAGGTCCCTCCTCGAGACCTGAACGTTGGCATACTCGATGGCCTGCTCTGCCTCCTCTTGTGCGGCCTGGGCGTCGGGTACGACTTCATCGCGAGGATCAACCATTTTCACTTGAAAAGCAGAGGAAGAAAAAGTGAATTCGACGACTAAGTTCAAATCCACCCTTCCACCACTAGTCAAGTGAAAGGGCGAGGAAGAAGTCGAGGACAACCCCGAGCTCACTTTGACCGCGACCTAATACGACGACGACGTTGCCCCCTGGGACGGAGACGAATCTCTACGACTTAACTACGTTACTTTGGGCTCAAAACAAGGCAAGCTCATCGCGAAAGCCAGAGCTTTGTATCGAACATGCCTAGTGCCCGACTACAAACCTAAAACTGATCCTAACCAAAGCAAAGGAGAATCTATGCAAAAACACAACGTCCATTCCATGTTCACCACGTTCTTCATGAGAATCCCAGAAATTCATGTGTTCATCAAAGAACACATGAATCTTCAACCAGAAAATTCATGAAGAGCGCAGAAAATGAAGACCACTTAAGAAAAATGCAGAAAAGATGAACAACTTACTTGAATATGGAGTTGGAGGTGAAGGTGTGAACGGAGACGATGAAGATCTACGGCGGCTCCGGCGAGAGGACAAAGTGCAGAGCAAAAAAGAGAAGAGAGGAAATTTGTGAGAAGTGAACAAATGAGTCCCTCCTCCCTCCTTTTATAAGAATTTGCTCGTGGGGAATCGCAAAGGCCATCATTGCCTAGGCGACTCTAAGCCTGACAAAGGGGCTGCATGTTCAACACGTGTCAAACGGTTCCTGCGTCTGACATTCCCAAGTACAAACATTACATGCACCATACTTTTGATATTCCGCGAGCGCGTCCCCTCACCGACGCGCACACCAAGGGTCCCTGACACAGAAAACGCCACTGCAACGGGCACTCCCACAAGAGCGTGCCCGACAGAAAATACATCTTCAAAATATGTCCTCCGGGCAACAACACCTGCTCGGCGTAGATGAGGAAGAGATTCTCCCCCGAGTACCATCCAAAGATGACTGTTTACACGGCTACCTTAAGTCCTCACTCTCCTCCAGAGCAAGGACTTGGGGGGCTCCTGTTCTGGGCTGGGCTGGCGCTGTGCCCCCAGAGGGGCAAGGCCCAATCCAATCTAGCCTTTGGACAGGCCCAATGGCCAGAAACTAGCCGTTGGGCAGAAACTAGCCGTTGGGCATGTCCCCTTCACGCGCAAAGTAGTTCACGCGACCAACTGCCTCCCCGGATATCACGGAAACAGTTAGTCCGAGTCAAAAGGCCACACGCCCTGCTCTCCATTTGGCAATCCCTCATTTGCAGACCAGGCGCTTTGCTCGCTAAGAATCCACCTATAAATACCCCCTCGCTTGAGAGGGGCAGGTATCAAATATCCAATACTTGAAATCTCTTACTTGCTTTCTCCCTTTTTGACCAAACACTTACTTTGGCATCGGAGTACCTTGCAGGTACCTCCACCCCTTTTCCTCCCCTACAAGCATCATCACCTGTCCTACATGAAGACGACGACGATCCAGTCTGATCCGCTCCGATCAAAACTCCTCAAAAACATTAATTTGAATTCAAAAATTAAACAAGTGTCCCAGCCCTGATGTTACATGATCAGAGCATAGCCACTAAATGGAAATAACTTCAAAAGCTATCTTCTACTCACATCAGCAACTTCTAATCCTGATTATTTGCAAGATGTCCATGGTGGACAACATTAAAGCAAAAGGGGTGATAATTCACACTAATAAATTAACGGCATAAAATGCAAGGTAGAATTCAAACATCCACACATTCAACAACAATCACACAACATCATTCTCACGCCCAATCCAATCAACATACACAAAACAATCACATACTCATCATGTAAAATTATGCAATGTGACTCACAATTTCAACTAGACTCATATGCATGTGGTACCATATATCATCAATTGGTTTACTTAGGAACCAAGTTCACCCTGCTTGAACCCTGAATCCACCTTGCTCAGACTCAGGATAAGTCACCAATCCACCCTGCACGAATTGCAACTTGCCTATTTCATCAACAACAACAACTACAACAACATAATAAATGCATGTCACAACACGTCAATGCGACAACAACATAATGTTTAGAGTCCCCTCCCAACAATAAATATAACATGCATTGACTCAACGATAATAGTTCCCATCCCAAACTATCATCCCACAACAACATAATCATAATGCAGCAACATAAATCATGCTCATACAACAACATATCATCATCATAATTCACAGTAAGTAACGCAATATCATCATCGATTGTGCACATATCCAACAATCATTACATACTTCATAAATTCAGTTAAAATCATGTTTAATCGTTAAATCATACCAACATCATCCGAGCAGTACTTAACAGTGCATTAACGATACTCAAAATATCTACGAAACTCGAAAAATCAAAATTTTCCACTTAATACCGTCAAAACAAGTATTCATGCCTACTTAAGGCTCATGGCAGGTTACCCATCATGGGCATGGCGTCCACCATAGACATCACAACACACGCGTCACATGCGTGACGACCGACTCCAAAGTTGTGTCGGTGCTAATATATCAAACTCATTTTTTTATTCTTTCCTTAATCTTTTCCAATTCATTTTCATTAGAACCTATTACCAATAGATCATCCACATTGATACATAGGGTGACTTGGTCTTGGTCTTGTTCACTTGAGCCTTTCACATACACTTCATGTTCTAATGTGTACTTCTTGCAATCTAGCTTGATCAATAAGCTATCAATCCTCTTGTTTTGTGCCTTAAGTGCTTGCTTCAATCCATAAAAAGCTTTTTTTAAACTTGTACACCATCTTCTATTTCCCTTTCACCTTAAAAAAAGTGGCTTCTTCACACAAACTTCGTCTTCTTCTAGGGCTCCATTGAGGAAGGCTGACTTTACATGAAGTCGGCGCATCTTCCAACCTCTATATGCTACAATGGCTACAACCATTCTTATGGTTTCAAGTATACCAATTGGTGCATATACTTAATTGAAACCGATGTCATGCTTTTAAAGAAAGCCTTTTGCTCCCAATATTGCCTTATGCTTAACAATTTCACCATTTGACTTCAACTTCAACTTGTAAACCCACATGACATATATTGCCTTCTTACCCGAATAATTGACCAGTTCCCAGGTCTTTTTATTTTCAATGGCCTTGATCTCTTCATTCATTACATCTTTCCAATACTCACCTTTCGTGGCTTGAACATGATTTATTGGTTCTGATTTATCCATAATAGCTTCTTTAATTAGGTCACTATTTTCTCTTATGGCTTGATCTGGAAACCTTTCATAATCATCCATACTACGACAAATAACACTTTTTATGACGAAAGTTTCACCTCAAACATGCCAAAACCGAGTGTATAGTCCTAGGAGCAACAAGTTTGATTATTGTTAAAAAATAACTTTTTCCCGAGGTAATGTAGTTATATGTGAGCGCCAAACTTTCTCCATAAAAAATAATAAACCTATTACCTCAGTGTTTTTGAAAACCGAGGGAATATAGTTATAAGGGAATACACTTCGAATCCCTGTAACAACATTTAAGGTTTTTTCCAATGATTTCTAAAATTCTGGTACCAGATATGTGTGATGTCACACACGATGTTACAACAACACACTCTGCACAATGGACAAAATAAACAACAGAAGAACACACCAAATTGTTAACCCAATTCAGTTCAAACAACCTAATCTGGGGGCTACCAAGCCAGGGATGAAATTCACTACTTGTATAATTAAATTACAGACTCAACAACCCAGTTGACAATCTCCTAATCTTAATTCCTACTAGTGACTTTCTACCTAAGAAACCACTTAGATATGAGAACACTACTCAATCCCTAAAACCTCTCAAAGAATAACCTCTTTGAGAAACCTTGATCCTGCTTCACAGCTTTGATCAAGTTACACAACTCTCTTTGCTTCACAGCTTTAGAGAGGACAGAAAACAACTCACCAATTCAACCTAGAATGGTGTATACAAAACTCGTACAAAATACTCAAGACACTCAGCCTATGCTCTTGATCTTCTCTCTGTATTTCTGTAGTTTCTTCCTTTGATCTATGCGCTTTATATAGCCACCTGAATTGGGCTTGGACTCCTTGCAATATTTGATCTGATTTGTTATTTAAAATTGAATCTTCAAAATAGATTTTCTCTCTCAAAATCTTCTTAAATCTTCACCTTTTAAATCTCCTACAAACCTGTATCAAATCTCTATGCAACAGAGAATATCTAACCCAAGATATTCGCATCCAATGAGACTAACAGCTCTCCACAATTCCAGCTAAAACGCAAACCCTAACAACATCACAAACCTGATGTTATTAATTCTGCAGATCTAATGTCACAACATCGCTTGTGACATCAGACATCCAACTTAACTCTTAACACAACCCAGTGTTAAGACTCAATGTTGCAACATCACCACCTTGACATGAACATTGAACATACTTTGTTTTACCAAAATTCTAGCCAATCCAAGAAACTAACAATCTCCCCCTTTGGCTAATTTTGGCTAAAACGATCTCTACACCTTCAGAGACTTCAGCAGCAGAATAAACTTCAATATTTTTGAAACTCCAAACATCAGCAACAGCAAGAACTTCAAACAGCCTCTCAACAACTCTGCTGCAGCACCATCTTCAACAGCTACAATGGTGCTCCCCCTCAAAACAAGTACCAGCATACCAGCTGTTCAGCAGATCAACAATTACTCCCCCTTAATTTATGCACTTCTGCATCACATCACTTTAGCAGCATTTGACCATTTGACATTTGTACTCTTTGATACTCTTGGCTCACTTGGCTATTTCTCCCCCTTTTTAGCCACAATTTGACAAACCTCAACAAGTAAGTCCTATGACACCCTGTACAAAACCATACTTCTTCTGTCAGCAATATCCACATTTTGAAAATCCAGACATATTCTTCATCCATCCAGTTATGAAGGCTTCATACAATCATCCACAAGATCTGAAACACACACACAATGCCTTCCACTGAACTCTAAGTCAACTCCTCACACTTAGAATAACACACACCAAGACAAGTGTACAATCTATTCAAGGCCATGATTCAATCTTGTCTTCAGACATCTCCTCAGAAGCATGTGCGCACAAGATTCAAACAATTTGCTTCATATGATTAGAACCATTCAAGGCCACACCAAAACACCAATCAACAACCTAATGTCATAACATGCTATATGACATTATATCCTCATAAGAGGCAACCAATCTCCACAAGCTTGATCAGCATAAATGCATCTTTACTGCAAAATCCATAGACAAGTACTCCCCCCTGTCATGATTAACAAATGCTCTAGATGGAGATGAACATTTGAGCACATTTTCTTAGTACATGCATTTTGGTACCACTGTCTCTTTCTCCAAAGGCTATCATACAATTCATCTTCACCATCCAAGGCAAACCTTCTACTTCATCATTCTCCCGTATGACTATGTAGATGCTCCTTAGATATAATGTAAGCACTAAGCTTCAGATCCAGAACAAAGACATCCTTCACCAAGGATACTCTTGACACTCTTAACACCAGGGTATTACATATGCTCCACTACTGGATTTACTATCAGCAAAATAATCCAAACTCAACACTGAGTCACAAACTCCACAAATTCTCAGCTTACTTATAAGCTTTACTGAGATCCAGTCTCTTCAAGATATCACAATTCCTCTATCCTTACATCCACCAGTAGTTGTTGAAACTGGTGAAGTCTTCAAAGACAGTAGTCATGCTTTGCCAGAACAAACTACTAAACACATGACCATAATCTCCACCTCTTCTGACCAAAAATGCTAGAGCATCCAACTCCACATGTCCAATCTTAATCATCTTCCAGATATAACCACCAGCAAACATGATGTTATAACATCTTTTGGGACATCAACTTCCCATCACCATTCAAAGGACTCATTGCACAAAGAAGTCCTTCAAGAAGCTCCCAATAAAACACAGTCAGAGCAACTTATTCATACACACCTGAATACCATAAGTTCCCACACCCTCTCTGAACCATATCCTAGCAAACTCAACCATATCTAGAGTATCTATACCAAATTCTTTTTCCAGAACATACTTCCACCATTTTATGAAAAGCACAGGAATGTTATCTAGTATGGCCTTTTGAATTTTCTCAGAAGTTCTAACATCAACGGCTTCCTTCATTTGAGAGATATCCTGGACATTATCATCAGACTTATCTCCGATCTTCCTATTTCTGGAAGAGATGAACACTTTACTCCTGGATTTTGTAGTACCATCCACATAGATCTTCTGCTTATCAGTTCTCATCTTTGGAGGTGACTCAATAGCTTTCCTCTTCCTTGATTTCAGTCGTTTAGCAACCCCAGGAACCATCTTATCAATCAGCTCATTTTTAGACAGATCATACACATCAACCTCTTCAACATCCTTCTTTATTTTAAGGCAAAGAGATGTTTCAACCTTAACTCCAACATCAGCATCTTTCAACCCAAGGATTGTCAACCTGTGAAATTTTTCTTCTGAATTATAGGATTCATTAGTCAGGTTGTCATCTTTCTTGGCCTCGCAAGTATTCAGCTCCCAATACTTCTTAAGGTCACACTTTTGATTCTTCCATCAGCATTGTTGACTTCTTCATCTGAGGAAGAACTTGAGTCTAGAGAAATTCATAGATAGCAATTGTCTTTGGACTTAACTCCATAAGTCATTAACCCTAATTGACCTTTCATCAAGCTCAGATTTTCACAATCGATGTTACAGTCTGATGTTACAACATCATCCTTAACATCACCAGATGAGTTGACAACTTGAGGTACCCATTGATAGCAATTATCTCTGGATCTGGCTCCTTTCATAACTACCTCATTCTGCCCATTAGTCACCACACACTCATCTTTGGTGTAGCTTACTTTATAACCTTCATCACAAAGTTGACTTATGCTAATCAAATTAGCATTCAACCCTTGGACAATAACTACATTATCAAGAGTAAGACCATCATGATTCTTCACTTATCCAACTCCTGCAACTACACCTTTTTCACCATTTCCAAAAATAACCTAATGTGAGGGACAATGACTGACTTCAACTAACAGAGTTTTGAATCCAGTCATATGCTTTGAACATCCACTGTCAAAGTACCATGTATCCTTATCAACCTGTCTATCTGAGGTGTGGGCTAAAAAACATTTCACTTTCTCCTTAGGAACCCATTGTTTAGCAACTTTGGGTCTGACCTCCTTTAGTTTGGTTTGAGGAGTATATTGTGGATAACCATGCAGTTTAAAACACGAGTACTGCATATGTCCAAACCTTCCACAGTAGAAGCACCTAACTCTGTCATCTCTAAAGTGGTTAAACCTTCTGCCACCATGATGATGATGTTGCTGGTGCTGCCATCCATAGTGTTGATTTCTTCTTCTATGGTAAGGCTGTTGTCTTCTACTACCATAGTTTGACTGTCTTCTATGGTAAGGATACTGTCTTTTGAACTGTCTCCTATGATGATGAGGCTTCCTTCTTCCATAGTAATGAGGCACAACATTGTTGTATCCATATCCATATTCATACATGTTCCCCTGATGTTGATGAAACCTATTCTGATTGAACCTAGCAGCCTTCATGCTCTTGTGATATTGAGGTGGCATATACTGACTAGATCCCTGAGACTGCACCTTCTTCTGATGATTAGCATTCTTCTTCTCAACATTCTGAGGCTGTGGATGAGTAACCTTCTTAGGTGTAGAATCATGTCTCTTTGTTTGATGCTGAGACATTGGTTGGGACACCTCCTTCTTTGTTCCAGAAGTGCTTGCTTCTGTAGAACTCTTTTCCTCAACCACATATCCTATACCTGATTTATCTCCAGCAACTTTCTCTGACTGAAGAATCTTATCAAGAGTGGCTGTACCACTGTTCATCATCCTAACAGATTTTGTCATCTGATCAAGTTGAGATTTAACTAGTACAACTTCATTTTCCAGATCAGCTTTTACATTCTCAAGCTGAGCAATCTGTTGCTTGTGACACTTGTTTTCTTGACAAATCTCAGCACTTTTTAAACACAGCTCTTGATAAGTAGATGCTAACTCCTCATAGGTTATTTCTCCATCACTATCATCATCAGAAACAACAGTTCCTGTTAAGGCTCTAACATGCTTTGCTGACTCACCTTCACTTTCACTATCAGATTCAGACCAGGAAACTGTCATGCCCTTCTTCTGCTTCTTCAAGAATGTGGGACATTCTTTCTTGACATGTCCATAACCTTCACATTCAAAGCACTGAACACCTTTCTCTTGAGCAGTCTTTTCTTCATCTTTCTCTTTTGACTTGCTGATGTCAGAAGAGATGTTCTTGACATTAGGCTTGTAGTTATTATTCATCCTCTTGAACACTTTGTTGAACTGCCTTCCCAACATAGTAATGGCTTGAGATAGATCTTCCTGAGAATCATCATCTTTGACTTCTGCAGGAGTGGAGACCAAAGCTATACTTTTGGGCTTCTTTTCTGGTTCTTCCTCATTTAAACCAAGCTCAAAAGTTTAAAGAGATCCAATGAGCTCATCCACCCTTATTTGGCAGATGTCATGTGATTCTTCAATGGTAGTTACCTTCATCTTGTACTTCTTAGGAAGGGACCTAAGGATCTTCCTTACAAGCTTTTCTTCTGACATCATTTCACCAAGAGCACTAGATGCATTTGCCAGCTCAAGAACACTCATATGGAAGTCATGGATAGTCTCATCTTCCTTCATCTTCAGACTTTCAAACTTTGATGTCAAAAGTTGAAGTCTTGACATCTTAACTCTAGATGTTCCTTCATGAGAAGCCTTCAAAATATCTCATGCAACCTTAGCAGCTTCACATGAGTTGATCAGCCTAAATATGTTCTTGTCAACTCCATTGAAGATAGCATTCAGGGCTTTAGAGTTACCAAGGGCAAGCTCATCTTTTTCCTTGGTCCATTCTTCTTCCGGCTTCAGCTTTGAGGTGCCTTCTTTATCTTTTCCAGCATCATCTTTTTCACATACAATAGGTGCTTTCCACTCTTTAACTATGTCCTTCCATGCCCTGCTGTCCAAGGATTTCAAGAAAGTAATCATCATTGGCTTCCAATACTCATAATTGGATCCATCCAAAATAGGGGGTCTGTTGACAAATCCTCCAACTTCTTTGTCCATCTTTACACCAGAAAGTAACTTCCCTAGATCTCACCCAGAGACAGACAGGATGCCTGCTCTGATACCAATTGAAATTCGGGTACCAGATATGTGTGATGTCACACACGATGTTACAACAACACACTCTGCACAATGGACAAAATAAACAACAGAAGAACACACCAAATTGTTAACCCAGTTCAGTTCAAACAACCTAATCTGGGGGCTACCAAGCCAGGGATGAAATTCACTACTTGTAGAATTAAATTACAGACTCAACAACCCAGTTGACAATCTCCTAATCTTAATTCCTACTAGTGACTTTCTACCTAAGAAACCACTTAGATATGAGAACACTACTCAATCCCTAAAACCTCTCAAAGAACAACCTCTTTGAGAAACCTTGATCCTGCTTCACAGCTTTGATCAAGTTACACAACTCTCTTTGCTTCACAGCTTTAGAGAGGACAGAAAACAACTCACCAATTCATCCTAGAATGGTGTATACAAAACTCGTACAAAATACTCAAGACACTCAGCCTATGCTCTTGATCTTCTCTCTGTATTTCTGTAGTTTCTTCCTTTGATCTATGCGCTTTATATAGCCACCTGAATTGGGCTTGGACTCCTTGCAATATTTGATCTGATTTGTTATTTAAAACTGAATCTTCAAAACAGATTTTCTCTCTCAAAATCTTCTTAAATCTTCACCTTTTAAATCTCCTACAAACCTGCATCAAATCTCTATGCAACAGAGAATATCTAACCCAAGATATTCGCATCCAATGAGACTAACAGCTCTCCACAATTCCAGCTAAAACGCAAACCCTAACAACATCACAAACCTGATGTTATTAATTTTGCAGATCTAATGTCACAACATCGCTTGTGACATCAGACATCCAACTTAACTCTTAACACAGCCCAGTGTTAAGACTCAATGTTGCAACATCACCACCTTGACATCAACATTGAACATACTTTGTTTTACCAAAATTCTAGCCAATCCAAGAAACTAACAATTTCTCACTTGGCGCCTTCCAATATTCCCTTCTTTTCTTAGTTAATTTTTTTTCATTTTTTTCTTGTTAATTAATAATTATCAAAAAAAAAATTATCAATAAAAACGAACATACAATAATATGAAAGGAAATGTTTCATTAATTAAAAACAAGACAACAAATAACTATTCCACATATTCAAATTTCTGACTACACTTAACTTTAATAGTATCACTATTAACTATCTATAACTTTAAAAATCTTGAAGTGTCCAACAATTGGTTTCATGCCATACCAAGCTTCATAAGGAGTGTTATTTTGCAAAAATATTTCTTGGACGTATATTGATGATGTAGACAACAGTTGAGGTAGCCTCACCCCAAAAATGGTTTGGCACTTGCTTTGCCTTGAGCATGCTTCTAGTAACGTTCAAGCTACTTTTGTCTTTTCTCTCAGCAATTCCATTATGTTGAGGTGTGTATAGTTTTATAACTTTATGCTCAATCCCTTCCTTTAACAAAACTGAGCAAACTTGGTTGAAGTCTACTCACAACCACTATCGATTCTCAACCTTTTGATTGCACATTCAACATGCTTCTCAACTAGCAAGTTGAATATCTTAAAATTGGTAAACACCCTACTTTTCTTCTCCAACAGGTAAATACACATATATCTAGTGAATTCATATATGAAGATTAAAAAGTAGCAGTTACCTCCTAGTGACTTCACTTCAAAGAGACCACACACATCTGAGTGCACAATCTCCAATTTCTATTGTGACTTCATTGGTAATTCATGTTTTAATGAAATTCTTGCTTGCTTGGAAAAGCATTAATCTTCACATAACTACTTTGGAATTGTAATTTTAGGAAGGCGATACACCATCTTCTTCATGTGCATCAGATTGAGACTCCTAAAATTGAGATGGTCGAACTTCTGATGCCAAGTCCAATTTTGATCTCCAACTATGGTTGATCCAAGACATTGATGGTCTAGAATGTTAATAATAATCTTGAATCTCGTGTCTGTTGATAAGGGTACCTTCAAGATTAGCTTGGAACTTCCATCAAACACCTTGAGCTCTTTATTTTTTAGCCTCATTGTGCAGTTTTTATCAAGCAATTGACCCAAGCTGATCAAGTTGTTTGCCATAGAAGTAATATACAACACATCACATATGATAGCTTCTTGTCCATCCTTATTCTTCACAAGAATGTTCCCCCATTACTTATGATGTTCCCCCATTACTTGATGAACCATTTTTTTATTCCCAATCATATGATTGTTGCACCACGTGTCAAGGTACCAAACCTTGGTTTTGTCTTGAGCCAATTGTGTATCAGCCATCAAAATGACCTCTTCTGAGTCATTATTTCCATCATGAGAAAATTGTGCTACACCATTGTCATTCTCCTTCAATTCTTTGTTGAATTAACAATCCCTAGCATAATGTCTAAACTTTTGGCAACAAAAGCATTGAACTTCCTTCATCTCCACCTTCTTTTTGAGTTTCTAATTGTGAGAAGCACCATTTTTACTTGTCTCACCCTGACTTTTTTAGTTCTTACATGCATCATCACTTTCATTCCACTTCATCTTCCATTTTTCTTTACATTTGTTGTTCTTTTAGGAGTCTTATTTCATTTTCTTGAAGAATTTTGTCTGCAAAGTTTGTTCAGACACCTTTTCCAATTTTAATTGTTTCATCCTCAACTCATGAGCTTCAAGAGATTCTTACAATTCTTCAAGCTTCATCTTTGACAAATTTTTGAACTCTTCAATGGCCACAACAATATGATCAAACTTGGCTCTTAGAGCCTTATTCACTTTCTGCAGTTCAAAAATCTTCTCTCCACACGACTTCATTTGGTTTGTCAAAGCCACCAATTTTTTGGAAGAACGCGACAATGACTTCACCATCATTCATCTGCAAATTCTCATATTGTTTCCTCAAAGATTAAAGCTTGACTTTCTTTAATTTCTCATTTCCACCATACAACTTCTGGAGAGTATCACACGCATCTTTGATTGTTTCCTACTCAATAATTTTCACAAAGATATTTGAATCCACACACTTATGGATCAAGAACAAGTTTTTACCATCTTTCTTGTCCATTTCACGATGAGCAGCTATTTGTGCCTCAGTAGCATTTGCCTCTAATGCCAAGAAACCATCATTCACGATTTCAAGCACATCTTAAAATCTGAATACCGCTTTCATTTGCGCACACAATCTATTTTAGTTTTCTCTTTTGATAACTGGTAGATTAGTTGGAAACTAATTGGAGGTTGCATTCGCATTTTTCATGGATGGAGATTGAAGATCGAACCGGTACTCTAGATATCAATTTGTTGGATAACTTGAATTACAAGTTATTTGTAAATTGAAGAAAATAAAAAAGATTAAAGAGCAATTGAGAGAGAAAAGTATTATTGAAATGAAATTGAGTGTATTTCAAATACGTGTTACATAATTTATATAGAATCATACTACTAATTAACTAACTTCTAGTTAGTAACCACATACAAAATAACTGTAACCACATGTATATCTATCAATAACCACATGTATAACTAACTTCTAACTTCTAAAATTAAATATGAGTAACTAACTTTTAACTTCTAAAACTAAAATACATATCTAACACTTTAGATTTATCGCAAATTGTCACAGCATATTGTTTAGAGAAACGAATGAGAGTTTAAACTTTAAAGAACTACGCCAGTAACATATTTAGTTTTTGGTTGGTTGTTTTGTTAATCTCACCCCTGCTCATAAGCAGATAGCTCATGCATAGCTTTGATCTCCATTTTCAGATCTCATCCCATTTAGTATGGAACTCTTAATAGATACTGAATATTCACAATTAAATTTCAGGAAATTGATAAACTATATTGCATGATCCTCAAAATTATTTCTTGCAACGATTCCGTAAACAATATTGTTCACAAGCAAGGTATAATTTTTTGTCATACCAAAATTACAAGGTTGTAATGTAATCTATCTACAGAATACAGGAGGGTGATAGAGATAAGCTGCTGCACAAACTGGAACTTGTTATCAATGCAAGTGAAAAGAAATTAATAGACTTCAACATTCCATTGCTCGGCCTTCTTCAACGTTCTCTTGTACTCGGTCCAATCGATGCCTACCGAACATAACAAACACAACACAATGACTACAGTTTCGCTGAATCCAATACCAATAATAAAAATGATAGACTTCTGTTAGTATATTAGTTGTTATGATAGTATTTTCTCATTCGCCAGGGCTATGATTCCTGCAATGAAAATTCAAAATGCTTCTTACCGTCTTTGGCAGCGAGTGACACCATTATGTCATCAATTCCCTTTTCCATTCCTTTCAGTCCACACATGTAAACAAAAGTGTTGTCTTTCTTCAGTAATTCCCACAACTCTTCTGCGTATTGAGCCATTCTGGTTTGGATGTACATTTTCTCTCCTTTATCGTTTACTTGTTCTCTGCTCACTGCAAAGTCAAGCCTGAAGTTCTCAGGTGCTTTCTCCTTCATCTTTTCAAATTCCTGTGACATACAATTAAATTAGTATAAACCTTTCTATTCTACAGAACCTGTAGCCGAGTTTCGTGAGTAGCGCAAAAAGTTTGGTTCATCTTACTTCCTTATAAAGTAGTGAGCTGCTTGTGGGGACACCTAGGAAGAGCCATGCCAAACCATTGAACTACACATCATATATGCCAAAAGTCCAAAACCCAGTTATCAGTTAATCATCAAATATGGTTAGCACAAAAAACATCTTTTATAAAAATGAGGATTTTCTGGTAACATCGATCACTCGGTAGTGATTTCCTTTGATTCTAAACTGTTCCCTTACCTTGTAATCTTCATGCTTCTCAAAGAACATTTTCCATAAAAATGAGCGAAATGGGGCGATTCCAGTTCCAGTTCCCAACTACATAGAAAATTTTAAAGATCAACACAGAAAATCAAAACAATAATCATGACTAGAGAAAGGGCCCAGATATTAACTTTTTCTTTTTCAAATGAGACAGATGAAAAAGTAACATACCATGATGACAGTAGCATTAGGATCTTTTGGCATAAGCATTTCTTTACCAACTGGTCCAGTAATCTTTACTTCTGATCCCGGTTTCAAATCACCTGAATAAAGAGAACCACAATGGTAGTTGGTATAAAGGATAGAGAACATTAGTACTGAGAAATGCCGAAATTTTTTACCAATTATACTTGTAATGTAACTTGTCAAAATAAATATACTAACAAACACACAAACATACATGTGATGGTGTAGAAATACATAGTTAACTCTCTTAAAGTAAGTCTCCGCATTAGGGAGGAAGAAAGAAAAACCTCAATTAATTAGAACATGAACTATTGATATATGTATATGCAAAACAAGTTATATTTTAGAATCCTTACACAAGAAATTTGAGCAAACCCCCTTAACAACTTCTCCGGCATCATTTGTGTACACAAGACGTTTCACACATAGGGAAACCTGTATTATGGAATCACATCAGACCAGGTTAAACTGCTATCCATCCAAAAGATGTGTTATCAACTTAGCATATACTAGTCAATTCTCAGTTACAACAATACAAAGAAATAATAAAATGATCAGTTTTCCAAATTAATAAAGACCGACAGTTTTGGAGTCTCCAAAATCACCAATGGCACTGCTAGCAATTGAATACAATCTCAGCTTGTGAGGCTTGCCATTCTTGTCAATACCGTCCGGAACTATCCCAATAGATTGTCCTTCTCTGTAAGGAACCTCTCCTGTAATAATACAAATATTAGGCTTTTAAGATAGAAATTAAAATTAGTATTTTAACAGCAATTCATGTTAATGTTATAACTTATGAATAGCAGTCTTTGCAACCGCATTTGGGTCACAACATTAAATTTCTTGATGTTCTTTAAATCGCTATTGATTCTACATCATTTGCAAATGGCAGCAGTTCTCGACAATATCAAGGATCACGATACTACCACTATTATAGACGTAATTAGCGAGTAGTTAGTTAATGAGAATGTATGCTGATAGAGAGTAAGTTAGTTACTAATTACTAACAAACTATTAGCTAATATCGCAGGGCTGTCGTTGAGGGCGTGCAAGGCGGGCTACCGCACAGGGTCCCAAATTTGTCAGAATTAAACTGTAGCTAAATTGGGCCTCATAAAATATTTGTCGGGTTTTTTCCATGGTTAAACTATGACTAGCCTATCCGGGTTCTCCAAAAACTTGAGAAAGTTTTGAATAACTGTAATTTAAAATCTTGTTATGAGTAGTGAATGTAGAGGTAATAATATAGAGAAAATGTATGAGAACACAAACCCTCAGTGCTGAAAACCATGTGCCAAGTTTCACCAGGTGCATCATCACCGGTGATCTTTGTGTTGAGAAGACACCTCCCAACGTATGGTTCCTTAGGTTTGAACTTGTTAACAACAATACCTTCATCTTGTTTCTTTGAATGCTTTACTACCTTAGCAGGCGCCTCAGTAGTAATCTGAGCTCTGATGGTACCTACCCTTCCACTTATAAAAACATTGTTCAATGAAACCTAAGAAACAAACAATCACCTCAGATCATAATCATACGCTCAAAGACATGTCTGAAATCAGTGTCAGATACCAATTAATTTGCAATCTGAATTGGATCAATGCATGTATACGATTATGGAACAATATGAAACGTACCTTTTTGAAGACAAGTGATCTCTCTGGTGCAACAATAGATGTTCTGATCGGAAGGGAAGTGGAGTTGGAGTATGGCAAGGAGACTGCGGCTGTTACTGCAGCAGCCATGATTGTTGTTGTTGATGGAAGAATCTAGAAGATGGAGAAAAAGAGAGTAATGTTAATTAATTCAATGAAGATATGTATATGCAGTGATTGAGTGATCTATAGGGGAGTATCGTTTTTTCTTTTTTCTGGTTGAACAGAAGATATTAAGATTGAGTGGATGAAATTTGTAAGACAAAGAAGTGGTAGATATCATGTAAGGATAAGTCTATCTGTATGTATGTATGATACTTAAACCTGCGATTACCATTTTAGCCTAAGGTTCCTTGGTTACTAGATCATTTATATGAGGTTGTGAGGACACGTATGATTAAGAGTTGAGGGTAACGAAGGAAGCAAAATTATTATTTCTTTTATGTTTTCTATTGCACGTGGTTTCTAAAGTTTCTTGACATTTTGGTCATGTTGTAAGGCACTTACTCTTTATATAAAATTTACAATATTTCGTTAAAAATAAAAACATAATGATTAATCATCATGTTAGAACTGATCTCTGAATCAAATTGAACCAAATTAATCAATCAAATGAATCAGACATTGACGGAGAAAACAAAAAAAAACATTAATTTAATAAAATATAGTATTTACGTAGGAAAATAGATAATATATTAAACGAGATTGGTATCACATGATGTTTCTTCAATTGATCGAAAGTGTTTTGGGTTGACCAAATTAGTTTCAGATTGTTCTGGACCAACCGCATCAAGCTCTGCCGATTATCAGGAAGGGGTCTCATTTCTTCCAAAATCTTTTCAATGTCTGAAGACGGTCATCCTTAAGATCCCAAGAAATCTCAACCGTAAAACACATCCAACGACTCTTCGCAAGTGACGACGAGCAAATAACTAGTTTCTTATTTTACTCTCTAAATATATAGAGTAGGCGCCAAATTAAGGGAACGAGTTTAAAATACAGTTTCATTTCACTCTTCTTTCTTATATATTGACTTGAGTGTTGAAGTGTTAACCTTGCAAGTCCCACCACTCCACCGCATCGGAAGTCGCAATCCATCATCAAGGCCGTTCCTCCTCTCATTTATGGTTCCAGAATAGAACATTAATGCCATCTATGGGAATCGACTTGTGATCGCTACGATTTTCATGAATTCATGTTCTCTCTAAAAAATTCTCAGTTCACAATTTCCTCCGATCACCGGAATGAGTGCCTTCGCAATCAAACGCGTGTAGTTGCATGTCCCTACTATCTGATTATTGTGTTGCTTGTCTTATCGCTTTCATCTTTGTTTTTATTTCAATTTGTTGAATCTCCTTCATAATTGTATTTCTCGGAATTCAGTTTGATTTGATTCGTTTTTAGCATGCATAAAACTTTTGTTAGATTTGATGTTGATCTAAATGTCTTTTATCAATAGCATATGTTAGAGGAATGAAATCATTTTGTGTCTTGGTTCAACTTTGATTCAAAATTAAAATCTCAAAATGCTTTTGAAAATTTGAAAATTTAAGATTTTACAAGATTGATTCAAATCATTCAATTTTACATTGAATTTTTTATTCTGGTCAAATTAGACAGACGCTAAACTCAGTGATTTGAATCTGATCAAATTTCACATTTGATCCTGGTCATTTTCTTAAGAAAAGATTTTGTTTGATTTGATTCTAATTAATATTTGTACATGATTCGAATCAACTTCATTTTTCAAAACTAATGTTTGATTCTGTTTGATTTGATTTGAATCAAATTTTGAACATGATTCGAATCAAATCCTTTTTTTCAAAATTTCTTGTTAGTTTTGTGTCATTTGATCCGAATTAAATTTTGAACATGATTCGAATCACATAGCATTTAATTTTAATCACATTTTTCCTAATCTGAATCAATTGGCAACTTTTTTCAAAAAAAAACTGTTATTTCTTTCATTCCACCTCATTTTACTCATTTGATCAAAATCATACTTTTCTTGATTCGAATATAACTACCTTTTTTCAACTATTTTGTCTGCATTATCTCAAGCACATATAAAAACTTTTTGTCATCATTATTCACACAACATTAATCATTCTGTTAAGATGTTTCAGTGTGATTTTTAGTGAAAATGAATTTCCTTTGTTTTGAGTGTTCATCGTCTTGCAACGAAATTCTTTCAATTTTCAACTTCAATTGAGTTCAGATCTTGATAACGAGAGTTCAGAGATAAATTGAAGGAGGCGCGTATTTGAAACTAACCGTTCTTGGAGATCTTGTTTAGTTTTTTAGATTGTTAGCAAGATTGAGGGATTTCCAATGGTGGTGACAAATTCCATTGAAAAGAATCAGGTTCTTCTCTCTAGTATTGCGTTAGTAGTAACTGTGTGGAAGACTACAAATAAGGCGAAGTTCTTCTCGGATCTTTGGATAATTTTACCGCTTAAGGAATCGGTAGGATCAAGGGGTTGATAGATACACACGAAGCGTTAGAGTACACTGTTTTTAATTTGGGTCTATTCACCCTCTCTAGTCTGTCTTTAGAAAAAGGCGATTACATTTTTTAATTTGGGTCTATTCACCATCTCTAGATCATTTTTCTACTTCCATATTTACACCCAACAATGCCAAGATCCATACTGTCTTAATTCATCTAAGTGTAATCTCAATTATGTTTCTTCAGATTTCTATATTTCCAATTCCTACAATTCTTGGTGATGGTTGGATCTAAGGCTACCAGATCCGCTGATGCGTGCGAAGCTGTTGCCGCTGCTCTAGAAGCAAGCAATCCACCACCTATTCCTCCTCCGCAAAACATTAAAGGTCCTGAAACGATTATTCTGATGCATCTAAATTTGGTTCAAATTTGCAATTGGCCAGATCTAATTAAGTAAATCTGATAGAGACTCGTGTTCGACCTCCGATTAGACAACCTAAAGACTAGCCTAGACTCCACACTCTTCAGGAGAATCTCGGTATGTAAGGTGCTAACGAGCTGCATGGAGTCTGAAGCAGTCTTTCTCCTTCCTCGACTTAGGAAGAAACTCACTCGGGAAGAGTACAACTGAAGTATCCGTTGTCAGTAAGGATCCTGGTGTTTACCGTGAAAATTGGTAAACAACCGCTGATCTTCCAAATATGACTTTGGTGACTTACAGGATCGATCAGATTGATCCTAGGACATGTGCTAACAGTTGATCTAAGTTAAATTATAATGCAATGAATACTTTGACAATACTCAAGAAGGAAAGTTTGTTGAAAGTATAGTACAAGACAACATTTCAAAATGTGAAGTTAAAAGGCTGGAAATGTAAAAGGAAGGGTCGAACATGTGCAATAAAGATCAAAAGGTATAAAACGAAAATAAGTGCAGAAACGTAACTGGCTTCAAATAAAAGATAACAATTTAAGTAAAGATCAAAGTAAATTGCGTTGAAGGATAAATGGTGTTTACATCACGTACATTCTCACAATACTCTTTTCTCAACACGCGGATACTTTCGAGTAAATTTAGAGTTACTTGTACAAAGTGAACACAACACCCCTAATCCTATTGCTAGGACCCTTATTTATAATACTAAAACTAACTGCTATAAACTGCCTGAAATAATCAACAAATGACAAGTGTCATATTGCATGCTTCCATTGTCCGGATACACGCCACCTGTCTTTCCTCAAGAGCGAACCAAAGTAAATACTCCCTCCTTTATTTGAATTTGAATTCCCAGCGTCAGACATCATCAACATTCTCGGCCGAAGGTTCCCCCTTTAACTCTTAGAAATATTTTCTAAGTTCCAAAAGATCTATTTTCCTCTTATGAGTACCTTCGACTCAAACCTATCACACAAATCCTGTCGAAAGCCTTTCTAACCTTCTTCAAGAGCCTAATATTCTCCTCAACACTTCCAACTTCATCTGGGAGTCGAATTTACGAGCTAACAAATTTCCCTCCAAAAATGTCTTTTTCGACAGTGCTGAAGAAAAGGGCATTTTTTTATAGTGTCCGTTCGACGCCATCTTTCGACCATGCATAGGTGTTCATCAAAACTGACTGACCCACGTTCCAAGAAACTATTCAGTTTCTTTTCAATCAAATTCATGACATCACAGCTGTTGCGGTGAGAATCGGATAACAAGCTATTAATTAACTTGCATCTCATTTCTTCGAATTCACAACCGACTTTGATTTATCCAAAGGAAAGGTTCAAGATCGAGAAAACCTAAAGGGGGGAGATCTAAGGTTCGGGGGTTGGTTACGCCTAGGGAAGGTATTAGCACCCTAAACGTCCGTAGTACTCTACAGGAACCTCTTGTTTTAACTTGTAATATATTACTCGCTTGCTAAGGGTGCTATGCTAAAGGTTGAAACCCTAGAGGTTTGTATCTAAGTATACTCGACAAAGCATCACACTTTGCGCCTGCGTATCCTTACGGGAGTAGAATCAGAGTATCCGTAGTTCGTCGATCTAAGGGTGAAGGATAGGAACCATTGACTATGGCCAAAGTTCCAAGGGGAAATGAGTATGAGCTCATTTTAGAGTTCACGATAACTCTCTAAGTCTAAGTTGTAAAGGGTAAGTGAATACTCATGATGATGAGAATCACAAAGAGTTTAAGAAACTCTAACCTACTTCTAAGTTATGATTTCATTGGCTCTCATGAGGCCAAGAAATAAGGGTAAACCTAGAAGGATAAAGGTAGGGTGGTTGTTTAGTGACTTCAAGAGTCAATTTAAGAAGGTCTCCCTTTGGAATGAGGGAAAAGATAACAGTTGTAAAGATACTAAAAGATGACAAGTTATAATTCAAATATGATGATGTAAAAGACATGAATAAGATGTGAGATGAAACAAAATTATAATGTCAATGCAAAGTTAGAATCACACACATTAGACAATAATTAAACATGATAAATAAAGGTAACATGGCGAAATGAATAAGGAAATGCAATAAAAACCCTAATTGATATTCTTAATCTTATCATGAATAAAAGTCTCAAAATTAAATATTCTTAACAATTTCTTTTTATATTTAGAAAATAAATTCAATTAGAAGAATATAACAAAAAGAAGGGAAGAAAGGATGAGAAATAAGCAAGTTATGGCATTTAGAAAATTAAGATATAAACTTGGAAAAAAACTAAAACCAACAAGTGATAAAAATTAAGGAAATGGTACACCTAGGGATTGAACCCAGGTCTATTTGCTTACAGCTCAAAACTATCACCACCAGACCAACGCGCGCCTTTAAAACACAAATGATAACACAAGTATATATTTAAGAAGGAGCGAAATTCAGAGGAAAAAAAAACAAAAGGACTTGGGCGAGGGGGATTCGAACCCCAGTCCTAGAGGTAGGCAAGGCGTGTGATAGTGTGTGATTGCCACTGGGGTGGCTGTTACATCCGGTATTGTAATTGCTTCAATAAATACATAACACAAACATGCGCATATATTCCAAATTAAACACAAACCAACCAAACACTCATACTGCTCACGACTTGCAACCTTCCATACTATGCTATCCAACATCAGTCATGTTAAATAAGAACAGAGGGATGATTATTCATTCAAGATCAAGAAATATTACTCATATCAAATGCCAAGTAAGTTTAACCATACGAAATGGTCATCAAAAGCGACAATCATTGGGATGCATAGAATAAAGAACTCACGCACAGCCATAGCAGCAGCATGCTAAATGAGGTTCAATGCAATACCTTGAAAAGCAAACAAACATGTAGTTCACAGTTCCAAATGGCAATTGAATTCAGTTCAAGTATGTCAAAATAATCTCAAGACTTAACACACTTAATGGAGATCAAACAAGGACATGTTTTGAAAACAAGATACAAACATGCATACCAAGGAATCCAAAGCAGTTATGGCATGGTTTTGAACATAAACTAAATGTTGACAAACCGATTAACACAAAAAGCAGAGTAAGCTAGCAGCAAGCATCAATCAAGTTTAAAAGGGTTTACATGAAGTGAAAACAACTTGGAATACACTTTAATAGGCAATATATAGATATAGACAGCATGGTAATGAGGTTGGTTTCAAGTATGTCAAAAACATCTTCAAGAATTAACATGTTCAGTAAGGAAAAGAAAAGATGTTTTAATACTAATATCAAATGATTGGCAAGGTAAAGAGTTTAAAATGCAAGCTAACAAAGGAATATGCTAGGGCATAATGATAAGTCAGTTTCAAAGATATCCTTCAAGGTTTAAATGGTAGCTCAAAACATGTCAAAGATAGGTCAGATCAAAATGAGAACATGTTCTAAGATTGTTGATGACAAACTTCTATGATTAAAGTAAGGAACAAGAAGAACACAAGTAGTCAGCAGTATGTTTGATCATGACATTACAAAGCACACAACATATTCAAATGAAATTCCAAGCAATGATACAATTTGGACACAACAATGTACAGTTCATGGAATTCAAAATATCAAGGCATGGATTCAAATATAAGTCTAACAGACAACTCACTGCAAGAGCAGGGTGAGTGGGCAAATTCAAACATCACCAGTCAATGAATTGGAAACTAAAACCCTAATGACAAGTTGATACATACATCTACACGCTAAATGACAATGTATATCACAAAAATCCAGCATGCTCTGATTACAAATCCATATGCAAAGACAAATGATGATGGTTCAATACATCTTAAATGTTTAACCACAAGAACCATTCACGCATAGAGTCACATAGTGTCAAGGAACGATATTTTCAATAATAGCAAGCATAGGAATGGTTCATGGAACAAGATAGGTTAAGGGCCGACCAAGTCAAACACAATATCAAGACAAACTAACTTAGGCTTATAGCATCTTAGGAACATGGTACAGTCATGAAACAAGAGTCTAAACATAGTTGTACACATAATGTCAACTAAATTAAGTAGCAACTTAAGCATAAACAACAAATATTCAAGAAACTACCATATCATGTTGATACAAGCATATAATCAGTCATAAATACACAAACATCATGATGGTCAGAATTCTCACATGTGTTCAAGAGTAGGGCATGTTACAAACAACATAGCAGCAATATTCAAATTCAAACAAAAGTATCACTTAACATAGACAAAGGCATGGGATTTGGTGGAAGCCAAGCTAGGAAACATCAAGCAAACATACTATCACACACATATATATGGACTAGGTTTTAAGGATAAATCATGATTGCAACAAGTTTACTCTAGTATAGGTAGTGGTAGAGCATATAGTAAGACAAACTTGAGAAGCACCAAGCAAGCATATATATCAAGCATACATGTATAAAAGTCGTGATATCACAAAGGCATAATTTAGGAAGCATGTTAAACACAACAAGACTAGCATACACATCATGAACACAATGTTAACATCATAGTCTCACAAAAACATGGCTTTTGAGATTACAGTTCCAAAGAAAGACTTTAGCACATACAACATGCAATGGCATAGTATGGCAAATTGTAGAACATGAGGCATATGATAGAAACAACTCAAGGCAACACATATCAAGATTCAACATTCATAAGCTTTAAACATATATTGCAACAAAATCATTCCAATAGAATGTAACACAAGTTAGTGGCTTGCACATGCTAACAGTTCATACAAACCAACCTCAATCATATGACCAAACATCAGCCATGACAAAGACAGCAATGCATACAAATGGGAACGAAACTATCAATCTTAAAACATCCACAATGACAAAGTTAACACCATAACTGAATATACAAACATGCTCCTATATTAGTAGTGGCAGAAAAAGACACTAATGCTTCTTTAACAAGAATCACTTGACAACACCAAACAATCAGTAAATCAACAACAAAGATAGTTAAAATCAGATATTCCACAACTTAAGAGTACATCAGAACTACAAAGAGGAATAGAGGTCCATGACAACCCAGTATTTTAGCAGCATTAAACATACAATCAATACTATATCACAATGATAATTTAATTGCAGCCATTTAAAGAACAAAAATCAGAGGTAGCATAACTCATCACAAAGGCATCTATGTGTATCATATAAATGAAACAACATCATCTTATCTTATGAACTCGAGTCATGAGCACACAAACAAAGTATTCAAACATATATCAACGAGGTTCATACGTAAAAGAAAGAAAACAAGATGCATATGATGTAATGACATTAAATGAACATATTTAAACAAAAGGGACAGAATACGATACCAAGTGGAATAATGTCCACTATCTCCAAATGTACTGATTGCTTCCTTTCCAAAGCCCTCCAAGAACACCTTTCAACTTGCTTGCTCGACCTCTTTGGAACTTCAGAAGATTTTTTAGTGTTTGGTGAAAATTGTTGGTGAATAGATGTGTAGGAGCGTGTCCCTTTTATAGGCTGAACCCAAGGGTTGAGTGAGTCCAAACATCAAACATGTGGAGTGCTGAGTAGGAATTGGAGCCAACGTCTCTTTTGAAATTCAAATGTTGGTCCATATCTTGGAGACAACTACGTCGTTCATGTTGTGCAAATCTCAGAATTGCAGGGTCAATTCACAATTTCATGTATTGATTCAGAGTTCTCCACTTTATGTCATTGGGAGGGGTATCAAATGAGGCAAAGGTTGGGGATGGCGTGAAGAGGTTCGCAGGCGAGGACAGTTTGAATGCTGAAAATGGTAAATCCTCAGAACCACTTTTATGAACCAAACAGTTGGGAGCTCAAAAGGGAATGGTCTTGGAGAATTCAAATTGAACAAATTGCGCGCCAATGGATTGAATTGAAACAAGTTCTTGAATGAATTTGTCAAACTCGTGTTTGAATTCCTCCTTTCTAATCTAAGTTTCGCAAACATGAACGAGGAAGAAGAGCAACTTGGTTGATTTTTGTTTCTTGTACACCACATGTCACCTTCTCATTGGTTGGCAAATGAGTTGAAAAGTCAACACAACCATACTTGATTCCTATTGGTTCTTGGTTAAGAAAATAATCTCAAAATAGCTTGTAACACATATTTTGCACGTTGGGCCAATCAAATTGGGCTTATGAAGTGAAATTAGAAATGGTTTTCTATTCTCTTGTTATAAAAGAAAATGAAAGATTAGGAAAACAAATAATAATGGTGGATTAATTGATTAGGGTTATAGATATGGTTTAGGAGAATTAAAATTGACAAATTAGATAAAATTGGTTAAATGAAGGACTATCAAAATAGGTTTGGAATTGAAGGTGACAATTGAGGGTATATAAGGTGAGTAGAAATTTGGTTATGGGGAGGATCATGGTTAGGGTTATGGAGACAATCTCTTAGAGACTTGCTTGATTCAATGCTCCATCTAAAAAAATCTTGATTAATCACCTCTTGAATCTTCTTAAGATAAAATCTGATAAAAAGAAATAAACACAAACAAAAACCTGACAAAAAGGGTTAGCTATGCAACATGATTGACCTAAAATGACACGCAAGAGATCAATGGATCTAAGGGTAAAATTTGGGGTGCAACAGTTGCCCATATTTAAATATCTTCACCGGATGACATGAGAGATGAAAATCCTCATGAAATCATGGTGAAAGATATTTAAATACAGATAACCAAAATTTTTGCCCTTAGATGCAAAGACATGCAATGCTACTAATATGATGATATGATGCCATGATAGATGCAAAAAATGCAGACAAAACAAGACACCAAAGAACAAAGGGCTACCAAACCGAAGAGCTTCACTGGGGAAGCAAAGAAAGTTAGTATCCACAAGGAAAGCTCCTTGGGGATGCAGGCTAACCAACAAAAGAGACAAGACTCACTGGGTAAACCTGGAGGCAACACCGGGGATAGAAAAATAAAAGGGATTCTCCAATGGGGAGGATCCAGGGAGGTGGGCGACAGGTTTAAATATGACCGAACGACACTGGTGAAAAGAACCCATTCTTACTGGGCAAGAAACCAGAAAGAAGACATGATCTCCACTGGATATCAGTTTGAAATAAAAGGATAGACACCCGAACAAAAGATTTTCTGGGGATTTCTTATGCTGAAGAGTTCAAACGAGATCTTCAAGAAAATCCAGAAAAGACAGATACAAACTCTGCGCGCCAGATAAACACCTGGAGTTTAAAAGAGAGCAGGGTTAATGAGCCAATAATAGACTTTGGTACTCACAAGAGTTAGTTGAGATAACAAGTAATTGTCTTGTGAAGAAAAACAGTATGAACTGGATTTGTAATTTGGTTTAAGGTTCATATTTGACCTGAGCGTGAGCAATACAGGCTCATGATAACCTGATATAAGCAAACGGTTCACAATAATCGAAAATAAACAACAGGTTCACAATAATCTGATGTAAAAAGCAAATGGTTCACGATAACCAGAAATACAGGTTCACGATAACCTGATGTAAAAAGAAAATGGTTCACGATAACCAGAAATACAGGTTCACGATAACCTGATATAAAAAGCAAATGGTTCATGATAACCAGAAATACAGGTTCACGATAACCTGATATAAACAACTGGCTCATGATAACCGAAAACAAACAACTGGTTCACGATAACCAGAGATATAGATTCACGATAATCTGATATAAAAAGCTGGTACAGGTTTACAATAACCTGAAATACAGGTTCACGATAACCTGATATAAACAACTGGCTTATGATAACCAGAGGTTTATAGTGCTAATGGTTACTGAAATGTTAGGTGTCCAAATGAGGTGATATAGGTGATAAAAGGTTACAGGTTAAACTTCCTGGGGAATACTGCACAAAGGGTCAAGATCTGGCGCACAGAGGCGAAGAAACCGGACACAGGAAAAACAAGGACAAAAAACCAAAGACCCACAAAGGGGAAAGAGGAAAGAAAAACAAAACCACACAAACAAAACACACAAATGCAAAGATGCCCGATGCTATGGTATGATGCGAATGTTAAATGATATGCAAGAAACGACAGACTAGGGACAACCAAAAGGAAAACACCATGCCCACCACAAAGAGTCACACTGAAATCTAAGCAAGTAGTCAGCCTTCAAAGCCAATATGGGAACATCTGTAATTTGCTGGGGAAACAAATTCTCATCAAACATCTTGCGTAGATACTGGTGAGACGTCCTTAGTGGTTAGCCATTGTTAAAGCATTTAAATCAGGGAGATATTGCCAATCTTCTTTTAGAGCTCAAAGTTTTCAAAACATTCCGCTTTTAAAACCATTATTAATAAATAAGTGAAGTTTTGCATAACAATGAAAATATCAGGGTAATGATAGGTGTCAAAGAAAGAAATGGCTCAAGAAAAACTGATTTTATTAGAATTGTAACTTGCCAATAGCGAAGTTCCATGGATCATTACAATTGAAAAATGGCAAAAGGAAAGGATTACATCATATTCAATGACCTACTCCCTAATGACTAAAATCCTATAATTCTTTCAAGCATAATATTTCCGTATTGAGTCAGCGTTCACAGGGTGTGTGAGTTGTTCCCCATCCATTGTTGTGAGGAATAAAGAACCTCCTGAAAATACAGTCTTTACCACAAACGGACCCTCATAGTTAGGCGCCCATTTTCCACGAGCATCCCTTTGAGATGGTAGAATCTTCTTGAGTACAAGCTCTCCCTCTCGAAATTCCCAGACACGGACCTTCTTGTCAAATTCCCTCTTCACTCTCTTCTGATACAGATGACCATGACACATAGCAGCCAGTTGCTTCTCGTCAATGAGGTTCAATTGGTCATATCTCTCTCTAACCCACTCAGCTTTGTCAAGCTTAGTTTCATCAGGATTCTTAAAGATGGTATTTCTACTTCAATGGGGAGTACTGCATCCATTCCATATACAAGGGAAAAAGGGGTTGCCCCTGTTGAGATTCGGACCGAAGTTCTGTATTCGTGCAGGGCAAATGGTAACATCTCGTGCCAATCTTTATATGTTTTGACCATTTTCTGCAGGATCTTCTTGATGTTTTTATTAGCAGCCTCGACAGGTCCATTCATCTTGGGACGATAAGGTGAGGAATTATGATGCTTAATCTTGAAATTGTTACACAACTCTTTCATCGTCTTGTTGTTCAGATTTGTTCCATTGTCAGTGATGATCTTGCTGGGAATTCCATAACGACAAATGATATTATTGTTGATGAAACGAGCAACTACTTGCCTGGTCACATTAGTAAAAGAAACAGCTTCAACCCATTTGGTGAAATAATCAATGGCCACTAAAATGAAACGATGGCCATTAGAAGCTTTCGGCTCAATAGCTCCGATCATATCAATGCCCCATATGGAGAAAGGCCAAGGGGATGACAAAACATTCAACAAAGTGGGAGGAACGTGCATTTTATCAGCGTAGATCTGGCACTTATGACATTTCCTGGCGTATTGGATGCAATCAGCTTCCATAGTTAACCAATAATATCCAGCCCTCAGAATTTTCTTAACCATAGCATACCCATTGGCGTGAGTGCCAAAGGCTCCTTCGTGAATGTCGTGAATCAATAGGTCTGCTTCTCGTTTATCTACACATCTTAGCAGAACCATGTCATGATTCCTCTTGTAAAGCACGTTGTTACTGAGAAAGAACTTGGATGACAATCTTCGCAAAGTTTTCTTATCTAGATTGGAAGCATTGGCAGGGTATTCCTGAGTCTTCAAATAATTCATGATGTCGTGAAACCAAGGTTTTCCATCCGTCTCTTCTTCAACTGACTGGCAATAAGCGGGCTCGGTCTTGTGCTCGATACTGATGAGAGGTGCTTCATTGTGAAACCTGACTTGCCACATTGAGGCTAACATGGCTAGGGAATCAGCTATGTGATTTTCAGTACGAGGTACATGACGGAAAGTGATCTCATCAAAACACTTAACCAATTCCATAATGTAAGCACGGTATGGAATGAGTTTTTCATCCTTGGTTTCCCATTCACCTTTGACTTGGTAAATGACCAAAGCAGAATCACCCATAACTTCAAGAACATTGATTCCAAGATCAATTGCAGCTTCTAGACCCAAAATACACGCTTCGTACTCAGCAATATTGTTTGTGCACCCAAAGTCCAACCTTGCTGTAAAAGGAGTATAACCACCATCAGGGTTTATCAATACAACACCTACACCATATCCTTTGAAATTGGAAGAACCGTCAAACATCATCTTCCATCTATAACTGGTCTCGAAACTTTCATTAGGGCCAGACCCTTCACAATCTTTTACTACCATAATGTCTTCATCCGGGAAATCAAACTTGAGCGGTCCATAATTTTCAACAGGCTGGTCTGCGAGGTATTCTGATAATACACTTCCTTTGATAGCCTTCTGAGGTACATACTGGATATCGTATTCTGATAAAAGCATATGCCAACGGGTGAGTCTTCCTCTTTGAGTAGGCTTCTCAAAGATATACTTTATTGGGTCCATTTTTGAGATCAACAAAGTAGTGTGACATATCAAATACTGCCTTAAACGTTTAGCGGGCCATGCTAAGGCACAACAGGTTTTCTCAAGTAATGAATAACGGTTTTCACTACCAACGAACTTCTTACTCAAGTAATAAATGGCATGCTCCTTGCGACCAGTTTCATCACGTTGGCCCAATACACAACCCATGGATCCCTCTAAAACAGTCATGTACATAATGAGAGGTCTTCCAAGAACAGGAGGAATCAGAATAGGTGGTTCTTGCAAATAACTCTTGAGCTTTTCAAAAGCTTGTTGGCAATCAGAATTCCACTCTACAGTCTGGTTTTTACGGAGTAGTTTGAATATCGGTTCGCAAATTGGAGTCATATTGGAAATGAATCTGGATATATAGTTCAAACGACCCAAAAATCCTCTCACTTGTGATTCAGTTTGTGGGGCTGGCATTTCTTGAATGGCTCGTACCTTGTCAGGATCTACTTCAATTCCTTTCTGGCTGACGATGAAACCAAGCAACTTCCCTGACCTGACACCAAAAGTACACTTCGCCGGATTCAACTTCAATTGATACTTCCGGAGTCTCTTAAATAACTTCAAGAGGTGGTCCAGATGTTCCTCCTCGCTTCGGGATTTAGCAATCATGTCATCCACGTATACTTCAATTTCCTTGTGGATCATGTCATGGAACAAAGTCACCATAGCTCTCTGATAAGTTGCCCCTGCGTTCTTTAAACCAAAGGGCATAACCTTGTAATAGTAGGTTCCCCACGGGGTGATAAATGTAGTCTTATCCATGTCGGCTGGGTCCATTCTGATCTGGTTGTAACTGGAAAAACCGTCTATGAAGGAGAAAACTGCAAACTTAGCCGTATTGTCCACAAGAGTATCAATATGTGGTAGTGGGAAATCGTCCTTGGGACTAGCTTTGTTGAAGCAGCTCTTCCCTCAAAAGCTGGTTTGTAACCCAACCCTTGGTATTTCTCTCTTTCTGGGACCTCGACGACCTTGCCCCAGCCTTCAGGTACTCCTCCACGTAAGGCAGATTGAATGCTTTTGAAAGAAACAAAAGATGGACAACCAGAGGCCACTGGTTCCTTGTCGTCAAGCATAATGGCATTATCTATTTCAAGAGCCTGGAAAGAAGTTTCTAAAGCATCTTCATCTGCTTTAATGTAACTAAATGATGACAAATTACTGACCATCAGGTCCTCCTCACCATGTATGATAACTAACTTCTTGTCGGCCACGAACTTCATCTTCTGATGTAAGGTAGAGGTTACAGCACCAGCCTCGTGGATCCAAGGTCTACCTAGCAGACAACTGTAGGCAGGGTTGATATCCAAGATCTGAAAAAGGATGTTGAATGTTTGAGGGCCAATCAAAACAGGTAGCTCAATTTCTCCCATCACCGATCTTCTTGAACCATCAAAAGCTTTGACAATAAGAGAAGTGGGTCTTATTATAGCTCCTTGGTAAGACAATTTATCAAGAGTTATTTTTGGCAAAACATTCAAGGATGAACCGGTATCTACGAGAACTCTAGCCATTGTATCCTCCTGACATTTTACCGATATATGTAAGGCAAGATTATGATTCCTTCCAGTTTGAGGCAACTCCTCGTCGCTGAAACTAAGGGTGTTGCAAGTTGTGATGTTGGCGACGACATGGTCAAACTGTCCAGCCGTTATATCCTGAGCTACATGTGCCTGGGCTAACACCTTCGGCAAAGATGATCTGTGAACTGGTGAATTAACTAACAGAGATAAGATCGAAATCTTGGATGGTGTCTGATGGAGCTGATCTATCACTTTGTAATCACTCCTCTTGATGATTCTTAAGAACTCTTCACCTGCTTCTTGAGAAATTACCTCTTTTCCTTTGTCTCCAGATGATGTGGGGATAACAGTTTCCTTGGGCGTGGTTTCCCTGAAAGAAGGAGTGTATACTCTACCGCTTCGGGTCATCTTCCCAGTTCCAACTATATTAGTCACATCTTTAGTAATAGTTCCCACCTCTTTCCTTGGAACTACGTCTTCAACAGTGATTCCCACCTCTTTCCTTGGAATCACGTCTTCTCGTCTTCTGCTACTCATGACATTTTCATAGACCCACGGCACGACCTTGGTCCCATGGAACCTAAATGGAACAGGTTGTCTGATGTCACGTTGCCTGGAGTGATTAATCATTTCATGATTGTTGAAAATTGGCACTGGTTTATTAAACACAGGAATCACAGACCCGGATTTGGATATGTTGGACCTGGATACTTGCCCTTTTGGCTTTGGTAGGTTAAATACAGGTCCAATTGCTGCAACTTTGTTTTCCTTTTCTTTGCTGAACACCTGTAAGAACCCTTCATTGATCAGATACTGAACATTATCTTAGACTAAACGGCAGCCCTTGATACTGACATTACATTCTTCACAGTCATCATGGCAAACTTCAACTAACCCAGCTTTGAATAGCTTAGCATGAAAAGCCTTGATAGGAGTTTTGATCTTCGTTGCATCCAAAACTAATACCTCATCCTTCTCATCTTCTATAGCATTAGTGGTCCCATGGGTAGGCAAAGGGTTGATCTTCACATTTGGTTGATTATCAGCAAATGAAAGAATATTCTTCTCCATCAAAACTTTCACTACATTCTTCAACGCTAAACATCCCTCCAAGTCATGACCAGCGCCTCCTTGATGAAAAACACAAGTTGCATTTAGGTTGAAGAAAGGTATAGATTTCTCGGTTGGTGGTCCCAAAGGTCTAGTAACGATCAACCCTTGCTCCACTAAAGAAGGGTAAAGCTCTGTATATGACATTGGTATAGGTGGAAATGCTGGCTTTCCTCCTTGATTCTTGTGGGGAGAATTCTGATGTGGCGCCTGTGGCCTTTGTAACACCCTTCTACCACACATACAATTTTAGGAAAACACGTAATATTATCAGAGTAAAATTAGCAAGAAAGGTGCCACATATATTCAAAACGTAATTTAGTAATCATTGTCCTGTCCCGTAACACGGGTTATTCATTCATCAATAACATAGATTTATAACTACGTAGCGGAAAATCAACTTTTAATTTTTGACCAACAAAATACTCCATGGATAAAGTATCCAATTCAACATAGCCTCAGCAATATAAAGATTTGCAACATAAAATCAAAAGAAGACATGAGGTTCACAAATAATCCCAACCCGATGTTACATGACACAGAGCAGGACACCTCTAAACTAAACAGCGAAAACGACACACTTCAAGGCTACATCCTCCATCATCGCGAATCTACTCTTGGTTATCTGCAAGTTGCCCACATAAGAGGCAACATTTCCAAGCAGGCAGGGTGAGAATCACAATTCATTATAGTAATATAAGTACATGGAAATAAACAGAAAAGCAACAACGACATCATAGCATCATCAACAACAACATCAAATCATCATCAACAAACACTATTATATCATCATCAACAACAACATCATAGCATCATTAACAACAACCTCATAGCATCATTAACGAACAACATCCTATCATCATTAACAACATCATAGAATCATCAACGTAATCTTCACAATAGAATCACAATTACATCATTCGTATGCAATGTCAACCATAATGGAATGCAAAGGATGCATGTGGTACCGGTTCAACGTGGATGGACACTTGGCCATCAACCCTCCAAATGGAGCACAACATAATCAACGTATCACTTCAATCCGCACAGTGGGATTGAAGCTACCAATGGACCGAAGCCCCAACAGAAAATGCTATGAAATGCAATGATGCTAAAATTTCGCAATTCATCGAACATCAACGTGTGCATCATTCATTCCATATACAACAAGTATTCATCATACCATCATGTTTATCATCTTACATCAACAACAACTCGACAACAAAAGATCAGCATGAGAAAACGTCAAGAAACATCAAGAAAACAACAAAAAACAGCAAAACAACATGTCTGACACGGCCGCCCGTGTCCTGTGACACGGCCGTGTCAGGAGCTCTGTAGCACGGTTTCAACAAAAGCAAAAATCCAGCAAGAAAGGGGGTCTGACACGTCCGCCCGTGTCCTGTGACACGGCCGTGTCAGGAAGTCTGCACTCAAAATTTTCAAAAGATCTTTCTGCTGCATTTTGGCCTCAAATATCCCAAAAATTCAATTTTTTTTTCCAATACGAAAATTTGACCAAAAGACTCACACAATGCACATACATCAACACATAACATTCTATCTCATTATATTTCATCGAATCATTCATCCCTAATTCATTCTACATCATCAAACACCACAATTTCCCCAAAAAATTCATTTTCTACGTCTTCGACTCGAAATACCCTAAAAACTCAATTTTTCCCAAAACGAAAATTGACCAAAATTGCTTACACGATACACTTACATCAACATATATATCAATACATGCCAAACAATTCATCATATTTCACATCACATCATATATTTCACATCAAAATCATCAAAATCAAACAACATTCATACAAAAACCTAATCTATTCATCTCTAACCTCATAAACTATAAGGAATTAGGAATTCTCCCCATACCTTAGAGTAATCCGAAGCCCTTCCTTTCTTTCTTCAAGATTCCTCTAGAAATCCTCAAGCCCTAGCCTTCTTCTCTTCTTCTCTTCAGAGTTCTTCACAAAAATACGATAATGAGAAAAAATGTGATCGTGTTTCTCCTTTCTCTTGGATAACTAATCCCAACTTATGAACTTCCCATCCTATCCTTACTCATTTTCACATAAGGCCACCTTGCCCTTTTTCTCATTTTAATTTTTAATAATAATAATAACATAAATAATATTTGATTATTTACTTTATTAAAATTATTCAAAATTGCATCTTTTAATCCATAATTCTCCAAAATTGTCACAAACCTCAATAATTCATCTAAATTAATTAAATAGCTCATTAAATAAATAATTTTGATTTTTGGGTCGTTACAACTCTCCCCTACTTTAAGAATTTTCGTCCTCGAAAATTTACCTGATTTGAATAACTCGGGGTAGGATTCCTTCATCTTGCTTTCCAGCTCCCAAGTCATGCTTTCGCCGGCAGCTCCTAGCCAGACAACTTTCACCAACACAATCTCTTTGCCTCTTAGAGTCGTCATCTCACGCTCCGCAATTCGTACGGGCATCGTTTCCACAGTAAGATTATCCCTTACTTGTACATCATCCATATGAATCACATGAGACAGATCTGGAACATACTTCCGGAGTTGTGATACATGAAACACATCATGCAAATTCGACAAATTAGGCGGCAACGCCACTCTATAAGCAACCTTCCCAACTCTGTCCGAAATCTGATACAGACCAATAAAACGAGGAGTGAGCTTCTTAGACTTCAAGGCACGCCCAACACCTGTCACCGACGTTACTCTCAAAAACACATGGTCACCGGCTTGAAATTCCAAATCCTTTCTTCGCTTGTCATGATAACTCTTCTGCCTACTTTGAGAAGATTTCATCCTTTCTCGGATTAACTTCACCTTCTCAGTAGTCTCTCAAATAATTTCAGGTCCAAGCACTACACTTTCTCCAGATTCGTGCCAACATAAAGGAGTCCTACATCTCCGACCATATAATGCTTCAAAAGGAGCCATCCCAATACTAGAATGGTAACTGTTATTATAAGTGAACTCGATTAACGGTAAATGAGTGTCCCAAGAACCTCCCTGCTCGAGAACACATGCTCGCAACAAATCCTCCAACGACTGAATAGTCCTCTTTGTTTGACCATCTGTCTGAGGGTGATACGCCGAACTCAACCTCAACTTGGAGCCCAATGCTTCTTGCAGACTCTTCCAAAAATCAGAAGTGAACCGAGGGTCTATATCCGACACAATATATAAGGGAACACCGTGCAGCTTCACAATTACCCAAATATAAATCTCCGCCAACTTCGATACTGGAAAAGTGATGTTAATAGGAATAAAATGTGCCGACTTTGTAAGCCTATCAACAATCACCCAAATCGAATCGTGCCCTCTTGAAGTATTAGGCAATCCCGTCACAAAGTCCATTGAAATGCTATCCCATTTTCATTCTGGAACTTCTAATGGTTGCATCAACCCAGCAGGCTTCTGATGTTCAACCTTTGACTTCTGACAAGTTAAGCATGCATACACAAATCGAGCCACATCCCGCTTCATGCCAGGCCACCAAAATAATTTCTTCAAGTCTTGGTACATCTTTGTATCTCCCGGATGAATACTCAATTTACTCCTATGACTTTCTTCCAGAATTGCTTTCTTCAACTCTGCATCATCAGGGATACAAATTCGATCTCGGAATCTCAACACACCTCGTGCGTCTAACTTGAAATCATTATCCTCCGACTGATCGATTCCAACCATCGAATCTACCAGTTTCACGTCTAACTTCTGAGCTTCTTTGATATTATCCAGGAAATCATTATTGATCTTCAGCATCCCCAACATCACACTCTGCGGTGTCACTTCGCAAACTAAGCTCATATCTCTGAATTGCTCGATTAATTCCAATTCCTTAACCATCATTGCCGACATATGCAAAGTCTTCCGACTCAGAGCGTCGGCCACAACATTAGCTTTACCCGGATGATAGTTCAAACCAAAATCATAATCTTTTAATAATTCCAACCATCTTCGTTGTCTCATATTCAGTTCCTTCTGATCAAATAAATACTTTAAACTTTTATGGTCACTAAACACTTCAAATCTAGAACCATAAAGATAATGTCTCCAAATCTTCAGCACAAAAACAACCGCAGCAAGTTCTAAGTCATGAGTAGGATAATTATTTTCATGAACTCTCAACTGCCTCGACGCATAAGCAACTACCTTGTCATTTTGCATAAGCACACCACCTAAACCCATCTTAGAAGCATCACGATATACCACAAAAGGTTCTCCTGAATTAGGTAACGTCAAAACCGGAGCCGACGTCAATCTCTTCTTCAATTCCGTGAAACTTTCTTCGCATTGAATGTCCCACACAAAAGCTTTACCTTTACAAGTCAAATTAGTCAACGGGAGTGCTAACTTAGAAAATCCTTCGATAAATCTTCGGTAATAACAGGCTAGCCCCAAAAAGCTTCTAATCTCGGTAGCCGACTTTGGAGTCTCCCATTGTAACACAGCATCTACTTTAGATGGATCCACCGCAATGCCACTACCTGAAATGACATGACCGAGAAAACTGACCTCCTTTAACCAAAATTCACATTTGGACAGCTTTGCATATAACCTCTTTTCCTTCAAGACTTGCAACACTAGTCTCAAGTGTTATGCATGCTCCTCCTCCGATTTAGAGTAAATTAATATATCATCAATAAACACCACTACAAACCGATCCAAATAAGTATGAAAGATACGGTTCATGTACCCCATGAATACTCCCGGCGCATTAGTAACACCGAAAGGCATCACCGAATACTCATAATGTCCATAACACGTTCTGAAGGCCGTCTTCTGAATATCTTCATCCTTTACTTTAATCTGATGATATCCCGACCTCAAATCAATCTTGCTAAACACACGAGCACCCACCAATTGATCCATCAAATCATCTATTCTCGGGAGCGGATACTTGTTCTTAATCGTCACTTTATTTAGTTGTCTATAGTCAACACAGAGCCTCATACTTCCATCCTTCTTCTTTACTAACAACACTGGAGCTCCCCACGACGATACACTTGGCCTCACCAATTTCTTTTCAAGTAACTCCTCCAATTGTTTCTTTAACTCCGATAATTCAGATGCAGACATCCTGTATGGTGCCATAGAAACAGGTCTGGTACCAGGTACAAGGTCAATTGCAAACTCAACTTCTCTTTCTGGAGGCACATCAGGAATTTCATCAGGGAAAACTTCAGGAAATTCACACACCACTTGAAACTCCTCAATTACAGCTCGGCTCTCAACAGATAACGACGCCATCACTGAGAACATCTGAGCTCCTTCTTGCATCAACTGTTGTAACTGTTTAAAAGACAATAAACTAGCTTCTTCCTCTTCAGCAGTAGAAAATCTCACCGACTTGTTATAACAATTGATATGAACATAGTTATATTCTAACCAGTTCATTCCCAAGATTACATCCATCCCAGATAACGGCAAGCATACCAAATCAACAGTAAAGTCTCTGTCGAAGATCGACAAAGGACACTTTAAGCACACGAGAGAAGTAGTCACCGATCCCTTAGCCGGAATCTCGACGACCATTTTCCCATTCATAGAAGACAACACAAGACCCAATCTTTCAACGCATTCAGCAGAAATAAAGCAATGAGTAGCACCAGTGTCAATCATAGTAATTAAAGGAGTGTTATTAATGAAACAAGTACCTCTGATGAGTCTATCCTCGGTAGTGGTCTGAGTCCCAGCCAAAGCGAACACCTTCCCACCAGTTTGAGCCTTCTTCGGTTTCTGACACTGACTACTAATGTGTCCTTCTTCGCCACAGTTGAAATAAATCACCTCTTTATGCTTGCACTCAGATATGACATGCCCAGTCTTACCACAACGGAAACACCTCTTCACTTCAGCGGTACACACATCACTCTTATGACCAGTTTTCCCGCATTTGAAACAAGTTATGCTAGCAGGAGCATCTCCCCTACTAGACTTCTTGCCATCGACCACTTTCTGTTTACCTTTTCCAGCTGGAGCATCATAAGGTTTGCCACGATTCTGTTGGTGCTTACTCTTCCTCTCATTAATGATTTTATAATGAGCATTGTTATCCTCTTCAAAAATTCTACAGCTATCAATCAAATCAGCAAAAATACGAATCTTCTGATATCCAACTGCCTTCTTGATCTCTGGGCGCAACCCACTCTCAAATTTGATGCATTTAGAAAACTCGGCATCATCATCGTTATAGTGCGGATAAAACTTAGCCAATTCAACAAACTTTGCAGCATAATCAGTAACCGACATATTTCCTTGCTTCAGCTCAAGAAACTCGATCTGCTTCTTACCCCGAACATCCTCTGGATAATACTTCCTCAAGAACTCCCTTCTGAACACATCCCAAGTGATACCTTCACCTGCAGTTTCCAATCTCTGACGAGTCTCTAGCCACCAGTCATCAGCCTCGAATGCTAGCATATGAGTCCCATATCGAACCTTTTGCGCTGGAGTGCAGTCCATCACACGGAAGATTCTCTCTATCTCTTTCAACCAATCCAACGCTCCATCAAGATCATACTTGCCCTTGAAGGTAGGCGGATTCTCCCTCTGAAAAGTTGCCAAACTGCGAGATCCAGCATTCTCGTCCGCGTTCGGCTGATTCTGCAAAGCCTGAGCCATGGCTTCCAACGCAGCAGCAATTGCAGCATCGTTCCTTCCAGCCATCTCAACTTATCACTACAACACAACCAAAGTTAGTACTAGTTAACAATCCTAGGTTGTCAACAAACTACGACTCGACAACTTGGCCGGACGGACCGACCTGCTCTGATACCACTAATGTAACACCCTTCTACCCCACATACAATTTTAGGAAAACATGTAATATTATCAGAGTAAAATTAGCAAGAAAGGTGCCACATATATTCAAAACGTAATTTAGTAATCATTGTCCTGTCCCGTAACACGGGTTATTCATTCATCAATAACATAGATTTATAACTACGTAGCGGAAAATCAACTTTTAATTTTTGACCAACAAAATACTCCATGGATAAAGTATCCAATTCAACATAGCCTCAGCAATATAAAGATTTACAACATAAAATCAAAAGAAGACATGAGGTTCACAAATAATCCCAACCCGATGTTACATGACACAGAGCAGGACACCTCTAAACTAAACAGTGAAAACGACACACTTCAAGGCTACATCCTCCATCATCGCGAATCTACTCTTGGTTATCTGCAAGTTGCCCACATAAGAGGAAACATTTCCAAGCAGGCAGGGTGAGAATCACAATTCATTATAGTAATATAAGTACATGGAAATAAACAGAAAAGCAACAACGACATCATAGCATCATCAACAACAACATCAAATCATCATCAACAAACACTATTATATCATCATCAACAACAACATCATAGCATCATTAACAACAACCTCATAGCATCATTAACGAACAACATCCTATCATCATTAACAACATCATAGAATCATCAACGTAATCTTCACAACAGAATCACAATTACATCATTCGTATGCAATGTCAACCATAATGGAATGCAAAGGATGCATGTGGTACCGGTTCAACGTGGATGGACACTTGGCCATCAACCCTCCAAATGGAGCACAACATAATCAACGTATCACTTCAATCTGCACAGTGGGATTGAAGCTACCAATGGACCGAAGCCCCAACAGAAAATGCTATGAAATGCAATGATGCTAAAACTTCGCAATTCATCAAACATCAACGTGTGCATCATTCATTCCATATACAACAAGTATTCATCATACCATCATGTTTATCATCTTACATCAACAACAACTCGACAACAAAAGATCAGCACGAGAAAAACATCAAGAAACATCAAGAAAACAACAAAAAACAGCAAAACAGCATGTCTGACACGGCCGCCCGTGTCCTGTGACACGGCCGTGTCAGGAGCTCTGTAGCACGGTTTCAACAAAAGCAAAAATCCAGCAAGAAAAGGGGTCTGACACGGCCGCCCGTGTCCTGTGACACGGCCGTGTCAGGAAGTCTGCACTCAAAATTTTCAAAAGATCTTTCTGCTGCATTTTGGCCTCAAATATCCCAAAAATTCAATTTTTTTTCCAATACGAAAATTTGACCAAAAGACTCACACAATGCACATACATCAACACATAACATTCTATCTCATTATATTTCATCGAATCATTCATCCCTAATTCATTCTACATCATCAAACACCACAATTTCCCCAAAAAATTCATTTTCTACGTCTTCGACTCGAAATACCCTAAAAACTCAATTTTTCCCAAAACGAAAATTGACCAAAATTGCTTACACGATACACTTACATCAACATATATATCAATACATGCCAAACAATTCATCATATTTCACATCACATCATATATTTCACATCAAAATCATCAAAATCAAACAACATTCATACAAAAACCTAATCTATTCATCTCCAACCTCATAAACTATAAGGAATTAGGAATTCTCCCCATACCTTAGAGTAATCCGAAGCCCTTCCTTTCTTTCTTCAAGATTCCTCTAGAAATCCTCAAGCCCTAGCCTTCTTCTCTTCTTCTCTTCAGAGTTCTTCACAAAAATACGATAATGAGAAAAAATGTGATCGTGTTTCTCCTTTCTCTTGGATAACTAATCCCAACTTATGAACTTCCCATCCTATCCTTACTCATTTTCACATAAGGCCACCTTGCCCTTTTTCTCATTTTAATTTTTAATAATAATAATAACATAAATAATATTTGATTATTTACTTTATTAAAATTATTCAAAATTGCATCTTTTAATCCATAATTCTCCAAAATTGTCACAAACCTCAATAATTCATCTAAATTAATTAAATAGCTCATTAAATAAATAATTTATATTTTTGGGTCGTTACAGCCTTGGTTGCTGATAATTCTGGTTTTTAGGCCATTGCTGATAAGCTGTCTATTGATATGTTGGTGCCTACTGCGCAACTTGGTGGTTAAAAGTAGGCATAACAGCAACTACGTAAGGTTGCTGAGCATACTTCATCTGGTAAATTGGATGCTGAGAGAAGTTTGGTCTCTGCTGTTTCTGATACATTGGTTGCTTCCAACGAGGGCTCTGGGTCTTTCCTGCCATGATGGCATTAGTTTCTCCTTCCCTCTTCTTATGAGAATGACTAGGGGACTTCTTAGTACTGACGCCAGTTGAACTGCTCGGAGAACCGATTACTTTTCCACTCTTTAATCCCGGCTCTACCTTCACACCAATCGCCACAATGTCAGCGAAGTTAGCACTGACACTACTGATCATTCTTTTATAAAATTCAGGCTTTACTGTGTCTACAAACCAATCAGCCAACTCTTTCTCGGTCAATGGTGGTTCAACCTGTGAAGTAGTCTCTCTCCAACGTTGTGCGTATTCTTTGAATGTCCTAGTACCTTTTTGGGCCATACTCAACAACTGCCTACGGTCAGGGGCTAAATCCATATTGTACTTGTAGTGTTTCACAAAAGCATCAGTTACATCCTGGAAACAACGGATCTGGGACTGGTCCAGACTTAAATACCACTTAGTAGCAGCCCCCTTCAAACTGTCCTGAAAACAATGGATCATCAGCTTGTCATTGCGTACGTACGCGGCCATTCTTTGGTAGTACATGATCAAATGGGATTTGGGACATGAGGCCCCTGAATACAACTCAAAGCTTGGTAACTTGAACTTGGGTGGGATTACCAAATCTGAAACCAAACACATGTCTTTAATGTCAGTACTGAATGCATTACTCAGCTCCATTGCCTTCATCTTCCTCTGCATTTTCTCAACACTTTCTCTTAGTTTCTCGTGTCTATCATCTCCTTCTTCTGACACATCAATGTAGTCGTAGGGCTGGTGGTTTTGGAAAACCGGATGCACTTGCGTTTGTACTGCTGGTGGAGCATAGGTAGGAATAGCTTGAAGAGTCTCATTGACCAAAGGAACTGCTTGCTGTGTTGTCAAAGGAATTGTAGCACGGATAAAATCTTCTAGCATGCCCAAAGTGGGATTCATGACAGGGATGATAGAAGGTTCTACCGTTGTAGTGACGATTTCAGAGATCACTGTGGCCTGGGTGTCCATCTTTGCTTTCATAACATTAATAGCCTCGAGGATTTGTCTCATTCCTCCTCGTATCTCATTCAACTCATTGTTGACTCTGTCCATTTCTCCGTATATCTTTGACATTCTGAATCGATCTTGGGCCCGGGTGTTGTAGTTGTGTCTGGGATTCAGTGTGACGATTCTGAAGAGAACACGGTGACATAAGGCGAAGACAAGGAAAGAAAATGCACATGAAGATGTAAATGAGGATGTAAATTCAAATGCAGGCTAAACTATCAAGAAACCAAAGAAATTTTGCAAATAATATAGACGATAGATTCTTTGACGAAATAAATTTCTTCATTCAAGAGTTTGGTGAACATTACATTCAGAGCAGTGTATCTCATACTCCAAGTACATAAATAGAAATACATCAAAAGTGAAGGGGAACATAACAACAAAAGAGATAACAATAGTAATACTAAGGATTGAATCCACTGGTTGATGGTCTCTCTCCTCCATTAATCACCCTCATCAACTTGCTGATACGCTCTTGTGCCTCCTCTCTTGCAAGAACCAATTCTCCTAACTCTTCCACCATCCTTTGCTTTGTCTTGGAAGGTGATTCATGGTGAGGATGTGGCTTCATCATCACACGAGCTATATCACGAGACCATTGCAAGTGAGCCTTTGTGACTGGGCATTCAGATTTCCATAGTTGTCTGTTAATCTGGCGCCAAGCGCGCTCCAATCGCATCTTCATTTTAAAACCTCCTTTCTCATCATAAAACATCATCTACATATCCTCGTCGTCTGGAATTCCCTCCTTTAGATGACCCAACTAACGACGTGCAAGGACAGGGTTATAATTGATACAACCGTTTCTTCCCATGAGCGGCACATTGGCACAATCCCCACAGCTATGGATTATGATAATTCCTTCTTCAATTGAATCATACCATTCGATGTCGGTATGCTTCAATTCCATCAGCTTTTTGGACCCAATCTTACAGTCTTCGACCTCCGAGAAAGTCAGAGTCTTTGGCAGATAAGAAACGAACCACTTGTAAAAGAGGTTTATGCAGCAAACAATTGGCCCACAACCTCTTGTGTATCTGGTCTGTATGGAATGGTAAACATCAGCTAGCAGTGTTGGGACTGGATTGTTGACTGTAAAAAGCTGAATGGCTTGGGTATCCACAAAGTTCTTGGCATTTGGATACATAAACAATCCATATATCATCAGAGCTAAGGTTGACTCAAACAAAGCCTCACTTCCTCTTTTTTTGAAGTACAGAGCCTTTTCCATCAAGAACTGAGCAGGCAGTCCACGCTTCCCTCCTTTGTTAGTCAGGTTAGCCTGGATGTCAGATAATCTGATTCTGGTTACTCTGGCGATGTCTCTGGCGGAAGGCATTTCTTCAATCCCACAAAAGATGGGAGCTTCTCTGACTGGAATCCCTATCATGGCTGAGAACTCCTCTAGGGTCGACACCAACTGGAATTCAGGGAACACGAAACAACGGTACGCGGGATGATACAATTGGACCAAAACTTCAAGGGGCCCTACAGTCACTGGTGTCTTCATCAGTGGAATAATGCATCCATATCTGTCAGCGAAGGCTGACTGGTCTTCAATCATTTCTCCTAACCACAACAAACGCTCCACCTCTGGAAGTTCAAAGAAATAAGGCCAAACTCTTTTTCCTGTAGCATCCATTTCTACAAGATCTGCAAAACAAAATTAGTATCTTGATAGTTTAGCAGGAATGCAAAAATGCAATGCAAAGTTTCATGGAATTCAGACGCTCGGAAAATATCAAGAGATATCAAAATACTTCATTTTCATTAAATAAAAGGTGAATTACAATAGTTGATACACTTTCAAAGGTCCTAAACATAAACCTAAATAAAAGCTAAAAAGTCCTAAGGAAATTCTCCTAAGAGCCTTGTGTTGAGTCTTCTGATTTCTTTCTCCATCTGATCCCTTTCTGTGATGAGGTTGTCAAGAATGGATTTCCAAGCAGGAGGCTGACTGTTAGAGGAACTTGGATCTTCCAGGGCCTTTCTCTTCTTGTATGAAAGTAACTCTTCATTCTTAATCTGTAGCTGCTTCTGGAGTTCTAGGTTTTCTTCAACGACCACTTGATACTTGAGCTTCCAGGCTTCTTCTGACCCTTGGGCTTGTCTTAAAGAAATCTCCAGCTCTTCTTCTCTTGACATGAAGTATAAAACAGGCTCTTTCTTTAATGTAATCGGTTTTTGCCTTTTGTAGGGCATCTTTAACTCTATAGCTCTTCTTCTGACCCATTGGAGATAGGGCTCCAAGGACACACAGTTAGGTCTTCCTAAAGAACTTCTTCCTCTTTTGTGCTTGCTACCCCAAGTGTCCAAAATCAGCTTCTTCTGTTCTTCGTTCTTGTCATATGTTTCAAAGTAGATGCTTTCCACATGAACATTGAGAGGCTTATCTTCCAAAGGATACCCTAATTGGTGTCGTGCTAATATAGGGTTGTAGCTGATTCCACCCTTAATGACAAGAAGAGGCACATTGCCATAGTTCCCACAGCTATCTATAATCAGGATTCCATCATACACCCTATTATACCAGTCAATGTCTACGTGGGAGAGTGCCATAATCTTCTGAGACCACCATCCTTTCTTGGAATCCCATAATGCGCCTGCCTTAGGTAGATGCGAAATAAACCACATATACAGTATGAGGACACAGCAGGTAATCTGTCCATTTCTATGAGCGTTTCTTGTATGGACTGAGTGATATACTTCAGCAAGCAGGGTAGGTACCGGATTCTGTTTCAAGAAGATCTTGATTGCGTTTAGATCCACAAAATTATCAATATTTGGAAACAAGAAAAGTCCATAGATAAGTAATCCAAAAACAGCTTCAAAGGCATCCCGGTTAGAGTGTTTAGCAAAATAACGAGCCTTCTTAAGCAAGAACTTAGCAGTTAACCCAAAAACTCCTCCTTTGGAAGTCAAATTGCTTTTGATGTCAACCAATTCCAAATGCGTTTTCTTGGCTATTTCTTCTTCTTTAGGATCCTTCTCGAGGACAGGAAACGGGGACTCATCCTTTATAGGCAGACCAATTATCTGACAGTATTCCTCAAGGGTGGGTAAGAGTTGATAATCAGGAAACGTGAAGCAGTGATACTTTGGATCATAAAACTGAAGCAGAGTTGAGAGGAGTCCTTCATCAATGGTCTTCTTCAACAAAACCCACAACTTCCCATATCTGTTTATGAATCCTTCAGGATCTGTTAGCAAATCTCCCAATTTCCTTAGGTCATCCAATTTGGGACTCTTGAAAGTGTATTTGATGGTGTTTCTTCTTGAACTATCCATGATATCCCTCTGATATAAGGAAAAAAATATGAGTTCCATGAAACAAATGCAGCATGAATGCTTATGATGTATGAATGCAAGGCACACACAAAGCACACAAACACAAGCAAAGGGGAATAGGTTGAGCATGGAGCTAGGGTTCACCCTTCCCGTTGGTATGTTCTATTGGTTTTCACCTGCTGAATAGGGTTCTAAGAAGTTCCCAGAGTCGACAACCCATCTTTCGGATTTTAACGATTTCCCAGATGACTTGGTAATCAATAAAATTCTTAAGAGAATCTCGTCTGAGTCTAGTATCGCGTGACAACCAATTCAGAAATAGACTCCATTATGGTCACCGCACTACATCCTAAAAGGCTTAAGTGGGGTTTGGTAACTACGGTTCTCAATATCAAGGGCTCCTAGGTCGAGAGTAGCACGTTTTCACGAACAGATTCGTTCAACATAACTAGACTCTCGAGAGGGCCTCAACTGAGTGATGGTGTCTCAATTCAATTTTTTTAGGATTCGACTCCCTCAAAGCCTCCTTGAATATACCATCGTCCTATAATAAGTGCACTCAAATCCGGGTTAGGATTTATCTCATCACTCAAGAACCAAGCCAACAAAAGAAACTCAAGCACAACATATATACAGGCAATCAAACAGATATACGCAAATATTGCAAACAAGCATAAATGAAACAAACAAAAACAAGGTGGGCTTAACCCTCAAAAATAAGTTTGTGTCCCCAGTGAAGTCGCCATTTCTGTTGCGGTGAGAATCGGATAACAAGCTATTAATTAACTTGCATCTCATTTCTTCGAATTCACAACCGACTTTGATTTATCCAAAGGAAAGGTTCAAGATCGAGAAAACCTAAAGGGGGGGGGGAGATCTAAGGTTTGGGGGTTGGTTACGCCTAGGGAAGGTATTAGCACCCTAAACGTCCGTAGTAATCTACAGGAACCTCTTGTTTTAACTTGTAATATATTACTCGCTTGCTAAGGGTGTTATGCTAAAGGTTGAAACCCTAGGGGTTTGTATCTAAGTATACTCGACAAAGCATCGCACTTTGCGCCTACGTATCCTTACGGGAGTGGAATCAGAGTATCCGTAGTTCACCGATCTAAGGGTGAAGGATAGGAACCATTGACTATGGCCAAAGTTCCAAGGGGAAATGAGTATGAGCTCATTTTAGAGTTCACGATAACTCTCTAAGTCTAAGTTGTAAAGGGGAAGTGAATACTCATGATGATGAGAATCACAAAGAGTTTAAGAAACTCCAACCTACTTCTAAGTTATGATTTCATTGGCTCTCATGAGGCGCAGAAATAAGGGTAAATCTAGAAGGATAAAGGTAAGGTGTTTGTTTAGTGACTTCAAGAGTCAATTTAAGAAGGTCTCCCTTTGGAATGGGGGAAAAGATAATAGTTGTAAAGATACTAAAAGATGACAAGTTATAATTCAAATATGATGATGTAAAAGACATGAATAAGATGTGAGATGAAACAAAATTATAATGTCAATGGAAAGTTAGAATCACACACATTAGACAATAATCAAACATGATAAATAAAGGTAACATGGCGAGATGAATAAGGAAATGCAATAAAAACCCTAATAGATATTCTTAATCTTATCATGAATAAAAGTCTCAAAATTAAATATTCTTAACAATTTCTTTCTATATTTAGAAAATAAATTCAATTAGAAGAATATAGCAAAAAGAAGGGAAGAGAAAAGATGAGAAATAAGCAAGTTATGGCATTTAGAAAATTTAAGATATAAACTTGGAAAAAAACTAAAACCAACAAGTGATAAAAATTAAGGAAATGGTACACCTAGGGATTGAACCCAGGTCTATTTGCTTACAGCTCAAAACTATCACCACCAGACCAACGCGCGCCTTTAAAAGACAAATGATAACACAAGTATATTTTTAAGAAGGAGCGAAATTCAGAAAAAAAAAAACAAAAGGACTTGGGAGAGGGGGATTCGAACCCCAGTCCTAGAGGTAGGCAAGGCGTGTGATAGTGTGTGATTGCCACTGGGGTGGCTGTTACATCCGGTATTGTAATTGCTTTAATAAATACATAACACAAACATGCACATATATTCCAAATTAAACACAAACCAACCAAACACTCATACTGCTCACGACTTGTAACCTTCCATATTATGCTATCCAACATCAGTCATGTTAAATAAGAACAGAGGGATGATTATTCATTCAAGATCAAGAAATATTACTCATATCAAATGCTAAGTAAGTTCAACCATACGAAATGGTCATCAAAAGCAACAATCATTGGGATGCATAGAATAAAGAACTCACGCACAGCCATAGCAGCAGCATGCTAAAGGAGGTTCAATGCAATTTCTTGGAAAGCAAACAAACATGTAGTTCACAGTTCCAAATGGCAATTGAATTCAGTTCAAGTATGTCAAAATAATCTCAAGACTTAACACACTTAATGGAGATCAAACAAGGACATGTTTTGAAAATAAGATACAAACATGCATACCAAGGAATCCAAAGCAGTTATGGCATGGTTTTGAACATAAACTAAATGTTGACAAACCGATTAACACAAAAAGCAGGGTAAGCTAGCAGCAAGCATCAATCAAGTTTAAAGGGGTTTACATGAAGTGAAAACAACTTGGAATACACTTTAATAGGCAATATATAGATATAGACAGCATGGTAATGAGGTTGGTTTCAAGTATGTCAAAAACATCTTCAAGAACTAACATGTTCAGTAAGGAAAAGCAAAGGTGTTTTAATACTGATATCAAATGATTGGCAAGGTAAAGGGTTTAAAATGCAAGCTAACAAAGAAATATGCTAGGGCATAATGATAAGTCAGTTTCAAAGGTATCCTTCAAGGTTCAAATGGTAGCTCAAAACATATCAAAGATAGGTCAGATCAAAATGAGAACATGTTCTAAGATTGTTGATGACAAACTTCTATGATTAAAGTAAGGAACAAGAAGAACACAAGTAGTCAGCAGTATGTTTGATCATGACATTACAAAGCACACAACATATTCAAATGAAATTCCAAGCAATGATACAATTTGGACACAACAATGTACAGTTCATGGAATTCAAAATATCAAGGCATAGATTCAAATATAAGTCTAACAGACAACTCACTGCAAGAGCAGGGTGAGTGGGCAAATTCAAACATCACCAGTCAATGAATTGGAAACTAAAACCCTAATGACAAGTTGATACATACATCTACACGCTAAATGACAATGTATATCACAAAAATCCAGCATGCTCTGATTACAAATCCATATGCAAAGACAAATGATGATGGTTCAATACATCTTAAATGTTTAACCACAAGAACCATTCACACATAGAGTCACATAGTGTCAAGGAAAGATATTTTCAATAATAGCAAGCATAGGAATGGTTCATGGAACAAGATAGGTTAAGGGCAAACCAAGTCAAACACAATATCAAGACAAACTAACTTAGGCTTATAGCATCTTAGGAACATGGTACAGTCATGAAACAAGAGTCTAAACATAGTTGTACACATAATGTCATCTAGATCAAGTAGAAACTTAAGCATAAACAACAAATATTCAAGAAACTACATTATCATGTTGATACAAGCATAAAATCAGTCATAAATACATAAACATCATGATGGTCAGAATTCTCACATGTGTTCAAGAGTAGGGCATGTTACAAACAGCATAGCAGCAATATTCAAATTCAAACAAAAGTATCACTTAACATAGACAAAGGCATGGGATTTGGTTGAAGCCAAGCTAGGCAACATCAAGCAAACATACTATCACACACGTATATATGGACTAGGTTTTAAGGATAAATCATGATTGCAACAAGTTTACTCTAGTATAGGCAGTGGTAGAGCATAGTAAGACAAACTTGAGCAGTACCAAGCAAGCACATATATCAAGCGTACATGTATAAAAGTCGTGATATCACAAAGGCATAATTTAGGAAGCATGTTAAGCACAACAAAACTAGCATACACATCATGAACACAGTGTTAACATCATAGTATCACAAAAACATGGCTTTTGAGATTACAGTTCCAAAGAAAGACTTTAGCACATACAACATGAAATGGCATAGTATGGCAAATTTTAGAACATGAGGCATATGATAGAAACAACTCAAGGCAACACATATCAAGATTCAACATTCATAAGCTTTAAACATATATTGCAACAAAATCATTCCAACAGAATGTAACACAAGTTAGTGGCTTGCACATGCTAATTGTTCATACAAACCAATCTCAATCATATGACCAAACATCAGCCATGACAAAGACAACAATGCATACCAATGGGAACGAAACTATCAATCTTAAAACATCCACAATGATAAAGTTAACACCATAACTGAATATACAAACATGCTCCTATATTAGTAGTGGCAGAAAAAGACACTAATGCTTCTTTAACAAGAATCACTTGACAACACCAAACAATCAGTAAATCAGCAACAAAGATAGTTAAAATCAGATATTCCACAACCTAAGAGTACATCAGAACTACAAAGAGGAATAGAGGTCCATGAAAACCCAGTATTTTAGCAGCATTAAACATACAATCAATACTATATAACAATGATAATTTAATTGCAGCCATTTAAAGAACAAAAATCAGAGGTAGCATAACTCATCACAAAGGCATTTATGTGTATCATATCAATGAAACAACATCATCTTATCTTATGAACTCGAGTCATGAGCACACAAACAAAGTATTCAAACATATATCAATGAGGTTCATACGTAAAAGAAAGAAAACAAGATGCATATGATGTAATGACATTAAATGAACATATTTAAACAAAAGGGACAGAATACGATACCAAGTGGAATAATGTCCACTATCTCCAAATGTACTGATTGCTTCCTTTCCAAAGCCCTCCAAGAACACCTTTCAACTTGCTTGCTCGACCTCTTTGGAACTTCAGAAGATTTTTTAGTGTTTGGTGAAAATTGTTGGTGAATAAATGTGTAGGAGAGTGTCCCTTTTATAGGATGAACCCAAGGGTTGAGTGAGTCCAAACATCAAACATGTGGAGTGCTGAGTAGGAATTGGAGCCAACGTCTCTTTTAAAATTTAAATGTTGGTCCATATCTTGGAGACAACTACGCCGTTCATGCTGTACAAATCTCAGAATTGCAGGGTCAATTCACAGCTTCATGTATTGATTCAGAGTTCTCCACTTGATGTCATTAGGAGGGGTATCAAATGAGGCAAAGGTTGGGGATGGCGTGAAGAGGTTCGCAGACGAGGACAGTTTGAATGCTGAAAATGGTAAATCCTCAGAACCACTTTTATGAACCAAACAGTTGGAAGCTCAAAAGGGAATGGTCTTGGAGAATTCAAATTGAACAAATTGCGCACCAATGGATTGAATTGAAACAAGTTCTTGAATGAATTTGTCAAACTCGTGTTTGAATTCCTCCTTTCCAATCTGAGTTTCGCAAACATGTACGAGGAAGAAGAGCAACTTGGTTGATTTTGGTTTCTTGTACGCCACATGTCACCTTCTCATTGGTTGGCAAATGATTTGAAAAGTCAACACAACCATACTTGATTCCTATTGGTTCTTGGTTAAGAAAATAATCTCAAAATAGCTTGTAACATATATTTTGCATGTTGGGCCAATCAAATTGGGCTTATGAAGTGAAGTTAGAAAATGTTTTCTATTCTCTTATTATAAAAGAAAATGAAAGATTAGGAAAACAAATAATAATGGTGGATTAATTGATTAGGGTTATAGATATGGTTTAGGAGAATTAAAGTTGACAAATTGGATAAAATTGGTTAAATGAAGGACTATCAAAATAGGTTTGGAATTGAAGGTGACAATTGAGGGTATATAAGGTGAGTAGAAATTTGGTTATGGAGAGGATCATGGTTAGGGTTATGGAGACAATCTCTTAGAGACTTGCTTGATTCAATGCTCCATCCAAAAAAATCTTGATTAATCACCTCTTGAATCTTCTTAAGATAAAACCTGATAAAAAGAAACAAACACAAACATAAACCTGACAAAAAGGGTTAGCTATGCAGCATGATTGACCTAAAATGACATGCAAGAGATCAATGGATCTAAGGGTAAAATTTGGGGTGCAACAACAGCCTATTATGGTTATGACTGAAACGTTCCCTCGTAAATCACTTCAAGCGCAAATCACCATAACCTCTCCTAAGGTCTAGGAGATCGTGGATATAGGTGGCAACTGTCACCGCCCCTAGTTTGGCTCCTGGGAGGACACGTATCCCACTAGCCTTAGCTCCTTAATGATGATTAGTGAGCCCTTTAGTGTTTCCAAAGCGCTTTATAAATAGTTTCTTCAGAAACTATTTTATCTTTTCCCACTCCCGAGTATCCACTACACACCTTTTCCTCTCTCCAAAACGCTCAACCCTTCACCCATTTTCTTCAAGTTTTTTTTTCAATGGCTTCTTCAACTGCTACTACTCAAGACCCAAGGAAAAACCAGAAGTTCAAAGGACAAAAGGGCGCATCACTGTTTCCTCCATTTACTGCGTTAAATGGACCCAAGGTGGTAAAGAATCAACAATTCATTCCTGAGCCCCTCAAGGAGGAGAAAAGACACATCTACGAAACCCAGGTACTGATTCCTATTAGCGTTTTTGGAAAACCATTAGCTTTATCTGGTCCTTTATCTTCTTTAGACACAGATTATACAGCCATTAACGACTTCTTTCCATCCTATCGTAAAACCAAACCTCTAGGGCAGAAAGACAAAACTAGGGTAACCTCTGAACCCCATGACAATGTAGCCCTAAAGAACCTGGATTTGAAGTATCTAAATGATGGGTCTAGGCTGTTTAGGGCAACTTCGTATTTTAAGGATTCTGACCTCTATTTGAACTGGTTGACCAAGTTAGAGAAAGTGAAAGCAGAAACCTGGAAGAGCTCGGGAATCTACGACTTGATCATGATGTCGAAGACTGTTCCGGCCTAGTGTCCAACTTTACTGGCGTCATCTTTGTATTTTTGGGATAGTACCCACTATACCTTTAATCTCCTTTGTGGGATGATGACGCCCTCTCTGTTCGACGTAGTCGCTATCACAGGGCTAAAGCCTCATGGTTTAGTTTACGACCCTGAAATAGATGCTCTAGACACTATAGGGTTTGCCACCACCAAACACACTTATACTCATTTCATAAATCATTACCACAATAAACAACTTGAAACAGTTGAAGACGAATAACACATAGCATTTTTGGCTATGTGGCTTTCTCGCTGCGTATTCTGTGCCAAATCCTTGCAAGTGGCAAGAAAATATCTGACTTTGGCCAATCAGCTACACCTTAATCGAGGCACCTGCCTAAGAAAAATGATATTGGCCAGTCTGTACAAGTCTTTGAGCAAAGGTGCTGGTCATCTGAAAGACCAATGGAGTAACGGGAACCTGCTGTTATCTGGACCATTTTGGCTCCTTCAGCTTTGGATTAATGCCACTTTTGAAGCCAGCCTCCCCAACAAAGGGTCCGTGGACGAAGATGCTGCTGATATTAAGGAAAGACTAGTCAAATGGGTTCGACTGGTTCAACTGACCCCAAACGAGGAAGGACAGTCACTCAGGGCGTCCTTCTCTGGCTTTGTCAAAATGTTTGCTAAGCGCTATGAGTTTACGCCAGGAATGGCGCCCTTTGCTGAACGAAAATACGGCCCTGAGTGGTTTACCAGGTCATTTCCTCCTTCGTTCAAAAAACATGAAGAAGAATCACAACGTGTCTGGGAGGCATTCCTGATCCCTCGACTTATCGTTCATCGACTCAACCTGCTAAAGGGCTAAACCTCTCTGATAGCCTACCAACCCAATCTGGTCTCTCGACAATTTGGTTTGGTCCAGACGCTACCCAAGTGCCTGTATGAAAAAAAGGCCCACATTATTCTTCCCAACACCATCTACGATGCCATACAGGGTTCGACACACCTTGCTTGACATGCTCATCGCTCACTCCTGACTCCCGTCTTCTTTGAACCTTCTCACCTCTGCACCCAAGAATTCCATAACTGGTGGTCGACACATTACTCTGTGGAGTTCCTTGACGTCTCTAGCTTTGCTCAGTTGATTGACCAAGCTTTTGTTAATGTGCAGAAGAAGATCAAGAATGGTACGTCCATTCACGTTAAGGAGATTCACGCCTTCCAGAAGTACTTTGAAACAGTTTATCGACCAGATGATATTAGTTGGAACGTCCGCGAAGCTGCAGTTACGCTGAAGGAGAAATTTTTAAAGAAAATGGAGAGTTTCAAACACTACTACAAAATGGCCAAACAACAATGCCAGGTTTACAACGGAATCCTATACACCGTTCTTATAGTGCGTACTGGATGCGCGCGCATTATTTTAATTAGAAATCTCAAGGGTATAATAACGGTTTTTATGAAAATCGTGGTGATACAATCTAGCTATCATGGGTTCGAACCTCATCGCCCTCAAATAGTTTATCCCTTTGATGTAAATGCTCCCTTTTTAAGTTTTATTAATATTTAACTAAAAAATAATAAGGATATCACGACAGATATTTCTCAAAACCGTTGTTACAAATTGAAGCTTCTTTTTATGTATTTTAAACACCAAGTATATATATCAATTTATCCATTGAAACAAACCTAACACCAACACCGTCACCATTGCCGGGAAGAAGACAACAACAACAACAACAAAGTGTTCTACTTTAAGGTGTTGCAATGTCACATTTGAAGACAAAATCATCCAAAGGTGTTTCTACGTCTTGTTCCAGTGTAAAATCTCGATCTGGAAATTTTTGTGGTTGTGATGGTCGTATGGTTTCGTATCAATGCAAGAAGGGACAAAATAAAGGAAGGCTTTTTAGGAGATGTCCATTTTGGAGGAGCGATGAAACATGTAATTTGTTCATATGGGATGAAGACGTGGGAGAAAGAGATGGAAATTACGATGAAAGCATTATGAAGTCAGAGTTGGAAGTTGTGGGCTATCTGAAGGTTATGTATGAGGATTTAAAGAAAAAGAACAAGAATTTGAAGAACAAACTGAAATCAGAGATATTTTCTGTTAATATCAAGATGTTATGTTTTTTTGTCTCCTTTATGTTTAATATTTACTTTGTTATGAAATGTAATAGTTGAATTAGGGTTCGAATTACATTGTTGATGTTTAAACTGCAGATGCATTGTGAATTACATTGTTGATGTTTAAACTGCAGATGCATTAAGTTAGAAGTTAAGGCGCACCTTTTCTTTTTTATTTATTTTAAAATTCATAAATAAAAGGGTTATCACTACGGTTCTTCTGGTCAACCGTAGTGATATATTTATAATAAATAAATACATATGTATACGGTTTTTATTTATTTTAAAATTCACAGATAAAAGGGTTATCACTACGGTTATTCTGGTAAACTGTAGTGATATATTTATAATAAATAAATACATATCTATACGGTTGTTATTGTTAACCGTTGTGAAATAGTTTACCCATATATAAGCGAAATAACTTTCACTTAATTGACAGTAACGTCGTTGCCTTCAAAGTGAAACCCTAGAACCCATTTTTTCTCTTTGTTTTCACCATTAGCCGTGAATCTTGTGCTTCATACATTAAGGTATTCTTCTTCTTCCATCTATTGTTAGATATTTCCCATTATCTCGTTTGTTGCATGTTGTTTTTGTTGATTGTTCTCATTTTTTCAGATTCGTTTTCACTACCTTAACAAAGACCATACTTTGGAAACTTCATAATGTTTGTGTTGCTATGGAAAAATGTATAAGAAGCATGAAGCTATGATGGAAACTTCATCCACCTTGTACCTTTTTTTCATAGCATCACGAACAAGATGTTAGTAAATGAAGAAACAACAGTGTAAGCAAACTTTATCTAGTTTTAGAAGCAATGAAAAGAAGTATAAGAAGTATGAAGCTTTTGTGCAAGCTTTTTCCTCCTTATATTTCTTTTTCATGGCTTCCCAAACTAGTTCAACATCATAATTGATTCCTGTTCCGCGATTAGTTTCATTAAAAGGTGCGTTATTCCTGTTCCTCTCTTTACTCATCACCGGATTATGGTTTTAGGGTTTGTTTTCAACCGAGGATGCTCATTTTTGAAGTTTGCTTTGTTTCCTTTCAGGTTAAGGGGATGATACAGGGTGATGATGCTGGTGGAAGCAAGCATATTATATCAGTTTATAATTTCTGGATCTGGTATAGAATGTTGTTTGAGTTTATCAAATTCTATTTACATTGTTTGTTTAACTAACCCTCACTTAAAGTTTGCTGGTGGTAGCAAGCGTATTATATGAGTTTATAATATCTGGATCTGGTATAGATTTGTTTGAGTTTATTATATTCTATGTAGATTGTTTGTTTCACTAACCCTCACTTAAAATACATTTAGTTAATTTGACATAGATACTTATAATCTGTAAATAAAGTTGTATTTGAAAACCAACTTAAACAAACCAATGTTGTTTTCTGATTCCATGCCTCTCATCATTTATCTCACGTTCTTTTATATATAGATTATGGTATAATGATCTGGCTCCTTAGATGCATCGCCATCTTCCAATATAGTTAAATCAAAGATGAGGCAAATTATCCAATGTCTTGTTATGGAAATTTAACTATAATCGAAGATAGCGATATATCGAAGGAGTCAGATCAATAAACCACAATATATGTAAAAGAGCGTGAAATGCACGATGAGACGAATGCAATCAGAAAACAACATTGGTTTGTTTAAGTTGGTTTTCAAGAACAGTTTAATTTGCAGAATATAGACATCTTCATCAAATTTAATCTATGTATATTTATTTAGTGAGGTGTTTGGAAAACAAGCAATCTACATTTAATATAATAAACTTAGGGTACTTACAACAACGATTATATATTGTAATCGATATCATAAGTAATTTATGTTTTATATAAATTCGCTACTGATGGGTTTCGAACCCAGAACCTAAGTGTATGTATCGTAACAGTTTATTATCATAACCGTTGTGATATATGGCGCGCGTCCTGCCTTTCAACAACGGTTTCCAGACCGTTGTAGAAACAACGAACTTACAACGACAATCTACATAACAATGCCTTCGCCCGCGTCATTATATGCCATTCCCAACCGTTGTTAAATGGGTTTTTCGTAGTAGTGAAACTCCCCTCATACGTTCCTCCTGAGAAACGCTATGAGGTGGCTTTTGCACTACATCCTCCCAAGACTCCTCGACTGCCATCTGCTGATTTTGAGACAAAGTTTGTACCATTTGTAGATTACTCTCATCCATTTGTTGTCTTAAACATGCTATAGACGTGTTTGTTAGACTAGGACCTTGAATGGAATATCCTATACCTACACTTTGGCTGTTTTGACCCACATTTATCCCAGATCCCGACCCCTGTAATGGTGAAGACATTACATTGTCTGAGAATACTGGGGGAGCATTTTGGAGGCTTTGCATTATTGACGTTGGCATTCCATAAGGTGGATTCCTTGGTAAGGGTTGTGAAAATCCTGGAGGGGGAAGATGCCTAAATGTCGAAGTTCCTCCTGGTGGAGTTTGGGGGTTAGATGCTTGTGGGCCTATGTACTCCAAAACAGGTTGAGTGTAAGCCCTTATATATGTTGACCCTGGTCCTGTCGTTGATGGGTCGGACATAACAGAATTTGGGATCGGCTCTCCTGTCGAAGGAACTAGGGATGGTACCACATCATTCCTAGACACATTTTGAGGGTTTGTGTTACTAGGCCGGGCATTCGGGTTACTTGGCCGTGGATTAGAACCACTCCCTTGAGGATTTGGATTGTTTGGCTGACTAATGTTCGTCGCCATTTTTCTAGTATATTTTTTTCTTGGTATTTCTTCGTTTGTATTGGCTACCCTACCACTTCTTAATAACATGCAACAAAGCTTTTTAAGGAGAAAGAGATTGATGAATGACGATTTTCAAAATTTAGAAAAAATCTTTATACAGTTAGCACTATCCCACTGGGCGTGCCAATTTGTTTACCGTGAAAATTGGTAAACAACCGCTGATCTTCCAAATCTGACTTTGGTGACTTACAGGATCGATCAGATTGATCCTAGGACATGTGCTAACAGTTGATCTAAGTTAAATTCTAAAGCAATGAATACTTCGACAATACTCAAGAAGGAAAGTTTTTTGAAAGTATAGTACAAGACAACATTTCAAAATGTGAAGTTAAAAGGCTGGAAATGTAAAAGGAAGGGTCGAACGTGTGCAATAAAAATCAAAAGGTATAAAACCAAAATAAGTGCACAAACGTAACTGGCTTCAAATAAAAGATAACAATTTAAGTAAAGATCAAAGTAAATTGCATTGAAGGATAAATGGTGTTTACATCACGTACATTCTCACAATACTCTTTTCTCAACACGCGGATACTTTCGAGTAAATTTAGAGTTACTTGTACAAAGTGAACACAACACCCCTAATCCTATTGCTAGGACCCTTATTTATAATACTAAAACTAACTGCTATAAACTTGTCTGAAATAATTAACAAATGACAAGTGTCATATTGCATGCTTCCATTGCCCAGATACACGCCACCTGTCTTTCCTCAAGAGCGAACCAAAGTAACTACTCCCTCCTTTATTTGAATTTGAATTCCCAGCGTCAGACATCATCAACATTCTCGGTCGAAGGTTCCCCCTTTTAATCTTAGAAATATTTTCTAAGTTCCAAAAGATCTCTTTTCCTCTTATGAGTACCTTCGACTCAAACCTATCACACAAATCCTGTCGATGGAATTTACGAGCTAACACCTGGATAGTAAGATCCCAAATTCTATGGAAAAGTTGCCTAAACTTAGTGATCATGATGGAAAAGGATATCTTAACAAACACGTGCAGGTGGTGAATGACAGTTGAGTTACTTCAGTGCCGATGGTGCGTCCAAGTGCAAGCTATTTGTGCTAACCCTAATTGGGTCGACCCGATTATGGTTAAATGGTTTTACTGACAAAGGTATCGATTCTTGGGTGGAATTCTGTGAGAGGTTTTTTGCGCAATTCACATCCTGTAAGAGACGACATGTAACTGAAGCTTCCCTAAGAGAGATCATGCAGAGTAAGAAATAAAGTTTGCAGACATATATATATATATCGATTCATGCAGGTCTTTGTAGAAGTAGAAGGGACTCAAGAAGGTTTTCAATTTTGGATCTTTGAGAATGATCTTTTGAGAGACCACTCTTTTAGGCTAAATTTGGGGAAAAAAGAAGGTAAAATTCTTGCTTGAGGGACTTAGTGTCTCCTCGGGCGGAACCATTCTCAAGTATCACGCCTGAGAGGCACAACAGATATCTAGCTTGAGAGACTTGATGACAAGTCTTGTCTGAGGGCTCGATGGAAGTCCCGCTCAAGAAGTCAAACGCCTCACCTGAGGGACTTATAGTCTCATCAGCCGGGCTACATATAATTTTGCCCGAGGGACTTAGATTCCCTATGTCATCTAAACTCTCTCGAGAAGGACTTAGTATCTCCTTGGGCAGGACCAGACTCAAGTATCACACCTGAGAGGCACGATAGATATCTAACATGAGAAATTTAATAACAAGTATTTCCTGAGGGCTCTATGAAATTCCCATCCGAAAGATGAACCGCCTCGCTTAAGGGACTTATAATCCCATCAGTCAGGTTACATATAATCCCGCCTAAGGGACTTAGATTCCCCATGTTATCTAAACTCTTGTCTGAGGGACTTAGATCTCTCAAGATGACAAAAGCTTCATCTAAATGTATCTTTAAAAGGTCCAGGTCCTATGGATACTCCCCTGAAGCATGATCTAAAAAACATTTTATCTTATATCAAAAGGTCTCGTGCTTGAGGGACTATGTGGTGTTATATTTGTAGGACTTTGCTAGGGCAATATCAAGAGGACTCCCAAGGAGATGGATAATAACATATCTCCCAAGGGTAGGTATTGCCTCGCCCCCAAGGTCTTCCTATCGCCCAGTCGTGGAAAATATGGGAAAAGACGTTCCTGGGGTAGAGAGAATTCAAGATCATTAACTGATCCATGCCCTCCTTGGAAATAGGGATTCAACGGTCCATTGTTGACTGAGTGGGCACTAACCCTTCCCAAGAGAAACCTAGGCCCGAAAATCCCTTATAAATACATCTCCCTTGTATGAGGAATTGGCAATCTATTACACATTAAAAGCATAGTGCTTGATCATAACATACTGATCACACCCCTCATTGGCCCATACTTAAGCATATTGCCATCCACAAAGCCTCTCACCTTACATGAGAAGGACCCCAAAAACCATTGTAAAACACTATCGTACAAAGATTCTAGCTACCATGGGTATGCCCTAACCACCATACAACATTATACACCTACTAACGCCTCTGCGTCCCCCTACCCTCACAGAAGGAACACACGCACTTGTACTTTTTGAATAGTACAGTGGCGTCCACCATGGGGTCCTAGTAAAACTAACATAGGCCACACTCCTAGTCTAACTCCCTTACAACATAAACATCATTGTTAGAGGTTTCATCAATGGAGGTAACACTAGATCCTCCCATAGGAAATACATAAGGAAGATGTTCGCAGCAAATGTGATATCCCATGACTTCCCCAGAAGCTCCCAAGGGAAAATAAGGGTTAACATCATCTTATCCGAGGAGGACTCACTCGGCATCAACCCTCACAATGATGATCCTTTGGTCATCACTTTACAACATGGCAACTGGGATATCAAGCGTGTCTTGATAGATCTTGGTAGCTCTGATGACGTCCTATTTTAGGTCGCCTTCTAGAAACTGCAACTCGGTCTGAACGACATAAAAAAGATTAATGGTTCTTTAACGAGGTTATCCAATGAACATGTTCAACTAATGGGACATGTAACCATGAAAACCACATGTGGAGAATGAGCCTACACCAGAGAAATTAACGTCAATTACCTCATTATAGACGCTCTATCACCATATAACATCATTCTGGGGTGACTGACTATCAACCCCATGGGAGAAGCCATATCCACCATGTACCTAACCCTAAAATACTCGTTCCCTGATGGGCGAGTTAGTATAATCTGAGGGGACCAACAAGCAGCTCGAGAATACTATCAAAGTAACTTGGAGATAGCTAAAGAAGAGCACACCCTTGTTGATGTTCCTCTTTCAGAAGTTCTAAATACTGACATCGAGTGTTGGGACCGCAAACTAGGTGCGAAGGTGAAAATGACCACGCACACAAAAGATTTGAAGGTCCAAATAGTCTTCACACCCATCAGGTGACGAAGATAGGTACTTTTTTATCCGCAAAAGAGGAACGATAACTAGTCAACCAACTCATTATGAATGTCGACTTGTTCGCTTGAGCTCCCTTTAACATGTCAGGAATAAGCACCAAAGTAGTGAGCCATCACCATGTCATCCATCTTTCCGTTAGACCAGTGGTACAGAGGAAGCAAAAATTAGGCGAGGATAAAAGGGACTCCATTGATGAAAAGGTGTGAAAACTATTCTATTTCGGATTCATCACGGAAACAAAATATCCCATCTGGTTGGCCAACATAGTTCTGGTACGAAAAGCTAACAACATGTGGTGCATGTGTGTAGAATTCATCGATCTGAACGTTGCCAACCCTAAAGACCCATATCCACTGTTAGACATAGATCGCCTCATCGATGTGTCTTCAGGCTACCATACGTTGAGCTTCATGAAAGCATACTCAGGGTACAACCAGATTTTGGATGCACCCAAAACATCCTTCATGTTAAATCATGGCAAGTACTACTACAACAGCATGCCATTCGGTCTCAAGAATGTTGGCGCCACCTATCAGCAACTCATGGATGGTGTCTTCGCCCACCATATAGGGTGAAACTTGGAGGACTACGTCGATGACATGATAGTCAAGAACATCGAAGGGCACAACCATTCAGAAGATCTGGAGGATGTCTTGCAGTCAGTCAGGAAATACAATATGCGCCTAAACTCTTCCAAATGTTCTTGCAAGGTTCAGGCGGGAAAGTTCCTAAGATTCATGCTGACACAGAGAGGCATCAAGGCTAACCCAGATAATGTTGGTGTAAGGCCTAAAGGCCAATAGTTCTAGTACTTGTATCGAATGATTTATTAAAAGGCATTTCTTTGTTATGTTTGTTTTTTCAAAATAATAAAGGACCTAGAATAACTAGTCCGTTTAATGAAATGTTAAATGTGACTTAATCATGAGATCTCATTAAACATAAGGACATTATTCTTAAAGCATCTGTAGTCGAGCTTTATTGTGAAGTGGGATAACATTAAAACATTGAGACTATTATGTGGATAGACTGATGATTACATCTCATATATCATGGATAAATAGTTATCAAGTATTCACATAGGTATGAATATTAGAAGTAATATTTATACTAGATTAACTAGCTATGAGAATACTACATAGAATGTTATGCAAAGTGTCATAATTTATTCTCATGGTGATAGTGGTGTATACCACCCTTCAACCTGAAACCACTATGGACCCTAGATGTGGAGTCAAGTACTTTATTGCTGATTAAACATTGTTCATAATTGGATGGCCATAAAGATAGTTGATGGCTACTCCACAAATTATGCTGAGGGACATGAGTGACCTAGATGGAATTTTCCCATCCTACGTAATAGGATAAATTTCAAAGGGCCCAATATTGACTAGGACAAAGGTAACACGACATATACCATGTGTTTGATATCGAAATAAGGATAAAAGGGTAATTATACTCACAATCACTGTCATAGAAAGGTTCTCTCAAATCACATGTCATTTTTGTGACTTGAGTAGTAGTGATGTATTTTTAGATACCACTCACTATTTATTATATTAAATGTGTAATTTAATATAATTGTCAATGCCACGGGAACCTACAGGGTCACACACATAAGGACATATTAATGGGAGAGATAGAATAAATAAGGAACATCGTAAGGTACAACGTATTTAAGAGAATTACGGAACACCGTAAGCTATGGTGCACTAAAATAAATTATAGAACACTTTAATGTATGGTGTACTTAAGTAGAATACATTAAGGTACCATGGGCTTAAGTGAAATATAGTACACCATAAGGTATAATTCACTTAAGTGGATTTTTAGCTTGTAGCTGACAAGTGGTTATATAAATAGAATCCTTGTGTAGAAGCTTTCACACTTGATGAAATTTGGTTTGTGAAACCCTAACCGTAATTTCTCTCTTTCTCTCTCACTGAAAGTCTTCATTCATAGTAGTTATCACTAAGATTGAAGGCAATATATTCGTGTGGACTGAGTAGAGGCGTTGTTATTAATTCATCTGATTCTACATCAAAGGTTTTAATCACCACAAGAGGTAATTGTTTTTATCATTGATCATGCTAATTTGTAAGGATTGGCTTAAGGGAAATTTTTGTTTTCCATTGCATATTGTATCGCGACTTCCCTTTAGTGGTATCAGAGCCACTTATAAAACCATGTATCAGATAGTTGTTTATTTTCTGTAATTTTTGTACTAATTCGATTGAAACACATTGCCATACCCCAATTTTGACCCTGAATTTTTGAATCAATACAGTTATCATAACATCTGCATCATCTACATAGCATGACATGCATTTCATCTTGCAAAATGCTCAAATTATCAGCCAGAATAAACTGTTGGATTTACAGGTGAATCAGTTAAACTAAAAGTCAACTGTGCGTAAAATCGGGTGACGAAAAGTTTCAAATTTGAACTTGCAGTCGTCAATTATATTAATCTATGTTTCCGTAGTTTAACCTGGCATGCTCATTTTAATTTTTCGACTACTTTTCGATCGTGTTTTGATCAGTCTGATTGTTAGTGTAACATACTCCCTTCATTTTTATTTTTTGCAACACGTATATCTCTTATTCATCTTTTCCAAACTCCATCTCAAACAGCATTAACCCACCACATAAACCACACAAAAATCACCATACACACCACAACACCAAAACAAATATAACTCAGCGATTACCTTCATCAATGATAGTTCCATGTTTGGATTTTCGTTTATTTTTCAACTGCTGCCAAGTCTTGCTCATAGTTTGTCGATTTATTTTGGATTCTGCGATAGATCTGAGTTGTTCAATCAAAGCTTCGTGCACATGGTAAAATCTTGTCACCGCCGATTATCAACAACCAAACTCGCTTCCTCCGCCATTAGGGGTGTGCATAGTTCAAAAACCAAACCAAATTGAACCAAATATATGGATCAGTTTGGTGTTTAAAACCATTTTAACAAAACTGGTTTATTTTTCTAAAACCGGTTTATATTTGGATCAGTTTGGTTAATAACCGGTTTGCACCAAAAAACCAGTTTTTGTTTGGACCAGTTTTAAAACCAAATTTCTCTCAAATTTGATTTTGACTAAAACTTAATTCTCAATTCAACAACTTATTCTTAACTCCATCCAACCATTTTTGAAATTAATAACCATTTCCATTTTTAACCAAATAAAATATATTATTTTTAATATTTGTTTTCATATTCTGAATATTATTGTCTGCTGTCTATGGTAGAATAGAACAGTTGAACTGAAAAAAATCTTTAAAAAATTGGAAATTATTTGTTTATCCACCTTCTTTTGGCCATGGTAAGTTTGATTTTGATTATGACAGTAAAGTATATGATGAAAACCAATTACATATTAGTGGGTGCTTTAAGTCAATGTCTAAGATAAGACTCAATCGAGAGTTCCCATAGTTGCAGTTTCAGTAGAATTGTCGATGTTCATAGTGCCGTCCAAACAAAAGGTCACACATTATGCTTTGAGTGTCGGGTCTGTGATCCCAATCAAACCATTTATGTATTGGTTTTAAAAAGTGGACATTGGTTTTTTATGGTTTTAGTAAAATGAATTTGGACTAGTTTTTAAACCAAATAATATGGACTTTTGAAATTGGTGCACCACATTTTTAAATTTGGTTCTTGTGAACCAGTTTTTTTGCACACCCCTATCCGCCATCGATTCCGTTCACCACACTGTTATTGCATCGTCGCCTTGCTTTCACCGTACACACCCACAGACCAAGCATTATTTACCCATTCATGGAGAGGCTCCTGCTTTTGTTGAGTAAGCAATTGAACACATATCCTTGTTGCTGATACCAATGTTGTTAGTCTGTTTGTACTATACCAAAGAGGAGGAAGCAGTAAAAAAGATGACAGAATCTCTTCATTGAACATTCTCTGCCCTAAACAGATATAAACTTATTTTCACTCTGTGATTTTCATTTTCACTTGCTGCTTGTGTTTGATTTCGTTGGACAGCTCAGTGTACGAGAGTAGAAAGGTCGGGATGTGTCGGTTCGATGAATGTGACAATAATATGTTGCTGCTGGGATTAGATCTTGTCAATTACACTATTTTGTCGCTGCTGTGATTAACTTGTGTCCTCTATTCGACTCACTTCGGTAACCTTTCAAATTAAATTTTGTGTTATGCGAGTTACTATGCTGAATGCGTATTTGATTTAATTTTGGTGAGGTTGTGTTTATGTTGTTCATTGTGTATCAGTTTATTTTGTTGTGTGGATAATGTTGATTGTTGGTTGCGCGTTTCGTTGGTGCGTACTGTTGCTACGATTGGATCCTATTTGAGTTGTCGTCTGTGAAGCATGGGTACTCCATTTTTGGTAAAGTACCGGTACCGGGTACGTACCAGGTACCGGTACGCGTACGGTACTCATATGGTACGTACCGAAACCGTACCTATTTTTTATTTATTGTTTCTTAAGTCGGTACTCCAGCGGGTACATATTTGGTACATATTGGGTACGCAAACTCAATTTTTTTCTTCTAATGGTATAGTTTTAGGCTTTGTTTAATGGGCTTTTCAAGTGTTGATGTATAGTTTGACCAATTTGATCCGTTGCAAGATCGGTGGATCTTGAAACCAAAGGAATAGTGGATAACTTATGGATCTTAAATCCCTAAACTTCAATTCATTGCATTGAAACTCTTTGCACAATCAAGTTCTTCATCTTCTGCTGAGAGAAATCAGAGTACATCTGAATTTTTACTCGCGTACCCGTACCTTAGTTTTTTTAAAATGACGTATTCTGTACCAGTACCCGTACCGGGTACTGGGTACGTACCCGTACCTTTGCAACGCAGGTTGTCGTTTTGGTTACGATATTTTGTTTTTTTGATTTATAATGATGAACATTCTGTGATGTGTTTGTAATTAAACTTCGATTTCGTATACAGATTTTGTGATATGGTGACGATAGTTCAATTGCAAGTCCAGGTATAGAACAAATATCTTGATGTTTGTGGTTCGATTTTGTTTTAATTCACTGTTTGTGTCATTTTCATTATCTTTATCAATTCAATATGTATGTTGTGCTGCAATTTTGATCTTAGGATGTACCGATTTCAATGATATTAGTTTTTATCTTGGTGTTTGATTTTGTGGCTAAGATGCCAATATCTATTTGTGCCAATTGCAGCGCTACTATCATTATGTTTCGTGATTGTTTCTGCTCCAGAGTTTCTTTTCATTAGTACTAATGTAGAATTCTGATTATGAGTTTTAAACTTTAATGAATGGATGTATGATTTTTTTAGTTTTAATATATTGTATTGTTTTGACTTTTATCTATTATATTGTTCTTGAGTTTTAATGTGTCTTTCGAGACAGTACTACTTTGGTTTGAACTTTTTTTCTTCGAGCTTTGAGCTTTAATTTAAGACAAATCTTTCTATCGTATTATGATTAGTTTGTGAAAATAGAAAGTTATTTGTAGTATGAGCAGAGGTCCAATGTGTGTCTCTAGTGCACTAGGATTGTATTGAAGTTAGCCAAACATTTGCAATAGCATTGTAAATAACTTTATAAATATAATTTTTTTTTGCTTTCATTGCATTTGTGATTGGATTTCTAAATTCGTGGATTCGGTAATCTCATACTATTATGTCCTCAAAATTTCAATACATCAATTTTGTATTTTTGCCGCGTTATGACCTAAACGTACGACACTTCGATTATGTGGTCGCTATGTACAAACCGACTTTGAGTATAATGTGGTTAACTTTGCATTTTTCTCATAACTTTATTATGCCTTTTTGATCATCTTGATAATTAAATCGCTAATTAATAAGACAACTCAAAATGAATTTTCTCGATAATCAAATCTTGGTCCAACGCCAAGTAGTTCATTTTCAAATCTCTTCCCGAATTAAACTTGACTTTAAAACCTTTTTCTTAATAAATACGAAAGAAAAAGATTGTTGGGATTTAACATTCTAGCAGAACCCTCGAATAATCGATCTTGAGCCTCACGCATTGGGATAACTGTTCATTATTTCTTTCATTTATTAAAATACTTAATTATTAACTTGGATAAATAAGGTTTGTTGAGATCTTGCATCTTGGCGTAATTCTTGTGTTCGTTGTCCATCAAACAGTTTTTCTCAATTAATGGACTGTTGGAATCTAACATTCTGGCGTAACTCTTTGAACATTTGATTATCATCAAATGTTAGTCATTCACCAAAAATACATCCAATCAATCAAACTATTTTTCTCGCCGTCGTGCGATCCTTCAAACTTTTTCATAAATGAGAGATATTGTGTCTTGAGACGCCGCAAAACATTGCTTCGTCCACAAACTACTTTGAGTTGAGATAACACTACTACAAAACGCGCAAACTACAACGCCCAAGTCACCACGGTTCTTCCAAAAACCTTGGTGATATCTCTAAACTCAAACGCTAACTTTATATTATATTTTTTAATTAAAAATTTATAGGGTATAATAACAGTTGTAAGTATAAACGATATGATAGAATCAATCTTTCATGGGTTCGAACCCCAGTTGTGGCAAAATATTTTTTTATTTAACGTTGAGACGCTCCTTTATTTTTTATTTATTTTAAAATTTGTGATATAGTTTGTTGTTATTTTAAAATATAAAATATAATTACGGTTATATTTTTAAACCGTAACGAAAAGTGATATTTTTTAATATATAAACGAAACTATCTGTTGCCCAGTTCATACTAGTCGTTTCTCTCTAAAGAAAACCCTAACACAACTCTCTCCTCTCATGAATCTTAACCAATACTGTTACAAGTGAATGGAGAAAAGAAGCTTGAAGGATATCTGACGGGAGCAACGTCCGACGTAAACTCCTATGACGACGAAGAGGGTATGTTCTCCTGCTCTCTTCTTTCTACTCTTCTTCTGGATGATGTTGATGTTTAGAATTTAGGATTATGGTTTTAGGGTTTGGTTTTAGAATGCTGTGGAAAACATTATGTTATTGATGTTTTAGGGTTAAGTTTGATTTTTGTTGTGTTTCCTTGTAGATACATGGTGATGATGGTCGTAGCAAGCGTATACTATGGTGATGTTTCATATGGTTTTGTTGTCATGAAGAAAAATATAAGAAGTATGAAGTTATTGTATAAACTTCATCCGCGTTATATTTTTTCTTCATGGCATCACAAACTAGATGAACTTGATATATCTTGATTTGTTACAGTTCCACGATTATTTTCAATAAGAGGTGTGTTATTGACTCAATGTATCTTGATTTGTTATTGTCCTACTTGGGGTTTTGTTGCTTAAATAATGTATGTTTTTTTATTGTGTTGCATGGATTTGTTGTATGTTGTTGTTGTTGTTGACAATGTTCTCAAAACAAGCACAAAACATTGCTAAGTCACAAGATAGAGGCTTCTTGTGACTTAGCAAATATTGTGTTCTTTAAATTCTTATACAGTTGACAAGTTTAGTTTATTATATACTATGTATATTGTTTGTTTCACTAACCTTTTAATGAAAATGCAATCATTTATATTGACATAGAAACTTATATTTTGAAAATTAAGATGTATTTGAAAACCAACCTATATCAATCAATATTTTTTGAATCGCATCTGTCTCATTCAACACATTTTATGTTCCTTAACACATAGTATATGGTTCAATGGTTTGTTTGCTTCAATTCATCGATATTGACAATCGCATTGATAAGCGATGATGATGAGGTAAACTATAATAAAAGATATCGATGTATTGAAGGAATCAGACCATTAAGCCGTATATGTGTTAAAGAACATAAAATGTGTAGAATAAGACTGATTCAATTCGGAAAACATTGGTGTGTTTAAGTTGGTTTTCAAGAATAGTTTAATTTTTAGATTATATATTTCTTTGCCAATTTTAATGGTTGTATTTCTTTAAATAGGTGTATGGTAAACCAAGCAATATACATTGGTATATAATAATCTATGGGTACTTTCCACAACGATTTTCTACATTAACTGTGATCTAATGTAATTTATTTGCTGTTGCAGGGTTTCGAACCCAGTACCTTATGTATCACAACGGTTGTTAAGCATAACCGTTGTGATATACCGCACGCTTTCCAGAATACAACAACGGTCTCAAGGCCGTGATTATAAGTAGCGCATTTACCACAACATTCTACATAACAACGCCTTGATCTGCGTTATTATATGTATTTTTCAACCGTTGTTAAAGGGGTTTTCCGTAGTAGTGTAAGAGGAGTTTCTCGCGAATGTTGATTTGTAAATCCATTATGTTGTGATGTAAACGTCTGCTCCTCGCCTGTTTTGGGTAAAACAATGTTTTCTATTGAATGCGATTAAATATCTTTCGCTAAAATCGACCAACAAACAAGCCTTTTTACCTAGAACTATGGGCACTCTGATTTCTTATTTCATAATGAGGATACGTAGGCACAAGGACCCTAATACCTTCCCCTTACGTAACCGACTCCCGAACCCAGATATTGGTTGCGAATGACCATATCCTTGTCTTTTCTTTTAGGGGTTTTATTCGATATTTTCCCTTTCCCTCTATGGGAATAAATAAAGATCGGTGGTGACTGTGTTAAGTCCACCCCGCGAGCGTGCGATTGCGCTTCGCGAGGTCGTGCTCATTTTTTGAGGTACGACACATACAATGAATTAAATAATAAGAGAAATTAAATATTGACATCATGTTTGTATAATTTGGATTAATCGTTGGGGACTATGATTCAGAATTCGACGTTTGTATGTTGAAGCAACGATACTTTGATCATCCATAGTTGATACAAATTTTAACGATCGATTCATGTAAGATATGAATAATTCTGATGTAACGACCATATATTTGATAAGCTTTTTATTTCATTCGTTCGATTAATGTGATGATTTTGTTTCATATGAATGGTCAAGTTAATTCTGCTTTGAAATCCGTCATTTATATGGTGAAGCAATGATATTTAGATAATTTGAATTGAAAAATCTATCATTACAATATTTATGATATGCATGTATTACATTATATTTATGATGGCACAAGAATTGTGTTGTCAAGAGTTATAAAATTAGAGTTTCTCAAGACATAAAAGTTGTGCTTTTAGGGTTTGTAAATTTTTATAGTATAATAAAAATTGTTATTACTATTATTATAAGTTTTTTGTTTTATAATATAATAATATTATTTTTGAAAAAAGGATACGCAATGAAAAAAGTTATTGTGTAATTTTCCTTGTTTGTAGTTCCTATTAGATTGACCCTTTGGATTGACTGGATTTTGCAAAACAACAATATGGAGAAGTATTCAAAGTGTTCAAGATTATCTAGCTTGCTTAACCTATATGGAGGTGCATAAGGGACACATGCTAATGCGATGTCACAGGATAAGGTACGACAGTTGGGCCTTGCGCAATAGGTCAATACTGTTGTGTTTTGGAAGAGTTTCTAGTCAAAGATTGGATCAAATTTTATTGTTAATTGTCTTAGAAATATGATTAGGTATTTTGTTTGATAGTTGAATGAAGATTGATTTATATTTAAATGAAATTTTAAATTTGAATTTAAATTGAAACAAATCATATCTTATTGGAGAAATTTATGGAACAAATTATATCCAACAGATTTTGCATTAATTCTAGACAATCAAATCTCAAATCCATGAAGAAAACCCCATAATTATTATGCTATATAAGGAGCTCAAAACCTACATTGGAAGCCAAGCAACATATTGAAGATTTTAGTGTGTTAGAGCATATTTTGAGTCTTTGTTATTGATGTATGTACACCACTATGTATCAGTAACTTGGCATAGTTGATTTGTCTAGAGTTGAGTAGTAGTATTCAACATTGATTATTAAGTTGTAATCTCCAATCACAGGTTGTGTGATTGAGAAGAAAGTGAGTAGGTTCTTATGTTTAGGGGGAGCCCTAAATAGAAAGTCATTGGGTAGTGTTAGGAAGGGGCATTGAACAACCTAGGGTTTGTTGTTGGTTGTAAGACTAATTGTACTAAACTATTAATAGTGAATTTCCTTTCTTGGGTTATGGACTCAAACCCCCATATGTAGGTGTGGTTTCACTGAATTGGGTAAATAACTCGAGTTATTTACTATTTTTCTGCTTCATCATTTAGTACTTGTTATTGTGGTATTTTTGGTTTAACTTGTCGAACCAGTTGTCTAGGACATCGTGTTCGACATCTGTCCCCCGAGGAATAGAATTTCAATTGGAATCAGAGCGGCACCCTATCCTGTTGGGTGAGCTCCATGGAAGATAAATTTTGATCAAATGAACAGAATTTTGATGTATTATCGAGAATTCTACATCACCGGACCAAAATCCTACAACGTCATACCAAAGTCATCATTCGCCAGACCGAAGTCAAAATTTGACAAACTGAGGTCGAAATATCACCAGACCAAGGTGGAAAATCTCCAGACCTAAGTCTCATCCTAACTCCAATATATATGATGCAAGATAATGACAAATAAATGCTAATGTATCCATATGCACCTTCATACCCTCCATATTGGTTACAACAACATGATCAACATCTGGTTCTTACAAACCTAATACAACAACAAGGATACCCACTGGTTCTCATGAACCTAATACAACAATAAGTATCAACATTGGTTATCATGAACCTACTACAAAATCAAGTATCAACGTTGATTCTCACGAACCTAATACAACAACAAGGATCAACATTGGATCTCACGAACCTAAACATACCAACACTGCTTAATAAGGATAACACTGGTTCTTATGAACCTTACATATAATCTATATTGGTTCTTATCGAACATAGGGGTATTCACATGGTCATTCACTTTGTGCAACAATGTTCCTATCAACAGTCCTGAGTCATGTTTTCTATTAATCGTACCCCAATTTCAGATAATTATTTAAAATATCAAATAGAGTTGGAATCAAGTAAATGAATATGTTTCAAAAATCTTAGAGTGTATATTTTAATAATATGATTTTTATTTTAGGACTTAAGATCTCAATAGGTACATTTTAATCAAACAATATGAACTGGTGCAGACACCAGGTAGAATCTTTTCTACTAGTCATACCTCAGATTCGAACTATTATTTAAACTATCAAATTGAGTAGGAATCAAATAAATGAATAAGTTTTAGATATATTAGAGTGCCTATTTTAACATTATAATTTTTATTTTAGGACTTAAGATCTCAATCGTACAATTTAATCAAACAATAGGAACTGGTGCAGACACTAGGTAGAATGCTTTGTACTAGTCATACCTTAGATTTGAACAATTATTTAAAATATCAGAGTCAGAATCAAATAAATGAAAATGTTTCAGAAACCTTAAAATGTAAATTTTGACATTATGATTTTAATTTTAGGACTTAAGATCCCAATCGGTACTATTTAATCAAACAATAGCTATTGGTGCAGACACTGGGCATAATGTTTTGGCCGACTTATAACTAGTATCTTTCCTTCTGTACTTAATTAAATGAGATATTTATTAATTTTAATGTATATGAAATTTTGTCTATTTTCTGATGATATGAGGTTTAGTCTTAAAGTGCATGTATATAGTGAGTTATACCCAAAACACTAACTGTGTATCAATTAGCTGTGTTGAAGAATTTTTAGAATATTAGTTGAACTTGTGGTTTAGTTTTCTCATCTTTTTCACAATGAAAATGATCCAATTCAGAGTCTATCATGTGATAAATATTGTCTAGTTTTTAACGGTTTTAGTTTCGCTTATAAAAGATATATGTAACTAAAGTTATGAGAAAATTACTAACAGAGTATACTAATCGCAAGTTGAAGAATTTTAATCTTAGTTATTTCTTGCTAATTTCATATAGTTTCTAATCTTTAGGGTTTCATAGAACTTCGCAACTTATTCCTAACAGTGAACACATCTACTAATTTCTTAATAATCAGCATTACCAATATCAATCATTCACCATTCCTAACTTGGTTAACAACAAGGTATGAGTTGTAGGGAATAACCCAAAATTCACCATTCCTCGATCTAACTTGCTAGCTCCCAAGTCATGCTACCTTAACGCTTCTTTGAAACTGATCGAGAATACACAAATTCTGCAACATCCTTCTTCATACTTTGCCACCAATATATTTCCTTAATGTCCTGATACATCCTTGTGCCTCCTGGTTGAATATTCAAACCACTCCTGGGACTCTCTTCAAAAATCCTCTTTTTAGGTTCTAACATATTGCACACAAACTCTATCCTGGACCTTAATGATAATTATCTTTTATATCTTGAAATCCATTCCTTTTCCTTGATTAACCAGTACCAATTAATCAATCAATTTCAAATCCAACTTTTGACCTTCCTTGATTTCTGCTGCTATATTGTTGGTTAACTTCAATATACCGGGCTTCACACTTCTTGGCGTAATCTCACACACCAAATTTAGATAACTAAATTGCTCAATCAAATCCATCTCTTTAACCATTAGCGCTGGCATATGTAAAGACTTCCTATTTAATGCATTTGCTAACACGTAAGCTTTACCCGGGTGGTAACTCAAATCGAAGTCATAATCCTTCAAAACTCAACCACCTTTTCTGCTTCTTATTGTCGCAACGCGAAAAACAACCGGCGGAAAAACAGAGTCGCCACCGAACTTTATTTATACCCACGGAGGAAAGGAAACGATCGAAGAAACCTCAAAAGGGAAAAGACATGGTCATCGCAACCAAGTCCTGGGTTCGAGAGTCGATTACGCGATAGGAAGGCATTAGTACCCCCTCGAGGCTGTTGTACTCAACGGGATCCATGCTTGTTGTTCTAATCAAAGGGTGTGTTATATAAAGCCTACTGCTAATGAAAACAAAAAGGAGAAAAACAAAAGGAGACTGGATAGGACTTTGCCGTCCTATGCCTACGTATTCCCTCAAGCAATGGGAAAGGCAGAGTCAACGTAGTTCGGAGGACTACGGGTGAACAGGGGGAAGGTTGTTGCCAAGACTTCACTGTGTTGTGCCTACGTATCCTCATTCGAGAATGAGGAAGTCAGAGCGTTTGTAGTTCGTAGGTATGACCACAAATTGGTTAAGTGTTTTTTATGAGCAACGTTAAGTTTGCGTTCCAGCTGTTAGGGTCGATGCCTGTTTGCGGTAGAACAAAAATAACGTACTCTTTCTGAAAATGATTTGACAAATAATCCCGAAGGATAAAAAGATTTTCAGTTTGTTTGTGAGTTTTAACAGAAGTGGATTAAATTGATTTGAGATTAGTATTGCACTAAAGTCTATGACATAGGATCGAATGTTTCGTAAGATCGACCCAAGACGGGACGTATACAAAACACTCTAGACAAGATAAGGAGAGACTCCCGCTTATCATTTCCCATATACTTAAGGCTCATGGCGCACAATACTTATCATATTTATTAAGTATTTTGAATTTGTTTTGAGAGGAGAAAGAAGACTCAAAGGGCAAAAGAAAATCTAGGGGAAGCTCACCTAGGTGTTGTCATGCAATATGGCCCTATAGTTGAGGATGAGAAGGGAAGTCTACCTAATGTTATCATACAAATGATGGACCTAAGGTTGAGGTCAAAAAGGACTACCTTAATGTTGTCATGCAAAGGATTGAGAGCCTAATGTCTATCCTACTTTGAACCTAATCAAAAATTAAGTTCAAACTAGGAGCCCTAAGGTAGCATGTGATCAAACTCAAGTAAACATTAAACAAACTCAATCACAACAACAAAAGTGAATTCAAACCCCAAAGGGGAAGAAAAGAGAAGAAGAGGAGAAGGATGTCAAAGTAACACAAGATGAGAAGCACTCAATATCAATGCATAAGTCTCACTCCAAGATTAAAGCATGTTTATCAAATGAATCAAGACATCAAAGGATGATAAAGCACACAATCAATCACACATTCTCAAACATCACATTATCATGAGAAAAATGTTCACATCTTCAAGTTCAAAAGAAAAGATGAAGACATTCAAGGAAGTGCACAAACAAACTTATTTTTGAATCAAAATTGAATACCATTAACCATCATGCAAAGACAATATGAGTTTAACAAGAGGAGAAACAAACAAAGTCAGAACTCACACCATACCATGGTCAATTCAAATCAAATATGAAAAGAGAGGCACCACACCATCCAACATGAACCACAACAAAGACTATGCATTTATAAATCATCAACTCATAAAAACAAGTCATACATAGTTAAAACAAATGAAATTAGGTCAAGGAAACAAGATGTACAGTAGCATGATCATGAATATCAATCCAAACATCAACTCATGGATAGCAATAAGAATCATCGAGGATCAAATTCAAGACAAGCATCAAAACTAGGCAAGCATACACCATGATCATCTTCAAAAGGAAATATGTGTTCAAGCAAGGAACAAAGCACAAGTGATTAAGTAATGCATACCATAAAATTAAGACCATAAGCAAACACAAATGATTCAATCCATATTCAATCCATGTTCAAATCATGCCCAAGAAACGACTCAAACCATCCATAAAAAGAAACAAAAGATCAAGTGATGAAAGAGATGATAAAAGATCATACAATGGAAATTAAAACATGAATATAGAACCCTAAAGCATGTCATTTAAAGCATACAAGGGTCCACAAGCATCCATTAGATCATACAAGAAAGCATCTTGAGAAACTAGGTCAAGAACATCAATGGTGCAAGGCTAAAACATCACCAATTTGGAAATCAACCAAAAAATAGAAAAACAACCAAATGAAAGTGAATCCAAAGCTCAAATCAAGTCAAGATAGAATATAATCACATCACATAAACACCTAAGACTTAAATCAAGCACAAGTAGGTCAAATGATTTGAAACTATGTCAAACATCATGCATACTCAACTCAAAACCAAGTCACATTTAGGCATCAATCAAAAATATAAAAATGACCTAATAAATTCAATTAAAAGGTTCTAAATCATGTTATACCCATCGAGAACAAGTGTACAAAATATCTCAAGAAGAATTGCATAAATGCATCACAAATTGGACCAAACAATTTCATATAGGAAGCTATTCGAGCAAGAATCGAGGATCAAATGAAACCAAATGAAAAACAACCAAGAAATGAACACCAAGTCATGAAAATCACACTAAAAAAATCATCATTCATAAGCCAAACCATGTGGAAAATATTGGATCAAGAGGGCATAGCAAAGGAACTAAAACACCAAACCATAGCTCAAGGGCAAGATTGTCAAACCACTTGACAAATAAATTCAAAATAAAATAGTCCAAAAATATCTCAACATGTCAAAGGTTCAGAAACATATTTTTGTGTAATTTTAAAATGGTATAAACAATTAAAAATAAAATCAAAACAAAAAGGAAAAGGAAATAAAAAGAAAGCATGTGAACATAGCATGGGGGTGAAATCAACAACAAAATGAACTAAAACATGAACTAAGGCGCGCATGGGCCAGAAAACTTGCTAAATTTGGCATCTTGGAATTTATCTTCATGAAGTTGACAAACAACTTGCTAATTTGGCATCTTGGAAGCCCTAACTTTGAGACACCATATCTTGAGTTCTACACACCCAATTGAGGAGTTCTTGTACTCAAAAGAAAGCTTGGAGAATGAAGAAAAACTTTCATGTTGGAGGAAAGATGAGACGAAGCTTGAATAATCAAGAAAATGGCCCTTGAAAACATGTCCTCCAAGCTGAATTTTCATACTTAGAAAAAATTCTAAGTGTTGAAATCACCAATCTTGATTTTCCTCAACTTTAAGCCACCATAACTTTTGATCTATGAATATTTTGGACTCGTTTCCTTCTAAAAACTTGTAGTTCATGATGTCCTCTTTAATTTGATAACAAGTTTTTCCCATTTGGATCAAGGATGAAAAAGTTGTGGATGTTGCAAGATGGCTAGAAATTAGGGTTTTCCACACTTAAAAAAATTTCACTAAAACCCTAATTTGTCAATTCTCCTTATTTTATGATTCTCCTTGATTCTTTTTTATACAACCTCAAAATAACACTTATTATGACATGGAATGCCCTTGGTTGACCTCAACATCCAAGAGCTTGACTTTGTGAAGCCACAGTTGATTTTCTTGATCAGATGAAACCCTAATCCTCCTTCCACTAATTGAGACATATGTGATGACTTATGAAGAGACATGATACATGTATGAACCACTTGAGATGTACATTGAACCATAGAACCAAGATTTACTCCAAGAATCCACCACAAGAAAGCTTTGGTCAAAATCCTAATTCATGCACAAAAGATAGGAGAGTATGATCAATGCTTATAACCCCAATCCAGAAGGTTGTGTGAGATTGTTGAGAATTCCTTGATGATGAAAGGACTTTGAAGCTTGAGAATACCACAAGATTTAATACATCCTCTTGCTTCTTCACTTTATGAGGCATCTTCTCCTCCTGAGAATCAACAAAGATACCTTGATCCCATGTTTAGAACCAATGTTATGCACAAATGAAGATGCAAATGAAATGAAGCATAAGCCAAAAAGGTTAAAGAAAGAGAGGGAAAATTTTGGGGTGTTACAGCTGCCTCTATTCAATCGAATTGGACCTGAAGGAATGATAGCAACGACGTTCAAACATTCAAGGTAAAAGGAGATTAAATACAAAAAGAACTTGAAAATTTGTAAACTGTGGGGAGAGAAATGATAATGTGATTGCCAGCCGAAGGTGGACTTAAAATAAAGATGGCACTCGAAAACATACTTAAAAAGAATGTCGGCCGAAGGCGGACTTACATCCAACGTAAGAAAGGTCTTTCGTCCGATGGTGGACTCACAACCAAAGATTACCATCTGAAGATGGATTTAGAAAGAATGTCGGCCGAAGGCAGACTCACATCAACTTAACAACGGTTTTCCGACCGAAGGCGGACTCACAACCAAAGGATTACATTCGAAGATGGACTTGCAAAAGGAATTGTCGGCTGAAGGTGGACTCACATCCAACGACAAAGGTTTTTTGGCCGAAGGCGGACTCACAACCAATGAATGTCATCCGAAGATGGACTTTCAACAGGAATGTCGACCGAAGGCGGACTCACATCCAACGACAAAGGTTTTTCGGCCGAAGGCGAACTCACAACCAAAGGATGCCACCCAAATATGGACTTAGAAAGAATGTCGGTCGAAGGCGGACTCACATCAATATAATAAAGGTTTGCCGGCCGAAGGCGGACTCACAACCAAAGTATGTCATCCGAAGATGGACTTGCAAAAGGAATGTGGCCGAAGGCGGACTCACATCCAACGACAAAGGTTTATTGGTCGAAGGCGGACTCACAGCCAAAGGATGCCATCCAAAGATGGACTTAGAAAGAATGTCGGCCGAAGGCGGACTCACATCAATATAACAAAGGTTTGCCGGCCGAAGGCGGACTCACAACCAAAGGATACCATCCATAGATGGATTTAGAAAGAATGTCGGCCGAAGGCGGACTCACATCAATATAACAAAGGTTTGCCAGTCGAAGGCGGACTCACAACCAAAGAATACCATCCCAAGATGAATTTACAAAGAAACACAGGAAGTAAAGTCAATGGACTTACGACCTGAAGAGAATAGAAGATGACTCCGTTGGGGAGAAGAGAAGCCTAAATGGAAGACTCTGCAGGGGAAACGCAAAATAATTCCTCTAGAAGGAAACATAAGTAGGATGAACAAATCCATTGTTTGGGGAAAGAAGTTAAGCGATATCTCCTGAATTAAGACACTTTCTGTTAGGGAAAGAAGGTATCAAACCTGGCTTATGCTTCAAATGCATATGTTTGAATTTTTCTATGGCGTAATGCTACATACGAAATGGAAATGCTACGCATTTTGAGGATGCAATGCAATGGTGCTCATGACATGCAAAAGAAACACTCTATCGGGATAAGTGTTGAGAAAATCGGAAACAAATCCGTTGGGGAAGACGAACTAAATTGCCTTCCTGACTATAACCTCTGCTGAAGAAAAACCCAAAATAAACTTTTGTTCTGCTAGGACAGTAGGAATAACAAACACCTGCTGGGGATACGTCCTGAAAATGTGATGAAGAAAAGTGCCAATGACAATTAGGCTTTGAACCTGCTGGTGGTATCAACCACTGCTGATTTATCTGCTGAGGAAACCTCTACCAAACTCTGCTTGGGGAGAAAAGTCAATGATGCCAAACCTGCTAAGGGATGACATTGAACTTACTCTTCTGTTGGAGAATTAACCTTTAACCTTACCTTGCTGGGGATATTGAGAACACTGTTGTTGGAGATGCAAACATGCTCGTGAAGCATAAACAAGCCACCACTATCCTGTCTGGGGTAGCCAACTTCTGGACACTCGCTGGGGAGCAATAAACAAAACCCAAACCTGGCTGGGGAGAGAAAAATTCTGAACTCTTGTTGGGGAGATTAATCAGAGATTTCACCATTCTGCTAAGGGTGATAAAATCTCAATAATCCCTGTCGGGAAGAGAAACTCTACTGAGGAATAGAGATCATGCCATCCTGCAAACACATAACAAACAAAAGAATGTTCCAAATGTGACATGGCAGCCTCAGTTACCACCCAAGACACTCATCATTCAAGTAATTTCCATTATTTTTAAAATGCTCTATAAAGTTTCAATGTTTTCAAATGCAATGTTTACCAAAATATCGGACGTTTTTTCAAACAAAACAGTAAAAGTAAAAACAAGAAATGGACAGGTTTGGAGTGAAATGAAATTTTATTGATCAAATTAGCCTGTAAATAGACATTTACAATTTGGAGGCAATTCTTGGAAAGAGGTAATTGCGCAAAAGTAAAAGAAAATACACATGTTGGCGACGTGGAAACAGATTTCCATGAGGTTCTGATTTAGCTATGACTCGTATGTCTTTGACGCTCTCAAATGCTTTTCCTTCTGAAAAGATTGGCTGGACCAATTCCTATCCTTCGGGATTTCCATGTAACAAGATGTGCTTACAGATCAAAGCAGATCACAGCCTCTCGCTTTTAAATCCCTAACTTTTTCTTGGATCGCCCTTTCAGGTTTTCAATCCACCGGGATACCCATTTTTGCCAAAGTTACCTTTTCAGGTTTTCAACTTTGCGGGTTTGTTCAATTCTTTTATTTTCTTTTATTCCTAATTTTTTCCCGAACCTTTTCTTTTTGTGGTTCGCCGGGATTCCCCTTTTTGCCTGCACCTTTTCTTTTTGTGGTCCAACGGGTCTCTTTTATGCGTAGTATTTTTTGACCGCGTCTGCGTTCATAGGGGACGTAAAATCTTCACCATCCATAATTGAGAGCAACAAGGCTCCACCAGAAAAAAACTTTCCTCACAACGTACGGTCCTTCATATTTTGGAGTCCATTTGCCCCTGTGATCTGTCTGAGGAAGAAGGATTATTTTCAATACCAAGTCACCTGTCTGAAAACACCGAGGACACACTTTCTGATCAAAGGCTTTCTTTATCCTACTATGGTATAACCGACCATGTGCAATGGCTGCTAATCTTTTCTCTTCGATGAGGTTCAATTGATTCAACCTGCCTCGTACCCATTCAGCCTCATCAAGCTTCACATCTGCCAAAATTCTCAAAGAAGGAATCTCAACTTCTAACGATAGGACTGCTTCCATACCATACACCAGTGAGAAAGGAGTTGCCCCTGTCGATATACACACCGAAGTACGATAACCGTGTAAAGCAAAGGGCATCATCTCATGCCAATCTTTGTATGTTACAACCATCTTCTACACAATCTTTTTGATATTCTTATTTACTGCCTCAACAGCACCATTCATCTTCGGATGATATGGAGAAGAATTGTGATGCTCAATTTTAAAGCTCTGGCACAACTCCTTCATCATCTTGTTATTCAAATTCGAACCATTATTAGTAATGATTCTCTCAGGGATACCATAACGGAAAATGATGTCCTTCTTTATAAATCGGGCAAATACTTCTTGGTAAAGTTGGCAAACAAAGCCGCTTCCTCCCACTTGGTGAAGTAGTCGATGGCAACTAGAATAAAACGATGCTTATTGGAGGCAGTCGGCTCCATATTTCCGATCATATCAATGCCCCACATGGCAAAGGGCCAAGGAGATGTCAATACGTTCAAAGGAGTTGGCGGAACATGCACCTTATCATCATAAATCTGGCATTTATGGTATTTTCTGGCGTATTTAAAATAATCAGATTCCATATTCATCTAGTAACACCCTGCTCTCAGCAATTTTCTGGCCATGGCATGCCCATTGGCGTGAGTACCGAAAGAACCCTCATGAACTTCTTCCATTAACAGGCCTTCCTCGTGTTCATCAACACAACGTAGCAAGACCATGTCAAAGTTCCTCTTATACAACACATCATCCACATTCAGAAAGAAATTACTAGCGAGTCTCCTCAGAGTCTTCTTGTCTTTGATGGATGCCCCAGATGGGTACTCTTGGATTTTGATGAAGCACTTAATATCATGAAACCATGGCTTGCCATCCGACACTTCTTCAGCTACAAACACAAAGGCGAGTCTATCAAGACGCATGATTCTGACTGCTGGAACTTCATTCCACATATTCACCTTGTACATCGACACTAACGTTGCCAACGTATCTGCCATTTGATTCTCAACCCGGGGTACATGATGGAAGTCAACCCTATTAAAGAACGGTAATAATCTTTTGGCACAATTCTTATAAGGTACCAAGTTGGCCTGTCGAGTCTCCCATTCACCCTTAATCTGATTAATTACGAATGCTGAATCACCGTATACATCAAGATTCTTGATTCTCAAACCAATGGCCTCTTCTAACCCCATGATGCATGCTTCATACTTTGCTTCATTGCTAGTACAAGCGAACGCCAATCGGGCAGTGAAAGTATATGGGAACCCTTAGGAGTAGTAATGATTTCCCTGGTTCTATTGCCATATGCATTAATAACTCCATAAAAAATTAAACCTCATTGGGATCCAATCTCAGGTCCTTCGTCAGGAAAAGGCTCATCACAGTCTTTTGCTTTCAAATACATGATATACTCATCCAGAAACTCAAACTTCATCGGTTGATAGTCCTCAATAGGTTGTTGAGCAAGATATTCTGACAGAACACTTCCCTTGATGGCTTTCTGGGAAACATATTGAATATCATATTCTGTCAAAACCATATGCCAACGGGAAATCCTTCTAGTGATTGCTTGCTTCTCAAACACATATTTTATTGGATCCATCTTCGATATCAATAGGGTCACGCGGTTTAACATATATTGCCTCAAACGCTTGGATGCCCAAGCGAGTGTACAACATGTCTTTTTCAGCATTGAGTACCTCGACTCACAATCAGTAAATTTCTTACTCAGGTAGTAAATGGCATGCTCTTTTCTACCAGTCTCTTCGTGTTGACCGAGCACACACCCCATCGAATTCTCAAGAACCGTAAGATACATAATCAATGGTCTTCCTGCTACCAGAGGCATGAGGATCGGAGGTTCCTGCAAATATTCTTTTATCTTTTTAAAGGCTCTTTGACAATTTTCATTCCACCTGACCGCTTGATCTTTTCTCAACAATTTGAATATTGGCTCGCAGGTGATTGTAAGATGAGAGATGAATCTAGCTATGTAGTTCAACCTCCCCCAAGAAACCACAAACCTCTTTTTCTGTTCTGGCTCAGGCATTTCTTGTATTACTTTTATTTTGGCACGATCAACCTCGATACCCCTTTCACTAACAATAAAAACCAAAAGTTTACCAGATGCACTTCCTCTGTTTGGGACTTCGCAATCATGTCATCAACATAGACCTCAATCTCCTTGTGAGTCATATCATGAAAGAGAGTCACCATCGCCCGCTAATAAGTTGCCCCAACATTTTTCAATCCAAAGGGCATTACTTTATAACAGAAAGTTCTCCACGGTGTTATGAAAGTTATTTTCTCCATGTCTTCTGGGGCCATCTTGATTTGGTTATACCCAGAGAAGCCATCCATGAAGGAAAAAAACAAAATATTGAGCAGTATTACCACTAACACATCAATGTGAGGGTACGGAAAGTCATCTTTCGGGCTTGCTCTATTCAAATCATGGTAATCGACACACATCCTGACTTTTCCATCTTTTTTAGGTACATGAACTATATTAGCAACCCATGGAGGATAACTAGTCACAACAAGAAACCCAGCATCCAACTATTTCTGAACCTCTTCTTTGATTTTGACAACCATATCTGGTCTTGTTCTTCTCAACTTTTGCTTGAGCGGAGGACAACCCTCTTTGAGAGGCAAACGGTGCATGATGATGTCTATATCAATCCCAAGCATGTCCTGGTAAGACAAAGCGAAGATATCCACATACTCTCGTAGCATTTCAACCAATCTTCTCTTGACCCTGTCTTCTAAAGTAGCCCCAATTATGATTTCTTTCTTGGTGTCCTCGATACCCAAATTCACAATCCCAATATCCTTCTGATGAGGCTGAATGATCCGTTCCTCCTGTTTCAAAAGTTTGGCTAATTCCTTAGGAAGTTCACAGTCTTCGTCAGTCTCTTCTTCAGTTTGGTAAATTGGATTATCATATTGAGCCATAGCTGAATCATTATTGATGGGATCTGAGATAATGGATCTGCATGAGTTATGTTTTACGTTTTATTAAGAATGCAAAAATGAACAAAACAAACACATTGCCATTTTTCTTTTTAAAAGATGTAAAAGAAAAAATGAAAAACAGGGAGTGAAACATTTGAATGCACAACGTACTTTTATTTATGATAACATTGAAAGCAAAAACATGTGGCCCTACAAATGAGTCACTACGCCTTGGGCAGAACATAGGACTAGACATATGTAAAAACAAGAAAAATTACTCTTAACGAGTGTCCAGGATGACTTCTTTAGGGACCAGTTGCAAAGTTCTTGGCCTGGGATGCATGTGTGGATCCAGCTATCCATGTCGCATTCGCTATCACTTCATCTTCCCCTATTGCATTAATTCGGTCAAAAATGACCCCATAACTGGTAAACCTGACAAGACCTCTGAACCTCAAAGGAGCTTGTGACGGCATGTATCCTAGTCCAAACCTATCTTGCTTCATTGGTACCTCGAGAACCTGGCCCCAACCCTGAGAACTTTCGGCTTCAACTACAGCACGAGCCTCTTTCGAAGAAGACATAGAAACCTCAGGCCTTTTATCCTCCACCGGAGGCTCCTTCTGAATTTGAACTGCTTCAAAGCACCGACAAAGGGTTTCATGTATTTCCCCATCAACCTCGACATACTTAAACGTTGACAAGTGACTGACCATGATGTCTTCCTCTCCACACACAGTAACCACCTTTCCTTTAACCATATATTTAAGCTTCTGATATAAGGTCGACGTTACTACCCCAACAGAATGAATTCAAGGACGGCCTAGCAAATAGCTATAGGCTGGCTGGATATCCATGATGTAAAAGGTCGTATAAAAAACCTTTGGTCCAGCCTTAATGGGCATAACTACTTCACCAAACACAAATCTCTTTGATCCATCGAAAGGTCGCACCACCAAATCGCTGGGCCTACAAATCAATCCCTATGTGTCGAGTTTCATGAGGGCCTTCTTTGGCAAAACATTCAGCAATGACCTAGTATCCACTAAAACGTGAGACAACAAAGAGACTTTAGATTCCATGGAGATATGCAGGGCGTTGTTGTGATTCCTCCCAGCTAAGATCAGATCCAAATTAGTGAACCCCAAACCATTTCTTGCATTGACATGAGCTACCACTCCTTCTAGCTGATTCACCGAAATTTCCTGTGGAACATATGTAGCATTCAACACCTTCAACAACGCATTTCTATGTGCCTCTAAACACAGTAGCAAAGATAAAATGTAAATTTTAGATGGTGTCTAATTCAATTGGTCAACAATTATATAGTCACTCTTCCGGATTAATCTCATAAATTCTTCCATATCCTTTGAAAAGGAGGCATCACTAGCCTGTTTCTGTGCGGAATCTTCCACAACCTATTTACCCTTGCCTTTATTAGAACTATCAACATTAACATCCGGCTGAGAGAATACCCTACCACTGCGTGTAATACCACCGGCCTTAACAATGTTATCAACATTAGATCCAGCATCTGAGGAACCCACCAACTCTTGTTTCTGTCCATTACAAAATACCTCAGCTCCGTAATTCCACATAATTGCCTTGGTGCTTTCGTATGGTACTGGCCCTGGTGTAGTAATAACAACGGGTGTCTGTCACACTGGCGCTAATATATGAATGGTCCTATACAGAATTAAAATTTTTGTAACATCCTTATCATCATCATTAACATCATCCACAACACTAGTTTTGTCAAACTGAATTTGTCCTTCATCCATCAGCCTCTGTATACTTTCTTTTAACAAGTCACAGCCCTCAACCCATAATACATATCCTTGACAGTCAATTGCACATCCTAGAAACACACCCCCTTCAACAAACGATCTTTGACAAACAGCAAAGAAGTCTTCAACTCATTAACATCAGATACTAGATTCAACTTTTCTCCACTTTCAACAGCATTTACCCTTGTCGCGCCATGTTGTGGCATAGGGTTCTATATCATGTTTGACCCGTTATTAGTGAAATCAATTGCTTTAGAATCAAGCAGGTCATGTACTTTATGCTTGAATACCTTGTAATTATCAATGTGGTGCCCTGGCGCCCCAAAATGGAACTCACAGTGGGCATTGGCGTCATAACCTGGTTGTGGATTACTAGTAGGCAGAGCCAAAGTTCCTGTTAACCATCTTCTGTCTGTTTTGGTACTGACGAGGAGCATAATTTTGTTGCTGAGGTGTAGCCGGGATGGCTACAGTAGCAACTTGCTGTGTAGAATTCTGATTGGTGCCTTTACCCCGGTAAGAAGAAATAGAATTGGTATCCCCTCCCTCTTCTTGGGAGTCCCAGCATATGGCTTCTTACCTCCTCCAGATGAGGAGCCATTACCATTTGGGATCTTTCCTATCTTTATCCCACTTTCCACATGTTCTCCAGCCATAACCAAGTCTGAGAACCCCGCAGAAGTACACCCGACCAGCCTGTCATAGTATGGACCCTGAAGTGTGCCCATAAACATATCAACTAGTTCTCTCTACATCATAGGAGGTTGAACTCTCGCTGCCAATTTGTCCCACCTCTGGGCGTACTCCTTAAAACTTTCGTTCCCTTTCTGAGCAAGATTTTGTAACTATATTCTGTTGGGAGCTATGTCATTATTATACTGGTAATGTTTGACGAAAGTCTCCGCCAAATCCCTCCAGCTTCTAATGTAGGTCCTCTCCAATCCCATGTATCATTCCAGGGAAGCCCCAGCTAGGTTGTCCTGGAAAAAGTGCATAAGGAGCTTGTCATCATCTGAATACGCAAACATCTTCCGGTAGTAGGCTCTGATGTGGGTCTTAGGACAGGTCATCCCCTTATACTTGTCAAAGTCTGGGACTTTGAACTTGTGTGGAATTATTAAGCCAGGAACCAACCCAAGATCAGTCATATCAAGACCAAAAGCATTTTGGTTCTCATAAGCTCGCATTCTTTCTTCCATCATCTTAAATTTCTTATCCACCTCTGATGGGAGACCAGTATCCTGGTCATGCATAGAAAATGCATCTTCCTGTCAGTCATCCTCCCAGTGATGGTTATGAGCTCCACCAGCTCCATGGACAACACAAACACTTCCTCCACCAATACCACCTCCACTAGGAACTCCACCAGCAATACCTCCGCCAGGAAGAATGACAACTCCAGCACCTTCACCCAGAGGGATAATAACACCAACACCACCTCTGCCCGGAGGATTGGTGCCACCAACAACACCTCATCCCGGAGGAATAACACCAGCACCACCAGGATGGACAATACCACAGTCATCAACTTGGGGAGTATCAATGAGTGGTTGGACCAAAGTTCTCAGTTGTTCTTGTCCTTGGGCCAATTTCTGCATCAGTTCCAAGAACTGAGTCATCCGAGTCCATACTTCCATGAGTTCTGCTTGGATTTATTCCATTACTCGTCTTTGGTTTCCTTGCGTGCAGTATTTGTGAATGTAAGAGTCCGCAATACTGCTGAAGAAAACCAGGTAGAGATAAGAAAAAGCCAACCAGGAACACCTGTTATGCATATGAATATAAGAAGGCAATGCAAATGTCATGCTCCAGTGTTTACAGGGTGATCTACACCTTGATTCCAATTTTATAACAGTAAACACAAGAGATGGATAGAACACTGGTAAAAGTCACTCATAGATTAACTGAATAGAAGTACAATAACCAGTCAATAGATACAACCTGCATAGAGAAATCATAACCAAATATAATAGTCAATGATCCCAGCCAAGAATCCTGATGGTGATTAGATACAAAATAAGAAAATCAACTAAGGCATATCATCAATATACACCAGAGACAACCCTCCCCAGCCACCATGCTCTCTGCACCAAGCTTGAACCTCTTTGAATAGCTTCTTGGTACCAGGATGCTTTGGTCTCTGAATCAACTATTGAATGAGAACATACCATCTGTGCATGATCCCCTCCAACTAATGACAACGTAGCTCCCAGGCATCTTCACCAAAGGCATCTTCAAGTTTGGGTTTCTTCACCTCTGCTTGAATCTTAAGCTCATCTAGGGCTGATAAGGTCTCCTTAAGATGCTTCTCGCTTCTGAACCTATGAGATGATTCTTCTCTGACCTCTCTCTCCTTGTCTCTGAGTTGTAGCTTCAACTTTTCAATTCGGTCTCGAAGTTTTTCTTTTTTCATCCTGTATGAAGTCACCGTAGCGTTCCATTGACTGTTGAACTTAGAAATCTCAACACGGGCTCTGTCTAGATCTTTCTTACTCTATTGGAGTAAGATGTTGGCACTTCTTAGATCTTTGCATATCTGTTCCCTATTCTTGACCTTTTCTGCCAGCTCTTTCTCTCTTTTGGTTAACAGCTCTCTCTTCAACTTGGCTACATAGGCTGCTTCGTTCTTATTATGCCCCAACTGATAGACCTTCATCTCCAGTTATTCATTCTTTTTGTGAAGTTCTTCCTTCTCGGCCTAGAGTCTATTGTACCTTTCTACATCCACAGTAGAAGGCTGCTCGATTATCAATGGGTATAAAGGTGCCTCCACAGAGAAAGGAAAAGCTCATCTTCCACCCTCATTTGGATATACTCCAAGTAAGGAGTATAGGCTATGCAGTTATTCTTCCCCAAAGAAGTCTTCCATTTTCTGTGAATGTTTCCCCAAGCCCCTACAACTTTCTTGAGCAACTTGTGATCTTCTGTGCCATGAAAGAACCGAGATTCTTCAACATCTTGGTCCTTTAGAGGTTCCCTTAAAGCATACCCAAATTGCCTGATAGCAAGGGAAGGGTTATAGTTAATACCACCATTCCTTCCCACCAAAGGTACATTCAGGAAGTCTCTACAACTGAAGATGATCTCTGTTCCCAGTAGTCTCTGATAAACCATACAATATTGTCAGCAGTCAACCCCATTAGCCTTTTAAACCACTTCAAGGAATCTTTCATATCAACAAAAGCACCAGACCGAGGAAGATGATTCATAAACCATTTGCATAAGTGCGGTACATAACAACTCACAAGCCCCTATCTCCTTTTCTCATTCTTGAAGTGCACGGAGTGATACAGATCACCAAGGAGAGTTGGTACCAAATTTTTCATGATAAAGATTCTGACGGCGTTCACATCCACAAAGTCATCCACATTCGGGAATAAAACAGTGCCATAAACACACAATGCCAAAACAACATTGAAAACGGTCCAGCTATTAGCTTCAGCGAATCTTTGAGCTTGACCAACTAAGAAACTCAGATGGAATCCTTGAAAGCCTCCCTTACTAGCCACCTTATTTGCCAAATCAGACTTGCTCAAATAAAGAGCAGTAGCAATATCAACCAACTCGGGATTCTCCTCGAAACTGAAGAAAGGTTCCCTATCCTTGATCGGAACTCCTAGAATAAGTGCAAACTCCTCCAGTGTCGGAACCAACTGATAATCCGGAAAGGTAAAACACCTCAGGGAAGGATCATAGAATTGCAAGAGTGTATGGACGACACCATGTTCATACTTAGTGATAGTATGAAGGATGCTCAATATCGTCCCATAATCCTTTCTGAAGTCCTCCAAGACATTAGAATTATCTAGAGCAACCAACTCATGAAGTGAACTCAAAGTCGGTGTTGGAAACTTGTACGCCACACTCTTCTTCCGATCAGTGTCCATCTCTGAAGATCTTCGGCAACTGGAATCAAATATAAATGCAAACCCTGGAAATAAACAAACATGTTAGGATGCAATACTGATGCTATGTAAATGCAAATGCAAACATGGGATCAAGGTTCCAAATGCTCTGAATATCTATTGTGTTATTGACTGAATAAGGATCAGAATTCCGCTCTGACGAGAAACCCAAAATACCAGAATAATTAGAATACCAAGTTCATAGGTCCACACTGATAAGAAAACCAGAAAACCAGAAAACCAGGTAGGTTGAAAGTCAAGGTTTCCTGCAAAACCCATTCCCTCTCACATGTGGGTTCTAGTCTTAGACAAGGCATCCTAGCAGGTCCTCAGTCTCACGGGCTCTCAGGTCAAAAAATGATGATACATTCACCATTTCTGGTTTGGCATCATCATCAATCAAGGAGGCCTCAACTGATTTCCCATTAACAGTCTCCAGAGTATTAAGCTCTCTGTGGGAACACCCTGACATATGCACAAGACGCACAGGTCAGAATATCTCCCAAGAAAACCTCGTCCGAATGTGGGTCTCGTATCAACCAAACGTACTAAGACGCTACGCAAGCCACACGACTATCCACTCTAATCCTAAGTATGTACTCAAGCCTAAGTAGTGGCCTTATCTCTCACAGAACCATCTCACCCAACAACACAACAGCAGCAAAACAATAATATAATAGTAATCAAATGCATATAATGCAAGACAAATGCAATAATATACAACAGATAAAAAAAATAAATGCACAAAAATAAACACCCAATGAACAAAAACAGACAAATGCTAGGATTGACTCGCACAGGGAACCAGAGTCCCCAACAGAGTCGCCAGCTGTCGCAACGCGAAAAATAACCGCCGAAAAGACAGAGTCACCATCGAACGTTATTTATCCCGACGGGGGAAAGGAAACGATTGAAGAGACCTCAAAAGGGAAAAGATATTGTCATCGCAACCAAGTCATGGGTTCGGGAGACGATTACGCGAGAGGAAGGTATTAGCACCCCCTTGCGTCCGTTGTACTCAACGGGATCCACACTTGTTGTTATAATCAAAGAGTGTGTTATCTAAAGCCTACTCTAACAAAAACGAAAAGGAGAAAAACAAAAGGCGACTCGATAGCACTTCGTCATCCTATGCCTACGTATTCCCTCGTGCAATGGGAAAGTCAGAGTCAACGTAGTTCAGAGGACTACGGGTGAACAGGGGAAAGGTTGCTCGCCAAGACTTCGCTGTCTTGTGCCTACGTATCCTAATGAGGAAGTCAGAGCATCCGTAGTTCGTGGGTATAACCACATATTGGTTAAGTGTTTTTTATGAGCGACGTTAAGTTCGCGTTCCAGCAGTTAGGGTTGATGCCTGTTTGCGGTAGAACGAAAATAACATACTTTTTCTGAAAATGATTTGACAAATAATCTCGAAGGATAAAAAGATTAGCAGTTTTTTTGTGAGTTTTAACAGAAGTGGATTAAATTGATTTGAGATTCGTATTGCACTAAAGTCTATGACATAGGATCGAATGTTTCGTAAGATCGACCCAAGACGGGACGTATACAAAACATTCTAGACAAGGTAAGGAGAGACTCCTGCTTATCATTTCCCATATACTTAAGGCTCGTGGTGCACAATATTCATCATATTTATTAAGTATTTTAATTTTGTTTTGAGAGGAGAAAGTAGACTCAAAGGGAAAAAGAAAATCTAGGGGAAGCTCACCTAGAAGTTGTCATGAAATATGGCCCTATAGTTGAGGATGAGAAGGGAAGTCTACCTAATGTTATCATACAAATAATGGACCTAAGGTTGAGGTTAAAAGGGACTACCCTAATGTTGTCATGCAAAGGATTGAGAGCCTAATGTCTATCCTACTTTGAACCTAATAAAAAATTAAGTTCAAACTAGGAGCCCTAAGGGAGCATGTGATCAAACTCAAGTAAACATTAAACAAACTCACTCACAACAACAAAAGTGAATTCAAAACCCAAAGGGGAAGAAAAGAGATGAAGAGGAGAAGGTTGTCAAAGTAACACAAGAGGAGAAGCACTCAATATCAATGCACAAGTGTCACACCAAGATTAAAGCATGTTTATCAAATGAATTAAGACATCAAAGGATGATAAAGCACACAATCAATCACACATTCTCAAACATCACATTATCATGAGCAAAGTGTTCACATTTTCAAGTTCAAAAGAAAAGATGAAGACATTCAAGGAAGTGCACAAACAAACTTGTTTTAGAATCAAAATTGAATAACATTAACCATCATACAAAGACAATATGAGTTTAACAAGAGGAGAAACAAACAAAGTCAGAACTCACACCATACCATGGTCAATTCAAATCAAAGTTGAAAAGAGAGGCACCACACCATCCAACATGAACCACAACAAAGACTATGCATTCATAAATCATCAACTCATAAAAACAAGTCATACATGGTTCAAACAAATGAAATTAGGTCAAGGAAAAAAGATGGGCAGTAGCATGATCATGAATATCAATCCAAACATCAACTCATGGATAGCAAGAAGAATCATCAAGGATCAAATTCAAGACTAGCATAAAAACTAGGCAAGCATACACCATGATCATCTTCAAAAGGAAACATGTGTTCAAGCAAGGAACAAAGCACAAGTGATCAAGTAATGCATACCTTAACATTAAGACCATAAGAAAACACAAATGATTCAATCCATATTCAAATCTATGATATCAAACAAATTCAAGAAGGATCATGTTCAAATCATGCCCAAGAAACCACTCAAATCATCCATACAACAAAATAAAAGATCAAGTGATGAAAGAGATGAAAAAATATCATACAATGGACATTAAAACATGAAGATCGAACCCTCAAACATGTCATTCAAAGCATACAAGAGTCCACAAGCATCCATTAGATCACACAAGAAAGCATCTTGAGAAACTAGGTCAAGAACATCAATGGTGCAAGGCTAAAACATCACCAATTTGGAAATTCAACCAAAAAATAGAAAAAAAAACAAATGAAAGTGAATCCAAAGCTTAAATTAATTCAAGACAGCATATAATCACATGACATAAACATATCAAACTTCAATCAAGCACAAGTGGGAAAAATGATTTGAAACTAGGTCAAACATCATGCGTACTCAACTCAAAACCAAGTCACGTTTAGGCATCAATCAATAATATAAAAATGGCCTAATAAATTCCATTAAAAGTATTTAACTCATGTTATATCCATCAAGAACAATTGTGCAAAAGATCTCAAGAAGAATTGCATAAATGCATCACAAATTGGACTAAACAATCTCAAATAGGAAGCTAATGGAGCAAGAATCGATGATCAAATGAAACCAAATGAAAAACAACCAAGAAATGAACACCAAGTCATGAAAATCACACTCAAACAATCATCATTCATAAGTCAAAACATGTGGAAAAGATTGGAACAAGAGGACATAGCAAAGGCACTAAAACACCAAACCCTAGCTCAAGGGCAAGATTGTCAAACCACTTGACAAATAAATTCAAAATAAAATAGTAAAAAAATTTGGAAAAAAAAATCCAAAAATATCTCAACATGTCAAAGGTTCAGAAACATATTTTTGTGCATTTTTAAAATGGTTTAAACAATTAAAAATAAAATCAAAACATAAAGAAAAAGGAAATAAAAAGAAAGCATGTGAACATAGCATGGGAGGTGAGATCAGCAAACAAAATGAACTAAAATATGAACTATAGCGCGCATAGGCCAGAAAAGGTGGGGTGCAAATAAGAAAGTGGGCAAAGCCCAATCCAAAAACTCACATAAGACTTTAGAAGCATCAAATCTAATCGTTTTATTAAATCACGTCATGCACATCAGCACCTACGCAAGCGCCACACAAGCATGATCAAAGATTCATACACACAGGTCAGCAAACACATGCAAGACGCCGGAACCCTATTCCGGTCATCTTCTCCGGCCAGACTCGCCAGAGATAACTGAAAACACCTCAAAAATAAAAACCCTGAACATCATCTTGCGTAGAATTTCACGTAGATCAATAATATGGAAACCAATTTCATTGAAACACACTCTAAGCTCATGTAAATCAATTAAGAAAAATTAGCACACATACTGAAATCCTTTCAAATCAACACAACAACAACGCACAACTTGCCTACATCAAAGTAGGACTTCAGAATCAACCATCACAAGCTCAATGCACGTTCAACGTGAGAGAAAAAATGAAGGAGAAGGATTACCTAGTGGAGACAGTCCACTACTTCTTTGTCTTGCTCAAATGAATTCAGAAACTCCTCCTCGAACTTCTTGGACGTTCAGAAATAACCAATAAGTGAAGGAATTAGAGAGATCTTTTGAGAAAAAATCAACTTGAGCTTGAGAAAAATGGGAGAGAGAGAGAGAGCTTTCTTGATCTGATTTGAGGCAGAATGAATTATGTATCTGGTTCTTAGGGTTTGTATTCCTTATATACGATGGATTATGAGATTTTCGAGTCCCAATACCAAGTGGAAAGTTTGTTTTTGAATCTTGCCAAGAATAAGCATCATGGAGAGCACACGGGTTTTACCATTGTGAGGGTGTATTTGTTGAGCAAAATGGGAGTGTGTAGGGAGTGGAATGAAGGAAAATGTGGGCCAGTATGATGAGCAAAGTTTGTGTATTTCACCTTTTCACTACTTTGGCAAAATGGTACATGGTGTGTATGACATGTATGGAGTTTGTTTGACTTGTTTTGGCAAAGTTTCTTATGGTGGTACGTGTGATATTGATGTATACATGATCATGCAAGAATAAATCCAACAAATGTGACAAGAAAACCATATAAGGACATGCCTTGTGAACATTCTATGTACTCCACTTTAGGTGATCATAACTTGGATATTACTATAAAGTGGGAATAACATAGATCAAGTTTCATGTTGATTGTAAAATAAAATAAGGCTTGGAAGATTATGAAAAGTTCTATTGAAGTTGGTTCAAAAGAAATGGCTAGACAACATGAAAAAAACTAAGTTATGAAGATCAATTGTCCCTCATGAAACATCAACTTGGCAGCACCATAACTTGGGGAGTTTTAATCCAATGGAGAAGTTCTTTATATGCATGGAAAGCTTGAAGGAAGCTCTATAACTTCCATGTTAGAGTAAAATTGAATTGGAGTTTGGATCATGATGAAAAATGCATTGGAAGTTAGCTTCATGAAGTTGACAAACAACTTGCTAAATTTGGCATCTTGGAAGCCCTAACTTTGAGACAGTATATCTAGAGTTCTGCACACCCAATTGAGGAGTTCTTATACTCAAAAGAAAGCTTGGAGAATGAAGAACAACTTTCATGTTGGAGTAAAGATGATATGAAGCTTGAATCATCAAGAAAATGGCCCTTGAAAACATGTCCTCCAAGCTGAATTTTCATACTTAGAAACAATTCTATGTGTTGAAATCACCTATCTTGATTTTCCTCAACTTTAAGACACCATAAATTTTGATCTATGAATCTTTTGGACTTGCTTCCTTATACAAACTTGTAGTTCATTATGTCATATTTAATTTGATAACAAGTTTGCCCCATTTGGATCAAGGATGAAAAAGTTATGAATGTTGCAAGATGGCTAGAAATTAGGGTTTTCCACACTTAGAAAAATTTCACTAAAACCCTAATTTGTCAATTCTCCTTATTTTATGATTCTCCTTGATTATTTTTTATACAATCTCAAAATAACACTTATTATGACATGGAATGCCCATGGTTGACCTCAACATCCAAGAGCTTGACTTTGTGAAGCCACAATTGATTTTCTTGATCAGATGAAACCCTAATCCTTCTTCCACTAATTGAGACATATGTGACGACTTATGAAGAGACATGATACATGTATGAACCACTTGAGATGTACATTGAGCCATAGAACCAAGATTTACTCCAAGAATCCACCACAAGAAAGCTTTGGTCAAAACCCTAATTCATGCACAAAAGATAGGAGAGTATGATCAATGCTTATAACCCCAATCCAGATTGTTGTGTGAGATTGTTGAGAATTCCTTGATGATGAAAGGACTTTGAAGCTTGAGAATACCACAAGATTTAATACATCCTCTTGCTTCTTCGCTTTAGGAGGCATCTTCTCCTCTTGAGAATCAACAAAGATACCTTGATCCCATGTTTAGAACCAATGTTATGCACAAATGAAGATGCAAATGAAATGAAGCATAAGACAAAAAGGTTAAATAAAGAGAGGAAAAATTTTATGGTGTTACACATATCCAACTCCTTCTGAATAAACAAAAACTTTAGACTCTTATGATCGCTGAAAAACTCAAATCTCAAATCATAGAGATAACGCCATCCAAATCTTAAGTACAAAGACCATTGATACTAAGTCAAATTAATGGGTAGAATAATTTCTCTCCTGAGTCTTGAGTTTTCTAGAAGCATAAACTACAACTTAACCCTTATGTATAAGCACACCACCTAAATCCATCTCGGATACATCACAATATACCACAAATATTCACTATGGTCTGACAAAATAAAAACTAGTGCCAACGTCATCCTCTTCTTGAGCCCTTCGAAATCTTCCTCGCATTGAACATCCCAAACATAAACTTATCCCCTATGGGTTAACAAGTTCAAGGGAAAATCCAACTTCAAAAAAATTTCAATGAACTTCCTATAATAACTAGAAAAACCCAGAAAACCCCTGATATCAGTCACCGACTTAGGTGTTTCTCACTGCAAACTGTGTCTACTATAGACGAGTTCACTGTTATACCACCACTTGAGATCACATGACCGGGAAAAATTATCTATCTTAACCACAATTCTCACTTGGATAGCTTGGCATACAACTTCCTATTCTTTATTGTCTGTAACACAACTTTCAGATATTATGTGTGCTCTTCATCTTACTGGGAGTATACCAGAATATTATCTATAAACGCCACGACAAACTATTCCAAGTAAAAGTGAAATATCTTATTTATATACTCCATTAATACTTTTGGTGCATTAGACAAACCAAAAGGCATAACTGATTACTTATTATGACCATAATGGTTTCGAACACAATCTTATATATATATATATATATATATATATATATATATATATATATATCCTCCGAAATCACCTGAATGTGATGGTAACCTGATCTTCGATCAATTTTGCTAAACACACAAGCTCTCACTAACCGATTCATAAGATCATTAATTCTAGGAATTTGACACCGAACCCTAATAGTAATCTTTTCCTATTGACAATGATCCACACACAATCTCATGTTCCCATCTTTCGTCTTAACCAATAACATAGACGCACCACACGACGATACATTAGATTTACAAACTGTTTCTCCAAAAGTTTCTTCATCTACTTCTTAAGTGCACTCAGCCTCACTGCACATATTCCATATGTTGCTATGAATATAGGTTCAATACCAAGTATTAAATCTATAGAAAAATCTACTTCACACTCAGGTGAAAAACTATAGATGTCCTTCGAAAATACTTTTTGAACTCAGAGGTATGATAACCCATCTTTCCACATTAATTCCTTTCTCAATATTGTTATCTTATCCACTTCCAGTTTCAGACTTATGATTTCCTTTGGCACTGTGAACTGTATAAGGCTTGTTATGATTCTGATTTACTAAATTCCTTCACGTCCATACCCTTATAGTGAGTAGATTTAGCTCTACTAACTTTATCATAAATTCTGCATTTGTTAACAAACACTAAGAAACGGAGAACCTCTTGATTTCAAATAAACTTCTTAATCTCAGGATCCACACCAATATTGTGAGAAAAATACCTGGAAGATTTTTTAAACTTGGCTATATAGGCAGTTACATACATTTTAACTCACTTTATCTAAAAAATTTAATCTCCGCACAGTTAAGAACATCTATTGGAAAATAATTGTCCAAAAACTCTTTCTTAAAATTATCCCAAACAATAGCAGCACAAGCAGCTTCCAATTCTTGGCGATAATTTCCCATAAGTATCCAGTTTCCCCAGATAATGTATGGAGCCCAAACAATGCATTTTGTGCTTCAGTGAATAAAATCCTCCTAAAAAATTCTCTATATCTCTTAGATCCAAATTTGAGCACCTTGTAAAACTTGAGTAGCTCTAACCATAACATTATTCATTTCTTCAAGGCATCAGCTATCACACGATCAATTATACCAACCATTTCTTCCTGCACAACTAGCCATAAAAAACTTGACCATTTCTAAACAATAAAGCAACCAGCGGTCTAAGGAAATAAAGTAATGATAGTGTTAACACACATGTCGTGTACTAGGGTAAAATGAATTCGTAACACCTAAAGTCGGATGGACCGACCTGCTCTAATACAAACTATGTAACACCTTAAATCTACGACAATTAAAATTTTCTTTTTCTTATAAAACATTATGGAATTTATAGAATATAAAACAAGGATGTTACATAAAAAATTACTCAACCTTTATTTCAAAATATACTTTGAATTCAAAACACAATAATTAGGATCAATTATTCAGTTTAAGTCAAAGTATAACACTTAGTAACCAATCAAAACCCCGAAGTTACAATATCAGAGTTATTCCTTATAAAAAGCAAACTAATAGCCGACCTAAGGTTCAGCGAAACAAACAACAAAAGTGGTCGTCTACACCATCTTCCTTAAGTAACCAATAATAGTCACTCCTCAGTATCGATATGAGGATCACACACACATACACACACACATACACACACACACACACACATACACACACACACACACACACACACACACATATATATATACTGGAACATGGAAAAATAAGGTGTGAGAAATACATTGAATAAATATCAATGGCATAATAATAACAAGGATATTCTATAACACACATATACACAAGACACATTATACAACATCACGATACATATAATAATGCAAATGAAATGTTTATCTCCTCTACTCTCATGCATGTGTGTTATACCTTAATTTTTACCCATAAGATCCTACCTCATTTATATCTTCATAATGCATCAAGATCACAAACTTGGTTCGCCTCTAACCCTCCTCTACTTTGGGTTTGCTTTTGTAGAGGTCACCAAGCACTTGTCTTTGTGTCTTTTTCCTTTATGTTTATATGCTTTATGTTTCACTAACCCCTAATCAAAAAACCAAAAATATGTCTTGTATCCTTTTGTTTCTTTGCAATGTAGGATGCTACATCAAGAACACCAAGCATGATTCATCAGCTAGGGTTTTGTGCCCTCAAGGCTAAAATATGGTCAACCATGGATTCCCAAGGGCTATCTCATCAAACCATGACTTCTAATATCAAAGTACAAGGCTTCAAGCTTTATTCAATCTCATTTTGATTAAAGATATCACAAGGTTTAGTAGCTTGTTTCTCAAGAAAAGTCAAAGGTTCATGTGTTTATTTCCATGCCTTCATCAACAAGTTACTCAAGCCTTGGTCAATTTAATCAAGGGACATTCAAAGACACATTATTTTGAGCTTATATGGTGATCCATGTGCTTTGAAATGCAAGGAAACTCCAAGACCACAACTCCTTCAATTTCCAATATTTTTGAATGATTCTTTTTGCATATGACTCTTCTCAACATCCTCTTCAATTTCTCTTTACATGACAAGATCCAATTATGCTTGGAGGATCATAAAAAATTTGAAGACATTATAGGTCATTTATGGACTTAGTGAAATTTTCCTATTTTCAAGTGACTTTTTCTCAACTTTCAAGAATCACAACTTCTTCAACTTTCAACATATGGAACTCATTCGTTTTGCACAATACTCTTTGTGATACTCTCTACAAGATTGATTCAAATTTCAAAGTCAAATTGTGGTTGGAAGGCCATGGAATTCATTGATACATTATAGGTCATTTTTAGCCATTTGAACTTAGAATTTTTCAAGTTTGGTTTGTCAGATTTTTGTGCCAACTTCAACATGACATAAATTTTTGCTCAAACATCCAAATGAAACCTTTCTTGGCATATTGTAATCTTTGCCATGATGTTGATCAATTGCAAAAGAATGGGACGAAAAAGCCTCTTATATAAGATGCCCCATTGATGCAAACAGGGTTACTTGGAACTAAAGATTTGCACCATGATCAGATTTTTGCTTTAACTAATCTTCAATTACAAGTCAAATTAGCATGCGATATGCATCTAAACATGATTAATCAAGTTTCCTGAAGTTAAATGAGTCACAAAATGCATGGTTTGGCTGAGTTTTGAATGATTTCAAGTCACACTGGCGATTACATTGAATTCTCACTAAATTCACCCCTCTTATCATTCCATCATCTTTAGCTATAAATAGAGGGTCTTGCTACCTTCATTTACAATCTTTTGAGAGCCACAAAACCCATACTCCACCTTCAAATTTTTGGCAAAAATTGAGCTATCGTGTTTTAATTTCCAATCACTCTCAACTCCATTTCTTGATTCAGGTAACTTCATCGTGCTCCTCTGAAGCTTCTGCCATAAATTCCAAGCTCTAAGAGTCCCTGAATTGCTCCAACCAAATCCAGTTTCAGAGCTTCTTAGATCGTTTTTGTACAAGGTAGTTTGAAGCTCCATTTCTAATCAAACAAGTTACCACAATGTAGTATTTTGCTTGCTGAATGTTTCCACTAACCTAGCTGGCTTTGATTCTTCGTGTGCATTATTTAATTTTTGTTTTTGTGTTTTTGTGCTCTTCTGATTTTCCTCAAAATTCTCTCTACTCCTTTTCAATAAATGAAAATGGAGAGTGAGGTTGAGTTCGCCTTGATGGGACACTTGCAATGATGGTGGTTTCATGCCTTAATGTTACCCTTTAGCATTCTCCGGTGAGAAGCTCGCCGGAGAAGACGACCGAAGAGAATGGACGATTACCTGAGGTGTCTCCCACATTGGCAGTTTGAAATGTTTTGATTGGATGAATTTGAATTCATTCTTGTGTTATTTCTGAGCTATTTTCCACCATGCATCATCATCTTAGGAGCATCAGATCTGCCACGTCAATTAATGAGGCAAGATCTTACGTGCCTTGTTTTTTCACTTTTTATTTTATTTTCTGATTTTGATTTTAATTGCATTTTATTTTAAGAATTCATAGTAATTTCATTTTTAATCCAAAAAATACCAAAATAAATTCTAATTTTTTTTATTTTCCTCTTTCTGATTTTATATTTTTCATATTTTATTTTCATCATTTGATATTTTTCATGATTTTTCTCTTTTTTTGAGCATTTTAATTAGTTTTAAAAGACTTTTATGCATTATAAATTCTCAAAAATTTCCTATATCATTCTCATATTGTTTCTAACCTATGTGATTTTTCTTGATGATTTCTCATTTGATTTGATGCATCATTTGCATTTTCATTTTAAAATTAATTTTAAAAATAATTTTAGTGCATTTTAATTCATATTATTGCATATTATTCTTTTTTGACCTTTGTTGACTTCTGTTGGCCTTGGATCTTGGTTGATTTGATCATGAGTCTCATCAAATTCAATGGATCTTTGGTGCTGGTGGGGTGAAAACCCTAATCCACAAAAATGGATAATTGAATTTGATGATGACTTAATCATTACTTGGATCCAATTTGGTTTTGCTTCTTGTTTGTTTATCTACTCTTCATCCCTTTCCTTTTCTTTTTCACCCTTTTCTTTGATCAATTGGAGGATGTTGTAGGCCATCTTGTTCATGAGATCTTTAATGGTACTTGATGAACTTTCATCATTTAAAATCTACCATTTGATTGATCATTTGATCAATTGAGGCACTTTAGTGTGATGCATAAGTTTGTCCAAAGAACTATGAGAGGTTAATTGATGTAATGGATCCATCTTTCCTTGACTTAGGTCTTGATCAACCTTGTTTTGACTTGTGCTACATGTTTTAGGAGTGTGATCTTTATATCACATCTCTAACATGTATGGTACATAAATTATTATTGACCCGCCTCCCATAGTATGATCTTCCTTATAGATTATGCTACGATTGCTTAACATAACGCTAAATTTGTCCCTAATTAGAAAGTGATCATATTGGTCCAATTTTAGATATGAGTCATATTTAATTTAGATGTAAATCTCATATCTCCATAATGTGTAGTTTCTTTTCCATCTAATAGAGCTAGCGGCATACTTGTTGATTTTATCCGAGTTAGAGCCCTTCTAAAAGGATGATGCAAAGTTCTTACACTTGTTGGGTTAATTAGTTGAGTGATCTACTTCAAATGACAAAATATCTTCATTAACACTAACAATAACCTTTAATTATACTAACTTTTACCTTATGCCATTTATTTTATGCACTTCTATCTTTATGCTTCTTTACTTTATGCTTATTTATTTTATGCTCTTTATTTTTATGTTTATCATTTCATATCATATTATTCATCTTGTTTATGTTTATGCCTTTGTCTCTTTGTCCATTTGGACTTTCTTTTTCTTTTTTAGAACAATAATAAAGTCTTAAACATTTAAAAGACTCTTAATGCTCCTTGGACTATTTGGTGACTGGTGACTATCCATTGCTCATGGACAATGGACTTAGAATTAGGTTCTTTACCCTATGCTTTGGAGTTATATCTTTTTAACCTTGAGACACCTCCTTGAAGACTTGGCTTGGATCTTTGGTTTTCATCTGATGTTTGGTTTTCTCTGCTTATCTTATTACTTATCTGGTTGCTTATTGCTTGAGTCCAAAGGATGGGAGTTTTGGCTTGTTATGGCAAAGGCTTGTATCTTGGTTAGATCTTTCCTTCCTTAGCATTTATTTTATGCTTTAGGATAGCCTCTTCATCTCCTTCCCTTTCTTAAATTTTCAAAATCTTCTCCCTTTTTCAAAACCTTCTACCTTCAAACTAGAACCTCTTTCATAATAAACATTAACTTTGTCAAATGCATTTTTAATTTGTTTTTCTTAACAAATTCTGAGCAATTTTAAGCATCCTTAGACCATTTTCATAAAACATAAAAAACACTTAACTCATCCAAACCATTTTGTTCCTTTGCGCACTTTTCCTTTTAAACTTTTCATAAAGTTTAGACATGAGTCATTTATAGTTAAGACGTGATCCCCCTATCCCCATAGTATTGTTTGAAATAAGTTGATTCTTTTCCACCTTACAGAGTTAGTGGCCTACTTGTTGATTTTATCCAAGTTGGAGCCCTTCTCATGGTGATGCAAAGGTCCATTTTCACATACTTGTGGGTGATTAGTTGAAGTTTTCTCCTTAAAATGACAAGTTGTCTTTTCATTTAAAATGAATCATAAAAAACCATTTTGGTTATTTTTACCATGAACTACGAGGTTTTGATCCTCCATTTCACTTTGTGGGTACGTAGGCATATGAGGCTCAAGAAGTCTTGTCAAACACAAAATTATAAAAAAAATACATCTCTTCTCACCTCCTCAATCTTTTGCAAACAACACCTTCTTATAAGCCAAACACTATATTTTTGAAGAGGCTCCTATAGAGTACTATAGACGTTTTGCATGCTAACACCTTCCCTTTGCATAACCAACCCCCTTACACTGTCTTTGTTTTTATTAGTTTTTGTTTTAAAACTTCTTTAGATTTTGTTCGCTCTTTTCCCTTTCCTTTGGATAAAATAAAAGTGCAGTGGCGACTCTTGTTTTATGAGTTAAGTTAATCAATAGCTTAATCTCAAATTTTCCCACTACAGAAATAAAAGTGGTGACTTTGTTGGGGATTAGTCTCCAGTGGGTTGAGCCTATTTTTGTTTATTTGTGTTTATGTTATTATTGTGTTGTTTGCGGTTTGCTTCTTTTATTTTCGTGCTTGGTGATCTCTGAGTGGTGAGATAAGTCCTATACCCGAACTTGAGAGCACTTATGATAGGAGGGTGGTATAGTCTTGTTCAACTTACATGGAGTAGTCCTTACTAAGCTGACTTGAGATCCCCCGCTCAATGGAGGCCCCTTTGGGGTTACTGATGTCATACGAGTAGTCGTATTTGGCATTACTTTTTCCGACCTGGGAGCCCAAGAAGCTGAGGACCTTAGAACCATTTAACCTATCTTGGCCATTTTAGGACGTAGTGCGATGACTATTTAGGTGTAGACTTGAAGTAGTTGTTACGCGATACTACACTCAGACGAGTTTCTCTTGAGAATATTGTTAGCTCACGAGTAGTCATTTAAGCCGATAATGTCCAAAAGATGGAATCACGACTTTGGTAGCCTTTTAGAACCTTGTTGTATAGGTGGATATAAACCTTAGTACATATCATTGTGGGTGGTTCTTACCATTGGCTCCATGAACGTGACTCAGAACCCTTGACCTTGTTTGTGATCTTGTTTGTACTTGTTGCATCATGACATCATGCATTCATAAACATGTTGTTTCAATCAGTTTTCAAGGATCTCAGGGATTTTCCTTTGCAAACATCACAGATTTTGTGATTATGGACAATGGAAGGAGAAATACTCAAAAATACAGTTTCCAAGCTTCCGATCTTAAAGATTTGAAAATTTTACAAACTTTGTATTTGATCTAGTGGATTTCAGATCTCGTCATGGAAGACTCTTGTTTGTTCTTTCTATCAACATTGAAGACATAATTTCGAATACCCTTGTGCAATTCTATGATCCTATTTACCGATGCTTTACATTTCCTGATTATCAGCTTTTGCCAACCTTGGAGGAGTACGCTTATCTCTTGGGTATACCAGTTTCTGGTAAGGTTCCTTATACTGGTTTGGAGGAAGTTCCCAAGTCTCAAGTTATTGCTATAGCTGTCCATTTGAAGAAATCTGATATAGATGTTAACCTTGTGGTTAAGGGAGGCATTAGAGGGTTAACTTCTTAGTTCTTAGTTGAGAAAGCTACTTCATTTGCTAATGCTGGTAGCACATTAGTGTTTGAGGCTATTTTTGCTTTGCTTATCTACGAACTAGTCTTGTTCCCTAACGTTGACAACTTTATGGATGTTAACGTTATTCAGATATTCTTGATAGGGAACCCTGTTCCAAATTTACTTGGTGATACCTACTTCTATATCAATCATAGGACTTATAAGGGAAATGGTATTATCGTTTGCTGCACACCTTTGTTGTTCAAGTGGTTTATTTCGCACTTGTCGCGATCATCTGATTTCAAGGAGAACAAGGGCTGTTTAAGATGGTCTCAGAGGATCATGTCCCTTACTCATGTTGATGTTAATTGGTGTTCTTCTGTGTATGAGAATGTCAAGATCATGGATAGTTGTGGGGAATTCTCCAATGTGCCTCTTCTTGGTACACAAGGTGGGATTAACTACAACCCGAGTTTAGCGAGACATCAGCTTGGTTATATGTTGAAAGATAAGCCTAATAATGTTTTATTAGAGGGTTTATTTTTTCAAGAAGAGAAATACTTTCTTGGTTTGAGGATAAGAATGGCTCATGATTAGCGTAACATTCATAGGAAGGGTAAAGGAGAGCTTGGAATACAAGTTTGCATTGCCTTGGAACCTTATACACTTTGGGTGAAGAAGATAGCTAAGGAGCTCAAAAAGCCTTATGATTTTGAGAAACCCATGTCTATAGTGGTTGCTACATCAATCCCCATTCCTTCTGATGAAGTGAAGACTCTTCAAGATGAATTAGCCAAGATGAAGCAAGAAAAGGATCTTTGGGAATCCATATTTCATGCTTCAAACCTCGAGAAGGTAGAGTTGCAAAAGCAGTTGAAGGAGAAAATGACTTGATAGAGTGGCTTGAGCAACGTGCTGTGAAGAGACGTGGAGAGGATTTATTTTCCACTTCTACTTCATCATCTTATCCTCCTACTTCCGGTGCTTGGAAGGGTATTGTGGATCGACTCGTGTTAGAGAAGACCACCATGAAGGATAACTATGAGAGGTGAAGCTAGCGGGATTATACCTGAGTGAATCGCACACTCAAAGATACAATAGAGTCGCCACCGAACTTTATTTAGTCACAAAGGACAAGGAAAATATCGATAAAACCTAAGGGGAAGAGAAACGAGTAAGGGGGTCGGTTATGCGAAAGAAAGGTACTAGCACCTTACGCATCCGTCGTACTCGACGGGAACCATTTCGCTTGCTTCTAGGCTTGGATGAGTTATCTATCTAAAGGCTTCTAGCTAAAAGAAGAAAGAGAATAGGAAAAAAGAAAGAAAGAAAGTCCTAGCAGAGGATTAGGGCCCTCGTGCCTACGTACCCTCATAGTGCAAGGAGGAAATCAAAGCGTCGTAGTTCATGGAACCAGGGATAGAGAAGAAGAATGGAAGAAGGTGGAAGTGTGCTCGCCAAGATCATCGCAATCTTGTGCCTACGTATCATACATTCGAATGAATGAAGAATCAGAGTGTCTGTAGTTCGTGGAACCAAGACGGAAAAAGAGAAGGAGAATGGTGTCAAAACCAAGAAAGGAATAAGGAGAGAAAGACTCCGATGGGGGTTCGAGAGAATTAGAGTCAAAACAAAGAAAGGAGTACAAAAGGAAAGATAGTAACTGTGCTGAGAATAACGTGCAAGAGTGGTGTCGAAACCAAGAAGATAAAGGAGCAAAAGAATAAGAGCGACCCAACTGGGGAGTAAGAGAACAAAGTGCTTGTGCTGGGAATCAGTGGGTAAGTGACCCTACTGGGGAAACAAACAAAGGGATGGTGTCAAAACTAAGAGAAAAGGATCTGGTATGTTAACTGACTGGCAGTGGTTAACCGAAGAAAGAGAGTAGGACTCTGTGGGAAAAAAGGGTTTGGTGTCAACAGACAGGTTGTGCTGAACCAAAAGGAGAGAGTACTGAACCAAGAGAAGGTGTTTGACTCCGAAGGGATTTCGGTATATTAACTGATAAACTGTGGTTAACCAAAGAAAGGGTGTGGAACCAAGCGAAGGTTGTGACCCAAAGGGGATGTTGGTACTGACTGAATAAGTAATACTTGACCAACGAAAAAGGTATTTGAACCAAAAGAAGGTTACTAACCCAAGGGCACGAGTATACGAACCAAGAGAAGGTTACTAACTCACAGGGGTATTGGTTTTAACAGAAGGACTGTGATTAGCCAAAAAAGAATGAGTGATTAACCAAAAGAAGGTGATTAACTCAAAAGGAGCTCAATATGTTAACAGATAGACTGTGGTTAACTAAAAAGACGGGTGATTAACCAAGAGTAGGTGATTAACCTAAGAGAAGCTCAATACTAACAGATAGATTGTGGTTAACTAAGAAGAAGTGCAAATTGGTGTTTTAACTGACAGACAGTGGTTAACCAATCAAAGGGTAAGGAACCAAAAGAAGGTTGCGAACTCCGCTAGGGTTTCGGTGTTTAACAGGAAGACTGTATTGACCAAAGAAACCAATTTAGACTCTTCTGGGGAATCAAAAGGCAATGATTGACCACAAGTAAAGAGTATAGAGAGAAGAGACCGGTGTTAACCCATGAGACATTTATCTTTAACCAAGAGAATAGTGATTGATCAAGGAGGGATTGAAAGGGGAAAGAGTGATCAAGGATCAACTCGACTGAGGATTGAGAGACACTACAGCTTGGAATAGAGACGATTATTCCAGGCATAGGGTCATTCGTTCCCTACCCAAAATAATCAAGATGAGTGTAGGAATTCTCTACTCTCATCCATTCTCTAGCACCAAAGTATAGTGCGGAAATTAAAATGGACAGCGTAACAACGCCAATTTGTACAGTGCTTCAGTGCGTCATGCAAATCTCTGGCTCGGCAGGGGATCAAGAGAACAAGACTCTAAAGGATCCTAAAGAGAGGAGAAAGGGATGATCAACTAATCGAAATAAGGTTTTGATTCATTAATCAAAGGGAATTGATATGCTAACAATTTTCCAAAGAGAATGAAAAATCGTTAAAGCAAAAGGTGTGAATTATTGATTATACAAAAATTAAATTTGTTCAATAAAGAGCAAACTTAATACAAATAAGAATGAAATTTCCAAGTATTAAGAAGAATCAATTAGCATGCATCTCTAATCATGTTAACACAAAGACAAGAAAAAGTGAACAAAAAGTGCTTTGAATACATGATTAAATTGCAAAACAATCGAAGAAAATTAAGCAATTAATCGAGAAGAGGCCATGTCATGAAGATTTTGCCCTAAAACAGTAGTAATAACATGTATACAAGTAAACTTGTGAAGAAGTATGATCAAAACATCCAAAAAAGCCTTTAGAAACATGATTTTGGCCAAAGAGCACTGATGTAACCGGTTACATGGATGAGGTAACCGGTTACATTAGCCAGAACTTCACTTCCAGGGTGTGACAAGGTGATGTAACCAATTACATGGTTGATGTAACCCGTTACATCAACAAAAATCAGCAAAACAACAAAAATCAGCAAAACGGATTTTCAGAAAAAATTAATTTTGAGAATTGCTTTTTTCATGAAATTGCAAGGCATCATATTATGAAAGTATGTGCATGATTTACAGTAATTCATAACAATTAAAAGCTATAAGAATTGATTATGCAAATCCAAGATTCAAGTAACTAAACATCAATTAAGCTACATTGTGAAAAATACGAAAACTATCGAAAACGTAAAATCGAGCAAGAATAACCAACCTACAAGGCGGAGGTTTGCCTTGGATGTTGTTGCAAAGGAAATGTGATGAAAATAAGTAGAGAAAACCCGAGAATTCTGCACTTGCACTTCGAACTGTAGCAAAATCGAGCAAAAATGCGAGAAAAGCTCCAAAATCAAATTTGCACTGAATTGCTTGAGTAGATTACTTGAATTGAGATAGAACTTGTTGTAATTCCAGAAATCCAATCAGAAATGCCAAATGATGGAGGCTTAAGCTCAAGAGTAAGCAATTTCAATGTGAAACTCACCACTCTTCAATGGTAGAATTGAGCTCTAGTGTGGTTTGGGGAAGAAGATGAAGATGAATGTGTAGAAAAAAGTTGCAGAAAATTTAGAGAGAATGAGAGAATTAAGAATGAAAGGATTGAGAAATGATGGAGAGTGTGCAGGGTCCTTTGTGAAATGGTGGATCTTTGTTTATATAGAGTTTTGATTTGGAGTTGCTAGGTTTGGAATGTGCTTTGAAGTGAGCTTTGGAGCTTGCTTTGGAGTTTGTTACACTCAACTCAACGAGTCAGAAGTTGACTCGGTTAGTTAGTTAGTTAACTCGGTGGAGCAATCCCAATGCAAATCCAAATCAAGTGGCTCACATGCTTGGAAGTAAGGGTGCATGGTGATCATGATTCAAAGTGATGTATTAGAATAAATGTAAGAGGAGTGTCTTGAATGATCTTGAACTGTCTAGAGATGTCTAGAATGTTCCACTCAATGCTAGAACCAAGTGGACCAAAAGAGAGTGGAAGGAATTGCTGCAATGTAGTGAAAATACTGATTTTTCTGCACAAGCTGTGATGTAACTGGTTACATGTTTGAGGTAACCGGTTACATCAACCCAAAAGTGAGTTTTGTGGTTGATAACAGTGATGTAACCGGTTACATGGTTGATGTAACCAGTTACATTTGCAAACTTAATTTTCTCGCCTTTGAAACATCATAACTTGAGTTCCAGGAATCCAAATGGTGTGTTCTTGGTATCAAAAGAAAGCTTGAAGAACGAGGAACATTTTCATGAGGGAGGAAAAGTGAAAAGGTTCTTGGATCACAAAGAGAATTGCCCTTGAAAACATGTCCTCCAAGCTGAATTTCCTTACTTAGAAAAAATCCAAAAACCCCAATTTAGCAACTTCTCTTGATTTTATGATTTCTCTTTATTCCTCTTGATCAAACCTCATAATAACATGGATGATGACTTGAAATACCCAAATATGACCCAAGAACTCAAGAGTTGACTTTTTTAGGGCGTCAGTTGACTTTTTGGTCAGATGAATTCAATGCCTTCCCTATCCACTTCAAAAACCCTTGAAATGATTTGTGTTGAACCATGAGGCCTATATGAATGGTTTGAGATGTATGAATACCTTTGTATTTTTCTTGATGTGATAATGTGATTCATCCATGAGGATGCCATTGATCGGGCTTTGAAAAACCTGAAGATTCCTGCAACAAAAACACAGAGAAAAAGTGTGAGTGCGTATGCCAGCGATGCGGATGCATGTGCTTATGCAAAAGGTAAAAGGGAGGTCAAGTTTCGGGTTACGACAGCTGCCCCTATTTAATCCTTTTGGACCTAAATGTTCGAATTGCGCTAGCTTTTCGATGATTCGAGGTGGAAGGGGATTAAATAAAAGAGTAGCTCGAAAATTTGGCCGATGGCGACAAAAGAAAAGGGTTAAAGAAGTAGGGAGTTTGATTATGTGAGAAGTTTGGCTGAATATCTGTTGGGTGATGAATCATACAAAGGGAGTATGCTGGATGCATATGTTATGTATGTGTGATCTACATGATGCTTGATATCATGTTATGCAATGGCGTAGGTTAAGGTACTTTGTTGCGGGTTTGTAGGTTCTGGATGGACCAAAGAGAGCTAGAAAGGTTCTGGATGGACCAGAGAATTGAAAAGGGTTTTGAAAAAGTGTACCAGGCGAGAACTGGGCTTTGAAAAAGTTTACGAGGCGAGAACTGGGCTTTGAAAAAGTTTTCCAGGCGAGAACTGGGCTTTGAAAAAGTTTACCAGGTGAGAACTGGGCTTTGAAAAAGTTTGCTAGGCGAGAACTGGGCTTTGAAAAAGTTTGTCAAGCGAGAACTGGGCTTTAAAAGGATAAGCCAGACGAGAACTGGATTTCAAAAAGATAGGTCAGATGAGAACTGACCACTAGGCGAGAACTGGGATTTAAAGAAACAAGTCAGACAAGAACTGACTACCAGACGGGAACTGGGTTTTGATTAAGCCAGACGAGAACTGACTACCAGACGGGAACTGGGTTTGAAAGAGACGAGTCAGACAAGAACTGACTACCAAATGAGAACTGGAATTTGAAGGGCAAGGTCAGACGAGAACTGACTACCAGACAAGGACTGGATTTTAAAGAGACAAGTCAGACGAGAACTGACTATCAGACGAGAACTGGATTTTGGTAGGGACGCATGTTTAAACCTGTATGGTGTAATGCTCCATCTTGACGAATATGATATGCATTTGAAAATGCAATGTTATGCGATGATGATTAATATATGCAGAATGTCAATGATCATGTTTTGAAGATATGTCAAGTATGATCGAGCTTATGTCAAGGCTTCATGCTAGGCCAAATGAATGATATGCATGAGTGAAGCACAATGATTAATGCATGAGAGTGGTCTATGCAATGGTTCTTGAGAATCTATCAAGTGTTTTTCTTGTGGGAGGCGAAAGAGTTGAGGTTAGGGTGTAAGCCATAAAGATGTGACTCCCAGACACCTACTTCAGGATTAGCAGTTGTTGATGTGCCATTGCTTTTACCTCAAAATAGGGAGAGAACTTGTATCTTGGTAGCATGTGTCTGCCCCAGTCTGTTGGGTATTTGCATATGGACTGCCCCAATCACAAGTTTGACTTGCCCCCAGTGTATCGGAACAGTATGCCCCTGATTAACCGTCTCTTTGGAGAGGTTGATTTCTTGTGCTCTTGAGATGGCCTGCCCCAGTATGAGCTCTAAAGTGATTTTGCCCCTGGCTGATCGATCTTTGGATGAATGCCCCTGACCAACTAATCTTTGAGAGATTTGTCGAGTCTTGACTTGATTGCCCAGATTGGCTGAATCTTGAGGTTAGTTGCCCTTTTGCTCAACAGAGTTTTCAGGCGTTTTACCCCTTGAGGTGATCACACTTTCCATTGTGGAAACTTTATTGATGTCAAGTGCTTGTCTGCCAGTAAAAAGTGTTTGTTTTGAAAATGATAATGCTAATGCCATGCATATGTTAGTTTTGAAATCCAAGTATGTTCACTAAGATTATGACATATGGTGAATGGATCAACATTTAGAATGTCATGTCAATACCAGCACAAATGATAAGCAAATCTTTATGAGTCAGCTTTGACGCGATTTTACCACAGTACGCTTTCGAAATAAACCCTGCTTCAATTAGGTCTTTTGAGGGTTGTAACGTGGCATGGTTCATGGTTTAAGAAAGAAAGTATATAAGGCTCAAATTTTATTTTAACCCACCCGTTCTCCTTGATGTTCTCCAGTCCTACGTTCAGCTAGTTTGACACAAGTGTTCTCCTTTCAAAAAAAAACTTTGAATGATGGAAGTGACGGTAAAGGAACCGACGAGGGTTTTGGAGCGGTAGTCACTCACCTTTTGTTTTTGTCACATGTGATCATACGAACTTGTTCTTGTTGAGGATTTTTGCTTTTGATTCTCTGTTTTGTTCTTTTTTTGTGTTCCCTAATTTTTGCGTAGACTGGTTATTTTGAATTTTGCGGTATACCGGGATGCCCTAATATTTGCCTAAGTCATTTGTTTTTCACTTAGCGGGCTTTTTTCTCTTTTTTTTTTTTGCTTTTGTGATTTTGAATTTTTTTTTGAAAAAAATTGTGTGACATGTGTTTGTTTGATTTGTAAGGGTGAATTGTGACTGCCTCATTCCTTTGGTCGGTGAGGGACAACCAATGTGGATTTGTGATTTTTCCGACCTCTTGCGAGGGATAGGATGTGGTTGATCCTTAAAATGGGGTACTCCTCTTTTGAAATTTGAACGCATGGTCAAACAAGTTGAAGACTAGCCTGCCCCTGGTTAAGATTGAGGGTTTGTGTATACAAAAAGAAACTCCTACTTCAAGGCCCAAAGGGGTTAAATAGGGATTATCTTCCTTATACCTCTAGTGTTTGGGGATTTGAACAAATGCCTTACATCGTTAGCAAGGTTTTATTCAAAAGCATACAGACAGTGATCTCGTGTCTTTTTTATTTCATCATTCTCTTTTAGATTTTGCTTGATCAAATGTGTGATACAGATAAAAAGTATGAGTGAACACGAATGAATTTATTCCAAACATGCATATTCGTTTCATTATTATTATCATCTAAAAACAAACAAGTTTTACAAATGAACAGTGCTTGACAAACAAAAAGATCACAAAATGGAAATGATGGAATGATATAATGATTGTCGATGTTGAGGAAGCTCTCTCAGGCTTGATCAATTATTTCAAGGGATCTTTTTGTAATATTGGCCCCTACACGATCAAGGGATTTCCGTTCAACCACAATTTCTCATCTTGAACAACTAAGTGCTTTTTGTCAATCAACTGTTGGACTTTAGCTTTGAAAGCATTCCAATCCTCAGTCGAATACCCGGCCGACCCAGCATGATATCCGCATTACACATTGGGATCATACCCAGGTGGGAATGGTTCTGGTGGAAGCTTAAGAGCTTTGAGAGCTACCAGCGCATTCTGAATCAGATATGGGAGAAGTTGACTGTATGTCACAGGAATCGGATCTAGAGGAGCATTCCTTAGTTCTAGATTGTTCCGGGGCTTGTACAGGTTCTGGCGCTCTCGGCCTTGGGCTTGGTGATTATGAGCCTGAGGAGGCTGTTGATATGGTGGTTGTTGGTATTGGGCAGCAGCAACATATGGGTACGGACAATACGACATAGGAGCCATGGGAGTTTGCGCTTAAAGGTGGACACTTGCCATGAAAACATATGTTTCCTCTTCCTTTTCTTTAAAGAACCCACCTTGTGGCTTATCGACCCCTGATTGTTGATTCCTAGTGCTAGCAAATTTCCCTGTTTTGAGCCCATTCTCAATACGTTCCCCAATGGTCACAACATCATCAAAATTGGAAGATGAGCTACCAACCATCTTCTCATAGTACAAACCTTGAAGAGTACCCATGAATATGTCAACCAACTCCGTATCAGATAGAGCGGCCCGGACTCGTGAAGCCATCTCACGCCATCTCTGAGCGTATTCTCTGAATGATTCACCGGCTTTTTGAGTTTGATTTTGTAGTTGCAACCTGGTGGGAGCCATATCCAAGTTGTACTTGTATTGCTTCAAGAATGCTTCGGAAAAATCTTTACATGTTCTGATCTTACCTTGCTCAAGGTTCATGTACCAATCCAGGGAAGCCCCAGATAGGCTATCCTAGAAATAATGGATAAGCAGATCATCATTGTCTATGTAGGAAGCCATTTTCTGTAATACATTGTGTTGTGGCTTCGTGGACAACTCAACCCCTTGTACTTAGGCAAATCAGGCACCTTGAATTTATGAGGTATCACAACATTTGGGACCAAGCACAAGTCTTTGGCATCCATGTCAAAGGCAGAGAAACCCTCAATACCTCTGATTCTATCCTCTAATAGCTTGTAGTCTGCAGGTTTGTTTTGATTAGAAGGTCTGATAAGAATCTGAGGATTTGGAAGCTGAGACGTGGCTGGAGTAAGTACCTGAGGAGAAGCAAACTGAGATGGATGTACCAGCCCAGGATTTACCATCTAACCACTAGTCTGACCCATCTAAAAACCATATGGATAACCAGGAAGGGGTGCCATAGCAGCTGAGGATTCCCCAGGGTAAGGTATTCTAGAATGAACATTATGAACAACAGTTCGAGCAGATTGAGACAAGAGCGGAACATGAACATCTTCATCTTCATCAGGAATTTCAATAGTATTTGGCACCGGAGTCTGGCGAGTCTGTGTTTGAGGAATCTCATGATCATCATGCACCACAGAAGGCAGAATCAGAGTGGGCATTCCCCATGGGTAAGCAACAGAATTCCCATTAGGCACAGACATGGCAAAAGTTTGGTAAGGCGCGAAGGCACCACCATTGGCAATCTGAGCCATGAAATTTAGGGGCATTTCCTAAGGAAAGGCATCATACATCTAATTCTGTGCCAGAATGAGAGCTTGGTAGGTTGAACCATAGTCTCAATTAGTACTTCAACAGTAGGAGAAGAAGTAACAACCGAAGTGACAACAGCTGCATCAGTTACAGTTGCGACAGTAGCAGAGGTAACAGTGGCATCCCTTTGAGTACGAAGAAGTTCCATGATGGCATCCATGTTATCCTGGAATTGACCCATCCTACCCTGGAACTAAGTCAAGCTTTTTGTGTAAGCGGTATTCTCACAATCAACCATGATTCTTGATCTGTTGGATCTGATGAAGTACCGGTGTCGGGTCTTCGTTATCTTCTGACTGATGAGGGGAAGAAAGTAAGCTTTCTCTGGTTTAGATGTATGCAATGAAAATGTATGTATGCATATGTTGTTTATGTAGACGGAATGTAAATGAGATATGCAACACCCACTGATGCAAAGGTTAGATGATGCAAAGGTTCAACATACATATAATGATGCAATAACTCATGTTCAAAAGTTCGGCATACATGATGATGTAATAATAGTATGCACTAATGTAAGTTAGAGATGCAATATCTTCTGGATAATCTGCACATGATTTTGTGTCGGTGCAAAGATCTGACGTGCGTGAGAGAACAAAGGTATAAAGAGGCTTGTTTTCCTGTAAAAACCCATATCCCTCTCACAGGTGTGATCTAGACTCAACAAGGTGGTCCCTAGAAGGGTCGCCCAAACCATAAGACTCATAATGAAAACCCCCCACCGTAGCGAATTCTCGCAGGACGGAAGTATTCTCAAGCGAATCACGATCTGTGATGTGGCTCTCGTGGTAACCCAACGCACAAAATACAGGTATCACGACTATCCACGTTCTAGCCTATGTGCATGCTCAAGCCCGGTGTTAGGACTTTTCTCTCCAATAATATCTACCCATCCCATCAACAGCAGAATATAGCAGATATCCAGAGTATGCAGTAAATGAGTATTCAAAGCGGTAAAGAAATGTAGTAAATATACATAAAGCTAGTAAAGTAAGCGTAAAGATAAACAAGTAAAGCGCAAAAGATAAACACCAAACAAGCAAGAAAGCAAACAAAACTAGGCGAGACCACAACTTGCAAGAGCAAGGACTCCCCAGCAGAGTCGTCAACTGAAGCTAGCGGGATTATACCTGAGTGAATCGTACACTCAAAGATACAACAGAGTCACCACCGAACTTTATTTAGTCACAAAGGACAGGTAAAATATCAATAAAACCCAAGGGAAAGAGAAACGGGTAAGGGGGTTGGTTATGCGAAAGGAAGGTACTAGCACCTTACGCATCCGTCATACTCGACGGGAACCATTTTGCTTGCTTCTAGGCTTGGATGTGTTATCTATCTAAAGGCTTCTAGCTAAAAGAAGAGAGAGAAGGGAAAAAAGAAAGAAAGAAAGTGCTCGCGGAGGATTAGGGCCGTCGTGCCTACATACCCTCATAGTGCAATGAGGAAATCAGAGCGCCGTAGTTCATGGAACCAGGGATAGAGAAGAAGAATGGAAGAAGGTGGAAGTGTGCTCGCCAAGATCATCGCAATCTTGTGCCTACGTATCTTACATGCGAATGAACGAAGAATTAGAGCATCCGTAGTTCGTGGAACCAAGACGGAAAAAGAAAACGAGAATGTGTCAAAACCAAGAAAGGAATAAGGAGAGAAAGAATCCGATGGGGGTTCGAGAGAATTAGCGTCAAAACCAAGAAAGGAGTGCAAAAGGAAAGATAGTAACTATGCTGAGGATAACATGCAAGAGTGGTGTCGAAACCAAGAAGATAAAGGAGCAAAAGAATAAGAGCGACCCAACTGGGAGTAATAGAACAAAGTGCCTGTGCTGGGGATCAGTGGGTAAGCGACCCTACTGGGGAAACAAACAAAGGGATGGTGTCAAAATCAAGAGAAAAGGATCTTGTATGTTAACTGACTGGCAGTAGTTAACCGAAGAAAGAGAGTAGGACTTTTTGGGAAAAAAAGGATTTGGTGTCAACAGTGTGGTGAACCAAAAGAAGAGAGTACTGAACCAAGAGAAGGTGTTTGACTCTGAAGGGATTAAGGTATATTAACTGATAAACAGTGGTTAACCAAAGAAAGGGTGTGGAATTAAGTGAAGGTTGTGACCCAAAGGGGATGTTGGTACTGACTGAACAAGTAATACTTGACCAACGAAAAAGGTATTTGAACCAAAAGAAGGTTACTAACCCAAGGGCGCGAGTATACGAACCAAGAGAAGGTTACTAACTCACAGGGGTATTGGTTTTGACAGAAGGATTGTGATTAGCCAAAAAAGAATGAGTGATTAACCAAGAGAAGGTGATTAACTCAAAAGGAGCTCAGTATGTTAACAGATAGACTGTGGTTAACTGAAAAGACGGGTGATTAACCCAAGAGGAGCTTAGTATTAACAAATAGATTGTGGTTAACTGAGAAGAAGTGCAAATTGGTGTTTTAACTGACAGGCAGTGGTTAACCAATCAAAGGGAGAGGAACCAAGAGAAGGTTACGAACTCAGCTAGGGTTTCGGTGTTTAACAAGAAGATTGTATTCGACCAAATAAACCAATTGAGACTCTTCTGGGGAATCAAAAGGCAATGATTGACTACAAGAAAAGAGTTTAGAGAGAAGAGACGGGTGTTAACCCATGAGACATTGATCTTTAACCAAGAGAATAGTGATTGATCATGGAGGGATTGAAAGGGGAAAGAGTGATCAAGGATCAACTCGACTGAGGAATGAGAGACACTACAGCTTGGAGATAGAGACGATTATTCCAGGCACAGGGTCATTCATCCCCTACCCAAAATAATCAAGATGAGTGTGGGAATTCTCCACTCTCATCCCATCTCTAGCACCAAAGTATAGCGCAAAAATTGAAATGGACAGCGTAGCAGCGCCAATTTATACAGTACTCCAGTGCATCATGCAAATCTCTAGCTCGGCAGGGGATCAAGAGAACAAGACTCTAAAGGGTCCTAAAGAGAGGAGAAAGGGATGATCAACTAATCGAAATAAGGTTTTGATTCATTAATCAAAGGGAATTGATATGCTAACAATTTTCCAAAGAGAATGAAAAATCGTTAAAGCAAAAGGTGTGAATTATTGATTATACAAAAATTAAATTTGTTCAATAAAGAGCAAACTTAATACAAATAAGAATGAAATTTCCAAGTATTAAGAAGAATCAATTAGCATGCATCTCTAATCATGTTAACACAAAGACAAGAAAAAGTGAACAAAAAGTGCTTTGAATACATGATTAAATTGCAAAACAATCAAAGAAAATTACGCAATTAATCTAGAAGAGGTCATGTCATGAAGATTCTGCCCTAAAACAGTAGCAATAACATTTATACAAGTAAACATGTGAAGAAGTATGATCAAAACATCCAAAAAAGCCTTTAGAAACATGATTTTGGTCAAACAACACTGATGTAACCGGTTACATGGCTGAGGTAACCGGTTACATCAGCTGAGGTAACCGGTTACATCAACAAAAATCTGCAAAACAACAAAAATCAGCAAAACAGATTTTCAGCAAAAAGCACTTTTGAGAATTGCTTTTTTCATGAAATTGCAAGGCATCATAACATGCAAGTACGTGCATGATTTACAGTAATTCACAACAATCAAAAGCTATAAGAATTGATTATGCAAATCTAATATTCAAGCAACTAAACATCAATTAAGCTACATTGTGAAAAATGCGAAAACTATCGAAAACGTAAAATCGAGCAAGAATAACCAACCTACAAGGCGGAGATTTGCCTTGGATGTTGTTGCAAAGGAAACATGATGAAAATAAGTAGACAAACCAGAGAATTCTGCACATGCACTTCGAACCATAGCGAAACCGAGCAAAAATGCAAGAAAAGCCCCGAAATAAAATTTGCACCGAATTGCTTGAGTAGATTACTTGAATTGAAATAGAACTTGCTGTAATTCCAGAAATCCAATCAAGAAATGTCAAATGATGGAGGCTTAAGCTCAAGAGTAAGCAATTTCAATATGAAATTCACTACTCTTCAATGGTGGAATTAAGCTCTAGTGTTGTTTGGGGAAGAAGATGAAGATGGATGTGTAGAAAAAAGTTGCAGAAACTTTAGAGAGAATGAGAGAATTGAGAATGAAAGGATTGAGAAATGATGGAGAGTGTGTAGGGTCCTTTGTAAAATGGTGGATCTTTGTTTATATAGAGTTTTGATTTGGAGTTGCTAGGTTTGGAATATGCTTTGGAGTGAGCTTTGGAGCTTGCTTTGGAGTTTGTTACACTCAACTCAACGAGTCGGAAGTTGACTCGGTTAGTTAGTTAGTTAACTCGGTGGAGCAATCCCAATGCAAATCCAAATCAAGTGGCTCACATGCTTGGAAGTAAGGGTGTATGGTGATCATGATTCAAAGTGATGTATTAGAATAAATGTAAGTGGAGTGTCTTGAATGACCTTGAACTGTCTAGAGATGTCTAGAATGCTCCACACAATGCTAGAACCAAGTGGACCAAAAGAAAGTGGAAGGAGTTGCTGCAATGTAGTGAAAATACTGATTTTTATGCACAAGCTGTGATGTAACTGGTTACATGGTTGAGGTAACCGTTACATCAGCCCAAAAGTGAGTTATGTGGCGGATAATAGTGATGTAGCCGGTTACATGGTTGATGTAACCCGTTACATCTGCAAACTTAATTTTCTCGCCTTTGAAACATCATAACTTGAGTTCCAGGAATCCAAATGGTGCGTTCTTGGTATCGAAAGAAAGCTTGAAGAACGAGGAACATTTTCATGAGGGAGGAAAAGTGAAAAGGAGCTTGGATCACAAAGAGAATTGTCCTTGAAAACATGTCCTCCAAGCTGAATTTCCTTACTTAGAAAAAATCCAAAAACCCCAATTTAGCAACTTCTCCTGATTTTATGATTTCTCTTTATTCCTCTTGATCAAACCTCATAATAACATAGATGATGACTTGAAATACCCAAATATGACCCAAGAACTCAAGAGTTGACTTTTGTAGGGCATCAGTTGACTTTTTGATCAAATGAATTCAATGTCTTCCCTATCCACTTCAAAAACCCTTGAAATGATTTATGTTGAACCATGAGGCCTATATGAATGGTTTGAGATGTATTAAGACCTATGTATTCTGCTTGATGTGATAATGTGATGAATCCGCGAGGATGCCATTAATCGGGCTTTGAAAAACCTGAAGATTCCTGCAATAAAAACACAGAGAAAAAGTGCGAGTGTGTATGCCAGCGATGCGAATGCATGTGCTTTTGCAAAAGGCAAAAGGGAGGTCAAATTTCGGGTTACGACAAGAGGAAAATAAAGAGACTCCGAAAGAAGTATCAGCTTGATTCATCGACATCAGATGTGATTCCTTAGGATCCTTACGATCTAGTTTTTTCTATTTCTATTCTGATCCTTTGTAACTCGTACTTCCAAGTGTAACTCTTTTCAGTATTCAATAAAATGAGATTCTTATCAGTATTTCAAAAAGTGTTATTTATTTACGATGATTGCAATTGCTTTATATCTTAAAGATACTTAAAAACTGAATGAAACATTTGCATTGCATTCGCATCATTATGCATTGGGTTTTGCTTTGACAGATGTATTATTGCTTTCTTCCTGGTTTTCTCAAAAAGTTAATTAGGTTCCAAAGATGATAAGAAGGAATTTAAGATTGGAGAACGGCTCGATTCAGATGTTAAGAAGAGGTTGGTAGAGCTTCTTAGAGAATATGTGGATGTATTTTCTTGGTCATATCAAGATATGACAGGTCTTGATACTGATTTTGTGGAGCATCGATTGTCGTTGAAGCCTGAATGCCCGCATATAAAGCAGAAGTTGAGAAGAACTCACCCCGACATAACTGTTAAGATCAAATAGAAGGTTCAAAAGTAGATTAATGCAGGTTTCCTTGTGACTGCTGAGTATCCTCAATGGGTGACCAATATTGTGCATGTTTCTAAGTAAGACGGAAAAGTCCGGATGTGCGTTTACTATAGAGATTTGAATAAAGTAAGTCCGAAAGATGATTTCCCACGACCACGCATTGATATGTTGGTAGATAATACTGCTAAATTCAATATCTTCTCCTTTATGGATGGATTCTCCGACTATAATCAAATAAAGATGGCACCCGAGGATATGGAGAAGACAACATGTATTACACTCTGGGGAACATTTTGCTATAGGGTGATGCCCTTCGGTTTGAAGAATGATGGTGCGACGTACCAGAGAGCTATGACCACTCTTTTCTATGACATGATGCACAAGGAAATTGAGGTATATGTTGATGATATGATCGCTAAGTCGAAGACTGAGGAAGAACATGTTAAGCATTTGCTGAAACTGTTTCAACATCTGAGAAAGTTCAAGCTCCATTTGAATCCAAATAAATGTACTTTCAGTGTCCTTTCCGGAAAGTTATTGGGTTTCATTGTTAGCCAGAAAGGCATTGAAGTTGATCCTGATAAAGTTAAGGCTATTCGAGAAATGCCTGCGTCTAAAAGTGAAAAACGAGCAAGAGGATTCTTGGGAAGTTTGAATTATATCTCCAAATTTATATCCAACATGACTGCCACATGTGCGCCAATATTCAAACTGCTTCGTAAAGATCAAGATTGTGTCTTGACAGATGATTGTCAGGAGGCTTTTGATTGTATCAAAGAATATATGCTTGTACCTCCTATTTTGCCTCCTCTGGTGGAAGGAAGACCTTTGATTATGTATTTGACTATGCTAGAAGAGTCTATAGGCTATGTTTTGGGTCAACAAGATGACTCTAGTTGGAAGGAATTTTCCATTTATTATTTGAGTAAGAAGTTTACTGATTGCGAGTCTCAGTACTCTGTGCTTGAAAAGACTTGTTATGCCTTAACTTGGGATGCTAAAATCCTCCTCCAGTATATGTTGAATCATATAACTTGGTTGATATCCAAAATGGACCCAATCAAGTATATCTTTGAAAAGCCTGCTTTAACTGGTCGGATCTCCCGTTGGAAGATGTTGTTGTCAAAATATAATATCGAGTACCGAACTTAGAAAGCTGTAAAAGGAAGTATTTTGGATGACCATTTGGCTCATCAGCCAATTGATAATTACCAATCCATTAGGTTTGATTTCCCTGATGAGGGGCTGATGTATTTAAAAGCTAAATATTATGATATCAAATGTTTTCACCAGAGTCAAGAGTACCCACTTGGGGCATCCAAGAAGGATAGAAAGACCTTGAGAAGGTTGGCTGGCAGTTTCTTCCTAAATGAAGATGTACTATACAAAAGAAATTATGACATGGTCTTGCTTAGATGCATGGATAGACAGGAAGTAGACATGTTGATGAAAGAAGTTCGTGAAGGACCCTTTAGTACCCATGCCAATGGGCATGCAATGGCAAAAAGGTTATTAAGAGCAGGTTACTATTGGATGACAATGGAATCTGAGTGTTGCAAGTATGCGAAGAAATCCATAAATGTCCGATTTATGCTGACAAAATTCATGTTCCTCCAACTCTTCTCAATGTTGTCTCATCTCCATGGCCTTTCTCCATGTTGGGAATTGATATGATTGGAATGGTTGAGCCTAAAGCATCGAACGGACACCGTTTCATATTGGTGGCTATTGACTATTTTACCAAGTGGGTTAAAGCGGCATCATATGCCAATGTGACCAAGCAAGTTGTGGTCCGGTTTATCAAGAACCAAATCATTTGTCGGTACGACATTCTGAGCAAGATTATTACTGATAATGGGTCAAATTTGAATAATAAGATGATGACAGAGTTGTGTGATGAGTTCAAGATTTAGCATCATAATTCTTCTCCCTATAGACCAAAGATGAACGGGGTTGTTGAAGATGCAAATAAGAACATAAAGAAGATCATTTAGAAGATAGTTGTAACACACAAAGACTGGCATAAGATGTTGCCTTTTGCTTTACATGGGTATCATACATCTGTCTGCACTTCAACATGGGCAACCCCTTTCTCTCTTGTATATGGTATGGAAGCAGTGCTCCCTGTGGAGGTTGAAATCCAGTCAATGAGAGTCTTGATGGAAGGTATGTTGACTGAGGATGAATGGTGTCAGAGTAGGTATGACCAGCTGAATTTGATTGAAAAAAAGAGAATGACGGCCTTGTGTCATGGCTAGTTATATCAACAATGAAGAAAGCTTTTGAAAAGAAGGTTTGAACTCGTGTGGTCAGAGAAGGCGACCTCGTGCTAAAAAAGATCTAGACTTTTACCACTGATTATAGGGGCAAGTGGACTCCTAATTATGAAAGCTCATATGTTATTAAGAGAGCCTTCTCTAGCAGTGCATTAATTCTTACAACTATGGATGATGAAGAGTTCACTCGTCCTGTGAATGCCGATGCAGTCAAGAAATACTTCGCCTAAAAAAAATAAAAGAACATATTGCTAAGTTGAAAACCCGAAAGGGCGGCTTAGGCAAAAATGAGCGTCTCGGTGGGCTGAAAACCCGAAAGGGAGGTCTAGGAAAAAGTTAGAGACATAAGCAGAAATAATCATCCCGGTAGATTGGAAACCCAAAAGGCCAATCTAGGCAAAAGTTAGGGATTATGGAAAGTAACTGCATCAGGCCAGTCTTGATCACTTGAAGCAACATTACCTGTCAACGATTCTCATTCAACCATTCTCAACGGAAGTTTTGAGCACAGTGGAATTCAGAGTTGTTAGGGAGAATAGTGGTCATTGTATTTCAATGTAACCCTTTCCATGTATTTACCATTTTTCAAACTTTGTAATGATCCATGGGGTTACGCCATTTGCCAACTACCATTCTATCAATAAAATTTGGGCCTTTGTCCATTTGTTTGAGATTCTTATTTTGTTTCTGTTTGCAAAATTTCATTTATATTTTATAATAATTTTGAACCAAATAGATAAATAAACAATCATGCTTTTGAAAACTATAAAAACATTTTCCTTTGATTTATGAACATAAAAGGAATATCAACGGTTACTTCAAGAATGATAAGATCCCGAAGCATAGATTTCAATGTTCTCCTAAGTAGAGTCTGTTGAAAATCTCCTAAGAAGATTTTGATCTTATTGATGCATTCCTCAGTTGAGCACTAGTTTAGGCATCCCAAATTTGGACTCCCCTGCTAAGTCTTAATTCAGATTTCTCCAGCTGAGTGTGGTTCTTCTTCCCCGATCTTTTATGATCAAATATATATAAGTGTACATGCGATTGTTATATCCCATCTTGTTTTGTGATAAGACTTGACGAGGATTTCCCGACAAGTTTCTACCTCCTCTATTATGGTTTGTTGTTCTTATGGCCAATCTGAATCATATTTTCCTCCTAAGAAATGTTGATGTAGCACTCAACTGTTGGGTTTTCTCTCACCATGTGTTGAGTTTTAAAATCCCCTGCGGTTTGACTTTCTGTTATGATGTTAATTTTTTAATTATCCCCGCAATTCCAAAATGTGTTTCTCTCCAGGTTGTAAGTACCCAGAGAATTATCCTTGTTGATTCCCCAGTAGAGGTTGTGCATTTATTATCACTAATTGTGAAATAGGAAATGATCTTCATCATATTCATTTTCTTCCCCAGTGAAGTTGCAAAGCAAAATTTTGTATATAGAAGGTTGGTTATTGGAAGGTTCATCTTTCCATCTCCTATAGCTGTTAGTATATTACCTCCAGATTGTTATGGTGTGTTGGACTCGTGAAATCCAATATTCCCCAAGTTAGTGCCACTTCAGATGATCCCCAAATGAGAACTAAAGTTGAGAATTTTCCAGTCAAGTCTCGACTTAGATTGTTTCTCTAACTGAATATGATTTATTCCTTCACTAGGGTTGTGATCAAGCATTTGTAATTGTTGAAACCTGTCTCTCCTTGATATGGAATCTTTGACATAAGTTTTTACCCCCATTGTACGCGAGCGGTTTTTTCCGAAGGATTCGCCCTCTTTACATGTGAACTTTTAATTTAACCCAAAAAAAAGGAGGGAAAGGGAAAAAATCGGAATAAACCCGTGTGTGTGTGTGCAATGCAAAACAATGCACTAAGAGATCGGGAATCGGGGTTGGTTATACTCAGGGAAGGTACTATAACCCTGAGTATCTATAGTATCCTATAGAAACCTCTTGTGTATATTTGTGTTACTGTTGATTGAGTCATTTGTTGTGTATTGGGGATTTGTTGACTATTTTGAATGAGTGATAAGAGTGGGAAATGTTTTTGTAGTGTATGTTGAAATAAACTAAGACAAAGGTGTAGGAACCTAAAGGTTTTACTTATTATTGTGCTCACTAAGATCTCACAATTTTATGCCTACGTATTCTCAAAAGGAAGTTGAGAAATCAGAGTGTTCGTAGTTCCACCTACTAATGGGTGGAATTAGGTTTGTTGGCTTTTGAGAAGAGACAAATTGTCATCTTAAGAGAGATATCTCACCTATTCACCACAAACATTTTGAGAAGAAGATAATAAGGGAAGAAGCTTTAAACTTGGATGTAGAAAATCCAGAGTAATGCCACATCTTCATTTAAATGAGTCTTTGCATATTAAGAAAAGGACCTTGACTTAGATATAGAATCAACAAGTGTGCCACTTATATATCACTTAGATGAAAGAAGTGTTTTTTGTGCCATAATAAGATAAGGACGCCAGCTTGGATCTTGAATCAACAAGTGTGCCACGTACATCACTTAAATGGAAAAGTTTGAAATGTTTGATTTATGTTGTGGAAAATATAATCTCTTCTATAGAGATGATTCATGTCTCATCTCTGGGGAAAAGTTTTGAATTTTGAAGCCAAAGGTTTGAAGGTACAAGGGGCTAGGGTTTGACTTGAAGTTTAAGGTTTGAATCCACAAGGGGCTATGGTTTGGGTTTTGAATGAAGTTGAAAACTTCAAGGGAAATCCTAATGTTTTATTGAAGTTAGGAACCTCAAAAGGGATCCCTAGGGTTTGAACTAAGTTGTAGTTTGAATCCTAAAGTTTGAACTAAGTCTAAACTAAAGGATGAGTATTGAAATTCTACAATTGTATGAATGCAAGAGTTATCAATGTCAAGAGAAATTTAACAAGACAAGATTGATTAAGCTTTTAAACAGAAGTAGTCATCGAGGATGACATGAACATGGTATGATAAAGCATGATGTATCAACATATGAATGAGCATCAGATAAGTAAATATGTTCATCATGGTAAGAGTTTATGAAGGAAATACTTGAATGTGTGAGCAAAGATTTAATCAATAGGAGCAATCACAAAGGAGTTCAAGTAAGCATGTATTCAAGATGAATCAAGGATCAGATGAATATAACAAAGGGTAAACAAAACCCTAATGGAAGTTTATGAATATGAACAAATGAACAAGACATTCAAGTATGGTTCAATCAAGGGATTTGGGGAATCCAAACTCAAGTGGAAGCCCTAGTCAAGATGTTTTGAAAATATTTATCAAGATAAAAATTCTAAAGTTTCACCTAATTAAACACTTAATTAAAGTATTTTTCAAAGGAAAGTCATTTTAAACATGGTATGAAATAAAAACAAGTTAAAGCAACATGTTATGAAAATCAATCAAGGTTTAAACAAATATTTATAATCAATTAGGTTAAGGAAACAACCAAAAGAAACTCATTTAAAAGGTATAAAACACTTAAAAAATGACTACTTTTCCACCTAATAAAAATGATCAAAATAAATATTATTTTTGGGATTTTTTTGTGGATTCTCAAAATAGGGAAGATAAATAAGAAGTGTGCAAAAAATTGGCTCAAAATAATTAATTTTCCTTATTGAAATAATTGAATGAATTTGTGAAGAAAAAGTGAGAAAAATAGTGATAAAAAAGAAGGGATGGCCCTCACAAGTGTTGAACTCACGCCCTTGGGGTGATGGGTTTAAAAGAATACCATCTGAGACGCGCGCTATGGGTTGACAAGGAGTGTATAGTGAAAATAATATAGAGAGTTTTAAGTTGAAAATGGTTTTAAAAAAATAAGCAAAAGGTCTGAGGCGAGGGGGATTCAAACCCCAGACCTCACACACTCAAATCCTTAAAATGCACGCTTTAACCACTGGGGTGGTAATACATCCATTAATTTATTTGCAACGAAATGATAATATAGTAAAAATTATTTTTATATTAAAAAAATGGCATCATGGCCATCTTCTTCTTCTTCCACAAGCTCCATCATCATCTTCATCATTTCAAATTCTGAACTTCTTCATTTCTCAACAAAATTGAATGAAGTAAAGACCAAAATTGTTGGAAATTTCATGAGGAATTGAATGGCATTATTGAATCTCATTTATATTCAGAATATCAAAAGGAATTAATCACACAATTGTATTGTCATACCCCAAATTTTGACCACCAAGATTTCCCATCATTGTGCAAATCATCATCACAATATGGATGTACTTTCATGCCTCATCAATCTCCTCAAAGATAATTGAACATTCACCACAATCAAGAATTAGGGTTTCAAGCCCTCTCAGAGCACTTAGACAAAGGATCAATCAAGAAATGACATGATCTTCTACTCGTCTAACCTCTCAAAGACCTATAAAGGATCAAGAGGACTCCCACATCAAGAATCAAGCACAAAGTTGCAACATTCCAAGTGGATCAAGCCTCAAGATCGCCAGTATCACCAAATTAGGGTTTTGGTCGACTGAGGCCTCCAGATGAAAATTTTCATCGGGCATGAGCCAATGCTTCAAAGCATAACCCAAGATACTCCAAGGGACCTCATGGACCCAATCATCAAGTTAATTTAACCTCAGGGGATGCATTTACCAAAAAAAAATTAGGAATTATGGTTTCTTGACCTAATTTACCCCTAAGTTGACTTTTGGGACAAAGCATGAGCCAAGACCTCAAGACATGATTTAAGGGCCTCAAATACACCACATTGATCCATTTCCAACAATGGATTGATCCAAGAAGCTTGATTCACAAGTTTCAATTTCATCTGGACCACAATTAGGGTTTTGAAGAAAAAGTCAACTGTACCTTTGACTTTTGACCAGGACATGCTCTCAAACCTTGGGACATGATTCAATACACACTATAACAGCTATGGAATCCACCCATTAGGTTTGATTTAGGTCAAGGACTTGATTTCACAAAGGATCGCACTGTTTGTATTTCATCCGATAAAAAGTCAACTGTGCACAAAATCAAGTTTGACTTTTTGGAATTTTTCACAAATATGGTTCCCATAAGTCAAAAATAATGTCAATGTATGATATTGATCATCATTCATCAAGAAAAATCAAGAAAAGTGAGGTTTCTTGCAAAAGGGGCAACCTTGAGAAACCAAAATTTTTCTAAGTTATGGAATAAAAATGGTTCTGGTACCAACTTCCAAGGACCATAACTTGAGATCCAAGTAACCATTTTGGGTGATCCAAAGCTGGATTTGTAGGTCTTGCTACACTCTACAAAAGCTTCAACTACCTCAGACTCCAATTCCTCATGGATGTTGAGTTATGGAGTGATCAAAATGACAAAAACATGAAAATGACACTTTTTCCAACACTTAGTGAAAATCTGCCTAAGTTATCAGCCTTGAACATCAATGTTCATGAGGTTTTTTTCAGTTGGGTCCAAATAGTTTCAAAACAAACTATGATCACACATGTTTTGTATCATATGAGGGCTTTCTAAAAAGCACAAGATCCTCCCATAACTCAACCTGAGCAGGGAGATATGAATCCCTCAAAATCACCATTTCCAACTGTCCCAAGCAAGGCAGAGTTTGTGCATTTGCTCGATTTGGAAAATTTGGACAACTCCAAGCCTTATCATCCAATTGGACACGTCTGAGGATAAAACAAAAGGAGAATGATCTGATCCACAAGCCTCCAAAGTCCAAGAATCTACACTTAGCCATAACAAACCTAAAAAGGCTAAAAAGGTGCCAAGACTCCAATTTTATTTCTAAGCATTCAATGGATGCACCAAGGTGGCATAGACTGACACATTCCTAACTGAATGAGTCAAGAATAAGCTCTGAATCAAAGGACCATAGGCCTGTGCCCTAACCTCAAGTCAATGGCTAGAGGAGACTTGAGATTCCTTTTGCTCAACATTGGCCAAAGGCCTGTTGCAGCTGCCATTCACTATTGATGCCAAAACAAACTTGAGACACTATAAATAGAGCTCAATTGTGATCAGTTTGAGTACACCAAAGCACTACAACACTTGCTTTCCTCAAAACCTCTTTCTTTAGGCCAAAATGCCTTCTTTTGCAAGGTATCTCTGAGTTTTTGAGTTAGAGAGCAATTCCACCACAACTCATGATCCAAACACATCCAATATGCCATATCTAAGCTGTTCAAACACTCAGTTGTGACATGAAACACCAAAATCACAAAGTCAATCTCCAAAACCTCAAAAATTGACTTTTCTGCATTTTCTAAGCCATGCCTTGATTCAGTCACTTCCAAAACCAAACAAAGCCTCAAACACACTCCAAATATCATCCTCAAACTGTCCCAAATGGTTCCCCTCATCTAGAATAACATTTGAGAGAGTTGCCATATTGGTCACTTTTGCCCCTTTTGCAAGAAAGTGCCAAAAATTGTCCCTGAGGATTCAATCTGGTTCTAATCATCCTAAAAGCTTCTAAGGGATCAATTGAGAGTGTCCAAAGCATCAAATTACTTCTGGCACAAGGAACTTAGCAGATAGCACAAAAAGCTCCAAGAGGTAAGTGCATGACAACTTGAACTCTTTGAATTATGCATTGCTTTGAAGTCCACTAATCATAAACATCTCATACATGTTATATATGTTGTGTTTGAACGAATTGGCCATGCTATTAGTGTGTGTATGATGTGTTAGCATAGAAAATGCAAATTTTGGCCTATTTCAAAACCACTATCGGGTTTTAAAATAGGGACCTCATCTGAAAAAACCAAAGGCACCATTGGATTCCTTGTGAAATTCTAGGTCACATGCACCTAAATTTTGTCCCAATCCATGGAGAAATGAGGAAGTTAGAGGCTTCACGTAAATTAGCAAAACTTGCCTTACCCAAACCTGAAAACTTGACACCCCTTATGTATTAATGGGGTGGTTTTGATACACGGATGTATCACCACCCCAGTGGTAGCGCGCATGTGTGTTTGTGTATGAGGTCGTGGGTTCAAATACCACCCATACCTTTTTTGCTACCTCTCTCTTTTTTGCTATTTTTCAATATTTTCATGTTTTTGTTAATTAATTGAAAAATTAATTTCTCTCTCAATTTTAATTATTTTTTATTGCTTCTTTTTTTGAAAATTCACAAAAATGTTAAACTATTTTATTCCATGAAAATTTCACAAAAAAATTATTTATTTCATATATTTAGTATTTTTGCAAATAATTATGTTTTATTTCTTTTTAAACATAAAAAAATATTTCTTTCTCTTGGTTTTGCAAAATTCAAATGATTTTTAAATCATACCATGAATGAAACATGATTTTTCAAGTATAAATCCAAGATCACAATATTTTTTCACATGTTTGATTATTTTAATTGAATTTTTATTCAATTAAACACATTAAATCAAGAAAATTAGGGTTTTAAATCATTATCACCCTAACAAATCTTTTCAAACATTTTTGGGCCTCTATTAGAGTGTAAGACCCAATCCCTTTTTAACCAAAACCCCTTTGGGCCTCAGTCATTGTATAAGTCCCACTGCGATTTTAAAATCTCGGCGCGGTCGACACCTTTTAAACGAAAACCATCTGGGCCTACCCTTGTGTTGTAAGTCCGATTGCTTTTCTTTTTCAAACTTTTTGGCCTCTCCTTGAGTTGTAAGACCAATCCCTTTGTACAAAAAACCTCTTTGGGCCTCAGTCATTGTATAAGCCCCAGTACAGTTTACAAAACAACGGTATGATTACTATTTTTTATCTGGGCCTCTCCTTGAGTATAAGCCCTAATCTGTTTAAAAAAAACTTCCCTTTTGATTTAGGTTCAAATCCATAGTTGTTATCAAAACCTTCTTTAATTTCTTGAACAATTAACCATACAGCTGTTACAATGGAAGCCTGCTCGCTGTAAGTTTTATCAGCTTTCATTTACCTGCTTTCATATATATATATATATAACTGTATTGCTAGAAGCTTGCTCACCTGTAAGTCCTTCTTTCATATCCTTTTAAATACTTGTCATATATCAACTGTATATATACTTGTATATTTGCTTAGAGTTTTCCCCAACAACTAGGTCTAGAACTAGGTAAAGTCAGTTGGTCACTCTTTAATAAAGTCAAAACTAGATCCCCATAGGATTTCCAGATACAGTCTTGCCTTCTCTTGAGCTTAAACAATATGGAACGGAGAGAAAGGCATTATTCTCGGTGATGCTTTTCTCAGACTGTCACTATTAGAAATTGTCAAAGAAGTTCATTTCCCCAGAGAGGATTAATTCCGGGTGAAACCTTTCTTGAATTTCTTCAAACCCTAGAACTGTTCACTAAAGAAAAGATTATTCCCGGTGAAAATTTTCTTGAACTCTTCTTAAGTTTGGACCCACCGGCTTCCTAAAAGCATCCCCGCCTCCTCTTGGGCTTTGTACAAGGACCCTCCGACTTCTTAGAAGTTCTCATGCCTTCTCTTGGGCTTAATACAAGGACCCTGAAGACCTCTTAAAGGTATAAGACAGAACTTAGTCATCCTTTGCTAGAGCAGTCTTTCCAGAGTCAAAACCTCAGACTAATTTAGGGTTGATTCTCATCCCTTAAAACACCAGCCTCCTCTTGGGCATCATACAAAGATAAACTCTTCCACACCAGTAGACTTGGACAGTCTAATCTCCTCTTGAGTCTCAAAGTCATTCTCAAGTTACCTATTAACACATGAAAGAGCCCTGGTCATTCAACCAACCTCTGGTAGAGTTGAAACCTCTCTAGGCTTTCAAAACTCAATCTTTAAACTCCCACCTTAAGTTTCCCCATGCCAGGGTCAGCTTATCATCAGTATAACACTATCCCAAATCAGAACCTCAGGGCATCTGATATCTCAACTCTTCTGTAAACCCTCAGCAAGAGTTGATTCCCCATTTGGACCTGCCTCTGGATCTCAATAATCCTCAGCAGAAGCTAGCCTCCTCTTAGGCTTTGTATAATGATCCTTCCTTTCCTCAGCATAGCCATCCTCCTATTGGGCTTTGTATAATGATTTTCCCCAGCTGAGCTAACCTTTTCAGACTCTCTTGTTGGGTCAATCACCCTGTTCAACACTTTCTTGTTGAGTCACCCCTTTTCAGCCTCAATCTTGGGCTTTGTACAAGACACCATATAAATTTCCCTAAGCAGAGTCAATCCTCTTTTCAGCCTCAATCTTGGGCTTTACACAAGACAAATAATACTCTCCAGCAGAGTAAAACTTCTTTCAGCCTCAATCTTGGGCTTTGTACAAGACACCTAAAAATCCTCAGTCGAGTCAATCTCAATTTAGCCTCAATCTTGGGCTTTGTACAAGACACCTAAAAATCCTCAGTTGAGTCAATCTCATTTTAGCCTCAATCTTGGGTTTGTACAAGACAAATAAAGATTTCTTTCCCACAGAGTCAGTTTTCTTTTCAGCCTCAATCTTGGGCTTTGTACAAGACACATACAAACCCTCCCCAGCGGAATAAAAATCCTTTTTAGCCTCAATCTTGGGCTTTGTATAAGACAGACATAATATTTTCCCCAGAAAAGTAAAACTTTTAGCCTCTTCTTAGGCTTTGTATAATGATATCCCCAAAAGAGTCAGTCTCTTTTAGCCTCAATCTTGGGCTTTGTACAAAATATATATAAACACTCTCTTGTTGAGTCAGTCTTTTCCAGCCTCCTCTTAGGCTTTGTATAAGGACTTCTCCAGTAGAGTCAATCAATATTTTAGCTTCAACCTTGGGCTTTGATCAAGGCACACAAAAATCAACATCCCTTCAGAGGAAATCAAAATCTCTCTGTAGGAATTCATTTCCCTGTGTTATCACACATCAAAACAAACATTCAATACAAACCCTAATCCCAGATAAGTGCTACAAGTGGTACACTTGTTGATTCAAATATCCAAGCTGTCATCCATCTTTTATCCTAGAAAATCATCTCTTTCATCTAATTGCTGTAAGTGGCAAGCCTCTAGATTATTTACATCCACGCCACTGTCCCTCTCTTAGCATGAAAGATTCCTAAGGAAAAATGGCATTGCTCTACACTGAGTTAAAGTTTTCTCCTTCATGACAAATCCCCTATAAAGGAAATTATGGAATTGCTAGATTTATATCCCAGTTAAAGTAACCCTCCTTTATAAACAGTCACCCAACAATTGTGATAAATAGACAAGATCTTTCCCTTTAGAGATGACAAATTCTCTCTCAGTCAAAACCTTTTAGCTTCAATCTTGGGCTTTGAACAAGACACAAATAACCTTTAGCTTCAATCTTGGGCTTTGAACAAGACACAAAAACATCTTTTTTCCTCCCATAGAATCGGAGGAACTACGATTGCTCTGATTTCCCGGTTTCTTAAAACGGGAATACATAGGCATAAGATTGTGAAATCTTAGCGAGCATACCAATCAAAACTTTAGGTCCAGTACATTCACAAATACTAATCAAAACTGAGCTCCGATACCTCACCAAAATTATCAAAAACTCTCTCTCATATCTCCCAAAGAAGAAACTTTCCCAACCCCCAACAGATAAACACCATCAAGTACAAAGCAGAACCTAATGCTAACAACCTGTGGATAACCACATATAGGATGGGTAACTGACAACTCCCCATTGTATAACCTGACCCCGAACTCCCCGAATCTCTTTAAGCATTTGTTCAATTAAACATTCGCGTGCAAGGTTAGTTTTAGATAGCTTCCCTTTCCCTTCCAGCTTCACGGGATAAATAAGAAATCAGAAAGTAACACCCCACTCCTACCATTACGGCGGAGAAACCCATTTTTGATATGGTGGTCGTGTCACCGACAAAAATCGAACGTTACACGTATGAACCCTAATTTGAAAATTCAAAATGAAATTCCATATGTTCAAGATATCATGCAATTGATTGAGGGAAAATGATCCTTATATTGACAGAAATAAGTTGGTAACTCAACTAATAACATAAGATGCATGGATTATAGAGTCCAGTTTAGAGCATCTTACCTTGCAAAAGTGAAAATCGAATTCTTGCTTAGAAGTGTTACAGAAGCAATTTGTTGATTCTAACAACTTCCTTGATCTTCAAGGAATGTGTTGCAATGGTTAGAATGAATTGAAACCTTCTTGAACAACTTGGCCAAATCAATCTGCAGCCTTGAAGCAAATGATATATGACTTAATGATTCTGGTGTTACAGAAACAAGGTGAGTGTTTGTATCACTTCTATAAGATGTATATAAAGTAATTTAATCACTGGTTTGGTTGGAGATTGCTTGGAGTTGAAGTTCCAAGTTTTCACTCTCTTTGGGACTTTGAATTTTGGAAGGAAGAAGATTGCTTAGAAAACAAGTCTTGGCTATGTTTTGGTGTGTTTTGAATGATGCAAAATGGTCTCTATTTATAGAGAAAAAATCAGATATTTGGAGAAAAGTTTGGATTAGGATCACTCAATTATCTAATCAATCATACTATGTGTCATGACATGGATTCCAAGGTACATATAGCCTATTTATTCTTCACAAGGCTATAATTCTGATCTTTTGAGATTGAACTTGCCATATTGCATCTCATACCTTGGTGTTTTGATCATTCTTTGATAGATTGGGAGGTTTTTGATCAATTTCACTATTTCACTTTAATGTTAGAGGACAAAACCTCACTTCATGGTTTTGAAATGACTTTTATCACATGCCAAGGATAGAATCTTGAAAATTCTGTTATGCTCTTGTAGAGCACATGTTGTATGATCATTTTGGTGTTGATCTTGTGAAGATATTAGGTTTGCAAGGTCATCCAAATTGTATAACAACAAAATGTGTGGCAAATTTGTCTTGCAAAACAGTTGCAACAAAGCCTATTGGGAAATTCATAATTCTTACTCAAGTAAGGTAAATGAATGTTCTTGGACATTTTGGAAAGCTGAGATAACATACTTCAACTTTAATGTTCAAGGTGTGTCTTGAATCAATGTGGATTATGGAGAAAAATGGCCCTAATGTTGGCTCTAACATAAGACAGATTCTGTCTAAAATTTCTCTAAGTGTCTATGTTCAAAAAGTATTGAACCTCCAACTTCATGGCATCATATCTCTCAATCTATGCATTTTTTAGGAATTCATCCTCAAGGACAAAGTTATAGTATCTAATAAGATCTTCAATTTGATCTTTAGAGTAAATAAAATGGTTACTTTGATTGGAAGTTATGGCCTTGGCAAGTTGGACAAAAATCATGAACTTTCATAACTTAAAAAAAATTTAATTTCTTCAATGTTGCCCTTTTACAAGTAACCTCATATTTATTGATTTTTCTTGATTGATCATGATCCAAACCACACATTATCATCATTCTTGACTTGAGGGACCCATGTTTGACCAAAAAAGTCAAAAGTCAAAATTGACTTTGATCAGTGGTTGACTTTTCATCAGATGAACTTGAAATTTGTGATCTTCAATGAAATCAAACCCTTAGGCTAATTGAACACCATGGATGGACTCCAAATGTTTTTTTGAGTGTCTTGAATCATGTCCCGAGGTTTGAGATCATGTCCTGGCCAAAAGTCAAAGTGCAGTTGACTTTTAATCATAAACCCTAGTTTGTGGACCAGATGAATTTGAATTCTTGCATTGCTTATGAATCAAGCTCCTTGGATTAATCCAATCATATGAATGGACTAATATGATGCATTTGAGATCCTTTAAACATGTCTTGAGGTTTTGGATTATGCCTTACTCCAAAAGTCAACTAGGGACTATATTAGGTCAAAACCCTAATTTGGGTGTATCTGAGGATTTTAGCCTTGTTGATCTTGATTCAATGCAACTTTGCACTTGATTATTTATGAGAGGAAACTCTTGATCTTCATGGATGAATACGGGACTTGAGATGTTGAATATGATTCCTATCCTTTAATAATTCATCTGCTTGAGCCTTTGTGGGACCACCTAACCTGTAAAGCAAGCAAGCACACACATCTTGTATTTGTAATGGGTTAGTGATGCATAAAGACACACACATATGTTATGATGAATGAGGTGAATGAAGTGGCATCTTAGGGGTAGAAAATTAGGGTATGACAGATGCCCCTATTTAATTTTCTCCGATCCGGAGAGATGAAGATTGACATCTTGGTCTTGACCATATAGGGGAGGCTTAAATACAATAATTCACAATTTTGGCCTCTAAGAAGCCACAAAAGGTGATATGATATGAATGCACTTATGAATACAAGATATGAGACCTGCGGGAAATGATGCCACAGGAGACTGAGAACAGACTAAACCACAGGGGTATAACAACATAATTATCTACTAGGGAAAGAAAAATTGAAGGAAATGTTGCAACTCTTATTGGTAGAGAGATATCAACTCCACTGGGGAAAAGAATGCAGCTCCATAGGGGATATGGTTATAACTTTGACAATTGATCTTCCAATGTTGGAAAATGATTCAGTACCTTCTTTGACTGGGTAATCCTACTTAGAAAGGGTAAATTAAACTTCCCCATGCTTCGGGTCGTAAGCCACGAAACTGGTCTCGGTTTCTGAAATAAACTTCCCCTCATTTCTGGACACAAGCCATGAAACTGATCTCAGTTTCTGAAATAAACTTCCCCTCTTTTATGGACATAAGCCATGAAACTAGTCTCAGTTTCTGAAATAAACTTCCCCTCATTTCTGGACATAAGCCATGAAACTGATCTCAGTTTCTGAAATAAACTTCCCCTCATTTCTGGACATAAGCCATGAAACTGGTCTCGGTTTCTGAAATAAACTTCCCCTCGTTTCTGGACATAAGCCATGAAACTGATCTCAGTTTCTTCTTATCAAGTCTTTCTCTTGAAAAGGGTAAACAGACAAGCTCCTAAAAGGGTAATCACTTGCTGAAATAATAACTTCACCGGGGATCTTCAAAGAGATGTGGGTCGGTTAATTTGTTAAACAGATTTCTCAAATAAAGAGGAAACAATATATAAGAGTCTTCATCAAACTTCCCACCGGGATTCACTGGGGAGATGACATTTGATGGTATATATCTTCATCGTACTTCTCTTTGAGACTTCTTCGGAGAGATGCCATGTGACGAAGGAAAATTCGGTAGCAGAATTACTGGGGAAATACCACTGGCTGCAGTTTTTCTTTGTATCGAGCAGATAAAACCACTTGTAGAAATTTATCTCAAATAAACACTTGTGATAATCTTTAATAAGTTTCTCTGACGGAAGCTTACGGAGAGATAACCATTTCTTCATCATACTTCTCTTTGAGACTTCTTCGGAGAGATGCCATCTGTTGGAAAAATGAGGTTTCAACAATCAAACTTCTCTGCGGGACTTGTTCGGAGAGATGCCATTTGATAGAGAATAAGGATTCAGAACAAACTTCTCTAGAGAGATTCCATTTGCTGGAAAAATATCTTCATCATACTTCCCTTCGAGACATCTTCAGAGAGATGCCATAAGATGAAAGAAAATTTGATATGCTGATAGCTTCAACGGAGATAGACAAACTGCTCGAAAAGAGACTGCCATTTTCTGATTCACTGAGAAATTCATGGACGAAAATAAGATTCCCAAATAAAGAGATTGCCACTTGCTGTCAGGTATAGATTCCAAAGCAGAATAAATTTATCTTACTGGGGAACCTTCAACATATTCTTTCTGGGGATATAAACCACCTAAAAGGCGCAAAATAAATGCCCTTTTAATTCAGAGGTTCAAGTTATCAAAATGGTTAAAAAACCAACTCAATCCAGGGATAAGCTGGAGAGATACCATCAAACAAGACCCTAACTAGTGAGGAATGAACTCGAACTAGAGATTTATCCTATTTAAGTGTGGAAAGGAGAACTAAATCAAAACTTCCATGAGGATTAAACGTAGTGGGGAGTTAGAAAGGATATACACTTTCTGCCAATGGTTGACCACTCTATTGGAGAGAGGAAACATATCACTCGGGGATAAACACAACCAAGGTGAATGAAGCAAATATTATCAATAAATGCATCATGAACATGAATATAAATTTAACTATGCATGATATATGTATGATATGAATGCATGTTATGTTTTTATGCTAACAAAACAGGCGAAAAAGATATATTGGCGATGAAATAAACATCATAATATGACTGGGTACTCAGCCAGTCTCCTGGAAATATCACTAGAGATAAAACAAAGAGAGTCATTAACGGAACAAGGTCCTGTTGTCAGTCCTAAGTCTCTTTGGGGGAAGGAAGATACTTCACTTGGGGAAAGAGCCCAAATAATCTTTTAAACTCGTTATTTTGTTCAATTGGGGATAGAGTAACTCTGCTCTCTACTGGGGATGGGAATATCAGTCAGTTTGGATAAACCTTTCAAGGCAAATCACAAGAACATTTGATCCTGTATTCCGAGGTTTAATCATTCTTGGAGCAACTGTTGATATTCCTTCTTATGTTCACAAATCAAAGGAAAGTAAACACAAACAACAAAATAAAAATTTCAACCTTTTGATCCAAGAATTTTTATCAAAATAAAAACATCTTTTTGCAGGATGTAAATAAAAACAAGAGTTGCAAACAGATGGGTAAAAGCTTCAAATTTTATTGATAGAATGGTAACCCGCCAACATCGTGATTCCATGGACTATTACAAGAGTTAAAAAATGGTAATTAAAGGGAAAAGGCTACATTAAAATATAATAACCGAATTCTCCCTAACAACTTTGAATTTCCAATATTCTTTAGCTTTGGCGAACTGATTTGATTTGAGAGTTCTTTGATAGATGTTGCTGCTTCAAATAATCCAATCTGGTTTGATGTAGTTACTTGCCATATATCCCTAACTTCTGCCTAGATTGCCCTTTTGGGTTTTTCAATCTATCGGGATGATATTTTTTTATGTCTCAAATTTTTGCTCAGACCGCCCTTTCGGGTTTTCAATCCATCGAGATGCTCTTTTTGCTTTTCGTCAAGCGAAGTATTTCTTGAATGCGACGACGTTTGTAGTACGAGTGAACTCTTCACCATCCATAGTCGTAAGCATTAAGGAACCGCCTGAGAAGGCTTTCTTAACAACATATGGGCCGTCATAATTTGGAGTCTACTTGCCCCTAGAATCAGTAAGGAATGATTGAATTTTCTTAAGCACAAGGTCACCCTCTCTAAATACACGAGGTCGAACCTTTTTTCTAAACCCTTCTTCATTCTTCGTTGATATAGCTGACCATGACATAAAGCCGTCATTCTTTTTTCTTCGATCAAGTTCAGCTCATCGTATCTGCTTTGACACTGTTCAACCTCTGTCAACTTTGCTTCCATCAAGACTCTCATTGACGAGATTTCCACCTCTATGGGGAGCACTGCTTCCATGCCGTATACCAAAGAGAAAGGGGTTTCCCCTGTTGAAGTACGAATAGATGTACGATATCCATGAAGAGCAAATGGTAGCATCTCATGCCAATCCTTGTAGGTTACTACCATCTTCTGGATGATCTTTTTGATATTTTTATTAGCTGCTTCAACAGCTCCATTCATCTTAGGCCGGTAGGGAGAAGAGTTATGGTGTTCAATCTTGAATTCAACACGTAATTCCTTCATCATTTTGTTGTTCAAGTTTGATCCATTATCAGTAATAATCTTACTTGGAACAACATAACGGCAGATTAGATTGTTCTTGATATAACGGACCACCACTTGTCTGGTTACATTGGCGTAAGATGTTGCTTCAATCCATTTGGTGAAGCAATCAATGGCCACAAGTATGAAACGATGTCCGTTGGAAGTTTTGGGTTCAATCATGACAATCATGTCAATTCCCCACATAAAGAAAGGCTATGGAAATGAGAGAATATTAAGAAGAGTCGGTGGTACATGAATTTAGTCGGCATAAATTTAACATTTGTGACACTTCTTTATGTATTTGCAGCAATCCGATTCCATTGACAGCCAATAGTATCCTACTCTTAATATTTTATTTTCCATTGCTTGCCCATTGGCATGAGTACCAAAAGAGCCTTCATGAATTTCTTCCATCAACATGTCTGCTTCATGTCTATCCACGCATTTTTGCAAAACCATGTCGAAGTTTCTCTTGTACATCACATCATCATTCAGGAAGAAGTTGGCAGCCAATCTTCTGAGGGTCTTCCTATCTTTCTTTGACGCCCCAAGCGGGTATTCTTGTTTTTGAAGGAAGCATTTGATATCATGATACCATGGTTTATCATCGACAATCTCTTCCATGGTAAACACGTGAGCAGGTCTATCAAGGTGCATTACGTCGATTTTAGGTACATCATTTCACCGGTTCACAATAATCTTGGAGGATAATGTAGCTAGTGCATCAGCCATGTTACTTTCTTCACGAGGAATATGATGAAACTCAACTTTATTGAAGAATGGTAACAACCTTCTTGCATAGTCTTTGTAAGGAATCAATCCGGTTTGACGTGTTTCCCATTCACCTTTGATCTGATTTATGGCCAAAGCTGAGTCTCCATAGACATCCAGAATTTTTATCCTTAAATCAATGGCTTCTTCAAGTCCCATGATACAGGCTTCATATTCAGCTTCATTATTTGTGCATTTGAATGTCAACCTTGCGGTGAAAGGAATGTGGGTACCTTGAGATGTAACAATTATTGCCCCAATTCCATTTCCGTAAGCGTTGACCGTTCCATCGAATATTAATCCCCATCGGGATCCTGGCTCTGGCCTTTCGTCTGGAAATATTCATCACAGTCTTTCATCTTCAGATACATTACATCTTTATCTGGGAAGTCGAATTTCACAGATTCATAGTCATCAATTGGTTGGTGAGCCAAATGATCAGCTAGAATGCTCCCCTTGACGACTTTCTGAGCATGGTATTCAATATCATACTCTGACAACAACATCTGCCAGCGAGCAATCCTTCCAGTTAAAGCGGGGTTTTCAAAGATATACTTGATCGAGTCCATTTTGGAGATCAACCAAATAGTATGAAAAATCATGTATTGACGGAGACGCTTAGCAGCCTAAGCCAAGGCATAACAGGTTTTTTCAAGCACAGTGTAACGAGATTCATAATCTATGAATTTCTTACCTAAGTAATAAATGGCGTGCTTTTTTTTCTCTTTGTTTCATCTTGCTGGTCAAGCATACAACCCATGGAATCTTCTAATACTGTTAAGTATATAATCAAAGGTCTTCCTTCCACTGAAGGGATCAAGATAGGAGGTTCAAGCAAATATTCTTTGATGCTGTCAAAGGCCTTCTGGCAATCTTCTGTCCAGATACAACTCTGACCTTTTCGAAGAAGTTTGGATATCGGCCCACAAGTAGCGGTCATATGAGAGATAAATCTGGAGATGTAGTTTAAACGACCTAGAAATCCTCTTACTTGTTTCTCAGTTTTGGGTGGCAGCATATCCTGAATGACTTTGACTTTATCAGGATTAACTTCAATTCCCTTTTGGATGACAATGAAACCTAAGAGCTTCCCTGAACAAACACCAAAGGTACATTTGTTAGGATTCAATCGGAGTTTGTATTTCCTCAAACGCTGGAATAACTTCAACGAATACTCCATATGTTCTTCTTCAGTTATGAACTTAGCAATCATATCATCGACATATACTTCAATTTCTTTGTGCATTATGCCGTGGAAAAGAGTTGTCGTGGCTCTTTGGTAGGTTGTACCTGCATTCTTTAGACCAAAAGGCATCCCTTTGTAGAAAAATGTTCCCCATGGTGTAATAAATGAGGTTTTTTCCATGTCTTTAGGTGTCACTCTGATTTGATTATATCCGGAGAATCCGTCCATGAAGGAGAAATCTTTGAATTTTGCGATGTTGTCGACCAACATGTCAATATGTGGTAAGGGAAAGTCATCTTTTGGACTAGTTTTGTTTAAGTCTCGGTAGTCCACGCACATTCTGAATTTTTCGTCCTTTTTCAGAACAGGCACTATGTTGGCTAACCACTGCGGGTATTCTTCCGTGGCAAGGAACCCTGTGTCAATCTGCTTCTGCACTTCTTCTTTAATTTTGATGGTCATATCTGGAAGAGTTCTTCTCAACTTCTGCTTAACTGGCGGATATTCTGGCTTTAACGGTAAGTGGTGTTCCACAATATCGGTGTCCAACCCCGGAATATCTTGGTAGGACCAAGCAAACACATCTGGAAGTTCTTTGAGAAGTTCTACCATTTTTATTTTAATAGCTGGACTAAGCAGTGCCCCAATCTTAACCTCTTTTCTATCTTCATCGGAACCAAGGTTGATCACCTCAATCGGCTCTTTGTACGGCTGAATAAAGGCTTCTTCTTGCTTAAGAGTCAGGAAATTTCATCCGGAATTTCTTCCTCTTCTTCATCTTCAGCTTCGAATACTGGAAACTCAAAGTTGGGAGAGGGCATTGGGTCATGTTTTTCAATGGGGTTTTGTTGTTTAATCTGCACATATAATTGATTGTTGGATTTTAGAAAAACAGACAAATGCAGAGTGCATGTAGACATTGAAAGTGTTTATCATTTATTTTTATTTTTTTTAGGTTACCATTTTCCGAAAAAGCAAAATAAATAAAAAACAAATAGCATGGTATCGAAAACAACATCTTTATTATTGATAGATTATTTCTTGAAACAAAAGCCTGATAAGGAAATATTTAAAAGGGGGCCCTATAAAACATATCTCGCCTTGGGCAGAGCGAGAGGACAAAACAAAGACAAAACATTACTTAGAGACGTGGACAACAGTTGGAACATCAACAACTATCCAATTTTGAGAAACCCATCCAAGTGTAACAAAGCCTTATAAACCTCTTTCAGGACTGTATTTAATAATGGCGTTGACTTCTGGCGGAGTCCGGTTAATAGAATTTTTAATCCTTATGGATATATAAAAAAGGAGGTCTTCAGTTGCCTTTTCAACGGATCGCGGGGTGTGGAATGGTACATATGCATTCTTTGGAGACATGTATCCGGAATCTTCTGAGTAAGGTTCCCACTCACATATATTGAGATCACAGGATGCAGTTTCATACTCGAAAAAATTCTTCACCTTCTCAGGCTTTTCTTTGGCAGGTGGATCAATAGGAACTGTAGCAGCTCACATAAACTTGTGAGGCATGCCCCAAGGATAATTGGGCAGCTTTTACATAACTTTATAAGGTGCCATGTAAGTGGATAAATCCTTTTCAGAATAATATTTAGTTATGACATTCACTTATGGAATAGTATAACGAATAAAGTCTCGTTCAACAATCTTTGTAGATTTATCAAAAAGGTGGTCTTCGACAGCCTTCTCGATGGGTTGAGGAGTATAGAATGGTATGTAGGCATCTTCCGGCTGACTATCATACTCAGGAGTTTCCAAATAAGGATTCCATACCTCTGAAGGAATATATGAATCATCCTCAGAGTAGCAAAAATTATCTTTCATAACCGTATCCTCTTCTAGTGAAATAAGGGAAGTAGGACAGCTCTTAGTGTTGTAATTATCAACATCCATCTTGTCATCTGACTCAAGTACATCCTCGAATTTCTCCTAAGGAGAGGACAATGGAGTATGCACCTCCTCTTGCGATATGTATCCAGAATCATTAAGGTAAGACTTCCATTCTTCTTCAGGATCTGAGGGTCCGTGTTCAGAGTCATCTCCATTAATGTCGTCAACCTCCTAAGGGATAGGATGGATAAAGTCTCCACTGCGGGAAATATTTTGAATGGGAGGGATGCCTTCATTCTTTCTCACAGTTTTCGTGAATACTGGAGAAAACACAAGGCCTCCTCTGGTCTGGTTATCGGCAAGAATCACAACTTGTCCCCACCCTTTAGTAGTACCGTTTTCCACCACTCGAACTGCGTCTTTGTAAGAGGAAATGGATACCCCTTTTTCTTACTATCTTTGTTGCTTACAGAGAGTGCTTGGAACAAAGTTCCAATAACCTCTTCGGGTTCCAAATAAGAAAATGATGATAGATTGGTTACAACCAAAGCCCGTTAACCACATATGGTAACCAACTTGTTATTTTTCATAAATTTCAGCTTTTGATGTAGCGTCGAAGTGACTGCTCCTGCCTCATGGATCCAAGGACGATCCAACAAACAACTGTATGCCGCTTGGATATCCATCACTTAGAAGGTAATTTGAAATGTATGGGGGCCAATTCTTATGGAGAGATCAACTTCACCAATAACTGTTTTCTTGGATCCATCAAAGGCTTTGACGATAATTACACTGCCCCTCATAGGAGCGCCTTGAAATGACAACCTTGTAAGAGTTGATTTTGGCGTGACATTTAGTGATGAACCAGAGTCCACTAATACACTTGACAAGGCGTCATTCATGCAATTGACTGAGATGTTTAGTGCCATGTTATGATTTCTCCCCTCTTCAGGGAGATCTTCATCGCAGAAGCTCAAGTTATTGCAAATGGTAATGTTAGCAACAAAATTTCCGAATTGACCCACTGTTACATCGTGGTTTACAAAAGCTTGCTCCAAGACCTTCTGTAGAGCTTCTCTGTGAGCCTCAGAACTCATTAAAAGAGATAATATGGATATTTTGGAAGGTGTGTTTAACAACTGATCCACAATGTTGTCCTCACTTCTCCTGATCATTTTTAAAACCTCATCATTATCCTTCATCTGATTAGTGTCACTTGATTGATACATTGGTTCAAAAGGATTCTCAACTTGTTTCTCCTTTCTTATAACCACATCCTCAGCTTCTTTGTTGAACACACGACCACTTTTGGTGACTTGGCTCACATCAGTGATGTTGGCAATTGATGGTAGAGGCATTTCCTTCCCATTTTCAACCATGGTGGCACCGTACTTGTAAGGTATGGCTTTCTCATATTTGTACGGGACCAGACCCAATAAATAAATGACCAATGGAGTCATGGTTGCCTTCCGACTATCATAGGTGATCTCTATTGGTTCAAGCTTGGGAACATTAGGAATCCTTCTACTGTCGAAAGGAATTTCCACGCGTTCGGGTTCATTAAACTGAGGAGTTATGGTATAAACAACCTCATTAGCTTCATCATCACTGGGTTCTCTTTCATGGAGGATTGTGATGGTTCTTCGGTCTAACAACCCTTGGATCTCATTTTGGATGAGGAGACAACCACGTTGGCTTATGCGACATTTTCTACAGGCTGTATGATCATGATGATTAGGACCAAAGTAATCAAGTTTGCACAAGCATTTGTGAAATTTGACTAGTGACTCCTTGATATATTTGATATCATAAATTGCATACTCTCATGGACAACCTTGTACCATATTGATTGGTTGGTATGGCCTCATTCTGTATTCCTAGATCCAACCTTAGTTCATTTGTTCCTGTAGAGCTGCTTGTACAAAGTAGCATCTTTGATTGTTCACAAAATAAACGATGCATGTCGCGTAATCATGTGGATCTACAAGACCCCGCCTGCTATGTCCTACATGCATTTTTATCAAGTTCCTCCTTAATAAGCGGACGTCATAGATCTTATAGCTGCTAGGGATCCATAGACCATGTTGACAGAAGCTCCTCCATGTTGAGGTAGTGGGTTCATTTGGACATTTGGATTACTGTCTTTGAAAGACAAAATTCTATTTTTGATAAGTCTTTGAACATCAGCCTTGAAGCTAAAACAATTCTTGATACCATGACTGGGTGATCCCTGATGGTAGGGGCAAATTGGTCAGCTTTGAACCAATAAGGAGGGTCTTTTGGAGGAGCATGAGGAGACTTTGTTTGAATATGTCCTTTTGTCAACAATGTTGTGAACATCTCCGTGTAGGTCACTGGTATAGGATTGAACCCAGGTGATTATTGAACACGATTGTTGTTGTTGTTGTATTGCAGGCGATCCAGTTGTAGAGGCTGCTGCAGCCTTTGTTGATACTTGGTTGTTGTTGCGGATGTTGATGTTTTTGATTCTGAGAATTTTGTGGTTGGTAGGCTGGAGCTGGCGCCGAGTTGATAACGGGAGACACGTTTGCAACCTGTCGTGGTTGATATCTTTGTATTGACTGGCTTTGTAACACAGTGCTGACGTCCGTTTCCTTTTTCTTTTGGAACCCACCTCCATGCTTCTTAGACGATTCTGCCTCTTTGGTCAATCGTCCCTCTTGGACCGCTTCCTCCAGTCGCACTCCCATGTTTACCATTTTAGTAGAGTCATTTGGCACACTGACAATCATACGATCATAGTAGAAGGGATTCAAAGTTTTCAAATAAATCTTTGTCATTTCCTTTTCTTCGATAGGAGGACAAATTTGGGTGGCAACTTCACACCATCTCTGAGCATACTCTTTAAAAGTTTCTTTTTCCTTCTGAGACATTGCCCTGGGTTGATCTCTGTCAGGAGCCATATCTAGGTTATATTTGTACTATTTTACGAAGGCTTCACCAAGATCACCGCAATTTTGGATCTTCGCACAGTCTAATCACATGTACCATTTGAGTGCGGCTCCGGTTAGACTATCCTGAAAGTAGTGGATCAGTAGATGTTGATTGTCTGTCTATGTGTGTAACGGGGAAATTTGTGAGTGTAAGCTATTAATTAACTTAACTCAAAATTGCAAGAGTCACTACCGCACTTTTATTTTATCCAAAAGGAAAGGAAAAAGAGTGAACAAAACCTAAACAAGTTCTTAAACAAGAACAAACAGAGAATGGGTAAGGGGGTTGGTTACGCAAAGGGAAGGTGTCAGCACCCAAAACGTCTATAGTACTCTATAGGAGCCCTTTGAAATATCTACACTTTTTGGTTTGAAAAGGTTTGTTTGAAAAGAGATTGGGGAGATGATAATAGAAGTATTTTTTAAGATTTTTGTGTTTGGAGAGACTTATCGACTCATGCCTACGTACCCACAAAGTGCAATATAGGATCAAAACCTCGTAGTTTATGGTACAAATAACAAAAATTATTGGGTATGATTCATTTTATCTTGAAAAGACAACCCGTCATTCTCAAGAGAGAATACTCAACTAATTACCCAAAAGTATGTGAAAAAGGAATTTGCATCACTTTAAGATGGAGGATTTGCTTGGATAACAATCAACAAGACTAATCACTTCAACATCATAGTGGAAAATGACCATAATTTACACAAAATACCATGGATAGGAGTTTTACATCTCATCAAAGAAGATGTCTCATGTCTAATCTTTTTGAAAAGTTTAAAAGAAAAAAAGTGCACAGAAGCACACAAAAAAATTGAATGAGTTTTTGTATTTTTTATGTCTTTTGAAATTTGTCAAAGTATGATTAACATTGATTGACATTTATTCAAGAAAGAAAAGTTTGAAAAGTCACTTGACCAAAGTCAAGGTTTATTGTGAAAGAGGTTTAATTTTGAAAACAAGAAGGTTTTGAAAAAAAGAGAGAGGATTTTGAAAATTAAAGAAGGGGTGGAGAAGAAGTGACTATCCTAAAGCATCAAAATAAAAGCTAAGGATAAGAACGGTCTAACCACACAAGCAAGCTCCATAACATAAGCATTATTTCCTTTAGATTAGGCCTTGATCAAAATAAGTCTTCAAAAGAGAACTCCAAGTACCCAAAATCCAAGGTTTGACATCACGAGCTTCCAAGCATAGGTTAAGATCCTAATTCTAAGTCCAAAGTTCCATGTCTAATGCAACGGATAGTAACCATAGTCCAAAATTATGAGAACAAGTTTTTTAGGGGTTTAAGCCTTTACTAGTGTTTTTTTGGTCCAAATGGACAAAAGGAAAAGAGCATAAACATAAACAAATGGTCCAAGTGGATAAAAAAAATAGCGGAAACATAAACAAATAAAATGATATGATATGATAACATAAATTATAAAAAAAATAAAGAGAGATAGGGAGCAAGAAGGAAACATAAACAAAATTAGTACAATAATATTGTTAGCGAGTTAGTGATTAGTTGTTAAAGCAAATGATCAACGATGGTTAAATAATGATCTTAGGCCAAAGTTAATGAAGACTCATTAGAGGATTGATAAAATCAAATCCTCCTAATAACAAGTTTCATAAGTAATGGACCCAAGACAAATAATCAACCATACTTGGACTTTCAAACATAAGTTTGAGCCACAAACTATCATTTTTTGATACGGGATACATGTAGCACTATGTTAAGCAATCGTAATCAGGTTTATGTAGAGACCACGACTATCTGAAGCCGATCAATAACAATATTAGTGCTAATGCATGCTAGAGAAGTGATATGTAGATCACTCTCCAAAAGCAATACAACACAAAAAGAAAAGAGGTAATGGTATCATCTTCATCAAGATCTTAAAATAAGTTCCAATGATATCGAAGATTTTCATCGATCAAAAGAAAATGAGAAATAGATCAAGGAATGCCAAATTGAACCACAAAAAGATGTAATCCAAGGCAAAGAACAAAAGGAAATGGAAGGAAAAGGAAAAGGAATCAAAACAGCCTCAAAACAAGCAAATATCACATTCTGGACACTGGTTAATCGATTAACCATTTGCATGTGTAAATGTGTTAATCGATTAACCAGTGTAAAATTGCAATTTTGAGCGCATAAACCAACTGTTAATCAATTAACCAGTTTGTGCTTGTTTTTGGTTAATCGATTAACACGGTAAAAAAAACAGCAAATCAATTTGAAAATTGCAAAATCTTTGATCAATCATTTCTTCAAACACCTCATGATCAAGGATGCAATTATGCATGAAAATTCAAGTAAAACAATAGCAAATAACACCAATAAAACACAATTTTTAAGATCCAAAGATCAAGCAACAAGAATCGACAAGAGATCACATTTTGAAGGATGTATCAAGAACAACAATGGTGGATCAAGAGTTTACCACTTCAAATCTGAAAATTCTTCAAATCAACTCCAAGAACCACACTCCAAAGCCTTGATCTATAGAAATTGATGATGAAAAAGGTAAATGGATGGAGGTTTGGCTCAAAGATTAGTAAGTTCTAATGATGAACTTGCTAACTTTCAAATGAAGAAAGAGCTTTGGTGAATTTGGGTAGATGAAGAATTGAGAGAAATTTTTGCAAGGGGAATTTGGCTATCAAAAGCTTCTGAAATGAATGAAATGAGGCCTCTATTTATAGGATTTAGGCTTGGAAATTTTGGTCGATTGGAGTTTGGTTTGGAACCAAAATTAGGATTGGAATTTGAATTTTGGAGGCAAAATCAAGATCAAGTGGTGATTAATGAGGGTGTATGGTGGGAATTAATTATGATGAGGTAGAGGAATTAAAATGAGGTGATCTAGAATATTCTCATGATGAAGCGTTTGAAAATTGGTGCCAAAATGCTGCAAAATTTGAATTTGGCTAATTTTCTCCAAAAAGGAACTGTTAATTGATTAACCATTTGCATGTACAAATGTGTTAATTGGTTAACACAGTGAAAAAATGAGAAAATTGGCTTTTTGATGTGTTGTCTTGGCTCTGGCTCGGTTCTTTTTGCTTGTCAAAGAAGGCATGGAAATAAACACATGAATCTTTGAGTTTCTTGAATAATAATCAATTAAATCTTGAGAAATTCTTGATCAGATGATTTTGAATTGTTTGCAGATCAACTTTGACTTTGCTAGATGAAATTCATTCGAGCTGAGGAACTGAGCTTGATAACTTTGATCTAAATTCTACCTGAAAGTTAGTAAAGGAAAAACAAACATATTTTTGGATTTTAATTAAGGGTTAGTAAACATAAACATAAACAAATATCAAACAAACAAGAAAACAGGAGTGCTCGGTGATCTCCCTCAAGAGCAAACCTACAAAGGAAGGCAAAAGAACCAAAGCTTGTGATCTTGTTTGTGGTATGAGATGAAAATGGCATGTGGGATATTAGGGGTAAAAATTAGGGTATTACAGCTGCCCCTATTAAAGTTTCTTCTATCCGGAGATACGAAGATGGGCATCTTTGTCTCGACGAGATAAAAGAGACTTAAATATAACAATAAACCTAATGTTTGGCCCTAAGAGACCACAAAAAAATGATATGATTGTTGTACCCTAATTTTTACCTCTAAGATTTCTCACATCTCATTTTGCATCTTATACCACAAACAAGATCATGCTTTGTTTCCTTTATTCCTCTCTTCTTTGGGTTTATGCCTTGCAGGGATCACCGAGCATCTGAGGGTTTCTTATTTGCCTTTATTTGTTTAAGTTTACTAAACTTTAATCAAAATCCAAAAATATGTTTGTTTCCCTTTTACTAAATTTTTCAGAAAAGATTTGGATCAAGGATATCAAATACCAGTCCCTTAGCTCAAATGAAATTCATCTAAACAAAGTCAAAGTTGATCTACGAATGATTCAAAATCATCTGATCAAGAGTTTCCAAGATTTAATTGATTATTATTCAAGAGACTCCAAGGTTCATGTGTTTATTTCCATGCCTTCTTTGACAAGCAAAAAGAATCGAGTCAGAGCCAAGGCAGTGCAACAAAAAGGAAATTTTCCCATTTTTTTCACTGAAGTAACCGATTACCACTATATGAGTAATCGATTACCACGTGGAAAATTTGAAAAAAAATCAACAAATTCAAATTCTGCAGCATTTGGCACCAATTTCATCATTTGAGAATATTCTAGATCGCTTCATTTTAATTCCCCTACATAATCACAATTAATTCCCACCAAACACCTTCACTAATCACCACTTGCTCTTGATTTTCCCTCTAAATTCAAATTCCAAGCCTAATTTTGGTTCCAACCCAAACTCCAAGCCACCAAAATTCCCAAGCCTAAACTCTATAAATAGAACCCTAATTTCATTCATTTTACAAGCTTTTGATACCCAAATTCACCTTGTCAAAATTTCTGTAAATCAAGGCTTTGGAGTTTGGATCTTGGAGCAATTTGAAGCAATTTTCAGATTTGGAGTGGTAATCTCATTTTCCATCATTGTTGTTCTTGATTCATCTTCCACAATGTGATCCTTTAATAATTCTTGTTGATTGATATTTGGATCTTGCAAATTTTGTTTCAATTGGTGTATTTACTGCTGTTTACATTGAAATTTCGTGCACAATCAATTCCTTGATCATGCTGAATTTTGAAGGAATGCTGAATTTTGGAGATGCTGAATTTTTGTTGTTTTCCTGCTGTTTTTACAGTGGTAATCGATTACCAGCTTTAGGTAATCGATTACCTGAAGCAGAATGGTGTTTTTCACCTATTTTTGGGACTGTTTTGGTTATTTCTTCATTCCTAACCCCCTCCCTTTGTTCTTAGCCTTAGATTACATAATTTTGTGGTTTAATTTGGCTTTCTCTTCATCTATTTCTCTTTTATTTGGATCGATGAAAATCTTACATATCATAGATTGTTGATTTGTCAAGGATGCTTAATCTTCATTATTTCAAATCTATGGATGAATGATCATCGAGATAAGTCTCCGTACTTTGGATTAGTGATAGGTTACCTTTGATAAATTGATGAAAGATCTTGATCAAGAAGAGGTCACTACCTATTTTCTTTTCGTGAGGTATTGCTTTCGGATGACGATTTACATATCGCTCATCTAGCATGCATTAGCACTAACATCGTTATTGAACGGCCTCGAGTAGGGTGACTTCTATATAAGTCACTTGGCGATTGCTTAACAAAGCGCTACATGTGTCTCGTATCGGAAAATGATCATTTGTGCCCAAACTTATGTTTGCAAGCCCAAGGATGGTTGATTATTTGTCTTTTGGCTCAATACTTATGAGACTCGTTATTAGGAAGCTTTAGTCTTATCAATCCCCTAATTAGTTCTCATTAACCTTGACCTAAGTGCATTTTTCAATCATTATTGATCATTTGTTCTAATAACTAATCACTAACTTCTAAGATTAACTTTATGTTTCCTTCTTGCTCCCTATCTCTCTTTATTTTTATGTCATTATATCATATCATATCTTGTTTATACTTCATTTTCACTTTGTCCACTTAGACCATTTGTTTATGCTTATGCCTTTTTCTCTTTGTCCACTTGGACCAAAAACATTAATAAAGGCCAAAACCTCTAAAAAACTTGTGCTTCTAATCTTGGACTATGGTTACTATCCTTTGCATTGGACATGGAATTTTGGACCTAGACCTTGGACTTCAATGCTATTCTTGGATCCTTGGAGTTAGAACTAGGACTTTTTCACTTTTCTTTAGAATTATGGTTTGAAGACTTTGGAGCTTTGTACTTTTGGTGAAGATGGTTATATTTGTGGTTAGATTTTTCTTATCCTTAGCTTTTACTTTATGCTTTAGGGTAGGCTCTTCTTCTCCACCCTTTCTTCAATTTTCAAAACCTTCTCCCTTTTTACAAAACCTTCTTGTTTTCAAACTCTCACCTCTTTCATAATCAAACCTTGACTTTGTCAAGTGATTTTATCATTTTCTTTTCATTTCTTAATAAATGCTAAACTACATAAGCATATTGACATCTTTTTCAAAAGACTTTAAAAAACACCAAACTCTCTTACCCTCTTTTGTGCCCTTGTGCACTTTTCCTTTAACTTTTTCATAAGTTTAGACATGATTCATTTATTTAAGAGGAATTATTCGCTTGGAAATGACGATTTGTCTTTACATTCAAAAACAACCATAACAAACCTATTTTGTTATTTGTACCATGAACTACGAGATTTTGATCCTATATTGCACTTTGTGGGTACGTAAGCATGAGGCGACAAGTCTCTATAAACACAAAAATCTTTAAAAAATACTTCTCTTCTCATCTCCTCAATCTCATTTCAAACAAACATTTTCAAACCAAAAAGCATAGATATTTTAAAGGGTTCCTATAGAGTACTATAGACGTTTTGGGTGCTAACACCTTCCCTTAGCGTAACCAACCCCCTTACCTAGTCTTTGTTTACTTGTTCTTGTTCAGAACTTTTTCAGGTTTTGTTCGCTATTTTCCCTTTCCTTTTGGATAATATAAAAGTGCGGTGGCGATTCTTGCTTTATGAGTTAAGTTAATCAATAGCTTACACTCACGATTTTTGCCGCTACAATGATTATGCAGATGGTATGTAGACACAGGACCTCTGTAGGGAGAAAACGCCCCAGGAGACAAACAAAAGCTAGGAAAAAAAGAAAAGACTCTGCAGGGGAAAACAAAAGAGTGAAAGCACATCTCAACGGGGAGGAAACAATCTCCACTGGGGAAGATAAAAGAGTAAGATTCCACTGAGGGGAAATTACTAACACCAGAAATAAAAGAGGGATAACTCGTCCAAACAAGGAGGGAAAAATCTCTGCTGGGGAAAAGATCATCTACTACCAGACATCCGGTAATAGCATGATCAAAAGGAAAGATTGCCAACTACCAACCAAGTGGCAGTTACGACAAGGCAATCAACAAAAAGGGTATGAGAAATATTACCTACTACCAACAAAGGGAAGGACGACAAAGGTAATAACCTCAAAAGATCCGAGAAATATCACCTACTACCAGCTAAATGGGCAGGACGACAAAGGTGATAAACTCGAATAGGGAGAGATTACCAACTATCAACAAAGTGATAGTTACAACAAAGTAACCAAACCCGGCTATATTACCTACTACCAACTAAAGGGCAGGACGACAAAGGTAATAAGCTAGCTATATCACCTACTACCAACTAAAGGGCAGGACGACAAAGGTGATAAGCTCAAAAAGGAGGACTACTAACTATCAACCAAGTGACAGTTACGACGAGGTAATCAACCAAAAGGATATGAGAAAAATTACCTACTACCAACTAAGGGAAGGACGACAAAGGTAATAATCTCAAAAGATCTGAGAAATATCACCTACTACCAACTAAATGGGCAGGATGACAAAGATGATAAACTCGAACAGGGAGAGATTACCAAATATCAACAAAGTGATAGTTACAACTGTAGCGCGATTTTTGGGGTCTTGAAGCACTATCGCTCGAGTACTATAGTTTGATTCATTTTTATCCTATTGAGCTGATTAAGGAAGGGAAATAGATGTCTCCAATTAACCTTGCTCGCAAACTGAGGTTAAACAGTCAAAACTGTTGGTTTACAGATGCTATTAAGACGTGGGCGCCTCTTCGGTTATTTTGTTAAGAACACAGTGTCTGGACTATTTGTGAGGTTTTGGGTAAGATGTTAGGATTTGGTGCTTTTGGGTTGATATCTGAAGGTACTGGATTTTGGGTTTTTGATTAGTATGCTCTCTAAGATCTTACAATCTTATGCCTACGTATTCCCGTTTGACGAAATAGGGAAATCAGAGTGATCGTAGTTCCTCCTATTCTATGGGAGGAAAAAGGTGTTTTGGTGTCTTGTTCAAAGCCTAAGACGTGAAGCTAAAGGTGGTTTGTATCTTGTTCAAAGCCCAAGATGTGAAGCTAAAGGGTTTTGGCTGAGAGAGAATTTGTCATCTCTAAAGGGGGATATTTGGTCTGTTTATCACAACTGTTGGGTGGCTGATTATAAAGGAGAATTACTTTAACTGGGATATGTGAATCCAGCAATGCCATAATTTCCTTTATAGGGTATTTTTAACCTGAAGGAGAAGAACTCAGTGTAGAGCAATACCATCTTTCCTTAGGAATTTCTCATGCTAAAAGAGGGACAGTGGCGTGGATGTAAATAATCCAGAGGCTTGCCGCTTACAGCAATTAGATGAAGGACAATTAGATGAAGGAAAAGGAGTTGTTGATGATTGTATGCTGTGAGCAAGGCACAAATTTGATGCCAAAAGGTTAATTAACTCAACCGAGGTTTTCCTTATACAAACCCTAAGAGGAGGCGATTGACCCAACAAGAGGGTGCCTTTTATTTATTGTCTCGTACGAAGCCCGATATAGAGGGTAAAAGGGTTGACTCAACAAGAGAGTACTAACAAGTGACTGACTCAACAAGAGAGTGCTTTTTATGTGTCTTGTACGAAGCCCAAGACGGAGGCTAAAAGGTTTTGATTCAACAAGAGAGTCTTTTATACTCAACAAGAGAGTGATTTGATGTCTCGTACAAAGCCCGAGATAGAGGCTAAAGGGAGATTGACTCAACAAGAGAGTCTTTTATACTCAACAAGAGAGTGTTTTAGTATCTCGTACGAAGCTCGAGATAGAGGCTAAAAGGGTTAACTCCGCTGGGGAGAATCATTGTACAAAGCCCAAGAGGAGGGTATCTTACCGCCGTGGATTCTGGAGATCCTGAAGCGGGTCAGAGTATAGGGAACTCTCATGAGAGAGACCGGGTTTCTGCCTATGTTTGAAGGGAACTTGAGAATGTCTTTGAGACTCAAGGGTCTTAGACTGTCCAAGTCTAGAGTTTTATCTTTTGTATAATGCCCAAGAGGAGGTGCGGGTATTGAGGGATGGGTATCAACTCCACAACGGCCTGAGTTTTGATGCTGGAAAGACTGCTCTAGCAAAGGATGACTAAGTTCTGTCTTATACCTTTAAGAGGTCGTCAGGGTCCTTGTATTAAGCCCAAGAGAAGGCATGAGAACTTCTAAGAAGCCGAAGGGTCCTTGTACAACGCCCAAGAGGAGGTGAGGATGCTTTTAGGATGCTTGCGGGTCCCCAAATCAAGAGAAGTTCAAGACATGTTATTCACAGAGAATAGATCAAGCCAGGAAGGTTCTTGAATTTGGAAGAAACTCAAAAAATGCTATTCACGGAGAATAGATCAACTCTGGGGAGTAGAGTTTCTTTGACAATTTCTAAGAGTGACAGTCTGAGAAAGGGTTCACCGAGAATACTGCCTTTCACGTTTCCATATTGTTTAACCCCAAGAGGAGGGAAGACTGTATCTGGTAATCCTATGGGGCATCTAGTTTTGACTGTATTTAAGAGTGACCAACAAGGCTTTACCTCGTGCTAGACGTAGTTGTCGGGGAAAAATCTAAATAACTATACTAGTATTATACAGTTGATATTTGACAAGTATATAAAAAGGATGTGAAATAAGACTTACAGTGAAGCAGCCCCACAATACAGTTATATACATATGAAAGCGGATAAACACTTACCCGTTGTAGAGCTTCCATGCTGTTTTGTTAATTGTTCAACAAAGAAAGTTTTGATAACAACAGATATTTGAATTCAAAATCAAAGGAGAAAGTGCTTTGAAAAGATTGTTGGGGCTTACAGCTCAAGGAGGGGCCCAAGTTTTAACGATGATCGCACCACTGTTTTGAAAACTGTACAGAGGGACTTATACAATATGTGAGGCCCACAAAGGTTTTATGTACAAGGGAGGTTGGTCTTACACTCTATTAGAGGCCCAAAGATTATTTTAAGAAAAGAAATGGAGCTTATAACACGAGGGTAGGCCCAGATGATTTTTCGTTTTGAAATGGCGATCGCGCCGAGGTTTTTGAAAACAGAGTGGGAATTATACAATGACTGAGGCCCAAAAATGTTTTAAAAAAGGGTTTGGGTCTTGCACTCTATTAGAGGCCCAAATATTATTTTAAGAAAAGAAATGGGGCTTATAACACGAGGGTAGGCCCAGATGATTTTTGTTTGAAAACCGCGATCGCGCCGAAGTTTTTGAAAACACAGTGGGTCTTATACAATGACTGAGGCCCAAAAATGTTTTGGTTTTCAAGGGGGATTGGGTCTTACACTCAATTAGAGGCCCAAAGTGTTTTAAAAAGATTTGATGAGGGTTGAAATCAAAGAAACCCTAATTTTGTTTTCCTTAAAAAGTAAATATTTAAAGAAAATCAATAAAAATGATAAAAATACCAAATGAGTTTGAATAAACCACTTGTGATTTTTGTTTAAGATTTGAAAAATGAGGTTTTAATCACAATATGAATTAAAACTCATTTGGTTTTGATTTTCAAGGTAAATATTCACTTTTAAAATGTTTAAAAACAATAAAAAATGAATTTATTCACAAAAATACTAATTATATTAAATAAATAATATAAACTTGATTTTTTTGTGGAATGAAATATTTCAACATTTTTGTGATTTTTTGCAAAAAGAACCAATAAAAAATAATTAAAATTGAGGGAATTATTAATTTTTCAAATCATTAAAAATAATAAGAAAAATGATAAAATATGAAAAAGTGGTAAAAAAGAGGATCTGGGGCGAGGGAGATTCAAACCCCAAACCTCTTGTGTGCAGGGCGCGCGCCTTACCACTGGGGTGGTGATACATCCGTGTATTGAAACACAACCACAAATATACAAGGCTTGCCTTGTTTTTTGGCCTGACCCAAGGCAAGGCAAGGTAAGATTTTGGTCTGAAACGTGAAGGCCATAACTTTCTCATTTCTCCATGGATGGAGACAAAATTTATATGCATCTGGCCTAGAATTTCACAAGGAATCCAATGGTAGTGGTGGTTTTTTCAGAAAAAAAAATCCTCCTCAAAACCCAATAGTGGTTTTGAAATAGGCCATATTTTGCATTTTCTGTACTACCTCTTGGTGCAGGCATGAATTACATGATGAATTGGTTCAAACACAACAAATATAACATGTATGAGATGTGCATGATCAGTGGACCTCAAAGCAAGGCATATTTTAAAGAGTTCAAGTTGAGATGCTTACCTCTTTAGGAGCTTTTTGGGCAATCTGTCAAGTGACTTGTTCCAGAAATATTTTGATGCTTTGAACACTCTCAAATGATCCCTTAGAAGCTTTTAGGATGATCGGAACCAGCTGGAAACCTCAGGAATGGAAACTGGCCCTTTCTTGCAAAAGGGGCAAAAGTGGCCAAAATAGCAACTCTCTCAAATGGTGTTCCAGATATGTGAAACCATTTGGGAAAGTTCAAGGATGATATTTGGAGTGTGTTTGAGGTTTTATCTGGTTTGGAAAGTGACTGAATCAAGACATGGCTTGAAAAATGCAAAAAGGCACTATTTTGAGGTTTTGAGAGAGGACTTTGTGATTTTGGTGTTACAAGTCACTTGTGAAAGTTTTGATCACTTCTATATGATGTTTATGAGGTGTGTGTGTATCATTGGTTTGGTTGGAATTGCTCTCAAGCTCAAAACCCGATAGTGACTTGCTTTGGAAGGCAAATTTGGAAGTGAGAAGGTGATTTTGAGGAAAACATATGTTTGATGGCTTTGGTGTACTCAAACTGATCACAAATGAGCTCTATTTATAGTAGAGTAAGTTTGTTTTAGGAGCAATAGTGTTTGGCAACTGCAGCAGAGGTTTGGCCAATGTTGATCAATGGGAATCCAAGTCTCCTCTAGCCATTGACTAGAGGTTAGGGCACAGGCTGCTGGTTCCCTTGGTCTTGGATATGTCTTGACTGAATTCAGTTGGAAATGGCTCAGTCCATGCCACCTTGGTGCATCCATTGAATGCTCCAAAACAAAATTGGAGTCTTGTCCCCTCTTTAGGGATTTCGAGGTTTGGCATGCTATTTTTGGTTCCAAGGACTTGGGAGGCTGATGGATTAGTGTTTATCCCTCCTTGGTCTCCCCCCTGAGGTGTTTAGATGGATAGACATGTTTGTCATTTGCACAAATTTGGCAAATCGAGTAAAATGCACAAATCTACCTTGCCATGATAGTTTGCAGCAAGGCATATTGGCATGATCATATCTCATGGCTCGAGTGGATTTTCATGGGGTTCTTGGCCATTTTGGAAAGCTATCATATGATACAACATATGTGTGATCATAGTTTGTTTTGATATCTTTTGGATCCAAGTGAAAAATGCCCCTACATTTGGAAAAAAGTGAAGGCAGATTCTGACTTAGTGAAAATTTCACTAAGTGTTGGAAAAAGTGACATTTTCACTTTTTTGTGATTTTGGCCATTCCATAACTTGAAATCCATGAGGAATTGGAATGAGGTGTAGTTGACACTTTTAAAGTATGCCATGGCCCAAATGGTTACTTGGATCTCAAGTTATGATCCTTGGAAGTTGGTACCCTAGCCACTTTGTTCCATAACTTAGAAAATTTCTAGGTTTTTTATGGTTACCCCTTTTACAAGTTATCCCACTTTTCTTGATTTTTCTTGATGAATGATGATTCCAATCACACATTAACATCATTTGGGGTCAAAGAACCATAATTGTGAAAAATCTCAAAAAGTTAAAGTTGACTTTTGTGCACAGTTGACTTTTTGTCAGATGAATTTCAAACTGTGTGATCCTCTATGAAATCAAGTCCTTGACCTAAATCAAACTTTCTGGATTGATTTCATAGGTGTTATGGGGTGTATTGAATCATGTCCCAAGGTTTTGGAGCATGTCTGGGTCAAAAGTCAAAGGTAGAGTTGACTTTTTCCTCAAAACCCCAATTGTGGTTCTGATGAATTTGAAACTTGTTGATCAAGCTTCTTGGACCAATCCATTGTTGCAAATGGATCAATGTGGTGTATTAGAGACCCTCAAATCATGTCTTGAGGTCTTGGCTCATGATTTGTCCCAAATGTCAACTTAGGGGTGAATTAGGTCAAGAACCCTAATTCCTGATTTTTTTATGAATGCATCCCCTGGGGCCAAATTGACTTGATGATTGGGTCCATGATGTTCCATGGAGTATATTAGGTTATGCTCTAAAGCATTGGCTCATGCCCAGAGGAAAATTTCCATCTGGAGGCCCTGGTCGACCAAACCCTAATTTGGTGACACTGGCGATCTTGAGGCTTGATCCACCTAGAATGCTGCAACCATTGTGCCTGATTCTTGTTGTGGGAGTCCTCTTGATCTATTGTGGATGTTTGAGAGGTTAGACAAGGTTAAAGATCATGTCAATTCTTGATTGATCCTTTGTCTAAAGCTCAGAGAGGGCTTGAAACCCTAATTTTGGATAGTAGTGAATGCTCACCCATCTTTGGGGAGACTGATAAGGTATGATGATTCATCCATATTGTGATGATGATTTTCCCAATGATGGGAAATCTTAGTGGTCAAAATTTGGGGTATGACAACAACAAGGTAACCAAACCCGGTTATATTACCTACTACCAACTAAAGGGTAGGACGACAAAGGTAATAAGTCAGCTATATCACCTACTACCAACTAAAGGGCATGACGACAAAGGTGATACGCTCAAAAAGGAGGACTACCAACTATCAACCAAGTGATAGTTACGACGAGGTAATCAACAAAAAGGTAACAAGCCTCTGTTGTCAGAGAAAATGACCAAAGTTCAATCCAGGAATAAACCATAGAGAAACGGTCAAACAAGACTCATCTCGAGGAGGAAATATCTCAACTGGGATTAGTTCCATCCAAATACTGCACTGGGGAGGAAATTGAAATAAATATCTTCCACGAGGCATAAACTCAATGGGGAATTAACAAAGATAGAAATTTTCTGCTTATGGATCGACACTCTGATGGAGAGATGACACACACGCTCTGCAGGGATAACAATAACACCAGAGAGTAAGGAAGCACCAACACAAATGCAAGATGCACAATGCAACAACAATATGCTATGCACAACAAATGAATGTGCACGCAATGAATATGATTATGAATATGCTGACAAAACAGATATAAAGATAAACAGAGGGTGAATAAACATCATGACACCACTGAATACTCGGCTAATCTCAACAAGATGTAGATATCATTAGCAGCTCTACAAGGGATTTAACTGAAGAAACCCTGCAAGAGATAAACAAAAGCCATAAAAGGAAAATAAATCCTACTACATGGCTTAAATCTTGTTGGAGAAAGGAAGATACTTCTTGGGGAGAAACACAAATATTAATCTTCTAACATCAACGATCCACAAAGAGGATAACAACATAAACTCTGTTTTGAGGATGGAAGGAAATCTGTTGGGGAATCATAACAACCCAAATCTCTCTGAATCTTCCTGGGGATCATAAAAAATCCACAAGAACTTCTACTTCAATAAGATGAGGAGATCTGCTGCAGAAAAATAAATAATGGATCCGCTGGGGATTGTAAACATAAAATCCACTGGGAAAATAAGGCAGATCTGCTGGAGATACAAGAGAAAAACCCTCTGAGGATTATCGAATTATGAGCAAAGCATCCTGGACTTGCTGCAAAAACAGCAAAAGGTCAAAATGTGGGGGATTTTAGATAAATACTCATCATAAATGAGAGAAAACCCAACAGGTGACTAATACATTAATATTCCCTGAATAAAGATATCATCAGCGACTTCACTGGGAAATAGCCGCAATAGTGATGCACAATCTTCACTGGGAGAAATCTCTGAATAAAACAATCTGGAGAGAAGTACACCCTGGACTTGCAGAGGGGAACTGGGAAATTAACATCACTGATCTATGATTGGAAACATTTGAAACAAAAATGCACTGCCTCCGCTGGGGAATCAGCAAGGATAAATCTCTGGGTAGAACAACCTAGAGAGAGAGACATCCTCAAGACAAAATAAAACCTGACAAACGGTTACTGTGTCAAAACTTCTTAAAGGGACATAATATTGCTCTTTGTCTGGGGACATTCAAAGCAACAACAACACGTCTAGAGGGTAATACCCTGAGCAAGGATTCCTCATATGACTTCCGTTAGGGATAGCAAAAGATGAATCTCTGTGTGGAGATTGACACCTAGGAGGGTGGACCTCAAAACTGCTCAATTGCCTGACCATAACATAATCATCTAGAGAAAATATGAATCGAGACTTAGCTGGGGAAAACCGAACAACACTCGTCTGGAGAAAACTCAAACCGGTATTCAACTAAGAAATACTGGATCTTATGAGTCCAACACATCATAACAAACTTGAAGGAAATCATCATCTTATCAACAACTGGTTATATGAACAAACTCTGCTGAGGAAATATCAACAACTCTATTGGGGATATATTAACAAACTCTACTGGGGAGCTGTCAATAAATTCTACCAGAGAGGTAAGAACGAATCCTGCTAAGGAAAACAATAAGCTTTGTGCTCCACGATCTTACATTTCTTGGAATAACCATTGACATTCCTTTTTGTATTCATAAATCAAAAGAAAATGCTTTTATAATTTTCAAAATTTTAAATCAATTATTCACATTTTGTTTCAAAAATCATCATCAACAATAAATGAAATTTTGCAAATAGAAACAAAGTAAGAATTGCAAATAAAGGGATAACGGCCTAAATTTTATTAATAGAATGGTAGTCTGTGTCGCTACGAGAAAAATGCAGAGAAGTCGCCAACGAATGTTTTTATCCCATCAGGGGGAAAGGAAAACATCGAGAAAACCTAGGGAAAAGAATGGTCCCGCGACCAAGATATGGGTTCGGAAGTCAGTTATACAAGGGGAAGGTATTAGTACCCATCACATCCATCGTACTCGATGGGAGCCATCTAGGTAGTCAATGTGTGAATGGGTGTCGTTATCTAAGGTTTAGTGGCTTAGGAGAAATGAAAGGGTTTAAATAAAAGGAGACTCGATAGGATCTTGCAATCCTATGCCTATGTATTCCCTCATGCAATGGGAAAGTCAGAGTCATCGTAGTTCGGAGGACTACAGGTGTTTTGGTGAGAGGTTGCTTGCCAAGACATCGCATCTTGTGCCTACGTATCTTCATTGACAAATGAAGAATCAGAGCATCCGTAGTTCGTGGGACCACAGGTTATTGGTCTCGATAGCACAGGGCGAGAGAAGGTTTGTTGTTTTTAGTGGACGAGATTAACGGTCGCGTTCTAGCAGTTAAGCGTTGCTTGCATTACGGTAGAACAGAGGTGAGGTGCCTTTTTTGGTATGATTTATAGTGATGCCCTAAGGCAAATGAGTGGTGAGAGTTATTGGTTTTATCGAGTTTAATTATAGGTACTTAGTGAGGGAAGAGTATCCAACCATAGGCTAAGTACGACCTACAATCAGATACTCGAGGTTGAGGGGACAATAGTATCCCCACCACCTACGGTCACCCTAAAAGAACATGATTAAACTCTGGGTTTGGTCTAAATGTTTTTATGGATGGAAGAGGATGAAAGTGATATAGAAAGGATTGTGGATAAGAAAGAGTGATGATTGAATGGAATACGAAAATGGATGGAGGTTAATGGCGATGCCTAAGCAATCGACTTACGGGTATGAAGGGTGTGAATTATGAGAGTGAGATAGAGATAGAAGTATGAGAATGGAATGGACTGAGATACTTGACGTTGGATCAAGCACCCGCGTTGCTTTCAAATGAATTTGATTTTGAAAAGTACTTGACATTAGATCAAGTGTGTTTTGTTCTTTTGAAAAAGTTGTTTCTATCGTTTTTATTTTATCTTGGTTATTAACATGCAAAGGAAAGCGGTAAAGAAAGTAAATTCTACGCTATTACATATTCATGGGAGTGAGGGACATTTTACCCACAATGGGGGAATGAATCATAAGTCATGCAAGAATTAAAAAAAGGGTTAATACCTATTTTCCCCCTGCCATATGGGCGTGTTTTGAAAAACCCCCCTGGGAAAAAAAAAGTTGCAAGAATGACCTTAACAAATTTTAAAAGTTTTGATTTACACCTTTATCAGGCCACATCATCAAAAATACTGATGTGGCAACCTTTTTTTTAAATTTTTAATTGAAACGAAATGTCACCTCAATTAATTAGTAGTTGCAATGACTTTTTTACCCTTATTATATTCTTTACAAAAACTCCAGAAATCTCTTGTGCCCTATCTCATCTTCTTCTTCGCTCATCTTCTTCTCTCCGCTCTCACTCTCCGACAAACTTCTCTCCGGCGTATTCTCCTACCTCATTAACCTCCATACACTCAGCCTCCGTCTCAAGGTATTATAACCAGTATTCACGCGGATGGAGAAGTTAGGGTTGAATTCTTTAGTTTGCCAGGACTGTGGAAAGGTGATCCTTCAGATCTGCAGGCAGAACAAATCTTTGAAGTGGGAGAGTGGGTGAGATTGAAAGAAAATGCAAACAATTGGAAATCAATTGGGCCAGGTAGTGTTGGTGTCGTTCAAGGAATATGGTATGAAGGAGATGAAATTGATAGAAGCACTTTTGTTGGCTTTTGTGGGGAGCAAGAAAAATGGGTAGGACCAAGTTCTCATCTTGAAAGAGTTGACAAACTCTTTGTGGGACAGAAAGTAAAAGTTAAACAATATGTAAAATAACCTAGATTTTGGTGGTCGGGGCACACCCATTCTAGTATTGGTACTATACAAGCAATCGATACTGATGGAAAGCTTCGAATATACACTCCAGCGGGTTCAAAAACATGGATGTTGGACCCATCAGAAGTTGAGGTGGTAGAAGAGAAGGATCTCTATATTGGAGACTGGGTAAGGGTTAGAGCATCAATTTCAACTCCAACCCACCATTGGGGGGAAGTGAGTCATTCAAGCGTTGGAGTGGTGCATTGAATGGAAGACGATAATCAAGTTGTAGGAGTAGATGCAAATGGTAAACTAAGAATAAGGTTCCGATGGAGGGAAGGGAGGCATTGGATAGGAGACCCTGCCGATATTGCCCTTGATGAGAATGTTGCAAATGGAAATGGAAATGAATGATTTTTCTGGATTTTCTAAAATTTTTTTTGTTAGAAATGGTCTGAGGGTATTTTAGTCATAACATCTAGTCATTTAACCATGTGGCATTTCGTTTCAATTAAAAATTAAAAAAAAAGGTTGCCACATCAGTATTTTTTATGATGTGGCCTAATAAAGGTGTAAATTAAAACTTTTAAAATTTGTTAAAGCCGGTCTTGCAACTTTTTTTTTCGCAGGGGGTTTTTCAAAACACACCCATATGGCAGGGGGAAAATAGGTATTAACCCTAAAAAAAATTCATACAAACATACAAACCATACAACCATAAAAAAGTCAAATGAAGGAGGTGAAAGAATTAAATTTGAATGAGTTTTAATTGAAAATCAATTCTAAGACTAATCCTAATTAAGATGCTAATTAAAGTTTAGTGTGAATTAATTCTAACCAATCTAATGAATTAATTTCTAATTAAACTAAGTGAATTTCTATTAAACTAAGTGAATTAATATTTATTCTAAACTAAATATATTAAATCTTAATTAAGCTAAGTGAAATTCTAACTAAGCTAAATGAATTTTTAATTAAGCTAAATAAATTAATTCCTAAGCAAAATGAATTAATATTTTTAATTGAGGTAATGAATTAATCCTTTTTTGTTAACTAAGCTAACGCATGTATTTATAGTTTCTAAACTAAAGCTAAACCTGCTGCTTTCTTAAACTAAAGCTATGTATTAAAAATGGTGAATTCTTATCTACCCAACTCAAAAAGTTGGGTAAAGTTACCTTCAATGTAAAATGCTTTGAAAACAACAAACAATTGTACTATTTAATAAATAATTAAATATGTTAAACTTAGATGGTATCATGTGATTGGTTGAAGGTACATTACCCACATTTTGGTGATGGATAGAGAAGTTGTCCCCATTAAAAATAGAATGTGAGTAAGAAACAAAACGTCGCAGGTTTACACGTGATGATTCGCTTGACATCAGTACCTTCTTGGCAGACTTAAAGCAAGAAATTAGGAAAACAGGTATGTATATTAGAAATTAGAAAAAGTAGTAAGAGATTAGAAAGGCAAAAAAAAAAGTAGTAGTAATATGTACCAGTCTGAGAAAAAAATAGCTATGAATAAGTTTTCGATAACGGTCAACGAAATCAAATTCAACAAGTTAATATATCGTTGGAATCATAATTTTACATATTTATTCTAAATCGCGAGACAAACTATGAATTTTGTCGACAAAACAACAAAAGTGGGTGAAAATTTCGACTAAAAAATGCGTCGGTTCGGTTAAACTATGCATCGAAACAAAAAAAATAATTATATTTTCACGATCGACACGAAAAACCGGTTCGGATGACATACTCACATGTAATTATCCGTTAAAAGTTAGAAATCACTATTTTTAAGTATATGTTGAAATAAGTGATTATTTCAATAATCAATTTCAAAACTATAGCATAATTTAATGGCTCTACCACATGCAATTAATAGGATCAAACACACAAGAAGATTCATAGCAATGACATGGAAGTGGTGAAAGTTCAAGGCTTACCGACGGAACCGAGATTTACTTCGGTACGTGTTGAAATTTTATCGAATAGAAGTGAAACCCGGAAAACTTCAAGGGATGATCCTTTATTATGCTTCTAATTAATCTTTTGCTTGATGATAAGATGAAGATAGATGATAAAAGTAAAGAATTGGAAAATAATAGAAAATTGATGAATCCTTGAATCTTGAATTTGATGAAAATTGAGTGTTGAATATCCTTGAATCCACTTAAATGATGATTATAGAAATTGATTGCGGCTAAGTTCCACCAAGTTTAGGATTTCAATGTGAAATCCTAAATGGTGATGAAGATGAACTTTTGTGAAGGTGATGAAAAGTGTTGAAATTGGTTAGAAGCAAAATGGGAGAAAAATTGATTAAAAATGGTTCATAGTGGCTAACCCCAAAAATTGGAAAAAAGAAGGTTTTTATAGATTTTTTGGTTAATTGAGGTTCGTTAGATCGTGATCCAAGTCACCACTTTATCAACGTTTAAAAAACTAATTTAAATGCTAGTTGCGGATCACCAATCTTAGCCGTTAGATCGATTTTATCAATGGTTGAAGTTTTGGTAAAAATTAGTTTGATTTTGTGTTAGTTTGTGAGATTTAAGGAAGTTAGAGTTAGTTAATTAGTTTAAGGGTAAATGGGTAAATGCATGGGTTTGGGGGTAAATAGGTAGTTAAGGGAAGTTAGAGACAAGACATGTTGGAGTTTAGCATAATTACCAAGTCTCAATGTAAGACTAATGGGAAGTGATTTTATGTTGGAAATAAGCACTTCTTAATTAAGTGACAATCCTTCCAATCTCTCCACTAGCCATGAATCTAAAATAAAGAGATGATCCGCACCAATATGGGAAATAAACCCGAATAATTACCAAATAAAATCCGCCTTGAAGATCTGCTTAAACCGATTACATCCACTATTACCGAACCGTGACCTAATGATTGTGCTATGCAAAATGTGATTAATGGTATGCATGACCTAATGAAGGGTATGTACATGAGGACTATGAGATGCACAAGCCAGAGAAGGTTAGGAATAGTGAGGGAAAATTTTGGGGTGTGACAGCTGCCCCTTTTCAGTCGACTTAAACCTGAAGGTGTGAAAAGTAACAGTTTTCAGACATTCGAGGTATAAGGCGAATTGAATACCAAAAGAACCATAAAATTTGCACTCTGTGGGGAAAAGAAAAGATGGAGAATGTTATTCCAACAGGTTAACTCTACTAGGGAGAAAAGGACATGACCAACACGGACGAGTGTCGAAAAAAGGTTAAATAAACACGGACGAATGTTTGAAAAACAACAGCGTGGGACGACTACCACACGGGAATTGTCTTTTGAGTGAAGTCAGACGACAACCGAATACTAGACGACTATTGGATTTGAAAGTGAAGCTGAAGGAACGAATCCGACTACTAGACAAAAATTGGATTTTGAAAAAAGGGTTCGATATCAACTCTGAGGTTGGGATAAGATACCGATCAACAACTCTTAGGTTGAAAAAAAAGATACTGGTCAACAACTCTAAGGTTAGAAAAGGATATGCGTCAACTCTGAGGTCGGGAAAAATAGGGAGTCAACTCTCAGGTTGGTGACAAATGGGATATGTCAACTCTGAGGTTGGTAAAAAGGGATCGGTCAACACTGAGGTTGGGAGAAAAAACAGGCGTCAACTCTGAGGTCGGAAAAAAGGGATCGGTCAACACTGAGGTTGGAGAAAACAATACTGACATCAACACTAATGTTGGAGGTAAGAGGTATGCATCAACTCCGAAGTTGGCTAAAGGATGGACATCAACTCTGAGGTTGGGGATCACAAGGTAGCCGTCAACTCGGAGGTTGGGGATAAAAGACAGGCGTAAACTCTGAGGTTGGGAAAACAGGTATCAACTCTGAGGTCGGGAAACAGACAGGCATCAACTCTGAGGTTGAGGAAAAAGGAATATACATCCACTTTGAAGTTGAGGAAAAGAACATACACCAACGCTGAGGTTGGAGACAAATTCGGATAAACATCAGCCCTGGGGTTGAGGAAAAAAGATAGACGTTAACTCTAGGGTTGAGAAAAACTTGGATAAACATCGACTTTGAAGATGAGAAAAAAGGTAGACATCAACTCTGAGGTTGAGAAAAACTTGACATCAACTTTGAGGTTGAGAAAAATATAGGCAAACGTCAACTATAAGGTTGAGAAAAAAAAGATAGACGGACATCAACTCTGAGGTTGAGGAAAAAAATCGGATAAACGTCAACTCTGAGGTTGGAGGAAACATATGCATACTTCAACACTAGGGTTGGGAAATTTTTTAGATAAACTTTAACCCCGAGGTTGGAGATAAGAAACGTAAACATCAACTATGAGTTTGGAGAAAAGGTAGACGTCAACCCTGAGGCTGGGGACAAAGGTATACATCAATTCTGAGACTGGAAATGAAAAAGGTGTCAACTCTGAGGTTGGATAAAATATATTGGTCATCAACTCTGAGGTCGGGGAAGGACGTCAACTCTGAGGTTGGCAAAAGACAGGTGTCAACCCTGAGGCTGGAATTAAAAACGTACATCAACTCTGAGGTTGGGAACGAGGCCGGCGTCAACTTTGAGGTTGAGACTACGATGGACATCAACTCTGAGGTTGGGAAAGACAGATGTCAACTCTGAGGTTGGGGATAAGAAAGACAGCCATCAACTCTGAGGTTGGAGTTTGTGGAATTCATTGGGGAATATCGGCTGGGAATTTGTGGGCAATATTCTCTTCGGAGAAATGGAATCTTCGTCTTGATTTAGTGTTGATTTGGGCTTTAGGTGTAAGGATACCAAACCTGGTCTAAGCTTCGACGCATGTTTGATTTTTTCCATGGCGTAATGCTCCATACTAAATAGAAATGCTACGCATTTTGAGGATGCAATGTAATGATGATTACTATATGCATAATGCCGATGTATGCTCGGGCTACCGGGGAAAGAAGTATGTGTCAATTATGGTTGGACTTTGGATTTTCTCATTCGATTTGACAAGACTTCATGCTATGTTATGTTAGACGAATGATATGCAAGAGCGAAGCAACATGATTAATGCATGGCAATGTTTTGATGCAATGATTTGATGACTCGTCTGGTTACTTTGAGGTAGGTCAGGTACAGTAGAAAATGGAAAGTGTTTGGCCTGTCTACAATATTTCTGGTTGAAAGTTTATGGGATGTGCTTAGCGTGACTTCCCAAAATTCGTCTTGAACTTAGCGGTTGACAGAACTTGCTTGAGTAGCTCTGGAGGTACGAGAACAATGTACCTCTACAGCCAGCCTTGCCCCAGTCTACGGGATCTCCGAATGAGTCTTTCTCAAAAGGAAGCCTGGGACATCTGTACTATGATGGTTTGTGGTGGACTACCCCAGTATTGTGAACCTTGGAGTTGTGTTTTGGATTAATCGCCTTCTGGATAAGATTAACTTCTTGTGATCTTGAGGTGGCCTACTCCAGAATAAGCCTTGAAGTGACTTTGTCCCTGACAGGCTGATCTTTGAGGGAATTCCCCAAATTAACTGCTCTTGGAGAGATTTGTTGAATCTCGAAGTGATTGCCCCAGTTTGGCTGAACTTTGCGTGATTCCACGACGTGACTGCCCCAGATTGGCTACTTCCTAGCACGACTTACTGCGAAGGCTCCTGCTCAACATAGTCTCTTGGCGACATGCCCCTTGATATGAATGTCCTTCAGAATTTTCAGGAATTTCATCCTGGCATGATTAAACTTCTCGACTGATGCTCATTACGTAAGCTTCCTTGGCGTCAAACAAATATATGCACACACAGAAATGTTTATTCTGAGAATGATAATTCTAATACAACACCCATGTTAACCTTGAAGTTTTTACTAAAAAGATGTCACAAAACCTTGTGAATGAATCACTGGTTAGAATGCAACATTGATTTTTGAATGGAAGATAGTATGCACATATAATACCAACAAAGATCTTTTAGCATAACTCAATGGGAGTCAGGAACGATATCTCGTTGTAGTACGCTTTCGAAATAAACCTTGCTTCAATTAGGACTTTCAAGGGTTATAACGTGGCCTAGTTCACGGGTTTTTTTAGAAAAAAGGATTTATGGCTCAAATTTTATTTTAACCCACCCATTCTCCTTGATGTTCTCCAGTCCTACGTTCAGCTAATTTGAAACAAATGTTCACCTTTCAAAAGGTAATTAAATGATGGAAGTGATGGTACAGGAACCAACAAGGTTTTTTTTGGAGTGACAATCACTCGTTTTGGCCTTTTGTTCGTAGTCACACGAATTTGTTCTTATTGAGGATTTTTGCTTTTGATTCTTTCTTTTTCTTTTTTCCCTAATTTTTGCCTGGAATAATTTTCTTTTGAGTTTGTAGTCCAGCGGGATGCCCTAATTTTTTCCTAAGCTACTTGCTTTCAAGTTTTCGGCTTAGCGGGCTTTCATTTTATTTATTTTCTTAAATTCTCATTGAAACAAATCGTGTGACACTGGTTTGTTTGATTTTTTTGAAGAGGTTGTGTCTGCCTCGTTCCTTTTGATGGTGAGGGACAATCATTGTGATTTGTGATGTACGACCTCTTGGGAGGGATAAGATGTGGTTGATCCTCGAATGGGTCACTTCTCTTTTTTTTCCCTTTTATGAAATTTGAACGCATGGTCAAATTAACTGAATACTACCCTGCCCCAGATTATGATTGAGGGTTTTTTCATTTTAGAAAGAAACTCCTACTTCTATGCTCAAAGGGGTTAACGAGGGATTAACTTCCTTATATCTCCGGTGTTTGGGGATTTGAAGCAATGCCTGTACATCATCAATAGGGCTTTATTCAAAAGCATACAACCAGAGATTTTTGCGTTTTCATATCATCATCCTCCCTCTAGGAGTTTAAGCAAGAAATTGGTATTGCAGGGCATAAAAACATTCAAATGAATGAACACGAATGAATTACTTCAAGAAAAACATACTTATTGCATTATGATTAACATTCAAAAGAAAACAAGTTCTTACATGCAAACAATGTTTTAACAAACAATAAAAGCTATAAATGAAAATGCAGTAAAGAAGCTAATGATTGCCATTGTCGATGAGGCTTGACACTATCTGGACTTATTGCTTCTGAAGATGCTCTCCCCGTCTTGGTGCTCGCTTGAGAAAGGAGGCTTCAATTTATGTGCAGACCGTCTGGCATGAACATGATGATCTTTGAGCCGACCAGATCTTGTACCTTGTGCTTGAACACGTTGCAATTATCAATCGTATGCCCGAGCGTTCCTGAGTGGTACTCGCACCTAGAATTCACGTCATAATCTGGAGGAATAGGATCTGGGACAGGCTTGGCCTCTCTTAATTGAATCAAAGAACCTTGAAGCAAACGAGCAAGCAGCTGACCGCGAGGAATAGGAATAGGATCGAACCTTCTCTCGGGCCTTCTTGGTCTTTGTTATCTCTGTTGCTGATAGTTTTGTTGCAGAGGAGCATATGGTTGTTGATACTGAACGGGTTGTTGAGCAACGAGTTATCCCACAGGGACGACGTATGGTTGTTGACGGTATTAATTTGGCGCCAACCAGCCACTTGAGGATAAGACTCTTGATACGCTCTATCTCCTCTCTTAGATGTTGTTGCAACATTAGCTTCACCTTCTCTCTTCCCAGGGTAAGAATTTTTTGTTCCACTAGAAGTACCAATAGTATTCTGTATTTTCCCCAGCTTCAACAAATTCTCAATTCTCTCACCAGCCATGACTATATCTGAGAATCCAAATGAAGTACACCCTGCCAGGCGTTCCAAGAATGGCCCTTACAGGGTTCCCATGAACATATCAACCATTTCCCTCTCAAGAAGGGGTGGTGGGACTCTGACTGCCAGCTCGCGCCATCTTTGGGCGTATTCTTTAAACGTCCCATCATCTTTCTAGGAAAGGCTCTGCAGCTGCGTACGATTCAGAGCCATGTCAGAGTTGTACTGGTAGTGTTTGACGAAAGCTTCAGCCAGCTCTCTTCATGTAAGAATGTGAGTTCTTTCGAGCTGCATGTACAATTCTAAGGAAGCCCCCCTGAGGCTATCCTAGAAAAAATGCATTAGCAGTTTCTCATCACTGGAATACGCAACCATCTTTCCGTAGTAAGACCTGATGTGGGTCTTAGGACAAGTGATTCCCTTATATTTCTCAAAGTCTGGGACTTTGAATTTATGGGGAATCTTGAGACCGGGGACTAAGCACATGTCCACAGCCTCTAGTCCAAAAGCATTAGACCCCTACATAGCTTTCATTTATTCCTCTATAGCAAGTTCCTTCTTTGCCATCTCACCAGCAAGTGGGCCAAAAGCATCACACACAGATTCTTATCTAGGAATGTAGTAAGCGTCGTTATGGTCATCCACTTCGGGAATAAAGTTCTATCTCAACTGTCCGACAATAGGGATTGGGATTGTCCCACCACAAGGAGAGGTAACGGGGCCATTAGGGATTACACCAATAGGAATTGCACTAGCTTGATTACCAACAGGAATTGCACCAACAGGAATTGCACCAGTTTGATTACTAGCTTGATTAACCATAAGAATTGGGCCAGCTTGATTTCCAACAGGAATTGGGATGGTTGCATTCCTTTTGGCTGCTTGACTCAATTCTTCTTGGCTTCGGGCCATGTTTTGTATGACCTCCATCATCTGCATAAATTGGGTCTTCATGTTTCCCATCTCTTCCCTTAGGGCAGCTTGATTATGTTCTATCTGATCCATGATTAGCTTTCTCTTACTTTAAGTGTTATACGAATGCCGAGAAGTCAGCTTGACGGGACGATCTGGATAAGGAGAAGGTCAAGTGGTAAGCTTCTTGGTTTTGGTTTATGCAATGCAAAATTGATGTGAATAATGATGCATGAATGTTTGAAAATACGGTCTGAACACAAATGCGTGCCATGTTATGTTATGCATATGCATTCTTGGATCATAGGTCTGGCACATCTTTGAACAATCAGCTTTGAGTCTTTGGGTTTGATGGAGTTTATAGGGTTTTCTGCAAGACAAATCCCTCTTTCCCTCACGGGTGAGTTCTGTGACTTTCATGGAGGTTCTTAGATTCACGGATCCGTCTCAAGAATACCCTCATCAGTGCAAAAATAACTTGCAAAGCCAATGATACTCCCAAGGGGATCTCCTCTAAGCGAGGTTGCCCTCAACTTCAGAAATCCAAAGTGTTCTAAAGGACCCTAGAGTCATGGACTTCCTTTGAAAGAAAGGTCATCAACGCGAAATGACTCACGTGGCAACCAAACTTCCAAAAGAAATCTACTCTAGGCGGGATCTTTGTACCTTTCCCCAAGATAACTACACCTTGACGGGTTAGTACAAGTCTCCCTATCTATCTTAGGGTAACTCTCCAAGCCTGTGCATCGGGCTTATCACACATCATGATCATATTCCCACTCCCCACAAGAGCAATATAATAAATATGGTTAGCATAGTGATAAATAAAGCAAGAAAGGTAATAGAAATAAACACCCAAACATGCGTAGGAGACAACCTAGACTAGCCTTGACTTGCTTAGGGAACCAGAGTCCCCAGTGAATTCGCCAGCTGTCGCTACGCGAAAAATGCAGAGAAGTCGCCATCGAATGTTATTTATCCCATCAGGGGGGAAAGGAAAACATCAAGAAAACCTAGGGAAAAGAATGGTCTTGTGACCAAGATATGGGTTCGGAAGTCGGTTATGCAAGGGGACGGTATTAGCACCCCTCACATCCATCGTACTCGATGGGAGTCATCTAGGTAGTCAATGCGTGAATGGGTGTCGTTATCTAAGGTTTACTGGCTTAGGAGAAATGGAGGGGTTTAAATAAAAGGATACACGATAGGATCTCGCAATCCTATGCCTACGTATTCCCTCGTGCAATGGGAAAATCAGAGTCATCGTAGTTTGGAGGACTACAAGTGTTTTGGTGGGAGGTTGCTTTCCAAGACATCGTAGTTCGATCACACAGGGCGAGAGAAGGTTTGTTATTTTTGGTGGGAGAGATTAACGGTCGCGTTCTAGCAGTTAAGCGTTGCTTGCATTGCGGTAGAACGGAGGTAAGATGCCTTTTTTTTCTATGATTTAGAGTGATGCCCTAAGGCAAAGGAGTGGTGAGAGTTATTGGTTTTATCGAGTTTAATTATATGTACTTAGAGAGGGAAGAGTATCCATCCATAGGCTAAGTATGGCCTACAATCAGATACTCGAGGTTGAGGGGACAATAGTATCCCCACCACCTACGTTCACCCTAAAAGGACATGATTAAACTTTGGGTATGGTCTAAATGTTTTTATGGATGGAAGAGGATGAAAGTGATATAGAAAGGATGGTGGATAAGAAAGAGTGATGATTGAATGGAATACGAGAATGGATGGAGGTTGATGGCGATGCCTAAGCAATCGACTTACGGGTGTGAAAGGTGAGAATTATAGGAGTGAGATAGAGATAGAAGTATGAGAATGGAATGGATTGAGATACTTGACGTTAGATCAAGCACTCACGTTGCTTTCAAATGAATTTGATTTTGAAAAGTACTTGACATTAGATCAAGTGTGTTTGTTCTTTTGAAAAAGTTGTTTCTATCGTTTTTATTTTATCTTGGTTATTAACATGCAAAGGAAAGCGGTAAAGAAAGTAAATTCTACGCTATTACATATTCATGGGAGTGGGGGACATTTTACCCACAATGGGGGAATGAATCATAAGTCATGCAAGAATAAAAAAAATTCATACAAACATACAAACCATACAACCATAAAAAAGTCAAATGAAAGAGGTGAAAGAATTAAATTTAAATGAGTTTTAATTGAAATTCAATTCTAAGACTAATCCTAATTAAGATGCTAATTAAAGTTTAGTGTGAATTAATTCTAACTAATCTATTGAATTAATTTCTAATTAAACTAAGTGAATTTCTATTAAACTAAGTGAATTAATATTTATTCTAAACTAAATATATTAAATCTTAATTAAGCTAAGTGAAATTCTAACTAAGCTAAATGAATTTTTAATTAAGCTAAATAAATTAATTCCTAAGCAAAATGAATTAATATTTTTGCTTGAGCTAATGAATTAATTCTTTTTTGTTAACTAAGCTAACACATGTATTTATAGTTTCTAAACTAAAGCTAAACCTGCTGCTTTCTTAAACTAAAGCTATATATTAAAAATAGAATGTGAGTAAGAAACAGAACGTCGCAGGTTTACACGTGATGATTTGCTTGACATCAGTACCTTCTTGGCAGACTTAAAGTAAGAAATTAGGAAAACAGGTATGTATATTAGAAATTAGAAAAAGTAGTAAGAGAGTAGAAAAGCAAAAAATAGTAGCAGGAATATATAGTAGTGTGAGAAAAAAATAGCTATGAATAAGTTTTCGATAACGGTCAACGAAATCAAATTCAACAAGTTAATATATCGTTGGAATCATAATTTTACGAAGAAATTAAATATATATATTCTAAATTGCGAGACAAACTACGAATTTTGTCGACAAAACAACAAAAGCGGGTGAAAAATTCGACTAAAAAATGTGTCGGTTCAGTTAAACTATGCATCAAAACAAAAAAAATAATTATATTTTCACGATCGGCGCGAAAAACCTGGTCGGATGACATATTCACATGTCATTATCCGTTAAAAGTTAGAAATCACTATTTTTAAGTTTATGTTGAAATACGTGATTATTTCAATAATCAATTTCAAAACTGTAGCATAATTTAATGGCTCTACCACATGCAATTAATAAGATCAAACACACAAGAAGATTCAAGGCAATGACATGGAAGTGGTGAAAGTTCAAGGCTGGAGCCGAGATTTACTTCGGCACGTGTTGAAATTTTATCGAATAGAAGTGAAACCCGAAAAACTTCAAGGGATGATCCTTTATTATACTTCTAATTAATCTTTTGCTTGATGATAAGATGAAGATAGATGATAAAAGTAAAGAATTGGAAAATAATAGAAAATTGATGAATCCTTGAATCTTGAATATGATGAAAATTGAGTGTTGAATATCCTTGAATCCACTTAAATGATGATTATAGAAATTGATTGTGGCTAAGTTCCACCAAGTTTAGGATTTCAATGTGAAATCCTAAATGGTGATGAAGATGAACTTTTGTGAAGGTGATGAAAAGTGTTGAAATTGTTTAGAAGCAAAATGGGAGAAAAATTGATTAAAAATGGTTCATAGTGGCTAACCCCAAAAATTGGAAAAAAAAAGAAGGTTTTTATAGATTTTTTGGTTAATTGAGGTTCGTTAGATCGTGGTCCAAGTCGCCATTTTATCAATGGTTAAAAACTAATTTAAATGCTAGTTGCATATCACCAATCTTAGCCGTTAGATCGATTATTATCAATGGTTGAAGTTTTGGTAAAAATTAGTTTGATTTTGTGTTAGTTTGTGAGATTTAAGGAAGTTAGAGTTAGTTAATTAGTTTAAGGGTAAATGGGTAAATGCATGGGTTTGGGGGTAAATAGGTAGTTAAGGGAAGTTAGAGACAAGACATGTTGGAGTTTAGCATAAGTACCAAGTCTCAATGTAAGACTAATGGTCACTTGAAATATCACTTGAAATAACTTGAATTTAAATGCTTTTGCCTTGATTTTTCTACCACATTTTCCTTGAATTTTTGCGACTTAACCCATGATTTTAGGTGCCTTTGGGAAGTGATTTTATGTTGGAAATAAGCACTTCTTAATTAAGTGACAATCCTTCCAATCTCTCCACTAGCCATGAATCTCAAATAAAGAGATGATCTGCACCAATATGGGAAATAAACTCGAATAATTACTAAATAAAATCCGCCTTGAAGATTCGCTTAAACCGATTACATCCACTATTACCTAACCGCGACCTAATGATTGTGCTATGCAAAATGTGATTAATGGTATGCATGACCTAATGAAGGGTATGTACATGAGGACTATCAGATGCACAAGCCAGATAAGGTTAGGAATAGTGAGGGCAAATTTTGGGGTGTGACAGCTGCCCCTTTTCAATAGACTTAAACTTGAAGGTATGAAAAGTAACAGTTTTCAGACATTCGAGGTATAAGGCGAATTGAATACCAAAAGAACCATAAAATTTACACTCTGTGGGGAAAAGAAAAGATGGAGAAAGTTATTCCAACAGGTTAACTCTACTGGGGAGAAAAGGCCATGACCAACACGGACGAGTGTCGAAAAAAAAGTGAAATAATCACGGACGAGTGTTTGGGAAACAACAGTGTGGCACGACTACCACACGGGAATTGTCTTTTGAGTGAAGTCAGACGACTACTGGATTTGAAAGTGAAGTCGAAGGAACGAATCCGACTACTAGTCAAAAACTGGATTTTGAAAAAAGGGTTCGACATCAACTCTGAGGTTGGGAAAAGATACCGATCAACAACTCTGAGGTTGAAAAAAAAGATACTGGTCAACAACTCTAAGGTCAGAAAAGGATATGCATCAACTCTGAGATTTGGAAAAATAGGGAGTCAACTCTCAGGTTGGTGACAAATGGGATACGTCAACTCTGAGGTCGGAAAAAAGGGATCGGTCAACACTGAGGTTGGAGAAAACAATACTGACATCAACGCTAAGGTTGGCTAAAGGATGGACATCAACTCTGAGGTTGGGGATCACAAGGTAGACGTCAACTCGGAGGTTGGGGATAAAAGACAGGCGCAAACTCTGAGGTTAGGAAAACAGGTATCAACTCTGAGGTCGGGAAACAGACAGGCATCAACTCTGAGGTTGGGGAAAAAGGAATATATATCCACTTTGAAGTTGAGGAAAAGAACATACATCAACACTGAGGTTGGAGACAAATTCGGATAAACATCAACCCTGAGGTTAGGGAAAAAAGATAGACGTTAACTCTTGGGTTGAGAAAAACTTGGATAAACATCGACTTTGAAGATGAGAAAAAAGGTAGACATCAACTCTGAGGTTGAGAAAAACTTGACATCAACTTTGAGGTTGAGAAAAAATATAGGTAAACGTCAACTATAAGGTTGAGAAAAAAAGATAGACAGACATCAGCTCTGAGGTTGAGGAAAAAAACCGGATAAACGTCAACTCTGAGGTTGGAGAAAACACATGCATACTTCAACATTAGGGTTGGGAAATTTTTTAGATAAACATTAACCCCGAGGTTGGAGATAAGAAATGCAGACATCAACTGTGAGTTTGGAGAAAAGGTAGACGTCAACCCTGAGGCTGGGGACAAAGCTATACATCAATTCTGAGACTAGAAATGAAAAAGGTGTCAACTCTGAGGTTGGATAAAAGATATTGGTCATCAACTCTGAGGTCGGGGAAGGATGTCAACTCTGAGGTTGGAAAAAGACATGTGTCAACTCTGAGGCTGGAATTAAAAACGTACATCAACTCTAAGGTTGGGAACGAGGCCGACTTTGAGGTTGAGACTACGATGGACATCAACTCTGAGGTTGGGAAAGACAGATGTCAACTCTGAGGTTGGGGATAAGAAAGACAGACATCAACTCTGAGGTTGGAGTTTGTGGAATTCATTGGGGAATATCGGCTGGGAATTTGTGGGCAATGTTCTCTTCGGAGAAATGGAATCGTCGTCTTGATTAAGGGTTGATTTGGGCTTTCGGTGTAAGGATACCAAACCTGGTCTGTGCTTCGATGCATGTTTGATTTTTTCCATGGCGTAATGCTCCATACTAAATGGAAATGCTACAAATTTTGAGGATGCAATGTTATTATGATTACTATATGCATAATGTCGATGTATGCTCGGGCTACCGGGGAAAGAAGTATGTGTCAAGTATGGTTGGACTTTGGATTTTCTCGTTCGATTTGACAAGACTTCATGCTATGTTATGTTAGACGAATGATATGCATGAGCGAAGCAACATGATTAATGCATGGCAATGTTTTGATGCAATGGTTTGACGACTAGTCTGGTTACTTTGAGGTAGGTCAGGTACAGTAGAAAATGGAAAGTGTTTGGCCTGTCCCCAATATTTCTGGTTGAAATTTTATGGGATGTGCTTAACGTAAGTTCCCAACATTCGTCTTGAACTTAGGGTTGACAGAACTTGCTTGAGTAGCTCTGGAGGTACGGGAACAATGCACCTCTACAGCCAGCCTTGCCCCAGTCTACGGGATCTCCGAAGGAGTCTTTCTCAAAAGGAAGCTTGGGACATCTGTACTATGATGGTTTGAGGTGGACTACCCCAGTATTGTGAACCTTGGAGATGTGTTTTGGATTAATCGCCTTCTGGATAAGATTAACTTCTTGTGCTCTTGAGGTGGCCTACCCCAGAATAAGCCTTGAAGTGACTTTATCCCTGACAGACTAATCTTTGAGGGAATTCCCTAAATTAACTGCTCTTGGAGAGATTTGTTGAATCTCGAAGTGATTGCCCCAGTTTGGCTGAACTTTGCGTGATTCCTCGACGTGACTGCCCCAGATTGGCTACTTCCTATCACGACTTGCTGCGAAGGCTCCTGCTCAACATAGTCTCTTGGCGACATGCCCCTTGATATGAATGTCCTTCAGAACTTTCAGGAATTTCATCCTGGCATGATTAAACTTCTCGACTGATGCTCATTACGTAAGCTTCCTTGGCGTTAAACAAATATATGCACACACAGAAATGTTTATTCTGAGAATGATAATTCTAATGCAACACCCATGTTAACCTTGAAGTTTTTACTGAAAAGATGTCGCAAAACCTTGTGAATGAATCACTGGTTAGGATGCAACATTGATTTTTGAATGGAAGATAGTATGCACATATAATACCAACAAAGATCTTTTAGCATAACTTAATGGGAATAAGGAACGCTATCTCATTGTAGTACGCTTTCAAAATAAACCTTGCTTCAATTAGGACTTTCAAGGGTTATAACGTGGCCTAGTTCACGGGTTTTTTTTAGAAAAAAAGGATTTATGGCTCAAATTTTATTTTAACCCACCCATTCTCCTTGATGTTCTCCAGTCCTACGTTCAGCTAATTTGACACAAGTGTTCACCTTTCAAAAGGTAATTAAATGATGGAAGTGATAGTACAGGAACCAACAAGGTTTTTTTTGGAGTGACAATCACTCGCTTTTGGCCTTTTGTTCGTAGTCACACGAATTTGTTCTTATTGAGGATTTTTGCTTTCGATTCTTTCTTTTTCTTTTTTCCCTGATTTTTGCCTGGAATAATTTTCTTTTGAGTTTGTAGTCCAGAGGGATGCCCTAATTTTTTCCTAAGCTACTTGCTTTCAAGTTTTCGGCTTAGCGGGCTTTCACTTTATTTATTTTTTTAAATTCTCGTTGAAACAAATCGTGTGACACTGGTTTGTTTGATTTTTTTGAAGAGGTTGTGTCTGCCTCATTCCTTTTGATGGTGAGGGACAACCATTGTGATTTGTGATGTACGACCTCTTGGGAGGGATAAGATGTGGTTGATCCTCGAATGGGATACTTCTCTTTTTTTTCCCTTTTATGAAATTTGAACGCATGGTCAAATTAACTGAATACTACCCTGCCCCAGATTATGATTGAGGGTTTTTTCGTTTTAGAAAGAAACTCCTACTTCTATGCTCAAAGGGGTTGACGAGGGATTAACTTCCTTATATCTCCGGTGTTTGGGGATTTGAAGCAATGCCTGTACATCATCAATAGGGCTTTATTCAAAAGCATACAACCAGAGATTTTTGCGTTTTCATATCATCATCCTCCCTCTAGGAGTTTAAGCAAGAAATTGGTATTGCAGGGCATAAAAACATTTAAATGAATGAACACGAATGAATTACTTCAAGAAAAACATACTTATTGCATTATGATTAACATTCAAAAGAAAACAAGTTCTTACATACAAACAATGTTTTAACAAACAATAAAAGCTACAAATGAAAATGCAGTAAAGAAGCTAATGATTGCCATTGTTGAGGAGGCTTGACACTATCTGGACTTATTGCTTCTGAAGATGCTCTCCCCGTCTTGGTGCTCGCTTGAGAAAGGAGGCTTCAATTTATGTGCAGACCGTCTGGCGTGAACATGATGATCTTTGAGCCGACCAGATCTGTACCTTGTGCTTGAACACGTTGCAATTATCAATCGTATGCCCGAGTGTTCCTGAGTGGTACTCGCACCTAGCATTCACGTCATAATCTGGAGGAATAGGATCTGGGACAGGATTGGCCTCTCTTAATTGAATCAAAGAACCTTGGAGCAAACGAGCAAGCAGCTGACTGCGAGGAATAAGAATAGGATCGAACCTTCTCTCGGGCCTTCTTGGTCTTTGTTATCTCTGTTGCTGATAGTTTTGTTGCAGAGGAGCATATGGTTGCTGATACTGAACGGGTTGTTGAGCAGCGGGTTATCCCACAGGGACGGCGTATGGTTGTTGACGGTATTAATTTGGCGCCAACACAACCACTTGAGGATAAGACTCTTGATACGCTCTATCTCCTCTCTTAGATGTTGTTGCAACATTAGCTTCACCTTCTCTCTTCCCAGGGTAAGAATTTTTTATTCCACTAGAAGTACCAACAGTATTCTGTATTTTCCCCAGCTTCAACAAATTCTCAATTCTCTCACCAGCCATGACTATATATGAGAATCCAAATAAAGTACACCCTGCCAGGCGTTCCAAGAATGGCCCTTGTAGGGTTCCCATGAACATATCAGCCATTTCCCTCTCAAGAAGGGGTGGTGGGACTCTGACTGACAGCCCGCGCCATCTTTGGGCGTATTCTTTAAACGTCTCATCATCTTTCTGTGAAAGGCTCTACAGCTGCGTACGATTCGGAGCCATGTCAGAATTGTACTAGTAGTGTTTGACGAAAGCCTCAGCCAGCTCTCTTCACGTACGAATGTGAGTTCTTTCAAGCTGTATGTACCATTCTAAGGAACCCCACTGAGGCTATCCTGGAAAAAATGCATTAGCAGTTTCTCATCACTGGAATACGCAGCCATCTTTCGGCAGTAAGACCTGATGTGGGTCTTAGGACAAGTGACTCCCTTATATTTCTCAAAGTCTGGGACTTTGAATTTGTGGGGAATCTTGAGACCGGGGACTAAGCACATGTCCACAGCCTCTAGTCCAAAAGCATTAGACCCCTACATAGCTTTCATGTGTTCCTCTAGAGCAAGTACCTTCTTTTCCATCTCACCAGCAAGTGGGCCAAAAGCATCACACACAGATTCTTCTCTAGGAATGTAGTAAGCGTCGTTATGGTCATCCACTTCGGGAATAAAGTTCTGATTTAACTGTCCGAAAACAGGGATTGGGATTGTCCCACCGCAAGGAGGGGTAACGGGGCCATTAGGAATTACACCAATAGGAATTGCACTAGCTTGATTACCAACAGGAATTACACCAACAGGAATTGCACCAGTTTGATTACCAGCTTGATTAACCACAGGAATTGGGCCAGCTTGATTACCAACAGGAATTGGGATGGTTGCATTCCTTTCGGCTGCTTGCCTCAATTCTTCTTGGCTTCGGGCCATGTTTTGTATGACCTTCATCATCTGCATAAACTGGGTCTTCATGTTTCCCATCTCTTCCCTTAGGGCAGCTTGGTTATGTTCTATCTGATCCATGATTAGCTTTCTGTTACTTTGAGTGTTATACGAATGCCGAGAAGTCAGGTTGACGGGACGATCTGGATAAGGAGAAGGTCAAGCGGTAAGCTTCTTGGTTTTGGTTTATGCAATGCAAAATTGATGTGAATAATGATGCATGAATGTTTGAAAATACGGTCTGAACACAAATGCGTGTCATGTTATGTTATGCATATTCATTCTTGGATCAGAGGTCTGGCGCATATTTGAACAATCAGCTTTGAGTCTTTGGGTTTGATGGAGTTTATAGAGTTTTCTGCAAAACAAATCCATCTTCCCCTCACGGGTGAGTTCTATGACTTTCATGAAGGTTCTTAGATTCACGGATCCGTCTCAAGAATACCCTCATCAGTGCAAAAATAACTAGCAAAGCCAATGATACTCCCAAGGGGATCTCCTCTAAGCGAGGTTGCCCTCAACTTCAAAAATCCAAAGTGTTCTAAAGGTCCCTAGAGTCATGGACTTCCTTTGAAAGAAAGGTCGTCAATGCGAAATGACTCACGTGGCAACCAAACTTCCAAAAGAAATCTACTCTAGGCGGGATCTTTGTACCTTTCCCCAAGATAACTACACCTTGACGTGTTAGTACAAGTCTCCCTATCTATCTTAGGGTAACTCTCCAAGCCTGTGCATTGGGCTTATCACACATCATGATCATATTCCCACTCCCCACAAGAGCAATATAATAAATATGGTTAGCATAGTGATAAATAAAGCAAGAAAGGCAATAGAAATAAACACCTAAACATGCGAAGGAGACAACCTAGACTAGGCTTGACTTGCTTAGGGAACCAGAGTCCCTAGTGAAGTCGCCAGCTGTCGCTACGCGAAAAATACAGAGAAGTATCCATCGAATGTTATTTATCCCATCAGGGGGGAAAGGAAAACATCGAGAAAACCTAGGGAAAAGAATGGTCTCATGACAAGGATATGGGTTCGGAAGTCGGTTATGCAACGGGAAGGTATTAGCACCCCTCACATCCATCGTACTCGATGGGAGTCATCTAGGTAGTCAATGCGTGAATGGGTGTCGTTATCTAAGGTTTACTGGCTTAGGAGAAATGGAGGGGTTTAAATAAAAGGACACTCGATAGGATCTCGCAATCCTATGCCTACGTATTCCCTCGTGCAATGGGAAAATCAGAGTCATCGTAGTTTGGAGGACTATGAGTGTTTTGGTGGGAGGTTGCTTGCCAAGACATCGTAGTTCGATCGTACAGGGCGAGAGAAGGTTTCTTGTTTTTGGTGGGCGAGATTAAAGGTCGCGTTCTAGCAGTTAAGCGTTGCTTGCATTGCGGTAGAACGGAGGTAAGATGCCTTTTTTTGCTATGATTTAGAGTGATGCCCTAAGGCAAAGGAGTGGTGAGAGTTATTGGTTTTATCGAGTTTAATTATAGGTACATAGAGAGGGAAGAGTATCCATCCATATGCTAAGTACGGCCTACAATCAGATACTCGAGGTTGAGGAGACAATAGTATCCCCACCACCTACGTTCACCCTAAAAGGACATGATTAAACTCTGGGTATGGTCTAAATGTTTTTATGGATGGAAGAGGATGAAAGTGATATAGAAAGGATGGTGGATAAGAAAGAGTGATTATTGAATGGAATACGAGAATGGATGGAGGTTGATGGCGATGCCTAAGCAATCGACTTACGGGTGTGAAGGGTGAGAATTATAGGAGTGAGATAGAGATAGAAGTATGAGAATGGAATGGATTGAGATACTTGACGTTAGATCAAGCACTCACGTTGCTTTCAAATGAATTTGATTTTGAAAAGTACTTGACATTAGATCAAGTGTGTTTGTTCTTTTGAAAAAGTTGTTTCTATTGTTTTTATTTTATCTTGGTTATTAACATGCAAAAGAAAGCGGTAAAGAAAGTAAATTCTACGTATTACATATTCATGGGAGTGGGAGACATTTTACCCACAATGGGGGAATGAATCATAAGTCATGCAAGAATAAAAAAAATTCATACAAACATACAAACGATACAACCATAAAAAGGTCAAATGAAAGAGGTGAAAGAATTAAATTTGAATGAGTTTTAATTGAAATTCAATTCTAAGACTAATCCTAATTAAGATGCTAATTAAAGTTTAGTGTGAATTAATTCTAACTAATCTATTGAATTAATTTCTAATTAAACTAAGTGAATTTCTAATTAAACTAAGTGAATTAATATTTATTCTAAACTAAATATATTAAATCTTAATTAAGCTAAGTGAAATTCTAACTAAGCTAAATGAATTTTTAATTAAGCTAAATAAATTAATTCCTAAGCAAAATGAATAAATATTTTTACTTGAGCTAATGAATTAATTCTTTTTTGTTAACTAAGCTAACGCATGTATTTATAGTTTCTAAACTAAAGCTAAACCTGCTGCTTTCTTAAACTAGAATGTGAGTAAGAAACAAAACGTCGCAGGTTTACACGTGATGAAATCAGTACCTTCTTGGCAGACTTAAAGTAAGAAATTAGGAAAACAGGTATGTATATTAGAAATTAGAAAAAGTAGTAAGAGAATAGAAAGGCAAAAAACAGTAGCAGTAATATGTAGCAGTGTGAGAAAAAAATAGCTATGAAAAAGTTTTCGACAACGGTCAATGAAATCAAATTCAACAAGTTAATATATCTTTGGAATCATAATTTTACAAAGAAATTAAATATATATTCTAAATGCGAGACAAACTACGAATTTTGTCGACAAAACAACAAAAGTGGGTGAAAAATTCGACTAAAAAATGCGTTGGTTCGGTTAACCTATGCATCAAAACAAAAAAAATAATTATATTTTCACGATCGGTGCGAAAAACCTGTTCGGATGACATATTCACATGTCATTATCCGTTAAAAGTTAAATATCACTATTTTTAAGTTTATGTTGAAATACGTGATTATTTCAATAATCAATTTCAAAACAGTAGCATCATTTAATGGCTCTACCACATGCAATTAATAAGATCAAACACACAAGAAGATTCATGACAATGACATGGAAGTGGTGAAAGTTCAAGGCTTACTGACAGAGCCGAGATTTACTCCGGTACGTGTGGAAATTTTATCGAATAGAAGTGAAACCCAAAAAACTTCAAGGGATGGTCCTTTATTATGCTTCCAATTAATCTTTTGCTTGATGATAAGATGAAGATATATGATAAAAGTAGAGAATTGGAAAATAATAGAAAATTAATGAATCCTTGAATCTTGAATATGATGAAAATTGAGTGTTGAATATCCTTGAATCCACTTAAATGATGATTATAGAAATTGATTGTGGCTAAGTTCCACCAAGTTTAGGATTTCAATGTGAAATCCTAAATGATGATGAAGATGAACTTTTGTGAAGGTGATGAAAAGTGTTGAAATTGGTTAGAAGCAAAATGCGAGAAAAATTGATTAAAAATGGTTCATAGAGGCTAACCCCAAAAATTGAAAAAAAAAAAAAGAAGTTTTTTATAGATTTTTTGGTTAATTGAGGTTCGTTAGATCGTGATCCAAGTCACAACTTTATCAACGGTTAAAAACTAATTTAAATGCTAGTTGCGGATCACCAATCTTAGCCGTTAGATAGATTATTATCAATGGTTGAAGTTTTGGTGAAAATTAGTTTGATTTTGTGTTAGTTTGTGAGATTTAAGGAAGTTAGAGTTAGTTAATTAGTTTAAGGGTAAATGGGTAAATGCATGGGTTTGAGGGTAAATAGGTAGTTAAGGGAAGTTAGAGACAAGACATGTTGGAGTTTAGCATAAGTACCAAGTCTCAATGTAAGACTAATGGTCACTTGAAATATCACTTGAAATAACTTGAATTTAAATGCTTTTGCCTTGATTTTTCTACCACATTTTCCTTGAATTTTTGCGACTTAACCCATGATTTTAGGTGCCTTTGGGAAGTGATTTTATGTTGGAAATAAGCACTTCTGAATTAAGTGACAATCCTTCCAATCTCTCCACTAGCCATGAATTTCAAATAAAGAGATGATCTGCACCAATATGGGAAATAAACCCGAATAATTACCAAATAAAATCCTCCTTGAAGATCTGCTTAAACCGATTACATCCACTATTACCGAACCGTGATCTAATGATTGTGTTATGCAAAATATGATTAATGGTATGCATGACCTAATGAAGGGTATGTACATGAGGACTATGAGATGCACAAGCCAGATAAGGTTAGGAATAGTGAGGGAAAATTTTGGGGTGCGACAGTCCGCAAATGGCGTAACTCCATGGATCATTACAAAGTTTGAAAAATGGTAAATACATGGAAAAGGTTACATTAAAATACAATGACCACTATTCTCCCTAACAACTTTGAACTCCACTGTGCTCAAAACTTTAGTTGAGGATGATTGAAGCAAAACCCTTGATAGACAATGTTGCTTCAAATGATCAAGACCGGCCAAATGCAGTTACTTGCCATAGTCCCTAACTTTTGCCTAGATTGCCCTATCGGGTTTTCAATCTACCGGGATGATTATTTTTGTTTTTGTCTCTAATTTTTGCCTGGACCGCCCTTTCGGGTTTTCAACCCACTGAGATTCTCATTTTTTCCTAAGCCGCCCTTTCGGATTTTCAACTTAGCAAGTTGTTCTTTAATTTTTTTAGGCGAAGTATTTCTCGACTGCATCGACATTTACACGACGAGTGAACTCTTCACCATCCATAGTTGTAAGAAGTAATGCACCACTAGAGAAGGCTCTCTTAACAATATATAGGCCTTCATAATTAGGAGTCCACTTGCCCCAAGAATCAGTAGTAAAATTCGAGATCTTTTTTAGCACGAGGTCTCCTTCTCTGAACACACGAGGTCGAACCTTCTTATCAAAAGCTTTCTTCATTCTTTGTTGATATAATTGGCCATGACACAAGGCCTTCATTCTTTTCTCTTCAATCAAATTCAATTCATCATATCTACTTTGGCACCATTCAGCCTCAGATAATTCAGCTTCCATAAAAACTCTCATAGAAGGGATTTCAACTTCTACCGGGAGCACTGCTTCCATACCATAAACAAGAGAGAAAGGGGTTGCCCTTGTTGAAGTGCGGACGGGTGTACGATGCCCATGCAGAGCAAAAGGGAGCATTTCATGCTAGTCCTTGTATGTAACAACCATCTTTTGAATGATCTTCTTAATGTTCTTATTAGCAGCTTCAACAACCCCATTCATCTTAGGTCTGTAAGGAGAAGAATTATGATGCTCAATCTTAAACTCGTCGCATAATTCCTTCATCATCTTGTTGTTTATATTCAAACCATTATCAGTGAAATCTTGCTCGGAACACCATACCGACAGATGATTTGGTTCTTGATAAACCGGACCACTACTTGCTTGGTCATATTAACATATGATGCTGATTCAATCCACTTGGTAAAATAATCGATAGCCACCAAAATCAAATGGTGTTCGTTCGATGCTTTAGGCTCAATCATTCCAATCATACCAATGCCCCACATGGAGAAAGACCAAGGAGAAGAGATAACATTGAGAGGAGTTGGATGTTTGTAACAGTCAGACTCCATTGTCAGCCAATAGTAACATGCCCTTAACATTTTCTTAGCCATTACATGTCCATTGGTATGGGTACCAAAGGATCCTTCATGAATTTCTTTCATTAACATGTCTGCTTCGTGTCTATCCATGCATATGAGCAAGACCAAGTCATAATTTCTCTTATATAGGACATCATCATTCAAGAAGAAACTACCAGCCAATCTCCTCAAAGTTTTCTTATCCTTCTTGGATGCCCCAAGTGGGTACTCTTGATTCTGAAGAAAACATTTGATATCATAATACCACAGTTTATCATCAACAACCTCTTCAACTGTAAACACATGAGCTGGTATATCAAGACGCATAACATCGATTTTTGGCACATCATTCCACCGATTCACCATAATCATGGAGGATAAAGTTGCTAGAGCATCTGCCATTCAATTCTTTTCTTTGGGTATATAGTGACACTCAACCTTATTGCAGAAAGTTGACAACCTTCTTGCATAATCACGATAAGGAATCAAATCAGGTTGATGTGTCTCCCATTCTCCTTTAATCTGATTAATCACTAGTGCTGAATCTCTGTATACATCAAGAATCTTGATTCTTAAATCAATACCTTCTTCCAAGCCCATAATACACGCTTCATACTCTGCCGCATTATTTGTGCAAGTGAACATCAACCTTTCAGTGAAAGGAATATGAGAACCATGAGGAGTAACAATTATTGCCCCAATACCATTGCCATACTCATTAACATCTCCGTCAAAAATCAAACCCCAACGGATCCAGGCTCAGGCCCTTCTCCAGGTAATGGTTCCTCACAATCTTTAACCTTGAGATACATCACATCCTCATTAGGAAAATCAAACCTGATAGGTTGATAATCATCAATTGGCTGGTGTGCCAAATGGTCAGCCAAAATACTTCCTTTTATCGTTTTTTGAGTTCGGTACTCGATATCATATTTTGACAACAACATTTGCCAACGAGCAATCCTCCCGGTTAGAGCAGGCTTTTCAAAAATATACTTGACCGGGTCTATCTTGGATATCAACCAAGTAGTGTGATTCAACATATACTGGCGGAGGCACTTGGCAGCCCAAGCTAAAGCGCAACATGTCTTTTCAAGCATTGAGTACCGAGACTCACAATCGGTGAACTTCTTGCTCAAATAATAAATGGAAAATTCTTTTCGACCAGATTCATCTTGTTGACCTAGAACACAACCCATAGACTCTTCCAGTACAGTCAAATACATAATCAAAGGTATTCCTTTCATGGGAGGAGACAAAATCAGAGGTTCAAGCAGATACTCTTTAATTCTTTCAAAAGCTTTCAGATAATCCTCTGTCCATACACAACCCTGATCTTTGCGGAGAAGCTTGAAGATCGGCGCACATGTGGCAGTCATATTGGATATAAATCGGGAGATATAATTCAAACGTCCCAAGAATCCTCTCACTTGTTTTTCTGTTTTGGGCGCAGGCATTTCCTAAATAGCTTTAACTTTACCAGGATAAACTTCAATGCCTTTTTGACTAACAATAAAGCCCAACAATTTTCTAGAACGAACACCAAAAGTGCATTTACTAGGATTCAAACGGAGCTTAAACTTTCTCAGATGTTGAAACAGCTTCAATAAGTATTCAATATGATCTTCTTCTGTCTTCGACTTACAAATTATATCATCCATATAGACCTCAATTTCCTTATGCATCATATCATGGAACAAAGTGGTCATAGCTCTCTGGTACGTTGCACCAACATTTTTCAGACCGTAGGGCATCACTCTGTAACAGAATGTTCCCCAGGGTGTAATGAATGTTGTCTTTTCCATATCCTCGGGTGCCATCTTTATTTGATTATAACCGGAAATCCATCCATAAAAGAAAAGATATTGAACTTAGCAGTATTATCTACCAGCATATCAATGTGTGGCAGTGGAAAATCCTCTTTCAGACTTGCTTTATTCAAATCTCTATAGTCAACGCACATTCGGACTTTTCCGTTTTTCTTTGGAACAGGCACAATATTGGACACCCATTGAGGATACTCAGCAGTCACAAGAAAACCAGCATCAATCTGCTTCCGAACCTCCTCTTTAATCTTCACAGCCATGTCGGGACAAGTTTTTCTCAATTTTTTGCTTCACAGGTGGACATTCAGCTTTAATGGCAATCTATGCTCCACAATATCAGTATCGAAACCTGACATGTCTTGATAGGACCAAGCAAACACGTTAACATATTCTCTAAGAAGCTCTACCATCCTCTTCTTAACATCTGACTGAAGAAGTACCCAAATCTTGACTTCCTTATTATCATCATTTGAACCCAGATTAACCAATTCTACCGGCTCTTCATGAGGCTGAATGGCTTTTTCCTCATGCTCAAGCAACCGAGAAATTTCATCTAGAATCTACTCAATATCCTCTTCTTCAACTCCAAATACAGGGAACTCAAAGTTGGGATAGGTCATAGGATCATTGTTTTCAATGGATATAACAATCAATCTGCACAATGATTTTATGTTTGATTTTAGAATATGAACAAGAAGTGCAAGTATCATGCAGACAAAATGATTATCATATTTTTTTTTTTTTTTTGGTTTTTTGTGTTATTATTTTTTTGGTTTTTTATGTTACATAATATGGATAAACAAAATAACATTTTATTGATGATGATAATATTTGAAACAAAGTTCTCACAAATTCACTTTCACCTTGGGCAGAGTGAATGGATTTTTGAAAGAAACAAAAACAAATTAGTTTGAAATATGAATAACAGTGGGAACATCAACAGTTATCCAATTCTGGCAGATCTGTCCATGCGTCACGAAATTGGAAAGTTCTTCCTCTTCATCATCTTCAATGATGGCACTGACCTCATGTTCGGGTTCCTTAAGCCTCGGTCGAGGGGAATAAAAGGGAACATATGCATCTTCCATCTCAGAACCATATACAGGATCTTCCAAATAAGGCTCCTAATCTTGAGTAGGAATAAAATCTTTTCCAGAGCCGTCTGAGATGTAATCTTCAGAGTCGTCTTCAAGAATTGTAGTTGTGGTGTGATCTTTGTTGATGAATCTAGCACTGTGAAAGGCCTCATTAATATGCTTCAAATCTCTTCTAATTGTACCAGGCGTAAAGCCTAAACCAGTTTTGCCTTGGTTATCAACCACATCAATAACTCGGCTCCAACCGTCAGACCGACCAGTCTCTAATACATGCAGAGCATCTTTCAAGGAATACAAGGGTAACCCATTCTTTTTAACAACCTTATCATTGATGGTAAGAGCTTGGAACAGAGTCCCAACAGTTTCGTCGGCATCAACATACGAAAAGGATGAAAGATGGATCACTAGCATCACTTGTTCGCCTCTAACAATTACCAGCTTATCATTCTGAACAAATTTCAATTTCTGATGAAGAGTTGAGGTCACTGCCCCAGCTTCATGAATACAGGGTCGGCCAAGTAGACAACTATAAGCAGGACAAATATCCATTACTTGGAAAGTAATTTGGAAGAAGCATGGTCATATCTTGTTTGGAAGATCAACCTGTCCAATCACAGTTTTTCTAGATCCATCAAAAGCTTTAACCACAACCCCACTATACCTCATGGGAGTACCTTGGTATGAAAGCTTCGACAAAGTAGATTTTGGAAACACATTCAAGGAAGAGCCTGTATCAACCAGCACATTGGAAAGTGCATCTTCTTGACAGTTCATAGAGATATGTAAAGCCAAATTGTGATTTCTCCCCTCCTCGGGTAACTCTTCATCACAGAAAATCAAATTATTACATGCTGTGAGATTGGCAATAATGCCATCAAATTGATTAACAGTCACATCATGCTCAACATACGCTTGTTCCAGTACCTTCTACAAAGATTCCCTATGAGCTTCAGAATTCACCAATACGGACAAAACTGAAATCTTGGACGGGGTGTATAAGAGTTGATCTACCACACTGTACTTACTCTTATTGATCAATTTCAATACCTCATCCTCGTAAACCTTCTTATTCAAACCACTGGATTAACCGAAAGTATCAACAACACTCTCACTTTGAGGTTGTTTGCCAGCAACAACATTCTCCACAATCTTTGGAGGCTCAGAAGCAAAAACACGACCACACCGGGTCACTATACTAACATCGGCGATGCTTATCACAGAAGACAAAGAAGGAATAGGAACCTCCTTACCATATTCTACCATGGTAGCATTGTACTTATACGGAACATCCTTGTCAGATTCATAGGGTACTGGACCGGGTAACTGAATAACCAAAGGCGTAGCAGCAATTTTACGACTATCATAAGAGATAACAACTCGTTCAGGAATATTAAAGTGTGGCACAATAACATTCACCTTATTCTGATATTCATCTCTTTTAGCAGTGACCTCAATCAAATTCTGATCCATCATCCCTTGAATGTCCCTCTTTACTGTCACACAACCACGCAGATTCACGGAACAGATGCAACAAGCTGCATAATCATAATCAATATCATGGTATTCACTCAAAAGTGCATGCATTTCCACAAGCGATCTTCGAATCCAACGGATATCATAAATCTTGAATGTACCAGGACAAACATAAACCATATTGACAGACGCCTTACCATGATTAGGCAATGAGTTTGATTGTACATTAGGATTGGTGCCTTCGAATGACAAAATACCCCTTCTAAACAATATTTGCACTTCCGTCTTCAATGGATAATAGTTCTCAGTGTCATGCCCAGCTCTTCCCTGATGGAAAGCACATTGAGCTTCAGGCTTATACATCCACGGTAAATCTTTCGGAGCAGCAGGTGGCACATGGGTCTGAACAAAATTCTTCTGAATTAAACCAGGAAGCAATTCTGTGTAGGTCATCGAAATGGGATCAAAATCCTTCTGATAACGGCCTCATTGACTATTCTGTTGGTGAGAGCATTTTTGGGCAGAGGCAGCTTGAACAACAGGAGTTGAATTGATAACGGGCGTAATAGATGCAACATGTTGCTGACATTGATTATTCTTACCATAATTTTTTCTGCGTCCTCCACGGAAAATAGCATTGGTCTCACCTTCTTTATTCTTGGAAAGTCCTCTACCATATTTCTTGGAATTTCTAGCATAATTACCATCTTTTTGAAAATCGTCCCTCACGGACACCTTCTTCCAATCTCATCCCCATATTAACCATCTCAGTGAAGTCACTCGGGGCACTAGAAATCATATGCTCATAATATAAAGGACTCAAAGTTTTCAAAAACATCTTAGTAATCTCTTTTTCTTCCAACAGAGGATTAATCTAAGCAACAATCTCGCATCACCTCTACGCGTATTCTTTGAATGTCTCTTTATCTTTCTGATCCATCGCTCGAAGCTGATCACGATTAGGAGCCATATCCATATTATACTTATACCGCTTTACAAAAGCCTCACCCAAATCTTCGAAAATGCGAATTCGAGTGCTGTCGAGTCCCATATACCATTTCAAAGCTGCACCGGACAAACTGTCTTGAAAGTAGTGAATGAGAAGCTAATGATTATTGATCTGAGTCAACATCTTGCGAGCATACATAGTCAAATGAATCAACGAACAATAATTACCCTTATACTTTTCAAAGTCAGGGACTTTGAACTTGTGTGGGATCTTCACATTAAGAACTAGGCATAACTTATGGGTATTCTTCCCGAATAGTTCTTTACGCCTCAGAGCTTTGATTTCTTTTTGCATTTTAGCAAATTGATCTTGAATCTCTTCCATTCTTTCGTAAGAACTGTATGAAAATCGGTTCTTCAAAAGGAACGGTATGAACCACGGGTTGCGGTACAGACATCATAGGATGGATAGTAGGAATAGCTGGAACTTCAGGAGGTGGTGGTGGTGGTGGTTGATAACCTTCAGGAATAAAGTTACGAGGCATGCCCCAGGGGAAGCCAGTAGGCATAGAGTGTTGAGGAACACTGGCAGGCACCACAGAGATGGGCATAGAGACAATTTCAGAAATGATTGTCCTTTGTACAGGAGTCAAAGATGGAGGAGGAAGGGGTGGCTGATTCTGAGCAGCCACCAATGCTTCCATCATAGCAGTGAGTCTTTCCAAACTATCCTTCAGAGTTGTTACTTCCTCACGAAGCTCACGGTTCTCTTGTTGCAATTGATCCATCTTTCTCTTCAGATTAGCTCGAGTATTATACTGGTGCGACAGCTTGGCTGAATGAAGACCAAGAGAAACATAAGACACCTGGAAAAGGCAAAACACAATGCACAATGATGTGAATGCTAATGCAAAATGCAAATGTTTCATTCAGCTTTCAAGGATCTTTAAAATATAAATCAATTGCAAACATCATAAAAGAAATAAAACATTTTGAAATATTGATAAACATCTCGTTTTATTGAATATTGGAAAGAGCTACACTTGGAAGTACAAGTTACAAAGGATCAAAATATAATAAGAAAAAGCTAGATCCTAAAAAGTATCTGATGATGATCCAAGCTGATACTTCCTTCGGAGTCTCTTAATTTCTCTCTCATTGTTGTCCTTCATGGCAGTCTTCTCTAACACGAGTCGATCCATAATACCCTTCCAAACACCAAAAGTAGAAGGATGTGATGAAGAAGTAGTAGAGGAAAATAAATCCTCTCCGTTTCTCTTCACAACACGTCACTTAAGCAACTCAATCAAGTCATCTTTCTCCTTCATCTGCTTTTGCAACTCCAACTTCTCAAGGTTTGAAGCATGAAACTTGGATTCCCAAAGATCTTTTTCTTCCTTCATCTTGGCCAAAGCATCTTGAAGAGTCTTCACATCATCAGAAGGAATAGGGAGCGGTGTAGCGACCATTGTAGACATGGGTTTCTCAAAAGGATAAGGCATTTTGAGCTCCTTAGCTCTCTCCTTCACCCAAAGCATATACGATTCCAAGGAAATACAAACTTGTCTCCCAAGTTATCCTCTACCCATCCTATGAATCATAATCCAAGCATGAGCAATTCTTCTCCTCAAACCAGGAGAGTCATTCCCTCTTTGGAAAAATAAACCTTCTAATAGAATATTTTTAGGCTTATCCTTCAACATATAACCAAGATGACGGCGAGCTAAACTCGAGTTGTAGTTAATTCCTCATTGTGTACCAAGAAGAGGTACATTGGAGAATTCCCTACAACTATCAATAATCTGGACATTCTCATAAACAGAAGAATACCAAGTAATGTCAGCATGAGTAAGGGACTTCACCCTCTAAGACCACCTTAAACAATTCTTGTTCTCCTTGAAAGCATATAATTGTGGCAAGTGTGAAATAAACCACTTATACAGCAGAGGTGTGCAACAAACAATGGTACCATTCCCCTTAGAAGTCCTATGATGGATGGAGAAGTAAGTATCACCAAGTAAAGTCAGAACAGGGTTCCCAATATGGAAAATCCTAATAGTGTTAACATCCACAAAGTTGTCAATGTTAGGAAATAAGACTAGTCCGTAGATAAGCAAAGAAAATATAGCCTCAAACGCCAATGTGCTATCAGCATTAGAAAATAAAGTGGCTTTCCCAATCAAGAACTTAGAAGTCAAACCCTTGATGCCTCCCTTAACCATAAGGTTAACATCTATATCAAATTTCGTCAAATGGGTGGCTGCAACAATATCTTGGGGCTTAAGAACTTCCTCTAAACCAGTATAAGGAACCTTATCAGAAACTGGTATACCCAACAGATAAGCATACTCCTCCAAAGTCGGAATGAGCTGATAATCAGGAAAAGTAAAGCATCAGTAGACAAGATCATAGAATTGCACTAGGGTGTTCAGAATTCCGTCTTCAATGTTGGTAGAAAGAATAGATAGAAGTCTCCCACGATGAGATCTGAAGTCTACACAATCAACTACCAAAGGCACTAGCTTTTTCAAATCTGTAAGATCGGGAGCTCAGAAACCGTACTTCTGAGTGTTTCTCCTTCCAATGTCCATGATCACAATATTTGCGATGTTTGCAAAGGAAAATCTCTAAGATCCTTGAAAACTGATTGAAACAAAATGTCCATGAATGCATGAGTGCATAATGCAACAACCACAAACAAGATCACACAAGGCACATAGGTTCAAAGGTTCGGTGCGAGCATGGAGCCAAGGGTAAAACCTCCCACAATGGTGTGTATTAGGATTATATTAGCACTTGTAGAACAAGGTTCTAAAAATTTCCCAGAGTCATAGATCCATCTTTTGGATAGTATCGGCTTAAACGACTACTCGTCATCCAATAATATTCTCAAGAGAAACTCGTCTGAGTGTGGTATCACGTAACAACTGAATCAAGTCTACACCTGAATAGCCACCGCACAACGTCCTAATAAGGCCAAGATGGGTTAAAGGTTCTACGGTCCTCAGCTTCTCAGGCTCCCAGGTCGGAAAAAGTAATGCCAAATATGACTACTCGTATGACATCAGTAATCCCAAAGGGGCCTCCACTGAGCGGGGGATCTCAAGTCAGCTTAGTAAGGACTACTCCAGGTAAGCCGAACAAGACTATACCACCCTTCTATCCTAAGTGCACTCAAGTCCGGATATAGGACTTATCTCACCACACAGAGATCACCAAGCAACCAAATAGAACAAGCAATAACAAACAAATAAGCGATAAATAAATCAAAGTAGGCTAAACCCACTAGGAACCATATTCCCCAGCAGAGTCGCTACTTTTCTGTAGCGGGGAAATTTGTGAGTGTAAGCTACTGATTAACTTATCTCAAAATTGCAAGAGTCGCCACCACACCTTTATTTTATCCAAAAGGAAAGTAAAAAGAGCGAACAAAACCTAAACAAGTTCTAAAACAAGAACAAACAGAGAATGGGTAAGGGGGTTGGTTACACAAAGGGAAGGTGTTAGCACCCAAAACGTCTATAGTACTCTATAGGAGCCCTTTGAAATATCTATGTTTTTTGGTTTGAAAAGGTTTGTTTGAAAAGAGATTGGGGAGATGAGAATAAAAGTATTTTTTTAAGATTATTGTGTTTGGAGAGACTTATCGCCTCATGCCTACGTACCCACAAAGTGCAATATAGGATCAAAACCTCATAGTTCGTGGTACAAATAACAAAAATTATTGGTTATGATTCATTTTATCTTGAAAAGACAACCCATTATTCTCAAGAGAAAATACTCAACTAATTACCCAAAAGTATGTGAAAGAGGCATTTGCATCACTTTAAGATGGAGGATTTGCTGGGATAGAAATCAACAAGACTAATCACTTCAACATCATAGTGGAAAATGATCATACTTTACACAAAATACCATGGTTAGAAGTTTTAAATCTCATCAAAGAAAATGACTCATGTCTAATCTTTTTGAAAAGTTTAAAAGAAAAAAAGTGCACAAAAGCACACAAAAAAAAATTTGAATGAGTTTTTGTATTTTTTATGTCTTTTGAAATTAGTCAAAGTATGATTAACATTGATTGACATTTATTCAAGAAAGCAAAGTTTGAAAAGTCTCTTGGCCAAAGTCAAGGTTTATTGTGAAAGAGGTTTAATTTTGAAAACAAGAAGGTTTTGAAAAAGAGAGAGAGAAGATTTTGAAAATTAAAGAAGGGGTGGAGAAGAAGTGACTATTCTAAAGCATGAAAATAAAAGCTAAGGATAAGAACGGTCTAACCACACAAGCAAGCTCCATAACATAAGCATTCTTTCCTTTATATTAGGCCTTGATCAAAATAAGTCTTCAAAAGAGAACTCCAAGTACCCAAAATCCAAGGTTTGACATCATGAGCTTCCAAGCATAGGTTAAGATCCTAATTCTAAGTCCAAAGTTCCATGTCTAATGCAACAGATAGGCTCTATAGTCCAAAATTATGAGAACACGTTTTTTAGGGGTTTAAGCCTTTATTAGTGTTTTTTTGGTCCAAATGGACAAAAGGAAAAGAGCATAAACATAAACAAAAGGTCCAAATGGACAAAAGAAAAATGGAGAAAACATAAACAGATAAAATGATATGATATGATATGATAATATAAAGAATAAAAAATAAAGAGAGATAGGGAGCAAGAAGGAAACATAAACAAAATTAGTACAATTATATTGTTAGCCAGTTAGTGATTAGTTGTTAGAACAAATGATCAACGATGGTTAAATAATGAACTCAGGCCAAAGTTAATGAAGACTCATTAGAGGATTGATAAAATCAAAGCCTTCTAACAACAAGTTTCATAAGTAATGGACCCAAGACAAATAATCAACCATACTTGGACTTTCAAACATAAGTTTGAGCCATGAATGATCATTTTCCGATACGGGACGCATGTAGCGCTATGTTAAGCAATCGTAATCGGGTTTATGTAGAAACCACGACTATCTGAGGCTGGTCAATAACAATATTAGTGCTAATGCATGCTAGAGAAGAGATATGTAAATCACTCTCCAAAAGCAATACCGCACGAAAAGAAAAGAGGTAACGATCTCATCTTCATCAAGAACTTAAAATAAGTTCCAATGATACCGAAGATTTTCATCGATCAAAAGAAAATGAGAAATAGATGAAGGAATGCCAAATTGAACCACACAAAGATGTAATCCAAGGCAAATGACAAAAGGAAAGGGAAGGAAAAGGAATCAAAGCAGTCCCAAAACAAGCAAAAATCACATTCTGGACACTGGTTAATCGATTAACCATTTGCATGTGCAAATGTGTTAATCGATTAACCAGTGTAAAATTGTAATTCTGGGCGCAAAAACCAACTGTTAATCGATTAATTAGGTTATGCTTGTTTTTGGTTAATCGATTAACACTGTAAAAACAACATCAAATCAATTTGAAAATTGCAAAATCCTTGATCAATCATTTCTTCAAACACCTCATAATCAAGGATGCAATTATGCACGAAAATTCAAGTATAACAACAACAAATAACACCAATAAAATACAATTCACAAGATCTAAAGATCAAGAAACAAGAATCAACAAGAGATAACATTGTGAAGGATGTATCAAGAACAACAATGGTGGATCAAGAGTTTACCACTTCAAATCTGAAAATTCTTCAAATCAATTCCAAGAACCACACTCCAAAGCCTTGATCTATAGAAATTGATGATGAAAAAGGTAAATGGATGGAGGTTTAGCTCAAAGATTAGTAAGTTCTAATGATGAACTTGCTAACTTTCAAATGAAGAAAGAGCTTTGGTGAATTTGGGTAAATGATGAATTGAGAGAAATTTTTGCAAGGTTAATTTGGTTATCAAAAGCTTCTGAAATGAAATAAATGAGGCCTCTATTTATAGAATTTAGGCTTGAAAATTTTGGTGGATTGGAGTTTGGTTTGGAACCAAAATTAGGATTCGAATTTGAATTTTGGAGGCAAAATCAAGATCAAGTGGTGATTAATGAGGACGTATGGTGGGAATTAATTATGATGAGGTAGGGGAATTAAAATGAGGTGATCTAGAATATTCTCATGATGAAGCATTTGAAAATTGGTGCCAAAATGCTGCAGAATTTTAATTTGGCTCATTTTCTCCAAAAACACACTGGTTAATCGATTCACCATTTGCATGTACAAATGTGTTAATCGATTAACACATTGAAAAAAATGATAAAATTGAATTTTTGATTTGATGTCCTAGGTCTGGCTCAGTTCTTTTTGCTTGTCAAAGAAGGCATGGAAATAAACACATGAACCTTAGAGTTTCTTGAATAATAATCAATAAAATCTTGAGAAACTCTTGATCAGATGATTTTGAATTGTTTGCGGATCAACTTTGACTTTGTTCAGGAGCCGGAGGTTTGTAACCCTCCGGTACAAAGTTGAAGGGCATGCCCCAAGGAAAGCCAGGAGGCATGGAATACTGCGGCATGGCAACAGATGTGACGGGTGCAAAGACAATTTCTGAAATGACAGTCCTTTGAATTGGAGTTGACGGTTGATTTTTAGCAGTCGTCAATGATTCTACCATGTTGTTGAGCCTTTCTATATTGTCCTTTAGAGCAGTGACTTCATCTCTAAGTTCCTTGTTTTCTTGCTCAAGTCCGTTCATCTTCTTCAGACGACTGGCCCGAGTATTATATGAATGAGACAATTTGGCTTCAAAGTGAGAACATGTGTAAGTTTATGGTAAAAAGATCTTATTTTATTTAATGTACTCAAAGGATTATAACAATGAAAGTACAACTTTAAAAAGATCTAGAACAAAGATGACAAAGCTAAGTATAGGGAAATCTTGTTGATGAAGATCCAGCCCCCTGTTGTTGCTTCTTTTTCTGCCTCTTCAATCGTGTATTTTCCATTGTAAGTTGATCGACGATCTTCTTCCAAGCGCCAGAGGTAGGAGGAATATGGTCAGAGAAAAATAAATTCTCTTGTTCTTCTTGTCTCTCTACAACATTCTGCTCCAAGATTTCTATCAAGTCGTCTTTTTCTTTCAGTTGCCTCTTCAACTCTCTTCTTCCTGTCCTTGCAGTATGGGATTTATCTTCCCAAGTGTCTCTTTCCAGTTTCATCCGGGTCAAGAGCTCTTGATATTCTTCCTTTTTCTCAACAGAGATGGTAGAGGATAAATCAATGAAAGGTCGTGAAGGTTTCTCAAGAGGATAAGGTATCTTGAGTTCACAAGCCCTGACATCGACCCACTGAGTCTAGGGCTTGAAAGCAACATAGTCTTTATTTTCTAGCTGATCTTAGCTCTTTTTATGAATAGTGCGCCAATCCTTTATAATTGCTTTTTTCAAATATGGATTTCCACCCTCATTAAGGTAGAAGAAACCTGACACCAGTGTTTTAAAAACTAGACCGGTCATCAAACCGGTGAGGGTACTGGGTCACTGGTTTATTGGTCGAACCACTGGGTCATTGGTCGAACCGCATGATAAAACCGGGTTAAACCGGATAACTCGGTTGAATAGACCGGCCTATATAACAAAACTATATAGATATAAAACTGGTTGAACCAGATGATTCAGTCTCTACAAAATATAACTAACAATTAAATTTATTTAAAATATCATATCATATGTTCACAAGTTCATTATCTAAATTCAAATTTAGAACAAAGGTATCACACATAACAAAATAGTACAAAATTATAAAGTATAATGGCGAACAAATTCTAATTGCAACATAATCTAATTAAATAGTTTATAACAAAATAACTCTAATGTGCACCAATTCAAAGGAGGAAAAATTGTTTCAATGTTGGGATCTCTTTCTTCAATATTAAAATCATCTGCCGTAAAATCAACTGCATCCGCAACAACTTCTCCGTCAATGATATCATTAGTTTGTTTTATTTTTTATTTTAATTTTTTATTTCATTTATTTCATTTTTTATTTTAATTTTTTTAATTAAAATAATCAAAAAGACGTCATTTTAATTTTAAAAACAAATAAATGCAATTAAACCGCCGGTTTTTTCGATTTTTCCGGTTTACACCAGTTTTTATCGGTTCACACCGGTTCAATGACATGAGCGATCTAACAACTGAACTAGACCGGTTACCTAGTCGGTTCTCGGTTTGACCGGTCTGACCGGCCGGTCCGGTCCGGTTTTTAAAACACTGCCTGACACCAAGAGGTTGCTAGGTCTGTCTTTCATGGGGTACCCAAACTGACTTCTAGCAAGAGTGGGGTTGTAGTTAATCCCCTCATGTATACCAAGAAGGGGTACATTGAAGAATTCTCCAAAACTGTCAATGATAACTCCTTTGTCATAAGCTGGGTCATACCAATTCATATTAGTATGAGTGAGAAACATAAGCCTCTGAGACCATCTGAGTTTGTCAGGATTTTCAACAAAGAGTCTGGTTCTTGGTAAATGTGACTTGAACCATTTGTACAACAAAGGTGCACAACACGTGATTATTCCACTACCCTTCATAGTCATGTGATGAATTGGATGGTAAGTGTCCCCAAGTAAAGTAGGTATTGGGTTACCACTTAAAAATATCTGGATGGCATGAATATCAACATAGTGGTTTATGTTTGGAAATAGTACAAGACCATAGATGAGTAGTGCAAAGATAACTTCAAAGGCACTCACACTATTAGCTTTAGCTAACTCTGTGGTTTTCTCTATCAAGAATTTGGAAGTTAACCCTCTGATTCCTCCTTTGGAAGTGAAGTTGTCTTTTACATCTGAAATTTTCAAATGAAGGGCCTTTGCAATTACTGAGTACTTAGGAATTTCCTCTGAGCCATTGAAAGGAATCTTGTTTAGTACTGGAAAACCAATCCAATATGAATACTCCTCCAAAGTTTGTGTCAGTTGATAATCTGGAAATGTGAAACAATGGTAGAGAGGATCATAGAATTGTACAAGGGTGTCAAGAATTCCTTCTTCAACATTAGTCTTTAGAATACCTAAGAGCCCTCCATACATCTTCTAAAATCCTCTGGACAAGATATCATACGACGTATCTTTCTCAATTCTGTTGTATCAGGGTCCTTGAAGTTGTACTTCTTGGTATTTCTTTTCCCAAAATCCATGTTAAAACCCTATGATATTTGCCATAAATGTTTTAAGTTCCTTGAAAAAAATTGGTTAAAAATGATGTTTGAATGAATGTATGAATGTATAAATGCACACACATATAAAGTAAAAAACATTGGCTCAAAGGTTTGACGTCACGAGCATGGAGTCATGGGTCTAACTAAACCGAGAGAATATGTACTAGGGGTTTATTGTACCTGTAGAACATGTTCTAATATGGTTCCTAGAGTCATAGATCCATCTTTCAGATATTATCAACACACCGACTACTCGGGAATCAATAATATTCTCAAGAGAAACTCGTCTAAGTGTAGTATTGCGTATCAACTATCTCAGGTCTACACCTGGATAATCACCACACTACATCCTAAAAAGGCCAAGTGGGGTAAAGGGATACTAAAGGTCCTCAGCTTCTTAGGCTCCTAGGTAGGAAAAAGTAATGACATTACAACTACTCGCAATGGCATCAGTAATTCCAAAGGGGCCTCCACTGAGTGTGATTATATCATATGTCACACATGTGCAGGATTACTCTAGACATGTAACTTTTGATTATATCGACATCATATCTTATGTATGTACTCTTAAATCCGGGTTAGGATTTGTCTCACTCATAGAGATCAATCAAAAACCCAAACAAACATGACGAATACAACAATAAGAAAATGATATCAATGGTAAAAAAAATCACAAATATATACAAGATCTGCTTAACCCTTTTAGGGGGATGAAATTCCTAGTTCCCCAATAGTGTCACCATTTTTTCTGTACGCGAGCGATTTTTATCGAAGGATTCGCCCTCTTTACATGTGAACTTTTAATTTATCCCAAAAAAAGGAGGGAAAAGGAAAAAAACTGAATAAACTCGTGTCTCTGTGTGTGAGTGCGCGCGTGTGCAATGTAAAACAATGCTCTAAGAGATCGGGAATCGAGGTTGGTTATACTCAGGGAAGGTACTATCACCCTGAGTATCTATAGTATCCTATAGGAACCTCTTGTGTATATTTGTGTTACTGTTGATTGAGTCATTTGCTGTGTATTGGGGATTTGTTGACTATTTTGAATGAGTGATAAAAGTGGGAAATGTTTTTGGATGTTTTTGTAGTGTATGTTGAAATAAACTAAGACAAAAGTGCAGGAACCTAAAGGTTATACTTATTATTGTGCTCGTTAAGATCTCACAATCTTATGCCTACGTATTCTCAAAAGGAAGTTGAGAAATTAGAGCGTTTGTAGTCCCACCTACTAATGGGTGGAATTAGGTTTGTTGGCTTTTGAGAAGAGATAAATTGTCATCTTAATGGAGATATCTCACCTATTCACCACAAATATTTTGAGAAAGAAGATAATAAGGGAAAAAGCTTTAAACTTGGATGTAGAAAATCCAGAGTAATGCCACATCTTCCTTTAAATGAGTCTTTGCATATTAATAGAAGGACCTTGACTTGGATATAGAATCAACAAGTGTGCCATTTATATCACTTAGATGAAAGAAGTGTTTTTTGTGCCATAATAAGAGAAATACTCCAGCTTAGATCTTGAATCAACAAGTGTGCCACTTACATCACTTAAATGGAAAAAGTTTGAAATGTTTGATTTATGTTGTGGAAAATAGAAGAGATATATCTTCTATAGAGATGATTCATGTCTCATCTTTGGGGAATAGTTTTGAATTTTGAAGCCAAAGGTTTGAAGGCACAAGGGGATATGGTTTGACTTGAAGTTTAAGGTTTGAAGCCACAAGGGGACATGGTTTGGGTTTTGAATGAAGTTGAAAACTTCAAGGGGAATCCTAATGTTTTATTGAAGTTAGGAACCTCAAAAGGGATCCCTAGGGTTTGAACTAAGTTGTAGTTTGAATCCTAAAGTTTGAACTAAGTCTAAACTAAGGATGAGTATTGAAATGCTACAATTATATGAATGCAAGTGTTATCAATGTCAAAAGAAAATTAACAAGACAAGATTGATTAAGCTTTTATACAGAAGTAGTCATCGAGGATGACATGAACATGGTATGATTAAGCATAATGTATCAACATATGAATAGGCATCAAACAAGTAAATATGTTCCTCATGGTAAGAGTTTATGAAGGAAATACTTGAATGTGTGAGCAAAGATTTAATCAATAGGAGTAATCACAAAGGAGTTCAAGTAAACATGTATTCAAGATGAATCAAAGATCAGATGAATATAGAAAAGGGTAAACAAAAACCTAATGGAAGTTTATGAATATGAACAAATGAACAAGACACTTAAGTATGGTTAAATCAAGGGCTTTGGGGAATCCAAACTCAAGTGGAAGCCCTAGTCAAGATGTTTTGAAAATATTAATCAAGATAAAAACCCTAAAGTTTCACCTAACTAAACACTTAATTAAAGTATTTTTCAAAGGAAAGTCATTTTAAACATGGTATGAAAGACAAACAAGTTAAAGCAACATGTTATGAACATCAATCAAGGTTTAAAGAAATATTTATAATCAATTAGGTTAAGGAAACAACCAAAATAAAGTCATTTAAAAGGTATAAAACACTTTAAAAAAATACTACTTTTCCACCTAATAAAAATGATCAAAATAAATATTATTTTTGGGTTTTGTTTGTGGATTCTCAAAAGAGGGAAGATAAATGAGAAGTGTGCAAAAAATTGACTCAAAATAATTAATTTTGTTTATTGAAATAATTGAATGAAGTTGTGAAGAAAAAGTGAGAAAAATAGTGATAAAAAAGAAGGGATGGCCTTCACAAGTGTTGAACTCACGCCCTTGGGGTGATGGGTTTAAAATAATACCATCTGAGCCATGCGCAATGGGTTGACAAGGAGTGTATGGTGAAAATAATATAGAGAGTTTGAAGTTGAAAATGGTTTTTAAAAAAATAAGCAAAAGATCCGGGGCGAGGGGGATTTGAACCCCAAACCTCACACACTCAAATCCTTAAAACGCACGCTTTAACCACTAGGGTGGTGATACATCCATTAATTTATTTGCAACCAAATAATAATATAGCAAAAAATATTTTTATATTAAAAAAATTGGCCAATGGCCATCTTCTTCTTCTTCTTCCACGAGCTCCATCATCATCTTCATCATTTCAAATTCTGAACTTCTTCATTTCTCAACGAAATTGAATGAAGTAAAGACCAAAGTTATTGGAAATTTCATGAGGAATTTAATGGTATTATTGAATTTCATTTATATTCAGTATATCAAAAGGAATTAATCACACAACCGTATGAACCCTAATTTGAAAATTCAAAATGAAATTCCATATGTTCAAGATATCATGCAATTGATTGAGGGAAAATAATCCTTATATTGACAGAAACAAGTTGGTAACTCAATTAATCACCTATGATGCATGGATTATAGAGTTCAGTTTAGAGCAACTTACCTTGCAAAAGTGAAAATCGAATTCTTGTTTGGAAGTGTTACAGAAGCAATTTGTTGATTCTAACAGCTTCCTTGACCTTCAAGGAATGTGTTGCATTGGTTAGAATGAATTGAAACCTTCTGGAACTCCTTGGCCAAATCAATCTGCAACCTTGAAGCAAATGATATATGAATTGATGATTATGGTGTTACAAAAACAAGGTGAGTGTTTGGATCACTTCTATATGATGTATATGAAATGTTTTGATCATTGGTTTGGTTGGAGATTGCTTGGAGTTGAAGTTCCAAGTTTTCACTCTCTTTGGGACTTTGAATTTTGGAAGGAAGAAGATTGCTTAGAAAACAAGTATTGGTTATGTTTTGGTATGTTTTGAATGATGCAAAATGGTCTTTATTTATAGAGAAACAAATCAGATATTTGGAGAAGAGTTTGGATTAAGATCACTCCATTATCTAATGAATCATACTATGTGTCATGACTTGGATGCCAAGGTACACATAGCTTATTCTTCACATGGCTATAATTATGATCTTTTGAGATTGAACCTGCCATATTGCATCTCATACCCTCGTGTTTTGATCATTCTTGGATAGATTGGGAGGTTTTTGATCAATTTCACTATTTCACTTTAATGCTAGAGGACAAAACCTCACTTCATGGTTTTGAAATGATTTTTATCACATGTCAAGGATAGAATCTTGAAATTTCTGTTATGCTCTTGCAGAGCACATAGTGTATGATCGTTTTGGTGTTGATCTTGTGAAGATATTAGGTTTGAAAGGTCATCCAAATCGTGTAACAACAAAATGTGTAGCAAATATGTCTTGCAAAATAGGTGCAACAAAGCCTATTGGGAAATTCATAACTTCTTACTCAAGTAAGGTAAATGAATGTTCTTGGACATTTTGGAAAGCTGAGATAACATACCTCAACTTTGATGTTCAAGGTTTGTCTTGAATCAATGTGGATTATAGAGAAAAATGGCCCTAAAGTTGGCTCCAACATAAGACAGATTCTGTCTAAAATTTCTCTAAGTGTCTAGGTTCAAAAAATATTGAACCTCCAACTTCATGGCATCATATCTCTCAATTTATGAATTTTTTTGGGAATTCATCCTCAAGGACAAAGTTTTAGTATGTAATAAGCTCTTCAATTTGATCTTTGGAGCAAATAAAATGGTTACTTAGATTGGAAGTTATGGCCTTGGCAAGTTGGACAAAAATCATGAACTTTCATAACTTAGAAAACTTTTAATTTCTTCAATGTTGCCCTCTTTATAAGTAACCTCATATTTCTTGATTTTTCTAGATTGATCATGATCCAAACCACACATTATCATCATTCTTGACTTGAGGGACCCATGTTTGACCAAAAAAGTCAAAAGTCAAACTTGACTTTGATCAGTGGTTGACTTTTCATCAGATGAACTTGAACTTTGTGATCTTTAATGAAATCAAACCCTTGGGTTAATTGAACACCATGGATGGACTCCAAAGGTGTTTTTGAGTGTCTTGAATCATGTCCCAAGGTTTGAGATCATGTCCTGGCCAAAAGTCAAAGTGTAGTTGACTTTTCATCAGAAACCCTAGTTTGTGGACCAGATGAATTTGAATTCTTGCATTGCTTATGAATCAAGCTCCTTGGATTAATTCGATCATATGAATGGACTAATATGATGCATTTGAGGTCCTTGAAACATGTCTTGAGGTTTGGATTATGCCTTGCTCCAAAAGTCAACCATGGACTGTATTAGGTCAAAACCCTAATTTGGGTGTATTTGAGGATTTGAGCCTTGTCGATCTTGATTTCAATGCAACTTTGCACTTGATTGTTGATGAGAGGAAACTATTTATCTTCATGGATGAATAAGGAACTTGAGATGTTGAATATGATGCCCATCCTTTGATAATTCATCTGCTTGAGCCTTTGGGGGGCCACCTAACTTGTAAAGCAAGCAAGAACACACATCTTGTATTTGTAATGGGTTAGTGAGACATAAAGACACACACATATGTTATGATGAATAAGGTGAATAAAGTCGCGTCTTAGGGGTAAAAAATTAGGGTATGACACTCATGTTATAATAGTATTGCTTCAGTTGCTCCCTAAGCATAGAGCAATGTTGTTTCCTTCTAAGAAGTATTGAGGTAGTCGTCAACTATTGGGTTTTCTCCCACTTTGTGTTGGGTATTGATTTAAAATCCCCCTCGGTTTGACCTTTTGCTATGGTTGTTAACTTCTTGTATATCCCCAACAAGTTCAGGATGTTTATCCTCAAAGGTGGTTAATCCCTAGAGAATTCTCTCTAAATCCACCAGATTGGTGACTCCTCAGTGGATTTTATTTTATCCCGACAAGAGCCTTGACTCTGCATATTTTCCCAACAGTTCTTCATCCTTCTGCAGATGAGTTCATTCAAATTTTCCTATCCCCAAGAAGAGTTTGGAAGAGTTTATGCTGATGTGTTTCCCCACCAGATCTTTCATTCTCTTGAAGTGGAGTTCACGTTATTATCCCCTTTGTGGATTATTGATGTTAAAAGATTGATCTTTAGGTTTATTTCTCCCAAGCAATATCTTTCCTCTCCTCAGAGAGATTCTAAGCCTTGAAGTAGGATTTATTTTCCTTTCATGGCTTTTGTTTATCCCCTGCAAGATTTCTTCAGTTAAATCCCTGGAAATATCTACATACATATCTCCATCTTACTGAGATTAGCCGAGTATCCGATTATATTGTGGTGATTGGTCGTCCCCAATTTTCCTTTGTTGGTTTTGTCAGCATATTCGTACGCATATTTATTGCATGCACATTCATTCTTTGTGCATAGCATCTTTTGTTGCATTGTGCATCTTGCATCATTTCGGTGTTTCCCCACTCTCTGGTGTTGTTTTGCCCGCAGAGCGTGTGTGTTCTCTCCAATAGAGCGTCACCTTTAAGTAGAAAGTGTTTATCCTTTCTAACTCCCTCATTGAGTTTATTCCTCGTGGAAGATGTTTGTTTTAGTTTTCCTTTCCAGTTCATTATCTGGATGGAATCAATCCCTAGTTGGGATATTTCCTCACTGGGTTGAGTCTTATTTGACTATTTCTCTTTAGTTTATTCCTGGATTGAACTTTGGCTTCTTGAGTTATTACCTTCTTTTAAGCTATCACTTGTTTGGTAGTGGTTAATATTTCTCTTACTTTTGGGTTGATTACCTTTGTTAAATTACCCAGTAACCGGTAGTTGGTAATCTTTTCCTTTAGTTTTATTACCTATATTTAAGCTATTCAGTAACCATTAGTAGGTAATATTCCTCTTCCTACCCAATAACAGGTAGTTGGTTATTTTTTCTTAGTTTATTACCTTTGTTAAGCTACCCAATAACTGGTAGTAGGTAATACATCTATTTGCTTCCCCTACCCAGTAACAGGTAGTTGGTGATCTTTTATTTCAAGTCTATTGCCTTGTTAAAGCTATCACTTGTTTGGTGGTAGGTAATATTTCTCTTCCTACCCAGTAACAGGTAGTTGATTATTTTTTTTTTGAGTTTATTACCTTCTTTTAAGCTACCCAGTAATCGGTAGTAGGCAATATTTCTCTTCCAACCCAGTAACAGGTAGTTGATTTTGTTTCCTCATGAATTTATTACTTTCTTTTAAGCTACCCAGTAATCGATAATAGGTAGTACATCTCTTTGCTTACCCTACCCAGTAACTGGTAGTTGGTAATCTTTTTTCTCCCTGGATTAGTTACATTTGCTTAGGCTACCATATGTCTGGTAGTAGGTGATCTTTTCCACGGTGGAGTTAGATTCCTTTTCTTTAGTGGAATTGGATATCCCTCTTTTATTACTTTTGTTGGTAATTTTCCCTCATTGGACTCTTACTCTTTTGTTTTTCCCCTGCAGAATCTCTTTTCCTTTCTTTTGCTCTCCAGCAGTTTAATTGTCTTTTGTGGTATCCTTTTCCCCACAGAGTCCTTTGCATTCATGTTCATATCATATCATGTGCATTTTGTGGTCTCTTATGGCCAAAAATTGAGTTTATAATTGTATTTAAGCATCTCTAATCCTGTCGAGACGAAGATTTTAATCTTCATATCTCCGAATTGAAGAAACTTAAATAGGGGCAGCTGTTATACACTAATTTTTACCCCTAAGATCCCACCTCATTTGTATCTTCACAATGCATCAAGATCACAAACTTGGTTCTCCTCTAACCCTCCTCTACTTTGGGTTTGCTTTTGTAGAGGTCACCAAGCACTTGTCTTTGTATCTTTTTCTTTTATGTTTATATGCTTTATGTTTCACTAACCCCTAATCAAAATACTAAAAATATGTCTTGTATCCTTTTGTTTCTTTGCAGTGTAGGATGCTACATCAAGAACACGAAGCGTGATTCATCAGCTAGGGTTTTGCTCCCTCAAGGCAAAAATGTGGCCAACCATGGATTCCCAAGCGCTATCTCATCAAACCATGACTTCTAATATCAAAGTAAAAGGCTTCAAGCTTTATTCAATCTCATTTTTATTAAAGATATCACAAGGTTTAGTAGCTTGTTTCTCAAGAAAAGTCAAAGGTTCATGTGTTTATTTCCATGCCTTCATCAACAAGTTACCTCAAGCCTTGGTAAATTTAATCAAGGTACATTCAAAGACACATTATTTTGAGCTTATATGATGATCAATGTGCTTTGAAATGCAAAGAAACTCCAAGTTTGGAAGTTGATTCAAGGGGGTTTGACCTAAAAGTCAACATTTTCAAGCCAAAGTTCCAAAGACCACAACTCCTTCAATTTTCAATATTTTTGAATGTTTCTTTTTGAATATAACCCTTCTCAACATCCTCTTCAACTTCTCTTTACATGACAATAGCCAATTATGCTTGGAGGATCATAAAAAATTTGAAGACATTATAGGTCATTTGTGGACTTAGGAAATTTAGCCTATTTTCTAGTGATTTTTTCTCAACTTTCAAGAATCACAACTTCTTCAATTTTCAACATATGGAACTCATTATTTTTGCACAATACTCTTTGTAATACTTTCTACAAGATTGCTTCAAAGGTCAAAGTCAAATTGTACTTGGAAGACCATGGAATTCATTTATACATTATAGGTCATTTTCAACCATTTGGACTTAGAATTTTTCAAGTTTGGTTTGCCATATTTTTATGCCAACTTCAACATGACATAACTTTTTTCTCAAACATCCAAATGAAACATTTCTTGACACATTGTAATCTTTGCCATGATGTTGATCAATTGAAAAAAGAATGGGATGAAAAATCCTCTTATACAAGATGCCCATTAATGCAAACATGGTTACTTGGAACTGAAGATTTGCACCAAGATCAGATTTTTGCTTCAACTAATCTTCAATTACAAGTCAAATTAGCATGTGATGTGCATCTAAACATGATAAACCAAGTTTATGATTATGTGAAAATATATTGTTTATTTCGGCTCGATTCACATGCAATTTAATGTCGTTTTACTTGTTTTTCGTATATTATGTCGTGTTATGTTTGTGTTTCAGGTATTTATGAATAAGAGCGTCCATGCGAGAAAACCGGAAAAAGAGCACGAAAATGAAGAAAAAGAGCAAGTTTCTGCCATTTTACTGATATGGCGTTCGCTATGAGCAAATGGAATTCTCCATTGCCCTTGCCAGTCACGTCATTTAAGTATCAAGTTAATGGCGAATGCCATTTTGCTGCAGAAAGCAGTACTGCAAAAGTGGGTAGTTTTCCAGCAGTTTTTCTAACTTCTTTTCCCTCCATCAACATGCACGACCAAGGGAAGTTACAAGGCCATATTGCTCTATAAATAGGACCTAGAGGGGTGTTTCTGAGGCATCTAAGTTGTGCAGAAGCACTGCCATTTTTGTTTTCTAGATTTAGGCAGAAAATTACTTGTAAAAGTGACAATCGCTCACATCGAGGGATTGTCACAAATTATGTATTCTGTTTTATTCTGTACATCTTGGATCAACAACAAGCTTGCCAGCATTAGTAGAAATTTTCATCGTTATTTCAAGTTCTGCTTTATTTCTATTTTACAGGTTTTTAATCGCTTTAATTTTAATTATTGTCATATTGCTTTCTTCTTCTTTATGCCATGCTGTCTCTAAATTTAAATATTGCATTCATGTTGTTTATGTTCGAAATATTGTATGGCTAAACTTGGTAGACAATAATAGGCATGAAACAATAATAAATTCTATTTTGGTTTTAGTTTCCAAATGTATGTCTTAATGTTTTGTCACGAGAGTGAAAAGCAAACTAAGGTTCGAGCCGATAGCGCGAGAGTGTGAGGATTGAACCGGATAGTAGAAACTAGGCATTGATCCTAAAAACAGCGAGAGCGCTTTAGGTATCAATTAGGATTTAATTGATTTTCAAAATACGCTTTCTAATTAAAATGGACGAGCGGGAGAAAAATCTCATGGTTAGGGAGTGTGGCTTTAGTCAATAGCGCGAGAGTGTGAGACAGAGTCTTTAAATTAATATTTTCTACGGAACGTAGTTTAACCATAATTAGTGCCTAAAATCTACATAGTCCCTTAAGAACACGGAATCCATATTCCAACCTCTCCTTATTGATATATTTTCTAATTTTCATTTTAGTTTTCGTTTTAATTCCGTTTAAACCAAGTTTTCATTAGCCTTAGCTTTACATCGCAACAATAGATAACAGTAGGTTGACATTGGTCTCTGTGGGTTCGACAATCTTTTATATTACTTCGATATTTCCGTGCACTTGCAGACCCATCAAGTTTTTGGCGCCGTTGCCGGGGACCAACTGTTAATATTGTGATTCTGTTGTTGCGCCGTATAGACTAAGACACTTTTATCTCAATTACTATGTATCACCCAGATTTCCTCTACAATTACCACTCCCAACTGTCATACTCAAAATTTTGACCACCAATATTTCACATAATTGTGCAAATTGTTACCACAATATGGATGTACCTTCATGCCTCATCAATCTCCACAAAGATAGTTGAGCTTTCACTACAACCAAGAATTAGGGTTTGAGCCCTCTCAAAGCACTTAGACAAAAGATCAATCAAGGAATGACATGATATTCAACTTGTCTAACCTCTTAAAACATACACAAAGGATCAATGGAAATCCCACATCAAGAATCAAGCACAAAGTTGTGACATCCCAAGTGTTTTGAGCCTCGAAACACCCGATGTTGCCGAATTAGGGTTTTGGACGACCGGGACCTCCAGAGTGAAATTTTCACAAGAGGATGAGCCAAAAATCTAACATGTGACTCAATATGCTCAAAATAACCCTATATATCCATTTGCAAAGCTAAATTACCCTCAGAGGATGCATTCCTCAAAAGTCGGGAATTAGGGTTTTACGCGCGGAACCGTTCCGAAGCCAAAAGTCAAAACATGACTTTTTGGCAAAAATGATCCTTATGATTCATATTTTCATAAAATGTGACTTATAATGTCATTTGAACAAGAATTGATCAAGAAATCATGATAACTTGTAAAAAGGGTAACCTTGAAAAATTGAAATTTTTCTAAGTTATTAAGTTTGAATGATTTTGGTACCAACTTCCAAGGATCATAACTTGTGATCCAAGCAGCCATTTTGGGTGATTCAAAGCCTGATTTGTAGATCTTCCTACATTCTACAAAATCTTCAACTACCTCAAACTCCAATTCTTCATGGATTTTAAGTTATGGAGTGATCAAAATGACAAAAATGAAGAAAATGACACTTTTTCAACACTTAGTGAAAATCTGCCTAAGTTATCAGCTTTGAACACCAATGTTCATGAGGATTTTTCAATGGGATCCAGATAGTTTCAAGACAAACTATGATCACACATGGATTGTATCATATGAGGGCTCTTTAAAAAGTACAAGAGCCTTCCATAACTCAACCTGAGCAGGGAGATATGATCCCCCTCAAAATCACCATTTCGAATTGTCTTGTACAAGGCAGAATTTTGTGTTGTGCTCGATTTGGAAAATTTGGACAAATCCAAGCCTTGTCATCCATTTGGACACATCAGAGGATAAAATCCAAGGGGAATTATCTGATCCCCAAGCCTCCTAAGTCCAAGGATCTACATGTAGTTATGTCATCCAAAAAAGGCTAAAAAGTGCCAAGTCTCCAATTTTGTTTCAATGCATTCAATGGATGCATCAAGGTGGCATGAACTGAGGCAAACTTAACTGAATGAGTCAAGCCTTATCTCTGAACCAAAAGACCATAGGCCTGTTGTTGCGGTGAGAATCGGATAACAAGCTATTAATTAACTTGCATCACAAAACTTTGAATTCGCCACCGACTTTGATTTATCCAAAGGAAAGGTTCAAGATCGAGAAAAACCTAAAGGGGGAGATCTAAGGTTCGGGGGTTGGTTATACTAAGGGAAGGTATTAGCACTCTAAGTATCTGTAGTACTCTACAGGAACCTCTTGTTTAGTTTATGTTATGTTATGTTTGCTTGCTAAGGGATATATATGCTAAAGGTAAAGACCTAAGGGTATGTACACTAAGTTTGCTCGCCAAGACATCGCATCTTGTGCCTACGTATCTGACTAAAGAATCAGAGCGACCGTAGTTCACCTAACTAAGGGTGACAGGAACCATTGACTATGGCCAAAGTTCCAAGGGGAATGAGTATGAGCTCATGTAGAGTTTAAAAAAACTCTCTAAGTCTAAGTTGTAAGATTGAATGGCTATGAGGCCTATGACAAGATGGTAAGGTGACTATGAGGTCAAGATGGTAAGATGACTATGAGGTCAAGGTGATATCCTATGACTATGAGGTCAAGGTGAGGTGGCTATGAGGCCAGGGTGGTGTCCTATGACTATGAGGTCAAGATAAGATGGCTATGAGGCCAAGGTGATAAAGATGGCTATGAGGCCAATATGGGATGATCTATGAGCTATTTATGAATATGAGGTCAATAGAGAGCAAGAGTTACCTATGACTATGAGGTCTAGGTTGGGGAATGGCTCTATGACTATGAGGTCAATAGAGAATCCTATGACTATAAGGTCAAGGAGGGTGATGAGCTATCTATGACTATGAGGTCAAGATGGAATCCTATGACTATGAGGTCAAGGAAGAGTGGCTATGACTATGAGGTCAAAGCTTACCTATGACTATGAGGTCAAAGGTTACCTATGACTATGAGGTCATAGGTTAAAGATGGCTATGAGGCCAAGATGAGAATCCTATGACTATGAGGTCAAGGAGAAAGGCTATGACTATGAGGTCAAAGCTTACCTATGACTATGAGGTCAAAGGTTAAAGACGACCCTATGATTATGAGGTCAAGAGGGAATCCTATGACTATGAGGTCAAGGAAGATGAGCTATCTATGACTATGAGGTCAATAGAGAGACTTTTCCATGACTATGAGGTCAATAGAGGATGGCTATGACTATGAGGTCAAAGCTTTGCCTATGACTATGAGGTCAAGGGCTGACTATGAGGTCAAAGGTTGAAGATGTAACTCTATGACTATGAGGCCATGAGAGATTCCTATGACTATGAGGTCAAAGGTTAAAGGATGCCTATGATTATGAGGTCAAAGGTAATAATGAGCTTTCAACAACTTTGAGGTTGATAGAAGAACTTTTCCTTTGGAAGGAAGGGGAAGAATAACATCTTGTAAACAAGAGTTACCGTGGGGTTGAAATACAATGAAACATATGAGTTCAAGAGCTCCAAAACAGTAAGCATTAACCCACACATGAAATAAACTTTCAAGTAGGTGCCTGGAAAATAACAAGAATAAATGGTCATGTAACTTCAACAGAGAACAAAAATACAGATAATATTCTCATGCTAAGGTTTTGTTAAAGTCAGGACACAAAGCTTCACAAATCACAGCATACTTCCAAGACAACTCACTTTAAGGTCAGTGGTCACATACATATACCAAGTATGGCAGAGGAGACATTCTCACAGTTTTTTAAAAACAAATGCATTTGGAGCCATGCAACTTAACAACAGGAACCAGAAAAAAACAAAGACCACACTCTCATGATAAAAGCTTTGTTCAAAGTCAAGAAACAATGTTCAAACAAAAATCACAAATTGTAGCTTACTTCAATAGAACATTTTTTACGTCTTTAAGAAAAATAGTTGATTTTATTTACAAAAGAGATCTAAACATTAAAATGAAGTGCTGAATATTTTTATTGCTTTTTGAAAATATTAGGGAAAGAAAGAAAAGTAAAAAATGGAAATGAAAGATAAACACATAAAAATAAAAAAGCAAAATAAAAGTGTCAACCATGTGGCACTCGCCACTTCTCATGTGTGGCCGACGCCATGCCAAGACAATGTGGCTTGCGCCACCCTCACCATGGCTAGCGCCATGTGAGTCATTTGGTGTGTGTGTCATTTTATTATTTTTCTTTTGGTGGGGCATGTACCATTTTATTATATATTTCTTTAGTAATGGTGTGGCGGACGCCACTTAAACATGCTGGCGAGTGCCACTACAAACTCTTTTTATTTTTTGTTCAGTTTTCTTTTAAATAAACATGAACCCAGTTAACGATTTAATAAACAAAACTAACATATTAATGATTTAAGATTTGCAACATTTATCACAGGATCAGAGAACAACCAGACAATAACAAGATAACAGCTACGACAAATATGATATCAATATGAAGCAAAATGTTCATGATTTTTTTCAATCACAGAATCAGACGATGACAAGATAACAAGCATGACAAAAGTATGAGACAAATATGGAGCAAATGATCATCGTATTCACAACACAGAATCAGTCAATAACAAGATAGCCAATATGATAACAGCATGAGCCAAATATGAAACAAATGATCATCTTAAAAAAAAGGGTGAAACAGGGGTGATACCTAGTGGAGAAAGTCCACTGCTCCTTCACAGGTACAAGCTTCTGGAAATGGTAGATGAGCTTCCTCTTCCTTCAAAGGTCAGCTGCTATAGAGTTAGCCCTTCTTTTCTTTAGTTTCCCAGAAAGAGTTATAAGTCACTGGTGGTTAGGATATTGGGTGTTTGATGGTTTAGAGTGTTTACAGAGGGAATGAAACTGGTGAGTTCCTTGTAAGTTTTGAGGCTTACTTGCAGAACTAAGAAATGGAGAGGTGGAGAGATTTTGAGAGAGTTTTCTTGATCTTTCTCTGTGTTTTTTGGTTGTGTTTTTTTGTGTGTCTTGAACAAAGGAGAAGTGGTCTCCTTTTATAGGTAAAACAAAATGGTCCGTGCATGGAAGATACAGTGGACAAATGCTTTATCCATAGGGGAAAAAATTAGGGTTGGCATGGCACCTCTTTCAGTCAAACTTTGGAGATCACAATGCTACACTTTCTGAATAAAAGCAGCAGAGGATATGGTGCAGACCTGCTACTTTCACCCTTCAATATTTATTCCAAAAACTCTTTTATTTGTGTCATGGGAGAGAAGATAGAAAGAGGTAATATTTAGTGACCTCACAAAATTGTCTTACAAGCAAAGCATCTTCAGATTTTTCAAATAATACAAGTGGCACATGGAATAAACTAAATGCATAATGCCTTGCTGCTTAACCATACGGGAACACCATCTTGAATTTTCATAATTTTTATGGCCTTTCATCCAAATGACAACATTTTGGGCCCAATGGAATTTTGAGATATGTCCGTGAAAAAACAAATGCCACAGGAACAAACTTAGGGAATTCCAAGTTACAAAATCTAATCCTCCCATGGCACCAACTTGAGATGTTGCACCTTGGTGAATATTTATCCAAATGAAAAATTCTTGCAATTAAGAGAAAATCTTATAAAACCCAAAGGTGGACTCCAAGGATGTTCGTTAACACATGGAATGATGTCCCAAGACTTGGCATCACACTTTTCTTGACATGCAAGGTAATGGTTGACTTGCCTTGATAAAACACTTGATCTCTTGTTGAGAAAGCCTTATTGGATGCATGTAGATTCTAATGGTTGCATTTAGGGCCAAGAGAGGTCTTAGGGATACCTTGTCCTCTTCATGTGAACCCTATCTTCCACAACAAAAATAAATAACTTGCAAAATGAAATGGTTAGTTAACGATGCACACATAATTGAAGTCTAAATGTAAGTGCAAGATGATATGACATCTAAGGGGTAAAATTTGGGGTACAACACCTGTGCTCTAACCTCAAGTCAATGGCTAGAGGAGACTTGAGATTCCATTTGATCCACATTGGCCACAGACCTGCTGCAGTCACCACACACTATTGTTGCCAAAACAAACTTGACACACTATAAATAAAGCTCATTTGTGATCAGTTTGAGTACACCAAAGCACCCAAACTGATGCTTTACTCAAAATCTCTTCTTCACTCCAATTTTGCCTTCTAACTCAAGTCACCATCGGGTTTTGAGATTGAGAGTGGTTCCAACCAAACCAATCACACACACACCTCATAAACATCATGTATGAGTGATCCATAACACAAAATCACATCTGGAACATCAAATTCACAAAATCACTAGCCAATTGCTCAAGTTCTTGACAGAGTTGCAGTTGAGGTACCACAACCAGTTCCAGCTCATTTCAATCTATTCCAAGCATTCAAACACACTCCTTGGAACCTAAGGAAGATGTCCAGATCATTGGAACCTAGCTGCAACACCTCCATCACCAAACTCGATCACCAGCTGCAAGAGGTAGGCCTGAACCCTTCAAACTCTATGATTCATGCATCATGAATGAATTTTTTAGTTACCATCTTGTTTATGCATGTTTGTAGAGTAATAACCCTCAATCAATTGCCATGAATCCATCGTGTATGGAATTTCATTGCGTTCATGCTTAAATTAGGGTTCTTGAGGTTTTCTGTTGACTTCTTCCTCCATACTTAATATAAATGCAATTAAACTATATGGTTGTGATCCTTGTTCAAAAAGGAACAAGATTGGTACTTGAATCGTGCAAAACCATTGAGGAATCATGGAGAAAAGTGAGAAAATACAAATCTGCAGAAACAGGGCACGCGGGCAAGAACTTAGTGTTCTTGGTACCCTTTTTCAAATTTTTGAATTTTTGAATATTTTGATATTTTTGTTAATTGATTCAAAAATTAATTTCTCTCTGAATATTTGTGTTTTTGAATTGATTCTTTTTCTCAAAATTCACAAAAATCTTTAAATATTTTATTTTACAAAAAAAAAATCCAATTTATATTATTTTTTTAATATAGTTAGAATTTTTGTAATTAATTTCATTTTTATTTGTTTTAAACATTTTTAAAATGAAATTCCCACTTTGATCTTTCAAAACCAATTGAATTTCAAACTTTCATGTAATTAAACATGATTTTTCAAAATATTTTTCAAAGTGTTCAACTTGTTTTTGAATATATTTGGTATTTTATATCATTTTTTTCATTTAATTTCCTTCAAAAAATGACATTCTAATTTAAAAATTAGGGTTTCCTCTCGATTTTAAATTTTCAAACACTTTGGGCCTCTAATAGAGTGTAAGACCCAATCCTTGTTGTAAATAAAATTATTTTGGGCCTCAGTCTTTGTATAAGTCCCGATACGATTTTAAAAATCTTGGCGCGATCGTCGCCTTTTAAACAAAAATCATCTGGGCCTCCCCTCGTGTTGTAAGTCCCATTCTCTTTTCGTTTAACATTCTTTGGGCCTATTAATAGAGTGTAAGTCCCATCCCTTTGTAAATAAACCTTTTTGGGCCTCAGTCGTTGTATAAGTCCCACTGTGTTTTCAAAATCTCAGCGCGATCGCCATTTCAAAACAAAATCATCTAGGACTACCCTTTTGTTATAAGTCCCATTTCTTTTCTTTTTTTAAACCTTTGGGCCTCTCCTTGAGTTGTAAGACCCATCTCTTTGTACAGAAAACCTTTCTTGGGCCTCAGTCATTGTATAAGTCCCGATACAATTTTCAGATCAACGGTACGATTACTGTTTTTCAACTGGGCCTCTCCTTGAGTATAAGCCCCAATCTTTTCAAAACAACTTTACCTTTTGATTTTGATTCAAACTCATAGTTGTTATAAAAACTTTCTTTAATTTCTTGAACAACTAACCATACAACTGTTACAATGGAAGCTTGCTCGCCTGTAAGTTTTATCAGCTTTCTTTTACATACTTGCATATATATATATATATATATATATATATATATTTATTTATTTATTTATTTATTTATTTTTGTTTGTGCTGGAAGCTTGCTCACCTGTAAGTCCTTCTACCCTCTTTTACATACAGTATATATTTCACCTGTATATATATATATATATATATATATATATATATATATATATATATATATGCCTGTATATTATCTGCTTAGAGTTTTCCCCGGCAATTATGTCTAGAACTAGATAAAGCCAGTGGTTACTCTTTCAACACAGTCAAAACTAGTTCCCCATAGAAATTCCAGATACAGGTTTGCCTCCTCTTGGGCTTATACAATATGGAACAAAGAGAAAGGCATTATTCCTGGTGAAACTTTTCTCAGACTGTCACTATTAGAAATTTGTCAAAGAAATTCATCTTCCCCAGAGATGATTAATTCTCGGTGAAACCTCTCTTAAATTTCTTCAACCCCTAGAATTGTTCACTAAAGAAAAGATTATTCCCGGTGAAACTTTTCTTTAACTTTTCTTAAGTTTAGACCCACATGCTTCCCAAAAGCATCCCCACCTCCTCTTAGGCTTTGTACAAGGACCCTCCAGCTTCTTAGAAGTTCTCATGTCTTCTCTTGGGCTTAATACAAGGACCCTGAATACCACTTAAAAGGTATAGGACATAACTTAGTCATCCTTTGTTAGAACAGTCTTTCTAAAAAGTCAAAATCTCATACCAATTTAAGGGTTGATTCTCATCCCTTAAAACACCTGCCTCCTCTTGGGCATCATACAAATATAAACTCTTCCATACCAATAGACTCGGACAGTCTAATCTCCTCTTGGATCTCAAAGACATTCTCAAGTTCCCTACAAATACAAGAGAAACCCTGATCATTCGATCAATCTCCAGTAGAGTTTAAAATCCTCACATGATCTAAAACTCAATCTTTATCCTAAATACCCCCAGATAGGGTCATCTCATCATCAATACCATACTAGCCTATCAGAACCTCAAGGCATCTGATACCTCAACTCTTCTGTAATCCTCAGCAAGAGTTGATTCCCCATTTTGGACCTGCCTCTAGATCTCGATAATCCTCAGCAGAAGACAACCTCCTCTTAGGCTTTGTATAATGATTTTCCTCAGCAGAGTTAGCCTCAAAAGCACCCTTTTGTTGAGACCATCTTCTTTCTTAAAACACTCTCTTGTTGAGTTAACCTTTTTCAGCCTTAATATTGGGCTTTGTACAAGACAAACAAAGTAATCTCTTGTTGAGTCAATAACCTTTCCACACTCTCTTGTTGAGTCAATGGTACAAAATAAAAGCACTCTCTTGTTGAGTCAATCAGCTTCAAAAACACTCTCTTATTGAGTCATTCTTCTTCTTTTAGCCTCAATCTTGGGCTTTGTACAAGACATATATAAACTTTCTCCAGCAAAGTCAAAATCTTCGCAACCTTCTCTTAAGCTTTGAATAAATATCTTCCCAGCGGAGTCAATTCCTCCCAGCCTCCTATTAGGCTTTGTATAATGATTTTCCTCAGTAAATTCAGCCTCAATCTTGGGCTTTGTACAAGACTCCATAAATATCCTCAGCTGAGTGAGTCTAAAATCTTTTAGCCTCAATTTTGGGCTTTGTACAAGACACCATATAAATCTCCCTAAGTAGAGTTAATCCCCTTTTCAGCCTCAATCTTGGGCTTTGTACAAGACAAATCATACTCTCCAGCAGAGTCAATCTTCTTTCAGCCACAATCTTGGGCTTTGTACAAGACAGATAAAACCTCTCACCCGTAGAGTCAGTTTCCCCTTTTAGCCTCAATCTTGGGCTTTGTACAAGACAGATAAAATATTTCCCCAGAAAAGTCAACTTTTATCCTCCTTTTAGGCTTTGTATAATGATATCCCCCAAAGAGTCAGCCTCTTTCTAGCCTCAATCTTGGGCTTTGTACAAGACAGATAAATACTCTCTTGTTGAGTCAGTCTTTTCTAGCCTCCTCTTAGGGTTTTATAAGGACTTCCCCAATGGAGTCAATCAATCTCTTAGCTTCAACCTTGGGCTTTGATCAAGGCACACACAAAGAAAACCAAAATCCCCTCAGAGGAAATCAAAAACTCTTTGTAGGAAGACATTTCTCTGTATTATCACTCTTCAAAACAGAAAATCAAAACAAACCTTAATCCCAGATAACTGCTGTAAGTGGCACACTTGTTGATCCAAATATCCAAGCTGTAGTCCATCTCTTATCCTGGTAAACTTCCTCTTTCATATAATTGTTGTAAGTGGCAAGCCTCTGGATTATTTACATCCACGCCACTGTCCCTCTCTTAGCCTGAAAGACTCCTATGGAAAAATGGCATTGCTCTATACTGAGTTAAAGTTTTCTCCTTCAGGATAAATCCCTTATAAAGGAAATTATGGCATTGTTGGATTCTCATATCCCAGTTAAAGTAATCCTCCTTTATAATCAGTCACCCAACAGTTGTGATAAACAGACGAGATGTCTCCCTTTAGAGATGAAAAATTCTCTCTCAGTCAAACCTTTAGCTTCAATCTTGGGCTTTGAACAAGACACAAATACTCCTTTAGCTTCAATCTTGGGCTTTGAACAAGACACCAAAACATCATCTTTTCCTCCCATAGAATAGGAGGAACTACGATTACTCTGATTTCCCTGTTTCTTTAAAACGGGAATACGTAGGCATAAGATTGTGAAATCTTAGCGAGCACACCAATCAAAAACTCTAGGTCCAGTACCTTCACACCAATCAAAAACTCTAGGTCCAGTACCTTCACACCAATCAAAAACTCTAGGTCCAGTACCTTCACACCAATCAAAACTGAGGTCCAGTACCTCACCAAAATCATCAAAAACTCACACTCTCTCTCTCAAACATTTCCCAAAGAAGAAACTTCCCCATTTATAGATAAACACAAGCAAGTAGAAAGAAGTAAGGAAAATTGCTAACAACCTGTGGATAACCACATATAGGATGGGTAACTGACAACTCCCCATCGTATAACCTGGCCCCGAATTCCTCGAATCTTTTAGGCGTTTGTTAAACATTCGTGTGCAAGGTTAGTTTTAGATAGCTTCCCTTTCCCTTCCAGCTTCACGGGATAAATAAGAAATCAGAAAGTAGCAACCCACTCCTACCATTGCGGTGAGGAGAAACCCATGGCGATAAGGTGGTCGCGTCACCGACAAAAATCGCACGCTACATCAATATTTTGAGGAGTCGTAAGAATCCCATAAATCCGACCTCAAAATATTAATGGAGGATTTCAATGCGACGCTAACTCGCTCTCACCCAAATTTCCTCTACGATTACCACTCCCAGTATTTTGAGGATCCACAAGATTTTCATAAATCCAAACTTGAAATACTAATGGACGAATTCAATGCGACACTTACTCACTCTAGGATAAAATCTATGATGGAGCATTTTGTGGAGACACAAACTCTCCAAAATGAAGAGTTTAGAAAACAACATCTCCAAATTAATGAAAACCTTACGAAGATGAATATTAAGGTCGAGTCCCTCGCGACTCACAACGAGGCATTGGAGAATCAAATATCCCTGCTTGCATAAACACCTCTAGGACCCTCCTTTTATAGACATGTGGATGTTGTAACAACCAGTAGTGAAAAACAAATTGAAAATCCTAAGGAGAGTGATAATGAAGTTGAGGAGAATTCTGATGAGAAAAGCGTAAGATTGAGAAAAATCCACTGACACCACCCAAAAAGAAGGTTGTCGAAGAGGTAGAGAAGGAAACACCTATTGTTGTTCCTCCTCCCTATACATCACTAATTCCTTTCCCGCAAAGGTTTGTAGAAGCTAAGATAGACTCCCAATCCAAAACGTATGTGGAGGTATTGAAAAATATCCACACCGATGCACCTTTGTCTGAGGTCCTGCATAAAAAGAGAAAATTTGAGGACCATGAAACTAGGGATATCATTACTGTTAAGAGGGTAAGGTTAGCCTTTGAGGTGGTGGATGAAAGAACTAAGCTCAAACTTGAAAAACTGATACTCGGGATAGATCCAGAACCACCACCACAAGTTCAAAAGAATGAACCACCCCACAGAAGGAAGAAAGGAAAAGGCGAGGGATATGAGAGATGGCTTGATAAGTGGCCATGGAAACCTAAGACTATTAAAAGTTTGATCGATGAATCATTCTCGAGAGAACCACCATGAGTGCTTGCACTCCTTAGCCATTGAGCTATCGACGTTAAACAAAGCGCTACGTTGGAGGCAACCCACGGGGTTTTTATTTTAAGTTTCTATGTTTGTTTGTTTGAATTTGCATAAAATAAATAAATGTATCGCTTGTCACGTCTCAGCTACATCTAGGAGAAAATTCTTTGGATGACAGTCTTGGAGATGAGCTGGTGTCCACGGACATTCCTACAAATGTCGCTGGTGGTGGTGACACCGATGATGAGTATGATAGGAGAGAGCATATCTCTCCCATACGTAACTCACCCTTTCCTCGTTCTTCGCATGGTCAAGTTCCACCTGCACACACCACATCATATATTTCTAACATTTTTGCAGGTACTTCCTCCGGAAGCAGGCGAATATGATGAGCTGGTTCAAGAATTGCGTAATTGAAGATTTCATAATGACGAGGGGGGTAGTCTATCTTATGCCACGTATCAACCAACAACAAGAGATGATGAGGTACACGCAACATATGCAATCATCACAAGCTCAAACAAACAAAGGTATCTCAAAATGCCAGACGCCGGAGTAGAAATGGTCAGTGAAACAGGGACAAAAAGGGAATGATCATAGTAGATTTAGACGTGGTGGGACGCAGTAGCATTCATACATGTTCTATCTTTTGTTTTTCCATATTTTATCAAAACATTGAGGACAATGTTTGGTTTAAGTGTGAGGGAGGAACTTCATCGCTTTACATTTATCGCTTTTTAGTTTGATTTATTATTTTCTAGTTTATTTCATGTTTTTAGGAATTTTATTTGTTTTTAATGTTTTTTCGAGTCTTTGCATGTGCTGTCGATTCTTTATGTGTGGTTTTCACTTGTTATTCAATTTCCCCGATATTTTAAAATTTTAAAACTTTAACCTCCAACAATCTTTTTTTCCTTGATTCCTTGGGAAAGTTTCGATAAAATCGATACCATTCTGACACCCTAAACCCCCTAAATATGAAAAATCAATTTGAGTACCCATTATGTCGAGACCTTAAGTTCAGTTTTCAAAGTAATCCCTAAGTAGTTTATTTAATCAGTCAGCACCATCCTAAGCACACACTAAGTAAGAAGCCGATGCAAATAAGTATATGATCTTTGGTTCAAAATGATAAATTAAGAGAAAATAATAATAATAATAAGATATGTTCCTTCTAAGTTAGGTGGTCCTCACCCGATCACTTAGCCCAATGGTACAAACTCTTTATGTTCCTCCTTAGGCATATTTGCCGAGAAGAAAATAAAATAACAATGAGATCATAGTCACTAACAAGTTTACTTACTATGTATGTGTATGAATAACGGGCTTAATGTAATTGTACTAGAATGAAATGGGGGTGAAAGAGAGCAAGAGATATAGGTTGAGTTATAATGGCATGATTCTGATTGGTTTGCATAAGGAGGGAGTTTTGAAATTGTGTCGTTACGGTTTCCTTGGTATTGATATTTAGTACCTATCGATCTAACATTAGCCTAGAAGCCACGTATGATTAGATTCTCGTTGTGCCTATGTTTCAAACCGTGCTTATTTCTTTTTTTACTGAGTTGGTTGATTGCTTGAGGACAAGCAATGGTTTAAGTGTGGGGATGTTGATAACGTGAAAATATATCGTTTATTTCGACTCGATTCGCATGATATTTAATGTCGTTTTACTTGTTTTTTGTATTATTATGTCGTGTTATGTTTGTGTTTCAGGTATTTGTCGAATAAGAGCGTTCGTGCAAGAAAACCGGAAAAAAGAGCAAGAAAATGAAGAAAAAGAGCAAGTTTCTGTCATTTTACTGATATGGCGTTCATCATGAGCAAATGGAGTTCTCCATTGCCCTTGCCAGCCACGTCATTTAAGTATCAAGGTAATGGCGTTCGCCATTGCCCTAATGGCATTCGCCATTGCCCTAATGGCGTTCGCCATTTTGCTACAGGCAACAGTGCTGCAAAAGTGGGTAGTTTTCCAATAGGTTTTCCAACTTCTTTTCCCTCCATCAGCATGCACGACCAAGGGGAGTTACAAGGCCATATTGATCTATAAATAGGACCTAGAAGGGTGTTTCTGAGGCATCTAAGTTGTGCGGAAGCGCTGCCGTTTTCATTTTCTAGATTTAGGCAGAAAATTACTTGTAAAAGTGACAATCGCTCACATCGAGGGATTGTTACAAATTCTATATTTTGTTTTATTTTGTACATCTTGGATCAACAACAGGCTTGCCGGCATTAATCGAAAGTTTCATCATTATTTCAATTTCTTCTTTATTTCTATTTTACAAGTTTTTAATCGCTTTAATTTTAATTATTGTCATATTGCTTTCTTCTTCTTTATGCTATGATGTCTCTAAATTTAAATATTGTGTTCATGTTGTTTATGTTCGAAATAATGTCTGGCTAAACCTGTATGAGTTTGGCGTATGAGGACTGTCGTTACCGACGGGACTCGGTAGACAATAATAGGCGCGAAACAATAATAAATTCTGTTTTGGTTTTAGTTTCCAAATGTATGTCTTAATGTTTTGTCACGAAAGTGAAAAGCAAACTAAGGTTCGAGCCGATAGCGCGCGAGTGTGAGGATTAAACCAAATAGTGGAAACTAGGTATTAATCCTAAAAACAACGAGAGAGCTTTAGGTATCGATTAGGATCTAATTGATTTTCAAAATACGCTTTCTAATTAAAATGGGCGACCGAGAGCAAAATCTCATGGTTAGGGAGTATGGCTTTAGTCAATAGCGCGAGAGTGTAAGACGGAGTCTTTAAATTAATATTTTCTATGGAACATAGTTTAACCATAATTAGTTCCTAAAATCTACAAAGTCCCTTAGGAACACAGAATCCATATTCTGACCTTTCCTTATTGATATATTTTCTAAGTTTCATTTTAGTTTTCATTTTAATTTCATTTAAACCAAGTTTTCATTAGCCTTAGTTTTACATCGCAGCAATAGATAATGGTAGGTTGACATTGGTCTCTGTGGGTTCGACAATCTTTTATATTACTTCAATATTTGTGTGCACTTGTGGACGCATTAGTTGCCTAAATTTAAATAAGTCACAAAACACATGGTTTTGCTGAGTTTTGAGTGATTTCAAGTCACACTTTAACCATGATGAGGGTGCACACGATTACACTGAATTTTCACTTAATTCACCCCTCTCGTCATTCCATCTTCTTCAGCTATAAATAGAGGGTCTTGCTACCTTCATTTGCAAGCTTTTGAGAGCCAAAAAACCCCTGCTTCACCTCTAAATTTTCTGGAAAAAAGAGAGCTATCATGTTCTAATTTCCATCCACTCTCAACTTGATTTCTTGATTCAGTTAGCTTCATCGTGTTCCTCTGAAGCTTCTGCAACAAATTCCAAGATCTAAGAGTCTCTGAATTCCTCCAACCAAATCCAATTTCAGAACTTCTCAGATCGTTTTTGGACAAGAAGTTTGAAGCTCCATTTTCAATCAAACAAGTTACCACAATGTAGTCCTTTGCTTGCTGAATGTTTCCCCTAACCTAGTTGGTTTTGATTCTTCGTGTGCATCATTTAATTTTTGTTTTCGTGTTTTTGTGTTCTTTTGATTTTCCTCAAAATTCTCTCTACTCCTTTTCAATAAATGAAAATGGAGAGTGAGGTTGAGTTCGCCTTGATGAGACGGTTGCAATGATGGTGGTTTCATGCCTTAATGTTACCATTTAGAGTTCTCCTATGAGCAGCTCACTGGAGAAGACGACCAGAGAGAGTGGACGATGACCTGAGGTGTCTCCCACGTTGGCAGTTTGAAATGTTTTGATAGGAAGAATTTGAATTCGTTCTTGTGTTATTCCTGAGCAATTTTCCACCATGCATCCTCATCTTAGGAGCGTCAGACCTGCCACGTCAATTAATGAGGCAAGATCTGACGCGCCTTGTTTTTTCTCTTTTTATTTTATTTTCTGATTTTGATTTTAATTGCATTTTCTTTTAAAATTTATAGTAATTTCATTTTTTTAATCCAAAAAATACCAAAACAATTTCTATTTTTTTTATTTTTCTCTTTCTGATTTTATATTTTTCATATTTTATTTTCATCACTTGATATTTTTCATGATTTTTCTCTTTTTTTGAGCATTTTAATTAGTTTAAAAATACTTTTACGCATTAAAAAATTCTTAAAAAATTTCTATATCATTCTCATATTGTTTCTGACTTGTGTGATTTTTCTTGATCATTTCTCATTTGATTTGATGCATCATTTGCATTTTCATCTTTATTTTCATTTTAAAATTAATTTTAGTGCATTTTAATTCATATTATTGCATATTATTCTTGTTCGACCTTTGTTGACTTCTGTTGGCCTTGGATCTTGGTTGATTTGATCATGAGTTTCATCAAATTCAATGGATTTTGTGTGTTTATGGGGTGAAAACCCTAGTCCACCAAAATGGGCGATTGAATTTGATGATGACTTGATCATTACTTGGATCCAATTTGGTTTTGCTTCTTGTTTGTTTCTCTCTTCTTCATCTCTTTCTTTTTCTTTTTCACCCTTTCTTTGATCAATTGGAGGATGTTGTAGGCCATCTTGTTCATGAGATCTTAAATGGTACTTGATGAACTTTCATCATTTCAAATATACCATTTGATTGATCATTTGATCAATTGAGGTACTTTGGAGTGATGCATAAGTTTGTCCAAAGTACTATGAGAGGTTGATTAATGTAATGGAACCATATTTCCTTTACTTAGGTCTTGATCAACCTTGTTTTGACTTGTCCTAAATTTTTTAGGAGTGTGATCTTTATATCACATCTCTAACATGTATGGTACATAAATTATTATTGACCGGCCTCCCATAGTATGATCTTCCTTATAGATTGTGTTACGATTGCTTAACATAGTGCTAAATTTGTCCCTAATTGGAAACTGATCATATTGGTCCAATTTTAGATATGAGTCATCTTTAGTTTAGATGTAAATCTCATATCTCCATAATATGTGGTTTCTTTTCCATCTAAGAGAGCTAGTGGCATACTTGTTGATTTTATCCAAGTTGAAGCCCTTCTCAAAGGATGATGCAAAGTTCTTAACTTGTTGGGTTGATTAGTTGAGTGATCTACTTCAAATGACAAAATATATTCATTAACACTAACACTAACCTTTAATTTTACTAACTTTTACCTTATGCCATTATTTTATGCACTTATATCTTTTACTTTATGCTTCTTTACTTTATGCTTCTTTATTTTATGCTCTTTATTTGTTCGTTTATCATTTCATATCATATTATTCATCTTGTTTATGTTTATGCCTTTTTGTCTTTGTCCATTTGGACTTTCTTTTTCTTTTTTAAGACATTAATAAATGCTTAAACATTTAAAAGACTCTTAATGCTCATTTGACTATTTGGTAATTATCCCTTGCTCATGGATGATGGACTTAGAATTAGGTTCTTTACCCTATGCTTTGGAGTTATATCTTGAGCCCTTGGTTCTTTTGGCACTTTAACCTTGAGAGATCTCCTTGAATACTTGGCTTGGATCTTTGGTTTTCATCTGATGTTTGGTTTTCTCTGCTTATCTTGTTACTTATCTGGTTGCCTATTGCTTGAGTCCAAAGGATAGGTGTTTTGGCTTGTTATGTCAAAGGCTTGTATCTTGGTTAGATCTGTCCTTCCTTAGATTTTATTTTAGGCTTTAGGATAGCCTCTTCATCTCCTCCTCCTTCTTAAATTTTCAAAATCTTCTCCCTTTTTCAAAACCTTCTACCTTCAAACTAGAACCTCTTTCATAATAAACCTTGACTTTGTCAAATGCATTTTTAATTTCTTTTTCTTAACAAATGCTAAGCAATTTTAAGCATACTTAGACCATTTTCATAAAACATAAAAAAATACTTAACTCATCCAAACCATTTTGTGCCTTTGTGAACTTTTCCTTTTAAACTTTTCACAAAGCTTAGACATGAGTCATTTGTAGTTGAGATGTGATCCTCCTATCCCCATAGTATTGTTTGAAATAAGTTTATTCTTTTCCACCTTAGAGAGTTAGTGGCATACTTGTTGATTTTATCAAAGTTTGAGCCCTTCTCATGGTGATGCAAAGGTCCATTTTCACATACTTGTGGGTAATTAGTTGAAGATTTCTCCTTAAAATGACAAGTTGTCTTTTCATTTAAAATGAATCATAAAAAACCATTTTGGTTATTTTTACCACGAACTACGATGTTTTGATCCTCCATTGCACTTTGTGGGTACGTAGGCACGAGGAGGCTCAAGAAGTCTTGTCAAACACAAAATTATAAAAGAAATACTTCTCTTCTCACCTCCCCAATCTTTTGCAAATAACACCTTTTTATAAGTCAAACGCTAGATTTTCGAAGAGGTTCCTATAGAGTACTATAGATGTTTTGGGTGATAACATTTTCCCTTTGCGTAACCAACCCCCTTACTCTGTCTCTATTTTTATTAGTTTTTGTTTTAAAACTTATTTAGGTTTTGTTCGCACTTTTCCCTTTCCTTTGGATAAAATAAAAGTGAGGTGGCGAATCTTGTTTTATGAGTTAAGTTAATCAATAGCTTAATCTCAAATTTTCCCACTACAATATGGTACCATCATTGGATTTCGGGTTGTATTACCGAAAGTCCCACATCACCAGGCCGAAGTCTTACAACTCCAGACCAAATTTGTAATTCTCTAAACCGAAGTTGAAATTCACCAGACCAAGGTCGAAACTCACCATACCGAGGATGAAAGATCGCCAGACCAAGGTCGAAAATCACCAAAACTAAGTCTCATCCTAACTTCAATATATATGATGCATGATAATGATAAACAAATGCAAATGTATCCATACACACCTCCATACCCTCCACACTGGTTACGAAAACAGGGTCAACACTGGTTCACACGAACCTAATACAACAACAAGGTTCAACATTGGTTCTCACGAACCTAATACAATAACAAGTTTCAACACTAGTTCTCACAAGCCTACTACAAAAATCAAGGATCAACAATGGTTCTCACGAACTTAATACAACAACAAGGATCAACACTGGATATCATGAACCTAAACATATCAACACAGCCTGATAAGGCTAACACTGATTTTTATGAACCTTCCACATAATCTACACTGGTTCTTATCGAACCTAGGGGTATTCACACGGTCATTCAGATTATGCAACAATGTTCCTATCAACAGTCGTGAATCATATTTTCTACTAATTGTACCCCACTTTCAAATAATTATTTAAAATGTCAAAAAGAGTCGGAATCAAATTATTGAATATGTTTCAGAAATATAGAGTGTATATTTTAGAAATTGGTGCAAACACCGGGTAGAGTGCTTGGTGCTAGTCATACCTCAGATTCGAACAATTATTTAAAATATTAAACGGAGTCAGAATCAAATGAACGAAGTTGTTTCAGAAATATAGAATGTATATTTTAGAAGTTTGTGCAAACATCGGGCAGAATGTTTTGGCAGACTTCTAACTAGTATCTTTCCTAATGTACTTAATTAAATGAGATACTTATTGTGAGTTCTGGGTATTTGCAACTGAAAATTCAATCGGGTTTTGAATGATATCGAACAACGAATAGATGAGGTAGTTTATTGTAGTGCTCTTGTATATTGAACGGTGTCAACCTAAATTTAGATGTTCATTTGTCCACTTAGCCTTAGGATGCATAAAAGGAGTCTTTGAACAAGTTTGATTGGTCTTAGGCATGTCATACATAACACAAATCAAGTTTGTGTGTCAAAACAATAGCATAGGTCGACCTATACGTAATCATGCTGACCTATGGAAGCTTCAGCTTCAATATAGGCCGACACATCCATGTTTCAGGTCGGCTCCTATGCTCCAAGAACAAAGCCTGTAGATTCTACCCACATGCTGCATTTCAGGTTGCCTCACAGGCCGGCCTGAACACCTTTATATCACCTTTATAGACCAACCTATGACCTTCATAGGCCGACCTATGCAAGTTAAAACTTGAAAAAATCTTTTTGCATCTTATTTTTCTTGCATCCTTTTGCCCATTTTCCTCATATACCTATATATTCCCATACATGCATCTTCTTCTAGGCAAGGTTTTCCTAGAGAATAAAACCTAAACGAAACCAGATTATAAAGTTGCTCATCATCTTCATCCCTTCTTCTATGCATACACACAATTGAACTACACATAATCATTTTTTGATTGGGTGACCATCTAGATTAGAGTTGATAACGTCCAATTAGGTTTGGTGTAACCAAGAATATTGGATTAGGGGCTTTGTGTATTTCAAATAAGAAAACCAAGGTGGAGTTTTCCTTCAAGATCGGGTTGATTTAAAGGTTTTGGACGAGATCACGTCAACATAGATTCGGTCGAGTGAAAGCCTTGGAACAAGGTTGTTTCCTTGCAAGGTAGTAGCGTGAGACGGTGAATTATGTTCGGGAATCTCGGGTTTCAACAAGTTGTGTGCTCGGGATAATTGGAGGATTGTAGCCACATTGTTGGTTGCTTGATCAAGCATTTATCAAGGGTTAGAGGTGGAAGAATCAATACAAAACAATAGGGTTTTTGGGGTTTGCATTCTTCATCTCTTGTATAAACATTTTTGCAAAGAAAAGGTTAATAACAGTGTCTCAATTCGATTTTGAATTGAGGGCAGACATACCCATAGCGAGGGCGATTGGGGAACTGTCTAAACAAATCTTGGTCTCTCTCTCTTCATCTCTTTATTTCTTTTATTGTTGATTACACAATTTATCGATTCAATTGGAAATTGTTTTCTAATATATTTTAAAGGTGTTATTGTTGATATAATCACAATCACTTTTATTATGATAGGTTTAACATCAACAAAATAAACTACAATTCCAATTTTTATCGACCGCACATCAAATGTTTGATAAATTGTTTGTGTGTATTTTGTTTGAGTTTAGGTTCATTGGATATACGAATTACATTTAGCATTGCATTTAATTGATTCATAGCTTGATCATTATTGAAAATTTACGTTCGTTATCACTCCGTTTGGTTTGCGTTACATATATTGCCTTTTGATAGTAGGTTCGGTTAGACGATTTGATTCAGGTCGTTTTTTCCGCTGCACCTTATTTTGAAAACAGATTTTTTCCAAAAGTTTTTGGTTATAAAATTTGTGATCTATTCAACCCCATCTAGATCGAAGCCTATTGTCTAACAAGTGGCATCAAGAGCTCTGGTTCATTCCGTGCTTGATATACATTTCTTAGAAGAATGGCTACCGAACCTAAGGGTGTGTACAATAGAGCACCAATTTTCACTGGCGAAAATTATGGCTATTGGAAAGCACTTATGCGTATTCATGTTAAATCCGTTGACAAAGGTATTTGGGATGATATCCAAAATGGTCCAAATGAAATAACTATGACCAATGAAGATGGTGTCATAATACCTAAACCGGAAGCACAATGGGATGATAACAATAGGAAATTGTGGTCACATGATTGGAAAGTGAAGAACATTATCACTTTCTCCTTGGGAGTTGATGAGTTTTACCGCATTTCTCATTGTGAGACCGCCAAAGCTATGTGGGACGCATCAGAGATTGCCCATGAGGGTACTAATGATGTCAAACAAGCTAGGATCAACACATTGAATCAAGAGTTTGAGCTGTTCTGCATTGAGCATGGTGAAACCATTGCGGATATGCGAAAATGGTTCACTCATCTTATAAATCGATTGAATGCACTAGGTAATCCTGTTTCCAATGAACTTGATACTAGCAAAGTTTTGAGGTGTTTAAGTAGGGAATGGCAACCAAAGGTCACCGCTATTAAAGAAGCAAATGACCTTAAGTTTTGAGCATGAGCAAGAGCTTACTTGCATGGCAAAATATGAGAAGTAATACGAAAAGAGATCGAAGAATAAGAAAGGGAAAGACAAAGACGAAGGGAAGAAGCCCATTTCTCTAAAGACTTCTAGCTTAAGGCCTTATCAAGATGAGCAAAGGGATAGTGAACTTAAATATGACAACGAATCCGATGAAGAAGAAATGGGATTGTTCATAAAGCGAGTAAATAGATACATGTTAAAAAATGGAGACAAATATCCCAACAAGTACCGTGATAAATCAAGAAGGTTATCAAGTTCCTCAAAAGAAGAAGATGAAGGCAAATAGGGGAAGTCGTGAAGTACATGTTACAACATTGGTAAACCCAGTTACTTTAAGCTGGAGTGTCCAAAAATCAAGAATGAAAAAGGCCATCACAAAACGTCTAGAAAAGGTAGAAGAGCCTGTGTGGCTTGGGAAAGCGAGAGTGATTCCTCAAGTGATGATAGCTCTACTTCAAGTGAGGAATCGGCCAAGCTTTTCTATATGGAAAACAAAGGAAAGAAAAAGTTTGTAAGTCAATCTAAACTTCAAGCTTGTCATGATTCAGATTTTTCTCAACTTCAAGATCCTTTGAGAATCTACAAAGATAAGCAATAGATGCTTTCAAGAGATTAGCTTCAAACAAGAAAATCATCTCTCATTTGGAAGCTAAAATTACTGAAAATGGAAGACATGTGGAAGCACTAAAAAAATCTATGTCAAACATTCTAAAAGTACAAGATGAAGATCCTAGATCTTTGTGGAATTTTGGTTGTGAAACATGTCACATTTGGCAAAAGGATTCAAGGACTCTTAAAGCTAAACTTGATAAGGCTTTACAACCCGAGGTTACTTTTGCTATAGATACTTCCATGTATGACTTACCAACTCACAATCCGTATTAGAGGTATAGTTACATTAAAAAGGAACCAAATAGCAAAGTATTATCTTTTCAAAATTTGTATTGTCACTACTGTTGCAAAAAGGGACACACTATTGCAAATTGCAGAGTTAAGAAACTTCATGTTTCTAATGATGTCATTCAATGGATCCCTAGATGCAATCAAAGTTTTACTAATCCCCAAGGACCCAATTAAGATCGGGTACCTAGCACAAGTTGTTAATCATGCAGGAAAATTATCTTGACTCTATGGAAATAGTATGTGATCTTGTTCGTAGAGCATCAAGGCACAATACGGTAACATGTCCTTATCATTTTAATCTATGTGACTAACGAGGCAGATTTTGTTACCAACCTGGTTAACTCTTTTTGTTTTTCATTTAAATGGTAAAAGTATGCAAATGATTACTAATAAGCTATCCGAGAAGTATCAGAAAGGTGCTATGTTCAAATGTGTAGGATATCTTTGACTAAAATTGCTCAAGAACATCAAACTAGGATTTATCAACCTAACTTGATGAAACATGAGAAGAAAAAGCAAGATAAACATCATAATTGAGCAAGATGATAAGTTCAGCTACAACGAGAAAAATCATCTTTCAAGTTGAAAGAATATTCAACAATCATCAAGTGTACTTCTTGAATACATTACTAATCTCACATTCAAATACTTGTACAAGAAGGAAAGTGGTAAGAACATTTTGGTCTTATTTTTATTTCATGGCACGTGTTGCATTCACTTTAAATCTCGTTCAAAAGTTCTTCATGGAATTCTTGTGCACACTCCGTCTTATGTACGGTGAGGTAATATCGTTTCAACCCTATTTCTTGTTGTGTACATAAGTGTTTCTTTTACCTGTTTACTTTATAAGGATATCTGATGAACTGTATATGATGCTTGTGATATGTGTTTACTTCCAAAAATATCAAACGTGATTGTTGTATGTTGCATTCTACATGTTTATAGTGGCCATAGATAAATGTCATCATGATTCATCTTTATCTTGAACCAAGATTTTTTTTGTCAAGTAAACAAACCATAAATTTGATTATGTGTATGCATACCTCGTAAATCTATTATTCATGGGTCACCATAAGTCTCTCAAGGTCACTAAGAATCAGTTGAGTAAAAAATTATTGAAGTTTGGAGCCTTCAGGTCGACACGAACCATTACAGGTCGACCTGTGCAAGTCAATGTTTCAGTATAGGTCGAGACGTTCGATTTCAGGTCGACTTATGTCCTGTCATTTCAATTTCAAGAATTCTTGCTTCACTGTGTGCCAACCTGTAGCATGGAGAGGCCGACACATACGACTTGAGGTCGACTCATAAGCAATTGTTGAGGCATTTCTTTTCATTTCTCTTCACTTCTACTCTTGTTCTTGCATGCACCAAATATCCATCTTCTCAAATCAACCCAAACCCTCAACATTTTCCATTACCAGTGTTTTGTGCTTGAATCCCACTTCACAAAACCTTCTTTCATCATAAAATCCGTATCATCTCACTCATTAATCCATCAATTTCTTCACTTTTCTCAATATTTCCAAAAACTCACTCTATCTCATCATAATTTGAATTTCTCCAATGTTATGAGTGTGTAGTTGTTTCTTTGTGTTAGGTTGTTGCTATTGTTTGTAATTGAGTCTGTGGGTGTTGTTGTATCACTCTTTCTCTCATAAGTTTCATTCAAATATTTCTACAAACACCTTGTGTGTGAGTTGGTTTCTCTCAAATTCAATGGCCTCTAAGTCAAAGAATGCATCCAAAGGAAAAGGCAAGGCCTGCTCATCCTCTTTTGCCCCTAAGACTTCGTTTTCCATTATTTCAAAGAAGTGTGAGAGAGATTTTGAGATTAAGCTTGTGACTCGCCTTGTCGTCAAGCAATACATATGGAAGAAGAAAATCGTTGAAGGTTTAGCTCTACCCGAAGTCATGACTCGTGTTGAGCATCGGAACATAGACTATTTTCTTCAGTTGGATCAAGATTACAATGAGGATCTCATTCGCGTGTTCTACTCCGTGCTACATGAACACGAAGGGGCAAGCTTCAAATTTTCTATAGATAACAAAGTGTATCATTTCATAAATGATTATGGAGTGTTCACTTGGAGTGTTCACTTGAACGAAATGCTTAAGGTTCCTTGAGCTGCAAACTATTATGAACCAATTGCCACATGTCAATTAAAGATGATACCTCAAATATTATTGTGGATTGTGTCTCATGTCTTGCGTCCGAAAAATGGTGGATTTTCAATAGTTGATTTTGCGGAAACTCATCTTGTGTATATCTTGTTGCACAATGTGAAAATCAGTTGGCCACACTACTTTGTTGATCATATGTTTTCCATCTGTTCTTGCAACAAAGGTACTTCTTTATTCTATCCTTCCATGACTGTAAGAATTTTGAAGCATTTCAAGATTGGTGTCGAAAATCTGGTCTACAAATCACCAAATCCATCTCATGAGTTCTCACAACGTACTCTCACCAATATGAGCTATTTCTGGGATATCGAGCGGAGAACATACTATATCCTTAAGAATGGTAGGAAGGTTTTTAACTTTGATGATCCAGACGTGGTTGTTGATGAAGCTGAAGAAAATCATATGCAAAATCAGAATCCTGATGAGAATCCTCATGGTGCTCCAAATGGCGATGCTACGATGCAAGATGCGGACCAAGGAGTTGGTCACGATGGTAAATTTTATGTCGTACCTAGTGACATTGCTGCTATTATTACCATGTTGCAGAATATGCAGTTACAATAAGATGAGAGATATGCTGCACATTCGGAAGAGCTACGTCAAATGAGGGAACACATGGCCACTCAGGATGCTGATTTCCAATCTTTTGCTGCTTACACAATGGAAAGATTCTTATTCCTGTCAACACTATAAATGAAAATCACATTCTTGAGATGAATCAGTTGAATCACGTCATTCACAGTCAAGAAACAGATGAAGATCATTATGAGAGCTTCTACCGCAAGCTATGTGAGTTTGGTACATTCAACGCAAGACCAAGGCCAAGAGGATGCGGAAGGCATTGACTGGGGTTATGAATTAGGGGTTTGTGGTATCTTTTTCTCTTTTGATTGTGTCCTTAAGTTTTGTCTGTTTTTTGCATTTCTTAATTATGGTGTTTTGCTTGTTAGTTCTTGGTTGTTAGAACAATATCTTATGCATTTATTTTGTTTTACTAAGTGTTGACTTTTGTATTTCCTTTGGATATTGGTATTGTTAATTATTGTGCTTATGACATTTACATATTTATTGTATGTGAGTGCATCTCATTCCTTTGCAATTGCCTCTGTGTTTCATATTTACGTAATGAGCATCTACGTGATGATTCTAACGGTTTAATTGTTTTCTTTCTATTTGATGTTGTCAAAGGGGGAGAAGATGAGATAATTAAGAGGATTATGCAAGATATATACATACATTTAGGGGGAGCTATCAAGAACAAGGCATAAAGTCAGAGGGAGTTGTTTTGTGTATCAAGAGAAGCGCAATAGACTGTGGCTACATCATATACATTTTCCATCATAAAAAAGGGGGAGTATGTGAGTGTTGGGTATTAGCAACTATAAATTCAATCGAGTTTTGGATGATGTCAAACAACGAATAGATGAGTTAGTTTATTGTAGTGCTCTTGTATATTGGACGATGTCAACCTAAATTTAGATGTTCATTTGTACCCTTATCCTTAGGATGCATAAAAAGAGTCTTTGAACAAGTTTGATAGGTCTTAGGCATGTCATACACATCACAAATCAAGTTTGTGTGTCAAAACAACAGCATAGGTCGACCTATACGTAATCAGGCAGACCTATGGAAGCTTCAGCTTTAGTATAGACCGACACATCCATGTTTCAGGCCAACTCCTACGCTCCAAGAACAAAGTCAGTAGATTCTGCCCACAGGATACATTTCAGGTCGCCTTCATAGGCTGACCTATGCAAGTTAAAACTTGAAAAATTATTTTTGCATCTTATTTTTCTTGCATCCTTTTGCCCATTTTCCTCAAATACCTATATATACCCATACATGCATCTTCTTATGGGCAAGGTTTTCATAGAGAATAAAACTTAAACGAAACCAAATTATAAAGTTTCCCATAATCCTCATCCCTTCTTCTATGCATACACACAATTGAACTACACATAATCATTTTTTGATTGGGTGACCATCAAGATTAGGGTTGATAACGTCCAATTATGTTTGGTGTAACCGAGAATATTGGGTTGGGGGATTTGTGTGTTTCAAATAAGAAAACCAATGTGGGATTTTCCTTCAAGATCGGGTTAATTTGAAGGTTTTAGACGAGATCATGTCAACATTGATTCGACCGAGTGAAAGCCTGGAGACAAGGTGGCTTCCTTGCAGAGGAGTAGTGCGAGACGGTGAATTGTGTTCGGGAATCTTGGGTTTCAACAAGTTGCATGCTCGGGATAATCAGAGGATTGTAGCTGCATTATTGGTCACTAGATCAAACTTTGATCAAGGGTTGGAGGTGAAGAATCAAGACAAAACAATAGGGTTTTTGGGGTTTGTATTCTTCATCTCTTGTATAAACATTTTTGCAAAGAAAAGGTTAATAGCACTATCTCAATTCGATTTTGAATTGAGGGCAGACATACCCATAACGAGTCTGATTGGGGAACTACCTAAACAAATATTGGTCTCTCTCTTCATCTCTTTATTTCTTTTATTGTTTATTACACAATTTGTCGAGTTCGTCGTTGTTTGATCAATACGATTAGAAATTGTTTTCTAATATCTTTTAAAGGTGTTGTTGTTGATATAATCACAATCACTTTGATTGTGATAGGTTTTAACGTCAACAAAATAAACTACAATTCTAATTGTTATCAATCGCACATCAAGTGTTCGATAAATTGTTTGTATGTATTTTGTTTGAGTTTAGGTTCATTGGATATACGAATTACATTTAGCATTGCATTTAATTGATTCTTAGCTTGATCATTGTTGAACATTGACGTTCGTTATCACTCCGTTTGGTTTGCGTTACGTATATTTCCTTTCGATAGTAGGTTCGGTTAGACGATTTGATCCGGGTTATTTTTCCACTGCACCTTATTTTGAAAACAAATTTTTTCCAAAAGTTTTTGGTTGTAAAATTTGTTATCTATTCACCCCTCTATATCAAAGTCTATCGTCTAACACATATTAAGTCTAATGTGTAGGAAATTTTGTCTATTTTTTAATGATATGAATTTTACTCTTAAAGGACTTGGGCAAAGTGATTTGACAGTGTGTCAAGTAATTGTGCTGTAGAATTTTTAGAATATTAGTTGAATTTGCGGTTTAGTTTCATCTTCTTTTTCACAATGAAAATGATCCAATTCAAAGTCTAACACATGATAAATCTTGTCTAGTTTCTAACAGTTTTAGTTTCTCTTATAAAAGATATATGTAACTAAAGTTATGGGCAAATTACTAACAGGGTATATTAATCGCAAGTTGCAGAATTTTAATTTTAGTTATTTCTTGCTAATTTCATATAGTTTCTGCTCTTTAGGGTTCTACAGAACTCTGCAACCTATTCCTAACAGTCAAAACACCTACGTAATTCGTTATCACCACCATTACCAACATTGATCATCAACATTCCTAACTTGGTTCACAACAAGGTACGAGTTGTAAGCAATATCCTTTAGGGTTATGAGAACAACTCTATTTCTTATCAAATGTTTCTCAATCTTTTCAACTTTAATATACGAATAGTTCAACTTAAATTACCTAAATTAATCCAATGTTTTCCTAAACCCTTGCTCTTCTGAGTTACTCTTAGGACTATAAACTCTTAACTTAACTCTAAAATTGTCTCATTGTAATCAACAAGGTTATATACTCTAAATTGTCAAAACCTAACAGACTCAATACAAGTCTAAAATGCATAACCCAGAAGCTAAAGGACCAGTGAAACTAACTAAAAAGACCCGAAACACAGAAACTAAAAAATCTTACACAAAACTGAAAAGTCTCAATTTTTTTTCTCTCTCCGGTTTTTCAACTTTTTCGACTTATTTTTACTTATTCGACTTATTCTAACTTATTTTTACTCATTGCGACTTATTTCAACTTAATTTGACATATTTCGACTTATTGCAACTTATTTGACTCAATTTGACTCATTATGACTCAACCTAACCTCTCGGGTACTGATTTTCATCAACAGTACTATTCTAACTCAACATCAACTCATATCCATACTTAGCACAACTAACAAAATAACTCATACTCATAACTTATCACAGATAAGAAAATCAATCCATAATCATAACTCATCACAGATAATCAAATCAATTCGTACTCATAACTTAACACAGATCAACAAGTCAATAATGATATTTAGTTAATTTATCAATAAAATCATGGCATACAATCACATACTACAAGGTTCATACATATATTCATAAATCATCATGTTTATAAAATTACTCATGTAATTTCATTCAGTCCTACATGGGTTAAGGAATCCCCATTATCCCATTGATATAAGCAAATTTATAAAATAATTTTCTCCCTTACCTCGATTATGCAGAAAAATCTTTGAGTTCCTAGTGGTTAGGGGTGCCTCTTAACTGCTATGGTTGCCTCTTTTTTCTCCTCTTTCTCAAGAGCAAATACGTGTTTTTCCTTTCCTCCATCAAGCCTAACTTATTTATTTATATATTATTATTATTATTATTATTATTATTATTATTATTATTATTGTTTTATTTCCGCTCATTCTCTAAATTTCTAACTAACTCTATCCAACTCCATTCATTTCATAAATTTCTCCCTGCTACCTAATAACCTCTAAATAATTACAATTATTCAATCTTTATTATTTCTATTATTTTTAAATAGATAAACTCTTAATCAAATTATTATTATTCTAAAAATTTTTGAGAATCAAGTGTGAGGAAGAAGTCACACATTGATTAGAAAAGGAAAGATTGAACACTATATAAGTGAGAGAACCCACACACCAATCACCTTAAGGTTTTAGGTGAGTATGTGTGTGTCTCTCACAAAGGTGTGTCCCAATTAAGAAATGTTCCCTCGTTGACCCCCTCGATTGTTCCGCTAACAATGGTATCAGAGCCTTTGGTTCGAGAAAGAGACCGGCTTACTTGTATCGAAACACTTCCCGCATGTGTGGGTAGAAGGTGTTTTATTGAGTTCAACGGTGATACAAGTGTATGTGGAAGAGAGAACTTCCACATGAGGGGGAGCATTGTGTATAAACTCACACTTGAGGGGGAGTGTTGAGAATCAAGTGTGAGGAAGAAGTCCCACATTGATTAGAAAAGGGAAGATTGAACACTATATAAGTTAGAGAACCCACACACCAATCACCTTAAGGTTTTAGGTGAGTATGTGTGTGTCTCTCACAAATGTGTGTCCCAATTAAGAAATGCTCCCTCGTTGACCTCCTCGATTGTTCCGCTAACAAAAATAACAAGAAAATAGTTGGAAAGTACATCAAAAATTGAATAAAAAATCTAAATAATAACACAATATATAATAATAACGCAAAAGTTTAGAAAATTAATCAAACACACAAAAATTCAATTATTAAAATAACAAAAATGCGAATAAAAATTCAGGGTGTTACAAAGTTCCTCAAACTGGCCACCGTGAAGGCTTCAATAAAATTGCACTCTTTGAAAAGTTGCTCTTCCAAGTAGCGAGATTCCAATATCTCTTTATTTGCGTAGTATCAATTGTAGTTGGTTTCTTGTGCTTAAAGATCAGGCAAGCTTTCACACTTCCTCTCTTTCACACTCAAAAGCTTCAAGAAGTACTTTTACAGTATATACCAATCAAATAAGCATTTCACTTGAATATTCTTGTGGATGAGACTTCATATATCTTCAAGTTAATTATCATCATCAGAGAGTTGTAAAGATATCACTGGTGATCATAAACCCTAATTCTTTAGCTTGATTCAGAGAAATTGCTTGATCAACCACTTTCTACATCTTTGACCACTTGAACTAACTTTATTACTTGCTTTTCTTCATGCTTTGTTATCATAACAATCATCAAAACCATGACATTAATAGGGCTAAGCATATCTTGCTTATCTTTGAGATTTGATCACTTCCTGATTATACCTGAAAGTGTATAATTCAGTAGCTAGGCACAGAAACATTTTTCTGTTGTTTCAATGAAATTCAGATAGGCTTTTCGATCATTTGACTGTGTGTGTGTGACTAATCGATGTGGAATGTAGATGATAACTCTTCCTTATGATAACTTCATAGATTTCGCAAACCCAGATGGCGAAGTTTATGATCTGTCATCAGAAGTAGCATGCATTATCCGTGATGGACCCATTTAGTTTTTTTTATGTTTTTGTTTGTTGTTGATTCTGGATATTATGTACTGCCTATATGAGATTATTTACTGTTGTATGATTTACTTGGTGTTATTGAAATTAAAATATAATTACATAGGATAAAGAGAATCGGTTTGTCACACCTGCCTCTTATCCCATTTTTTGTATTAGAACGAATGGTAATTACAATAATATCGTGTAGTCTCTCAATATATTGTGCCCATGACAACACTTGTGTCCGAGAGAGAAATATCTCACTTATAGACTTTCATATTTCGATTAAAAATTTCAAAATTTCAGATAAAACATATAAGTAAAACATACTAAATTAGTGGTGAAGAGTTGTGTAAAATTTTTTTAATGCTCCGGCCATCTCAAATGCATTCTTTTTAATATGACATGTTTCTACTGGATTTTACTTATCACTACCACATTTTTGTGTTTACCTGACTTTTTTGGAAGTAATTTTAAAAAAAATAGCAAAAATTTATATATAAATAATGAGAGAGTCGTTATTGGCATTTTGAGATTATGTAGGGATGTCATCTTTAATTGTAGGGGTGTTAGGTATAACTCTGCTGATTGAGATCCACCTTTAAATGAGCATATGCATCATCAATTTGGGCTGAATATAAGCCCAACCCGTCACAAGAATGATATAGCCCGTTTGGACAGCGTGTGCGCAGAAGCTTGAGAAGTGTAAATCTTAAGCGCCAAAAAATGTATCTTCTCTTCCAACACAACTCCACGTAGAATTCTTCAATCTTTATTATTTCTATTATTTTTAAATAGATAAACTCTTAATTAAATTAGACTTAATTGCAATTTTGATCCCCCTATTTTTATTTTTTTGAGTTTTGATCCCCTATTTTAAAATCCGGAATTTTTGTTTCTCTATTTTCAGTTTTTTTGAGTTTTGGTCCCCCTATTTTAAAATTCAAAATTTTTGTCCCTCCATTTTCATTTATTTTTAGTTTTGGTCCTCTTATTTTCATTTTTTTAAACTTTTAGTCTCCCTATTAAATTAGGCCCAAATTGGAAAGGGGGACTAAAATCCAAAACAAAACTTAAAATAGGGGACCGAAACTAAACAAAAATGAAAATAGAGGGACCAAAATTCTGGATTTTAAAATAGGGGGCCAAAACTCAAAAAAACTAAAAATGGTGGGAGAAAAATTCCGAATTTTAAAATAGAGGGATCAAAACTCAAAAAAAATGAAAACAGAGGGACCAAAATTGCAATTAAGCCTATTATTCTAAAAATAACATAAAAATAATTGGAAAGTACATCAAATTGAATAAAAAATCTAAATAATAACACAATATATAATAATAACCTAAAAGTTAAGAAAATTAATCAAACACACAAAAATCCAATTAATAAAATGACAAAAATGCGAATAAAAATTTGGAGTGTTATAAAGTTCTCAAAACCGGTCACCGTGAATGCTTCAACAAAATTTCACTCTTTGAAAAGTTGCTCATCCAAATAGCGAGATTCAAAGATCTCTTTATTTGTGTAGTATCAATTGTAGTTGGTTTCTTGTGCTTAAAGATCAGACGAGCTTTCACACATCTCCTCTTTCACACTCTGAAGCTTGAAGTACTTTTACAGTATATACCAATTAAATAAGCACTTCCCTTGAAATTCTTGTGGATGAGACTTCATATATCTTCAATTAGTTGTCATCATCAGAGGGATGTAAAGATATCACTAGTGATCATAAACCTTAATTCTTTAGCTTGATTTAGAGAAGTTGCTTGATCAACCACTTTGTGCATCTTTGACCAATTGAACTAGCTTTAGTACTTGCTTTTCTTCATGCTTTGTTATCATAAAAACCATTACATTAATAGGGCTAAGCATATTTTGCTTATCTTTGAGATTTGATCACTTCCTGATTATACCTGAAAGTGTATAATTCATTAGATAGGCACATAAACATTTTTCACTTGTTTTAATAAAAGTCAAATAGTATTTTCAATCATATGTGTGTGTGGGGGGGATGGGGGTGCGCGCGTGTGGGGGGAAGGGGGTGCGCGCGCGTGTGTGATTTGACTTAGTAAATTCAAGAGCTAATCTTATGCCTTTGCAACAACCATATCTTTTCCTATACAGTGTCTGGATGGGTACTTAGAAGTGTATTATAAAATATCACACAATCTCATATCCCTTTTGCCTTTACCGACCTGCATTTGGTATTGGACTTTCATATGCTAGAGGACATTCAAATGAAATTCCACCGTCTCCTCCACCAACTGGTATGACTAATCAATGTTGAATGTAGATGATAACTCTTGTTTATGATAACTTCATGGATTTCGCAAACCCAGATAACGAGGTTTATGATCTGCCATCAGAAGTAGCACATATTATCCGTGATAAACCCATTTAGTTTTTTTTTTTATGTTTGTTTGTTGTTAGTTATGGATACTATTTATTGCCTATATGACATTATTTACTGTTGTATGATTTATATGGTGGTGTTGTAATTAAAATATAATTACGTAGGATAAAGAGAATCCGTTTGTCACACCTGCCTCTTATCCCGTTTGTTATATTAGAACAAATGGAAATTACAATAATACCGTGTAGTCTCCCAATATATTTTGCCCATGCGAACACTTGCATCCGAGAGGAAAATATCTACCAATTATAACAAAATAAATTACTTATAGACTTCCATAATTCGATTAAAAATTTCAAAAGTTCAGATAAAACATATAAGTAAAACATACTAAATAAGTGGTGAAGAGTTGTGTAAAATTTTCTAAAGCTCCGTCCATCTCAAATTCATTCTTTTCAATATGACGTGTGTTTACTGGATTTTACTTATCACTACCATACTTTGTGTTTACCTGACTTTTTGGAAGTAATTTTTAAAAAATTAGTAAAAATTTAGATATAAATAATGAGAGAGTCGTTATTGACATTTTGAGATTATGTAGGGATGTCATCTTTAATTGTAGGGGTGTTAGGTATAACTCTGCTAATTGAAATCCACCTACAAATGAGCATATGCATCATCAATTTGGGCTGAATATAAGCCCAACCCGTCACAAGAATGATATAGCTCGTTTGTACAGCGAGTGCGCAGAAGCTTGAGAAGTGTAAATCTTGAGAGCCAAAAAATGTATCTTCTCTTCCAACACAACTCCACGTAGAATCTTCCCAATCTTTCTCCTTCTACGTTGAATTTCATTCCCATCCTCTAAAATTTCCTTCATATAATTATAATAATTACTTGTCATTTTCACGTTAATTTTGTTCTAGAAATTAAGTTATTATTTATTAACTAACAACAATTTGCAGATATATTTTATTGTGGATGATGGAATCATGTACAGAAAGTAAACTTGACGTGCCTTAGTTTTGAACACGTCCTACTCCAGCAGTTGAATATTTGGACCACCATCCATCTCCAAACCTCATGTCAACTTCACTTTTTTTTTTTTTTTTTGCATATATTCCTTTCTTTCTATTCGTGCAACAAAAGCTAAGATTCATTCAAAGTATTCTTTTCAGAATTTTTTCTATTTGGTCCAACGCATAATAGTTGGTAAATAATTGTAGACAGCAATCAGAACAACTCACTTTAAAGTGTAAAGTGAGTATTATCAATATCAACCATTGATTAATACATCCAATGTGAATCAAATTAATTGTATACACACTCAGAAAAATATATCTGCTCGGTCATATTTATAAGAAAAAATTTATTTTTTAGATACATTGATACCAAATCCATTACATATTTAATGAATCTATAAAATAAATTTCTTCTTATAAATAGAATCGGATGGAGTAGAACAGATAAGAATCGGAAATGACTGAAAAACCTTTACATTTACAAAGATGGTGGACAATGTACTATTCTTCCTACTGATGCAATTTATGATGGAATCCTCTTGAGCCTCTAGATTGATAAAGCTCCAACCTACTCTTGGCTTCTTGCAACAATGCCTCAAGTGTTTCCTCATGTTGCATGAAAGATTGTTTGGATGCCCATTCAAGCACTCCAAGAACCTCAGCAAGAGCGAGTTCTTCGCTATCCGGCACGTGCAATGCAATGTAGGAGAGAAGAACCAATGCTGGAACTTGATGTTCTCCGAAATACACAAGCTGAATCAAATGTTTTGCGCCGCCTGCGCTAATAATTGCCTTGGAGTGATCAACATGAAGGTAGTTTTCACTTCCAGCAAATTTCCTGAGCGCGATTGCCGCTTCCCTGGAAACCTCTGCCTCTCCTTCGTCAAGAAGTTTCACCAATGGACCGATCATCCTTGTCTCGGTAGCCTTGAATGTCCTTGCTAAATTCCCTATCGCCTTGACGCAAGGAATGAGGAGATCCGAATCTGCTTTCTCAATTATCTTAAGCACTTGATCAACAACTGCTTTACAGGCAGGAGAATTAGGCTTAAATGCTGATTTCCTCAATTCAGCATCTTTCTCAGCAACCGCAGTAATCTCCATCAACGCCATCGCCGAATTGTACTGCACAGCCTCTGGTCCTTTCTCAAGTAAAACAGCAAAACACAGCAAAGCCCTTGATTCTGTTATGCTGCGACAAATCACCACATTATCCTTAGCCAAATGCCAAAGAGCTCTTGCTGCCATTTCCTTCATACTTGCCTTAGTCTCAGCGTCTTCAAATTCCCTCCCCTTCATGTTAATTCCCGAATGCGAATAGTTTCTCTGGTGATTATTATGACCTCCTTGCTTACCATTACCATTACCAAGTCCATTGCCATTAGGAGGATTGGAATTTGACAAAAAGTTCTGATTTTGATTTGCTTCATCTCCCTGAGTAGGCTTGGAAGCAGCATGTTTCGCCATAGTGCTTGTGATCACTCTGTGCAGATTTCTAGGTCTTTCGCCCAAGGGATGATGCGACACGCGACCTTGTTTGTTGTTTCCGTTTCCGCCACCAACACCATCGTCTCCATTTTCATTCCCCTTCTTTGGATTAAGATTAGAACCAGAATTGTTATTATTATTAGCCATAACAACAGCAGCATGAATTGAAGTTGCTTTCATGCTAACAACAGCATACTTACTATGTTCTTCAACTGTTTCAAAAGCAAGATGACCAACAAGCAACCTTATAATATTATGCTGAGCAAAAAGATCCTGACATTTAGGATAATTAGCAACAAGTTCAGAAACAGCCCAAGCAACAACACCTTGAACTTTCATAGAACCTTCTTTAAGAATTTTCGTAAACACAGAACAAACACCGGCATGAATCATATGTTCAACGCATTCTGCATCACGGCCAAGAAGACCAATAGCTCTAGCAGCATTCTCTTGACCATCAATTTTCCCTTCCTTGATTAACTTCAAAAGTGGTCCCACCCCACCTTCTTCAATTATAAGCTTCCCGTAACGATCACTCCCACGCGCCAGAGACACAAGGGAAGCCGCCGCGTCGGAGCGATCTTCTTGTGAACCGGTATAAAGTATAGCGATCTGTTCCCAAATGAAACAGAGGATAGGCTCGTTGGCAGCGATCGGAGGAAGTCCGAGATACTCGCCACCGCGGTCATCAGCAGGGGCGGAGACACGGAGCAGCCATGAAACATCACCGATGGAGTTTTCCAAATGGGAGGATGTTTTACGGAAAGCGGCTGCGGGTATGATGGTGAAGACACGTTTCATGATACCATTGGCACGACATTTTAGGACTAAGGAAAGTGCTTTGTCGAGTACCTGTTCGGTTTCTTCGATGATCCGTTTCGTAGGACGTTCGTATAGATCGGAGCTCGCTCTTGCTGCTTGCCGGAGAAGACCGGCGAGCTTCTCCGTTTTGGATTTGAGTTCTCCACATTCTTGCTTGAAGGAACTTGCTTCATCTGCGGCTTTTGTTACATGGTCTGCTAACTGGATCGGTTTTGCTAATATTTGTTTCACTATGTCACCCATTGATGATGGATCAAACGACGTTTATTTTGTTGGGTTTGGTTTGATTTGGCCTATGTTTATGTTTGTGTTCTGTTCTTAGTTGTGTTGTGTTTGGTGAAGATGGCGTCAACAAGAGGGTTGAATTGACTGGAAGTGATTTTTACGAGGTCAAACGCGCTTATACCACTTAGCTAAGATTTTTGAGAGTTTCTTCTCGCAGCCCCCAATAGTAGTTTGCATTGAGTTTTCAGATTTGGGTAACTGTTAGTTTAAAATTCATTTCCCATAATCAATTTTATTCACAATTTTAATATGGGATGTGCTAGTGAATAGACAAAATTTTGTGAGTATAGGTCCACACATTTATTCTTTGCAAATTGATTGATACTCCCTCTCTACCTATAATATAGAATATGTTGGAGCATTTAACATAAATTACAAAAAATATAATTAAAAATGAAATAATAGTGTTTTTATTATATTATCTTTAAAAATATTCATATTTTTAATTGTTTTATTATATATAATTGTTTTAAAAGTATTCATATTTTCAATTTTTAATTTAATATTAGTTACTTCTCAATATATCTTTTTAAGGATAGGTAACTTTAAAAAAATAGATTCTTTTTATTTTATGCTTTTAAAAATGATTTTTGGAAAAATATTTTTTAAAATTAAAAAAAAATGTTTTTTATAAATTGAAAGATTAATTTTAATAAAAATAACATAAATATACATTATTGTAGACTAAAATATAGAAGAAATTATCATTTTTATAAAAATATGTATCTTAAATAATTTTTATAAAAAGTTATTTGAAATAATTTTAAATTTAAGGGTTTTTTTTTTTGAAATTTTGAAATAGTAAAAAGATAAAATACTTACAATAATATTTTAAGAATAACTATTTAAATTATTTATTTATTAAAAAATATAATTTTTTAAAACAAAAATATGTAACATTATAAAAATCATTAAAAAAAAACTAAAATAAACAGACTCTAAATTTTTTTTTTTACTTTATATGTATTGTAAAAACAAATACATTAATAGATAATATGAGTATTTTAATAAAGATATAATTTTATATTTTATATATTTTTTAATATGTGTGAAGTATTTGAGATGGATGAGGTATCTTCTAGATAGATGTTACATGAATGTCACATTAATGGGGAAGGTCTTCTTTCAAAGACACAATTAATGGGATGGTGAAATGTTCATTCAGGGAGGCATATTGTTTGGGCAATTAAGAAATGTAGTTAATAAGTATGAAAAAGAAAATTTGAATTACTTTATAAAAAGTACTACTATCATTCCTTAATAATATAAAAGTTTAATAAAAAAGGAGAATTTTTTAATACACCACATGGGTTTCTTAGACACCACGCGAATTTTCGTTTTTGTTTCCTAATTCTGGATGTGCACATCTGGACGCACGATTTTTTTTTAAAAAGCGTTGATTTGTTCTAGATGTGCATATCCGGAATAATTCCTAATCTGCAGATCCGGAAAAATAGCATAACTTTATTTTTATTTTTAAATCAGTTTTGTTGGTTGGTCGCAGATGTTAATATATCGTCTCAACTTAATATACATTCGAAAACATCCATATATAAAATAAAATGATATATATACATAATAATACTCTTGTCAAAATACAGTACATAAATGTAATAAAAATAGAATACATCAAACAAAAAACTACTGTGTATGCCGAAGGATCTCTCCTGGCTCACCTGCCCCTACCCGCCGTCCTGGCTCGATGTCTGCGGTACTGAAGTGCCCCCCAAGCAATCTCAATAATCCTATCCATGGCAAGTCTGCCACCAGAGCCCTCAGGGAGGTGGCCGTCCGCAATGGCCGCACGCGCTATCTCCTCTATCTCACGACAGCGAGGTAGGACATCCTGAGTATGGTCCAGCTGAGACTGTCGCTCCTCTAATATCTCCTGATGAGCAGGTCTGGGTGGCGATCCCTCAGTAGTGGGCACCATGCATGGGTGTGAGACGGTATAGAACTACATGAAGTACCCGGCAGCAACGCTCCAATCTCTCGGCGCTCTGGTCGCCCGAGTCTCTTCTGGTACTAAGTGGGACTAGAAGTCAGCATATATCTCATCTATCTGCGTGCGGGTCAAGGCTAGAGGAGCAGACTCATGAGGCATCCTGGGGATGATCTGCGTGTAACCGAACTGACGCAAGACGCGCTCCGGCAGGTATCGAGCAGTAATGGTCGAACTGCATTCCAATCATCCTAAGAACAGCGAAACCTCGGCGAACGAGCGCATCTCACGGTGATCGGCATAGGCGTGATAAAAAAATATCCTCAGCAGCCATCCGATCAAGATAAACTCTGTAGGGGTCGGGCGCCTAGTTCGCTCTAAGCAGGAGAAATGCAGCAACACGCGGGATATCTTCAGTGTACCCCTCGACACTCCCCTAACCAATAATCTTGGGAAAGTGCTGTAATATCCACGCCTGAAATGGAAAACATAGCATCGGTGTCAAACATTATAATGAATATAGAAAGAAAAGAAATAAAAAAAAAAGACTTAGAATATAAGATTGTTACCACGTATAGTGTACAGCTGCCTGCCACAGTCTTGGCTGCCCAGAGGCAACCATCTGAGAGCCTAGCATAGGTGTATGCCAGCGTAGGCGCTCCCAGTTGTACCCATGGATCTCTGTGGGATCCAAAAGGTACCTGAGGTAAACAATATCAACGTAAGTGGCGCTGGTGTCCACAAACAGCTGTGTGCCGAGCAAAAATAGATAGTAGCATCTCAGGGAACGCTGCCTGTAGATCGCCACCTCAGCTGGATCACTTGCCGCCCGTCCTGCCTCTGTAAGCTCCTCACGAAATCTGCGTATCAGAAAGGAGAACCGGACGTGTGCGCCTCTCAACTGGGTCACCTCCGCAAGTGCCTCATCTGGGGTAGCCCCAAGCTCCCCAGTCAGCATCTCTATCGCCTCCACCTTCGACATCTTACCGTGACGGAGAAGGATACCCGTGATCGGTAGATGTAAAAGGCATGAGATGTCGTCGAGTGTGATCGTGAGGTCGCCGTACGGTAGATGGAATGAGGATGTCTTAGGGTGTCATCTCTCAACAAAGGCCATCAGCATACCGTACATGATCTAGGGATACCCAATCCTAGAAAGGCCTCCGAGACCAGAGGTAGCAAGTGCAGACTGGAACCACTCATCCTCGGGTACCTCCGCAATCATGTCTATAACCTTGCCCCCATGGTTATAGAACTTCTGGGAATCCTTCTCCTGAAAATTTCCAAATAAAACAATGTTACAAATGAAATTATTTTCAACGAAAACAATTCTATAAATAAACCGAGAAAGGTTACCTGTCCTAGCCAGACATATCTGGTAGTATGCTCAGAGTACCCCAGGAGTAGAGACATATCAGACGGTCCCCCGGGATAACCCTCCAGCTCATCGAAATCGTCATCGCCGTCACCACCCTCATGTGCTGGGTGGTCACCCTCAGGAACAGGAACAGGGGATGGAATAGGAGCAGGTGATGAAACTGGAGTCTCCCGACGACGCCTGCGTGCGGACGGGGACCCTGATGAACCAGCAGTAGCACCCCGACGCCTCCTAGATGTAGAAACGGCGCCTGACGGGGGAGTGGCCTAAACCTGTGATGTGGAAGGTTGTCCCTCAGCTGTAAGGGCTACTGGAACTGCCTCTGTTGTAGACTGTGTCCGCTCACGTCGGACAGATGCATGCTGAGCTGTCCGTCCATGTATGATACGATCGTCTCTGACAGCCATATAATTTGCAAAGCATAATAAATAAATTAGAATTTTTTAAAAATAATTATAAAAAAATAACAAACAATAAAAAAAAAAAAAATCAAGATGCTTCCGGATTTGCACATCAGGAAAACTTCTGTGGATGCACATCCGGAAGTACTCAGAATATTTAACGTTGGATTTTTCCGGATGTGCACATCAGGTAAGCAATCACGTCAAAAATTTTCCGGATCTGCACATCCGGTACGTATTTCAAGTTCTTAAAAACGCAGCCATGGCTACTGTACCATAGAAAAGGGTATTTTAATGTCCTGGTCGTCCGTTTGAAGCAGCAAACAATACCTACATTGTTTCTAACCTATGTTATTCATACTACCTAACAATTTCTACACCTAAATGTCTACTCTAAATCGATTACTCGAAAATAACTCTGAAACTCTAAAATTCAAACACTTACCGATTAAATTGAGATACAGAAGATTTGGAGTGTCTTGATCGTTGTAGAAGTTGCTCTGCGCCGAATTCGACTGAAAAAATTCGGAATTTGTGGGAATGAGAAATTGAGAGTTTGAGAGAGTTTGATAGTTTGAAATGTAAATATGTAAAGAATGAGGGGGGAGGAGCTCTAGCGCCAAGTTATAAGAAATAGTTCCGAATTTGCACATCAGAAATTATTCCTGATATACACATCCGAAACAAATCAACGTTTTTTAAAAAAATGGTGCGTCCGGATGTACATATCCGAAAACTTGAGGCAAAATGAAAATTCACGTGGTGACTATAAAAATATAGGTGGTGTAATAAGAAATCTTCTAAAAAAAAATAGAGTAATAAATAGTAAATAACATACTAAAAAAAATGAGTTTTATGATAAAGCACCAATGTCATGCATTGCATGATTTTTCAATGCTTTGAGGGAAATCTGCAGCAAAGTATGGTAAAAAGGACCAATTTGTTGGCATAACTGATAAAAACAAAGCTAGGAAACCAGACAAAGTTGCTTGAAAACATGGTGACAAATCAACCTTATACTAATGTTAACAATTATGTAGCAAAAAGATTTCAATCTTAGTATCTTACATACACAGTCACTGGATTGTTTTCTTTTTTATATTTGGGCTAACAAACATTACATAGCTATTAGCAACTTTAATTTACAACAATTATCAATGAGACAAATAGAAACAAACAAAGATATTCAGTTTTTCTGCATCTTTAATTTGAACATCCCTTCACATTGTACAACCCTTGGTGGAAGCATCCTCTTTTGGACTATTATATTAAAAAACTAGAAAAGGAATAGTGAATGCCTGTGTCATGACAATGTTGTCCAAACGTTACTGGATTTGAACATTTTCGTGATGTCAAACTTTACAAAAGATTACGGTTCAAAAAATTAAGTTGGTAGTATAAACTTTATAAAGCAGAGAAAAAAGAGGTTAGTCATTGTCTCTGAAAACTTTAGGAGCACTCATCATTGTCACCGTACTACAAAATCGTCCTCGGGTAAATCAAATTGACATAGATAGAAAAAAATACAAAAATGACTAAATTAGTGCGTTTTTTTAATTCTCTAGTGGCAAGAATTAATTTTGTGAAATTCATTTTTGTTTATGAGCTAATTAATCGGTAACGTAATTTGCTGATTGTGGTTTATATTTATGTTTTTTTACCATGGTTATTTAAGATTATGTTAAGTTTGACATAAGTTGGAAAAAAAGTTTCTCAACATCAATATGGATAGGGCCGGCTTTGGGCATGGGCAAGGAGTAGCTTTCAAAAATAGGGGTTTTAAATTATTTTTTTTAAATTTAAAATTTAAAATAAATATAAAAATATTAGTTGTTAAATTTAATTTGCAATGTATATTAGTTAGCATAGCGGTAAAAAAATATATTTTTGACTAAAAGATCAATGATTCGATCCGTGATACCTACACTTTTACTATTTAAATGTATTATTTTGCAAAACAAAAATAATTTACCTTCTTTTTATTGAGGTCCATTTTTAAAATTGGACCAGGGCGGCCTCCAAATTTTCGGGGACGACCCTGAATATGGATATATGGTCCGTTTGTTTTGACTTTTTGTAAAAATGATTTTTAAAGTGTAAAAAAATTTACAAAGAAACATTTTTTAAAAGTTTCAAATGAAAATTTGATTTAAGTAGTTATTCTTAAAATGTTAATTTAGGTATTTCATCATTTTATAAAAAAAAAATTGGATACCAAAATTTCAAAAATTAAATCACTTAATTTTGAAGCTATTTCAAATAGTTTTTCATAAAATCATTTTTGAATTACAACTTTTTTTAAAAACCGTGATTTTGACTATGTCTTATTCTTCAATAATGTATGTTTATGCTATAGTAAGTCAAAGTTAGTTTTTTAATCTATAAAAAACAAATTTAGAAAAACTTGAAATATTTTGAAAAATATTTTTGTAGAATCCATTTTCAAAAATACAAAGAAAAAAAATCTATTTTTTAAAGGTAAAACAAACTGACTCATAAACTAATTGAATAAAGTTGTCTATCGTTTTACTACTACCAATGTTCATGGTTGGATCTTCACTCAAGCTAGTTTAAACTCCTAGTTCTTGGACTAGGGACCTGGTTGGATCGATGATGAATCTTGTAATGATTGGTAACACGTAAAGATGAGGGGTTGGAAAGACACAAACTATCATAAACGTAGGCCGGAGGTGAGGTTCAACAGAAGGAGGAATGAGAATAGTCATGACACAAAAACAAGCTTCTTTTTCACAATGTTTCCAGATTCACATGGAGCTAAAGAGATGTATAGCATATTCAAGGATTTTGGTGACATAGATGAAGTGGTGATTCCATCAAGGAGAGACAAAATTTGCAGGAAGTATGAATTTGTTAGGTTCTTCAATGTTACTGATGAGAGATCATTGGCATTGAAGTTGGACAACATTGTTGTTAGCAACAAGAAAATGTATGTCAATGTCCCAAGATTCCAAAGAAACATGCAGGGTGACAAAATGGACATGCAGGGCGACAAAAAGGATGAAAATATTGAATACGGGGGCATCAATAGAAATGTATCTCATCACAATAATCCTACCAAGAGATTCATGGGGAGACACAAATCCTATGCAGATGTTGTGGAAAATAAAAATGTGGACAAGGGTAAGACAATGCAGTGGAAGCAAAATCAATGTAAATTCGAAAAGAAACCAATCTTTGCGCAGTTACAGTTCAAAACTAAGGAGGAGGACAATAACACATTTCATAAAGCTTATGTTGGGATTGTGGCAAACCCGAGTATGACATACAACATTCAGGAATCGTTTCATCTTGAGGGATATTTCTCGATCAAGATCACTCCCAAGGGTGCAAACTTATGTCTTATGGAAGAAATGGAAGAAGGAGAATTAAAGGCTTTGGCTGAAGATGCTAGTGATTGGTTGGCTCAGTGGTTCACTGAAGTGAGGCCATGGTCACTTGGAGACATTGATAACGAAAGACGAACATGGATATCGTGCTTTGGTGTTCCATGTCATGCATGGTGCCCTGAGTTCTTTGATTTTTTTAACTTGCTCGATGGGGAAATATGTATGCACAGACGACGACACTAGGCTTCACAAGAACTTTAATGTAGCTAGAATACTTGTTAGAACAAAGTATTCTCTGGTTCTCAATGAGACTATAAATGTAGAGATAGATGACCACGTTTATCGTGTGAAATTGGTGAAAGGTTTGCATGGTCCCAAGCATATTGTCATACCCAAAAACCACGAATCTTCATCAAAGGAATCTGAGAATTCTTCCTCAGATGAAGGAAATAGTATTTGGGAGAAGGACGGAGATGGAAGGGAAGACGGTGTCCCTGTCAACGTTATCTCTCTTTCTAAGGAAAAGTTGGTGGAAGATTTGATTGATGTGGTGGCTATTCAGCAAAACAACTATAACACTCAAGAACCTGCCACAAAAAACATTGTTGATGTATCAAAAATCCCAAATGATGCCACAAAGGATTGTAGCGTCGTGGAGCAGGTCAAAAAATAGGTCAATTGTGGGTCCCATGAAGCTAGAGCTCTGAGCAAAAGGAAGGGCAGGCAAAAGTCAACTTTGGCCTATGGGAAAAAGGCCAAACAATACCTTTTAGGCAATGGCATATGTCAGATTCCCAGGATCTGGGGGAAGAAAAAGAAGAAGGCGTGCAACTCTAAAGACGAGGCACTTGAGGGTGAAGCATCTGATCCAATATCAACTAATCTGAATGGACCTTTTGAAACAACTAATATTAGGCCCAAGAAATCAAAGAAGAAAACACCATTGTTGGGCGTATTAAGTAAGGTCGGGGTCCAATAACAAATAATTTTGAACCATTGAACGTATTTATCCCACCAACCAATTCTATTCAATCCCAGCTTGCACAACTTTTTGGGTGGTACAATATTGTGTTGTGATTCCATCTCTATGGGAGACATCAAGCAAGGCAACAATAGAGCTCATAAGAATTTGGAATTTGATGTAGCATCCAAAATGTGGAGGACAATCTAGGCACTTGGAATTGTTAGAGATGAGTCAGATGAGGTCTTAGAAGATATTATCAAGAATATGGAGGCTAGGGATCTCAAGGGTGCCAGTTGAGGAAAGAGTGTTCAGATAGTCCACCATGAATATTACATCTATCAATATTAGAGGGTGTGGCTTGGCCATCAAAAGAAAAAGAATTAGGCACATTGTGAAGAAAGGCAATATGGATTTAATCTTTATTCAGGAGACAAAAAACCTAGCATACATGAATCCATCATAAGAGAGATGTGGGGGATTGAGGATGTGTCATGGTCAGCCTCAGATGCAATTGGTCAATCTAGAGGGGTATTGACTATATGGAAATGTAGGACTATAGACTCTATTATGAGCTTTATGGGCAATGGCTACTTAGGAGTCCAAGTTGTTCACAGAGCTTTCACAATATTCTTCTTGACCATATATTCACCTTATCATTTGGATGTTAAGAGAAGAATGTGGAGTGAGCTTGTGGAGTGGAAGAACAAATTAGGAGCTGAAGAATGGATAATGGAGGAGATTTCAACTCAGTCAAACATCAAGATGAGATGGTGGGAATCAGTAACAGATGTAATAGAATTGAGATGGAAGATTTTGCATCTATCATTGATTTATTGGAGGTAGTTGATCTTTTAACCATAGGAAATCAATTCATGTGGTTCAGTTCAGATGTGAAAGAAAAAAGCATGCTAGATAGATTTCTTGTGTCTGAAGGAATCTTTGATTCTTGGAAACTTGTTGCTCAAGAAATTGATAGCATGGATGTCTCTGATTACTTCCCAATATGGATCAAAGGAAGTAAACAGAATTGGGGAACCATACCTTTTAGATCAAACAATTGTTGGTTTGAGAACAAGCAATTCTTAACTTTTGTAGAAGATCAATGGAACTCTTTTCATGTACAAGGAAAAAAGGCCTTCACATTGAAAGAAAAATTCAAACTTCTAAGGAGGGCCAGTTTGAAGACATGGAACATGGAAGTATTTAGACACGTTGATCTCAAGATTGATTTGGAAATGAAGGATCTTAATACTCTTGACAGTGTCATTGATGTTCACTATTTCATGAACATTATTGAGGATAGAAAGGAGGCACAAAAGAAGATATGGAGTAACTTGCACCTGAAGGAAAGCCTACTAAAACAAAAGTCTAAGCAAAAATGGATCAAGGAAGGTGATCTAAACACAAGTACTTTCATAGTATGATTAATGCAAGAAGATTGAGGAATACCATTATGGCACTACTTACAAATAGTGGGAGGGTGGAGGAGGTCAACTTGGTGAAAGTTACTGCTAAGGAACAATTTCAACTTAGATTTACTGAACAAGGTGGTGCCAGACCAACATTGGATTGTTTAAACTTTAATACTTTGACTGATGATGACAGATTTTACCTTGAAGAAGAATTTACAAGGGATGAAATCAAGAGCGTAGTTTGGGAGTGTGATGGTGACAAAAGCCCTAGGCCTGATGGGTTTAACATCACAGTCCTAAAATATTATTGAGATGTTTTAGGTGAGGATATCATAGAAGCTATTCAAGAATTTCATTCCACCGTTATCCTTCCAAAAGCCATAACTGCTTCTTTCTTGACTCTCATTCCCAAAATCCAAAATCCACAATTAATTCAGGACTTCATACCAATATGTTTAATTAGTTGCATATACAAAATAGGGGCAAAAATCTTGACTAATAGAATTTAGAAAATCATTGGAGGATTGGTGTCCAAATCACAAATTGGCTTCATACCTGGAAGACGAATTCTAGATGGTGTAATGGTCACTAATGAAGTTATAGATTTTGCCGAGAGAAGGAAAAAAAAGAATGTTTGTTATTCAAAGTTGACTTTACTCATGCCTATGACAATGTTTGTTGGGACTTCTTGAAATATATGCTTGGCAGGATGGGATTTGGAAGTAAATGGCTAAGTTGGATGGATGGTGGTGTCTTCAACAGCAATATGTCCATTATTGTCAATGGAAGCCCAACATCAGATTTTGCTATTTCTAAAGGTTTGAGACAGGGTGACCCCCTATCTCTATTTCTGTTCTCCATTTCTCCTAAAGGACTAGTTGGCATCATGAAGAGGGCTGTAGATATCAATATGTTCAGGAAATTCAGGATGGATGATGAAAATTATGGAACTTCCTTCAGTCTGTTACAGTTTGCAGATGACACAATTATTATATGTGATGGATCTTAGAATAATTTGTGGGCCATAAAATTGATTTTGAGAGGATTTAAGATGGTTTCTGGCCTAAGGATCAATATGAACAAAAGCAAACTTTATGGCATTGGTTTATCTCAACATTTTTTGTTGGCTGCCTCTAACTTTCTCTTTTGTATCATTGATAAAATTCCTTTTAAATTTTTAGCCATCAAGGTAGGAGGCAATCCTAGGAGAGTTGGGGCATGGAAGCACATAATCACAACCTTGAAGTCCAAGCTTTCAAGATGGAAGGGCAGATTCTTGTCATTAGGTGGAAGAATCACCTTATTGAACTCAGTTCTAAACAACCTTCTAATCTATCACATTTCCTTCTATAAGATTCCAGAAAATGTGAAGAAGGATATCATTAGAATCCAAAGACATTTTCTATGGCAGGGTTTGAAAGATGGCAAGGGTGTGAACTGGATCAGTTGGAAAACAGTTTGCAAAAGTAAAGATGATGGTGGCTTGTGAGTGAAGTAAATTGGAGCTTTCAATGAAGCTTTGTTATGCAAGTGGATTTGGAGGTTTTACAATGAGAGAGAAGCCATTTGGAGTGGAATAGTTTCACATAGATATGGTGGCATCATAAAGAGCCTTCTGCTTCATTAAGGATTAACTCAACTGGTTCTTTCATGAACTTTGGAACTAGAGTTTTGAGCATATTCCTATCAAGGTTCATCAAACATCAGGATCAATTTCCCTGAGATTTCTCAGAAACTTCAGTGTATACCCCAAGGAATTAGGGTTTTCATTCCATTGGTGTTGAGCATGGTCAGTCGAGGACTTGGTTTGGGTTTTCGTGGCAAGCTACATTACAAGTTGTATCCTTATCTCCAAGGATTTCTTAGGGCATGGTTCGTGGGCCAAGTTCATCACCATCTAAATCTTTGACTGTGAAGGTAAGCTTAACTCGAGAAAGGCTTTGTTTTTATCCATGAGGTTGGATCATTTTTGTTTCCTTTGGATTTTAAGGGAAAAGAATTTAGATTTTATTATTGGTGGTTGTGAGCAACATGCTTTGAAGTGGTAAAGTTTGGATAAAAATCTTGAATCAAGTTTTTGCAATAAGTTCTCAAAGTGAGATTTAAGGCTCATGTTCTTTATAAAAAAGGTTCAAACTGATTTCAAGATTCATTGTTAACAAGTTCAAGTACGAAGTTCATGCTTTAATGTTAAAATTCAAGATCCAATCATGCTTTACAATTTAGATTCATAAGTTCAAGAACTTCATGACAAAGTCACTAGGTCCAAGATATCATTCCAAATTCAAAGGAGATTAAGCGTCATTAAGGTGTTCCAAAAGTCAAAGTTTAAGCATAGAGTTCCAACATTTCTTTCCACGTGTAAAAAAGTTTCAAGGACTTCACATGTTTTTACAAAGGTTCATTTCAAAGTTCAAAATTCAACATCACAAGTTTAAAGCACAAAGTTCATGCTTCAATGTTCAAATTCAAATTCTTTCACAAGTTGGATGTTCATTAATTCTAAAAGTGATTCCATAAGATACAAAGTCTAAAGGTCGTTTATGAAATACAAGAATTGAAAAATTCACATGATTTCAAGACTTAAGATTTCTTGCAGAGTTCAAAGTATACAAGATTGCAAAATTCAAATCGCAAGGTGTAAATACAAAAAAGGTAGTTCAAAATTTACACCATAAAAGTGCACTACAATTTGAATTTTCAGGTTAGTACATCAAATGGAAACAAGTCACCACCTAAATTCTACAAAATCCCTAAGTTCACAAAATCCAAGTCCTAAATTCCTTGCTAGCTCCATTTTCCATGTCGTTCCCATACTTCAATCTCCATGCTATCGTTCCTACAAGGTTTAAAACCAAAGGCCAGCCCTGCATATGAAATCAAGATACATGAAGATGCCACAACGCCCCTGGTCAAAGGAATAATGACCCAATTTGCTTTACCACTAAAAATCCAACAATTTCCCATGTAAGTTTGTTCATGCTAATTGGAAAAGAGATGAATGACAAACCATGTACATAAAAAAGGAAAATGGTAGGAATCAAGGATTTCTTACAGTTTGAACACGGTAAAATCACCTTCTTAGATGTTTTGGCAGCACACACATATGAAGCAAGCAACATGTTGCCGAGGTTTCCTGCTATCAGTTATAGGACACAAGAAAACTTGACTGAAATTGTTCCTACGATATCAATTTGAGAGAAAATATTAAAAGACCAGCTTAACTTACTTCCCCAATTTAAGACGGATTTTCTCCCAGTTTTGATAGGGATATATGTTTCTCGCGACAATGTTTCTGTTCGCAACAAATGTCTCTCTGTCTTTATAAGGTTGATGTACTTTAGTACAGTTGATGATGTTCCCGTCCTTGTTAGTACCTCAGTAGTGCATGAAGTTCGCATAAACGACATTCCCGGTGATAGAGCAACCAAGAGCGGATTGTGGTCATTGCTTCTGCAATTCCTGTTGAATAGAAATAACATGAATAACATGACAGTTTGAAATTAGAGCTGCAGTTATTGCAGTAGTCATGAAAATAGAAAATATTGAATCATCATCAATAATACCAAACATATTCAAGGCAAATTCGTATTCTTTCCAAACATACAGGAACACGTCTCAAACACAATCAAACTTGTTGAACTAAAAAAGGAAAGAATCAAGAACAATGCCACAACATGTTGAATTGAAAGAGGAAAGAAAGCAGAACATGTTTCAAACAAAATCGTCATCATCAATCCTCATTCATCAGAACATTCATTCAAATATTTTTCTGTCCAAGACAACATCCCAGACATTAATTCTACACGGCCTATATAAGAGCAGTGACACACATAGCAGTAGGGGGATACGATTTGCAGAACAGTAGTATTCACATAAATATCACAAAACCACATAGAAACGCACGCATTTGCAGAAGATTCACACGAGCACCACAAACACACGAAAAATCATCAGTCACAACAACAACAGTAAAACAACCGCAATGGACAGAGCAATATCAACAACAACGATTTTGCAATAGCGGCGATACACGGGAACAAAAAGGAATGTCATAAAGATATTTGAATCATACCTTCAAGTAATTCTCTATTCCAATCTGATTTTTTTTTGTACCCTGAAGCACCTTAATTTGGAATTCGATTGCGAGACGAAACCGACGCGAAACGAATAAAGGAGGGAGTAGCAGAACCTCCTCTGTCGTCGACCAATGGGCCACGGGGCGGAGGATTCCATCACTTTTCGGCGAGAATGAGAGTTGTCATACCCCATATTTTGAGCACAAGATTTCCCATCATTGTGCAAACCATCACCACAATATGGATGTACTATTATACCTCATCAATCTTCTCAAGGATTGTTGAGCATTCATTACAATCAAGAATTAGGATTTTGAGCCCTCTCTGAGCACTCAGACAAAGGATCAATCAAGAATTGACATGATCTTCAACTTGTCTAGCCTCTCAAACACCCATAAAGGATCAAGAGAGCTCCCAAATTAGGAATCAAGCACAAGGTTGCAACATTCCAAGAGGATCAAGCCTCAAGATCGCCAGTGTCACCAAATTAGGGTTTTGGTCGACTAAGGCCTCCAGATGAAAATTTCCATCTAAGCATGAGCCAATACTTCAAAACATGATTCAATGAGTTCAAAGGGACCTTATGAGTCCAATCATCAAGTCAAAATATCCTCAGGGGATGCATTCATCAAAAATCAGGAATTAGGGTTTCTTGACCTAATTCACCCCTAAGTTGACTTTTGGAGCAAGACATGAGCCAAGACCTCAAGAAGTGTTTTGAAAATCTCCAATACATCATGTTGATCCATTTACAAGATTGGATTGACCCAAAAAACTTGGTTCATAAGTAGTACAAGGATTCCAATTCAGCTGAACCAATTAGGGTTTCCTGATGAAAAGCCAACTGTACCTTTGACTTTTGACCAAGACATGATCCCAAACCTTGGGACATGATTCAAGATACTCTATAACACCTATGGAATCCATCCATTAGGTTTGAATTAGGTTAAGTACTTGATTTCATAGAGGATCACACAGTTTAGAATTCATCTGACAAAAAGTCAATTGTGCCAAAAACCAAGATTGACTTTTTGAATTTCTTGACAAACATGGCTTCCCTAAGTAAAAAACAATGAAAATTCATGGATTGGATCATCATCCATATATAAAAATCAAGAAAAGGAGGGTTACTTGCAAAAGGGGCAACCTTAAGAAACTTAAAATTTTCTAAGTTATGGAAGAAAAGTGATTTGGTACCAACTTTGCAAGGTCATAACTTCCAAACCACAAGGCCTTTTTCTTCCATCCAATGCTCAAGTGAAAGCTATCATTACATAATTCAAAATTGTAAACTACAAGAGATTCCAAATCCTCATGGATTTTGAGTTATGGATTGATCAAAATCACAAAAACATGAAAATGACTACTTTTCCAACACTTAGTGAAATTTTCAAGTCAGAATCTGTTTCACTTTTTCACCAACTTTGAGGCCATTTTTAATTATGATCCTAGATGTTTCATGACCAAAGTTGGACATCAAATTTAAAGTAGGATATACAAGCTTTCCAAAGAGTATAAAAACTCCCATTAATTCAACTTGAGCAAGGAGTTATGAACCTCACAACATGCCTTGCTCAAACTGATTTTCATGACAGCATTTGGCAGATTGTGTGAATTTCTTATGCCACACGATTTCCATTTCCAATTTTGTAATCTTCCAAGATCAGAAAAAATCTTGATGATTCACTTGATGATTTCAACTTTGAACCATTGAGTCAAGAAATCAACTTGGCATGTGCAAAATCATCATTTACATGAACCTTAAATTTCAAATTTGGAATCAAGCATTTATGTGATGCATAGAGGTGGCATGAATCAGTTACAAACCAGCTAAAAGGAGTCAAGAAACATGAGTGTTCAAACCTGAAAAGTTGGTTGAAGTCAAGATAAGAGGAGACTTGGTATCTTGGCACTTAAGAAAGTGCTACATGACAAAATCCATTGGATAATAGCATGCTCCCTCATCCACTCGCTATTCCTTCAAAAACAAACTTCCTCTACTATAAATAGAGGTCATTTCTGATGTTTCAAACCACACCAAAATAATACCAAAGCCTTGTTTTCTCACTCTCCCTCTATTACTTCAATTTTAAGTCACAATGGAGCAATTTGGGGATTCTTGAAACCAGAGCAAAAAACCACTCAAATAAATATCCAAACACATCACAAATAATCTATTGAAGGTGTTCAAACCTTCATCCTCATTGTACAACACCACAATCAAAAAGTCAACCTCTAAAACCTCAAATTTTGACTTTTCTGCATTTTTCAAGCCATGTCTTGATCTAATCACTTTCAAAACCAAACAACACTTCAAATACTCTCCAAATATCATCGTCAAATTGTCCCAATAAGTTTCCCTCAACTATAACACCATTTGAGTGAGTTACTATTTTGGTCACTTTTGCCACTTTTGCAAGAAAGAGCCAGTTCTTGTTCCTGAGGTTTCCAGCTGATTTTGATCATCCTAAAAGCTTCTAAGGGGTCTATCAAGAGTGTCTAAGGCATTAGATTACTTCTGGCACAAGCATTTTGCAAGATAGCACAAGGAGCTTCAAGAGGTAAGTGCATAACAACTTGAACTCTTTAAAATATGCATTGCTTTGATGTCTATTGATCATGAACATGTCATAAATATCATATGTGTTGTGTTTGAACTAATTTACCATGCTATTGTTGCTTGTATGAAGAGATAGCATATAACTTTCAAATTTTGGCCTATTTTTAAACCATTACCGGGTTTTAAAATGTAGGCATCTTTAGAAAATTCTAAAACCACCATTGGAATCCTCATGAAATTCTAGGTAGGATCCATCTAAATTTCATCCAATTTCATGAAGAAATGAGGGAGATATGATCCTTCTTGCAAATCACTCAAAAACTTGATTTTTGCCTTGCCCTGGCCTGAAAATAAGGCTACCCTTATGTATTCATAGGGTGATTTTGATACACGGATGTATCACCACCCCGGTGGTAGCAACGCATGTGGGTTTGGTTGGAGAGCGTGGGTTCAACATTAATTTCAAAATTAATTTTTGTCTTACTTTTTATCATTTTTTATTGGTTCTTTTCTAAAAAAGTCACAGAAATGTTAAATTATTTTATTATACAAAAAAATTAAATTTATATTATTTATTTAATATATCATGAATTTTTGTAAATAATTTCATTTTTATTATTTTTTTAACATTTTTAAATGAAATTCTCACCTTGATTTTTCAAAACCAATTGGATTTCAAGCTTTCATTTTATTAAACATGATTTTTTAAAATATTGTTCAAAATTTACAACTTGTTTTTTAATATATTTGGTATTTTATATCATTTCTTACTTATTTTTCTTTGAAAATTATATTTTTTTTAAAGAAATTAGGGTTTCCTCTTGATCAAACTTCATTCAAAAACACTTTTGGGTCTCTTTGTAGAGTGTAAGTCCCATCCCTTTGTAAATAATTGATTTTGGGCCCCAGTCATTGTATAAGTCCCGATACGATTTTAAAAATCTCGGCGCGATCGCCATTTTCAAAACAATTTTCATCTGGGCCTCTCCTTGAGTTGTAAGCCTATTTTTCTTCTTTTTCAAACACTTTTGGGCCTTTTTGTAGAGTGTAAGACTCATCCCCTTTGTAAATACAAAATTTTAGGGCCTTAGTCATTGTATAATTCCCGACACGATTTCAAAAATAACGGTGCGATCGCTGTTTTCCATCTGGGCATCTCCTTGAGTTATAAGCCCCAACTCTTGTATAAAAATAACTTTTTGGGCCTCTTTGTAGAGTGTAAGACCCAACCCTTTTTGTACAAAAACAATTTTCAGCCTCTACTGTAGTATAAGTCTCATAACGTCTGTCGGTATCGCAGTGCGATCAATGTTTTCAAATAAGTCATCTGGGTCTCTCCTTGAGCTATAAGCCCCAAACAAATCCTTTTTAACAACTTTCTTTCAATTCAAATTCAAATTCAATATGTTTTCAAAACTTTCTTCAATTTCTTGAAACCCTAAAAGAGGGAATACAGTTGTAGTCAATACAGTTGTAGTCAATACAACGGATCACATTATGCTTGGGCTTCTTCTCAGAAGGTAAGTCTCCATATCTTTTTCAATGCATATTTATTTATATATATGTGTCAAAATAATTGTCTGTATATACTTGTGCATATCTTACTTAGAGTTTCCCCAGCAGTTAGGTCTAGGTTTAGATCAGACCAGAGGTTACTTTTCAACAAAGTCAAAACTAGTTCCCCCCATAGGAAATTCCATATACTGTCTTGCCTCCTCTTGGGCTTATACAATATGGAACAGAGAAAGGCATTATTCCCGGTGAAAATTTTCTCAAGATTGTCAAACTTAGAAATTATATTGTGTACAAGAAATTCATTTCCCTAGAGAGGATTAATTCCCGGTGAAACCTCTCTTGAATTTCTTCAAACCTTAGAACTGTTCAGTAGAGAAATGATTAATTCCCGGTGAAACCTTTCTTGAACTTTTCTTAGGATTGGACCCACGAGCTTCCTAGAAGTTCCCCAGCCTCCTCTTGGGCTTAGTACAAGGACCCTCAGGCTTCTTAGAAGTTCCTCAGCCTCCTCTTGGACTTAGTACAAGGACGCAAAGGCCTCCTACAGGTATAGGACAGAAATTGGTCATCTTTGCTAGTTCAATCCTCCGGAGAGTCAGAATTCCCAAACATCAAACCATTTTAAGGTTGATCTTCATCCCTTAAACCTTCAGCCTCCTCTTGGGCATCATACAAAGACCCCTCTCTACACTTGAGCCTACCACTTCTGGAGAGACTTGGACAGTCTCAACCTCCTCTTGGGCTTCATACAAGTAGACTTGGAAAGTCTCATATACTCTTGAATCTCACAAGAAACCCTCAAGTTTCCTAAAAGCATAGGAAAAACCCTTATTATTTCATCAACATACTAATCTCCAGCAGAGTTAAAACCTCCATAGGTTTTCAAACTCAACTTTTAAACTCTTAGACCCCCAATAAGGTTTAAGCTTCACCTTAAAAATCCCCATCTAGGGTCAATTTACCATCAACAAATCCCCAAGAGAATCAGAGCCTCGTAGCCTCTAATACCTCAACTCTTCCCTGATTCTCAGCAAGAGTAAAACCTTTGGATTTCCTCAATACAATTTGGACCTGCTCTTGGATTTTAATGATCCTCAGCAAGAGATAGCCTCCTCTTAGGCTTCATATAAGAACTTCCCTTAGTGGAGTCAGTCAGCCTCAATCTTAGGCTTTGTATAAGACAGATAAAACTCTCCTTAGTGGAGTCAATCTCTTTTCAGCCTCAATCTTGGGTTTTGTACAGGACAGATAAACTCCCCTAGTATAGTCAACCTTTTAGCTTCAACCTTGGACTTTGATCAAGGCACACAAAAATCACCATCCCCTCATATGAGACTATGAGTCCACTCTGCAAGAGGACATTTCCTCTATACATCACATCAAAACAAACAATCAAAACCTTTTCCCAGATAATTGCTGTAAGTGGCACACTTGTTGATTCAAAATCCAAGCTGGAGTCCTTCCTTTATCCTGGCTAAAAATCATCTTTCATCTAACAGCTGTAAGTGGCAAGTCTCTGGATTCCTAACATCCAAGCCAATGTCCCTCTCTTAGCATGAAAGATTCATAAGGAAAAATGGTATTGCTCAGTACTGAGTTAAAGTTTTTTCCTTCATGACATCACCCATATAAAGGAAATTATGGCATTGCTGGATTCACATATCCCAGTTAAAGTAATTTCCCTTATAACCAATTACTCAACTGTTGTGATGAATAGATGAGATATTCTCCTTTTAGATATGACAAATTCTCTCTCAGTCACCCTTTAGCTTCAATCTTGGGCTTTGAACAAGACACAAATACTCAGCTAGCTTCAATCTTGGGCTTTAAACAAGACACTGAAGATGGCTGGTTTACATCCTGAGTGAATCACACACTCAAAGATAACAACAGAGTTGCCACCAAACTTTATTTAGTCCCGAAGGACAGGGAAAATATCGATAAAACCCAAGGGGAAGAGAAACGGGAACGGGGGTCGGTTATGCGAAAGGAAGGTACTAGCACCTAACGTATCCGTCGTACTCGACGGGAACCATTTCGCTTGCTTCTAGGCTTGGATGGGTCATCTATCTAAAGGCTTCTAGCTAAGAGAAGGAGGAGAGAGGGAGAAAGGGGAAAAAGAAAGAAAAGAAAGAAAGTGCTCGCGGAGGATTGGGGCCCTCGTACCTACGTACCCTCATAGTGCAATGAGGAAATCAGAGCGTCGCAGTTCATGGAACCAGGGGACATAAAAGAAGGAAGAAAAGGAGAAGGAAAGAAGGGTGGAAGTGTGCTCACCAAGACATCGCGTCTCGTGCCTACGTATCTAACATACGAACGAATGCAGAATCAGAGCTTTCGTAGTTCGGGGAACCAAACGGAAAACAAAACAAGAAAATGACAGGAAAACAAAACAAGAAAGCTACAGGAAAACAAAAGAAGTGGTGTCAAAACCAAGATCAAGAGTGAAAGAAAAACTATACTGGGGAAGACCACACAGTAAGAGCGATTGCACAAGAGACTAGGAGAAGAATGGTGTCAAAACCAAGAAGGAAAGAAACTCCGATGGGGATAACAGAAAGAAATTGGTGTCGAAACCAAGAAAGTAAGAGCAAAGGGTATAGAAAAGAATCCGCAGGGGATCCAAATAAATGGATAGTGGTTAAAACCAAGAGAAAAGGGAGACTCGGTGTATTAACTAGCCGGCAGTGGTTAACCGAAGAAAGAAAGTAAGACCCTGGCGGGGAAAAGAGGCTGGTGTCAACAGACGGACTGTGATAAACTAAGAGAGAGAGTGTTGAACCAAGAGAAGGTGTTTGACTCAGAGGGGGCATGTGTATGTTAACTGATAAATAGTGGTTAACCGAGGAAACAAGGATTGCAACTCAGTGGGGATAGAGAAGCATTGGTTTTAACAGAGAAAACTGTGATCAACCAGAAGAGCGGGTGTAGGACCAATTGAAGGTCATAACCCAAAAGGGGTGTTGGTATTGACTGAACAAACTGCACTTGACCAACGAAGAAAGGGTATTGAACCAAAAGAGGTTACTAACCCAAGGGTGCAAGTATTCGAACCAATAAAAGTTGCCAACTGCGGGGTTCGGTTTTAACAGGTTAACTGTGATTAACTGAGAAAAATGAGTGATTAACCAAAGGGAGGTGATCAACTCAAAAAAAGGGATTCAGTATTTTAACAGACGAACTGTGGTTAACTGAAGAAAATGGTGATTAACCGAGAGAAGGTGATTAACCCGAGGAAACTCAGTATTTTAACAAACGGACTGGGGTTAACTGAGAAAAAAAGATAAACATTGGTGTTTTAACTGACAGGCAGTGATTAACTAAACAAAGGGAGAAGAACCAAAAGAAGGTCGCGAACTCCGTAGGGGTTTCGGTATTTAATAGGAAAACTGTGTTTAACCGAAGAAAGAGGAAAAAGACTCTCCAGGGGAGTCAAAAGAACAATGATTGCAAGACAAGAGTAGGGTAAGAGTTGGGTGCTAACCCAAGAGACAATGATCTTTAACCAAGAGAAATGGTGATTAATCAAAAGAGAGATTGAAAAAGATAAAAGTGATCAGGGATCAACTCAACCGGGGATGGAGGAACACTACAGTTTAAGGATAGAGGTGACTATTCTCAGCGAGAGGGCCAACGCCCTTACCCAAGAAACAGTCAGAATGAGGGTAGGACACCTCCCTCCTCATTCATTCTCTAGCACTCAAAGTATAGTGCGGAAATTGAAACAGACAGCGTAACAACTCTAATTTGTACAGTGCTCCTGCGTGGAGAAACAGACAGCGTGACAGCTTCAATTGTACAGTGCTCCGATGCAAGGCACCGCGCGAAAATCCAACTCCACGGGGGATCGAGAGAGAAAGCTCTAAAGGAAGCCTAAAGAGAGGAAAGGGGAAGATCAACTAATCGAAACATGGTTTCGATCAATTAATCAAAGGGAAAGCCATGCCAATAATTTTCCAAAGGGGATGAAAAATCATTAAGGCAAAAGGGGGAATTATCGATTATACAAAATTAAGCTCATCCATGAAGAATGAAACTTAAGGCAAAACCAAGGAAGGGAGTACAAAACAGTACCAAATGATAAACAAATATGCAACACAAAGTCATGTTATGGTGATCAAAGAGAAATGCAAGAATGATTATATTCACATGATACCAAAAGTTTGAACAATTTGAATAATTGAAAGTGTGCAACAAAAGTTCATGAATAAGTTTCAAACAGAAGTTAAATGACATTTAAAACATCCATAAAATCAAGCATGACAATCAATGGAAGTTAAAATGAAGAAAGCATGGCAAACAAGCTTGAAACTGCAAGAAAATGGCCTTCTAGTTCAGTGTTAATCGATTAACACAATTGCACTGCAAAGTATTAATCGATTAACACTTGAAAAAGTGCAAAAAAACACTGGTTAATCGATTAACACAATTGCACTCCAATGTGTTAATCGATTAACACTGGACAGAGAGCAGAAAATCAGTTTTGAAAAGTGCTTTTGGCCAACTTTGTTATTGTGCAATCACTCCAATGCTAGGGCAAAAAATTATGCACGAAAAATCAAGTTTAGAAGCAGTAAATTATCTACAATAGAATCAATTAGACAATCAAGATCATGGATCAAGCAAAAGTATAATCAATTCACATGCAAAAACATCGCAATTACATCACAAACGATACGAAAACGATCGAAATGATAAAATGAAGGAGATCCATCAACCTACAAGGCTGAGATGTGCCTTGGTAAATGTTGCAATGTTATCTTGATGAAGATAATCAAAGAAAACCAGAGGAATCTTCAATTATAGCCGAAACGTATTGAAACCGATCAAATCGCGACAAAAACTCCAAAATGAGAATTATCACCGAAGAAACTTGAATCGATCACTTGAGATGAATCCAAAAGCTACTAGAACTCCAGAAAAAACCAGTATAATGGAATGGAAATGGAGGTTAAGCTCAAGAAATAATCACTTTCAATGTGAAAAGTGATTATCCTTCAAGAATTAAGAGCTTTTAGTGAGGTTTTGGGAGAGAATTGGGATGAAGATGAAAATGAAGTAGCAAAAATCAGAGAGAATGTGAGAGAATTGAGAGTGAAATATGAGAAATAGGAGAGAGTGGTTGTGGAGAAAATGGAGCAAAAAATGGTAGAGTGTAAAATGGTAGAGTGTGGTTGAAGAATTGGAAAGTGAGTGAAGGTGTGTTTATATAGATTTTAGGTTTGGAGTGTGAGATGGTTTGGAATTTGGTTTGGAATTAGCTTTGGGTTTGGAGCTAGGTTAGGAGTTAGTTGGACTTGACTCACCGAGTCAAGGTGGTTAACTCGGTTAGTTAGAACCAACTCGGTAGCAATCCCAAGGTGAACTTCAACATCCAAAGATCCACATTACTTGGAAAACAAGGAACATGGTGCACTTGATTTGAAGTGAAGTATAATAGCAGATGTACTTGGAATGAATTGAGATGTCTAGAATATTCCACATGCTGCTAGAATACTGTAGAATCAAAGACCTAAGTGTGTGAAAAGGTGATGTCATGAAAAAGAAGCAAATTGTGCCTATTCTTCCTGTGTTAATCGATTAACACAATTGCACTGCAAAGGGTTAATCAATTAACCAGGCCAAAATATGCCCAATTTGCCTAAAAAAAGGTGACGTGGTCCCGGCTTCGATTTTCCACCTCTTGTATTGATGAATAGGCATAGAAACCTTCATTTTGTGCTTGTCTTGATGATGGGATGATCTTGTGAGGATATGATTAATCGGGCTTCGAAAACCTGAATATCCTGCAACAGGATACACACAAAGAAAAGTGTGAATGCTTATGCTAACGATGCGAATGCTTATGCTCATGAAAAAGGCAAAAGAAGGAGGTCAAATTTCGGGTTACGACAGCTGCCCCTATCTAATCCGCTTGGACCTGAATGTACGAATTGCGCTAGCTTTTCGATGATTCGAGGTGAAAGGGGATTAAATAAAAGAGTAGCTCGAAAATTTGGCTGACGGCGACAAAAGAGTGTTAAGAAAGAATAGATAAGTGCAAAGGTGGCTGAAAAATCTGCTGGGAGATAAGTCAAGCAAAAAGAGAGGGAGTATGATCGATGCATATGCTATGTATGCGTTTCTACATGATGCTTGATACCATGCAATGCAAAGGCGCAAGGTAAGGCATAATGTGAAGTGGTTAGGTAGAAATCGTAGCAAAATGACTTCGACACCCTCGGTTGGGGAGAGGACCCACAGATGAAGACAAACTCTGCTGGAAAAGAGAGTTCACAAAGGATGATGATTCCGTCGGGGAAAGAAACCGAGAACACCTCAGGTTTCTAAGTCACCATGGTTATCCCTGTTGGGGATGAAAGAATCAAATTAATCATTCCTACCAAGACTGGCTCTGTGTGGGGAAAAACATCTTTCCAAATCATGTTGACTTTGCTGAGGATAACCCACTGCTGCTGGAGACAGATAGTTTCGAATTACTGGAGAGGATGTACAACCCTTGCTGGGGAAAAGAGAGCAAAGTGTCTTTGTTGGAAACACTTTGGCAACCTGCCTAGAGGCATTACAAATCTGTCGAAGAAAAGATATGTAAACAAACAAGTTTTTCAACAAATCATAATAGCGCTTGCTGGGGAGAATGATGACCCTGCTGAGGAACTGCTGAGGCAACAACAACTTCTTCATAGAACCATCACACTGCCTGCCAGGCGTTAGGGTTACCAATGGATATTACCGATTATCCTGCAGGAATTACCAGTAACACATGTAATGCATAATGCTTTCTTGATTGATTCAGCTTTTTATTGTTCTCAATGCTTTATAGTATTATGTGATCGCAAATAATTGTTTATTTTGCAAACAAAATACTGGAATGAAAACAAATTGAGATAACAAAGAATGCATTTTATTGAATGTAAAATTTTGTACATAAAGTGTGTACAAGGATGCAAAATCCTTGATGAGGAATTTTGCAATAAAATTGAAAAACAAGTGTAAATGGCAAAGGGAAATCATGCTTTGCATTGATTACAACATTGGCCACCATCCACTGTAAGTCTAGGTTCCAACGCCTTGCACCTGTTGATGATGATTGGAATGTTCTGTTACCGTCTGAGGTCTAGCTGTGATGAAGAGAGGCTCAAGTGTTCACAGTCAATGCCTTTATCCCTAATTTTTTCCTGGACATATTTTTATATTATTTTTTTCGTCCACCAGGATACCCATTTTGCCAAAGTCGCCCTTTCGGGTTTTCAACTTAGCGGGCTATTATTGTTTTTTTTCTACTGTCCCTAACTTTTACATGGACATCTCTTTTTTTTTGGTCCATCGGGACGTCCATTTTTTCCTAGATTGTCCTTGCGGATGTCAATCTAGCAGACTCTTATCCATTTTTTTTTCAAGAATAATATTTTTTGACTGTATCGGAGTTCACGGGCAACGACAACTCCTCCCCATCCATGGTGGTGAGGACCAGGTCTCCGCCTGAGAAGGCCTTCTTGACAACAAAGGGTCCTTTGTAGTTGGGAGTCCATTTGCCTCGTGGATCCGAGTGAACAGGTGAATATCTCTTGAGCACGAGTTCGCCTTCACAGAATATTCGAGGAAGAACTTTCTTGTCAAAAGCTCGTTTGAGGCGTCTCTGATACAATTGACCATGACAAACGGCTGTAAGGCACTTCTCTTCGATGAGATTTAGCTGGCCGTATCTGGATTGAACCCATTCAGCTTCGTCAAGACCTGCTTCCATGATGACTCTGAGCAAAGGAATTTCGACTTCAATGGGTAAAACTGCCTCCATACCATACACTAGCGAATACGGAGTTGCCCCAGTAGAAGTGCGAAATGAAGTTCGGTAGCCATGCAGTGCAAAGGGAAGCATTTCATGCCAATCCTTGTAAGTCTTGACCATTTTCTGGACAATCCTCTTAATGTTTTTGTTTGCTGCTTCAACGGCACCATTCATCTTGGGCCGATATGGTGAAGAGTTGTGGTGCTTGATCTTAAATTCTTGACACAACTCCTTCATCATATTGTTGTTCAGGTTGCTTGCATTTTCCGTGATAATGCTGCTAGGAATGCCATAACGACAGATTATCTCTTTCTTGATGAATCTGGCAACCACTTGTCGTGTAACGTTTGCATAAGAAACAACTTCAACCCACTTAGTGAAGTAGCCGATAGCAACCAGAATAAATCGATGACCGTTGGAAGCCTTCGGCTCGATCATTCCAATCATATCTATACCCCACATGGAGAATGGCCAAGGTGAAGTCAAAACATTCAATGGAGTTGGAGGCACATGGATCTTGTCTCCGTAGATTTGGCACTTGTGACATCTTTTGGCAAAGTTGTAACAATCTACCTCAATTGTTGTCCAGTAATACCCAGCCCGAAGGATCTTCTTGGTCATAGCAGGACCTTTAGCATGTACACTCTCGCAACCCTCATGTATAGACCTTATGATCGTGTTTGCTCCGTGTCTATCCACGCATCTGAGCAACACGGAATCATAATTCCTCTTGTATAATATACCACCACTTAAGAAGAATTTGGCGCAAAGCCGGCTAAGAGCTTTCTTATCAGTGATAGTGATACCCTCAAAATATTCCTGTTTTTCCAGATATCTTTTAATGTCGTAGAAATAAGGCTTGCCATCAGACTCTTTCTAGATTGCTAAATAGTGTGCTGGTTTGTTCAAGTGATCAATGCGGATATGAGGAGCTTCATTCTTCCACTTGACCTTGAACATGGATGCTAGAGTGGCAAGAGCATCAGCTAGTTGATTTTCCTCTCTGGGGATATAATGAAAAGAAATCTCATCAAAGTAAGGAATCAACTTCGCAATGTGTTGTTGGTACGGAACCAACTTGGAATCCTGAGTCACAAAATTCCCTCTGACTTGACCGATGACCAAGGCAGAATCTCCATAGACCTCAAGAATCTTGATTCTCATGTCGATAGCCGCTTCAATACCATAGATGCATGCTTCGTATTCAGTCATATTATTGGTACATGTAAAGCATAACCTGGCAGTGAAGGGAAGGTGAAAACCTGTTGGAGAGATGAGGATAACACCGATTCCACGACCTTTAGAATTAGAGGCACCATCGAACACGAGCGTCCATCACGCCCCTGGTTCGGGTCCTATGTCAGGGTCTGGAGTCTCATAATCTCTGATGAACATAACATCCTCATTGGGAAAGTCAAACTTCATCTGTTGATAACCCTCTACAGGTTGATGGGCAAGGTAGTCAGACAAGACACTCCCTTTTATTGCTTTCTGGGTAACATGTTGGATATCATATTCAGTTAACAGCATCTGCCACCGAGAAATCCTTCCAGAGACAGCAGGCTTTTCAAATATGTACTTTATCGGATCCATTTTGGATATCAACAAAGTAGTATGGCAAATCATGTATTGTCGTAGGCGTCGAGCAGCCCAGACCAGCGCACAACAAGTTTTCTCTAAGAGTGAGTATCTGGTCTTACAATCAGTGAACTTCTTGCTCAGATAGTATATTGCATGTTCTTTTCTGCCAGTGTCATCATGTTGACCCAATACACATCCCATTGATTCATCGAGAACGGTGAGATACATGATTAAAGGCCTACCAGGAACCGGTGGTACTAAGATCTGTGGTTCTCGCAAGTATTGTTTTATTTTGTCAAATGCTTATTGACAATCATTGTTCCATTCAACCAATTGATTTTTTCTTAGTAATTTGAACATTGGTTCACAGGTAGCCGTCAAATGGGAAATGAACCTTGAAATGTAATTGAGTCTGCCCAGAAAGCCACAGACTTCTTTTTCTGTTTTGGGAGGCGGCATGTTCTGAGTTGCCCGAACCTTATCAAGATCAACTTCAATGCCCTTCTGACTCACGATAAAGCCCAACAGTTTACCAGATCGGACTCCGAAGGTGCACTTCACAGGATTCAACCGCAATCTAAACTTCTGGAGTCTGTCAAATAGTTTCTTTAGATGAACCAGGTGATCATCCTCAGTTTTGGACTTGGCAATCATATCGTCCACGTAAACCTCAATCTCTTTATGAATCATATCATGAAAGAGGGTTGTTATAACATGTTGGTATGTTGCCCCTGCATTCTTTAGACCAAATGGCACGACCTTGTAGCAATATGTACCCTACGGCATGATGAAAATAGTCTTCTCCATATCAGCTGAGGACATCTTGATCTGATTATATCCTGAGAAACCGTCCATAAAGGAAAACACAGAGAACTGCATTGTGTTGTCTACCAAGACATCAATATGAGGAAAAGGAAAATCATCCTTCGGGCGTGCCTTGTTGAGATCTCGATAATCCACACACATTCTGACTTTACCATCTTTCTTAGGAACCGGGACGATGTTGGCAATCCATTCAGGATATTCGGAAGTGGCTAGGAACCAAGCATCAAGCTGTTTTTTTACCTCTTCTCTGATTTTGAGTGCTATGTCGGGTCTAGTCCTTCTGAGTTTATGCTTGACAGGAGGACATCCGGTCTTAAGCGGTAAGTGATGTTCAACGATGTTGGTATCCAACCCAGGCATATCTTGATAGGACCAGGCGAAGATATCAACATACTCTTTCAACAACTTGACCAACTCAGAATGTACATGCTTTGCGAGGGATGCACCAACCTTGACTTCTCTTCTGACCTCATCAGTACCAAGATTGACAACTTCCACTGGCTCTTTGTGTGGCTGAATCTCTCTACGCTCGTGCTCAAGGAGCCTTGCTAGTTCAGCCGGTAATTCACAATCTTCCTCACCATCCTCTTCGGCTTGGTTAATTGGAATTCCAGAATTACAAGGGATGTTTGCCATGTTGTTATCAATGCTTTTATTATTTCTGCATGTTTATGAATAGAATGAGCTATTTTGAAAAGTGAAAAGAAAAAGAAACTTTTGCCATTTGTTTGTGAAAAAGTAAAATAAAGAAAGAAAATAGAGCATGATTTTGAATGCAAAAAAACTTTTATTTATTGATCACATAATATTGCAAAAACGTGAGGCCCTTTACAAGCTATCCACTCATCTCGGGCGAGGACGAGGGAATGAGAAAGTAAAATGCATCACATGTTATATGGGAAAACCACAGGAATCACGGTAGATGTCCAATTGTTAAGCTTGAAACCCGGCGGACACTTGCGCACAAAGCTTGAAGTCTGATTACTGGGACCAGCATCATCAGTAGCTGCCACGATGTCACCTTGCTGGAAACCCAAGCTATTGAACTTGATTAAGTTGCACTGATTTTAACCAGAGGAACTAGATTGACGACTAGGACGATAACCTAATCCAAAACGATTATGCTTCTCAACCACATCAATCACATGCCCCCAGCCGGACAAAGCACCTTTCTAGATAGTCTCCTTAGCACTTTTAGCGGACGCTAAAGTCAATCGTGATGATCTAATTTGACTAGTTGAAGCAGAGCTGACATCTTCGAACTCGAGACACTGCAACGGCACCTCAACTATGCCTTCTTCGGTTTCGACGTATCAAATAGATGATAACTCACTTACAATCAAATCCTCCTCACCATAGACGATGACAAGCTGATCATCAAACATGAACTTTAAATTCTGATGAAAAGTGGAGGTAACTGCCCCTGTGGCGTGGATCCATGGATGACCCAATAGGCAACTGTATGCCGGATTGATATCCATCACCTGGAAGGTAATGGTGAACAAATGCGGCCCAATATTGATGGGTAAGTCCACTTCTCCAATAATTTACCTTCGAGACCCGTCAAAGGCTTTGACAACTAAGGCACTTGGTCTTATCTCGTTTCGCTCCACCAGTAATTGACTCAATATACCCTTGGGCATCATATTAAGGGAAGAACTGGTATCCACTAGAACACGAGACAACAGGGTGTCTGTGCAGGTTACAAATATGTGCAGCGCTTTATTGTGGGCAGTTCATTCAGGAGGCAATTCTGATTTATTAAAGCCTAAATACCGACTTGCAGTTATGTTGGCCACTACATCATCAAACTCGACGACAGATATATCTTGCATGACATGGGCATTGTTCAAGACTTTCAACAAAGCTGATCTGTGTGCAGGCGAACTCATAAGTAAGGACAAAATTGAGATCCTCGAGGGAGTCTGACCCAGCTGATCCACAATCTTAAAGTCACTTTTCTTGATCAACTTAAGGAACTCTTAATCATCAAGGGTCTCTTTGTTCTTTGAAACATCCTCGAACGGGATAGTCGGTACTGGAATGGCAGTAGATGACACCCTTTGTTGAACAACAGGGGTTGCAGATGCAGGTGTCTCCTTGCGAGGAATAACGGTTGGAATTTGCATAGGCTTCGTAGTGACCTTCGGAGCGAACACTCATCCACTACGAGTCATACCTCCACCGGCTGTAACATTTACGATCTCAGATTCACGAACCTTATCTCTTGACCTCCAGAAAACACGGTTTACCCATACTTCCAAGGCACCTCCTTGGAATTCTGATTCGGAAACGGTTTCTGCGGACAAACAACGATGGGTTGCACCTCCTTATGCTTAGGGAATTCAACTGGAACCTTCCTATAGACGATGGTGAATGGCTTGATAGCGACAACTTCCTCAATAGGCTTAGATCTGGCAAATTGCACTTCACCACGGTTTATCAGAATCTGAACACAGCCCTTCAGCCTTCGACACTGGTTAGGATTATCGTCACAAATCTGCCACTTACCATGAAATCCTTTCAATAGCCCGTGTTCATTCAACCTCTTAAAAACTACAGCCGTCGGAGTCTTTACTTCGTCAATATCCATGATCAATTCAGCCCAGGAATTATCCTCAATCATGTTAACTGCAGGTCCACCGTGATTCGGCAACGGATTATTCTGAATGTTAGGTCCTTCCTCGGTGAAAGTCCGAAACTTCTTATCAATGAGTTCCTGAACTTTGGTTTTGAAAACAAAACAGTCCTCTGTTGCATGTCCTATGTATCCAGCATGAAAAGCACAGGACGCATTTAGATTATGCTTCGGGCCAAATGGAGAAATTGCAGGTGCAATCTGCTTGGGGACAATTGCCCCTTGGTGAACCAAGTAAGGAAACAATTCCGTGTATGACACCGAAATTCTATCGAAATTCGGACGCTTACGGTTTCCTTGATTGTTGTTGTTCTGACGGTTATGATTCTGCTGATTTTTGTTCTGTTGAGTCTGTTGCTGATTCTGAGCATTCTGAAGTGGTTGTTGTGGATGATACTGATATGGAGGTTGTTGAGAATGTGCAACAACAATGTATGGATATGGATAATAAGGCATGGGAGCCATGGGAGCTTGATACTGAGGAGAAACTTGAGCTGTCACAGCGTTGGCTTCACCATCCTTTTTCTTGGACTGACTGTTCTAAGATTTCTGAGTGGTCGGCTGCTGGGAAGCAGCTCCAGGAATCTTTCCAGTCTTCAAGCCGTTTTCAATCCGTTCACCAATCATTACAACATCAGCGAAGTTCGACGAAGAACTACCCACCATTTTCTCGTAGTAAGATCCTTGTAAGGTACCCATAAAGATGTCAACCAACTCATTGTCAGAGAGAGCCAGTCGTACACGAGATGCCATCGCACGCCATCTTTGTGCATACTCCTTGAATGTTTCAGCTGAGCGCTGAGACTGATTCTACAATTGCAATCTGGTAGGCGCCAGGTCAAGATTGTATTTGTATTATTTCACGAATGCTTCAGATAGATCCCTCAAAGTACGGATTTTACTGCTCTCCAGGCCCATGTACCAATCCAATGAAGCCCCAGACAAACTATCTTGGAAATAATGAACGAGCAATTCATCATTATCAATATGGGATGCCATCTTCCTGCAGTACATAGTGATGTGACTACGCGGGTAGCTTAAACCTTTATACTTTGGCAAATCAGGTATCTTGAATTTCTGCGGCAGCACAACATTTGGAACCAGACACAAATCTTTGGCCTCCAAGCCAAAAGCAGAAAATCCTTCAATAGCTCTGATACGGTCTTCCAACAACTTGTAATCAACAGATCTACTTTGATTAACAGGCCTGACAAGAACCTGAGGATTTGGCAGATGAGAAGCGGCAGGAGCATTCACTTGCGAAGTAGCAAACTAAGATGGATATACCAAACTCAGATTAATCATCTGACCAGCATTCTGACTCATCGGAACACCATACAGATAATTCGGAGGAGGTACCCCAGCAACTGAGAAAGATGCCCAAGGGTAGAACATCCCAGGATGAACATTCTGAACAGCAGTTTGAGCAGCTTGAGATGAAACTGGAACATGAATAGGAGGACATCTATACACATTCTCTTCTTCGTCAGGAGTTTCAGTGTCAGCCAACCCGGAACAAGATTCTCAGGATCATCATTCAACACTGGAGGTGGGACGGGAGTAGGCATGACCCATGGATATGCGGCAGCATTCCCATTAGGCATGGGTGCAACAAAGGGCTGATATGGCACGAAGGCACTACCATTATTTGCAATCTGAGGAGTGTAATTTGGAGGCATGCCCCAAGGAAAACCATCGGGCATCTGGTTCAAACCGGGTTGAACAACAGGCTAATTCACAGGCTCAACTGGTACCTCAGCCATAGCAGGAGAAGGAACAACAACAGCAGGAGTAGCCATAACAACAGGAGGAACAGTCACAACAGGAGTGACAACAGTTACCTCAGTAGGGGTTTCAACAACAGTGGCAGCAGCAGCGGCGTCCCTCTGAGCACGAAGGAGTTCCATGATGACATCCATGTTCGTCTGGAACTGATCCATCCGACCTTGGAATTGAGCCAGAGTTTCCTTATAAGCAGCGTTCTCAGCTTCAAAGTCAGCCATGATCCTGGATTTGCTTGAGCGAGTGAAATACCAATGTCGAGTCGTCGTCTTGCTACAAGCCAAAAATGATCAGAGTAAGCAAAGGTTCCCGGATGAAGGACATGCATATGCGGGCATGAATGAAGGACATGCATATGCAAAAATAAAGTTTTAAAATTCTTATGCAAAAATTAATTTGACATGATGAGACGATATGCAACACCAGAATCAACAAGCCAGCATAGTCTGAATAGTCAAATCTGAACATCTACAAAGGTAGTGCTGTGTTGGTGCGAGATCTGACGCAATGAGAGAACAAAGGTTGGAAGAGTCTTGGTTTCCTGCATAAAAACCTAATATCCCCCTCACAGGTATGATATAGAAAGCGAGATTCTCAGTTTCAGATTCTCGATTTGAGAAGCAATAGTACATTCATCCCTCGGGGTACAATACTATCGCCAAACAAAGAGGTCTTCCACTGATTCCCCCCCCAAAAAAGGTCATATGGCAAGTTCCCAGCTTTGGGTCCTCGGATTAAGAAGCGTAATGGGTTTGCCATTTCTGGTCTGCCATTATCGCTCCTTGGGAGGAGTGCCTTAACTGAGTCCTCAAGACTGGTCACCAGAGTCGACAGCTCCTCAGGAGAATAACTACTGGCCTGTATCAACATACAGTAGCAGATATCTCCCGATAGAACCTCGTATGGCTGTAGGTCTCGTGAACACCCGACGTGGCCAACACCACGGGAGCGTCATGCCTGCCCACGCTAATACCTATGTGTATGCTCAAGCCTGGGTAGTGGGCTTATCTCTCAAGTAGCAACCCAACCGACAAACAGCAAAGAAAATAGCAGACATCCAGAATATACAGCATATGAATATTTAAAGCAGTAAAGAAAAGCAGTAAATAACCAGAAAGCTAAAGCAAGTAAAATAAAGCGAGTAAAGCGCAAAAAAGATAAACACCCAAACGAGCAAGAAAGCAAACAAAACTAGGCTAAACCCCTCAAGGGATGGACCAGCAAGAGGTCAATCTGTCCCCAGCAGAGTCGCCAGCTGAAGATGGCTGGTTTACATCCTGAGTGAATCGCACACTCAAAGATAACAACAGAGTCGCCACCGAACTTTATTTAGTCCCAAAGGACAGGGAAAATATCGATAAAACCCAAGGGGAAGAGAAACGGGAATGGGGGTCGGTTATGCGAAAGGAAGGTACTAGCACCTAATGCATCCGTCGTACTCGACGGGAACCATTTTGCTTGCTTCTAGGCTTGGATGGGTTATCTATCTAAAGGATTCTAGCTAAGAGAAGGAGGAGAGAGAGAGAGAGAGAGAGAGAGAGAGAGAGAGAGAGAGAGAGAGAGAGAAAGGGGAAAAGAAAGAAAAGAAAGAAAGTGCTCGCAGAGGATTGGGGCCCTCGTGCCTACGTACCCTCATAGTGCAATGAGGAAATCAGAGCGTCGTAGTTCATGGAACCAGGGGACAGAAAAGAAGGAAGAAAGGGAGAAGGAAAGAAGGGTGGAAGTGTGCTCGCCAAGACATCGCGTGTCGTGCCTACGTATCTGACATTCGAACGTATACAGAATCAGACCTTCCATAGTTCGGGGAACCGAACGGAAAACAAAACAAGAAAGCGACAGGAAAACAAAAGAAGTGGTGTCAAAACCAAGAGCAAGAGTGAAAGAAAAACTCTATTGGGGAAGACCACACTGTAAGAGCGATTGCACAAGAGACTAGGAGAAGAATGGTGTCAAAACCAAGAAGGAAAGAAACTCCGCTGGGGATAACAGAAAGAAATTGGTGTCGAAACCAAGAAAGTAAGAGCAAAGGGTATAGGAAAGAATCTGCAAGGGATCCAAATAAAGGGATAGTGGTGAAAAATAAGAGAAAAGGGAGTCTCGGTGTATTAACTGGCCGGCAGTGGTTAACCGAAGAAAGAAAGTAAGACCCTGGCGGGGAAAAGAGGTTGGTGTCAACAGACGGACTGTGATAAACCAAGAGAGAGGGTGTTGAACCAAGAGAAGGTGTTTGACTCGAAGGGGACATCGGTATGTTAACTGATAAACAGTGGTTAACTAAGGAAACAAGGATTACAACTCTGGGGATAGAGAAGCATTGGTTTTAACAGAGAAAACTGTGATCAACCAGAAGAGCGGGTGTAGGACCGATCAAAGGTCGTAACCCAAAAGGGGTGTTGGTATTGACTGAACAAACAACACTTGACCAACGAAGAAAGGGTATTGAACCAAAAGAGGTTACTAGCCCAAGGGTGCAAGTATTCGAACCAATAAAGAATGCCAACTGCGGGGTTCAGTTTTAACAGGAGAAGTGTGATTAACCGAGAAAAATGAGTGATTAACCAAAGGGAGGTGATTAACTCAAAAAAGGGATTCAGTATTTTAACAGACGGACTGTGGTTAACTGAAGAAAAAGGTGATTAACCGAGAGAAGGTGATTAACCCGAGGAAACTCAGTATTTTAACAAACGGACTGGGGTTAACCAAGAAAAGAGACAAACATTGGTGTTTTAACTGACAGGCAGTGATTAACCAAACAAAGGGAGAAGAACCAAAAGAAGGTCACGAACTCCGCAGGGGTTTCGGTATTTAACAGGAAAACTGTGTTTAACCGAAGAAAGAGGAAAGAGACTCTCCAGGGGAATCAAACGAACAATGATTGCAAGACAAGACTAGGGTAAGAGTTGGGTGCTAACCCAAGATACAATGATCTTTAACCAAGAGAAATGGTGATTGGTCAAAAGAGAGATTGAAAAAGATAAAAGTGATCAGGGATCAACTCAACCGGAGATGGAGGAACACTACAGTTTAAGGATAGAGGTGACTATTCTCAGCGAGAGGGCCAACGCCCTTACCCAAGACACAGTCAGAATGAGGGTAGGACAACTCCCTCCTCATTCATTCTCTAGCACTCAAAGTATAGTGTGGAAATTGAAACGGACAGCGTAACAGCTCCAATTTGTACAGTGCTCCTGCGTGGAGAAACAGACAGCGTGACAGCTTCAATTATACAATGCTCTGATGCAAGGCACAGCGCGAAACTCCAACTCCATGGAGGATTGAGAGAGAAAGCTCTAAAGGAAGCCTAAAGAGAGGAAAGGGGAAGATCAACTAATCGAAACATGGGTTCGATCAATTAATCAAAGGAAAAGCCATGCCAATATTTTTCCAAAGGGGATGAAAAATCATTAAGGCAAAATGGGGAATTATTGATTATACAAAATTAAGCTTATCCATGAAGAATGAAACTTAATGCAAAACCAAGGAAGGGAGTACAAAACAATACCAAATGATCAACAAATATGCAACACAAAGTCATGCTATGATGATCAAAGAGAAATACAAGAATGATTATATTCACATGATACCAAAAGTATGAACAATTTGAATAATTGAAAGTGTGCAACAAAAGTTCATGAATAAGTTTCAAACGGAAGTTAAATGACATTTAAAACATCCATAAAATCAAGCATGGCAATCAATGGAAGTTAAAATGAAGAAAGCATGGCAAACAAGCTTGAAAATGCAAGAAAATGGCCTTCTGGTTCAGTGTTAATCGATTAACACAATTGCACTGCAAAGTGTTAATCGATTAACACTTGAAAAAGTGCAAAAAAAAACACTGGTTAATCGATTAACACAATTGCACTGCAATATGTTAATCAATTAACACTGGACAGAGAGCAGAAAATCAGTTTTGAAAAGTGCTTTTGGCCAACTTTTTGATTGTGCAATCACTCCAATGCTAGGGAAAACAATTATGCACGAAAAATCAAGTTTAGAAGCAGTAAATGATCAACAATAGAATCAATTAAACAATCAAGATCATGGATCAAGCAAAAGTATAATCAATTCACATGCAAAACATCGCAATTACATCGCAAACGATACGAAAACAATCGAAATGATAAAATGAAGGAGATCCACTAACCTACAAGGCTGAGATGTGCCTTGGTAAATGTTGCAATGTGATCTTGATGAAGATAATCAAAGAAAACTAGAGGAATCTTCAATTATAGCCGAAACGTATTGAAACCGATCAAATCGCGACAAAAACTCCAAAATGAGAATTATCACCGAAGAAACTTGAATCGATCACTTGAGATGAATCCAAAAGCTACTAGAACTCCAGAAAAAACCAGTATAATGGAATGGAAATGGAGGTTAAGCTCAAGAAATAATCACTTTCAATGTGAAAAGTGATTATCCTTCAAGAATTAAGAGCTTTTAGTGAGGTTTTGGGAGAGAATTGGGATGAAGATGAAAATGAAGTAGCAAAAATCAGAGAGAATGTGAGAGAATTGAGAGTGAAATATGAGAAATAGGAGAGAGTGGTTGTGGAGAAAATGGAGCAAAAAATGGTAGAGTGTAAAATGGTAGAGTGTGGTTGAAGAATTGGAAAGTGAGTGAAGGTGTGTTTATATAGATTTTAGGTTTGGAGTGTGAGATGGTTTGGAATTTGGTTTGGAATTAGCTTTGGGTTTGGAGCTAGGTTAGGAGTTAGTTGGACTTGACTCACCGAGTCAAGGTGGTTAACTCGGTTAGTTAGAACCAACTCGGTAGCAATCCCAAGGTGAACTTCAACATCCAAAGATCCACATTACTTGGAAAACAAGGAACATGGTGCACTTGATTTGAAGTGAAGTATTATAGCAAATGCACTTGGAATGAATTGAGAAGTCTAGAGATGTCTAGAATATTCCACATGCTGCTAGAATACTGTAGAATCCAAGACCAAAGTGTGTGCAAAGGTGTTGTCATGAAAAAGCAGCAAATTGTGCCTATTCTGCCTGTGTTAATCGATTAACACAATTGCACTACAAAGGGTTAATCGATTAACCAGGCCAAAATATGCCCAATTTGCCTAAAAAAGGTGACGTGGTACCGAAATCGATTTTCCACCTCTTGTATTGATGAATAGGCATAGAAATCTTCATTTTGTGCTTGTCTTGATGATGGGATGATCTTGTGAGGATATGATTAATCGGGCTTGGAAAACCTGAATATCCTACAACAGGATACACACAAAGAAAAGTGTTAATGCTTATGCTAACGATGCGAATGCTTATGCTCATGCAAAAGGCAAAAGAGGGAGGTCAAATTTCGGGTTACGACAAACACCAAACATTTTTCCTCCCATAGAATAGGAGGAACTAAGATTGCTCTGATTTCCCAGATATATTTACGGAAATACGTAGGCATACAATTGCAAAATCTTAGCGAGCACACAAATAAAACAACTTTAGGTCCAGTACCTTCTCAATAACAACGGAAAAACCAAAAACAACAAAAACATTCTCTCAAAACTCCCAATGGAGAAACTTTCCCAAGCCACAACAGATAAACACAAGAGAACATTTCAAATTAACAGAGAAACATGCAATAAAAAGTCTATGGATAACCATATATACACTAGGTGTTAATAGCTTCCTTTTGTATAACTTGACCCCGAACCCCAATCTCTTAGCATTTGTTAAAGAAAACATTTGCCTGCAATGTTAGTTTTAGATATCTTCCCTTTCCTTTCCAGCTTCATAGGATAAATAAGAAATCAGAAAGTAGCACCCAATTCCAACTATTGCGGTAAGGTGGTCGCGTCACCGACAAAAATCGCATGCTACAGAAAAATGGCGACTCTGCTGGGGAAATTTTAGGATTAGAGTTCCTGAGAGGTCTAGGCTTTGCTTTATTTCTCTATTTATTTATTTTCTTAGTTTTATGCTATATATATCATTTACTGTCATATTACTTGATACCCGTGTTTAAATTTCTGTCAACTGGGAATGCGATTGATACGCATGTCAAACGTTTGAGAGAACATTAAGATAAGTGGTGGCGTCTCCAGGAAAGGCTTATAGGATGTGAATCCCGACCAAACTGGCCTGGTAGTCCACCGAATCAGTCGAGGTACCCGTGTGGATTCTCTAATGTTGAACGACCGATTGTCGTGAAAGCATAGTGTTCCCAATGTGGTACCCATGACACTGAGGATTTAGTAGAAATTTACCCATTTAAACCATTAGGTAGTGTGGTGACTATCGGGAATAGTTGACACACGATACTACACTCAAAAGAGATTCATCCTAGGATATTATAGCTCGCTCGAGTGAATCAACTTGCTGTTAATATCCCTAGGAGGGGTCAATGATTTTGGGAACCTTTTAGAACCCGTTCTATAGGTACAAAAAATTGACCATTTAGTACATACCTTTGGGGATGGGTAGATCCATGGCTCCATGCTCGTGACGATGAACCCTTACACCCATGTTTTCAAGTGTTTTTGTTTGCTGCATTCATGCATTCATTAAAAAACTCTTTTCAAAAACGGAAAAAAAATCTTTTTCAAAAGAACTAAAACAATAATTGCAAATATCAGAGAGGTTGCGTTATGGATTTCGGAAGAAGAAAAATGCACAAGTACACCTTCAAGGTTCCAAAATTGGACGACTTAAGGAAATTAGGAAGGATGATTACTAATCCCGAGGCTTTCAGAGCAAAGCATGGAGGACTGTTATCTCTTCTGAAGATCAACATGGTTGAAGGGATCCTGCCTACACTGATTCAGTTCTACGATCCGGTTTACCACTTTTCACTTTCCTGGATTATCAGCTCGCACTAACACTGGAAGAGTACTCCCACCTAATTGACTTACCTATCACTGATCGAGATCCATTTTCGGGACTGGAAGAAATTCCAAAAGAACAAACCATTGCAAGAGCAATCTCTTTGGATGAGTCAGAAGTCAGGACTCACTTGACTACCAAAGGAGGAATCCAGGGTTTACCAGCTAAATTCCTGATGGAGAAAGCCCTATAATTTGCTAGTATAGGAAATGTAACTGCTTTCGAGGACGTCTTTGTTCTGCTCACATATGGATTATTCCTTTTTCCTAACATTGACAACTTCGTCGACACCAATGCTGTTAAGAAATTTCTGATTAGGAACCCAGTACCAACCTTGCTCGCGGATGCTTATCATTATGTACACTTAAGCAATTTATACAGTGGAGTGATGATCACATGCTGTGTACCATTACTCTTCAAATGGTTTATTTCCAACTTATCCAAGTCTGCTGCATTTTGGGATCACAAGAGTACTCTACATTAGTCGCAGAAGATTATGTCTCTTACCAATACAGACATAGATTGGTACAATCGGATTTCCAAAGGTATACAAATCATCGACAGATGCGGAAATTTCCCCAATGTACCCCTCATTGGTACTAAAGGAGGGATCAACTATCATCCAATTCTAGCTCGCCGTCAACTCAGATAACCGATGAAGAATATCCCACATAATGTTCATCTGGAAGGTCTTTTCTTCAAGGAAGGAGAAAATGACAGGGCACTAAAGAAAGAAATAGTGCATTCCTAGCAACATATTCACAGGAAAGGGAGAGAATCCCTGGGAAGACCAAATTGTTCCTCTTCAGAACCTTATCTTCACTGGGTGCAAGCCTGAGCTATCAAGCTAAGGATGCCTTACCCTCGTCAAAAAGTTTTCCCTTAAAGGAATATGTCCTTTATTTCATGTCTGATGCGGAAAAACTCCAGGTCACTCTCAACAAAGTTCAACGTGAGAAGAACTCTTGGAAGAACAAATATCAGATCCTTAATTTGGAATGTACCAAGATTCAGGAACTGCTAAAGGAGAAGGATGCTCTGATTGAGATATTAGAGCAACATGCTATGGAAAGTCAGGAAGAGCGAAGGAATTTGCTCACTCCCTTCACTTGGCAGAGAGTCGTCGACCCGACAACGGCTGAAGGAGCCCAATCAAAGAAAAGAAAAGTTCAGGAACCAGCATCTGAGCTCTCCTTAGAGAGGACTCAGGATCCATATGTCTAATTTTCCTTACAACACTTTGTAAAATACTGTACTTTTCTTTGTAAAATATTGCAATCTTTCAAGTTCAATAAAAGGGGTCTCCCCCCGCTGTGTGATATTTGCAATATAATTGTTAACAATTATTTTAAACAAAAACTAAAAAATATATCATTTTCAGTCTTTACATATCATTCATCATTCTCATATAACACATCCTTGTCTTCGAGCCTCACCTATGTGTCGCACTTTTGAGTCAAGCTGTCTCATTCATACAATACTCGGGCCAATCGACAAAATAAAATGGACGATCTCTAGGAAGATAACAGAGAGATGAGAGAAAAAATCAATGTTCTGAAGGAGAGTTTGGAGAAACTCCACCATGACATGCAATCCCTGGCAGCAGCCCAGGAACAACAACATCAAAAGACTGTAATCTCGGATGGTACGTCTACACCAGCATTTGAGACGCCTGGCAGTCATCCTCAGTACAAAATTCCTAAAGGATTTCCCTGGGGTATGCCTCACAACTTTATACCTGAAGGATACATCCCACCAGTCACTGAAGACCCGGAAGTCGTAGCAGGAATAGCCAGGCCTGAAGGTTACAAACTTTAGGGAAATGAAGACGCAAGGATTACAACAGAAACTCCTGAAGGTTACAAACTTCAGGTCACTGAAGCACCAAGAATTATCATCGTAATGTCTATACCACAACCAGTGGTACACAGTGTCTTGAAAGGACAGATTCCACAAGCAATTTCTGGCAGAAACAAAGACGTGTAAGAAAGGATGAATGAGTTCTAGGAATAATTCTTGGAAATGCAGAAGGAACTGCATGCCATTCGCGGTCAAAACCTATTCGAAAAAGACGCCGCCGACCTCTATTTGGTCCCTGATGTAAAGATCCCGCACAAATTCAAGGTGCCTGACTTTGAAAAATACAAAGGCAACTCTTGCCCTCAAAGTCATTTGGTGGTGTACGCTAGAAAAATGTCTACCCAGACAGACAATCAATAGCTACTAATCCATTATTTCCAAGACAGTTCAACCGGTGTCGCACTCAAATGGTACAGCGGTTTAAACCGCACCAAGATCAGTACTTTCAGAGATCTCAGGGCAGCCTTCATTCAGCAGTATAAATATAACTTGGACATGGCACCAGATAGGGACCGGCTCAGAGCAATGTCACAAAAGGATAAAGAGACCTTCAAAGAATATGCTCAGAGATGGCGTGAAATTTCTGCCCAGATCTGTCCTCCTCTCAAAGAAAAGGAAATGACAAAGATCTTCCTAAAAACCTTAAGCTTATTTTATTATGACCAAATGGTCACTAGTGCGCCCAGTGACTTCACTGAAATGGTGAACATGGGAGTACGCCTTGAAGAAGCAGTTCGAGAAGGACGTTTGGTCAAAGATGCAGAGCCATCTAGCAGTACTAAAAGATAGGGTAGTGCTTTCCAAAAGAAGAAAATGCAAGATATCAGTAATATCTCTCTGGGAAAGCAAAGGCGGAGGTATCAATCGGTAGCAGCGGTAACTCTCGCTATCAACCCAGCGCCAGCTCCGACATATTAACCTCAAGTTGCTCAGAACCAACCAAATCAACAATAGTATCAGCAAAGGCTGCAACAACCTCTTCAGCAGGCTCGCCCGCAGTACAATAACAACAATCATCCTACACGACCATCAGGGTTCGACCCTATACCGATGTTGTACACAGAACTATTTCCACTTCTACTGGCCAAGGGGCATGTTCAAACTAGGACGCCTCTCACCGTACCAAAAAATCCACCTTTTTGGTTCAAAGCAGATCAAACTTGCCCTTACCATCAAGGAGGATCGGGACATAACATTGGGAATTGTCTCAGCTTCAAGTCTGGCGTACAAAAACTTGTTAGGAACGGGGTTTTATCTTTCAAAGATACTAATCCAAATGTTCATACGAACCCATTACCGCAACATGAGAAGACTACAATGAATTTGGTAGAAGGAGAGTCTGGCAGCAGTTATCAAATTCACAATGTACGCTTACTAGGAACCAACCTGGTAAAGATGCATTGTAAATAGAGCGGATACGGCCATGTGCCATCTCACAACTATCATCAGTGTGATATCTTCTCCAAGGACAATCAAGGGTGTGCCATAGTACAAGCAGCTCTGTAAGAACAAATGGATCTGGGCTGGATTCAGGATCACAAGATTCGTGAAGTAAACATGGCCCATGCACATCCCAACATTGTTCAGAACCACGACATCCGTGCAATGAACGTCAATTTAGTGGCAATGCATTCAAGACTAAGTTAGTATTACAATCTACCGCGGCACGATTACAACATTTGTCCTATCTGCTCAAAAAGATAATAGGGGATGCTCTTTTGTACAAGAGGCCCTCCAGCGTCAAATGGACCTTGGATGGATATAGGACTACCGTGAAAGGAATGACCATCAAGTCAATATGGTTCAGATCTTTGACATACGCCTGATGAATACTAGTCTAGTAGAATTACATGCTAAGCAGGTCAGACTTGGTTTTCTGGCTTCACATGATTATCAAGACTGCAAAGAATGCTCCGTAAACGACCAAGGGTGCGCGCTTGTGCTAAGGACTCTTCAACATCTGTTGGACCACTGGTGGCTTCTGATTTACCTGGATGAAGACACACAACAGATTAGCATGATTAATGGGAATCCTGGTAGACATCAAAGCCATGATGTCCGCTCAATGGAAACAGATCTAGTGAGGATGCACTGTATACAAAGTGGGTATGGCTGGGTACCTCCTCACAATTATGAACGCTGTAGAGTATGCTCAAAAAATAATCAAGGATGTTATCTAGTGTGAGTAGCCCTCCAGAACCAGTTAGACCGAAAGAAGATTCATCCATGTTCGAATTCCGAATCGATCAACATGATACAAGATTTCCTCCCTGGTCGAAACCAAAACTCTGTCATAATCTCCAATCATGGAGTAACCAAAGAAGTTTGCTCCATAATCCCTCTACTCAATGAGTCAAAAGGCCCTCTTGATAGTAGAAAAGTTCCCAACCAGGAACTGATTGAGGTTGCCTATGACGATCAGAAAAACCATAAAGCTCCTGTGGTCGTCTACTTGCCAGGTCCAATACCGTACAAGTCAGAAAAGGCTATCCCATACAAATACGGTGCAATGACCATAGAAAATGGAAAAGAAATTCCATTACCCTCTGTTGTGAACATTGCCGACATCAATCGAGTCACTCGGAGCGATCGGATCTTCAACAGAGGAGTTGGAGAACCTACCAAAGAAAGGAAACCTCAAACAGAAGTTCCTAACCAACAAGTCGGTCAATCCAGTAATCGAGAACCTGTAAAGAACAACGATGAGATGCTGAAGCTCATCCAGAAAAGCGAGTACACCATTGTGGATCAATTGTTGCAAACTCCATCTCGAATTTCTGTATTATCTCTCCTGATTAGTTCATAAGCTCACAGGTAAGCTCTACAGAAAGTCTTAGAGCAAGCCTTTGTGGAACAAGATGTGACAGTAGGACAATTTGATAGCATCATCTCTAACATCACTTCCTGCAACAACTTGGGATTCAGTGATAAAGAACTATCGGAAGAAGGCAAGAACCATAATATGGCACTCAATATCACAGTCAACTGCCAAGACGATGCTCTAGCCAGCATACTGGTAGACACAGGCTCATCCTCAAATGTCATGCCAAGGTCAACTTTGGTGCGAATTTCTTTTCAAGGAGTTCCGATGAGAGGCAGTGAGATTATCCTCAAAGCCTTTAATGGATCTAGAAAAATAGTTATCGGTGAAGTCGATCTTCCTATAACCATCGGTCCTCACACTTTCCAAGTCACTTTCCAGGTCATGGACATCCGAGCAGCATACAATTATTTATTAGGAAGACCTTGGATACACGAAGCTAGGGCAGTCACTTCGACACTTCACCAGAAGCTGAAGTTTGTCAAGAATGACAAATTAGTCACAGTGTCTGGAGAGCTGCCTTAATCGTGAGCAACTTATCATCATTCTAATGTGTAGAACCAGAAGAGGTTGTTGGAACCCAGTTCCAAGCACTCTCGATGAGCAATGAGAATCAACAAGAAAGAGGGACGTCGATTTCCTCATACAAGGATGCTCTCAAAGTAATAGGGAGTAATGACATAAAAGGATGGGGACAGATTATAACTCCTACTGATAACAAGACAAGAAAAGGTCTTGGTTTCTCTCCAACCTGTACCCAGACTACCAAGAAGGATGAAAGTTTTCGTCCCATTAAGGATTTCTTCCACAGCAGAGGTTTCCTCCACCCAGTATCTCAAGAAGTACGCGCCATCGATGGGAACGACTCCTCCGACACAGATGAAGAGTGGAAGTCTTATGTCAACAATGATGGTATATGTCTCTGGGAGAAACATACATTCCATGTCATTTTTCAAAGCAGAGCCCAAGATATATATCGAGATCAGACGTCAGAATGATCTATGGAGATTGTGATCCTGAAGGATACCGCGCTCCACCCAACTCATTAGAGGAAGAGAATCTAATGAAAGATAACTTTGACTACGATTATCATGATCCCCTAGATGACTTGCCTATCTAGAAGCCATACACGGAAGACTTGGGGCAAAAGAGTCAGCCGGACCATGCCTATCAGCTGAGTAATCTTGAAAAGAATACACATGTTCCCACAGAGTCAAGGAGTCATTCTCACGACATTCTGAAAATGTCCAACCCCATGGTGATGAATTTGCAAAGATTGCAGGACAAGAATTCATTAGCTATGCATTTCCTGAGGTCAACGTCATTATGGAGGATGACTCATCTATTCCCACAGAAACCTGGGATACCTTGGGACAACCAAGTGAAAAATACGACTTTCTAGTCAAATTCACTGCTCCCGAGAGCTTTTGCATCAGATACGAGGACATCCAGCCAACTGGATGGGGAGATCTTCTTGAGAGTAAAAACACTATGAAAGATACGACAGAAGAGTCCTCTTATGATAACTCTACATGGGAAGAAGACTCCAACGATCCTACTCTGCCATAAATTAGTGCCATTTCTGAAGACAAACCAAGAAAGGAAGTACCAGACTTTGTGATTCACAGAGGGGTTCGTCGCCATTGGGTTGCAGTCGATGTCCCGAAAGTCGTTCATAAGTCGAAGTAATTACCATCTTGGTTTTAACCTTTCACCTTGCCCGGGTGAAATGGATGTTTTATAGGGCTTACTTTTCTATAAATGTCCCTCTTCGCTTAGCCCAAAGCGACAGAGTTTTGTTTTATATGGTTGTGTTTCAAGAATCGACAAATCATGAATAAATAATGTCATTCTGATTTCCCGCATTTATTGCTGTTTTCACTTTTCGTTTTCAGAAAATGGTAATCCTAAAAACAACCCAAAATAAAAACAAGCATTTTTCATAAAATACACTGCACACACTCTTGCATTCTCTCTGTCTTTTCTAAAAAAAAGAATCACCATGTCATGTAGATTTCTTGTTTTAAACCCCATTGAAACATACGATCGAATGCCTTCTCCCAACTTTGAATTCCAGGTATTTGAAGCTGAAGAAGAAGAGGACAAAGAAATTCCAGAAGAGATCTACCGACTACTCAAGCAAGAGGAAAGGTCCATTGAACCTCACAAAGAGCCGTTGGAAACGGTCAATTTGGGTTCAGAAGAAGAAAAGAAAGAAGTTAAGATAGGGGCACTGCTTAGCTCAACTGTCAGAGAAGACTTGATAAAACTTCTTAAAGAGTTTCCAGATATATTTGCTTGTTTCTATCAGGACATGCCAAGGTTGGATACCAGCATCGTGGAACATCACTTACCACTGAAAACGGAATGTCCTCCGGTAAAACAAAGACTGAGAAGGACTCATCCAAATATGGCCATCAAGATTAAGGAGGAAGTCCAGAAACATATCGACGCAGGTTTCCTCGCCACCTCAAAATATCCTCAATGGCTAGCTAACATAGTGCCAGTTCCGAAAAAGGACGGAAAAGTCAGAATGTGTGTAGACTACAGGGATCTGAACAAAGCATGTCCAAAGGATGACTTCCCCCTACCACACATAGACATGCTGGTAGACAGCACAACAAAATTCAAAGTCTTCTCCTTCATGGATGGATTCTCGGGCTATAATCAAATCAAAATGGCGCCGGAAGACATGGAGAAAACTTTATTCATCACCCCATGGGGAACCTTTTGTTACAAGGTAATGTCGTTCGGTCTAAAGAACGTAGGGGCAACCTATCAAAGGGCCATGACAACTCTGTTTCACGACATGATGTACAAAGAGATTGAAGTGTACGTCTATGACATGATTGCCAAATCTAAAATAGAAGAAGAGCATGTGACACACCTGTCAAAGTTATTTGAGTGTCTGAGAAAATACAAACTCCGCTTGAATCCTAAAAAGTGCACATTCTGTTTTCGCTCAGGAAAACTCTTAGGATTCATCGTCAGCCAGAAAGGAATTGAGGTTGATCCAGACAAGGTCAAGGCCATTCAAGAAATGCCTTCACCAAAGACTAAAAAATAGGTCAGAGGATTTTTGGAACGTCTAAATTACATCTCAAGGTTCATATCCCTTATGACCGCGACATGCGCGCCAATCTTCAAACTACTCAGAAAGAATCAAAGTTGTGTATGGACAGAAGATTGCCAAAAGGATTTCGACAGCATCAAAGAATATCTGTTGAATCCACCTATTATGTCTCCTCCAGTGGAAGGAAGACCACTGATCATCTACTTATTAGTCTTGGAAGACTCTATTGGTTCTGTGCTTGGCCAACAAGACGAGACAAAAAGAAAAGAGTTTGCCATTTACTACTTAAGCAAGAAGTTCACGGATAGTGAAACTCGATACACTATGCTCGAGAAAACTTGTTGCGCTCTGGCTTGGGCAGCCAAACTTCTTTGCCAGTACATGATTTGTCACACTACTTGGTTAATCTCCGAAATGGATTCGATCAAGTATGTCTTTGAAAATCCTGCTCTCACGGGAAGGATAGCCCGTTGGCAGATGTTGCTATCAGAATACGACATCGAGTATCATGCTCAGAAAGCCGTCAAAGGAAGTATTTTAGTCGATCATTTGGCTCATCAACTGATTCACGATCAGGAATCAGTCAAATTTAACTTCCCAGACGAAGATGTCATGTACTTGAAAATGAAATATTGCGATGAACCGCTACCCAGTGAAGGGCCGAAACCAGGTTCCCAATGGGGACTAATATTCGACGGAGCTATCAACACTTATGGAAACAGAATTGGGGCAATCATCGTAACACCTTAGGGTACCCATATTCCTTTCACTTCCAGATTGACGTTCAAATGCACAAACAATGAAGCCGAATACGAAGATTGTATCATGGGTCTCGAAGAAGCAATTGACTTAAGGATAAAGAACTTAGATGTGTATGGAGACTTAGCCCTGGTTATAAATCAGATCAAAGAAGAGTGGAACACATACCAATCAGGATTGATTCCTTACAAAGACTACGCGAGAAGGTTGTTACCATTCTTCAACAGAATCGAGTTTCATCACATTCCTCGTGAAGAAAACCACATGGATGATGCATTGGCTACTCTATCCTCTATAATTAGTGTGAGTCGATGGAACGACGTACCTAAGATCGACATAATGCACCTTGAAAGGTCTGCTTACATATTCACAATTGAAGTAGTCATAGATGACAAACCATGGTATCATGATATCAAGTTCTTACTTCAAAGACAAGAGTACCCGAATGGGGCATCAAGAAAAGATAGGAAGACTCTCAGAAGACTGACTGGCAAATTCTTCCTGAACAATGATACACTCTACAAGAGAAACTTCGACATGGTTTTGCTCAGATACGTGGACAAACAAGAAACAAACATGTTGATGAAAGAGATTCACAAAGGATCCTTTAGCACCCATGCCAATGGACATACAATGGCAAGAAAAATTCTGAGAGCAGGATATTATTGGCTGACGATGGAATCTGATTGTTACAAGTACATAAGGAGATGTCACAAGTGTCAGATATACGTTGACAAAATCCATGTACCACCAACGAATCTCAAAGTTCTTTCTTCTCCATGGCCTTTTCTATATAGGGAATCGACATGATTGGCATAATCGAACCCAAGGCTTCGAATGAACATCAGTTCATCCTGGTAGCCATTGACTACTTCACCAAGTGGGTCAAAGCAGTGTCATACACCAATGTGACCCGACAAGTGGCGGTCCGATTTATAAAAAAAACCTCATCTGCCGTTATGGTGTTCCGTGCCAGATCATTACTGATAATGGATCCAACTTGAACAACAAGATGATGAAAGAGTTGTGTGCTAAATTCAAAATCGAACACCATAACTCATCTCCCTACCGACCTAAGATGAATGGAGCGGTAGAAGCAGCTAATAAGAATATTAAGAAGATCGTTCACAAGATGGTTGCAACCTACAAAGATTGGCATTAGATGCTACCATTTGCTCTTCACGGTTATCGCACATCCGTTCGCACTTCAACAGGGGCAACCCTTTTCTCTCTAGTATATGGCATGGAAGCAGTGCTCCCCATAGAAGTAAAGATCCCATCAATAAGAATATTGATGGAAGCCGAGCTAACAGAAGTTGAATGGTGTCAAAGCCGATACGATGAACTGAATCTGATCGAAGAAAAGAGAATGACGACTTTATGTCACGGTCAGCTATATCAGCAACGAATGAAGAAAGCATTTGACAAAAAAGTCTGACCCCGTGTCTTTAGGAAAGGAGACCTCGTGCTTAAGAAGATATAATTATTTCTCACTGATTCCAGGGGAAAATGGACTCTGAATTACGATGGCCCATATGTTGTTAAGAACTCCTTTTCAGGCGGTGCCCTGAGACTCGCAACCATGGATGGAGAGGAGTTTACCTACCCCACGAATGTTGATGTAGTCAAGAAATACTTCGCCTAAATAAAAAAATAATAATAAAAAAAACAACGTCTCGGTGGATTGAAAACCCGAAAGGGCGGTCTAGGCAAAAATTAGAGACATAAACAATGATCATCCCGATAGATTGGAAACCTCAAAAGATAATCCAGGCAAAAGTTAGAGATACATGGCAAGTAACTATATCCGACAAGTTTGACTCCTCAGAGGCAACGTCATCGGTCAGGAAAACTTCAGTCAAGGTCACCTTCGACAGAAGCTCAGAATGTCCAGAATTCAAAGTTGGTGGGAAGATATCGGTCGTTATGTTTCAATGTAGCCTCTTTCCCTTTAAATTACCATTTTCTAAACTTTGTAATGCTCTATGGGATCACGTGCTTGGCTGATTACCATTCTATCAATAAAATTTGAGCCCTGATGCTTTTGTTTGCAACTCTTATTTATTCTTCTTTGCAAAATGACATGTTTATATGATTAACATTCTTGAAACAAAAACGAACTTACTTTTGTTTTCAAAACTAAACTTTCAAATTTTCTTCTGCTTTTAAAATAAAGATGGCAATTCCTTTTTACTACTGAACACAAGAAGGAACATCGATGGCTTCTCCGGAAGTGGTCAAACACCAAAATTCAGAATCAAAGTACTCATTTTAACAGTACACCCTGAATGAAGGAACAACTGTTTTAGATGTAATGTCCCATCTGACATCCCCGATAGATGTGTTACCTCTAGGAGCCGATAATCGGTGTGTTTTCCCCAGTAGGGTCCACCCCTCCTAAACAGGAAAGGATAACTATCTTGAACCAATGATACTTTTTATCCCCCGTAGTGGCCGAGTATCCAGTCGTGTTCATTCACCAGTCTGTATGTCGCGTCTGTTTTGTCAGCATAAACATACATACATCATGCATGATTGATTCATATTCATACATATGTTGCATTAATATCACTATGGTCATTTTCATCCCCAAGTGATAAACGACCTCTCTCAGATAGAAGTCGTCAATCTTCCTTTCTATGTTAGATAGGATACAATTCTGGTCTAAGTTTTTTCCTCATCAGGAAAATGTATCGTCTGAGAAATCTCTCCTCAGTTTATTTCTGGATGGGAGACTGTCCTCGACCACTTTGATAACATGAACCTCTGAAAGGCAAGACGACATTCGATACACACCTTTGGAACATCACTCTTCACCATTAAAGATGATATGTTTTGCTTTCCCATATTAAAGAAAATCCCCAGAGAAAGCCTCTCAACAGAAGACTCTTGGCAATACGGCGATTTCTCCCCGAAAAAATTATTTTCAATGAAGTCATCAGCACCTCAAAATTGGATTACATCACATGGCATTTCTCCGAAAAGGTCTAGAAAGAAAGTATGATGTAACCTCACCAAACAAAAAGCGGTCTCTCAAGAGACTCGTTTTCCCTAGTGGGTCGACAAATGGCATCTCCCATAGAGAAGTTTGCGCACCTCTACGGTTCAGACAAATGGGTTTCCCCAGCAAGTCTGACATCAAATCGTTGTTCCATCAAATGGAGTCTCCCCAGTAAAACTCGGCAAGAAGTATAATGAAGACCGCTACAAATAGTGTTCCTTGTCAAGAAAAGAACTCGACAAGAAGAAACTGAGACCAGTTCCGTGGCTGAAGACCAGGATCGATGGGAGGTTTGTTTCAAAAGAAACTGAGACCAGTTCTGTGGCTGAAGACCAGGATCGATGGGAGGTTTGTTTCAAAAGAAACTGAGACCAGTTCCGTGGCTGAAGACCAGGACCGAGGGGAGGTTTATTTCAAAAGAAACTAAGACCAGTTACGTGGCTGAAGACCAGGATCGAGGGGAAGTTTCACCCTTTTCTAAGTATCGTTACTTAGCAAAAAAAGATGGATGAGCAAATCAGCTACAATTCACAACCACAATCAAAATTTTGGGTATTTCGATATTTAATCTTCTTGTACCCAGAATGTCCGAATATCTTCGTCATTCACACCTTCGGGTCCAAGAAGATTAAATATGGGCATCTGTCATACCCCAAATTTTGACCACAAGATTTCCCATCATTGTGCAAACCATCACGACAATATGGATGTACTATCATACCTCATCAATCTTCTCAAGAATTGTTGAGCATTCACAACAACCAAGAATTAGGGTTTTGCGCCCTCCTAGAGCACTTAGACAAAGGATCAATCAAGAATTGACATGATCTTCAACTTTTATAGCCTCTCAAACACCCATAAAGGATCAAGAGAGCTCCCACGTCAAGAATCAAGCACAAGGTTGCAATATTCCAACTGGATCAAGCCTCAAGATCGCCAATGTCACCAAATTAGGGTTTTGGTCGACTAAGGCCTCCAGATGAAACTTTTCATCTAGGCATGAGCCAATACTTAAAAACATGATTCAAGGAGTTCAAAGGGACCTTATGAGTCTAATCATCAAGTCAAAATAGCCTCAGGGGATGCATTCATCAAAAATTAGGAATTAGGGTTTCTTGACCTAATTCACCCCTAAGTTGACTTTTGGAGCAAGACATGAGCCAAGACCTCAAGAATTGTTTTGAAGATCTCCAATACATCATGTTGATCCATTTACAAGATTAGATTTACCCAAAGAACTTCTTTCATAAGCAGTACAAGGATTCCAATTCATCAGAACCAATTAGGGTTTCCTGATGAAAAGTCAACTATACCTTTGACTTTTGACCAAGACATGATCCCAAACCTTGGGACATGATTAAATACACTCTATAACACCTATGGAATCCATCCATTAGCTTTTAATTAGGTCAAGGACTTGATTTCATAGAGGATCACACAGTTTGGAATTCATCTGACAAAAAGTCAACTGTGCCAAAAACCAAGTTTGACTTTTAGAATTTCTTGAAAAACAAGGCTTCCCTAAGTCAAAAACAATGATAATTCATGGATTGGATCATCATCCATCTAGAAAGATCAAGAAAAGGAAGGCTACTTGCAAAAGGGGTAACCTTAAGAAACTTAAAATTTTCTAAGTTATGGAAGAAAAGTCATATGGTACCAACTTTGCAAGGTCATAACTTCCAAACCACAAGGCCTTTTTCTTCCATCCAAAGCTCAAATTAAAGCTCTCATTACATACTTAAAAATTGTCAACTACAAGATATTCCAAATCCTCATGGATTTTGAGTTATGGATTGATCAAAATCACAAAAACATGAAAATGACCACTTTTCCAACACTTAGTGAAATTTTTAAGTCAGAATCTGTTTCACTTTTTCACCAACTTTGAGGCCATTTTTCATTATGATCCAAGGTGTTTCAAGACCAAAGTTGGACATCAAAGTTAAAGTAGGATATACAAGCTTTCCAAAGAGTACAAGAACTCTCATTAATTCAACTTGAGCAAGGAGTTATGAACCTTACAACATCCCTTGCTCAAACTGATTTTCATGACAACATTTGGCAGATTGTGTACATTTCTTGTGCCACACTATTTCCATTTCTAATTTTGTCATCTTCCAAGCTTTTTCCTCTTCCAAGATCAGAAAGAATCTTGATGAGTCACTTGATGATTTCAACTTTGAACCATTGAGTCAAGAAATTAACTTGGCATGTGCAAAATCATCATTTATATGAACCTTGAATTTCAAATTTGGAATCATGCATTTATGTGATGCATAGAGGTGGCATGAATCAGTTACAAACCAGCCAAAAGGAGTCAAGAAACATGAGTGTTCAAACTTGCAAAGTTGGTTGAAGTCAAGATAAGAGGAGACTTGGTATCTTGGCATTTAAGAAAGTGCTACATGACAAAATCCATTGGATAATAGCATGATCCCTCATCCACTCACTATTCCTTCAAAAAAAAACTACCTCTACTATAAATAGAGGTCATTTCTGATGTTTCAAACCACACCAAAACAATACCAAAGCCTTGTTTTCTCACTCTTCCTCTCTTACTTCAATTTCAAGTCACAATGGAGCAATTTGGGGATTCTTGAAACCAGGGCAAAAACCATTCAAATAACTATCCAAACACATCACAAATCATCTATTGAAGGTGTTTAAATCTTCATCCTCATTGTACAACACCACAATCAGAAAATCAACCTCCAAAACCTCAAATTTTGACTTTTCTGCATTTTGCAAGCCATGTCTTGATCCTATCACTTTCAAAACCAAACAACACTTCAAATACTCTCCAAATATCATCCTCAAACTGTCCCAACAAGTTTCCCTCAATTGTAGCACCATTTGAGTGAGTTACTATTTTGGTCACTTTTGCCACTTTTGCAAGAAAGAGCCAGTTCTTATTCCTGAGGTTTCCAGCTGGTTTTGATAATCCTAAAAGCTTCTAAGGGATTTATCAAGAGTGTCTAAGGCATTAGATTACTTCTGGCACAAGCATTTTGCAAGATAGCACAAGGAGCTTCAAGAGGTAAGTGCATAACAACTTGAACTCTTTAAAATATGCATTGCTTTGATGTCTATTGATCATGAACATGTCATACATATCATATGTGTTGTGTTTGGACCAATTTACCATGATATTGTTGCTTGTATGAAGAGATAGCATAGAACTTGCAAATTTTGGCCTATTTTAAAACCACTATCGGGTTTTAAAATGTAGGCATCTTTAGAAAATTCTGAAACCACCATTGGATTCCTCATGAAATTCTAGGTTGGATCCATCTAAATTTCATCCAATTTCATGGAGAAATGAGGGAGATATGACCCTTCTTGCAAATCACTCAAAAACTTGATTTTTGCCTTGGCCTGACCTGAAAATAAGGTTACCCTTATGTATTCATGGGGTGGTTTTGATACACGGATGTATTACCATCCCAGTGGTAGTAGCTCATGTGTGTTTGGTTGGAGGGCGTGGGTTCAACACCCACCCAAACCGTTTTTTGGCTCCCTCTCATTTTTGCTATTTTTCTTATTTTTCATGATTTTCTTAATTAATCTCAAAATTAATTTCTCTCTCATTTTTTATCATTTTTTATTGTTTTTTTTAAAGTCACAAAAATGTTAAATTATTTTATTCTAGAAAAATTTAAATTTAAATTATTTATTTAATATATCTTGAATTTTTGTAAATAATTTCATTTTTATTATTTTTTAAACATTTTTAAATGAAATTCTCACCTTGATTTTTCAAAACCAATTGGATTTCAAGCTTTCATGTGATTAAAAACAATTTTTCAAAACATTGTTCAAAATTTACAACTTGTTTTTTAATATATTTGGTATTTTATATCATTTATTACTTATTTTTCTTTGAAAATTATTATTTTTTTAAAGAAATTAGGGTTTCCTCTTGATCAAACTTCATTCAAAAAAAATTTTGGCCCTCTTTGTAGAGTGTAAGTCCCATCCCTTTGTAAATAATTGATTTTGGGCCTCAGTCATTGTATAAGTCCCGATATGATTTTAAAAATATCGGCGTGATCGCCATTTTCAAAACAATTTTCATCTGGGTCTCTCCTTGAGTTGTAAGCCCCATTTTTCCTATTTTTCAAACACTTTTGGGCCTCTTTGTAGAGTGTAAGACCCATACCCTCTTTAAATACAAAATTTTAGGGCCTCAGTCATTGTATAAGTCCCGACACGATTTCAAAAATAACGGTGCGATCACTGTTTTCCATCTGGGCATCTCCTTGAGTTATAAGCCCTAACTCTTGTATAAAAATAACTTTTTGGGCCTCTTTATAGTGTAAGACCCAACCCTTTTTGTATAAAAAAATTTTCTGCCTCTACTGTAGTATAAGTCCTACAACGTCTGTCGGTATCGCAGTACGATCAATGTTTTCAAATAAGTCATCTGGTCCTCTCCTTGAGCTATAAGCCCCAAACAAATCTTTTTTAACAACTTTCTTTCAATTCAAATTCAAATTCAATATGTTTTGTCAATACAGTTGTAGTCAATACAACAGATCACATTATGCTTGGGCTTCTTCTTAGAAGGTAAGTCTCCATATCTTTTTCAATGCATATTTGTTTATATATATCTGTCAAAATAATTGTCTCTATATACTTGTGCATATCTTGCTTAGAGTTTCCCCAGCAGTTAGGTCTAAGTTTAGATCAAACCATAGGTTACTTTTCAACATAGTCAAAACTAGTTCCCCCATAGGAAATTCCCTATACAGTCTTGCCTCCTCTTGGGCTTATACAATATGGAATAGAGAAAGGCATTATTCCCGGTGAAACTTTTCTCAAGACTGTCAAACTTAGAAATTATATTGTGTACAAGAAATTCATTTCCCCAGAGAGGATTAATTCCTGATGAAAGCTCTCTTGAATTTCTTCAAACCTTAGAACTGTTCAGCAGAGAAAGGATTAATTCTCGGTGAAACCTTTCTTGAACTTTTCTTAGTATTGGACCCACAGGTTTCCTAGAAGATCCCCAACCTCCTCTTGGGCTTAGTACAAGGACCCTTAGGCTTCTTAGAAGTTTCTCAGCCGCCTCTTGGGCTTAGTACAAGGACCCAAAGGCCTCCTACAGGTATAGGACAGAAATTAGACATCTTTGCTAGTTCAATCCTCCGGAGAGTCAGAATTCCCAAACATCAAACCATTTTAGGGTTGATCTTCATCCCTTAAACCTTCAGCCTCCTCTTGGGCATCATACAAAGACCCCTCTCTACACTAGAGCCTACCACTTCTGGAGAGACTTGGATAGTCTCAGTCTCCTCTTGGGCTTCATACAAGTAGACTTGGAAAGTCTCATATACTCTTGAATCTCACAAAGAAACCCTCAAGTTTCCTAAAAACACAGGAAAAACCCTGATTATTTCATCAACATACTAATCTCCAGCAGAGTTAAAACCTCCATAGGTTTTCAAACTCAACTTTTAAACTCTTAGACCCCTAATAAGGTTTAAGCTTCACCTTAAAAATTGCCAACTAGTGTCAATTTACCATCAACAAATCCCCAAGAGAATCAGAGCCACGTAGCCTCTGATACCTCAACTCTTCCCTGATTCTCAACAAGAGTAAAACCTTTGGATTTCCTCAATACAATTTGGACCTGCTTTTGGATTTCAATGATCCTCAACAAGAGATAGCCTCCTCTTAGGTTTCATTTAAGAACTTCCCCCAGTGGAGTCAGTTAGCCTCAATCTTGGGCTTTGTACAAGACAGATAAAACCCTCCTTAGTGGAGTCCATCTCTTTTCAGCCTCAATCTTGGGCTTTGTACAAGACAGATAAAAAAAACTCCCCTAGTAGAGTCAACCTTTTAGCTTCAACCTTGGGCTTTAATCAAGGCATACAAAAATCATCATCCCCTCAGATGAGACTATGATTCCACTCTGCAAGAGGACATTTCCTCTATACATCACATCAAAACAAACAATCAAAGCCTTTTCCCAGATAATTGCTGTAAGTGGCACACTTGTTGATTCAAAATTCAAGCTGGAGTCCTTCCTTTATCCTAGCTAAAAATCATCTTTCATCTAACAGTTGTAAGTGGCAAGTCTCTTGATTCCTAACATCCAAGCCAATGTCCCTCTCTTAGCATGAAAGATTCATAAGAAAAAATGGAATTGCTTAATATCGAGTTAAAGTTTCTTCATTAATGACATCACCCTTATAAAGGAAATTATGGCATTGCTGGATTCACATATCCTAGTTAAAGTAATTTCCCTTATAACCAATTACTCAACTGTTGTGATGAATAGGTGAGATATTCTCCCTTTAGAGATGGCAAATTCTCTCTCAGTCACCCTTTAGCTTTAATCTTGGGCTTTGAACAAGACACAAATACTCAGCTAGCTTCAATCTTGGGCTTTAAACAAGACACCAAACATTTTTCCTCCCATAGAATAGGAGGAACTACGATTGCTCTGATTTCCCATATATCTTTATGGGAATACGTAGGCATAAGATTGTGAAATCTTAGCGAGCACACAAATCAAAAACTTTAGGTCCAGTACCTTCTCAAAAACAATGGAAAAACCAAAAACAACAAAAACATTCTCTCAACACTCCCAAAGGATAAACTTTCCCAAGCCACAACAGATAAACACAAGAGAACATTTCAAATTAACAAAGAAACATGCAATAAAAAGTCTATGGATAACCATATATACATTGGGTGTTAATAGCTTCCCTTTGTATAACCTGACACCGAACCCCCAATCTCTTAGCATTTGTTAAAGAAAACATTTGCGTGCAAGGTTAGTTTTAGATATCTTCCTTTTCCTTTCCAGCTTCATAGGATAAATAAGAAATCAGAAAGCAGCACCCAATTCCAACTATTGCGGTAAGGTGGTCGAGTCACCGACAAAAATCAGACGCTACAAGAGTGAGCCGCGGCTGAGTCTTCCTTCTCCGGTTATGAATCATGTGTGATCAAAAGAGAGTAGTAGTGGCAAGGGTGCGAGAAAGAAGAAGTGAAGTACAGATGCTTTGCTTTCTCTTTGATATCCCTTTAGTAGTAGCAGGTAGCGTATTTCGTGTATGAAGAAGAAAAAGAAAGAACAGTTTGAGCAAGAGAAAGAGAGGGTAGCCGCGAGAGAGAAAAGGAGTTTGAGGCGAGAGAGATTGAGCGAGAGATAAGAAGAAGTTTTTATTTTTTATTTTTTCTCTTTTAATATAATGTTAATGTTGTTGGTTCGGGTGGGCTTTAAGTTCCCATCCCAACCGTTTTTTTTTCCTTGGTCCCTCACACTAGTTTATGCCCCCCCCCCCCCCCCCCCCCCCCCCCCCCCCCTTTGAGGAGATTCAGGCTTAAGAGCATGGGCCAAAGTCTTATTTATACTCCCGATCTTGTCTTACACCCTTTTTCTTTAAATTGAATTTAGTTTTTATCTTTTACTTTTACAAGTTTTCGAATAGAAATTCATGATTAATTTTTTAGATTAATTTTGATTAAACATGAATTTTGTTTGAAATCATAATTGATTAATTGAAATTATATTCAATTAGAATTTTAATTAATTAATGAAAATCCTAGTTGAATAAATAAAATCCTAATTGATTAGTTAGAATTAACGTTTTGATCGGTTAGCCACAAATCTAATTGATTAATCTTAATTCGTTTTAATGTTAGCTTTGATTATTATTGTTGCAAAAATCTTAATGACTGTTAAATGATCATGATATGTGCTTAATGATTTTGGTTTACTGATATTCCCTTGAGAGTTCTTGATTTAATTTTACCTTTGGTAAATTGAATCATGATAGACATTAAGATCAAACTGTTGCATGATAACATTAGCGTAGTTTTCACCTTGATCTAACCTTAGGATCATAGAATTAGGTCAGATTCCACTTCTTAAGACTAAAATCTTTTCTCAAAAATACAAAAATATCTTTGACTTAATGTGATAGGTATCATACGCCATGAGCCTTAAGTACATAGGAAAAGATGAGCGGGAGTCTTTCCTCACCTCTTCTTAGGCTATTTTGTATGTGGGACGCCTGGACCAATAATACAAAATACTCGATCCTATTGTCATATACTTTAGTGTGGTGCTTATCTCTAACTGTTTTCTAAACCCTAAAAAACACTTCACAAATCCAAATATTTTTGCCTTTGGGATTTCCCGTTTAAAACCTTTTCAAAAAGGGCATGCTACGTAGCATCGTCCATAAAAAACACACAACAAATAAAAACATTTTCAACAAGAACTACGGAGTTCTGATTCCCTCTGGGATACGTAGGCACTGAATTGTAAATTCAGACGAACTCAATAATAAAAAAATCTTTATTTTCCCCTCAAGTATTCATCCACCTTCCCTTAGCAAGCAATTAGATATCGAACACATTTCATGCCTAGACAAGTTAGACGATTCCCATCGAGTACGATGGATGTAGGGAGTGCTAGTACCTTCTCCTTACATAACTGTCTTCCGAACCCAACATGGTTGCGATGACCATACCCTATCCTTTTTCCCGTGGGTTTTCTCGATATTTTCCCTTCCCCTTCTTGGGAATAAATAAACTTCCATGCCGACTCTCGTAAGTCCATCCGTGATTGTGAAAACCCTAGTTTTGTGCATCACGAAGATCGTATTTTTCGAGGTACGACAGATGGCGACTCTGCTGGGGAATTAGTTCACCCTAAGCAAGTCAAGCCTAGTCTAGTTTTCTTCGCATGTTTGAGTGTTTGTTTATCTTTCTTGCTTGCTTATATTTCTTTTAATTTCTTTCCATATTATGTATATATTTGTGGTTCTTGGCACTGTGGAAACTTTGATTGCAAACCTTGTGGGAAAGGCTTTCTACCTGAGCCTAGAATGAAAACATAAGATAGGAGAGGTTGAGTGGTATAGGGCACCGAGGAATTTCTCCTCGTGTAGTTCGATACGAGAACCTCACTTAGAGTAGATTCTAGTGAGAATGTTGGCAACCGTCAAGCCTTTTGACGTGGGCGACCAACGTTTTCATTAGGATCCATGACTCTAAGGACCTTTTAGAATCTTGAATCATTTGGCCAAAAAACTAGGATTGATGGTCACGTAGTATGGGACACCGAGGTTTACTTCTCACGTAGTTCGATGTAAAGATCTCAATCAGAGGATACTTTCTTGATGGAGTTGTTTTCCTGACAATCATTGACATACGCAACGAACAGTCAAGGAAGTCTATGACTCTGAAACCTCTGTTTAAAACCCAATGTCAATGGTCACGTAGTATGGGACACCGGGGTGCATTCCTTGTGTAGTTCGATATGAAGACCTCACCTAGAAGAGATTCATATGATGGAGTTATCAATCGTCAAGCTCATGACGTATCTAATGAACAGTTCTATGGATTTATCACTTTGGGGTTCCTTTAAAACTTTAGAGCCTGCCTTGTGAGATCCTTGTAAGGAGAGCAATCAAAGTATCCTTCATTCGTGTCTCAGAATCTTGGAACCATTTGTATGGAAACCCTATAATCAATCATTTATTCATGCATCCATTCATCATATTAAAAAAAGGAAAAAACAAAGCCCTCAGTTTCTTATATTTGTTGCATATTAGAGTATTTGACAAAGCAATCATGACAAGTCAGAATAACAGAAAGAACACCTTCACTTTCAAGTTCAAGGAGCCAAAGATTGATAATTTGAAATCTCTGAGCTCAAAGATTACTTCCATCAAGCATAACAAGTTCCATGCGAACTTTGGAAGGATTTTAAATGTGCTAGATAAAGATTTCAATGTTGAAGCTTTCACAGACCTGGCTCAATATTATGATACTTCACTTAGTTGTTTCACATTCTCTAACTTTCAAATTGCTCCAAACTTGGAAGAGTTTGAAGTGTTATTGAATCGACCCATCAAAGACTTCAATCCCTTTCCAAATATGGAAGAAGATCTTACCATGTCCATGGTAGTTGCTGCTTTGAGTGTTCCGACTAATACTGTGGTGGCTAACTGGTCTGAAAAAGGAGGATTCTCAAGGGTGTTCCTGGAAGAAGAAGCATGGAAGTGTGTCAAAGAAGAAAGGTGGGTGTCTTGTGGAGTTATGCTAGCATTTCTAGTGTATGAGATTGTGTTGTTCCCAAAGGTGGAAAAATTTGTAGACCGTTCAGCTGTAGAGATTTTCCTGACTGGAAATCCTATTTTGTTCTTATTGGGTAACTTCTATCATACCTTTCACACTCGCCACAAAAAGAAGGGTGGATTTTTTATTTTTTTGCTCCTTTACTACACATGCGGATGAGAATGCACATGCCCAAGAAGGGTCCTTTTGTATCCAGACAGCTCCGATGGCCTCAAAGATTTGCTCCCCTTACTGCCGGTGACATTACTTGGTATAAAAGGGACTAGAACATCAAGACTGTAATTCTCAGCTATGGAGGATTCTCCAATGTGCCTCTGGTAGGGATCTATGGCTACATCAACTATAATCATGTGCTTCTCAAAAGACAACTTGGTCTCCCCATGAAAGGTCCACTTGAAGACAGACATTTGGTACCGTTCGTCATCAATTATGTATCTCCTGCGAATCCTGATGTAAGAAGAGTGAGGAGTGCATGGTCGAAGGTGATTAGGAGAAGTCCATATCTGAAAAAGAATATTGATGTCAAGGAACCTTATGTCAGATGGGTAAAGGAAAGAGCCCTAATTACTAAGCTCCATTTTTCATTTGATCCATCAGCTTTTCCTCTGACTCCAGAACCTACTCCAGTTTTTCCCGAAGATGTAGACAAGCTTAATGGCAAAATCAGAGAGCTTGAGTGAGAAAACACACAGTTGCGAGTCCAACTTGGAAGACCAAGCAGAAAAGTGAAGCTTGGGAAGACGAGAGCAAAGCACTGAAGGAAAGGGTGGAAAGTAGTAACAAAATGATTCAGATTGAAGAGGATAAGAGGAACCGGGTTGGAGGTTCCCTTGTGGGAGAAAATGCTAACTTAGACTATCAAAATGAAGAGTTGAGCCAAGCTAAGCTCAAGATATGGGATCTTGAAAGTGATTTGGAGAACTATAAAAAAATGAAGAGAGATGCCATAGTGGGTTACGAGACTCAAATTTAAGAACTGGAGGCCACCATCCAAGGTCATAAGAATAGTCTGGAACGGGAAACGTTAGAAAAAGAGAGGAATTATCGAGAGAGTCTCAAAAATAAATTTCAGCTGGATAACGCCATTGAGCATATCAATGATTTGAGATCTAGCAAAGCCTACAAAGACTTGGTGAATGTTTGTACTCACTAGATGAACAAGTGTAAGAAAGCTGAAGCTACCATGGGAGAAAGGGACGTTGTTATCGCCAACCTCCAAGCTCTGTACTCCGAGTGGAAGTAAAATTTCATGAATTTGGCTGGCATGCAGAATCTTATTGGTCAAGATCTCCCTAAAAACCTGAGAAGCAGACTTGATAATGTGTCCAGAGAACACTCTACACCAAGTCTACAATTGCATCAAGTACTGCAATAAGCTCATGGAGGACCTTGTTATAGATCTGAAGGCAATTTTTAGAGCTCAAGGACTCACCTTTAGAATGGCTTGTTAGCTTGATGTTAAAGACTTCCATTCCCTTTATTGTTTTGAAGTTGTATTCCATTATCATTGTAATTGAATTTGAAATGAATAAAGTATTGAAATTTTGTTTCTCTATGTCTTTTCATGATTCACAATGTTAAATGCTTGATATTCTTAGCAATAAATAATAAGATAACTATGAGCTTTGTAAAATAAATAACATTCATCCATGCATTCATTTAAAACAAAACAAAAAACAAAAAAAACTTGTATACCATACCTCTCTTTCCTTCAGACAATTTGACTAGTCGACATCGCTACCAAACAAGAAAGAATTACAGCATGACATTGGAGCAGATCGAAGCTAATCAGAACACCATGAGGGCAGACATTGATACCCTTCGAGGGAAAATAGACCAACTACTGGAAGCTATGATGTTACTAGCACAGAAAGAAGCAAATTCTGAAGCTGCTGCCGAACCAAAGAAACTCGCCGAAAAGACTGGGTTCCCCTGGGGTAACCAAAGAAGGTGTCATCCTTATTCCTGTGATCAACGCAGATACTTCAGAGTTCTCCACTGCTACTTAACACAGTTCCATGGTCGATGTTGATGAACAATATGATGCTTTGGAGTACCTCCACCATTTGTGCCTACTGTTGTGACCGCGCCAGAACTATCTCTTGAAAGGTTTTGTGCTATAGGAAAAGAAGTCAAGGATATTAAAGGTATCAACATCTTTGGATCATCTACGGCCAACATGAGTCTCGTATCGAATCTGGTTATCCTACCAAATTTCAAGACACCTAAGTTCGAGAAGTTCAAAGGCAACACATGTCCAAGAAGTCATTTGGGTCATATACTTCAGAAAGATGGTTGCTCACACTAACAATGAGAAGCTTCGTATCCACTATTTTCAAGACAGTTTAAGTGGCGCCTCGCTCAAGTGGTACACGAGTTTGGAACAAAGGAAGATCCAAAGTAGGGAAGACTTAGCTGATGCTTTTATCTGCCAATACAAGTATAACTTGGATATGGCTCCTAATCACATGCAACTTCAGAGAATGTCAATGAAAGAAAGAGAATCCTTCAAGGATTACGCCCAACGCTGGAGGGAATTGGCTGATTAGGTAGAGTCATCCTTGTTTGTAAGGGGAAATGACCGAAATTTGTGTGAATACTTTGAAAGAGCATTCCTATGATAGACTGGTGAGTAGTGTGCTATAAGTTTTACTAATCTGGTAACCATTGGTGATAGAGTCAACCAGGGTGTGAAGGAAGGGAAGATCCAAGCTAGTATTGGAACATCTGGCTTATTAAAGAAGCCTTATTCCAACTTCCAAAAGAGGAAGGAGGGTGAGACTAACAATGTGACGAAAGGAACAAAGGGAAGCGTTCTTCAAAACATTCCTTATCAACATGTAATGTGGTTGCTCATGTTCTATATCAACCACCTGCTCAACAGGCTTATCAATAACAACAATACCAACATGCTTCTACACAACAGCCTCAGCAATACAACAATCAAATGCAACGACAGTTTTATCTGAGAGCTCCCAGAAAGCAAGTTGATCCCGTGCCTATACCTTACAGCCAAATATTTCCTTATCTATTACAAGGAGGTCATTTGATTCTGAGAGACTTGCGTCCTGCCACCTTTCCATACCCTCCTGGGTATGATGCCAACGCCCACTATGAGTTCCATAAAGGTGCTCCTGGACACTTTATTGAGAATTTCTATGCTTTTCAGAATCGAGTTCAAGAGTTGGTGGATTCCAAAGACTTAAATTTTACTCCTAGAGGACTAAATGTGAAAAACAATCATATGCCACGCATGGGGGTCCAACCGTTAATGCTTTGGAAGAAGATGAAGATCGAGGGTTGATTACAAAGGTGGAGGACATTCAAACCCCTATGGTTATGATAGGGAAGAAACTAAAGAAGTGTGGGTTAATCTGTTTGAAGGATGAAACTGTTAGTCCGAAGGATGAAGAAGTGTCAAAGCGTTTACAAGAGCTTTTGGATCAAGGTGTGATCCAAATTGAACGTGCTGGTAAAGATAGGAAGATGAAGTATGTGTCCGTGATTGACATTTCTTATGATGTTCCGCAAGCACGAGTTACCGCTCCAATACTCATTCACTATCCTGCTCCATTCCTTTATGAGAGCAACCAAGCAGTCCCATGGAACTATGAGCCCAAGCTTTTGAGCAGGGGCAAGAGGTCAAGCCTTTGAATGTTATTGAACAAAATGTAACCTCTATTATGAGACCGAGCAAAATGACAAGAAGTGGACGCGTATTCACGCCTCAAAATGTTAAAGCATCTTCCAATACTAAAAAGAAAACACCTATTATGATTCCAATTCCAAGCGCAGAATCTCAAGTGGAATCATCACCAAAGGTCGCCTTTACGCAGAAAGAGGCTGAGGAATTTATGAAGATAATAAAGAAGAGAGATTACAAAGTAGTCGACCACTTGAATCAGACGCCGACCAAGATATCCATGTTGTCGTTGTTACTTAGTTCTGAGGCTCACAGATCCTCTCTATTGAAGGTATTGAGCGCGACTCATATCACAAAGGATATTACCGTGGCTCAATTCGATGATGTGATAACCAATGTTACCACTGGTAATTTTCTGGGCTTTAATGATGAAGAGCTAACCGCTGAAAGAAAAAACCATAACAAGGTTCTGCACATTTCCATAAAGTGTGTGGACACAGTGTTGTCGAAGGTCTTGGTAGACACTGGTTCGTCTTTGAATGTGATCCCAAAGACCACTCTTGTGAGGTTACCTCTGGAAGGTCTGGAAATGAGGCCTAGCACTTTGATCATGAAAGCGTTTGATGGCTCTAGAAGAGTAGTTATTGGATAGGTGGATCTACCCATCAAGATAGGCCCAACTGTTTTTACCATCACTTTCCAAGTGATGGATATCCACCTCGGATATAGTTGCCTGCTTGGGAGACCCTAGATACATGTTGTGGGCACGATGACTTCTACTCTTCACTAGAAATTGAAGTTTATCACCAACGGAAAAATAAATGTGATCGGTGGGGAGGAAGACATCTTGGTAAGCCACATGTTGTCCTTTCGATACATTGATGTTGAAGGAGAGACTGTGGAGACACCTGTAATACCCCAAAATTTTCCCTCTCATTTCTTCATATCATTTAGCATGAGCTTTCATTTCATTGCATTGCATTCAAGCGTAGAAAAATAAAACATAAAGCATTGCATTGCATCTGGCATAAGGGCATGGGGTCAGGTAATTCTCTAAGGTGTTGATCATCCAAAGTAAAGAAACAAAAGCCAAGGGTCTTCAAACAATCCTCAAGTGTCTATTACATCATATATCATCCCACTTAATCTCACAAGTCATTGGAAGATGGGAATTCATCAATAAGATTGGACAGTGCATCACTTCCTATCAAAAAAAAGTCAAAATTAGGGTTTTGGATTCAAGTGGTCTCCTGATGAAATTTTGATTCAAACTTGATCTCAATGTTTTCTACATGATATCAAGTGTCTAAGGATGGAAGATTGGCCATTGATTCATTTCAGAAGAGGTTCAATTGATCAGTTGCTTGATAATCAAGGAATTGGGGAAAAAGTCAATTGTGCAGTGAAAAAAGTCAACTCCTGATTTTTTAAGGTCAAATTCATGAAATTCAAGTTATATATGTTCATTGGACAAGATTTGATCAAGAAATGATGGAGGAATTATGAAAAATCAAGAAATCACAAAACTGCCAAAAATAGAAACTTTAGGGTTTCCAAAAATGGCAACTTTGGACCATTTTGCACCCTACTTTGAGGCTCTCTTTCTCCAAAATAAAAGCTCCAAACCTCAGGCCCAAGTTGAGCCAATTAAAGTTCATGTTCTAAGCTTCAAATCCATATAAAGAACTCTTCCATTGGATCAAAAAATGAGTTATGATTGATCAAAGTTTGGTAAAACTAGGTCAAAAATCAAGTCATGATCAAGCATGACCAGGCCCATGCGCCATAATTTTGACAAACACCTGGTGTGCCAAAAGTCAAGCTTAATTTCTCCAAGATGAAAGCTCCAAATGAAAAACTTTCCAACATCAAAGTTGTTCCTTTCCATGCCATCTTCAATGTTGATGTTGGATATTTTTCCATTTGAGCAAGTTATGATGAAGGTATATTGGTCCAAAGTTGGTATGTTCATGCTGAATTGTCCAACCCATGTTGCCATGTCCATCAACCACTTGCCACGCCCATGTTGCAGTCCCACGTTCTTGTGTTGCAAGTCATTTTTCACTACTTTACAAACCTCTATTTAATCTCATTTCCATACCAATTGTGGTCTATCATTTTTCCTCTTTCCATTGACACCTAAAGCTCATGTTTTCATACATTGTTGTGAGAGAGTTTTATCACCAAACTTCATTGAAATCATGCTGTCAAGAATGTTGTGAAATTGTGTTGTTATTGGAAAAAATCAGCTTGTACGCATTCAGTCAAAACCAACCATCATTGCCTCATTTAGCCAAACATTCTCCTTACATACACTTGCCATAACCTATTTCATACATGAGAAGAGAAAAGTAAAACTTGCGCAACAAGTTTCTTCTGCAAGCTGCTGCATTAGAGAAAGCATCACCACCATTCTTTTCATTTCCACCTCACCATAATACCATGAACCTTCATCACCATAGCATGACCTCTTTCCACTCGCCCTAACTAACTTGACTCAGTTAGTTAGGGACAACTCAATTAACCTCACATCAACTCACTAAACTCACTCAGTTAACCATGAGTTAACAGATTAAACCACACCTATAAATTGAAATCTCACTCTCAAATTGCATTTTCAATTTTTCATTTTTTCCATTCCTACTCCAACAACACTCTCAAACTTTCTCTACTTGCTCTGAACTTTCTCTCTGCACACGATTCCATCATCATTCTCATTTGACTTCATCATCAAGCTTCATCATCAAGTGGCATTGAACTCGGAGATCATTGAATAGTTGAAGTAACTTCCACTGCAGATCCATATTCACCTCCATTTTTAGAGTTTTTTAAGCCTTTATTTGGCCAATTGAAGTTCAAGGAAGAAGCACATTTCTCTGGTATTCTTGTAGATCCAAAGCTTCATCAGTTTCAGGTTTTGATTTCTCAAACTTTGCTCGCACGTTTTCTCTTCATTATTACTTGTTTTTGTTGATTTTAGCTCATTAGGAGCTCTGAAGTAACCGGCTAGATGATAGGCATGCTAGATGCTTAGTTTCAGAAAATTAGGGCAACGTTGTTGCGTTCGATTCTCATTGTATGCGTGTGATGTGTGAAAGTTGAACCTATATTATTGATCTACATGAGTTCCTATTCATTTTGGTACCATTTTTGTGGATTTCTGGACATGTGTGAGTTTGCAGGTGGTGGTTGCTCGCCGGAGAAGACGACCAGAGGTCCTTCTCCGGCCGGTGAGTTGAAATACTAGGGCTTTGCAAGTTTAAATTATGACCGTTTGATCTCTTGAATCGTGTGGTTTAAACTGTGCCAACACATTAATGAAAGTTGTTGTGTGTGCATGAGTGTATGGTAGGTAGCATGTGCTTGCATTCTCATTCGTGTGATTGTTTGGTTTTCTTGATGATTAGTTGATTGATTGATCTGAGGGCTCACAGCTTGCCAGCACATTAATGAATGTGTGGTCCCTCACGTGCTATTTTTGTTTAAGTCTGATGGATTGCATGTGCGTGTGTGCGTGATAACTGTGGTGTGCGTGCGTTGTAATCCATTGGATGCGTTTTCCCTTGATGATGGATTTGTTGTTGACTGATTGTGTGGCTGTGAATGAATCACATGTTAACTGAACCTACACCTTATCACACGCGCACACTTTTGTAGTGGACTGGGTTCTAATTCCTATTTGCACACCCTATTTGAAGCCCAACACACTTTTAAACGTGCCTTTTACTTCTTTTGCACCCCCACTCCATTTTCTTTTGTTTTTTAATTTCTTTTCCATATCTATTTGGTTTTTGAATTTTAAAAATAGTAAAACACTTCTAAAAATCATAAATAAATTCATGTGGGTTCTCAATACATTTAAATAATTTTTTCTAATTTTTAATTCTTACTTTGGTGATTTTTGAGCATAATTCCAAATTTGCCCTTTAATTTCTTTTGAATGATATTCTTCATTGATGATCCAACTTGTGCATTTTGTTTCTCACATTTCACACAACATTTTCAATCCATTCCTTTTGCATTGGTTAGACAACATCTTGGAGCATGTAATATAATTTGCATTTGAATTTTAAGGTCATTTTATCATGTTCTTTGATGTTCTTATTTGATCTTTATTTTGAGATGTTCCAAGGTGAATTTGTGAGCCTAATTGAGTATGATTCTTGTTGAGTTTTGTGCTATACTTTTGATGTATGATTCCCTTCTGACTTAGTTGATTGGTAATCTATTTTCATGATTTTGAAAATTCATTTACTATTTTTTTATACATGTTAGATTAGAGGAACTTTTGTGAAATTTTGCTAGCATCTAAGCTTTAGTTTTTGATGAGGCATTTATGCCACCCTTTAATGCTTGTTTGTGCATCTTCTATAGATCCTTTGCATGATATTCTAAGTCATTTTAGTTCCATTATGGGTCACCTTGATGTGCATTTGCATTTGGCATGAGTTTATGTGTTATAACTTGAAACTTTGACATGTTTTCATTCCTTATCTCTTCTTCATCTTATCCCTTCTACTTGTAATATTTTAAACATGAGTTGTGTGATATTTCATATACCTTATAATACATTTGTGAATTGAATGTAATTCTGACTTTGGTCTTTCATGAGGCATAATTGCATGATCACCTTGCATGTTCACTCATTCTTCATCTATTTCTTCCATGATTCACTTCTTTAATGATTAGTGCTTTGTTTGTGCATAATTCATTTGTGTTTGATATCTTAACATTAGAGATCACTCTTATTGTTTAGATTCTGACTTTGATTAGTTTTTATCTTTTAGGATCTTAATTCATTGGATTGTAATATATCTAATCATTGTTTGTTATACTTTCCATCTTTCACTACTTGTAAATAGTTTTTTGAACTAACCTTTTCAAGTAGGTGCATGGTAAGTAAGTGCGTGGACGTATTTCCACATACACTTATCCTTCTCATCTTCTCTTATTTCTTTTAATATTTCAACTTGTGATCATGATAAGCATTTATGTGCTTTTCTTGAACAACTTCTTCTTCATCCCTCTTTAAGATCAACTTAACTTCCATCTTGGAAGTAAGTTGCTTCTTTTGCTCTTCTTTTCCTTTCTTTTAGGATTAGGTTTCTTAAACCTCATTAACCATAGGATCACCATGTATGATAACATTAAGATTGAGTCTTAGTCTCCCTCATTAGTTTTCACCTTTCTCTTCCCATTTGAGTCTCTCTTCTCCTCATCTCAATAAAAGCAAAAACACTTAATAATGGCATAACATATATTGCACTTAAGCCTAAAGTGTGGGAAATGGAATTAGGAGGGTTTCCCTCTGCCTTTCTAGAGTGTTTAGCATACGTCCTGTTAGGACGACCATGCGACGCATTCGATCTTATACGATAGACTTGAATGCAATATGCGTTATAAAAATAAGATAATCAAAACACTTCTTTCTTAAAAGACAAAAAGCAAACAATAACGTTTTTCCTTCGGGAATTCTCTTCTCATCTCATTCACTCCTTCCTTAAGGATGCGTCATTTTCGTTCTACCGTAAACAGGTAACGCCTAAGTCTCCCTACAGCGAGCTGCAACACTTAACTGCTAGGACGCGAATGTTGATGTATTCCACTAAAAAACACAAACAATTTTCCCTTAGGTGAGGGGAACTACGTCGCTCTGATTCTCATGCTCCCGATGAGATACGTAGGCAGTGGGGTAGGGCCCATTCGAGCACTTCTTTTATTTTCCCTACATTTGTTTCTCTTTCTCTCTCCTTTCCCTTTCCAGTTCTCCAGCTAGCAGTTCTTTTTCCAGTATCCTTTCCTTACACCCTTTGATCGAGACAAGCAAGCGTGGATCCCATCGGGTACGATGGACGCGTGGGGGTGCTAATACCTTCCTCTCGCGTAACCGACTCTCGAACCCAGTTCTCTTGGTCGCAAGAGCATGCTCTTTCCTTTCCCTTCAGGTTTATGCAGTGTTTCCTTTCCTTCTCTTGGGATAAATACACATTGCTGGCGACTCTGTTTCGGTGCCACTTTCGCGTTTGTACTTGGATGAAAATCCCGGGAGCGACAACACCATTTCAGTCATTGAAAACTGTAAGTGTGTTTCAGTGCAACGTGTACCTGATCAACCTGAGTCCTCCACGGCCTCTTGGCAAAGAGCTAAAGCAGTGATTGAAAGTGGGAACACCCAAGGCTGGGTCAATTTGATTGAGATGAATGAAAAGTTTGATAAGTTTGGGCTGGGTTATCAGCCATCTTCTGGTCCAGCATTAGTACCATATAGCAAGAAGCATATTTCTCTTGTGGAAGAGACCTTCACAAGCACTAGACACATCTTTGGTCGCCGTGTGGAGATGATTGCTGAAGACAAGGGTATAAATGATGAAGCCTCCTCAAGCTGGATCCGTCAAGCAAAGCCTAGAGAGGAGCTCCAAAATTGGAAGATAGTTGGAATTCCCCAGTTCTTCCAGCACCAAATGTAATCTTTATTGTTTTATCAAAACCTTGCATTTCGCCCAAGGTGCAGTGGCATATTGTATGGGCCCTCGATGTTTTTAAATCATTGTTTATCATTAATAAATAAAAGTTTGCATTCAATTTTGTTCATTTTCTTTCGCTTTTTTACTTTTACAATAAATGGGAATATTTTCATGCACGCATTTCTTAAATAAACTGCATAAATCATAAACATGCACAAACACCACCGGGGTCCTTGATAACGACGTTTCTATTGGCATATATGACTTTGAATGTCCGATCTACTAAGCCGAAGATGAAAGCAAGGAAGATTGTGAACTCCCCGGCGAGTTGGCAAGGTTACTCAAGCAAGAACATAAAGTCATTCAGTCGCACCAAGAATACGTCGAAGTCATCAACCTGGGTACTGAGGAAGACAAAAGGGAAGTGAAAATAGAAGCATCTCTTCAAGGTGAAGTCAAGACCAAGTTGATAAAGCTTCTCCACAAGTACTCTAATGTATTCGCCTGGTCGTATAAAGATATGTAGGGGTTGGACACTGATATTGTTGTACATAAGTTACCACTCAAGGAGGGATGCTCTGATATCAAACAAAAATTAAGGAGGACTCGTCCCGATATGGATCTTAAAATCAGTGAAGAGGTTCGAAAGCAATTTGATGCTGGATTCCTAGCAATAGCAAAGTACCCATAATGGGTTGCCAACATTGTGTCGGTACCGAAAAAATATGGAAAGGTCTGTATGTGTGTGGATTACCACGATCTAAACTGAGTTAGTCCTAAAGACGATTTCCCATTACCTCATATTGATGTATTGGTTGACAACACAACTCAATTCTCAGTGTTTTCCTTCATGGATGATTTCTCTGGGTACAATCAAATCAAGATGGATCCGGATGACATGGAGAAGACAACCTTCATCACACCATAGGGCACATTTTCCTACAAGGTTATGCCTTTTGGACTGAAGAATTCTGGGGCAACATATCAACGCACAATGGTGACTCTCTTTCATGATATGATTCTGTTAAGTGCAAATTTTGACTTAAATTGAACCATCTTTCTTGGAATTTTTCAACTCAATTCTTATGTTTTAATGGATTTGTTCTATGTTCTTATGTGATTCTTCAATTATATTGCAAATACCTTTGGATTCTTTGATGTGTGTGTTATTGTGCAGGATACATGCATAAAACATCAATGATTAAAACACAAAGGATTGGACAAGGAAGCCAAAGAAAAGAAGAAGTTTCAGCAAGTTCGTTGTGCGAACCAGCTGCGAGGTCAAGGTGAAATTTCAATGTGCAAACTCTCAGCGAGTACCAAGCGAAGAGGAAACCTTGTATGGTAGTAAGAAAAGGGCCATAAGTTCGTTGTGCAAAGCTGGAGCAAAGAAGCTCGATGTGTGAAGAATGAGTTTGCACTGCGAACTTAGATATTTTCCAAGGGCTGTTTAACTGTTCCTGAAGCACTTCAAGTGCCTAAAAGTGGTCTTTGTTGTGCGAAGAAGGTGTTCGCTAGGCGAACGAGACAAATTTTTGTTTTACTATATATGTACTTTTTCTTGCTTTTTAGAACATAACTTTTATAACTTGTATTTTGGAGATCAAAACTTTATCTCTCTTCATTCCAAGCATATTCTAGAGAGAGAAACATAAACCCAAAGAGGGAGAAGCACAAATTGAAGAAACTAGGAGCTTGATCTTCGAGTAAGAGCTTCGATTTCTTGTTGGGTTTGGATGTAGTCTCTTGATACCTTATGTATTTCATCCAATCTATGTTTTGTGAACTAGTTTTGATTCAATATTGATGTTGTCTTTGATTTCTTATTTGTGGGTCTTGACAAAACTTTTTCAAATCTTAGATCTAAGATATTCATCTATCAATGAGAAAACTTTTGACATAGTCTTGTAAGTTGATATTCACTAGTATCACTTTTATTTTATTGTGTTGATTAGAAGCATGAGTAGCATGAGTAGGATCAATATAGTAAAGACCACGATAACGTTTTTTACGCGAACGGTATTGTGAGGATGTGTGATAATAGAGATGAAGAATTATGTTCGCATACATTTGGCAAATTAGTTGGATGCATGTAAAAAAGGTTAAGCATATGTACCTATTATGATCATGGCGTTTTATGTGAATTAATCATAAATCTGATATGGATGTTATCCTTGTTTACCTGTTTATCTTTGATTTGAACCGTTATAGAAATACACTCTTCAGATATAGATCTAGGATGATTATCTATTAGGTTCTAGACTCTAGGCATAGATTTAGGATTAACATTTGCTTGAGTATCGGTTCTTAATGCTCTGTGTTGTTGAGTTGCGTGTGACATTACCAATGAGACAATACAGTTGTTCTCTCGACGTTTCATTAGACATAACCTTTGTTGTGGGTGATACGTGAGGATATTAGACTAATGATTGATTTATGTTTAATTGGTTAGAAGAATGCATGTGTTATCAATTGATGAGCTCCAATCCCAACAAGGCTCAGCTTATATTTAAGTCTTTACTTTATATTTTCCGTCTTTATATTTTTTGCTTTTATTATGGTACCTTTGATCTTTCAACAAATTTATTCATAACAAGCTTAAAAATCTAGAGACCGTTGAAAGACATTCTTTCCCTTGCACCGATCCCTGTGAAGACGATATAAATCTCTGAGGGAATTCTTCCAAATCTAAATTTTTGCTTCTTACCGCTTTACTGCAGTTTGAACAAAATGGCGATGTTGTCGGGGATATGTGTTTAGATATTGAATCGCATTGCAATAATTTATATATTTTTGAGCTTTGTAAAGTTGTTTATATTGTATATATTCTTGTTTTATTTCACTTTTTTTAGTGTTGGTTAGGGATGAATGATGAGAACTTCTTCTAGATTGGTTGCTATTTGTATAGAAGTATCCAATAAAGATTCTCCCAAGTCTGGATGGTGATGGTAGGATGTTAAACATGTGAATGCAAGCAAGGTAAATTGTACCGCTTTATAGAATGTTAGAATGATTTAAGAATTTTGTGCTTTTTGCAAATATGTATTCTTATTTCATTTTGCAACTTTGTTTGAAAGCTTGTTTCACTTAGGTCCAAAAGCCACAAATTGTGAGAAACCTCCATTGTTTACTATATGCTAGGATGACTGATAAACTTTGTTTAATTTATTTGATTCATGCTTAATCTTTTGATTATTGTGATTTTGTGGAAGCATTAGAAATGATCAATGCATTTGTTTATATTGAGCACAACCATATCCAAAAGTAACTTACCCGTGAGTAGTGAGAATTCGTTAACCCCTTTGAGCCTAAACAATTTAGATCTCATTTTAGTGATGAACTTGGTGTGTGTACATAAATTAAAATTTAAGTTCATCATTGAATTTTGTGAGATTCTTAAAAATTTCTTGAACCTTTAAACATTGTTTTAAATTAATATCCTTGCCATAAAAAGCAAGGAGCATTCACTTGAGGTTTAGTTGAATTCAAGTTGGGAAGAACGAAAAGGAAAATGGTAGGTTACTAAAAATTTTGAAAAATTTCAAGCAAGCATGGAAAAATTGTGAATATGAATGTGAAAAACAAAAGAAAACGAATGCATGTTTGAAAAATAAAAATAGAGAATGAAATAATTGTGCAAAATAAAGTTTGGAAGGGTGAACAATTGAGAAAAGAAAGTGTGGATAAAGTTGTAGTGTGTACATAACCTTGTACAGTGAATGTTTCTTTTGCATTGGCAACTTTGATTCCATGGCCTTAGAAATGTCCCTTTGTTGTGAACCTAACCAAGCTATAACCTTAAAAGCCCTTAGTGATCTCTTGCTTCCATGATTTCATTTTTGATTGAATAGATGAATATAAGAATTGGATTGTTATTTACATTGTTTGTTAGGTGAGTGAAGTTGCCCCACAGTTGCAAACTTGTTAATTTCTTCATTCTTATTTGAAGAGGAGTGTTAGAGTGATTCAAGTATGAGAATTTAGTTGTTATTTGAAACATTGCATGATATTTGTTTAAGAACTAAATTCTTTATCATTGTTCGATTTTAATAAGTGGTGAACATTGCTTACGCCCATTCTCATGCTTGAGCAAATCCTCTTATTTGAGCAAATCTCTCTTGTTTGAATTTTAACTGTTAATCCTTTCTTGGTTGAATCTGTGAGGGCATGGTGCTTCTCATCTAGTTTCTGTTTTAATGATGTCAACAAGTAGGATAGCCTCTAGATTGTAATTTGGACGGTATCACTTCATTGTCGTTCGCATTGCATACAACCATTGATAAACATGTGTCTAAACATATAGGAAGGGTCCTATACATTTCCTACATGAGTATAATCATGTTATTAGTGTTAGGTGTGCATGACTAGTGTCTCAGTGGGTTAAAACATGCGGAAAAATCAATTTCTAAGATTTTACAGGTCTTGCGTAGACCACTTCTGTGCATGAGTCGACTTATGCACTCTTGACAATTTCTATGAAACGTACGGGAAAGCGCACGCTAACCCCTTCTATGCATGTGGTCGACGCATGCTTCTGGGTTTTGTCATTCTATAGTTTCAGCATCCATGCCTCGACGCATGGTCTTGTAGCAGTCGACGCATGCTTGATTATTTTGCGTAGACACTTCACCGGGTAAGCGCCCGCCGACCCTCATCCAGCGAGCGGTCGACTCTTCGCTGGTCTGAGTCAATTTTTCTGCATTCTGTTATTTCTGTTGTTGTTGTTACTCAATTTAGTTGGTTATTTTTACATCATATATATAGTTGGTTCCTCTCATTTGATACATAACAAGAAACGTGAAATAGGTATTGATTTTTCTTTTCATCTTCATCTTCAACCTTGTGTCCTCTAACAACTACACATAACCATTTTTGTTAGTGTCGTGCATTGTGTGAAGTGATAATGTTCAGACTTAGGTGTGTTGTATCCTTTGTGCTGGGTTGAGAATCAATAGGTGTTTCTTAAATAAAACCTCAGGTTTTGTCCTCCAAGAATCCGTGTGATCTTGGGGGGTTTTGCACAAATCGGTTTCTCTACAAGGATTCATCCGTGCGAAGGTGATTGAAGAACGGAGTGTTCGTTCAGTCTAGTAGCAACAGTCGGAGGATCGTACGAGAAAGATTTGGGATCGAATTGGGGAAGATCGAAATCGACTGAGTGAAGGTGATTGAAGAGCTGCGGGTTCTTGCAATCCGGTAGCGTGAGATGGTGATTTGTTCAACCAAATTCGAGGCACTTGATTCATCTTGAATCAAGGGGAGAGAAGACTTTGCATCGACATCAAAGACGTTTGAGGGTTTGATTGTTCAGTTTTCTCTTGTACAAAAATTTGCAAAATAGCAATATATATATATATATATATATATATATATATATATATATATATATATATATATCAATTCCATGTTCGGAATTGGGGGCAGAGGTACCCTTAGCGAGGACGGTAGGGGAACTGCCTAAACAAATCGTGTTTGTTCTCTCTTTCCCTTCTCTTTTACGTTTTAATATTAATCGAACTTGTGAAATATCAATTGATAGAAAATTTCTGATATAGTGTAATATAGAGCTGAAAAAGTAATTTGTATAAATGATACAATCCCTTGGATTGCATTTGAAATTAGCTCTACATTCATATTACTTAGAAATTCACACTTGGAGTGCCGTGTACGCCAAGTGTTTGATAAATTGATTAAGCGAAAGTTCTAAAGCACATTGTGATTAAAGTTCGTCACTTTATCTCGTTGGTGATTGGATAATTTCAAGTAAATCAAATTTGGTTGATTACATTGTGTTTGATCGGAAAAATAGCAAGTGTACTATTTTTACCGATGTAGTAATAGTTGGGGTTATCCCCAGAATCGGTCTCTTGAGGACTGCATGTAATTGTAAGTGCAAATGTTATTTCAATTTAATAAAAATGCCTTTGGGGGTTTGTTTGTTATAAAAATTATAATAACTATTGAGCAAATAAGCAGAACGAGTAAAAATGACTTAAACAAATATGAGAAACATGTCAGGGCAAGGTGTATGAAATTCCTTTTAATAATAACAATCCTTATTTTTCAAAATCATCCCTTGAACCAATCATTACCGGCTCTTAAGAATATTTTTATCTAATTTCTTAGTAGAAAAACCTTTGGTATTCTCCTTATACCCCAATTCCTTAGCGGTATAGAAAGAATACCAAGCACTTATTTTTATCAAAAGCTTTACGGATACTATAAGGTATCCCTATTCCTAGGCGATATCTACTCTAGTATTATCGTATAAAAAGCGTTAACAGTGGTTTGTCCGACCTAAGGTTAATCGTAAATCAAATCCTATTTTCCAATATGGACAAGCATTAAGAACATTATACGATAACATGATTATGAGAAAGTAGTGAAATTTCTATTGCAAAAGGAAAATTGTCATTACAGGGAAAATCAGGGACACCCCCCTGGCATTGGGGGGTTTAGCCTCTCATAGTATTAAGAACAAAAACAAAAAGAAAATTAAAGATAGACATTACAATTTGATCGGAGGAAAACTGGTTCTTCAATCGCTTCCGCTCATGAACGGTCGTCCTCTCCAAATCTCCTTGATCGCTTCCACTCTAAAGTCAATTGTTCGTAAAAGTAAAAAAAATGTCTCATTTTCCTCAAAACCTAGCCTAAGTAGTTCCATATCAAACATAACAGTGTGAAATACCCAGAATACCCCTCAGGACACTTAACTCAGAAAATAAGAAAAATCACAAAATTGTCTCTCCCATGCCTGCTGACACAGGCCGTGTCAGCTGACACGGGCACCCGTGTCAGCCCTCTGACTCTCTGCGCAAAACTTTTTCCACTCCAGGTGTTCTGACACGGGTCGTGTCAGCTGACACGGGCACCCGTGTCAGCTCTCTGACTTCAGCCTAAGTCTTCAATTTCAAATGCGTGTTGCTCCAGACCTGCTGACACGGGCCGTGTCAGGCGACACAGGCACCCGTGTCAACCCACTGTCTTCATTCCAATTTCATTCCGAGTTTTGTGATTTTTCTCAATTTTTTGCTCCGATTCTTCCTGAATGTTTATGTGAACCTGAAAACACTAAAGAACACACCCAAGGCATATAATGCGGTAAAAGAGATATAAAACAAATAAACAATAACAAAATAGTAACTAAAATAAATAGCGAAATAACGTATGAAAACCACTGATCAAACTCCCCCAAACTTAAACTGTTGCTTGACCTCAAGTAACAAGCTTGCATAAAATTTTTTCAGATCAAACGGTACATATCAAATGAAAGACTTGTGAAGGTAAGGTGTGTCTGTACTCATACATGAGCCTTTGTTCCGATCGGCGAAAACTAGTTTTCTTGGTAACCGTCTGTTAACGAAGGTGTCACACAAACACAAATCGCGGTAAAACTACGGACCTACATCCCCCTTTTCGGTTACCTCTCCAACTATGCTTTGGGCTTAAGTCTTTTCTTCGATTTTCTACCCCTTTCATTCGGATAATCAGATTAAGGCATTTTTTCGTTTTCCCTCACATGTACAAGATTGATCGAAAGTTTTTCTAGGCACCATTACCTCTTTTTTTCTCGCTCATTGTCATTTATTAGTCCACTTTGGGACGACAATTGAGACTCAACCGCCGTTAGACTAAGTAACCGGGTGAGGGTTACCCAACTTAGAAGGACTAGTTGTCTTTATCGCCAATCACTTTTTTGGTGCCTTAAGTCATTCTATCAATCAACCTTATACATGCAATTCTTTCTAGTCATGCCAGACTATCACTATGAACTAATCGGGGAATACTTCTCAAATCCAAGTACTATGGCACAAATCTACACGTTGGACTCGTTTTCTTACTTCGGGGAATCTTGGGTGTTCGGGTCATTCCTAAGTTTTCAAATTTTCCCAATGTCCCTAGTTCTAACTCCTCTTCCCTCAAACTCTATATACTTTCTTGACCATCTCAAAATCACAGTATTCACAAGAAAAATTTTGACGGTTCTAATTCGAGGAGAATTCAGAGAGGTTTTCATAAAACAACACACAAAACAGACATGACCCGTACAAAGAGAAAAAACTAAAAGCAGTAAATCCTCCCCCAAACTTGAACTACACATTGACCCCAATGTGTTAGAACAAAAGCGAGAGAGGTCACTCACATAGATCCTTATTCAGGATACTAACGGTAATGCCACACCACTGCTACATCATCGTTTGCACATGTAAGATCCAGATTATTTCCTGCAACCAAAACAAAAACAAACAACAAATAGAAAGTAATTAATCAGACAAGCGTGGGTTGCCTCCCACGTAGCGCTTCGTTTAAAATCGCATAGCTCGACGGGTTACTCCCCAATGCTATGAGGGGTACTTTAGCTTACACGTTTTGTTGCTTTTGTTGCTTGAACTTTTTGCAACAGAGCACCGGTCAGATTCAGGACTAAGCACTACATTGTGATTCAACTCATATCCAACTTCCAAATTCTTCCTTTGATGTTTTTTTCTCTTCTTTCATTGATGCTTCTTCCTCTTATTGACTTCTTGACTGGATGTTGGAGTCTTGCTAGGTGCAAAAGATGACTCACATGCTGCAACCTGATGGATTATTCCAGAGACTTTTTCAAGAAGTGGTTTTGAGCTTTTGCTTTTTCCCACTGTTCGGATCATTCCAACTAAGGGGTGATTACAATCCTCTTGACCTTGCTTCTCGAGTTCCAACACTTTTAAGGTTACTTCTTCCTCAAAATATTTCAAGGTTAAAGTACCAGCCTCAATGTCCACACTGCACCGACTAGTCATCAAGAATGGTCGACCCAGTATGATAGTCGTCTCCTCATCCTCAGGTAGATCAATAATCTCAAAGTCTACTGGATAGGTGAAGTTATCAATAGTCACAAGTACATCTTCTGCTAAGCCGTAGAACCGCTTGGTTGTGAGGTCGGAAAACTTCAGATTTGTTCCCGTTTCACTTATTTTCTTTATACCCGCCTTTTTGAAAATTGAGAGGGGCATGAGACTCACGCTAGCACCTAAATCAATCAAGACTCTCTTAAATGTTCTATCCTTTATGGTACAGGGGATTGATACAGAACCAGGATCTTTCCGTTTGATTGGAATTCTCTGACCTTGTGATTCCCCACTACTCTCCTCACTTAGACTCTTTACCTCCTCTCCACTAGGTTTCTTTTTTCCAATGACCTCCTTCATGAATTTCTTGTACAGGGGTATTTGTTCAAGTGCTTCAAAGAAGGGCATATTAATCTCTAACTTTTTGAACAATGAGCTGAATTTCTCAAAGTCTTTTTCTTGTGTATCCTTCTTTGTCACTCTTGAGGGGTACGATAACTTGATCTTAGGCTTAACCGCTTCTTTTCTTTTCTCTTCGGTTGGCCTGGCTTCTTCTTCTGCAACTTCCTGGCATTCTGTGGTAACAACATTGACATTCTCATGATTCTTCGGATTGGGGATTGTGGTGCTTGGGAGGGCGCCTGGTGTCTGAGAACTTTCTAATTGTTGTGCTATCTGGTTCATTTGAACTTCGAGATTTTTATTGGAAGCACTTGTGTTCCTCAGATTACTTCTTGTCTCTTCTTGAAATTGGAAGCTTTGAGCAGCCATCTTCTCAATGACAATCTCCCATTGTGCTTTTTGGGGGGCTTGTTGCTGTTGTGGGTATTGTTGTTGATTCTGATCTTTCCAGGAGAAGTTAGGATGATTCTTCCAACCTGGATTATAAGTTTGAGCGTAGGGATTATTTTGCTTCAGGAATTTTATCTCTTTAATTTGTTGCGGAGTCACAACAGAATGTGCAGTATAATGGGGTCCACTACAAATCTCACAACTCATGGGTTGACCAGTTTGAACTTGTGCCACACTTTAAGTACCAAGATTCATCTTCTTAAGTCTTCTCTTTACCTCAGCTGCAATCTGGTCTTCCATCTTTACCACTTGCTCAGTAAGCTTCAAATCAATCAATTTTTTCTGGTTGGCTCACAATTCGATCATACAACTCCAAATGCTCGTTAGCGGTTATCGCTTCAATGATCTTTTTGACACCAGTGGCTGTTGTAAAATTAGATGAGCCACCAGAAGCTGTATCAATTAGTTACTTAGTCTTTATCTGGAGGCCATTGGCGAACACCTGCATCTGCTCAGTTTGATCCATGTTGTGAGTCGGACAGGCTACCAAAATTTTCTTGAACCTCTTGTATGCGTCTCCGAGAGATTCTCCGTCCTTCTATTTAAAGTTCACAATATCATATCTTTTTCGGATATAAACAGAGGCCGGAAAATACTCATTCATAAATGCCTTCTCCATCTCTTCCCAAGTGGCAATACTCCCAGCAGGTAACGAGTAGAACCACTCTTCAGCCTCTTCTTCCAGAGTGAAAGGAAACATTCTTAACTTCTTTACTTCCTCCGCGTGCCCCTCAATCTTGAGAGTGGTGCTCATAGTCAGAAATCTTTGCAGATGTTTGTTGGCATCTTCATTAACCTTTCCGGTGAAAGGTCTCCTCTCAAGTTGAGTGATGGTGCTAGGATGCAGCTGGAAATTCGGCACATTCACCGATTGGTTCACAATGGTCAACGTACCAGCCGGTGAATTTGCCCCACCGTAATCGCCCAGAAGTCTCTCCGTTGGTTGATTTCCAGCCATATTCACAGTATCTCTGTCTGTTTCTGAACCTAAATCTGATTGTTCTGAGTGAAAGAAACTTTTTCTTCTTCTGGAAGTTGGACTGACGAGTCTGCTTCTGAAGCTGTCAGTCTTGCTTGTCTACGCCTTGCATGGAAAGTTCTTTCGATTTCTGCGTCAAAATTAAAATTTTCTTAGGGTTCTCCTCGCATAAAAATGTTAGACGCAGGTTAGAAGTAACAGTAATAATCCAAAAGAAAATAAAAAAAATAAAAATAACAGAAAAATAAAATTTTAGTCACAGAGTGACAAAATTTCAATTGAATTAACACACGAACTTATAATTTGGCAGTCCCCGGCAACGGCGCCAAAAACTTGATCAGAAAAATAGCAAGTGTACTATTTTTACCGATGTAGTAATAGTTGGGGTTATCCCCAGAATCAATCTCTCGAGGACTGCGTGTAATTGTAAGTGCAAATGTTATTTCAATTAAACGAAAATGCCTTTGGGGGTTTGTTTGTTATAAAAATTATAATAACTATTGAGCAAATAAGCAGAATGAGTAAAAATGACTTAAACAAATATGAGAAACATGCCAGGGCAAGGTGTATGAAATTCCTTATAATAATTACAACCCTTATTTTTCAAAATCATCGCTTGAACCAATCATTACCGGCTCTTAAGAATATTTTTCTCTAATTCCTTAGTAGAAAAACCTTTGGTATTCTCCCTATACCCCAATTCCTTAGCTGTATAGAAAGAATATCAAGCACTTATTTTTATCAAAAGCTTTACGGTTACTATAGGGTATCCATATTCCTAGGTGATATCTACTATAGTATTATCGTATAAAAAAGCGTTAACAGCAGTTTGTCTAACCTAAGGTTAACCGTAAATCAAATCCTATTTTCCAATATGGACAAGAATTAAGAACATTATACGATAACATGATTATGAGAAAGCAGTGAAATTTCTATTGCAAAAGGAAAATTGTCATTACAGGGAAAATCAGGGACACCCCCTGGCATTGGGGGGTTTAGCCTCTCATAGTATTAAGAACAAAAAAAAAAGAAAATTAAAGATAGACATTACAATTTGATCGGAGGAAAACTGATTCTTCAATCGCTTCCGCTCATGAACGGTCGTCTTCTCCAAATCTTCTTGATCGCATCCACTCTAAAGTCAATTGTTCGTAAAAGTAAAAAAATGTCTCATTTTCCTCAAAACCTAGCCTAAGTAGTTCCAGATCAAACATAACAGTGTGCAATACCCAGAAAACCCCTCAGGACACTTAACTCAGAAAATAAGAAAAATCACAAAATTGTCTCTCCCAGGCCTGCTGACACGGGCCGTGTCAGCTGACACGGGCACCCGTGTCAGCCCTCTGACTCTCTGCGCAAAAATTCTTCCATTCTAGGTGTTCTCTGACACGGGCCGTGTCAGCTCTTTGACTTCAGCCCAAGTCTTCAATTTCAAATGCGTGTTGCTCCAGACCTGCTGACATGGGCCGTGTCAGGCGACACGGGCACCCGTGTCAACCCACTCTCTTCATTCCAATTTCATTCTGAGTTTTGCGATTTTTCTCGATTTTTTGCTTCGATTCTTCCTGAATGTTTATGTGAACCTGAAAACACTAAAGAACACACCCAAGGCATAAAATGCGGTAAAAGAGATATAAAAAAATAAACAATAAAAAAATAGTAACTAAAACAAATAGCGAAATAACGTATGAAAACCACTTATCAGTGTTCCTTTTGATTTATCTATTTTTCTCTTCCGTCGCATCATTTCGAGCGGCTTTACGCATATCCGATCTTTTCAGTAGTGGTTCATTGTAGATGAGTTGATTCAGTGGTTATTCCGTAATAATTTTTTAAAACCAATTTTGGAACACCATTAGCGTGTAATAAATTGTGGGATCTATTCAACTCCCCCTTCTAGATCCTAGCCATCGTCTAACAAGTGTATCAAGAGCTCTGGTTTATCTGGTGCTTCGATATAATTTCTTAGAAAATGGCGAACAAACCTAAAAGGGCTTATAATAGAGCTCTAGTTTTTACAGGCGAGAATTATAGCTACTGGAAAGATTGTATGCGTGTACATATAAATTCCATTGATCGGAAGGTTTGGAAGGTCATTTTAAACGGTCCTGTGGAAATAACCATGACCAATGAAAATGGTGTAGTCATTCCCAAGCCCGGATCACAATGGAATGAGGAGGGCGAGAAAAAGTACAACTATGACTGGAAGGCTCGAAATATTTTGATCTCCTCTTTGGGAGTTGACGAATATTATCGAGTCTCTCATTGTGAAACGGCCAAAGCCATGTGGGATGCTTTACAAGTAGCCCACGAAGGCACTAATGATGTGAAAATGGCCCAAATCAACACATTAACGCAAGAGTTCGATCTTTTTTACATGAAACAAGGGGAAACCATTGTAAATATGCAAAAATGATTCACTCATATAATCAACAAGATGCATGTACTTGGTAAATCGGTTCCCAATGAGGTTGCTACTAATAAGATCTTGAGGTGTCTTAACAGGGAATGCTAGCCGAAGGTCACCACGATCAAGGAGGCCAATGATTTAATTACTCTAGACCTCACGACATTATTTGGAAAACTCGATGAATATGAGCAAGTGCTCATCAACATGGAAAAACATGAGAAGAGTGTAAAGAAGGAGAAAACAAAGGAAACGGAAAAGAAGTCGATTGCTCTTAAGACTTCTTGTTCAAAGTCCACATCTCAAGAGCAAAGTGACAATGAAACCAACAATGATGAAGATGATGATTCGAGTGATGACATGGGGCTATTTGTGAAGAGATATAATAGGTACATTCGAAAGAATGAAATTCAGCACTCGGATAAAAATCTCGTCAAATTTAGAAGGCAATCTAGAAATGAAGGCAATAAGAGTGGCAAGTTGAAAGGATCTTGTTACAATAATGGAAAATCCGGGCACTACAAGCCAGATTGTCCATCACTTAAGAAAGACAAAGACAAGGATAAGGATAAGAGTCGTCAACACAAGAAGTCAAACAAATCTAGACGAGCATACATCGCTTGGGAGAGCGATAGCGAGTCAGAAAAAGGTGACAGCTCAAGTGACGAAAGTGAATCCGTCAATCTATGTCTTACGGCACATCGAAACAAGAAGAAAGAGGTAAAAAAAACTCTAAATATGACCATTCCAATAATATGTCTCATTTAGAATTACAAAAAGCTTTTGATATGTTGCACCATGAGGCTAAGGAAGCTTTTCAACGCGTAGCCTCGAACAAAAAGATTTTTTCATACTTGGAGAAAAAGGTTTCTGATTCCGAAAAGGAATTGGAAGCTCTTAAAAAAATTCTTGGTGGATACATCAAAATCTAAGATTGATGAGAACAAGTCTCCATGGTTCAATTAGGGCTGTGATACTTGTCATATTTGGCTAAAAGAGGTGAGAACCCTTAAGGCCAAATAAGACAAGGCTCTAAAGCCTAAAGTTACATTTGCTATTGATCGATCACATTATCTAGAAAGTATGAATAATCCGTATCAAAGGTTGTAGCGAGCGATTTTTGTCGGTGACGTGACCACCTTAACCCACATGGGTTTCCTCCTCATCAATGAGGAGGAGGGAGTGGGGTGCTACTTTTTGATTTCTTATTTATCCCATGAAGCTGGAAGGGAAAGGAAAGCTATCTAAAACTAACCTGGCACGCGAATGTTTAACTGAACAAACGCTTAAAGAGATTGGGGGGTCCGGGGTCAGGTTATACAATGGGGAGTTGTCAACTACCCATCTTATATGTGGTTATCCACAGGTTGTTAGTTTTAGGTTCTGCTTTGTACTTGATGATGTTTATCTTTTGATGGGTTGGGAAAGTTTCTTCTTTGGGAGAAATGAGAGAGAGTTTTTGATGATTTTGGTGAGGTACTGGACCTCAGTTTTGATGGGTGAAGGTACTGGACCTAGAGTTTTTGATTGGTATGCTCGCTAAGATTTCTCAATCTTATGCCTACGTATTCCCGTTTAAAGAAACAGGGAAATAAGAACAATCGTAGTTCCTCCTATTCTATGGGAGGAAAAGATGTTCTTGTGTCTTGTTCAAAGCCCAAGGCTGAAGCTAAAACGTTTGACTGAGAGAGAATTTGTTATCTCTAAAGGGAGACATCTTGTCTGTTTATCACAACTGTTGGGTGACTGTTTATAAAGGAGGGTTACTTTAACTGGGATATGAGAATTCAGCAATGCCATAATTTTTTTTATACAGGATTTGTCCTGAAGGAGAAAACTTTAACTCAGTGTAGAGCAATTCCATTTTCCTTAGGAATCTTTCATGCTAAGGGAGGGACAGTGGCGTGGATGTAAATACTCCAGAGGCTTGCTGCTTACAGCAATTAGACGAAAGAAGGAAGTTTGCCAGGATAAGAGATGGACGACAGCTTGGATATTTGAATCAACAAGTGTGCCACTTACATCAATTATCTGGGATTACGGTTTGTTTGACTTGTTTGATTTGATGTGTGATAACACAGAGAAATGTCTTCCTACGGAGAGATTTTGATTTCCTCTGAAGGGATGTTGATTTTTGTGTGCCTTGATCAAAGCACAAGGTTGAAGCTACGAGATTGATTGACTCCACTGGGGAAGTCCTTGTACAAAGCCCAAGATTGAGGCTAAAAAGAGACTGATTCTTTTGGGGGATATCAGTATACAAAGCCTAAGAGGAGGCTAGAAGTTTGACTTTTCCGGGGGAAATATTCTGTCTGTCTTGTACAAAGCCCAAGATAGAGGCTAAAAGGGATTTTGATTCCACTGGGGAGGGTTTGTATATGTCTTGTACAACTGAAAAGAAGACTGACTCTGTTGGAAAGAAATCTTTATCTGTCTTGTACAAAGCCCAAGATTGAGGCTAAAATGAGACTGACTCAACTGAGGATTTTTAGGTGTCTTGTACAAAGCCCAAGATTGAGGCTGAAAGAAGTTTGACTCTGCTGGAGAGTATTATCTATCTTGTACAAAGCCCAAGATTGAGGCTGGAATGAGGATTGACTCTGCTTAGGGAAAATTTATATGGTGTCTTGTACAAAGCCCAAGATTGAGGCTGAAAAGGGTTGACTCAATAAGAGAGTGTTTTTGTTTTGTACCATTGACTCAACAAGAGAGTGTGGAAAGGTGATTGACTCAACAAGAGAGTCTGAAAAGGTTAGCACAGCTTGGGAAAAATCATTGTACAAAGCCCAAGAGGAGGCTGACTATGCTGAGGAATGGAAGGATCATTATACAAAGCCTAAGAGGAGGCTAGCTTTTGTTGAGGATTATTATGATCCAGAGGCAGGTCCTAATGGGGAATCAACTCTTGCTGAGGGTTTATAGAAGAGTTGAGATATCAGATGCCCTGAAGTTCTGATTTGGGATAGTGATTTGACCCTAGCTGGGGATAATTTAGGATAAAAGACTGAGTTTTAGATCCTGTGGGTTTTATCTCTACTGGAGATTGGTTAAATGACCAGGGTTTTTCTTGTGTTTATAGGGAACTTGAGAATGTCTTTGAGATCCAAGAGGGGATTAGACTGTCCAAGCCTACTGGTATGGAAGAGTTTATCTTTGTATGATGCCCAAGAGGAGGCTGGTATTTTAAGGGATGAGAATCAACCCTAAATTGGTCTGAGGTTTTGACTCTGGAAAGACTGCTCTAGCAAAGGATGACTAAGTTCTGTCCTACACCTTTAAGAGGTCTTCAGGGTCCTTGTATTAAGCCCAAGAGAAGGCATGAGAACTTCTAAGAAGCCGGAGGGTCCTTGTACAAAGCCTAAGAGGAGGCGGGGATGCTTTTAGGAAGCCTGTGGGTCCAAACTTAAGAAGAGTTCAAGAAAAGTTTCACCGAGAATAATCTTTTCTTTAATGAACAGTACTAGGGTTTGAAGAAATTCAAGAGAGGTTTCACCGAGAATTAATCCTCTCTGGAGAAATGAACTTCTTTGACAATTTCTAATAGTGACAGTCTGAGAAAAGTTTCACCGGGAATAATGCCTTTCTCTTTGTTCCATATTGTTTAAGCCCAAGAGAAGGTAAAACTGTATTTGGAATTCCTATGGGGAACTAGTTTTGACTGTATTGAAGAGTGACCAATTGGCTTTACCTAATTCTAGACTTAGTTGTCGGGGAAAACTCTAAGCAGATATACAAGTATATATACAGTTGATATATGACAAGTATTTAAAAGGATATGAAAGAAGGACTTACAGGTGAGCAAGCTTCCAGCAATACAGTTATATATATATATGAAAGCATGTAAATGAAAGCTGATAAAAACTTACAGGCGAGCAAGCTTCCATTGTAACAGCTGTATAGTTAGTTGTTCAAGAAATTAAAGAAAGTTTTGATAACAACTATGGATTTGAACCTAAATCAAAAAGTAAGTTATTTTGAAAAGATTGTTGGGGCTTATACTCAAGGAGATGCCCAGATGAAAAACAGTAATCGTACCGCTGTTTTGTAAACTGTACTGGGGCTTATACAATGACTGAGGCCCAGAGAGGTTTTCTGTAAAAAGGGACGGGTCTTACAACTTAAGGAGAGGCCCAAAAGTTTGAAAAAAGAAAATAAATGGGACTTACAACACAAGGGTAGGCCCAGATGGTTTTCGTTTAAAAGGCGACGACCGCGCCGAGATTTTAAAATCGCAATGGGACTTATACAACGACCGAGGCCCAAAAAGGTTTTGGTTTAAAAGGGGATTGGGTCTTACACTCTATTAGAGGCCCATGAGTGTTTGAAAAGATTTGTTAGGGTGATAGTAATCAAAACCCTAATTTTTGGTTTAAAAATGTATTTTAATTGAATAAAAATTCAATTAAAATAATCCAACATGTGAAAAAAGGTTTTGATCTTGGATTTATATTTGAAAAATCATGTTTCATTCATGGGATAATTTAAAAATCATTTTAATTTTGCAAAACCAAGAGAAAGAAATATTTTTAATGTTTAAAAAAACAAATAAAACATAATTCTTTGCAAAAAATACTAAATGTATGAAATAAATAATATTTTTGTGAAATTTTCATGGAATAAAATATTTTAACATTTTTGTGAATTTTCAAAAAAAGAAGCAATAAAAAATAATTAAAATTGAGAGAGAAAATAATTTTTCAATTAATTAACAAAATCATGAAAATATTGAAAAATAGCAAAAAAGAGAGAGGTAGCAAAAAAGGTCTGGGTGGGGTTTGAACCCACGACCTCAACAACAAACACACATGCACGCACCCACTGGGGTGGTGATACATCCGTGTATCAAAACCACCCCATAAATACATAAGGGGTGCCAAGTTTTCAGGACTGGCTAAGGCAAGGCAAGGCAAGTTTTGACAATTTACGTGAAGCCTCTAACTTTCTCATTTCTCCATGGATTGGGACAAAATTTAGGTGTATCTGACCTAGAATTTCACAAGGAATCCAATGGTGCCCTTGGTTTTTTCAAATGAGATCCCTATTTTAAAACCCGATAGTGGTTTTGAAATAGGCCAAAATTTGCATTTTCTATGCTAACACATCATACTCACACTAATAGCATGGCCAATTGGTTCAAACACAACATATATAACATGTATGAGATGTTTATGATTAGTGAACTTCAAAGCAATGTATAATTCAAAGAGTTCAAGTTGTCATGCACTTACCTCTTGGAGCTTTTTGTGCTATCTGCCAAGTTCCTTGTGCCAGAAGTAATTTGATGCTTTGGACACTCTTAATTGATCCTTTAGAAGCTTTTAGGATGATTAGAACTAGCTGGAATCTTCAGGAACAAGTTTTGGCACTTTCTTGCAAAAGGGGCAAAAGTGACCAATATGACAACTCTCTCAAATGTTGTTCCAGATGAGGGGAACCATTTGGGACAGTTTGAGGATGATATTTGGAGTGTGTTTGAGGCTTTGTTTGGTTTTGGAAGTGACTGAATCAAGGCATGGCTTGGAAAATGCAGAAAAGTATAATTTTGAGGTTTTGGAGGTGGAATTTTTTATTTTGATGTTTCAGGTCACAAGTGAGTGTTTGAACAGCTTAGATATGACATACTAGATGTGTTTGGATCATGAGCTGTGGTGGAATTGCTCTCTAACTCAAAAACTCAGAGTTACCTTGGAAAAGCAGGCATTTTGGCATAAAGAAAGAGATTTTGAGGAAAGCAAGTGTTGTAGTGCTTTGGTGTACTCAAACTGAGCACAAATAAGCTCTATTTATAGTAGAGCAAGTTTGTTTTGCAAGCAATAGTGAATGGCAGCTGCAGCAGGCCTTTGGCCAATGTTGAGAAAAAGGAATCTTAAGTCTCATCTAGCCATTGACTTGAGGTTAGGGAACATGCCTATGGTCCTTTGATTCAGAGCTTATTCTTGACTCGTTCAGTTAGGAATGTGTCAGTCCATGCCACCTTGGTGTATCCATTGAATGCTTGGAAATAAAATTGGAGTCTTGGCACCTTTTTAACCTTTTTAGGTTTATTATGGCTAAGTGTAGATTCTTGGACTTTTGAGGCTTGGGGATCAGATCATTCTCCTTTTGTTTTATCCTCAGATGTGTCCAAATGGATGACAAGGCTTGGAGTTGTACAAATTTTCCAAATTGAGCAAAATGCCAAAATCTGCCTTGCTTAGGACAGTTGGAAATGGTGATTTTGAGGGATTCATATCTCCCTGCTCGGGTTGAGTTATGGGAGGCTCTTGTGGTTTTTAGAAAGCCCTCATATGATACAAGACATGTGTGATCATAGTTTGTTTTGAAACTATTTGGATCCAACTGAAAAATCCCCATGAACATTGATGTTCAAGGCTGGTAACTTAGGCAGATTTTCACTAAGTGTTGGAAAAAGTGTCATTTTCATGTTTTTATGATTTTGATCAATCCATAACTCAAAATCCATAAAGAATTGGAGTCTGAGGTAGTTTAAGCTTTTGTAGAGTGTAGCAAGACCTACAAATCCAGCTTTGGATCACCCAAAATGGTTGCTTGAATCTTAAGTTATGGTCCTTGGAAGTTGGTACCAAAACCATTTTTGTTCCATAACTTAGAAAAATTTTGGTTTCTCATGGTTGCCCCTTTTGCAAGAAACCTCACTTTTCTTGATTTTTCTTGATGAATGATGATCAATGTCACACATTAACATTATTTTTTACTTAGGGGAACCAAATTTGTGAAAAATTCCAAAAATTCAAACTTGATTTTGTGCACAGTTGACTTTTTATCAGATGAAATCCAAACTGTGTGATCCTTTGTGAAATCAAGTCCTTGACCTAAATCAAACCTAATGGATGGATTCCATAGGTGTTATAGGGTGTATTGAATCATGTCCCAAGGTTCGGGAGCATGTCTTGGTTAAAAGTCAAAGGTATAGTTGACTTTTTCCTCAAAACCCTAATTGTGGTCCAGATGAAATTGAAACTTGTGAATCAAGTTTCTTGGATCAATCCATTGTTGTAAATGGATCAATGTAGTGTATTTGGGGCCCTCAAATCATGTCTTGAGGTTTTGGCTCATGTTTTGTCCCAAAAGTCAACTTAGGGGTGAATTAGGTCAAGAAACCCTAATTCCTGATTTTTGGTAAATGAATCCCCTGAGGTTAAATTGACTTGATGATTGGGTCCGTGAGGTCCCTTGGAGTATCTTGGGTTGTGCTTTGAAGCATTGGCTCATGTCCAGATGAAAATTTCCATCTGGAGGCCTCAGTCAACCAAAACCCTAATTTGGTGACACTGGCGATCTCGAGGCTTGATCCACTTGGAATGTTGCAACCTTGTGCTTAATTCATAATGTGGGAGTCCTCTTGATCCTTTATAGGTGTTTGAGAGGTTAGAAAAGTTGAAGATCATGTCATTTCTTGATTGATCCTTTGTCTAAGTGCTCTAAGAGGGCTTGAAACCCTAATTCTTGATTGTAGTGAATGCTCAACCATCCTGGAGGAGATTGATGAGGCAAGAAGGTACATCCATATTGTGGTGATATCTTACACAATGATGGGAAATCTTGGTGGTTAAATTTTGGGGTATGACAGATGCCCCTATTTAATTTTCTTGGACCCGAAGGTGTGAATGGCGAAGGTATTCGGGCATTCGGGGTGCAAGAGGATTAAATATCGGAATACCCAAAACTTTGACGGTGGTTATGAATGGAAGTTTGCTCATCCATCTTCTTTTTCTAAACAATAATGCTTAGAAAAGGGTGAAACTTCCCCTCGATCCTGGTTTTTACCCAAGGAACTAGTCTCAGTTTCTTTTGAAATAAACCTCCCCTTGATCCTGGTCTTCATCCAAGGAACTGGTCTCAGTTTCTAAAATAAACTTCCCCTCGATCCTGGTCTTTAGCCATGGAACTGGTCTTAGTTTCTTTTGTCAATAAACTTCCCCCCGATCCTGGTCTTCAGCCACGGAACTGGTCTCAGTTTTTTTCGTCAAGTTCCTTTCTTGACAAGGGACGCTATGTGTAGCGGTTTTCCTCAAACTTCTCGCCGAATTTTCCTGGGGAGATGCCATTTAATGGGAAAAAGTTTTGATGTCAGACTTGCTGGGGGAAACGCATTCATCTGAGTTGTAGAGGTGTTCAAACTTCTCTGTTGGAGACGCCATTTGTTGACTCTACAGGGGAAACGAGTCTCTTGAAAGACTGCTTTCTGCTTGGGGATACTACATCATACTTTTCTTCGAGATCTTTTCGGAGAAATGCCATGTGATGCAATCCAATTTTGAGGTGCTGATGACTTAATTAACATTGACTTTCTTGAGAGAAAAACCAATGTGTTGCTAAGAGTCTTTGGTTGAGAGGCTTTCTCTGGGGATTTTCCTTAAACCGGGAAAGCGAATATATCGTCTTCAACGGTGAAGAGTGACGTTTGTTGAATGTCTTCTTATTTCTCAGAGGTTCAAGTTATCAAAGTGGTCGAGGACCGTCTCCAATCCAGAAATAAACTGGGGGAGAGAGATTGTTCAGACAAAACATTTCCTGGCGAGGAAAGGACTGACAACTTGATTGATAAGAGGACTTTACCACTTGGGGGTAGGACTGACTAGAGTGATAGTGATGCAATATGAATATGAGTATGAATCAATGCATGATGTATGTATGTTTATGCTGACAAAATTGACGCGACATACAGACTAATAGATGAACACGACTGGATACTCGGCCACTGCGGGGAATGAAAAGTACCAATGTTCCAAGATAGCAATCCCGCTCAGGAGAGACGGTCCCGTGGGGAGAAAGAATTGTTCAATCGGTCTTAAGAGGTACGAACTCTGTCGGGGATGTCAGATGAAACATGGTCTCTAACACAGTTGATCATTCATTCAGACGTGCTGGTTTAGAAGGAGTACTTTGATTCTGCACTTTGAGGTTCAATCACCTTTGGAGAAGCGACTGATGTTCAACAGTCAAAAGAAACTTCCATCTTTATTTTAAAAGCAGAAAAATTTTGACAAGTAAATTCATTTTTGTTTTATTTCAAGAATCGTTAATCATGTTAAAAAAATGTCATTCTGTAAAGCTAAAACAAATAAGAATTGCAAACAAAAACACTAGGACTCAAATTTTATTGATAGGATGGAAATCAGCTAAGCGTGTGATCCCATAGAGCATTTACAAAGTTTAGAAAATGGTAATTTAAGGGAAAAGGGCTACATTGAAACATAACAATTGTTATCCTTCTACCAACTTTGAATTCTGGACATCCTGAGCTTCTGTCGAAGATGACCTTGACTGAATTTACTGATGGTATTACCGATGGGGATTTAACCTCGTCGGACGTATTTACTTGCCATTAATCCCTAATTTTTGCCTGGATTGTACATTGAGATTTCCAATCCATTGGGATTTTTTTGGTTATGTCTCTAATTTTTGCCTGGACCGCCCTTTCGGGTTTTCAATCCACCGAGACGTTTTGTTTTTGTTTATGCGAAGTATTTCTTGACTGCATCAACATTTGTGGGATAGGAAAATTCCTCTCCATCCATGGTTGCGAGTCTCAAGGCACCGCCTAGAAAGGCTTTCTTGACCACGTATGGACCGTCATAGTTCGGAGTCCATTTGCCCCGGGAATCAGTGAGAAATGATTGTATCTTTTTGAGCACAAGGTCTACTTTCCTGAAGACACGGGGTCGAACCTTTTTGTCAAACGCTTTCTTCATTCTTTGTTGATACAACTGACCATGGCATAGTGTCGTTATTCGCTTTTCCTCGATTAGGTTTAATTTGTCGTGTCGACTTTGACACCATTCAACTTCTGTTAACTTAGCTTCGATCAATACCCGGATTAATGGGATCTCTACTTCTATGGGGATCACTGCCTCCATGCCATATACTAGAGAGAAAGGGGTTGCCCCTGTTGAAGTGTGGACAACGCGGTCATAAGGGATATGAATCTGGAGATGTAATTCAGACGTCCCAGGAATCCTCTGACTTATTTTTCAGTCTTTGGAGAAGGCATTTCTTGAATGGTCTTGACCTTGTCAGGATCAACCTCAATTCCTTTTCGGCTGACGATGAACCCTAGCAGTTTTCCTGAGCAGACACCGAACGTGCACTTGTTAGGATGGAGTTTGTACTTTCTCAGACGCTCAAATAACTTTGACAAGTGGGTCACATGCTTCTCTTCTGTTTTAGATTTGGCTTTCATGTCATCGACGTACACTTCGATTTCTTTGTGTATCATGTCGTGAAACAGAGTAGTCATGGCTCTTTGATAGGTTGCCCCGGTGTTCTTCAAACCGAACAACATCACTTTGTAACAAAAGGTGCCCCATGGGTGATAAAGGAAGTTTTCTCCATGTCTTCCGGCGCCATTTTTATCTGATTATAGTCCAAGAATCTATCCATGAAGGAGAAGACTTTAAACTTTGTTGTACTGTCTACCAGCATGTCAATCTGCGGTAAGGGAAAGTCATCCTTCGGACTAGCTTTGTTCAGATCCCTGTAATCTACACACATTCTGACTTTTCCGTCCTTTTTCGGAACTGGTACTATCTTGGCTAACCATTGAGGATATTCTGAAGTGACGAGGAAACCCTCATCAATCTGTTTCTGTACTTCCTCTTTGATTTTGATGGCCATGTCTGGATGAGTCCGTCTCAGTCTCTGTTTCACCAGAGGACATTCTGATCTTAACGGTAGATGATGTTCCACAATGCTGGTGTCCAACCCTGGCATCTCCTGATAGGACCAAGCAAATACATCGGGAAACTCTTTGAGAAGTTTTATCAAGTCTTCTTTGACAGTTGGACTGAGCAGTGCCCCATTCTTGATTTCTTTCCTCTCTTCTTCTGAACCTAAGTTGACCGTTTCCAACAGCTCTTTGTGAGGTTCAATGAGCCTTTCCTCTTGTCTGAGTAATCGGGAGATCTCTTCTGGAATTTCTTCGTCTTCTTCTTCTTCAGCTTCAAATACCGGGAATTCAAAGTTGGGAGAAGGCATTGGATCGTATGTTTCAATGGGGTTTAAAACAAGCAATCTGCATGACGTGATGATTGTTTTTAGAAGAGATAGAGAGAATGCAAGAGTGTATGCAGTGTATTTTCTGAAAAATGCTTGTTTTTATTATTGGACTATTTTTAGGAATACCATTTTTTGAAAAAACGAAAAGTGAAAGCAGCAATAACTGTAGAAATTACAGAACAACGTTATTTTATTTATGATTTTGTCGATTCTTGAAACACAACCCTATAAAACAAAACTCTGTCGCTCTGGGCGAAGCGAAGAGGGACATTTACATAAAGTGCCCTATAAAAACATATGTTTCACCTGGGCAGGGTGAAAAGTTAAAACAAAGATGGCAATTACTTAGACTCATAGACGACTTTTGGAACATCGACAACAACCCATTGGCGGTGAACTCCTCGGTGAATCACAAAGTCTGGTACCTTCTTTCTTGGTTTGTCCTCAGAAATGACGCTGATTTCTGGCGGAGCAGGATCGTTGGAGTCTTCCTCCCATGCACAGTTGTCGTAGATGAACTCTTCTATTGTATCTTGCACAGTATTTTCACTTTCAAGCAGATCTCCCCATCCAGTTGGCTGGATGTCTTCAAGCCTGATACTAGAGCTTTCAGGAGCGGTGTACTTGACTAAGAAGTCGTACTTGCCACTCGGTTGTCCTAAGGTGTCCCACACTTCCGTGGAACTGGAGGAGTCATCCTTCTCGATGACGTTGACCTCAGGAAAAGCAGAGTTGATGAATTCTTGTCCTGCAATCTTTGCAAATTCATCGTTGTGCTAGATATCTTCTGAATGCCCTGAGTAATAATCCCATGATTTGGTGGAGACGCAGGTATTCTTTTCAATGATGCTCAGCTGATATGCATTGTTGGGCTGACTCTTTTGCCCCAAGTCTCCTGGGTATGGCTGCCAGATAGGCAAGTCATCCATTGGGTCATAATAGTCATAGTCAAAGTTGTCTTTCATTAGAGTGTCCTCCTTTAATGAGTTTGGTGGAGCACGACATCCTTCCGGATCACAATCTCCATACATCATCTTGACATCTGATCTCGGTATATATCTCGGACTCTGCGTGGGATAGAAAAATTGCGTATGCATTTCTTCCTAAGACATATAACCGTCCTCGTTGAGATAGGACTTCCAGTCTTCATCTGTATCGGAGGAGTCACCCTTATTGATGGTATGTACTTCTTGAGACACTGAGTGAAGGAAACCTTCTCTGTGGAAGAAGTCCTGAATGGGACGAAAACTTTCATCGTTAGCAGCAGTCTGGGTACAGGTTGAGGAGAAACCAGGACCTTTCTTCGTCTTGTTATCCGTAGGATTGACAAGCCGTCCCCATCCTTTTGTGTTGTTACTTTTGATTACTTTAAGAGCATATTTATATGAGGAAATCGACGTTCCTCTCTCTAATCGATTCTTCTTGCTTACTGTAAGTGCTTGAAACTGAGTTCCAACGAACTCCTCGGGTTCTACACAGGAGAATGATGATAAGTTGCTCACGATCAAGGCCTGCTCTTCGCAGACTGTGACTAGTTTGTCTTTTTTGACGAACTTCAGCTTTTGGTGAAGTGTCGAAGTGACTGCCCCAGCCTCGTGTATCCAAGGTCTTCCTAATAAACAGCTGTATGCTGCCCGGATGTCCATGACCTGGAAAGTGACTTGGAAAGTGTGATGACTGATAGTTATGGGAAGGTCGACTTTGCCGATAACTATTTTTCTGGATCCATCGAAGGCTTTGACGATGACCTCACTACCTCTCATCGGAGATCCTTGAAATGATAATCGCATCAGAGTAGATTTTGGCATAACATTTAGAGCTGATCTGGTATCTACCAGTACGCTGGCTAAAGCATCGTCCTGGCAATTGACTATAATGTTAAGCACCATGTTGTGATTTTTGCCTTCTTCTGGTAGTTCTTCATCATTGAATCCTAAATTATTGCAGGAAGTGATGTTGGAGATGATGCTGTCGAATTGTCTTATTGTTACATCTAGTTCCACAAAGGCCTGCTCTAAGACTTTCTGTAGAGCTTCCCTGTGAGCTTCGGAACTGAGCAAGAGAGATAACACCGAGATTCGCGAAGGAGTTTGCAACAGTTGGTCTACAATGTTGTACCCGCTCTTCTGGATGAGCTTCAGCATCTCATCATTGTTCTTTGAAAGGTTGGGATTACTGGATTGACCGACTGGTTGATTGGGAACTTCTGTTTGAGGTTCCTTTTCTCTGGTGGGTTTTCTAACTCCTCTGTTGAAGATCTGGCCGCTCCAGGTTACTCGACTGATGTCTTTAATGTTTACGATGGAGGGTAATGGAGTTTCCTTTCCATTCTCGATTGTTGTTGCATCGTATTTGTAAGGGATAGCCTTATCTGATTAGTACGGTATTCGTTCCGGCAAGTAGATAACTACAGGAGCCTTTTGATTTTTCTGACTATCGTAACCAGCCTCAATTGGTTTGAGGTTGAGAATCTTTCTACTATCAAGAGGAACTCTTGATTCATGGAGTAGAGGGATTATGGTGCATACATCTTTGGCCACTTCCTGTTTAGGGATTAAGACAACGTTTTTGCTTTGATGAGGAAGATAACCTTGCATTACGTTGATCGAACCAGAACTTGAACATGGTCGACTCTCTTTTTGGTCCAACTGATTTTGAAGAGCCGACCGCACGAGGTAGCATCCTTGGTTGTTCTCTGAGCAAACTCTGCAGCGCTCATATTTGGGTGGTGGCACTCGGCCACGTCCGCTTTGTATGCAGTGTAACTTCACTAGATCTGTTTCCATCGAGCAAACATCCTGACTTTGATGCCTAGTAGGATTCCCGTTAGTCATATTGACTTGTTGTGTGTCTTCATCTAGGTAGATTAGAAGCCACCAGTTGTTCAACAGGTGTTGAAGTGTTCTTTGGACAAGTGCACATCCTTGGTCGTCTTTATGACACACTTTACAGTTCTGATAATCATGTGAAGCCAGAAAACCGAGCCTGGCCTGCTTAGCGTATAATTCTACCAGGCTGGTATTCATCAAGCGAATATCAAAGATTTGAATCATATTAACTTGATAATGATTATTTCTATCACGGTAGTCCTGGATCCATCCGAGATCCATCTGATGCTGGAGGGCCTCTTGTACAAAAGAGCATCCCTGATTGTTTATTGAGCAGATCGGATAGGAATTGTAATCGTGCTGTGGCAGATCATGATATTGGCTTTGCCTTGAGTGCATTACCACCAAGTTGACATTCATCGCCAGAATGTTGTGATTCTGGACAATGTTAGGATTTGCGTGAGCCATATTGACCTCACGGATTTTGTGATCTTGAATCCATCCAAGATTCATCTGTTCTTGTAGAGTTGATTGCACTACGGAACATCATTGCTTATTCTTTGAGCAGATATCACACTGGTGATAATTGTGAGACGGTACATGACCGTACCCGCTCCGTCTGCAATGCATCTTGACCAGATTGGTTCCTAACAGGAGTACATCACGAATTTGATAGTTGTGGTTAGATTCTTCCTCTATCAAATTTACTGCAGTTTTCTCATGCTGAGGCAACGGGTTTGTCTGAACATTTGGATTTGTATCCTTGAAGGATAGGACCCCGTTCCTGACAAGCTTCTGTACATCAAATTTGAAGCTGACATAGTTTTCAATGTTGTGCCCGGGTCCTCCTTGATGGTAAGGGTAAGTTTGATCTGCTTTGAACCAAAAAGGCGGATTTTCCGGTACTGTAAGAGGAGACCTAGTTTGGACGTGCCCCTTGACCAGTAGTAGTGGAAACAGTTATGCGTACAACATTGGTATAGGGTCAAACCCTGGTGGTCGCATTATACGGTTGTTATTATTGTACTGAGGACGAGCCTGCTGAAGAGGCTGTTGTATCCTTTGCTGATACTGTTGTTGATTTGGTTTGCTATGAACAACCTGAGGTTGATATGTTGGAATAGGTGCAGGGTTGATAGCAGGAGGTACCGCTGCTACTGGTTGATACCTTCGCCTTTGCTTTCTGAGAGAGATATTACCAATATCTTGCTCTTTTTTCTTAGGGAAAGCACTACCGTATCTTTTGGTACTGCTTGATGGTCCTGCATCTTTGACTAAACGTCCTTCTCGGACTGCCTCTTCAAGGCGTACTCCCATGTTCACCATCTCAGTAAAGTCGCTGAGCGCACTGGCGACCATTCGGTCGTAATAGAATGAACTCAAGGTTTTCAAAAAGATCCTTGTCATTTCTTTTTCCTTAAGAGGGGGACAAATCTGGGCGGCAATTTCACGCCATCTCTGAGTATATTCCTTAAACATTTCCTTGTCCTTCTGTGACATTGCTCGGAGTTGATCCCTGTCTGGTGCCATGTCAAGGTTATATTTATACTGCTGAACGAAGGTAGCGCCAAGATCTCTAAAAGTGACGATCTTAGTGCGGTTTAAACCCATGTACCATTTGAGTGCGACACCGGTTAAACTATCTTGAAAGTAGTGGATTAGTAGCTGTTGATTCTCTGTCTGAGTTGACATCTTTCGAGCGTACATCACCAAATGACTTTGAGGGCAAGAGTTGCCCTTGTATTTTTCAAAGTCGGACACCTTGAATTTGTGCGGGATTTTCACATTGGGGACCAAACAAAGGTCTGCGACGTCCTTTCCAAATAAATCCTAACCGCGAATGGCATGCAGTTCCTTCTGCATCTGCAGGAATTATTCCTGGAACTCGTTCATCCTGTCGTGCATATCTTCATTTCCACCAGAGATTACTTGTGGAATTTGTCCTTCCGGGACAGTGTGTACCACGGGTTGTGGCATAATCATTACGGCGGTGACTCTTGGTGCTTCCCTATCCCGAAGTTTGTAACCTTCAGGAGTTGCTATCATGACTTTTGCATCTTCGCTTTCCCGAAGTTTGTAACCTTCAGGCCCAGCGGTTCCTGCTGCAGTTTTCGGGTCTTCCGTGACCGGCGGAATATATCCTCCAGGGATAAATTTGATAGGCATGCCCCAGGGGCGATCTTTAGGCATGTTGTACTGAGGATCATACATCTCCACTATGGGCGTAGATGTGATTTCTGAGATCACAATCCTTTGTTGTTGTCTCTGAGCTATTGCCAGAGATTGCATGTCACTGTGAAGTTTCTTTAAATCTTCCTCCAAAGCGTCGATTTCTTCTCTCATCTCTCTGTTCTCTTCCTCGAGATCGTCCATTTTCTTTTGTCGATTGGCCCGAGTATTGTACGAATGAGACAGTTTGACTCTAGAATCGTGACACATACGTGAGATTCGAAGGTAAGAAGAATGCGTTAGGTGATAATGATGAATGATATGCAATGATATATATTAATTTTTTTTTTGTTTTAATCAAAAATAAACTTCAACAAATAGATTGCAAATATCATAGAGTGGGGAGTCCCCGTTTTATTGAATTTGAAAGATTGTGAAAATGGAAATATAGTATTTTACAAAGTACTGTAAAAGGAAAAGTCTAAGCTTATGGATCCTGAGTCTTCTCTGAGGAGAGCTCAGGTGCTGGTTCTTGTATTTTCCTTTTCTTTGACCGGGGCTCTTGAGCCGTTGTCAGGTTGTCGGTCCTTTGCCAAGTGAAAGAAGCGAGCAAATTTCTTCGGTCTTCTTGATTTTCTACAACATGTTGCTCTAATATCCTAATCAGAGCATTCTTCTCTTTTAACAGTTACTGAATTTTGGTACACTCTACATTGAGAATACGGTACTTGTTCTTCCAAGATTTCTTTTCCCGTCGAACTTTGTTGAGAGTGACCTGGAGTTTTTCCGCATCAGACATAAAATAAAGGACAGATTCCTTCAGCAAAAGAACTTCTTGACAAGGGTAAGGCATCCTCAGCTTGAAGGCTCTAGTTTGTACCCAGTGGAGATAAGGTTCCACAGAGACACAGTCTGGTTTTCCTAGAGACACTCTTCCTTTCTTGTGAACATGTTTCCAGGCACGCACTATTTCTGTCTTTAGTGCCCTGTCATTTTCTCCTTCCTTGAAGAAAAGACATTCCAGATGAACATTACGCGGGATATGCCTCATTGGGTATCCGAGTTGACGGCGAACTAAAATTGGATGATAGTTGATTCCTCCTTTAGTTCCTAAGAGGGGTACGTTAGGGAAATTTCCACATTTGTCAATGATCCTTATCTCGTTATAAATCCGATTGTACCAATATATGTCAGAGTTGGTAAGAGACATGATTCTCTGTGACCAACGTAGAGTACTCTTATGATCCCAAAAAGCAGCAGACTTGGGTAAATGGGAAGTGAACCAATTGTATGGCAGGGGTACACAACATGTGATTATTCCTCCGTTGTACAAATTCCTTAAGTGTACAGAATGATAAGCATCTGCGAGCAAGGTCAGTACGGGGTTTCCAACCAGAAATATCCTAATGGCATTGGTATCGACGAAGTTATCGATGTTGGGAAAAAGGAACAACCCGTATGTGAGTAGAACAAAGATATCTTCGAAAGCAATAACGTTTCCTACACTGGCAAAGTATAGGGCTTTCTCTACCAAAAACTTGGCCGGTAAACCTTGGATTCCTTCCTTAGTGGTCATGTGAGTCCTGACTTCTGACTCGTCCAAATAGATTGCTCTTGCAATGGTTTGATCCTTTGGAATTTCTTCCAGTCCAGAAAAGGGAGCTTGGTCAGTGATGGGTTAATCAGTCAGGTGAGAGTATTCTTCTAGCATCGGTGCTAGTTCATAATCCGGGAATGTGAAACAGTGATAAACCGAATCATAGAACTGAATCAGTGTAGACAGGATTCCTTCAACTACATGGACCCTTAACAGAGACAGCAGTCCTCCGAACTTAGCCCTGAAAGTATCAGGGTTGGTGATCATCCTTGCTAACCCCCTTAAATCCTCTAGTTTTGGAGCCTTGAAGGTGTACTTGTGCGTCTTCCTTCTACCGAAATCCATAACGCAATCTTTCTCTCTCTGATATTTGCAATCATTGTTTTAGTTTAATTTGAAAAAAAAAGAGAAGATAAAAGAAGATTTTTTTCTTTGTTTAAGAGTTTTTTAAATGAATGCATGAATGCAGCACACAAAAACATAGAAAAAACAGGGGCTCAAAGGTTCAGCATCACGAGCATGGAGTCATGGCTCTACCCATCCCCAAAGGTTGTACTATGACGAATTTTTGTACCTGTTCCCAATCTCATTGACCCCCTAGGGATGACAACAACAAGCTGGTTCACCCGAGCGAGCTGTAGCATCCTAGGGTAATCTCAATTGAGTGTAGTATCGCGTGTCAACTATTTTCGATAGCTACCACACTACAAAATAGTACATGGTTACTGTCTACTAAATCCTCGGTTTCACGGATACCACTTTGGGACAATCTGCCTTCACAAAGGAGTCGTTAAGCATTAAATCCGCAAAGGGTATCTCCACTGATTTGATGGTTTACCGGGATAGCTTATTCGGGATTCACTCCCTGTAAGACCGCCCGTCTATGCCATCACCTATCTTAGGTATCACTCAAACTTTCCATATGCGACATCACTCGCATTCCCATTAGCAGAAAAATAAACACAGATATCAAGTAGAAAAAGCGATATATATATATATATATATATATATATATATATATATATATATGATTCCAAAAACTAACATCCTAGACCTCTTAAGAATTCTAGTCTTAGTCCTAGACAGATCAAAGATGTCCCAAGCAGAGTCGCCATTTTACTGTTGGAAAATGATGACGAATGATGACTAAGGTAAGACAGATCCTAATGGCACTCCCCAGCAGAGTCGCCATTTTCTTGTAGCGAGCGATTTTTGTCGGTGACGCGACCACCTTATCGCACATGGGTTTCCTCCTCACCTTAATGAGAATGAGGGAGTGGGGCACTTTCTGATTTCTTATTTACCCCGTGAAGCTGGAAGGGAAAGGGAAGCTATCTAAAACTAACCTTACACGCGAATGTTTAACTGAACAAACGCTTAAAGAGATTGGGGGTTCGGGGTCAGGTTATACAATGGGGAGTTGTCAATTACCTATCCTATATATGGTTATCCACAGGTTGTTAGTTTTAGGTTCTGCTTTGTACTTGATGGTGTTTATCTGTTGATGGGTTGGGAAAGTTTCTTCTTTGGGAGATATAAGAGAGAGTTTTTGATGATTTTGGTGAGGTAATGGACCTCAGTTTTGATCGGTGAAGGTACTGGACCTAGAGTTTTTGATTGGTATGCTCGCTAATATTTCACAATCTTATGCCTACGTATTCCCGTTTAAAGAAATAGGGAAATCAGAGCAATCGTAGTACCTCCTATTCTATGGGAGGAAAAGATGTTTTAGTGTCTTGTTCAAAGCCCAAGATTGAAGCTAAAACGTTTGACTGAGAGAGAATTTGTTATTTCTAAAAGGAGACATCTTGTCTGTTTATCATAATTGTTGGGTGACTGTTTATAAAGGAGGGTTACTTTAACTGGGATATGAGAATCCAGGAATACCATAATTTTCTTTATAGGGGATTTGTCCTGGAGGAGAAAACTTTAACTTAGTGTAGAGCAATTCCATTTTTCCTTAGGAATCTTTCATGCTAAGGGAGGGACAATGGCGTGGATGTAAATAATCCAGAGCCTTGCCGCTTATAGCAATTAGATGAAAGAGGGAAGTTTGCCAGGATAAGAGATGGACGATAGCTTGGATATTTGAATCAACAAGTGTGCCACTGGGATTAATTGACTCCACTGGGAAAGTCCTTATACAAAGCCACGAGGAGGCTTGAAAAGGATGACTCAACAAGAGAGTGTTTATCTGTCTTGTACAAAGCCCAAGATTGAGGCTAAAAAAAGACTGACTCTTTTGGGGGATATCATTATACAAATCCTAAGAGGAGGCTAGAAGTTTGACTTTTCCGGGGAAAATATTCTGTCTGTCTTGTACAAAGCCCAAGATTGAGGCTAAAAGGGACTTTGATTCCGCTGGGGAGGGTTTGTATATATCTTGTACAAAGCCCAAGATTAAGGCTGAAAAGAAGACTGACTCTGTTGGAAAGAAATCTTTATCTGTCTTATACAAAGCCCAAGATTGAGGCTAAAATGAGACTGACTCAACTGAGGATTTTTAGGTGTCTTGTACAAAGCCCAAGATTGAGGCTGAAAGAAGTTTGACTCTACTGGAGAGTATTATCTATCTTGTACAAAGCCCAAGATTGAGGCTGAAATGAGGATTGACTCTGCTTAGGGAAAATTTATATGGTGTCTTGTACAAAGCCCGAGATTGAGGCTGAAAAGGGTTGACTCAACAAGAGAGTGTTTTTGTTTTGTACCATTGACTCAACAAGAGAGTGTGGAAAGGTGATTGAATTAACAAGAAAGTTTGAAAAGGTTAGCGCAGCTGGGGAAAAATCATTGTACAAAGCCCAAGAGGAGGCTAACTATGCTAAGGAATGGAAGGATCATTATACAAAGCCTAAGAGGAGGATAGCTTCTTCTGAGGATTATTGAGATCCAGAGGCAGGTCCTAATGGGGAATCAACTCTTGCTGAGGGTTTACAGAAGAGTTGAGATATCAGATGCCCTGAAGTTCTGATTTGGGATAGTGATTTGACCCTAGCTGGGGATAATTTAGGATAAAAGACTGAGTTTTAGATCCTGTGGGTTTTATCTCTACTAGAGATTGGTTAAATGACCAGGGTTTTTCTTGTGTTTATAGGGAACTTGAGAATGTCTTTGAGATCCAAGAGGGGATTATACTGTCCAAGCCTACTGGTATGGAAGAGTTTATCTTTGTATGATGCCCAAGAGGAGGCTGGTGATTTAAGGGATGAGATTCAACCCTAAATTGGTATGAGGTTTTGACTCTGGAAAGATTGATCTAGCAAAGGATGACTAAGTTATGTCCTGCACCTTTAAGAGGTCTTCAGAGTCCTTGTATTAAGCCCAAGAGAAGGCATGAGAACTTCTAAGAAGCCGGAGGATCCTTGTACAAAGCCTAAGAGGAGGCGGGGATGCTTTTAGGAAGCCTGTGAGTTCAAACTTAATAAGAGTTTAAGAAAAGTTTCACCGAGAATAATCTTTTCTTTAATGAACAGTTCTAGGGTTTGAAGAAATTCAAGAGAGGTTTCACCGAGAATTAATCTTCTCTAGGGAAATGAACTTCTTTGACAATTTCTAATAGTGACAGTCTGAGAAAAGTTTCACCGGGAATAATGCCTTTCTCTTTGTTCCATATTGTTTAAGCCCAAGAGAAGGCAAGACTATATCTGTAATTCCTATGGGGAACTAGTTTTGACTGTATTGAAGAGTGACCAACTGGCTTTACCTAATTCTAGACTTAGTTGACGGGGAAAACTCTAAGCAGATATACAAGTATATATACAGTTGATATATGACAAGTATTTAAAAGGATATGAATGAAGGCATTACAGGTGAGCAAGCTTCCAGCAATACAGTTATATATATGAAAGCATGTAAATGAAAGCTGATAAAAACTTACAGGCGAGCAAGCTTCCATTGTAACAGCTGTATGGTTAGTTGTTCAAGAAATTAAAGAAAGTTTTGATAACAACTATGGATTTGAACCTAAATAAAAAAGGAAGTTGTTTTGAAAAGATTGTTGGGGCTTATACTCAAGGAGAGGGCCAGATGAAAAACAGTAATCATACCGCTGTTTTGTAAACTGTACTGGGGCTCATACAATGACTGAGGCCCAGAGAGGTTTTCTGTACAAAGGGATGGATCTTACAACTCAAGGAGAGGCCCAAAAGTTTGAAAAAAGAAAAGAAATGGGACTTACAACTCAAGGGTAGGCCCAGATGGTTTTCGTTTAAAAGGTGACGACCGCGCCGAGATTTTAAAATCGCAATGGGACTTATACAACGACTGAGTGTCATACCCCAAATTTTGACCACTAATATTCCCATCATTGTGCAAATCATCATCACAATATGGATGGACCATCATACCTCATTAGTCTCTCCAAAGATGGGTGAGCATCCACTACAATCAAACTTAGGGTTTCAAGCCCTCTCAGAGCATTTAGACAAAGGATCAATCAAGGAATGCCATGATCTTCAATTTGTCTAAACCTATCAAATATCCACAATGGATCAAGAGGTCTCCCATACCAAGAATCAAGCACAAGGCTGCAACATTCCAAGTGGATTAAGCCTCAAGATCGCCAGTGTCACCAAATTAGGGTTTTGGTCTACTGGGGCCTCCAAATGGAATTTTTCCTCTAGGAATGAGCCAAAGGCTTCAAAGCACAACCTAAGATGCTCCAAGGGACATCATGAACCCAATAATCAAGTCAATTTTGCCTCAGGGGATGCATTCATAAAAAATCAGGAATTAGGGTTTCTTGGCCTAATTCACCCCTAAGTTGACTTTTGGGACAAAACATGAGCCAAGACCTCAAGAGAGGATTTTAGGGTCTCCAACACACTACAATGATCCATTTTCAACAATGGATTGATTTAAGGAGCTTGATTCATAAGTTTCAAGTTCATCAGAACCACAGTTAGGGTTTCGCGAGAAAAGTCAACTGTGCCTTTGACTTTTGACCAAGACATGCTCCCAAACCTTGGGAAATGATTCAAAATACCCTATAACACCTATGGAACATATCCATAAAGTTTGATTTAGGTCAAGGACTTGATTTCATATAGGATCACACAGATTGGAATTCATCTGATAAAAAGTCAACTGTGCCCAAAACTTAAAGTTTGACTTTTTGATTTTTTTGATCAATTATGGTTCCCTAACCCTAAAATGATGTTAATGTGTGATTGGAATCATCATTCATCAAGAAAAATCAAGAAAAGTGGGATAACTTGTAAAAGGGGTAACCATAAAAAACTTAGAAATTTTCTAAGTTATGGAACAAAGTGGCTAGGGTACCAACTTCCGAGGATCATAACTTGAGATCCAAGCAACCATTTGGGCTGATCCAAAGATGGATTTGTAGCTATCATGGCATACTTTAAAAGTGTCAACTACACCTCACTCCAATTCATCATGGATTTTGAGTTATGGTTGGATCAAAATTGCTGAAAACATGAAATGTCACTTTTTCCAACACAGTGAAATTTTCACCAAGTCAGAATCTGTCTTGCTTTTTTTTCCAAAAGTAGGGGGATTTTTCACTTGGATCCGAAAAGTATCAAGACAAACTATGATCACACATGTGTTGTATCATATAAGAGCTTTCCAAAATGGCCAAGAACTCCATGAAACTCCACTTAAGCCATGAGATATGACAATGACAATGTGCCTTGCTGCAAACTGTCATGGCAAGGCAGATTTGTGCATTTTGCTCGATTTGAGCAAATTTTGAAAATGACAAACAAGTTTATCCATCTGAACACCTCAGGGGGAAACCAACGAGGGACAAACACTGATCCATCAGCCTCCCAAGTCCTTGGAACCAAAAGTAGCATGCCAAACCTAAAAATGCTTAAAAGAGGGACAAGACTCCAACTTTGGTTTGGAGCATTTAATGGATGCACCAAGGTGGCATAGACTGAGCCCTTTCCAACTGAATTCAGTCAAGACTTATCCAAGAACTAGGGAACCAGCAGCCTGTGCTCTAACCTCTAGTCAGTGGCTAGAGGAGACTTGGATTCCTATTGATCAACATTTGCCAAACTTCTGCAGCAGTTGCCATTCACTATTGCTTGCAAAACAAACTTGCTCTACTATAAATAGAGCTCATTTATGCTCAGTTTGAGTACACCAAAGCCATCAAACTGATGCTTTCCTCAAAATCTCTTCCTTCACTCCAAAATTTCCTTCCAAAGCAAGTCACTACCGGGTTTTGAGTTTGAGAGCTATTCCAACCAAACCAATCACACACACACCTCATAAACATCATATAGAAGTGATCCAAACACTTAAACAATATCTGGAACACTGATTTCTCAAAATCACCATCCAACTGCTCAAGCTTTTAGCAGACTTGCATTTGGGGTACCATCTTCAGTTCCAGCTTGTTTTAAACCACTCCAAGCATTCAGACACATCACTTGGCACCTAAGGAAGCTGTGCAAATCATTGGAACCACCTTGAAACACCTCTAACACAAAACACGATCACCAGCTGCAAGAGGTAAGCCTAAGTTCTTCTAACTCTATGATCCATGCATTTTTTGCTACACAATAATTTGGCCATATGTTCATAATCATGCATTGAGTGTTTACCCTCAATCAATTGCTTTGTTTGAATCGTGTATGGAATTTCTGAGCCTTCATGCAAATTTTAGGGTTCTTGAGGTTTCTCTTTGATTTCTTATTCCTTGCTTAAAATAAATGAAATTAAAGACCATAGACATGATCGTGAGGTGAAAACGAGCAGATTGATATGTAGATTGCATGATATAATCAAGTATTCAGTGAGATTGGATAGAAAATGCAAATCTGCAGAAACAGAGGGTGGCACGTGTTCTTGGCATGTTCTTGGCGCCATTTTTTGAATATTTGAATATTTGAATTTTGTGATTTTATTTAATTGATTCAAAAATTAATTTCTCTCTAGTTTTTAATGATTTTGAGTTGATTCTTTTTTTAATAATTCACAAAAATGCTAAAATATTTTATTTTACCAAAAAATCCTAAAAATATTAATTATTTCATATACTTGATATTTTTACAAAGAACTAATATTTTATTTGTTTTTCAACATTTAAAATGTTTTTTCTCCCTTGATTTTCCAAACTTAATTGATTTCCAATCATTTTGTGCATAGAAACATGATTTTTGTAACATTGATCCAAGATCACAATTTGTTATCACACATGTTTAACAATTTTGATCATTTTAATTGAATTTTTATTCAATTATAATATATTTTGAAAACAAATTAGGGTTTTGATTAATTCAACCCTCATCAAACTTTTTCAAACTCTTTGGGCCTCTAATAGAGTGTAAGACCCAACTCTTTTTTTTAAACCAAAATAATTTGGGCCTCAGTGTATTGTATAAGTCCCGATACCATCCAAACGTACGGCGCGATCGTCGCCTTTTTAAAATCATCTGGGCCTGTCCTCGAGCTATAAGTCCCATTTCTTTTCTTTTCAAAATCTTTGGGCCTATAATAGAGTGTAAGACCCATCCCCTTGTACATAAAAACTTTTTGGGCCTTACGTATTGTATAAGTCCCTCTGTACAGTTTTCAAGACAACAGTGCGATCATCGTTAAAACTTGGGCCTCTCCTCGAGCTGTAAGCCCCAACAATCTTTTCAAGCACTTTCTCCTTTGATTTTGAATTCAAATATATGTTGTTATCAAAACTTTCTTTGTTGAACAACTAACCAAATAGCATGGAAGCTCTACAACGGGTAAGTGTTTATCCGCTTTCATTTACCGCTTTCATATGTACATAACTGTATTGTGGGACTACTTCACTGTAAGTCTTCTTTCACATCCTTTTCTATACTTGTCACATATCCACTGTGTAATACTAGTATAGTTATTTAGAGTTTTTCCCGACAACAACGTCTAGAACTAGGTAAAGCCATGTTGGTCACTCTTAAATACAAACAAAACTAGATCCCCCGTAGGATTCCAGATACAGTCTACCCTCCTCTTGGGTTAAACAATATGGAACAAAGAGAAAGGCAGTATTCTCGGTGAACCTTTTATCAAACTGTCACCCTTAGAAATTGTCAAAGAAACTCTGACTCCCCAGAGATGATCTTTTCTCCGTGAATGGCATCTCTTGAGTTTCTTCCAAATTCTCGAACTTTCCTGGAATAATCTCTTCTCGGTGAATTGCATTTCTTGAACTTCTCTTGGTTTGGGGACCCACGGGGTTCCTAAAAGCATCATCGCCTCCTCTTGGGCGTTGTACAAGGACCCTTCGGCTTCTTAGAAGTTCTCATGCCTTCTCTTGGGCTTAATACAAGGACCCTGACGACCTCTTAATGGTATAAGACAGAACTTAGTCATCCTTTGCTAGAGCAGTCTTTCCCGCGTCAAAACTCTGGCAACTTTAGGGTTGATACTCATCCCTTAATGCCCGTGCCTCCTCTTGGGCATTGTACAAAAGATAAAACTCTAGACTTGGACAGTCTAAGACCCTTGAGTCTCAAAGACATTCTCAAGTTCCTTTCAAACATAGGAAGAAACCCCAGTCTCTCCCATGAGAGTTCCCCACACTTGGACCCGCTTCAGGATCTCCAGAATCCACAGCGGTAAGGTAGCCTTCTCTTGGGCTTTGTACAAATGACTCTCCCTAGTGAAGCTAACCTTCTCAGACTCTCTTGTTGAGTCAACCTTTTTTAGCCTCCGTCTTGGGCTTTGTACAAGACATATAAATCAGTCTCTTGTTGAGTATAAAAGACTCTCTTGTTAAGTCAATCCCTTTTTTAGCCTCCGTCTTGGGCTTTGTACAAGACATATAAAACACTCTCTTGTTGAGTATAAAAGACTCTCTTGTTGAGTCAATCCCCTTTTTTAGCCACCGTCTTGGGCCTTGTACAAGACATATAAATCACTCTCTTGTTGAGTCAATCTCCTTTTAGCCTCAATCCCGGGCTTCGTACGAGATATAAATACACTCTCTTGTTGAGTATAAAAGACTCTCTTGTTGAGTCAACCACTTTTAGCCTCCGTCTTGGGCTTTGTACAAGACATATAAAACACTCTCTTTTTTAGTATGAAAGACTCTCTTGTTGAGTCAATCTCCTTTTAGCCTCAATCTCGGGCTTCGTACGAGACAGCAAATCACTCTCTTGTTGAGTATAAAAGACTCTCTTGTATAGTCAAACAACCTTCAGACTCTCTTGTTGAGTCAATCACATGTTCAAGACTCTCTTGTTGAGTCAACCCTTTTTAGCCTCCGTCTTGGGTTTTATACAGGACATATAAAAGCACTCTCTTGTTGAGTCAAACCCTTTCAGCCTTATCTTGGGCTTTATACAAGATACATTCTCCTCAACGGAGTTAAAATCCCTTTTAGCCTCAACCTTGGGCTTTGTACAAGACAGAAAGAACATTTTCCTCCGGAAAAGTCAAACTTCCCGACTCCTCTTAGGCTTTGTATAAAGAAAACCCCGGTTGAGTCAATCAACCTTTTAGCATCAAAGTTGTGCCTTGCTCACAGCATACGAACATCAACAACTCCCCTTTAGAGATGAAAAATTCTCTCAAAACCCTTTAGCTTCACATCTTGGGCTTTAAACAAGATACAAACTACCTTCAGCTTCATGTCTTGGGCTTTGAACAAGACACCAAAACACCTCTTTCCTCCCATAGAATAGGAGGAACTACGATCGCTCTAATTTCCCTGTTTCGGGAATATGTAGGCATAAGATTACAAAATCTTAGCGAGCATACTAATCAAAAACCCAAAATCCCATACCTTCACACATCAATTGAAAAGCATCAGACCTAACATCTTACCAATAGCCTAGACACTATTTTTAAGCGAATAACCCTAAAGAAGAACCCCCTCTTGATAGCATCTGTAAACCAACAATTTTGACTATTTAATCTCAGTTTGCAAGCAAGGTTAATTGGAGACATCTATTTCCCTTCCTTAATCAGCTCAACAGGATAAAAAATGAATCGAACTGTAGTTCCAAAGCGATAGTGATTCGAAACCACAAAAATCGCGCTACAAAAAAGTGGAAACCACAGTGGGAGGCATTCTTTCTAGCCTCTTTTAGGGTGAAGGCCTTAAATTCACAAAATACTACAGAAATGACGACTCTGCTGGGGAGTCATTGTCTGTATAGGATCATAAGACTAGAGGTCTAGGATATTAGGACAAATATATATACTGCTTTTCCTAATTGATATTCGTGTTTATTTTTCTGCTAATGGGAATGCGTGTGATGCCGCATGTGGAAAGATTGAGTATACACCTAAGATAGGGGATAACATTATACGGGTAATCTTACGGGGAGAGAATCCTAATTAAGAGTCCCCGGTCGACCATCAGACTCAGTGGAGACTCCCTTTGCAGATACATTGCCTATATGACTTCGGTTGTTGAAAGTAGTGTGGTCGATTGGGTTATCTGAGAAGCTGAGGTTTTTAGTAGACTGAAACCATTTTGTAGTGCAGAAGCTATCGGGAATAGTTGTCACGCGATACTACCCTCATTTGAGATCACTCTAAGATACATCAGCTCGCTGGCGATCCGCTTGTTGTTGTTATCCCAAGAGGGGTCAATGATTTTGTGGATAGGTACAAAAAATCACCAGTATAAACCTTTGGGGATGGGTAGAGCCTTGACTTCATGATACCGACCCTTTGACCCCATGTTTTTTCTATGTTTTTGTGTGCTGCATTCATACATTCATCTAAAAAACATTAAAAAACAAAGAAAAATCTTCTCTTCTAGTCTCTCTTTTTCAAATTAAACTAAGACAATGATTGCAAATGTCAGATAAAGAGATTGCTAATGGATTTTGGTAGAAGGAAGACTCACAAGTACACCTTCAAGATTCCAAAACTAGAGGATTTAAGAGGTCTGACGAGAATGATCACCAACCCCGAGGCTTTCAGAGCCAAGTATGGAGGACTGCTATCTTTGTTAAGGGTTCATGTAATCGAAGGAATCCTGTCCACACTAATCCAGTTCAACGATCCGGCCTATCACTGTTTCACATTCCCGGATTATCAGCTAGCACCAACACTGGAGGAGTACTCTCACCTGACTGATTTGCATATTACTGACCAAGCTCCCTTTTTTGGACTTGAAGAAATTCCAAAGGATCAAACCATTGCGAGAGCAATCTATTTGGACGAGTCAGAAGTCAGAACTCACATGACCACTAAGGGAGAAATCTAGGGTTTTCCAGCCCAGTTCTTGACAAAGAAAGCCCTGTACTTTGCCAGCATAGGGAATGTGGCCGCTTTCGAAATCATCTTTGTTTTGCATACCTACGGGTTATTTTTGTTTCCCAACATCGATAACTTTATAGATATCAACGCCATTAAGATTTTCCTGATTGGAAACCCTGTACCAACCTTACTCGCAGATGCGTATCATTTTGTACACTTAAGGAATTTATACAGCGGAGGAATGATCACATGCTGTGTACCCCTGCTATACAAATGGTTCATTTCTCACTTGCCCAAATCTGCTACATTATGGGATCAAAAGAATACTTTACATTGGTCGCAGAGAATCATGTCTCTTACCAACTCTGACATCGATTGGTACAATCGAATCTATGACGGGAACACGATCATTGACCGTTGTGGAAATTTCCCAAATGTAGCCCTTATAGGAACTAAGGGAGGAATCAATTATCATCCAGTATTAGTTCGTCGTCAATTTGGATACCCGATGAGACATATTCTGCGTAATGCTCATCTGGAAGGTCTTTTCTTCAAGGAAGGAGAAAATGACAGAGCACTAAAGACAGAAATAGTGTATGCCTGGAAACACGTTCACAAGAAAGGAAGAGAGTCTCTAAGAAACCAGACTGTGTCTCGGTGGACCTTTATCTCCACTGGGTACAAACTAGAGCTCTCAAGCTGAGGATACCTTACCCTCGTCAGGAAGTTCTTCCATTAAGGGACTCGGTCCTTTATTTTATGTCTGAGACGGAAAAACTTCAGGTTACTCTCAACAAAGTTCAGCAGGAGAAGAAGTCTTGGAGGAACAAGTACCGTATTCTCAATGCGGAGTGTAATAAAATACAACAACTATTGAAAGATAAAGATGCTCTGATTGAGATTTTAGAGCAACATACTGTAGAAAATCAGGATGACCAAAGGAATTTGCTCGCTCCTTTCACTTGGAAAAGGAATGACGACCCGACAACGGCTCAAGAGCCCCGGTCAAAGAAAAGGAAAGTACCAGAACCAGCACCTGAGCTTGCTTCAGAGAGGACTCAGGACTTATAAGTTTAGATTTCCTTTTACAGCACTATGTAAATTACTGTATTTCCATTTCCGCAATCTTTGAATTCAATAAAATGGGGTTTCCTCACTGTTTGATATTTGCAACCCAATTGTCGAAGTTTACTTTGAATAAACAAAAAAATATATACAATTAATATAATCATTGCATATCATTCGTAATGCATTTTTCTTACCTACGAATGTCACGTTTGTGTCTCGATTCTAGAGTCAAACTGTCTCATTTGTACAATACTCGGGCCAATCGTTAGAAAAAGATGGATGATCTCGAGGAAGAGAACAGAGAGTTGAGAGAAGAGATTGAAACTCTGATAAAGGATCTGAGAAAGCTTCATAACGACATACAAGCTCTAGCAGAAGCTCAAATGCAACAACAAAGGACTGCGATCTCAGAGATCACATCAACGCCCATAGTGGAAAAGTATGATCCTAGGTACAAAATGCCGAAAGATCGTCCCTAGGGCATGCCTATCAACTATATCCCGGAGGGATATATTCCGCCGATCACTGAAGATCCGGAAACTTCAGTAGGAGCCGCTGGGCCTGAAGGTTACAAACTTCGGGAAAGAGAAGATGCCAAGGGCATGACAGTAACTCTTAAAGGTTACAAACTTCGGGAGGCACCGAGAGCCTCAGCCATGACGACTATACCACCACCCGTGGTACACACTGTCCCGGAAGGACAGATTCCACAGATACCTTCTGGTGGAAACGAAAGTATGTTCGACAGAATGAATGAGTTCCAGGAACAATTCCTGGAGATGCAGAAAGAACTGCAAGCCCTTCGCGGTCAGGATTTATTTAGAAAGGACGCCGCAGACCTTTGTTTGGTCCCCAATGTGAAAGTTCCGCACAAGTTCAGGGTACCCGACTTTGAAAAGTACAAGGGTAACTCTTGCCCTCAAAGCCACTTGGTGATGTACGCTCGGCAAATGTCAGCTCAGACAAAGAACCAGGAGCTACTGATTCACTACTTTCAGGATAGTTTAACCGGTGTCGCGCTCAAATGGTACATGGGTTTAAACCACACTAAGATCGGCACTTTCAGAGATCTTGGCGCTGCTTTTGTTCAACAATATAAGTATAACCTGGACATGGCACCGGACAAAGATCAACTCAGATCGATGTCACCGAAGGACAAGGAAACCTTTAAGGAATATGCTCAAAGATGGCGTGAAATTGCCGCTCAAATTTGTCCACCTCTTGAGGAAAAAGAGATGACAAAGATCTTCTTGAAAACCTTGAGCTCGTTTTACTACGACAGAATGGTTGCCAGTGCGCCCAGTGACTTCACCGAGATGGTGGGCATGGGAGTTCGTCTTGAGGAAGCAGTCCGAGAAGGACAGTTAGTTAAAGATGTTGGATCATCAAGTAATACAAAATGATACGGTAGTGCTCTCCCTAAGAAAAAAGAGCAAGATATTGGGAATATCTCTCTCGAAAAGCAAAGGCGACGATACCAACCAGTAGCAATCGTAACTCCTGCTATCAACCCCGCGCCTGTTCCTACGTATCAACCTCAGGTTGCTCAGAGCCAACCGAATCAACAACAATATCAGCAAAGGACACAACAGCCTCTTCAGCAGGCTCGCCCTCCATACAACAACAATCGTACAACGCGGCCACCAGGGTTCAACCCTATACCGGTGTTGTATGCAGAATTGTTTCTGTTATTACTGTTCAAGGGACACGTCCAAACCAGGTCTCCTCTTACAGTACCGGAAAATTCACCTTTTTGGTTTAAAGCGGATCAGACTTGCCCTTACCACCAAGGAGGACCGGGGCATAACATAGAAAACTGTCTCAGTTTCAAATCTGATGTGCAAAAGCTTGTTAGGAGCGGGGCCTTATCTTTTAAAGATACGAATTCGAATGTTCTCACAAACTCGCTGCCTCAACACGAGAAATCCGCAGTAAATTTGATAGAAGAAGAGTCTAACAACAGCTATAAAATTCATGATGTACTCTTATTGAGGGCCAATTTGGTCAAGATGCATTATAGACAGAGCGGGTATGGCCATGTGCCACCTCATAATTATCACCAGTGTGATATCTGCTCTAAAAATAATCAGGGATGTTCTACAGGAACAGTTGGATCTCTGATGGATCCAAGAGCATCGAGTTCGTGGAGTTAACATGACTTATACAAGTTCCAACATCATTCAGAACCACGACATCCGTGCAATGAATGTCAACTTGGTGGCAATGCACTCAAGGCAAAGCCAGTATCATAATCTGCCATGGCATGATTACAATTCCTGTCTGACATGCTCGATAAACAAACAAGGACACTCTTTCGTACAAGAGGCCCTCCAGCGTCAGATGGATCTTGGGTGGATCCAGGACTACCGTGATAGAAATCCTATCAGATCAACATGATTCAAATCTTCGATATTCGTTTAATGAATACCAGCTTGGTGGAGTTACACGCCAAGCAAGTCCAACTCGGTTTTCTCACTTCACATGATTATCTGAGTTGTAAAGTATGTTGTGAGAGTAACCAAGGGTGCGCTCTCGTTCAAAGAACTTTACAACACTTGTTAAACCATTGGTGGCTTCCGATCTATATGGATGAAGACACGCAACAAATCAGTGTGACAAACAGGAACCCTACTAGGCATCAAAGTCAGGATGTCTGATCTATGGAAATAGACCTGGTGAGGTTACACTGCATTCAAAGCTAACGTGGCCAGGTGCCACCACATAACTACGAGCGCTGTAGAGTCTACTCAAAAAATAATCAAGGATGCTACCTCGTGCGAGCAACTCTTCAGAGTCAGTTGGACCGCAAAGAGATTCAACAATATTCGGTTTCGGGGTCTATCAACTGACGCCAGACTATTTCGCTGACCAGATTAAAGATGTTGTTGTAATCTCTGATCCTGAGAGGACCAAGGATGTTTGTACCATCATACCTCTACTTGACGAATCAAAGGTTTTTAACCAGGAACTGATTGAAGTTACTTACGACAGTCAGAAAAATCAGAAGGCTCCTATAGTTATTTATCTGCCGGGACCGCTACCGTATGAATCAGCTAAGGCGATCTCTTACAAATACGGTGCAACAATAATCGAGAATGGAAAGGAAATTCCATTACCCTCTGTCATGAATATTACAGACATCAGTCGAGTAACACGGAGCGGTCGAATCTTCAACAGAGGAGTTGGAGAACCTAACAGAGAAAAGGAACCTCAAACAGAAGTTCCTAATCCACCAGTCGGTCAGTCTAGTGATCCCGACCTTTCAAAGAATGATGATGAGATGTTGAAGCTCATCCAAAGGAGTGAATACAACATTGTTCATCAACTGTTACAAACTCCTTCAAAGATCTCTGTGTTATCTCTTTTACTCAGTTCCGAAGCCCATAGAGAGGCTCTACAGAAAGTCTTAGAACAGGCCTTTATGGAACAGGATGTGTCAATATGACAATTCGACAGTATCATCTCTAACATCACTTCCTGCAACAACTTGGGGTTTAGTGATGAGGAATTGCCAGAAGAAGGCAAAATCCACAACATGGCACTCAATATCACAGTCAACTGCCAGGACGATGCTTTAGCCAGCGTGCTGGTAGACACTGGATCGGCTCTCAACGTCATGCCAAAGTCCACTCTAATGCAACTATCATTCAAAGGATCTCCGATGAGAGGCAGTGAGGTCGTCGTCAAAGTATTTGACGGTTCTAGAAAAACAGTTATCGGTGAAGTCGACCTTCCCATAACTATCGGTCCTCACACTTTCCAGGTCACTTTCCAGGTCATGGACATCCGGGCAACATACAGTTACTTATTAGGAAGACCTTGGATACACCAGGCTGGGGCAGTCACTTCGACCCTTCACCAGAAACTGAAGTTCATCAAGAACGATCAACTCGTCACAGTCTGTGGAGAACAAGCCTTGATCGTGAGTAACCTATCAACGGCCATTTGTGTGAACCAAAGGAGGTCGTTGGAACTCAGTTCCAAGCACTTTCGGTGAGCAATGACAATCAGTCAGAAAAAGGAACATAGATTTCCTTATACAAAGATTCTCTCAATGTAATCGAGAGTAACAACGCAAAAGGATGGGGACAGCTTGTCATTCCTACTGATAATAAAACAAAGAAGGGTCTTGGTTTTTCTGCAAGCTGTACCCAGACTGCCGCTAACGGTGAAAGTCTTCATCCCATTCAGAACTTCTTCCATAGTGGAGGTTTCCTTCACCCAATGTCTCAAGAAGTATATACCATCAACGAGGGAGATTCCTCCGACACAGATGAGGAATGGAAGTCCTATCTTAATGAGGACGGTTATATGTCTCAGGAAGAGGTGCCTACGCCATTTTGCTATCCCGCACAGAGTCCAAAATTTATACCGAGGTCAGATGTAGAAATGATATACGGAGATTGTGATCCTGAAGGATGTCGTGCTCCACCCAACTCATTAAAGGAGGACACTCCAATGAAATACAACTTTGACCATGACTATTATGGCCCAATGGATGGCCTGCCTATGTGGCAGTCGTACCCAGGAGACTTGGGGCAAGAAAATCAGCCGAACAATGAAAATCAGCTGAGCATCATTGAAAAGAATACCTGCGTCCCCACCATGTCATAGGATAAACACTCAGGGCATTCAGAAAATACCCAGCATGACGATGAATTCGCAAAACTTGCAGGACTAGAATTAATCAACTATGCTTTTCCCGAGGTCAACGTCATCGAGAAAGATGACTCCTCTAGTTCCAAAGAAGTGTGGGACATCTTAGGACAACCGAGTGGAAAATTCGACTTCGTGGTCAAGTACACTGCTCCTGAAAGCTCTCGTATCAGGCTCGAAGACATCCAGCCAACTGGATGGGAGATTTGCCTGAGAGTACAAATACTATGCAAAATACAACAGAGGAATCCTCCTACGACAACTCTGCCTGGGAGACAGATTCCAATGATCCTGCTCCACCAAAAATCAGCGTTATTTCTGAAGACAAATCAAGAAAGGTACCAGACTTTGTGATTCACCGAGGAGTTCGCCGCCAATGGGTTGCAGTCGATGTTTCGAAGATCGTTCATAACTCTAAGTATTTGTCGTCTTTATCTTAACCTTTCACCCTGCCCAGGTGAAACAGATGTTTTGATAGGGCTCACTTTCTGTAAATTTCTCTCTTCGCTTCGCCCAAAACGACTGAGTTTTGTTTTATAGGGTTGTAGTTTCAAGAATCGACAAGATCATAAATAAAATAACGTCGTTCTGTAATTTCCGTATTTACTGTTGTTTTCTCTTTTCGCTTTTTCAGAAAATAGTAATCCTAAAAAACAACTCAATAATAAAAACAAGTAGTTTTCCAAAGAAAATACACTGCACACACTCTTGCATTCTCTTTATCTCTTCTAAAACAATCATCACATCATACAGATTGCTTGTTTTAAACCCCATTGAGACATACGATCCAATGCCTTCTCCCAACTTTGAATTCCCGGTATTTGAGGCTGAAGAAGAAGATGACAAAGAAATTCCAGAGTAGATCTCCCGATTACTCAGACAAGAGGAAAGGTCCATTGAACCTCACAAAGAGCCGTTGGAAACAGTCAACTTAGGTTCAAAAGAAGAGAGAAAAGAAATCAAGATTGGGGCACTGCTCAGTCCGACTGTCAAAGAAAGTTTGACAAAGCTTCTCAAAGAGTTTCCCTATGTGTTTGCTTGGTCCTATCAGGACATGCCAGGGTTGGATACCAGCATCGTGGAACATCATCTACCGTTCATATTAGAATGTTCGCCGGTAAAACAGAGGTTGAGACGAACTCATCCAGACATGGCCAACAAAATCAAAGAGGAGGTATATAAACAAATTGACGCGGGTTTCCTCGCCACATCATAGTATCCTCAATGGTTAGCCAACATCGTACCAGTTCCAAAAAAGGACGGAAAGGTTAGAATGTGTGTGGATTACAGAGATCTAAACAAGGCTAGTCCGAAGGACGACTTTCCTTTACCACACATTGACATGCTGGTTGACAGTATAACAAAGTTCAAAGTCTTCTCCTTTATGGATGGATTCTCGGGTTATAACCAAATCAAAATGGCGCCGAAAGACATGGAGAAAACTTCGTTCATTACCCCATGGGGCACCTTTTGTTACAAGGTAATGCCGTTCGGTTTGAAGAATGTCGGGGCAACCTATCAAAGGGCCATGACTACTCTTTTTCATGACATGATACACAAAGAAATCGAGGTATATGTCGATGTTATGATTGCAAAATCTAAAATAGAAGATGAGCATGTGACCCACCTGTCAAAACTATTCGAGCGGTTGAGAAAGTACAGACTCCGCTTGAATCCCAATAAGTGCACATTCGATTCCCGTTCAGGGAAACTTCTAGGGTTCATCTTCAGCCATAAAGGAATTGAGGTTGATCCTGACAAGGTCAAGGCCATTCAAGAAATGCCTTCTCCGAGGACTGAAAAACAAGTCATGGGATTCCTGGGACGTTTGAACTACATCTCCGGATTTATATTCCTCATGACCGCGACATGTGCGCCAATCTTCAAATTACTCAAAAAGAATCAGGACTGCGTTTGGACAGAAGACTGCCAAACCGCCTTCGACAGTATTAAGGAATACCTGTTGAACCCACCGATTATATCACCTCCAGTGGAAGGAAGACCACTGATCATGTACTTAACAGTCTTGGAAGACTCGATGGGTTGTGTACTTGGTCAACAAAACGAAATAAAAAGGAAAGAGTTTTCCATCTACTATTTGAGCAAGAAGTTTACAGACTATGAGACTCAGTACACTATGCTTGAGAAAACTTGTTGTGTTTTGGCTTGGGCAGCCAAACGTCTTCGCAGTATATAATTCGTTACACTACTTGGTTAATCTCAGAAATGGATCCAATGAAGTATGTCTTTGAAAAGCCTGCTCTCACGGGAAGGATTTCCCTTTGGCAGATGTTGTTATCAGAATATGACATAGAATACCACGCTCAGAAAGCCGTCAAAGGAAGTATTTTAGCCAATCATTTGGCTCATCAACCAATTGACGACCTGGAATCAATCAGGTTTGACTTCCCAGACGAAGATGTCATGTATCTAAAAATGAAAGATTGCGATGAACCGCTACCCAGTGAAGGGCCAGAACCAGGTTCCCAATGGGGACTAATCTTTGACGGAGCTGTCAATCATTACGGAAACGGAATTGGGGCAATCATCATAACACCTCAGGGTACCCATATTCCTTTCACTGCTAGACTTACGTTCAAATGCACAAACAACGAGGTCGAATACGAAGCTTGTATCATGGGTCTCGAAGAAGCGATCAACTTAAGGATCAAGAACTTGGATGTATATGGCGACTCAGCCCTGGTTATCAATCAAATCAAAGGAGATTGGAACACATACCAATCAGGACTGATTCCTTACAAAGACTACGCAAGAAGGTTGTTACCTTTCTTCAATAGAATCGAGTTTCATCATATCCCTCGTGAAGAGAATCACATGGCTGATGCATTAGCCACCCTCTCTTCCATGATTAGCGTAGGTCAATGGAACGACTTACCTAAGATTGACATAATGCGCCTTGAACGGCCCACTTACATCTTCACGATTGAAGCAGTCATAGACGACAAACCTTGGTACCACGATATCAAATGCTTCCTTCAGAAACAATAGTATCCCCCTGGGGCATCCAGAAAGGATAGAAAGACCCTCAGAAGGCTAGCAGGCAGCTTCTTCTTGAGCGGTGATACACTCTATAAGAGAAACTTTGACATGGTCTTACTCCGATGCGTAGACAGACCAGAAGCAAACATGATGATAAAATAAATTCATGAAGGATCCTTTGGCACTCATGCCAACGGACACACAATGGCGAGAAAAATTCTAAGAGCAGGGTACTACTGGTTGACCATGGAATCTGACTGCTACAAGTACATGAGGAAGTGTCACAAGTGTCAGATATACTCAGACAAAATCCATGTACCGCCAACACATCTAAAAGTTCTTTCTTCCCCATGGCCTTTTTCCATATGGGGAATCGACATAATCGGCATGATCGAACCTAAGGCTTCAAATGGGCATCGGTTCATCCTGGTAGCCATTGATTACTTCACCAAGTGGGTCGAAGCAGCGTCATACGCCAATGTAACCCGACAAGTGGTGGTCTGATTTGTCAAAAACAATATCATCTGCCGTTATGGTGTTCCGACCCAGATCATTACTGATAATGGATCCAAATTGAACAATAAGATGATGAAAGAGTTGTGTGCTGAGTTTAAGATCGAACACCATAACTCATCTCCCTACCGACCCAAGATGAACGGAGCGGTAGAAGCGGCTAATAAGAACATCAAGAAGATCGTTCAACAGATGGTTGTAACCTACAAAGACTGGCACGAGATGCTATCTTTTTCTCTTCATGGTTATCACACATCTGCCCGCACTTCAACAGGGGTAACCCCTTTCTCTCTAGTATATGGCATGGAAGCAGTGTTCCCCATAGAAGTAGAGATCCCATCAATCCGGGTATTGATGGAAGCTAAGCTAACAGAGGCTGAATGGTGTCAAAGTCGACACAATAAGCTGAATCTGATAGAAGAGAAACGAATAACGGCTCTATGCCATGGTCAATTGTATCAGCAAAGGATGAAGAGAGCGTTTGACAAAAAGGTCCGACCTCGCGTCTTCAGAAAAGGAGACCTTGTGCTAAAAAAGATACAATCATTTCTCACTGATTCCCGGGGCAAATGGACCCCGAACTATGACGGCCCCTATGTGGTCAAGAAAGCTTTCTCAGGCGGCGCCTTGAGAGTCGCAACCATGGACGGAGAGGAATTTGCCTACCCCACAAATGTTGATGTAGTCAAGAAATACTTCGCCTAAAATAAAACGTCTCGGTGGATTGAAAACCCAAAAGGGTGGTCCAGGTAAAAATTAGAGACATAATAAAAAATCATCCCGATGGATTGGAAATCTCAAAGTACAATCCAGGCAAAAATTAGGGATTAATGGCAAGTAACTACGTCTGATCAGTTCAACTCCTCAGCAGTAATGCCATCCATCAGAAGAAAAACTTCAGTCAAGGTCATCTTCGACAGAAGCTCAGGATGTCCAGAATTCAAAGTTGGTAGAAGGATAGTGGTCGTCATGTTTCAATGTAGCCCCTTTTCCCTTAAATTACCATTTTCTAAACTTTGTAAATACTCTATGGAATCACGCGTTTGGCTAATTTCCATCCTATCAATAAAATTTGAGCCCTAGTGCTTTTGTTTGCAATTCTTATTTGTTTTAGCTTTACAGAACGGCGTTTTAACATGATTAACGATTCTTGAAATAAAACAAAAATGAATTTACTTGTCAAACTTTTTCTGAGTTTAAAATAAAAATGGCAATTTCTTTTGACTGTTGAACATCGAAAGAACATAGATCGCTTCTCCCAAAGTAATCGAGCTTCAAAGTGCAGAATCAAAATACTCCTTCTAAACCGGTACGCCTGAATGAAGGATCAGCTGTGTCAGAGACCATTTTTCATCTGAAACTCCCCGGCAGAGTTCTTACCTCCTAAGCCCGACCAACGTAGCTCCCAACAGGGACTATCCCTCCTAAGCAATGTATTGCTATTTTCTGAACCAGCGATACTTTTCATCTCCCGCTGTGGCCGAGTATCTAGTCGTGTTCATCCACTAGTCTGTATGTCGCGTCAATTTTGTCAGCATACACATGCATACATCAAGCTTACATCATGCATTATTGATTTACATTCATATTCATATTGCATCACTATCACTCTAGTCGGTCTTGTTCCCTAGTGATAAACGTCTTTTCAACCGAGTTGTCAGTTCTTTCCTCGTCGGGAAAGGTGGCGTCTGACCAACTGCTCCTCCACTTTGCTGCTGAATTAAAGTGGGTCCCTTGACCACTTTGATAACATGAACCTCTGAAAGGCCAGAGAACTTTCAACCAACGTCACTCTTCGCCATCGAAGATGATGTATTCGCTTTCCCGGATTAAGGAAAATCCCCAGAGAAAGCCTCTTAATCAGAGATTCGGCAATGCAACCGCTTTTCTCCGAAAAATCCGCTGACGAAATGGTCATCAGCACCTCAAAATTGGATCACATCATATGGCATTTCTCCGAGAAGATCCTGAGAAAATTATGATGTAATACCCCCAAGCGACAATAGTCTCTCAAGAGACCAGTTTTCCCTAGTAAAGCCGACAAATAGCGTCTCCGACAAAGAAGTTTGTGTACCTCTACAACTCAGACGAATGGGTATCCCCAGCAAGTCTGAAATCAAAAGTTTTTCTATTAAATGGCATCTCCCCAGGAAAATTCGACGAGAAGTTTGAGGAAAACCGCTATGAATAGCGTCCCTTGTCAAGAAAGTTTATTGACAAAAGAAACTGAGACCAGTTCCTTGGTAGGAAACCAGGATCGAGGCGAGGTTTATTTCAGAAACTGAGACCAATTCCTTGGTAGGAAACCAGGATCGAGGGGAAGTTTATTTCAGCAACTGAGACCAGTTTCTTGGTAGGAAACCAGGATCGAGGGGAAGTTCATTTCAGAAACTAAGACCAGTTCCTTGGTAGGAAACCAGGATCGAGGGGAAGTTTACCTTTTCTAAGCATCATTGCTTAGCAAAAGAAGAAGGATGTGTGAACTACCATTCCTAACCACCATCAAAATTTCGAGTATTCCAATATTTAATCCTCTTGCACCCCGAATGCCCGAATACCTTCGACATTCACACCTTCGAGTCCAAGAAGATTAAATAGGGGCATCTGTCATACCCCAAATTTTGACCACTAAGATTCCCATCATTGTGCAAATCATCATCACAATATGGGTGAACCATCATACCTCATTAGTCTCCCTAAAGATGGGTGAGCATCAACTACAATCAAACTTAGGGTTTCAAGCCCTCTCAGAGCTCTTAGACAAAGGATCAATTAAGGAATGACATGATCTTTAATTTTTCTAAACCTCTCAAATATCCACAATGGATCAAGAGGTCTCCCATACCAAGAATCATGCACAAGGCTGCAACATTCCAAGTGGATTAAGCCTCAAGATCGCCAGTGTCACCAAATTAGAGTTTTGGTCGACTGGGGCCTCCAGATGGAATTTTTCCTCTGGGCATGAGCCAAAGGCTTCAAAGCACAACCTAAGATGCTCCAAGAGACATCATGAACCCAATCATCAAGTCAATTTTGCCTCAGGGGATGCATTCATAAAAAATCAGGAATTAGGGTTTCTTGACCTAATTCACCCCTAAGTTGACTTTTGGGACAAAACATGAGCCAAGACCTCAAGAGAGTATTTGAGGGTCTCCAAAACACTACAATGATCCATTTGCAACAATGGATTGATCTAAGGAGCTTGATTCACAAGTTTCAAGTTCATCAGAACCACAGTTAGGGTTTCGCGAGAAAAGTCAACTGTGCCTTTGACTTTTGACCAAGACATGCTCCCAAACCTTGGGACATGATTCAAAATACCCTATAACACCTATGGAACATATCCATCAAGTTTGATTTAGGTCAAGGACTTGATTTCATAGAGGATCGCACAATTTGGAATTCATCTGATAAAAAGTCAACTGTGCCCAAAAGTCAAAGTTTGACTTTTTTATTTTTTGATCAATTATGATTCCCTAACCCCAAAATGATGTTTATGTGTGATTTGAATCATCATTCATCAGGAAAAATCAAGAAAAGTGGGATAACTTGTAAAAGGGGTAACCATAAAAAACTTAGAAATTTTTTAAGTTATGGAACAAAGTGGCTAGGGTACCAACTTCCAAGGATCATAACTTGAGATCCAAGCAACCATTTGGGCTGATCTTAAGATGGATTTGTAGCTCTCATGGCATACTTTAAAAGTGTCAACTACACCTCATTCCAATTCATCATGGATTTTGAGTTATGGTTGGATCAAAATGGCTGAAAACATGAAATGTCAATTTTTCCAACACTTAGTGAAATTTTCACTAAGTCAGAATCTGTCTTGCTTTTTTTCCAAAAGTAGGGGGATTTTTCACTTGGATCCAAAAAGTATCAAGACAAACTATAATCACATATGTGTTGTATCATATAAGAGCTTTCCAAAATGGCCAAGAACTCCATGAAACTCCACTTAAGCCATGAGATATGACAATGACAATGTGCCTTACTGCAAACTGTCATGGCAAGGCAGATTTGTGCATTTTGCCCGATTTAAGCAAATTTTGCAAATAACAAACAAGTTTATCCATCTGAACACCTCAGGGGGGGACCAAGGAGGGACAAACACTGATCCATCAGCCTCCCAAGTCCTTGAAACCAAAAGTAGCATGCCAAACCTAGAAATGCCTAAAAGAGGGACAAGACTCCAATTTTGGTTTGGAGCATTTAATGGATGCACCAAGGTGGCATGGACTGAGCCCTTTCCAACTGAATTCAGTCAAGACTTATCCAAGAACTAGGGAACCAGCAGCCTGTGCTCTAACCTCTAGTCAATGGCTAGAGGAGACTTGGATTACTATTGATCAACAGTTGCCAAACTTCTGCAACAGTTGCCATTCACTATTGCTTGCAAAACAAACTTGCTCTACTATAAATAGAGCTCATTTGTGCTCAGTTTGAGTACACCAAAGCCATCAAACAGATGCTTTCCTCAAAATCTCTTCCTTCACTCCAAAATTGCTTTCCAAAGCAAGTCACTATCGGGTTTTGAGTTTGAGAGCTATTCCAACCAAACCAATCACACACACACCTCATAAACATCATATAGAAGTGATCCAAACACTTAAACAACATCTGGAACACTGATTTCTCAAAATCACCATCCAACTGCTCAAGCTTTTAGCAGACTTGCAGTTGGGGTACCATCTTCAGTTCCAGCTTGTTTCAAACCACTCCAAGCATTCAGACACATCACTTGGCACCTAAGGAAGCTGTGCAAATCATTGGAACCAGCTTGAAACACCTCTAACACAAAACAGGATCACCAGCTGCAAGAGGTAAGCCTGAGCTCTTCTAACTATATGATCCATGCATTTTTTGCTGCACAATAATTTGGCCATATGTTCATAATCATGCATAGAGTGTTTACCCTTAATCAATTGCTTTGTTTGAATCGTGTATGGAATTTCTGAGCCTTCATGCAAATTTTAGGGTTCTTGAGGTTTCTCTTTGATTTCTTATTCCATGCTTAAAATAAATGAAATTAAAGACCATAGACATAATCGTGAGGTGAAAATGAGCAGATTGATATGTAGATTGCATGATATAATCAAGTATTCAGTGAGATTGGATAGAAAATGCAAATATGCAGAAATAGAGGGTGGCGCGTGTTCTTGGCATGTTCTTGGCGCCATTTTTTGAATATTTGAATATTTGAATTTTGTGATTTTATTTAATTGATTCAAAAATTAATTTCTCTCTAGTTTTTAATGATTTTGAGTTTATTCTTTTTTTAATAATTCACAAAAATGATAAAATATTTTATTTTACCAAAAAATCCTAAAAATATTAATTATTTAATATACTTGATATTTTTACAAAGAATTAATATTTTATTTGTTTTTCAACATTTAAAATGTTTTTTCTCCCTTGATTTTCCAAACTTAATTGATTTCCAATCATTTTGTGCATAGAAACATGATTTTTGAAACATTGATCCAAGATCACAATTTGTTTTCACACATGTTTAACAATTTTGATCATTTTAATTGAATTTTTATTCAATTAAAATATATTTTGAAAACAAATTAGGGTTTTGATTAATTCAACCCTCATCAAACTTTTTCAAACTCTTTTGGCCTCTAATAGAGTGTAAGACCCAACCTTTTTTTTTAAACCAAAATAATTTGGGCCTCAGTGTATTGTATAAGTCCCGATACCGTCCAAACGTACGGCGCGATAGTCGCCTTTTCAAAATCATCTGGGCCTCTCCTCGAGCTATAAGTCCCATTTCTTTTCTTTTCAAAACCTTTGGGCCTCTAATAGAGTGTAAGACCCATCCCCTTGTACATAAAAACTTTTTGGGCCTCACTTATTGTATAAGTCCCTCTGTACAGTTTTCAAGACAACTACGCGATCATCGTTAAAACTTGGGCCTCTCCCCGAGCTATAAGCCCCAACAATCTTTTCAAGCACTTTCTCCTTTGATTTTGAATTCAAATATATGTTGTTATCAAAACTTTCTTTGTTGAACAACTAACCAAACAGCATGGAAGCTCTACAACGGGTAAGTGTTTATCCGCTTTCATTTACCGCTTTCATATGTACATAACTGTATTGTGGGGTTGCTTCACTATAAGTCTTCTTTCACATCCTTTTCTATACTTGTCACATATCCACTGTGTAATACTAGTATAGTTATTTAGAGTTTTCCCGGGCAACTACGTCTAGAACTAGGTAAAGTCATGTTGGTCACTCTTAAATACAAACAAAACTAGATCTCCCGTAGGATTCTAGATACAGTCTTCCCTCCTCTTGGGGTTAAACAATATGGAACAAAGAGAAAGGCAGTATTCTGGGTGAACCTTTTCTCAGACTGTCACCCTTAGAAATTATCAAAGAAACTCTAACTCCCCGGAGATGATCTTTTCTCCGTGAATGGCATCTCTTGAGTTTCTTCCAAATTCTAAAACTTTCCTGGAATGGTCTCTTCTCGGTGAATTGCATTTCGTGAACTTCTCTTGGTTTGGGGACCCACAGGCTTCCTAAAAGCATCCATGCCTCCTCTTGGGCGATGTACAAGGACCCTTCGGCTTCTTAGAAGTTCTCATGCCTTCTCTTGGGCTTAATACAAGGACCCTGACAACCTCTTAAAGGTATAAGACATAACTTAGTCATCCTTTGCTAGAGCAGTCTTTCCCGCGTCAAAACTCCAGCGACTTTAGGGTTGATACTCATCCCTTAATGCCCGTGCCTCCTCTTGGGCATTGTACAAAAGATAAAACTCTAGACTTGGACAGTCTAAGACCCTTGAGTCTCAAAGACATTCTCAAGTTCCTTTCAAACATAGGAAGAAACCCCGGTCTCTCCCATGAGAGTTCCCTACACTGGACCCGCTTCAGGATCTCCAGAATCCACAGCGGTAAGGTAGCCTTCTCTTGGGCTTTGTACAAATGACTCTCCCTAGTGAAGCTAACCTTCTCAGACTCTCTTGTTAAGTCAACCTTTTTTAGCCTCCGTCTTGGGCTTTGTACAAGACATATAAATCACTCTCTTGTTGAACATAAAAGACTCTCTTGTTGAGTCAATCCCTTTTTTAGCCTCTGTCTTGGGCTTTGTACAAGACATATAAAACACTATCTTGTTGAGTATAAAAGACTCTCTTGTTGAGTCAATCCCCTTTTTTAGCCATCGTCTTGGGCCTTGTACAAGACATATAAATCACTCTCTTATTGAGTATAAAAGACTCTCTTGTTGAGTCAATCTCCTTTTAGCCTCAATCTCGGGCTTCATACGATATATAAATACACTCTCTTGTTGATTATTGTTAGTTCCTTAATGTTTAGGGTTGGCATTAATTTTTTTAAACAAATAATAGCAGCAATATGCTAGATAGGATATTTTATCTTGCTAAAGAAGAATAGGTTGAGCAAAAAGTCCTATTGTGTAATGAAACATGTTGAGTTGAAGTGGTTTCAACATCTGGAACAACATGTCGTATTCAGATGTCCCATGAAGGTCCATTCGACATCGAGCCAGAACTGAAGTGAATTAAAGACTTTGTTATGTATTAACAGATGCAGAATATTCAGGGAATAATATTCAAATTATATGTGGCGCTGAATTAAAAGGTCTGAAGATTCAAATTGAGAAGAATATTGAAAATATACACTTTCTAAATATGGAGATATATTAGGAAGTTAAAGATTGACGTCCTATTATGTAGCAGAAGTTTCTGCTGATTTGTAGCAGCTCATTTGCTGTGTCTGTGAAGGCCAAATCCAGTTGGGAATAGGTTATATATAGATGCAGTGTAACCTAGAATGATAACTCAACCAAATATGTAAAAGCTTTGTTATTAGGGTTGGTTCCTGTACCACTCGACATGTGAGTTAGACAGTTTATTAGTGTGATCCTCGAAGCTGTTAAGTAAGAGGAGTATTGTTCTTGGATGAAGCTTGTAAGTAACTCTAAGTTGTGTCTTAGAAGTGTGTCTTCTTTGTTGAATTGTTGTATAGGTAAAGAGTCGTTGATGCAGTGGCGGAGTGTTGACTGCTAGACATCATTGCGATGATTGGGAGTGAGAAGAAGTTCTCATAGCTAGAGAGGATCTAGGTAGAAGGGTCATTGGGTAGTGATTAAGGGATAAGCTGTTAACGGAGAGTTTAGCTTTGAATTGATACTGCTGATAGTGAACTTCATCCCTGGCTTGGTAGCCCCCAGAGTAGGTGTGTTAAACCGAACTGGGTTAACAATTTTGTGTGTCTTGTTTTTAATCTTTTCAGTCCTGTGATTTTTGTTATATACCTTGCCATGTGTGTTCATGTCAGACCAGATGTCGAATGACATGTTATAGGACATCTGAATTCTGCACATGTACCAGAATTTCAATTGGTATCAGAGCATGTCATTCTGTTCTGTATCTGGATGAGATCTGAGGGAAGATACTTTCTGGTTCATGGTCAAGGTAGAAGCTTTCTACTGAAAAGTTGTTTGAACTTGGAGAAGTTCATATAGGTGTGAGAATGGTCCCTAGAAGTGGAGGATGGACTGTTCGTGACAGGCAGTGGCATGTGCTAAAGGCTTGGAGATTTGGTGTGGTTATGTTAGGTTTGATTTATTTTCAGACCTGTGGTATTGTGGTGTCACCTGGAATACGATGCTAGGGCTAATATGTGACACCTGAAGATTTTGAGGAGTTTGCATTTTTTATCCGCTGCATATCTATCTGAAAACACCTGAGAAGGTTGTTCTTCTCTGAATGTATATCCTATGATGATGGGATATATGCAAGAATGCTTCAACTTACTGTGTCAACGATACTTGAAGATTATTGTTCAAGTCTGCTCACAAAGACATTGATAAGTGAAGTTGTAAGGCAGCGATCTGAAGTAAGAGAGAAGTAATTTACTTTTGCTTCTAAAAAGGGCTAATCTCCAGTCTTTGATCTCTTGATGTGTTCCTTGGAATGATGTCCTATCTTGTGTTAGAACATCACGTCAGAATTGTGCAGAATTCTGTGGTCTAAAGGAATGACATAGCAGATGCTCTGGGTGCTAAACTAATGTGGTTTGATCACATGGGTTTAGAACCTACTCCTGATCTGGAAGAGGAGGCATCTGGGTGGTCTGTCTAAGAAGTTTCTGTCCCTAGAACTTATCTTAGGTGTGTGAGTTGGTCTAGGTGTGATCAACATGTTATTCACCCCTGAGGTCAGTTTATTTCTGGTCCTTACTGCAGGAGTGGAGAACCTGAAATTCAAGAAGGATTATCTCTAGCAGACTTCATGGACATGAAGGTCAAAGATCAAAGAGTCATAATTTTTCTCTGTTTTTTTTTTAAAAGCATTATCCGAATGATCTTGTGAAGCTAGATAAGTATTGACTATGTGTGATTAAGGATTGATTTAATCCAATCACAATCCGTGCTGCTATTAAAGGGAATGATTGCCTTTGGAGAGTTGGATGAGAGAATATTGTTCTTGTGTTCTTGTGATCTTCTGTGATGCGATGGGTTATGATGGTTGTTTCTGGTCTCGAGGCTTAAAGGGTGAAGCATGGAGATTCTGTTTTGGAATGTGGTGTGCAGCTGGACTCTGTTCATGATGTCAAGACTGATGTCTTAACATCTGTTGACAGAACATTCTGTTCAGAATGTTATGGATTTTGTCTCCTGAGATCACAAGCCTCTACCTGATTTATGTACTGATGTGAGGGTCAAGTAGTAGGTGGATGTGTTCAGCAGGTGTGTTGAACAGAGAGTGCGCTCTTGAAGACATGAAGATGAGTCTCATGTTCTCCATTCATTTAAGGTGTTCTTCTTGCAAAGGAGTACTGGTGGTCTTAGATAGAGAAAAGTTGATCATGTGAGTATTGGTACAAGGGATGTTTGTGTTCAACTTGTGAGTTGAACAAAGAGTGAGCTCTTGAAGACATGAAGATGCGTCTTATGTTTTCCGTTCTTCAAGGTACGAAGAAGCACATGTTATTCTTGATAGGGGGAGAGTGTCATAATTTTATGCAGCTGGACGTGTGATGTTAAGGGGGAGATTGATAATTCTACAGCTTTTGGTGTTGGCACTTATTTTGAAGCAAATTCGGAATTTGCGTACATGAGGATTAAGTGTGCTGGGATGTGTCTTGTGCAATTATGATCTGTATTGCATGTGTTTAAAGGAAACAGAAGTGAAACAGAATTTTATTGCACTGCTGAAAACTTACAAGATTAGAAAAAGCAACAAACAAAGAGTCTAAAGATTATCCCAACCCCCCGAATCAAGAAATGTTTTCCAATCTTCGTCTCATTCATCATCAGAAGCTTGAAGTTGCACTGTATGTTTTTTTATGGTCTTCATCTTTGTCTCTGAAGTCCTTCTTGTTCTTGTGGCTCCTGAAGTTGCCCCAGCTGTGGACAGTGTTTTGTTCTTCAACTTCTGTGGATCTGGTTTCTTGTCTTCCTTCATGGGTCTCTTTCCCGCATCCTTGTTAGACTGACTCATGGTTCTATCTGTGATGTGCTATTAGGACCAAGGAGGCTTGGTTTTTATACTGGATAAAGAGTCCTTGTTTGTATCGCCTGACCAGTCAAAGTGGTCTTTGGTTTGGGAACTTGTTTTTTTTTTCAACCTTGTCACATTGGATGTCAGAACTTCGTGTTTGGTGCCTTGGTAGGTTAAGAGGTTGTCCAATTATGGCTAAAAGAATGGAGAGTGAGACTAGGTTTTGCCTAGTTGTCTGATGTGATTCTTTTGAGTTTGTTTTCGGTAAAGCTGCTGGTGCTAATTACCTGAATAAAATATAGAAGGTGTGTTCTTTTGTCTTATGCTGATGTCCTACATTTTGTTACAACATCATTGTTTGTTGTGTATCCTGGATGGAGGTCTAGAACCGTGCTTGTGGAGTTGGAAGAAGCAGCATTATCGTCTGAAGTGGCAGTTCTGACACAATGGTTGTTGTGAGGGGTGTGATCTGATCAGAATGGCTGAAGATAAGGAGGTTCCTTCTAATACAGGTAAAAGGTGGTGGCAGTCCTTATCTTGTGTTGCCAGTAATCTAAAGACATTTGTTATGGAATATGTGAGAAATTCCAAATCAAGTGGGCTTTTATATTGGACTTGGCAGACCATGTTTCTGAAATAAACATGGTGAGATCTTGCTCAACAAATACAAGAAGTGGCAGTTCTTAAGTGTTGAGAATGTGGCAATATTGTTGTGCTATCATAAGGAGCATTGGTTGTTCATGTCAGGGGGAGTTAAGGTTGTTGTCTATGGTCTATTACTGCAAGTGTGCAGACTTTTGTGTAGCTTGCGTGCTGTTCAAGTCTGTGCAGAGTGTTGTCAAACAACATGATGGGACATGTACTACTAAGTATGGTTGGGTGTTCCTAAGGCCGGTATGATATCCTAGCTGCGTGAAGCTAATGCTTATGCAGGAGGAGTCTGAAAAGCAGAATTGTTGTATCTGGGAGAATTTATTTTTCTCTGCTGCTCTGAAGGAATCTAGAAGGGATTGTGAGTTGTGTTGATCGATAGAAGTCGTCTCAGAATCCAACAGACAAGAAAATGTGCTTGCGTTTTGGAATGTATAATTTTCTGTGGAGTCTTGGAGCAAGCAGACATTGTTTAGTAAGATGTCAGAACATGGTACATGACATGTTTCTCTTGAGCCAAACAAGGAATTATTCTGGTCGGTAGTGTAAGGATAAGGTGAAACACGTGTCTTTGCCTATGCATGGAACGTTATTGGCTCAATTTATGGTAAGAATCAGTTGAGAAACAATAAATGCGGTCAAGACTGTTTTGGAAGGTAGACATTGAATTTGGATGGAGTTTTTGGTACCTAAAATAGCGTTTCTTTGACCAAGAACCTTGACATATTCAAAGCTCGTTAATTCCAAAGTAACTGGTTAGCTATTTATAGGGGTTGTTCTTATCTCCTTCAGCCAGTGAGTGTCCTTGTTTCATAAGTCTTATGGCGTTTGTTCGTCTTTGGGTGAGCACCACTTGGGTCTGGTTCTGTGAGGGCTTTCTTTGCCAATTTTTGGCTAAAAAGGGGGAGAAAGGGTTTGCGAAATGGGTTGCGCAGATGCTATGTCTGGAGTCTGCAGTTCCAAATGTGTGTAGAGATGTCGTAGAGAGTGTCCCTTCCTTGAGTTGGTGTTGAGTCTTTGTGACGTGTGTCCTGAGTTATGAACACAGTTGTGACTTGTGTTCTGAGTTACCTGGGTTGGTAGATTGGTACTTCTTAAGTTTCATCTTATGCCACAGGTCGACTAGGGGCGTCTGATCAATTAAGGTGTGCAGAAATCTCTTATGCCACCATTGGTCCTTTATGTCAAGACAGACGTTTCTTTTCTGGAGGAGTCTTCTACAATTGTTCTGGGTCTGTCCTGGAAGGAAAAAGAAATGTGTTGTATTGAGGGGGAGTGTCTGATATCTTCTTCCTCATGTGCACCAAATGACTTCAGGACTTTCTACTTCTTAGGTCCTAATGTGCCGCCCGAAGTTGTTGTGTTGTGGTGCTCGAAGGTGTTGTTATGGAGCTCATAGAATATGCTGAAAAGAGATGCCAAATATGATGTCCTAACATCATTCCAGATTTCCCAAGAAGATGATTCTCCTTGGTTGTTGTACACAGTAGCTATTGATGGTTACTGTTAGGTTCAGTAGTTGCTGATGACTACTGACAGTAGTGTAGGGTTGTAATTGCTGCTGTAATCTGAGTTGTAATGTTTGTATATTTGTTTTAGCCAAAATTTGCCAAAGGGGGAGAATGTTAGTTCCTTAATGTTTAGGGTTGGCATTAATTTTGTAAAACAAATAATAGCAGCAATATGCTAGATAGGATATTTTATCTTGCTAAAGAAGAACAGGTTCAGCAAAAAGTCCTATTGTGCAATGGAACATGTTGAGTTGAAGTGGTTTCAACATCTGGAACAATATGTCGTATTCAGATGTCCCATGAAGGTCCATTCGACATCGAGCCAGAACTGAAGTGAATTAAAGACTCTGTTATGTATTAACAAATGCAGAATATTCAGGGAATAATATTTAAATTCTATGTGGCGCTGAATTAAAAGGTCTGAAGATTCAAATTGAGAAGAATATTGAAAATATACACTTTCTAAATATGGAGATATTTTAGGAAGTTAAAGATTGAAGTCCTATTATGTAGCAGAAGTTTCTGCTGATTTGTAGCAGCTCAATTGCTGTGTCTGTGAAGGCTCAAATCCAGTTGGGAATAGGTTATATATAGATGCAGTGTAACCTAGAATGATAACTCAACCAAATATGTAAAAGCTTTGTTATTAGGGTTGGTTCCTGTACCACTCGACATGTGAGTTGGACAGTTTATTAGTGTGATCCTCGAAGCTGTTAAGTAAGAGGAGTATTGTTCTTGGATGAAGCTTGTAAGTAACTCTAAGTTGTGTCTTGGAAGTGTGTCTTCTTTGTTGAATTATTGTATAGGTAAAGATTCGTTGATGCAGTGGCGGAGTGTTGACTGCTAGACATCATTGCGATGATTGGGAGTGAGAAGAAGTTCTCATGGCTAGAGAGGATCTAGGTAGAAGGGTCATTGGGTAGTGATTAAGGGATAAGCTGTAAACGGAGAGTTTAGCTTTGAATTGATACTGCTGATAGTGAACTTCATCCCTGGCTTAGTAGCCCCCAGAGTAGGTGTGTTAAACCGAACTGGGTTAACAATTCTGTGTGTCTTGTTTTTAATCTTTTCAGTACTGTGATTTTTGCTATATACCTTGCCATGTGTGTTCATGTCAGACCAGATGTCGAATGACATGTTATAGGACATCTGAATTCTGCACATGTACCAAAATTTCAATTATAAAAGACTCTCTTGTTGAATCAACCACTTTTAGCCTCCGTCTTGGGCTTTGTACAAGACATATAAAACACTATCTTGTTGAGTCAATCTCCTTTTAGCCTCAATCTCGGGCTTCGTACGAGACAACAAATCACTCTCTTGTTGAGTATAAAAGACTCTCTTGTTGAGTCAAACAACCTTCAGACTCTCTTGTTAAGTCAATCACCTGTTCAAGACTCTCTTGTTGAGTCAACCCTTTTTAGCCTCGGTCTTGGGCTTTATACAGGACATATAAAAGCACTCTCTTGTTGAGTCAAACCCTTTCAGCCTCCATCTTGGGCTTTATACAAGATACATTCTCCTCAACGGAGTCAAAATCCCTTTTATCCTCAACCTTGGGCTTTGTGCAAGATAGAAAGAACATTTTCCTCCGGAAAAGTCAAACTTCCCGCCTCCTCTTAGGATTTGTATAAAGAAAACCCCGGTTGAGTCAATCAACCTTTTAGCATCAAAGTTGTGCCTTACTCACAGCATACGAACATCAACAACTCCTCTTTAGAGATGACAAATTCTCTCAAAACCCTTTAGCTTCACATCTTGGGCTTTAAACAAGATACAAACTACCTTCAGCTTCATGTCTTGGGCTTTGAACAAGACACCAAAACACCTCTTTCCTCCCATAGAATAGTAGGAACTACGATCGCTCTGATTTCCCTGTTTCGGGAATACGTAGGCATAAGATTGGAAAATCTTAGCGAGCATACTAATCAAAAACCCAAAATCCCGTACCTTCACACATCAATCGAAAAGCATCAGACATAACATCTTACCAATAGCCTAGACACTGTTTTTAAGCGAATAACCCTAAAGAAGAACCCCCTCTTGATAGCATCTGTAAACCAACAGTTTTGACTATTTAATCTCAGTTTTCAAGCAGGGTTAATTGGAGACATCTATTTCCCTTCCTTAATCAGCTCAACAGGATAAAAAATGAATCGAACTATAGTTCCAAAGCGATAGTGATTCAAAACCACAAAAATCGCGCTACACTGAGGCCCAAAAAGGTTTTGGTTTAAAAGGGGATTGTGTCTTACACTCTATTAGAGGCCCATGAGTGTTTGAAAAGATTTGTCAGGGTGATAGTAATCAAAACCCAAATTTTTGGTTTAAAAATGTATTTTAATTGAATAAAAATTCAATTAAAATAATCCAACATGTGAAAAAAGGTTGTGATCTTGGATTTATATTTGAAAAATCATGTTTCATTCATGGGATGATTTAAAAATCATTTGAATTTTGCAAAACCAAGAGAAACAAATATTTTTAATGTTTAAAAAAACAAATAAAACATAATTCTTTGCAAAAATACTAAATATATGAAATAAATAATGTTTTTGTGAAATTTTCATGGAATAAAATATTTTAACATTTTTGTGAATTTTCAAAAAAAGAAGCAATAAAAAATAATTAAAATTGAGAGAGAAATTAATTTTTCAATTAATTAACAAAATCATGAAAATATTGAAAAATAGAAAAAAAGAGAGAGTTAGCAAAAAAGGTCTGGGTGGGGTTTGAACCCACGACCACAACAACAAACACACATGCGCGCTACCACTGGGGTGGTGATACATCCGTGTATCAAAACCACCCCATAAATACATAAGGGGTGCCAAGTTTTCAGGCCTGGCCAAGGCAAGGCAAGACAAGTTTTGGCAATTTACGTGAAGCCTCTAACTTTCTCATTTCTCCATGGATTGGGACAAAATTTAGGTGTATCTGACCTACAATTTCACAAGGAATCCAATGGTGCCCTTGGTTTTTTCAGATGAGGTCCCTATTTTAAAACCCGATAGTGGTTTTAAAATAGGCCAAAATTTACATTTTCTATGCTAACACATCATGCACACACTAATAGCATGGCCAATTGGTTCAAACACAACATATATAACATGTATGAGATGTTTATGATCAGTGAACTTCAAAGCAATGCATAACTCAAAGAGTTCAAGTTGTCATGCACTTACCTCTTGGAGCTTTTTATGCTATCTGCCAAGTTCCTTGTGTCAGAAGTAATTTGATGCTTTGGACACTCTCAATTGATCCTTTAGAAGCTTTTAGGATGATTAGAACCAGTTGGAATCTTCAAAAACAAGTTTTGGCACTTTCTTGCAAAAGGGGCAAAAGTGAACAACATGGCAACTCTCTCAAATGTTGTTTCAGATGAGGGGAACCATTTGGGACAGTTTGAGGATGATATTTGGAGTGTGTTTGAGGCGTTGTTTGGTTTTGGAAGTGGACTTTTTTATTTTGGTGTTTCAGGTCACAAGTGAGTGTTTGAACAGCTTAGATATGACATATTGGATGTGTTTGGATCATGAACTATGGTAGAATTGCTCTCTAACTCAAAAACTCAGAGTTACCTTGCAAAAAAAGGCATTTTGGCCTAAAGAAAGAGATTTTGAGGAAAGCAAGTGTTGTAGTGCTTTGGTGTACTCAAACTGAAGTCATCCACTACAACATAGCACAAAATCTGATGAAATACTCTCCGATTTTTAGAGTTTTATCCCAAAGTTTTTATCCCAATTCTATCCCTTGAAAAGAAGCGAGTTAGATGTTTTTTATCCCTTTATCCCTTTGAATTTGGAAAAATATCCCTTTAAGTTTGGTTATAAAAAATGATATAACATTTATTATAAAACCCTTATCCCTTACCCTTAATCATATATTTATACTCTTGAATTTTAAGAGTTTTATCCCATATCCCTAGTCTTATATTTATACTCTTGGATCTTAAGAGTTTTATCTCATATCCCTAGTCTAATATTTACACTCTTGGATCTTAAGAGTTTTATCTCATATCCCTAGTCCTATATTTATACTCTTGGATCTTAAGAGTTTTATCACATATCTCTAGTCCAATATTTATACTCTTGGATCTTAAGAGTTCTATCACATATCCCTAGTCATATATTTATACTCTTGGATCTTAAGAGTTCTATCCCCTAATCTTTATCCCATTTCTATCCTATTTTATTTGTAAAAATATCCCTTTTAACTTATTTTGAAAAATTAATTAATTATATAATTTATCTTAAATTATATAAAGAAAACCCTAAATTTTATCCCTTATCCCTAGTCCGATATTTATACTCTTGGATCCAAGAGTTTTATCCTCAAATTTTTATCCCAAGATTTTATCCCATAATTATCCCTTTTTACTATAAACCCTATATTTAATCCCTTATCCCTTATTTATTTATCCCAAATTATATCCCTTAATTATCCCAAAAATTATCCCTAAAACTATCCCAAAATTATCCCAAAGAATTAACCTTATTTCCCAAATTGATTATTATTCCCTAATTAATCCCTATAACTATCCCAAAGAATTAACCTCAATCTCCCAAATTAATTATTATTCCCTAATTAATCCCTATAATTATCCCAAAGAATTAACCTCAATCTCCCAAATTAATTATTATTCCCTAATTAACCCCTATTTTTATTCCTTATAATATTTATATTAAAGAGGAATTCTTAAATAAAGATAAAGTTACTTTAAATTTTAATTAACCCCTTTTATCCCAAGTAAGTTATTCCCTAATCCTAATTTAGTCAGTTATAAAAATTAATTAAATAAATTTAATTACAAAATTAATTAACCAAGTTAAACCCTAAATATTTAATTATCAAAGTAAAATAAATAAAACAAAACCCTAAGTATTTAATTATTATAATAAACTCATATTTATTAATTATAAAATAAAATAGATCACAATTTTAAATCAACCCCAAATTTATTAATTATAAAGATTATAATAACCCCAAATTATAAATTAAACCCGAAATTTTATAATAAACCCCAAAATTATAAGTTAAACCCAAAGATATTAATCGTAAAAACAATTAGATTATAAACCCAAAATTATAAGTTAAACCCAAAGATATTAATTGTAAAAACAATTAAATTATAATACCCATAAATTAAACCTGAAATTATTATAAATAAACTCAAATGAATAAATCCCCATTTATAAAATAAATAAACCCACATTTATTTTTATGCACTCAAGATTATAAACCTTCATTATCTAATTATAAAAATAAATTAAATAAACCCCAAAATTATTAATAATCCAAATTTATTATAAAATTAATAAAACACCAAAATTTAAGAAAATACTAGCTTAACCCTATTAATCCATAAGTTTTGATATATTAAATCCTAACTTAATAATTAAAGTATTTTAATATTATCGATCCTTAAACTATTAAATCCTAATTATCTATATACATTTATTAATCATTTAATCCCTAATTAAAATTAATTAAAATATTTACATTAGTTAAAATTGTAATCCTAATTATTATTATATTTTGGTACAAATCCCATTGTTATGTGAAATTGTGAAATTACCCCTAACCCCTATTTAAAACCCTCCAGTTATATTGTATTTTTATCCCATTTTTGTTGTTAATCAAATTATTATATTAATAATAAAAAATATATTTTTATTAAGCCAATTATTTAATTATTAAACATAATTAAATCTAATTATATTATTTTAATTAACAGGGAATTCCTTAAATAAATATTTTTTGATAATGAATTGTTCTATGTATTATGTTTGTAATGTTGTTAGTTACGGTATATGTGTCATGAAAATAGAAGTAACATGTTTTGTTGGTGTGATTTAGATATTACCGTAAAAAGTTTTATTTTATTTTTAAATGATTTATAATTTATATGATATAAAAAGGGTTTACAATTTTGATTACAAAATGTTTCTTTTTATTTTTGCCCCTTTTGTGTCAATAATAATAATAATAACCTAACAAAACCTAACTAAAGTTAATCGTAAAAAAAAAAAACTAAATAGCAGATTATATACACAATACGGGGTCATCTTAGAATAAACCACATCGCAATACAAACAAATTGAAGATACTAACCTAGGGTGTCGTGACCGATTTAAGCTGCTTCCCACTCCCTTTCTTTCCATTCCTTTGTGCTTTTTTCCCTTATTTTCCTTCCCTTGTGCCTTTTTCCCTTCTTCCCTTTCCCTTGTGCCCTTTTCCCTTCTTTCCCTGATGTGAAGAACAACAACTTTAGGAATATTAGGTTTGTAAATTGTGGGTATTAGAAATTGGTTAGTAAGGGTTCCCCAGTGAATTGTTTTGGCCTCTATTTATACATAAAAATCAAATTAATTCTATTAATTAAGAATTAAGAGTGAATAAAAGTAAAAACTTTAAGATCAAAGATATTCTAGTTAAATTAGTATATTTTGATGATTTTATACAAAAAAATATGATATTGGGTCTTTTATGTGTTTTCAATGGAATAAAAGTTTCCAATATAAAATAAGTCATAATAATAACGAAATTAAATAAAATAAAGAACAAACTCCCCCTTTATTATTCTTTCACTTATTTAATTAATCATTTAATTATTTTTAAAAAATTAAAATATTATCCTAAAATGGAATAAAAATAAAGTAAAATCTCTCTCTCTCTCTCTCTCTCTCTCTCTCTCTCTATATATATATATATATATATATATATATATATATATATATATATATATATATATATATATTAGATTAAAAATTAAATCACTACCCTAAAATAAAATGTTAATGGAATTACTATCTTAAAATAAAATGTGAACACAATATTTTCCTATTTTTTTTATTTTATGATTTTTTTTGGCAATTTAATGAATAAAATTATGATTTTAATGAAAATTGTTATTTTTAAAAAATGCCTAAAATAGAAAAACGAAAATAAATAATAAAAAATTGAAAAATGTGATTTTTTGTGATTTTTTGTAATTTAGACAATAAATAGGAATAAAGTTGGAAACATATAGAAGAGAAAGGAAATAAAAAGTTGAAAAGGTGGGACTTAAACTCATGACCTCTCACACTCACAACTCCTTACACCTAAATTCTTACCTAATATACTAATTTAATCATTCAAAATGAAATGCCACTAATACCAATGTTTTAAAAACCGGACCGGAGATCGAACCGGTAAAACTTACGGTTTAAGGTTCAATTGGTTAAACTGGTTAAACCTACGGTCGAACCGTTTATTAAATAAACTAATAATATGAAACTAAATTTCATAGATATGTCACACATTATTATAAGTTCTCAACTTAATAAAATAAATATTTCAAAAATCCATTACAAATTTAATACAACAATATCAATAAACATTAACAAAATTTTACACTTCATTTCAACCATCATTTAAGAATATTTTGACCAAACTAAATAATTACAACAAAATAAATTAAATTAATAGAATATAATAACTAAAATAAATTTCAAATAATTAAGAATACCTAAATTAAATAAGATAGAATATCAAAATATAAATAATACAATATATTTCATTAAACAACAAAAAATCGAATTTGAGTTGAACTACGACAAACAAGTCTTAATAGACAACAACAAACAATATTGACTTGAACGACAATCAATAGAGTTGGACATCGTGACTATGTTTGAAAGAGATGGTATAATAATGATGGAGTGTGCTATAATGGAGTGACAAAACTTAAGAGTTTGTATGGTTGAAAAAAACACATGAAATTCGTTTTTGTGATTGGGGAATGTATATTAAGTTTTGATATTAACATACTAAAATTAAAAAAAAAAATTAAAAAAAATGGTCAATTTGATGAATTTTTTTGAACCGGGCGGTTTTACAAAACCGGCTCCGGTTCTTTGGTTCGAATGGTTTTAGACGGTTCAATCCGGTTTTTTCGGTTTAACCACGGTTTTGACCCACTAGCGGTTTTGAAAAGTTGACCCAACCGGATTCATCTCCGGGTCCCGGTCTAACCGGTTGAACCGGCCGGTTCGGTCCGGTTTTTAAAACATTGACTAATACTAATAATTCTTAAATAAATAATTTAATAATAATTTAAAAAGCCACCAATTCCTAATAATAATAAAAGTTATACCATTTAATATTAATAGTAGGCTATTAATATTTTCCTAGTAAATTAGTCCAAATTTTCTTTCTAATGAAAATTGGATGTTAAATAATTAAAAAACTATAGATCTTAAAATAACAACCAAACCCTTAATGTAAGATCAAACTCCTTAAGAGAGGATAAGAAATAAAAAAAGGGCCCCCTTGACTGTTTAGGTCATTGAGAGTGACCAGAGGACTTGTAAGGACGTTGTGTACGTTAATGATCTAAGTTTTAAGAGTGGTCAAAATTTGGGGTACGACGGCTTCCCCTATTTAATCAGCTTCAAATTGAGATGATGATGACGGTGAGTCTTCATCTTCTCGGGGAGGAGATGATTAAATATGAAGAGGAACCCTAATTTTGACCGCTGAGTGGATAAATTCCGGAGTTAAGCGAGGATTGAACAATCTTTAGCGCTCTGTTAGTATCCTACTTTGATGTATCTCTGATGATATTTTGTTGATACGCTCCCCATAACCACATAAATCGGGCAGGACCCTAACGATCCTCTGGTGATTATTTGATAAACCCTAGTAGAACCCCTTAATAAAAAATCCTTGGAAAAATCTCAAAAAAGCCCATGTGACAGATTTTAATGAGACCCCTGATGATAACACCTTGACAAAGTTGTTTGACAAATCCCTGATGGAACCCCTTGATTAATCCCTGATGATTAATTTCTACCCTTTCGGGTGGAACTTGCCTACGATTCCTATTATCATCTGATCATACTGGAATCGGGTAGGACTTCACTGATACCCTGATTACTCTAAATGAAACCCCTTTTGCTAAGACTTTAGTGAAACCCCTTGATAAAGTTCTGGTAAAACCCCTTGATGGAACCTCTTATTTTGGATAAAAATCCCTTGATAGAACTCCTTGGATAAAAATTGGGTAGAACCCCTAGATAAAATTTTGATGAAACCCCTTTTGAATGAAAATCTTTTGATAGAAATCTCTAAAGAAACCCTTGGCGAAACACCTAGGTGAAACCCTGGTGGAATCCCTTGATAAAACCCTGATGAAACCCCTTGGCAATACCATTTTGTTGAAACTTCTTGGTGAAACCCTAGTTAACTGTTGGTTGATAACGCTCTGATGAAACCCCTTAATTGAACTCAATTGAAACTCCCTTGACAAATATCCTTGATAAAATCCTTCGAAAAAACCCTTGATAAACCCCTTATGAAACCCCTGATGAAATCCTTGTAGAAACCCTTAGATGAAACCTTGATGCAGCCCCTCTGAGAAAAGTCTGATGGAAACCCCTAATGGAACCTTTGATAAAAACTCTTAATGGACCCCTTGATAAAACCCTTAGATATTTTGTGGAACTTATCCCTTATGTGGAATATGTTACTAAGTTGGGGATGTGATAGGTGAAAACCTGCTCACTGGTTGATAACGATCATTTAGGATGACTGATTACTAGATAGATTCTTTTGAAGACTCATAGTGAGTTTGCTGGGGAAGTCTTTATTGAAAGGTGATTGTAGGATGTTACTTACTGGGGAAGGCCAATAAGCATTCCTACCTAGGAGAATTGTACTGGTATAGCTGCGGATTAGACCTCTAAGAGTGGTCGTGAGTCCTATGTTATGTATGTATGTTCATGTATGCATGTGATGCTATGTTATATATGCATGATTAGATGCTAGAGCGTAGCGACATGATTAATGCATGACAATGATTTAAATGTTTCAATAAATTCCCCTCTGGTGAGCAATGAAATGGTTAAAATCTTGAGAGATTTCTTGTGTAACAAGGATATTTGTCCCAAAAAATGGCAGTGGGTATTTGTAATACCTCAAAATTTTCCCTCCTATTTATACCCAATAAGTGGCTTATGTTCCACACCTCATATGCAGTTAGGTCATGAACATCATACATGCATCATTGGTTTTCTTACGGCATGGTATCAAGGGTATCACCATCATTGATTGTGTAAAGTAAGGATAATGAAATATACTTAATAATTAAGCCATAAAGGCTCATTATTCCTCAGGATACCTCATATGGTTCACCATGGCATCAAGAGATGGGGATAGGCAAGAGAATTGAAGAGAATCACCTCCTCCTACCTCTTGATCTTCCAACTAAGGTTTTGGTCATCTGAACATTTGACAATTCCACTGAGCAAGCATCTTGGAACTTTGACATTATATCATCACTTACAACATCTTGGTTTAAAGGGATCTCCATCATCTCCAGAGGAATTAGGGTTTTGATCACCAGTCAACATCTCTTATCATCCAGTGCCAAGATCAGGGTTTTGCATAAAATCAGTTTATTTCTGATTCTCTGGGTAAAACTTGATTCCATGATGTTTTATGTGTTCTTAAGTGTCTAATATTGGATTATGGACCATCAATGTCATTCACAGAGTTTTCAGTTGGACGGATGATTGAAAATTGGGAGAATTGGAAATAAAGTCAACTGATCAGGGAAAAAGTCAACTCTTGACTTTTTGGGGTCAAACCATGTTCCTCAGGTCAAATATGGTCCATGGGTGGAATTTGGTCAAGAAATGTGCAAAGAATCAAGAAAAATCAAAAGTTGTGAAAACTTTCCATTTTGGGAAAATTGGAGTTTCTTGAGAACTTTCCATTTTGGGAAAAAAATTTCTCAAGTTTCAGCCATCTTCAAGCCCAGATTTGAGCAGGATACAAGCCTCATTTGGAAATTTTTTCAAATTAAAGTTGTAGTATGACCTCTCACATTTCCAACCATATAAATAACTCCTCATTTGGATTTATAGATCAAGAGATATAATCATTTGAAAATGGGATGTTCAAGTTGGCAAACATTGAAAACAACTTAGAAAAATTTCCTGCATTTGGCAGCTCGAGTTTGACAACTTTCAAGTCCCATTTTCACTATGATTCAAGCTCCATTTTCACTTTATTCCAACATGAAAAATGTAGTGTCAAACCTCCTCTTCAAAATGGTTACAAGAATCATGAGGTTTGGTGTAGAAACCATGGAGAACCATCCTTCCAAAATCACTAAAAATCATCTTCATGAAACATAATATTCATTGTTATGGTTCATGTGATTGCCAAAAAAAATCAAAGTTATGTTATCACTACATCACCATGCGTATGAAATTCTCTCAACACCAACATGTCACGTTTCCACTTCAAGCCAAGACAAATTCTTTACATGCCATGCACACCATGTTAACCATTCCATATATACCATGCATGAAAAAAAAATTGAAACTTAGTGAACAAGTTGGTTCTTTCTACACACCAGTATATCACACCATCACCATCATCCATATCATGCCATGATAACCATGCTAAAACTCACCAAATAAACTCCACCCATGTACACCATTACATAACCTTCACATTTTCATTTTTCTTAATCCCACTTTAACTATAAACTAACCATGATTAAACCTCCTTAACCACCCATATAGAAACTCTAAAACTCTAACAAATTCAGTTAGTCCATTGTTCACAAAACCAGAGCAAAAAATTAATGAAACTCCATTGACACCAATTTTTGGGGGTTACGAATCTGCACCATTTTGGGAGATTTCTTCAATCTATCTTCACCAATATCATCACTACCACGTCCTCTCTCTACTGTGTGCATCTGTTCCACTTGAAATCGCCATTGGAGCAAGTTGCAAGCTTACCATCTTCACCTTCGGATTGAAGATTACAAGCAAGATCCAAGGTCTGATAAGCTTTTATTTTGCTTACAGAAGTTGATTAGAGGATTTGCAAGAAGTTGTTAGGGTTTCTGTGGCATTAGGGAAGCTACTCAGGTCAGGTAAATTTCTGGAATTTTAAATCATTCATGGTAGTATTGTATGAGGCTAGGTCATGTAATGTAGATGCATACTGAGCCCTCCCACCTGAGGCACTGGCTGTAGATAGATCTGTTGAAAAAATGTGAAATTTTGTGAAATCCATGATTGAACCCATGACTTTGTGGTGTAGTATCTTTGTGAATTAGTCCTTATTTCATGTTCTATTTAGCATGGTTGTGTTCCTTGTTCTTCGTACTTCAATTTTGCTTTTTACAGTTCTTGATTTCATGCATTATAGAGGAAGTTATGTGTTGTTGAAGATTGACATTCTTCTTCTTGTTTTCATGCGCATAAGTATCCATGGAGGGAGTTCAGAATTTTTCTGCATGAGTGTTTGGGGAAGACGGCCACGTGTCGTCCTCCCATTGGGCCAGCGTTATTTTGTCTTCTTCTTCATTTAAGTAGAATTGACCCATTGAGGAAATGTTGTTAAGGCCATGTAGCGCTTCATTTTTCTTTCACATGCTGAACATAATGCATGGCAAATAATAATAATAGTGGCATATAGTATTAAATGCAGCAAATCATTAATTGATGGTATCAGGTACTGTAGCACGAATCATGGTTGGCCGTGTGATTTAACATGCAATATGTGGTGATAATCTGAAGAGTTGCTCTGGGCCGTTTGATTTCATCAACGGTGTTGAATTCGACAACGCATTAATGAGGGGCAATCCCTCTCACGTGACCTGTTTTCCACCATTTTCCTTGCTTATTTGGCTGAAAGATCCTTTTGGTGCACATGGGTCCTAAAGTAATGGATGCGTCATTTCTGTTCTACCGCAAACAGGTAAACACATAAGACTCCATACAACGAGCAGCAACACCTAAACTGCGGGAACGTGAACGTTGGCGTCTTCCACTAAAAAACACACTAACAACTAACTTCCCTTTTCTCTCGCACCCTTGCGATCGAGACGTTAACCGATCAGATAATCAAACCCTTTTTCTCTCGCCCTAGTGCGATCGACACTCTTTCACACAAACAAAATTGACCCGTAGGTCAAACTACGACTGCTCTGACTTCCTCTCTCATGTCCGATTGAGGATACGTAGGCACAAGAAGGCGATGTCTTGGTGAGCAAACTTCCCCCACAATCCCGTAGGCCTCTAAACTACGTTGACTCTGATTTTCCCACTCCCGAGGGAATACGTAGGCCTAGGACGGTGATGTCCTATCGAGTCACCTTTTCTTTTCCTTCCCTTTTCTCCCATTCCGTTTCCAGTTAGCAGTTGAGCTTCAGATAACCTACACCCTTTGATCGATAACAACAAGCGTGGATCCCATCGAGTACGATGGACGCGAGGGGGTGCTAATACCTTCCTCTCGCATAATCGACTCCCGAACCCAGGCTATGGTTGCGATGACCATTCCTTTCCCTTTGTTGAGGTTTTCTTCGATCGTTTCTTTTCCCTGCGTCGGGATAAATAACGTTCGGTGGGGACTCTTCTGTCTTTTCCACCGGTTGATTTTCACAGATGTAACAGTATTGAGCTAGCATAATCATGACAGTATAAAGAGAGTTTTCCCCTTTGTGTATTGTATTTCCCCAATCTGTTGAATTTTTGAAGGAGCCTTGCCTGAATATGTGTTTTGAAGCAGCTTGACTATACCATGCACTTAAGACGGCTTGCCATTGTATTAAACTTAGAGAGATTCGTCCTTGACTAATCAACCATTGGAAGGTCTACCACATATTATTAGAGTCATGGAGGTAATTTGACATCGATGTGTCAAAGCTTGAAATGCTTTACCCTTAATCAGTAAGATCTTCTGATGATATGCCCCTATGATCATTAGAATTTTCCCCTTGATTGGAAGGATTCCTTGGTAATTTTCCCCATAATCAGAAGTGTATTGAGTCAGTATGCCCCTGATCAGACCATTGCTGATATTTCCCTTATGCTAAGTATTGATTTGTGAGAAAAATGTTCCCTTTGAAAAGTAATTATAACGCCATGTTCATGAAAATTTTGAAATCGAAAATTTAGACGAGGTGTATGATATATGATATTCAGCCATGAGGTTGGCACAAATGAAGATGTGAGAATATGTTTAGCGATGTTCCAACAAACATTCGGATTCGGAGTCAGTTTAACAACGACTTTGTCGAGTATGCTTTTATAGTTCCCCTAGCTTCAATTAGGACTTTTAAATGTTGTAGCGTGGCCTGGTTCGCGGTTTAAGAAATAAAGGATACAAGGCTCAAAATTTGAAATTTAACCCACCCCATTCTCCTTGATGTTCTCCATTCCTAAATCTAATTAACCCAGTAGATGCGTTCATCTTACAAGAGAATTTCTTCATTCATGGTGATAAAGGTTTAAGCACTTGATGAGATCTTTGAGGTGGCAATCACCCACTTCCGTTTATAAGATTGTTCCGTTTTTTTCCTTTTTCTTTTCTTTTAATCCCTTATTTTTGCATGGACCAATTCTTTTGAGTTTGTGGTCCATCGGAATACCCTAATTTTTTCCTAAGTCAAAGTCATCTTTTTTCAGTTTTTTTCTTGACTTAGCGGGCTTTTCCTTTTTTTTGAACAATTCTTGAGTGATCTTGTTTTTTATTTCGAATGGTTGCGACTGCCATGTTGACTTTTGTTAACTTTATCTCCATTGCTTCATTGATGTTGAATGGTGTAAGGAAGAAGATGTGCTTTAAACCTTTTGTTTGGATTGACTGATTCTCTTGAGATCATAATGCATCATTGAATTAATTGAAGTCTACCCTGCCCCTGGTTAAGATTAAGGTTTTTTTTTTAATAAAAAGAACACCAACTTCTGGCTCGAGGGAGTTGACTACGGATTATCTCCTTATTTCTCCAGTGTTTAGGGAGTGAAACAATGCCTTACATCGTCAGCCATGTCTTACTATTAAAAGCATACGTCAGTAAATTTGATTGTTTTAATTTACCTCATTCTCCTCCTAAGTTTGTCAATAGGTGAGAAGTGAAAAGAAAAGGTGTGGTTTATTTTTATTTTTATTTCCATGATGGCATAAGAAAGAGTGAAAACGAATGGATGAATTCCAAAATCATGCATGCTCATCTTATTAAAATTATTTCCCAAAAAGTACATCTTTTAACTACAAACAACACTTAGCAAAAAAGAAAATACAACTGGAAATGATAAAGGCATAATGATTCCAGGGATGACCTTCCTTGTTGATCCACCAGTCTTGAGATATACTTCATGGTGTTCTTGCACTTGTCTAAGTAAGGGGTGACCTTTCACCCATGGGACTCCTCCTTTGAAAGTCAGCTGCAGGTCTTATACTTTGTGTTCATAACTTGTAGTGTCTGAGTAGGGTCAAGTAATTTCAGCTTCACTAAGGCACCTCAGAATAAGTCATGAGACATTGGTGTAGGATCCAGTTCCCTTCCAAGCTTCATTGGTGTAGGATCCAGTTCCCTTCCAAGCTTCCTTTGTTGTGACTGATAAAGCGCATGAGGTTGTTGCTGAAGTAGATACTGTTACAGACTATGTTGCGGAGACATCATCCAGGGTTGTTGTATTTGAGGCTCTAGTTAGGCCTCAGGCTGACATGGTGAAGGGTTACCTCTTTCTTCAATGGTACTTGCCCCTCTTGAGTTCTTCTATAGCTTCTTAAGATATCCTTTAAGTTCATTTGTGAGTATCGAGAAATATGCTAGCTAGGCAGTTGGATAAGGGCGGTGGTGGAAAGGATATGCAAATGTATGTAAATGCACGGGGTATGCAAAAAAAATTTTTTGGAAGGCATGCTAAAAAAAATTGAGATGCAAGTGTCACATTAGGATAATGACAGATTAAAGGAAACCCTCATGGGGTTAGAGGTAGTTATGTACATAGGGAACCCTTATCGAGGAAGGTTCCCTAGGAATAATGATAGGTATGGGAAATCCAACAGGTTTAGAATGTGTAAGATAAAATTTAAGCATGACCTAGGTTAGGTAGGCTCCCTATAATTTGGCTAGATCTAAGTTTTGTCTACCCAATCCCCTCACATGTAGGATATATAGTTTTTGACAGCATAACAACCCTATAATTTACAGACTATACCCTTGTTTTACCATGAGAAGGAGCAAGCCTTCCTACAGTAATCCTTCAGGATAAGTCTCATCAAGGTGGGACCCTAGTAACAATCCTTGGGGGTTGAATACTTAAGGTCACCATGAGTTGATAAGGGTAGGCTAAAGGTTCCCAGAGTCATGGACCACATCCAAATCATCATCTATGTTAAGGGCTAGCCCTACCATGAAGACACCTTTTGAGGATCTCTTCTGAGTGTAACATCAATGAATTGTTGGGATGTCACACCCCCCCCAAAACATTTCCGTTCTACGTCTTAATCTAGGGTTGTACTCCAAACTTGGGTTTTAGCTTCACACATAATAATATCCCCGCCAATGTATGATGACAATAATACATAATATAAATAATATGTAATAAATAAACAGATATATGAATATAAATAATAATCACAAGATATAAAAGATATATATCTAAAAAACAGTCAACAATCCAGGCAAACAAACAGGAACCTTAAAACCCAATGTTAGGATGGACTCACTTTTTAGGGAAGTATAAGAACTCCCCAGCAGAGTCGCCAGCTGTCGCGATTGGCTAAAAACTTCAAGTCGCCATCATACGTTATTCGTCATAAGGACAGGAAAATAATGAGAAAACCTAATCCCTAAGGGTGAGACACTAATTTCGGGAGTCACTTAGGCGGGGGAAGGTATTAGGCACCCCTCACCTCCATTATACTCAATGGGATCCTTCTTAAGTTCTAGGGTATGTTTGCTTGTTACCTGAATATTTGACTTTTTATTTTTATTTACAAAAATTTCTATTATTATACAGAGAAGACTTATATGTAAGAGGGGGGCCCTAAGTTTTTTACTATTATTGTACTCGCTAGGGTTTACAACCCTATGCCTACGTACCCTCAATTTTGAAGGATCAGAGTTTTCGTAGTTCACCTCCCTAATTTTGGTTTGTTGGTTGATTTTGTCCCTTACTCCTTTATGTTTAAGTTGTAATTATCCCATATCCCTTATCCCTATTCCTTTATTTATACTCTCAAATTTGTAGAGTTTTATCCCAAAGTTTCTATCCCAATTCTATCCCTTGAAAAGAAGCGAGTTAGATGTTTTTTATCCCTTTATCCCTTTGAATTTGTAAAAATATCCCTTTAAGTTTGGTTATAAAAAATGATATAACATTTATTATAAAACCCTTATCCCATATCCTTAATCCTATATTTATACTCTTGAATCTTAAGAGTTTTATCCCATATCCCTAGTCCTATATTTATACTCTTGGATCTTAAGAGTTTTATCCCATATCCCTAGTCCAGTATTTATACTCTTAGATCTTAAGAGTTTTATCCCATATCCCTAGTCCTATATTTATACTCTTGGATCTTAAGAGTTTTATCCCAGCCTGTGGGTTTTGAGACAGTCTTGATTCAGATCCCCAGCCAGAGACATCTTATTCAAGATCCATCGGCGTTCCTCACGAAGTTGTTTCAACCTTTTGTTGAGCAAGGCAAGATCCCAAGACTATCTTCAGCCCAGGCAGGGGCATCTTCCTCGAATCCGTGGGCGTTCCTCATGAAGTTGTTTCAACCTTTTGTTGATCAAGCTTAGGCAATCATCAGCCCAGTCAGGGGGATCTTCTTCAAGTTCATAAGTGTTCCTCATGAAGTTACTTCAACCTTTTGTTGATGAAGTTGTGATCTCCAAGCAGGTCAGTGGGCGTTCCCCATCGAGTTGTTTTCCTCAACCTTTTGTTGATAAAGTTCTCATCCCCAACTCAACCAGTAGCAATTCTCTGAGTCAGTGGGTGTTCCTTATTGAATTGGTTCTCTTCAACCTTTTGTTGATAAAATTGCAATCCTCAAACTCGTCAGTGGTTTTTCTCCAAACAAAATTTTTAACCCTCTTGGGTATTCCCCAGTGAGTTGGTACCTTTCAACCTTTTGTTGATAAGGATGATGTTTCTCAGTGTCTTCCTTGCCTCAACCTTTTGTTGATGTCTCCAAATAAGCCTCACTCATCATATCCCCAGCAAACTTGACCTTTTGTCAATTATCTTACTATCATCCTTTTGGTGGTAGCCAAATCTTGTCAATTCAACATGCCCTTCATCCTTTTGGTGTTGGCCAATCTCAAAATCGGAAATTTACTATCATCCTTTTGGTGGTAGTTAGGCATGGCAACGGGGTGGTTCGGGGACGGTTTTTACCTCCCCCAAACCCAAACTCGAATTCCCAAACAATCCTCATTCCCCGCCCCAAACCCAATCGGGGATGGAGAATTAAAACCCAAACCCGTCCCAAACGGGTTCGGGTTGGGTTCGGGTATCCCCGCCCCGCCACCATCCATTTAGTAAAATCAATTTTTTAATAGAAATATTTATCTTTTCCAAAATCAAATTACATTCACTACTACGAAAAACCCATTTAACAACGGTTGGGAATGACATATAATGACGCGGGCGAAGGCATTGTTATGTAGATTGTTGTTGTATCTTTGATGTTTCTACAACGGTCTGAAAACCGTTGTTGTATTCTGGAAAACGTGCTATATATTGCAACGGTTAGTTGTATCAACCGTTGTGAAACATATTATTAATCACAACGGATATTAGTTTCAACCATTGTGAAATATATTATCAATCACAACGGATATTAGTTTCAACCGTTGTTACATGTACCCTTAGTTTATTATATACAAATGTATATTGCTTGTTTTACCATACACCTAGTTAAAGAATTACAACCATTAAATTGGTAAGGAAATATATAATCTAAAAATTAAAATATTCTTGAAAACCAACTTAAACACACCACTGTTTTTCGAATTGCATCCATTTCATTCAGCATATTGAATGTTCCTTAACACATAATATACGATTCAATGGTCTGATTCACTCTACTCATCGATATTTTTAATTATATAGTTTACCTCTCCATCGCCCAAAATCATCGCGATTTTATCATCATAACAATCATGATCATAAAAACCACGATGATTTTTGGCGATGAAAAGGTAAACTATATAATATAAAAGATATCGATGTGTAGAAGGAATCAGACCGTTGAATCGTATATTATGCGTTAAGGAACATTCAATGTGCTTAATGAAATGGATGCTATTCGAAAAACATTGACATGATAATGGTTGGTTTTCAAATACATCTTAATTTTCAGATTATAAGTTTCGATACCAATTTAACAGATTGCATCTTCATTAAAAGGATAGTAAAACAAACAATATACATAATATATAATAAACTAAATTTCATATGTACAATATCAGAATAATAAACTAAAGTTCATATGTACAATATCACAATGAATTCATATATATGTACCTTATTAGAATGAATTCATATATATATGTACCACCATCATCATCACCATGTGAAACAAACCTAAGAAGTGGGAAAGCAATGAAGAAAATTAGTTATTATTCAAAACAAAACAAGCAAAATTAGAAACAAACCCTAAGAAGTGGGAAGCAATGAAGAAAATTAGTTAGTATTCAAAACAAAACAAGCAAAAGTTGAAAGAAAACGCTAAGAAGTGGGACTGTACCATAACAATGAAGTTCACCTTGCTTGTGAAGCATTGAAGTCGAATCTGCGCAAAAAGAGAACAATCAACAAAAACATCATGAAGCAAACGAGATAATGAGTACTATCTAACAAAAAGATTGAAGTGGAAGAATACCTTATTTTCCATAAACAATATGTACATTGCGCTTGCTACGCCAGCATCATCACCATGTTCATCTAGTTTTAGACTCTGTAAGAAGGAATTCAAGGAGGAAAAAGCTTAAATCAAAAGCTTCATACTTCTTGAATTTCTTTTCGCAGATTCTAAAAAAATATGAAGTTTGGGTGCTAGGGTTTCGCTGTGAAGGAAATGGCGCGACTGTCAAAAAGGGAAAGTTAATTCCCTTGTATAGGTAAATGTTTCACAACGGTTTTCTTAAATAACCGTTATGATAGATTATATATTAATTTAATAATATCACAACGGTTAGTTATAATAACCGTAGCGATACCCCTTATACGTGGTACAAGGTTCGACACCAGGCAACAACATTTTCCTAAAGTTACGCCTGGATTATAAGTGATATCGCTACGGTCATTACTTATAACCGTCGTGATATTATTAACCGTTGCACTTCCCAATATATGAACGGTTTACAAGAAAATATAGTTCCAGAATATGAACGGTTTACAAGTTATCATCATTACAAGCATTAAACTATTAGTCTTTTCATCTTCAACCTCATCTATAAATAGACAATTTTACATATCTAAATAATATATTCTTCGTAACAATGAGTTCAACAAATGAGAATCCTAGAAACCTCAATGAGGAACGTCAGGCGCCAATCCAGGAGGTCGTCCAACCAGCAACTGCCAACTTCAGGGATGCCTTAAGGGTAAGGAAGGATAAGAAGAAAAAGAAGAAGAAGAAGAAGAAGAAGAAGAAGAAGAAGAAGTCGAAGAAGAAGAAGATGAAGAAGAAAATGAGGCCTGTATATTATGATTCCGATGAGGGGAGTGAGGAGAGATGTCTAGATTATGAAGTTGCATTTTATGCTATGGGCTCTGACAATGATCTTGATATGTAATATGTTTATCAATGTACTCTCTATGGAATATTAAAATAAAATTATGTCTATATATGTTCATCCCTTACAGTTTTATTTTTAAAGTTATATATATACTCTATTGCACTTAAAAATACTAAAGAATACATTGCTGTGAATCGAAGCGTGATACATGTAGCACAACGGTCTTCTAATACAAGCGTGTTAAAATGTAAAAATATGTAGAAAAAAATATAGAGTCGGGAATCGAAGCTTGTTACACAGCTTGTATTACAACGGTTATGTAATACAACCGTCGTTAAATATGGCGTTATAAATTTTTAACCCTGTTACAACGGTGGGATACGAAACCGTGGTAAAGCTGGCGTTGTTAAATGGGGTTTTCGTAGTAGTGATTACAAATAATAAAATAAAAAAAATCTCAAAAAAAATCTTACTTACATTTGAAATATGTTAAATAAATAAAACAAATCAAAATATCAAAACATTGACCACATATTTAATATTCTAAATTAACAAAATTAAATAATAATGTACATAATATAATAAACGGGGCGGGTTCGGGGATGGGTTCGGGGTGGGTACTAGTGTCCCCATTACCCGACCCGTCCCAATATTTTTTAATCGGGGAAAACCCAAACCCAGTCAAAGCGGGTTTTCCCCGTCAACTTCGGGGCGGGTTTGGGTGGGTACCCGCGGGTATGGGTTTTGTTTCCATGTCTAGTGGTAGTCATTTATGTTGTTTCAACCTGACCTTCATCATTTTGGTGTTGGCCAATCTCAAAATCAGAAACTTACTATCATCCTTTTGGTGGTAGCCATACGTGTTGCTTCAATTTAACCGTCATCCTTTTGGTGTCGGCGACCCGTGAAACTTTGGTCTGTGTATCATCCTTTTGGTGAATGGCAGCCTTTGATATTGATTTACTTGTCGTTATCCTTTTGGTAATAGCAAGTTGTGACCTCACTGTCATCCTTTTGGTGAAGGGTCATGGCGTGTGTGTCCATTATCATCCTTTTGGTGATAGGTCTATCATCCTTTTGGTGGTAGTCATTCATGTTGTTTCAACTTGACCTTCATCCTTTTGGTGTTGGCCAATCTCAAAATCAAAAACTTACTATCATCCTTTTGGTGGTAGCCATACGTGTTGCTTCAATTTAACCGTCATCCCTTTGGTGTCGGCGACCCGTGAAACTTTGGTCTGTGTATCATCCTTTTGGTGAATGACAGCCTTTGACATTGATTTACTTGTCGTTATCCTTTTGGTAATAGCAAGTTGTGACCTCACTATCATCCTTTTGGTGAAGGGTCATGGCGTGTGTATCCACTATCATCCTTTTGGTTTCAGATATCTCTGTGTTCTCTATCATCCTTTTGGTTGTAGATCCCTCATCCTTTTGGTGTCAGAAATCATTGTGTGCTTACTATTATCCTTTTGATAATAGTAAGCTTTAACCTCGTGTTCATCCTTTTGGTGAAGGGTCAAGTCGTGTGTGTTTGTTATCTTCCTTTTTTTGTGATAGGTTTGTCATCCTTTTGGTGTCAGATAAGCTGTGTGCTTACTATTATCCTTTTGGTAGTAGTAAGTTGTGACCTCATTTTCATCCTTTTGGTGAAAAGTCGAGTTGTGTTTACTATCATCTGTTCGGTGATAGGTCCGCCATCCTTTTGGTGTCGGAGTCCTGTGCGTGTGCTCTCTATCATTCTTTAGGTGGTAGATCCATCATCCTTTTGGTGTCGGAAATCATTGTGTGCTTACTATTATCCTTGTGGTAATAGCGAGCTTTGACCTCGTTTTTATCCTTTTGGTGAAGGTTTCTCTGTGTGTGTGTGTGTTTGTTCACTATTATCCTTTTGGTAATAGCGAGTTTTGACTTCACTTTCATCCCTTTGGTGAAGGGTAAAGTCGGGTGTGTTTACTATCATCCTTTTGGTGATAGGTCTGTCATCCTTTTGGTGTCAGATATCCATTGTTTGCTTACTATTATCCTTTTGGTAATAGCGAGTTTGGACCTCATTTTCATCCTTTTCGTGAAAGGGTTTGTGTGCGTGTGCGCTCTATCATCCTTTTGGTGATGGATCTGGCATCCTTTTAGTGTCGGGAATCTGTGTTTGCTTACTATTATCTGTTTGGTAGTAATAGGTTGTGACCTCACTTTCATCCTTTTGGTGAAGGGTCTTGGTGTTGTGTGGGTCATCTATCATCCTTTTGGTGGTAAAGTCGTCATCCTTTTGGTTTCGGAAATCATTGTGTGCTTACTATTATCCTTTTGGTAACATCGAGTTTTAACCACACGTTCATCCTTTTGGTGAAAGGTCATCGAGTCATGTCCACTATCACCCTTTTGGTGATAGGTCTGTCATCCTTTTGGTTTCAGATATTTGTGTGTGTGAGTTTACTATCATCCTTTTGGTGGTAGATTTGTCATCCTTTTGGTGTCAGATATTGTCTGTGTCTTCTATCATCCTTTTGGTGATGGATCCGTCATCCTTTTGGTGTCAGAAATCATAGTTTACTTACTATTATCCTTTTTGTAATAACAAGCTTTGACCTCACTGTCATCCTTTTGGTGTCAGATATCTCTGTGTGTGTACTTATTGTTATCCTTTTGGTAATAGCAAGTCGAGTCGTATGTGTTTACTATCATCCTTTTGGTGATAGGTCTGCCATCCTTTTGGTGTCAGATATCTTTATTCGTGTGTTTACTATCATCCTTTTGGTGATAGGTCTGTCATCCTTTTGGTTTCAGATTTTTCTTGGTGATAACAACCTTTGCAAGTTTTTCAGTGTCTGCTCGAGGGTGGTATTGATCTATCATTCCATCTCCTAAGCATTTCTTTTCTTTTTGGACAAATTTTTGGTCCTCTTCATATCTAATTGTCTTCTCCCTTGAAAGCATGAACGCCGTAGCAGTTCATCTTACCAGGTTCAAGTCAATTAGAAATGGGCATCTGTCATACTCCAAATTTGTCCTACATGTACATTACCTTCATCTGTACTATCTATCCACTAATCATCATTCAGAAAATCCAAAAATATGTTGCTTCTATCATAAGGTTGAATTGAATTGCATCAAGTTTAATTTGAGGTTCATCAAGCCAGGAATGAGTACAATATGTGTTGAGGATCAATTGTTTTGACCTAATCCTGGTCAGGCACAATTTTTTTTCAAGATTAATTCAGATGATGTGTGTTTGTGTGTTAAGTCAAGACAGTTGTGAATGGACCATATTGTCAGGCTATGTTAAGATTTTTAGTACTTCATGATTAAGGATTATCATTGGGTTCATTCAAAGCTTGTTAAGATTTGGTCCTTATTGCGTTTGTGAATCTGATTCAAGTACGGTGTTGGATCAAGATCAGTCAAGGTGTGCATTTGTGGATCTAAGTCACAAATTCATTTTCATGATTCAAGTCCATCATTCATTTTCACAAATTCATTTTCATGATTCAAGTCCATCACCCATTTTCCATTTTTATTATCCAAATCCATTTTTATCCATTCATAATCCACTTTTAATACCATTTCTAATGTCCATCTTACAAAATTCAATTAACCCTTTTCAATAACCCAATAACCTTTTTTTTCAAACCGTTGACCATTAATCATTCTCAATAACCATTAATCCATATCTAAATTCAATCATACCAAACATTATCCATTTTTAAAGTTGTACAAAAGTTAAAGCCCAATTCCATTTTCACATCTTATATAATCCATTTCATTTTTATTTTTATCAAGCCCCATTTACTTTTTTATTTCATAAACCATTATCAAAGAAAAATCAAAGCCCATTAAAAAAAACTACAAAAATACATACAAAGTCAATGCAAGAAATATCATGAAGCTACACAAAAATAAAGCCCACTACATCACAACAAGAGAATGCCAAAAATTAGAAAATGATCAAAATACACAACAACATAGCCCACTTCATAAAGTCAAATAGCCAATACAACCTTTCCCATCAGCTATGTCATGCTCTTACACACTACACACCCAATTCCTGCGCTAGATCACTCCACACAAAACAAGCTTCAAGCAAGAACATCTCCTAGCCCAACCCATACAAGCACTTTGGCTGCAAATGAAGCCTGCACCAAGCGCCTTCATCTCTACCAAATCTTCACATTACGCAGCAAAAAGCCATTCAGTTCGACCGTCACCATACATTGCAACAAAACCCAACCCAAAGTTTCACAATGCAATTTGCAGCAGCTATCACGTACCAATCCGCGAGTCATGTACACCCCACGCTCAAGTACATAAACCTGCATAATCACTATCCACAAATGATTCATACGCAACACATTCAAATGTCATGCTCCTACACTCTTCACACAATGCACCAACCTTCTCCCACGACAATTTCACCGGCTACCTTTTCCTCTCCAAATCACCAACATGGAACCTTCACAAAACAACAAATGAACCGTTACACCATGATTTATACAACCTGTACATACACAATAAAAACCATATGTATACCTTCAGCAAGCCTTCAAATAGCCACCGCAAATCACGTACGAATCCGATCCCACACAATATTTTTCCAGCCACAATGAACGAATTATGAGCCAAACAACACGTACGATACAAAAATAAACCTTTGTAAAACGACTTTGGCACAAACCAAAACGACATCGCAAACCACATCCTTTTCACAACCTTCATCCTATAAATACCAGCCTCCTATCACTCTATTTTTCAAGCTCACATAGACACCAAACCTCTTCCAAATTTGCTCCCCATCTTTCCTTTAACAACCCAATCAAACCCAACCTTCATACAACCTTGAATCAACCTCAAACTCAATCAAACACAATCCTTCACCCCAAAACGAAAAGAGAAATCCTCCTCCAACTTTCAAAACCTTCCATAACTTCAGAACCTGAAACATTCTTCTTCTCTTTCAAAAATTTGACAACACCCTTCCTCCAACCATCAACAATCACAATCTCACAACCTTCTCCTTTCGAACCGCAACAACAACATTCAACGTTCCTCTTCCACATCTCCAAACCATAACCCAAACCCTTCAATCTACCCTCAATCAACAACAACCAACCCAAACGAAACCCAAACACGATTCAAAATAAGACGAAGAGGAGAAATTGAGAAACGAAACGTGAATAAAACAAATGTGAAAACCTGATCGAAACGAAGCTCGAACGCGAGAGAGAAAGACGGGGCGATTTCACTGCGAGAAAGGTTGGAGATGACCCCGTGATTTTTTTTTGCTTCGATTTCTCCATGACTCTGTTGATAACGTTACCTTTTTCTTTTTCTTTGAACACTATTTATAATGTTTATTTAGTGAAAATATATATTGCTTTGTGTGGAGCTTGAGGTTGTTGTCATGTTCTTATGGGCCTTAGTCAGTTTTTTACTTTATTTTCAAAAAGTATTGCTGTAGCGTGTTGATATCATGTTGTATATTGATCCATTGTGGATCATTATTTGCTGGGTGATGGGCTTGGAACCCGCGTGATCCCAGGCCTTATTCTTTTTCTTTTTGATCTGCTCACTTTCCACACACCAATGTTTCCTTGCATACCTCACCCTTCATGTATATTATTTTGATGTATTTTACCAATCATTTCATTTTTTTTAGATATTAATTTCTAGTATTTTATTTTTGAGTTTTTTGTCCAATTATTTTGATGTTTTCTTAATTATTTTATTTCCACATTAATTTGTCTATCTTAAGGTTTCTTTCTCATTTCATTTCAATTTTCTCTTCGATCTTGATCGATAAAGTCTTTTTATTTACGAATGTTGGTTGATTAAGGTTGTTTAACCTCCATGGTTTCATATCTGTAGAAAATGATCATTGAGATCATTTTCTATACTTTGGGATCGTAATAGGTTACCTTCGATTAATCGACAAAAGTTTGTGATTAAGACGAGATCATCCGCTTTTCTTTTTGTGTGGCACGATTTCCTTAGAGAATGATCCTCAATATCATTTCTCTATCGTGTTTTAAAATAAAGATCAATTGCGCGACCTTCTATAGTATGATCTTGGTCATAGTTCGTGTTACGATGGTTTAGCGCTACATGTGTCTCGTATCGGAAAATGATCATTCGTGGCCCAAACTTATGTTTGAAAGTCCAAGTATGGTTGATTATTTGTCTTGGTTCCATTACTTATGAAACTTGTTGTTAGGAGGCTTTGATTTTATCAATCCTCTAATGAGTCTTCATTAACCTTTTCCTAAGTTCATTATTTAACCATCATTGATCATTTGTGTAGCGCACGATTTTTGTCGGTGACGCGACCACCTTATTGCGGAATTTGGGTTTCTCCTCAATGGAGAGAGGGGGTGCTACTTTCTGATTTCTTATTTATCCCATGAAGCTGGAAGGGAAAGGGAAGCTATCTCAAACTAACCTTGCACGCGAATGTTTAACTGAACAAACGCTAAAAGAGATTCGGGGAGTTCGGGGTCAGGTTATACAATGGGAAGTTGTCAATTACCCATCATATATGTGGTTATCCACAGGTTGTTAGCTTTAGGTTTCGCTTTGTACTTGATGGTGTTTATCCGTTAATGGGTTGGGAAAGTTTCTTGGGAAATATGAGAGAGTGAGTGGGTTTTTGTTGATGTTCGATTTTTTTTCGATGTTTTTGGTAAGGTACTGGACCTAAGTTTTGATTGGTATGAAGGTACTGGACCTAGAGTTTTTGTTTGGTATGCTCGCTAAGATTTCGCAATCTTATGCCTACGTATTCCCGTTTAAACGAAACAGGGAAATCAGAGCAATCGTAGTTCCTCATATTCTAAGGGAGAAAAAAAAGATATTTTTGGTGTCTTGTTCAAAGCCCAAGATTAAATCTAAAAGGTTGCGTATTTGTGTCTTGTTCAAAGCCCAAGATTGAGGCTAAAAGGTTTGACTGAGAGAGAATTTGTCATCTCTAAAGGGAGACATCTCATTTATTTATCACAATTGTTGGGTGGCTGTTTATAAAGGAGGATTACTTTAACTGGGATATATGAATCCAGCAATGCCATAATTTCCTTTATAGGGGATTTGTCCTGAAGGGGAAAACTTTAACTCAGTGTTGAGCAATGCCATTTTTCCTTAGGAATTTCTCATACTAAGAGAGGGACAGTGGCATGGATGTAAGTAATCCAGAGGCTTGCCGCTTACAGCAATTAGATGAAAGAGATGATTTACCAGGATAAAAGATGGACAACAACTTGGATATTTGAATCAACAAGTGCGCCACTTACAGCAGTTATCTGGGATTAGGGATTGTTTTGATTTCTGTTTTGAGAAGTGATAAACAGAGAAGTGACTTCCTACGGAGATAATTTTGATTTCCTCCGAGGGGATGTTGATTTTTGTGTGCCTTGATCAAAGCCCAAAGTTGAAGCTAAAAGGTTGATTGACTTCACTAGGGAAGTCCTTATACAAAGCTTAAGAGGAGGCTAGAAAAGGCAGACTCAACAAGAGAGTGTTTATATATGTCTTGTACAAAGCCCAAGATGAAGGCTAAAAAGAGACTGACTCTTTTGGGGATATCATTATACAAATCCTAAGAGGAGGCTAAAAAAGTTTGACTTTTCCGGGGAAAATGTTTTGTCTGTCTTGTATAAAGCCCAAGATTGAGGCTAAAAGGGATTTTGACTCTGTTGGGGAGGATTTGTATGTGTCTTGTACAAAGCCCAAGATTGAGGCTGAAAAGAAAATTGACTCCGTGGGAAAGAAATCTTTATCTGTCTTGTACAAAGCCCAAGATTGAGGCTAAAATGACTCGACTGACTCAACTGAGGGTATTATAGGTGCCTTGTACAAAGCCCAAGATTGAGGCTGAAATGAGTTTGACTCTGCTGGAGAGTATGATCTGTTTTGTACAAAGCCCAAGATTGAGGCGGAGATAAGTTTGACTCTGCTTAGGAAATTATTTCTCAAAGCCTAAAAGTAGGCTGAGAGGAATTGAATCCGCTGGGGAAGATATTTGTCCCAAGCTTAAGAGAAGGTTATGGAGATTTATGTCTTGTACAAAGCCCAAGATTGAGGATAACAGGGTTTGACTCAACAAGAGAGTGTTTTTATCTGTCTTGTACGAAGCCTAGGATTGTGGCTGAACAAGCTGGAGAAATCATTATACAAAGCCTAAGAGGAGGCTGAAAGTTTCTACTAAGGGGAATCTTTATACCAAACCTAAGAAGAGGCTGGAAAAGAATCGACTCAACAAGAGAGTGTTTTTATCTGTCCTGTATAAAGTCCAAGATTGAGGCTAAAAGGGTTGACTCAACAAGAGAGTACAAAAAGGTGATTGACTCAACAAGAGAGTATGAAAGTTGATTGACTCAACAAGAGAGTCTAAAAAGGTGATTGACTCAACAAGAGAGTCTGAAAAGGTTAGCTCCGCTGGGGAGAATCATTGTACAAAGCCCAAGAGGAGGCTGACTTATGCTGAGGAAATAAAAGATCATTATACAAAGCCTAAGAGGAGGATATCTTTTGCTGGGGATTATTGAGATCCCGGGGCAGGTCCAAATGGGGAATCAACTCTTGCTGAGGATTACAGAAGAGTTGAGGTATCAGATACCTTGAGGTTCTGATTTGGGGTAGTATTATACCGATGATAAACTGACCCTGGCAGAGGATTTTTAGGAGAGAGACTGGGTTTTAGAACCCATGGGTTTTAACTCGGTTGGAAATTTATCCAGAATGACCAGGGTTTCTCCTATGTTTGTAGGGAACTTGAGAATGTCTTTAAGACTCGAGAGGAGATTTAGACTGTCTAAGTCTATTGGTATGGAAGATTTTATCTTTGTATGATGCTTAAGAGGAGGCAAGTGTTTTAAGGGATGAAACTCAACCCTAAATTGGTCTGAGATTTGACACTGGAAAGACTGCTCTAGCAAAGGATGAATAAGTTATGTCTTATACCTTTAAGAGGTCCTCGAGTCCTTGTATTAAGCCTAAGAGAAGGCATGAGAACTTCTAAGAAGCCGGAGGGTCCTTGTACAAAGCCCAAGAGGAGGCGAGGATGCTTTTAGGAAGCCTGTGGGCTTAAGAAGAGTTCAAGAAAAGTTTCACCGGGAATAATCTTTTCTTTAGTGAACAATTCTAGGGTTTGAAGAAATTCAAGAGAGGTTTCACCGGGAATTAATCCTCTCTGGGGAAATTGAATTTCTTTGACAAGTTCTAATAGTGGCAGTCTGAGAAAAGGTTCACTGGGAATACTGCCTTTCTCTTTGTTTCATATTGTTTAAGCCCAAGAGAAGGCAAGACTGTATCTGGAAATCCTATGGGGATCTAGTTTTTACTGTATTAAAGAGTGACCAACTGGCTTTACCTAGTTCTAGACCTAGTTATTGGGGAAAACTCTAAATAGATATACTAGTATATATACAGTTGATATATGACAAGTATTTAAAAGGATATGAAAGAAGGACTTACAGAGGAGCAGCTTCCCACAATACAGTTATATATATATATATATATATATATATATATATATATATATATATATATATATATATGAAAGCATGTAAAGTAAAGCTAGTAAAAACTTACAGGTGAGCAAGCTTCCATGCTATATTGTTAGTTGTTCAAAGAAATTAAAGAAAGTTTTGATAACAACTGTATATTTGAATCTAAATCAAAAGAGAAGTTGTTTTTGAAAAGATTGTTGGGGCTTATACTCAAAGAGAGGCCCAAGGTTTAACAATGATCGCACCATTGTTTTGAAGATCGTATCGGGACTTATACAATGACTGGGGCCCAAAAAGGTTTATTTACAAAAGGGTTGGGTCTTACAACTCAAGGAGAGGCCCAAAGATGCTTTGAAAGAAAAAAGAATGGGACTTACAACACGAGGGGAGGCATGTATGATTTGATTTTGAACTGGCGATCACGCCGAAGTTTTTGAAAATGTGTTGGGACTTATACAATGTCTGAGGCCCAAAATTATTTTTGTACAAAGGGGGTTGGGTCTTACACTCTATTAGAGGCCAAAAAGTGTTTGAAAATTTAAAATCGAGAGGAAACCCTAATTTTAAATAAAAGTGTTATTTTTCAAAGGAAATTAAATGAAAAAATGATATAAAATACCAATTATATTCAAAATTAAGTTGTACACCTTGAAAAACATTTTGAAAAATAAAGTTTAATTACATGAGTTTGAAATTCAATTGGTTTTGAAAGATCAAAGTGGGAATTCCATTTAAAAATGTTAAAAAACAAATAAAATAAAATTAATTACAAAAATTCTAACTATATTAAATAAAAAATATAAATTGGATTGTTTTGTAAAATAAAATATTTAAACATTTTAGTGAATTTTGAGAAAAAGAATCAATTCAAAAACATAAATATTCAGAGAGAAATTAATTTTTGAATCAATTAACAAAAATATCAAAATATTCAAATATTCAAAAATTTGAAAAAGGGCGCCAAGAACACCAAGTTCTTGAAAGCGTGCCCTGTTTCTGCAAATTTTCATTTTCTCACTTTTCTCCATGATTCCTCAATGTTTTTGCACGATTCAAGTACCAATCTTGTTCGTTTTTGAACAAGGATCACAACCATATAGATTAATTGCATTTATTTTGAGTATTGAGTGAGAAATCAGAAGAAAACCTCAAGAACCCTAATTTCAGCATGAACACCATGAAATTCAATACACGATTGATTAATGGCAATTGATTGAGGGTTGTCACTCCTTACATGATTATGAACACGTGGCAAAATTATTGTGCAGTAAAATATGCATGCATCATAGAGTTTGAAGAGTTCATGCTTACCTCTTGCAGCTGGTGATCGAGTTCTGAGTTGGAGGTGTTACAGCTAGGTTCCAATGATCTGGATAGCTTCCTTAGGTGCCATGGAGTGTGTTTGAATGCTTGGAATGGATGGAAATGATCTGGAACTGGAGATGGTACCTCAACTACAAATCTGTCAAGAACTTGAGCAGTTGGCTGGTGATTTCGTGAAATTGATGTTCCAAATGTTATGTAAGAGTTTGGATCACTTCTATATGTTATATGTGAGGTGTGTGAACCCTTGGTTTGGTTGGAATTGCTCTCAAACTCAAAACCCGATGGTGACTTGAGTTAGAAGGCAAAATTGGAGTGAAAGTGGTGATTTTGAGGAAAGCATCAGTTTGGGTGCTTTGGTGTACTCAAACTGATCACAATTGATGTCTATTTATAGTGCAACAAGTTTGTTTTGGCATCAATAGTGAATGGCAACTGGTACATGTCTGTGGCCAATTGTGATCAAATGGAATCTCAAGTCTCCTCTAGCCATTGACTTGAGGTTAGAGCACATGCTTTGTAGCTTTGGTTCAGAGATAAGTATTGACTGAATTTAGTTGGAATAGGCTCAATTCATGCCACCTTGATGCATTCATTAAAGGCTTGGAAACAAAATTGGAGTCTTGGCATCTTTGTAGCCTTTTTAGGGATGACAAGCCTAATGTAGATTCTTGGACTTGGGAGGCTTGGAGATCAGATCATTCCCTTGGATTTGATCCTCTGATGTGTCCAAATTGATGACAAGGCTTGGAGTTATCAGATTTGGACAAATCGAGCAAATGTGCACAATTCTGCCTTGTAAAACCAGTCCATGATGCCATGTTTCAAGGGCTGTATCTCCCTGCTCAATTTGAATTTGGAGATGATCTGGTACTTGTTGGAAAGCCCTTATGGCATACTTTAACTTTGATGTTCACCCCTAGACCTGGTTTGACTTGGATCAAGGTGAAAAATGTCCCTACATTTTGGAAAAAGTAAGGTAGATTCCAACTTAGTGAAAATTTCACTAAGTGTTGGAAAAATGTCATTTTCATGTTTTTTTGTTATTTTGCTCAAACAATAACTCAAAATCCATGATGAATTGGAATGAGGTCTAGTTGACATACTTGAAGTATGTAACATGATTCAATCTGAGCTTTGAATGGGAGAAAAAGGCCTTAGGGTTTGGGAGATGTGGCCTTGCAAAGTTGGTACCCTAGCCACTTTGTTCCATAACTTAGAAAAATTCTAAGTTTTTTATGGTTACCCTTTTTACAGGTTAACTCACTTTCTTTGATTTTTCTTGATGAATGATGATTCAAATCACATATTAACATTGTTTTAGGGTTAAGGAACCTTGTTTGACCAAAAATCCAAAAAGTCAAACTTGGATTTTTGTACAGTTGACTTTTTCATCAGATGAAATTTTGACTTTGTGATCCCTTTGTGAAATCAATCCTTGGGCTCAATTAAACTTCATGGATGGCCTCCAAGGGTATTTAGGGATGTCTTGGACCCCTCCCCAAGGTTTGAAATCAAGGATAGGCTAACAGTCAAGGATAGGGTTGACTTTTTCCATCAGAAACCCTAATTTGTGATCAAATGGTTTTGGGTTCTTGTGGCATATGACTTAAGCTCTTTGAGTTAATCAAATCTTGTAAACATGCCAATGTGATGTATTTGAGGTCTTTGAAGTTCATTTTGAAGCTTCAAGCCATACCTCCCTTCACAAGTTAACTCAAAGGGTTGAATTAGGTCAAAACCCTAATTCCTGATTTTTTGCTAGATGGACCTTCAAGGTGATTTTGCCATTGCGTATGGATTCTTGAGATCCTTTTGATTTTGTTAGACCATACATTGAGACATTGGCTCATGCCCAGATGGAAATTTTCAACTGGAGGCCTCAGTCGACCAAAACCCTAATTTGGTGACACTGGCAATCTTGGGGCTTGATCCACTTGGTATATTGCAACCTTGTGCTTAATTCTTGATGTGGGAGACCTCTTGACCCTTCATGGATGTTTGAGAGGCTAGAAAAGTTGAATATCATGTCATCTCTTGATTGATCTTTTGTCTAAATGCTCTGAGAGGGGTTAAAACCCTAATCTTTGATTGTGAAGAATGCCTAACAATCTCTGAGGAGATTGATGAGGCATGAAAGTTCATCCATTTTGTGGTAATGAGCTTCAAAATGATGGGAAATCTTGGTGGTCAAAATTTGGGGTATGACAATTTGTTCTAATAACTAATCACTAACCACTAACTTTAATTTTCGTTCAACACTTTTGTTTTTATTTCTTCGTCAATATTTTTGTTCATATTCTTATCATATTGTTCATATCATATTAATCTTATTCATATCTTGTTCATCTAACCTCTTCTTGTTCATGCCTCATTCAAACCACACTAATAATTATCGAAACCCTAAAACAATCAATTGGTGGATTGTTGGTTACTTTTTTGAGTAACGGAACTTTGACTTTGTACACAAACCCTAGCTTGGATATCTTGTCCGACTCTTGCTCAAGGCTTAGTTTAGGACACCTCGCACACACATGGCTTCCTCTTGGGCTATCTGACAATGAGACCTTTTATTTCGTGTAATCCCGTGTAACTTACATGTACCCCACTCCCATTCTAATGTACGCACTTTAATCGCTTTTTGATTGTGGTTTGCTTACTAGGAGCACCCCTAGGGACTAGCATAAACAAAACCATTTTCAAACTAATTCTCGATTCGTCGTCGAGTCATTTTCAAAACGCACCCCCCGTAAGTCGATTGCTCATTAGCATCGCCATCAACCTAACGCACACACTTCATATTTCATCATGGTTTCGTTACTAGGAGCACCCCTAGGGACTAGAATCAATTCTCACCCTTTTTCAAATAAACCCTTGATTCGTCGTCGAGCTATTTTTAAAACAACCTTCTAAGCGGAGTACTTTTTGTCTCGCAATCAACCTCTTCGCATACAATCAAATCCTTGATCCAATGTCAAGCGGATTTTCTCAATCAAATATCAAAATGACTAACAATTATCGAAACTCTTTACAAGGTGAAAGGGGGGGGGGGTTGAGCCTTTGATCTCTCTTCAGTTGTTTAGGTGTGGGTTCTCTTACTCGTGTGTGAGCAATTGACGCCTCTAAAACACTTCTAACTCGACAACATTCAAACCATTCTTCCAACCATTTTTCGTTCAAAACACCTTTTTCTCAATCACCCTTAAATGAAAAAAGAGATAGAGTCAAGCCTTTGACTCACTCTCCTGATTATTTGGGCTCGAGGAGCCTTTCTTAAGCTTCGAATAATCGTCATCCAAACCAACTACAACACCTTCACTCCTTATTTTCGTGGCTGTAATCACGAACTACAGACACTCAGATTCTTCATTCATTCGATTGTAAGATACTTAGGCACAAGATTGCGATGATCTTGGCAAGCACGCTTTTTCTTTTTCCAGCGTTTGCCTCACACTTCCATCTTTTTCTGTCATTCCACGTCTACCCACTATACTTCTCCCATAGTCGAACTACGAATGCTCTGATTTCTCATTTTCGTCCGAATGAGCATACGTAGGCACAAGAGCCCCAATCCTTGGCGAACACCCTATCCTAAAACCACCAATTTCCCCTTAGCATCGTTTCCTTTTATCGTATTATTTTACATTTATCATTGAGAAGAAAACAATTCGAACTAAGAGGTTCCCGTTGAGTACAACGGACGCGAGGGGGTGTGCATACCTTCCTCTCACGTAACCGACTCCCGAACCCGGAATGTGGTTGCGAAGACCATGTTCTTATCTCTTAAAGGTTTTCTCAATATTTTTCCTTTCCCTCTTTTGGGATGAATAAAGTTCGGTGGCGACTCTGTCGAACCGCAAATTTCTTCTGCGCCTTTTGCGTGAGGGTCGTATTTTCGATGATTTTTTGAGGTGCAACATAAATGTCAATGATTGTTTTGAGTCAAAGAAGGGATTACCACATCAGCATAAATTCAAGCAGTGAAAATTACAAAATCACACATTTACAAGCAGTAAAAACTCAGATAAAAAATCACGTTCTAGAAGGAAATTTGTTTCACTACTGACAAAGCTCAAATTGAGTCACTATCACCCTGGACCCCAAAAAATCCTTCCGCCAAATCTTCTCTAACGGAATTGAGATTTACAGCTCGATCCTCACACATAGGAAAGAGGAATATTCCTCAATTTCTCCTCTGAATTACACATACCATCAACCCCAAAAACTCCCCTATAAATAATACTCCAATCATTAGCAAATGAACACGCTGGAAACCTACTGAAACTCTGATCAAATTGCTCCCCATACCCTCACACAAGAGCTCGTGACATAGGGTTCACTGAGTCTCACACTGAGACCCATTTGAACCGAGCTACTCAACCCTTGACAAATCCAGCAAACAGTAAGAACGCGAAGGAGGTAAGATCAAAGAAGCGGAGAAAAATAAGTGTGGAGACACAAGGCGCAACAAATATTTACCAGTTGGAATTCATTTTCTCCAGTAACTTTCAGAAAGGTAACATTTCTCGCTCTTATAAGTGTTATGAAATGATTCTGATGTGCGTTGATACCTGAACTCTTGTTTTATGCTATTCCTCTGTTGGGTGGCAGTGACGTTTACTTTAATTTCGTGGGGGGAGGTATGGATTCGAGGTTTGGTTCTTTGAAAGATTTTTAGGGTTTTTCTTGCTTCTCTTTAATTGTTTCGTGAGTTTTTTTATGAAGGAATCCATGATCTGTTGTGTTTGTGGAAGAAAGAAGAAGAAGGGTTAGGATTGGAAAGCAAACTGGGTTGAAGCATTAGGAGAGAAAGAGAGTGTGGAAGGAAGAAGGAGGGTATAAGGAAGTGACTATAGAAGTAATCTTGTTTTGTGTTCAGCCTTTAAGTCTAAAAAGCCAAACATTTTTTTAAGAAGAAAATATATCCAAGGTTTCTTATTATGATTAAATGGTAAGGTGTTTCAAATGTGGTACTTCCCCATGCGGCTAGTAATTATGACAGCGTTTGATTTTCTTTTGGAATGTTGCAATTCTTTAATTACTATGAGTTGTCCATTTAATTTTAATATCATTACTGCACACCTAGGAAATAGGTTGTGGCTGCTGACTGCCTCGAGTATGGCTTGAGGCGTGTTGTTGTTTACTCTTTCAAAAGCTTGTCCACTTTATTTGTTTTCTAATAGAGATAAAATAGGTATTAGTATGGGGTGTGGACCAGGTTTGGATTACCTTGGTGGACCCGAGTTGAATTCTTTTGGGCTTTAAGGACCCTTGTGTCTAATTGCTAGATTTCTTCTATCTTTCTTTTACTATATCCATTGAGTCTATCATTTCCTAGTTTTTTTTTTCAATTACTTAAAATTATATTGGTATGATGAATTGTATCTCTTAATTTTATTTCTTGGTATCAATGATTAAATAGATACTTATTAGAGTGTATAGTTGTCTAAACTAATTTGTTTAAAAGCAAACACCAAATAATTCCTTCTAACTCGATTAAAACAATTCCACACAATTCAAATCTCTTCCCAAATTAAAATATAACGCTAAATATTTTCCTAATTAAACAATGAAAGGAGTGGATTCTTGGGGTCTAACACTCCTTGAATCCTTGAATGAACGCTCTTGAGACGCATGCCTTGGGTTGTGTTCGTTCAGTCTTTCGTTTATAAAAAACACTTAAAACGACTAATCTTCACTTAATATAATTAACCTTCAAAAATATTTTCTTAAACTAAATTAAAATCATGAGCCATTCTGATTAATACTTCTAAAAAACTCTTTTAATTAATAATGAAGGTAGTGGGTTCTTGGAGTCTAGCACTCCTTGGATCCTTGAGCGAATGCTCTTGAGGCGCACGTCTTGGGTTGTGTTCGTTCCGTATTTCATTTCTAAAAATACGTAATCCTTTTAAAATAATTAATTTTATTAAAATACTTAACACATCTAATCAAAATACCCTAATCAAATCAAAATCTTTTCTTAATTAAATTACGAAAGAACCGAGTTCTTGGAATCTCGCATTTTTTGGATTCTTGAGTGACTGCTCTTGGGGCGCACGCCTTGGGTTATGGGTCATTCGATCTTTTGTTTCTAAAACACTTGCCCTAATTATTTGGACAAATAAGTTCATTGTCCAACAAACACGATTTTCGTAATTAATCGAATGAAAAAGGCGTCGTTGGGATCTAGCATCCCAGTAATGCCCTGATTAATTGGTTGCGAGGTCGGCGTCTCATTTATCGAATAATCGCCATTCTCCCTCAAAATACTTAACTAATTAAACCTCATTTTCTCGCTTCCCGCGCGATCAAAACCCTAATACATACTCAAATCCTTTTCTCAATTCAAATCCCTAATACACTTAATCCAATTTAAACGAATTTTCGCAAAGAACATTGTTTAGTCCCTTCTTCTGCGCATATAAACTAGTGCTTCAGCCTCCCTTAGCGAGCAGACATGCCAATGTTTAGTAGTTAGAATGTGACCTAAACTCTCGTTCATAAAAGACACTAACCAACCGTAGTCTTCCGAATTAAGATTGCTCTGACTTCCTCATTGCACTATGAGGGTACGTAGGCATAGGATTGCGAGATCCTAGCGAGCTACCTTTTTTTTTTTTTACCCCAAACCTTTTCCCATAGTCCCACGAACTACGGACGCTCTGATTCTTCATTCATTCGAGTGAAAGATACGTAGGCACAAGGGCCCAAATCCTTGGCGAGCACCCTAATAAAAAAACCCATCCATTTCCCTCTTAGAAACTAATTCTTTACTCATTATTCCCTTAGAAGAAAACAAACAAACCTAGCTAACTTATCTCACGAATCGAATCAAGAGGTTCCCGTTGACTACAACGGACGTAGGGGGTGCTAGTACCTTCCTCTTGCGTAATCGACTCCCAAACCTAGAATTTGGTTACGATGACCATTTTCTTATCCTAAAGGTTTTATCAATATTTTCCTATTCCTTCCTTGGATGAATAAAGTTCGGTGGCGACTCTGTTCGAAAAAAAATTTCCGCGTCCATCGCGAGGATCGTATTTTTCGAGGTACGACACCAGCCACAATAAGTTTCCAAACATATTGTTTCACAACAAGTCGGTGTTTATGTTTTTCTTCAAATTTCTTAACACACTTTGTTGAAACCAATGAAAATAGAGTTTTCGGAACTGTAGCTGATGTAATAGTCTTACCCTTACCTTTAGAATCACCCTTGGTTCTTGAAAGCTTAGGTGCCATGGAGAATTATTCAACCAAAAGTTCGCACACCAACTGTTTGATAGAACGTGTGAACGAGAAGTGAAGATGTTTGAAGGATAAATGATTTCCCACAAACCCAAATTAGATAAACATATACAAAAACACACAAAGATGTGAAGAAAAGTAAAAAAAAAAAGAGTGCAATTTTGGAGTTTTGGATGAATGAGGGTTTTAGAAGATAAAATGAAGATAATGAATGAGATGAACTAATAATTTGTTGGAGATTTGAATGTAGATGATAGATGGTGAATGTATCTAGTAAGAGTTAATGACAATTTTAAGTGTTTGCAAGATTCGAGAAGAAATGAAGATTGTTGGAGATTTGATGCATGTAAGAGAGGGAAAGTGAAATAAAGTGAAATGTCCTAAAAATGACTTATGTACCTACCTCTTGGAAGCATGTGCCGACCTGAAAAGGTCATGAGTTGACACATACTGAAACGAATTTGAAAAATTCAGAAAATTGTTTTTCATGTACCAGCCTATACGAAACACGTGTCAACACATGAAGTCCAAAAATTGAAAATTTTGACACATATGAATTTGGTTTGACTATTGAAGACTCAAATTGACACATGCATAACTAGGGTATGAGAGACACATGCAAATGATTATTTTACATGATTTGCTAGCCAATAACATGCAAACACACAAATGTAAGCATTAAATATTAAAAGATATAGAATAAATGTGAAGATTTTTAGAATGAGACCACTATAAACATGTTAAATGAAACACATAATGATTATCATTTGAAATTTTTGGAAATGAACACTCATAAAATATATCATACACATAATATATCACATACCTTTGAGAAATAAATAGGTCAAAGAAAGAAACTTAATCACAAAGAGAAAATTAAAATGATATTACCTCACCGTACAAATGACGGAGGATGCATATGCATTCCAAAAGGAACTCTCGAATGAAAGTTAGAATGAATGCAAAACCTGCTACAAACCTATTAACAACAACGATCTTACCACATTTCACTTTGACAAAGTATCCAATAGTGTGATTTGTAATGAATCCGAGAAAGGTATTCATTTGATGATTATCCTTTTTGGTTGGACTTTCATTCTTGTCCTTTTAATGATAGTTATCTTGCTCCTCCTCAAGTTTTATCGTCTTAGGTTTATCAATCCCTTGTTCAGTGTTCTTGAGTATGTCTTTTGAAGATATGCCTACTTCATGAAACAAAATACCTTTTCTACATTTCTCGGATAGAGGCGTTAAAAGTAATTGACACACTTTTACCAATTAATGAACACTATTTGTTGACTTACTTGGTCACAAACTCCTTCTTCCTTGTCACAAAGTCAATGAAATAGAAAGATGTAACCCATTATATGTCTTGAGCACCTACAAACGAGATCACATACTCTCTTCATAGAACCAAGACATTTATCCTATAAAATCAACAAAAAATACTAGGTACCTGATCGTGAAAGCTTGATCAGATCCTGTGATGGGCCACCAAGAACGTCTGTGATGCTGGGCGTGAGATGAGGAGGAGGGGGTGTACCTGCAAGGCACTCCGACGCTCAAGTAAGAAAGGGTCAGAGAAAAGGGGCAAGTACAAAGTATGAGTTCTTAGGGTGATTATTCGATACCTGACCCTCTCAAGTGAAAGGGTTTATATAGTGCCCCCAGCGCATGGCCAATGGTCCAATTTTCGGGGCGAAATAACCGTTTTCCCGAAGAATAAGTAACTGCCCCCAACTAGCCATAATGTCGGGCAGGGTGCCCAAAACTAGCTGTTATATTGGGCAAACGCGTAGTTTCGGGCACATGCCCTTAGCTGTTCGGGGACTGATGAAGTCTTGCGGAACGAGCAGCAGTACCGGGGAGGAGCGATGCACTCCTTGCTCGGTTGGGGGGAAGAAAGGTAACTTTTGCCCCTTTATGGATTAGACTTAGGCAATTGGGCCGTTCTAGGAACAGAAGCGGATTGGGCCATGCCTAGCCATTGGTCCAGTCCAGAACAGTACCCAATCTTCGTTGGGTCCTTAAGGGTGAGTGAAACCTTGGTTGCCTTTATGGAACCATTGAAAAACACTTTTCGTCACAAGAAATTTCATAAACTTGCATTTTGCAATGGTGTGACTTTTTTTGAAAAAAAAAAGTGACAAGTTAAATGGTGAGAAGAGTGACCTTTGCTACTTTGATCCTTTTAAACAAAATTATACCTTCTATAAGGATTATGAGAATGCATCTTATATTTGTCAATATCAATAGCAAAAGTGACCTTTGGTTGTAATGCCTTGTCTAATTTAGCTTTAAGAGTGTTTACCTCTCTTTGCCAAATATGACAAGTTTCACAACCAAATCATGAAGGTTATTTATCCTCATATTTAACTTTTTGAATATCTACCATAGATTGCTTAAGATCTTCCATATTCTTTTCGATTTCCAAAACTTTAGCTTCTAAATGTGTAAAGATTCTTTTGTTTGAAGATAACCTTTTTAAAGAGTCTATGGCTTCTCTATGTAGATTTTCAAAAGATTTTTGTAACTCAGAATAAGACAACTTATCAACATATTCATATTTAGAATGACTTACATTCTTTTTCTTCTTTTCACGATAATAAGCCTAGAGACAAACATTTGACAATTCTTCGTTGTCACTTGAGCCTTCATCACTTGAGGAATTGCTATCACTTTCCCGAGAAATATAAGCTCTTCTAGACTTGCTAGATTTCTTGTGAAGACCTTTCTCTTTGTCTTTCTCAATCAATGGACACTCCGGCTTGTAATGACCGATTTTGCCACAATTGTAACATGAACGTCTTAATCTTCCTTTGTGGTTATCATCTTCCTTTGATGAGTTTGATTGTCTTCTAAATTTGATGAGGTTTTTGTCAAAGAACTTTACACATTCCTTTTGATGTATTTATTGAACCTTTTCACAAAAAGTCTCATATCTTCATCATCCGAATTCTCGTTATCACTTGTTTCACAATCACTTTTCTCATTGGTTGAGGACTTTGAACTTGAAACCTTTAGAGAAATAAACTTGTTTTCTTCCTCCTTGTCTTTACCTTTCTCATTCTTCATCTTCTTCTCATGCTTTTTCTCATGTTTTTCCAAGCAAGTGAGTTCTTGCTCATGTTCTTTTAGGTTGCCAAATAAAATTGTGAGATCAAGTGTTTTAAGATCATTCGCTTCTTTGATCGCGGTGACCTTGGGTTGCCATTCCCTATTAAGACACCTCAAAACTTTATCAGTAGCAATATCATTGGAAATATGATTATCTAGAGCCTTCAAGCGATTTATAAGATGTATGAACCTCTTTTGCATGTCGGCAATGGTTTCACCATGCTTCATGCGAAATAGTTCAAACTCTTGATTTAAGGTATTGATCCTACACTACAACAAATAACGCTTTTCATGATGAAGCTAACACCTCGAACAATAGAAAAATGAAGGAATAGGTACTGGGAGCGTTAACTTTTATTTTTTATTTTTTAAAAATTAACAACCCTTTACCTCAGTTTTTTCAGAAAAACGAAGGAATAAATCTATAAGGGAGTTCGCTTCTACACCCAGTCTTTGCATTTTATGTTTTTTTTTTCTTTTAGTTTTTTAGTTTGTATTTCTCACTTGGCGCATTTCCAAGTTCTATTTTTATCATTGTAATTTTTTTATTTTGTTTATTTTTTATTAGTATTTACCTCGGCTACATGGTCCAACTAAGAGGTAATATATTTTGCATTAATCAATTTCAAAATACTATTTTCAAAATCTTATTTTAATTTTTTTATTTGATATGTACAATCCCCTCGGTTATACTATAAAATCTACGTTATATATATTTTAATTAAATTCCCAGAATATGGCTCTATTGAGTTTTTTTTATATATTTGATATTTTTAATTAATACTGTCACGTCAGATTGTATATAAAATCGACGTGAAACATTTATTGCATGAGATACTTTAGACTACAATCTAGCTAGTTTTTAACTTTTCATTTACCTATCAACGCTCGAACGTCATTTCGTCACTCTCATTTCACAAAAACCCTAGACGATTTTCAAGATGATATTCATCAAAACTTTTCCAACAGATATTCATTAAACGTCATTTTTGCAATAGGTTTGTTCTTCACTGAAACGAGTTATATATCACTTTACTTTTCACTATTCATTTTGTCTAGGGTTTTACGTTAGTTTGTGTTTTTATCATTTTGTTTCTATGATTTTCCATTTGTTTTTATTGAAGTGTTAGTTAGTATAGTTTCTCTTGATCATTTTGAGGTTTATTTAGATAGTTATTTCTTCAACAGATATCATTTTTCAACAGGTTTGTTATTCACTGAAACAAGTTATATATCACTGAAATGAGTTATATATCACCGAAATGAGTTTATATCATTTTGTTTTTCACTGTGTGTCTCTTGATCATTTTGTTTCTACATATTTGTCTCTTGATAGTCATAGCCGATTCGACAAGCACCTCCCATACAACATCTGCTGCAACATCTGTTAATACAAATCGTAGAAGAAAAACTAGAGGTGCCACGATGTATGCCAAGGTGAAAAAAGCCCAAGAAACCAATATTCGCTACCCAGTTACAGTTGATGTTGTAACCGGCAGGGTTTATGGGGAACACATTAACAATTTTATGGGTTATGTTGCGTTATAAGGTAGAAGTAAAGTGAGCATTTTGATTGATAGTTGGCATGCTGTTGAAGATGAATTGAAAGACGCCATATGGCAAGATGTTCGGGTATATATGATCATTTATTTTTTGTTTAAACATATGATTTGTTCATTGTTACTAAAAAAAATCTATTGTGTAAACATAGGATGTGTTCATTATTTGTCCAAATAATGATTATGTGAAAAAGAAGATGATTACATATTGTGGTGAGCGTTGGAGGGGTTTTAAGACACAGCTCACCCATGATTATATTAAACATAAAGAAGATAAAGAAAAGCCTTCATACGATGTGTATCTATTTATTGATCAAGCTATTTGGGAGAAATTTGTAGAGTCTCACATCACTCCTGACTTCTTGAAAAAGAGCAAAAAAGGAAAGGAAAATCAAACCAGAAATATCTATCCACATAGATTATCTCGTGGAGGATATCATAAACTTGAAAAGACGATGATCGGAAAAAAAAAGAAAACAAAGGGAGGAAGAGTTGGGAGGCTCTATAAGTCTTGACGGCACTCAATCTCCACCATCACGCCACAAGAAATAAAAGAGGGCACATCAAAGAAAATACGACGAGTTCACATTATATGCTACGTGAGAAGTGGCTCAAAGGATTGTAAGTAGATACTTTTTTCTAAAATATTTATTTTATTTAAATCAATTTGTTAAAGATGAAATTTCATATGTGTTATAGGATGATCTGGTTGAACAAACCGAAGCCGACATCTTTACTTCACAAGATCGTCATGACATCTTGATAGAAGCGATTGGAACTGAGGAGCATCACGGGCGTGTCCGTGGTGTTGGAAGAGGCATTGGCTTCAAGGTATTTTTTGCACCATCTAAATCATCTAGTAGGAAAACCTGTAAGAGAGATATTAAAGATATTGTTGTTGTTGAGTTAGAGAAGGAAAGGGAGAAGCAATATAGGAAGTTGGAAGATGATAGGAAGAAGTTTGAGGAGAAGAGGAAGAGGTGGATGGAGGAGCAGGATAGGAAGTTGGAGGAGGACAAGAAGAAGTTTGAGGAGGATAAGAAGAGGTGGAGGGAGGAGCAGGATATGAAGTTGGAAGAGGAGAGGGAAAGGTTGTTGTAGACGGTACGGGAGAGTGTCCAGAAGCAGTGGGAGAAGCGAGAGAGGATGACTGGAGTGAAGTTGTCTGAGAAGTCTACCCGTGAGGTGCTTGAGGTATAAGATGTATGTTGTTGTTATTATTGTTCGTATATTTTAATTTTGGATTGTTTTTATGTTGTTTTTATGATGCAGAAATTGAATTTGCTGGGTCTATTAAGCTACACAAATTCAAACTAGTTGGAAATTCAAGACAATGAAGTTCAGAAAGTTACGGGTGGTACAAACACGAAAGAAAGTTTTTCTGCCAACCAGGGCAGTATTGAACCGACACCATTAAAAGTAGATAACATTGAGAGACTAAGAATGATCTTTAACACTCTTCCAGACACATTGTTGGGCATTAAATTAAGTCATGATCGAGAACAATTATTCATGCTTTTTAGGACTTCTGTCCATGAGTTTTTGTCGGGAAATGTATATCTAGACAACTCCGTATTACAAATTTGATCCTTGTAAGTATAATTTTATGTTGATCTCTATTTATATTCACACATTCTTCTACTTTAACATAAAGATTTTCTCTTGCAGGTACATCCATGACTTATGTGTTGAAAGGAAACTTCAAAATAGGTATTGTATCTTAGATCTCACGCACACTGGTCTTACACGCGGTTCGATAGGACACAATATTCGTAATTGCTTAAAAGATAAATTGAAAGGAAACATCCAAGATTGTTATTTAATCACGTTTTACCGCAAGTAAGTATATATTAATTTGTGCTTTCATTTATAAATCAATCTTATACATATTAATTATTCTGAATGTTTATGCAGTGAACATTGGCAACTAATTGTTATATGTCCCAAGATAAATAATATAGTTGTATTTTGCTTATTGCACTCTGAACTTCCTAAAGAAGCGGTTAACGATTTGAATGAGTAAGTGGTATTATTTTTAATTTTAGAGTTTAATAGTTTTTATTTATGTTTAATTTTAACCGACATGTGTAGAGCGATGGAGGAGTATAATGCATTTAAACATAATGTACTTGGTAAAAGGTCTATCTATGTTTCCCCAAAAGTAATTATGTTACTCGTGCATTTATTGAAATTATATTATTTGTGTGTATTAGTGTGATATAAATATATATAAATTATTTGTAGTGACGAAAACAACCCGACGACCATTCATGTGGATACTATGTTATGAGATATATGCTTTATACTGTCTCCACGGGCATTAAAGAGGGATGGATGAAGCATAATGTATTAACTTAATCCATGTCTTCTTAAGTTTAGGTTATTGTTAGCTTATCATAATTTAATTTTTGTTCTAATTATAGGAGTTTAACAACAAAATACCATACTCAAAAGAAGGTATGGATGACATCCGATCAAGTTGGGCCAGAGTCTTTTTATCTTATTATGATTCTCTAAAACAATAGCTTTTTCTTGGTTGTAAATGTGTAAATTTCATTCAATTATTTTGTGTAAATATGTAAATGTGTGTATTCTGTCTTGATGATCAAAAAAATGTAAATTTCTAACCTTGGTTTAAATTATATGATATATTCTAATTCTGTCGCATATTTTGTAGTTTCTATGTAAAAAATAATACAAGCAGGTTAATAGATTTATAATGATATGATACAGGACAGGAAAAATTATACTAGCTAACAAAAATGATACAGGCAGTGAAAATAATGCAGGCAAAACAATGAGATTTTATCCCTCGGTTATTACTTAAAACTGAAGTCAATAAATAATTTATTACCCTGATCTTTAAATATATCCGAGAGGAAAATGGTGTGCACAACAAAATTTAGAAAATAAAAAATATGCAGTTGATGAGGATCAAGTTCATGTCCTTTTAATATATATTCTCGGTTTTATTAAAACCGAGGTGACAAGTGATTACTTGTCATGTCTTCGTTCATTACCTCGGTTGTGTAGCCGAGGTTAAATGCATTTTGCGGCTGACATTAGATGTGTTATTGTTGTAGTGCTAGCTTGTTTGACCTCATATGTTCCCTCATGTGCAACTTCTAATGCGTCTCACATAGCTTTGGCGGGTTCACAATGAGACACGGGATAATATTCATCAACACCAAGTGCGAATATGAGAATATTTTGTGCCTTCCAATCATGTGACGACAATCTCCTACCATTATCATTTCATTGTGCTTTCAGTTTTGGTATGACGACACCTTTAGGATTGGTCACGGTAATTTGATTAGGATCATTGATGATGGCTTTCCATACACCCTTATCAACCAAGTTGATATGGATACGCATACAAGCTTTCAAATAGCCATAGTTTTCACCGGTAAAAATAGGAGCTCTATTGTACGCCCTTTTAGGTTCGGTAGCCATTTTCTAATAGGTGAATATTGAAGCACGGAATTAACTAGAGCCCGTGATACCATTTATTTGAAGAAGGCGACTTATCTAAAGGGGGTGAATAGACCCCCTAAAAAATTGCTTTATAAATACTATTTTTCAAAATAATGGCTAGCGGAAGTAACTCGGATCGACGTCTAAACCGAACCGCTATCAAAAAGTTCGGATATGCGTATATGAAAACTAATTGAAGATAATGATAAACAATTCAATCAATATGCTTTAATCACAATCCCTTGAAAGCTACTCAACAAATAATGTTATTCCCAATGATAATTCACACAGATATTATTGAGGCAAATTATCGAACACCTTGTGTGCAATCGATTTTGTTTGAAATTTTGTATAGTTTTATTGATCTTAAAATCCAACCACAATCTAAAGGATTGTGATCAACTTAACAAAACGTTTTTCAAATGGTTTTCAAAAGAATGAACCAAACATATTGATCGCATAATTGATGAACTCAATAATTTGTAAATGAAATGTAAGAGAGAGAGAGAGAGAGAGAGAGAGAGAGAGAGAGAGTACATAAGAATTTTCTTAGGAAGTTCCCTAATCGGCCTCACTATGGTTACGTCTACCCTCATTTTGAACTCGAATTGAGATAGTGAAATTTAACTTTACTTTGCAAAATATAGTTTTTCAATACGTGAGGTGAAATCTTTGTCATAAAATGTAGTTTTTCTAATAGTCATGAGTAGTGATATTTCACATACTAGACATGTGAAGAAGAAGTCAAAGAAATGATTTTGGTGTTTTCTTATGACAAGTATCGAATGAGAACTCTAAACACATGGCATCTTCGTATTTCCTTACTTTTTTACGTGTTGAAGGATGATATATGTTTTAGGGCTCTAGTTTAATGGAGATGATAAACTTTGTTAGAGTTTTGAGTGTGTTGTTTTAGGTAAGTGAAACCGAAAAAAGCTAAGCTAAGCTGTATATAAATATATAATAGTGAACTATTTCACCTCAAATGAATTCAAAACCGATGTGAAAAGTCTAACTTAGCACGTGGTGAAACTTGCTTATGTTTTAATTAAAAATAAAAATATGAAAAATGACGCCCCTATAAAATGATATAAATCATTAAAAAAATTTATTAGATTTCGAAACATGTTCCTGGGTTCTACTAAACAACTACGAGGGTAGATTGTATAATTGTAAAAATATTAAAACGTGATCGGTGAGAAATTAGACATCAATTATTTATTGTTTGAAGTGAAAATGTATTATAAAATATATTGTGATGTGTCAGAAATTAAACATCAATTATTTATTGTGTGAGGTGAAAATTTATTATAAAATATATTATTTATAATAATAAATGAAAATTTATAATAGTAAAATTTTGTGTTTGAGATCCGGTCGTCAAGAAACAAACATAAAAGAGAGCTCAACAACGCTTCCTTTATATTAGAGTAGTTATTAATTATTCTCTCCGTCATAAATTATAAGACGTTTTGCATCTTTTACGCATATTAAAAAACATAATTATTGTTGTATGAGAAAGACAAATTATGCATAATTTTACAATATTACCCTTCATTTATTATTGATGAAAGAGAAATTTAAAAAATTGAAAAAATAAATAATAATAAATAATAGAAGGTATGTTGGGAAAAAAATCATTAATGTTGTATTAGGATTGTAAAATAACTTATAATTTGCGATAAAATTTTTTATCAAAGTAATTTATAATTTAAAACAGAGATAGTATTATTTTGGGTTAATAGTCATTTACCCCCTGCAATATAGGCGATTTTTTATTTACCCCCTTTAAAAAAATAATTTTGGATTATCCCCTGAAATTTTAAAATTCTAAGTATTTTGTCCCTAGGTAGAAAAATTACCCCCTGTAAAATATTTTTTTTTTATTTACCCTCCTAGTTTTTACACGCTTAGTGGGATACCCCAAAATTTCAAAGGGTAATCCAAAATTATTTTTTACAGAAATATAAATCAAAACTCGTCAATATTGCAAGAGGATAAATAACTATTAACCCTATTGTTTTTACGTAAAGAGTGTCCTTCTCCTTCTCCTTGACGATTGATAAGTGTCCTTCTCCTTCTCCTTGACGATTGATAAAAACCCATCAAACTTTTGTCCTTGGCGTGTATAGATAGATATGTATGCGTATGTGGTGCTTGGAAATGGGATAGGCACATATGTGCTTCAATACGCACCTTTGAAAAAAAAAGTACTTTTGCATGTATTTTCAGAACCAGTAATAATAGATAGACCGTAGCCTAAATCTAGTCATTTTTGTCTCATCCATTTGTTAATTTCTTCGGAAGGATCCGTTTGTTTAACTAATTATGAATAATTAAAAATTGTACTATACTACTTTGCTACTATAATTTCTTGGAATGCTTTTGTGTAATGTAAGCAAAGGGGATATGTCGTATATATACTGTCAGAACTACCTCTTATTTAATTATTATATACTCCCTAACTTACTTATACAAGAATACGTACCATATTCAAGTTTTTACGTTGTTTTCACTTCATTTGTTTTGGCATGGTATATATGTTAACGTAGTTATCAAACGAAAATCATTACCGTTCATGTTTGTTTTTCACAAACCGAACAACTAGGAAGCTGTAACAATCACATTGGAAGAAAGTGTCACGCGAATGGAAATTTTTGTTGAAAACAGTGTTTTCTGACATTTCCACTTTCGGTTAAAAAAGAGTTGTATGGTACATATATTGCTTAGTTTGCCTGCATAAAAAAAGAAAAGAAACAAACACACGAGAAAAATATGTTTTTGTTGTATTGTCAATTAATTATTTAAATAAGGGGAAAAAAGAAAAAATAGTTTCTCTCCTCTTTTTTCTATAATTTTGTCAAAATGATTAATTATACTTATATTGTCAAATTCATGATCATCTTCTGTTTGTCTTATTATTACATTATAAGTGACTAAAATAAGAGTTTAATTTGCATATTGATAGTGTAAAATAATTTTACACTGTCATTTAATAGAAATTTATCAATCTGTCATATCATATCAGTAATTTAAAATTTACAGTATGATGTGGCAGGATATATGAGAGTAATTGATTGACAGTATAAAATAATTGGTGAATTCTTATCTACCTAACTCAAAAAGTTAGGTAAGGTTACCTTCAATCTAAAATACATTGAAAACAACAAACAATTGTATTATTTAATAAATAATTAAATATATTAAACTTAGATGATATCATATGATTGGTTGAGGGTATATTACCCATCTTTTGGTGATGGATAGAGAAGTTGTCCCTAAAATATTTTACATTATCATTGTATACCAATTAAATTTTTAAAATAAAAATTAAATTCTTCTTTTAACATTTAATATCTATGATTAACTGATTGTGTAAAATCTTTTTATACTATCGGTATATTTTAATTAATTTATTTGTCAAATTAGCTCTTTCTCCAAGATAATAATAGATGATGACGAAGAGATACAGAGTTTGAAAGAAGACTCGAGAGATATGTATTAGATTTAATTCATTTTTAATGAAACAACAATCCTTAACAAAAAAATCAAAGCTTGCAACATCGCATGCCCTTCTGTAATCAACAGATCATCAAACCTTATTTTCTTGCAGGTCTCGACAACTATAAAAATCTCATCTTCATCATGAACCACCGCTTGGATTCACTAGTAGCCCTGCGTAGAAAGGTGTGCATTGGAATTGTCCTTCACAAAATCTATTTGAGGTCTTTTAGTTATTCATACTGTTTTATACCACTACTGTGCAATGTTTTATAATTAGAAAAAAATATATCCAATTTAATAAAAATAACATATTTTATTTGATAAAAAATCTATATAACAAATAGATGAGTGAATTTATTTAAAATTTAACCAAACTACTGGAGAGTATAATTTATATATTTCACATATTTTAAAAAATCAATAAATTTAATGGATATGAAGATATAATTTAGTAAAAATATTTGATGCGTTAAAAAGAACGTGCTATGTGTTGTTTGTTGTCGTTCGTTAAACGTTGCATGTATTAAAAGCTATAGGTGAGAAAGATCTGAAGTGGGAGGAAGTAAAAAGTAAAAAAAGACGACACCATGAAAACAGACGTTCGGTTTGGGTAAATAGAAGTGGAAAAGCGAATGGGGAGGATGAAGCTATCACCTCCTTCTTCTTTACTAACTATCTGGGGGATTATGGGACTAAGGAGATGTTTGAGATTTTTAAGGAATATGGTTTGGTCCAAGAGGTGTATATTCCGATGAAGAAGAATAAAAGGGGAAAGAGGTATGGCTTTGTCCGGTTCAAAAAAGTGAAAGATGTGAGAATTCTGGTTGTAAAACTAGATAGCATCCAAATTCGTGGTAGAAAGTTATACGGTAATATTCCAAGGTTCAATCGTGTTAGTGATGGGGGAAAACTTAAAATAGAGAAGCAAGGCTTCGTGGGCCGTGAACATGGTGATCAACACCACGAACTGAACAGAAGCAAAGGTCCCCAGGGCAGAACTTTTGTCCAGGTGGTAGGCAACAAGCAGTGCGGAGAAAACTTGAAGATGGGTGAGTTTGTAAGGCCAAATTTTGCCCACCCTCAGTTTAATGTTGAGGAAACTGATATGGTAAGGTTTAGGAAAGCCTTTGTGTGTGTTGTAAAAAAAATTGGCGATATGTATAATATCCAAGAAGCGTTAAACACTGAAGGATATTTTACGATTAAAGCAACTCCACTCGGAGCAAACCTATGTCTATTGAAAGAAGATCTTGGAGGCGAAGTGGGCTTAATGGCGAGGGTAGATGAAGCGTGGGTACTACTGTGGTTCGTCGATATTCACCCTTGGACCCCGTGGATGTTGATAATGAAAGACTCACATGGTTGAAGTGTTTTAGGTCGTGTGGAGAATTTGTGGAATGTGAAGAGGATACCGAGAAACATATGTTCTTGGATGTAGCAAGATTTCTGGATCAAGTTGGTCGAAGATTCTCATGGCCCAAAACATATCAATGTTCGGAGAGATGATGTAAAAGATAGTAATACAGTGGTTTTTGAATCTGAAGGGGATGAGTCTGGTGGGGATGACGATGAGATTCAAAGTTATGATGTGGGAGAGGAAAGAGAAAGACAAAAACCTAACCAAAAGGATGATAGGTCTCAATATGATGATTCTATCCACAAGTCTACAAGTAGATAGGAGTCAGAGAGGCAGAGTTGTAGGTCTGCTCTTGTACCAGATTTGCAGGCCGTAGGTAGCATTATGGAACTCTCTGAAGGAGGTGGAGTGTTAGGCAAAAAGGAAACTATTAGATTTAGTGATGACCCTAACAGTTACGACAGATCGTTACTAAAGGGTACTTGGTTGGAAGGCTCAAAGGAGAAGTTGGATGAAGGGGTTGTGGGCCCGTGCACAAACAACTTGGAAATTGTGGGCTTAAATCCAAATCATTCTGGCCGAATTTCCTGCTCACTTATTGGGCCAATTGGGTTGGTTGCTGGTGTTAAGCATAGGAAATAAAAAAGTATTAAAGATTTATATGAAAATATAAAAAATATCGTTCTCTCCCTCTTACTTTACAGACTTAATCCATTCAGCAAAAACTACTTCTTCGAACCACAATAAACAAACGTCTCCTGCTATGAATGAATTGGAGGTTAGGGAATCAAATTCGCGATTCTCAAGTGGATCCATCTTATGTTGTGAATTGTTAAGTGACGGTGATGTGAAACAAGGAAATTCCCGCATTAGAAAATCTTTGGAGGGAGTGCCGACTAAGGTTTGGCAAATCATAAAGGATCTGGGGATAGACGGCGAAGAGGATGATGAACTATTCAAAAGTATAATTAGGAAGATGGAATCTAGGGATAGGCAATTACTTGATGGTAAGAGGGTGGCTACAACAACGGGACCATGAATGTGGTATCGTTTAATACAAGAAGGTGTGGATCCTCTGTTAAAAGAAGGAGGATTAGGAAGCTACTGACAGAAAAAAAAAAGTGATATTTGTTTTATTCAAGAGTCAAAGTTGCAACGCGTCGACGAGATGATGGTTAGGAGCATTTGGGGCGATGAAAGTTGTGACTGGTCAGAGAAAGAGGCTATAGGCAGGTCTGGGGGAATCATTATAACTTGGAATAAGACTGTATGCAGCCATATACTAAGATTTAGAGGTGTTGGCTATTTGGGTATCAATTGTATGTGGAAAGGGATTAACTGCTAAGCCCAGACTTTGGTCAGAACTCATTAATTGGAAAGGGAGGCTACCAGAAGGGGAATGGGTTGTAGGAGGTGACTTTAATGCCATAAAAGCTTTGGAGGAAAGAAAAGGGAAGGGAAAACCTAACTATTCAGAAATGGAAGACTTTTCCACCTTCATCGACGCGATGAACCTTGTGGATTTACCATTGGTGGGAAACATGTTTTCATGGTTTAATTCGAATGGTGGGTGCGAAATTAGATTAGATAGATTCCTCTTATCGGAGGGACTTATCAGGGAGTTGAAGGTTGTGGCACAATTTGTGGTTGATCGAGATATTTCAAACCATTGACCAATCTGGCTGAAATTCAATAACAACGATTGGGGACCAAAACCGTTCAAAGTATTCAGGTGTTGGTACGACCGTCCCAAGTTCTTGGAATTCATTAAGGAAGTGTGGAATGCTACCAAGGTTGAGGGAAGTCATGGGCAGATCATTATGGAGAAACTAAAAACATTGAAGGAGAGGCTTTGTTGTTGGAATCGTAACGTGTTCGGCTGGGTTGACTTGAGAATTGGTGAAGGAGTGAAAGTCCTGAATGACATTGAAGAAGATATGGTTGATGCAAGAAATGCGGTGTCAGAGGCAGATTTACCTCGAAGTTGCAAAGTGCAAGAAGATCTTTGGAACAACCTGATTTTAAAGAAGAGCATGATCAAACAGAAATCCAGATGAATTGGGCGAAAGAAGGTGACGTCAATTCCTGTTATTTCCATAACTTGATGAAGGTGCGGTTTAGGAGAAATTCCATTTCAATAGTTACGGAAGGTAACGGTCTGGTTGAGGATATATGCAGTGTAAAAAATGATATCAAAGAGTTCTTTGAAGAAAGATTCACGAAAGCTTGCACAAGGCATCTGTCAATGGATCTTTCTGATCTACTATGTCTTACAGCGGAAGAGTAGGAACTGCTGCAGATACCATTTACACTAGAAGAAATTGAGGATGCTTTATGCTAAAGTGATGGCAATAAGAGCCACGAGCCTGGTGTTTTTAATCTTGAATTTCTAAAACGTTGTTGAGGTGTTGTTGGAGTTGAGGTAATGGATTACATCCATGATTTTTACTCAACAACAGCTCTACTAAAATTTGTATGTTCTTCCTTCATCACTTTAATACCGAAAATCAATAATCTGCAACGTTTAGAAGAGTACCGACCCATTAGTCTTGTAGGATACGTTTACAAATTAATATAAAAGATACTGGTGGCAAGACTAGGTAAGGTAATTGTCAGACAAATATCCAATTCTCAAACGACATTTATTACTGGACGGAAACTATTGGATAGAGTTCTCATTGTAAACGAATTACTGGATCTGGCCAAAAGGAGGAATAAAAGTTGTGTAATGTTTAAGGTGGACTTCACTAAAGCGTATGACTCTGTTGAGTGGGATTTCTTGGAAAAGCTCTTGAAGGCTATGAACTTCGGTGATAAATGGTTATATTGGACCAAGGGTGGTGTATTTAACAGCTTCTTGTCGATCTTGGTGAATGGAAGCACAACAAAGGAATTTAAGGCATCACGGGGTCTTAGACAAAGCGATCCCTTGTCTTCATTGTGGCGGAAGGACTAGAATTGTTGGTTATGAGAGTTGTTAGTGTGAATGCATCCTATGGGTTCAAGCTAAACAAGGAGAACAAGATCAGCCTGTACAATTTGCAGACGATACGATTTGAAAGCTCCAAGAGTTTGACTAAATTTTGGTAAAAAATAATGTTGGGCAAGATGTTCGAACATGAAGGTTTCAGCACCAGACTAAAGATGTCGAGTGAAATGTCACAACATGGAGATTCAACATCATGACTGTCACAACAAGTTTTATTTAAATCTGTTCCAAGATTCAAGGCGCGATTGGTAATGGATCAAGGATCAAAGATATGAAGCCCAACAAAGTAGAAGACTATAAAAGAAGACCAATATCTAGGCAGAAAGAGAGAGAGGACGACATAGACTTAGGAATCCTATTTTGTAAAGTAGGGTTTAGGTTTTGAGAGTCGTAGGTTTCTCATGTAAGTCTCCCTCTGTATCGATTTGATGCAGTGTGGTAGACATAGGTACTTGTATAGATTCAGAAACCCGTTGGTAATGAATCTGGTATTGTTCTTGAATGAAGCTTTGAAGAAAATCCAAGTTAACTTGTTACTCAAGGATGCTTGACTGAACTTTGTATTGGAAGGGGTGTCTTTCAATAGGAATGATACAGTTATGAGGTATTAACTGTTAGATAATCACAGGTTGTGATTTAAGGAGTGATATGGGTTTCTCTTATCAATTAGATGCGACTTCTAATGATAAAGTCCTCATTGGGTAGTGATAGGTTAGCGTGAGTGCTTTCTGTAAACCTGAGGTTGTTTACATAAAACTATACTACTGATAGTGAATTCTTCTTCCTAGATTGGTATCCCCCAGATATAGGTGAGTTGCACCGAACTGGGTCATCATATTCTGTGTTGTTTATCATTCTATAAATTACAGTTCAATTTTGATTAACATGTTGGATCAGAAGTCGTAACATCTGTGTTTATGCAGTTCTGATATTCAAGGTATCAGTCTGCTGTTATGCCTCTGTGTTTAAATGTATGCAGAACAATGTCTTGACATGTATTAGGACATCTATTGTCTGCAATGCCAGAATTTTAATTGGTATCAGAGCAGGCATCCTGTCTGTTTTTGGATGAGATCTTTGGGAGATGATTTCTGGCGTTTAAACAAGGAGGAGTTTTGAAGATCAGATCAATTAACTCAGATATACTCAAGGGTATTAATGGATGAGATGGATGTTCTGGATCGAAGGTAACAACCCGGTGGTTGTTCTTGTTGCTGAGGAGGTTCTACAACAACTGCGGGAGAAGTGGCTAGTTCTCTTGTTGGGTGTCTTATAAGATGTTCTGACATCTTATTAGGGCAAGCAGAATTTGTTCCTTGGTGGTTCTGCTGCATATGTTTATGATGGAAGAGCTCTAGAATTATGGGATTCTGGAGTTGTTACTGAAGACAAATGGTGGAAGATCTCAATCGTTAGCCTCTATATGTGAAGATATCTGCATCTTCTATTCCAAAGTCGGGAGCTATGGAATGGAAATAGTTGTTGGAAGATGTCTGTTATGGTGACTTGGTACTTGGAAGTATTAGTTCCAGGGTGCGGCTTGAAGTCAGTTGAAGAGGTGAGGAGTTGAGTTTAGGTTTATCAAGTTCTTGCTTTGGGAGTTTGATAAATTATTGATCGGCTAGGTTATCAAAGATACTTGAGAATTTTCTCAAGTCCACTCATAAATGCGTCTCAGTCGTGCATTTGGAGTCTTCTAGTTACTCTTTTGACTAGAAGGTGTTTCTATGAAACACAACCTGAAGAAAGTGGAGGTGACTAGTTTTCACTATCCAAAACAGCAAGGAAGGATTCATCCCTCTTAATCCTAAAGGATGATCCAATCTGATAGGAGTTTTCAGAATTGTTGAGGTAAATATGGTTCATTCAGAGAGAATCTTAGTTACTTGAGTCAAGGGTGGCAGCCTTGGTATCTCAACATTTTGGTTATCAAAGAAGATACTTGTAAAAGATTGAATACTTGATAAGTGTTCATGAAGTGATCTGGTGGAGCATAGCTACAACAGTGAAGAAGGATTATTGGACAAGGATTTAAGATTAATTGCTATTTATGGAGTTCACAAGTATTTAATTGATTATCCTTGAAAGTCAAGATTGTTGATGTTCAACAAGATGTTGGAGCATCTCATCATCAGAGTTTGTGCAGAATCATGGGAGGGGTAATGCATGAGCTTTAGCATCTGTTTTGATCTTGGGTGTTAACCTAAGAATTGGCTTCAGTCTGGTGTGATCGAAGCATGTGATCTCTGGAGAGTTTCCTGGCAAGAAACTGGTCTGGACAACGATGCTGTTAAAGATGAAGATGAAGACATCATAATCTTGATGGATTGTTCTTGGATCAGTTTATTTCTGATCTAGGTACTGAGGAGCATGGGATCTTGCTCATTTTGAAAGTCAAGGTTAAGTGGCAGTTATCTCTAACTTTCTACAGACTGCTCTACTAAGGAAATTGGCATTCTTTGGTATGGCTATGGTGTAGCCTAGGACTACTATCTCTTCTGAAGTTTCAGACATGGCAAGTGTGAAGTCTTTGGAGTTTCAAAGCAGTTATTCATCAAGGTGTGAGCTTGAAGGAAATATCTGTGATAAGTCTAAACAGAATGTAGGTTGTCTACTCAAACTTGGTTGTTGAATCAAGTCTATGAGAGCATGGAACTCTTGTTCTGTTAAAGGGATGAGGTTCTTCTAAGTGGCAGAAGGAGGAGCTGAATTCAGCAGTGGGATGTCGTATCAGAATGTTCTGACATCTAGCTTAACATCAAAATCTCAGCTGGTGATGTGGCACATCAGCTTAAGATAAGGTGATATACAGGAGAATGGAAGTTATGGATGCTTCAAAAAGGTTTATCTCATGCAGTTTGCGGGAGCTGTGGATTGAGAAGATGTTACACGTCTAGAGGCTTGGTGGATCCAAGATGTCTTGCTATGGAGCAAGTAGTTCATGTGACTTGAAGATCAGATTTCATTGGTGGATCAGTGTATCTTGTGGGAGTTTTGAAGAAGATTAAGATCAATCAAAAGTGGCATTTGGTTGGTTTCATAGTGTGCATTCAAGCAGGGTGCTTGGAACTAATTACTCTTGGGCAGAAGGGTAGTTGGTTGAAAACGTAAGGAGGATCTGGTTCATCTTGGAGCTTGTGGTAGAAGTTCTAGGTTGAGGATGGAAGTATGCCTTTTTTTGGTGGATGAGAGTTTATTTCTCTCTTTGGTTATCTGGAGTTCTTGTTGATCAAGCTGGTGGCGCAGTGTTGTTTAAAGATCTTCAGTTGGATTACTATGCAGATAGTAAGTCCAGTGGTGGAGCATATCAAGAACCATGGTGTGTGGTGTCTGTGATGTGTGAAGGATGTCCTAACTGATGTTAGAACATTTTCTGGGTTGGTTATCCTTGGAGTAGGATACTAAGTTCTGAGTGTAGAACTTGACACTCACATCTTGTCTAAGAGGTATTTATCTTATCATACGGGAGAATGATAGGTAAAGGATTGTCTTGGATGTCTGATGTGAATGAGACATGCTAGAAGTGGATCGGTTTTGTGCTTGTGGAGCAAATGGGCTGAAAATTTCTGGAGCATGTGTTTAATGTTCTTCAAGTGTGAAGAATATTTGTGTGAGCTAGCAAACTAAGGGGCCCTGTGCGTTGATGCGTATTTTTTTCGCAAGTGTACGAACGCGTCAGAGTAATATAAAAGATTATCGTATCCACAGAGACCAAGTGTCAATCTATCGCTATCTATTGTTAAGGTGTGTATCTAAGGTGATTGAAAATAGTAGTTTTGAAGAGTGCACGGTAGTAAATAAAGTAATTAAAATTAATTGATAAAGACAGGTTCGAATGCAATTCACACAACCAATTGATAATCCAAGTACTTGCTAATAGAACTACTTACGGGCAATATCTTCTACTTTGAAAATAACTAATTTGACAGGAACTGTCGCTTTCGCGTACTCAGAACCGAGTTGTACCCCCTAATCAAACCCTCTTATTGTCACGGATAAAAAGGCGCGCATTGCGTTAGAGTAGTAAACCTGTTTTTAAGAAATATAGTATCTTGACCAAGTTGAAAAGTATTTTAACCTGGATTTTCTAAAAAAAAGAGGTTCTTACGAACCAGACTTTAAACTTCTTAACGCGTCCGAAAATGGTTTTAAAATCTATTTTCCTTTTAAATTAAAAACTCCTAATAAACTAAACAAAGCGCTTTCACTGTTTTTGAAATAGTTTAAAAACAATTAAGTTTAGATAGGCGTTGGACGGCTTTCGATCTTACCCAACGGAATTTAAGAACAGGAAAACTTATATTGAAAGTTAAAATAGCCCTTAAGTGTTTCCACTAACAATTGTACAGATTATCGGTTCAGTTATGATCTTCACATTCTAACCTTTATAAAATTAGCCAGACATGGTAAAGTAAAAGTTCATTTTTAGATTTTTCATAAAAAAAAGTATTTAAGTGCGAGTGCGGAAAGTAAATGAAAGTAGTGCGAGTGCGGAAAGTAAATGAAAGTAAAGCAGTGCGGAAAATAAATGAAATTAAAAGACAGTGCAAGAAATAAAGTTGACAAAAGGTAAAGTAATAAAAACCTGCTCCAATCGGAGTGGTTGAATAAAATGCGAACTGAAAGTAAAATGGCGGCAGGATTAACTTCCTTCCAGAGTACTCCAAGACTCAATCTCACAGGCTCTTACAGACTCGATCTCTCGAATGTAGTAACACCTCGATGTGAAGCGATTACCACTATTACACTGATATATGCTTATGAACAACTAAACTTGGATGATGAAAAACGAAAATCTAAAGTCCTATTTATAGGCAAGGAAACATGTGGAAAAGACAAGGATGCCCCTAGCATTTGAATTTGGGCAGGAACTTGTTTTGCTCTTGTGGCGCCCGCCACAACACCATGGTGCCCGCCATGAGTGTAAAATTGCTTGGGCAGTTGGAAATCGTGGGGAAAAACAGTTGGGAGGAGTTTGAGACATGGCCACGTCATGGAAGACCCTGTGGCGGCCGCCAGAGTGGATGCCATAAGTGCAAAATGCCGATTTTCTCTATTTTAGCTCATTTCGGCTCCTTTTTCGCTCCTTTTCTCGCTCGGGGCTCCGATTAGACTAAAAACCTGAAAACAAAGAAAAACATAATAATAACATAATAAAATGACATTAAAAGACTAAGAATGCATGCGAAATCGGAGTCAAAAATACGGTGAAATTCAGTGTCATCAAATTCTCCCACACTTAGACCTTTGCTTGTCCTCAAGCAAAATATTTAAAACTCAAAGTAAGAAAACTAGTGCTGACACGTGATTCGGGCAAAAAGGGCTTCTAAGTTCAAGTCAGGATGCAGTGACAGGTACTAAGTGAACCAAGGGTATCGTAATGACACTTATCCGCAGAGGCGGACATAAACTTCATTCTTATATTAATCAACCGTATCATCCCACAATAACTAGGCCTACCTCTTCATCTCTTTTTGGGTCATTTTCATTCAGGCGCAATCACATTAAGCCCGTTATCCGTACATGTTTCATAGTATAGTGACCTGTTAGTGATTCTGATCCAAAACATAGGGTTTCTGGCACATAAGACTGTGTAAACCCTTTTATTTAACCCAAATGCAGTTGTGGGGGATCGGATCGTAATCCGCCCTACCGAGTTCAGCGCCAGATACCTCTGAACCAACTAACAATGGGTGAGCTAAAATTATATATATATATATATATATATATATATATATATATATATATTTTTTTTTTTTTTTTTTTTTTTTTTTTTGATAATAACAATTCAACTTTTTGGTTTAAACGACCTTGTGAGGGTCATCTATCCGGAGTTTGCCTTTTTCTTTATTTATTTTACTGGATCATTCACTTATGTTCATCAGTCCCCTACGTAGAACATGCTTAGGCCGGAGCTGACTGCTGAAATAAACTACTTAGGACAAATTTAGAAATGATAATTAAGGTCATGGTACATGGGGTTTTGGAATGATTCCTATATTCGTGAAGTCTACGGTGCTAAAACGATACTAATGTTTCAAAAAGTTCACCTAAGTCACCACATCCTAATCCAAACCTGTCTTAAAGCCCAAAAAACGTGTAGAACAACAATGTTTTCTTTTTGCAAAAATTTTTTTGTAGGGCTAAAGAAATGGGGAAAAATGAGGGTGCACTAGGGATACACTGTACTGGTGACTCGTCAGACTCATGCATTTTCTAGAAAAAAGACATAGAAAAAAAAACAAGAAATAAACAACTAACTAAAAATGGAAATAGAAAGCAATAAAATCCCCTCCCACACTTAAATCGAACATTGTCCCCAATGTTTCGAAATAAGATAAGGAGAGTAACCTGTAAAACTACTGATGTGGACCACTGGTGCCCTCGTCGTCCTGCTGGGAATGCCTGGGACGACGGGATCTGCTACGATGCTGGTCTCTCCGGTCCAATCGGGCTGATAAGGCCGCCTGGGCATCTCTGATCTGTCGAAGGTTACCTAGAACGGAACCTTGAGTAGCCTCTATAAGCTGGTAATGCCGGCGGTTGAAGTCTTGCTGACGGGATTGCTCGTCTGTGATCACAAGCAAGGTGCGAGAAACGGACTCGAAGGATCGATCTGTCCTCCGTCGTGATTCTTCCATGAAGCTCATATTATCCGTTAGTTGTTGCTGAATGGTAGAGAGAAGGTCATCTCGCCTTTCTTCTCTAGCCATATGGTCACGCCACATCTCCTCAGTGACATAGGATCCAGGGACTGAACCTGCAAAAGGGTTAGAGGAAGAGGGTGCGGTGTGTGGTGGTGAAGGATGATGGGGGGACACATGAGGTATGGGAGACTGATCTCTCCGCTCAAATTCTTCGTCAGTGTCGTGTCCCTCCTTATCAGGAATATTAGGAGGAAGTGGACCTAGAACAGGTGGAGCATTTAAATCATAGGTCCAGTTCCTTTCATTACGTACATCGGTACGTCTACTGCAGGGCAAGGCAACAGATGGGATAGCTACACCATGGATCATCAATACAAAACCACCCTCTCTTCTCGCTCGGCACAATTTCATATCTTTTAGAAATTTTAGGATGATCGTGCGAGGAGTTAAGGGCTCTAGCGTGGCTATCTCATTGTTTAGGTTAAGGGCCCGAGCAATAGACGTAATCAGTCCTCCAAAAACAATCGGTCCTGCTTTATTAATAGTAACAGACATGTGAGAAAGCATAAACGGGACCGGATTGATTCTTCTATTTGTGAGACTTCCTTGTAAAAACAGAAGCTCTTTAGCATTAACCTTATTTGGATTATCCCGGCCAAAAATAGTACATGCCAACAGGTATCTAAAAACTCTGATGGTCGGGTTGTGGATGGTCGATGCGAGAATTCCTTCAAAAGAAGTTATTAAATTATTTGACAATCTCTGCCAAAAAGGAAATGCATCGACCGACCATCCGTCATCCAAAGGGGTCTCACAAATAGCACCTTCCCAAAGAGGAATCCCGATAGCGTTCTCATTTGTTTTCTTCTTCAACACGGGACTCGCACAATTTTTGTGGAAATAAGAATCAAATATTAAGAAAAATAACATTATTATTGGATATATATATATATATAAAAGGAAAAATAAAAACACACATAATATATATATATATATAAAATCAAAGTACATAGGAAATATAGGAAATGCGAAAATACGAAATGTGTCCAGATATGCTAAAAAGTAAAGAAAACGCAGAAATACTGAATACTAAATAATAGAGTAGTAAGTCAGGGCAATATGATCAATCAGCTGGCTCCTCTGCCTGGCTGGATCCACGAAGCTCAGCGATCTCGCGACGAAGCTCTCCGATCTCCTGGTATAAAGAGTCTGCCTCAGTAGCATGAGTGAGATCAGATACCTCAATCTGCAAAGCAAGATCAGCTACCTCCTGTTTGAGCTTGGCAGTCTCTCTGCGGAGCTCAACAACCTGGGTGTATAAATCGGGTGGCTGCAAAGACAAATTATTAGATAATACAGTGATTTTAGGAGACGGAGGTGTAGGGGTGTACTCAGCAATAGGAGGCGATCTAGGCTCCTCAATAGTCTCTCCATAACCCTCCAAAGCATATCTCCAATTAGCTGGGTCATGAACACTGGTCATCATCGGATCAGGCAGCAAAAAGTAATGAACAGCCTCGTTGTCGATCAACAATCTGAACTGGTTGGGGTTTGCAGAGGCTCTCCTCATCAACCCTCTGTCTAGGCAGAAATCAACGTCCATGGTGGTGTATTCACTGAAAACCCTGAGATGTAACAACTTACGCGATAGGCCTAAAGCAGCAGTAATCTGGGTAACAATACCTCCCACATGAATAATACCTACTGATGACCTGGCAATACTGCTAAGACCTTTCAGCAGAAAGTTCCCACATGCCACAGGACGTGACTGGGTCGCACAAAACAGTAGAAAGATCTCCTCCTCACTAAGCAAGGTCTCAGCATCTGGCAATCCAAAGAAAGAGTGTGCTATGATCATCTGAAAATACCTCAATACAGGGTTGTGGATAACATGTGAGAACTGGGTGGAAGGATCCTGACTCCCTCCACCAGAGATATCACTCCAGAACTTCTCCACTTCCCTACTCAGAAAGTATCCCATAGGTGTCTCAGGAATAGTACAGGGGTCGTCTGAAAACCTAATAAATCACCAAACTCCTTATGAGTGAAGGAGTACTCAGTCCCAAATAACCTGAAAATAGCACATCCATCTGGTCCGGCCCAGGGGTCATACGAAAATGAGCTGAGGAACTCCAAAGTGAGGTTCCTATAGGTGTTGTTCATGTCGTCGAACTGGTCCCATTGAAGCTGGTGGCATAAGAATCTGACACTAGGCTCAATGCCTAAAGCCTCCATGCAAGCCTGATCTGGGTACCTCGTAGGTGCCATAGGACGCCTGAAGTGGACAAAGTAACGCTCTCTCTGGGCGTCATTCCTGAAAGTCACATGCATGTCGTCAAAATTTTGCATTCTGCACAGAGTTAGGAAGAAGGTCCTGTAAAACACAAACATTTCAAACATTAGTCCTGACAAAATATAACAAGAAATAAAATAAAACAAAATGTAGAAAAAGTAAATAAGGTAAGAAAATCATGGGTTGCCTCCCATGCAGCGCTTGTTTAACGTCGTTAGCTTGACGACTGGAACTTATACATCTCTTGTCGGGATTGGTGGATCACTAAGAGTGTGGCTGGAGTAGGTTGTTGGAATGTCTCCTCCTTCGTAGAGCTTTAGTCTTTGTCCATTGACGATGAATGGTTTACATGTCTCGTTTTTTATTTCAACAGCTCCAGACCTCAGAATTTTTGATACTTTGAAGGGGCCAGTCCATCTTGAACGAAGCTTTCCTGGGAAGAGTCGTAGCCTAGAATTGAACAGGAGAACAGGGTCGCCTAAGTTGAAGTATTTTCTTACGATTCTTTTGTCGTGCCAAGCTTTTGTTCTTTCTTTGTATATTATGGCATTCTCGTAGGCTTGCTGTCTGAGTTCTTCCAATTTGTGGATGTCAAGGATACGTTTCTCACCAGCAGTTAGGTAATCCAAATTCAAAGTTTTAATGGCCCAATAGGCCTTATGCTCTAACTCAAAAGGTAAATGACAAGATTTTCCATAGACTAGTTGGTAGGGGGTTGTTCCTATAGGGGTTTTGAAAGCGGTTCTGTAGGCCCATAAAGCCTCTTGAAGCTTTTGCGACCAATCTTTTCTGGATACAGAGATAGTTTTTTCTAAAATTTGTTTAATCTCCCTATTAGATACTTCCACTTGGCCACTAGTCTGTGGGTGATATGGTGTTGCTACTCTATGCTTAACTCCATACTTGCTTAAAAGCTTATCAAATATTCTTGATATGAAGTGAGATCCTCCATCACTTATAACTAAACGGGGTGTTCCAAATCTGGGGAATATATAATTTTTAAATAATTTAATCACTACTCTAGTGTCGTTTGTGGGTGCAGCTATCGCTTCAATCCATTTAGACACGTAGTCTACTGCAACTAAGATATACTTGTTTCCTAAAGATGGTGGGAATGGTCCCATGAAATCTATACCCCATACGTCGAAGAGTTCTACTTCTTGGATGTTTCTTAAAGGCATTTCGTCGCGTCTTGAAATATTTCTTGTGCGTTGGCATCTATCACATTTGACAATGTAAGCATGGACATCACGCCACATGGTAGGCCAGAATAGGCCAGCTTGAAGAATCTTGGAGTAGGTCTTAGAGGTGCTTGCATGTCCACCATAAGGCGCAGAGTGACAATGCTGAATTATACTTTCTACCTCGTCTTCTGGAACGCAACGGCGGAAAATGCCATCTTTACCTCTCTTGAAAAGAAGTGGCTCGTCCCAATAGAAGTTTCTAACATCACTTAAGAACTTCTTCTTCTTGTGGTAATCGAGATCAGGGGGTATGATATTAGCAACTAGGTAATTAACAAAATCAGCGTACCAGGGCACGTTACTTACAGCTAAGGATTTTTGAAAGTGCTCATGAGGGTCTGGTTTTTTATCTTCAATAGTTTCCAACTGGGCTATCAGTCTATCATAGGCAAAATCATCATTTATGGGTACTAATTCAGGATTCAGGTATTCTAGCCTAGATAGGTGATCGGCTACTACATTTTCTGTGCCTTTTTTATCTCGGATATCTAAGTCGAACTCTTGTAGCAACAAAATCCATCGAAGTAACCTGGGTTTAGCATCTTTTTTACTTAGTAGGTAACGGATGGCAGCATGATCGGTGTAAACTATAATTTTGGCTCCTACTAGATATGATCTAAATTTGTCTATAGCGAAAACTACCGCTAGGAGTTCTTTCTCGGTTGTTGCGTAATTGAGCTGGGCGGCGTCTAGGGTTCTACTGGCATAATATATTACATGTAATCTTTTATCTTTTCTCTGACCTAGAACGGCTCCTACAGCATAATCACTGGCGTCACACATTATCTCAAACGGTTCAGACAAATCAGGGGGTTTCATAATGGGTGCTAAAATCAATGCTTGCTTCAAAAGGTTGAATGCTTCATTGCATTTTTCATCAAAGACGAATTCAACATCTTTCATTAACAGGCCAGTTAAAGGTTTTGTTATTTTGGAGAAGTCCTTGATGAAACGGCGGTAGAATCCAGCGTGTCCAAGGAAACTTTTAACTTCCCTGATAGTCTTGGGTGGTTTTAGGTTCTCTATAACTTCTATTTTTGCTTTATCTACCTTATACCTCTTTCAGAGATTATATGTCCTAAAACAATTCCTTCAGTCACCATGAAATGGAATTTTTCCCAATTTAGTACAAGGTTCACCTCTACACATCTTTCCAGGATTTTCTCAAGGTTGATAAGACAATTTTGGAAATCAAAACCGCAAACCGAGAAATCATCCATAAATACTTCCATTATTCCATCTAGATAATCTGCAAAGATTGACATCATGCAACGTTGGAAAGTAGCAGGGGCATTACAGAGTCCAAAAGGCATTCGTCTGTAGGCAAAAGTTCCAAAAGGGCATGTAAAGGTAGTTTTTTCTTGATCTTCTGGATGTATAGGTATTTGGAAGAATCCCGAATACCCGTCTAGATAGCAGAAGTAAGAATGTCTGGCAAGACGTTCTAACATCTGGTCTATGAACGGTAAAGGGAAATGATCCTTCCTAGTTGCTTTATTTAACTTTCTATAGTCTATGCACATACGCCAACCTCCTTCTATCCGCTTTGCTATTTGTTCACCGTTCTCATTTTGCACAACTGTGATGCCTCCCTTCTTGGGTACCACATGCACAGGGCTCACCCACTTACTGTCTGAGATCTGATATATTATACCTGCTTCTAGCAACTTCAGAACTTCCTTCTTGACAACATCACTCAGTATAGGGTTTATCCTTCTCTGGTGTTCTCTGGAAGGTTTTGAATCTACTTCGAGCGAAATCCGATGCATGCATACGGATGGACTTATACCTTTCAGATCAGAGATATTATATCCTAAGGCTGAGGGATATCTTTGTAAAACGTTCAAGAGTTGATCTGTTTCTTTTTGTCTCAAGGCAGCACTAACTATAACTGGACGATTCATTTCTTCATCAAGAAACTCATATCTCAGGTTCTTAGGTAGTTCCTTAAGTTCCAAGGCTGGTTTAATAGGGCAAGGCATAGGATCTGGGGTAAGGGATAAACATTCGTAAAGGTTATCATCGATGTAGGGTTTCTTATAATTGTCATCTTCCAAAATAAGAGTTGATGGCAGCTTAATTGTTTCAATTACTTCTTCTTGCTCTAACTCCCTAACACATTCGTCAATGATATCTATCGCATAACACGCGTCTCCTATCACAGGTGCCATAAGAAATTTTGAAAGTATAAATTCTATCTTCTCGTTCCCTACCTCAAAGGTTAGCTTCCCCTTTTTGACATCTATTATGGCTCCAGCAGTCGATAAGAATGGTCTACCTAGAAGAATTGGTATGTCATCATCTTCTTTAATGTCCATGACAACAAAATCAGTAGGGATAAACAGTTGACCTATCCTAACAGGGACGTCTTCAAGTATGCCTATCGGATATTTAACAGATCTATCGACTAATTGAAGTGACATCTTGGTAGGTTGCAACTCTCCTAAGTTTAACCTTTCGCAAACCGCTAAGGGCATTAAGCTCACACTAGCTCCTAAGTCTAGAAAAGCTTTTTCGATGACATGACTCCCCAAAATACAAGGAATGGAAAAGTTTCCAGGATCTTTATCCTTTTTTGCTAATTTATTTTCGGCAATAGAATTACATTCCAAGGGTTTCGGATCATCAAGTCTACGTTTATTGGTAAGGATGTCTTTGAGAAACTTTGCGTAGGATGGTATTTGGGTAATGGCTTCTGTGAACGGGATTTCTATGTGAAGTTTTTCTATAACTTTAATGAATTTCTGATACTGATTATTGATCTGGGTTTGTTTAAGTCTTTGCGGATATGGTATTGGTGGTTTGTATGGCGGGGGTGGTATATAGGTTTTGTCTTTGGGTTCTTCTCCTTTTTCTTGACTTTCCTGGTTTACAGATTCCTCTGGTTTCTTCATTTTATCTGGGATGTTGTCATCTTCCTTAGAAGTTTTGGGATCACTCAACCTTGGGTTACAAGGTTCATCATAAGCGGTCCCACTTCGTAGGGTAATGGCATTTGCTTGTCCTTTCGGGTTTTGTTGAGGTTGTCCAGGGAATTGTCCTCTAGGTGTGGTCTGAGGGGCTTGGTTTAAAGCTACCTGCGAGATTTGGGTTTCAAGCATCTTATTGTGAGTGATTATTTGGTCAACCTTGGTTCCTAACTGGGTAATTAGTTTGTTAACATGAACGTTTTGGTTCATAAACTCCTTGTTTTGTTGGATCTGAGCAGCGACAAAATTATCCACGATTTTCTCAAGGCTCTGTTTCGGTGGTACAGGTTGCATAGGTTGATTTGATCTTGGGGCTTGATAACTTGATTGTCTCGGAGGGGCAGTATTTTGGATAGGGTTATTATTCTTATAGGAAAAGTTTGGGTGATTCCTCCATCCAGGGTTATAGGTATTTGAAAATGGGTTCCCTTGGGTGTAGTTCACTTGTTCAGAGCTGGTCTCGTTTAACAGACTGCATTCTGCGGATTGGTGTCCTTTCGTCCCACATATCTCACAATCTGACGAAACTGCGGCTGCAGTATTCGGGGTTGTACACATATGCTCAACTCTTAGGGCTAATGCGTCCATTTTAGCTTGCATCATGTCTATAGAGCTTAACTCATGTATTCCTCCTTGGGCTTCCTTCTTTTCCACTGTCGCTCGTTCTACTCCCCATGATTGATGGTTTTGGGCCATATCTTCGATAAGGGCACTAGCTTCAGGGTAAGGTTTGTTCATCAGTGCGCCACCTGCGGCGGCGTCGATGGTCATCTTAGTGTTATAATGAAGTCCATTATAGAAGGTTTGAATGATTAACCAATTTTCTAAACCATGATGTGGGCATGCTCTTAACAGCTCTTTATATCTCTCCCAGGCTTCGAACAACGATTCTCCTTAGTTTTGGGTAAATCTAGTTATTTGGTTTCGAAGAACAGCGGTCTTACTCGGGGGAAAATATCTGGTAAGGAATACTTTTCTAAGGTCTTCCCAACTTGTTATGGAATTTGGTGGAAGGGAATCTAACCAAGATAGGGCCTTATCTCTGAGGGAAAAAGGAAATAATCTTAAGCGAATCGCCTCAGGAGGGGCTCCATTGGTTTTAAAGGTGTCTGCTAGTTGGAGAAAGTTTTTCAAATGTTGGTTTGGGTTCTCTGTAGCAAGACCTGCGAATTGTCTCTGCTGTACTAACTGCAGCAGGGATGGTTTAAGTTCAAAATTGTTAGCTGGTATGGCTGGATTTACTATACTAGAACTAGGTTCCTCGTTGGATGGTTGGGCGAAATCCTTAAGAGGTCTTTGATTTTGATCTTCGGCCATAGCTTTCCTAAGTTTACGGAAATATAAACGTGTGCGAGCGTAACGTTCTGGTTCAGCTAGAGGGTCTACTAAACTTCCGGTACTACGAGTTTTTCGCATTGACCGGCGGGTAACTTCCTTAGTCTAAACGGTATAACAACAGGGTACGAAATTTGACGAAATTGTTCCCCGGCAACGGCGCCAAAAACTTGATGCGTATTTTTTTCGCAAGTGTACGAACGCGTCAGAGTAATATAAAAGATTATCGTATCCACAGAGACCAAGTGTCAATCTATCGCTATCTATTGTTAAGGTGTGTATCTAAGGTGATTGAAAATAGTAGTTTTGAAGAGTGCACGGTAGTAAATAAAGTAATTAAAATTAATTGATAAAGACAGGTTCGAATGCAATTCACACAACCAATTGATAATCCAAGTACTTGCTAATAGAACTACTTACGGGCAATATCTTCTACTTTGAAAAGAACTAATTTGACAGGAACTGTCGCTTTGACGTACTCAGAACCGAGTTGTACCCCCTAATCAAACCCTCTTATTGTCACGGATAAAAAGGCGCGCATTGTGTTAGAGTAGTAAACCTGTTTTTAAGAAATATAGTATCTTGACCAAGTTGAAAAGTATTTTAACCTGGATTTTCTAAAAAAAAGAGGTTCTTACGAACCAGACTTTAAACTTCTTAACGCGTCCGAAAATGGTTTTAAAATCTCTTTTCCTTTTAAATTAAAAACTCCTAATAAACTAAACAAAGCGCTTTCGCTGTTTTTGAAATAGTTTAAAAACAATTAAGTTTAGATAGGCGTTGGACGGCTTTCGATCTTACCCAACGGAATTTAAGAACAGGAAAACTTATATTGAAAGTTAAAATAGCCCTTAAGTGTTTCCACTAACAATTGTACAGATTATCGGTTCAGTTATGATCTTCACATTCTAACCTTTATAAAATTAGCCAGACATGGTAAAGTAAAAGTTCATTTTTAGATTTTTCATAAAAAAAGTATTTAAGTGCGAGTGCGGAAAGTAAATGAAAGTAGTGCGAGTGCGGAAAGTAAATGAAAGTAAAGCAGTGCGGAAAATAAATGAAATTAAAAGACAGTGCAAGAAATAAAGTTGACAAAAGGTAAAGTAATAAAAACCTGCTCCAATCGGAGTGGTTGAATAAAATGCAAACTGAAAGTAAAATGGCGGCAGGATTAACTTCCTTCCAGAGTGCTCCAAGACTCAATCTCACAGGCTCTTACAGACTCGATCTCTCGAATGTAGTAACACCTCGATGTGAAGCAATTACCACTATTACACTGATATATGCTTATGAACAACTAAACTTGGATGATGAAAAACGAAAATCTAAAGTCCTATTTATAGGCAAGGAAACATGTGGAAAAGACAAGGATGCCCCTAGCATTTGAATTTGGGCGGGAACTTGTTTTGCTCTTGTGGCGCCCGCCACAACACCATGGCGCCCGCCATGAGTGTAAAATTGCTTGGGCAGTTGGAGATCGTGAGGAAAAATAGTTGGGATGAGTTTGAGACATGGCCACGTCATGGAAGACCCTGTGGCGGCCGCCAGAGTGGATGCCATAAGTGCAAAATGCTGATTTTCTCTATTTTAGCTCATTTCGGCTCCTTTTTCGCTCCTTTTCTCGCTCGGGGCTCCGATTAGACTAAAAACCTGAAAACAAAGAAAAACATAATAATAACATAATAAAATGACATTAAAAGACTAAGAATGCATGCGAAATCGGAGTAAAAAATACGGTGAAATTCAGTGTCATCATGCGTCTCTTTAAGGAATGTGAAACATTCATATTCAATTGGGTTATCACTATAAGAAAAAATAAGATTTACGACACATGAGTTGCGACAGTTCCTACAAATCCGCCCTTATTCTTGGACTGCGACAGTTAGAGCCAACTGTCGCAGATTTTCTAAGCATGTTGAGTAACATAATTTTGACAGTTATCAAAGAACCGCCCTCTTTTGACACTCGCGACTATTAAAACTAATTGTCACGACTATTTTGACCAATCACAATCGTTACTTTTTTTATTCTTTTTTTTTTCTTCTATTTTTTCGTTAATTATTTTATTTTTCTCACCTTTTCACTTTTATTCACTAATTATTATAATAAAAGTAATAGTAATTACAATATCAATATTCATAATATCTACCATATAAGAAAGAACTATCCCACCTAATTTACTTTACTGCCCTTTTGGACACATGTTGGCTTATGCATACATCCACGTCTTCTACTTTCTTTCCTTTTGATTACTTTCTTCAGTTTTTCCTTGGTACACTTTTAACAAATATATCTTGCTTGCTGCACTTTTAAAAAATACATTGTGTCCCTTCACCAACTATTCACAATGATGAAAAACTTTTTTCCCTGAACATACCATCTTAAACTCTGCGCCTTCTTCATTTATTGGCCACGTATTTACCTTGAAAATTGGTAAACAACCGCTGATCTTCTAAAACAATAAAGTTCTAGTAACTTACAGGATCGATCAGATTGATCCTAGAACATGTGTTGTATGTGTATTCAGAATATTTCACGATTTGGTAAAGTATGCCTTTCGACAACGCACATAAATAAAAGAGGTGTTTGAAGTGTAAAGGAAAGCAATAAAGATCAAAGAACTAACTAAGTCGAACAATACATCAAAGGAAAGAAAAGACTGAATGTAAAGGTTTGGTAAAAACTGGAGTTCAATGCTGGAAAAGAATGCATAAGGATCTAAAAATGCAGAAAGGTAAATGCTCGAAAGTGAAGACCTTTTAATGTAAAACTTCAAGGTAAAGACTTGGTAATGTAACTGACTTGAAAGGTAAAAGTTTGTGAAAAAGACTTCAAAGTAAAGAATCTAAAACAAAAACTTCAAAGTAAATTGCATTGCAATAAAGGATAATGGTGATTACAATCACGTACATTCTCACTTCACTTGTTTCTCGACACACTGGATACTTTGAGTGAATATAGAGTTACTTGTACAAATATGATTTTTTCACACCTATTCTAACCCTAGGACTAACCTATTTATAATACTCTAAAGTAACCACCATTTGACGATTTTACTCCTAGAATACACCACTTGGCACTTCGCATGTCTTCACGTTCTGGATCTTCGCCACCTGTCCTCTTTTCAAATTCAAAATAGTAGAACTTCCCTCCACTATTCAGTTGTAACTGCAGCGCATTATCCATAGCCACTTCACCATGTCGAATTGACTCCTTGGACTTAGAAATATTTGAAGTCCTAAAAATCATTCTCTTCGACTCGGGTTTTCAACAAACATAGTCGAAGGCCATGTGGTCGAATCCTTCTTCTTTTAGCTTATTACTTTAAAGAGTAACTTCTTTAAAAGCCAAATTGTTTGAAATCATGTAGCGTCGAAATTAGGAGCTAACAAATTGCCCCCAAAAATGTCCTTTCGCCAGTGTTGGTAGGAAGGTCATTTTTTGATAACATAATTTTCGACACCTGCTCATTCGATTATGGACAACATGGTCATAACTGACCAACCCACGATTCAGAAACTATTCAGTTTCTTTAAACCATGCTTATGACGTCATGTCATGATAGCAAATCTTCAAACGTCTTTTCAGCCGTATTTGTGATCAGTTTCCATCATCACCTTTCTTGGAACTAGACATTTGTGGTATGACCATAACCACCACCATTCAACCATTTCAGACAAAGACACGCGTCCCACTATCGTATCCATTTCAACGGTGGATTCACAGTCCCCTCATCTTCCAACGCCTATAAATACCCTTTTCTTCCAACTTGAAACTTTTTGCATTCTCAGACTTTCTTTCAACTTACTTCCTCGTTCTTTAAACTCTCTCAAGAAAACCCAGAACGCATTCTCACTTTCCTCTTCAACTTCCAACAATGGTGTCTTCACAACCCATTCACCAAGACACAAAAAGCCAGAAAGGTAAAACCACCCCATTCAAGCAAACTCTCCCGCCATTTTCAAACATCCCCGGACCAAAGGTGGTGAAGAACCAAAAGTTCATGCCGGAACCTCTTCTTGAGGAAGCAAGGAGCATTTACGAATCTCAGGTAATGATCCCTCTCCTTGTCTCTGATAAACCCTATGCTTTAGGTGGCCCCCTAGCTGATGTCAAACCCACCAATGAAAAACTGGGCGAGTTTTTTCCTTCTTACCGCAAATCTAGACCTCTAGGGAAAAAGAGCAACCCTAATGAGGATGGAGCCTCCCCTGATACACCCACTTTGACGAAAATGGATCTGAGGTACCTTCATGATGGTACGAGATTGGTAAGAGCTGTCAACCCTTTAAAGGATTTTGACCTTTGGATAACCAGAATGGAAAAGGTCAAAGCTGATCATTGGAAAACCATTGGAATCTATGATCTACTTATACTGTCGAAGACTAACATCCCTTATTGTTTGAACCTACTGGAAACATCACTCTACTTTTGGGATAGTACCCACTACACCTTTCATCTTCCTTGTGGGATGGTTACTCCCACACTCTTCGATCTTGCTACCATTGCAGGTCTTCGACCAGATGGCATTTCATACGATCCTGATACTGATGCAGAGGATACCATAGGGATCTCTGACTCCAAGCTCACATACACCCACTTCATCAACCACCACAAACGTGATACCGAAGAAGTCACCGACAAAGAACACATTGCATTCCTCACCGTATGGCTGTCGAGGTATGTATTTTGCTCCAAATCCCTGCAGGTGGCCAAGAGGTATCTCACTCAGGCCAACCAACTTCACAATAATAGAGGAGTTTGCCTTAGTGGGTTGATTTTGGCGAACCTTTACGAGTCTCTCAGCGAAAGGGCGGCTCGACTTAAAGACTTGGAGGCCCAAGGTACTGTTCACTTGATGGCCCCCTCTAGCTACTTCAGTTATGGATCAATGCAACTTTTGAAGCTAGCCTTCCCAGGAAAGGGCAGGTCGATGAGGATTCTGCTGACATCAAAGAGAGGAGGGTCGAAGGTACCCGCCTGGTGAAACTCACGCCCAATGACGATGGGGAAACTCTCAAGAGAGCCTTCTCCAGTTACATTATGATGTTCGCCAAAAGGCATGAGTTCACACCTAGTATGGCTCCCTTTGCTGAGAGAAGATGTGGACCTGAGTGGTTTACAAGGCCATTCCCTGATTCATCCACCAAACTCGACGCCGAATCTGTTTCAATCTGGGAAGCCTTTTTTATTCCCAGATTTATCGTTCAAAGGCTGAATCTTGGAAAAGACATGGCAGCCTTGATTGCTTACCAACCAAATCTTGTCTCTCGACAATTTGGGTTGGGTCAAATTTTCCCCAAATGCATATATGGGAAGAAAGGCCATGTGGTGCTTCATACTGCCAGTTTTGATGAAGGAGGTGCTGTTGTCACTTTCGACCGGTGAAACACTAGGAAAGCAACCCTTTCCCCTGTGTACTTCCAGCCCACATTCTTGTGCACCAAACCCTTTCCTAACTGGTGGTCGAAGTACTACAGTGAACAATTTCTTGATGTTGCTGCTTTCTCTTCCTTACTTGACCAAGCTTTTCTTGATGTGCAGGAAAAAACCAAGAAGAGTAAGTCCATTCATGTCAAAGAAATTCAAGCCTTTCAAAAGTACTTTGAAACTGTCTATCGACCAGATGATATTAGTCGAACCGTTCATGAGGCTGCTGTCACTTTGAAGGAGAAATTTCTACAAAAAATGGACCAGTTGAAAATCCCTTCAAACGTTCCTCTTGAGAAACGTTATAAGGTAGCTTTTGAACTCTTTCCTCCAAAGTTCCCTCGACTGCCTAATGCTGATTTTAGAGTGGCACTTGCCCCCCCCCCCAATTTCCAGACTGGTTTGTCTGTGGTGAGCACTTAAAACTCCTTCGACAGCAGTCTCAACCGAAAGCCCAACAGGTGGTTGCGACTAAACATACGCTGGACAGTTTCAAAGGACACCTTCATATAGGGGTCGAGGATGTCCGTATCGAATCCAAAATATATGAAGGTTTGAGGCCCTTAATTTGTGATTTTTTAACTAACCACTCAATTATTAACCTTGTAATAATCGTCTGTCTTTCAACTATGGCCAGGAAGACCGGCTCATCGAAGGGTGCTGCAGGAGTCGAAAAGGACACTGAAGGCGCAAAGGTATTTTATATCCCTTGCCTAAGTCTTTTTGTGTAACCAATCTTCTAATGTTTGCATCACCTTTTAGGCTGCTCGAAAACCTCAAACGCCTTCAAAAAAAGGCAAGAAAGGTGCTCAAGCAGTTGTCCCTCCAGATATTGATGATGAGTCCCCTGAGGAGATAGTAGTTAAGAAGAAAAGGAAACTTGTCAAAGCTTCTGGAACTACCACCCAATCTCCCTCAAAGGCGGAAAGAATTCTTGAGAAGACACATGCTGGTAGTGGTGTCAAGAAACAACTCTCCAGGGTTGCGTCGAAAACGACTGCTGGTGATCCTGAGAGTGCCAACTCAAGTCCTGACGCCGCAGCTGTATAGGTATGAATACCATCTTCACTCAGTATTTGAATTCCCTACTCAGATTTCTCCCAATCTTATTCTCTTTACTTGTGGTTTTCAGGCTGATGTAGGTGGTTCTAACCCACCACAACCTCCATTCAGCTTTACAACAACTCTCCTGAATAGCCAAGGTGAGCCAACTTATCACCCTACCTCTGACCTTAGTTCTGGATATAGTTCACTGAGCGAAATCAACCAACCTATCCCTCTTATAGTTCCTCCTCCTGTAGCGGATGAAACAAACAAAAATTTGCCTGCCAGGACCAATACTCAACAATCCCAGACCGATGACTCTGAACATGAAGAGGATGATGTTTCTAATCAACAACCTCTCGACCATACAGAGACCATTGGCATGGACATAGAAGGAAGGCCAACTGAAGCAGGAGAAGAGGAGGTCGAAGATGAAGAAGAACAAGAAGAAGATAGGGAAAGGACTGGGCAAGATCACACCCATTCGACTATGGCTGAGACAGGTTCTGTCAACAATCTAACTCCTGGACCTACAGTCACTTCGATTGCTGGAGGACCCCCCACTGGAGACCCATTGACTGCTCTCAAGTGGTTAAATCCTCGAGAGTATGCTAGATTGATACTTGGGAAGAAGTACAGTTCTTCAGGTACTAGTCTTAGTACTTCGACCATTTCTGGGGGTCCAGCTCCAGATGACTTTGCCAGCCCTATCCTTCAAAAAATCAAAGACAAATTCTTCAAAGGGGACATCCAAAATGTCTTACTTTCGGATCAAACTGCACCTCTCTTCTTGAAAGATAGTCTCCAAAAACTGGATCTCTCGACCCTTAGTACAGATGTGTCTGAATTCCTTATGGAGTTAACTGCTTTAGTAAATCAAATGTCTGAGGACTTCAAACTCCTTCCCAAGATCCAAGACACCATTGAGGTTATAACTGGATTGGAACATGCAGCTTGGGACGAAGCACACACATCAGAAACTAAGGTCAAAAATTTGGAGATTGATCAAAACAACAGGCAAGCAGAGATATCATCGAACCAAAAGAATATTGATGACTGGAAACAGCAAATTGAGGAACTGCAAAACAAGATTTCCGACGCTGAAAAGCGCAACCTTGAACTGAAAGAATTCGACGATACTGAAATGGCCAGAGAGCTAAAGCGCACCATAGACTTCCTCGACAAAGCTCAAACGCTTGAGAAGGAACTTTCAGCAGCCAAGCTCAACAAAGCTCTGTGTGAGAAACGCCTTAAGACTCACAAGGTCAACTTCCTTGAGTTAAAGTCGAAGTTTCCTTTCTGATTTATTCCATGATTTCTTGTTTGTAGTTCCTTTTTGATCATCATGTTTTATGGCCCTTTGAGGCCTTATGTAAAGACAATCTGAATACCCTATGGCATTTATTTAAATACTTCTGTTTACTATTAACTCTTCGACTTGCAAAATCTTTGATAAGATCATGACGTATTTCCTCTCAAACTTTGCTAATCTTTGTAATTAAAGTACTCTGCCTCTTTTCTTGGAAATCATGAAAATAATGCAGCTTTTAACAGCTTAGTGTTCCAACGGCACAAGTTTCTATTCCATAAAGGAATATTAATAGCGCAACCCTAGGGTATACTCCAATGGTAATTTCACGTATTTCCAACGTTGACTGGCCAATCTTTACAAGGCCTTGCCTCTATAAAATCCTCTTCAAGTGAGCCATATTTTGCATCTACAGAAGCAAGCATGAGTACTTCCTCAAAGAAGGCAATGACCAAGAAGGTGGCTGAGGAGACAAAGAAAGCTGAGGTAACAACTACTGCCCTAAATGATACTTCAACTGGAGCAACATCTCGGGCCAAGAAGAGAGAAACCAAGATGAAGGTCCCCAAGAAAGGACATTCCAAAGCACAAAACTCTGATGATGAAGCTGACGAAGATTATGTTGCCTTCCTCAACTCTATTAATTAGAGAGACTATGAATGATCTTTCTCCTAGGTTTCATGTTGTTGCACTTGTTTCCTTTCCTTTGTATGCCATTTTGGCCCCACATGGCCTATTTTGGCTTTTATAATCTGAATGAAACTTACGTTTTAATATGAATCTCTTGTAAAATAGCCTTATATTTTTTTCAAATATTTTCCATTTACCCTTAAGACTCTTAAATCACCCTCCATCTCTTGAATCTCATAAGCATTATTACTAAATGCCTTAATAATTTGAAAAGGACCTTCCCACTTAGGAGACCACTTCCCCAAAGTTCTGGCCTTTCTATCCATAGGTAAGATCACTTTCCACACTAGATCTCCAGCTGAAAAGGTTTTAATCTTGACCTTTTTGTTATAAAATTTCTCCACCCTTTTCTTTTGCCTTTTCAGCAACTCTAATGCATGGAGTCTTTCTTCATCTAAGTCTACTAATTCATCAAGCATCATATTCCAATAAGTTTCAGATGGAATCTCATGATGCCTTTGAATCCTTATTGACTGAAGATAAATTTCCATAGGCAAAACTGCGTCATGACCAAAGGTCAGTCGAAACGGGGTAATATTAGTTGCCTCTTTAGGGGACGTTCGACATGCCCACAGTATTTGGTCCAATGTCTTATGCCAATTTCTTGGCCTCTTTCCCACATGCTTTTTTATCAAACCAATAACTATTTTATTCGCCGCTTCGACTTGGTCATTAGCTTGAGCATAATAAGGTGTGGATGTTAAAAGCTTGAATTCCATTTCTTTATAAAACTCTTGCATTTTTTGACCAGTGAAGACTGACCCTTGGTCTGTTGTAATCGTCTATGGGATTCCAAACATATAGATGATGTGCTTCTGGGTAAATTCAATCACATCTTCTTGATCAACATTTGGTAATGGGATAACTTCGACCCATTTGGTAAAATAATCAATACCCACCAAAATGTACTTATGATTCTTTGATGATGCTGGTCGAATTTCTCCAACCAAATCCAAAGCCCATCCTCTGAAAGGCCAAGGCTTTACTATAGAGTGCAACTCACTTGCAGGGACGTGTTGGATGCCAGCATGAACTTGAGATTCCTGACAACCCTTAGCAAATTCAATACAATCTTTTAACATGGTGGGCCAATACATGCCCTGTCGAAACAACAACCATTTCATTTTATGGCCTACCTGATGTGCCCCCATGCCCCACTATGGACAGTTGAAAGGGCCAAGTATGCCTCTGCCTCACTGAGGCACTTAAGCAATACTCCCTCAAGAGTCTTTTTGAATAATTCATTACCCAACAAGACATAACTTAAAGCTTGATACTTGATTTTCCTCTCTGTCGAAGCTATTGGATTTTTCAGATAATCCATTATAGGTTTCCTCCAATCCTTGTCAGTTATGTTATCAACTGCCAGGATTGCAAAATTATCTTCATCAGTGTATCCAAGCTTAGTTTCTTCCAAGTCTGATGGGGCTAATCCTACTGACACCACCCTTCCTCTAACTTTGACTTCGACTGCATCTTGTAATTTGTCTTTCGAAACTTTATACCCTGATGCAATCTGAGCCAAGTCATTAGCTACCTGATTTTCCAGTCTAGGGATGTGTCGAAAACTAACTGCGTCGAACTTTTTCAACAGTCGATTCACAACTACAAAGTACATAATCAAGTTTTCTTTTATGCACTTGTACTCTTTGGTCACTTGTTTTATGACCAATTCTAAATCTCCCATTATTTCGACATGAGTTGCCCCTAATTCCAACAATACTTCAAGTCCAGCAATTAAAGCTTCATATTCAGCTTCGTTGTTAGAACAACGGCCTTCGATTTTATACTTAAGTGTTGTTGGAATTTTATTAAGAGAAATAACAAGTACTCATATGCCTGTCCCATCTTTGTGGCTCGACCCGTCGAAATATAACTTCCAAGGTTCCACATCAAGATAGTTCAGGGGGGTCTCATTTGTAGAATGGTCAGCTATAAAGTCTACCACTATTTGTCCTTTAACGGCTTTTAAAGGCTTATAAGTTAAAGAATATTCAGTTAATGCTAATGCCCATTTTCCAATTCGACTATGCAAAATAAGTTTGTACAACATATGTTTAATAACGTCATAACGAGAAGAAACATAAACATCAACTGGTTTTATATAATGCTTCAATTTGGTACAAGAGTAATACAAACATAAACATAATTTTTCAATCATGCTATATCTAGTTTCTGTATCATTTAAAACTCTACTAAGGTAATAAACGGCTCTTTCGACACCATCATCATCCTCTTGAGCTAACATGCACCCTAAAGTTCTATCTGACGCATCTATGTACAATCTCATACACTTATTGCCACGAGGTGGTGAGAGAATAGGGGGGTGACTCAGGTACTCTTTGATCTTGTCGAAGGCTTCCTGTTGAGCCTGCCCCCAGTCGAACCCATCCTTGCTAGCTCGAAGCAATGGTGAAAAGGCTTGCATTTTCCCACTTAAGTTACATATAAATCTCCTCAAGAAATTTATTTTGCCTAAGAGAGACTGCAATTCCTTCTTCGTTGATGGCGTTTTTGCTTCCATAATGGCTTTGGTTTTATTCTGGTTAATTTCGATCCCCTTCTTGTGGACCACAAAGCCTAAGAGATCCCCTGCCTGCACACAAAAAGCACATTTGAGAGGATTCATTTTTAGACCATGTTTTCTCATCCTTTCAAAGGAATGTCGAAGATGGCTTATATGATCTTTTCCTGAAAAGGACTTAACAACAATATCATCAATATATATTTGCATAAAAGTCTCAATAAAATCATGAAATATTGAATTCATTGCTCGCTGGTAAGTTGCCCCAGCATTTTTTAGACCAAAAGGCATTACTACCCACTCATAAGTGCCTAATGCCCCTGGGCATCGAAAAGCAGTTTTTGGGACATCTTCCTCAGCAATGAATATTTGGTTATAACTAGAATAACCATCCAGCATACTCAAGTATTCATGTCCTGCAGCAGAATCAATCAGCATTTCTGCCACAGGCATAGAATATTCGTCTTTAGGGGTTGCAAAATTTAGATCTCTAAAATCTATACAGACCCTTAGAGACCCATTCTTCTTAATGACTGGTACAATATTAGCTAACCATTAGACATACCTAGCTGTACGGATGAACTTGCATCTAAGTAGCCTTTCAATTTCCTCTTTGATTTTGGAAAGGATTGTTGGGGCAAACCGTCTTGGATTTTGCTTGACCGGCTTTTTCCCAGGTATGATTGGCAACTTATGTTCAACAAGCTCTCTCCTCAAACCAGGCATTTCATCATAGTCCCAGGCGAAGCAATCCTTGAATTCCTTCAATAGTTAGACCATTTCGACTTTGAGTAGCGGGTCGAGACTAGCACTAATATAAGTAGGCCTTTTTACTCCCCCTTCACCCAAGTCAATTTCTTCCAAAGGATCTTGTGCCAGCATTTTAATATTGTCTGACAGTGGATCCTTTTCAAAACCTAAAGGCTCATTATCATAAACAGCATCAAGCCTTTGGTTTTGTTCTTCGATTTGAGGTCCGTCAGGTGGCTCAGGTTCAAAGTCCTTACCAGGGCCTACTTCAAAAATTTGAGTTTTGGCTTCGACAACCATGTAGTTGTGTGCAGCCTCTAAGGCCGCTTGTAACTCAGATTTGGCCATATAGGCCTAAATTCTTTGTAGCGCGTCGAATTCAGTCATTGTTACTGAATTCACTTCCCCAGCCTGTGGGGTCAACTTCAGGCAGTCCATAGCACGGGACATTGCCTTCTTCTCTTATGACTTCTCTGTCCCATCGAAATCCCTCCAGTGGGTGCAAGTGCAATGAGCAGAATGCATGGTCATCTGGGGTGAGATCAAATTCTGCTGGAGTACAAGACGTAATATGCGCCAAGTTTTTGTCAAACTCAACACCATCAACATGATTAACAGGCACCTTAAAGTACCCTTGACCAGCTTCAATGTTTTCTACTATTCCATCAAGCCTCCAGATTGTTATTCGTTGGTGCATTAATGAAGGTACTGCCCCAATGCCATGGATCCACTCCCTTCCCAGCAAAAGTTTGTAGTTAGCTTTACTCTCGACCACCATAAACAAGGTAGGTCTTGTCACTGTACCCACAGTCAAGTCAACCTGTAAGACGCCTAGAGTGGTCCCAATCTTCCATTCATAGTTAGAGAGGACCATGTTGTGGGGTTTAAGATCAGTGTCGAATTTACCAATTTTACTTAGCAGAAAATGTGGCATTAAATTGACAGTAGCCCCACAATCCACCAAGATCTTATTTACAGCCACGTTCTCTACTTTCCCTATAATGTACAGAGGTTTCAAGTGTCCCTTCATGGCCTCAGTTGGCCGCTCAAAGAAAGCATTATGTTCTTCGACACAGCCATTGTTCATTACATAATAGCACACAGGTTGATGTGCTGCCATTTCTGCCTCAGCGTTGGCATCCAAGTTTTCTACTTCAGTCACTCTGTCATACTCTCTTGGCATTACTGACACTACATTGACAATGATGTTTAAAGAAGCATCAGAGTCTGAATCAAAATTGTGGGTCGAAGCTTCGTCTTCAATTGCTTCAACCGCAAATTTCTCCGCTTCTTCCTTCTTGGAAGTAAACAACTTTTGGCCCACAGGCAGCTGGTTTGTTGTTTTCATGCCAACACCTTTATTACTAGCTGGCAGAACATTAGTGCTGGTCTCCGTCGAATCTTTAGCCTGAGCTTCCCTTAAAGCCTTCCTTCGTCTCTGTTCTCTTCTCCACTGGGACCTGGACATAGGATTTTTCCCTTTGTAATTCTCAGAAATGTAGGCAGCTTTGTTGGAGGGCTTGAATTCTTTCCTGTACTCAATTGAAAAACCTCTAGCCACATTGAAGCTTTTCCATCTTTGCTTCCCTTTTCCTGCTACTTCGACTGGTTTAACCCACCTTCCAGTTGGTACTTCGCCGCTGGGCTTGAAAGTAGCTTGCCTGGCCCTTGGAATTTGTGGTCTTTGGCCATATTGTTTTTTAGTAGCTTTCCTTGGGTCGAAAAGTGCTGGCCTTTGAGCAGCTCTCTTCTCACGTACAGATTTGGCCTCTTTCCCCGCTTGGAGGCCATTAGCAGCTTCTTTGTCGAAGATAGCACTGCATCGAGGGCACAACATGACTTCAGAGTTCTTCCCCTGGCATCTGTGGAGAAAATCCACAATGGTTTCATCCTCTCTGGGATAAGCCAGTTTGTCGCAGTCCTCTTGTTCATCAATATCCATGGCCTGTCTGTCAGTAACTTCGACCATGTTTATGTTGACTTCATTTTTTAAACGCATTTTGGAGAAGTTAACATCAAGGCCTTCAGCAGCCTCGTCCATCTGTCTGAAATGATCAGAATCCCTTTTGTCACCATCTACAATTTTGGCGCTTCAGCTTTAGCATGGGTCTCGACTGTAGTTTCAGTGTCGAACCTTTGAACTTCAGAAGACGTGTTAAAGTAGTGTTCAACAGCCATACATATCAAATGCTCAAGCTGGTAACCATCCATTTCTTCAGCCTCTCTAATAAACACAAGATCATTGGTAAGGTCCTCAGTAACCTCCACCACTGTGGCATTTCTGCCAAGAGCTTCATTGGTACTAACACTATCCGAACTATTGTCAGACAATTCAACCAGTTCGACCATGTTGACCTCCTCAGGCTCTGCATAGTTTTCTTCATCCACTTCAAGGGGGTTGGTATCAATCTTCATCTGGGTCTTAGTCTTCTCCCCAAATTTGAGCCTTCCCTCCTGAATAGCATTCTGCACCAAATCCCTGAAAAGAAAACATTGAGACGTCTTATGACCCAAGTAATTATGGTATTTACAAAACCTCTCTTTTTTCTTTGCTCTAAAGGTGGCATTTTAGCACCAAGAGACACTAGTATTTGACCATCCTTAACTAACAAATCAAAAATTTTGTCACATTTTGTGATATCGAAAGTATATGTTTTCTTTGGGAACCTATCGTTCTTTTCAGATTCGACAGGATTTTTTCCATTTGAAGGGACTAATAATTTACAAGAATAAGGAGGGCCCTTCTTAAGTTCAGCAAGCTCTATTTCATTTTCGTCGAACCTAACGGACTCATCACATAACTCGTCGATACCCTCCTGGTATTCGACGTAAGCTACCTTCCTGTTCTTATTCACCCTAGCTTTCTCATCTTTGAGACGCTCTAGCTGTCGAACTCTGTCAGCTAACTGGGCCATATCCCTTAAATACTGGGTGTCCAGTTTTTTCCTGATAGAGTAATCAAGGCCACCAGCGGCCATTTCGACAAGTTCATGCTCAGGCACTTGTGTGAAGCATCTAGCCTTGAGCAGTCGAAACCTATTCAAGTAGTCATCTATTGGCTCATTGAACTTTCGTTTCACACTAGTCAATTCTTTCAAACTAATTTTAGTCTGACCCATGTAAAATTGCTCATGGAACAAACGTTCTAACTGGGTCCAATTACAAATCGAACCAGATGGTAACGTAGTGAACCACGTGAATGCATTTTTAGTGAGGGAACTAGGGAAATATTTCACCCTCAGACTTTCATCATTCGCAATTTCACCAGTTTCGATCAGGTAGCGCGCCACATGTTCGACGGTAGATTCTGTAGTATCTCCTGAGAACTTAGTAAACTTTGGTACTTTTGTCCTGGGAGGCAATTCAGCTTGGAGTATATAGTCTACTATAGGCGAAGTAAAGTTTGGCCTAGAAAAACCCATATTTAGGCCATTTCGAGCCATTATTCTTTCGACCATGACTGCCAAATTGTTCTTTGCTGCTACATTGTTGCGTCGAACCTGATTCACCACATGATCAGCATTTTAATTTCTGTTCACTAGCACCATCCTTGGCTCTTCCTCTTCAAGTATAGGTATTTGATTTCTAGGAGGCTCCTCCCTAGGTGGTTCGACCAACTCTGGATTCACTGGATTCACTTGCTGAGCATTCTCCCTCATCTCGACTCCTTGATTTTGGTGTTGAACAGGAGCGGGCATTCCCATGAATTCTGCTATACGCGTCATCTGGGTTGTCATCATTTGATTAGTTTAAGTAGTATTCTAGATCAATGGCTGGAAAATCTCTCCCATCGTCTGAGACAAAGTGTGTACCATTTGCATGTTGTTCTCATCCATCTGTTGCCTCAAGTATGTTGCAGATTCATTTGTTAAGTTGGGTCCTTGAGCAGAATACCCCAAACCTATGGACTGGCTGTTTCGACCCATGTTAATTCCATAACCTGACTCCTGTAAAGGGGAAGATATCACATTTTCTGAATATATTGGGGGTGCAGTACGCAGATTCTGCATCATCGTCGTTGGCATGCCATAGACTGGGTTCCTAGGCAAAGGCTATGAAAATCCCGGGGGAGGAAATTGCCTATACATCGAAACTCCTCCTTGTGGAGTCTGAGGATTCGTCACTGATGGACCAATGTACTCCAGGACTGACTGAGTGTAAGGCCTCACATATGTCGCTCCTGGTCCTGCTGTCGAAGGTGTTGGTTTTGTCACCATGATTAACACTGTCGACCCTCCTGTCGAAGGAACTGGAGTTGGCGCCACAATACTTCTTGGTAATTCTTGAGGACTGATGGTGCTGTTCTGAACACTTGAACTGCTTGGTTGAGTATTAGTCCTAGCAGAACTGGGATTTAAATTTCCTTGGCCAGATGCCATTCTCCTCACGTTTCTTCTCTTTGGCCTATATTCACTTAAATTGGCTACCTTTCCACTTCTCAAGTGCATCCAATAAAGTTCGCCACAATTTCGACCAATAAAACGAAAAAATTACAAAAAGGCAGTTATAAAACTTCCTTTTGGCAGTTATTTAAAAGTTATAAACTTCCAAATCCACGTTTAGCACTGTCCCACTGGGTGTGCCAATTTTTTTACCTTGAAAATTGGTAAACTACCGCTGATCTTCTAAAAAATAAAGTTCTAGTAACTTACAGGATCGATCAGATTGATCCTAGGACATGTGTTGTATATGTATTCATAATATTTCACGATTTGGTAAAGTATGCCTTTCGACAATGCACATAAATAAAAGAGGTGTTTGAAGTGTAAAGGAAAGCAATAAAGATCAAAGAACTAACTAAGTCGAACAATGCATCAAAGGAAAGAAAAGACTGAATGTAAAGGTTTGGTAAAAACTGGAGTTCAATGCTGAAAAAGAATGCATAAGGATCTAAAAATGCAGAAAGGTAAATGCTCGAAAGTGAAGGCCTTTTAATGTAAAACTTCAAGGTAAAGACTTGGTAATGTAACTGACTTGAAAGGTAAAAGTTTGTGAAAAAGACTTCAAAGTAAAGAATCTAAAACAGAAACTTCAAAGTAAATTGCATTGCAATAAAGGATAACGGTGATTACAATCACGTACATTCTCACTTCACTTGTTTCTCGACACACTGGATACTTTGAGTGAATATAGAGTTACTTGTACAAATATGATTTTTTCACACCTATTCTAACCCTAGGACTAACCTATTTATAATACTCTAAAGTAACCACCATTTGACGGTTTTACTCCTAGAATACACCACTTGGCACTTCGCATGTCTTCACGTTCTGGATCTTCGCCACCTGTCCTCTTTTCAAATTCAAAATAGTAGAACTTCCCTCCACTATTCAGTTGTAACTGCAGCGCATTATCCATAGCCACTTCACCATGTCGAATTGACTCCTTGGACTTAGAAATATTTGAAGTCCTAAAAATCATTCTCTTCGACTCGGGTTTTCAACAAACATAGTCGAAGGCCTTGTGGTCGAATCCTTCTTCTTTTAGCTTATTACTTTTAAGAGTAACTTCTTTAAAAGCCAAATTGTTTGAAATCATGTAGCGTCGAAATTAGGAGCTAACACCATGCTACCATCTTTCTGAACATCAACAGTCCTGCTCCGTCTCTTCCTTTCAACTTTCGCACCATTTCATCTTCTTCCAACCCAGTTGGAAATGGCGCGTCCGTTTGAGCCCGTCTCCGACATAACTGATAGCAAGGACTTGTGGAAGCTTGCTGTGAAAATACATCACAAATGGAAAGTTACGACAGCAAACAAAGAGCATTTTGAGATGGTTGTCATAGACAAACATGTGAGTTCCCTCTTTCATATGCTTTTGTTGTATGTGTTTGTTTGACTATATTGAAAATCTTAGTTTTTGTTTGTTCGCATGTTTTTGGTGTTCAGATTTGATTTCATTTGAATGAATGTGTACGAAATATAGTCTTAAGAACTACCACACTGTGTATTACATATCGTTTATTTCGATCTGATATTCGTTATTGGTTTGTTGTTCATTTGTTTTGCGGTTGAGTGTTGTGTGTTACATGACATTGCTTTGTAGCTGGTGTTTGTTGATTGTTTACTTAAGGATCTGGTCGAATATATGCTCACCTTTGTGTTCAAGCTAAGATAAGACTCATGTTTATTATTTGCATTTTTCAGGGCCATGACATCCATGTCATTGTACCTACAATATTTCGACAAGCATTTGACTCACCTTTGTCCGTTAACGCAACTTGCACGATGTCAAACTTTCACGTTATGCCCAACGACCTGATTTTCAAACATACTTCCCACAAATATATGTTGAAATTCACCGGTGGGACAACAGTTGGAGATGTTGGAAAACATGAAATCCCTGACAAGAAACTTCACCTTACGCCTTTTTTGGACATCGTCTCGGGCAAATGGCAGAAGAATCTTCTCATTGGTCTTTTTTCCATGCTTTTCATGTTTCCATTTCATTTTGGCTTATTTAACAATCCCATATGTTAATTTAACAATCTTGCTTCCGTTTTCTGTAGATGTTATAGGTGTTGTCGATGAAATTGGATACTCCCAATCTCAGTTCGGTGGAAAGAAAGCTCAAGTCAACTTCAAATTGAGAGACTTAAGGTGCGGCTCTTGAGTGACAGTCTTCTATCAGATTTTAAGAACGTCATATTTTTTAATTTCAAATTTATACTTAATCATACATTTGCTTTGTTTTAGCGATAACACGGTTCATTGTACTCTATGGGAGGCATATGCCTTGGAGTTCTTTGACTACAAACAAAAGCATCAGGACCCTTCAAAACCAACTGTTATACTGATGAAATATGCTAAGGTTAAAGATGAAGGTTAGAAAATACCCAACACATTAATTTTTTTTCCTGCCCATCTGTACTTTATTTTCGACTTCCAAAGACAATTTTAATTTTGTCTTTCGTATTGTAGGCAAATATCCTCTGGCCGTTACTAACACCTACAACATTACCAAAATCCATATCAATGAGGATGTGCCCGATATCACTGAATTTTTAAAAAGGTTTGTATAATGTTTACCTTAACCTCTGTTTGCCTGTATCCTTTTGCTCTGTGATTTCTTAAAATTATAACACTACTGCAGTTTGCTCGTTGATTTTAAATTTGGAGATTCTTCAACATCAGGGGCCAACAATCGTTCTTGCTCTCAACAATCTTCCGGGTCTCACCTTACACCCACTGAAAAGTTTTTGTCAAAAGCTATCCCACTTCCATTATGTGACATCGTCACATTATATGAGGTGATCCACTTGGGACCAAGTTTTTTTTGGTCTATGATATTGAATCACCAAATTATTTTAACATTGTCTCTTTGTCATATTCAGAATACTTTCTGCGTTACGGTTGCAAAGACCGAGAAGCTCATTGCATCTCCTAACGGTTGGCATTATAAAGCCTTCCATCAATGCCCGCAGGTTGCTAAGGATGACAAGCCACCTTTTTTTTCCGGGACGACCATCGAACCGAAGCAGAGATCTGGAGGTTGATGTCTATTTAAATTCATTGCAATATTGTTATCAATGGCTGTTTTTTTTACTGTTTAATTGCCCCTTATTTCGTAGGTATAAAATCGAGGTAGGGGTCAAGCAAGATGGTTGTAGTGCTAGCTTCATTTTCTGAGATCGCGAAGCCACGAAGCTTTTGAAGACTTCTGCTGCCTAGATGCGTGCAACCATGATAGCGATATGTGTTACCTAACATACGTTTCATCCATCATAGGCCATCTTTGAAAAATTCTGTTTGGTTTTTCTACTTCAATTCTGACTATCTTATATGTTTTTAATAATAGGTCGGAATCACTGATCCACTCGAGTTTCCACTTGCATTGGATACAATCTTGGGCCTCAAATATACGTTCAAAGTTAAGTGGTCTCCAAGATATAAGACTTGCTCTGTTGTGGAATATCTTAATGATACGGAACTGATTAAAATACTCGAGGCTTCACATACCACAACTGAGGTGAATATAGTTATTTTTACAGTGATTGCGATTTCCATTTATGCTCATCATTTCTCGAGTGTTGATGTTGTTTTCCTATTTTTCAGCCATCATCTTTCATTAATATCGGCTCCCAGTCAAACCATGTAACTTTCATTAATTTGGAACACACTTTTTCTCTTTCAAATTACGTAGCAATTTTATCGTTTCACCATAACGTCACCTCATTTCCTCCTTTATCTACAGCTGTTGGAGAGTGTAGATGAAGACTCCCCGTTTGATAAGCTTATTCCATTAAAGGTACTGTATTCAAGTGTTTTTTATGATGTTAACACATACCTAAATGAAACTACATTCTTTCTGTTTTATGCCAACTGCAACCACATTCTTTGTGTGTTTTCCGTCCTATGCTCTACACATATTGAATTTCCGTCTCAGACGCATCAACCCATTGCACTCTTTAAATTATATTAACATTTTAAGTATTAGGATACTCTTTTCATGTCTTTCTGTAATTATTTTGGTTGCAGCCGTTATCAATTATTTTTAAAACTATTGTTTTGTCTTACGCAAGATGCTGAGATTACCTCTAACCACGTTCCCGATTCCACCACACCTACAGCTCAAGTCAAGAGAATGTCTCCAGATGCTTCCTTTGAGTCATCCCATAAGATTGATGGTGATGGGGATCTTTCTTCAACCAAACCTAAGAAGGTCATCAAACGCAGAAAAAACAAAGCGGGTTAACTGTTCTTCTTCATTACTGACCAGATAATTAAGTTCCCAATTATTATTTCAAATTTATCAACATCTTTTGGTCACTGCATTATGTAATATATTGCTGAAATACATTTCTTACTTTTGAACATTGTGTTTCCTCCCAACACAACTTATGGGATGTATTTTGAATTGCTTTTAAGCACTTCAACTAACTATGATTAATGAAATCACCCATACAAGGACAACTATGTTATTTCAATTTGTTTCTAAATCTCAAATTCATATCTTCATTTCAGGTATCTTTCTTTTTTCCTCTGTTCCGACCAAAATGGTCATTCGAGCTCACCCTATACATAGTTTTCTATTATTTTTACATTCTGCATATCGCCCACCAAACTAATGGTTCTAAATCTCAACAACTTACACGGAGTAGTCTATATTATTTTTTTGTGCAACCATCAATTACAACCTTCTCAACTATAAAGACCATAACATTATATCTTTCGCTATCCATATCTACTGATACAACCTAAACACTCCTTTAACTTATATCAGGACGACCCACTTTTTAAAATAAACTACAACACAACACCCATTTAATCTAACAATTGTACACGGTTCTCAATGAACCTATCAGCCTATTTTTAATAATTACAGTCTACTGCATTTTAAAAAAGTTGCAACATGTCAACTCACTGAAGCTGACCCTATGTATCTAGACTATTTTGCCTTTTGCACTACCTTTCACACAAACTGCACTAAGATATGCTTAGATGACAGAGGGTCATGATTTCTTATTGGATAATATTGTCTTCACCCCACGTGTGTGACCCTTGTATGTACTGTATTTTATGACATCTGTTTTCTATTTGTGACTGCTAATGTTCCAAGCACTTTTAATATCCTACTTTCAAATAGCAAATTTTTAAAAATCCCTCCTACTTTTCGGCATGTTTTCAACTTTATCAAACTAACATATTTTCAAACAACTACCTACTAAAACAGGTTTTACAAAGTCTTCAATGACTTCTTTCACTTTCAGACAGTTAAGAACTCCACCATTATCATTTGGTACGCATTGGAATTTTTTAGCATTACACCTGAACTCAGTTCACTGATTTCTTATACAATTACTTTTGCCACCGTGTTCAACCATTTTAGAAATTTATATTCAGTGAAAATTTGATTACCTTCTGCAACTTAAACGTCATCATGCACGATACTGCTGAACCAAATGCATCCCTTGCGAGGAAAAGGAGAAGGTCATACATGCTTCAGAGGAAAAATAAGAATTCATTCGTTAGCAACGAAAACTCTGTTGGATCGCCTTCAACACCTGCATCAGGCACAGGTCTACCATCCAATGCAACTCTTTTTGGTCCATTGTGTGATATTGTCAACACCATTCATACTGCCCCCTCAACAAGACATGTATTGCCAGCATGTCCGACAAAGCGAAGACGTTTCGATATGCATGCTGGCATTAATTTGTTTCCAACTTTCAATTCAACAAACACATGTGGAATCTCATCTGAGGTTAATTTCAATGAAAACCATAACCCACAACCAACACATATTTTAAGACACGCCCTTATTCCTATCCATGGAAAACCGCAACGAGCACCTACCATGACTTCCAACAGTACTGCTTTACACTGTAATTCACAAACTATTTCATCATGCCAAACCAGGGCAACTGCACCATTGCCTCAACCTTCTATGGTCGTTGGTTCTTCGCGAATTCACACCTCAAACCATTCAAGGACGATGAACAGAAACACATCGTCCATATACTCAAATGCAATGCCATCGACTTCTAATGCTTTTCGGCCCACTGGACCATCACCCGTTAACATTGACTCCATAATAAATCACGTTTATTTGTCTGCTACTTATTCTTCTTCTGAAGATGACTCAGATTATGAATCGGGCAGTAATCTGGGAAATTCTTCAGAATCTGATGATGATGCCTTCCATGACACACTTGAGTTGCAAGTTACAGGTTATTGTTCTTCTCATTTCATTATCCAATTAAATATATTTTTTTGTGTCAGCGATGCCTCATTACTTTTTTTTTAAAAATTAGAGTATTTTGACATCGGCGAACCTGTTTGGGAATGCGAGCATTGTAAGGCTTTTATGTGGTATCAAGAACGTAAGCAAAAGGCCTTTGCAAAGTTTCATATTTGTTACAAAAGCGGAAAAGTCGTGCTGCCTCTGATGAAGCAGCCTCCTCCCCTCCTACAACAGCTCCTGTTCGATCGAACATCAGGTCATAGTAAAAATTTTCAACAGAACATTAGAACTTACAACGCAATGTTCTCATTCACTTCTCCTAGGATGAAATTTGACACAACTTATTCTGGTGGTAACGGTCCGCCTACTCTGCGACTACATGGTCAAACTTGCCATCGGATAGGAACCATGCTTCCCGAGATAGGTGCACCACCCCAGTATGCACAACTTTACATTTTTGACACCGATAATGAGGTCGATAATAGAATGGATTGTTTCAGGTATTACTAAAGCTTTTTTCATCCTAATTAAGTAGTGTATTCATGTTAACAAGTCATTTTACCACTTTCCTTTTTTATAACATCTATGCTTTTCTTTTCTTTGTAGAGATAACAAAAAGATTGAAAAGGATGTTGTCACCAACTTGAAGGTAATGTTGGATGAGTACAATGTTCATGCGAAAGCCTTTAGAATGGCACAGGATGTGTTAAGGAATAATACCTTTCAAGACTTGCAGTTGAAACTGATTTCAAGTCGACTCGGCGATGGTCGGGTATATAACATGCCTTCTGTTTCAGAAGTTGCTGCGCTGATTATGGGTGATGTTGACACTGCTGAACTAAGGGACATCATAATACATGAGCGTGACGGTGGCTTGCAGATAATCGACGAGTTTCACCCGGCCTATCTTGCGTACCAATACCCCTTGATTTTCGCATATGGGGAGGACGGTTACAGAGATAACATACTCCACAAGTACCAGCATGAAACAACAGTGACAAAGAAAAACAGACAAAATATTAAAGATTGGCTCTGTTATCGGCTTCAGGAGCGTAGTGATGAACCGAAAACATTGCTCCATTCGAGACGTCTTTTCCAAAAAATTTTGGTTGATGGTTACACTATGATGGAAAGCAAGCGTCTTAATTGGTTGCGCAAGAATCAATCAAAATTAAGGGTCGGTAAGTATAACAACATACAACAACCGTCTACTGCAGGTACTTCACAACCAAGTAACAAGGAGGGAAAACGTGTTGTGTTGCCATCGAGTTTTGTGGAAAGCAAGCGTTACATGGACCAACTATATTTTGACGAAATGGCCATTTCAAGTAAATTGGGATTTCCTGACCTCTTCATAACCTTTACCTGCAACCCAAATTGGTTAGAAATCAAACGTCAATTGGAACCCAAAAAATTAAATGCAAGCGACCGTCCCGATATTATGGCTAAGGTGTTCAAAATTAAATTTGACCAACTCATGCGTGACATAACAAAGAAATATCTCTTTGGCCATGTTATTGCATGTAAGTCTTACTTTTGATGTATTGCTTTTTCTATTCTCTAAATTTTGACTTTCTAATTACTTTCTGAACTTTTTTCTGTCTCAGTTATGTACACAATTGAGTTCCAAAAAAGAGGCCTCCCCCACACCCACATTTTGATATTCTTGCATCCTGACAGTAAATATCCCAGCCTTTCTGACATTGATCGAATCATTTGTGGTGAGATACCTAACCCCGAAACCAGTCCTACTTTGTACAATCTGGTCAAATCACATATGGTACATGGACCCTACGGTTTGTCAAGGGAATCATCACCGTGTATGAAGAATAGAAAATGCACTAAATTCTTTCCTAAGAGATTCATAAAAAATACAATTGTCGATGCCGAAGGATATCCTTTGTACAGGAGGAGGTCATCTACACACATAATTGAGAAAAATGGCATCCCTTTAGACAATAGACATGTGGTCTCTTACAACTCTATGTTGCTCTTGAAGTATCAGGCTCATATTAACATGGAGTGGTGTAATCAGAGTACGTCGATCAAATATCTATTCAAATACATCCACAAGGGATATGATCGAATTACCGCTTCTGTTGTGCAGACTAACCATTCCACATCAACCGGTACTGACCATGTGGATGAAATCAAATAATACCTTGATTGTAGATATATCGCTCCTTGCGAGGCAAGTTGGCAAATATTTGCTTACAACATACATGGAAGGAAACCGACCGTTGAACGTATGTTTTTCCATCTTATCGGTGAGAAGCCTCTGTACTACACTGATTATGACCGCATGGAGAACATTTTAGAAAAGGATAACGTTACAGAATCCATGTTTTCTGCGTGGTTGGTTGCAAATTAGAATTATGAACATGCAAGAGAATTAACATAAGGCCAGTTCGTTAGCATGTTTGTGTACCATAAACGAAGTAGAACCTGGAAGCCTCGCAAGAAAGGGTTTACTATTGGTCGTTTGATTTGGGTACCACCGTCTACAGGAGAATTATTTTTTCTAAGAATGATGCTTACGGTGGTGAAGGGACCTACAAGTTATGAAGAAATAAGAAAGGTTGGTGATACACAGTATAATTTGTTCAGAGATGCGTGCTTTGCTATGGGTTTCCTTGAGGATGATAGGGAATACATCGGGGCTATTAAGGAAGCCAGTGAATGGGGATCACGTTATTTTTTTGGAAGCTTTTTGTGGTCATGCTTATGTCGGGGAATGTTAACAGGCCTGTGCATGTGTGGAATGAGTCATGGTTGTTACTGTCCGACGGACTGTTGCATCACCAGAGACAATTGGCACAAAACAATGGTACAACATATAAATTTAAATATTACAATTTTACTCCCCTTAATTTTATGTTTTTTTAATTTTTCCACACACTGCCTATATAATAGCATTTAAATTGATGTTTTTTTTGCTGTTATATATTCAATCTTGCTTTATATCATTTCATGAGTCTACATGTCAGTCTGAATTTCTATAGATTCCATTTTTAACACCACACCTTCAGTTCTGTGCCTCTAAGTCTGCATCAATACAAACACATTATCGGTTTGTACCAATTATGTGAAATAGACTGCATAACTAAAATACACGGAACTGATATAATCTTTGCCTTTTTTAGATCTTTTTTTAAGTTATTCGGAGCTTCGGAATCTTACACTTCTTGAAATTGAAAAACTGCTTCAAACAAACAAGAAGACGCTTAAAGATTTCAAGCCAATACCATACCCAGACGGTTATGTTTTGGAACAACTCGGAAATAGATTCATATATGACGAACGGAGTTACGACATTCCAACCATGTAGGCAGAATTTAACTCACTTCATTTTGCTCTAACAGGTAAAACCTGTGACAATTGTATTTCATTATTGTATTCTTTTCGTCCTTACACATTGACTTTATCTATCTTTATCATTTCAGATGAGCAGCGGGGTATATATGACACAATCATGTCTGCTGTTGCGAGTCAGACAGGTGGGGTTTTCTTCCTTCATGGTTACGGGGGTACAGGGAAAACTTACATGTGGAGGACACTCGCAAGTGCACTAAGATCCAAGCACGAAATTTGCTTAACGGTGGCAACGAGTGGGATAACATCATTGTTATTACCTGGTGGAAGGACTGCTCACTCAAGGTTTAAAATACCTGTTCCTACGGTGGATAACTCGACTTGCGACATTGGTTATAAAGAAGATTTAGCAGAGTTACTCAGATAATCTACGTTAATAATTTGGGACGAGGCACCGATGGAAAACAAATGGTGTTTTAAAGCTCTTGATAGAACATTAAAGGATCTCATGAGTAGCAGTAGCAACTCCAGTCAGGTGTTCGATGGCAAGGTTGTCGTATTCGGTGGGGACTTCAGACAGATTTTACTGGTTATACCAAGGGGTAGTCGTTCTCACATTGGTCATGCCACGATCAACGCTTCGTACATATGACATTTGGTAAAGGTGTTAACATTAACCAAAAACATGCGTCTCAGTTGCGGTCCCACCCAACAAGAAAGGACTGAAATTTCTAAATTCTCGGATTGGCTACTCAAAATCGGGGAAGGTCGAGTTGGTGAACCAAACGATGGCACCGCTGAGATCGAATTCCCACCCGAGATGCTTATTACTGAGTTTGAAGATCCCATTGTTGCAATTGTGACAAGTACTTATCCGGATTTTCTCGCAAATTTTTGTGATTACAATTACCTTCGAAGTAGGGCGATACTAGCTTCAACCATCAAAATGGTTGACAAAATCAATGATCATGTTTTGGACATCATGCCAGGTATTGTTGCTTTTTTCCAAATTTTCAATATTCCGCCCACTGATAAACTTTTTTTTAATTCATTATTTTCTTTCTTTTTTTAACATATGTAGGTTTCATTTGTTTATATTGAAATAATTACACCTATTTAAACATCAGTAACGATGGTTTTTGACATACATAATGATTAACTTATTTGACTTAGGTGACTTGAGGGATTTCTTTAGTTGTAACTCCGTAGATCGGTCCGAAATACACGACCGAGACATGCTTGATGTTCTGACTCCTGAGTTTCTAAGCTCTTTAAAAACCTCCGGGTTGCCTAATCATCACATAAAATTGAAGATTGGGACACCCATTATGTTGATGCGCAACATCGATCAGTCGGAAGGGTTATGTAATGGTACACGTCTTATCGTTACTAAGATGGCTACGCATGTTCTTGAAGCACGTATTATGGGGGGTAAAAATCACGGCAACGTCGTCTATATTCCAAGGATGAATATGTCGCCTTCTTAATCTCCATGGCCTTTCAAGCTAAGCCGGAGACAATTTCCAATCATTGTCTCCTACGCAATGACGATAAACAAGTCTCAGGGTCAGTCGTTGGATTGGGTTGGTCTTTACATTCCCCGAGATGTTTTTACTCATGGCCAAATATATGTCGTGCTTTCAAGAGTTACAAGCAAGACCGGAATCAAAGTTTTGGTCCACGATGAAAACAACATGGTAAAAAACACAACTACAAACGTTGTTTACAAAGAGGTTTTCAACAATGTTTGACGTGGTTCGTATTCTACATCAATTTAAATCTTTATTTTTATACCGCCTACCTGCAAATTACCATCGAACTAATTATTAATGCATTGCAGATTATTGTATGTTTGTTTCGTGTTTGAGGGTACTTTCAGGATGATGGATTTCATATTAGATTCATGTGGAAACTATCTACTTTTTCATCTTCGTTGGTTGCCTTATACAACTTTACATGGGTTTTTTTTACTATTATGGAAATACCTCAATTATGTTTCAGGTTTCATGTCATCAGCAACTCATTCTTTTATGCGTTTCTTACAAACAGGTTGATCTCATATTCTTTTCTAACCACGTAAATGACAACTTCTGTTGTTTTCTGCCTAATAGTCGTGATATAAAGCTTTTCATATTTAGAACTGGTGCTTTAAAACATTTCATAATCATACCAGATATTTTGTTTTTGACTCTCTTTCGTATTGGACACAACGAATCCATTTCTGGGAAAATCCCACAACTTTGTCGCTCTTTCGCCCTACAATAAGATAGGTATATTACCACACATATTCAAGACACAACTTTTACTAAACAACCATCAAGTATACTAACAACCATCTAAACACAAGTTACAAACATGCATGTCTAAATATAGTTAATACAACCACCACTTCATTTTACCCATACGGATGCAAGTAAACATGACATTTCTTGGACAACGATGTTGTATCCAATCGAAATCGGAGTTTATCTCTGGCTTTAAAATTGTTCTCTTTGCAATACTCATCCCAACCATAACCCAATTTTGTTCTTTGGATATCTCCAATGTGGAACAGTTTCTTCATTTTCACCTCCCCATTATCATCGCACAACAAAACATCTTCATATTGATACCTTCTTAATACTTTGGCTAAATCCTCCTGCAACTTGTATAAATCAAAAATCAAACATTAAGATATTTATATCGGTTCGAACTTAACAATATCATTTCTAACATTTGATGATACACCATAAATAAAACTTAACTATTCTTGGCAGATCCAAGCTCATGTCGGTTACTTCGTGGTCAAAAGCATATATCTCACGCTTATATACATATCTACTATGGAAATACGGTAGATCCTGGAAATTCATAACCTCTTCGAAAATGTTGATTGCAAAGTTGTTGTCTCCATAGTAACCGAACGTAACGACAACATCATTTGGTAAGTTGTAGTAGGCTTCCAAAATCGGCCAACCGCTTATAATAAGTGGATGAACCGGTTGTCGGTTATAGATAAGTTCATGGTGCACACCTTTGTTCATTAGAATCGTCCATGTCTTGCTTATCTCACCATCGAATAATTTCAAAAACAATTCATCAATTTCTGGAAATTTCTGAAATGGAACAAGTACACCAAAATGTTATACCTTTTTCACTCTAACTGATTTGAGTTATGCATTTCAAGGTATGAAATTTCTAATATACTAATTACCTGTGATGATACTTTAGCCACTTTAAAGAAGTGGAGGACTTCTAAGTGTTTCAAAAGTCGACAATTTTCCATGCTTCTTCTTCAATACTTGTGAGAGGGAGGACAAGGGAAGAGTATTCACTAAGTGATGCTTTTTAATTCTTCTTTTGCGTTTAACACCCAAACACTACACAACCTTATATTTAATACCATTTACAACTCACCTACTAATGCTTTATTCACATGGGGTCATTATTGATCTTTGGCTTTTACCACCAAATACTTATATTAAAGACAAACTTTACCATGTGTGTGCACGTGATATTAAAATCCCTTGTGGATTTGTTGTTTCACCTTTTGAAGGAATTATATTCCATTTGGTATAAGTTAAAACACATCAATACAAATAAAAGCCTGGCCACATATTTTAACAGGACCGCACCATGTGTTGTTGGACATTAATGGAATTCTACTATTCTTTTAACATTACTACACATGTCATTCACGGTGCAATATCCTGAAAATGCTTCTTTCAGCCACTATTCTCAAATCATTTTTCTATTCATGTGCCATGCATTATATAGGAGATAAAGTCTACGTTAAGAAATTCATTATAACATAATACTAATAACAATAACTTATAAAGCCTTTGCAAACCAACATCAAAACACTGTTACTGATAACATACTATAAATCCTGGTGTTAAGCACCTGTTTAATACCTACATCCCAACACAACATCATTCCAGTCCAACACCCAAAAATATCTTCCATACCAATAATTTCAAAACACCTATATATAACAGACACTCAATATCATCTTCATTAAACCATTGCATTCAAACTGCTACCTATGCCTTCTTTGAAGCCTTGTACAATTTCACATTGATGCGTCGCGCTGGCTGGAAACTTAGCCTGAACTGCAGGATGTCGCCATTGGTGAGCCCTCTGTCCTTGACAAATGTATACCATCCATGACCTATATGTTGCTCAACACAATGTGCCCTTTCCCGAGTTGTAACCACGGAATCATATGTCTCATCCATGTCAATATCATGCAGCTCAATATGCTTGACTCCTTCAAAACACCCGGTCCTGATAACGTGTTGTGGAAGTTGCTGCATAAGTGTATTATGATTAGTCATCTAATTCAATATTAGATGATTAACACTACAACAATTACAAATTTTAATACTAAGTTAGACACATCAAACTTACGAGTACGTTGTTCTTTGCGTTTTTTCCATTTGTTATCATCTTCTCCCAGGCAATGTACTTTGCACCCTCAGGTTGATCAACATGACCGCAACCAGAAACATCTTCATCCTCTTCCGAGCTGAAACCATCCAATCAAGTTTTCTTTCCTTTTTAGTATAATATACAACATACCCCAAACAATATAGAATTACTAATTTACAGATAAATTTACTATTCTTCAAACTTGGCTGATTGTTTTGGTACTCAACTTATAGGAAACATGTTGATTCCAACACTTTCTGGCCTTCTGCACTAACCTACTAAACTACTCATTCTATTTCATTCATTCAATTACTAAAGTCAGTACATCAATGCTACTCTTACTTAAGTGTAGCAAAAATAGATAAAATAAAACATTTCATTTAACGAACACTAACGTGTCATGTTCTATTTCGGAATGACAACGCTATTACCTTGACGAATCTGAGGAAATGATTACGACCTCATGCATACTCAATCGTCAACTGTGTCCTCCAACCGCAACTCCTTTGCCCTTATCATTTTGTCCCACTATTGCAACGCTCTTGCCCCCCAGCTCGACTGTTCCTTTGTCCCTAAAATTTTTACATACACACAAAACATATAAGATCATATCAGTTAACAGAAATAAGGATAACACATATGGTTTTTTAATCACCCATTATATATCAACGGACTATATGCGTTGAGTTCGTAGACGGTCCCGTTATGCAACTGTCCTATGCCCCTACTATTAGCATTCAAACACAATATAATGGATTCATTATATAGAGAAAATAACAACACTCAAGCCATCGACATTACAAATGTGTTTTTTCATACCTCCCACTCACAATCGACGACATTGGTGCGTTGACTACAGATAACTTAAGTCTTTTGTGGCTATAAATATATTCTCTCGCTTCTACAACCTTTAATTTCCCTTTCCGTTCCAACGATTTCTCCTCAGCCTCCAACATATCAAAATATATATCCTCGGCTGCTTTCTTGGCTCTGTATAACACATGTAAAAATAAACCATGACTAACCTATCTCCATGCAACTGAATCAATCAGATCAGATCATCAGAAAAGCATACATATCAAAAGAACCATCTTTCAAATTAATCTAAAACTGATACAACTTGCTTTCTTCACTTCAACTCGACAACTTTTCCCAATTTAGGTCGCATGCATAATCAACCTATGTTCGTTCGGTTTTATCACTGTTCATCGTTTACCTATATCGCTAATACAACACATATAAAACCTTACCTGTTTTTTCGATGAACACCAAGACGTTCCGACGACATACTATTGTCGTTTCCTCCTTCCATACTGCACTGGGTCTGATTTTCAATGATAAACGTTTCGTATGGTAGATGACAATGGATTTTAATTACTGTGGTTTCTGAATGTTAGAATGTGAGGGGTTAATCTTTTTGGTAACGATTGGTTTGTTGATCAAGCGCACGTGTGGGGAAATATAACCAATAAAAACTTTGACTTACTTTTTATTTTAGTTATGTTACATATATGACTGATAATAACACCAATTTTAATTTAAACATAATTAATATTTCTATAACTGGTTCTATGTAGGTTTTTTAATTTTATTATCTTTTTGTTTGGAAAAATACAATTGCTTTGTGTTTTCTAAAAAAAAATAGCTTGTATATATTTTTCAATTTTTTTTCAAAACATTTTATTAGTGCCATTTCGGCGGGACGAACTGGAACCCATGCAGACGCACGGATTTCTCACTAGTTATACGCACGGATTTCTCACTAGTTATAGTTATAGTTATAGTAGTTGCAATATCAATTCTAATTCAATAAAACTAAAATTATAACATACAAATATACTAAAAAAAAAGGAGAAAGCTTTCAAACTCATCATGTTTCACGCTCAGAAAACTCAATTCCTTCTTCTCGCACTGGTCCTCCATCGTCCTCCGTTTTTGGTTCACCGTCCTCGCTTTTCCATGCACCGTCCGCCGCCCTCTTTTTTTTTTGATGATTAAGGTTAGCTTCTTGCTCTCTATCTCTTCTCTCATAGAAATTTATGGTTTCTCTCAATGTTTCAACTCTTTCTTGTAAAATCCTAAAACTCAATAAAAATTGACCTTTCTTTCTTTCTCCTTATCTATCAATCAATTATAGCAACATAGAACAATAGGAAGGTTTAATTTCTATGAAAACAACGATTTAGGGTTTAAGAGTTATCAACAAGAAAAAATGTTGATTTTATACTTTTGTATCTAAAAATTTGATTTGATTAAGTGTCAGAGCTTTAATGAAGATTACTGAGGAAGATTGTCATGAGTCTTTGAATGTGAATGCTTTTGTTTATCGAATATTTGTGTTGTTATTCATTTTGGTGACCCTGTTTCAATTTATAGTGTTGTTGTGTAAGATTTGAAAATTTAAGACAGGGTTATTGTGGTAGCTAGCCAGGAGAAATTAATGGATGCAAGGGAAGCAGGTTCAACTGGAGCACTTATTTGTTGTCAATATTGGACTGAAGTAGCAGTGTGGAGTGGAGCCTCTGCTTACCGGACTCATACACCTTGTAGTGTCTCAGATAGATGTAGCGGACCGGAGTTGAGCCTATTGCTACCACTACAATTAGAATTCCAGGTGAGCCAATGAACATCATGACGGAACTTTAGCTCTTCGCCATGGACTGCCATCTGTCATCGATAACACTGCTCTTTTCCACCCCATTTCTTACATTAAGTTTTTCATGCTAAATACAGGTTGGGGCGTAAGACTGAAGAGGAAAATGGTTTTTGCTACAATGAAGGTTTTAGGAATAGTACTTGAGCAGTTGAGTGATGAAATTCCTGACGAGGTTTGGTTATTGCTTCTCTGAACTAATGTAATCTATTAGTATAATTATGGAATAAGGTATTCCAAGTATTATAAAAAATAAAAAATTAGGATTTGAGAGAAAACCATATACAATGTTTTCTGAAATGTGTAGTCTAGTTCATTGAGTCATGGGTTCAATTAAATCCCTATTGTAGAGTTCAAAAATCTGTAGGGACTCTAATCTTAGATATATCACAGTGCTGCCAGTTTCACATAAGCCCCATTAGTAATAATGTTGTACAACATAAACTCCTTAACAGAAACTATGCAAGCACTTATACCCTATAATTATATACTTTAACACCAATATATGATTTCCTTTAATCTGTATCAGAATTGATGATCTTCCTATTGTTTTAATCCTACTACTTTTCATTGGATTCTACTATTCTTCCTGTCTGCTTTGCTGCTACATATTAGCTTCTATTTTTAGTTGTGTATGGTCTATTGAAACCCGATATATTTCTATACCACAGTAAAACACGGTGTTTCTAGAGTAAAGCTTTCCAGACGTAATTATTAATTGTTTTTACTAGGATAATAAAATCTTATCTAATTGGCGATGTCACAATAGTGTATTATTAGCCTTTTGTTTCTGCATTGTTGAAGGATTTTTTAATGGAGATAGAAGTGTTCTATTGAACAATCTAATGTTTGTTGTATTTTTTGATACAAGCTGCTATGGTGTATTTGTTTAGTTTTGGAGAATGATTGATTTCATCAAGATTAGTATTGTTGTCATAGTTCCTTTTTAATAATTTTGTTTTGATTGTATAGCTTCATTTTTTTTCTGGGTGTAATAGAATCATGAGTGAGGTAAGATGTTTTTTATATTGGTGTGCATATAAGCTGTAATCATGAAACAAATTTTTTATTATATCATTTTTATTTCTGAACTCGGAACAACCCTTAAAGTGTTTATCTTTGTTGCTGCTTGAGTGAGTCATGGAATCAGATTCTGCATCAACCGAGGATCTGATTGCTTACAACATCACCCCTATAGATGTTGCTTCTTCAACAAATGCTATTGCACAGTTATGTTAGTGAAAAATGTTGTACAATCAGATGGGGATCTACTGTGACGAATAGGAATATTTAGTGAGTACGGGATGCAATTGCAGAACAATTATAAGTTTTAACACATGTCAACAAAAGCATCTGAAAATAAGGTACTAAAGGTGATTATGGTTTTTGTTGAAAAGCTATTTAGATATTTTTCTATGCTGATCTTTGTGATCATTATTAATCATGAGTGCTTTCTTGATCATCTTTGAGTGATTTCTTAATTTGGTAGAAAAGTAAACCCCATTCTCAAGCAACTTCTTTGTTTTGTTAGTGGTCTAGCTCTACAAATCAATAATTCCAATTGTACCAAACTATATAGGATGAAAAAAGTCAATGGCCCATCAAGAAAAATTAAATGTTAATATGAATGATAAGCATGTACTCTACTTAGTTATTTGTTTATAACCAAAACCTTGATCAAGTATGGAAATTATGTTCTAGTTAAAGATATCCTCCTAAAACATGGCATGAGAACTCTGTTTTTGTTTATTTTTGGTGGAATTAACTATTAAGTATTTTGTTTCTTTGTACATTTGAACACTTGTAGCTTCCATTCAATGACACTGAAAAATGATCAAGTGACTGATAAAAAAACTGTGACAGAGAATCTTCATTCTAATTTGTTTTTTCTATGATATTGTTGATTACTCACAAGCAGCAAGTGTTAATTACTGGATATTATTTAGGCTGGACAAAACCAATATGCATTGGAAGATGATAGAAATGTGATTAGTGAAGTGGGACCTAGGCCAAGGGTGTGGAGAGTTTACACGAGGAAGAGGACAAAAGGAATTAAAGATGATGACGTGGCTGTGAATGAATTAAGTGCATGAGAGTGGCTATATTTAGCTACAGTTGGAAGGGAATAATCAGGAAGGAATTCAGTTAGGATTTGGTGGGGTCACCTTTGGTGATTTGGGAGCACTCCGTGCTTGGGAATTGGTAGCTACTACCAGTTTGTTATTTTCCTTTTCTTCCTGCCCTATTTTCCTGTAATTGTGGATCTCATAGTAATACAATTGCAGCTTCTTTATTCTAATCACACTGTTCTATCCATTTCTTTACTATTTTGTACTTTAAGACCCATCAATTGGTCCGACCTACCGGATCGAACTCACACAAAGAAGACGACTGTAGATGCCAAGGAAGCCTAAGATGGGTGACAGAGTTGACGCTTTGGAGACACAGATGGGGAATGTGACGGCAACACTACAAGAACTTTCTCTTCAGATGCAGCAACACGCTCAGCAAATGCATCAACAAAGCTTGGTTCTAGCAGAACTAAGCAAACAGATTGGAAAGAAAGGAGAGACGCCAAAAGGAGAAGCCTCTACGGGTGAATCTGCACAGAGTGAGTCTCGTCTCGTCGGAAAGAAGGTGAAATTGCCTCTGTTTGATGGCAATGATCCAGTGGCTTGGATTACACGGGCCGAAATTTATTTTGATGTTCAGAACACATCAGATGATATGCGTGTGAAGTTGGCTCGCTTGAGCATGGAAGGTTCAACCATTCATTGGTTCAACCTGTTGATGGAGACGGAAGATGAGTTGTCATGGGAGAAGCTGAAGCGAGCGTTAATTGCTCGTTATGGCGGACGTCGTCTGGAGAATCCGTTCGAGGAGCTTTCGACGTTGAAGCAGAATGGAAGTGTGGAGGATTTTGTCGAAGCCTTTGAGCTGTTGTCATCACAAGTTGGCAGGCTTCCTGAAGAACAGTATTTGGGATATTTTATGAGTGGATTGAAACCCCAGATTCGGAGGAGGGTGCGTACTCTGAATCCTCGGAATAGGATGGAAATGATGAGGATTGCGAAGGATGTTGAAGAGGAATTGAAGGAGGACGACGATGATGGTGAGCGTCGTGATGTGAAAAAAAGGGGGTACGAGCGTGTGGGCCAGAAGGATTGGGCCGGGTTATTAAGGAGTAAAAGTGGGTTCCAGCCCAAGGATGCAACTCGTCAGTTTCAGTCGGGTGGGTCAAACCCGAGTCAGAAAACGAGTTCGATTGGATCCAACGCGATTTCAACGTCGTCTTTGGTCTCCTCAGCTCGCAAAAACGAAGGGGGGTCGCGTTCCGGCGCGACGGAGAGATGGAAGGGAGTACGAAGTCTCCACAATGATGAATTCGAAGAGAGGAGAGCGAAGGGTCTATGTTTCAAATGTGGGGGAAAATACCACCCTACGTTACATAAATGTCCAGAAAGAGCTCTTAGGGTTTTAATCTTAGGAGAGGGTGAAACTATGACAGACGAAGGGGAAATTGTGAGTATGGAAGATGTGACGGTGGAAAGTGAAGAAGAAGTGGAGGTGGAATGTAAACTGATGGGGGTATTGGGAAGTATGGGTGAATCTCACACCATGAAGGTTGAAGGGAAGATACAGAATGTAGACTTATTAGTGTTGATTGATAGTGGTGCGAGTCACAACTTCATTTCTCCCAAAGTGACCACTGCTTTGGGTCTTGCTATCACACCTACAGTAGCTAAGAGTATCAAGCTTGGTGATGGTCATAAAGTGATAACAAGTGGAGTGTGTAAAGGGATCAATATGAAGCTGGGAGAGATTGAAGTGATTGTGGATGCGCTGGTGTTGGAGTTAGGAGGAATGGATATGGTGTTAGGAGTTGCTTGGCTAAGTACTCTTGGGAAGGTGATGATGGATTGGAAGGCCATGACTATGCAATTTTCTTATGAAAATGAGTTGGTAAAATTGCAAGGTCAAGGCTGCAAAGGATATCTAAACTCTTATCTTGAGAATACTCATAGCAGAAGTGAGTTGGGTTGGTGGTGGGCTTATTTACAATCAATAGAAGTAACTAAATCAGTGATTCCCAAAGACCTAAAGCCGATACTAGAAGAATTCCAGGCAGTGTTTGGAGACAGCATTCAGCTACCTCCTGAGAGGAGTCAGGTGCATCAGATTAAACTTTATCCTGATCATGGTGCTATTAATGTCAGACCCTACAGGTATCCTCACCACCAAAAAGAAGAGATTGAGAAGCAAGTGTCAGAGCTGTTGAGAGCAGGAGTCATTCGGCCAAGTATGAGTTCTTTTTCAAGTCCTGTGATACTAGTCAAGAAGAAAGACAAGAGCTGGCGAATGTGTGTAGATTATCGGTCCTTAAATAAAGCTACAATACCAGATAAGTACCCAATTCCTATAGTCGATGAGCTGTTAGATGAATTATATGGAGCTACTATGTTTTCTAAAATTGATCTAAAATCTGGATATCATCAAATTAGAGTGCATGAGGATGACATCCCTAAAACGGCATTTAGAACACATAATGGCCACTATGAGTATTTGGTTATGCCGTTTGGACTGATGAATGCCCCGGCTACCTTCCTAGCTACCATGAATGACATTTTTAGACCATATTTGAGAAAGTTTGTCTTGGTGTTTTTTGATGATATTTTGATTTACAGTAGAGATATCAAGGAACATCAAAGGCATTTGAAGATGGTTTTGTCTGTTTTAGTGGAGCATTGTTTTGTGGCAAACCAAGCAAAGTGTAGGTTTGGGTGCGCACAAATTGATTACCTTGGCCATATCATTTCTGGTGAGGGTGTGGCAGTGGACCCTGAGAAGGTGAAGTGTATTCTTGCGTGGCCTACACCAAAGAACGTGAAAGGGGTACGTGGTTTTTTAGGACTCACAGGGTATTATAGAAAGTTCATCCGGGATTATGGTAAAATAGCAAAACCTCTCACTGACTTGACTAAGAAAGACAATTTTTCTTGGGGAATAGAAGCTGTCAAGGCTTTTGAGGAAATGAAGAGGATCACGACTTCTCCTCCTGTGCTAATCCTTCCAAATTTTGATTTACCCTTTGAGGTTGAGTGTGATGCGGCTGGCAGGGGTATAGGTGCTGTTCTAATGCAGCAGAGGCAACCTATTGCTTTCTTCAGTAAAGCTTTATCTGATGGGAATCTGGCAAAATCTGTTTATGAGAAGGAACTAATGGCCCTTGTGCTGTGTATTCAGCATTGGAGACATTATTTATTGGGCAGAGAATTTATTGTGCATACAGATCATAAGAGCTTGAAACATTTTTTGCAGCAGAGAATTTCATCTCTAGATCAGCAGTGTTGGTTGGCCAAACTTCTAGGCTATCAATTTGAAATCAAGTACAAGCCTGGCCTAGAAAATAGAGCTGCTGATGCTCTGTCTAGATGTCATGGTGAGGTAGAAATGAATTCTATCATTTCTTTTCCTTTGTGGGCTGATAGACAGAAACTTTTGACTGAAATAAATAATGACCCGTACATTCAAAAGCTAATGAAAGAAGTGCAGGAGTCTCCTGAGCTTAGACCTGGATTTCAGGTGCAACAAGGAGTTTTACTGTATCATGGCAGGTTGGTGATTTCCCCCGAATCACCCTCTATCCCTTGGCTATTGGAAGAATTTCACAATACTCCTGCTGGAGGGCACTCAGGTTTTCTAAGAACATACCGCAGACTGGCAGATTCATTATATTGGGTGGGAATGCAGAGGAGTGTAAGGGATTATGTCAGATCTTGTGATGTTTGTCAGAGACAAAAGTACAGTGCTACGACTCCTGGTGGTTTGTTACAGCCTTTACCTATTCCTAATAGTGTGTGGGAGGACTTGTCCTTAGACTTTATCACTGGGTTGCCTAAGTCTAAAGGTTATGAGGCTGTTTTAGTGGTAGTGGATAGACTATCCAAGTATAGTCATTTTGTTTTACTCAAACATCCATATACTGCTAAATCCATTGCTGAACTCTTTGTCAAAGAAGTGGTGAGACTTCATGGAATTCCAAGCTCTATAATTAGTGATCGTGATCCTTTATTTGTGAGTCATTTCTGGATGGAGTTGTTCAAGTTGCAGGGTACGAAACTGAAAATGAGTTCAGCATATCACCCGGAAACAGATGGTCAAACGGAAGTGGTTAACAGGTGCCTGGAAAGTTATTTGCGGTGTTTTGCTTCTGATCATCCAAAGACTTGGTCATTGTGGGTCTCGTGGGCGGAGTATTGGTACAACACTACCTTTCATGTATCTATTGGGAAGACTCCGTTTGAGGTAGTTTATGGGAGACAACCTCCTGCATTGCTGAGATTTCTGTCTAATGAGACGAAAGTGGCTGCCGTGGCATTGGAATTGAGTGAAAGAGATGAGGCCCTAAACCAACTCAAACTTCATTTGCTCAAAGCGCAGGAACAAATGTCAAGGTATCCTAACATGAAGAGGAGGGACTTGTGTTTTGAAGTTGGTGAATGGGTTTTTCTGAAACTAAAACCTCATAGACAACAGTCAGTGGTGAAAAGGATTCATCAGAAACTCGCTGCAAGATTTTATGGACCGTTCCAAGTGGCGGAAAAGATTGGTGAAGTGGCTTACAGGTTGAAACTGCCAGCAACATCTAAGATTCACCCAGTTTTTTATGTTTCATTACTCAAGAAAGCTGTTGGGAACTATCAGGTACAGGGAGAGTTACCAAAAGATTTGGAGGTGACCGAGGAGAATGATGTATATCCTGATAAGGTGCTGGGTTCAAGAGTCACAGTGCAGGGAGGTAATGAAGTTCAGCAGTCCTTGATACAATGGAAAAACAAAGCTGTAGAGGATGTGACATGGGAGGATAACGAATTTTTGCGTGGTCAGTTTCCTGAATTCGGCCTTGAGGACAAGGCATTGTCTAAGGAGGCGGGAGTTGATAGAAATGTGATTAGTGAAGTGGGACCTAGGCCAAGGGTGTGGAGAGTTTACACGAGGAAGAGGACAAAAGGAATTAAAGATGATGACGTGGCTGTGAATGAATTAAGTGCATGAGAGTGGCTATATTTAGCTACAGTTGGAAGGGAATAATCAGGAAGGAATTCAGTTAGGATTTGGTGGGGTCACCTTTGGTGATTTGGGAGCACTCCGTGCTTGGGAATTGGTAGCTACTACCAGTTTGTTATTTTCCTTTTCTTCCTGCCCTATTTTCCTGTAATTGTGGATCTCATAGTAATACAATTGCAGCTTCTTTATTCTAATCACACTGTTCTATCCATTTCTTTACTATTTTGTGCTTTAAGACCCATCAGAAGACATTCATTCGGAGACCAATATCAGGCAACTGATACAGTTATAAAAGGCTCGTAAAAGGTAAAACTGATGCAGCAATAGTTACACCATCCACATGTGCATTTCCTGTAGATTCACCAATAGTCCACCAAGTCATACCTATAGCATTCCCAGCTGGACTACCAGGTGCAAATTTTGTGAAATATTTATCTCTTCTTTTTCGGCATATTTATCAATTTTTATAAAATATTTATAAGTTACTTCATGTTACATCATTTAATGTCTTCATGTTGATTAGAAATGTGGTTTTAAACATATAAATTTGGATGTATATAAAAGGATGACATTTAGTGAGTTTGTTTGACAGATGAAATATTGTCTTGCTGACTTGGCAGCCTTACTAACACAATGCTAACTCTAGCTTATACTCTAATATAAAGAAACAAAGCTGCTACTTAACATTTATAAGAATCTATAGCCACTGATATTTAATAGTATGTGTGAATTAGGTTCTTGAAATCAACTCTAACTATTTATATAATCCATGTTAGGATTGATCCAAACATTCTATGAGTTGAGGTTTTGTACACTTTGGTAGAGGTTGTTAATATTATCAAGGAATGACGGTGATTCTGATATGGATAGTTGTTGTTGGTGATTGTTCGATAAAAGACGAATGATGGTGCCGAGTGGAAGAGATAGAAGGCTAAAGAGAGTGTCAACAAAGTCTTTTGTAGCTTCCACTAAAACAACTTTGTTTGTTTGTTTGTCCACTAAGACTTTGAGGGAAATTGTTCTTGTATCTTGTTGTGGTTGTTCTGAAGCCATGGCAGCACGAAGTAGTATAACCTAGAACTCAGAATTGAAATGCTATAGATTATTGTATATGATTTATATATTTGATTTTTACCATCAGAAATTGAAATATTAACCGTTTCATTTGTGTTCTTTGGGGAACTTCTAAAATTTTAAAGTCCTACTACATCTCCCTATGCCATTGTGGTTAACTATCATTAATTTTTCAAACTATCACTCAAACGATCCAAATTCCCTCTCTACTATAGTAGAGCAGCAAATGAAAACTTTGAGAAGTGGGAGATAGTAAATTCTAAGGCTCAAGGATATAATCTTGACCTGTGTAAATGTTACTCCAATTCGGAATTCATTTGTTCACTAGGGAGTAGGGATTACCTAAAAAGTTTTTTTCATTAAATATAATTAGAAAAATGTTCATATTTTCTTTTAGATATTTTTAGTAACACTCCAAGAATATTTCATTATATCCATTTTTTTTAAAAATTTAATCACAATATTAAAACTAACTTTTACCCCAAAGAAACCTCAAAGAAACAAAGCTGCTACTTAACATTTATAAGAATCTATAGCCACTGATATTTAATAGTATGTGTGAATTAGGTTCTTGAAATCAACTCTAACTATTTATATAATCCATGTTAGGACTCACACAATCAAGTTGGCATCACTTACAATTTTCCACAAAAAATGCTTCTGCCCAACACAATGCAACCTTTTTTCTCTATGCTCTTGCTGATAATGAGGTGAAATTAACTTCTTTGTTATTTAATTAGTTTGAATTGTATGTTGCTCTTCATTGATCATTGATATGTTTCCTCTGACATAACAATTTTATTTGACAGGACAATGTTGCTCTTATTATTAAAGCTGGTGTTTTATGAGTTTTATGGCACACATTCAAATATTTTTTCCCTTGTATTCATGAGCTTAATTTTTAATATACCTTACGGGTCTGATGCTCACTCAAGTGGAGAACGTGAAATCCAAAGGACCTTGTTAGAGTTGTTGAACCAGCTAGATGGTTTCAAGGATACACTCAAAAAGGTTTTGAAGGAGAAGAAATGTTTTCTACTTCTGCTAATAACTGCATTGGGTGTTGTGTGGCTTAATTTGTTGAAGCATGTCCAGCTAATGAAAAATTTCTTTATGTTTATTAGTGAACATCAATTACGTTGAAGGTTCTAAACATGTATTTATGTTGCTAAAGTGTAAATGTTTTTTATGTAAAGAGATGTTTGATTGAAAAAGTAAATTTGAGTGTTGAATTGGATTGTGTTTCTAATTTAAAAATTTATGAGTACTAGAATGATCTTAAGTTGTTTGTTCCTATAAGGAACCACTGCAAGCCAAACTACTGCAAGTTCAATGCTTTCTCAATTTAAGAAACAATTTTTTTTTAATTTTAGAAATATATTAGCTGTGGAATTAACTGCAGATTAAACATTTCCTGCGGATTTATCTTTGGAAATACCTGCGGTTTAATTATTTGATATTAAAAACAAAGTTATTTAATGGCGGTTGTAACCGCCGCAATTTTCAATTTACGGCAGTTGCCTGACCGTCGCAACTTAGAACGACGGTTGGAGTGACGGTTTTAGGAACCGTTGCGGTATAGCCTGGCGACACGCGTTTGCATGACAGAAATAAAACCGTTGCGACTAGTAATTTGTGGAGGTTCAAACCGCCGTAACCTACCAACATTAACCGTCGCAATTTGCCAATTTTCTTGTAGTGTATATCTCAGGGAACAAGGAGATTTATACATGAGAATTCAGGAGGAATTCGTGTGGTGTATGGATGGTTTCTGGACGAGAGGGATCAATGGAGCTTTGGTCTCAATCCAAGAGTTTGTTAGTTATGGTACAAGGATGCGTTCCTGGTACTCTCACTATATGATCATGAAGTTGTCATGGGATATCATGTGGTGATTTTGGGTGGTTCTTGCTGAAGAAGCATTTGTTGAGAAAGATAGGGGGAGAGCTTATGTCTGATTAATGTACTGGTGTAGTACATGGTTTTCTTGAGGGTCAAGCAGTAGGTGAATGCGTTCAGCAGGTGTGTTGAACAGAGGGTGTGCTCTTGAAGACATGAAGATGCGTCTTATGTTTTCCATTCATTTAGGGTGTTCTTCTGGCAAAGGAGTACTGATTGTCTACGACAGGGGGAGTTAGAATTCTGTTCTGGATACATAGCTGCAGTGGTGCAAAGTGTTATCAAGATTGTTTGTGGTTTCAAGCAGTTCGTGATAGATTGCCTCTGGTGATGTTGATATGTCAGACGAGATGTTGTGACATTGCTCTACTGGTATGAGTTCTGGGTGAACTTATCAGGTTGTTCTGATTCTGTCATTGAGTATCAATAGATTGAATTAGAAGTGGTAAAAGTATCTTGGGAATTTCTGTTGCTGTCTGGAAGAAATTAGTTTTCTGCTAATGGAAAGGTAAATGAACGAATTCTGCTGTAATCAAGTTTACTAAATCTGGACTAAGAAAATCCTATCTGTGGGGACCATAAGCCTGACAAAATCAGGTTAGGTATCAGGACACTGTTCAGAAGTGGTTTCAAGGACAAGTCAGAAAAGGTGGAATCTTTCGAAACTAACTTGACCAACAGTTATTGCACTCTTTGACTAGTCTTTTGTCTGGATTTTCTCTACCTACATAACTTCTTAGAATTTAAGGAAGAAACGAGCTAGAACATCTTTCTTAGGTTAAGATCAAATGAGTTTTGTTCGTGTGTGGGTAAGCATTATTTGGATTTGGGTTTGCATGGGTCATTTTTGTCAATTTTTGGCTAAAAAGGGGGATAATGACTTACTGCTGAGAGGTGTATGTGCATTTTTTACTGCTGAGAGGTGTATGTGCATTTGTTACTGATATGCAAAAATGTCTCAAAGGATGTTCCAACGTTCTAGGTTTTAACATCTTGGGAAGTTGTGTTTTGTGATCATAGTTAGGAAGCAAGTTATGTTTTGTGATCTGAGTTACATTCTCTATGTACTTGGTATCACAAGGGAATGAAGAGGGTAACTCAAAATTATTTTCTCTCTCTTCCGTGGCACTTGCTTCAAGTATTTTTCCACTGCATGCACCATCAGGCTGAAGGATGTTTTAGCCAAAATTTGTCAAAAGGGGGAGATTGAAAGCTCCAAGAGTTTGACTAAATTTTGGTAAAACATATGTTGGGAAAGATGTTCCAACATGAAGGTTTCAGCCCCAGACTAAAGATGTCGAGTGAAATGTCACAGCATGGAGATTCAACATCATGACTGTCACAACAGGTTTTTTTTAAATCTGTTCCAAGATTCAAGGCGCGATTGGCAGTGGATCAAGGATCAAAGATATGAAGCCCAACAAAGAAGACTATAAAAGAAGACCAAGACCTAGGCAGAAAGAGAGAGAGAGAGAGGATGACATAGACTTAGGAATCCTATTTTGTAAAGTAGGGTTTAGGTTTTGAGAGTCGTAGGTTTCTCATGTAAGTCTCCCTCTGTATCGATTTGATGCAGTGTGGTAGACATAGGTACTTGTATAGATTCAGAAACCCATAGGTAATGAATCTGGTATTGTTCTTGGATGAAGCTTTGAAGCAAATCCAAGTTAACTTGTTAGTCAAGGATGCTTGACTGAACTTTGTATTGGAAGGGGTGTCTTTCAATAGGAATGATACAGTTATGAGATATTAACTATTAGATAATCACAGGTTGTGATTTAGGGAGTGAGATGAGTTTCTCTTATCAATTAGATGTGACTTCTAATGATAAAGTCTTCATTGGGTAGTGATAGGTTAGTGTGGGTTCTTTCTGTAAACTTGAGGTTGTTTACATAAAACTATACTACTGATAGTGAATTCTTCTTCCTGGATTGGTATCCCCCAGATGTAGGTGAGTTGCACCGAACTGGGTCATCATATTCTGTGTTGTTTATCATTCTACAAATTATAGTTCAGTTTTGATTAACATGTTGGATAAGATGTCATAACATCTGTGTTTATGCAGTTCTGATATTCAAGGTATCAGTCTGTTGTTATGCCTCTGTGTTTAAATGTTTATGCAGAACAATATCTTGACATGTGTTAAAATATCTATTGTCTGCAATGCCAGAATTTCACGATTCTAGTTTACAATGATTCTTGGTCTAACTTGTGGCTTATCAAAGTAATATTGAGAGGGTTCGAATTAATTTCAGGATTGAGAATAAATTTCTGGAAGAGTCAGATATTTCGTGTGGGGGTCGAGGCAATGTTTATGGAAGCAGCTGCCCGGTTTCTATCTTGTAAAATGGGACGGTTACCATTTAAATTTCTCGGTATAACGGTTGAGGGAATCATAGAAGGATTTATTTTTGGAAGTTGGATGTGGAGTGTTTCCGAGCAAAACTCTCTACTTGGAAAGGAAAAGTATTATCAATTAATGGAAGGGTTACAGTTATTAACTTGGTACTCACGAGTCTTCCTGTACATTATCTTGCCTTTTCTAAAGCTCTGTCAAAGGTGTTAAAGCAGCTGGCAGCAATTGAAAGGAAATTTCTCTAGTCTGGTTCCACCGAGTCGTCGTCCATGGCCTGGGTTCATTGATCTAACATTTGCAAACCAAAGGATTAAGGAGGTTTAGGAATCAAATGCATCGTTGCGTTTAACGTTGCGCTAATGTCAAAATGGTTGTGGAGAATGCTACATAAATTACAAGAAATTTGGAGGAAGCTGTTGGATTCCAGGTAAAAAAGTATTACTCAAACAATTATGCTGAATGTTGCAGACAACCCAGTTAAGTACTCCTCTTTATGATAGAGATACATTTTGCTATTACGAGATTCGATCGCAGATTGTGGTTTCGTGGGGTTGTTGTCGTGCAAACTGGGTGAAGGGTCTTTGATAGCATGTCGTACGGGATCCTTTTCCTACTCTTTATTCAATTTTTATGTTGAAGAATTCTACTGTGTGCTATTGTGGGGGTTGGTTCAACAATGTTTGGGTGTGGAAGTTAGTTCATCAGAGTTCGATTCTTGAAGGTAAGGCAGTAACAAAATTAGAGGAGATGATGGCTATGCTTGCAGGAACCTCTCCTTCTGTTGGTGTCTAAGATTGTTTTTCGTGGCCAGTTGTGCCTTTCGTGGTTTTATCAGTAAAGTCTTGTTATACTAGTATCATGCAGGCCCGCGGTGTAGAAGAGATAGACATTACTCTCAAGAAAACTCTTGAGATTTTATGGCAAACCAACATTCTAGCGAAGGTAAAAAATTTCGGGTGGAGATTATGTTTGGATAGGTTAGCGTCGCACTCTAATCTGGCCACCAGGGGAGTAATATCTATCAGCCACGATACAGTTTGTGTTTTCTGTTTCAACACAGTATAATCCATTAACTATTTGTTTATTTCTTGTCCTAAGATACGATTAGTTTGGAAGAAATTTTTTGATTGGGTAAGGGTGGATTGGAGTGTTGAATTTAATTGTTGTGATCATCTACTAGACTGGTTTGTGAAGATGATTGGTAGGTGTTTTACGAAATTTGCATCGATGATTTGATTTTGTACCTGTTGGAGTATATGGTGGTCGAGAAATCAAATTATATGATGCGATTGGAAATCACAATGATATTTTTCAATATTACAACTGCCATAGTGTTAACCGTGGTAATAGATTAATCATGGGCACATATTTTTTTTATTTACTAGATGACATGTCACAATGGTCAGAAGTAGCAACTGTAGTGAAAAGTACACGGAGTGAAATGGTTCGAATCCCATCACCAACAATTAGCTATTTCTCGTGATAAAAAATGTTATTGATCATGTATATCACCACTATTTTTATTTCCAGCTATGATGAAACGTGATATTTATTTATATATAAGCGAAATTATCTATCGCTTCAGTACATAACAGTCGTCTCTCTCAAAATAAAACCCTAACAAATCTTTCACTTGTCTCTCAAAACAAAACCTTAACAACTCTGTCACTCATCTCTCTCATATGGAAATCACAAAACAAAACCATAAAAACAAATCTTAGCCTATGGGTATTTACATGTTTGTTTTCCCTGTAGTTTTTGAAGGTGTAAAAAGTACACAAGAAGGGGGGTTAGATTGTGTTTTGTGCTTTCTTTAATTTAACTTCTGATCAGAGTTTCAGAATTAGAACTGGTGTTTAGATTCTGTTTTAATTCATTGGCAGTGGATATAACATAAGTAAATAAATAACAACATAAGACACAAAAGATTTATCTTGGTTCCTCCCCTAACTGAGAGTACCCCAGTCCTTTTATCTCACAAGAGATTTTCATTTTAACCACTTCATGGTTACAATCGCTTATGCTCCTACATAAGTCTTTTACACATGCTCAGACCAACTGTCTGAGACTTCCTTGCTTAGAGAATGTCTAAGACTTTCCCTTTCTCACACCTTCTTCCCGAGCCACCTGTTCCAAGGTCTTCTGGTTGAAACTTCCCCTTGCTTAGAGCACATGTCTAAGACTTCTTGCTCACCCCCTCTGACCGAGACACCTGCTCTTCTGGTCATTAGACTGAGACTTCCCCTTGCTCAAGCCCTTCAGACGGAGACTTCCCCTCTGCTCAATCAGACTAGCTGAATGAGACTTTCATAGCTCAAGCACTTAAGCAATGAGACTTACGTGACTTAAGCATCTTGGCTCAAGACTTGTTGCTTGAAACCCAATGAGACAATAATTTTGCTCAAGAACATAGCAAGAGACTTAATCTAAACTACTAAAGGCTGAGCAGAATAGAGAACAAGGTGTACATGATGCAAGCATCAGAGGTACGAGAAATCACCATAATAAAGACCTAAAGCTCTTAAGATTTCTAAGGTATTCAATGGTAAGAAATGTTAGGGCTTTTACAATTACAATCTAAAACAAAAAATCTGCATATTACATTAGAGCTGATAATTGATTGATCTTGCTACTCCTTCATCTGAAGAATCCTTGTTAAGATTCAAACTTGAATCTTCATCCATATATATAGCCTTTGCAAAAACTAGCCATTGAGGAAGTGACTTGATCAAGTGTCTTTTCCTTTACTCCATTGTACAAGAGACGTTGAAGATGGATGCACAACAGATTCTGAATCCAACATGTAACACATTTAACCTTTGCGTCTTCAAGAGGTTTTGTATTGATAGAGTCGTTGGGAGCAGACGTCCGTAGAGCATGCCAACCTTTCTTGAGCCTTGCAATCTTGTAGACTCTATCTAACAAGCTGATAAGATAATACAACTTATTTTCTATAGTACGGATAATCCACAACTTTATCACCAACTCTGAATGGTACCAGATGCTAATATACAATTACCAAGTGTAGTAACTCGTCTGAATGCTGAGGCCTTCAGCTCAGAGTCTGCGCCAAGCCACACTAGTAATTTTTCTTCAAACTCTGACACCAGAAGATAGCAATGAAGCAACTCCCAAGTGTGTCTAAGTGAAACATATTCTGATTATTTATGTACAAGAACCTGCATAAATAAAACACACATCAAATAAACCATTATTCTTTTAATACTTTTGTTATCATCAAAACTAAAAGAGAATATGTCATAAACAAATCTAGTCCTAACAATGTTGGACAAACACAAGTATTTAAAGGACAATGTTGGACATTTAATTTTCTCTGCAACAACATGGTATGAGGTTTATAAGCTCCCTCTGAGTCTGATAGTCCACACTGAGTTCTATTGACTCTAACACCAAAAACTGTTTTTCAAGAAAAAAATTAGTTATCTTAGTAACATTAGGGTCTGAGGTTTGTAAGCTCCCTCTGAGTCAAACAGTTCCAAGGTTGAGGTTTGTTAGTTCCCCCCTTAGTTCCATATTTAAGAAAACCAAAATAACAACATTTTAACTTCCTTTGGTAACATCAGAATACGAGGTTTGTATGTTCCTTCTGAGTCTAATAGGCTAAGTCAGAGGTTTGTAAGCTCTTACTTAACACTATGTACAAAAGAGTTAAAATATGTTGCCCTTTTAATTTTCTTTGGCAACACCAGAATATGAGGTTTGCAAGCTCTATCTGGGTATGATAGGCTAAGTCTGAGGTTTGTAAGCTTTTCCCTAGATCTATGTACAAGAAAGTTAAAATACGCCCTGGGAAACGTAACCATAAAAACAGAAAATAAATGACCAATATGTACAACTGAATAGGTACTCAATGGGTTCAGTTTCCACTTAAATACTTACTATTATTTCTCCCCCATTTGTCACATTAAAAAGAATAAAAGAATGAAAACAAAGAAAAGAAAGAATAAATTTCACTTATTAATGCAATTTAGATCATCATTACTTGATCAGTTTCCAAGAGGAAAAAATAATCAAGTAATAAGAATCATTAAGGTTTGTAAAGTGCACGCTTTAAAGTCTTATTGGCCATTACTATTCCAAGAATTAAGCAAGGATTAATTTCAGACACTTGGTATCCATAGAAGCCATTATAAAAACACCCAACTTCTAAGTCATTTTTATCAACATCTTCCTAGAGAAATGAAGTCATCAACTGAGAGTCATAATACATCCATCGTTACAGATGTATTAAAGATCTCTACAAGCTTAGAAGTCCAGTCTCCTCAGAGGTGAGCTACTTCTGAATCTTCTACAACTGAGTATTTGCCCTCAGCACCACTTACTTCTGAAGAGGTAACTTCAACAGTTCCTGAACAACCTTAAGAAAGAGGTTCGTCAGTAGCTGCTTTGAAGCCAAAGAGAAAAAGTATGAAGAGGTCAAAGAAGAAAAGAAGGGTCAACAAGCGATTCTACCTATCACTCCAAGTCATAGAAGAGGAAGAAGAAGTTGACTTTGGAGACGAAGAGGTGGATTATAGCAACAGTGGACACCGTTGGGCACGAGATGCTCTAGTTAGGGATCTCTGGAAGAGACATCTTGTCCCTTTTTTTATAAAAAAATTGTAATCCATATGCTTAATATTAATGAAATAGATGTTTTTGACCAATATTTCTTTATCATGCAAGTACATTCCAACAACTTTTCTTTAGATTTTCTGAAAGTACATTAACAAAGTGAAACTCACACAGAAGCAACATTTAAAACAAATCAAACATTAACTCATAGTTGTTCAGAGAATCTTAAATATATTAGACAGCTAGATAACATTTCCAAGAGTTATTATTAGAGTACCGATAAGATTTAACTAATAACTAAATAATATTAAACTCAAGACAATGTATGTAACACATCTACAAAAAGGGCTCAAGTAAGCTTTCTTTCATCATCACTTAATCCCTAAAACACCAAGATGTACAAGCAAAAGCAAATTTGGGTTCCAAAGAGAGATTTCAGGAAGGAAACATTAATGAATGCAGCAACTCAAGCAAACCAAGGCAAAGCAGCAACTGAAGGATCTGCAAGCAAGCAGACAACTTCAGAAGTGCTCTCCTCTTCAGCATCCTTTGTGAAGACACACAGAAGAAGAAGATCTTCTGGATCCAGGCGCAGAAACCAACTGAAGAAGGAGGCTTTGGAGTTTGCGTAGGAAGAATGACAAGATTTCTTAGATAATCTGGACATGTCAGATGATCCTAGGGAATTCCTTAGGGCCAATCCAACATAATAGGAAATCTATTTGTCTTGTAATAACTTCCTTTTCATTAACGAAATAAGTTGAAAACATTGAGTACTTTTACCTATTTAATTTTTTATTCTCATGAACAACAAAGAATAGATATTCAACAGTTTAAAATTGAAGACAAACATGAACAAACTTTGAATTAATAATAAGAAGCTTAATACAAAGATTTCAACAACATACAAAGCATAACTATGCAGAATTCTAACATCAGAATCTTTCATAGATAGCTTTAAACTTGTCTCTCAATATCTTGGAAGAACTAGCCTCAAAACTTATGTTAACCTTCTGCTGAACAAGTATTTCAGAAATAACTCGTCCATAAGGAATGAAGAAGGTCTTTCCCTTTTGAAAAGAAGAAAGAAACCTCTTCAGATGGTCAAACATAATTTGAGGAAGATCAATTTTCAAATCTGAATTAAGAAGTAGAAGCAGATCTTTTTCAATAGGGTCCACTTGGTCTAAATCCTTATCCTTAGGAAGTAAGTTTGAATTCAGAATCTGATTCCAAACAACAGCATCAGGAAAAAGATTTGAGACCTCTGATGTATAAGATGGATCTACAAAAATACGCCAAGTAGGAAGATAGTGTTTCCAAACAAGAGTTCCTGGGATTTCTCCAATCTCCTCAAAATTGATCACATTTGCAATCGCTTTAGAGGTTACTATAATAGAAACACTAGTTACTCTAGGCAGAATAGCATACTCAAAATTCATCTCAACAATGGAGGCATTGATCCAAAAATCTTTGACAAGACTTGGATAAGTGAAACCACAGATCATCTCAAAGTACCCATTCCAACCTTGTTTAGACACAGTCTTCCAGAAGTTGAAACCAATCTTAAGAACCTCATCAAAACCCACAAACTTTTCATTGATGACAACTAGCTGATTCAAATGAGAATTAACTGAAGAACTCATCTCAGGTTTAGTTTGATCAACACACAAACAAGAGGAAACGAAGAAGAAGAAGAACTGAAAAAAAAATCCTACAAGAATAAGAATCTTGTCAGAAAAAGGACACAATGATGTTTCACAAGACAGGGAATAGTAACAATAAGTACCAAAAGAGAAAACATCATTACCCAATGATTCTTTATCCAACAAATATTTCAATTCCACTAGATGAGTTTCACCTTTATGAAAAGTTAAGTATTATAAAATTTTTTATAAAACTTTTTACTTAAAATGTTATGTCAGTCATAAAGAATCTTATTCTGAATCTCAGAATCTAACAATTTTCAGAAGCTATCATTCATCAGAGTCTAGTTGATCTAGACTTAGACAGAGATATCATCTGTCAGTCATAAGCCTCTAAGATTTTATTCAGAACTAGCACTTTATCTTGAAAAAGGAGTCACAAGCGATACATGAATATTAAATTGTCTTCTTTAAACAACTAACAAGCAACACTATCAACACAAAAGTTAGAAAATATTTCCATAAATATGATCATCATCTGGCTTAATAAGACATTCAGTATAGACAAACACAATAGTGTTTCGTCTTAAAAATTTATGAAGTTCTTCTTTTTAAAAGAACTTCTCTAGAAGTCTAACATAAACTTTGTATTTACATCTATACAAATGTTTCATTGAATCAAAATATAAACTAGAAAAGAACAAGCATACCCTTTTTTTTTGTTGGCCAGACTCGATTCAGTATTCAGACTTGACCAATAGAGTCTGAACATAGCTTTGAATAGATTTTGATTCAATGGCTGTCTAACCATTAATTCCACTGCTCTCACCAAATTCAGTATCACATGTACTTGATTCTGGGCTGTTGGCTCTTCCTCCAATAAATTTTGTAAACAACCTTATGGAAAATGTTTCTGCTTCTTTCCTTGATATTTATAGTAGATACATTATGATACTCATATTTCTATAAGACCATACATGTAAGTACAATCAGACTCTTCTTTACCTTACATCTCAATCTAATAGCAAAATCCTAAGTCACTCCAGAGTATAAGTCTAGGATGAGATATGATAAGAACAAAATCTTGTTCTAAGTAATGTCACTAATCTCATTGTCTGGGATTAAATCTTTTGACTCTGAAATCATTGACAAGCTCATAACAAGATGGTGTTAGCTATCAGAAATTGACATAAAGCAAATTAATTTATTGTCTTAGTACGTCTAACAGGACTCAAAGAGAAGTTGAAGATTTCTTATAGAAATGTCTTTTAAAAAACATCCACAATGGTCCTCAAACAAGAAGAAATGGAGTTTCTTAAGATATCACCTTAAAGAATAAACTCCACATTATCAAATATTTTGAGGCAAGATAAATTTAACAACATCTCTTTCTCTTCAATACTTGATTTTTTATTTAAGAACACAGACGCTCCTTTTCATCTGTATCTTGCACTAATATCAGCTTCAAAATATTAGACACTGAAGAGCATCTGATATTAGGTTCCGGTAGTAATTCTTCTTGCTTTCAGATCTGGGAGATCAGTTGAAATACATGTATTTCAGAAGCTTCTAAAATTACTCTTCTATCAACAGATATCAAAATCCATTCAGTCAGTATAGAAGTTCTTCTGACAAGAAACCTAAGTCTCTCATCATTAATCATTCCAAGGAACTGAGCTAAATCGAGAAGGTGATTTTTTAAATAGTTTTTCATCATCTAACTTCATTTATTTCCCTTGAAGACTGCAAGACAAACCTTGAGAACACATTTGATTCAAGATGTAAACATCTAAAAAAAAATGGTGACTTTATATTTGTCAAAGAGCAATCTTCTCAGAATTTGCTTTAAAAGATTAGATGAAGTGCAACTGTTTTACGCTTCAAAAACTGATCCCAACAAATATGAGCACAAGAATTCATATATAGTCCAAGCATCAGACATATCAATGATGTTGATATACTCATAAGTTTGAGAGAGCATATACCAGAATGCAACTACCTCTGAAGATATTCAATATGCATCTTCTAAGCGGGTGAAAGAGATTTTTAAGATGATCATCTTTAACACCATCAACTTCTATAGTAATACCTCTTTCAAGGATATTCTATAGACCTTCAGCAACCTTTTATCAAGACCAATGAGTTAAAAATATGTTTATCTTTTCCATTATTTAAATTCAGTGGAGTCATCCATTTGAATATGGTAGGAAAAGTCGTATAATAATTTTCATGTGGCTGTTGATTCCTTCTTGAAGAAGAAATATACTTTTCTAATTGGATCATTATTTGCGCCATTGTTAAGTGTTAAGCACAGACCAGGCTCTGATACCAATTGAAGGTGTGAAAAGTACACAAGAAGGGGGGTTGAATTGTGTTTCATATTTTCTTTAATTTAACTTCTGATCAGAGTTTCAGAATCAGAACTGATGTTCAAATTTTATTTTAATTCATTGGCACCGAATATAAGAGAAGTAAATTAATAACAATAGAAGACACAAAAGATTTATCCTGGTTCCTCCCCTAACTGAAAGTACTCTAGTCCCTTTGCCTCACAAGAGATTTTCATTATAACCACTTCATATGGTTACAATCGCTTATGCTTTTGTATAAGTCTTTTACACCTTCTCAGACCAACTATTTGAGACTTCCTTGCTTAGAGCACAGGTCTAAGATTTTCCCTTGCTCACACCTTCTGATCGAGCCACCTACTCCAAGGCCTTCTGGTTGAGACTTCCCCTTGCTTAGAGCATATGTATAAGACTTATTGCTCACACCCTCTGACTGAGCCGCTTGATCTTTTGGTCATCAAACTGATACTTCCGCTTGCTCAAGCCACACTTGAGACTTCTGGCTCACGCCCCTCAGACAGAGACTTCCCCTCTGCTCAATCAGACTAGCTGAATGAGACTTTCTTAGCTCAAGCGCTTAAGCAATGAGACTTACGTGGCTTAAGCATCTTGGCTCAAGATTTGTTGCTTGATTCCCAATGAGACAAGATTTTTGCTCAAGCACATAGCAAGAGACTTAATCTAAACTACTGAAGGCTCAACAGAATGGAGAACAAGGTGTACATGATGCAAGCATAAGAGGTACGGGAATTAACCATAACAAAGACCTAAAGCTATTAAGATTTCTAAGATATTAAATGGTAAGAAATCTTAAGGCATTTACAATTACAACCTAAAACAAAAAATCTGCATATTACATTAGATTTGATAATTGATTGATCTTGCTACTCCTTCATCTGAATAATCCTTGTTAAGATTCAAACTTGAATCTTCAGCCATGTATATAGCCTTTGTAGAAACTAGCCATTGAAGAAGTGACTTGATCAAGTGTCTTTGCCTTTACTCCATACTACAAGAGACATTGAGTATTGATGCACAACAAATTCTGAATCCAGCGTGCAACACGTTTAACCTTTGCGTCTTCAAGAGGTTTTGTACTGATAGAGTCGTTGGGAGCAAACGTCCGTAGAGCATGCCAACCTTTCTTGAGCCTTGCAATCTTGTTGACTCTTGCTGACAAGCTGATAAGACAATATAACTTGCTTTCTGCAATACGGATAATCCATAACTTTATCACCAACTTTGAATGGTACCAGATGCTAATATACAATTACCAAGTGTAGTAACTCATCTGAATGCTGAGGCCTTCAGCTCAGAGTCTGCGCCAAGCCACACTAGCAATTGTTCTTCTGACTCTGCCACTAGAAGCTAGCAATGAAGCAACTCCCAATTGTGTCTAAGTAAAACAGATTTTGATTATTTATGTACAAGGACAAGAACCTGCATAAATAAAACACACATCAAATAAACCATTGTTCTTTTAATACTTTTGTTATCATCAAAACTAAAAGAGAACATATCATGAACAAATCTCGTTCTAACAGTTTTTTTTCAAAATCTGTTTCAATAGTCTGTTTCATGATGTTTGAACTTTCTTCTCTTTTCGTCTTATAGGTATGGATGCTTATTGCAATAAAGAGGACGAAAATAAATTTAGCCTGTCAAACTTGTGTCAAAGATCCAGAATGACATCCATTCAAAATATACACAAATTTGTTGGTTTAATTTTATCTTCATCCTTATTTCATTGTTGACACATCATTATGGGACTTGACATGTATGGTAAGTTTCTGAAGCATTTTATGCCTTGATATGTTTGTTGTATCATGTTTGTTGGTTATTGTTTGTTGTTGATGAATGTTTTTGATGAATGTTGTTGTTAATATCTGTTTAAAATATTAGTTTATTATATATTATGTGGTTTGAGTGGTTTTCCAATCCCTTACCGAATATATAACTTCCCAAACTCCATTAGAAAATTATGATATGACAAATAAAATTGTATTAGACAATAAGTACACGTTCAATTCTTGACAAGTATTCTTCAGTGTTAACTGCATGTTGTTCTTTGACCGTTATAACTTGGTTTAGTGATTGTATATCTTCAACCACCCCTCTCTCTCCACCTCTAATTTTGTTTTCAAAGTAAATAATATTTTGCAAAAAGAATTAGAGTTGAAGCCAGGGGTTGTTGAAGAACTAGGATCATTAAACCAAGTTCTTACCGTCAAAGAATAAAATACGGATAAGGAGTTGAAAAAACTTTGTCAAGCATTAAACGTGTACTTATTCTTATAATATAACTTAATTTGTCATTTTATAATGTTCTAGTGCAGATTGGAAGGTTATATGTTTAGTGAGCATTGGCGAAATAAGCATTCCACATAACTTATAATAAACTCAGGGCTATATACAACAACGGTTGTCTAGAATAAATGTTGTTAAATATGTTGCATTTTAATATACCACAACAGATGTTTAAAGTAACCGTTGTGGTAGGTAGCGCGCTACATGGATACAATCATGGTTGCACTCCCGTGGTTGAAATCATCATACATACAATCACACCTTACGTCACAACAGTTGGACCTGCGTGATGGTATCCCTTTTCCAACCGTTGTGATATAGGTTTTCCGTAGTAGTGAAGAACGAGATCAGCCTTGTACAATTTACAGACGATATGATTCTAATTTGTGATGATTTTTGGTCTAACTTGGAGGGGATCAAAGAAATATTGAGAGGGTTCAAATTAATTTCAGGATTGAGAATAAATTTCTAGAAGAGTTGGATATTTGGTGTGGGGGTCGAGGCATTGTTTATGGAAGCAGCTGCCCGGTTTCTATCTTGTAAAATGGGACGATTACCATTTAAATTTCTCGGTATAACGGTTTGAGGGAATCACAAAAGGATTGATTTTTGGAAGCCGGTCGTGGAGTGTTTCCGAGTGAAACTCTCTACTTGGAAAGGAAAAGTATTATCAATTAGTGGAAGGGTTATGTTGATTAACTTTGTACTCACGAATCTTCCTGTACATTACCTTGCCTTTTTTTAAAGCTCTGCCAAAGGTGTTAAAGCAGCTGGCAGCAATTCAAAGGAAATTTTTCTGGTTTGGTTCAACCGAGTCGTCGTCCATGGCCTGGGTTTGTTGGTCTAACATTTGCAAACCAAAGGATCAATGAGGTTTAGGAATCAAATGCATCGATGCGTTTAACATTGCGCTAATGTCAAAATGGTTATGGAGAATGCTACATGTACTACAAGAAATTTGGAGGAAGCTGCTGGATTCCAGGTACAGAAGTATTACTGAAACAATTATGGTGAATGTTGCAGACAGTTCAGTCAAGTACTCCTCTTTATGGTGGAGAGACATTTTGTTGTTACAAGCTGAGTGAAGGGTCTTTGATACCTTTTTGGAATGAAAAATGGTTTGACAGTATGTCGTACAAGATCGTTTTCCTAGTCTTTATTCAATTTTTGTGTTGAAGAATTCTGCTGTGTGCGATTGTCGGATTGGTTCAACAATGTTTGGGTGTGGAAGTTAGTTCATGACAGTTCGATTCTTGAAGGTGAGGTAGTAACAAAATTAGAGGAGATGATGGCTATGCTTTCAGGAACCTCTCCTTCTGTTGGTGTCTCAGACTGTTTTTTGTGGCCAGTTGCGCCTTTTGCGATTTTCTCGGTAAAGTCTTGTTATACTAGTAACATGCAGGCCCGTGGTGTAGAAGAGATAACCATTACTCTCAAGACAGCTCTTTAGATTTTATGTCAAACCAACATTTTGGCGAAGGTAAAAAATTCCGGTTGGAGATTATGTTTGGATAGGTTAGCGTCGCGCTCTAATTTGGCCGCCAGGGGAGTAATATCTATCAGCCATGATTCGACTTGTGGTTTCTGTTTCAACGCAGTATAATTCATCAACCATTTGTTTATTTTTTCTCCTAAGATACGATTAGTTTGGAAGAAATTTTTTGATTGGGTAGGGGTGGATTGGAGTGTTGAATTGAATTGTTGTGATCATCTACTAGACTGGGTTGTGAAGATGGTTGGTAGGCGTTAGAAAAAATTTGCATTGTTGCTTTCGTTTGTACTTGTTGGAGTATATTGTGGTCGAGAAATCAAATTATATTCAACGATGCGATTGGAAATCACAATGATATTGTTCAAATAACTATCCTCTTCTCTTGGTGGTGGCTTGCGTCATCTTCGAATTGTATGTATACTTGTAATTACTATGATTGGACAAAAAAATCCTTCCGATTTTGTGTAGGGGATAATTGATTGGGTGTGTTGTTTTGATAGGTGTTGGTATCACATTTTTTGTATTGTGACTGTTTGGATTAAGATACTCCTAGCATTCTCATTGAATATAATTGATTTCAAAAATAAATAATTTACATATTTTCAATATCAAATTAAAATATAACATGAAATATTAGGTTGTTTTGCTGACATAACTTAAAATTCGTTGAATTTTTTTTATAAACTGAATTGATTAATCTATTTATATATCTCATAAATATTTAATTCATACTAAAATATATTAAATAAAATTCATGAAATGCAAATAAACAGTATGAATTAAAAATAACAAAGATTAGATGTTCTATTAAATAAATTATTTATTTTAAATTTTTACATATAACGCAATTATTTTAAAATAGAGAATAGTATTTTAAAATATGTACTTTCTTTTGTTATAATCTTCTGAATTTTTTTGTGTATTAAAAAAAATCAATTATTTTACATTTTTATAAGTGAGACAGATAATTTTAATAGTGGATAAAATATTTACTCTCTTTTCTGATAATAATCACCCGTAATATTTTCCACATATCTAAAAAAATAATTAATACATTTAATAAATTTATTTTGTTTATTAATCTTTCAAAAATATTATTTATATATTAAAAATGACCAATAAGATGGAGAAAGATTTTTTTTTTTTGACATTTTAAAATAAGGATTTTTTCTCAAGTAAAAGTAATGTGTTTCTCAAATTAAACTAATAGTTAGTTAAAATAAATTTGGTATTGTGTGATCCGTGAGATGAAACATTTTAATATCATATTTATGTACTAATTTTCTCCGTCCTTATTATCCATCAATCTTCTAAGAATTTACAAATACAGCAATGCTAAAGATATTGGTACCAAAGAACAACTGATAGGTACCTAAAAACTTACTTTATTTTAGTCAAATTTTGGTGATTACCGGTGAGATTCTGGTAACCGTGGTGGATTCGTTCTAAGACATGGGAAGGGGTTATGGTCAGTCGCGGAAACATGTGGTAACACCTTTCTCAGGGACAGGGCGGGGGATTTCATCTAACCCTAGTATGGAGGAAAAGAAGGACGAAAGTATATCAAAGGCGAATGCGAGATATGAGAGTGAATTACAGTCGTTGAAAAAACGACAATCACGCAGGTGTATGAAGATGAAGGTAAGAAAGAAGAAAATCTGAATCGAATGGAGGAGGAGATGGATGATAGAGGACGATGAAGGAAAAATTAGGCTTTAATTCGACGATTATGAACCAAAAGGGGCTTGAGGAGGAATCAACATAAGACACTGGGCGACCATGGATGGATGTGATACGCGCTAATTGTGTTGCTACAAATGGTTTAGCGATTCAGTTTGTCCCATCAAAGATCATCAATGGTGAACTCAAAGTTGAAATTGACAATGAAGGTGTTAAGACTGAGGTTAGATTTTGGGAATATTCACTGATAATGTATGTGATTAGAGCGAATATGAGCATGAATAATGTGAAGAACTATATCATTAAGTTCTAGAGTTTCATACAGCCGACATAGATGTTCTACAATGATGAAGGATATTTTATCTTGAAGTTCAAATCGGAGAAGGATATAAATGAAGTACTTATGAATGGGTCGTATACAATCCATAACATGCTGATGGTGTTGTTGGAATAGAGGACGGATTTCTCACTGGAGCGTGACATGATGAGAGCTCTTCCAATATGGGTCAAATTGCCACAACTTCTTATCCATCTATGGGGAGCAAAGAGTCTCGGCAAGATAGGCAGTACTATTGGGAAACCAATGTTTATGGATGAATGCACGGTGAGCAAGCTAAGAGTAACATACACTAGGATAATGGTTGAGGTGGATGTAACCCAAAAATCATGTGAAGTGATTGCTATAAAGGATAGCAAAGGAAGGAAGACATGACTGAATCACTGGAGCGTGACATGATGAGAGCTCTTCCAACATGGGTCAAATTGCCACAACTTCCTCTCCATCTACGGGGAGCAAAGAGTCTTGGCAAGATAGGCAGTGCTATTGGGAAACCAATGTTTACGAATGAATGCACAACAAGCAAGCTAAGAGTAACATATGCTAGGGTAATGGTTGAGGTGGATGTAACCCAAAAATCATGTGAAGTGATTGTTATAAAGGATAACGAAGGAAGTAAGACACAACAGAAGGTTGAGTATGAGTGGAAACCTCAGTATTGTGAGGTTTATCAAAAGGTAGGCCATAGGTGTAACAGAGAAAGGAAAGCTCCAATGAAATAATGGTTGCTAAGGACTGTAAAGAATACACAACAGGTGAACTAGGAGGAACAAATGGGGAACACAACAACAAATGGTATAAAAGAGAGGGAAGAGGATAATGAAGAACAAAGAAAAACCCTAAAGAAGATGAAATAATGCAAGATGATAAGGATGGTGGGAAATGGGTTGCTGTTAGTAGGAAGACAAGGGATAGAGGCAAAAGACCTATGACTGAAGTGACATCACTAAAGGTTTGTAATGATAATGGATTTGCAACATTGGGGGTTTGGAATGACTCTACAAAGACCCCCTTAACAACATATGATAGTCTCTTGGAACATTACGAGGCTAAATAGAATAGAAAAGAAAAAAGAGATGAGCTCCCATCTCAAGAATTTGAATCCTGCTATTGCTATTATACTAGAGACTAGAATCAAGATTCATAAAGATGATAAGAGTAGAAAGATACTGGGAGAAAATTGGTCGTATATTGATAATTACAATAAGCATGATAATGATTGTATTTGGATCTTATGGGACCCTAATAGGGTGGAGGTTAGAATGATTACTAGCAGTGAGAAAATGATACACTGTGAAGTGTATAATGCTGCAGGTCAGTTTCAACATTGGCTAATTGCAGTTTATGCTTCTAATAAGCTAAACCAGAGGAAGAAACTTTGGGAAGAGATAGAAGATATGAGCAATCACTATATTGATCCATGGTGTATAATGGGTGACTTTAATAATGTTATGAGTACCCAAGATAGAGTAGGTGGTAAAACTGTTAAGGAAAGTGAATACTGTGACTTGGAAGAAATGATGGGAAACACTGGTATGTTTGAAGTGGATAGTAAGAGTGAATGGTTTACTTGGTCTAACAAGAAAAGGGATGGGGAAATATACTCAAGAATTGATAAAGTTATTATAAATATGAGTTGGTTCCAGCAGAACATGGAGAATAGTGTTCATATCCTTGAGCCTGGAGTTTTTTATCATGCTTTACTCTGTCTATGAGGTGAGGTACATAACAAGGTGGCCAAAAGACGATTTAAATTTATAAATTGTGTGACTGAGGTTGAAGGGTATAATAGAGAACTTGAGGAAAGCTAGAATACGAATGTAGTAGGGGAGCCTATGAAAGTGATTTGGAGTAAGCTCATTAGCTTGCAACCTATCATGAGGCAACTTAATGGGCCTATGATAGGTATAAAGAACCAAATTAATAAGGCTATGGGCAAGCTTTATGAGGCTCGGCAGGCTTAGAACCAAGATTGTATGAAAAACCAGATGATTGGCAGAGTCAAGATGTGCACTGAAGACCTGTTAAATTTACATGACATCTAGGAACAAATTATGAAGCAAAGAAAAAAATAGATTGGATAAGCTGGGAGACAATAATGATGCTTTCTTTTATGCAGCCTTAAAAAGTAAACAGAAGTAGGGTATGATGAGGAATTTACACAAGGAAGATGGTACTATTCTATCCACCCAAGAAGAAATTGAAGGGGAAGTCTTGAACTTCTTTGGTAGTTTGATGGGAAGAGCCAATGATGAATTAGATGGAGTTGATATTGTAGCTTTGAGAAATGGGAAGCAACTTAACCATGATCAAAAGATTATGCTGATAGCTCCTGTTAGAGTGAAAGAAATTGAAGAAGCTCTAAAGAGCATTGGTGAGTTGAAAGCCCCCGAATTGGATGGCTATGTGTCAAGATTCTTCAAAAAATCTTGGAATACTGTCAAGCATGATGTCATAGCTGCCATTAGGGAGTTCTTTAACAGAGGTAAGATTGGCAAGTTGAATGGAACTTTAGTTACTTTAATCCCTAAAACCCATAATGCCAAGACTCTTAAAGATTATATACCAATCTCATGTTATACAACAATTTATAAGATGATATCTAAAGTGTTGGCCACTAGATTGAGTAAAGTGTTGGGTAGTATTGTTAGAAATAACCAGGCTGCTTTTATTCCAGGAAAGAGAATACTTGATCGTGTTTTACTTGCTTATGAGATAATTAAAGGCTATAATAGAAAAAGGTACAATGCCTAAGTGTATGCTCCAGATGAATATCCAGAAAGCATATGATAATGTAGATTGGAATTCCCTCCAAGTTATTTTGGAAGGAAGTTGGTTTCCCAAGACAGCATATGAAGCGGGTTATGGATGCAGTGACAACTGTTACATACATGTTTAGTGTGAATGGAGTCTGTACCAAGGAGATGAAGGCTAGAAGAGGTTTGAGACACGGTGATCCAATATCACATATGCTCTTTGTCATCATTATGGAGTAATTGAGAAGAAAGTTAAAAGTTTTGGATAAGATACCTGATTTTAACTACCATTCAAAATGTGAAAAATTACAGCTTATTAATATGTGCTTTGCTGATGATTCCGTTGACAAGCAAGAAATTATCCAAGAGCCAATGTGCGAGTTTGGTAGATAGAATTGGTATGAGAACCAAGCATTAGAGTTCCAATTTACTTAGCTATGTAGGCAATGTGCAACTAATCAATAATGTAATTTTTGCAATTGCTAAATATTGGCTAAATTGTACTCCTTTGCCCAAAAGGGTCATTTATAGAATTAAAGCTATGTGTAGAATTTTTTATGGAATGGAAAAGGTGATAACAACAGAAAGGCACCGGTGGCATGGAGGAAAGTTTGTGCTAGAAAAAAGCAAGATGGGCTGAATGTTATTGCGCTGGCTGAGTGGAACCAAGCTCAAATGATAAAGATTTTGTGGAATCTCTGCAGAAAAAAAGATAAATTGTGGATTAAATGGGTCCACACCTATTATGTTAACAGTGATGACATAATGAGGGTCCCAATCCGTACTAGTTGTTCCTGGATACTCAGGAAAATCTTGCAACAGAGGGATATTGTGGTTAGATTGCAAGAGTGGAATCAAGTTATACCGAGCAAAAAATTCAGAACTAAGGCTTTCTACTATGCACTATTAGAAAATCATCAATTTGTTCATCTGATGTGTCTATTCTATGATAATGTCGCTAGGCCAAGAACGCTCTTTGTGCGTTGGCTTGCTTGTCAAGATATACTTGCAACCAAAGAAAAGATGCTGAAGACTCTAAAGATTTGACTTAAATTTTGGTAAAACTCATTGTCAAAGAAAAGGATTCAACTTCAAGAAATCTGCCAAACACAAAGATGTTGAAGGAAATGTCATAGCATGAAGACTCGACATTTTGATTGTTTAAATCTGCTTCAAATCTGCTCCAAGTTTCTAGGCGTGTATAGCAGTGGATCAAGGAAAGATTTGTTTAAAGATTTGAAGCCCAAGGAGACAGAAGCCTATAAATAGAAGTCTTAGACCTAGAATTTGACATGCCTTTTGTAACCTAGTTCTCTTGCATAAGAAACAAGGGTTTAGGATTTTGAGAGTCGTTGGCAATCTAGGTTGTAAGTCTCCCTTTGTATCAGTTGATACATTGTGGCAGATATAGGTGTCACTCAGATCCATAATCCTTGAGGTGTTGGATTGTGTATTATTCCTGGATGAAGCTTTTAAGCAAATCCGAGTTAGCTAGTTTGTCAAGTAAGCTTGACAAAATTCTGTATTGACAGGGATGTTGTAGAAATCACAGTTGGTGATTAAGGGAAGTGAGTGGGGTATCTCGTATCAAAGAGGTTTTTCTTTGATAAAGTCTTCATTGGGTAGAGATTAGGATATAAAGTTGTAAACGGGGGAGTTTAGCTTTGTAACAGTTATACAGATAGTGGAGTCTTCTTCCTGGATTGGTATCCCCCAGATGTAGGTGAGTTGCACCGAACTGGGTTAACGATTGTTGTGTTCTTTATCATTCTGCAGATTTACTTTTCTGTTAGGGTTCATGATAAACATGTTGGATAAGATGTCGTAACATCTGTGATTTTGCATTTCTGATATTCAAGGTATCAGTCTGCTGTTGTTCCTCTGCGTTTAACCGTTTATGCAGAAAAATGTCTTGACATGTGTTAGGACATCTGCTTTCTGGATTGCTAGAATTTCAATTGGTATTAGAGCAGGTATCCTGTCTGTTTCTGGATGAGATCTTTGGGAGATACTTTCTGGCGTTTAAACAAGGAGGAGTTTTGAAGATTAGATCAATCAACTCAGACATACTCAAGGGTATTATTGGATGGGATAGATGTTCTGGATCGAAGGTAACAACCCAGAGGTTATTCATGTTGCTAAGGAGGTTCTACAACAACTGCAGGAGAAGTGGCTAGTTCTCTTGTTGGGGTGTCTTATAAGATGTTTCAACATCTTATTAGGGCAATTTGAATTTGTTCCTTGGTGGTTCCGCTGCATGTGTTTCTGACGGAAGAGCTCTAGAATTATGGGATTCTGGAGTTGTTGCTGAAGACAGATGGTGGAAGGTCTCATTCGTTGACCTCTATATGTGAAGATATCTGCATTCTTTTATTCCAAAGTCGGGAGCGATGGAATGAAGGGAGTTATTGGAAGATATCTGGTTTGGTGACTTGGTACTTAGAAGCTTGGTTCCATGGTACAGTGTGAAGTCAGTTGAAGAGGAGAGGAGTTGAGTTTAAGTTTAGCAAGTTCTTGGTCTGGGAGTTTGATAAATTATTCATCGGCTAGGTTGTCAAAGATACTTGAAAATTCTCTCAAGTCCAGTCATAAAGGCGTCTCAGTCGTGCATCTGGAGTCTTTTAGTTAATCTTCTGACTATAAGGTGTTTCTATGAAACACAATCTGAAGAAAGTGGAGGTGATTTATTTTCACCATCCAAAATAGCAACGAAGGATTCATCACTCTTAACCCTAAGGGTGGATCCAATCTGATTGGAGTTCTTAGAATCGTTGAGGTAAATAGGATTCGTTCAGAGAGAATCTTAGTTACTTGAGTCAAGGGTGGCAGCCTTGGTATCTCAACTATTTGTGTCAAAGAAGATACTTACAAAAGATTAAATACTTGATAAGTGTTCATGAAGTGATCTGGTGGAGCTTAGCTACAACAGTTAAGAAGGGTTATTGGACAAGATTTAAGATCAATCGCTATTTGTGGAATTCATAAGTATTTAATTGATTATCCTTGAAAGTTAAGATTGCTGATGTTCAACAAGATGTTGGAACATCTCATCATCAGAGTTTGTGCAGAATCATGGGAGGGGTACTGCATATGCTTTAGCATCTGTTTTAGTCTTGGGTGTTGACCTAAGAATGGGATTCAGTCTGGTATGACAGAAGCATGTGATCTCTGGAGAGTTTCCTGGCAAGAAACTGGTCTGGACTTTGGTGCTATTGAAGATGAAGATGTAGACATCATAATCTTGATGGTTACATCTTGGATCAGTTTATTTATGATCTAGGTACTTGGGAGCATATGATCATGCTCAGTTTGAAGGTCAAGGTTAAGTGGCAGTTATCTCTGACTTTCTACAGACTGCTCTACTAAGGAAAGTGGCATTCTTTGGTATGGCTATGGTGTAGTCTAGGACTACTTTATCTTCTGAAGATTCAGACGTGGCAGGATGAAGGTTGTCTACTCAAACTTGATGGTTGAATCAAGTCTATGAGAGCATAGAACTCTTGTTCTGTAATAGGAAGGATGTTCTTCTAAGTGGAAGAAGGAGGACCTGAATTTAGCAGTTGGATGTCGTATCATAATGTTCTGACATCTAGCTTAACATTAGGATCTCAGCTGGTGATGTGGCACATCAGCTTAAGATAAGGTGATCTACAGGAGAATGGAAGTTATGGAGCAAGTAGTTCATGTGACTTGAAGATCAGATTTCATTGGTGGATCAGTGTATCTTGTGGGAGTTCCGAAGAAGAATGAGACCAGTCAAACAGTGGCATTTGGTTGATTTCATAGTGTGCATTCAAGCAGGATGCTTGGAACTGATTGCTCTTGTGCAGAAGGGTAGTTAGTTGAAAACGTAAGGAGGTTCTGGTTCTCTTGGAACTTGTGGTAGAAGTTCTAGGTTGAGGATGGAAGTATGCCTTCTTTTGGTGGATGAGAGTTTATTTCTCTCTGGGTTTATGAAGTTCTCTTTGTTCAAGCTGGTGACGCAGTGTTGTTTGAAGATCTTCAGTTTGGATTACTATGCAGATAGTAAGTCCAGTGGTGGAGCATATCAAGAACCATGGTGTGTGGTGTCTGTGATGTGTGGAGGATGTTTTAACTGATGTTAGAACATTTTCTGGGTTAGTTATCCTTGGAGGAGGATTCTCAAGTTCTGGTCTAGGAACTTGTTGGCTACATCATGTCTAAGGAGTATCTATCTTGTCATACGGGAGAATGATGGAGTAGAAGAAATGCCTTGGGAGGATGGTGTAGAGAAGACTGAAGTGGATCATGTGTTGATTGCATGGAAGTATGAATACAGATATTCACCAGTTGATCAGAAGTATTCCAGGTTATCATATGGGAGAATGATGAAGGAATGACTGTCTTGGATTGTTGGGTGTCTATATATTGATTGACCTTTCTAAGGTCAGATGAAAAGCTTGTGGAGGGGATATCACCCCTATTGGCAAGTCATGCTAAAGGGAAGTGGATCAGTTTGGCAGCTGTGAAGTTCTGAAGCATGTATACGGTATCTGACACCGTTGGAAGAAAACAAACTAAGAGGTATGGTATCTCTTTGAGGAATGTGGATCATTCCAGATCAATTGGATTTTATCTCAGGAAACAATGAGATCTATACATGAGAATTCAAGAAGAATTTGTTTGGTGTATGGATAGTTTCTAGAAGAGGGGGATAAATGGAGCTTTGATCTTAATCCAAGAGTTTGTTAATTTAGGATGGTGATCCTAATGAATCCTCACGGGAAGCATGATGGTGTTCATGTGTGAGTGATTATTGGTTCTTGTTAGAAGAAGCAATAAGTGGAGTTGATGATTGTGTTCAGCAGGTAGGTTGGACTGAGGGTGCGCTCTTGAAGACATGAAGATGCGTCTTAGGTTTTCCACTCATCAGCATAGTGTTCATTGGAGGAGCCCTGGTTATCTTAGATAGGGGGATTGCTCCTTGATCTAAGATGTATTACTGCAAGGGTGCAGTTCTGGGTCCAGTTTGTATTGTGCGTCAAGCAAGCTGTGATTATGTTTCCATCCTGGGAGGATGAGATGTCAAGAAGAATGTCTTGACATTAGTGCACTGTTGCAAGTTGGGGGAAACTTGACAGTACAAATAACATGGTTCTTAATGGATGCTTAAGAATCATTGGTTAGGTCTAAGAGAATTTACTTTTCTCTGCAGAATGTGGTCTTAAGACTGTGAAGGTATTGGTCAATACAGAAGTCTTCTTTGGTGGACATTATATGACACGATGTCAGAATAATATTTAGGACAAATCTCTCTGGTTATGTGCTTATGTGGATGGTTTGGACGGTGGAGAATTTGCGCGTGCAAAACATGTTCTTCGCCCTTGGAATTCCTTTTGGACGGTGCTCTAAAAATGCTTTATTTGACTTGACTGGTGTCATTTCTAATGGTTCATTGATTCTTATGTGAGCACCTGGGTATGTAAAGGGACATTTCCGGCTATGAAGCTGATCTAGTCACTTTTGTCAATTTTTGGCTAAAAAGGGGGAGAAAGGAGTTTCTGCAATGTTCTTTGTAGGAGTTTCTGCAATGTTATTTGTGTTCTAAGTGTCGTTTGTATCTTGTGTCCTGAGTTAAGAACACATTCATGTGTTCAGGGGGAGTTTTAGGATTTCTGGAATCTCATGAGTCTTAAGTTATTACTTATGAGTTGGTTATTCAGGTTGACACAAATACAAGAGAATCCAGCTGGTTTTATTGTACAAAATGAGTTTTAGCCAAAATTTGTCAAAAGGGGGAGATTGAAGTCTCTAAAGATTTGACTTAAATTTTGATAAAACTCACTGTCAAACAAAAAGATTCAACATCAAGAAATCTGCCAAACACAAAGATGTCGAAGGAGATGCCAGAACATGAAGACTCGACATTTTGATTGTTTAAATATGCTTCAAATCCGCTCCAAGTTTCTAGGCGTGTGTAGCAGTGGATCAATGAAAGATTTGTTTAAATATTTGAAGCCCAAGGAGACATAAGCCTATAAATATAAGTCTTAGACCTAGGATTTGACATGCCTTTTGTAACCTAGTTCTCTTGCGTAAGAAACAAGAGTTTAGGGTTTTGAGAGTCGTTGGCTCTCTAGGTTGTAAGTTCCCCTTTATATCAATTGATGCATTGTGGAAGATATAAGTGTCACACAGATCCATAAGCCTTGAGGTATTAGATTGTGTATTGTTCCTGGATGAAGCTTTTAGGCAAATCCGAGTTAGCTTGTTTGTCAAGTAAGCTTGACATAATTCTGTATTGACAGGGATGATGTAGAAATCACAGTTGGTGATTAAGAGAAGTAAGTGGGGTATCTCGTATCAAAGAGGTTGTTCTTTGATAAAGTCTTCATTGGGTAGAGATTAGGATATAAAGTTGTAAACGGGGGAGTTTAGCTTTGTAACAGTTCTACAGATAGTGGAGTCTTCTTCCTGGATTGGTATCCCCCAGATGTAGGTGGGTTGCACCGAACTGGGTTAACAATTGTTGTGTTCATTATCATTCTGCATATTTACTTTTCTGTTAGGGTTCATGATAAACATGTTGGATCAGATGTCGTACATCTGTGATTTTGTATTTCTGATATTCAAGGTATCAGTTTGCTGTTGTTCCTCTGCATTTAACCGTTTATGCAAAACAATGTCTTGACATGTGTTAGGACATTTGCTGTCTGCATTGCCAGAATTTCAGATGCAAATATTTGGTATGCTGGCTAATAATAGTTGTTGTTTTTGCACATGTATTGAAACTCTGAATCATCTCATGTTTGAATGTGTCCATATGAAAATGGTGTGGCAGACTATATTGGATTGGTTAGAGGCTCAGCACAATCCAAAACATTGGAAGAGTGAATTGGAGTAGCTTATTCAAAGGTGTAAAGGCAAAAATTGGAAGGATATGACTATTAGAAATGTGTTTGCAGAAACGGTGTACGAATGTTGGAAAGTTAAGAATGACAATATTTTTAGTAATGGTACATACCAAGATAACATACGTCAAAAAGTTATAGATACTATAGAGTATAGACTTTGGACAAAACCCAAAATGCATGTTCATGTTGCTCACTTGATGATGAGTTAGGTTTTGGGTGTCCATATCGGTTTTTCTTGGTTTTTTAGCTGGATCCTTGAGATCACTTGTACATATTGATTATATAATAATATATCATTCTATTTCCAAAAAAATTACAATTTTTTATCTAATAAATAAATAAATGTGCAGAATTTTTTTATTTAAAAAATTCATAATTAAATATTAATAATAAAATCCTAATATTATATTATTATTATTATTATTATTATTATTATTAAATAATAGTAATAAATATATATTATTAATATTGATTGATTTTTACTCACAATATTAATATTAGGAAAAATACTTTTTTTGGTCCTTTAACTTTACCTCGGGGTTCATTTTGGTCCCTTAACTTTAAAAAGTGTCATATTGGTCCCTCAACTCTTCAAAACGTTTCATATTAGTCCTTTTCGTCTTATTAGCGACGAAAAAATTAAAAAATTAGTCGCTAAATTCGTCGCTAATAAGACAAAAGGACTAATATGGAACGTTTTGAAGAGTTAAAGGACAAAAATGACACTTTTTAAAATTAAGAGACTAAAATGAATCCCGAGGTAAAATTAAAGGACAAAAAGAGTATTTTGCCTTAATATTAATAGTGTATCATTATTATTGTCATATTTTAAACTCATATTAATAACATATCGTTATTATTAACTCACAGTTTTAATTCACAGTATCAAAATTAATTTCAAAAGTTTCTAACATTAAGTCCAACAGTGACTTCAAGTTCACTACAATAACATGGGTATACTTCAATTCACAACTTCATTTAAAAGAATCTGCATGCTAAATTTGTAAACACAATTAATTTTCATTATCTCCGATTTATTTTAATCCTTAACTTTAGAAATTCAAACAAATTGAACTATCTCGCTCTAATGTGTCCCTAAAGGTGAAACTAATTAAGGAGTTTTTAACTAGAAATTCAAACTAATTATGGTGCTCATCACTAATGTAGCATAAATTAAATAAACGGTTAATTAAAAGTTATCGATATACTTGTTTTAAAAAATGGTCATACTAACCGGTGCTTTCGAGACACTGGTTTATACTTTCAAATAAGAAAAATGTGTTATGTTCATTCAATACATACAATATTTTTTTTTTTAAATTGATTATTTCTTTTTTCAGGGTATTGAATACACATATTTAGAAAAAACATGTATTTTCAATCTTTTAAATAATGCTTAACTTACCATTTTAATTTCTTAATTAGTGCCCCGTGTTGGAATTAACCCAAAACCTATGGGAATTCCAACCCTATCTTGGTAAACAAGAAGGGGTCTTAGCGCAGTAATACCAAAGAAAAGAAGAAAATAGAGAAAGAAAGGAAATTAGTATTTTAAGAGAATTTGCAGAAGAAGGTTGTTACCCACAAACTGTGAGATTTTTCTCTTTCTATTCACTTGCAACTGTAAACCGTGAATTACAAGGTGTTGTGATTATTTACAAAAATAACGGTTACTCCCTATTTATAGATTTAGGTTTACTTGTTCTCCAAGCCAAAGCCTAAAACTCTAAAAGCCCAAAATACCTATTTTGGAACTATATCAAATCAAATCTAAATCAAATCTGTGTGAAACAACTATTTCGACACACCCTTGCTTCGACACTTCGTCACAAGGAATTACAATTTAACACACCACCTAATTCATTGTGTCTAAGCTGTCTACATTCATCATGACTCTTAGTCTTCTGAAAACTTCGCCCTGTACTTCCTTCGTCATGATATCTGCAATCTGATTCTCAGTTCTGCAGTGTTCCAAGTTCATCTTCCCTTTTGCTACTTGCTCTCGAAGATAATATAACCTCATTTCGATGTGCTTGCTTCGACCGTGTGCTATTGGATTCTTCGCCAAGTTGATAGCTGACATGCTTTCGATCTTCATGGTAATTGCTCCATGACTCTTCCCTGTAATCTCTTCGACCAAGTTCACCATCCAGGTTGCTTGACATGCACAAAGAGAAGCAGCTATATATTCTGCTTCGCATGATGACAATGCCACTACTGGCTCCTTTCTCGAACTCCAAGCGACTGGTGCACCACCTAACATAAACACATATCCAGCTGTGGATTTTTTATCCTCAACATCACTACACCAGCTAGAGTCGGTGTATCCCACTAACTTGTATTCTTTCTGTAACACCCCCAATCTATAACCCGAGTAATTAAAGCGATAACAAATAATCAGAGTGTAATTAAAACATTCATGGCATAGACGGGAGCGTCACATCACGATGATGAAATATAATAACCTGCTCATATAGATATGCAACAATCAGGTAGCAACATAAACAGAGGAACTCAGTTCCTAACACCCACAATTCAGATACAGAATAAAAGCGGAAAATCTGCAACTGAAATCTCATATATATAACAAAAAAAAAAAGGTTGTCTGTCATATAAAGAGTCACACATGTAAAATCCAAAAAAACATATACATATACACATAATCACATAACGATCTCCTCGACTACCCGATGCTACATATCAGAGCCGACCGACAAAAGAATGAAGACATAATCTTCACAAAAAGACCTCCAGCATCTAATCTGCAATGTCTCATAGAGCATTCAAAACAGCAGAAGGGTGAGAAACACAATTATAATATAATTGCATACAATTATGTAATAACATGAAATACGCATACAAAAACATTCTCACCACAACGTATACCATAATTCAAATACAAAACAAAACAATTCATAATTCATGCATCCATCACAAAGGCATATCAATCATCAATCCCATTCACAATTCCCACACATAATCAATCCATTCATGACTTATGCAAATGCACAGAGACCAACACAATGACTCTATGCATGCGGTACCATTCCATCCATCATTCTCATCATTAATTCACTCAGGAATTATTGGAATCATCGCTTGTTACTTAGTGTAACTCCCCGTTGGGCAAACGACGTTCCCCGTCGCTTTAGGTCCTCTTTGTATAAGGCACATGACGTTTATGGATCGCTTTAGGTCCTCTTTGTATAAGGCACACGATCCGATCGCTTTAGGTCCTATTTGTATAAGGCACACGATCGTCTATAACGTCGCTTTAGGTCCTCTTTGTATAAGGCACACGACCGTTACAACAGATTCCCTCTGGAATCGTTTTGTCGCTCACACCCCACAAGGGCACACGACATCACAAGATGCATATCATGATGCTTGGCATACAATGACTCATGACAATCAAATGCATACACATATACAACCATGTGAACCATTTCAACATCCATAATCATCCATATACAATCAAACACAACACCATGCATTTACTTGCCCTAAGGCCACAAACCACCATCACAACATTTCATCACATGCATTCACATCATATAACAGCACACAAGCCATACGTTATATATCTAAAAACATATCGCATGATAACACATCAATCGCACACAATTACGAAGATAAAATTCGACAAAATGACACATTTCCAAATTCCCGACACAATTAAATCGGCCACCAATTTAAAAACCATTTTTATAAGAAATAACATCTCATTAGCTTTCCATCAGTACCAAGAACGTCTCGATCCGAGTTACGGATCAAAAGGAACCACATCAGACGCGAAATCGGGAAAGAAATCGCGAAACGGCAAAATTCTGCACCCTCGCTACGTGTATTGCCCAGCTCGCTCGCCCAACCATACGCGTATTGTCCAAAGTGCTACGCGTATGAGCAGAGACTGATTTCTCTAAAAAAATTCCACTAAAAACCCAGTACGCGTATTACCTCCCTCGTTACGCGTAATGCCTTGCCCCTTACGCATTTCAGCAGAGGGCCGTGTAAAATGGGTTTCCATACACGTAATGCCCTCATTTCGCCCTTGCCATACGCGTATTGCCCTACCCAATACGCGTATTGCCTTGCCCGTTACACGTATGGGCAGCGAAAACTCAGAATTTTTCCTGCATAATTCCTGCTACGGAAATCACTCAATTTCTCTCCAAATCTCATCTAAACATCAGCATACTACCAATTGAATGCACAACAACCTATATCTATCAGGTTTCAATAATTAGGAACCTTAAATCATGATTTCCGACACAAAAGTTGTATCCAATTCTCACAATCTCAACATATTAATTGTTGTAGTTCTATATTCAATTCAACCAAACTTCAAACAAATACATACATACATAATCATACACAAGCATAGAATAACCGAGTTTCGCACCCTTACCCGATTAATCGTGCTTTGAAGTGTCGGTTGAATCGATTTCTTAAACTTCAAGTTTTCCTCTTTTTCTTCTTCTCACTCTCTATTTCTCTTAACTTCTTTCTCTTTTTTTTTCTCTCTTTCTAGTCTCTAAGTTTCTAATTTTAAGAAAAACAAGTAAAATGACCAAAATACCCCTACACTCAAATATCTCGCAAACGCTCCCAAAACGCGATAAAACATAATAACGATAAACCTAACACATTTACCAAATAAAAACCAAGAATAAAATAATATTAAGACCAAAATAATTAAATCGACTCGATTAAATAAATCTAACAAAAACCGGGGCATTACACTTTCCCTTCATCAGCTGCAGGAAACAAAATGCCGTAGTCGAGAGTTCCTTTCAGATACCTCAATATCCTCTTCGTTGCTGCTAGGTGTGATACCTTTGGCTTCTGCATGAATCTACTTACCATACCCACACTGTATGCTAAGTCAGGCCTTGTATGACAAAGATATCTAAGTGACCCAATAAGTATTCTGTATTAGGTTGGGTCGACATCATCTTCATCTGAATCCTTCGACAGTTGCAGTCTGGTCTCAACTGGAGTCGAAGTTGGGTTGCAATCTTGCATCTCAAATCTCTTGAGTATTTCGCCTGCATATCTTCTTTGGTGCATCATCAAACCTCTACTAGTCTTGTAGAATTCGATGCCAAGGAAATATGAGATATTTCCGAAGTTTGACATTTCAAACTCCTCGCTTAGGTCATGTTTGAAATCTTCGATCTCCTTCTTGCAACTCCCTGTTATCAACAGGTCATCGACATAGAGGAATAGTATAAGCAATCCATTATTGCTTCTCCTTACATACACTCCATGCTCAGTCGTACACTTCACAAATTCCTTCTCCCTTAAGAAGCTGTCGATTTTCTTATTCCAAGCTCTTGGAGCTTACTTAAGTCCATACAGGGCTTTATGCAGCCTGTACACCTTTCCTTCTTCGCCTCGTTTCACATACCCAGCTGGTTGTGCGACATAAACTTCTTCATCTAAGGGGCCATTAAGGAACGCGCACTTCACGTCCATTTGACATCTGTGCCAATTGTTCATATTTGCTAGACTAACAACCAACCTGATTCTTTCGATCCTAGCAACAGGTGCGAACACTTCATCGAAGTCGATTCCTTCCTTCTGAAGAAATCCTTTCGCCACAAGTCTCGCCTTGTGTCGAGTTACTTCTCCTCTAGGATTCACCTTCACCTTGTAAGCCCACTTCACATCAATTGCCTTCTTGACTTGAGGCAATTCAACAAGTGACCAGGTGTTGTTGACTTCGATGGACTCTAACTCCTTATTCATTGCTTTCACCCACTTCGGATCTTTCAATGCCTCAGCTACATTGACTGGTTCGACATCTGCATAGAAAGCATAATGTACCAGCTCACCCTCTTCATCAACCACATCATCTGATGTAATTAAACATTCTTGCAACCTTGCAGGCATGTGTCTTGTTCGTCGAGGCCTGCTTGGACCTGCTTCATCTATGACTGGTTCCTGTCGAACGTCACTTTCGACTTCAGTGGCTGGTTCTTCACAAGAGATTCTCACTGAATCCTTCTTGGCATTCTCAGTCTAATCCCATTCTTTAAGCTCATCTATGTTAAAGTCCCTGCTGATCACTACCTGCTTATTCACTGGGTCGAACAATTTGTAACCTCCAGTTGAATGATATCCTATCAAGATCATCTGATTCGACATGTCATTAAGCTTCCTTCTCAACTAATCTGGCACATGTCTATGTGCTATAGATCCAAATACCTTCAAGTGACTGAGGCTAGGCTTGACACCAGACCAACATTCTTCTGGTGTGATTCCTTCAAGCTTCTTCGTCGGACGTCCGTTTAAAATATATGTTGCTTTCGAAACCGCTTCTCCCCATAATTATTTGGGTAAATGCTTTCCATTCAACATACTTCTCACCATGTTCATGATGGTTCTGTTCTTTTGTTTTGCAATGCCATTTTGCTGTGGAGTGTAGGGTGGCACCACATCATGCACAATCCCTTCCTTTTCACATAATGCATCGAACTCTTTTGAAACATACTCTCCACCACCATCAGTACTCAGAATTTTCAACTTTCGACCACTCTGTCTTTCGACCATAGATTTGAATCTGGAAAATACCTCGATCACATCACTTTTCTTCTTGATGAGGTAAGTCCACAACTTTCGACTGTAATCATCTATGAACATAAGAAAGTATCGGTTGCCACCATTTGAATCCACCTGGATTAGACCATATACATCAGAGTATATGACTTCCAGAATTGCCTTCGACTTCCTTCCTGCATCCTTGCTGAAGCTATTCTTGTGTTGTTTCGACTGAACACACTCTTCACAGACTTCACTTGGAATGTCGATTTTTGGTAATCCTGAAACCATATTTCTTTTCTTTATCTCTCTGATGTCATTGAAGTTGAGATGGCCTAGTCGAAAATGCCATAACCACTCATCTCTGCTGACTGCAGTTGCTAGGCACTTGTGCTCCATCACCTTGAGTTCAATCTTGAAGGTCCTATTCTGGGACATTGGAGCCTTCAAGATCAACCTACCACCTGCGTCGATGACTCTCATCATCTTGTCTTCGACAACTAACTTGTAGTTCTTTTCGACCAGCTGCCCTATACTGAGCAAATTACTCTTCATGCCTGGTATGTATAACACATTGGAAATTGTTGACCTCTTGCCATCTTTCCTCATAATCAGAACATCACCAACACCTTCAGCTACTAGAGTGTTGTCATATGCAAACTTCACCGTGTTCTTCGACGAGGGCTTCATGTTAACAAACCAATCTTTCCTTCCAGTCATGTGTGATGAGCATCCTGAGTCCAAGTACCACTGATCTTGGAATCTTTCTTCATCTCTTGTTGTGACCATCACCAACGTCTCTTCTTCTTCATGTTTCGCCAGCTTTGCATCAGTTTCTTGATTTTTCTTCTTTTCTGGACAGTCACTAAAATAGTGGCCATACTTCTGACAATTGAAACATTGAATGTGACTCTTGTCAGATTTTCGACCACCACCTCTTCCTCTATCTGCAACACCACCTATTTGGTTGCCTTGGTTTGAGGGTTTTCTCTGATTCGACCAGTTTCCTTCATCCTGATTTTGACCAGTCGAATTGGTGTAACCTCCTCTACCTTTATTGCCATTCCCGCTTCCTTTGCCTTTTCTTTCCTTTTCAAACTGCGTCTGCAAAGCCATATCACTCTTTTACTTTCCTGCAGCTCTTTCATCCATCCTTTGTTCATGAGACTCAAGCGTCCCTTGAAGCTCTTCCTTCGTCAATACTGACAAGTCTTTCGACTCTTCTATGGCTACTACCACGTGGTCGAACTTTGGAGCCAATGACCACAAGATTTTTGCAATAACTGATCTTGATGTCAACATCTCTCCACATACCTTGATTTGATTCACCAGCTTTGTAACTCTGGTGAAGAAATCTGTTATACTTTCATTGTCTTCCATCTGAAGCAACTCATAGGTTCTCTTGTGAGTTTGTAACCTCACCTCTTTCACCTTCTCTGTGCCTCTAAACGACTTTTCAAGAATCTCCCATGCTTCCTTCACTGACTCTACATCACTAACCTTTTCAAAGTTATCTGGATCGACACAGTGATGGATTATGAAGAGGGCTTTATAATCTTTCTTCTTCAACTCTTTGTGTGCAGCCTTATCTTGATTCGTCACGTTCTCCGCAAGCGGTGTTACTCCTTCCTTTACAAGATCCCAAAGATCTTGATAACAAAAAACCACCTTCATTTGCTTGCACCAATTCTCATAATTATCTTTCTCGAGAATCGGAAGACTCGCCGAAAAGTGCCTGTTCGGATTATTCATTGCCATCACGATTTTCCTTCTTTGAATCGTAACCAGAGCTCTGATACCAGATGTTGGAATTAACCCAAAACCTATGGGAATTCCGACCCTATCTTGAAAAACAAGAAGGGTTCTTAGCGCAGCAATACCAAAGAAATGAAGAAAATAGAGAAAGAAAGGAAATTAGGATTCTAAGAGAATTTGGAGAAGAAGGTTGTTACCCACAAACTGTGGGATTTTTCTCTTTCTATTCACTTGCTACTACAAACTGTGAATTACAATGTTTTATGATTATTTACAAAAATAAAGGTTACTCCCTATTTATAGATTTAGGTTTACCTGTTCTCCAAGCCAAAACCTAAAACTATAAAAGCCCAAAATACCTATTTTGGAACTATATCAAATCAAATCTAAATCAAATCCGAGTGAAACAACTATTTCAACACACACTTGCTTCGACACTTCGACACAAGGAATTACAAGTTAACACCCCGAAGGCACTAGTTAGCATTTCTCTTTAAAAAATTAGATTATAAAATTATTTTTCTTACACATTTTAAAAGTTGTTTTTATTCAAAAGAAGCCTACCAAACAAACTAAGAGTTGTGTTTGAATAAAAAAAATATCATCGAAATAAAATTCATATTCATAACATGAGTTGTAATTTGTAAATATTTGTTTTTGATAAGTAAGAGATATCATTAAAAAGCATAAGAGATACTCGAATCCGGATTAGAAAAGTTGAAATGTCAAACCAAGCAAGACCACAAATTCCTCTTTTATTTTTCAAAACAAATCGAAACCACATTTTAGCAAGAAAAATTAGAAGATGAAAGAGTGTGATGTAATCGCCACACCTAAATCGAAACCAACAACGACATCACTTATTGCGGTATGACCAACTGAAGACGAAAGAGTGTGTTGTAATCACCACGTCTAATCCTGACTCATAATTCAGATCCTATTCCTATCCTACACCGAATCAAATCAAATTTCAATACGGTTAATCTAATAATCAACACAAAGCAATGTTTATCACTCCATTCATCAATATATGAAAATTACTCTCCCATCAAATTTACATTCATATTAAAAATATTCAAGCATATATCACTTCAACTCAAACTCATTTATAACCAAATCATATTTATCAAATACTTTAATTGACATGAAAAAATCAACAGTATCAAATAATTTAAATTGACAAATTTTTTGCATAAGGGTATCTGAATATTCATATACTTTATTCTTTTGAATTGGCATTTTGGACATATTGATCTCAAACTCCATAATGACAGCTCTACAAAACATAACATTTAGTATTGAATCGGACATATTCTAATAAAATTACAAAGCATTTGACTTTATACTGTATGTTTCATCAAAAAATTAATTTTAAACATAATGTTTAAAAGATACAACACAATCAAAGGCAATACTTAATTTGTTTTCTATTGAACAATGAAATATGTAGAGCTTTCCTTTTTTTCTCTCAACATTGAGTTCCTGTAAAGCTCTCAACCATGAAGAATAAGTACTTATGTTTTGTAAAAGAAAAAATTTAAGTGTTAAATAAATGTGGAATTGATATCGTTTGAGATAGAAATGTAGACAATGCATGTAACGATGTGACTATGACTTGAGGTACGTGGTAATATAGTTTTCTTTGTGGTACAAAACATAACTAATGTATGAATATGAGAATTTCAAAATTTGAAATACTTATCGAAACTTGGTGCCACTTCTAAAACATGGCTACTTTAAAATAAAATTTCATTGGATTAATGTATTAGTTTGAAGTTTTTCAGCCAATAAGAAAGAAACAATGACTTACCTGGAAAGAAGAGCATCAGAGGAAAATTCTCCAACTGCAATCTGCAGTCTAACAGCGAAAGATACAACCTTCGACAACACAACCGGACCACAAAAGCACCAGGCAGTGGTTCCCCGTTCCAGTGACAATCACTCTGTTTTCTACCGTTTCTCCTTCAAAGGTTTTATACTGTTTCTCCTCAAAGGCTACCAAGAGATTATTAAAATAATGGTATTATTGTAATTTTCCAGAATGAAATAACATACAAAACAGTTGTCAATAGCAGAGTAGTCTAACATAAGAAAATAATCTAAGTTAGAAGAATTGTCAATAATGCAGTTAGAATAGTTGATAGAAATAACTGATAATTAATTGAGAAACAGAAAAGAGTAAGATCATGGAAAAATAGAAGAATTAATTATGATGTGTCTTAGAGGGTGTGAAATGTCAATGCCTCCAGCATGCTGCACAATCTCAGCAGGGGAAAATGTGCTTCCATGACAAGCACAAACAATGCTAACTTCATCAAATTTTGAATATTTGTATAAAAATCCATTCACTGTTTTCCATTTGGTCAATTTCCTTTGGTTGATTACATACGACATTTGAGACAAAGACAATTGCTTCTTAACTGGAACCGGCATCTGAGAGGAATTTCACTTTAGCTCCTAGCAGGAAAAGAGCTCTAAAGCGATCATAGTGAAGTACTGAAGTTAAACCACCAGCTGAACTTCTTGAGATAATAGCCTGCAGTTGCAAGTTTTGGTGAGTGATTAACAAAATGATAAAGAAGAAAAAAGTGGCAAATCATTAATATTTTCTTACATTTTGAGCATTTTTTATTCCTTTTCCTAGCAAATCCTCCATGACAACATTAAAAACTCTTGCTCCTCCAAAGTGCAACTTTGTTACCTGATTTACACATATTATTAAAGTTTCATCTCAAATAAAAAGCCAAAATATGAAAAACTAAAGATTTTGAAATTCATCAAGTTTTGTATAACTTACCGGATTTACAACTTCCACATTACCAGTAAACGATGAACATATATTTCCAATAATTATCAAATCCTGTAATTACTATTGATACAAAAAACTGGACTGAATTATACTATACGCAAAAACTGTCCCACTTATTGAGGAGCATTACCTTATGCAACATATATTTCCAGAGAAAAAGAAAACTGTCCAACAAAGTATCACTTCAATCAACTTCCAGTCATAAAAAATGTAAAATTCAAGAAACAACAACAACAAACAGTAATGGAAAATCAACAGCAAAGAGAAAAAGAAATAAGAAGAAGAAATTTAGCTGGGGCATTTCATCGAACACTTGATGTGTGACGATAAAATGACAATCTTTCCACCATTTCACAAATTACAACTTGAGCATAAAATCAAAAACAACAATCCATAGCACATGAAACAACTGAAACGGGATCACAAGCTAATCAAAATCGAAAAAACTAGGAACAAATTGAAGTTGAAGCTTACAGTAAAACTTTCTTCTTCAATCGCTCTTTTTGTTCTTTGAAATGCAACAACGATCTTCAACCTCAAATGCACGATGTCCACCGTTCTCCTCCGCATTCAGCCGCGTGTACCAAATCTGTTAGGGTTTAGGGTTTAGATATAGATTCAACAATATCAAACAAAGAAGCATCATATAATCAAAGCAAGTGAAGATAAGGAAAACGTAAATGGAAGACGAAAAAGAAGAACATATCAGTTACACAAAGTTCACGTCAATGGAACTCATAGATATGAGTAAGACAAACATGAAATATGAAAACATACAGTGTGGAAGAAGATGGAAGATGGAAGATCCACGCAGAGAGAGTTTGTGTTGGAGTGGAAAAGTGTTGTGTGATATGCAGAGAAATTTATCATGTGAGATATTGTTAATCGTGTCAATTGATTACAAACATGGAAAGTTGTGAGACTTTCCATTGTCCAAGTAATTAAGTTTGAATTTTATTATATTTCCCACATAATATTGATTAGTAATAAGTCATTTAAATTGTATATTAAAAAATGCTAAGAAAGAATGTTAGAGTGACACATTAGATGCATTTAATACCAAATGCATATAATTGAAGCAATGGTGTAATTAGTCACTTTTATCCCTAGAACCAGAAAAGTTAGAACGTGATCTCAAAAGGGTATGAGTGGTTTTTCCAGGTACTTTAGTTTATATATATTTATAATAGATGAGAATAATCAGCCAAATATCTCAGGTCCATGATGTGGACACATGTGTGGAGACACTACTACAAAATATACATTTTGTAATATTATTTTACTACGGTCATTCAGTCCAGCATTGTAATATTTTAAATTTGAAGCGTTTGGTTTTTTTATTAGAAGACATTTCAGTACGGTTGTGTGAAACAACTGTGGTGATAAATTAAGTGTTACAAGTTTTGAATTCCAGCAGCAACATTTTTCCATTTTTCCCATTAAAAAAGTGTTTGTCCCTTAAATTCATAAGTTAACCAAAAATTCAAAAAAGTTTAACTACAATTCTATTTATCCACCGTGGTAACATGTTTTATATTTCACTATGGTTGTTCTTAACAACTCTGGTAAAAGGCTTTCATGTCAATTAAAATAAAACAATTTTTTATTTCCTTCATAACATGCCATAAGCGAACCAGATGACGACGATAGTGAACTCTTCACCTTCACCATCTTTATTTTGTGTTCACTGTCTTCATTCATTTGGAAAGAAAAAAAATCATCATCTTCATTACGTGTTTACCATATTAATTCATTTGGTCTCTTCCTCCTCTTCGAAGTACGATACGTTACTTTTCATGGCTGATGTTCATTGCTTTTATTCCTTCTTTGTTGATTTTATCGCTACTTTTCATGGCTGATTTTCATTGCATTCAATGTGTTTTTGAAACCTTGTGTTCATATTGTACCTGGTTCATAGTTCATTGCATTTTTGAAACCTTATGTTCATATTGTTCCTGGTTCATAGTTCATTGCGTTTTTTATTGTTAAATATTATATTATTGTGATGGATATGCATATGCTTTAGGTTTAGTGTTATACTATTGTGATGAATATACTTTAGGTTTAGATATGCTTTAGGTTTAGGTTTTGAAAATGAGGTATGCATTTATGAGATTCAATAGCAATTAATGTTAGGGAGTTGTGTCAAAAGAGAAAAAAATTCTCTTCCCTACGACCACTTTGACACCATTTGTCATTACAAGGAAGAAAAATAGTCATCTAGACCTATCGTACTCTCAGATTACAGATCATTCTCTCAATATGAATCAAGATTAAGCTAGTGGGAGAAAACTTATCCAAGAGATTGAGGCTTCAAAGAAGTTTATTGATGTGTTGGAGTTATGGTTGAACAAAGCCAAGGAAGTTGAATTTGTTAGGGATCACATTACTATTGTTGAACCGTTTGGTAGAACAAGCTATAAAAAGATTCTTATCAAGAATATTAACCCTGAAAAGATAAGGAAGGTAGAGGCTATTGTGAAGGACATAATGAATCTGGATGCAACTGATTATGAATCAGATAAAGACCTTGAGAACTATACGAATTCAACTAGGCATGCAGATTGAAGATTGCCCTTCATGTATCCAATAGAGCGATACATGAAGATCTTTAAAGGATGTAGTTCTTCAAGAACACCAAGATACAAGACACCAAGAGACAAGAAACTAAAACTCCAAGATACAATTATTTGATGTAATGATGTGTAAATTGTAGGTTGTTTTGTTCCATTTTGGTTTTGATGTAATATACAATTTTTGGATTTGATGTAATACAATTTTTGGTATGATACAATTCACAAATGCGTATTATTGTTTTTCTTCTGATACGATTCACAAAAATACAAGTTAAAAATAGAAAAATATATAAAAACAGGTCCTTGATGGGAATCAAACCAAGGACCTTTAAACTTTTCACAGCGGTTATGTAACACAATCGTGGTGATAGATAACGCACATTCCAGTTTTCTACAATGGACACTAGACCGTGAATGTAAGTAACACATATACAACCACATGCTACTTAACAACGACTCGTCTTTCGTGATTATATATCTTTATCAACCGTGATTGTATGTGTTTTTCATAGTAGTTAGAAAATTTTCATCTTCAACGATAAAACTATATCTATTGTGTGAATTGCTTGTATGATAATATATCTAAGTTGATTCGACTTTGAAAACTATCTTCATGAAATCATATACAAATTAATTAATAGCAATATATGGCAATACCTAAAAGAAATACTATTAAAAGATTATTAAATGCCAAACATGTCTTATTTCGATCCATATATTCTTGGCATTTTTGAACTCATTTATTATGTTTCAATGGATTTATTTCATGTTTCCATGTTATTCTTCAATATTATTGCAAATACCTTTGGTTGCTTTGATATGTGTGTTATTGCACAGGATTTAGGCATAAAACATCAAAGATCAAGACACGAGTGAATTGGCAAGGAAACCAAAGAAAAAAAGAAGATTTAGCATGTTAGTTGTGCGAACAACAGCGAGGTGCCACCGAGTGTTCGCTGTGCAAAGTTGCAGCGAAGCCCTAGCGAACCATCCCAGATTAGAGGCAGTAAGAAAAGGATCCTAAGTTAGTCGTGAAAACTTGTAGCGAAGAAGTTTGCTGGGCGAAGAAGTGTTCACACTGCAAACTTAGATATTTTCTCATGGGCGGTATAACTATTCAGAGGCACTTCAGGTGCCATAAAGTGGTGTTCTCTAGGCGAAGAAGGTGTTCGCTAGGCAAAATTGACAAATTTTGGAAGTACTATATATGTACTTTTTGCACTTTTTGGGGATCATTACCCACATAACCCCATTTTTCACAAAGAAACCCTATTTTCAGCATTTCTTCACCAAAGAGTGATATTTTGCAAATAGAAGCTGGATTCGCATCCAAGATCGATTCTTCGACGTGGTTGCTCATTCATCTCTCTCATTACTTGTAAAGCAAGCTACCATGGTTATGGGTCGCTAATTTCCATTGCATCAAAGGTAGAGGTAGTCTACCTTAGCTTTATGTATTTTTTTGTTGGCCTTGTATGTGAACAAGTGATGATTAATATGTGATGAATATTTTTGTTCTTAATGATCCATTCATGTTTTGTAAAACTCTAGAAATAGGTTTTATGGAACTTGACCTAAAGTATTCATCTATCAATTTATAGATTAGAGAGATCGGTCTATTGTTGATATTTGCTTTGTGTTGAACTTAAAGCTTACTATATTGGTAATTATATGGAGAGATCGTGTAACAACGAATATGGTATTTCTCACGACACCGCTAGACATGGACGGTATTGAGAGAATACGTGATGACGTTAATCGGATCCGACTTCACATGCAAGATTAAGAGAATGTGTATTAGTTAGGGTAGTTTAACATTACTTTTGATATACTTTGTTAATCAAACATCTAGAATTTAAAGCTTTACTACTAAATCGTGACAATTTATGAAAAAACTTTGAAAATCCTTTTCTTAAAACGGTAAATTATTGAACGACAAGCATCCCATATCAGAACAATCCATGTGGAGACGATAACCAAAACCCCCCTTGTATTACAAATCTAACAAAATGGTGTTATTGCCCGGGATTGTTGTTTGATATTGCAAGCATTGCAATAGTTTATTGATTTTAAGATATTTGTATTGTGATCTCTTATCTCTGTTTATTTTTCTTGTGTTATTTGATCTGTTTGGTTAAGTGTGCATATTCTGTTTATGCGAGGGAGTGTACATGCAGACCAACTTCTTTTCGATCCTGAGATTGAAAGAACTGCACGGAAGCTCGATAGTAGAACTAGGAGGAGAAGGCAACTTGTCAAAGAAATACGAGAGCACAGAGAAACTTCTTCATCTACACCCATTGTTACGCCAAACGTGGTAGATCCATCACCACTACCTCCTGCTTCAACCCCATGTGTTAACAGTCCAAGACACAACGCTCAATTCGCACATAATACCAACAATGGAAGGCATTCTGATATAAAAACGGGAATCCTAGCTCTTTTATATGCAAATCCCTTTACGGGGATTGACCATGAGGATCCGTTTACACATCTCACAAAGTTTTACGAGATACCCGGTGCAACTGAAGCACCGGAAGTCGAAGAGGAACCTTTGTTCAAAAGGTTATTCCCGCATTCCTTAATTGGGAAGGAGAAGGAGTTGTATCTTGGCCAATCTACTCTTGTGATGACGAATTGGAACGTATTGGAGGAGAAGTTTCTTGAACAATTCTTCCCTTACAATCGATTTATGGAGGCCAACACGGAGATTTCCGTATTTGCGCAAGGAGGAAGCGAATCTCTCAATGAAGCATGGGAGAGATTCAAATCTATGTTGAGAAAGTGAAAGGGCCATGGTTTTGATGACTTGACTCAAGTGCACATATTCCACAACGTACTTTAACCCATTCATAAAACTCTTTTGGATGCTAAGGCGGGTGGTTCTCTAATGTCAAAAAATGCGGAAGATGCAGTTGCCATCATTGATAGGATGGAACTAAATGATCATTAAGGTCAACATAACTGTGGTACTTCGCAAATAAAGTCAAAATTTATCAAGTTGGGAATGAATGATGCAATTCTTGCTCAAAACGAATTGCTCTCACAACAAGTGGAGTTGTTGACAAAACAAATGTCAAAACTTCCACAACAAATCAAAGAGATGCAAGAAATTCCCAACAAAATCAACATGTAGCAAGTTGTGAACTTTGAAAAGGTGATCATCCTACCGGCTATTGTCCACCGGTCATTGAAGAAGCTAACTATACGGGAAAGCAAAATCAAGGCTATCAACCTAGACCACCGTATCAAAGCAATAACCAAGGCTACCAACCGAGAGGTAATAGCCAAGGTTACCAACAAGGGTGGAGACAAGAACCGGGAATGTCTAACCGCCAACCTTATCAAAGTTACAACCAACCTCCACAAAACCAAGGTGGAAGTTCAAAGATAGAGGAAACTTTTAACCAATCCATGCAAATTTCTATCTCCACTCAAAAGTGCACGGATCCGGCATTTCGGAACCTTGAAACTCAAGTTGGACAATTGTCCAAGCAATTAGCCGACCAACATAAAGAAACTTTTTGGGCTAATACTCAATTGAATCCGAAGGAATCTTGTAAAGCCATCTTTACTAGGAGTGAGAGACAATTGGTGTGGGAATTGGTGAAAATGTTGAAGTTGAAAAGGAGGATGAAATTATGGAAGAAGTTGAAAAAATTAATGAAAAGGAGTTAGTTGAAAAGGAGGAAGTAGAAAAGAAGTTAATAGAGGAGAAGAAGAAAAAAGTAAGAAAGGAAAGGAGAATGAGAGTGAATTTACAATGAAAAAGTTGCCATATCCAAATGCTCATACGAAAATAGACAATGAGAAGCATTATACTAGATTCTTGGACATATTTAGCCAGTTTCAAATAACCATTCCATTTTCCGAGACACTAGAACAAATGCCAAAGTATGCAAAATTCATGAAAGACATACTTACAAAGAAGAAGAGGTATACGGATAAGGAAACCATTGCGCTTAATGTGAATTGTAGTGCTATCGTCCAAAGCATTCTTCCACGGAGGGAAGGAGATTCGGGAAGAGTAGCTCTACCTATAACTATAGGTAGTGATTTCAAGTGTAAGGCTTTGGTCGATCTGGGTGCTAGTATTAACTTGATTCCTTTGTCCGTGGTGAAAAGACTTGAGAACATGGAGATGAAATCAACCAACATGACTTTGCAACTAGAGGACAAGTCAAGGACTCGTCCTCATGGTGTTATTGAAGACGTGTTATTGAAAGTTGACAAATTCTTATTTCTGGTTGATTTTGTTGTCTTGGATATGGAATAAGACGGGGATACACCAATCATTTTTGGAACACCCTTCATGAAAACCGCAAGAATGTTAATCGATGTTGATGAAGGCATAATGAAGGTGAGGACTAATGATGAAGAAGTGTGTTTTACACTTTTCAAATGTGTGGTGTATTGAAATCTAGTGGAAGATGATTTTCAAGTGAGAAAAGAAGATGCAAGAGTTGCACTGATGAAAAAGAAAGGCGAAGACGTAAGAGTTGCATCAATGAAAAAGAAGGACGAAGATACAAAGATTGAAGCGGTAATGAAAAAGAATGATGAAGAGGCTAAGAAGGCTATGATGAAGTCTTGTTGGGATTTTTCATTCTTGAGAAAAAGTGGACCAAAAACTGGGTATGACAATGATTAAGGACCTCTTGTGGTAGTGAGTTTCATCCGGAAGCTAATTCAATTGCTTTTAGTTACGTGGTTTCAACCGTCGGACCGTCGAGCTCTACCGACGTTAAACAAAGTGCTAGTTCGGAGGCACTCCAACATTGTAAGTATCCTTTCATTTTTATTGCATTTTAGTATTAAAATAATATAGGAATTTTTGTGGTAGAGTGAGAAGAAAAGAAATTTTTTTGAAAAATTTGTCCCATTCTCCTTGAGTTCGCTGTGCGAACCTAGGGCGAATGCTCGCTGAAAGTTCGCTGTGCGAAACAGAACAAAAACTCACATTTTCTGCCACATCACTTAAGTTGTTTTATTTGGTGGCCCAATTTCATAGGCCAAATGGCATTTAGCCAGATTTGGTGCCAAAACCTTTCCCACTTTCCCTTTTTCCTTTCCATGCCCTTTTGTCTCTATTACTTTCCACACAACACACAATCATTCTCTTGTCTCTCTCTCTCAACCTTTGCAAGTAGAATATTTTTTCCCAAGTTTCAATTTCAACTTCCATTCCCTCTAACTACTCATTTCAGGTTTAATTATGTTATAGTTTCAATGTTCTTTTAGAAGCATGTGGTTAGGTTATGTGAAATTTTTTTGGAAACTATCTTCTAGGTTTGTAATGTGTTTTTCATGAGTGATTATGATTAATGCATGTTGTTATACTTGCATGGGTACTAAACTGGGGTAATTTTAAAGAGATTGAGGTGTTCTTGCTTAGGTTAAGTTGAACTTGGTTTGGATTATTTTAAGAACTTTGATCTTTGCATGAACAATGTTTGCTTGGTTGTTGTTGTTTGCTTGATACTCTAATGAAAATTAGATATCACTGATTGAATTGTAGGGATTATATCGTTGTTGTGTTAATGATTGCAAAGGCAGAACTTGGAATTTCGAAAACTCATAGGGTTTGTCTTGAGTTCGTTGTGAGAACGTGGGGTGAATGTTCGTTGGGTTCTCGCAATGCGGACTCAAGGCGAACATGACATCATTTTTTTATGTGCTATGTTTTCTTATTCTGATCTTTTGCACCTTGCTTTGTTCAATAATGTGTCATATGTTTTTGTTGGTTATGTTTGGTGTTGTGCAGATGGCACCTCCAAGAACCAATCCTTTTAAGAAAAGAAGGACCAGAAGCTCCTCCCGTCAACAACCAATTTCTTATGACACCGAGTGTTTCAATGGGGCAAAGCAAGCTGCTAGGTACCTTGCTCTTGAGAGAAGAAGCATCTTTCTAGATAAAGTGTTTAACATTAACCCCCAAGGAACCTACCGAGCAGTAGCCGCGATATTTCATGAGAAAAAATGGGACAAGTTGATTGCCCCGTGTGACAGTTACAATGCGGAAATCGTGAGGGAGTTCTACGCGAACGCCATCCCAGATGATAATGAGGTTTTTTCTTGGACCACAAAAGTATGTGGAAGAGAGGTAAAGTTTGACCGAAACACGATTAATCACGTGTTGGGTAAACCTCTTACTTTGGGGGAGGATGAGATGGACGAGTATCACAAGAACTTGAGATTAAATAGAGATATTAAGGTGATTTCTAGTGCCTTATTGAGGGAAGGCAAAACTGTGGAGTTGAACCCATCTGGGGTTCCGGAGAGATATCATAGGGAGGATATGCGTCCCTTGGCACAACTGGTGCTACTCTTGGTCTTAACTAACATTAAGCCAAGGACGCATACCTCTATTGTACCAATACTAGTGGCTCACTTGATATATAGTATCATGATCGATACAGAGATTGATGTAGCTCAGTTTATTGCAGACGAGATGCATGCAGTGGTGGAGAGCCGTATCAAACTAGGGGCGCGAGCTAATTTCCCTTTTGGTTTTCCCATGCTTGATCATGGCTTTGTGTGTGCGCTCGAGGGTGAAGTTACCCTCCCACCGTCAGGTTACTATTCCAGCTGCTATTGATGATAACTATATGGACAGGTTTTGTAAGCCCAACAGGATGAGAAGAGGACACACTGCATGTATAGGTACAAATACAGGAGCAGGAGAGGCTTCTAGTTCTGGAGTTGCGGGTTCCCAGGGCTTTGACCCAGTTCGGAGGGAGGTCTGCAACTATAATTGGGATTGAATGACAGCTACTCAGTGTGCCATGATTGGAATTCATGATTCTATGCATGTTTTGCAGCTAAAGTACCGTGAGCCTACGGTGGAGCACTCGATCATGAATAGGGAGCAGTTTCTAGCTCATGCTAGTTGGCCTGAGGCCATACCATTCTCTAGAGAGGAGGAGAGTGTATCTGAAATTGATGAGGCTAAGGACGCCGAGGAGGCTGGTGATGATGATGATGCTGGTTCTAATTCTGGTTCAAGATATGGTGAGGAGGTTGAGTTGGATGAAGAGGAGACTGAGTCTGATGAGGACTAGTTATTTTGTTGTTTTGAGCATGATCTTAAGCTACTTTCTTTGGTTGCTACAAAGTGAAGTTTTTTGTTAAGCTTTAGATCATTGCTATATTTATATCATGATTGTATTTTATTTTGTGTTGTACACTATCCATCTTTGTGGATTATTTTGGATGATGTATTTATGTACCATTTTTGGGTACTTTTACTTTTGTTGGTGTTCTGCACCAAGACATTCTATGGTTATATGAGTTGAATTCTTTAGTTTACGAATGTTCAAATTTAGTTTATTTTTATGTTATTTAGAGTTGAATTCTTCAGTTTAGGAATGTTCAACCCTAGTTTTTTTATGGTTGTTTGGTAGCTTTTTTTGAATTTAATGCTTCTTTCTTTGATGAATTAATGTGAGAACTTATAGATTGGTTGCTATTTTCTAAAAGAATCCAATGAAGATTCTGCCAAGTTTGGATGGTGACGATAGTATTTGAATACCATGAAATCAAACAAGGTGCACGGTTACCTCTTTCTAGAATGCTATAATGTTTAAGATTTTTTTTCTTTGTGCAAATGTATCTTTGTTTCATTGTACAACTTGTTTAAATGCTTGTTTCACTTAGGTTCCAAAAGCCACAAATTGTGAGAAACATCCATTGTTTACTATATTCTTAGGATGACTGATAAACTTTGTTTAGTACATTTGATTCATGCTTAATCTTTTGATTATTTTGATTTTGTGGAAGCATTAGAAATGATCAAGGCATTTGTTGGTATTGAGCACAACCATATCCCAAAAAAGTAACTTACCTGTGAGTAGTGAGAATTTGCTAATCCCTTTGAGCTTAATAGTTTAGATCCTAATTTAGTGATGAATTTGGTGTATGTACATAAATTAAAAGATAGTTCATCATTGAATTTTGTGGGATTCTAAAAAAAAAATTCTTGAACCTTTGAACATTGTTCTAAATTGTTTTTCTTGCCATAAAAAGTAAGGAGCGTTCACTTGATGTTTGGTTGAATTCAATTTGGGGAGAGTGAAAAGAAAAGTGGTAGGTTACTCAAAATTTTGAAAAATCTCAAACAAGCATTGAAAAGGAAATTGTGAATATAAAAGTGAAAAAAAAAGAAAGCATGTTTGTTTGAAAGAAAAAAAATAGAGAATGAATAATGTGCATAAAGGAAGTTTGGAAGGGTGGACAATTGAGAAAAGAAAATGTTGGATAAAGTTGTAGCATGTACATAACCTTGTATACTAAATGTTTATTTTGCATTGGCAACTTTGATTCCACGGCCTTAGAAATGTCACTTTGTTGTGAACCTAACCAAGCTACAAACTTACAAGCCCTTAGTGATTTCTTGCTTCCATGATTTCATTTTTGATTGATTAGATGATGAATGTATGAATTGGATTGTTATTTGCATTGTTTGTCAGGTGAGTGAAATTGCCCCGCGGTTGCAAACAGGTTAATTTCTTCATTCTTATTTGAAGAGGGGTGTTAGAGTGATTCAAGCATGAGAATTTAGTTGTTATTTGAAACATTGCATGATATTTGTTTAAGAACTAAATTCGTTACAATTGTTCGATTCTAGGAAGTGGTGAACACTGCTTGTGCGCATTTGTATGTTTAATTAGAGCCATTAATCCATTCTTGGTTGAATTAAATGCTTGAGAAAATCCTCTTGTTTTCAATGTGAGGCATATTTTGCTTAAGGACAAGCAAATATCTAGTTTGGGGGGAGTTTGTTGAATGCCAAACGTGTCTTATTTTGATCCATATTTCTTGGCATTTTTCATCTCATTTGTTATGTTTCAATTAATTTATTTCATGTTTCCATGCTATTCTTTAGTATTGTTGCAAATACCTTTGGTTGCTTTGATATGTGTGTTATTGTGCAGGATTCAGGCATAAACATCAAAGATCAAGACACAAGTGAATTGACAAAGAAGCCAAAGAAAAGAAGAAGATTCAACATGTTCGATGTGCGAACAACAACAAGGTGCCAGTAGGGGTGTTCAAATCCAAACCAATCCAAATAAAAACCGAAAACCGATCTAAAAAAACTGAAAACCGCAAAAAACCGAAAATTATTGGATGTGTTTGGATGTCATTTTATAAAAACCGATCGGTTCGGATCGGATTTCGGATTGATTTTTCAAAACCGATCCAAATCAAACCGAACCGCATGTATATATTTTTATACTTATTGATTTTTTATTAGTATAATACCTTGTACTAATTTATTATTAGTTGATATTTTTTTTATAAAATACTATTTATTAGTTTGATTTAATCTATTAATTTTTATTATTTCATTTGTTTCAATCATAACTGCTCATTATCATTTTGTAATATTAACTTTTAATAAAGTATATGTTATATATTATATAAAATTTATTATTTAGTAGTGTTTTTACAATATTAATAAAATTATAATTTGTAATTTGGATATCCAAAAAACCGATCCAAATCAAACCGCAAGAAATTGGATCGGATCGGATCGGATTTTTTTAACCAATCATCCAAAACCGAACCAAACTGCAAGTAAATGTATCTTTGGATCGGATGTCATTTTGCTACAAAACCGATCCAAATCGAACCGCGAACACCCCTAGGTGCCAGCGAGTGTTCGCAGTGCAAAGTTGCAGCGAAGCCCCCAGCAAACCATCCCAGATTAGAGGCAGTAAGAAAAGAACCCTAAGGTCGCTGTGGGAATTTGTAGCAAAGAAGCTCGATGGGCGAAGAAGTGTTTGCACTGCAAACTTAGATATTTTCTCAAGGGAGTTTAACTATTCAGAGACACTTCAAGTGCAATAAAGTGGTGTTCGTTGGGCGAAGAAGATGTTCTCTAGGCGAACTTGACAGATTTTGGAAGTACTATATATGTACTTTTTGTACTTTTTGGGGATCATAACCCGCATAACCCCATTTTTCACATAGAAACCTTATTTTCAGCATTTCTTTACCAAAGAGTGATATTTTGCAAATAGAAGCTGGATTCGCATCCATGATCGATTCTTAGACGTGAATGCTCATTCATCTTCTCTCATTACTTGTAAAGTAAGCTACCATGGTTATGGGTAGCTAATTTCCTTTGTATCAAAGGTAGAGGTAGCTACCTTAGGTTTATGTATTTCTTTTGATTGACCTTGTATGTGAACAAGTGATGATTAATATATAATGAATATTTTTGTTCTTAATGATCCATTCATGTTTTGTAAAACTCCAGACATAGATTTTATGGAACTTGACATAAAATATTCATCTATTAATTTATAGATTGGAGAGATCGATCTATGGTTGATATTTGCTTTGTATTGAACTTAAAGCTTACTATATTTGTTGTTATATGGAGAGATCGTGGAGCGATGAATACAATATTTCTCACGACACCGCTCTAGACATAGACGGTATTGAGAGAATAAACGATGATATTAATCGGATCTGACTTCACATGCAAGATTAAGAGAATATGTATTAGTTAGGGTAGATGAACACTACTTTTGATATGCTTTGTTAATCAAACATCTAGAATTTAAAGCTTTGTTACTAAATCGTGACAATTTATGAAACAAACTTTGAAAACTCTTTTCTTGAAACGGTAAACTATTTAACGACAAACATCTCATATCAGAACAATCTCCGTGGAGACGATAACAAAAACTCCCATTGTATTACAAATCTAACAAAAAAACCATATTAAATCATTTGATATTTGATCCATTATCATGAAAAAGTTCTATATTGTTAACAAATTACAACTAATCATACGTGTGATATTAGAAGCATTATAATTACTGTAAAACATTTTTAATGATCTGAAGATTACGACTTATTGACAATATAAAAATTTAATTAAATCCTTGAATCATAGGAATACTACAAAGATTGCTGCCAGTGCCTAAGTACTTGCTGTAAATACATATAGAAGCTGAACTCTGTGGACACTAATAAAAAATACATATCCCTTGGAAAAAGATGAAAAGATAGCATATGCCTGTTTAGTGTCTAATAATTAGAATAAGAAGGACGCTGAATCAACTTAAAAAGGCTAACACTTTAACAACTAGTAGGCAAGAGAGACACTAAATCAACTTAGACTGGATTCGGTGTACCTTAGGGGACAAAATTGAACTTCTATAAAGAAAAAGGATAAAAATTATTATGTATAACTAAGTCATATAAAGTATTAATATGAACAGCATTTGCGTATCATGCCAAATTATAAATTAACAAATAAATGATAAAATGGCATTTTATTTTGCATTTGTATCGAAATTTAAATATGTTACATGTCCAAAATAACCATTCAAATAACAATTAAAGTGTAAAAACAGCATAGAAATCAATATCTAAAAATACACAAAAAGCAAAATAAAGTAAGATTGAACCATTGGATAAACGAAGACTAAAAATACAAAGTGTGACTGAAAACATAACATATTTTTAGGGGTTCGTTGTTACCGTAGAATCGGAGACGGTGTGACAATTGTAAATAGTTTTACAACCTCTATTAGTATTTGCAACCAAGAAACCTTCAGTGGTTGCTATCAGAACCGTGAACTCTTTCCCGTCGAACACAATAAGGAAAACCAATTCCTACAACTTCATGAAAAGTAAACGAAAAGAAAACCTACAATACAAACAATTATATCCACAAATTGATATTATCTTGTATACAATACATAATGAAACAACATCATAACATGAGATTGCATAAAAATATTTATAATACCTCATCAGACAACAAAAGATTCAGAGTCTCTAAAACAACATTTGGGTATGCACTTTAAACTGCAAATTAAATTGTTTATCCAAAATCATATTTTGTATCTATATAATTTTCATGTAAATACATGAGAATATAATAGTAACCAATCGATTTGAGAAATTTGAAATATATGAGTTAATAGCTTAAACATAAAAATGACGCATAAATGAAAATAATTTGAGAAGTGGAAATAATTTCACAATTGGAAATAAAATTATTTTAAGAAGAATAAAACAAAATCTTACCTTTTGAAGTATAAATATGAACAAAACCATTATCACTATAATTTAATCATTAGCGAAAAAATAGGGGGTTTTGGTAAAAAAAACGATAACCGTAAAGTTAAAAAATTGGAAGAAAAAAATCATCAATTGAATGTTGTAGCTTGATAACAAAATTTATTGTTATTATCTAATAAAACAAAGAACATATCTTTCGATTAGAAACTTGATAATGATTTTAAAAATTAGGGGAAAGCTATCTTTATCTACATTTTCATATACGTTTTAATCTGATTAGAAAAGATTTCAAACTCAGTTTCTAAAATAACATAACATTAGAGACTGGAAATCTGAGTTTATACCCTAAAGGAAAGACAAAATTAAAAAATTAAAAAAAAAATCAAAAATATGGGCAATTTCAAAGATGGAGATGGTGAAAATCTTGGACCATTTCTTAATACACCACCCAAGTTTCTTATGCACCACGTGAAATTATTTTTTTGCCCCCCAGTTCCGGATGTGCACATCCGGACACACCGTTTTTCTTAAAACATTGCCTTGTTTTGGATGTGCAAATCCGGAATGACAAGTTACGCGTATTCCGGATGTGCACATCCGGAAAAATGGCTGAAACTTAAAAAGGTATATTTATTTTAAGAAATAATAATAATATGTATTTTAAAAGAATAACGATCAACAGTGAAACATTACTTCTATTACCAGAGTCGACACAAAGTTGGTGGTACACCTATTACCACTTGTAGAACCAATGGACTGATTTTGGGTCACAAGATACAGAGGAATTGTTTCTGCTCAGGTTCATTGCGAGGAGATAATTCAAGATCTCTTTAAAATAACAGTGGATTCTTAGAAGGAAAATTGGCCCGCTGAAATGATAAGATAATTTTGTTAGATTTGTGTGTAGCGAGCGATTTTGGACGCGGTTCTTAAGCGCTGGTCGCTCTCTGCGGTTGAGCTTAAACTATAGGTCGATTCATTTTTTATCCTATTAAAGCTGAATAAGGAAGGGAAATAGATGTCTCAAATTAACCCTGCTTGCATACTGAGTTTAAACAGCGGTCTGTTGGGTTACGGATGCTATCAATGTGGGGGGGCCTTTGTACTGGTTATTTGTATTTTCGCCAATACGGTTTCTCTCTTTTTACCTTGACAGAAGGTTTCTGGTGGGGAACAAGGATTAGGATATTAGGACTGATGCTTTTGATAGATACATGAGAGTATGGGATTTGGGTTTTTGTTGATTGTGCTCGCTAAGATTTTTCTTTCAATCTTATGCCTACGTATTCCCGTTTACCGAAACAGGGAAATCAGAGCGTTCGTAGTTCCTCCTATTCTATGGGAGGAAATGGGTGTTTTTGGTGTCTTGTTCAAAGCCCAAGACGTGAAGCGGAAGGTGATTTGTATCTTGTTCAAAGCCCAAGATGTGAAGCTGAAGGTCCCAACTTTGGAGAGAATTTGTCATCTCTAAAGAGGGGGTTGTATGTCACAACCGTTTATAAAGGAGAATAACTTTAACCGGGATGTGTGAATCCGGCAATGCCATAATTTCCTTTATAGGGGATTTTAACCTGAAGGAGAAGACTTTAACTCAGTGTAGAGCAATGCTATCTTTCCTTAGGAATTTCTTATGCTAAAAGAGGGACAGTGGCATGGATATAGATAATCCAGAGGCTTGCCACTTACAGCGATTAGATGAAAAATAAGGAGTTGTTGATGTTTGTGTACTGTGAACGAGGCACAACTTTGATGCTAAAAGGTTAATTGGATTAACCAGTGGTTTTCTTATACAAAGCCTAAGAGGAGGCTATTATGTGTCTTGTACAAAGCCCGAGAGAGAGGCTAAAAGGTTTTGACTCAACGAGGGAATCTTTTGGTATCTCGTATAAAGCCCGAGATGGAGGCTATTTGACTCAACAAGGGAGTTTTTTGTATCTCGTATAAAGCCCGGGGTGGAGGCGGTTGCTTGTTTGGCTCAATAAGAACCTTTTTGTATCTCGTATAAAGCCCGAGATGGAGGCGAAACGGGTGATTGACTCAACGAGGGAGTCTCTTATGTGTCTCGTACAAAGCCCGAGAGAGAGCCTAAACGTTGTTTGACTCCGCTGGGGAGGATCATTGTACAAAGCCCAAGAGGAGGCTAACCTCATTGAAGAAGGATCATTATACAAAGCCTAAGATGAGGCTAAGGTGACTGTTCAGTTAAGTGACAGGTCCAGTATACTGATTTTGAAAGAGAAAATCAGTTCTTATATGAGCAACACTGTACTCAGGGATTTGATTCAAGGATCCGGGTTATTCCTGTTCTTTAAGGAAGCGGGAAATCCGAAGGGTATTGAGACTGTCCGAGTCTGTGGGTTTCCTTCCTATTTAACGAAGGGGTCACTTGAGAATTTCTTTGAGACTCAAGGAGATTAGACTGTCCAAGTCTAGAGTTTTATCTTTTGTACTGTGCTTTGAGAAACAGTAGTAGACTCTATGAAAGGACGGTTCTATGAAGATTACTAAGTTCTGTTCCTATACCTCTAGGAGGTCGTCGGGACAATTTGTACGAAGCCCAAGAGGAGGCTGGAAACTTTTAAGAAGTCGATCGGTCCTTGTACTAAGCCCAAGAGAAGGCTATCATTCCCGGAGGAAGAGATCATTATACGAAGCCTAAGAGGAGGCTGTGAATACTTCTAAGAAGCCGTAGGGTCCTTGTACTAAGCCCAAGAGGAGGTGGGGTTGCTTTTAGGAAGCCTGTGGGTCCTTGTATAATGCCCAAGAGGAGGCCGATGCTTTTAAGAAGCCCGTGGGTCCCCAAACCCCGAGAAATTCAAGGCAATGCTATTCACCGAGAATAGATCAAAGTCAGGAAAGTTTGAGAATTTGGAAGAAACTCAAAGATGCCATTCACGGAGAATACATTCATATCTGGGAGTAGAGTTTCTTGACAATTCCTAATGAGGACAGCCTGAGAGAATACTGTATTTGGTGATCCTATTGGGGGATCTAGTTGTCTATTTCTACGAATAAACGAAACGGCGTCACCTAGTTCTAGACGTAGCTGCCGGGGAAACTCGAAATATCTATACTATTATTACACAGTTGATATGAGTTGATGAAAGAAGACTTACAGCGAAACAGCCCCACAATACAGTTATATGTATATGAAAGCGGTAAATGAAAGCAATAACCACTTACTCGGTTGTAGAGCTTCCATGCTGTTTGGTTAGTTGTTCAACAAAGAAAGATTGAAAACAACAGTATATTCAAAATCAAAGGAGAAAGTGCTTTGAAAAAGAAAGATTTGGGGCTTACAGCTCAAGGAGAGGCCCAGGGTTTTATCAGTGAGCGCATTGTTGTTTTTGTACAGAGGGACTTATACAAGTGACTGAGGCCCAAAAATTATTTTCTGTACAAAGGGATTGGGTCTTACACTCTAATAGAGGCCCAAAAGGTTTGAAGAAAAAGAGTGGGGCTTATAACATGAGGGTAGGCCCAGTTGATTTTTCCGTTAGAAATGGCGATCGCGCCGAGGTTTTCTTTTAACGCGGAGGGACTTATACAATAAGTGAGGCCCAAAAATGTTTTGGTTAAAAGGGGATTGGGTCTTACACTCTATTAGAGGCCCAAAGTGTTTTTGAATGGGTCTTATAGCTCAAGGAGAGGCCCAAGGTTATTTTTCAAAAGGCGATGATCGTGCCGTTTATTTGAAAATGTACAAAGGGACTTATACAACGAATGAGGCCCAAAAATATTTCTGTACAAGTGGGTTGGGTCTTACACTCTCTCAAGAGGCCCAAAGTGATTTGAAAATGATTTATGAGGGTTGAATTAATCCAAAAACCCTAATTTGTTTTCAAAAATGTATTTAATTGAATAAAAGTTCAATTAAAAATGATCAAAATTGTTTAACATATGAAAAACAAATTGTGATTTTGGATTAATACTTCAAAAATTAAGTATTGACCTACAAAATAATTAGACAGCATTAAAAGTTGCAAAATCAATGTAGAAAAAATATTTAAAATGTCAAAAACAATTAAAATATTAATTCTTTTCAAAAATATCAATTATATGAAATAAATAATATTTTTGGGATTTTTTGATAAAATAAAATATTTTAACATTTTTGTGAATTATTAAAAAAAGAATCAACTCAAAATCATTAAAACTCAGAGAGAAATTAATTTTTGAATCAATTAAACAAAATCACAAAATTCAAATATTTGAATTTGTGAAAAAGGCGCCAAGAACACAAGCAAGAACACGCGCGTTTTTCTGGGTTTGGCTGATTTGCGTTTTCCATCCAATCTCACTGAATACGTAATCATATCATGCAATCCACATATCATTATGCTCGTCTCAACCTCACGATCATGTCTATAACACTTAATTTCATTTAAATTAAACATAAAACATGAAATCACGAAGAAACCTCAAGAACCCTAATTTATGCATGAAGGCTAGGATTTTTGATACACGATTCAAACAATGCAATTAATTGAGGGAAAACATTCCATGCATGATTATGAACATATGGCCAAATTATTGTGCGAGGAAATATGCATAGATTGAGAGATGACTAAGTATATGCTTACCTCTAAGTCGTGACAGCAAGTGCAATGTGATTTTTGATTTGGAGGTGTTACAGATGAGTGGTGATGATCTGAATAGCTTCCCTACACCCTATGGAGTGTGTTTGAATGCTTGGACTTGATTGAAATTGGCTGGATCAATTCATGGCATCTCAGCTGCAACTTGATTGAAAATTTGAGCAACCAGCTGGTGATTTTGTGAAATTGGTGTTTTAGAAGTGATCTAAGTGTTTGATCAACTCATATGTGATGTGTATGAGGTGTGTATGTGATTGGTTTGATTGGAAAAGCTCTCAAACTCAAAACCCGATAGCTACCTTGCTAAGAAAGGCATTTTTGCCAAGAGAAAGAGATTTTGAGGAAAGCATATGTTAGATGGCTTTGGTGTACTCAAATTGATCACAATTGAGCTCTATTTATAGTAGAGCAAGTTTGTTTTGCAAGGAATAGTGAATGGCAACTGGTAAGTAGGTTTGACCAATGTTGTCCAATGGAAATGCAAGTCTCCTCTAGCCATTGACTAGAGGTTAAGGCACAGAGCTTTGGTTCCCTTGGTCTTGGATAAGTCTTGACTAATTTCAGATGAGAATGGCTCAGTCCATGCCACCTTGATGCTTCCATTGAATGCTTCAATCCAAATTTGGAGTCTTGTCCCTATTTTGGCCATTCTAGGTTCAACATGCTATTTCTTGTTCCATGGACTTTGGAGGCTTGGCTCAGTGATTGTCCCCTTTAGATTCAATCCTCAGATGTGTCCAAGTGGATAGGAGCATTTGAATTTGGCTGATTTTGGCAAATCGAGCCAAAATGCAAAATCTGCCTTGCCTTTGACAGATTTCAGCAAGGTAACTTGACAATGTCATATCTCATGGTGTAAGTTGAATTTGGCAATGTTCTTGGCCATTTTGGAGAGCCCTTACATGATACAACAACTGTTTGAACATGTTTGATTTTGATCTCTTCTGATTCTAAGTGAAAAATCCCTCTACATTTGGCAAAAAGTGAAGTAAAATCTGACTTAGTGAAATTTTCACTAAGTGTTGGAACAAAGTGTGATTTCTTGATTTTGATCACTCCATAACTCAAAATCCTTAATGAATTGGACTTAGGTCTAGTTGAAGTTTTTGTAGAGGGTAATGAGGGCTACAAATTCATCTTTGGATGAAAAAAATTGGCCTTGTGGTTTAGGAGTTATGGTCCTCCAAAGTTTGTGCATTAGTGGTACTTTTTCCATAACTTAGAAAAATTTCTAAGTTTTATGGTTACCCCTTTTACAAGTTATCTTACTTTCTTTGATTTTTCTTGATGAATGATGATTCAAATCACACATTAACATCATTTTAGGGTTAAAAATCCATTTTGGTGAAAAATCTCAAAAAGTCAAAGTTGACTTTTGTGCACAGTTGACTTTTTATCAGATGAATTCCAAACTGTGGAATTCTTCATGAAATCATGTCCTTGACCTAAATCAAACTTGATGGACATGTTTCAAGGGTGTCATAGGGTATATTGGGGCATGTCCTAGGGCTTGGGAGCATGTCCTGGTCAAAAGTCAAAGTTGCAGTTGACTTTTTCCTTAAAACCCTAATTGTGGTGCAGATGAAATTGAGACTTGTTGCTCAAGCTTCTTGGATTAATCCATTGTTACAAATGGATCAATATAGCTCATTAGAGACCCTCAAAACCTCTCTTGAGGTCTTGGCTCTTGATTTGCCCTAAAAGTCAACTTAGGGTGAATTAGGTCAAGAAACCCTAATTCCTGATTTTTGATGAATGCATCCCCTGAGGCAAAATTGACTTGTTGAATGGGTCCATGAGGTTCCATGGAGTACATTAGGTTGTGTTTTGGATCTTTGGCTTGTGCCCAGATGAAACTTTCCATCTAGAGGCCCTGGTCGACCAAAACCCTAATTTGGTGATACTGGCGATCTTGAGACTTGATCCACCTAGAAGGGAGTAGCCTTGTGCTTAATCCTTAAAGTGGGAGTCCTATTGATCCTTTGTGGATATGTTAGAGGCTAGACAAGTTGAAGATCATGTCATTTCTTGATTGATCCTTTGTCTAAGAGCTCTGAGAGGGCTTAAAACCCTAATTTTGATTGTAGTGAATGCTCAACAACCCTTGAGGCATTTGATGAGGCATGATGATTCATCCATATTGTGATGATGATTTGCACAATGATGGGAAACTTTAGTGGTCAAAATTTGGGGTATGGCATTGTGTATTCCTCATGATAGGATAATTCAGGGAGTGGCGTGTGGCTTTTTATAAATCAACTTGGTTTAAGCCTATAAGGATTGTATTTTACAGGTTTGCATTGGTTTTTTCTAAATGATACATACTGATGTATATTGATGTATATGTATATATTATAACTTGTTTATTATGCCCACTTGCTAGCTTATTATGCACACTTACTGATGTCTATTGATGTATATGTATATATTATAACTTGTATATTAATGATACAGTTCCTCCTGCTTATTATGTACACTTGCTAGCTTTCCGCGCTCGATACTGCATAAGTGAAGTAGAAAATTCTGATTCTGGTTCTGCAAGTGGTAATAGGAGATACGAAGAACAAAGTTTTCTATTGGCGGGAAACTTAATCCATTGACTCAAGATCTTCATCACGCTATCAAGAATCTCTCCGCTGAACTTTATTCTAAAGATGTTCATTTTCTCATGGAGCTTATTCAAGTACATTTAACCTTTCATGATGCATTCATGATGTTAAATGATAGTTGTTTATATTCATAACAGTAAATATGTTGTTAACTTTATCAAAATGCCGAAGACAGCCATTATATTGACGGAGAGACTCCAACCCTAGAGTTTGTTATAACTTCTGATGACATTACTGCTACTGGTGCACCAGCCACATTACTTATTTTCAATAACGAAAAGGGTTTATCTCCGAAATATATTGAGTCCATCTGTAGTGTTGGACGATCAACAAAGAAATATAACAGGAGCAGTGGTTACACTAGAGAGAAAGGATCAATAAAGTTTTCTATTGAAGAGATACGAAGAACAAAGTTTTCTATTGGAGAGATGCGAAGAACAAAGTTTTCTATTGGAGAGATACGAAGAACAAAGTTTTATATTTAAGAGATACGAAGAACAAAGTTTTCTATGGGCGAGAAACCTAATCCCTTCTCGCTCCCCTCATTCGAATGTATATTAACTTGCGATGATATATTAACGTATGCGACCAACCGACAAAATCGATTTAAAAAAAAATAATAAAGTTATGCTATTTTTCGGATCTGCAGTTCTGGAATTTAAAAAAATAAAGCTATACTATATTTCTGGATGTGCACATCCGGAACACATCAGCGTTTTTAAAAAAAACGGTGCGTTCGGATGTGCATGTCCGGAATTAGGGGGCAAAAACGAAATTTCACGTGGTTTATAAGAAACTTGGGTGGTGTATTAAGAAATGGTCAAATCTTATTTTGATGAACACTGCTTGAGGAGCAAAGATGAAAAGAAAAAATGGAAAGGTAAAAAAAATGGAATTGAAAAGATAAGAAATAAAGAGAGTTGATGAAAAGGAAAAAAAAATAAAAAAATGGAAGTTGTTATCTACTTTCAATGTATTGGAAGCTTAATGAAAGACAAATAGAACGCATTGAAAAAGTTATATCAAATTAAAAAATATCTAAAACAAAATTAAGAAATTTAGAAAGTACTTATAACATAAAAGACATTTAAGGACATAAAAAAAGTTACATAATTAGTTTTAATTAGGATTATTACGTAATTATGGTGGTTATTTATTTATTATATTAATTAGTTTTGATTAGGATTATTAGGTAATTATGGTGATTATTTATTTTCTTATATTAAAAAGTAAATTCCTCATATTAATAATCTTTTGTTTATTATTATTATTATTATTATTATTATTATTATTATTATTATTATTTCTTTTTCGAGATTTTGATAGAGGATTCAAAGTGGACCACTACTATTACCTTGAGAATCTGATGGAGATTACATAAAGGACTGCTGTTGTTGAACTTGAATTGTTGTCAATAATTAAAGAAATGTAACTCATAGTATTGTAGCGTGCGATTTTTGTCGGTGACGCGACCACCTTAACGCCATGGTTGGAATTGTGTGCTAATTTCTGATTTCTTATTTATCCTATGAAGCTGGAAAGGAAAGGGAAGTTATCTAAAACTAAACTTGCACGCAAATGTTTTCTTTAACAAATGCTTAAGAGATTTGGGAGTTCGGGGTCAGGTTATACAATGGGGAGTTGTCAATTCCCATCCTATATGTGGTTATCCACAGATCGTTAGCAATTTCTACTGTTTTCTATTTACTGGTGTTTGCCTGTTGATTGAGAAAGTTTCTCCTTTGGGAATGTTTGAGAGAGTGTTTTGTTGATGTCGGGTTTTTCTGATGTTTTTTGGTAAGGTACTGGACCTAAGGTTTTTGATTAGTGTGTGTGCTCGCTAAGATTTTGCAATCTTATGCCTACGTATTCCCGTAAATATAACAGGGAAATCAGAGCAATCGTAGTTCCTCCTATTCTATGGGAGGAAATATGTTTGGTGTCTTGTTCAAAGCCCAAGATTGAAGCTAAAGGTTATTTGTGTCTTGTTCAAAACCCAAGATTGAAGCTAAAAGGCTTGACTGAGAGAGAATTTGTCATCTCTAAAGAGAGATATCTCAACTGTTTATCACAGTTGTTGGGTGATCGATTATAAAGGAGAATTACTTTAACTGGGATATGAGAATCCAGCAATGCCATAATTTCCTTTATGAGTGATTTATCCTGAAGGAGGAAACTTTAACTCAGTGTTGAGCAATGCCATTTTTCCTTGGGGATCTTTCATGCTAAGAGAGGGACATTGACTTGGATGTAAATAATCCAGAGGCTTACCACTTACAACAATTAGATGAAAGAGAGGATTTACCAGGATAAGAGATGGACTACAGCTTGGATTTTTGAATCAACAAGTGCGCCACTTGCAGCATTTATTTGGGATTAAGGTTTGTTTGATTATCTGTTTTGATGTGTGATATACAGAGAAGTATCTTCCTACAGAGAGTTTTTTTATTTCCTCTGAGGGGATGTTGATTTTTGTGTGCCTTGATCAAAGCCCAAGGTTGAAGCTAAAAGGTTGATTCTATTTAGGGAGTTTTATTTCTGTCTTGTACAAAACCCAAGATTGAGGTTGAAAAGAGATTGACTCTTTTGGGGGGAATCATTATACAAAGCCTAAGAGGAGGCTGAAAGTTGACTTTTCCTGGGAAATATTTTGTCTGTCTTGTACAAATCCCAAGATTAAGGCTAAAGGAGAGTTATTGACTCCTCTGGGGAATATTTGTATGTGTCTTGTACAAAGCCTAAGATTGAGGCTAAAATGGGAAACTGACTCTACGGGTGAGAGGTTTTACCTGTCTTGTACAAATCCCAAGATTGAGGCTGGAAGAAGATTGACTCTGCTAGAGAGTATGAGTTGTCTTGTACAAAGCCCAAGATTGAGGCTGAAAAGAGGATTGGTCCTGCTTAGGGAGATTTTATATGTGTCTTGTACAAAGCCCAAGATTGAGGCTGAAAAGAGACTGACTCAACAAGAGAGTGGTTTTTATCTGTCTTGTACAAAGCCCAAGATTGAGCCTGAAAAAGGGATTTTACTGACTCAGCTGAGGATATTTATAGGTGTCTTGTACAAAGCCCAAGATTGAGGCTAAAGAAGGGCTGAGGGAAAATCATTATACAAAGCCTAAGAGGAGGCTGGTTGGGGAATTTCTTATATAAAGCCTAAGAGGAGGCTAGCTTCTACTAAGGATTATTGAGATCCAGAGATAGGTCCAAATTGGGGAATCAACTCTTGCTGAGGAATGAGGGAGAGTTGAAATATCAGATGTACAGCGGTTCTGATAAAGGGTTTATTGATAGCATTTTGACCCTAGCTGGGGAAAATTAAAGTGAGAGTTTAAAGATTGAGTTTTAAAACCTATGGAGGTTTTAACTCTGCTAGTGATTGATGGAATGATCAGGGTTTCTCTTTTTTCCTTTAGGAGATGAGACTGTCCAAGTCTACTAGTATGAAAGGGTTTATCTGTGTATGATGCCCAAGAGGAGGCAGGTGTTTTAAGGGATGAGAACCAACCTTAAATTGTCCGAGATTTTGACTCTTTGGAAAGACTGCTCTAACAAAGGATGACTAACTTTTGTCCTATAACTGTAAGAGGTCTTTGGGTCCTTGTACTAAGCCCAAGAGAAGACATGAGAACTTTTAAGAAGCCTGAGGGTCCTTGTACAAAGCCCAAGAGGAGGCTGGGGATGCTTTTAGGAAGTATGTGGGTCCAAACTTAAGAAAAGTTCAAGAAAGTTTTCACCTGGAATAATCATTTTTTTAGTGAACAGTTCTAGGGTTTGATGAAATTCAAGAGAGGTTTCACCGGGAATTAATCCTCTCTGGGGGAAATGAATTTCTTTGACAAATTTCTAGTAGTGACAGTCTTGAGAAAAGTTTCACCGGGAATAATGTATTTCTCTGTTCCATATTGTATAAGCCCAAGAGAAGGCAAAACTGTATCTGGAAATTCCTATGGGGAACTAGTTTTGACTGTGTTGAAAGAGTGACCACTGGTTTGATCTATTCCTAGACCTAATTGTCGGGGAAAACTCTAAGCAGTTGATATATATATATATATATATATATATATAAATATATATATATATATATATATATATATATATATATATATACACACACACACACAGAAGAAATATATACAAGTATATAAAAGAGGGTAGGAGGACTTACAGGTGAGCAAGCTTCCAGCATTACAAATATATATATATATATACAAGTATGTAAAAGAAAGCTGTTTTAAAACTTACAGGTGAGCAAGCTTCCATTGTAACAGTTGTATGGTTAGTTTTTCAAGAAATTAAAGAAAGTTTTGATAACAACTATGAATTTGAATCTAAATCAAAAGAGGAAAGTTGTTTTTGAAAAGAAGGTTGGGGCTTATACTCAAGGAGAGGCCCGGATGAAAAACAGCAATTGTATCGTTGATCTGAAAATTGTATCGGGACTTATACAATGACTGAGGCCCAAATTATTGTATTTATAAAGAGGTTGGGTCTTACACTCTATTAGAGGCCCAAAGTTTATTTTTGTACAAAAGATGGGGCTTATAACTTAAGGAGAGGCTCATTGGAAAAGTGGTCATTTTCACCTTTTTTGTGATTTTGATCAATCTATAACTCAAAATCCATGAGGATTTGGAATTGCTTGTAGTTGACACTTTTAAAGTATGTAAGATGAGCTTTCATTTGAGCTTTGGATGGAAGAAAAAGTCCTTGTGGTTTAGGAGTTATGACCTTACAAAGTTGGTACAAAACCACTTTTGTTCCATAACTTAAAAAAAATTTGGTTTCTCATGGTTGCCCCTTTTGCAAGAAACCTCACTTTTCTTGATTTTTCTTAATGAATGATGATCAATATCATACATTAACATTGTTTTTGACTTAGGGGAACCATATTTGTGAAAAATTCCAGAAAGTCAAACTTGATTTTGTGCACAGTTGACTTTTTGTCTGATGAAATCCAAAATGTGTGATTCTTTGTGCAATCAAGTTATTGACCTAATTCAAACCTAATGGATGGATTCCATAGGTGTTTTAGGGTGTCTTGAATCATGTCCCAAGTTTTGGGAGCATGTCTTGGTCAAAAGTCAAAGATATAGTTGACTTTTCCTTCAAAACCCTAATTGTGGTCCAAATGAAATTGAAACTTCTGAATCAAGCGTCTTGGATCAATCCATTGTTGAAAATGGATCAAGGTGGTGTATTTAAGGTCCTAAAATCATGTCTTGAGGTCTTGGCTCATGCTTTGCTCCAAAAGTTAACTTAGGGGTGTATTAGGTCAAGAAACCCTAATTCCTGATTTTTTATGAATGCATCCCTTGAGGCTAATTTAACTTGATGATTGGGTACATGGGGTCCCTTGGAGTATCTTGGGTTATGCTTTGAAGTATTGGCTCATGCCCAGAAGAAAAATTTCATCTGGAGGCTTTGGTTAACCAAAACCCTAATTTGGTGACACTGGCGATCTTGAGGCTTAATCCACTTGGAATGTTGCAACTTTGTGCTTGATTCTTGATATGGGAGTCCTCTTGATCCTTTATGGGTGTTTGAGAGGTTAGATAAGTTGAAGATCATGTCATTTTTTGATTGATCCTTTGTCTAAGTGCCCTGAGAGGGCTCAAAACCCTAATTCTTGGTTGTAGTGAAAACTCAACAATCCTTGAGGAAATTGATGAGGCATGTTTGCCACAATATGGAAAATCTTGGTTGTCAAAATTTGGGGTATATCAAGTATATCATTGGTAGACTCTGTTTGGCAAAATTAACTGATGTTGATAAGCTAGTTGGTAGCTGATAGTTGATGACTAATTGTTGATAGTTTATAGCTAATGATTTTTAGCAGATAAATTAATTTGAGTGTTTGGTAAATTAGCGGTTACATTAGCTGATAAATACAAAATGACATAAAATAACATTTTTTAATTAAAAAAATTAGTAGTCATATTTATTAAATTAATTTTTTTCAATAAAAATAAACGTATTAATAATCAAATGTAAAACATTTTAAATATAATTATAAAATTAAAAGATAACACAAAAATATATTAAACACTTGTATATAAATTTTGTAATGAAATTTAAATATCTAATATATTAATAATGTAATTTAAATATCTAGGAGGAACATTTAGTTTCCACAACATCTTCCAAATAAGTTCCCTATTACCCTAATTAGTTGTTAGAAACCTTAGTAGTTTCCAAAATTTTTCATGTGTAATATCCAAGTTTCACATTGGACATTTCATCTCTATTTTACATCCGTATTAACTAAACTTCAAACTCCTCTCCATAAGAGGAGGTTAATTAATTTGGGTAGCTCCAAAATCACATAAATTAGAGTCTATAAGAATATAGTTCCAATTTCTCGAGTCCTTTTCAAAAAGATCTCATACTCCATACACTTTAGAATCTAAAATGCATTGTGTTACGAATTTAAAGTCATTCTTCCCCAAAGTTGACAGACCATATTTTCATAGTGTTTCCATTCCCTACCTTTTATCGCTAGACAGACTTTTATGATTATCCAAATAGCATGTTATATTTGTAAAAGACTTGACTAGGGGATGATCATATGCTTCTCTCAAGAAAGGAGTAAATTTTTTTATTTAACTAAGATGCTAGGGGTATCCCAACCCACTTATAATGGATCTACAAGATACAGACCATCACTATACACTAAAGATGCAATCAAAGATAATTATACCACTCATAATAATGACAAATGAAACTATTGTTAACTTTCTTACCAAGTCACCACCAAAATAGCAAAATAGTTCTCTGCATCATCAACTCTGACTCTCATACTTTGTCGTTGAACATGATCTAATTTTTGATCCAAATCAACTTATTAAATTTTCATTAATTTTATCTCTATTCTATTTAATTTTTCTTTTTTAAATATTATATATTAATATAATCAAATTAATATTTAATTATTTTAATGATTTACTTAACAATTTTATCGTATATTATTAATTTCTTTTATGTTAAATATTTGAGTATTTTTTTACAAAATTTAAACATATATCGTATTTAAAAACATATAATATTATTTATAAAAAATAATATAGTATGTAAATATGTGTTATATTTAAAATAATATAAAATAATTTATTAAATTCATAATAAATATTATATGGTTTTATTTTAGTTTTTGTATAAAATATAATTAAAAAAATAATTTGTTTAGGGTAGAATAGCTCGAAGTCAATAAAGGTCCGACTCAGGTAATAAATTTTGAGAATTTCTTAATCTACCCCTTGATACTCTTAGGCACCTAGCGAATTTCCTTTTATGCCCCCTACTTTCGGAGATATACATCCGAACGCACCTTTTTTTTTATCAAAATTTGATTTTTTTCTGGAGCTACATCTACGGAATAATTTTCTACTGGTATACGCTGGGAAAAACTTCAAAATAATTCAGTTTAGGGAAACTTCCGTAGATGCACCTCCGGAACGTCTAAGCGCCAAAATGTTTCGTAGATACATCTCCGGAAGTTTCTGCTATATTTTAAACCTGCATGATCACTCCCCCCATTGTTGTGTTTTCTTCTTCCACACTCACCTTCACCAACCTAAAAAACCCTACATTATCAATATCATTTTCACTCCAAAACTCCAACTTTTTCGTGCAACAAATCAAAGGGAGCAAGAGAAGATCGAATTTCAGGTAAAGATTGCACTTTTTTCCACTACATTGCTCACATTAATCATCAAACATTTGGAAAAAAATTAACGTTGCTTTCGGAGTTGTGCCTCCAGAACGTGTTGAAGATGAACACTTCCCGAAGTACATCTCCGGAACGTGTCTATGGCCTGTTTTTTTACAGCAAATTTGTAAGTTTTGTTTATTTTTCTTATTGTTTACAAATAGATAGGGTGCACCCCGATAATATCTCAAAAGAATTAATTTTTACAAACGATGTTTCTCCAAATATTCAAGGGGTTGTCGTAAAGTTGGTAGATGTTGGCGTTGACTTTAATAACAAGCAAAAGTTTGATGATCGTGATAGCATGCTCACATGGATTCGTAGGACTGCAACAAGACTTGGTTTTGGTGTGGTTATAGGAAGATCGAATAATGGTTCGGAAAGAAGAAATGCTTTTGTAACTTTTTTGTGCGAAAGAAGCGGGAAATATCATACTCTTCTATGGGAGTTTAAAAGAGACGACATCGGTAGTAGAAAATGTGAATGTCCTTATAATATTCGTGGTTACATGTTGAGTACCAAAAAGTAGAAATTTAGTGTTATTTGTGGTTTGCATAACCATGAATTGTGCTTAAAGTTACAAGGTCATCCTAGTGTATATCGGCTCAAGTCGGAAGAGAAGACATGTATTAGTGACATGACCTTGAATCTTTTCCAATCGAAAAATATACTTGCCACATTGAAACGGAAAGAACCCGACAATATATCAAATATAAGACAAGTGTATAACGTTCGATACCGCACCAGCAAGGCGATTAGGGGAGATAGATGTGAGATGCAACAACTGTTAAAATTGTTGGATGATAACAGTTACGTGTCCCGGTACAGAACTTGCGATGATGGAGTTACGGTTCGAGATATTTTTTGGACTCATCCGGATTTGATAAAGTTGTTCAACACGTTCTTGACAGTGCTCATTCTTGATTCTACCTACAAGACCAACAAGTATAGACTTCCTTTATTTGAGATGGTTAATGTTACGTCTACCGAGAAGGTATATGCTGTTGGTTTTGTTGTTCTGGAGTGTGAAAAAAAGGACAATTTTACATGGGCATTAGAGGTGTGTCAGTCACTTTTGAAGGACCAAGTTGAGATGCCTAAAGCGATTGTTACCGACCGCGATACCGCGTTGATGAATGCGGTTGTAAAGGTATCTCCTTCTTCTAATGCATTACTTTGTCGATATCACATAACAAAGAATGTAAGAAGTCAGGTTAAACCTGCATTGGGGGCGAAACAAGTAGAGTCCGAAGGTGGAAAATTGGTGAAGGCCGATGTGATTGTTGAAAAAATAATGGATGCATGGAATAGTATACTAAATTCTTCCACAAAAGAATTATATGCCAATTTCGTCATTTAATTTTGGAAAGTGTGTGAAAAGTATCTTGCTTTATTGAAATACGTTGAAAGCGCCATTCTTGATCAGGTGAAGGAGAAGATATTTTGTGTGTGGACTGATAATGTCCGACAACTTGGAAATACAACCACCAACAAAGTTGAGTCGACCCATGCTAGTTTGAAAAATTGGTTGGGTAATAGCATGGGGGATTTGTGTCGAGATTGGGACTCCATAAACCTCATTATTAAAAACCAACATAATGAGATACAAACAACATTTGGTCGGAGTATAACGGTATTGGAACATCGATTTAAAGAAAAAATTATTTATTCTCAATTGATCGGCAATATGTCTCGGCCGGGGTTGAACTATATTTTTCACGAGGCCAAACGAGCTGAAACTGTACGTTCTGATAGCGCAAAGTGTGGTTGCACTATTGTGAAAACCTATGGTCTTCCGTGTGCTTGTGTTATTGCTAAAAAGTTGAAACTAAGTGAGCCAATAAGAATGGACGAAGTTTTCCCTTATTGGAAAAGACTTAGTTTTGATGATGATGGTTGCATGGAAGGAGGTAAACCAAATACCTCTAATTTAACTGAATGGGAAGCGATATAAGAGAGATTCTCAAAGGTTGATGACAACATGAAACTCCACATCAAAGAACAATTGAGGAAGATTGCCTATCCCAAAATAACAGACATGAACTGCCTTCTCAACCGGTAAAGACAAAAGGTGCTCCAAAGAAAATGAAGCCTACACCGAATGACAACTCGACTACACGGTCTCCTTCTTATTGTGAGCACGTTGACAAACTTTATCCCGACTCACCGACTCCTAAATCTCAAAAAAAGTGTCATGAAAGGAGCCCGCATAAGCAATCTGCCTCCGACCCCAATTCCACCGAAAATTCCATTCATCGACGAGATGCCGGTTTTTATGTACAAATACATCAACCGTATCGTCAATGTTGAAGGGGAAGGTAATTGCGTTTACTGAGCCGTTTCGTCTTTTCTTGGTAAAGGAGAGGATAATCATGCACTTGTCCGTCATCAACTAATCCAAGAGTTGAAGACGCATAAAGAATCATACACGCGATTGTATGGAAAGAAAGAAAATTTCTATGCGATTTATTAATCTCTTGTTCCTTGCTTGAGTGGTCCGACACCGGTGTCGAAATGGATGACCTTCCCTGATATGGGTCATCTTATTGCATATGCATATGATAGGGTGTGCAATGACTTGACGCGATACGGGTTTTCAGAAACCTTTTTTCCACTCTGCACCGCACTACCTCAAAATCCAAATGATCGCATCATGTGTATTGGATGGCTTGCAAAATCAAGACATTTTGTACAAGTTTGCTTGAAACTGGGATGCCCCATACCACCTACATCATCGGAATGGGCGACTCATTCAACCGCAAATGTCGAGACGTGGCCGAATCATTTTGTTGAAAGGATGAACGAATTCGAAAGATTGAACAACATTGAAAAGGAATCAAATGTGAAAAAGTCTAAAGGGGTACCACCAATAGATTTAGCCGACGACACTTGTTTTGATTTGTTTTGAATTCTTGTATAATCGGATGACTAATTGTAAATTTTTTAAGTGTAAAATAGTCAGTTTTTATTCTTATGCCTTATTTATGCACTTATGCCTTTTATTTGTCTATTATGATGTGTTTTTATATTGAGTTTTGGTTTAAAAATGTAGCAGGAAAATTTCCAGATATGTATCTACGGAAGGTTCTTAATTTTGTAGTATCAGGGAAAGTTCTGGAAATACACCTCCGGAACCAATAATTATGGGGTCGTTCCGTGGATATAGCTCCAGAAAAAAGTTTGACATAAAATGGTTGGTCCATATTCACCTAGGGTTTCTATAAATTTGGGGTTTTATTTGTTATCTTTCACACAAATACAAAAATGTCTCAATTGTTTGAAATTAAGATCTATTGGTATGTCGCAAATGTCTCATTTTTCGATGGCAAAAGACCCGGGAGGATTTTCAAGCTCATAGATCTCACTCCCTCGCCGATATCATAGACGAGATCCAATATCGTCTACCTTACAATGACAAACGAAAGGTTGTGAAGCTTAAGTATCGTTCACCTTCAGTTGACAATGAAGGGTATGTTGTTTACAACAAGCTTAAGCTCAAGAATTAAGACGATGTTAGGGCGATGTGGCGAACGTATTTCGGTTTCGAAGAGAAAATTCCGCTCGAGTTGGAGGCGACGGTCCGAAGAACGGTCGATGACATCTTAGAGATGTGCAAGCGTCCACCGGGCAATTGAAATGTAGTATTTAAATTTCAGTCGAAATTATCAATGTAACGCCGATTTTATTTTATGAATGTTGATTTTATCGTTGCAATGTTGATTTTCAGGTTTTCTGATTCTAGTTTTCTTCCGTATATACGCATACGGAAATATTCCATAGATGCATCTACGGAATAAACTAAAAAAAAGCTGACAAAAGGTGCGTCCGGTGATACATCTCCGAAAACAATGGGTATTTTTAGAAGCGCACGTGGTGCCTAAGAACTCCAAGAGACGGGTAAGAAATTCTCTAAATTTTGAACTCATATTATATTAGGGTTTTTTTGGCCCAATCATAAAAAGTCTGAGAACCATCTCTGCCGACCTTAAATAGGTTGGATAGCTCGTTTTGACATCTCTAATTACCACTTATCCAACTTGTTAAATACCAATTTCATTACCAAAAAAATACTAAATGCTAACTATATTTATCTCTATCTGGTTAAAAAATAATATATAGTTTAGAAACATTTTTGTTTTACACATAGGCATCTGGGGATGTGGCGCCTTCTCTTTACCCTATAATGCATGTTTCTAATGGTGTATTTTTTTTTTGGAGAAGCAAAAGAATTTTAAAGTGGCATAAGATATGCCAAAATGGTACAAGAAGTTTAGCTGCACACACATACTGCAGCAAAAGAGTATCAATTGATATAATCATGTAAATCACCTAAACAACCTTTACCATAACTGATACAAACCAGCCAAAACTAAAGAATTGATAAAACCTTCATATTACTTGACTTCAAAAAGCTCCTAAACTAGATAACACAAAGACCAATCCTAAACATAACCTGCTTAAATAATTATGCAGAAAACAGACAATGAATAGGGAGAATTCAACTTCTGCAGAGGGCTGAGATTTGCAGCAGCTTTTGAGGCTTCCCAACAGGAACAACCGAGCCCTTCCTCACAATATCCACCAACCCCATCCGAAATAAGGACGACTACACCACAACCAGGCATTCACACTGCCTGCTAAAAGCACACGCCGATAGTACAATCCACCACTAAAAGCCAGCTTTTGGTACACAAAACTGCTCCCAAATAACAAGCAAATAAGGCAGCCTAAACTATCAGCTTTACACCTACTGCTACTACGCTATTTGATCAATCCACCAACAGCCATCTCAAGAGACCTGGTCCATGACCTCTTTGCATACTGTTACTCTAGTAAAATCCTAGGATTTAAATGCCATTGCATCAAGTTATAACTTTGAAACTTGTGTTTGTCTCTCAGCCAATTCCATGTGATCCTTTTGACGTTTTCAAAAATCTGATCCGGGGATTCAATTTTGTTCTTGAAAATTATATTGTTTCTTGCCTTCCATATGCTCCAAATGCACGCAAACCAGACCACCTTAAACTTATTAGTTAGCTTTCAGCCACCTCCTAGAGTATTTTCGAACTGCTTTACGTGTTCCCAGCTGTACCTAGGAAGAGCAGTAGAAACGCCGATCCATTTGATAAGCCTTGTCCAAGTACCTACAAAATTGGGACACTCAAAGAATAGATGGTTAACCGATTCTTCCTCCCCGCAACCGCTCGCACATAATTTGATCTCTTGTTCCAAAATACCCCTTCTGACTAGATTATTTTTAGTTGGTAGCCTGTTATGGAAGAGCCTCTATATTAGGCATGACACCTTGAGAGGAACCAATTTCTGCCACACTACTATCCAGTCTGCAATGGTTTCCTGCCTATTTAAGGTCATGAATGATTTGTATGTCTCCCTAACAGAATATTCCCCCATGTTTACCATTTCCCCTATCTCTAATTTACATATATCTTGCCACCACGCTGAACTGTACTTATCAGCTGTTCTAGAGAGACCCTCACTACTGCCATAGCTTTCCCTAAGGGCCTTATACCAAAGACCAGAATTTTCCTTGGATATTTTCCAAGCCCATTTTCCTATTAGAGACTTATTGAAAACACCTAAATTCTTTATTCCTAAACCTCCTGCTTCTAAAGGTGAGCAGATGGATTCCCATTTGATCCAATTGACTTTCCTTCCGTTTTCGGTCCCTCCCCAAAAAAAGTTTATCAAAATGGATTCAATTTTAGAAATGATACCTGAAGGAGCTTTGAAGAATGAAAAGAAATAAACCGGAATTGCCGACAAAACAGCTTTTAAGACTACCACTTTACCACCAATTGACAAATTCTTGCATTTCCAATCGGTTAATCTGGCTTTCACTAACTCCACAACCGGTTTCCACGTCGACACTAATCTGGGATTTGCTCCAATCGGGATTCCTAGATAAACGAACGGAACCTCTCCCACCTTGCATTTTAGGATACTGGCAGCATCCTTGAGCCAGCAATTACATATGTTCACGCCTATTAAACTGCTTTTCTGGTAATTAACTGTCAGGCCCGATATCATTTCGAACAATTTCAGACACGCTTTGATGCACCTGATGTTTCCCCACGATTTCTCTCCAAGGATTATTGTATCATCTGCATATTGTAGATGCGAGAATCTTTCCTTACCATTTTCAAATTTGTATCCCTTGAATCTTCCTGTCTCCACTGCTCTTCTCATTAGAAGGTTAAAACCTTCAGCTACTAGTAAGAATAAGAAAGGAGATAGCGGGTCACCTTGTTTCAGACCTCTACCGATACTAAACTCTTCAGTGGGACTCCCATTTACTAGCACCGATACCCTTGACGACTCTAAACATTCTAATATCCACCTTCGCCATTTTATGTGGAATCCCATTCTCTCCATCACCAATTCGAGGAAATTCCACTCCACCGAGTCATAAGCTTTTTTGAAGTCAACCTTAAACAGAATCGCTTCTTTTTTCTTACGTTTTGCTTCATCGACCACTTCATTGGCTATTACGATTCCATCCAAGATTTGCCTCCCCGCCAGAAAAGCTGTCTGTGTGTCTGATATTAAAGAATTCATCACTCTTCTGAGTCTATTAGCTAGTACCTTTGCGATCACCTTATAGATACAACCAACTAGTGAAATTGGTCTAAATTCATCCAGGTTCGATGGGTTTTTCTTCTTCGGTATCAGCACTATGAAGGACGCATTGGCCCCTCGGACTATTTTCCCGTACTCATGAAATTCCTTCAAAACCCTCAGCAAATCTCCCTTGATTTCATCCCAAAATTCTTTTACGAATCCCATATTCACTCCATCAGGGCCAGGACTTCTGGAACTATCACAATCCCAAACCGCTCTCCTCACTTCCTCCTCTGAGAATTCTTTGACCATCTCTCCCATTTCCGTATCTAAAATTCTCTTAAAATTAAGATTCACCTTTATATTGCTTGAGCTCCTTGCTTTGAAATATTGTTGGTAATGATCGTGAATAGCCTTTTTTGTTTCTTCCACTTCGAGTAACCTTTTCCCGTTGACCTCCAGACACGATATCTCATTGTCACGTCTCCTCTTGTTGATGCAACTATGAAAGAATTTAGTATTAGCATCGCCTTCTTTCAACCACCTTATTCTTGACCGTTGCCATTGGATGCTACAGTGTAAGTTCGACATACTATGTAGCTCAGCCATCTTCAATCTTTTATCATTAACTTCTTCTTGAGACAGACCTTCATTTTCTTCTTTACACTCAAGTCTGTTTAATTCTTCTTTGATGCCTTTGATTCTTTCTCCGAGGTTTTGTGCGTACTTTTTGTGCCACTCCTTGAGACTGATTTTTATCATTTTAAATTTATCTTTAAGAACGAACATTCCCCATCCTTCAATCTGAATTTTTCTCCATTGCTCCTTGACAAACTCGTGATAACCATCAATATCCTTCCAACACGAAAGCATCCGAAAGGGTTTCGGCCCCCAATTCTGATTTTCGCATTTCAGAATGATTGGGCAGTGGTCAGACAGACCTTTGTCCATACATTTTAGTTTATGTTCTGGCCATTCTCTAAACCAGGCTTCTGTCACCAGCGTTCTATCAAGTCTGCTCATGGCGGTATCCCCCGTTCTTGACCATGTGAATCTTCTACCATGGAGGGGCAGATCTATCAAGTCAGACTCAGTTATAAACTCATCGAAATCTTTCATTTCTCTTTCTCTAATCCTTATGCTTCTTCCTTTTCTTTCTGACGGATCCCTAACCGCGTTAAAGTCTCCTGTCACACACCAACTCTCTTCCTTTCTAGCTTGAATCGTGACTTTTAATTCGATCCACAACGCCTTCTTCTTAGTGAAATCGCATGGGGCATATATATTCACAATGTTTATCTTCGTTTTCGACTCCCCCCATTCGCCAATCAGCCAGATATAATGATCTTTGATTACGCTCTCTTTTAACTTGAAAAATTTACTATCCCATATAGATAAGATGCCGCCCGAGTTTCCCGCCGACGGTTTGAATATAAACTCAAACTCTGCCGACCACCAAAGACCTGAACAAAGACTCTTCTCAATATTTTCCTTTTTCATTTCTTGGATACACACTAGCTTTGGTTTATGATTTTGTATCAGCCCCTGTAATTCCTTCTTCTTGGCAAGACCACCCAGCCCTCTAATATTATAACTTATTAATGACATGAAGACTCTATTGCTTCCTCCTAATCTTGAGATGGATCCTTATGTATTGATCCCCGTCTCCGTATCTCTAATCTCCAACTCATGTAGAATTTCTCCTTCTTCTCCTTTATGCACAATCCCAAATTCTTTACCTAAATCCCATATATCCCTGTCTAATTTCTTAGCCTCCCCATGAAGTATTTTCCAACTCCTCTTCTCACTCTCATAATCCTTCATTATAATTTCAGGTTTGAAACTAACCTTTGAGTTATGCTGATGTCTTTGGTAACAATTGCAGTTTGACCTTGATTTTTTCCCTTTTCTCCATGCCTTCTTTTTCTCTTTCAGTATCGATATTCTTCCCTTCTTCGTTCCTTGTACGTTGTCCCTTTGTCTGAGTAGCTTTCTGCTGCCGTTGCCGTTGTTGCGCCGTTTTCCTTCTGGCTAGGGATTTGATTTTGTTCTGCATTCGCTTCATAATCTCCAGGAGCCGTGTCACTGTCGCTTTTCTTTGGGTTATTTTCCACCGAGTCTATTAAATTCATCTGCCCGTTTATTTGTTATTGATCTGGGCCTATATGTCCTTCTGGGCCTGTCTTCTTTTCCCTATGCTTTGCCACTACTTTATGCGGCCCACTGACTACCGATTCCTCATTGGCCTTTTTATGTAATTCAACTTGTTCTTCCAAGGTTACCTCGGGGTTCGCACCCAATTGGTTTTCTCTGCCCACAGTCAATGCTACTTTATTTCTCTCCTCTGTTTCTATTCCTGCTTCGTTTGTTGCCCTTGTCTCCTCATTGATTACACTTCCTCTATTCATTAATCTCATATCTCTTTCTTCCCAATTCTGCGTCTCTTGGTTGTCCACTGCATTTTCTTGGTTGTTGTCTTTGTTCAGGACATTTAATGCTTCTTTTAAAACTTTATGTTCTTTCTCTCGCCGCATTAATTGCTTGAAATTTCTTTCAATGCTTTGCAGGTCCGGTTCGTCTTCCGACTCCGCCGCCGATTCCGAAATATACTCTTCATCTGATTCTGGTAGGCTCTCGTCGTCTTCTTCGAACATCTCGCTGTCTGAATTAAGGTTGACTCCTGCATAGTAACAGTCGCAAATTTCCTCTGAGATTCGAATTTGATATTGTACCTTGTTTATCTGTATTTTTTTCACTTTGTTTATAGCCTCCATCAATGTTGTTCTGATGTATAACCTGGCCACGTCTAATCTCTCCAACTCTTCCGTTGCTCGATCCATTTTGACTAGTGTACCGAATGAGAAGGATATCAGCGAAAATGTTTTTCTTCTCCATGCGTGAACTGGAACGCCGAATACTTTGATCCAAGTGTATCTGGCACCTCCTACATCTCTTGGCTCCCATTCTCTGACTGTGCTAAACTCTCTTTGAAACAGGCCATCGAAATCCTTCATGAGATTCTTTATATCCTCGTTATCGTCTAACTTTAAGAACACCTTTTCGCCGCCTAATGGTATGACTTTCATCGAGCTAATTCCTTCTTCGTTCATCCTTCTCAGAAGTAATGCTATCTCCTCAGCATTTTTAACAAAAGCTATGTATCCTGATTTTGCCCATTCCATCTCCTTGTCGTTGACTGTTATTGAAATTCCGATATGTTCTTTTTCAATCGTATTCATACTTTTACCGTTCTCTTTTTGTGTCCAATTTTTCTGAGTATTTTGTATTGATTGTATTGTAGCCTCTGCATAACTTTTTTCTGTTATTCTCTTTCCTTCCCGAAATGCTGGCTTTTGATTTTTCCTTGAATGTTGTGGTGTGCTGACTCTTTCTTCTCTATGCTTCGCCCTTCCTCCTTCTATGGTCTCCCTCCCTTTCATATGTCTCCTTTGCTCTGCTTTTGTGGTAGGTTTTATGAACTTAGATATGTTGACCCAGGTTTTGTAGGATCCGAACCAAACATCTTTGAGTTGTTCCTCCAGCCATCTCTCGTCTTTCACTCCGACATATCTAACGAAACCAAATATCCGACCCTGCTTGTTTCGTTTTTTTGCAATGTATACATCTGCTACTGCTCCCCACTTTTCGAATACTCTGCCCACTTCTCTGTCGTTTATGTCCTCCGGAAGGTTGTTAACATAGCAAGTAGTTATTTTGTCTATCGCTGTCTTGTCTTGATCCGGTCTTGTCCTTTTCCTTCTTCTTGAGCTCACAACAGTCCATTTGGCGGTGTCTTGATTATTCTCTTCCGTTGCCATCCTTTGATATGAGTAGTTTCCTTAGTTGTTAGTCGATTTCTAATGGTGCATTGATAAAGTATGCGATAAGGACTGTGAATCATATGTGTATTTTTAAATGCATGTGCCATTATCAATGACGTCTTATTTTTGTTTCAAATTTTTTTATTTGAAACATGAATATTTTGATTAATATTGAAAAATGTGATTATTATGATATTTTAATTGAAATTTTTGGTTATTTAAAAAAAATTCTCCCAATTCATATCATTGGAGTGCACTCTGTGTTAGAATTAATAAAGAAAAGGATTTCTAAAAAGGAGAATATAAGGGGAAAAAAAAAGTATATCTTGTCATAAAATACATCAAAATTCTCTCCATATAATCTTCCTTACATCACCAACTTATATAGAAAGAAATTCAAATGCATTAAAAATATATACCTTATATAGAAAATTTCTAACATCGGAAAACGCCTAACTTTCACCAAACTATTTTGCAATTAGCTGTTTCTTAATATTGAAACTCAGATGTCTATTTTTTATCATATAAAAGTAAATTAGTTGGTACAACCGTATATTATTATTACAAAATAGATATATATAGAAATTTAAGTAAACGTCTGAAATCCTTCAAACACTGAGTTTAAAAATAATGGACTCTTTTATTTTAACTTTTTTTTTTTTTTAATAATTTTACAATGTTACATATTTTTATTAAAAATAAATTTATAAATTTTTGTAATAAAAACTTTAAATAAAAATTTAGTTTGAATAGTTGTTCATAAAATGTTATTTTAGATATTTCATCCGTTTATTAAATTTTTGTTGGATATTTAAAATTTCAAAAATCATTTAATTTTGAAACTATTTTAAATAATTTTCCATAAAAATTATTTTTGAAATACTATTTTTTTTTTTAATTATAATTTTGATTATGTTTTGATCATAAATAATGTATGTTTGTGTTATAAGATGTCAAAATTAATCTTTTAATTTATAAAAAACAAATGTAAAAAAGCTTTTAATATTTTGAAAAAATATTTCATAAAAGTATTTTTTTATAAATAATATTTTTTAAAGCTAAAGCAATCCGGTCTAAAATCATTGAAATTCTTATTAGGACAAACAAATCTATTAGTTATTTTTAATTCAATATTTTATAATTTAGAAATCTTGATTACTGAATCACGGTGCTATATCAGAGTAGAAGTAAATAAAAGATGATTAAAAGAGTTGGATGATGAAGTGCAACGAAGCCCATGTAACAAAAGTTGGAGTATTTAACTTGCCACTCTTTTATAGTTTCATAATTCTAAATTGCCCTTTGAAAAATTTAAAACAAATTTTTGAACCAAATTTTTAATACACACTAAATTTCTATTTAAAATTATTTAAAATTTTTGAAATATCAGAATTTCTAAAATTTAGATGAACTTAAAAATATTATTAGAAATTTTAAATATTTTATTTTATATCGACGATTTCAACTAAAATGAAAATTTTGATATTTCAATACAAAAGGGCGGAGCCGTCTTTGATGGCGTGTAAAGTGATCTACTGCATAAGACCTCAAAATTTTCATGGATAAACTATAACTAAATGGGGCCTCATAAAATATTTTTTAGATTAAATCTTGATTAAAAAAACTTCAATTTGTTTTGCCTTTGTTTAACTGTAAAAAAACTTACACAGGATCTCCAAAAACTTGAGATGACTCTGCAAAAGGATTTAATTATTATACACCGGCAGTGTAAAACTGTTTTACACTGTCATCCAAAAAAAATATATCTTTCTATCATATCATATAATTAATTTAAAATTTTCAGTATGACTTGGCGGGATGAAAGGTTGTCATTGGTTGATAATATAAAAAAATTTGATCCTGTCAGTGCATCACCATTTTTTTCATACAAAAAGATTAATACTACTGAAAATTTTGAAATTTTCGATGGTGACACCCTCTATTTTAAGCACTTTTACCATTATACATTTTTATAAAAATCAAATTTTTTAAAAATTTTACATATTTTTATTAAAAAATTTTGTTTTTTTTCATATTTTTATAGAAAATTTTAAAATTTCTGTTAAAAAAAATGAAATTTTTCAGATAAAAATACGAAGAATACCGGAGTTTAAAAAAAATCTAAAATTTTCAATTATAAAAAAATTATACTATTGAAAATTTCAATATTTTCGTTACTGTATCATAAATTTCAAAATATTTTATAGTATAAATTTTTTTTTAAAAAAATTGGTATTCTTAGTTTTTTTTTAAGAAATATTTATTTTTTATAAAAAATTTCAAAATTTCAAATAGAAAAAATTTCGATAAAACTAAATAAATTAAAAAGAAAAATCCAATATCTATAAAAAGATATAATTGTAAAAGTGTTCAAAATGTGAAGGTACTAAATACAAAGGAGGGACTGGCAAGTTAATTTTTCAGAAAGTTGCGTTGGACTTCTTATTAGGACTTACTAGCCCATTAAGAAAAGAACCATTACGAATTCGAGAAAATTTTACCCAATACCCCGACAATTATACTCATACCTCTACATTTTTTAAAAAATATCAATTCTATCCCTGGTTAATTTTAATTATTTTATTATTTTATTATTTTTTACTTTTACTGTTCACTGCCAGACGTGTGTCAGAGATAAAAAAATTTACCTCATTTTGCTCGTTCCGGAACACATACAAAATGACTTCCGGTAAGCAAATTTCCACACCGGAAGACTTTTGATAAGACTTCCGGTGAATTAAATAGTACGTACCGGAAGACTTGTTAAAAGACTTCCGGTTTATAGACTTAGTTTTGTGTCACCGGAACACAATCATCAAGTCTTCCGGTTTGTTTTAAATGTGTTCCGGAAAACTTGTTGTGAGTCTTCCGGTTTGTTTAATTTGTTCACCGGAACACTTCAAGTAAGTCTTCCGGTTTGTTTTCTTAATTTTTTTTTTTTTTAAATGCAGGTAAAGAAATTCCTCTGCAAATAAGCGATAAAGATCAAATATGTGTAGATACGTCTGATGCTTTTTTAACTAATCAAAGATTTGGTACACGTGAAGAAGTGATAAGATGGATTAAAGAGATCGGAATTCAGAATAAAGTAACAGTTATCATCACTCGTTCAGATATTGAAACAGGCAAGAGAGGAAGAAGTAACAAATTAATATTTGGTTGTGATAAAGGTGGGAAACACAAGGATAGTCGTAGTGGAACCCAAAGTGCAACGAAAAAAAGTGGATGCCCATTTAAAATCAGGTCGACTCCGGCGAAAGATGGGTCTGGATGGAAGGTTGATGTAAAATGTGGAGTTCATAACCATGGTCTGCCTGATACATTAGAAGGTCACGCATTTGTCGGTAGGTTGACAGCGGATCAGAAGCAACATGTTGTTGATTTGACAAAGAGAAAGGTTCCACCTAGACATATATTGCTTTCCTTGCAAGAGCAAGATCCAGATAATGTCACTCGGATAACACAAATATACAAGCAGAAGAGTACGATCGAAAAAGAGATCAGAGGTCCTAGAAGTGAGATACAACATTTGTTTAAGCTTATTGAAGGTGCAGGTTATGTTTATTGGTGTAGAAAAAGAGACGACTCTGAAGTTATTAGAGATATATTTTGGGCTCATCCAGATTCAGTTAAGTTGTTAAATATTTTTCCTATTGTGTTAGTTATGGACAGCACTTACAAGACAAATAAATATAGGCAACCGCTGTTTGAAATTGTTGGCATGACATCAACCGGGTTGAGTTTTGCTGTCGCATTTGCGTATATTGAGTCAGAGCAGACTGAGACATTTTGTTGGGTATTAGATAAGCTTAAACAATTGTTTGTGAAGAAAGATTTGTGTCCACAAGTGATTGTGACAGATAGAGATCTTGCCTTGATGAAAGCCATTGAAACTGTGTTTCCAAGGTCGACCAATTTGCTATGTCGATTTCATATTAACAAAAATGTTGGTGCAAAACGGAAACAATACGTGGCTCGTGAAAAGCAAGAGACAATTGACCAATTATGGACTGAAGTTGTATGGGCTAGTGATGAGATTGAGTATGATCAACGGTTGAAGCTACTTGAGCAGGCGTGTGTTGAATGTAATGAATTTATTGATTATGTGAAGGACACATGGTTGACACCACATAGACAAAGATTTGTTGGAGCATGGATTGATCAAGTGCTACATTTGGGTAACATGACGACTAATAGGTATGTATTTTTTTAAGTATTTCTAAATTGTATATTTTTTTTAAGTATTTCTAAATTTTATGTTTTTTTTGTATTTTTGTATTTTTAATATGTATTATTTTTTAGGGTTGAGTCTGCTCATTGGAAGTTAAAGTATATGTTGGGGAACAGTATTGGTGACATGGTCAAATGTTGGGAGGCTATGAATGACAACTTAAAGTTACAGTTGGGCAACATTAGAGCTTCTTTTCAAAAGAGTTTTTATGAAGTTGAGCATGCCCACGTAGGTCCGTTTTACAATAACTTACGGGGTTCAGTGTCTCGAGCTGCATTGAGACGCATTGCTAAAGAGTTAAAAGGGTTGATTATGTAGGAACTAACAAGGAAATATGTCGTTGTACTCTTAGAACAACCTATGGATTACCTTGTGCTTGTGAGTTGACAGGATATAGAATTGGTGGTATATCGATACCAATAGATGTTGTGCATGTACATTGGAAGAAACTAAGTATGGAAGGTAAGTTGGAGGAAGACGTAGATGATGGATCAGAGGTGGATATGAGTAGGGCAATAGACGAGTTATGGAAAAGGTTTAGGTCACTAGATATTGTTGGGAAAAGGGCATTAAAAAGTAGGGTTTTTGAACTTACCTTTCCCACAATGACTTCTTTGTGTCCACCACCTGAGAAAATAAAAACCAAAGGGGGGGTCAAGAAGAAAGGTAAAAAACCAGTAGGGTATGATGTGTATAGGGACCCTTCGTATCATGAGTATGTTGATCAAGCATCTCAATCTTCACAGAAACAATCTCAACCATCACAAACTTCAAAGAAGTTGAAATTATCACAATCTTCAGAGAAGAAATCTCAGGCATCACAGGCTTCGAAGAAGTTAAAAATATCAAAATCTGCACAGTCATCTAAGCAGTTCATCCTTCAGTTTCCTAATCACATCAGGTCGTATATTGACGATGTAGTTAATGTTGTATCAGATGGTAATTGTGGATTTAGAGTCATTGCTTCATTGCATGGATATGGTGAACATGGTTGGCCAATGGTTCGTCGAGACTTGGGGTTGGAAATAATACATAACGAAAGATCAAGTTTGTATGCCAATTTATTTGGTGAACGGTTAGACGGAGTGAGAGAATCTTTGATGATAGAGGCATTTGGTCCTCAACCGCCACAGAAATGGTTGACTCTACCAGATATGGGCTACTTGATAGCGAATCATTATAATGTTGTACTTGTCTGTTTAGGGTTTAAATGCTTGACTTTCTTCCCTATGACAACCTCATTTTCACCAAATGTATCCTTTTATTGCATTGGTTTTGTAAACGGGAATCACTGGGTTCAGGTACTTAGTTATTTTTACTTAATTTTTTTAGTTAATGTGACTAACCAAATATCTTAGTTATTTTTACTTGACTTTTTGATTTTTTTTTTGTTCAGGTAAACATGAAAGAAGGGTTTCCATTACCACCAGTGACAGTAGATTGGAAGAAGTTTCGTTCTACAGAAGCAACATCTTGGATGATAGGATTTGCAGCACGTCTACAACATTGGCAACAACTTACGCCCATATTACCAACGCATTATGAAATATAAATTATGTTATTCATTTCTTATTTCAAGTTATTCATTTTAAAGCTAAACAATAGATGCTGTGATTAACAAGTTATTCATTTTTAAGGTTAATACAATAAAGTCTAAAGGTTAATACAATAGAGTCTAAAGGTTAATACATAAGCATAAACATAAGTGACTTAGTCTAAATAAACATAAACATAAATATAAGTCAATGATCACGAGCAATCTGTAAAGCCTCGAACAATTCAGCAAACTGTGGATCATCCTCTTCAGCACCAGCTCGCTGAAGATAACGATGAATCAATGAAGAAACACGAGCCCAACTAGGATCAGATGGTCCTGCGTCGTAAACGGGAACTGGCACCTCTCTTGGCGCGTCACGACGGGGCGGTATGAGACGAGGATGCGAAACACGATAATACCACTGAAGATATCCATCAACTGTCTCAAATGGGGTGGTGGCTAGTGCTGTCGGACGAATCACATCTGCAACACTCTGATGGTAACTAATCCACTCAACATCAATATCACCAGCCATCGTAGGATCAAGAGGTGGAGATGGAACATACTGCCTATATCCAAACTGACGCAACACTCTGTCAGGCAAGTATGGCAAAATAATGTCACCCCATCCCAGACACCCCCTATACAGACACAACTCATCAAACTGCCGCCATGCTCTATGATCCTCAAACGGGCGCCATATGACATCGTCAGGTGTCAGCTCATCCAGAATAGGTCGCAAGTCATCCACCTTCAGGGCACCTTGCTTATAGGACCATCTCATCGCTCGAGGGAGACCAAAATTAGTAGCTGGTGTCCAATTCTCTCCTTTTCTTCCAAGTCCTGGGAAATACTCATGAATCCAGCACTGTTACAAAATAAAAACTATTAGTTAATCTAAAATAATTAATTATAACATAATAAACTAGAAAAATAAAATTATTATACTTAATAAAATTAATTACACGAAAATAAACTCAATTAAAATAAATACCTGTAGGAGAGTTGGATTACCACCGAGCTGCTTACAACTGAACATGGAAGCATCTCCGAGATGTCTATAAAGGGTAGCCAACGCAGCTGCTCCCCAACTGTATCCGGATAAGGCCCCCAAGTCCATAAATAGCGCAAGGTATCGTGCCTCCACAAGCGTAAATGTCTTATCCGCAAAAATGGTACAACCCACTAACATCAACAAATATGCTCTAGTCGCTAATGTCCAGTTAGAAGCGGCTTTGTGCTCGACGAATAGATCGTATAACCACTCCAGCTTATAACAAGAACCTCTGCATGCACGGACATGTTTTTGTGCCTCTCTCCGTGAAACTCCCAAGTAATCAACTGCCCAATCAACAGCAAGCCCTTCGCTGATATCTTGAGGGTTCCAAAATACTCCCCTGATGGGCAAGTGAAGCAGACAAGAGACGTCATCCAGAGTAATCGTCATCTCACCAAACGGCATGTGAAATGAAGATGTCTCTATATGCCATCTCTCCACAAATGCAGATACCAGATTCGTATCTATCTTCGACATACTCGTCCTCTGAAGTGAAGCTAAACCAGAGTGAGCTATCAAATTCTCCATCTCTCTAGGAAGAAGCTGTGGAACCCTCTGAGCCAACTTCAACCCATGACCTGCTACCTTCAGCTCTTTCTTCGAACCCCTCTCCTGAAAACAATTAAACGTAAATATATTATAAATTACAACATAACAAATTCAACTTTTATTCAATATCAAATAATTGTAGTTTATTTACCTCACCGAACCATATACGTCTAGCAACATGATGTTCGTACGTAACCAAAAGAGAGGCATCGTACGGTCCTCCTGGATATCCAACGGGTTGCGCTGCTGAAGCAGATGCACCAGTATGCTCTTCCTCAGCCACCCACGATGATTCGCCCCGTCCTAGTCCACGCCTAGGGATCAAACCGTCTCTGCCTCGTCTGCGCACCACTGTCAAAATAAAAACATAAATATCAAATATTAAAAAAAAAAAAAAAAAAGGCGTTCCGGAACACTTTAGTGAAGAGTTCCGGTTTGACATGTTTTGGAAGCGTTCCGGAACACTTCTCTAAAGAGTTCCGGAAAGCAAACTCATAAACTAGATGAACCGGAAGACTTCTTCCATGACTTCTGGAACAAAAAAGACCACCGGAAGACTTACTTGATGTGTTCCGGTAATATCAAATGCACCGGATGACTTTTGTTATGTGTTCTGGAAATGAAAATGTGAACCGGAAGAGTTGGTAGAAGTGTTCCGGAATGCAATACTTGAAAATCTTCTCCGGATGACTTAGACGTGTGGAAACTGGGAAATGAAAAAAAATCTGACTTTTAACTATTTATACAAGGGTATTTTGGTCATAAATTTTTTTTGGTAGGGGTATAGGTATAATTGTAGGGATAAAGGGTAAAATTTTCCGAATTCGACTGAAGAAGAAAATTGTTAGCCAGACCCTTATATTTGAGATTAACATTCTCTTCATTTCTTTTAAAAACAATAAATGTCACTTTTGTTGAAAATTTGTTTTAAAATAAATTTTATTTATAATTTTCATTTTTAATTAATATTAAGTTCATAGCTCTTACAATATTATATTTCGTTTGTATTTATGTTAATGAGAAACATGTAATAAATATAATTTGATACTCTCTCCCGTCTAAGTTATTATAAATTCTTTTACTATTTTACACATTTAAAAAATACTTACTTTTATATGTAAGTGAAAATTTTAAACTAATTTTTACAAAATTATTTTTAATTAAGTAAAAAAAAGAAAGTTTTTTGTTGAATAGAACATCTTTTAAACTTTTAAACAACCGACTACACAATTTTTATGACATTATTATTATGTTTAATTTCTAAACAAATGCCATTAGGAGACTTATTAGCATTTTTCTAATAAAAATATATTATTAATAAATACTCATAATGATATAATAAAAAATAATATTAAAGTCTTAATGATATTGTAAACTACCTTACATTTTAGGATAATTTTTTAATCAAATGAATACTCATTCATATGTATACATTAAACAATTGTAGTATTTAAGTTGCTTACATATAAAGAGGATAGAAATAACAACGTGTGCGACACTTTTAGTGAGGAAAGAAAAGATAGAAAAATAAAATAAAGATTGTATTATTAAATTATAAATTATGATTATATAAACTGAATTACAAAATATATTTATTTATATACAACTAACTTTTATACTAAGAAATAAATTCTAAGCCCTAGTTAACTTTGGGATTGAGCTACACAATTTGGATTATATCATGACATACCTTTATAATTCAAGTTGTCGAACATACGCTAATCATAGTCTATCTGAATTATTCCTAATTTCTTTCTCAAATTCAGGAATATGTCGATCTTCAATCCTTTGGAGAAAGTATCGGCCAACTGTGCTTCACTTGAGTAGTGTCTTACTTCAAGTTCACCTCGATTTACCTTCTCCCTTAAGAAGTGAAATCTAGCTTTGTGTGTTTACTCCTTCCATGCAAAACTGGATTCTTCGCAAGATTTATAGTTGACTTGTTGTCGATCTCCAGCACCAGAGGTTTCTTCACTTTGACCTCAATCTCTTCCAGTACAGCTCTGATCCAGATTGCTTGACATGCAACATAGGATCATGCTATATGTCGCGGTGAGAATCGGATATCAAGCTATTGGATTAACTTGAATCACATTTCTTTTATTTCACCACCGGTCTTTATTTTATCCAAAGGAAAGGTTTAAAGAACGAAAAAAAATCTAAGAGATCTAAGGTTCGGGGGTTGGTTACGCCTAGGGAAGGTATTAGCATCCTAAACGTCTGTAGTACTCTACAGGAACCTCTTGTTATTATTTATGTTATCTATTGCTCGCTTGCTAAGGGTATGTGCTAAGGAAAGTGATCTAAAGGTTAATGGAAATTAAACAAAATCTAAGTGGTTGAAGATTAAAAAATAAAATCTAAACATGATTCAAATGACTAATGAAATAGAAAATGTTTTTGAATTTTTTTTTATTCCTTGACAAGATAAGATAATAAAACATATTCTTGAAAAAAAGACTAATAATGAAAATCTTTAAAGACAATATTTTGAGATTTTTATATTTTTATTAATTGAAAGCCATAAATTCTAAAAAAAATTAAGAAAGAAAAACTAAACGATAAACTTTCAAATATTAATTAACTAATTAAAATAACTAAATTTTAATAAAAAAAACTAAATTAAAATGATTAAACTTTAATTTAAAAAAAACTAATCAATTAAATAAAAATAAAAATCTAATTGAAAACTAAAAGTTTAAATCTAATTAGAAACTAAGTGAACTAAATTCTAATTATCCAAAATAAACTCTAATTAAAAACTAATTAAACTAAATTAAAACTAATCCCACTAAATAAATAAAACTAAGATCCAAGGGGGTGAGATTGATTACATGGGCGCTGATAGAAAAAAAATAAAAGGGGTTAAGGCCCAAAACCATGCTCAGGGCAAAAGGACAAGGGCTGGGGCGGTTTGGAGGCATGGGTCGGTTCGAACCTCAACCCAGTTCGGTTTTCAGCCATGTAAAGAAAGAAAGGGTCAAGAACCCTAACAATTAGCCAAATCCCAATTTCAGTACTTTCTTTCTCTCTCACAATCACTTCTCCCTCTCTCACTTGCTCACTTTTCCCCTATTCTTCCTCAAATTTACTCGCACAACCACCCTTTCCTCTGTCACCTTTGCAATCTCTTACTACCCAAACAAGCAAACTAAAGTTTTCATCAATAATTAAAAGAAATAGGGAAAGTGAGATGGATATACCTTTTAACATTCGGCGGCGACGAGGTGACGACGGCTGGAAGCGAGTGCAGGGACCTTGTGGCAGTTCGACGCAGCTACGACTTCAATGAAAACCCTTTCGTGACGGACAGTGATCGAACTGGATTCAATGGTGGCGACGTTTTGCGACGTGTGGTTGCGAATGGTACGAGTAAGTTCACTGACGCTACGTGTGTTTCGAATGATTTTTCGTGCACTGTTCGTGTATGTATTGTCGTGTTCACCGTGCGTATTTTTGCCTCTTGCTCCGCGTGTTCGTGATGTTGTGGCTGCGACTGTTGTTGTTGATTTTTGTATGAGTGTGTGTTTTTTTGTGATCACTGTGAATCCCTCCCTTGTGATTTTTTTTTTCTATTCAGAACTTGTGAATCATTGTGAAATTGTTATTCTGTGTATGGATGTGGTTGTGAACCTTCTGCAATGTGTGTATGGGTTTTTTTTTAGTATGAGTTTCTGTTGCTGATGGTTTTTGTCGCCCCCCTTTCTTTGTGAAATGTTTGTCCTTTTTATAGGCCTGAGAAATTTGAATCCTAATATTTGCAATGAAAGCAAAATATACTACTGATTGAAAACATTTCTAAACTCAACAAAACATGTTCTTGATTTTCCTTTTCAGTTCGGACATGCCTGGACACGTTTAATTCTCTTTGATTTGTTTGGTTTAATGATGATGAATGCTTTCCGTATCCGCCGTGACAGGTTTGGAGCTGTTTTGGAAAGGAATTGAACACTGTCAAGGATTATTGATGGCCGTTTGAAGCTTGTTTTGGAAACTTGATAATGGTCTGATTTTTTGTGTCCCGTGATGTTTATCCTTGCCATTTTTCCTATTTCCCTTACGGTTAATGAATTAGGCATTTTTTTATCTTGTCATCAATTCTTTTTTATCATGTTTGATCATTGAAAAATGACGGCTGTAGTGATTGTGATTTCCTTTGAATGTGTGAAGGTGTGAGTTATATTTGGAAGTCACGGATTTGGTCTGCTCACATTAATGGTCTTATTATTCTTGATGCAGGAATCGTGAAGAGCAGCCTTCATTTGCTATCTATCCACATGTAAAAAGGTCGATGGGCCCACAACTTTGGTATCTTGTCCACTCGCTGCCTATCATCTCAGGGTGACTTCTTAATTACCACTAACTTCCAAAAGCTAATGGAACTCATTCTATCAGGAGCATGGCCTTCAGAATAAAGTGTCCTTAGTGTAACTTCATTAGGAAACATAACAAAGCTGACACGTGTAATCAAATTTTTTGATGTAAACATACTTGAATACAGTTCATGATGATGTAATGGAAATTTTAAAGTGAGGTTTTGAATTATAAGGAACTCTTAATACATGTGATGTCTTGCACTTTGGATCTTGAATTTAAAATATGATGAAAACCACATGAAAATCTCTTGTGATTTAATGTGAACCACGTCTTGTATTTTAACCACATGAGTTCAATTTTGACATGGAACTTGAAATAAGCATGGAACCAAAACCCTTTGAATATTGCAGCTTGAATGAATTAATGAATCATGAATCTTGAGTTTGTAATGAACATGTGAGTGTGCACTTGAAATTACATAACAAAAACCTCCTTGAACTTGTAACTTGAACATATCATAGAATTTGAATTTAATTCTTGACAAATCAACGGAAAAGTTTGAACCGATCTCTTTGGCACACATCAAATGAACATTCCGCCAACTTGCATACCCTGGTCTTTAATTGACATATCCCAAACATCATAAAATAAGACAACCTATGGTCTTCTTGAGATGTACACTGAGTCCGTTGAGGAATTTTGAGGCAAATAAACAGTAGAAAACCCTAGGACCTTTTGAATCCAAGTCCATTGGTCACGTCTTGAAGCATTTGACCGAGGGAATGAACACTAACTTCATTTGAAACCAAATTCCTGCACAAACCTGTTAGGAGTAAAGCATGCAGATATGCGAGATGACGCACAAAAGAGATGAAATCTTATGGTAAAAAATTAGGGTATGACAGATGCCCCTATTTAAGTTTCTTCCATCCGGAGATATGGAGATTGAAATCTTCGTCTCGACGAGATAGGAGATACTTAAATATAAACATGCGCAATTTTTGGCCCTAAGATGCCACAAATGCATATGATATGATCTGAAATGATATGATATGAGATGAATGCAAAGACAAGGATCCTGAAGATACACCCGAAACAATAAATGTACGGGTAAAGACTTGGAAGACATATCAGGGAAAATATTAGATGGAAACAGGCAACGTTATTCTGGAAAAGTATCCGAATAAGCAAAGCGAAAGATCTGGAAAGACATCATCCAAGAATGGCATTGGATGAAAAAGACGCCAAACATCCAATAATGACTTTGAATGAGAGGTGCAATCACAATATCTGATAACGGCTTCGGATAAAAGTGAACAAGGTAGGGATCCAAGAAAGCATTGGACACAACAAAGAAACCAGTCATCCAATAATGGCTTTGAATGAAAGGTACGACTCAAAATCTGAGAAGGCATTAGACGAAATAGAAACCTGTCATCCAATAATGACTTTGAATGAAAGGTGTAATCACGGTATCTAATAATGGCTTTAGACAAAGTGAACAAGATAAAGAAACCGGACACCCAATAATGGCTTTGAATGAAAGGTACAATCACAATATCTAATAATGGCTTTAGATGATTGTGAACAAAGATGACATTCAAGAATGGCATTGAATGCAAAGGAGCTGATCATCCAATAATGGTTTTGAATGAAAGGTATAATCACGGTATCTAATAATGGCTTTAGATGATTGTGAACAAAGACTCGATCTGGAAGAACATCAGAAAGAGGGACACATCCGAAAAAACATCAGATGGTAAAGAAACCAGTCATCCAATAATGGCTTTGAATGAAAGGTATAATCACAATATCTAATAATGGCTTTAGATGACTGTGAACAAAGACTCGATCTGGAAGAACATCAGAAAGAGGGACCCACCCGGAAGAGCATCAGATGGTAAAGCAACCAGACATCCAATATTGGCTTTGAATGAAAGGTATAATCACAATATCTAATAATGGCTTTAGATGACTGTGAACAAAGACTCGTTCTGGAAGAACATTAGAAAGAGGGACCCACCCGGAAGAACATCAGATGGTAAAGAAACCTGTCATCCAATAATGGCTCTAATAATGGCTTTAGATGACTGTGAACAAAGACTCGATCTGGAAGAACATCAGAAAGAGGGACCCACCCGGAAGAACATCAGATGGTAAAGAAACCAGTCATCCAATAATGGCTTTGAATGAAAGGTATAATCACAATATCTAATAATGGCTTTAGATGACCGTGAGGTAAAAAGGTGAGATCCAAGAAGGCATTGGATGTAAAGGGACCAGTCATCCAATAATGGCTTTGAATGAAAGGTATAATCACAGTATCTAATAATGGCTTTAGATAAGTTATCAAAGGACTACATTCAAGAATGGCATTGAATGCAACAAAACCAGTCATCCAATAATAGCCTTGAATGAAAGGTATGACTCATAATATCTGAGAAGGCATCAGACGCAAATGAGACAAAAGGTGAAATCCAAGAAGGCATTGGATGTAAAGAAATCACAACGTCCAAGAAAGCATTGAACAAACATGACCAAGGAGATACCCAAGAAAGCATTGGATAAAAGCGACAATATTTGTTTAGTAGGCGCCAAGTAAGTTGGACTTTGACCATAAGGTGAAACGTGGTTAACGACACGACTTATGCAGAATGCAAATGAGTGCAAATGAGGATGACACTCTTGTTATGCATATGTATATGAATTATGCTATGACATATAATCAAATGTAAATGCAGATGCAATGCAGACGACAAGGCTTGACTCATTTGTGGAGAAGACAATACTGGAAGACTGATTCCTCAACACGGATGTCATTGCCATTCCACTTAGGGACCAGAGATGCTACTGCTGAACACAATCTCTGCCACACTGGTAAATTGTATCAAGTTGATGATCCCTGTAGGAAGGATGGAAAGCTGCATGGGGATTCTTCAAGTTAATTGCCCCAGACTAGCTAACTATTGTAGATGAACTGATAATTGCTTCAGCTGGAATGATTCTGTAAATGACTAAATTGTTGTGCTCTTGGAAAGCTTGCCCCAGTATGAGTCTTGAAAAATCTTCTGGATAAACCAATTCTGGGAAGGACTTGTCCCAGAACAACAAATCTTGAACTGATTCTTCAACAGGATTTGGAAAGGACTTGCCCCTGATTGGATCAGTGACCAAGTTTCTCAAATGTTTGAAAATTCCTTAAGCGGAAGCCAGATTGCAAACAAAAGTGTTCATACAAACATAGTAAATGCAAAGTTCATGCAACTTTTGAAATCAAAATCATTTTTGGAAAGAGGTAAAACAATAGGGTCACTGGTCAGAACACGGTGGTTCAAGACGTTTAAAAGTGAAAGATAAAGCAAAAAGGCGTGATGCCAAAAAAATGATCTGCAAAGATCTTTAGGAGCCAGTTTACGTAACCTCGTTGTAGTATGCTTTCAAAATAACCTTGCTTCAATTAGGTCTTTTGAGGGTTATAATGTGGCCTGGTTCACGGTTTAAGAAACAAAGGATAAAGGCTCAAAGTTTATTTGTACCCCCCCAATCTTCGTGATGATCTCCAGTCCTACACTCAGTTAACTCAGACTTTGCACTCAGGTTCCCATAGGTTAGGGATTGCATTGATGATAGTGATGATGGTTCAGAAGTTAAGGGACTTTTGAGGTGACAGTCACTACTTCCTTATAACTCTTGGTTGTTTTTTTTCATTGAGGATTTCATGGTAAGGATTTAAAGATTTCTCCTTTTTATCCCTAACTTTTGCCTGAACTGTTTCTTGTGAATCTCACAGTCAGCGGGATGCCCCAATTTTGCCTAAGTCTCCTTCATAGGTTTCGACTTAGCGGGCTTTTTCTTTTTTGAATTTTTTTTATTTTTTTTTGAAAGAAAGTGACTGCTTGGCTTAATGATTACGGCGAACCATCATCGACTTTTGACTTGAAAGACATCTTTGACACTTGCTTGTTGCGTGCGAAGGAAAAATTGAGAATGCAACCTTTTTGTTGAAAGATGTCTTGCATGAAACTCTTGTATTTGAATGCACAATCCAGTTAACTGAGAACTACCCTGCCCCAGGTTAAGATTGCGGGTTTTTATTTGTAAATAAAGAAACTCCTACTTCAAGGCTCAAAGGGGTAGACAAAGGGTTATCTTCCTTATTTCTCCACTGTTTGGGAATTGAAACAATGCCTTACATCCTCAGCAAAGTTTTGATTTGAAAGCATACCGACAACAATTATGAGTATTTTGTATTCATCATCCTCCCTCCAATCTTAGCATAATCAGAAGGAAAGTGGAAAAGAGATAATTTTTTGTTTTTGTTTTTGTTTGTTTTTTTTTTTCCTTTTGAAAAGGAAGACATAAAGATGTAAATAGCAAACACAAATGAATTGAATCCAAAAGTCGCAATGCTCATTTTATTAATTATGAAAGTACAAACATGATTTGAAAGTAAACAACTAATACAAGATAGGGAAAATGCAAACAACAAAAAACAAAAGTCTAGTGATTAATCAAAAACAGGAGTGAGCTGTCCTGTCTGAAACATTGGCTTTTTGGAAGATAGTCTGCTGAAGTCGACTGAAGTTTGACTTAGCGTGCTCTGGCAAAGGACTGTTCTTGACATTCGGATTGGTGTCACGAAAGGAGAGAATACCAATTCTGATCAGCTCTTGTACTCTAGCCTTCAATGCAAAACAATGTTCCAAGTCGTGGCCCGCGCCACCTTGATGGTATTCACAATGAAGATCGGTCCTATAGCCGGCTGGAAGAGGATTCGGAGGAGGAGGCAAAGGCCTTGTAGTAATCAAACCTTTCTGAACCAGCCCAGGATAAAGTTCACTGTATGTCATTGGAATAGGATCAAAATTATTCCTATTACGGTACTGATTCTGTCCAACAGCTGGACGTTGAGGAGCTTGAGCTGGTCGTGGAGCAGTAACTACAGGAGTAGCAGCAGCAATATCAGGGTGGTTAGCATATTGTGGTCGAGGACAAGGCCTTCTGGTTTCAAACATAACAACATTGGTCTGATCTTCTCTCTTCTTCTGGAAATTCCCATAGGATTTCTTCGCACCATTAGAAGATTCAGCAGTCTTTGACACTTTACCACTCTTAAGTCCTTCCTCGAGTCTCTGACCAATAGTAACCAAATCAGTGAAGCTGGATGAAACACTACCAATCATCTTCTCCCAGTAGAATGGAGACAAGGTGTCCATAAACAATACAGTTAATTCTTTCTCTGCCAAAGGAGGTTCAACTTGAGAAGCCAACTCTCTCCAGCGCTGAGCATATTCTTTGAAAGACTCTTTATCCTTCTGAGACATATTTTGCAGCTGACGGCGGTCAGGAGCCATGTCGAGGTTATACTTGTATTGCTTCATGAAGGCATTAATAAGATCCTGGAAACAGTGAATGTTGTTCTGTTCAAGATTCATATACCATTTGAGAGAAGCTCCACTCAGACTGTCTTGGAAACAGTGGATAAGCAACTTCTGATTCTTGGCATGAGCAGCCATCTTTCGAGTATACATGACCAAATGAGCTCTTGGACAAGAATCACCTTTGTACTTCACAAAATCGATAGCCTTGAACTTAGCAGGCATAACAAGGTCAGAAACTAAACCCATGTTTTTTGCATCAATGTTGAAGAAATCAGTACCCTCTACGGCTTTAAGTCTCTTATCTATAGTCTGAAACTGTTCACGGACAACCTCAGGTTCAACATAGTCTTCACGTACTTCACCCTGAGCACTGGCAGCATTGTACTCGTAGAGAGGGTTCTCAAAAGGAGGTCGAGTAGACTGGACTATAGGTTGAGGCTCGGTAAAAATAGGAGCTTGAAACACTGGTCTAGAAGTCTGACCAATATTATCAGTAGATGCAATAGGTGGTGAGTAGTTGGGAGGTAAACCAAACTCTGGCCAAGTTGAAGGTGGTACCTGAACAGGCTGAGGATCAGCATTTGAAACTTCCTGAATAACAGTCCTTTGGGGTGGTTCTCCTCTGGCAATCAAAACTTGGAGCATTTCAGTGAGCTTTGCCATGCTTGATTTAAGGTCGTCGATCTCCATTCGCATCTCAGCATTGTGTGCTTCTTGCTCTGCCATTATGCGTCTGTAGTTAGCTCTAGTCTGGTATCGATGTCGAGGAATCAGCTTGACAACTCACAGGTGACACTGAAGATAAAGATAACTAGAAATGAGCTGCTGGACAAACGGGCGCATGCAAAGATGCAAATGATATGCAATGCAATGTAATGGTTTCAAGGAACTCAAAAGTAGGTTGCAAACATTTTGGAAAGGCTGAAAAAAGTTTCATTTTATAATCCAGGATTTTTTTATTGATTTTGCAAATGAAAGAACAATTGAGTTTCTTGAAACCGAATGGTTATGCATGAATGCATGAATGGATGCATAAGCACAGGTATACACATATACGGGCAAACAAAGCAAAGGCTTAGGTTTGAAGATCACGAGCATGGAGCTATGGTCTACCCTTCCCAAGGTATGTACTAGAGGTTTATTTGTACTTGCCGAACGGGTTCTACAAAGTTCCCAGAGTCTACAATCCATCTTTCGGATATTATCGATTTTCCAAATCACTTGGTAGTCAATAATATTCTCAAGAGAATCTCGTCTGAGTGTAGTATCGCGTAGCGACTATTGCAGAAATAGACTCCCGCATAGTCCCCGCACTACATCCTAATAGGCCAAGTTGGGTTAAAGGTAACTACGGTCCCCAGTCCCGAGGGCCTTTAGATCGAAACCATATCGTCTTCACGAATGAACTCGTTGGACAAATATTTTATTCGAGAGGGCCTAGACTGAGTGGTGAAGTCTCAATTTACTTTTTCAGGAATCGACTCCCTCAAAGTATCATTGAAGTCTCACCGTTTTCCTATCTTAATTTCACTCTAGTCCGGGTGTAGGACTTTGTCTCACCACACAAATAGTACCCTGCACACAGAAAAACCAAGCAAAACAGGTATATATATACAGATATAAAGATATATAGGCAAATAAGCAAATAAATAACATAGATATAAACAAGTTAGGGGAAACCCTCGAAAAATCCCCAGTGAAGTCGCCATTTCTGTTGCGGTGAGAATCGGATATTAAGCTATTGGATTAACTTGAATCACATTTCTTTTATTTCACCACCGGTCTTTATTTTATCCAAAGGAAAGGTTTAAAGAACGAAAAAAAACCTAAGAGATCTAAGGTTCGGGGGTTGGTTACGCCTAGGGAAGGTATTAGCATCCTAAACGTCTGTAGTACTCTACAGGAACCTCTTGTTATTATTTATGTTATCTATTGCTCGCTTGCTAAGGGTATGTGCTAAGGAAAGTGATCTAAAGGTTGATGGAAATTAAACAAAATCTAAGTGGTTGAAGATTAAAAAATAAAATCTAAACATGATTCAAATGACTAATGAAATAGAAAATGTTTTTGAATTTTTTTTTTATTCCTTGACAAAATAAGATAATAAAACATATTCTTGAAAAAAAGACTAATAATGAAAATCTTTAAAGACAATATTTTGAGATTTTTATATTTTTATTAATTGAAAGCCATAAATTCTAAAAAAAATTAAGAAAGAAAAACTAAACGATAAACTTTCAAATATTAATTAACTAATTAAAATAACTAAATTTTAATAAAAAAAACTAAATTAAAATGATTAAACTTTAATTTAAAAAAAACTAATCAATTAAATAAAAATAAAAATCTAATTGAAAACTAAAAGTTTAAATCTAATTAGAAACTAAGTGAACTAAATTCTAATTATCCAAAATAAACTCTAATTAAAAACTAATTAAACTAAATTAAAACTAATCCCACTAAATAAATAAAACTAAGATCCAAGGGGGTGAGATTGATTACATGGGTGCTGATAGAAAAAAATAAAAGGGGTTAAGGCCCAAAACCATGCTTAGGGCAAAAGGACAAGGGCTGGGGCGGTTTGGAGGCATGGGTCGGTTCGAACCTCAACCCGGTTCGGTTTTCAGCCATGTAAAGAAAGAAAGGGTCAAGAACCCTAACAATTAGCCAAATCCCAATTTCAGTACTTTCTTTCTCTCTCACAATCACTTCTCCCTCTCTCACTCGCTCATTTTTCCCTCTTCTTCCTTAAATTTACTCGCACAACCACCCTTTCCTCTGTCACCTTTGCAATCTCTTACTACCCAAATAAGCAAACTAAAGTTTTCATCAATAATTAAAAGAAATAGGGAAAGTGAGATGGATATACCTTTTAACATCCGGCGGCGACGAGGTGACGACGGCTGGAAGCGAGTGCAGGGACCTTGTGGCAGTTCGACGCAGCTACGAATTCAATGAAAACCCTTTCGTGACGGACAGTGATCGAACTGGATTCAATGGCGGCGACGTTTTGCGACGTGTGGTTGCGAATGGTACGAGTAAGTTCACTGACGCTACGTGTGTTTCGAATGGTTTTTTGTGCACTGTTCGTGTATGTATTGTCGTGTTCACCGTGCATATTTTTGCCTCTTGCTCCGCGTGTTCGTGATGTTGTGGCTGCGACTGTTGTTGTTGATTTTTGTATGAGTGTGTGTTTTTTTGTGATCACTGTGAATCCCTCCCTTGTGATTTTTTTTTTCTGTTCAGAACTTGTGAATCCTTGTGAAATTGTTATTCTGTGTATGGATGTGGTTGTGAACCTTCTGCAATGTGTGTATGAGTTTTTTTTTTAGTATGAGTTTCTGTTGCTGATGGTTTTTGTCGCCCCCCTTTTTTTGTGAAATGTTTGTCCTTTTTATAGGCCTGAGAAATTTGAATCCTAATATTTGCAATGAAAGCAGAATATACTACTGATTGAAAACATTTCTAAACTCAACAAAACATGTTCTTGATTTTCCTTTTCAGTTCGGACATGCCTGGACACGTTTCATTCTCTTTGATTTGTTTGGTTTAATGATGATGAATGCTTTCCGTATCCGCCGTGACAGGTTTGGAGCTGTTTTGGAAAGGAATTGAACACTGTCAAGGATTATTGATGGCCGTTTGAAGCTTGTTTTGGAAACTTGATAATGGTCTAATTTTTTGTGTCCCGTGATGTTTATCCTTGCCATTTTTCCTATTTCCCTTACGGTTAATGAATTGGGCATTTTTTTTATCTTGTCATCAATTCTTTTTTATCATGTTTGATCATTGAAAAATGACGGCTGTAGTGATTGTGATTTCCTTTGAATGTGTGAAGGTGTGAGTTATATTTGGAAGTCACGGATTTGGTCTGCTCACATTAATGGTCTTATTATTCTTGATGCAGGAATCGTGAAGAGCAGCCTTCATTTGCTATCTATCCACATGTAAAAAGGTCGATGGGCCCACAACTTTGGTATCTTGTCCACTCGCTGCCTATCATCTCAGGGTGACTTCTTAATTACCACTAACTTCCAAAAGCTAATGGAACTCATTCTATCAGGAGCATGGCCTTCAGAATAAAGTGTCCTTAGTGTAACTTCATTAGGAAACATAACAAAGCTGACACGTGTAATCAAATTTTTTGATGTAAACATACTTGAATACAGTTCATGATGATGTAATGGAAATTTTAAAGTGAGGTTTTGAATTATAAGGAACTTTTAATACATGTGATGTCTTGCACTTTGGATCTTGAATTTAAAATATGATGAAAACCACATGAAAATCTCTTGTGATTTAATGTGAACCACGTCTTGTATTTTAACCACATGAGTTCAATTTTGACATGGAACTTGAAATAAGCATGGAACCAAAATCCTTTGAATATTGCAGCTTGAATGAATTAATGAATCATGAATCTTGAGTTTGTAATGAACATGTGAGTGTGCACTTGAAATTACATAACAAAAACCTCCTTGAACTTGTAACTTGAACATATCATAGAATTTGAATTTAATTCTTGACAAATCAACGGAAAAGTTTGAACCGATCTCTTTGGCACACATCAAGTGAACATTCCGCCAACTTGCATACCCTGGTCTTTAATTGACATATCCCAAACATCATAAAATAAGACAACCTATGGTCTTCTTGAGATGTACACTGAGTCCGTTGAGGAATTTTGAGGCAAATAAACAGTAGAAAACCCTAGGACCTTTTGAATCCAAGTCCATTGGTCACGTCTTGAAGCATTTGACCGAGGGAATGAACATTAACTTCATTTGAAACCAAATTCCTGCACAAACCTGTTAGGAGTACAACATGCAGATATGCGAGATGACGCACAAAAGAGATGAAATCTTATGGTCAAAAATTAGGGTATGACACTATATATTCACCCTCACACATTGATAATGTCATCAGAGGTTGCTTTCTCGAGCACCATGAGATTGAGGCACCAAATACTTGAAAAAAATAACAAGTTGTGCTTCTTCGATCTTCCTTATCTCCATACCAATTTGAATAGCAAGTAACCATAGCTTCTTTGCTTTCAGAGTCTCGTCAAAGTAGAATTCTATAGTTTATCGATCCTTTTAAGTATCTCAGGATTCTTCTTGCAACCTTCATATGTGGCACCCTTAGTTCACTCATGTCTCTTTTCACTAATCCGACTGAGAAACTTATATCAGGTCGACTGTTGCACACATATCTCAGAGATTCAACAACTTGCTTGAACAAAGTTGCATCGACACTGTTTTCCTCTCCATGCTTCTCCAACTTCAAATTTGGTTCACAAGGCGAAGATGCAGGAGTCAAATCATCCATCTTGAATCTCTTGAGTATCTCTTTGACATACTTTCTTTGATGTAGCATCATACCTTGCTTCGACATTTTAAATTCCATGCCTAAGAAATATGACAAATTTCCCGGATCCGACATTTCAAATTCCCTTATCATCAGCTCTTTGAACTTCGACAATTTCTCTAAGCTATTTCCAGATACCAACAAGTCATCGACATATAAGCAAATGATTGTTATATCTTGTGGCACAACCTGAACATAGACACCATACTCAGATTTTCATTTGAAGAATCCTAATTCGACTAAGTATGAGTCAATCTTCTTATTTCATGCCCTAGGTGCCTGCTTAAGAACATCGAGCGTTTTGTGGAGCTTATACACTTTTCTTGCTTCCTCGTTTATTACGAACCCACGAGGTTGTGTGACATAGACTTCTTCGTCTAAGAGATAATTCAAAAATGATGATTTCACATCTAAGTGAAATGTCGACCAACCTTGCTTGCATTCCAAGGATATAACTAATCTAATAATCTCATATCTTGCGACAGGTGTATATACTTCAGAGTAGTCGAGTCCCACTCTCTAAAGAAATCTTCGAGCTACCAATATCGCCTTATGTCTTTCTATCGACCCATTAACATTGTGCTTCAGCTTGAACACCCACTTCACTTTGATAGCTTTTGTATGTGCTGGAAATTAGACTAACTCCCATGTGTTATTTATTTTGATTACATGTAACTCTTCGACCATATCAGACTTGCAATTCATATTCTTTAAAGCCTCACTATAGTTAATTGGTTCACCACCTACAAGTAAAGCAAATTGAACTAATTCTCCATATGGTGTGACTTCATCATACCCAGTCACTTCGTAGTCTTGAAGTCTTGTCGGATGAACTTTAGTTATTTAAGATCTTTGGCTAGTGTTATCCTCAGCCTCTTCGACTTTGACTGAGTTAGGAGTGTCAGCATTTGCTTTGACTTCGACTAGAATATCTACAATTGCTTCGATTTCGACTTCATCGGTTTCTTCGTCGACGTCGTAACTCATCAATGGCTTGTTAGTTACATCTCCTTAATTCCAATCCATGTAAAATTATCCCAATCACCGTGTCTCGAATCATCGTGATCTTATTGTTTATTGGGTTAAATAGCCTGTATGCTCCAATCTTTTGATATCCTACCAAAAACATAGGTTCACTTTTGTCATCAAGATTCCTTCTTCACGCATCAGGAACATGCTTGTACTAAATAGAGTCAAACACCTTCAGATGACTCACCGATGATCATCTACCACTCCACACTTCTTTAGGAACCTTGTTCTTAAGCTTTTCGGTAGGGCACCTATTCAAAATATAAACAGTAGTGGAAATAACTGCACCCCATGAAGATTTTGAAAAATTCTTCTGCTTCAGCATGCATCTCACCATGTCCAATATGGTCCTGTTTCTTTTTTCTGCTATTCCATTATGTTGAGGTGTGTGAGGAGCATTTACCTCATGATCAATTCCATGCTTTGCACAAAACTCTTCAAACATCTTGGACGTGTATTCACCACTTCCATCTGTTCGCAGAACCTTAATCTTTTTTCACTCTAGTTTTTGACAAGTATTTTGAATCTCTTAAAGATTAAAAATACTGTCTTTTTGCTTGATCGCATAGATCCAAAGCTTTCAACTATACTTATCGATAAATGAGATAAATTACATGTTTCCACTAATGGTATGATCCTTAAATGGGACACACATCTTAATGTACTACTTCTAGTATGCAAGAGGGTCTCATTGGCATAGTCAAAACAAAAGACTTTCAGGATTTCTTTCTTACTAAGCAACCATCACAGAGTTTGTCGAGAATCTCAAGACTTGGTATACCGATTACCATATCTTGAGTAATCAGTTGATTGAGTGATCAAAAGATCGAATTTACAAACCTCAAATGCCACAACCAACTATTCTTGTGGCCGAAAACAATTTTTAGACATTGTACTTCAGTCGAACTGATCATGGTCTTGAGTGTCCTATTCTTCGACAAAGGAGATTTCAACACCAAATTATTGAGTTTTGAACAGTTCCAATGCTTCATATTTCATAATAACTGAGAAACCTTTTTTGACCAGTTATCAAACACTTAGCATATTGTACTTGATTCCAGGTATATATAGTACATCCTTGATCATAGCTTTTCCTTTATTGCTCCTTTGAATAAGTATGTTGCCAGTACCTTCTGCTTGCAACGAGCTATTATCAGCAAGTTTGACCTTGTTGTTCTTCAAATCGTCGAAATCTTCTAACCACACTTTTTGACCAGTCATGTGATTCAAGTAGTCGGAGTCGAGGAACCAGATCTAGGAGTCGACATGGTCATCTGTAAATGCAGCCATAATCACCATATCTTCAGAATCATATGAATCTTGGCGTGCAAGGTTCGCTCCTTCACCTGTGCCTTTTGTCACTCCATTTTGTTTATTGTACCTATAATTCTTGGCCAAGTGACCCCATTTTTCAAATTTATAGCACTACACACCTTTTTTCTCTTTGTCTTTCTGAAAAGATTTTCCTTCTCCTCTTTTCGAGGATTCAGAAGCCCTATCATTAACCTTATGCTTTTGAGGGTTCGAAATACTACAATTCATCCCTTCTATGAAAAACTTCATTTTCTCTTTCCACAAACTATACCATTCTCTATTAAAGAATTGTGATTTGTTTAGTGAATAGCTTGAAGTCAATTTTCCTCCTAAGATGATTAGTCCTTAACATGATTTAGGATATGGTACCACTTGTTGGACAAGTGACCTTAAGCATAAGGGGTGGGTGAGTTGTGGTATTTAAAATTTATGATTTATTTTATATTTTTCTCGATTAAGATCGTGTTAGTAATTTTGTTTAAGTAAATTATAGTGGAATTAAATAATGAAAAGTAAACGAAGAAAATTAAAAAGGATAAGGTTAGAAAGATTACACCAAAGAGTTATCCATGTTTAGCCAAAGTATGGCCTAATTCAATTCCCAAAAGGTCTTCTTGAGATTTTCACTATAAATTTTGTGAGCTATAATTGGTTATGCCCACAAACCTTTGTACAAGATGATCTTGATATTTTTATAGGATTATCTCCAACCACAAATAACTTTTGCCACATGCTAAGCTCGAACCTTTTAAGAGATTTTCATCTTGATCTTAATAGCCAAAACATAACTTTATCTGGCAAAGCTCAATAAACCACAACAGAGATTTTATGACTGGTTTATCTCAATAACCGAACTCAATCTTCTCAAGAGTATCACACTCCCAAGATAGAAAAAAACAACACGATCACTCACAAAAATCTTCCTCGTAATCAAAGTTTTACTTGTATGCATTAACGCAATATTAAGTGAGAGAAATATTTTCTAGAGAGAGAAGGAGAGAGAAAACTTAGAGAGATATATTCCAAATAATATGTAAATCATTGGAAAGTGACATGGAAAGAAGTGGAGGCGAGCCTCATTAATCTAAGAGTCGGAAACTCCAAAAAAGGAAATGATCCATGGGATGAATTAATGATCTAATCGATTGACACAAAGCTCCAATCGATTGACAATTCATTCTTAATCGATTAGCAAGCACACATAGGAAATATTGGATATAGATTCATTGCAAGTCATTAATGTGATGTTGTAATTTCTTGATTAATTAAATTACACGTCCCCAATCAATTGGCTTAATGCTCCAATCAATTGGCTGACTCTGAAAAGTTTTCCCAATTGATTGACACAACTTACCAATCGATTGGTTACTTCAAAAATATTTTGGAAAAGGTTTTGGAGAACTTTTTAATCACTTGGCTTGGCTTAGAAAATAATTTTCATGATAAAACATTTGAAAAGATATTTTAGGTGTGTGTGTGTGTGTGTGTGTGTAAGTTGCCTTAGTACTTCTAAGCTACTTCCTTACTTTTACAATACTCGAGACAGTCAAACAAATAGATAAACATGACTCGGCGAGCTTTCACACATTATCTGAGGCTTTCAAGATTATTTGTTGGATTGCTTCTGATCATATAAGCACTTTAATTTTGAGTCTCTTTTTATTAATGAGGCATGAGATGTTTCTATGGTTAGGTCACCATCATCAAAGTTGAAAGTTATTGCCACTGACTTTAATTATCGTTGTCGTCATCAAAACATCAAAAAAATATTTTAGGGATTGTCAACTATGTACCAACAAGCACTTAGATCCACAAGGAGATTATAACAGATGATTGACAAGTTCCTTCCTCATCAAATACCAAAATAAAACTCTAGCATCACATATATCTATACATCTACTTTCTATATTCATAGAAGAAAACTATGGAATACCTTTCAACCTCCCAATACTTCAATTCCTTAGTGTTTCATTGATGTCTTTAATGTCATTGCTAGAGCTCGTGAATATAAAAGCTCAAACCAATGTTCTAGACTTCTTACGAATGATTTCATTAACTGGTATAATACCAATCACCTCATCCACATTCGCACAATTGAAAATTGGTTCACTTGATCGAATGGGAGGAAAGTAAATATTTTAACTCATAAGAGATTGGGCAGGGTTACTTGCAATCATGATTGAATTGACACGTGCTCCTCACTTTCTTCTACAACTATAGTTAAGAATATATCTTATCATTACCCTTTTATGCTCACCTTTGAGATAAGTTAAGCAAGGGTTGCCTCTTAATTCATGTTCATGTACATGTTGTATTTTCATAATGATTGTTACAACATTATTGCTCAATTTTGGGAGACTAATATGTTGGGACGCCCTATGTAAAAATTTGATAAAAATCTCAAAATCCTTAAGGTCAAGCTTAAATATTGGAACAAAAACAATTTTGGTAAGGTTTAAACCAATTTTAAAAATATTGAGGGAAATCTGAAAGAAGTTAATTAGAAATTAAAGCCAATGGTGAATCTAACCTGATCCATGCTCAGAAAAGGATTGCTCAATATGAACTTGATTTGGATCTCAATTTTGAAGAAGCCTTTTGAAGATACAAAGCTATAATTTAATGGAGTGTAAACATACCTCTCATTGTAAGCTAGCCACAACCCAAACCTCTATTTGAACTGGGATAGGAAGGTTGAGAGCGGACGCGCTGGAAGAGAACCCCACAATTGGAACTCTCATAATATCTGGCATATTAATGGTCCCTGAAAGCAAATGGACAACCCTATGAGCCCTCTTTATTTATAGTGTCTTTTGTGGCATTTCATCTTATCTACAAACTTGAGAATAAGAAATTTGAGAAAATAGTCACCAAGAAAGCATTAAACAAAATAAGAAACTTTCTACATCACTCACCAAAGATGTTGTGACTCTCCTCTTTAGTAGTGAATTATACTAACAAACGAGCTTCTATGAACCGTTTCTTTTGTTTCTTTAACACAACCCCAGAAGGAGCAATGTCATCAACAAAAGTCAAATCATCAAAGAGTTGTGCCAATTTCCTCTTCATATAGGTCTCTTCCTAAGACATGTCGTCTAAACTGTAGATATAAGATCTGACGTCTGCCAAGAAATGACTCTAACACTAGAACTTTGAAAATCGACCTGAACATCGGAAATGTGACTCAAGTTCCATGTTGCATATGTTAGCGTGAGATACTTTGGTAAGGGGTAATCAAATAATAATGAGCCTTGATGATTTTCACACTATCATAATACAGCTTGAACATCTTTCTATTTTTCCTAAGGGAAATCGAACCTTGACCCCTTGCCAATTCAGTGGAACTCCATTGGGTTTTAAAGAAATGGAAAAAATATGTCAAGTTTAGAATGCTTTTTTTCTACTAGCATTAGTACTGGAAGACTTTGATGTAAGCCAAACTCACTGGGTGCAGTTGTGAAGGATCAATTTCCAAATGATTTAGAACACTCCCCTCGAAGTCTTTAAAAAGGAAGCATAAACCAGTCAAGGAAATAAACATTCGTGAAGGGGAGATGATACACCCATCGTACTTACTGCATATCCTTTTATAATAATCAATGGTAGGTTTCTCTTTGAAAACCTTTGATAACCCTCTTATCCAGAAACCCTAGTAACATATACAAAGATAGAAGTAAATAAAGGTTGTTGACGTGTTAGCTTGAAGAAGCTAGATGAACTCATTGGCTTGCACTTTGTATGCTCCACTAGAGGAATGGGAATGAATGAATTAGAATAATGGTTAACCTGAGGGTGTTGACAAAGATGAAAGAAATCACAAACACAAAATAAGTGTTCTCAAGACTCGTGAATAATAATAATAAAAAAAGATAGTAACCTCGGAAACCCTTGTATATCCTCTAAAAAAATATGATTGTACGATCCACATTGGTAGGCGTTAAGAAGCATGAACTACCGATGGTCCAGATCTTGCATCAAACTATTCAGAATACTCGAATACCTTAGTACATGAAGACATCATTGCTACCAGATGTAGGGCTATGCATCAAGACTCACTTGTGAAATGTTGGCTAATCATTATGGGATAGTTAACACGCATGTTCTTAATGTTATTGATGTTCCATAAATGTTGTCCCACTTCCTTACACCAGAACTCGGACTAGAGCATGTGTAACAAGCCATCATTCCATGAGTAAGAATAAAGGCTTGCGGGGTAGTTGTTATGGGTCGGGATGGAAGGCCCAACATTAGGCATCACACAGAAAGGCATGTGTAACATGTAGGACCTAGTCCCAGTGGAAGACAAGTGACTTTGGCCTCCAGCGCATCTCCCACAGTTAGATATGATCGAACGATAACCCACATGATGTGTCATATTCCATAGGGATGGTTTAATCTCTCGCACTATATAAAGTCCAACATGCGTCATTTCATATGTTTTCTCATTCATACACTCATATTACTTTCTCACTCATTCACTAACTTAGGCGTTGGAATACTAAACTTATATACCAACCCTGCCCCTCTGTATCAAAATCTCACTCCACCGCGTCGAAACTCGATTCTATTCAACCTCTACTTATTTCTTGATTCGGCTTCAACTCTATAATCGAATGACTCCATTTCTACCAATTAAATTTCTAACAACTAGATTGATTTTACGAGACACTTTCATTCTTTTTTATTGTGTTGTATAATTAATATTATACAAATCTCTTTCAAATTATTATATTTTAGTTTGTGGAGTAATAATTATGAACACGTCAAATCTTAATAAATTTAATAAAAATATTATTCTATTTTATTTATGATTTTTAAATATGTGTGAATGGAATTAGCGACATTCATAGTGAGAAAGAAGGATTATACCATTAACGATTATTCTCTTTTTCCTTCATTAATTATAATTAATGATAGAGTAACATATAAAATTAATAAATTAATAATGTTTATAAATTTATGTATGAAATTGTATACAACATATAATAAAATGAAGAAAAGAAAACATATACTCCAACTTATTACGTGTTCTCCAAGTGTCTTTTTTTGTCTAGTAGTAGTTTCCAAATAAATAGTAATAGTATCTAGAAGCTTATCTTCTCTCTCATCTCTTATTGAATAACTTTATCAATTAGATTCTGGAAGATGCTGTCGTATTCGTATCATGTCCACTAGTACTTCAAACAAACGGATCTTTCTTGTGGCCGTCAGCCCCACAGCTCACATCATATTGCAAGATATTTCTTCTAGAAACACACAAAAATACAATAATACAGGTGATTAATTTCCACGGCTGCTCAAAAGTCACTCCACTACAATAGATGAAAACAATGTGCTCTTCAATCCAATTCGTTGGCAATTTTGATTCGTTTTCAACTTTTTCCATATGTGGTTTGCTTTTTTTGTTTCTTCCAAATATACTCTCTAAAGCTTACTAGAACTAGAATATTGTATATGAAATCTGGGATCACATAAAAATATATGTTTTAGTCAGGGTTTCATGGCCACCCACATAATTGATATTTTCTCATACATGTCAAACAATATATAATATAAGAAAATTTATTGTTCTGGAAAAGACATCTTTGCCCATTTCTACTATTTTGTCACATCCTCAAATTTAAGGTAAATTTGATCCAAAACATACTTTATTGAACTATTGATGTCACATATTTTGAATCCAACTACATAGTTTCTTTTTTATGCCTAAAGTTGCTAGGATTCACTACGCCAAATAAGACATTAGACAGCGCTGCCTTAGCGTAGGTAAAGACAGCGCTTTTTATTTACGAAAAAGCGCTCTCTAAAGTATACATTAGAGGGCGCTTTTTCAATAAAAAGCGCTGTCTAAAGGCCCCCTTAAAGCGCTGTCTAAAATATGCCTATAATTTTAATTATCAATTTTTCTATACCTTTAGAGGACGTTTTTTCAAGAAAAAACGTTGTCTAAAGGCCCTTTTTAGACAGCGCTTTAAAAAGCGCTGTCTAATGTAATTTTTTCTATACCTTTTGAGGGCGCTTTTTAGGAAAAGCGCTTTCTAAAGGCCCCCTTTAGACAGCGTTGTCTAATGTATGCCTATAATTTTAGTTATGAATTTTTCTATACCTTTAGAGGGCGTTTTTTAGGAAAATCGCTTTTTGTTGTGAACTATAGACAACGCTTTTTCTAGAAAGCGCTGTCTTTTCTCTACGTATAATTTTAATGATTTTTTTTTTAAATCTCATTTTAACCATTTTTTTATGCAGATACCTGTATAATTCAAGTCATTTCAATAAACCTGTATATTTCACATTTCCATTAACAATTTCTAGTATGGTTCATTAACCATTTCCACTAATCCCATAAATCACATAAACCACATAAACCATTTCCATTATAATTCAAGTCATTTACATTAACCATTCACAAAACTATACAATTACATTCCAAAATCACATAAATAACATAAATCATTCACAAAACTATACAATCCCATAAAATAAACCATTCACAAAACTATACATTCACATAATCCCATTATCCTATACCTTATATGACTTTTTTCCCAATAATGTATTCGCACAATTTCTCCTTAATTTCTTGCAATTTATCCTTCGTGTAATGAGAACACGCGTATTCATCAAAGTACTACATAACAAAACAAAATATGCATGATTTAGTTAAAAATAATGAATTATATGACATATCCGATAAATATTAAAATAAATTCTAAGTTATAAATCCATGCATACTGTAATAGGAATCTCTAATCGATCCATTTGAAGGATTTCTCTCATAAACCTCAAAACGAAATACCCGCAGTCTATGCCATTACGCTGATGAGGGCACTACACATAGACAAACAAATAAGAATTAATATATAGTTGTTTTTTGTTATCAAGTAGCGTCACTAATAAGCAACATTGTGAAAATTAATATACCTTTTGAGCTTCATTTTCATCATGTGTCTCGTGTGTGTCGTCATGGTCACTAGCCATTTCACCTGTAAGAAAGAAAAAAATAAAAATTAAATGACAAATATAAAAATCCATAATCCATAATCCATTGAATGATATAAGCTATTTATAACATGACAACTAATTAATATTATTGAATGATATAAGCTATAATTTTATAACTAGTACCTTTTTCACTAACGTCTCTTTCTTTTCTTGGTTGGAATATGTTCTACCCGTCTCTTAACAACACGGACGGTTGGATTGATCCAAATATCCTCATTATGATCATTTCTTATATATGATTCATTCGCTATAATATTTTCATCTTGATCATTTCTAGTAAATGATTCAATATCAACATCAATATCACCTTGATCTCCAATGTTTTCACCAATTACTTTGTTAGATAAAAGCACTATAGACCATTTTGTACTTGTCGGATCAGTGACATAGAACACTTGTTTAGCTTGAGAGGCTAGAATAAAAGGCTCATCTTTGTACCCCACCCTATTAAGATCCACTTGAAAAAATCCTGAATTATCCATTTGTACGCCATTATTATTTTCAACCCACTTGCAACGAAATATAAGAATCTGAATCTTCTCATAATCAAACACCCACATGCGCTCGATAACCCCAAAATATGACAGATTTGCAAATTTGGGGTTTAAATCTTTCACACTTGAAATGTGCATTGCTTCAGCTACCACGGTGACACCACTATTTTGCATAGTACTTTTATCATCTTGTTCTTTGGTATAAAATGTGTATCCATTAATTGCGTATGCGCTATAAGAAAACACAACCAAACTTGGACCATATGCTAAACATCTCAACCTTTCTGTTATTGAAGCGGGATCTGAATAATACTTTGAATAAATATGATCCTTAAACCAAGGTATGAAACTTCGATTGTGCTCTCGTACTATCCAATTCTCATTTCTATTCGGATTTAAACCTCGGAGAACATCCTTGTGCATTTCAACATACGGCTCAACCTCATTCTCATTGTGCAGAACATACAAATGCACTTGATCCCGTTCGACCCTTGATACTGTCACAACTTCATTTCTAATTAACTTTTTTTCTTCTTTTTTTTCTCGACAATATGAGATTTGGGGAGTCCAATTGATTGTACATTGGACAGATATTCAGTACAAAACTCAATCGCTTCTTCAACAATGTATCGTTCGGCAATACAACCCTCTGGTCGACTTCGGTTTTTAACATACCCTTTTAATATTTTCATAAAACGTTCAGCAGGGTACATCCATCTCATATAAGCCGGTCCACACAATTGTGTCTCTTTCACCAGATGAACAACTAGATGCACCATTATGTCAAAAAACGAGGAAGGAAAAATCATTTCAAGATCACACAAAGTAATAACTATTTCTTTTTGTAATGTTGGTAAGATCGCAGGATCGATCACCTTACTGCAAATTGACTTGAAGAAAAAACACAATTTAGTTATTGCGCTTCTTACTTTTTCTGGCAGAATAGAACGTATACCTATTGGTAGAAAATGTTCCATTATAACATGGCCGTCATGCGTCTTTAAACTCTTTAACTTGAGGTTTTTCATAGACACAAGTCTTCTAATATCTGAAGAGTATCCTTCTGGAACTTTAACTTCACTTAGAAACTTACACAATACCTTTTTCTCTTTTCTAGATAGAGTATAAGCAGAAGGTGGTAGATATGTTCGTGTTCCTTTCTTCATGGGTCCTAATTCATTTCTTATTCTCGTCGCTACCAGGTCCTCTCTTGCTTTAAGGCCATCCTTAGACTTTCCTTGTATATTGAGTAACGTACCAATAACACTGTCAAATACATTTTTTTCAATATGCATATCATTGAGAAAATGTCTTACATACAACGACTTCCAATATGACAGTTCAAAAAAAATTAACCTCTTCTTCCACCCACTCTTGACAAGTGTATGTGCAAAAGGCTTTCCAAACTGAGTACTCACATCTTTCACCTTTTCAAAAATTTGATCACCTATCAATATAGTTGGAGCTCTACCATGTTCTACCTCTCCATTGAATGTTTTTCTCCATCCACGATAGTGATGATTAGAATTTAAGAATCTACGATGACCGAGAAATACATTCTTCTGACCAAACTCCAATCGCGTCCAATCTGTTTTATCTTCACAAATAGGACACACACATTGACCTTTTATGCTGTACCCTGATAGATTTCCGTATGCTGTAAAATCATTAATTGTGCCAAACAACATCGCCCTCAAGTTGAAACTTTCTTTCCTATACCCATCATAAACCTCCACACCATTCTCCCACAAAAACTTTAAATCTTCGATTAAGAGTACCAAGTATACGTCTATGTCATTCCCTGGTTGTCTAGGCCCAGAAATTAACATAGATAACATCATGTACTTACGCTTCAGACATAGCCATGGAGGTAGGTTATAAATCATTATGATCACAGGCCAAGTGCTATGTGAGATACTTTGAAGATCGTGTGGGTTCATTCCATCAATAGATAATGCCAAGCGAAGGTTTCTTGCTTCTTTTCCAAATTCAGGATAATCATCATTAATTTTCATCCACTGTGGTGAATCTGCCGGATGTCAAAACTTTCCATCAATAATTCTTTCATCTGCATGCCAAGTCAAGTGTCTTGAATCGGTCTCACTACGAAACATGCGTCTAAATCTCAGAATTATAGGAAAATACCATAAGACTTTTGTTGGAGATAACTTTTCCTTATATCGAGAGACACCGCATTTAGGACACTCATTTAACGATGCATACTCATTTTAAAACAAAACGCAATCGTTTGGACATACATGTATCTTATCATAGCTCATGCCAATAGAGCACAACATCTTTTTGGCCTCATATGTTCGATTGGAAAGAACATTATCCTCTAGAAGCATATCTTTCATAAGGGCCAATAACTCTGTGAAACTTTTATCCGACCATCCATTGCCCGCCTTTAAGTTGTACAACTTTAATACCGCAGACAATTTTGTGAATTTGGTGCAACCATTATATAACGGTTTCTCTGCATCGCTTACCAACCTCTCAAACATTTTGGGACAATCCTTAAGATCTTCTTCAAGTGCTTCTGCAATCTCTTCGACTCGATCAGAATCGTATGTATCTGTGCCATTGTCGTTTGAAGCATAGGTCGTATTATCCCCCGGTTCAACATTCCCGTTAATTTTCTCACCATGCAAATTCCAACATGTATAACTTCTATCAATTCCACTCCTCATTAAATGCGATGCCAACTAAACCGCGTCAACCCGACTCCCAAAACAACAACCCAAGCAAGGACATCTCATTCGACTGAGGTCTTTGGCGTGCGCAACAGCAAACTTAACGAATTTCGATACCCCATTCTCGTACTCTTTCGACAATCGACTTGAAGACATCCATTTCTTATCCATAGTTATACTAATTAACTTAAACAAAAACAAAAATAAAAAATATTTACCTGTAGGGATGTAAACAACTTCTAGACCCACACAATGTCCAGATAGGTTAGAATGACCAAGATCCCCCTGTACACGTATCATAAAATGAAATATCATTAATTGACCAATTATGAGTCATAACTTGATAAGTGGCAACATGTAATCACAAACAAGCAACATACTTAGGAGCAAGCATACTTAAACAAATAACCAAGCATAATTAAACAAGTAACCAAGCATTAGAGCAATTCATCCTAAACCTAACAAGATTCAAATCTAAGCAATACCTAAACAAGTAAACATGCATCAACTTAAACAAGTAACATTCATACGATAACCTAAATCTATCAAGAATCAAGTTTAAATCATACTTAAACAAGTAATCATCATATCACAAAGATAATCATCAAAGCAATTATTGAGCAAGATAAACATCTCATACAAAGACAAATAGCATACTTTCTTTGACCATGCAATACAATAACTATCATAACTCCACTTTCATGGCTCTATATATCATAACTCCATCAATACAATAACTATCAATATTACAATAACTATCATATTTTCTTTAATCTAGAATATATAAACAACAACTAATGAAAATAGAAACAACATGTTCAATATTAGTCATTCTAAACATGTTCAAAAATAAGTCAGAAATAAGCCATTCTATGTATGGATCATTCTTCTCAAAAATAAGTCAGAAGTATGTAAACATGTTCAAAACTTTATAACTATGATCATTACCCATAGCAACACTACACACAAATTTTTAAGGGCTTATATTGGCTTTGTTGCTCAATATCCCAATACATAGTATTTGTATTTCTATAAAATATACAAACCATGATGCATTTTATTAATAGTTTCACACCAAACTCAAACAAACTTATGTCGCGATTCATATGTTACAGACATAAGCTGACATTTTCGAAGAATTGATATGTCGCAACTGGATAATACACAAATAGGAAGTATGACGCAGGAACTCCGAACCACCTCAAACAACACCTGTACTATGACGGCAAAATGGTAGCTAGTGACAAGAATGAAAACAGAACAAAAATCGTACCTCTTCTTAAATGAAAACAAGAATGAAAACAAGAATGAAAACAAGAATGAAAACAAGAATGAAAATCGTACCTCTTCTTCGTTTTGTCTTCTTCTTCACGAAAGCAATGGCGAATGAACAACCAAACTGACGGAAAAAAGTGAACGACGACAATGGCGAATGAACGACGGCAATGGCGAATGAACGACGGCAATGGCAATGGTTTTTCAGCAGAGAAGAACGATAGCAAGGGTTTCAGTAGAGAAGAACGGTCGAGAGAAGAAAATGAAAAGAAATGTCTGAAAATGATTAGAAATTGTTTTATATTTTAATTCATAAATGACCTTAGACGGCGCTTTTAAAAAGCGCATTCTTAAGTGCTACCTATAACAGCGCTTTCCTCAGAAAACGCTTTCTAAGGTGGGGAGAATTTAAAACCTATAGCAGCGCTTTCTGAAAGCGCTTTCTAAGGTTAACCTTTAGACAGCGCTTTTATAAAAGCGCTGTCTAAAGTAATACCTATAGCAGCGCTTTTCAAAAAGCGCTTTCTAAGGTGGCTTCCATTTTGGGCATTTAACAGCGCTTTTAAAAAGCGCTTTCTAAAGGCTGTCTTTTACAGCGCTTTTTTTAAGCAAAATTTTTTAAAGACTTATAGCAGCGCTTTGTCCAAAAAGTGCTGTCTTTTTTGCGCTGTCTTTGTCCAATTTTGGCGTAGTGATTGGATGAGATGATGATGTCATTTGGACCACATGTGATCAGAAATTTACTCATTCTTTCTCTTTCAACGTTGTTTTCCTCCATCTCTCTTCTTTCTTTCAATCATTCTCTCTCTCTGTCGCTATGCTTTCTCTCTTTCTCTCTTCTTTTGAGTGTCTCTCGCTGACTTCTCTCTTTATCTCTCTTCTTCCTTCTTCCTCGTCTTCTTACTTCTTCTCCGTCTTCTTACTTCTTCCCCGTCTTCTTCGTTCCTCCGCGGTTTTGGAAAGTACGTTTGTAAAATCTTGAATGTTTTCTAAATCCAGATTGGTTTGGTTAGAAATTTTTGAATTATTTTGTAAGTATGGATTTGTTTATCCCATTAACTTGATTTGAGTGTGAAAAATTTATTGTTATATTTTTGTTGTAGATCCAGATCTGTTGCAGGTATATAGGAGGGGGTTTAGCAAAGTTTGTTGTTCTATTTTATACTGGTACATCCGTCCATATGATTTTTGAATATTTCCATTTTTATGTTTTGTAGGTTGGACTAATTTTTTATGACATTTTTTGGGTTGCTTCACACCACTAATGGTTAGGGTTTAAAAATCATTTAATGCTCCAATAAAGGTTAAGATGTCGGTTTATTAAAATGATATTTGTTTCTTTCATCTTGATATGAACTTTAAAATTATATGCTATTACTATTTGTTCATATTATTGATTGTTACAATAATTTTGCTGCTATTGTTCCCCACATCTGATTCTGCAAGGCCATTATCGATTGTTGGACTTGGTGATAGTGTTATCCTTGGTAAGCTGAATCTTTTAAAAACTTTTCAGATATCTATTACAAACCAGCTATGATTAATAATATCACATACATAAATTTCTTGATCATCTAATGATGTTACCCTACCTTTATAGTACATAAAGATATGGAAAAGGGGATATTGGACAACTCTTCATTGCTGGCTTTGCGTGTTCATAGTTGTTTGGAACACTTGTGGGATCATTTATCTCCATGTATGTGTTATAACTCTTTCTATTTTGACTTGAATTGAGATGTTTATCCGATTGACTCTGGTTTTCATATTGTCAATGGTTTTCATATTGTGAATGGTGTCATCAGCAAGAGGTCAATGTTATTCCATCAGACCAAAAAGTGGTTTGTTGGTCAACCACGCTGTCTGCAGAGTTATGTGATAAACAAGGTGTATCCTCAATGTGATTAAGCCCCTTAGAAAAATTAGGAGTGCCACCATCATAATTGGATACATGATCTGCAGACCTATTGTTGGATGTGCCTATTTTAGCATGGTTATTATCCTGTGGATTATTAGAAGCATTAGGACTGGTACTGACAGTAATTAACAGCTCATGAGGTACAGTGCTAGGACTGGATGTGCAACCTGTCTGGGCTCCAGGAGAGGGTACAGTAGCAGATTGTGCAGTCCTAGATGCATGAATGGACTTAATATGGCTCAGGGTTGGACCAATAGAGGTATTTGTTTGTTATTATTATTTTAAGAATTTTGATTGTTGTGCTTAATTTCCATTTAGTGAAACAACTTTACAACATCATGTTCATTGTATCATATGAATAGGTGCATCAAATGAGTCGAGTTGTGAGTTAAGTTGTTGATTTCTATACTCAGTAGACACACTACAGAGTGGTTTTCCCCATTTTGCTAATTTAAGTCATGTAACTCATTCGACAGGTTGCTGGAGATGATGATTAATGATGCACAAACGTCTCGGGAAGAAGGATGCTTCAGAAGAGGGTTTAGCAAAGTCGTACAACAAATCTGGTACTGATGATGCTCCTGGTATCTTTCTAGAATTTGTGTTCTGATTCTGAAATGAGTGATATTAAAGATGAGGTTGTAAACCATTTCTATGTGATTGCCTACGAAATCTGATTTTCAGATATTTTGGATTATTTTTGCTTGGATTCTTTCATAGGTCACTCAGCCTCAATTTTGTCAACCTCTTTCCATAGGGTTTCTACTGTGTTGAGATATTTTTAAAATTCCTCAATGTACAACCCTCGATTTGGTACGATTTTTTAAATGAATGAATTTCTGAGTTTTTCAGGTATGCAGCCGATTATGGGATGTTTTGCATTTGCATAGCTGATAGTGAACATGGTTGGCGAGAAGGATTTCTCAATGTTATGATTTGTATTTATATAAACACTTTTTGTTACTATAAACACCTTTTGTTCTTATATGAATACTGCAGTAACGGGTCCCTATATGATGCACTCTACTCAGATGATGAATTCAAAGCAACACTATCATGGAATACTCGCATTTGGATGGCACTTGGTGCAGCTAGAGCCTTAGAGTAAGTAAAGTAATAATTTTTGTAAATAAAAACTTACTCAAGCTTTTTAATTTGTAGTTTATAGTAACGGGTTTAAGGTTTCACTTTTAAAGAATGTCTTTTATCAAAACTATGTGCCAGTGTGTCTCATGTGATTCAAAGAAGTGTTTCTTTATAATCTATGGTTGGTGAATTATGTTAATTTTTCTCTTTGTGGGTGTTTGAGTGCAGTTTGAGGCTGGAAGCAGAGTCTAAAGGATTCAGGGTTGATGATACATGGTTGGTGCTGTTATAGCTGCTATTGAGGCTTCTATTGTAGTCATTCAACCAAAGGTATTGTTTCGGTCTGCTCATATGCTTCTTGGGCTCTCATTTTGTTTTGTTTCTTTTGGCAAAGGCATTTTCAGGTCAAATCAATGATTTCTGAATTGAGACAAAGATTTCAATCACTTTCAATGTAATCATACCGATATCGGCTTCAGAGATAATCGTGTTTCTTATCATGTTGCCTATAATAGAGTTGTTCTTTATAGTTTTTAAAATTATTATACACTTAAATGACTATACTGGCCATATTCCCAAGACCAGATCATGTCTAAACTAATTTGCCCTGGTAGGGACTGTCAAGTCGACTGTCATGAGAAGGCAAATGAAACAAGTCACAGAATGATATCATGCTACTGCTTTGAGGAATGAAGGTCAGGAAAAGAAAAAAATAGTTTTGGTATTTTTTCTTTGGATAAAGAAAAGACTCGATATTGTTAGTTCAGTTATTGGCAGAAATTTTGGTAAAACAATGTGTTTGATCAAGATGTCATGTCTGATGTCTTAACATGTGCTTCTAACATTCTGCATGTGGTATGTGGTTTGGTATTGCAGTTTTTATGCATGATGTCAAGACTGATGTCTTAACATCTGTTGAGAGAACATCATGTTCAGTATGCTATTTGTTTTAGGGCTACGTGTTAATTGTTATGATTTGAGAGATTCTGTTTGAGAGATTGCAGGCGGAATTATTAGAGAAGATTTATTCAGATGCAATCGTTTGTTTCTGTATTTAGGGTGAAAAGATTTGAAGATAAAATCTGGTTTTATTGTGCATCAAATCTGAGTTTTTATCAAAGCCCAAGCCCAAGAATCTGTTTCTATTTAAAGAAGACTCAACCCTACTTGGAAGGGACGAAGACTATTAAAGACTGAGTGTCAAAGTGTTAGGGTTTGTGTTTTCGTCTGTTATTTGTGAGCCATTCATTCATCTTTCAGATGCTTGAATTGGACTGATTGTTTGAGTTGTATGTTGTCCACTCTAAGCTTTTAAGCACGAGTGTTTGTTCTTGATTGAAGCTTTTAAGCAAGATCAAGTATTGTTATTGAAGTGTGTCTTCTACTTTCTTTATTGTAAGTTGTTATCACTGCTATGATTGAGGGGGAGTGAGAGGTGTCTCATATCTAAGAGTGTCTTAGGTAGAAGTGTCATTGGGTAGTGATTAAGTGAATAGATTGTCAACTTGTGTGTTGATTATAGAGTCTATGAATTAATACTACTGATAGTGAATTTCCTCCCTGGCTTGGTAGCCCCCAAACGTAGGTTGCTAGACCGAACTGGGTGAATAATTCTCTGTGTTTATTTATTGTTCCTCTGTGTTGTTCTTTTACTGTCTTATTCATATAACAGATATTGATGATGTGATATCTCACTTGACATCACATATCTGATACCAGAATTTCAATTAGTATCAGAGCAGGCAACCTGCTCTGTATATGGGTGAGGTCTAGGGTTGTTACTTTCTGGTGCTATGGACAAGGAGAGTGGTGGATTTGTGAATAGACCCCCTATTCTAGATGGATCAAATTATGACTATTGGAAACCTCGCATGGTTACTTTTTTGAAGTTTTTAGACAGCAGGGCTTGGAAGGCTGTTTTGAAAGGATGGAAACATCCTGTCATTGTGGGAGAAGATGGTCAGTCAAAGCTGAAACCCGAAGAAGATTGGACCAAGGAAGAAGATGAACTTGCTCTTGGAAATTCTAAGGCTTTGAATGCCTTATTTAATGGTATTGACAAGAACATTTTCAGGCTGGTCAACACATGTGAAGTGGCTAAGGAGGATTGGGATATGCTTAAAACAACTCATGAAGGAACTTCCAAGGTCAAGATGTCAAGACTTCAGATGCTAACAACAAAATTTGAAAGTTTAAGGATGAAAGATGAAGAGACCATTCATGACTTTCACATGAATATACTTGAACTGTCAAATGCTTCTAGTGCCCTAGGAGAGAGGATGTCTGATGAGAAGCTGGTGAGAAAAATTCTCAGATCTCTCCCCAAGAGATTTGATATGAAGGTGACTGCTATAGAGGAAGCTCAGGACATCAGCCAGATGAGGGTAAATGAATTGATTGGGTTACTTCAGACATTTGAATTAGGGTTGAATGACAGATCTGAAAAGAAGGTCAAAAGCATAGCTTTGGTGTCTAGTACAGAAGATGATGAGAAAGAGTGTGGTCCTGAAACTCAGGAGGACCTTTCCAATGCCATTGTTCTGCTAGGAAGACAGTTTAATAAGGTTTTGAAAAGAATGGACAGGAGCTATAAACCTAATGTCAAGAACATCACATCTGACATCAACAGGTCAGGGGATCAGATGAAGAAAACAAGAACTGAGGAGAAGCTTAATAATGACAAAGGAATCCAATGTCATGGCTGTGAGGGTTATGGTCACATCAGAGTTGAATGCCCTACATACCTTAAGAAGCAGAAAAAGGGCTTATCTGTGTCCTGGTCTGATACTGAAAGTGAGCAAGATGAAGAGACTGACAAGTGTCATACCTCAAATTTTGACCACCAAGATTTCCCATCATTGTGTAAATCATCATCACAATATGGATGTACCTTTGTGCCTCATCAATCTCCTCAAGGAATTGTTGAGCATTCACTACAATCAAGTTTAGGGTTTCAAGCCCTCTCAGAGCCTTTAGACAAATGATCAATCAAGGAATGACATGATCTTTAACTTGTCTAACCTCTTAAACACCCACAAAGGATCAAGAGGACTCCCACATCAAGAATTAAGCACAAGAGTGCAACATTTCAAGTGGATCAAGCCTCAAGTTCATCTAATACAAAGTCAACTGATGCAGAAGGTCAAAGTTTGATTTTTGGTCAACTTTGAGCTTCACAAGCCATTACTCAAGAAAATATGATGGATGATTTAATTTGATCAAATTTAAATCAAGAAATTATGGAAAATTGCAAAATTGATCAAATTGAAGGAAACTTAGAAATTTTTTCTAAGTTAAAATCATGTTCAAGTGCACAACTTTTCAAGGTTGTAACTATTGATCCAAGCATCCATTGATTTTGCGTAAGAGCTACTTTTAAAAAGGGTATTTGATACTTCAACATTGAAGAAGGAATCAACTCAAAATATCATAAGGATTAAAAGATATAAGTGATCAAAGTTGGGAATTCTTAATGTCCAATGTTCTGACATTTCATAGGACATTATTAATATTTTTCCAGCAAGAATGTCCCAACTTCAAGGATGTTTTTCTCCATGATCCAAGTTGATTCAGGAAAAACCCTAGGCATGAAAGTTGAAGTACGTCATCTCACCTTTCCAAAAAGTCCTATAAAGCTAATTTATCATTCTCGAGCAGAAATTATGGTCTCTACAAAAGGCATTGATAAAACAGAATTTTCATGACAGCTTTTAGGACAGATTTGATCACACAAGTTTAAGGTCAATTTTGACAACTTTACAAGTCTTATCTTCATAAACCTTGAACATCAAAGTCGAAGTAGGCCATCTCAGCTTTCCAGAAAGTTGTAGAACGTTCATTTATCATACTCGAGCAGGAAGTTATGGACTTTACAAGAAGGCTTGCCGCAGCTGTTTTTTAGGACAGATTTTGTGCACTTTTTCTTGTGCCACACAATTTTCAAGCTTTGTCACCATGCAAGACAAGCATTAAAGATGCAATTCACTTCAACTCAAAATATCATAGTGGATTAAAAGCTACAAGTGATTAAGGTTTGGAATAATTAATGTTCAAAGTTGTCAGATGTTCCAACATTTCATAGGACATCATTAATATTTTTCCAGCAAGAATGTCCCAACTTCAAGGATGTTTTTCTCCATGATCAAAGTTGAACCAAGTCTAGGATCAAACATCAAAGTTGAAGTATGTCATCTCAGCTTTCCATAGATTCCTGGAACAACCATTTATCATTCTTGAGCAAAAAGTTATGGATTTTACAACAAGGCTTGCTGCAGCTGATTTTTAAGACATGTTTCAGGACAAATTTGCACATTTCTTGTGCCACACGAATTTCTAAGCCTTGTCATCATCTTGGACACATCTGAGGATCAAATCCAAAGGGGACAATCACTGAGCCAAGCCTCCAAAGTCCTTAGAACAAGAAGTAGCATGCCAAACCTAGAAATCCCTAAAAGAGGGACAAGACTCCAATTTTGGATTGGAGCATTCAATAGATGCTTAGAGGTGGCATGGACTGACACATTTGCAACTGAATTCAGTCAAGATTCCTCCAACAAGTAGGGAACCAAAGCTCTATGCTCTAACCTCTAGTCAATGGCTATAGGAGACTTGGATTTTCATTGGCCAACATTGAACAAACCTCTGCTGCAGCCACCATTCACTATTGCTGCTAAAACAAACTTACTCTACTATAAATAAAGCTCATTTGGGCTCAGTTTGAGTACACCAAAGCCATCAAACAGATGATTTCCTCAAAATCACTTCTTTCACTCCAAAATGCCTTCTTTAGTAAGGTAATTCTGAGTTTTTGAGTTAGAGAGCATTTCCATCACATCTCATGATCCTAACACCTCATAAACATCATATGTGGGTGATCCAAACTATCACAAGTGACCTGTAACACCAAAATCACAAAGTCACCTCTCAAAACCTCAAAATTGGACTTTTTTGCATTTTTCAAGCCATGTCTTGATTCAGTCACTTTCCAAACCAGATAAAACCTCAAACACACTCCAAATATCATCCTTGAACTGTCCCAAATGGTGCCACACATCTGGAACACCATTTGAGAGAGTTGGCATTTTGGCCATTTTTGCCCATTTTGCAAGAAAGTGCTCAAACTTGCTCCAGAGGTTTCCAGCTGATTCCAACCATCCTAAAAGCTTCTAAGAGGTCATTTGAGGGTGTCCAAAGCATCAAATCATTTCTGGAACAAATCACTTGGTAGGTTGCACAAAATCTCCAAAAAAAGAGGTAAAATTCACAACTTGAATTCTTTGAATCATGCTTTCCTTTGTTGTCCACATACATGCATCATATTGAACAATTCTTGAAGCAAAGATGTAGTCTTTAATGTGTATGATATAATCCTCCTACTGTTTGCACTTTAACATGTTTATATGTGGAGTTTATGTTGTTTTAAACTTAAGGTGCAGATCTGGTTTTTTGCCTTGTGTGTGTTGTACATTAAGTTTCAGTATGTATGATTGATACCATTGGATTCCTTGTGAAAAATTGGTCAAGATAGGTTCTTACGGATTTTAATTTCGTTAAAAATTGAGAGAGTTATGAGTGTTGAAAGTTTGATAAGCAAAGATGTTTAAAATCAACATGCAGTTCTGGTTTTTTGGCTTGTGTGTGCTGTACATTAAGTTTCAATATGTATGAGTGATACCATTGGATTCCTTGCGAAAAATCGGTCAAGATAGGTTCTTACGGATTTCAATTTCGTTAAAAATTGAGAGAGTTATGAATGTTTGAAGTTTGATAGCAAAGATGTTGAAAACCAAGGTGCAGTTCTGGTTTTTTAAGATGTCGAATGTGATATTGTGACATCTTCCCTTTTTCTCTTATCTTCAAAACTCATGAAAGATGTCGAATGTGATGTTGTGACATCTTTCCTCTTTTTCTTAGTTTATCTTCAAAACTCAACCAATTCGTTTACATAGCAAAAATCATCATTTTCCAATTCTGTTTTACACACTTCTTATTCATACCCCATAATATTTTAATCCACAAAAAATCACAAAAAAATATTATTTTTAGATTATTTTTAATATATTTAAAAAATATTGTTTTAAATTGTTTTAAATGCTTTTAAAATGATTTCTTTTTCTTGATTTTTAAAACCAAAATGATTTTAAATATTCATGTGGATAAAATACTTTTTCATAAGCCTTAATCATTGTTTATAACATGACTAATGATTTTATTTGATATTTTTATCATTTTTTACTTGATTTTTCTTTGAAAAATGCCTTTAAAAAATGAAATTGGGGTTTCTTTGATTTTTACCATAACAAATCTTTTTTCAAAAACATTTGGGTCTCTAATAGAGTATAAGACCCAACCCTTTTTGTACAAAAATATTTTGGGCCTCAGTTATTGTATAAGTCCCGATGCGTTAAAAATCTCGGCGCGATCGCCATTTTCAAACTGAAAATCATCTGGGCCTCCCCTCGTGTTGTAAGCCCCATTTCTTTTCCTAAAATACACTTTGGGCCTCTAATAGAGTGTAAGTCCCACCCCTTTTGTAAATAAAATATTTTGGGCCTCAGACATTGTATAAGTCCCTCGGTACATTTACAAAGTTCGGCGCGATCGTCGCCTTTTAACAAAAAAGACCATTGGGCTTCTCCTTGAGCTATAAGTCCCATTTATTTTCATTTTTAAACCATTGGGCCTACCCTCGAGTAGTAAGACCCATTTATTTTCTTAAAACTCACTTGGGCCTCTAATAGAGTGTAAGTCCCAACCCTTTTTTACATAACCCATTTTGGGGCCTCACTTATTGTATAAGTCCCTCTGTACATTCTAAAACCTCGGCGCGATTGCCATTTTTTAAACAAAATCATCTGGGCATACCCTCGAGTAGTAAGACCCGCTTCTTTTCTCTAAATCATTTTTTTGGGCCTCTTGAGAGAGTGTAAGACCCATTCCCCTTGTACATAAAACTTTTTGGGCCTCAGTCACTTGTATAAGTCCCACTATACAAACTCATATCACAGTGCAATCACTACTAAAACCCTGGGCCTCTCCTTGAGCTGTGAGCCCCAGTCTTTCCTTTCAAAGCACTTTCTCATTTGATTTTGAAATATACTGTTGTTTTCAATCTTTCTTTGTTGAACAACTAACCAAACAACATGGAAGCTCAACAACCGAGTAAGTGTTTATATGCTTTCATTTACCACTTTCATATACATATAACTGTATTGTGGGGCTGTTTTGCTGTAAGTCTTCTTTCATAAACTCATATCAACTGTGTAATAATAGTATAGATGTTTAGAGTTTCCCCGGCAACTACGTCTAGCACTAGGTAAAGCTGTTTCGATCATTCTTAGAAATAGACAATACTAGATCCCCCATATGAGCACCAGATACAGTCTTCTCTTCGGCTGTCCTCCTTAGGAATTGTCAAGAACCTCTACTCCCCAGAGATGATCTCTTCTCCGTGAATTGCATCCCTTGAGTTTCTTCCAAATTCTCGAACTTTCCTGGCTTGATCTATTCTTTGTGAATAGCCTGTCTTGAACTTCTCGGGGTTTGGGGACCCACAGGCTTCTTAAAAGCATCCCCGCCTCCTCTTGGGCGTTGTACAAGGATCCGTCGGCTTCTTGGAAGTATTCACAACCTCCTCTTAGGCTTCGTATAAATGATTTCTTCCTCCGAGAATGATAGCCTCCTCTTGGGCTTCGTACAAATTGTCCATCGGCTTCTTAAAAGTTTCCAGCCTCCTCTTGGGCTTCGTAAAAATTGTCCCGACGACCTCCTAGAGGTATAGGAACAGAAATTAGTCATCTTAATAGAACAGTCTTTCAAAGAGTCTAGATCTTTCTACCGTGAACGTACTACTACTGTTTCTTTAAGCATAGTACAAAAGATAAAACTCTAGACTTGGACAGTCTAATTTCCTTGAGTCTCAAAGACATTCTCAAGTCCCTTTCAAAAATAGGAAGACACCCGTAGACTCGGACAATCTCAATACCCTTTGGATTTCCCATTTTCTTAAAGAACAGGAAATAATCCCGATCCTCAGATCAAATCCATGAGTACAATGTTACTCATATAAGAACTGATTTTCTCGTTGAACCAACATACTTGACCTGTCACTCAACTGAAACAATAACCTTTTAGCCTCCATCTCGGGCTTCGTACGAGATACAAAATCACTCTCTTATTGATTCAAACCTTTTAGCCTCCATCTCGGGCTTCGTACGAGATACAAAGACTCTCTTGTTGAGCCAAACAACTTTGCGCCTCCATCTCGGGCTTCGTACGATATACCAAAACACTCTCTTGTTGAGTATAAAAGGCTCTCTTGTTGAGCCAATCTCCCTTTTAGCCTCCATCTCGGGCTTCGTACGAGATACTAAAACACTCTCTTGTTGAGTATAAAAGGCTATCTTGTTGAGCCAATCACCTTTTAGCCTCCATCTCGGGCTTCATACGAGATACAAAATCACTCTCTTGTTGAGTATAAAAGATTCTCTTGGTGAGTCACCATCTTTAGCCTCCATCTTGGGCTTCGTACGAGATACAAAAACACCCTCTTGTTAAGTATAAAAGATTCTCCTGTTGAGTTAACCCTTTTAGCCTCTCTCTCTCTCGGGCTTCGTACGAGACTGTCGTACCTCAAAAAATACGATCCTCACGATGGTCGCGGAAAAAACACTGTTCGAAACAGAGTCGCCACCGAACTTTATTTATTCTAAGGAAGGAATAGGAAAATATCGATAAAACCTTTAAAGGGATAAGAAAATGGTTGTCGCAACCAAATTCGGGTTCGGGAGTCGGTTACGCAAGAGGGAAGGTATTAGCACCCTCTACGTCCGTTGTACCCAACAGGAACCTCTTGATTCGATTCGGGAGAAATGTTAGCTCGGTTTGTTTGTTTTCTTCTTAGGTAATATTTCTTTCTAAGGGGAATATGGGTGATTTTTTTATTAGTGTGCTCGGCAAGGATTAGGACCCTTGTGCCTACGTATTCCCTCGTGCAATGGGAAAGTCAGAGCATTCGTAGTTCGTGGGACTACTTTTGGTTTGTATTTTTTAAACGAACGAGTGTTTAATTTGCATTCTAACTGCTAAACGTTGGCTTGTCGGCTCGTCATGGGAGGCTGAAGCACAAGTTTATATGCGCGGAAGAATGGACTAAACAATGTTCTTTTACGAAAAGTTGTTTGAACTGGATTAAGTGTGTTAAAGATTTGATTGAGAAAAGAGTTTGATTTGCGTATGTTTTAGGGTTTCGATCGCACGGGGGCGAGGAGATGAGGTTTGATTAGTTAAGTATTTTAGAGGAAGAATAACGAATATTCGATAAACGAGACGTCGGCCTCGCAACCAATTAATCGGGGCATTACTGAGATGCTAGATCTCAACGACACCTTTTCATTCTATTAATTATGAAATTATGTTTTTTGGACAATGGGCTTCTTTGTCCACGTAATTAGGGCAAGTGTTTTAGGAACGAAAGATCGGAACGAACACAACCCAAAGCGTGCGCCTCAAGAGCATTCATTCAAGGGCCCGAGAAGTGCTAGACCTCAAGAGTCCACTACTTTCGTAATTTGATTAGGAAAAATGTTTTGAATTTGTTTAGAGCATTTGGATTATACGTGTTAATTGAATTAGGGTTTAGAGATGGAGGGTTAAGTGTTTTAATAATGTTGAAGGTTTTTAAGTTTTGAAATGGAAGATCGAAACGAACACATCTCAAGGCGTGCGCCCCAAGAGCGATCATTTCAAGACCCAAGGAGTGCTAGACTCCAAAAGCCCATTACTTCCATAATTAGTTAGGAAAAGATTGATTTAAATGTCTTATATAAGAAAATATTTTAAGTATTTCAAAGTTGATTATGATTATAAGTTAAAAGAATATTTGTAAAAGATTAAGTAGTTGCTTTTAAAATTTGAATTATGGTTTTTAAACTAAGAAAGTGTTTTAAAAGGTGAGTGTTTAAGTTAGATTGAAATATTTTAAGTATTTTAGAAATGGAAGACGGAACGATCACAACCCAAGGCGTGCGCCCCAAGAGCGATCGTTCAAGGACCCAAGGAGTGCTAGACTCCAAAAGGCCACTACTTCCATAATTAATTAAGAAAATATGTTAGAAATATTATTTATAATGAATTATGATTTTTAATTTAGTTAAGAAAGTATTTTATGATAATTTTAGAGTTAGAGAAATTGGATTAATTAAAATATTAATTAATAAAATATTTAATTAATATAAATAATTTTAATAAAATTAGAAATTAAATTAGTAAATAGATTTTATGATTTTTCTGAAAAAAAGAAATAATTAAAAGTTATTTTAGTTTTTTATATTAAAAAGTAATATTAAAATGAAAACTAAAAGAACAAAATAAATTTAAAAAAAGAAAAAGAAATGGGCCAGACAGGTTAGTAAAATGGGGGTGTGGTTAGTGAAATTACCCCAGGCCCATTAACAAACGGCCCACGCGGGGAGAGGGTTCACCATAAGCCCTAGTTAACCTTGGTTGATTGATGGAGAAATCTGGTGCGCTGGATCCGGAGATTCAAAAACTGACTCTCAATTTGACGGTGGGGAATATGAGGGTGCATGGTAGGGTTTAGGGATGTGCACACAGGATCATGAGGTTGAAGTATTCCCCAGTGACACTTGTCAAAGGGAGGGACAAGTGTCACCCTCCCGGCCGGCCACCCATGCTACAAAGAAAAAGGAAACAAAACGAGAGAAAGGTGGAAACGATTCTCATTTCCCAACTTCCACCCTCTCTCTTCAGTTATCTCTCTTCTCTCTCAACTCCAAACGAAACCCTAAATTGGTCGGAGAAGCGTGGCGGCCGGCGGCTGCACCACCGCCTTCTCCGGCGAACAACTGCCACCAAAACAATAAACCTTAAACACAAACCCCCCTTATTTTGGCCGTAAACCACAAATCCGACCTTCGTTTTTGCAAATAAAACCTCAAAATACCCAAATCATCATTCACGGTTAGAAAACCTAAAGATTCAATCCAGATTTAAACGATAAAAGAGCATCACATCAAGCGATTAGGTCAGGGATCTTAATCAAACAACAATGCAAGCGTAAATCAAGTTGAAGGAGAAAGAACTTACAAGACCGGAGCTGGTCCGATGAATATCTCGGCGAGGTAATCTTAACTCTGACTTTCTCCCCCTTTCTCCTTTTCTGCTTCTTCTTCTTTATCCATGTCCTATAATTTGTTCTTTCTCTACTACTCCTTGGCTTCTTCGTTTCCGTTTGTTGTGAAAGTGAGTTGTTGAAATGTGATGGCTAAGCTCAGACGCTTTGAAGCAATGATGTTTAGCTTCAAAGGTCTATTTTCAGAGCTCTGATTCAAGGGTTTGGGGATTGATTTTGACAGGGTAACAGTAGGGTTTTTCTTGGTCCCCTGATTGTAAATGATTGCCTCTATTTATAGGAGAATTTCTGTGATGGCTCATACGTGAGAACTAGAGAGAATTTCAGAGGAATATCCTCTCATACGTGTTAATGTAAGCTGTCAATTCTGAATACCGTTAGGAGGATTTATAATTTTGTTTTTAGTGTGAGCTGGATATCCTTCTAGAAGTATGGTGGTCCCTCCTTGAAAACCAACTTTTTTATGAAATACATACTTCTCCTAATATGCTGCTATTTTCCTTGCTTTATATTCGTGTATCCCATTTGAATCTGTATCACTGCTAGTTCTATTTGAGTACCTTCAACGTGACTTTAATTGACTTCTCAATCTCATACTATGTGCTGACTGCAATTTTCATGTGTTCTCCTTGGCGTGAGGAAGTTTGGCTTTGGCTCAGAATTAAGGACTTGGTCGAGAGGACAGGTTTGGTTATTGGGCTTACATGGAGGGGCATCACTTGGATAAATCAGGTATGATTTGGAATCATCACATTATTGTTTATGCACACTCGAATAAATTTGATGATGTTGTTAAAATTCTATTTTTTACTTTGTAAAATCAATCCATCTCTTGAATCCACTGCCCAGGATGTTGTTTATTGATTGGCTTACATTTGTTTGATCAAGAGGTTGAAGTTTTAGGTTGGCGCATGGAGAGAACCACAAGGATGACTTATGAGGCTTTATTGACGAAACTCTCAGCATAAGCATCGAGGGCGGTAAGTCTTGGATAATGTTCATACTGCAAATTTGTGAACCTTTTGTACTCTTGTTGTAGCATTAAACTTTTGCAATCTCGTGCACACTGAACTCTTGGTGTATTATCTCGTAACTTAATCCACGAAAGCTCCTTATTAGAGTGAAGCTTTGTTTGGATCTTTTGAATTGCGTCTGATATATGGCACTGGTCACTTATTTTTGACACACCTTAAGTTGTATTGATCCTTATGATGGGCAGAGGTAATGTACTGCTTTTTCTTGTGGAAACCAATACGGTGTGTTCAACTTCTTTTGTTCTTTGACATACTGCTCTAAGAGAGAAATTGGCTTATTGAAATATTTGCAGTATTTTGAATGGTATTGATATTCAGTCCTTTTAATTTATATTGAACTGCTGCAGCTTGTGTATATATATATATATATATATATATATATATATATATATATATATATATATATATATATATATATGTGTGTGTGTGTGTGTGTGTCATGGATTAGCTTGTGTTGCGTATTAGATTTGGCTTGTTTTCACGACTTGTAAATGTGACTGATGAAACCTGTCTTTTGTTTTTGCTTGACAGTAGTAACATGATGGCTAGAAATGAAGTTTAGAGAGCAAACAGACTCACGTATGGAATTTGGCTCAAAGGAATAACAGCATGGAGTTGAATCCTTACTTTGGGTCCTATGCTTAGCAATAAATAACTAGTAGGCTTGGATTTTATATAACTCTGTAGGACCATCCAAACACTTGAATTTTGAAACTTCTTTTGTATATTGGAATTATTTTCATCTTGTTTCGTAATTCTGAGTTGTATCCTACTGTTTTGGTGTGTTGATGTACTGATAATGTTGCAGTATGTAGAATTTGTACACTTCATTTTGGAAGAAAGTCCATAAATCTTAGTTTGATAGCATTATTTTTTAAGGTATTTTAACTATGTGCTTCTTTTCAAGTCATGGTCATTCGTGACTTTACTTTGTGAAGAGATTTGTGGACTTTCTATTGTACCTCAACTTCGCCAATTTGGTATTACTTTCTAAGCATGAATGTGGCTTAACATCACCTTAATTTGGGCTTGCTACACACGGTTTGCCAAGGGACCAGTTATGATATGAACTCGTGTCTCCTCAATTTGAAATGAGGTCTTTAAAAATCATACATATTTGACATTTGTGAATTGCATAATAACTTTGGTTCATTACTGCTTTTGTAATTGTGCATTGTGACCTTAGCTCTTATGACCTTCACAGACTTGAAATATCTTAAGATTCGAAGCAGCCATGATTCAAAATGGTACCTTAGCACTTCTTGAAACCAACATCTCAAAACCTATTATGTCGAGGCTTAACGGGTAGCTCTTGGTCTCCATATAGTATGTAGCTTGAAATAAATTCTAGTATGGTTTGAAGGATGATCTTGGAAGAATTTCGAGAGTTTGACAGTCACTTGTAACACACTCCAATTATGCTTTGCTATAACTTTTGAACAATACTTGGATTGAATTGCGTATTTGATCCATAACGATCACGCTACTTACTATGTACATGGTCTAAAATCATCCATCCATTCTTTGAATCTATTCAAACTTATATGAATGGCCATTTCTTATCTTGCTTTAACCATACAGCCTCAGTGTCACACTTGGAATATGGTTAAAAATCTTCGGGCCTTAACTGATTAATCATAAAAAATGAGTGCCCAATCTTCCTTGATCTCTTCTTGAAACCAAAGAAAACCCAGCACAAGCTAGTAAACATTTCAAACACATACCAAACCCTTATGACCTGAGTCTTAGAAGGTGATTGACCAGAAGTCAAGTAATCTTACGGTAGGTAGGACAAATTTGAGGTATGATAGAGACACATAAAAACTCCCTCTTGTTGGGCCAATAGCCTCCTCTTAGGCTTTGTATAAGAAAACCCAGGTTGAGCCAATCAACCTTTTAGCATCAAAGTTGTGCCTCGTTCACAGTACACAAACATCAACAACTCCTTCCCCTTCATCTAATCGCTGTAAGCGGTAAGCCTCTGGATTATTTACATCCATGCCACTGTCCCTCTTTTAGCATGAAAAATTCCTAAGGAAAGATAACATTGCTCTACACTGAGTTAAAGTCTTCTCCTTCAGGTTGGAACCCCCCTATAAAGGAAATTATGGCATTGTCAGATTTACATATCCTGGTTAAAGTAATTCTCCTTTATAAACAGTTGTGACAAATAGACCCTCTTTAGAGATGAAAAATTCTCTCTAAAGACAACACCTTTTAGCTTCACATCTTGGGCTTTGAACAAGATACAAATAAACCCTTCAGCTTCACATCTTGGGCTTTGAACAAGATACAAACCACCTTCAGCTTTACATCTTGGGCTTTGAACAAGATATAGATCACCTTTTGCTTCACGTCTTGGGCTTTGAACAAGACACCAAAACACCCATTTCCTCCCATAGAATAGGAGGAACTACGATCGCTCTGATTTCCCTGTTTCGGTAAACGGGAATACGTAGGCATAATATTGAAAGAAAAATCTTAGCGAGCACACTAATCAAAAAACCTAAAGTCCCCTATCTCCACCCAATCTGACAAATTCCCCATGAATAGTCCCAGTTTTCCACCTTAATAAAGTAAGAAGAAAGAAAGGCCCCATTACCATATAGCATCCGTAATCTAACAGACCGCTGTTTAAACTCAGTATGCAAGCAGGGTTAATTGGAGACATTTATTTCCCTTCCTTAGTCAGCTCACAATAGGATAAAAAATGAATCGACCTGTAGTAAACCCCAAAGAGCAACAACGCTTAAGAACCGCGTCCAAAATCGCTTGCTACACCAAGCATGTTAGGGTATTGACTGGAAGGTATATATCTGATGATGATTCTAGGGTTGAAGAGAGTACATATGATGAGCTAACTGATTCTTATAGATAGATATGTAGTAAAAGTGAAGAAGCCTGTCAAGAAGGGGAGATGCAGAAGAAGATTATTGCTCAACTCAAGGCTGAAAAGACAGAGCATTTGGAAAACGTTGCCAAACTGGAAGATGAAGTATCTGTGCTGAACTCTAAACTTGAATCTATGTCCAAGTCTATCAGAATTCTGAATAGTGAAACTGATATTCTAGACAAAATTCATAATGTTGAAAGAACTGCAGGAGACAAAAGTGGGGTTGGGGTTCAACAGCGGATCTGCTTCAAATGATGTTATTCCTAGTTCCAAGCCAGTGATGTTGAAACCGATGTTGAAACATCCTGACAAGACTCCCTCTAGGAAGAAATTCAGGCTCTGGAGATGCCATCATTGTGGGAGCTTTGGACACATAAAAGCTTTCTGTTATAAGTTACATGGGTATCCTAAGAGTGTTCCTAATTGTGCACCCAGATAAGCCATTCATAAAGGTAATCAAGTCATCAAGCAAAAGAAGCAATGGGTCTCCAAAACTGGTGTTGTCAGCTTGATAACTCATACTTCTCTTAGAGTCTCCACTAAAGAAGACTGGTACTTTGACAGTGGTTGTTCAAGACACATGACAGGAGTGAGGAATTTACTGGTGGATGTTAAACTTCATTTTTCTGGCCATGTGACTTTTGGTGATGGTGTCAAAGGAGAAATCAAAGGTGTGGGAAAGCTGAATTGTGAAGGTGCACCTAGACTTGATGATGTACTGCTAGTCAAGGGGTTGACAACAAATTTGATAAGTATTAGTCAACTATGTGATCAAGGACTCTTAGTTAATTTTACCAAAACTGGGTGCATTGTCACAAATGAGAAAGGTGAAGTTATCATGAAGGGTGCTAGGTCTAAGGACAACTGTTACCTATGGGTGTCACAAGACTCAAGTTCCTCCACATGTGTTCTTGCAAAAGAAGATGAAGTCAAAGTATGGCATCAAAAGTTGGGACATCTACATCTGAAGGGAATGAAGAGAATCATATCTACAGAAGCAGTAAGAGGAATCCCAGAGCTCAAAATTGATGAAGGAAGAGTTTGTGGAGACTGTCAGATAGAGAAGCAGACCAAGATGTCCCATCAAAAGCTTCAACATCCCACTACTTCTAAAGTGTTGGAACTTCTTCATCTGGACTTAATGGGGCCTATGCAGGTGGAAAGTCTAGGTGGGAAGAAATATGCTTATGTAGTTGTGGATGATTATTCCAGGTACACTTGGGTGAATTTTATCAAAGACAAAACAGAAGTGTTTGATGTGTTTAAAGATCTCTGTCAAAGACTCCAAAGAGAAAAGGAAAGCAATGTCATCAGAATAAGAAGTGATCATGAGAGAGAGTTTGAAAATAGCAAGTTTGCTAAATATTGTTCTACTGAAGGCATCAGTCATGAGTTTTCTTCACCTATTACCCCTCAGCAAGGAAGAACAGAACCATTCAAGAATCTGCTAGAGCAATGATTCATGCCAAAAAGCTTCCTTACCATTTATGCGCTGAAGCTATGAATACTGCCTGCTACATTCACAACAGAGTTACCTTGAGAAGAGGTACTTCAGCTACCTTGTATGAGTTGTGGAAGGGAAGAAAACCAAGTGTGAAGTACTTTCATGTCTTTGGAAGTAAATGTTATATTTTGTCAGATCGTGAACAAAGGAGGAAAATGGATCCTAAAAGTGATGAGGGAATCTTTTTGGGATACTCTACAAACAGCAGAGCTTATAGGGTATTCAACTCCAGAACCAGAGTCATGATGGAATCTATAAATGTAGTTGTTGATGACTATGGAATGAAGAAAGATGCTGATGTCCTGGATGATGTTGGAACATTTGTTGATGATGTATCAATAGAAGCTGAAGACAGAAGTGTAAATCCCAGCTCTACTGCTGTTGAACCTGAACCAGAGCAGCATAACAAGGGACCATCCATGAGAGTGCAAAAAGACCACCCAAAAGAGCTTATCATAGGTGATCCAAACTCAGGAGTTACCACTAGGTCAAGAGAAGTTGTGTCAAATTCTTGCTTTGTATCCAAAATTGAGCCCAAAAATGTTAAAGAAGCTTTGAAAGATGAATTTTGGATTAATGCCATGCAAGAAGAGCTGGGACAATTCAAAAGGAATGAAGTGTGGGATCTTGTACCAAGGCCTGATGGAATAAATGTGATTGGCACCAAGTGGGTTTACAATAATAAATCTGATGAACAAGGAGTGGTCACCAGAAATAAGGCTAGACTGGTTGTCCAAGGTTACACTCAGGTAGAAGGAATTGATTTTGATGAGACTTTTGCTCCTGTGGCCAGACTGGAATCTATCAGGTTACTCTTAGGTGTAGCTTGTAATCTCAAATTTAAGTTATTCCAGATGGATGTAAAGAGTGCTTTCTTGAATGGGTACTTAAATGAAGAAGTTTATGTAGATCAACCCTAGGGGTTTATTGATCCAACATTTCCTAACCATGTCTACAAACTAAGGAAAGCTCTTTATGGATTAAAGCAGGCACCTAGAGCTTGGTATGACAGGCTTACTGGATTCTTGGCTCTGAATGGTTACAGAAAAGGAGGAATTGACAAGACATTATTTGTCAAAGAGGAAGGAGGAAAACTGTTGATAGCTCAAATATATGTTGATGACATAGTGTTTGGTGGGATGTCAGAAGCAATGGTTTAACATTTTGTGAAGCAGATGCAGTCTGAGTTTGAGATGAGTCTTGTTGGTGAGCTCAGCTATTTTCTGGGTCTGTAAGTTAGACAAATAGAAGACTCCATATTTATCACTCAGAGCAAGTATGCAAAGAACATAGTCAAGAAGTTTGGTCTGGAGAATGCTAATCACAAGATGACACCTGCTCCTACTCACCTGAAGCTGTCCAAGGATGCACATGGAGTGAGTGCGGATCAAAGCCTATACAGAAGCATGATTGAAAGCCTACTGTATCTCACAGCTAGCATACCTGATATCTCCTTTGCTGTAGGAGTTTGTGTCAGATATCAATCTGAACCTAAAATTAGCCACATGAATCAAGTGAAGAGAATTCTGAAGTACATGAATGGTACTAGTGACTATGGCATACTATACAGTCATGGATCAGGCACTGAACTGAGTGGGTATTGTGATGCTGATTGGGCAAGGAGTGCTGATGATAGAAAAAGTACTTCAGAAGGATGCTTCTTCTTAGGGAACAACCTTATCTCGTGGTTTAGCAAAAAGCAGAACTGTGTGTCTCTCTCTACTGCTGAGGCTGAGTACATAGCAGCAGGAAGTAGTTGTTCACAACTGGTTTGGATGAAGCAAATGTTAACTGAATACAATGTCAAGCAAGATGTCATGACATTGTACTGTGATAATCTGAGTGCTATCAATATCTCCAAAAACCCAATTCAACATAGCAGGACTAAGCATATTGACATACATCATCACTTTATAAGAGATCTGGTTGAAGGTAAAGTGGTTGCTTTGGAACATGTTGCTATTGAAATGCAATTAGCTGATATTTTTACTAAGGCCTTAGATGTAAATCAATTTGAAAATTTAAGAAGCAAATTGGGGATTTGCATATATGAAGATTAATATATTTTTTTTGAAGTGCAGGAAGGTGACTTTTGGTGCAGTTGTCTTATGTGTGTGAGCTTATCTCCTTGGTGAAACTGACAAAATAAATATGTTTGGAACATGGAAACAAACAAGAACATTTTTATTGCTGGAAGTACTCAATATTGCATTTTTTTAACAAAAACTACGAGCAAAGAGCTTTCATGTTTGGATTTGGCTATTCTTTCCAACCATCTGAGTTAATAAAGTTAACCCAATCTTCATCTGCTTCATCCTCAGAATCATGTAGTTGCACTTGAGCCTTCTTAATGGTCTTCATCCTTGTTTCTGTTTTTCTTCCCGTCCTTGTTGCCCCGGTAGAGGATCCACCTGTTGTCATTTCTTTGGACTTCATCTCCTTTGGTTGTGTGCCCTCGTTCTTCCGGTCTTACTTCAACTGACCCTTGTGTGTTTCAACTGTCTTAGAGGACTGACTCATGTTTCCTTCTCAGTTTGGCTGTAGTAAGAAGCAGTAAGGTGTAGCTGTTTTTATATCAAAAGAGAACCTTGTTTGTATCGCCTGACCAGTCAAAGATGTAGTTGTTGGAGGTGGTGTATTTTTCCTTGTGTCCTGTGCAATTTTTTTGAAAATTGTGTTTTGTGTCGTGCTTCTGAGGGTGTTTGTCCAATTGTGGCTAAAAATGGGGAGAGTAGCCTTTAGTTTTTGAGTAGCTTTGTAGTGTTATGTGCTGCTGCTCTGCTGTTGGTTTTTCTTAAAGTTGTTGCTGGTTTTCTTGAAGGAAGTGCGTTTGTGGCTTGAGGGGGAGTTTGAGTTTTGATTGGTGTTTCTGCTGCTGCTGAATGTTAGTGTTATGTGATTTTGGTGGGTTTTTGCTGCAGGTATCTCTGATGTGTGCTGATATTGTTTTAGCCAAAATTAGCTAAAGAGGGAGATTGTTAGTTCTGTTATTGGCAGCAATTTTGGTAAAACAATGTGTTTGATCAAGATGTCATGTTTGATGTCTTAACATGTGCTTCTAACATTCTGCATGTGGTATGTGGTTTGGTATTGCAGTTTTTATGCATGATGTCAAGACTGATGTCTTAACATCTGTTGATAGAACATCATGTTCAGTCTGCTATTTATTTTAGGGCTGCGTGTTAATTGTTATGATTTGAGAGATTCTGTTTGAGAGATTGCAGGCAAAATTCTTGGAGAAAATTTATTCAGATGCAATCGTTTGTTTCTGTATTTAGGGCGAAAAGATTTGAAGATAAAATCTGGTTTTATTGTGCATCAAATCTGAGTTTTTGTCAAAGCCCAAGCCCAAGAATCTGTTTCTATTTAAAGAAGACTCAACCCTACTTGGAAGGGACGAAGACTAGAGATTAAAGACTGAGTGTCAAAGTGTTAGGGTTTGTGTTTTCGTCTGTTATTTGTGATCCATTCATTCATATTTCAGATGCTTGAATTGGACTGATTGTTTGAGTTGTATGTTGTCCACTCTAAGCTTTTAAGAATGAGTGTTTGTTCTTGATTGAAGCTTTTAAGCAAGATCAAGTATTGTCATTGAAGTGTGTCTTCTACTTTCTTTATTGTAAGTTGTTATCACTGCTGTGATTGAGGGGGAGTGAGAGGTGTCTCATATCTAAGAGTGTCTTAGGTAGAAGTGTCATTGGGTAGTGATTAAGTGAATAGATTGTCAACTTGTGTGTTGATTGTAGAGTCTATGAATTAATACTACTGATAGTGAATTTCCTCCCTGGCTTGGTAGCCCCCAGACGTAGGTTGTTAGACCGAACTGGGTGAACAATTCTCTGTGTTTATTTATTGTTCCTCTGTGCTGTTCTTTTACTGTCTTGTTCATATAACAGATATTGATGTTGTGACATCTCACTTGACATCACATATATGATACCAGAATTTCAGATATTAGATTGACAATTGCAATGCAAATAGTTTTAGGAGTATTTTATGAAAATTTTAATGGTGTTGGTGCTATATATTAATTCATTCTCATACGCAGGCAATGCTGAGTTATAGAGTAAGGTCGGACTGTCCTTTGTGATGGGAACCACCGATGGAGATAGGGATTTGTTGCATAAGAGACTTGAAGATGCAAACAATTATGTTGTTATATCCCCACAAATGGCATTGCAGGTAAATCATAATTCTGAAAACCTTGATCAATTTTGTGTTCATTATCCCATGAATTGAGAATTTTGAGATTCTTAATTTATACTTATATAGATATCAAATATTCAAATTTTATTTATGCCTTTGAAATCTATTTACCACTTCTAATGTAAATAGGTTTTGGGCTCATAATAACTATATACAATGTTTTGCTTCCCAATGGCCTATATTAAATAATAATGTATTTAAAAATAAATGATAACCTTGACCATTACTATTCAATAACCAGCAATGGTTATTGAACTACCCAACCAATAATGACAGCCCAACTAAAACTTTTAGATTCTCAATGCAAACAGAAGACGAAAAATCAAATAAACCATTATATAAACGTTTTTCCTCTTCTTTTTATCACACAACCAGCATCATTGAAGAAGGAAAACCAACATGAGTTCCAATGATGTTGTCCATACCCAACAAAGTTCAGATGTTCAACAACCAACTTCAGATGTTCACGACCAACTTTCGATGTTCAACAACCAGTTCAGGCCCAATAAGTCCAGGTCGAGGAAGCTGTCCAGAGCCTACACTCTGTTGCAGTTCAAAGAAGACGAACCAGGAGGAAAAATAACAGATCAAAAAGGATACGGAAGAAACGTACGTTCGATTCAGATGATGAAGACTTAGCACCAATTGATTGGAGCAACTTCATGTTGTTCAGGGCTTTTAGATTTGACTATTAGAAGTTTTATTTGTCTTAATCTTGTAACTTTCGCTTTTGAATCGAGTACTTTGAATGATATGGACTTCAATTTATTTTAATGAAATTGTCATTGATTTTATGATTTCCATTTGTGCGTTACATGGAATGGTACCTTCTGCAATTTATTATTTGATTAGCATGGACATCTCTCCTGCAATTTATTCAGTACATTATGCAATTTATGATATGTATGTATGTGGTACTTGCAGAGGAGCAGTTGTGTCAATTGCCAAACCTGGAATTATACGTGTTTAGCACCGAGTTCCTTAAATAATTTATGTTTTATTTATTTCTTAGATTGCTTGAAGGGTTGTTGTGACAACTTCCATTTATTCCATGTCTACTGCTGAGTTTCCTTGGCAGATTCAACTTTTATATGGTGCAGGATTGGAATTTACTTTGCTGGTATGTCATTTGAATCAAACACATTCTTGTCTTAACTTTTGTTTTTTCTTTGTTAATTTCATTTTAAATTCGTTCTGATTGAATTTGTGTTGGTTTTCGTATGGTTGTCATTGCTTCTGATTTGAATTGGAGTATAGTTTAAGGTTGTTACTGCAACATGAGTGTTAGAGAGAGGGAATGTGGAAAAGCAGTGTCTCGTGGAAAAGAATTGATGAGACTGGAGATCCCAAATTGGAGTACAATTGATGAGAATCTTCTGGTTGAAACCAAATTGTTGTTTATTGGTTCTATAATGTTTACAATTTTTGAAAAGGATGACTCTGCCTTCAATATTCACAAAGCTATGTATGGTGTATTTCTCAGTCATGAGAAATCTTAATATTAGATTCAAAGTTTGAATAATTATATTGTTTTTCATTTTCAATAATTATATTGTTTTCCATTTTCAAACCCGTGCTTGATACATATGGTTGTGTTGGAATCGGATGTCAAGTGTTGAGATAGATCATACCATTACTTAGCATTTGTTTGTTTCAAAAACTAATGAGAAAAATGATACAAATACAAAATGATACAAATACAAAATGATACAAATACAAAATTGTATAGAAATTTGATAGCACTAGCTATAGAATTTTATAATTAATATATTAATTAAATTCTATAACATAAAAAATAACATAAAATATACTTGAGTTTGTCAAATGAGAAAATACGACATTCATAACTGTTAAACTTTTGTTAAATATATTAAAAATATTATAATTGATAAGTAGTTTAATTAAAAAATATGCGCACTAATTAAAAATGTATCTTTTAATAAAGACAAGAAAATATTAATAATTTCAAATATTTGTGTAGTGTATATAGATATTTTTCAATTTAATTTTAATAATTAATATCTTCAAATATTTGTGTAGTCTATTTCAATTTAATTTCAATAATTAATATCTTCAAATATTTGTGTATTATATAGATATTTGTCAATTATTTGTATAGATAATTAGGAAAATAAAATTTATTTAAAAATTTAATAATTTGTTTTTCCTAATATAGAAATTATATAAAACGGGAGAAATCAAGATATTGATCAAAATATTGAACGATAACGAGAACAATTTTACTATTGATTCATATATTTTTATAAATAGTGTCAAAACACTTATAATATTTAAATGTGAAAAAAAATACATTGTTCATTCAAATTTTGTTATATACAAAAAAAATATTATTGATACAATAGTATTTTTTTTATATAAGATAAAATACTACTGTTATAAACGGGAACAACTATAACTTTGATTCAAATATTTTTATCTACGAAATAAACTCTATTGTTATAAACGGACACAACTTTAATTTTGATTTAAATTTTTTTATATACGAAAAAAATACTATTGTTATAACTAATTTAATTCTTTTTTTTTTACAACACACAACATTTTCTTATATTTACCAATACAAATTTTAAATTTCAATCATATCTATTTTAATAATTTTACCACGTTTCATTTCAATTTTATTAACAATTACGCGTCCATAACATAAAATCCTCGAACAGACATGTCCGTGCAAACGCACAGGTTAGTTGCTAGTTTGAATTTAAAATCTTTGAATCTAAAATTTTTATTGAGTAGCAAAAGTAAAGAGAAATTGTTTTTTTCTGGCCTTGTTGAGTGATATTGTGTGACTACGTGTCTATTTGTTAACAAATCTTTGAATATTTTGTTTGGATGCAAAGAGATAAAAAAAATTTAATAGAACATGTATGAAGAAGCTTAATTTTATTCATAAGAATCTAGGTTAGTTACGATAAATAATTTAAATTTAAATATGTAATTCACCTCTATAAATATTTTATTTTTCTGGTTCTAGCTCCATGTTTTTTATTTTGTTTTAATCCATAAAAAAAATTATTTTGAGTATGATCATTTTTTGTTCTTTTAATTTTTATAAAGTTAATTTATATTAGAATTAATCCTCTTAATCTTTAAAATACTTAATAAAATTTTTATTTTTATTTTTATTTTTATTTTGCTATTGATTTAGTGGACAATACTACTTAAATATTTATTAGAAGGAGAAGTATGATGACTTAGAATTTCATCCAAATCATTTGCACGGCCCTACCACCAAACTGTAATAACGATCGAGGACAATAGAAAATACTTGTAAATACTAATATTAAAGAAATTAAAATCAAATAATTTACATATTAAAAAACTAGTTTTAATATAAATTAATATTACAAAGATTAAAATAAAAGAATCTGAACGTAAAGGAAAATATAAGTACTTGCAAGGATCGAAACAAAAAATTATATAATTTAAAATTGAAAAGTTATATATTTACATGGACTAATTATACATTAAAACCTATAATTTATTATCTTTAGTTATCCAAAACAAGAACATTTAACGATAAATCAAAGTATCATATTAAAAACATGAAAGTTCACAATATCTTTTAAAACTACAATCTCCTCAAAATTGATATATAACACCTTTAAATGAGAGTTTTAGTAACACAATGTCTACCTAAGAATGTTGTCTTTTCTTGAGATTTTGGACTGTTATATTATTATCCCTCTCACATACTATTGACAAACTCAATCTCTTTCCCTTCCATCTTGAAATAAAATATAAGTTAGGCAAGATAAGAGATGAGTTCGTCACATTCTGCCACATCTTTGGAAATGCGTAATTCATCACACCTCACACCCCGTAACTAAGTACGATTGTTCTTGTTATACTGGGAACACGGCACTAAATTTCAATGAGTCAGCTAACCATGTCTTGGTGTATTATAGGGGATGAGTCATCCACCTTGCTTTTTAGTGGATCGGGATCAGATAACTTATGACCGATATTGGAGACTAAATATTTGATACATTTTATGAAGCGATTTAGACCATTCACATCCATTTTATTCATTTGAGTTCTTTAAATGAGTCTCATTTAATTTTTTATATTATATTACACTTTTAAATTATTTAAACAACTCAACTATAATTTTCAAATATCTATTTAATTTATCAAAAACTTTAAAATGGGTCCCATCAAACCCCACAATATACACCCATACACATGAAATGTGATATTTTAATATTAATTAAACAAGAAGAAACAATGAAGATTCGTTCCCAAATGAAACAACGCCTGCAAATGAATGAACGCTTTTCTCTCTCAAATATCCATTTGATTCTGACTTCATAACTTAAAAATATGTGTAGAAACGGCATAAATACACCGATAATTATGCTCTTAGGCCACTAGTGCAGGAAAGACTTATTGGCTAGGTCAGATTATCTTCTTTTAACATGTCAGAATCCAAAATACATCTTGATTGGCGTATGGCAAGAAGAGTCATAATTATTGCACTCGTCGCAATTACAAGTGACATTTACCGTAGTGTCTAGTAAACCTGATATGGACCATATATTTTTCAATAGCTTTCTATTAACCTAATCTTTGTTTTACAATGGTGGCCACGAGGTTTACATCCAATAATGGCGACCAAGAGCCCTAACGGAGATGCGGACTATTATAGAGAAATTACATCTCCAAAATCAAATCCTACAAACGAGCGTTCAGTGCGTTTAGAAACAAAAACGACAAGACGATAAACAAGAAGAAGAAAACATAAATGTTTTTTTATTCCAAACCGTCTCTGACCAGATCTAGGATGTCGCAGTCCTAGAAAACTTCAAGTCATCCTCACTAGTGACATTTGATAGAAAGAGTGATCCTCAAGAGCACGTCAACGCTGTCAATACAAAGATGTTGATCATAGGCGTGACATATTCTATCAACACTACTATAAAACATGCAAACAACAACGTCAGGTTTACAACGGGAGAAATATACACCGTTGTAATATATTAAATTTTCGCGCCCAGTGAGTAGTTGGATTTATAAACAGTGATTTAATGACGGTTGTCTATAAAAACCTTAGTAATTGTTGAGTGCCAAAAAAGAGCATAAAATGTTGTTATTTTTAGTAGTAATTTGTGGCACTCAATAGTTCTTTTTGTTAATAATACCCCATTTTGTTTGTAAATATGTTTAGTTTACATTAAAGTGTATATTTTGCGGTATCGGGTAAATATCATTGATTTTAATTGTTTTCCATTTATTTTTGTAGGTATTTAATCATTTTTATTTGAGCATTGTTAGATAGAGCATTGAATAAGCTTTCCAGCGCTTCAAACCGTGCGTCAAACGGAGTTACGGTTCAAAAGTTACGAATAAAACAGTGCAGAAAAATTTTGCAAACTGGTGCGCTGCACCTCTGCGCCGCCGGGCGGTGCAGGGGCGGTCCGGACACTCCAAAATTGTGAAAAACTTACAGAATGTTGGCTCTTCGCCGCCGGGCGATGCCAGATTTCCGCCGGGCGATTTTTGACGATCAGAAACTCCATTAAAGCCCCAAAAACTCATTTTTTAGGTTATGGTTGGATTTTTGAGAGTTCCATACCATCCAATAGCATTTTTTGAGTGGAATTAGGCTAGAAAACACATTGGAGCTGTCAAAAGGATGATCCGGGGTTGAATCCTTCATCAATCGGAGCCGATTAACCGGTAGATTTTTGGTAAACCGGGTGATTTTTGGGTTTTTCTCTATTTTCTTCTCTTTGATTCTCTTTTGTGGAGTTTTGTATATGTATAGACTTTGAATCATGTATGTATTTCAACTCATCTATGTATTGTGAATTAGTTTTTGAATTATTATTGATGTTATCTTTGATTTGGTATTTGTGGTATTGACAAAACCTTATCAAATCTTAAATCTTTGATTTTCATCTATCGATGAGCAAGCTTTTGACATGGTTTGTGAGTTGATATTCATTTGCATCACCTATTTTTTATTGTGTTGATTAAGTAGCATGAGTAGGATTAACACGGTAAAAGCCGTGATAACGCGTAACGAACGGTATTGCGAGGATGCGTGATAATAGTGATGAAGAACTTTGTTCACGTATGTTTGGCGAATTAGTTGAATGCATATTAATCATTTGTATTTTTGTCTCCATGGTGTATTTAATATGCTTTACAAATCATTATTGTGCTTTCCTTGATCTTTTTGCATTTGTGTTGAATTTGTGTTGTGTTAGAGATAAAAATCACAAATAACTCTTTTGATTAGGGAAGGAAATCTATTAGGACTAATGGCTAGAGATAGTTTTAGGCTTAATATTCACTTGAGTATCGGAACTTAATGCTTCCGTGTGTCTGAGTCGTGCGCGAGAGTGACGACGAGAGATGCGGTTGATATCTCAACGATGTGTTCGAGAGAAACTTGTTGTGAGCGATACGTGATGATTTTGATGAGTATTGTATGTTGAGCATACTTGGTCGATAAGTTTACATTTATGAGAGGTCGATTATATACAATGCTTGATAGTTTCCTTCTATTTGAAAAATGTATTCTTTTTATGTTAATACTTTTACTTTTCCGCATTTCCTTTTAAACCATTTTAATCCAAACCCATGAGCTTAGAAATATAGAAACCGTTGAATGGCAATTCTTTCCCTCGCACTGATCCCTGTGGAGACGACAAAACTGGGTTACTTATATATTTTTGCTTGCTGCTATTCTAGCTTCAACAAATTGGCGCCGTTGCCGGGGATTGGTGTTTAGATTTTGAGTTGCATCGCATAGTTTCTATGTTTTTAAGCTTCGTACATAATTGTCTATATTGTATATTTACATGTATAAACACTTGTTTTGTTTTTGTACATACTTGTTAATAGTTGTTTTCCATAAGTCATTGTATATATGTATTTTCCATCATGTTTATGTGTGTGTACATATTTTTGTTTTTGGTTTACGTTTGCTCAAGTGTTGCAGGTTTTATTGGGTCGCTACCAGTGAACAAAACATCATGGAAGAGCTTGTACGTAAATAAGGTGTCGAGCTTATGACGTGAAACAAGCACTTGTTGGGAGGCAACCCAACGATTTGAGTTTGTACAGTTTTATATTTAGTAGTATTGTAGTATTGTGTGAGATTGGATTGATTGAATGAGAGAAAGAACTTGAAAAACTTAGCAAGCCTGTGCGCGCTTAGCGCGCTTTGCTTTTTGTAGAAAAACTCTCTTATTCTCTTATCCACTTTCACACATTTTGTTAGTATATGTTTATTAGTTTTAGAATTTTTTGTGTTTGTTCTCAAGTTTTGTTTTTGACTTATTTGAGGATGCTTTGGTGATTTTCCAAGTTGGTTCGTTTCAACTTGCGGATGTATGGTAATGATAGTTTTAAAAGTTGGTACTCGCCAGGTATTTGTTTATTGCTTTCTAGAACATAGCATGTTTACGAAACTTTTCTTTTGTACAAATTTCATGTTATTCATTCTTTTGCAATTGTTGTTCATTCTTGAATCACTTTAGAACCAAACCCTTTGTGAGGTAGCTTTGCATTGTATACTATATGCGGGAAACCGACATCCACGTTTAGCTTGTTCTTATTATGTTTAAATCTTGCATGTGTGTTGATTTGTATGAAAGGAAGAAAATGAACAAGGCAAATTTTTTGTGTACTATGAGAAAAACCACTTGACCAAAATTGTATGACCAATCTACCTTGTGAGTGAGTGAGCATTTGATAGCCCCATTGAGCCTTTCCATCAAGATCCATGTTTATGATTGAATTGTGTAAACTTTGCACAAGAAAAAAATGGAATTAGATCTTGATTTTTGTTGGAAGCCTTTGAACCTCAACCTTTATGTTTGGTTGCTTTTGTTGTTCCTTGCCTTAGATGTGTGAGAGCATTCGAAAAACTACTTTGTGGTTGAATTCAAGTTGGGGAGAAAAAGGTAGATTGATGCATTATTTACAAGAATGTGGTTGTAAATAGAAAAAGAAATAAAAATAGAAAAAAAAGAAAGAAAAATAGAAAAAGAAAGAGAAAATTGAAAAAGAAAGAAAATGTGGCATGAATTGCCAACAAAAAGAGAATATAAGTTGTAAAGAAACATCAATGAAAAGAAAACAAGAAGGTGAAAGTCTTGGAGTGTGTATGAATGTGAGAATGTAATGCTCTCATAGGATTAGGCATTTTTGTGTCCATGACTTGTATATATGACCCTTCCTTGTAGCCCAAGCTTTGTTACAACCTCTTAAGTCCTTGAGTTCCTTCTTTCATACTTATTATTGCATTTTGTTTGTTGAACACATAATTGGTTCAGGATGCTTGCATGTTTGTTTGGTGAGAGATAAAACCTCATGATTGTGTTTTTCATCTACCGATGATGTGTGTGATAGGTGTGATTCATTTTTGAACATTGTATTGTTTTAGAGTTTTTGACATGTGTTTTGTATTTAAGAGTTGTTTCGTTTTCATGCTATCGTTGTAGTTTAGTGGTAAGTGTTTACTTTGCTTGTATCGATTTTTAGTTGAACCATACATTTGTTTTCCGTTTTCAAAACCTGTTGATTCATGATTCTTTGGTTGATTGCTTTTGTTTCTTTAAGTTGTTTGACTTTGTTTGAGGACAAACAATGTTTCAAGTTGGGGAGATTGTTGAGTGCAAAAAAAGAGCATAAAATGTTGTTATTTTTAGTAGTAATTTGTGGCACTCAATAGTTCTTTTTGTTAATAATACCCCATTTTGTTTGTAAATATGTTTAGTTTACGTTAAAGTGTATATTTTGCGGTATCGGGTAAATATCATTGAGTTTAATTGTTTTCCATTTATTTTTGTAGGTATTTAATCATTTTTATTTGAGAATTGTTAGATAGAGCATTGAATAAGCTTTCCAGCGCTTCAAACCGTGCGTCAAACGGAGTTACGGTTCAAAAGTTACGAATAAAACAGTGCAGAAAAATTCTGCAGACTGGTACGCTGCGCCTCTGCGCCGCCGAGCGGTGTAGGGGCGGTCCGGACACTCTAAAATTGTGAAAAACTTACAGAATGTTGGCTCTTCGCTGCCGGGCGATGCCAGATTTCCGCCGGGCGATTTTTGACGATCAGAAACTCCATTAAAGCCCCAAAAACTCATTTTTTAGGTTATGGTTGGATTTTTTAGAGTTCCATACCATCCAATAGCATTTTTTGAGTGGAATTAGGCTAGAAAACACATTGGAGCTGTCAAAAGGATGATCCGGGGTTGAATCCTTCATCAATCGGAGCCGATTAACCGGTAGATTTTTGGTAAACCGGGTGATTTTTGGGTTTTTCTCTATTTTCTTCTCTTTGATTCTCTTTTGTGGAGTTTTGTATATGTATAGACTTTGAATCATGTATGTATTTCAACTCATCTATGTATTGTGAATTAGTTTTTGAATTATTATTGATGTTATCTTTGATTTGGTATTTGTGGTATTGACAAAACCTTATCAAATCTTAAATCTTTGATTTTCATCTATCGATGAGCAAGCTTTTGACATGGTTTGTGAGTTGATATTCATTTGCATCACCTATTTTTTATTGTGTTGATTAAGTAGCATGAGTAGCATGAGTAGGATTAACACGGTAAAAGCCGTGATAACGCGTAACGAACGGTATTGCGAGGATGCGTGATAATAGTGATGAAGAACTTTGTTCACGTATGTTTGGCGAATTAGTTGAATGCATATTAATCATTTGTATTTTTGTCTCCATGGTGTATTTAATATGCTTTACAAATCATTATTGTGCTTTCCTTGATCTTTTTGCATTTGTGTTGAATTTGTGTTGTGTTAGAGATAAACATCACAAATAACTCTTTTGATTAGGGAAGGAAATCTATTAGGACTAATGGCTAGAGATAGTTTTAGGCTTAATATTCACTTGAGTATCGGAACTTAATGCTTCCGTGTGTCTGAGTCGTGCGCGAGAGTGACGACGAGAGATGCGGTTGATATCTCAACGATGTGTTTGAGAGAAACTTGTTGTGAGCGATACGTGATGATTTTGATGAGTATTGTATGTTGAGTATACTTGGTCGATAAGTTTACATTTGTGAGAGGTCGATTATATACAATGCTTGATAGTTTCCTTCTATTTGAAAAATGTATTCTTTTTATGTTAATACTTTTACTTTTCCGCATTTCCTTTTAAACCATTTTAATCCAAACCCATGAGCTTAGAAATATAGAAACCGTTGAATGGCAATTCTTTCCCTCGCACTGATCCCTGTGGAGACGACAAAACTGGGTTACTTATATATTTTTGCTTGCTGCTATTCTAGCTTCAACAGTAATAAATGATGTGTGACAAGCTTCGATTCTCATCAACTCCATTTTTTTTATTTTTTAGAGTACATCAAGTGTGTGTCACTTAAGTCCTTTATTTAAAAAATAAAAATGTAAATTATTTTACAACGGTTAGTTTAAACAGCCGTTGTTATACGCTTGTGTCACTTAAGTCAATTATTTAAAAAATAAAATGTAAATGATTTTACAACGGTTAGTTTAAATAACCGTTGTTATACTCTTGTGTCACTTAAGTCCATTATTTAAAAAATAAATTGTAAATGATTTTACAACGGTGAAGAAAGTCAACCGTTGTTAGAAGACTCACATTTCCACTACGGTTGAGTAACACAACCGAGATTTAATGGTTTATTGATAAATTAAAAATAAAACTTAATCTGTATTTCTTTCATAAGACGCCCTAGGCGAACAAGCGAGCCAGAGACGACAGCGATGTCGTAATCTTTGCTTTCTTCGTATTCATTCATTTGGAGCTCAAATCTTCATCTTTCTCAGTATGGTACTATTTAACAGCTTCATTCCTTTTATCTTGGTTTATGTTGTACATGCTCAAATATTCACCCTCTTCCTTCATTTGATTCCTCAGCTTCAAAGTACGGTATTCTTCAACATCTTCATTCTTTTTTATTTGTTTATGTTGTATATGCTCAAGTCAGTATGAGAGTACATGTTTCATATGCTTTAGGTTATGATTGTCTGTTGGGTTGTACTTTGGTATAAGTTACCAATTCGTAATACATACCATGGTAATCTGATTTCATTGGCTATGATATGACATTTGTTGGTTATCATAGATAGAATTTTGATTTCTCTTGTGGAAGTTACAGGTATATAGAACAGGGTTCTCCAAAGTTTTGCAAGAAATCTGGTAGGCATAATGTTCAAGTTGGTGTTAGGTAACACTTGTTGTATTGCCAAAATCATCAGTAGTGTGTTATTTATGCCTCGCTTGCCATATACACTATGTTTTAATGCCTTCAAGTTATTTGTATAACAAAAAGAATGTTGAGGAAGTTATTCAGGGATTGAATGGAACAATGACATCAAAGCAGACCGTGCGTGTTTTTTGGGTAGCAGTCCGAGAAATAAGCATGGCAGTTCTATTTTCTTCTACTTCAAACTTAATTTATTCGTAATCTGGTCCAGTTTGATGTTTGTGTACTAAAACTTCTAATCTAAATTTTGTCATCGTAACCATGTACATGCATCATCAATGAATGTTTTTATATCATCATTATTTAATTTTTTGTGACAGGTTATTTTAGTAATGGTTTATACATAACAAAAATTTATAGGAACATCATGGTGTGGCATCTTAGGGCCCATTATTCCTTAAACACACATTACCACTTCTTATGTAAATAGCATTAGGGCCTATATTAGTTTATTTAATGTTTTGATTTCCAATGCCCCGTCTTAAATAATAATATAATAAAAAAATGAATGAGGAAGATGAAGAATCAACAATGGTTTTTGAATTAAAGAAATAATAATGACTTTCAACTAAAACAATTAGATTTTCAATGTAAAGAGAAGATGAAGAATCAGATAAATCATTATAAATATGTTATTCCTCTCCTTACCATCACACAAGCAGCATCATTAAAGAAAATTAATCAAAATGAATTCCCGCAATGCAGTCCAGGTCCAACAACCTGTAGATGTTCAAGAAATTGTCTAAGAAGTCCAACAAACTGCGCGTGTGGTTAAAGATGCTGTAGATGTCCAAGAAGTTGTCCAGGTCGTAGATGTTGTAGATGTCCAAGAAGTTGTCCAGGTCGCAGAGGCTGCAGAGGTCCAACCAGTTGTCTAGCCTGAACAAGCTGTACAGACCCAACAGGTGGTCGCCTTGCAAGGAATACGAGCCAGAAGGAGAAGAAGGAGATCAAGAAGAAAGAGAAGGAGAACAGCTACGGTCGATTCAGATGATGATGACGAAGTACCATTTGGTTGGAGTAATTTTATGCCAGCTAGGGCATTTAGATTTGATAATTGAAACTTAAAAGTGTCTCTGTTGTCTTCAATATTCAGGAGTTTAATTTAGATGTATTAAATATGAAACTTGCATTTTGTTGGAGTTTACTTTATATGAAACTTGCATTTTGTTGTCTTCGATATGCCACACAATTCTTATTAAAAATATTTACATATGTGGTAAACTCATCACAAAACCTTGAATATATGAACTTGAATGAAAACTTTATCACATATGTGGGTTGTATTTTCTATTGTGATATGATGAACAATAAATAGGTTTAAAAATGGGAGTATATAGAAAAGCAGAATGATATTTGTTAATCCAACAGAATATATAACAACGATTATACATCATAACCATTATAATATCTCGCGCATTGTCCAGAAAAAAATAAATATCAAAGCGGTGCAGCTGGGAATCGAACCAAGGTCCATTATATTTACCACAACGGTTCGTTTAAAAAACCGTTGTGATAGAGCGCGTTGTTTCCAGTTTATTACAACGGTTAATGGGCCGTCATAGTAAGTATCATTTTACAACAACACTCTACATAACAACGTCTGCGAACGTGTGATGATACATCTTTCCCAACCGTTATTAAATAGGTTTTACGTAGTAGTGCAAATGTAAGCTTCTTCCTAGAATCCTTAAGGAGACGGCCTAGAACTTATATATAAACATCCTTAAGTTCTCTATGACGAACTATCAAGATCATTCTAGAAAAATGATTCATGAGTTCTCAACAAGCAAACACTAGAAAATGTTTAATATGCATCAAGGACGTTTTGAGTCATTATGTGAGTACATAACGTGTTTCAATAAATTCACCATCAAGGTGATAAACCCTAACTAGGATATGTTAGTGTGAGCCTTTTTTAAACGGGTTCAAAGTCAAACTTTCATTGAACCCCTCACCAAAAAAATCAACAAGCCTTGTGCTGGAGGAACTGTGGGTTTTTATGTCTTTTATTAAAAAAAGATATAATACATATATTCAACACCTATTTTCTATAAAAGATATATATTAATTTTAATGCATATATTCAACACCTATTTTCTATAATATCAAGTGTTAAATTTTCATTATTTTTGTTAAAAAAAATAAATATTTTAATATAGGACACTTGATTTTAGAAAAAATAGGTATATGGTATAAAAGCGGTGGCAAAGTTGTAAATATAAGTGTGGCCTATATATATATATATATATATATATATATATATATATATATATATGGGAAATGCTAATATACACCCAAAATAGGTGGGGTCACACACAAAAATACACTACATCTATTTTTTTTCTAATTTTTTTCTTCATATTTCTAATGTGGGTCCCACCCAAAATTGGTGGACCCCACACAAAAATACACTAAGGTGTATGTTGCTAATGCACACCTACATGGGTGTGCATTAGCATGACCCTATATATATATATATATATAGTATCTTACGTTGCTAAACCCTCACGGAGCGCTCTCAGCCACAAACTCTCACTAAATCCTTTCTTTTCCACATTCATGACCTCAAACCTTTTTGCAACCTCCTTTGGTATTCTCTGTTCAGGACCTCAAACCACTTCGTTCTTCTCCATTTAGCTTTGCTCCTCCGTTTGCGACCTCAGTTCAAAACCACCGTTCTTCTAGGGTCATATGACTCGTGAGTAGTATTCAAGGCTTAAGACTTGACACACTTCGTGAGGTGAGTGAGGCTATAAACACCTACCTTAAAGGCTAGGTCTGATCATCATTTTCACATATTAAAATAAAAAAGAGCTCTTTATTAGCTTATTGTAAGAAGGTTCGCCACTATTATACTTACTACAAGTACAAAATTTTAGCTTATTCTTAGCTAACTAACTTGAACGTGGATTGGTGTAGAAATCATTCTCTATTGTGTGACAAATGTGAGCTAGAAGTGTCATTCAAAAAGTGAAGTTTAATCCATATATAAGTGAGATGATCCATAAACATAATTTTCTAAGGTTTTGGGTGATGATATGGTGTCCTTCTCACTTTTGTGGTGGCTCTTGGTCTAATGTGCATGATTTTTCAATGTTCCTCTCATAACTCAACAATGGTTTTATAGCAAATGGTTCAACTAAAGGAATTGACTTATTACGTCTAAATTCTTCTTGGAAATGGTGGTTAGAATCTCACTTGTGCATGTGGTGGACAATAGTGCATGTGGATTAAAAAAACTTCAACAAGAATTGACTTATTTGATGTTTTTGGTGTATGTGTTTGTGTGTTTGTGTGTGTGTGAGAGAGAGAGAAGTGTGATTATAAACCTAATGTCATAAGTTTTTGGTGAAGGTGTGGTCTCTCATTTATGTGATTTCTCTTAACATAGTATAAATTAACCTTATTGACCCAATATAAATAATCCCAGGCTCTATTCATGTCATGGCCTGATGTGGATGATACTTAAGGTTATCCTCATGAGCCCATACCCCCTATTCCACCTAGAGCATCAACATGATGCATGTCACTTTGCATATTCAATTCGATTCAAATAAATTTTTAAAAATTTGCCTTAAATTTTTTATAATATTAAGATATATAAGATTAAGATAAAATTTAATATGGTTAGAAATAATTAAATTGAAATTAAATAATATTTTCTCATCACATGACAATAATGCATTTTTGCTATTGACATTTGTAAAATCTTGTTTCTAAAGTGTTCTCTTTAATAGTTTCGTGCTACAAATATATTTATCTAATTTTAAAATATTCATTTTTTTCATGCATTTTCTTTCTATTTCATCTTCTTGTTACTTTTTTTCTTCCCCTTAACTAGTGTCATCTGTATTTTTTTTACATAAACTAAATAATGGCTAGTTTTATTAGTGACAAAACTACAAACAAGTTACAAAAGTGATGTGCTTTATTTAAAGTGATTAGATATAAATGAATTGAATGAGTAGTTTTTTTCAATTTTGATTTTGCTAGTTGCGAGTCGGTTAGGAAAAATACTAGTAGAACTTATCATTTATTTGTAAATTGTTTAGTTTTTTGGCACAATAAAAAGCACTATAGTGTTGCTCTTTCTATCGATGAGGTTGAATATGTAGTCACCGATAATTGTTGTGAACAAGTCTTATGGCTAAAGCAACAAGTATTGGATAACAACTTAAAACTTTATTGCGTTCCAATCAAATGTGATAGCACTAGCGTGATGACTCTTACTAAAAATTAAGTGCTACATTCATGCACCAAACATATAGAAATTAGGCACCACTTCCCGAGAGATCATGTTGAAAAGGATGATGTCATTTTTTAATATGTGGGTACGAAAAATCGAATGACTTATATTTTTACAATACCGTTATCCACAAAACCTTTTCACATGATACTTAGGAAATTAAGAATTTTGAATTCTTTGTATTTTAAATAGATTTAGACACATATTTCATTTCTTCTTGCTATTTGTATTTCTTTGTAAACTAATATTTTCTTGTTGCAAGTTACATCTAAACCAATAGTATTGGTATGATCCAAACAATGTTTATCCTTGGCTATGTTATCTTTATATTTTGTTTTATAGGTATATTTGATTACTTCTTATATGCTACTTTTCGCTCATTATTTTCTAAATTGTTCTATGATTGTTCGTTGTGCATTTAAAATCTTTATCAGTGTATCTTGTTATTAATTATGTGCATTTTGAGTATTCTTTTGATTTTTTCATGTATTATTTAATCTTCCATTCATGTATATCTTGATCACGTAGTTTTGATGTTTATTAATCTCATGTTATATTGCGCATATTTGTCGCATTTGCCATGTCTTTCTTCGTATATCTAAAATATATCCTTATTTGATGTATATCCTTCTTATCTATATTTAGATCTAATTAAGTTTCTCTGGATTATATTTTCTTATTGCTAGTCATTTTGCATTTACGCTCATTGTCATTTATCTTCTTTTTATCTTGTCAAATGGGGAGAAGTTGTAATGTGAGTCTAGATTTAATTTATAAATTTTTACGATGTTCGTGCTTTTATGGAGTGTTTTAGGGGGAACACAAGAAAATGGATTAAAGCATTGATTACACTTTGTTTTTTTCTTAAATTCAACTCAATTCCAATTGCAAAAGTCACAAGCTTGCCAAGCATAAAAAAGGGGGAGACTGAAGTTGCATTGCCTCTGCCTTCTAAGGGTTTATGTTTTACATACTTGTCCTTTAGCTTTTAGTATTGTTTATATCATTATTTTTGGAATAAAATTGGTTTGTCTCATATTCCTTGGATTTTGATGATAACAAAGTATTTAGAGAACAATAGGGTATACTAGTGTTTGTTCAAGTGTGCATGACCATAGACTAAAATTCATATTAAATCCAAGTATTGGTTCATGAATCTGAAGAAGTCATCTTCCAAAGAGGTCGAAATTGAAAGATTTAACTATGAAGGAGTCATCCTCTAAAGAACATACTTTGGAGAAATCTACTTCTAGTGAACCGAACTTGACCTAGTCAAAGCGCAAGAGCCAAGGTGACACTGATGGGTCATTGTTCATCTCTAAGCATACTTTATCATGTGATAACCTAAAGTTCTAGGTTCTTCATAGAGTCTGCTGGTTTACAATTTCTAATTCCCTTTTGTAGCAAAGGTTATTCAAACTAGGTTACACCTAACCTGACAGTTTGGTGAAATACCCCATCGTCTTCCAACATCTCTTTTGAAGCTTCTCAAAGGACTCAATAGTTGCATCTTCAACGAATCTTTTCCTCAATATTTAAGGAACTAAAATACTTGAAGATCAACACAACACAACAACACAATATAAAAGAACGCAACAGAAAGGAATACATGTTCTACAAGCTAAGATACAAAGATTGACAATCAAAGAGAAGTTATTCTGTCAAAGTTTTAGCATAAGCTAAATTTAGGATTTCTTTTCCTTGAATATCTTAGAAATCCTTAAGTCCTAAAAAAAGTTCTACTGTATTGTATTATTTATACACCTTTGATTGTATATCAAGTGTATTCACCCAACAATCATTTATCTGCTAGGTAGATTGTTAGAAGTCTCTTACTAAGTGTTTGACCAAGGAAGTCTTTAGCTTGTGTGCTAAAGCAAGGAAGTCTCATACTTGTGTGTGTGAGCAAGGAAGTCTTGAGCTTTTATGATTGAGCAAGGAAGTATCATACTTGTGTGTGTGAGCAAGGAAGTCTTAAGCTTATGTGCTTGAGTAAGGAAGTCTTGAGTTTGTGTGATTGAGCAAGGAACTCTTAAACTTATGTGTGTGAGCAAGGAAGTCTTGAGCATGTGTGCTTGAATAAGGAATTATTGAGCTTGTAGGCTTGATAAAGGAAGTCTCAAACTTATGTGTGTAAGCAAATAATTCTCTTGCTTGTGTGCTTGAGCAAATTGTAATCTTGATCGATTATAGTGAAAATATTTTATGAGTACAAAAGGACTAGACTACTCTCGATTTGTGAGAGGAACCATGTTAACTCTGTGTGTTATTCTTCTTGCTTGCATTTTATATCATATGCATATCTCTAACTAACTCAAATTCTATAACCTTGTGTTTGGAATCTGACTTAAGAGTTTTAAAAAGAAAGAAAAAGAAAACACAATTCAACCCCTCATTCTTGTGTTTTTCTCACCTTCAGTTGGCATCAGAGCACAGTCTTTTATAAACAATTAACAGTGGTACGAAAAAGATCTTGAGAAAAACATATTGAAGTTTGTCTGGTGTTTCCAAATCAAGAGGTGGTATTCCTACTCCACATGTTGCTATAAATCATGATCACAACAATCAACAAAATAATAACTATACAACTAGACCTCCAACTTTCAGTGGTGACTCTACTAAGTTTGAATGTTGGAAGAACAAGATGTATACTCATATCATATGCCTTGATGACGAGTTGTGGGATATTATAGAAGATGGAATTGATATTCCAGTCAATGGAGTTGGAAAGGTGTTTGATAGAAAAGCTCTCACACCAGCTCAGAAATAGAGTTAGAGGTATCTTGGTTTATGCTCTACCTCATTCAGAGTGCATCAAAACCATTGATGAATCTACTGCTAAGACCATTTTTAGTTCCCTATGTGCTATTTATGAAGGGAATAAATAAGTTCGGGAAGTTAAGGCTAACCTTATATTTCAACACTATGAGCTGTTCAGAATGAAGGAGGATGAATACATTGAAACCATGATTTCCAGGTTTCAAGTGCTTGTATTTGGACTTTAGGATCTGAATAATAGTTATACTACGTTTGATCATGTAAAGAATATTTTTAGGATTTTCTTGACAAATACATACCTAAGGTGGAAGCTATACAGGAGGCTAAAGACTTAAACACATTAAGTCTTAAAAGTCTCATCAGTAATCTTCAGAGCCATGAGATGAAGCTCAATGGAGATGAACCTGTCATAAGGATGAAGCCTCTTGCTTTGAAATTTGTTGCTATAACTGCTAAAGCTTCTTAAGTCTGGGAGTCTGAGAAAACTTCTCAAGCAGGAGATTCTAAAGATGACTCAGATGATAAGGAAATGGCCTTAATCATTAGAATATTTCAGCATCTGACCAGGAAGAACAAAAGATTCTCTAGAAAAAGTAGTGACTTCAAAGGATCTAACTCTAGAGAAAATAAGGATGATCGGAAAGGATTCGTCAATTGTAAGAAGATTGGTCACTTTATTACTGAATGTCTTGAAATACAAAAGGACAAGCCAAATATGGGAAGGTTTTAGAATGACAGCTTCAAAAACAGATTCAAGAAAAGTCTCATGGCAACATGAGACGAACTTGACAACGAAGAAGACTCTGAAAAGGATGAAGAGCAAGCCAAGTTTCTGAGAGATGCAGAACCTAAGGCAGAGTTCTATTCAAGACAACAAACTTTTAAATCAAAAGTCTCGAATAATCCAAAACTTAGTCATATGAGAGAAAAGGTACAAAACAAGAGGAAACCTGTCAGAACTAACCATAAACGACCCATAAGATTATGGGTACCTAAATCTCAAATTATCTTTGTTGCGCATATGTTTCAAGTGAGAAGTAAAGCAGCAATCATGGTACCTAGACAATGGCTACTCACAACAAATGACATAAGAAAAACTTATGTTCCAAACCCTAACTATGAAAGAGCGATGAACTGTGGGATTTGGAGGAAACCAGAAAGGAAAAATCACTAGTATGGGTACTATTGGTAACTCCTTTATTTCAATTAATAATGTGTGGCATGTTAATGTACTCAAACATAATCTACTAAGCATTATTCAAATTTGTGACAGTGGTTATGAAGTCTTGTTTGATAAAAATAGTTGCATAGTCATAAATGAATCTGACAAGTCCATAGTGTTCAAAGGAAAGATAAAGGTCAATGTTTATAAGATCAATTTTTCTGAATTGGTTGATCAGAAGGTAGTTTGCCTTCTATCTATGAGTGATGAGAAATAGATTTGGCACAGAAGGTTAGGTAATGCTAACTGGAGATTAATCTTTAAACCTAACAAGTTAAAACTTGTTAAAGGATTGTTAGATCTCAATTATCACTCATACGCTCTTTGTGGAGCATGCAAAGTAGGAAAAATCAACAAAAATTCTTTCAAATCTAAAAACATCGTCTCTACCTCTAGACCTTTAGAACTACTTCATATTGATCTGTTTGGTCATATTAGTATTGCGTCAATCAATGGGAAGAAATATGATCTAGTAATTATTGATAACTATAGAAAATGGACTTGGGTTAAATTCCTATGAATCATATAATGTGTTCAACACCTTCTGCATACAAGTACAAATAGAAAAAGGTTCTAAAATTTTAAAGGTAAGAAGTGATCATGGTGGTGAATTTGAAAATGAGTCATTTGAAATATTTTGAGAAAAATATGGCATTCTCCATGAGTTCTCTTCTACTAGAACTCCACGGCAAAATGGAGTTGTAGAGAGAAAGAATAGATTCTTACAAGAAATGGCTAGAACCATGATCCATGAAAATAACTTACCTACGTACTTGTGGCCAGAAGCTGTAAACACAACACGTTTTGTTCAAAATAGAATCTATATTAGACATATTCTAAAAAAACATCATATGAGTTGTTCAATAGAAGAAAACCTAGCATTTCTTATTTCCATCAGTTTGGATGTACTTTTTATATCCTAAACAATAAAGGCTATATAAACAAATTTAATGCTAAAGCTCGGAAGGGTATCTTGTCATTTGTGACTAGAATCACTCTGAAGATGTAATCAGGTGCCTTCTCAGTATTCTTCATGTTGGGATTCTGATACTGCTTACGTAGACACTGAAGCTTCACCTTCTTTATTTATGCATTACCTCCATAGCATCGTACCAGTGTGTCCTACGCAGTCTTCGTCGTCGTCGTTGAATCATCGATCTTCTCAAACACATTCGTATCCAAATATTGATGGATATAGAACAACGGCTTCTGATCCTTCTTCCTCATTTCTTTATGCACATTTCTCTGCGTTTTAGTTGCATCTGCTGCAAACAACACATACATTAGAATCATTCACCGATTTCAATTTTTTCCATCAAATACTAGAAGCTTTGTGTTCAAGCTACCATTTTCTCCGTTCATCTTTGATCTTATGCAAATTCACTGAAAAACTCATTAACACTCATGTTTCCCAATCCCTTATAATCAAGAAATGAGATTCTGTTTCGATTTAGATCTTCAATTCACTATGAACTGAATGAGCAAAATCAATCACACACGCATCACATACACTCGGGTTTCCCGGTCTGAATCTAAATCGGAGTTCTAGATACCAATTGTGGTGGGCCTGTAACACACAGATCTCTGGATCGAACTTGGATCTGATACCAATTGTTGGTGCACAAGGTTGAAGATGAAGAAGATGATGGAAGAGAAAGTGAGAGAAGAATATCCGTAACTAACTTTTGCTAACATAATTAAAACAGTTACAAATGAAATTATATTTCTAACTGAATGTAAATTCAATTTATATACATAATCAGAATCTAAAATGAACCTTAAATGCACTCTAAACTCACATGACACTTAAATAAAATGTAATTAACTATTTGAATTTGGATTACACTTTAACAATTATGACATGAATAATATTTCACTAAATAATATTTTTCATGATTAAGCTCCACGCTTTAAGAATGCTTACCCAAAACATTAGCTTGCAAAACAAAATTAACCAATAAAATATAACACTCTCTAACATTCTCTTCCACTTATGCAAAAAGATGCATGTGCCATGTTCAACCACCACCGTCAAGAGCCCACACCAACATGTCCATTTCAACAACCAAAATATTGTTATTTTTTTATTACTTAACAAATTTACTAAACATTAAAAATACTTATGAAGCTACTTATCCTTCCTAAACAACTTGTTATCTTCGTCATTCACCCTTCTCTATGTTAAATGAAATATTAAGATGAATTGATCCAGACTTGAATCGTGAATGAAATCACTTTCCTTAAAAGTATTCCAAGCACTCTCAAATATGTCTTAGAGTTGGAATGCACAACACCCAGGATAATTCAGCCTTATATCGCATTTACGCAAGACCGATGAAAACTCGATTTGTGGCAAAAAGAGTTTGGAATTTGTTCAAGAGGATATTTGGTTTGTGGTGTGATTATCTGAATTTGGAATGAAATATTTATAGGTTATGTATATGTTATTTCACAAGGATGTGACCCTTGATGAAACAACACCTTTTAACAGTATTTCACTGAAAGTTGCATTATTTCCAAGCATTGCTTATTTTCATTCTGCAACAATTCACGAAGTGTTGCTTCTTTTCAAATTCAAAATTCAAATGCATGCATCGATCAAAACAAGAGAAATAGTGAGCCTAGCCGAAGGCCGCCTGCCGGAGCGCCATCGGCGCAGGCTCATAACGTCGCGAGTAGCCTGATTGCTCCAATGCTTCGTGCCTATGTGCTCAAATGCCACCTACAAGACACCACTAGCGCCTCTACCCCCATGCCCTCGGACCCGGAGCCTGAGTCGGTGACACCGGCGAGGGGTGTATGGAGAAGACAAATGGCATAATGCTTGGGACCACCATATTTGTCCAAGTGACACTTTATCCACTTTTGTCCTTTTGTTGAGTTAACCTTCTTAACTCTTTATAAATGCTTTGAATGTGAGTAAATCTTTATATCTGGGACTATTTCCCTTGCATTTATTAGAATTTACTCAATTCCATTTTTCCTATCATTTTGTAACACACGCACACATGGACATTGGATGTTCATGAATTTATAACAGTCCCCCACTTGTTCCAATAATGACAAGACTAATTCTAGAAAAGAAAACAAAGAATGTTAGTACAGTTAGTAATCCTTCGATTTAAAACTTAACCTTAGTAAAGACAACGCAAAGTCTAATCGGAATGTTAGGTAACAATGCTTTTAAACCATTAATCCATGTGAATAGACCGGTATTATCTTACACACATTCTTTAAGGGTTTTTTGCCTACATTTCTCGCCTAGAACTTATTTATGGCCATATGCTTGAAGGTTGAGAAACACAAGAAAGGGGGTTTGAATTGGGTTTCATATTTCGTCCCCATTTGCGGAATTTAAATCAATTGTGTTAACAAGTAAATAAAATAAATGAACACAATTATTTTATCCTGGTTCACTATTAACAAAATTACTCCAGTCCACCCCTCAATGTGATTTTGCCTTATCACAAGGACTTAATCCAATAATCATCAACATGATTACAACCACAATGGAAACCCTCCATTTTCTTCTTGAGAATCATGGCATTCATTTACCTCTCAAGGAATCATTCACTAAGCTGTTAGAAACACGCTTAGTCTTCTCAAGCATTCTGGTCTTCACTCGACCGCTCAAGAAATCAACCTCCAAGCCGCTTAACCATGACTTGGCTCTCTCAAGCATTCTGGTCATCATTCGACTGCTCAAGGAAAGTTACCTTTTTCAAGGATTTTCTTGTGCACTATATATGCTTCTTACAAGCTAATTACACAAATGATGTACATAAACACCTAAGTGTTTCTAGCAAGTTATTAGCAACAACTCCTTGCTTTCTAATACAGAAACTATCTAAAAATTAATCTCTAGGAGATTATAAGTACCATAGTTGTGTATTTCTTAAAAGTTTTCTTATGAGCACCGCGGCTTCTTATCATTAGCTTTAAGCTTCTTTCTGATGCACTCCTTTCTGAGTAGGTAATGCTTCTTCCAGCTTAACTATCAAGATCAACTAAGTTACTATGCTTCACTTATTGATGTTTCACTTGATGAGTTTCACATGGCTTTAGCATGTTGCATCGTTGTGCATTCTTCATCATTTTGCTTCAGCTGCTTCTCCATTGAACATTCTTCGTTTAAGCTTCAGCTTGCAGCATCTTGTACTCCTTTCTTGAGCATATAATGCTTTTTCCAATTCAACCATCAAGTTCAACTAAGCTACTATGCTTTACTCATAATGTATCACTTGATAAGTTTCATATGGTGTTAGCATATTCATCGTTTGTGCACACTTGTAGTAGCAACTTCATCTTTGCTCGCTATATGTTGATTTGTTTGCTGTGTTGAGTGATAATCCTTTGTATGAACAACAATCAACAATCTTTTATCTTTCTCTCTTGTGATTTATGGCTGCTTCAACAATAATCTATGAGCTTCTAGCCATGAGCAACTAGCCCTTAGCTGTTATTTTCTTCAAGCTTTAAATCTTCAATTTATAGAGCATGAGAGAATAGATCCGTTAAGGGGGTATTCTTGGAAACATATTCCAACAGCAATATCCCAACGTTCACATGAAGGAATGTTCAACGTCATTGTATAAGAAGTTGCTCTTGTGCCACATTCTCGAGGTAGAGGATACAGAGTTTTAATACTATTGTATTCAACTTAAAACCATTATGATCTTCAGTCTTCTAGCATCTTCAGAGGCTTCAGATATTAATTTAATGAAGCGTATTGTAGAAGAGTCATTCTTTGTGTAGTCTTCAAAAACTCAGTTTTCAGAATTCCAAGATATTTGTTCAGCAGAATCTATCTTGAGAATCTTTAGCACTCGTTCTTTTCGAACATAATCTTCAGAGTCTTTAGAACCTATTCCTTCAGAACCTTGTCTTTAGAGTCTTCGTATTTCATTAAGCATGTCTTTTGTCTTCAGAGTCTTCTGCACTTCGTCTAATCAGAATCTTGTCTTCAGGAACTCTTCAGAACTTGATCTTCACAAAATGTGTCTTCAGAATCTTCAAAGCTTGTTCACTTGAACCACGTCTTCAGAATCTTTAGAACTTGTATTATTAGAAGCACATCTTCATTAGAAAGTCTTGTAGACCTTTCTCATAAAGCCTTAACTAGAATGTTCAGAACTAACGTTCATTAGAACTGTTGTCTTAGAAACATTCATGAATCTTGACTTTAATTTGTACACACATATATGTTTTCTTACAGAGTGTTGATAATGAAGTCTGATGATGTTACATGCCTTCTTATTAGAGTCAGAATCATTTTGGCAACAGCCACACACCAGAGAGAAATCATATCATACATAATTGTTCTCTTAGATTATATGTGCAGTTATCATCAAAACTTAACGGCCAGATGTAGAACTAAATCTTATTTTCACAATGCTTTCCTGTTTCACGAATTTTTCGTGAGAGAAACTCCAAGTTTCACTTTGAGACGACGCCATCTCGAAATTCACATATGTGAAGTTTATATTGTATCCTTTTACATGAGACACATACCCTCGGTATTGAACTTCATTAAGAGTTTAAACAAAAACTCAACCCTAATTTAAAGGTCAACATTATAACGAAATGTTCGATAAACATCCAAATTAACGACCTGTTGTTCCTCATTGAATCTTGAGGTTAATGTTCTGTTAACGTAAGATTGGGCTGCCGTTGTCAAAACTCTTACTCAAGGAGTTTCAACCCCATGCCTCTCAAGGTTTTTTTACAAAGTCTCTGACCAGTGGCTTAGTAAATGGATCATCCAAATTATAGCTTGTTTGTATATATGTGAGTGAAATGATTCCATCTTTAATGAATTTTCTCACAAAGGAATGTCTAAGTCCTACGTGTCTAGACTTTCCATTATACACTTCGCTGAACGCTCTAACTAAAGTGGCTTGGCTATCTCAGTGTATCAACATCTTTGAAACATTGTCTTTTGCCAATGGAACTTCTAACAGAAGGTCCCTCAACCATTCCGCTTCTTGACCAGTGAAAGCAAGAGCTACAAACTCTGATTCCATGGTTGAAAGAGTAATGCATGTTTGTTTCTTTCTCTTCCAATAAAATTCTCCTCCAGCTAATATAAATATCCACCCAATTGTGTATTTATGATCTCCAACATTGGATATCTAACTTGCCTCGGTATATCCTTCTAGTATGCCAGGAAACCTTCCATAGTGAAGGCCAAGATTTTTGGTCTTTGTAGATAGCCGAAAATCCTTGTGATTGCCTTCCCATGTTCTTTATTTGGATTAATAGTAAATCAACTCATTTTACTAACTGCAAATGATATGTCATGTCTGGTATATTTCATTAAGTACATAAGACACCCTATTGCACTTGCATACTCCAATTGAGCCACTGCTCTTCCATTGTTCTTTTGAAGTTGACGACATGATAAAATGGAGTGGTTACTTCCTTAAAGTTTAGGTGTTTGAATTTATTAAGCATTTTTTTCAATATAATGTGTTTGACTAAGTTATTAACCCCCATTATTTTTCTTTACTTTGATTCCTAAAATTTTGTCAACTAATCCAAGATCTTTCATCTTGAATATTGAAGTTAGAAATCTTTTTGTCTCTAAAATTCCATCCATGTTGTTGCTAATTATCAACATGTCATCAATGTATAGACAGATGAATAATACAATATTTTTTCGTACCTTTGTGTCTAAATACTTGTCACAAGAATTGAGAGTAAATCCATTTGAAAGTATGACAGAATCAAATTTTTGATGCCATTGGTTTGGTGCTTGTTTTAGTCCATATAGGTATTTTACAAGCTTACACACATTTTGTTCATTTCCTGGAAGCACGTAGCCTTCTGGTTGTTCCATGTAGATTTTCTCATCGAGATCTCCATTTAAGAATGTTGTTTTAACATTCATTTGATGAACTATAAGGTCATTCAAAGAGGCTAAGGCGAACAATACTCTAATTGTTGTTGTTCTTGCCACTGGTGCATATGTGTCAAATTAATCAACACCCTCTTTTTGTCTAAATCCCTTTGCTACTAATCTTACCTTATATAGGTGTAATGTATTGTCACTATGATACTTCTTTTTAAACACCCACTTGAATCCAATGGGCCTTAATCCCTTTGGTAAGTCAACAAGTTCCCAAGTGTGATTTAACGTGATTGAATTCATTTCATCTTGGATAGAATCATTCCAAAAGGAAGAGTCCCTTGAAGGCGTCGCTTCCTTGTAAGTTTTAGGATCATCTTCTACTTGAAGAATAATCAGAATATTCTGAACATAATTCTCAATTTTTCTTTAACTAGATAAAAAGAAATAAGTTAAGAATCGTTTGCGTTTGGTCCTATATTCTTTTTTTTCCAGATTCTCTTTCTTATCCTAGGCTCGGGTTGTGTTTCAATGTTCCGAGAAGTACTTTTGGGTTGTATCTCGATACTCCGAGAAGAATCTTCCTTACGAGATTCTTTGTTTGGGGGAGACTCGGATTCTTTATCCTTAGTAATAAGGTTTTCAAAGAACTCTACATCTCGGGATTCAACAATGACATTAGACTCTAAGTTTAAAAGTGTATATGTTTTACTATTTGGTGCATATCCTATAAAGGTGCATTTTATCCCTCGATGACCCAATTTAGTTCCCTTAGGATCCATGTTTTTATAGTAGGCCACACACCCTCACACTCTAAAGTAACCAATATTTGGTGCTCTGACTTTCCATAAATGATATGGGGAAATACTGGTTTTCTTCAAAGGAATTATGTTAATTATGTGGCATGCGGTTAGTAAGGCCTCACCCCACAAATTAAATGGAAAATTAGAATGTATTAACATGACATTCATCATCTCTTGATATGTTTGATTCTTTCTATCGACTACACCATTTTGTTGTGACGTACAAGGTGAGCATTCATGTATAATACCATGTTCTTCACAAAATGTATCAAATTCTGTAGAAAAGTATTCACCTCCCCTATCACTCCTAATGACTTTGATACTTTTATTTAACTAATTTTCTACTTCTGCTTTGCAAATTTTAAAGGCATTAAAAGCATCATCTTTTTTCCTTAAAAGATATACATATGTGAACCTTAAAGAATCATCGATGAATGTAATGAAAGATTTATTTCCCCCTTGGGTTAACATGCCATTAAATTCACATAAATCTGAATGTACAAGATCAAGGAGATTTGTATTTCTTTTAACACTTTTGAAAGTTTTCTTAATCATCTTTGATTTAACGCATAATTCACATTTTTTAAAATAATTTATATTAAATGAGATCAAACAATACTTAATTAGTCTCTTCATAGAACTAATACCAGTATGTGCTAATCTATTATACCATAAAGAAACATAATCAAGCAAGTGTAGCGAGCGATTTTCTTCGGTGACGCGACCACCTTATCGCTGGGTTTTCCTCACCGCAATGGTAGGAGGGGGTTCTACTTTCTGATTTCTTATTTATCCCGTGAAGCTGGAAGGGAAAGGGAAGCTATCTAAAACTAACCTTGCACGCGAATGTTTAACTGAACAAATGCTTTAAAGAGATTGGGGGGTCCGGGCAGGTTATACAATGGGGAGTTGTCAATTACCCACCCTATATGTGGTTATCCACAGGATATTAGCTTTAGGTTTTGCTTTGTACTTGATGGTGTTTATCCGTTAATGGGTTGGGAAAGTTTCTTGGGAAATATGAGAGAGAAAGAGAGTGAGTTTTTATTGATGTTCGGGTTATTCCCGATGTTTTTGGTAAGGTACTGGACCTAAGTTTTGATTGATGTGTGAAGGTACTGGACCTAGAGTTTTTGTTTAGTATGCTCGCTAAGATTTCGCAATCTTATGCCTACGTATTCCCGTTTAAATGAAACAGGGAAATCAGAGCAATAGTAGTTCCTCCTATTCTAAGGGAGGAAAATGATGTTTTGGTGTCTTGTTCAAAGCCTAAGATTGAAGCTAAACAGGTTTATTTGTGTCTTGTTCAAAGCCCAAGATTGAAGCTAAAAGGTCTGACTGAGAGAGAATTTGTCATCTCTAAAGAAGGATTGGGCTTCCTCTGAGGGGATTGCTGATTTTTGTGTGCCTTGATCAAAGCCCAAGGTTAAATCTAAGAGGTTGATTGACTCCACTAAGGAAGTCCTTATACAAAGCCTAAGAGGAGGCTGGATAAGACTGACTCAACAAGAGAGCGTTTATGTGTCTTGTACAAAGCCCAAGATTGAGGCTAAAAAGAGACTGACTCTTTAGGGATATCATTATACAAAGCCTAAGAGGAGGCTATAAGTTTGACTTTTCTAGGGAAAATGTTCTATCTGTCTTGTATAAAGCCCAAGACTGAGGCTAAAAAGGGATTTTGACTCTGCAGGGGAGGTTTGTATGTGTCTTATACAAAGTCCAAGATTGAGGCTGAAATGGGAAATTTAGCTGACTCTGGCGAGGATATTTCTATGTGTCTTGTACAAAGCCCAAGATTAAGGTTGAAATGAGTTTGACTCTGCTTGGGAAATCATTCCTCAAGGCCTAGACGAAGGCTGGGAGGAAATGACTTCGGAGGAATTGACTCCACTGGGGAAGATGTTTGTCCCCGGCTTAAGAGAAGGTTTTGAAGATTTATGTCTTGTACAAAGCCCAAGATTGAGGAGAAAAAGGTTTTGACTCAACAAGAGAGTGTTTTTATCTGTCTTGTACGAAGCCCAGGATTGTGGCTGAACAAGTTGGAGAAATCATCCTACCTAAGAGGACTCTGACTTCTGCTAGGGGAAATCCTTATACCCGGCCTGCGAGGAGGCTGGAAAAGATTGACTCAACGAGAAAGTGACTGCCTTGTACAAAGCCCAAGATTGAGGCTAAAAAGGTTGACTCAACAAGAGAGTGCTAAAAGGTGATTGACTCAACAAGAAAGTCTGAAAAGTTAATCAACTCAACAAGAGAGTCTGAAAAGTGATTGACTCAACAAGAGAGTCCGAAAAGTTAGTAGACTCAACAAGAGAGTCTGAAAAGCAATTGAATCAACAAGAGAGTTTGAAAAGGTTAGCTCCGCTGGGGAGAATCACCTGTACAAAGCCCAAGAGAAGGCTAACTGTGTTGAGGAAAGGTCATTATACAAAGCCTAAGAGGAGGCTATCTTTCTGTTGAGGATTATTGAGATCCCTAGGCAGGTCCAAATGGGGAAATTAACTCTTGCTGATGGTTTCCAGAAAACTTGAGATATCAGATACCTTGAGGTTCTGATTTGGGATAGTGTTATACTGATGATAAGCTGACCCTAGTTGGGGAATTTTTAGGAGAGAGAGACTGGGTTTTAACTCAGCTGGGAATTGATCAGATGATTAGGGTTCCTCCTACGTTCTTAGGAAACTTGAGAATGTATTTGAGACTCAAGGGGGTTTAGACTGTCCAAGTCTACTGGTGCGGAAGAGTTTTATCTTTTGTATGATGCCCAAGAGGAGGCGGGTGTTTTTAAGGGATGAGAATCAACCCTAAATTGGTCTGAGATCTGACACTGGAAAGACTGCTCTAGCAAAGGATAACTAAGTTATGTCGTATACCTTTAAGAGGTCTTTAAGGTCCTTGTATTAAGCCCAAGAGAAGGCATGAGAACTTCTAGGAAGCCGGGGGGTCCTTGTATAAAGCCCAAGAGGAGGCGGGGATGCTTTTAGGAAGCCTGTGGGTCCTAAACCAAGAAAAGTTTAAGAAATGCTATTCACCGAGAATAGATCATTTAGTGAAAGTTCTGAGGTTTGAAGAAACTTAAGAGATGTTATTCACCGAGAATAGGTCAACTCCGGGGAGTAGAATTTCTTTGACGATTTCTAATAGTGACAGTCTGAGAAAAGGTTCACGAAGAATACTGCCTTTCTCTTTGTTCCATATTGTTTAAGCCCAAGAGAAGGCAAGACTGTATCTGGAAATCCTATGGGGATCTAGTTTTGACTGTATTTAAAGAGTGACCAACACGGATTTACCTAGTTCTAGACCTAGTTGCCGGGGAAAACTCTAAATAGCTATACTAGTATATATATACAGTTGATACATGACAAGTATTTAAAAGGATATAAAACAAGACTTACAGAGGAGTAGCTTCCCATAATTCAGTTATATACATATAAAAGCGAGTAAATGAAAGCTATTAAAACTTACAGGTGAGCAAGCTTCCATACTGTATTGTTAGTTATTCAAAGAAATTAAAGAAAGTTTTGATAACAACATGTATATTTGAATCTAAATCAAAAGGGAAGTTGTTTTTGAAAAGATTGTTGGGGCTTATACTCAAGGAGAGGCCCAAGGCTTAATAGTGATCGCACCGTTGTTTTGAATATCACATTGAGACTTATACAACGACTGAGACCCAAAAAGGTTTTTGTACAAAGGGACGGGTCTTACAACTCAAGGAGAAGCCCAAATTATTTGAAAAAGGAAAAGAAATGAGACTTACAACACGATGGGAGGCCCAGATGAAAATGTTTTGAAAACGCCGATCGCGCCGAGATTTTTGAAATCACTGTGGGTCTTATACAATAACTGAGGCCCAAAAAGGTTTTGGTTTCAAAAAGGGATTGGGTCTTACACTCCATTGGAGGCCCAAAAGTGTTTGAAAATTTAAAATCAAGAGGGAACCCTAATTTTAAATAAAGATGTCATTTTTCAAAGGTAATTTAAATAATAAATGATAAAATATCAATTATATCCAAAAACAAGTTGTACACTTTGGAAAATATTTTGAAAAATCATGTTTAATTACATGAGAGTTTGAAATTCAATTGGTTTTGAAAGATCAAAGTGGGAATTTCATTAAAAAGTGTTTAAAAACAATTAAAAAAATAATAATTACAAAAATTCTAACTACATTAAATAAATAATACGAATTGGATTTTTTTGCAAAATAAAATATTTAAACATTTTAGTGAATTTTGAGAAAAATAATCAATTCAAAAACATAAATATTCAGAGAGAAATTAATTTTTGAATCAATAAACCAAAATAACTAAAATTCAAAAATTTGAATTATGGCGCCAAGAACACCAAGTTCTTGCCCGCACCCTCTGTTTTTTTTCAGATTTGTGTTTTCTCACTTTTCTCCATGATTTCTCAATGGTTTTGCACGATTCAAGTACCAATCTTGTTCGCATTTGAACCAGGATCACAACCATATAGATTAATTGCATTTATTTTGAGTATTGAGTGAGAAATCAGAAGAAAACCTCAAGAACCCTAATTTCTGCATGAACACAATGAAATCTCACGCACGATTGATTCATGGCAATTGATTGAGGGTTATTAATCCATACATGATTATGAACATATGGCAAAATTATTGTGCAGTAAAATATGCATGCATCATGGAGTTTGAAGAGTTCATGCTTACCTCTTGCAGCTGGTGATCGAGTTCTAGGTTGGAGGTGTTACAGCTTAGTTTCAATGATGTGGACAACTTCCTTAGGTGCTATGGAGTGTGTCTGAATGCTTAGAGTAGATTGAATTGGGCTGGAACTTGATTTGGCACCTCAACTACAAATCTGTCAAAGGCTTGTGCAGATGGATGGTGATTTTGAGAAACTGATGTTCCAGATGTTATGTAAGAGTTTGGATCACTTCTATATGTTATATGTGAGGTGTGTGAACCATTGGTTGGATTGGAATTGCTCTCAAACTCAAAACCCGATGGTGACTTGAGTTAGAAGGCAAAATTGGAGTGAAAGTGAGATTTTGAGGAAAACATCAGTTTGGGTGCTTTGGTGTACTCAAACTGAGCACAAATGAGCTCTATTTATAGTAGAGTAAGTTTGTTTTGCAAGTAATAGTGAATGGAAGTTGGTACAGGTATGTGGCCAATTGTGATAAAATGGAATCTCAAGTCTCCTCTAGCCATTGACTTGAGATTAGAGCACAGGCTTTGTAGCTTTAGTTCAGAGATAAACTTGGATTGAATTCAGTTGGAATAGGCTCAGTTCATGCCACCTTGGTGCATCCATTGAATGCTTGGAAACAAAATTGGAGTCTTGGCATCTTTGTAGCCTTTTTAGGTTTGGCATGGCTATTGTAGATTCTTGGACTTTGGAGGCTTGGGGATCAGATCATTCCCTTCTTGTTTTATCCTCAGATGTGTCCAAATGGATGACAAGGCTTGGATTTTTCAGATTTGGACAAATCGAGCAAAAGGCACAAATTCTGCTTTGTAAAAATCAGTTCAGGATGCCATGTTCCAAGGGTTATATCTCCTTGCTCAAATGGAATTTGGAGATGATATGGTACTTGTTGGAAAACCCTCATGACATACTTTAACTTTGATGTCCACCCCTAGACCTGGTTTGACTTTGATCAAGGTGAAAATGTCCCTACATTTGAGAAAAAGTAAGGCAGATTTGGACTTAGTGAAAATTTCACTAAGTGTTGGAAAAATGTCATTTTCATGTTTTTTGTGATTTTGCTCAAACAATAACTCAAAATCCATGATAAATTGGAATGAGGTCTAGTTGACATATTTGAAGTATGTAATGTAACGCCCGGTTATTTAATTAATTATTTAATTAAATATCTTCGTATTATTTGTTTGATTTGTGTTGGTTGTCGAAAATGTTGTGTTGAGTTGCTATGTCGGTGTTAGTTGAATTAATTTAATTGATTTAAGTTGTGTTGGCTTTAGTTGGATTAATTTAATTAAGATGATTTAAGTTGTAGAAATAATATAGTGTTAATATATTAGAATTATAAGAGAATATTGGGCCTATTTAGATGGTGAGTGTAGTAGTAATAATGGGGGGTAGAAAGTTGGCCCAAATGAAAGTTAATAGAATAATAGTGTTATTATATTAGGCATTTAGAAATAATGAGAAATTAGAAGTAGCAGTAAGAACGTGGAAGTTACAGAGAAGAGGAAAAGAGGCAAAGTTATGTCAATCGGAGATTTAGAGCAACCTTCAATCCAAGGTAAGGGTGGGGTTTTGACTCTATAATAGGGTAGTTGATGAATAGTATGTGGGATTTGGGTTTGTATAAATGGTCACTGTGTGTAAATTGTGCCGAGAAATATACCGAATTTCTGTTGTTTTCGTATCTAATTGTTATCTCTGAAAAATTATGGGTTCTGTGAAATTAATTAATGTTGCTAAAAAGAAGTTGAATTGAAAGGTCTGTGTTCGGAATTTTTTTGGAATGGGTGATTTTTTTAGGTTGATTTGTTTTAAAAAAAAAAAAAAGGGGTCGCGCAAGCCACCTTCTGTGTGTATGTGGGGGTGGCGCAAGCCACCTTGTGTGTGGGTGAGGTGGCACAAGCCACCTGCGTGTGTGTGAGAGGTGGCGCGAGCCACCTGTGTGTGTGGGTGTTTATTGTTTAGAAGGAATATTATTAATGGCAAGGAAATATTAAGGATGACAAGAAATATTATTAATGACAGAAATATGTTAGAAACAGTAAAATAACAAGATTGATATAGTGAATTAGCAGGAAAATAATGTAGCCTCAGTTAATGGAAAAATGACAGCAAAGGCATGAAATAGCTGGTAGTATTCAGTAGCAGTAACAGTGATAATTAGTAGAAGAATAATTTAGGCAGTATAGTGAGTAAACATAGCAGAACTTGTATAATATCAGTACCAGAATAGTCCCAATAACATTAAGGCAGAGTAGAAACATTAGTAATTTTAGCAGAAGAATAATTAACCGGGTTTTAGTAGCACTGTCCAGATAATTTCAAGGAACATTTGTAATATAATTTGGATGATATGGAGTATGGTGTAAATTACGGTGGTATTGTTGTGGTTAATTATAAAGTCGCAGGTGTGAATTTTGTTGCATTGCCTCTAATTATTGGCGAGAATTAAGTTGTAGGCTTAATGCCAAAGTTGAATTGTGGTTGTAATTGTGTTGTAGTTGCTGGTGTGTTCATGATGTTGTGCATACATAGCATATCAAGTTGGAGCTGATGCTCGGTAAGTTGGCCTGGATTGGCAAATTAAGTTGAAGGCTTATGCCTTGTTGACGCCTCTATTAATTGGAAGATTTTTAAGTTGGGAGTTCTGCTCCAATGGTACCACATGCATGTGCATTTTATGAGTCGTATTCCATGTTGCATAATTGTTGTTGTGTTGTTGATGAATGTTGATGGTAATGTTGTGAAGTGGTGATTTTATATAATCCGATCTAATATATTGTTTATCATATACCCGATTATATTGTTTGATATCTCACCCCTTCTGTGTTTGGTGATGGTTTATACGCCATCCTGCAGGTAATCCAGAGTGAAGGTTGTCTACCTTCATTAGTTCGAGTCGGTGTCGTCGCTCTGATACGTAACACTCGGGGGGATGAACACATGTTTCCTTTAATGTTGATTTTAGTATTGTTGCTGAATTTTTAAGTTGTCTTCATTAAAGACTTTTGTTTTGAAGTTGTTTTAAGTGGACAAGGATGGTATGTCATCAAATTTGAATTTTTGTGAATCCGCTGCGTAGTAATTCAAACTGTTTTATTTTTAAAGACTGAGCAGGTTGTTATCGGTTCATCCGAAATCATGTGTTATGTATTTGTTTTCCAGGTGATTAATTGTGGTTGTATTATGTAGAAAGTGTAACATTCCATATGTACGTTGAAACTTTGTAACTCTGATTTTATATTATTCGATGGGTAGAAATGGGGTGTTACATTAGTGGTATCAGAGCTGGTCGGTCCGTCCGGCCAAGTTGTCGAGTCGTAGTTTTGTTTAACAATCGTGTATTGTTAATTAGTTCTAACCTTGTGTATGTTGTGGTGATAGTTGAGATGGCGGGAAGGAATGATGCTGCAATTGCTGCTGCGTTGGAAGCAATGGCTCAGGCTTTGCCGAATCAGCCGAACGCTGACGAGAATGCTGGATCTCATAGTTTAGCAACTTTCCAGAGGGAGAATCCGCCTACCTTCAAGGGCAAGTATGATCCTGATGGAGCGCTGGATTGGTTGAAAGAGATGGAGAGAATCTTTCGTGTGATGGACTGCACTCCAGCGCAGAAGGTTCGATATGGGACTCACATACTAGCAGTCGAGGCTGATGACTGGTGGCTGGAGACTCGTCAGAGGTTGGAAGCTGTAGGTGAAGGTATCACTTGGGCTGTGTTTCGAAGGGAGTTCCTGAGGAAGTATTATCTAGAGGATGTTCGTGGTAAGAAGGAAATCGAGTTTCTTGAGCTGAAGCAAGGAAATATGTCGGTTACTGAATATGCTGCAAAGTTTGTTGAGTTGGCTAAGTTTTATCCGCACTATAATAGGGATACTGCTGAGTTTTCCAAATGCATCAAGTTTGAGAGTGGGTTACGCCCAGAGATCAAGAAGGCAATTGGATATCAAAAGATTCGTGTCTTTTCTGATTTGGTTGATAGTTGCAGAATTTATGAAGAGGATAACAATGCTCATTATAAGATCATTAATGAGAGGAAGAGCAAGCACCAACAGAATCGTGGCAAGCCTTATGATGCTCCAGCTGGAAAAGGTAAACAGAAAGTGGCTGATGGTAAGAGGACTAGTGGGGGAGATGCTCCTGCTGGCGTAGTTTGTTTCAAATGTGGGAAACCTGGTCATAAGAGTAATGTGTGTACTGCTGAGGTGAAGAGGTGTTTCCGTTGTGGTAAGACTGGGCATGCAATATCTGAATGCAAGCATAAAGAGATGATTTGTTTCAACTGTGGTGAAGAAGGACACATTAGTATTCAGTGTCAGAAACCAAAGAAGGCGCAAACCAGTGGAAAAGTGTTCGCTTTGGCTGGGACTCAGACAACTACTGAGGACAGACTCATCAGAGGTACATGTTTCATTAATAGTACTCCGTTAATCACTATGATTGATACTGGTGCTACTCATTGTTTTATTGCTGCTAAATGTGTTGAAAGATTGGGTCATAGGTTGTCTTCTATGAATGGAGAAATGGTCGTCGAGATTTCGGCTAAGGGATCAGTGACTACTTCTCTTGTGTGTTTAAAGTGTCCTTTGACGATCTTCGACAGAGACTTTACTGTTGATTTGGTGTGTTTGCCGTTAACTGGGATGGATGTAATCTTGGGAATGAACTGGTTAGAATATAACTATGTTCATATCAATTGTTATAACAAGTCAGTGAGATTTTCTACCCCTGGAGAGGAAGAAGCTGGTTTGTTGTCTTTTAGGCAGTTACAACAGTTGATGCAAGAAGGAGCTCAGATGTTCTCAGTGATGGCGTCGTTATCTATTGAGAGCCGAGCTGTAATTGAGGAGTTGCAAGTGGTGCTTGAATTTCCTGAAGTTTTCCCTGATGAAATTCCTGATGTACCGCCAGAAAGAGAAGTGGAATTTGCAATTGACCTTGTACCTGGTACCAGACCTGTTTCTATGGCACCATACAGTATGTCTGCATCTGAATTGTCAGAATTAAAGAAACAATTGGAGGATTTGCTTGAAAAGAAGTTTGTGAGGCCAAGTGTATCGCCGTGGGGAGCTCCAGTGTTGTTAGTAAAGAAGAAAGATGGAAGTATGAGGCTCTGTGTTGATTATAGACAATTAAATAAAGTGACGATTAAGAACAAGTATCCGCTTCCGAGGATAGATGACTTGATGGATCAATTGGTAGGGGCTTGTGTGTTTAGCAAGATTGATTTGAGGTCGGGCTATCATCAGATTAAAGTGAAAGATGAAGATATCCAGAAGATGGCTTTCAAAACGCGTTATAGACATTATGAGTATTCGGTGATGCCTTTCAGTGTTACTAATGCGCCGGGAGTATTCATGGAGTACATGAACCGTATCTTTCATACTTATTTGGATCGGTTTGTGGTAGTGTTCATTGATGATATATTGATTTACTCTAAACCGGAAACAGAGCATGCAGAACACTTAAGACTAGTATTGCAAGTTTTGAAAGAGAAGAAATTATATGTAAAGCTGTCTAAATGTGAATTTTGGTTAAAGGAGGTTAGTTTTCTTGGTCATGTCATTTCAGGTAGTGGCATTGTTGTGGATCCATCTAAAGTAGATGCTGTGTTGCAATGAGAAACTCCAAAGTCGGTGTCGCTCCCGGGATTTTCATCCTAGTACAAACGCGAAAGTGGCACCGAAACAGAGTCGCCAACAATGTGTATTTATCCCAAGAGAGGGAAAGGAAACACCGCATAAACCTGAAGAGAAAGGAAAGAGCATGGTCTTGCGACCAAGAGAACTGGGTTCGGGAGTCGGTTACGCGTGAGGAAGGTATTAGCACCCCTACGCGTCCATCGTACCCGATGGGATCCACGCTTGCTTGTCTCGATCAAAGGGTGTCGTCGTCTGGAGCTCCACTGCTACTGGAAAGGGAAAGGAACGGAAAAGAAAAGAGAAAGAAAAAGAAACAAATGTAGGGAAAATAAAAGAAGTGCTCGAATGGGCCCTACCCCACTGCCTACGTATCTCATCGGGAGCATGAGAATCAGAGCGACGTAGTTCCCCTCAATGAGGGTCGCTTTGTGTGTGTTTTTTGGGAATGGCTAACGTTCTAGCTCAGGTGTTGCAGGCTCGCTGGTCCGAGTGCGTTACCATCTTGCAAGAGAACGAGTAGGAGCACGTTCGTACGTTAAGAGTGAGTGAGATGAGAAAAGAATTCCCGAAGAAAAGACGTTATTGTTTGTTTTTGTCTTTTAGGAAGAAGTGTTTTGATTGTTTTGTGTTTTGTAACGCACATTGTATTTAAGTCCCTCACGTAAGATCGAATGCCTCGCATAACGACTCGAGATGGGACGCACGCTAAACATTCCAAGAAAATTAGAGAAGATCCCTCATTATCTTATTCTTGCATGAAAGGCCTAAATACAATGTTTGTTTTGCCTTTATTAAGTGTTTTTTACTTTTATTGTTTTGAGATGAGAAGAGAGAAAACGCAAAGGAAACTCTAAAGGGAAACTAAAAGTCCTAATGTTATCATGCATGGATGACCTAAGGTTAGTGAGGTTTAGGAGAAAAGACTACCTAACCTAATGCTAATCCTACTCCAAGCTTAATCAAAAATTAAGTTGGACTAGGTAGCTCTAAGGGGGAAAGAATCCAAGACTTGAACAAGTCTTGAGATCCATGGGATGATAAAGAGTGAAAGAGAAGAAAAGAGAAGGAGAAGAAGAGAGATGAGATACAAAAAGTGGCAGCAAGCACATCATAATCATCATATCCAAATCATAACTTAGAACATGCTTCAAAGATCACATAAGCACATATCAAGTATACAAGTGAAAGCACACAAGAAAGGATGCAAGTAAACTTGCACAAGATTCACAAATTCACACACTAAGAGTTCATACAAAGATGACATGAACAAAATAAGATGGAAGTGAAACCAAGTCAGAATTCAATTCATATCATGATCATCTAATCCAAAGATGCAAGAATGTTTCACATTATGATGCATTATGAGCCAAAGAAACCACAAAACCAAAGATGATGATATGCATCATACAAATCAAACCATGATGATTAAATGAGATGAAAACCAAGTAATGAACTCAAGGGGCAGTAGCATACACATCAACATCATACCAAAATCAAACTCAAGTCATATAAGATTTATCCTTAAGCAACACATCCAAAACATGCATCAAAGTTAATCAAAACATCCACTTATCATTCATGCAAGCAAGCAAAGGAACATGTGAAGCAAAGAGTGAGAACATGCTACATAAAGCACCTTAAACCAAGAGGGTCAGAACCTCTAGCATGTCATACAAGTCAAACAAAAAACTTCATGCATTGATTGTATCAAACAAGGAAACATTTCACAAGATTAAGTCAAACATACCACAAAATTCAAGTCAAAATAACATCAACTTAGAAAATCAAGATCAAATTGGGAAATGAATCAATGAAGATTATTCCAAAGCCAAAAACAATCTCAAATAGAACATGATCACACCATATAATCATTTCAAGCATCAATCAATCACAAGTAAACAAATGCACTCAAACTAGGTCAAGTGTCTAAGCATGCCTCAACCAAATTCAAACCACAAGTGAAAATCAACCAAAAATAGAAAAGTGGTCGAATAAATTCCCAAAAAATAATAAAAGGCAATTTTAAATATCCAATTAACATGTGAGAAAAGATTGGAACAGAATTAGCTCAAGAACAAGTTCAAAAGTGCTCCACAAGTCAAGATTTGCACATAACCGAACAAAGATCGAGGGTCCACAAAAAGTTGAATGACAAGTCACTAAAAGTAACTCAAACCATCATCAAACCAGCATCAAAACGAACTCACATCAAGGTCTAAGGATGACAAAAAATCAGCTTCAATAAGGATGAGCAAAGTCACAAAACATAAGTATGAATCACATGAATAAGCATGGAGGACGCTTTGGAAAAGAAAGTCAGAATTAATTATGAAAATAAATGGAAAATGAAAATAAAATTCATAGAAAATTAAATAAGACATTAAAAAACGTTCATGAATTTTTTTGGAATTTTTTGATAAAATAAAGTATTTTTAATAATTAAAAAGTGTAACGAAAATAAAAAAAAATAAAATAAAAAATGAGTGTTAAAATGGAGGTGTGCATTAGTAATGGAAAAGAAAAGGCTATGGATAGGGCCGGTAGTGGGGGTGCGAACGGAAATTTTGCAGGGGGCCCAAGAGAGTACTATGCCATGTGCTCAGAATTTATTTTTTAAAATGAAATGAAAGGTGATAATGAAATATAACCAATGTTATGTGACATCTACATCAATAAGTCATCTTTTTCTTAAAACACTAAATGACAAAAATAATAAATAAAATAAAGAAAACAATCCATCAGCCAAATCACCATCTTCATGCACAGAAATATTACGTGAACAGTGCAACGTGAGAGTTGCAGTAGCTCGCCGGCAACCGTGCCGTCCGGCCGGCCACCGCCGCCGGCGGTTGGTCCGGCCCCAAACAGAAAAATAAAGACATCCCCCCCCCTCAGTTTTTCGCGTAGATTCCGATTATGCACTTAGTTTTCAAGTTTAAAGCCTTTAACACCCTCAAAAATAGCCATAAAGAAAAGGATCATGGTGCACAACATTCACAAATCGAAACAACACGCATACTAACATCTTATACATCATCTCAAGACTCCAAATATGAAAATAACAATCTCAAAACACGTAAGACATGAGAGAAAAGAGTTGAAGAAAGATTACCAAAAATGGAGCTCTTGATACTTTCTACCTTTGCTCCAAAGCTTCAAAAACACCCTCCTTCTAACCTTTTAGGACTTCTAAGATGATGATGGAAGCAAGAATGGGGAGAAAGAGCCTCTTGTGAGTAAAATCCGAATCTTGAAGGTTTTTTGAGAGAGAGTGAACTTTAGGTTTTTTTTTCACACAATGAGTAGCCACTGAGTTTTTTTTTCTCTCTAGGGTTTGTAAGCTCTTAAATATCATGGGTTGGAAAGTGGTTTTGGGCCTGAGATGAAGTGGGATGTTTGTTCCAAAAATCTTGCCTAAAGGAAACCGAGAGAGTGAGGTACGGGTCGTGGTGTTGTTGTATAATTTTGTGATAGCAATGAGCAAAAGAAATCAGAATGAGAGAGAGTGGAGGGGACAAACTTAGTGCACAAGTTTATGGTATTCCTCATTTGGCAAGTGTTGTCTAAAATGGTGCATGGTAAAGAGACAATGTTTGGCTTTCTTAGGCAAGGAAAGTGGTACATGCACGTGATTTGGGATGAATAATTCTGCTGCCATATGCCAAGAGAAAATCAAGGATGATACACTTAAAACTTGTTGAAACCTTCAAATTCACATGTGCATAACTTGGTGAATACCACTCCAAAAAACAAACTCTTGAGCTTACCTTAAAGTAGGGAAAGAAATGAACAAATTTGATGTCCAAAGTTCTTTGAGAAAAGGTCCATAAAATCATGCAAAATGACCTTGAAACCATGTCCCCAAAACTGGTCCAACTAACTTAGAAAAAACTAAGTTTTAAGCTCAACGTGAACATGAAAATCTTGGACTTCAAGAAACCATAACTTGCTCAATATTGATCCAATTAAGGCATACTTGTACTCTTTGGAAAGAGGGGATTGCCCTCTACAACTCTTATGTTAGAGGTTTCTCAATTTAAGGCTTGGAAGTCACTCAAAATTAGCCATGAACATATATGTACCAAGCTGTCAAAAGTAACTTAGAAAAAATTCTAAGTTTTCAAATTTTACAACTTGAAAACTCCAACTTTGAGACACCATAACTTTCTCAAAAATAATCCAAATGAGACAAACTTTACATGGTTAGAAAGCTTGGAACAACCTCTACAACTTTCATGTGAAAAAGATTTCCAAATCGAGCTTGCATCATAGTGTAAAATGCCCATGAATGTTGGTTCTCAAAACTGCCCAAAGTAACTTAGAAAAATTTCTAAGTTTTTGAACTTGGTAAAGTAAAAATGTCCAACTTTAGTGCACCATAACTCATTCAATAATAACTCAAACACCATGGTTTTTGTGCCCATTTTGAAGGGAAAACTTCAAACTACAATTTTCATGTGGAAAAGATTTTGAAATGAGGCCTTGAACATAGTGAAAAATAGCATAGAAAGTGATTAAAAATTTACTAAAAATAGTAAGTTTCTAAAAACATAATTTTCCAATTTTAGTAACTTTTCCACATTCTTGATTTTTCATGAACCCTTGAACATCTCTTGACCAAATCTTGTCCATGGACCATATTTGACTTGAAAGTCATGATGTTGGCCTCAAAAGGTCAAGAGTTGACTTTTTCACTACATAGTTGACTTCATTCCCAATTCTTCTGATTTTCAAACCTCTGATCAATTGAAACCTTCTGAAACAAATTAATGGGCAATCTTCCATCCCTAGACACTTGAGGACATAAGGGATACCATGAGATCAAGTCTTGCCAAAAAAAATCAGAAATAAACTGATTTTAAAGCCAACCCTGATTTTGGTACCCTCTGGTTAGGAGGAGATAGCACATCCTCCAAATTCAAATTCCTTTGAATATGATGTGTATCATGTCCACCAATGATGACATGTGCCACTTGGAGATGATAAAAACTCAAGGAGCTTGCTCATTTGGGGGTCAGATCCCAACTTTTGACTGCCTTGTATAGGAGATCATGCACTGTCCAATCTTCTTGATGAATTCTCCTCTTCCCATGACTTGTGAGATTAAATAGAGATGATACATGATGTAAGAGGCCCTTGAAGCTTGTGAGAAACACTTGGTCTTCTTCTTTGGATGATCAACACCTTGGAGGATCACCTGATCGCATGCCCTTATGCAAGATGCAATGTTAAATGCTTGATGCTTAATTTTCTATTCTTGAATGCAATGCAATGCAATAAAAACTCATGCTAAATGATATGAAGAAAAGAGAGGGCAAATTTTGGGGTATTACAGTCGGCTACCGAGATTATAAGCTTTTTGGGACTACCCGGTTATTACCGAAGGTTTATCGAAGGATTTTCTAAGTTAGCACTTCTGTTGACTAAGTTGACTTGTAAAGGTAAAGCTTTTGTGTGGGACATTCAATGCGAAGAAAGTTTTATGGAATTGAAGAAGATATTGACATCGGCTCCGGTGTTGACATTACCTAATCCAAGAGAACCTTTTGTGGTATATTGTGATGCTTCTAAGATGGGTTTAGGAGGTGTGCTTATGCAGAATGATAAGGTAGTTGCTTATGTGTCGAGGCAGTTGAGAACTCATGAAAAGAACTATCCTACGCATGATTTAGAACTTGCTACAGTTGTTTTTGTGCTGAAGATTAGGAGGCATTATCTTTATGGTTCTAGATTTGAAGTGTTTAGTGACCATAAGAGTTTAAAGTATTTATTTGATCAGAAGGAATTGAATATGAGACAATGAAGATGGTTGGAATTATTAAAAGATTATGATTTCGGTTTGAACTATCATCCAGGTAAAGCTAATGTTGTGGCTGATGCCCTAAGTCGGAAAACTTTGCATATATCGGCGATGATGGTTAAAGAATTGGAAGTTAGACGTGAAACTGGTAGATTCGATGGTTGGGATCGATCAGTCTGAGAATGATGATTTCAAGTTAGATGTGCAAGGGGTGTTGAGATTCCGAAATCGAATTTGTATTCCTGATGATGCAGACATGAAGAAAGCAATTCTCGAGGAAAGACATAGAAGCAATTTGAGTATTCATCCGGGAGCTACAAAAATGTATCAAGACTTGAAGAAATTGTTTTGGTGGCCTGGGATGAAGCGTGATGTAGCTCGATTTGTGTACGCATATTTAACTTGTCAGAAGTCGAAAGTTGAACATCAGAAGCCTGCAGGGTTGATGCAACCGTTAGAAGTTCCAGAATGGAAATGAGATAGCATTTCAATGAACTTTGTGACGGGACTACCTAATACTTCAAGAGGACACGATTTGATTTGGGTGATTGTTGATAGGCTTACAAAGTCGGCTCATTTTATTCCTATTAACATCAGTTTTCCAGTATCGAAATTGGCAGAGATTTATACTAGCATAATTGTAAAGTTGCATGGTGTTCCTCTGTGTATTGTGTCGGATAGAGATCTGAGGTTTACTTCAAATTTTTGGAAGAGTTTACAAAAGGCGTTGGGTTCTAAGTTGAGGTTGAGTTCAACGTATCACCCTCAGACGGATGGTCAAACTGAGAGGATTATTCAGTCGTTGGAAGATTTGTTGAGAGCATGTGTTCTTGAGCAGGGAGGTTCGTGGGATACTTATCTTCCATTGATCGAGTTCACTTATAATAACAGTTACCATTCCAGTATTGGAATGTCACCTTTTGAAGCGTTATATGGTCGGAGATGTAGGACTCCTTTATGTTGGCATGAATCTGGAGAAAGTGTAGTGCTTGGACCTGAAATTGCTCGAGAGACTACTGAGAAGGTGAAGTTAATCCGAGAAAAGATGAAATCTTCCCAAAGTAGGCAGAAGAGTTATCATGACAAGCGAAGGAAAGATTTAGAATTTCAAGCAGGTGACCATGTGTTTTTGAGAGTTACACCTGTGACAGGTGTTGGGCGTGCATTGAAGTCTAAGAAGCTCGCTCCTCGTTTTATTGGTCCGTATCAGATTTTGGACAGAGTTAGGAATGTTGCCTATAGAGTGGCCTTACCGCCTAATCTTTCAAATTTACATGATGTGTTTCATGTGTCACAACTCCGGAAGTATGTTCCAGATCCATCTCATGTAATTCATATGGACGATGTGCAAGTACAGGATAATCTTACTATGGAAACGATGCCTGTACGGATCGCGGATCGTGAAATGAAGACTCTAAGAGGCAAGGAGATTGCGTTGGTAAAAGTAGTCTGGTTAGGAACTGCCGGAGAAAGTATGACGTGGGAGTTGGAAAGCAAGATGCGGGAATCCTATCCCGAGTTGTTTGAACAAGGTAAATTTTCGAGGACGAAAATATCCTAAGTGGGGGAGAGTTGTAACGCCCGGTTATTTAATTAATTATTTAATTAAATATCTTCGTATTATTTGTTTGATTTGTGTTGGTAGTCGAAAATATTGTGTTGAGTTGCTATGTTGGTGTTAGTTGAATTAATTTAATTGATTTAAGTTGTGTTGGCTTTAGTTGGATTAATTTAATTAAGATGATTTAAGTTGTAGAAATAATATAGTGTTAATATATTAGAATTATAAGAGAATATTGGGCCTATTTAGATGGTGAGTGTAGTAGTAATAATGGGGGGTAGAAAGTTGGCCCAAATGAAAGTTAATAGAATAATAATGTTATTATATTAGGCATTTAGAAATAATGAGGATTTAGAAGTAGCAGTAAGAACGTGGAAGTTACAGAGAAGAGGAAAAGAGGCAAAGCTAGGTCAATCGGAGATTTAGAGCAACCTTCAATCCAAGGTAAGGGTGGGGTTCTCACTCTATAATAGGGTAGTTGATAAATAGTATGTGGGATTTGGGTTTGTATAAATGGTCACTGTGTGTAAATTGTGTCGAGAAATATACCAAATTTCTGTTGTTTTCGTATCTGATTGTTATCTCTGAAAAATTATGGGTTTTGTGAAATTAATTAATGTTGCTAAAAAGAAGTTGAATTGAAAGGTATGTGTTCGGAAATTATTTTGGAATGGGTTGTTTTTTTTAGGTTGATTTGTTTTTAAAAAAAAGGGTGGCGCAAGCCACCTTGTGTGTGTGTGTGGGGGGGGGGGGGGGGGGGGTGTTGGCGCAAGCCACCTTGCGCCACCTGTGTGTGTATGAGAGAGGTGGCGTGAGCCACCTGTGTGTGTGGGTGTTTATTGTTTAGAAGGAATATTATTAATGGCAAGGAAATATTAAGGATGACAAGAAATATTATTAATGACAGAAATATGTTAGTAACAGTAAAATAACAAGGTTGATATAGTGAATTAGCAGGAAAATAATGTAGCCTCAGTTAATGGAAAAATGACAACAAAGGCATGAAATAGCTGGTAGTATTCAGTAGCAGTAACAGTGATAATTAGTAGAAGAATAATTTAGGCAGTATAGTGAGTAAACATAGCAGAACTTGTATAATATCAGTACCAGAATAGTCCCAATAACATTAAGGCAGAGTAGAAACATTAGTAATTTTAGTAGAAGAATAATTAACCGCGTTTTAGTAGCACTGTCCGGATAATTTCAAGGAACGTTTGTAATATAATTTGGATGATACGGAGTATGGTGTAAATTACGGTGGTATTGTTGTGGTTAATTATAAAGTTGCAGGTGTGAATTTTGTTGCATTGCCTCTAATTATTGGCGAGAATTAAGTTGTAGGCTTAATGCCAAAGTTGAATTATGGTTGTAATTGTGTTGTAGTTGCTGGTGTGTTAATGATGTTATGCATACATAGCATATCAAGTTGGAGCTGATGCTCGGTAAGTTGGCCTGGATTGGCAAATTAAGTTGAAGGCTTATGCCTTGTTGACGCCTCTATTAATTGGTATATTTTTAAGTTGGGAGTTCTGCTCCAATGGTACCACATGCATGTGCATTTTATAAGTCGCATTCCATGTTGCATAATTGTTGTTGTGTTGTTGATGAATATTGATGGTAATGTTGTGAAGTGGTGATTTTATATAATCCGATCTAATATATTGTTTATCATATACCCGATTATATTGTTTGATATCTCACCCCTTCTGTGTTTGGTGATGGTTTATACGCCATCCTGCAGGTAATCTAGAGTGAAGGTTGTCTACCTTCATTAGTTCGAGTCGGTGTCGTCGCTCTGATACATAACACTCGGGGGGATGAACGAATATTTCCTTTATTGTTGATTTTAGTATTGTTGCTGAATTTTTAAGTTGTCTTCATTAAAGACTTTTGTTTTGAAGTTATTTTAAGTGGACAAGAATGGTATGTCATCAAAGTTGAATTTTTGTGAATCCGCTGCGTAGTAATTCAAACTATTTTATTTTTAAAGACTGAGCAGGTTGTTATCGGTTCATCCGAAATCATGTGTTATGTATCTGTTTTCCAGGTGATTAATTGTGGTTGTATTATGTAGAAAATGTAACATTCCATATGTACGTTGAAACTTTGTAACTCTGATTTTATATTATTCGATGGGTAGAAATGGGGCGTTACATGTAACATGAACTTTAATCTGAGCTTTGAATGGGAGAAAAAAGCCTTAGGGTTTGGGAGATATGGCCTTGCAAAGTTGGTACCCTAGCCACTTTGTTCCATAACTTAGAAAAATTCTAAGTTTTTTATGGTTACCCCTTTTACAAGTTAACTCATTTTCTTTGATTTTTCTTGATGAATGATGATTCAACTCACATATTAACATTGTTTTAGGGCCAATGAACCATAATTGTGAAAAATTCCAAAAAGTCTAACTTGATTTTGTGCACAGTTGACTTTTTATCGGATGATATCCAAACTGTGCGATCCTTTGTGAAATCATGTCCTTGACCTAAATAAAACCTAATGGATATATTCCATAGGTGTTGTAGGGTGTATTGAATCATGTCCCAAGGTTTGGGAGCATGTATGAGTCAAAAGTCAAAGGTACAATTGACTTTTTCCTCGAAACCCTAATTGTGGTCCTGATGAAATTGAAACTTGTGGATCAAGCTTCTTGGATCAATACATTGTTGCAAATGGATCAATGTAGTGTATTGGAGACCCTCAAATCATGTCTTGAGGTCTTGGCTCATGTTTTGTCCCAAAAGTCAACTTAGGGGTAAATTAGGTCAAGAAACCCTAATTCCTGATTTTTTTTATGAATGCTTCCCCTGAGGTTAAATTGACTTGATGATTGGGTCCATGAGGTCCCTTGGAGTATCTTAAGTTGTGCTTTGAAGCAATGGCTCATGCCCAGAGGAAAATTTCCATCTGGAGGCCTCCATCAACCAAAACCCTAATTTGGTGACACTAGCGATCTTGAGGCTTGATCCACTTGGAATGTTGCAACTTTGTGCTTGATTCTTGATGTGGGAGTCCTCTTGATTCTTTATGTGGATGTTTGAGAGGTTAGACAAGTTGAAGATCATGTCATTCCTTGATTGATCATTTGTCTAAGTGCCCTGAGAGGGCTTGAAACCCTAATCCTTGATTGTGGTGAATGCTCAAACATCTCTGAGGAGATTGATGAGGCATGAAAGTACATCCATATTGTGATGATGATTTGCACAATGATGAGAAATCTTAGTGGTCAAAATTTGGGGTATGACAGCATGTAAACAGAGTTAGAAATTTCATTAATAATATTTTCATTAGTACATAGTTTGATAATTCCCTCAGCGGAATATCCTTTTCCTATAAATACACCATTACGAGTCAATATAAGTTTGCCTAATTTATATACAGATATAATTTCCGATTTACACAACAAATCCCCACTAACAAGATTCCTATTAATGTTGGGGACATGAAGCACATTAACAAGAGTGACTTTCTTCTGGAAGTGAAGTTGAGTTCGAAGGATCCGGTTCCAAAAACTTTAGATTGTACTTCATTTCCCATTTGTACTTTTGTCCATCATTTGCCTCAAAATAGGTTTTAAAAGCAGTCTTGTCATAAAAGACATGCAATGTAGCACATGTGTCATACCACCATCCTTGCACTTTGCCTTTAATTGTCATTATTTCGCTCACCGTAGCGATTATGTCGTCATTTGCATGAACTGCATTGATCTCATTTATTTACTTGTTTTGCCTACAATCTCGAGCATATTGTCTGGGTTTTCCATATACAAAACAGTCGTTTTTCGGACCTTTCAGGCCGCCAGAACTTTTGAACTTGTTATGTTCCTTTTTAGGTCCAAGATGACTTTTCATGCCATCATGTTTCTTTTTTCCTTTAGTTGTCACAACATTGGCTTTGGAAATACCAACAGATTATGGTTTCTCCCTTTCCTTTGATTCCTTCTCGATTCGAATGTGTTTATGGATTTTCTCTAGAGAGAAGTCTTCGGAACTGTGCAACAATTTCTTTCTATAGTCTTTCCACGAATGTGGTAATTTTGCAATGATTGCACCAACTTGAAAGGTCTCAGGAATGTCTATTTTCATAGCTTTTATTTTATTCACGCGAACCTGTAACTCATGCACTTGGGGAAGAATGAGCTTGAAATCTATAAATTTAAAATCAAAGTATTTAGAAATTAAAAACTTCTTTTTATCTTCCTTTTCGGCCTTGAATTTAAACTCAAGTGCCTTCCAGATTTCTGTTGCAGATTGAGTATCCGTATAGAGATCATAGATACGATCAGACACCGTATTCAGAATATGTCCATGGCATAACAATTCGTCCTCTTTACGTTTTTTGCTCTCATTCTTGAGTTCTTCAGAGTTATTCTCAGTTGGTTCAGGAATTGGTGTTAAGTCAGGATCTATGACATAGTGAACCTTCAGGGCAGTCACTAGGAATGTCATTTTATCTTACCATTGGGTGAAGTTGGTTCCGTCAAAGCGATCTAATTTGATAAGGTCTTGATTCATGAGTTAGATGCTTAAAACTACAACCTCGGTAGCCATTATCAGAATACTTTTAAGACTGTTATATAAACTGTTAAGATTGAATGGATGCAGATTGGAATCGTGAACGAAATCACTTTCCTTAAAAGTATTTCAAGTACTCTCAAATATTTCTTAGAGTTGGAACACTGGAATACCCAAGATAATTCAGTCGTATATCGAATTTGCGCAAGACCGGCGAAAACGCGATTTGTGGCAAAAAGAGTTTGAATTTGTTCAAGAGGATATTCAATTTGTGATGTGATTTTCTAAATTCGGAATGAAGTATTTATAGGCCATGTATGTGTTGTTTCACAAGGTTGTGAACCTTGATGAAACAACACCTTTTAACAATATTTCACTGAAAGTTGCATTGTTTCCAAGCGTTGTCTATTTTCATTCCGCAACACTTCACGAAGTGTTGCGTCTTTTTGAATTCAAAATTCTAGCGCATACATCGACCAAAACGAGAGCAATAGTGAGTTTGTCCGAACGTCGTACCTAAGTGCTCAAGTGCCACCTATAAACCGCCACTAACGCCTCTACGCCCTCGGACCCGGTCCAGGAGCCGGTGTCGCCCGTGACGGACGACACTGACGAGGGGTGTATGGAGAAGACAAGTGACATTATGTTTGGGACCACCACATTTGCTCATGTGACACTTTATCCTCTTTTGTTCTTTTGTTGAGTTAATATTTTTAAATTTGTATAAAAACTTTGAATGTGACTAAATCTATCTATGTGAGACTATTTCCTTTACATTTATTAGCATTTACTTCATTCAAATTTTCTTATCATTTTAAAACACATAAACATTAAATATTCATAAATTTATAACAGTATAACTATTAACTTCAAATTACTCCACCACTCAAAATTTTTCCTCTAACTCTCTAGTTCTTTTGTAATTTTTTTTAATGTTTAATCTTTGTTAATGAAAAAATCACGATTCATCCAACATAGGTGTGACTTTCAAACTTAATTTTCCCTTTCAAGCTTGATTACTTTAATGTGGCTAACGATTCGCAATGACAATCCAATCCAAACACGTAAGATGCTTTTAATAGGACGTCCTTTTCATGTACGTTAGAAGTTGGAACAAGGTTATTTAAAAAAAAGAGAAAAATATATTCATATTTTATATAAATAAAAAAAAATTATTTAAATGAAGAAAAAAATTAACAATTAAACATGATATAATTATAAAAAAAGAATTTAACTAACACCAACATATTTTATATACAGAATTTAATTTTAATCACGAAATATAATTTTTAAATTTATAAAAATAAAATCAATAACACATATCAAATCTAGAACATCTAATTTATTTTTTAAATTATTTAAAAATAAATAAATTCACATAATAAATGAGTCACGGTAATCTATAGTATCTTCTAGAAAGCTTAAGCTTCTAGAAATTTGATATGGTGAGTGACTGGTTTACACGCCAAATTGAGATGACATTTTGATGGAATCATAAATTCCTAGCACCTTCCTTTCTTCCTACCTTCTAACGGTACACCCTCTCTTCTTAATTATTTTGTTAATTTCTGTCATAAAATATATTTAGTTTTGCAAAGTTAACTATATTTTTTTATTTGCAAGGATCCTCTCTGCCATTTTAGTGTTGCCATCTCTCCTTTTTCAATTCAATGATGGATTGACCATTAAAGAAAAAATTAAAACTAAAAAAGAAACAAAAATATAATGATTGAATAATTGAGATTAGAGTTGAACGAAACCTGAGACAAACAGCAAGAGAATATCCAAATCTCTTTTTAATAAATATAAAATATAAAAAATATAATATAATTTTCATCTAAGCACATGTATTAAATTTTAATCGTTAAAGTATTGTTTTAAAACATGTACATTTAATTTTTGAATTTAATTCATATATATATATATATATATATATATATTGTATTATTGTTAATGTAATTTATATACACAATCATTTAATTATATAGCTGTTAGATAGTTAAAAGTATTTATTTAATTTTTATCATAATTGTTGATAAAATTATGTGTATAAATAATTAGATCTGCCGATAATATTTCACTTTTTTTTACTAATTTACAAATTGTTTTATTTAACATTAGTTCTTATTTTTGAATTTTTAACTAGTGTCTTAAAAACCTAAGTTAGTCTCACCCAAGTCATTAGTAAAATTATCTCTATTAAAATTTTACGAAGTGGATGGAGGTTGAAGCCCTCGCCAAAATCACGGCGCACAACATACTTCGTTTCTACAAAAGAAACATACTTGCCTGGTTCGACGTACCCCAAGCAATCGTTACCGACAACGGGACCCAATTCACTGACAAGAACTTTCAGGAGAGGCCCTGTTCCGACTGACCAACGGAACCGAGGCGGTGATTTCGGTAGAAATAAGGGAACTCTCTAGGAGGACCGAGTCCCCCCTCGACGAGGAGACAAACGACGAGGCCCTAAGGGAGGAGCTCGACCTGGTCGAAGAAATCCAGTCAGGGGCATCCCTTCGCGAAGCCTCGCTCAAGCAAAAGATAACTTTGCGGCATGACAGCAAAGTCATCAAACCCGAATTCCAGGTAGGCAGCCTAGTCCTACGGAGGAACCAGAAAGATTCGCGCGAGGGCAAACTTGCCGCGAACTGGGAGGATCCCTATCGCGTCCGCGCGAGAACGGAAAACAGAGCCTACTACCTCGAAAACCTGCACGGGGAGGAGCTTGCTCGACCATAGAACGCTGAAAAGCTTAAATAGTACTACAGTTAAATACTGCTCGCGATGCACTTGGTTCGACCACGACGAAGTGCGTCCCGACCACGGGAGCGCGCTAGGGTACAAGCGCGACTCCTAAACTCTAGACAAAATAACAAGAGCCCGCTCTTGTGTGTGCGAGCGAACTCTTAATCCGACGGGGATACCTCAACCGAGCTCCACAGTTGTCGTACCAATTAGGCAGAACACCCAGCTTGCGATGGGAAGTTCACGCCACGAAGCAAAGACCTCGATCGAGCTCTTAGCGTCGTCGACAGTCGGAACCCCACTCTGACCACTCGGCCAGTTCTCCACACTGTCGAGGACCAACTACGTCGAGCAAAGGCCCTAATTACTTAATAAAAAATAGACAAGCACAATATTGCATATTCACGAGGAAAGAAAGTACTCGAAATACAACAACACACACAAAACGCAAACATACTAAACAAAAAAAGAAACAATGCATTAAAGCGGGCAAAGCCCGTTGTTCAAACATTACAAGCCAAAGCGCACAGGCCAGGCAATATCAAAACCCATGACAAGTCAAATTACAAAATTATGTCAAGCATGCCGAACAAAACAACAATTAAATGTGGCGCGCATGCCAAACAACTAAAAAAGAATCAAACAACTGCCTCCTCCTCAGGCCGGTTCTTGCTTTCTCTCTAGTCGGCACCGCTTTCGGACACATCGGAAGCAACGACTCGGCTGTCGACCACCCGGTAGAACGGACTGATCCAATCGGTCACTAACGGGAGCCCGAAGTTGACAATCTGAAGATGCTCCACCGCCATGTTAAAACCCAGCTCGAGGGTGCCCAGACAATCCTGCTCGAGCAACCTGATCCGAGACACTAAATCGCCCTGGGTAGCTAGGAGTTTCTCCTTGGTGCTTTCATCCTCGGAATGGCGTGCAGAGGACTCCAAGTCGGTGGCCTTAGCCCGGAGTTGGTCTCTCTCCTTCTCAGTCTTCCTCAACCGTTCCATGTCTTTGAGGAAGAGCACCTGGGCCTCGAACTTCGATTGGTAGTTGAGAAGGTCGGTCTCCGCCTTGTCCCTTTCCTCCACCAGGAGCGCATTCTCGTCCCACAGCTTCTTCAACTCGGAGGAGGGGCTAGTTTCATCATTTAGGACCAAGTGCATCTCAAAAATGGAGATAAGTAGTCATTCCCTGGTTGTTGTGTTTTGTATAAAATATGGGATGAAAGACACCCTATTTATACAAGTTTTTGGGTCACTTTGGATCTTAGAAAACCTATCATGTCATAGGGGATCTTTTTCAGTGATACATCTCCGGATAAACCTTTTTTTTTTTTACAAAAAAAATGTTTATGGATATACACATCCGTAAACTGCCTGTTGTTTTTTATTTTATTTAGTGTGAAATTCATGCGGATATGCATATCCAAGATCACCTTGAACCAGAATCACATCAGAAATTGTGTAAACAAAAACATAAAAAGTAAACAATATAATTTTGTCAACTGAAACCGTCAACGTTTACACCATCATTGTTGAATATATATTACTTATGCATTAAATTGTATCAAGATTACAGAGTTTTGACGACAATACATTCAAAAAAAGTGTATCGATTACAATTTAAAATGTATTAAAAGATGCAACACCGCATAAATCTACTATCATTTTTCCTTTAACTTTTCCTTATTTGATTTTCTTTCAATTTCGCTCAATTTGGTGAACTCTTCCATCCTTTCCTGAAATTGATCCGATCATGTTTTTGCCTCTTTTGTGGAATGTGTCGTCCACTCTAAAATGTAGCGATTTTGAAAACCATCTAATACACATATACGTCCGAATTGAAAAAAATATCTCTAAAAACTATATCTTGTCATATCAATGCACACCCTATTAAATGCACTTGATATAAAATGACATATTTTAAAAAAATACATCTATTTTAACTCTGATACGGGGCCACTAACAAAAGGAATAAAAACATTGTGAATTGCATCAAAATGTTTTTTTTTCCTCGTATAGTGATGTGTAATATTTCCTAGGTGACGTCAACTCTTTCAAAAGTTGTTGGGCAAACAAAAAAATTGATTCTTCTCTCTGTTACCAAGCAAGTCGGATACAATCTAATAGCCGCGATTACCATCGCCCTTAAGGGTGGAAAAGAAATTTGGAAAAAAGTTTACACTTCACACTTTATCATATGCAGTAATAGTAGTGGTGGTTAGTAATTTTCTACTCTATGTAGTGAAAAATCTCAGAAAAATACCCATCTTCAATATACAAAATCTGAGATCTTCAATATACAAAATCTGAAAACCAACTATAGTTTCAGTTGAAAAAGAAAACTAATTCCTAGTAGTTACTATCGGTGATTGGTAATTAGTATAAATTCCATTCATTAGAGGCATGGCGCTTCAATAACTGCACCTTCCTCATCAGTTACTATACTAGGCCGAAGTTAACTCGGGCGAGTCGACTCACTACCAACACTGATCCGTTTCCCATTTCCGACTAGTGTAGCCGGACATCATCGACAACGGCCGTTGTCGTCGGAAAAGGCTCCGATCATAACTAGCACGTTTATCTGGATCCGAGAGCGTGGAGTAAGCAGCGTGAATTTTCATGAAGTCATCCGCCGACGAATTTTTCCGGTCAATCGCCGCCACGTCAGGGTGGCAGACTCTGGCAAGTCGACGGTACGCAGACTTGATCTCTTGTACCGAAGCACCTGCTGGTATACCGAGGATCTCGTAGAGCGAAGGAGAAGAGATCGTGTTTAAGTTCAGATATGAAGTTCTCGGTTGTTCCGTCCATGTAGAGCGAGCTTCAGCGGTGGCAGTAGCGCTAGCGGTGATGAGTATTGGCCGAGATCTGACGCGGCACGGAGGTGGAGCTACGGTGGTGTTAACACCGGCGAAGTTAGCGGCGTAGAGAGAAGAAGGAAGAGATACTACAGAAGAAATCATGATTGTAACTGCTTCGTTATGATGCGATGCGATACGATGTCGTTATGAGAAGTTGAGATTTGGGAATGAAGAATGAAAATGGGATTAGGGTTCCTTTTATACAAAGGGTTAAGGGAGAAAAGGAAATGTGTGGGTCCCATTACGGAAAAAAGCCGTGGCTATGTTGCGTTTGTTTTTTGCTAAGCACCTTGGAAACTTATCCAATGGGCGTTTCTGTAGGATACATGCTGACTCAGAATGTACCACTTGGCTTTACCTTATCCCTTTTTTTCTACTTTTCATTAAATGCTTCATTTACATCAATTAGTTCATTCATACTAGTAGTGTTTGGTATCATGTGCTATCAGGATTGATGTTAAAATTTAGTGGTGTTTTTGCAAAATGTGGTTTATTGGGTTAATTAGAGTGTACTCAAGAAGTTGACCAAATTAAACAAATGATGACTACTACTTCCTTTCAAGCTAAGTGTGAAACTTGTAAGTATTTTTGTTGGAGTAAGTATTTTTGTTGGAGTAAGTATTTTTAAGTTCTAAATTAATATGAAAATGAGAGAAATATTAATAATTATTTGTATTTTTTCGTTAAATTACATATTTATTATGAAAAAAGGAGTATGAGAAAAATAATAATAACAAGATTTTTTCGATAATTTTTGTGTTGGATGATTCCGTGCATATATTATATGAATTTGTTCAAACAAAGAAAAGAGATTTCGAATTTTTAATAGATTAAATTTTAATGGGATGTTTTAGTAAGATAATTTTTCAATTTAAATAGAATATTATAATTATTCATTAATATATATTTTGAATTATTTTTTATAAATTTTACAAATTTTGAGTCAAATTTAAAATATGGAAATTTAAAGAGAAAATCTTATAAAATTTAAAAAGTAGTATTAAGGACTAATTTGTATTTTTTTGAACATTTTAAGGATTGATTTAAAATTTTCAAGAAGTATTAGAATTAATTTGTAAATTTTAAAAAAATTTAAATATCATTTTGAAAATTTCTAAAAATATGGAGATCAATTTAAAAAAGGGTTAAATATGTTTTTGGTCCCTATAAAATTACCAAATTATATTTTTGATCCCTATAAAAAAATAACGTGTTTTGATCCCTACAAAATAATTATGCACGTAGTTTTAGTCCCTATTGTTAAACTAATGTGTATTTTTGAATGATTGTTTTGCATATATGTTTAAAACGTTATAAAAACTTCCTAAAAAAAACTTAAAATTTAAATTATAAGTCAAAATTTTCATTACTTTTATCATTTTCTTTTGAAATTTAAAAAATTCATATTTAATTCTTCTCATTTTAAAAAATTATATAATTTAATAAAGAAATCTTTTATAGTAATCTAAACACGTATGAAAAAAAATTATTCAAAAATTTAAAAATTTAGGGATAATTAAATAGTTTTCAAAATTTTAAAAAATAGTAAGGACTAAAACTGCATGCATAAAATTTTTGTAAGGGTCAAAATATATCCTTTTTTTAATAGGAATTAAATGAAATGTAAAATATTTATAAGTACCAAAAATATATTTAACACTTTAAAAAATTAATAATAATTGATTTGGCATTCATCTATAACATATATAAAGGGAAAAGTTGTTTTTGGTGTAACCTTTTTTTTTCTTCCAATTTTACCCTTTTTAGTTTTTGTTTTAAATTTCAAATTCTTTTTTTAGTAACCACTATAAGTGGTTTGTATGTCTCTTTTATTATTTTATAATTAATTTGTAACCGCTATAGGTGGTTTGTATGTCTCTATCAAATTTTTTATTTAATTTTAATTTAATTTTTTTATTCTATTATTGTCTTTGCACAACTGCTCATTTTGTTTTGGTTATCAACTAAATAATTTTTATGTTTATTTATTTTTGAAAAAACGTAAGTTATTTAAAAATATTAAAGTGTGGGTTTGTAAAAAAAAATGAAGGGTTGGTTGAGTGGTTATAGTACTTAATGTGAAGTAACTCCCTTTCTAATAACTTCTCATAACCGTTTATTCTTTTTGTTTTGAAAAAAAAAATACTTATTTCTTTTATGATGGCGTTTGTCAATTGTTTTATTAATTATATTTTTCATTTCTAATTTTCTTTCTTTTTTGATATGTTGATTTCTTCCAGAAAGATACATATGCACTTATTAATTTATCATTGAATGAATTGTGTGTAAATTTTTTATAATTGAGAATATCGGCAAATACAATTCAAAGCGTGTTCAGTTTTTTTTTCTCCTAACAAAATGGTAATTGTTTATGGTTGATGAATCTCAATACAAATATGACACATTAAAACCCACTTTAAAATTTAGGATGCACCCTACCATCATTCATTTGGTGAAGAAAAATGAAGGAAAACATCCCCTCACAACATGGTAATTGTTTCTTCTTATACTGCAATTGAATTTTGGTTTAGTTTCAATTTTTATTTTGTTCTTTCCTTTATTATTCTTTAATTGTTTTTTCCTCTATTAAATTCCACATCGTGTTTATTTAATTGTTATTTTCGTTTAGACACAACTATACTATATCAATAACTGTAGGTTTTCTCTCTCTTTTATCAAAATATATCTCTCTCTTTCTTTTCATTCTGATTAATATTATTTTATTGTTTATTTTTAAGTTTTCAAAATACAGAAACTTGAATGATTGAAAGAGATGTGAGTTTCTGATCAGTTCATTAGGGAAGCAAAAGAATTCATGTTCTGAGACATAAATTATCTTTTATTTTTATCCTTCTCTCACTTTCATTTGAAGTCCATTTTTATTTTATTGCTTTATTATTTTTTGTTTATGAACTATGAAGTTTATTGTATATATTAAATGTAGAGAATATAATCATCTCTGTAGTAATTTTTTTTAATTTGTCTCTGTAATACAATAGCCGTGTTTAAAGTTCGTCAAGAAAATATTTTGAATATCATCATCTAAAATTTCATAATGATTGAAGTTGATTGGGTGGAATAATCTCTAATTGATTGGGATTTCAATCTATTTTGTTTTGGATGTATATTTCTATCTAAACCCATAAATCACATATTTTGTTTGTTTCTTTATTTTAAATATAAATTGTAACTTAATATTTATAGGTAATTCGCTTTTTGATTATATGAGAGAGACTTTTCATAAAAATTATCACATAATTAGTTTAAATAAAAATAAAATTAAAAAAATATCCGTTCATATTAGAGAAAGCGAATAGACGGGCAAAATTTAATGCGTGAATATTACATATTGCAAACAAAATTTAATATATATATATATATATGACATTGGTAATAAATGTATTTGTATTCAATAAGTACATTAATATACACACGTATATGTTGTCTAAAAAAATATTATTTTTCATGTAAAGAACGATAAACACCTCATATATAGTATACACACGTTTATTTTTCTCTGCTGTGCGCATTAAAAAAAAAGCGGACAAACGGGCACGGGAGTGCCCGTTTGGACGCTAGTATTGTATAAAGTGAAAGAAGAATTTCAAATTTTTTAATAGTCATTTAAATTTAATTTGAACAAAATATTTTATAAATTATCATCATAGTTATACTTCCTCATATTTTTTTAATCAAATAATAAATTTATCTAAATTATTTTAAATTCTTTCAAAAAATTATTCTTCTCATTAAAATCTCTCGTACAATCCAAAATACTATGATATCGCCAAATTTATTTAAACCGACAACAAAAACTTTTTGATTTTGGCGATTGTCTAAAATGGGATCAATTAAATTGACCTTATTTGTATCTTGATCATACCCATTAAATTTATAAAATCTAATTGATCGTACCTGGATCAGACAGTTACAGGTGGCCAACGACGTCCGTTGAGTTCCGGCTCCGGTGAGGTTGAAGGACGGCCGGGGGGGGGGGGGGGGGTGTACCTGCAAGGTACTCCGACGCTCAAGTTAGGGAGTGCACAGAGTAACAGCGAATACAAAGAGTGAGAAAAGTGACTTAACCTGACCCTCTCAAGTGAGAGGGTATTTATAGAGAGCCCCCAGCGCGGGGCCAACGGTTACTTGTATTGGGCTGGATTGTCAGGCCCAATCCAAGTAACTGCCAGGGCTTACGTGGCGTAGTGAAGACCAGCACGTGGTCTTCGCCCTGGGGTAACCGTCCCTAGATTTCCGGGATTAGGGCAGACCGAATCCTGCAGAAGCGGGAGGTTACTTGGAACGTGTCCACGTGGTACGAACCGTTAGACACTCCTCGCGGGGGAGGAGTCTTCTGTGTCGAGGACCAACCAGCCGTACGACGGACATGGCCTTGCGGGGAGGGACCATGTCTGCCGAGGAGTGGTATGTGGCATTCTTGCGGGGAGAAGCTGGTATGTCGGGGAGGTACCCCTCCGCCGGGATGCGAGGTCCTCCTGTCCTGTTGACCTCGATGCCCGACACTGCAAAGTGCTCGGGGGAACGTTGGTATGCTTGCAGCAGTCAAGTGCCCGGCGGAGGGGTCTTATTGGGCCTACCCATGCTATATGGGTTGGGCCTGCTCGACTGTTGGGCAGCCTCGGCCCAGTCCAGAACAGGAGCCCCCCAAGTCGTTGCTCTGAGGTGGCAGAGTGATGACTTAAGGGTTATTGTATGTCGAGGATACGCTAAGAGAGGAACCGAGGAGGTCGATATCCTATGCGAAATTCCTTCGGCCGGATGAGCGTCGGGTGTCGGACAGATGTGTCTGGTCGTATGGTCGGGGAGATGAAAGGTTTCGGATCCGAAGCGTTGGGGAAAACCGAAACGACACGCGTGGGGAGACGGGTGGCTGCATGCGTGCCACGTGTCGCCTGCCATCATTACCTAGGGAGGCTAGGGCGGCTGGCTAGGGTAGCGCACTCGAGTGCCCTACGCCCCTCGGGTCTCGCGAGAACCGCTTATAAAAGCCGCTCCCCTCGCTCATTCTCCACTTTTCCGCTTCTCTCTCAAGAAACTTTCTCCCTCTCTCTCTAACCTCTTCCGCCGTAGCTCGTCGCCGTCAGTCGCCGGGCACCCCCTGTCGGAAGCATTTCCTCCGCTAGGACCGCCGTTCGCTGCCGTACCACAGCCGGAAACCTCCGTGCCGGAACCCTACACCGCCGCTTACCAGGTATTTGCTCCAAACCGGACCTTTATTTTGCATTTTTCTTTGATTTTAACTAGTGTAGGACGTTTCCTTGGTGGATTGATGACATTCCCATGAGAAACGAAGGGATTCCCGGCGATTACGGCGGGAATCTTTAGTTGTGGAGAGGGAGAGTGCGAAGATTCTTGCTCGCTTTTGATGAACATCTCGGGGATCAGGGACGAACACGTCGGGGATCCGTTGAATGTCTCGGGGTCCTTGATAATCAGTGTATTTGTTAGTGCCGCGGGGACACGGGGCAGAACCTTCCGGGGAGACGATGAGTTCCCCGGTGGGAAAGTTGATCCTCGACCGATCTCGTCGGGGAGTTGAGAAAGCCTTGCCCCTTTTTCGCCCGTTCGCTTGAACAGCGGTGGAGGGGTGAATTTGATACGACCAATCGAATTCACCGTTTCCTTATGCTTTTCAGGTAAATGGACCATTTGGCTGCAGAGGTGGCCGCAGAATATTTCGAGAAAAACGACGACGACCAGCCTGACTCCTCCATGGCTCACATGGCCTTTGCGCAGGAGAGGCCGCTCGAGGACTGGGTCTGTAGCGAAGCCCTTGAGATGTCGTCCATCTTCGTGTACCCAGATGTGGGCGATGCTTTTTGTACCGTCGAGCACAGACTAATCGGAAGTGGTCAATCCTGGAAGGTTTTTCGTCCCGAGGAGCATCACCGGATATGTTCCCCTTACCGGGGAATGCGGGTCCCTTTATACGAGTTTATGTTCGAGAAGGCGGGGTGGAGGCTGCCTTTCACGGATTTTCAGGAGGGGATCTTTGACTGGTTGAAGTTGGCCCCTTCGCAGATTCATCCGAACTCGCTGGCCTTCATCCGGGCTTTCGAGCTCGTATGCAAATATTTGGAGATCGTGCCGACCGTTCGCCTTTTCTTCCGCATATTCCACCTCCAACAGTCGTCGGTAGGAGGTCGACACGGCTGGGTGTCCTTCAAGCAGAGCAAGGCGTTGTTTCACACTTACTTGGATTCCATCCGGGATTTCAAGTTCCGCTATTTCTATGTGAAGTCGGTCACCCTCGAGGCGATATATTCATTGTACCGGAAAGTCACCCGCGAGGTCGACGGCCGTTCCGAGGAGGTGCTGGTGCCGAAGTTTCCTCTGTACTGGACGGAGGAACACTTTAAGAAGGGAGTTGACAAGTATAAAACGAAACCTGTTCAGATGTAGGCCTACGAGCGGGAAGCCTACGATAAAATCGTAGCTTTCGTCGACAGCTTTACCGAAGCTCAACATGAGACGCTGGACGGCCAGCCTATAATAGGTGCAGATGGGCAGGTGAAGAAAGAACGTCGCCGGATAAACACCCGTGTTCTGCTCGAGACCTTCTCCGACGAGGAGGCCATCGAATTGTTAGGTGGTGAAACGTCCTTGCTTTAGTTCTTCCTCGTATCTGTGTTTCTCGCTTTACTAACGCTTTCTTTCCTTTTGCAGGGACAATGGCCGGAGCCGAGGAGAGGTTGAAGAAACTGAAAGCGAAGAGGGCCCGGGAAGCGCAGGCCCGGGAAGAAGCGTCGCGCTCCAAAGATCAGGAAGTTGCCCCTTCTGGGGCCCCGCACGAGGGTGTTTCCACGGCCGCTCCCCCCGAAGGATCCACTCCGTCCCAGCCTGCTGCCGCTGTGTCGGGGACCGCGGGTGACCGCACAACCCCTGCGGGAAGCCAATCCCCGGCTACCCAAGGGACTCCGAAGAGGCGGCGCGTTGCGGAGGTCGTCGACCTGGGCGGTGAAGACAGTCCCCCAGTTCCTTCCAGCTTTGACCTTCCCCCCTGCCATCAAAAACCTCACTTCTTCTCCGAGGTCACTTATCCTCGCACCCTTCCCTCCGAGATCCAAACCGTGCTGGGGACCGCTACTAAAGTGAGGAGGAAGATGCTTTTTGAGGACCTGTCGGCCGTCATGCGTATCTGCTCGACTGCCATCATTCTAAATGACGAGACCCGCCCTGCTGCTGAACTGGCCCGCCTGCAGGAGACGCTGGATACCTTGGGCGCTGAGATGCTCGGCATGCGCAAGGAACTAAAAGAGTGCCGAGATCTGAACGAAGAGCAAAGCAAGCAGCAGCAATTGGTCGAGGCCAAGCTTAAGGAAGCCGAGGAGACAAAGAAAAGCCACCTTGCCCGAATCGCTGAGCTGGAGTTGGAGGAGAAGCGACTTAAGGTAAGGATTGCCGAGTTGGAAGATGCGGTGCGGCCAGCCGAAGGGGAAACTGAGGAGGACAAACTCCTGACCACTCGTGCGGCGTTTGTGGCGCAGCTCCGGAAGCTTGAGCAGGATCTTCGAGTGTCCGAGGATGATTCTATCGAAACCGCGGGTATAGGGTTCCGCAGTGCCGTGGCGCAGCTTCGGGTTCTCAACCCCGACCTTGTCATTGAAGGGATCGACCCCGATGCTGAGGTGGTGGATGGCCAGATCGTGTATCCTCTGCGGGAGAACGACATTCATGCGCACGAGGAGCCTGACGGGACCGCAGCTGAGTAGGTTTTTATCTTTGTTTTGGTCGGCCTGTGAGCCGTTTTGTTTCGCCCGGCTTGTGGGCTTAGCTGATGTACTTTTTGCACAATGGTTATTTTCGCCCGGCTTGTGGGCTCATATTTGTAACTTTTTGGACCAAGTGTTTTGCCCGCTATTCATACTTTATAATATCTCTTTGTTAATTTTCCTTGTGTGTGATGTGGTGTTTGTTATACTTTATTTTTGCCTAAGTAATAAGGCTTCGAGATTTGCTCGACCTTGATCGTCCTTGGCCGCGTGGAGAGCTGGTCGGGCGGCCGGAGGAGTACTCCGACCTTCAACGAGGCTAAGAGCTCGGTCGAGGTCCTAGTCTCGTGGCATAAACTTCCCATCGCGAGCTGGGTGTTATGCCCGGTTGGCACGACGACGGTGGGCCTCGATCGAGGTATCCCCGCCGGATCAAATGTCCTCGCGCACACACAACGCGGTCTCTGATCATCGTGTTCTTATAGGGGTGTCGCGCTTGTACCCCAGCGCGTCCCCGTATCGCGGTGCTAGTGAGCCGCGGGCAGTGTTTAACTGTAATATTGTTTTAGCTTTTCAGCGTTCCATGGTCGAGCAAGTTCTTCCCCGTGCAGATTTTCGAGGAAATAGGCTCCTGTCCCCGTTTTCGCGCGGACGCGGTACGGGCCCTCCCAGTTCGCGGCGAGTTTTCCTTCTCGCGAGTCTTTCTTGTTCCTTCGTAGGACGAGGGTGCCCACCTGAAAATCACGTTTAATGACTCTGTCCTTATAACGTAGTGTTATTTTTTGTTTAAGTGACGCCTCTCGGAGAGAAGCGCCTGAGCGTGTTTCCTCCACGAAGTCGAGTTCTTCCCTCAAGGCTTCGTCGTTCGTGTTCCTGTCGAGGGGGGCTTCCGTCCTCCTCGAGGGTTCTCTGATCTCCACGGGGATCACTGCCTCCCTTCCATAGGTCAAACGGAAAGGGGTCTCCCCGGTCGTGGAGTGTGGGGTTGTTCGGTAGGCCCAGAGAACGTTGTGTAGCTCTTCGACCCACCGTTGTTTGGCGTCGCCCAGTCTCCGTCTTAATCCTCGAAGGATCACTCTGTTAGCGGCCTCAGCCTGCCCGTTCGTTTGAGGGTGCTCGACCGACGTGAAGTGCTGCTTCGTGCCTAGTTTTGTGACGAAGTCTTGGAAGTTCCTGTCGGTGAACTGGGTTCCGTTGTCCATGACGATGGCTTGAGGCACTCCGAACCGGGTGAGGATATTTCTTTTGTAGAAACGAAGTATGTTGAAAGCAGTGATTTTGGCCAATGCTTCTGCTTCAATCCACTTTGTGAAGTAATCTACCCCGACGATGAGGTATTTGTTTTGATACGACCCCTGGACGAAAGGCCCGAGGATATCCATCCCCCACCATGCGAACGGCCACGGGGAGGATAGCGTCGTGAGTTCGCCGGGGGGAGCGAGGTGCATGTCCCCGTGCCGCTGGCATTTATCGCACTTTTTGACGTGCTCCTTGGCGTCTTGTTGCATGGTCGGCCAGTAATATCCTGCCCGGAGTGCTTTACGAGCTAGCGATCGTCCGCCAAGGTGCTGCGCATTGATTCCCTCGTGGATCTCCTGGAGTATGCCGGGGACCTTGGTATCTTCGACACATCTGAGGAGGGGAATAGAGAATCATCGCCGGTATAGCTTATCCTCGACTATAGTGTACGAGCATGCCCGTCTCTTGACCATTCTAGCTTCTTTGGGGTCTTCGGGCAGTTTGCCCGTCGTGAGGTATTCGTATACTGGGGTCATCCAGCAGCCGCTGTCCCCGATGGCGTTGATATTCGAAACCATACCTGGTTTATCAACGCTCGGGTGGGAAATGACCTCTTGTATGACGGACTTGTTTCCGCCTTTCTTTTTCGTGCTTGCTAATTTTGACAAGACGTCTGCCCGGGCATTATGCTCCCAGGGAATGTGAGTCACTTCCGCCGAGGTGAACTTCTTCATCTTCTCTTTTACCAAGGCCAAGTATTCTATGAGACTGTCGTTCTTGGCATGGTACTCTCCTCGGACTTGCGAGGCTACGAGCTGGGAATCGGTGAAAAGCTTGATCTCCTTGGCGCCAAGGTCCTCGGCCAGCCTGAGTCCCGCAAGGAAGGCCTCGTATTCGGCTTGGTTGTTCGAAGTCGGGAAAGCCAGTTCGAGGGACACCTCGATGAGGATGCCTTCCTCGTTTTCGAGGATGATTCCCGCTCCGCTTCCTTTCGGGCTGGATGCTCCGTCGACATAGATTGTCCATTTCTGCGACCTGTTGGCTGAGGGTTCTGGGACGGTCATCTCTGCTACAAAGTCGGCCATCACTTGTGCCTTCAAGGCTTTCCTCCCTTCATATTGGATGTCGAATTCGGCTAGCTCGAGTGACCACCTGAGCATCCTCCCCGCCATATCCGGTCGTCTGAGGAGTTGCCTGATCGGCTGGTTGGTCCTCACGACGACGGTATGGGCGAGGAAGTAGTGGCGTAGTCTTCTGGCCGCGGTGACGAGGCCTAGTGTAACTTTCTCGATCTGTTGATACCTGAGCTCGGGGCCTTGGAAAGCTTTGCTCGTGAAGTAAACTGGCTTCTGTCCGTCTGGTGTTTCTCGGATGAGGACGGCGCTGACCGCTTCGCTCGTGATCGCAAGATATAAGAAGAGTGTTTCCCCGTTCTCGGGTCGCGAGAGGACCGGGGGTTGCGATAGGACTTGTTTCAAATGTGCGAGTGCTTGTTTGCATTCCTCGCTCCACTCGAACTCCGCTTTTTGCCGGAGGAGTTTGAAAAAGGGGAGTGCGTACTGTGCGGATTTGGCGACGAACCGGGAAAGGGCGGTGAGCATTCCGTTCAATGATTGTATTGACTTCTTCGAGCCCTGAGTAGGAAGCTCGGAAAAGGCTCTACACTTGTCGGGGTTTGCCTCGATTCCTCGTTCCGTGAGGTAAACTCCGAGGAACTTTCCTGCCCGGACACCGAAGGTGCATTTGTTGGGATTAAACCTCATACGGCATCTTCTCGCCGTGTCGAACACCTTCTTGAGGTGCGCGGCGTGGTTGACTTCTTCTGCAGACTTGACGATCATGTCGTCCATGTAGACTTCGAGCATGTCTCCTATTTCAGTCCGAAAGACCTTGTTCATCATCCGCTGGTAGGTCGCACCGGTATTCTTCAGACCGAAAGGCATTACGTTGTAATAGTAGTTGCCCGACGCGGTCATGAAGGCCGTGTGTTGCTTGTCGACCTTGTCCATGGGAATTTGGTTGTATCCTGAATAGGCGTCCATGAAAGATAGTAGTTTGTAACTTGCAGAATTGTCGACCAGTTGGTCGATGTTAGGCAAGGGGTAACAGTCTTTCGGGCAAGCCCGGTTAAGATCAGTATAATCAACGCACATTCTCCATTTTCCATTATTTTTCTTAACAAGTACAACGTTGGACAGCCATGTCGTGTATTTGGCTTCCGAAATAAAGTTTGCCTCTAGGAGGTCTTTTACAGCTTTCTCAGCAGCCTCCGCTTTCTCGGGAGACTGCTTGCGCCTACGTTGTGCTACGACCCTAGTGACCTAATCTACTGCGAGCTGATGGCAAGCCACCTCGGGGTCGAGGCCAGGCATCTCGGATGCGCTCCACGCGAAAAGGTCAGCGTTCTCCCTCAGACATGCTTTAAGCTGTTCTTTGGCTAGGTCGGGGATCCCGGTGCCGATCTTCACGTTGCGATCTGGACTGCCTCCGATGGCCACGAGCTCGAACTCTCCATCTGGGATGGGGCGTGTTGGGTGGAGAGGCTGCCCGTTGTTTTCCGCCCGGTGGTCGTGGTCTTCGACTCTGTCTTCATCGGGCTCGCCGGAGAACCTGCTGTCGAGGTCGACCGCGTTGACGCGCAGGAGAGGTACCTGTCCGACGTCCTGGGGTGGTTTGGCCACGGCCTTAGGTTTGGGACCAATGGAACTTAGGCCCTTGACGGCGGCATCGAAGCATCTCCTAGCTGCGTCGATGTCCCCGTGCATCGTCACTACCCGTCCCCTCCTCGTGTAGTACTTCATTTTGAGGTGGACCGTTGACGGGACCGCCGTGAGTTCAGCAAGGGTGGTCCTTCCGAGGATGCAGTTGTAAAGGGATGGGCATTCAACCACCAGGAAACGGATCTTCACCTGTCGGGCCGTGTCTTCGGCCCCGAACGTAACCATTAGCTCCACGTAACCCCATGGTCTGGTGGTGGTTCCATTGAACCCTTGTAGGTCTGACCCGACGTACGGGGTCAAATGCCTCTCGTCCAGCTGAAGGGTCCCGAACAGATGAGAATACATGATGTCGACCGAGCTCCCCTGGTCGACTAGGATTCTTCGGACGTCAAAGTTCGCCATTTGGGCCCTGACCAGGAGGGGAATAGTGGCGTTTGGTGCTCCCCCGGGGAGTTCTTCGAGGTAGAAGGTGATGGGATTGGAGTTTCCCCGCACTTTCTCGAGGGTGGTCTCCTTTGACGATGTCGCGGATTCTAGCTCGTCAAACTTTCGTTTGATCGACCCAACCGATATTTTCCCGGGGTCGCCTCCGGAGATAACCATTGCTTTGGGGAAGCCTTCCCAGGTACTACGAGCCGTGACGGGGCCTTCGTCGGGGAAGGTCGCCCACATGTTGCGGATTGCCTCTTCGCCCTCGATGATTGGGGGGATGAAGAAGTCCTCGGGTCGAGTGACGCTGAGGGCGACCTGAAGCTGGCTGTCGCCGGGAGGGGGTGTTGCCTCCTCGACGTTCTGTGATTCCTTTGAGCTGGGTCGAGGAGGGTCATTCTGCTGGGCATATTTCTTCAAGTGCCCTTCTTTGATGAGAATCTCAATGGCATCTTTGAGGTGGATGCAATCTTCGGTCACGTGCCCGTGGCTTCTGTGGAACCTGCAGTACTTAGATTTGTCAACGTTTGGTTTGGGAGCCGCGGGCTTCGGGAAGCGAACTCCTCCTTTCACAAACTCGGAATTCTGGCAGTCTGAGAGGATCCGGGACCAGGAAGTGTTGAGCGGCGTGTACTCCGTGAATCGGCCAGTAGGCCCGCGCTGTTCCTGGGGATCTCGATTGCGGTTTTCTTTCTTCTTTTCTCCTCCCCGTCGGGGAGAAGCGTCATCGTCTTTGTGGCCGCGGGGGCCTTCTCTGCGTCTTGTCTCAAGAGCGATCTGGGCTGCTTCCGTCTCTTCGAGCTCGATGTACTTCTGGGCTCGAGCGAGAAGGTCCTCGAGACGCCGGGGTCTTCGAAGGCCAATGGATTTGGCAAAGTCTGACCCGGCGCGTAGTCCGTGAATAATTAAGTATTTCTTCATGTCGTCGGTCGTGTGGACCTCGACGGCTTCCTTGTTAAACCTCTCAATGTAATTTCGGAGGGATTCGTTCCTCCCTTGGAAGATCTTTTCTAGGGCAGCCTCTGTCTTCGGGTGTCGACGAGACGCGGTGAAGTGTTTGGTGAAGCATTGCTTTAGTTGTTTCCATGACGTGATCGAACCAGGTTCCAGACCCTTGTACCATGTCATGGCTCCCTTCCGCAAGGTGGTGGGGAATAGCCTGCACTTGATGGCTCCCCTGACGTTTCGGAAGTCGAGCATCGCTTCGAAACTCTCCACATGATCGTCGGGGTCGGTCAGCCCGTCGTAGGTCCCTAACGGTGGAGGTTTCTCCATGCCTGGAGGGATTGGGGCGTCCATGATTTCCCACGACAATGGGGTCCTTTGGTCCTCGTCGTCGCTACCAGCCGGGGATGTCGAAGGTGACCGATGGTGCCGTGGAGGGGAGTTCCTCGAACGGTTCTTTGGTCTGTCTTCGGTCTGCTTGGACTTCTTGGAGATGGTGGAGGCCCTGAGTTCCTTCCGAGGCAGGGAACGAGGGCGTTTCTGGGTGATCGCCGGCTGCGGTCGCTCGAGACGCGGTCGTCGACCATGGCGTACGGGCGACGGAGTCCGGGAATCCTCGGACGGGGTCCTTCGCGGGGAAGGAGAGCGGCGAGGCAACGGGGGACGGTGATGTCTTCGCGGGGAAGATCGTTGTGCCCGTCCTTGCTCCAGGGCTTCGATTCTGGTGTTCTGCTGCGCGATCAGCTGATTGGTCTGGTTGATCAATGCAAACAGGCCCACGGTGCTTGGGTCTGCGTTGGGCGGCGGAGCCACTGGCTGGAGAGGGGTTTGCTGGTCGTCCGTGCGGACGACGTTGATAGTCGCATCCTGGGATTCCGGGGAGGCGGCCTGTCCGTCTCTTATGTCGCCTTCGTCGCCGTGGAGGATGATGGCGTCCTCACGGTGGTTCCCGTTCTCCAGTTGCGCGAGCACGGTGTCCAGAGCCTGGTTGACGGTCGGATTGGCCATGTTGGTGATGAATAGAGGAAGCTTTGGTTTATCGAGGAGAAAACAGGGAAGCTTATAAAGTTCCCACAGACGGCGCCACTGATCGTACCTGGATCAGACAGTTACAGGTGGCCAACGACGTCCGTTGAGTTCCGGCTCCGGTGAGGTTGAAGGACGCCGGGGGGGGGGGGGGGGGGGTGTACCTGCAAGGTACTCCGACGCTCAAGTTAGGGAGTGCACAGAGTAACAGTGAATACAAAGAGTGAGAAAAGTGACTTAACCTGACCCTCTCAAGTGAGAGGGTATTTATAAAGAGCCCCCAGCGCGGGGCCAACGGTTACTTGTATTGGGCTGGATTGTCAGGCCCAATCCAAGTAACTGCCAGGGCTTACGTGGCGTAGTGAAGACCAGCACGTGGTCTTCGCCCTGGGGTAACCGTCCCTAGATTTCCGGGATTAGGGCAGACCGAATCCTGCGGAAGCGGGAGGTTACTTGGAACGTGTCCACGTGGTACGGACCGTTAGACACTCCTCGCGGGGGAGGAGTCTTCTGTGTCGAGGACCAACCAGCCGTACGACGGACATGGCCTTGCGGGGAGGGACCATGTCTGCCGAGGAGTGGTATGTGGCATTCTCGCGGGGAGAAGCTGGTATGTCGGGGAGGTACCCCTCCGCCGGGATGCGAGGTCCTCCTGTCCTGTTGACCTCGATGCCCGACACTGCAAAGTGCTCGGGGGAACGTTGGTATGCTTGCAGCAGTCAAGTGCCCCGCGGAGGGGTCCTATTGGGCCTACCCATGCTATATGGGTTGGGCCTGCTCGACTGTTGGGCAGCCTCGGCCCAGTCCAGAACACTAATTATCATTCTTGATGACTTATCTTTATAGCTAAATTATGGGTCATATAATTCTCTTCATTTTTTTACATAATGGACCTATTAAGGTTCAGTAGGATTTTATTTATGTTGAATACTATTCAACAATCATGAGACATATCTCTAATTGTGCCGCTTCTACCTAACACAAATGTCTCATAAATTTTATCATTTCTTTGCCCTCCTTCGTTATAAGGCCATCTACATCTTTCTATTTTACATTTTTTTAGCATTTTCGTTCTTCTTACAAGTTTTGTTACTTTCATTATTGGCATTCGTCTCAAGAGCCAATGTTACTCTTAGTACTTAGATTTGTGAAAGTTGCGACTTTATCGTTTATCACCATATCCATTAAAACTTTGCAGTTTGTGAGGATCTTCACGTTTCTAGCGTTCATTTAAATTGCTACGTGGAGAGCATTTAAGACCGCTTGGCCTTCTAATGCTAGAGGGATTTTATACTCTTTCTTATTCCAAGTTCCTTCAGCTTAGTTTTTGTTGTTTTCTCTTTTGAAACTAGCTATAATGTTCATTTTCCATATTTGCATTTGTTTTAATCACTACCTTTATGTTTTTCCAAGATACACTCTTCAAAATGTTCATTAAACCTTGCATGGTAATTTTATGATGGCCTTGGCGGAAGAACTATCGATTAAAAGTGTAAAGATTGTAATCACGCTTAGATTTGCTTAGATTAGTAGTACTCGGGATACATTTCTCTTGATTTTGATAATGCATGTTACGATTGGTGTCTTCCTTCCGCTTCTCTCTAAAGTAGGTTTTTAGCACACGTGCTTCTTTGTTTTATATTATTTTCTTTATTGTATTGAGACTGGTCATTCTCTTTGTTATTTGTTTGATGATGAATCTCATTTGTATTATACTATGTTATGTTACCTTTATTCGGATGGAATTAACCTCTTTATGCAACATGTCACTTTTTCTCCTTTGGTTATTTTTGGAATCTTCTCTGAAGTTATTGTTAGTTGTTTGCACTTTATCTTCAAGGTAATGGTTTTGATCTTCATATTTGTTATTTTTATCAAGTTTCTTTTTTCTGCATTTTAGTTAATGCATGTTGTCTTTTTTCTGATGAGAGTTCATACTAGTGTTCCTGATGTCGATATATCTTTTGGGGCTCTTACTCTTGCCTTCGCTGATGGTGATTTTAATTGGAGACATTTCAGATGGTGAAAGAATTAGAAGTATTGAAAGACTTGTTTTGTACTTCTCGATTGCAGATGGCAATATACGGCGTTAGGACTATGATGTTTGGAACTGATGATATTGTTTTGATTGTTGTTATATCTTAGTCTTTGTGTAGTATTAATCTCTATATTTCTTATGGTTTGTGTTGTTGTTTTCGAAGTATTTTAGTTTGTTTTCTTGTAACCAGAAGTTCTTATAAATATTAAAATCGAAGGTTACAACTTTTTTAACGACATAAGTAAATCTATCTAGAACTTGTTCCAACATTGGGACAAGTTTCCTTGTATGCCTGGGAAGACGACATATTCCACACAATCTTTCTATTTTCTCAGTTGTATCCATTTCGGTTCTAATTCTCGTGTTTTTGGGACGACCCTTTTTATTTCTATGAAAAAATAACATGCTCATATCTTCTAAGATACGTGATTGAATCTGCTAAAATTGTATGAAACAAATGACAATTTAAGTGTGAAAGAATGAATATATAAGTCATGATATCTATTTATACAAAAAAAATTCAAATAAAATAATAATAAATATTATAATATTATATAATATATTAAATATTAAAAATTAAATATTTTATCACATTATAAGGTGACTCAAATGCTATTAGCTCCTCCATTAAAATTTAAGAAATGACTCCAATACTATTGGCATTCCCTCCTAAATTATAAAGGAGGATGCACTTTTATTGGCACCCCCTCTTTAGATTTTAAAAGAGGAGTCAGTTTTATTAGCGCCTTCTTTTATGTGATACTTTTTTTTGACACTTAAATACTTTAGAAAATTTGTTGAAAATGTGAGTATATTAGATAATATTATAAGAAAACATGTTATATGGGTAAAAATTTATATGTATGGAGTATGTTCCATTTCAATTGCTTAATGTAAACTGTAATTCTTGCTGATTTGAGTTGTACTATTAAAAATAATGTAGCTCATTTGTCAGCAAGAGCATCATTGTCTTTTGCTAGTCATGAAGAGTTTGGTTACAACTTACATACTACTATTATCTATTGCAAATGTTTTGATGAACCAAAGAAGTTGACTTTTTAACTGTATAATTTTTAAAACAAAAGAGGTGGATATAATTTTCCTTTATTTTTAACCACATGCTTTATTATGTCTTTAAATCCTTAATATTATTTTCATGACTTTTTTCGATTCCTATTTTGTGTTGCAATTTGTATAATGGATTTAATTAAGGAATTATCCAAAAACATGGGATTAAAATTCCCATTTTATTAAAAAAGAGAAAGTTAACATAGTTGTGATGTAGCTTCAAACCTAATGAAGATGAGAGATACAATTCTGATAAACTAAAGCATATTCAGGTGTTTACCGACATGGTCTGTGACAAGTTTTATTAATCATTGTGTTCTTTTAAGTCTTAGTACTAGTAGCTTTTTTTAATTTGGGCACACTGCACAGATCTATAGGCGAACTTTAGAGACAACTAGATATGATTGCACATGGAACAGAGTTCCGTTTACACGCTACATGTGACACATGCCGTAAATTGGGGTTATCCATCTTATTCAATGTATTTTGATATTAATTGCGGATTAGTGGGTAAATTAGCTAGATGTAAAGCCACTATTAAATCTAATCTATTGAGTTGATATTTGAATAAAGTTGTAATTTTGGTTCACTTTAGAAAAGATTTGGGGTATGTTTGATTTGATCGTTTTTAGTTTTTAAAATTCATAAATGAAAAAATTTGTTTGGTAATATAATTTTAAAATTTTATTTTTTAAACTATTCTTTATGTTTTAAAAACTACAGTAAAATTTAAAAATTTTAGTTTTTAATTTTGAAAATTGAGAAGACAAAAAAAAAGTTATACATTTTTTTAAGGGTTAATTGTGATTTACCCCCCCTGACATATGAACGAATTTTGATTTACCCCTCTACATGCCTTTAGGCAACGGTTTTTTTAAAAAAAATCGTTGCCAAAACCTGCCTATGGCAACGGTGGGGGGTAAGCCAAAACACGCTCATATGTCAGGGGGTAAATCACAATTAACCATTTTTTTAATGATAACTTTTTAATATTGTGCAATTTTAAAATAAATTTTGAAAATAATATTGTCAAAAAGTTTTTTTTCCTTCAAAACTGATTTTTAAAATTGATTTATAAAATACTTTTTAAAAACGAAAAACAAGTTTGTTTAAATGAATTTTAGTTTTTTGAGTTTAAAAACTAATTTGAGTCATGATCCATTGACACTAAGTGTAAGTTTAAAAGACTTACATCAAAGCTTAAATGTTAATAGAATTAAATCAAACGGCCATATTAAATAAAATAAAAAAAAAGTCTTTTATTTTTTGTAAAAATTAAGCTATTTATCAGACAATTTGATTTATTCATATTAATGGTTGAGATCTGGGGTCTCTCTCTCTCTCTCTCTCAAACTCCTAAATAGATAATAGTAGTTTTTAAAAATTATTTTGTAAAATTAGATTTCCAAACAAGTTTTACGATTTTCAAAATTTAAGAGTTAAATAACAGTTTTACAAAACTAAATCAAACAGACCCTAAAACTCATTAAAAAAACTATAATTCTTTAGAAAGAATATAGTTTTTTATTTATTATTCACCACATTTTTAACTTGTTAGTTATGGTTTTTATTTTGCTTGAAAAGTTATTGATAGTCGTGTTCTCTCAAAGAATAATCATACTTATCAATTGTTTGTTATTCCCAAATTAACATTTTATATCAGAGAGCCAAATTAATTGTGTGAAGGCAAGATGATAACTTCAGAAAAGTTTGTGCAACTGTTCATTTCTAAGTTTGATGACCATTATGTTATTGGTCAATGATGATGGAGAACTTTTTAAGGAGTGGGGAGATGTGGAATTTGGTTGATGAAGCAATCCTTCTAGTAATAGTAGTAGCAGTGAGTGAGGCGCGAAGAAAGATAGTGGAAGAAGTCAAACTGAAATATTTATAGGTCATGAATTTTCTATTTCAAACCATTAACAGAGAAATTCCTAAAATAGTTAATGACAAGAGAACCTCAAAAGCAATTTCCAAAATGAGTGGCAGAGGGAGAGTGAAACAACTCATAAACAAATTAGTTATGGATGTTTTAAATGCCTTAGCTTGAAACATTTCCAATATGAGTGTCTTGAATGGGAAAAGAAAGCTAAATATGCCGAATTAGCAGAAGGGGGACAATATGAGTGTCTTGAATGGCAAAAGAAAGCTAAATATGCTGAATTAGCAGAAGGGGGACTTTTGTTGTTGTTGTTATATGTTGATATTAATCATGAAAAGAAAGAAGAGATATAATTCCTCGTTTTTAGTTGCATCAACCATATGATGGGAAACAAAAAGCGGCTCTCTAAATTGGAAGAAAATTTCAATGGAACATTGAAGTTTAGAAATGATACGGGTAGTAGAAAACGAGAGTATAAAAGTGTAATTAACTGTCATAATTTAGGTAATATATGATGTTTACTGTATTATAGAGCTTAAAACAATATATTAAACATAAAAAAGCTTTAAAAAAAGGATTAAACATTTTAATCCATGATAGAACTTGTAAAATGTATCATTTTAAGAGGAGACTGATTATGAAACCTAATATGAGTAGAAACATAATGTTTTTTGGGTTAGATTTTATGCCACAAAGAAATTTCATTTATTTTCAAAATGAAGATGTATCAGAGAAAAAGGTGTGCACATGGCACTACCGATTTGGACATTTGAATCATAAGGGATTGAGAACACTGGCCTTAAAAAAGATGGTGATTTTCTTACCTATTCTAAAGGCTAACACCCCGCCTGAGGGACTCGGCGTCTGTCCATCCGGGTTATGTGATACTACGTTTGAGGAACTTAGGTTCTTCAAAAAATTGACTAAAAGCTCCTCATCTGAAGTGCTTAGCGCCTCATTGGCCAAGCTACATACTAGTAAGTTTGTAAAGGTCTGGATTCTTAAAGGTCAACTGGAACCTCAAAAGGGAAAATATCAGTCATTGGGATACTCCCATTAGCCGCAGGTAAAAAACACTCAGCCATCTGCCAGAGGACTCGTGCCTGGGGATTGTGTATTGTTATATTTGCAAATAAGCTTGTCTAGGGCGTCAGCTTGGCACCGCCCTAGGAAAAGAAGATGACGAAAGGTCGCTTGAAGCAGGTTCCACCTCGTCCTTAAAACTTCCTCGCCCGTAAAGAGGAAAAACATGGGATAAGATGTGTCTTAGGCAACGAGAAAGTCATATTTGTTACTAACCAAGCCCCCTTGAGAATAGGGATTCAGATGTCCACCTTTTAACTAGGGAGCGGTGGTCTTTCCCAAGAAAACCCTAGGTATCGGGAACCCATATAAATACATTATCCCTTAAGGAGATAAGGGGTTTATCAAGTCATACACACCTACTATTACTCATAAAGCACTACGTTATTAGTAGTCCTAACTTCGTCAATCTAACTGCCCCTAGGAGAAATTACTAGCACAAGAAAGTCTTAAAGACCGGTGAAATACCACGTTTCGCAAGTCTCTGACTCTAATGCCATATCTGACTCCATTGTCGGCTACTACTCCATCGCTGACTCTGACTCCATTTCTGGATCCGACTCTATCTCCATCTCTTACTCCAGGTCTAAACCTTCAAACTATGGTTGACCCTTTAAATCATGCTTCACGTGAGACTCCGATAGAGAAAAATGAGGAGGAAAGTGACGAGGAAGACAAGGAAGAGGTGTTGGGTGAAGGAAATGTTCTCCCTCATTTTCCAATAAGTTATGACAATAGGAAGATTATTTTTCGTATTTGTGGTAAAAGGTAAGTTTAAGATATATGTTTCGAACTTGTTGGTTAATTTTGAAACTATTGGTATATTTGAAACTCTTGCATTCCTTGACCAACCCCTTTCATTACATGAACTAGTCGAATGTTGAAGCTTTCCAATTCTTCTTTTAGTATTATTTAAGATGTTATGTCTAAATGTTTCTTTCAATATTTTGCAGGCTCGTTCCTACGAAAGAAGTAGCAATTGTAATTAATTATGCGATACACGAACATTTTTATAATGATTTCTATAATAGCCCTGATGATGTAAAAGATAAATGGTTTGTCCTTTTTTATGTATATCGACCTCGATCGACCACCATTGAAAAACTACATTCCTTCCAATACACAAGAACCATCCTACTAGCGAGTACATTAGATCCTAGCCTCAAGTGCATTCAACTCTCCACAATTCACTTCTAACTAATATCAAGTTAGTTACTCTCTCTCTCTCTCTCTCTCTCTCTCTCTCTCTCTCTCTCTCTCTCTCTCTCTCTCTCTCTCTATTATATATTGAGAAGATGTCAATTCAAATAATAGATTTCAAATTCAATTTCAATTATCTTCTCCCTCACATAAAGACTTGAGCGTTAAAGTGCTAATCTTGCAGGTAAGCTCCCTCTCTACCTTGTCGTAAGCTCTAATCTGTCTTTATTCTCAATCTTCACTCCATTTTTTATTCATATATATATATATATATATATATATATATATATATTGGTTTTCATCACCAATATCTGGTCCACTGGACCGACTAATTCGGTTCGGGAGTTAGTTCTGACATTAAGTGGTTCTAACTCCCTCCCGATTGCATTTGCGGGAGATTGAACCGTGATCCTCCCTACCAAATTCAGCGTCAATTACCACTGGATCAACTAACGATTGGTCCATTAAAATAAATTTAAAATAAAGAACAAACATTTATCATTATCATTCCAAATTATATAAAAAGATAAATACTTTATTAACATATAATTTTTCTAATTCTCTTTGAAAATAAATGAAGAAAATTCAAAATTAAGTGAGTTTTTGAAGAAAAATCGATTGAAAATATGATGGAAATTTTGTGAATTTGCCTTGGGTCTTTTTGGGCTACGAATGAAAAATGTCAAAAATAATTGACTAAGAAACATTTGTATTATGCGAAGGAAATGAAATTTTATGAAAGAAATATATTCGAGAGGGTATCCCTCACAACCTTTCATAATAGACAGATTCTTATAGTGTGTAAAGAACACATACAAAGCAAATAAATTATCATATCATGTCAGTAAGACTAAATTTATGTGAGGGGTAACTCTTCACGCAATGAAATTGTCCAATTTGGCGAGGGGCTACCCCTCTGAAAATGTGACATAGAAAATCTTTGTTTTTTTTTCATAAAATTTTATCTTCTCACTTATTGTGTTTGAGAGGGTAACTCCTCACATAGTAAAAAATTAAAATTTTGAAAATGATAAATGCCGAGGGATTGCACATTTCATATTGCAAATTCTAAATTCAAATTTTTTCTTTAGAATTTTCCGAGAGATAATCTCAAGGTTTTTTCATATTTTTAATATTTTTGCATTGCAAGTGATTTATCTATGTCTAAGTTACTTTTTCATTCTATGTTTTGTCCATAAACCAAGGAAGAAGTAAATTTTTTTATAGTGTATATTGGTCATCTAAAAAAAAAGCTGTATTCATTCATTCTACTGCACAAGCTGAGTTTCTGTCAGCAGCTTCTTGTGCTTGCCATGGTGTTTGATTTAAAAGAATTTTTTATCAACTAGAACAATCTCAAAGCAAATGCACTGTCATATTTTGTGACAATAGCTTATCCATAAAGCTAACAAAAAATTGGTGATACACATGAAAGATGCAAACACATAGTATTAGCTGAACTGCCTCATTATTAGATCAACTTTGAGATACAATAAGTAGTTCAGTTTAAACTTTTTTATTGACTTAGTTGTAGTTATGACATATTAGCTTGTAATGCAAGTAGACTTTGTTTGTAACTAACTTCGTTAGGTCAATAAGCCTAGTATCCTTGATCATAATAATGCTAATGAAAATGTTCACAAACATAACAGTGTTAAAAAGTATGTTAAAATAGGGTCCCGCCACCTATTTTTGTTAGGAGCTAGTGGTGTATATTATTGTGAATACTTTTCTTAACTGTCTTCCTTCTAGAAAGAAACACATAAAATATCTCATAATACCACCTATGCCACGATTGGGATCCAAGTCATAAGTTGCTCCAGATGCACATATAGGCCTAGTGCATTGCTCTGATATTGAAGTTGACAATGAAACAATTTATATTATTTAATCCTAATCCTATGCATCGATTAAGTTAAAAATTCTCATGTTAACTGTATTAGGCTCAAATAATTGCTTTGGAATTATAAATTAAAGAATACAAAGTTTGGAGCAAGAACTATCAAGGTGCTATTTACGTTTCCAAATTCACAATAAAAATATATATTTCGAGGAAAGTGAAAGTGACAAACAAGTCTTTATGCAAATTTGATGCATTCCGTCCATATTTAGTATGTTAATCGATCAAATTTGATGCAAATAATGCATAGGGATGAGAAGAGAAAGAGCATTGTGCTTATCAATATCATTTTAAAAATATCGATACCTGATCACAACTATGGTGATAATTCATGCACTAATATTTTTGTTGCCGACAGGAATAACTTTTAATGGATTATACTGAATTGACCCAACTTCTAGTCCGTTAAAGTCGAAATAAAAGACAACTCATAAAAAACGGTTAACTTCAATGTATCACGGAGAAATTTAGATGGTCATATAATGGATGCAACACGATCACTTAACAAATATGTCATTATGAAGAAGGATGTAGCCGAATTCATGTATTCTTGTTTGACTTGCTAGAAATCCATGGCCAAGCATCAAAACTTGTTTGGATTAATGCAACCTTCGAGTATTTTTTGAGTGGAAATGAGATAACATCTTTATGGATTTCGTGGTGGGTTTGCTGAAGACAACGAAGGAAAGTGGTTCGATTTAGATTGTGGTGGATAGACTAATTAAGGCAACTCGTTTTATTCAGATAAAGATCAATTACCCGTTACAGAAGCTAGCAGAGGTTTACATCAGTGAGATTGTGAAGTTGCATGGTATTCCTTCGAGTATTGTTTCAGATGAGGTTCGCGTCGAGGTTTTGTGAGAGTTTGCATAAAGCATTGGGAATCAAGATGAGGTTGAGTTCTGCTTACCATTCGCAGACGGGCGGTCAGATAGAAAGGACTATCCAATCTTTGAAAGATTTGTTGAGAGCTTGTGTTTTGGATTAAAGAGGTAATTAGGATAGTTACTTTCCTTTGATTGAGTTCACATATATCAACAATTACCATTCTAGTATTGGAATGGAACCTTTTGAAGTTTTGTATGGAAGGAGATGTAGGAGTCCTTTGTGTTGGTATGAATAAAGTGAAAGTGTTGTGCTTGGACCAGAGATTGTTCAGCAGACAACTGAGAAGATCAAGATGATTCAAGAGAAGATGAAAGCTTAAAAGAGTAGAAATAAGAGTTATCAAGATAAGAGAAATAAGGTACTTAAGTTCCAAGAGGGAGATTATGTGTTCTTAAGAGTCACTCGAGTGACTGATGTTGGCCGTGTGTTGAAGTATCGAAAACTAACACCTCGTTTTATTGGTCTGTATCAAATCCCACAGAAAGTGGGGGAAATGGCCTACAAAGTTGATTTGCCACTGCCTCTTTCAATTCTTCATGATGTTTTTCATATGTCGCAACTTCGAAAGTATATTCCTGATCCGTCTAATGTGATCCAATTGGATGATGTGCAAGTGAGCGAGAACTTGACTGTTGAGGCATCACCCTTACAGATTGAGGATCGCGAAATGAAGCACTTAAGAGGTAAAGAGATTGCTTCGGTAAAGGTGGTGTGGGGAAACCCTGCTGGAGGAAGCGTGACATAAGAGCTGGAGAGTTGGATGCGAGAGTCGTAGCCTGAGTTGTTTCTTTCAGGTAATTTTTTAGGGCGAAAATTCTTTAAGTGGGGGAGAGTTGTAACACCTTAGTTTTTAAATTAATTAATTTTATTGAGTTTTATGTGTTGATGTAATTTATTGGAGTGCTATATGTGTTTTCTGGGGTTAATTGAGGTGGGATAGAATTTCTACTATTTATCACTATATTTAGTTAATTAAAATAATAATAAAAAAGTAAAAAAAAAAAGAGATAGTGAGATTTGAGGTGGAAAATAGGATAATAATAAGATTGGTGTAGTAAGGAGTGAGAGACCAAAAGTGGAGGGGGAGAATTAGAAATAATAAAAGATTAAATTAAGTTTTTTATTTAAAAGAAAAAGAAGGAGAAAAAGAGGTTTATGGAGTACGTATAATTTGAAGCAAAATAAAAGTTTGAGAGGTAAGAGCAAAACCTAGGATTCCAAGGAAAAGCTTCAATTTTTCTGCAGAATTCAGGTAGAGGGATTATTCACTATTGGGTGTATATTTCATAAAGGATGGTGAGGGATTCTCACCCTTTTAATTGTTTGTTATGTTTTTGCTCCATTGATGAGTTTATAAATGAGGAGAAGGTTTGTGTATAACCTTTCTCCCAATTGTTGTGGTTAACGTTAATTTGTGTTCTGATTTGTCTTTGAAATTCGTACATGATGTATATGTAAAAATATGAATGTTGATTGTTCATGTTGCTATGTCTAATATAAGAAACATGTGATTTGGTTTGATAAAAATTTGTGGAATAAATGATGAATATATGTGCAAATAATGTATTAAACATTGAATAAATATGAATGATATTTTTCTGTTCGAATTAAGTTGTTGGGGTTGAAATCAGAGCTTTGGAATTGCTCCCATGGAAGAAAATGCAATTCTGCCTTCTCCACAACAGTGATGGGCGTCACCTGGATGACGAGTCGTCATACGATGGGTGAGCTGACAGGCGTCAGCGTGCTGATGGAGCGACCGTCATGGCCCATAAGATGGGCTTCTTGCATCGGGTGTCACAGGGTGACGGATTTGGGTGGGGGAAGGGTGACGGGTTGTCATGATGGATGGGTTAACCGCCAGCCCTTCGGTTGACCGATTTTGCATCGTCAGTTCAATTTTTCGAGCTATTTCCGATTCCAATGATTATTTGTTGTTGTGAGTTTGGTGAGTTGGCAAGTAGAGTTGTTGTGTCTTTAATAATTGTTTGATTTTGCTCTTATGAGATATGAGTAAATTGTTGTTGGATGCTTGTATGATTATGTATTGGTGAGTCATAATTACATAGCATGTTTATTATGTTTAGTTGATGGCCTGATATACAATGCATGTGGTTCGAAGGGGAGCCGATGATGATTATTGCATCTGTATGTGTTGTTGCAATTCAAGCATTATGGTGTACGGACTTCGGTCTGGTGGTGTGTCACTAGTTCAGAAGGGGTGGACCAGTGACAAGTCACTAATTCAGAAGGGAGGATCAGTGAAATTCATGGTTTGAAGGGGGGCCATCGGTGTGTTGGTGGTTTAGAAGGGGCGAACAATGACAAGTTGCTGATTTAGTAAAGGGATTAGTGACGTTTATGGTTTAAAGAGGAACTAGATTCGTAGAGGAACCGTCAGTGATGTGGACTAAGTCACTAACATACCTAAGATTTCAAATTGGTACCACATGCATATAGAGTCGAGGAGTTGATGTATTTCATACATACCTGCTTTGCGATCGATTCAATGTTGTATTGGTGTGTTTTTATGAATGATATTCATGTGATTAGTGATTGAATGATATCCTTTACTGTTTATGCATTGTTAACTCTATTGAAGGTATTATCATCCCCTGTTTGTTTTGTTTATGGTGTTCTATACTCTCGTGGTACAATTACTCAACTTGAGGAGCACTAGTTACTATTGAGCGGGAGAGTGGCATTAAGGCCTCTTTGTCTATTTACAATTTTTTTGAGATGTTTAGTTTTGGCGTCGTTGAGTTATTTCATTAAGTACTTATGTTGAAACAAAATAAATGTTTTCTTTGAAGTTTTCGATGTTCCACTGCTAAATAATGTATGTTATAATTGGAGAAAGATGCATCTTCTGAATGTGTAATATCAATGTTATGTAAAATTATATGTTTTATTTTCATAAATCAAGGGTGTCGGGTTTAGGGTGTTACAGTGTACATGTGAAAGGTCTCGTTGAAGGAGGAAAAATGATTTTTATGGCATAATCAAACATATCTATGGACTAGAATACTTTGATCTGAATGAGACGACAATCACCCTTATGAATATGGGCACAAAGGTTCATCCATAATATAAAATTGTGGACATTAAGATAGATAAGAGTTATCGTCCTTATGATCCTTCCATCTTTGCGCAAAATGCAAGAAAAGTGTATTATGTCGCATATCCAGAAATGTGTAGAGATATGTGTTGATGGTGTGCGAAAATCACCACAAAACCAAGGGGTCATGTGGAGATTGATAACATATAGGATGACATGCTTTATCAGTCTGATGAGATTACTTGTTCAACCCATTATTGAAATTGAATCAATAGCTTGTTTGCACGGTGACTCACAAGAAAATGTGTTTGAAGAGATTTTTGATACTTCACGTAGTGAAGTAGAGAGAGGACATTGATTGAAGATACATTTTAGTATTATATATTATTACATGTTTATAGATTATTATATGTATTTTCACTACTAAGTAAAGCAACTTAGAGGATCCACTGTTTTTGTAATTGCATGCATCTTGTAATTCATTTGTTTTTTTAATTGTTCTTGTAAAACAACTTAGAGGATCCACTATTTTTTGAATTGCATGCATCTTGTAATTCATCTCTCGCTCTTTAACATATAGAATTTAGTTCAATGCTCCAAATTCTTCAATTCAACGATTCATTTTCTTTTAGTTTATTTTGAAAAACATCAATTTGTTGACTAATTTGAAAAGCATCAATATGTATATCCATTAAAATGAATTTAAAACAAAGAACAAACATATAACATTATAATTTCAAATTATATAAAAAATACTTTATTAACATATAAATGTTCTAATTCTCTTTGAAAAGACATGCATAAATTTTGAAATTAAGTGAGTTTTGTTGAGTTTATTTCTTGTAACAAGCTTAGAATTGAGAAATTGTAGTCACAGTTTGCAGTTGCAAGTGAAATAATAGATTTTCCACAGTTTATGGGCAGAGAGTTCTCTGCGGGAAAATTGTTCATCTTCTTCTCCAACGTTTCTATTTCTTTTTTTTCTTAACCCTTTTCTTTTCATTGTCATTGCGTGCTTCGTTAACAATCTTGAGATCAAGATTGAATAGGAATTCCCAAAAGGTTTTGGGTTAACTCCAACATCTGGTATCTAGAGCTCTGGTTGCGATTCAAGTAAGGAAAATCGTGATGGCGATGAATCATCCGAACGGGCACTTTCCGGCGAGCCTTCCGATTCTCAAGAAAGATAATTATGAGAATTGGTGCAAGCAGATTAAGGTGGTTTTCTGTTATCAAGATCTTTGGGATCTTGTGAAGGAAGGAGTAGCACCGCTTGTAAAAAATGCGACAGATCAACAAAAGGCTGCACGCAAAGAATTGAAGAAGAAAGATTATAAAGCTCTCTTTATAATCCATCAGTGTGTCGATCCAGATAACTTTGAAAAGGTTAGTGATGTAGAGTCAGCAAAGGAAGCGTGGGAGATTCTTGAAAATTCGTTTAGAGGCGCGGAGAAGGTGAAAGAAGTGAGGTTACAAACTCACAAGAGAACCTATGAGTTGCTTTAGATGGAAGACAATGAAAGCATAACTGATTTCTTCACCAGAGTTACAAAGCTGGTGAATGAAATCAAGGTATGTGGAGAGGTGTTGACATCAAGATCAGTTGTTGCAAAGATCTTGAGGTCCTTGGCTCCAAAGTTCGACTACATGGTAGTAGCCATAGAAGAGTCGAAAGACTTGTCAGTATTGACAAAGGAAGAGCTTCAAGGGACGCTTGAGTCTCATGAACAAAGGATGGCTAAAAGAACTGCAGGAAAGTCGAAGAGTGATATGGCTTTGCAGGCACAGTCAGAAAAGGAAATGAAAGGCAAAGGAAGCTGGAATAGCAACAAAGGTAGAGGAGGAAACTAGTCGAATCAGAGAAAACCCAGGAATCAAGGCAACCAAAGAGGTGGTGCTGCAGGTAGAGGAAGAGGTGGTGGTCGAAAATTTGACAAAAGTCACATTCAGTGTTTCAATTGTCAAATGTATGGCCACTATTTTAGTGACTGTCCCGAAAAGAAGAAAAATCAAGAAACTGATGCAAAGCTGGCGAAACATGAAGAAGAAGAAGAGACGTTGTTGATGGTCACAACAAGAGATGAAGAAAGATTCCAAGATCGGTGGTACTTGGACTCAGGATGCTCATCACACATGACTGGAAGGAAATATTGGTTTGTCAACATGAAGCCCTCATCGAAGAACACGGTGAAGTTTGCAAATGACAACACTCTAGTAGTTGAAGGTGTTGGTGATGTTCTGATTATGAGGAGAGATGGCAAGAGGTCAACAATTTCCAATGTGTTGTACATACCAGGCATGAAGAGTAATTTGCTCAGTATAGAGCAGCTGGTCAAAAAGAACTACAAGGTAGTTGTCGAAGACAAGATGATGAGAGTCCTCAACGCATGTGGTAGGTTGATCTTGAAGGCTCCAATGTCTCATAATAGGACCTTCAAAATTGAACTCAATGTGATGGAGCACAAGTGCCTAGCAACTGCAGCCAACAAAGATGAGTGGTTATGGAAGTTTTTACTAGGCCATCTCAACTTCAATGACATCAAAGAGCTAAAGAGAAGAAATATGGTTTCAGGATTACCAGAAATCGACATTCCAAGTGAAGTCTGTGAAGAGTGTGTTCAGTCGAAACAACACAAGAATAACTTTAGCAAGGATGCAGGAAGGAAGTCGAAGGCAATTCTGGAAGTCATATACTCTGATGTATGTGGTCCAATCTAGGTGGATTTAATTGGTGGCAACAGATACTTTGTCACGTTCATAGATGATTACAGTCGAAAGTTGTGGACTTATCTCATCAAGAAGAAAAGTGATGTGATCGAGGTATTTGCCAGATTCAAATCCATGGTCGAAAGATAGAGTGGTCGAAAGTTGAAAATTTTGAGGACTGATGGTGATGGAGAGTATGTTTCGAAAGAGTTCGATGCATTATATGAAAAAGAAGGGATTGTGCATGAGGTGGTGCCACCCTACACTCCACAGCAAAATGGAATTGCAGAATAAAAGAACAGAACCAACATGAACATGGTGAGAAGTATGTTGAATGGATAGCATCTACCCAAAGAATTATGGGGAGAAGCGGTTTCGACAACAACATATATTTTGAACAGATGTCCGACGAAGAAGCTTGAAGGAATCACACTAGAAGAATGTTGGTATGGCGTCAAGCCTAGCCTCAGCCACTTGAAGGTGTTTGGATCTATAGCATATAGACATGTGCCAGATCAATTGAGAAGGAAGCTTGATGAAAAGTCGAATCAGATGATCTTGATAGGATATCATTCGATTGGAGGTTACAAGTTGTTCGACCCAGTGAATAAGCAGGTAGTGATCAGCAGGGACGTGATCATAGATGAGCTTAAAGAATGGGATTTGACTGAGAATGTCAAGAAGGATTAAGTGAGAATCTCTTGTGAAGAACTAGCCACTGAAGTCGAAAGAGAAGTTCGACAAGAACAAGTCAGAGATGAAGCAGGCCCAAGCAGACCTAGACGAATAAGACACATGCCTGCAAGGTTGCAAGAATGTGTAATTTCATCAGATGATGTGGTTGATGAAGAGGGTGAGCTGGTACATTATGCTTTCTACACAGATGTTGAACCAGTCAATGCAGCTGAAGCATTGAAAGATTCGAAGTGGGTGAAAGCAATGAATGAGGAGTTAAAGTCTGTCGAAGTCAACAACACCTGGTCACTTGTTGAATTGCCTCAAGGCAAGAAGTTAATTGATGTGAAGTGGGTTTACAAGGTGAAGGTGAATCCTAGAGTAGAAGTAACTCGACACAAGGCGAGACTTGTGGCGAAAGGATTTCTTCAGAAGGAAGGAATTGACTTCGATGAAGTGTTCGCACCTGTTGCTAGGATCGAAACAACCAGGTTGGTTGTTGGTCTAGCAAATATGAACAATTGGCACACATGTTAGATGGACGTAAAGTGCGCATTCCTTAATGGCCCATTAGATGAAGAAGTTTATCTCGCACAACCAGCTGAATATGTGAAACGAGGCGAAGAAGGAAAAGTGTACAGGCTGCATAAAGCCCTGTATGGACTTAAGCACGCTCCAAGAGCTTGGAATAAGAAAATTGACAGCTTCTTAAGGGAGAAGGAATTTGTGAAGTGTACGACTGAGCATGGAGTGTATGTAAGGAGAAGCAATAATGAGTTGCTTATACTATGCCTCTATGCCGATGATTTGTTGATAACAAGGAGTTGCAAGAAGGACATCGAAGATTTCAAACATGTCCTAAGTGAGGAGTTTGAAATTCCAGACTTGGGAAATCTCTCATATTTCCTTGGCATCGAATTCTACAAGACTAGTAGAGGTTTGATGATGTACCAAAGAAGTTATGCTGCCGAAATACTCAAGAGATTTGAGATGCAAGATTGCAACCTAACTTCGACTCCAGTTGAGACAACACTGCAACTGTCGAAGGATTCAGATGAAGATGATGTCGACCCAACCCAATATAGAAGACTTATTGGGTCACTTAGATACCTTTGTCACACAAGGCCTGACTTAGCATACAGTTTGGGTATGGTAAGTAGATTCATGCAAAAGCCAAATATATCACATATAGCAGCAATGAAGAGGATACTGAGGTATCTGAAAGAGACTCTCGACTACGGCATTTTGTTTCCTGCAGCTGATGAAGAGAAAGAATTCAAGTTAGTGGGATACACCGACTCTAGCTAGTGTAGTGATGTTGAGGATAGAAAATCCACAACTGGATATGTGTTTATGTTAGATGGTGCACCAGTTGCTTGGAGTTCAAGAAAGGAGCCAGTAGTGGCATTGTCATCATGCGAAGCAGAATATATAGTTGCTGCTCTTTGTGAATGTCAAGCAACCTGGATGGTGAACTTGGTCAAAGAGATTACATGGAAGAATCATGGAGCAATTACCATGAAGATCGACAACATGTCAGCTATCAACTTGGCGAAGAATCCAATAGCACACGGTCGAAGCAAGCACATCTAAATGAGATTTCATTATCTTCGAGAGTAGGCAGTAGAAGGGAAGATGAACTTGGAACACTGCAGAACTGAGAATTAGATTGCAGATATCATGACGAATGGAGTGCGGGTCGAAGTTTTCATAAGACTAAGAGCCATGATGAATGTAGACAGCTTAGACACAATGAATTAGGTGGTGTGTTGAGTTGTAATTCCTTGTGTCGAAGTGTCGAAGGAGGTTCCTTCACACAGGATTTCGACTTAGGACTATTTTAGTAATGTTAACTATTTTGGGCTTTTATAGTTTTGGGCCTTGGCTTGGAGAAACCTTTATTTTTTGTAACAAGCTTAAAATTGAGAAATTGTATTCACAGTTTGCAGTTGCAAGTGAAATAATAGATTTCCCACAGTTTGTGGGCAGAGAGTTCTCTGCAGAAAAATTGTTCATCTTCTCCAACGTTTCTCTTTCTTTTCTTTCTTAACCCTTTTCTTTTCATTGCCATTACGTGCTTTGTTAAAAATCTTGAGATCAAGATTGAATAGGAATTCCCAAAAGGTTTTGGGTTAATTCCAACAAGTTTTGGAAGAAAAATAAGATGAAAATTTTGTGAATTTCACCCGAGTCTTTTTGGTCTACCAATGAAAAATGTAAAAAATAATTGACTATGAAAACATTTGTATTATGAGAAGGAAATGAGATTTAAGAAAGAAATATATTCGAGAGGGTATCACTCACAACCTTTCATAACAGACAGATTCTCATAATGTGTTAAGATGGAATGTGAAGCAGGCAAATGATCATGTCATTAAGAATAAATTTATGTGAGGGGAACCCCCTCAAAAAATGAAGTTGTCCAATTTTGTGAGGGGTGTCATACCCCAAATTTTGACCACCAAGATTTCCCATCATTGTGTAAATCATCATCACAATATGGATGAACCATCATGCCTCACTAGTCTCCTCAAAGAGAGGTGAGCATTCACCACAACCAAGAATTAGGGTTTTGAGCCCCATCAGAGCACTTAGACAAATGATCAATCAAGAATTGACATGATCTTCAACTTGTCTAAACTCTCCAACACCCATAAAGGATCAAGAGGACTCCCACATCAAGAACCAAGCACAAAGTTGCTACATTCCAAGTGGATTAAGCCTCAAGATCGCCAGTGTCACCAAATTAGGGTTTTGGTCGACCAAGGCCTCCAGGTGGAAATTTTCCTCTAGGAATGAGCCAATGCTTCAAAACATAACTCAAGATACTCCAAGGGACCTCATGGACCCAATCATCAAGTCACTCTAGCCTCAGGGGATGCATTCACCAAAATTCAAGAATTAGGGTTTCTTGACCTAATTCACCCCTAAGTTGACTTTTGGGACAAAACATGAGCCAAGACCTCAAGACATGATTTGAGGGTCTCTAATACACTACATTGATCCATTTTCAACAATGTATTAATCCAAGAAGCTTGATTCACAAGTTTCATTTTCATCTGGACCACAATTAGGGTTTTGAGGGAAAAGTCAACTGTGCTTTTGAATTTTGACCAAGACATGCTCCCAAACCTTGGGATATGATTCAATACACCCTATAACACCTATGGAATGTGTACATTAAGTTTGATTTAGGTCAAGGACTTAATTTCATGAAGGATCGCACAGTTTAGATTTCATCTGATAAAAAGTCAACTGTACAAAAAGTCAAAGTTTAACTTTTTGATGTTTTGGTCAACCAAGGTTCCTTAACCCGAAAACAATGTTAATGTGTGATTGGAATCATCATTCATCAAGAAAAATCAAGAAAAGTGAGTTAACTTGTAAAAGGGGTAACCATAAAAAACTTAGAATTTTTCTAAGTTATGAAACCAAGTGGCTAGGGTACTAACTTCCTAGGATCATAGCTTGAGATCCAAGCAACCATTTGGGATGATCCAAAGATTGATTTGTAGCTCTCATGGCATACTTTAAAAGTGTCAACTACATCTCATTCCGATTCCTCATGGATTTTTAGTTATGGAGTAATCAAAATGGCTGAAAACATGAAAAGCCACTTTTTCCAACACTTAGTGAAATTTTCACTAAGTCAGAATATGTCTTACTTTTTTTCAAAATGTAGGGGCATTTTTCACTTGGATCCAAAAATTTTCAAGACAAACTATGATCACACATGTGTTGTGTCATATGAGGGCTTTCCAAAATGCCCAAGAACTCCATCAAACTCCACCTGAGCTAGGGGTTATGACAGCTGCAACATGCCTTGCTGCAAACTGTCTTGGCAAGGCAGATTTATGCATAAGGGATCGATTTGATCAAATTGTGCAACAACAAGTATGGTTATCCATCTGCACACCTCAAGGGGGAATAACCAAGGGACAAGCACTGATCTATCAACCTCCCAAGTCCAAGATTCCACAAGTAGCATGCAAAACCTAAAGAGCTAAAAAGGTGCCAAGACTCCAATTTTGTTGCAATGCATTTAATGGATACACCAAGGTGGCATGGACTGATGCATTCCTAACTGAATGATTCAAGGATAAGCTCTGAATTAAATAACCATAGGCATGTGCTCTAACCTCAAGTCAATGGCTAGAGGAGACTTGAGATTCCATTTGATCCACATTGGCCAAAGGCCTGCTGCAGTTGCCATTCCCTATTGATGCCAAAAAAAACTTGACACACTATAAATAGACCACATTTCTGATCAGCTTAAGCACACCAAAGGCCCCAAACAAATGCCTTTCTCAGAATCACACTTTCACTCCATTTTTTGCCTTCTAAACCAAGTCACTATCGGGTTTTGAAATTGAAAGTGATTCAAACCAAACCAATCACATACATACACACTTCATAAACATCATATAGAAGTGATCCAAACACTCACATAACATCTAGAACACCAAATTCATGAAATCACCATCCAACTGCTCAAGTTCTTGACAGAGTTGCAGTTGAGGTACCATCTCAAGTTCCATATTGTTTCAAACCATTCCAAGCATTCAGACACATTACTTGACACCTAAGGAAGTTGTCCAGATCATTGGAACCAGCTTGCAACACCTCTAACACAATCACGATCACAGTTGCAAGAGGTAAGCATGAACTCTTCAAACTCCATGATTCATGCATATTTCCTCGCACAATAATTTTGTCATATGTTCATAATCATGTATGGAGTGCTTTCCCTCAATCAATTACTTTGTATGAATCGTGTATGAAATTTCTGAGCCTTCATGCAGAAATTAAGGTTCTTGAGGTTTCTCTTTGATTTCTTATTCCATACTTAAAATAAATGAAATTAACGACCATGGACATGATCGTGAGTTGAAAACAAGCAGATTGATATGTGGATTGTGTGATTTCATCAAGTATTCAGTGAGCTTGATGAGAAAATGCAAATCAGGAAAAAATCAGAACACGCGCGTGTTCTTGGCGCCTTTTTTTGAAAATTTGAAAATTTGAATATTGTTATTTTATTTAATTGATTCAAAAATTTATTTCTCTCTGAATTTTAATGATTTTGAGTTGATTCTTTTTTTAAAAATTCACAAAAATGTTAAAATATTTTATTTTACAAAAATTTCCCAAAAATATTATTTATTTCACATATTTGATATTTTCGCAAAGAATTAATTTTTATTTGTTTTTTAACATTTTGAAAAATTTCTTTCTCTTGATTTTCCAAACTTAAATGGTTTTCAATCATTTTATGGACAAAAACATGATTTTGGAAACATTGATCCAAAATCACAACTCATTTCTCACATGTTTTCAATGATTTTATTAATTTTTTTAACAAAATTAATTCCATTTTTAAACAAAATTAGGGTTTTGGATGATTCCACCCTCATCAATCTTTTTCAAACACTCATGGACCTCTTGATAGAGTGTAAGTCTCACCCCTTTGTAAATAAAACATTTTTAGACCTCACACATTGTATAAGTCCCTCTGTATATTTTCAAAAGTTCGGCGCGGTCGTCGCCTTTTAAAACAAAATCAATTGGGCTTCTCCTTGAGCTATAAGACCCATCTTTATTCATTTTCAAACTCTTTGGGCCTCTAATAGAGTGTAAGACCCAACCCTTGTTGTACAAGAACTTTTTTGGGTCTCAGATATTGTAGAAGTCCCGACACGATAAAAAATGCCCGGCGCGATCGCCATTTCAAAATCAAATCACTTGGGCCCACCCTCGTGTTGTAAGTCCCATTTCTTATCTTTAAATAATCTTTGGGCCTCTCCTTGAGTTGTAAGACCATACCTTTGTACAGAAAACCTTTTGGGCCTCAGTCATTGCATAAGTCCCAGTACAATCTTATCAAAACAACTTCCTTTTTTATTTAGGTTCAAATATACAGTTGTTATCAAAACTTTCTTTAATTTCTTTGAACAACTAACAATACAGCATGGAAGCTTGCTCACCTGTAAGTTTTATCCGCTTTCATTTACCTGCTTTAATATATATATATATATATCTGTATTGTGGGAAGGTACACACTATGAGTCTTCTTTCATTCTTTTAAATACATGTCAAATATATATAAATGTATTGTAGGAAGCTGCGCATGGTTAGTCTTCTTTCATACTCTTTTAAATACTTGTCATATATCAACTGTATATATACTAGTATAGTTATTTAGAGTTTTCTCCGGCAACTAGGTCTAGAACTAGGTAAAGCCATGCTGGTCACTCTTTAAATACAATCAAAACTAGATCCCCATAGGATTTCTAGATATAGTCTTGCCTTCTCTTGGGCTTAAAAAATATGGAACAAAGAGAAAGGAAGTATTCCTTGTGAACCTTTTCTCAGATTGTCACCCCTAGAAATTGTCAAAGAAATTCTACTCCCTGGAGTTGACCTATTCTCGGTGAATAGCATCTCTTAAGTTTCTTCAAACCTCAGAACTTTCACTAAATGGTCTATTCTCGGTGAATAGCATTTTTTGAACTTTTCTTGGTTTGGGACCCACAGGCTTCCTAAAAGCATCCCCGCCTCCTCTTGGGCTTTGTACAAGGACCCTTCGGCTTCTTAGAAGCTCTCATGCCTTCTTTTGGGCTTAACACAAGGACCCTAAAGACCTCCTAAAGGTATAGGACATAACTTAGTCATCCTTCGTTAGAGATGTCTTTCTAAAAAGGAGTCAAAACCTCAGACTAATTTTAGGGTTGATACTCATCCCTTAAAAGAGTCGGCCTCCTCTTGGGCATTATACAAAAGATAAAACTCTTCCACACCAATAGACTTGGACAGTCCAATCCTCTTGAGCCTCAAAGACATTCTCAAGTTCCCTACAAACATAGGAAGAAACCCCGGTCATTCTGGGTAAATCTCCAACAGAGCTAAAACCCAGTCTCTCTCCTAAAATCCCCCAGCCAGGGTCAGTCTATCACTAGTATAACAATATCTCAAATCAGAACCTCAAGGCATCTGATACTTCAGCTCTGCTATAAACCCTCAGCAAGAGTTGATTCCCCAATTTGGACCTGTCTCTGGATCTCACTAATCCTCAGTAGAAGTTATCCTCCTCTTAGGCTTTGTATAAAGATCCTTCCTCAGCACAGTCAGCCTCCTCTTGGGCTTTGTACAATGATGCTCCCCAACAGAGCTAACCTTTTCAGACTCTCTTGTTGAGTCGATCACATGTTCGGACTCTCTTGTTGAGTCAATCACTTTTCAGACTCTCTTGTTGAGTCAATCACCTTTTCAGACTCTCTTATTGAGTCAACCAAGTTTCAAACTCTCTTGTTGAGTCAGTCACGTTCTAGACTCTCTCGTTAAGTCAACCCTTTAGCCTCAATCTTGGGCTTTGTACAAGATAGATAAAAATACTCTATTGTTGAGTCAATCTTTTCTAAAGTCCCTTTGGCTTGGTAAAAGATTTCCCCTGGCATAAGTTAGCCTCCTCTTAGGCTTTGTATAATGATTTCTCCAGCTTGTTCAGCCAAAATCCTGGGCTTTGTACAGGACAGATAAAAGCACTCTCTTGTTGAGTCAAACCCTTTTAGCCTCAATCTTGGGCTTTGTACAAGACATAAATCGTCACAACCTTCTCTTAAGCTCGGGACAAATAACTTCCCTAGCAGAGTCAATTCCTCCCAGCCTTATGTTAGGCTTTGAGGAATGATTTCCCAAGCAGAGTCAAACTCGTTTCCGCCTCAATCTTGGGCTTTGTACAAGACAGATAATACTCTCCCGTAGAGTCAAACTCATTTCAGCCTCTATCTTGGGCTTTGTAGAAGACACTTAAAATATCCTCAGCCGAGTCAGTAAAGTCTCTTTAAGCCTCAATCTTGGGCTTTGTACAAGACAGATAAAGATTTCTTTCCCGCAGAGTCAGTCTTCTTTTCAGCTTCTATCTTGGGCTTTATACAAGATACATACAAACCTCTCCATCGGAGTCAAAACCTTTCTTTGCCTCCTCTTAGGCTTCGTATAATGATATCCCCAAAGAGTCAATCTCTTTCAACCTCAATCTTGGGCTTTGTACAAGACAGATAAAAACTCTCTTATTGAGTCAGTCATTCCTAGCCTCCTCTTAGGCTTTGTATAAGGACTTCCCCAGTGGAGTCAGTCAACCTCTTAGCTTCAAACTTGGGCTTTGATCAAGGCATACAAAAATCAACATACCCTCCGAGGAAATCAAAAGTCCCTCTATAGGAAGTCATTTCTCTGTTTATCATATTTCAAAACAGAAACTATTTTTCCTTCATCTAGTTGCTGTAAGCGGCAAGCCTCTGGATTATTTACATCCACGCCACTGTCCCTCTGTTAGCATGAGAAATTCCTAAGGAAAGATGGCATTGCTCTACACTGAGTTAAAGTCTTCTCCTTCAGGTAAAAATCCCCTATAAAGGAAATTATGGCATTGCTGGATTCACATATCCCAGTTAAAGTAATCCTCCTTTATAACCAGTCACCCAACAGTTGTGATAAACATACCAAATGTCTCCCTTTAGAGATGACAAGTTCTCTCTCAGTCAAACCTTTTAACTTCAATCTTGGGCTTTGAACAAGAGACAAATACTCAACCTTTCAGCCTCTGTCTTGGGCCTTGAACAAGACACCAAAATATCTTTTTTCCTCCCTTAGAATAGGAGGAACTACGATTGCTCTGATCTCCCTATTTCATTTAAACGGGAATACATAGCGAGCATACTAATAAAAAACTCTAGGTCCAGTACCTTCACACATCAATCAAACTTAGGTATAATACCTTACCAAAACATCAACAAAAACTCACTCACTCATATTTCCCAAGAAATTTTCTCAACCCATTAACGGATAAACACCATCAAGTATAAAGCGAAACCTAAAGCTAATATCCTGTGGATAACCACATATAGGATGGGTAATTGACAACTACCGATTGTATAACCTGACCCCGGACCCCCCAATCTCTTTTAAGCGTTTGTTCAGTTAAACATTCGCGTGCAAGGTTAGTTTTAGAGACCTTCCCTTTCCCTTCCAGCTTCACGGGATAAATAAGAAATCAGAAAGTAGCACCCCCTCCTACCAATGTGGTAAGGAAAACCCAGCGATAAGGTGGTCGCGTCACCGACAAAAATCGCTCGCTACAAGGGGCTACCTCTCGGGTAATGTGACATAGAAATTTTTTATGTTTTTCATAAAATTGTATCTTCTCGCTTTCTGTGTTCGAGGGGTAACTCCTCACATAGTGGAAATTTAAAATTTTGAAATGATAAGTGTCGAGGGGTTGCACATCGCATATTGCAAATTTTAAATTCAAATTATTTTTCTTTAGGATTTTCTGAAAGTTTATCTCTTTGTTTTTTCATTTTTTTTTAGTTTTTCCATGCGAGGAATTTACCTATGTCTAAGTCACATTTTCATTCGATGTTTTGTCCCGACATAAACCCCTTGCAAGGAGTACATTTTTTATACTGTATATTGGTTATATAGAAAACGCTATAGTCTGTTAGAACAAGATTTGTTCATGACATATTTTTCTTGGGTTTTGATGATAACAAAGTTTTGAAAGAACAATGATTTATTTGATGTGTGTTACATGTGTGCAGGTTCTAATACTTGTAAATATTATTGTTAGAATCTGATCTACATTAAACACACTCTGAGAGTTGTTGCATTGCTAGCTTCTAGTGGTAGAATCTGAAGAACACTTGCTAAGTGATGCCTGGCGTAGTCTCTGAAGCTAAAGGTCTCAGCATCAAAAAAAGCAACATAATTGTCTCTACACTTAGTGAATGCAAATTGGCTTCTGGTACCATTCAGAGTTGGTGATAAAGATGAAGTTGTCCGTACTGCAGAAAGCAAGTTGTATTGTCAAATCAGTTTGTCAGCTAAAGTCTACAGATTGCAAGGCTCAAGAAATGCTGAAATGCTTTATGGATATCTAATCTCAACGGCTCTAATAGTACAAAATCTCTTGAAGACTCAAAGGTTAAACATGTTACACATTTGATTAAGATCTCCTGGTGTATATATCTTCAACGACTCTTGTACTATGGAGTAACTGAAATAACTCTTGATCATGTTACCTCCTCAACGACTATTTTCTGAAAAGGCTATAAATATGGCTGAAGGTTCAAACTGAATCTTTAACAAAGATCAACTAGAAGAAGGAGTAACAAGATCAGCAATTATCAACTCAATGTATATGTAGATTTTTCTGATGTAGGTTGTAATTGTAAAAGCCTTAAGATTTTTTACACATTGAATATCTTAGATATCTTAAGTGTTTTAAATCTTTGTTATGGTGATTTTCCGTGCCTCTGATACTTGTATCATGTCACCTTATTCTCTATTCTGTTGAGCTTGTTCAGCATTTTAGATAAAAGTCTTGTTTCATTGGGATACAAGCAAGGAAGTCTCGAGCCAAGATGCTTGAGCCACATAAGTCTCTTGCTATGTGCTTGAGCTGTGAAAGTCTTAATCAAGTGGATTGATTAAGTAGAAGTCTTGTATCATTAGGATACAAGTAAGGAAGTCTCGAGCCAACATGCTTGAGCCACGTAAGTCTCTTGCTATGTGATTGAGCAGTGAAAGTCTTAATAAAGTAGATTGATTGAGCCGGAAATTCTTGAACTAGTATGGCTTGAGAAGGATAGCTCGGTTCATGAAATTTAGAGCAGTAAGTCTTGACCGGTGGGGTGCAAGTGAAGGCTCGTTTCATGGAACCTAGAGCAGAAGTCTTGAGCCCGAGGGGCTTGAGTAGGAATGCTCAGTATATGGAATTTGAGCAGTAAGTCTTGACCTGAGAGGTGCAAGTAGAGAGGCTCATTTCATAGGACTTATAGCAGAAGTCTTGGGCTGAGATCCTGGGCAATGAAGGCTTGGGTTCGTGGAACCTGAGCAAGAAGTCTCGAGTTAGGAGCTTGAGCAGAAGTCTTGGACCTTAGGTCTGAGCAATTGTAAAAGTATTATGCATAATTCATAAGCGATTGTAATCATGATTTGGTTATAGTGAAAATCTCTTATGAAGCGAGGGGACTGGAATACTCTCAGTTAGGGGAGGAACCAATATAAATCTTTGTGTCTTTTGATATTATTTATTTACTTCTGTTAATATTCCGCTGATAAGAATTAACCAAAATCTGAACACCAGTTTAGATTATGAACTCTGATCAGATGCAAACTAAGAAAACATAAAACACAATTCACCCCCTCCCTCTTGTTGTGTATTTTTCTCACCTTCAATTGGTATCAGAGCATGATCTATATTAACACTTAACAATGGCGCAGATAATGATCCAATAAGAAAAGATTGTCTGTCAAAGACTTTTCTTCATGAAGGAATCAACTGCCACATGAAAAATATTATACTGCATTTCTTACCATATTCAAAGGGTGATTCCACTGAATTTAAATGATGGAAAAGCAAAACATATTTTTAACTCATTGGTCTTGATAAAAAGGGTTTTGAAGGTCTATAGAATATCCTTGAAAAAGGTATTACTATAGAAGTTAATGGTGTAGAGATAATCTATTTGAAAATCTCTATCACTAGCTCAGAAGAATCTTATTGAATATCTTAAGAGGTAGTTGCATTATAGTAGGTGCTCTATCTCACTTCTGAGTATGTCAACATCATTGATATGTCTGATGCTCAGACTATCTTTGAATCATTGTGCTCAGATTTGTGGGAGTCAATTATGAAGCTTGTCTAGTTACACTTCATCTGATCTTTCAAGCAAATTCTGAGAAGATTGGTTTAGATTCAAACATGAGGTAATAGTTATTCAAGAAGTTATACAACTTGACTTTATTGTGGTCTCTTGGTTTGTCTTGCAAATCTTCGAAGAAAAGAAATGAAATTAGATGATGAAAAGCTATTTAATAGATCACCTTTCCTAAAGCTTGGTTCTTTGGAATATCTGATGATAAGGAACTTATATTTCTTGTTAGAAGTGCTTCCAAACCACCTGGATGGGTTGTAATATCTATTGATAGAAGATTAATTTCAGAAGCTTCTGAAATACTTGTATTTAAAGTGATTTCCAAAATCTGAAAGCAAAGAGAAACATTACCAGAACCTAATGTCAGTTAATGTTCACTGCATATTATTTTCAAGATGACATTAGTGCAAGATTCAGATAAAAGAGTAATCTGACTCTACCAGTCATTACTGCTTCTGAAGAAGCATCTGAGTCCTGAAATAAAAATCAAGTATTGAAGAGAAAGAGATTATGCCAAATCTATCTTGCTTCAATATTTGATAATAAGGAGTCTTCTCTTTAAGGTGATATCTTAAGAGACTCCATTGATCCTTGATTGAGGGTCATCATGGAATTTATATTAAAGGACAAGTCTATGAGAAACCTTCAATTTTTCTTTGTGTTTTGCAGGCAATAAGATGATGGTGCTTTAACTTGTTTTATGCCATTCTCTGATAGCTAACATTATCTGGTTCTTTGCTTATCAAAGATCTCAAAGGCTTGAGTCAAGACAATGAAATTAATGATTCTCCTAAGAACAAGATCTTGTTCATATTATGGTTTATTCTAGATTGATACTCTGGAACGAATCATGGTACTGGTATCAGAATGTGGCATAAGGCGAAGGAAAGCATGTCTGAACATTTATGTATGGCCTCATAGAAATATGAGTGTAATGATTTAAATGTATTTGCTGCAGATATCAAATAAAGGAGCATAGGCATCTTCCATGGCCTTTATCAAAGGTTGTTTACAACATTTGATGGAAGAAGACCCCACAACCCAGACTCAAGTGCTAGAGGTACTGATTTTGGTGAGAGTAGTAGAGTCACTGGTTTAATAGTCGTTGAATCAGAATCCACTCAAAGCGGTGTTCAGACTCTATGGTCAAGTTTGAATACTGATACGAGTCTGACCGAGAAAATATCATAAAAAGGGTATGCTTGTTCTTTTCTGGCTTGTATTTTGATTCAATGAGATATTTGTGTAGGTGTAACTACAAAGTTTCTGTTAGATTTCTAGAGAAGCTATTTTGAAAGGATCTTCAAAAAATTTTAAGAAGAAACTCTGTTGTATTTATCTATACTTAATATTTCATTAAGCTAGATGATGATCATATTTATGGAAATAGTTTCTGATGCATCCGCAAGTGCATAGAAATATCGAATTAATATAAAAGATTGTCGAACCCACAAAGATCAATATCAACCTACTGTAATTTATCTCTGCGATGTAAAGCTAAGGCTAATGATTAAAATGGTACAAATGGAAATATAAACGCTAATTACTAAAGGTTTGAAAATAATACTAAAATGAGCCCGAAATATGATTTTTGCGCACCTAAGGGACTTATAGAAAATGGGTACTGATTGTGATTATACGCCTATTCCGTAGAATATACCGACTTAAAGGCTCCGCCTCACGCTCTCGCGGTCTTAACTAAAGCCATACTTCTTAATCCCAAGATTTTTCTCTCGCTCGGCTGGTAACTAAGAAACACACTTTGAAATCCAATAATATCCTAATCGCTATCTAAAGTGCTCTCGCTATATTTAGATATGATGCCTAATTCCTACTATCTGGTTCACTCCTCACGCTCTCGCGGATCTTGGCTTAAAACTTAATTTGCTTCTCACTCTCATGACAAAACAATGTTAAATAACCTCTCACTCTTGTGACAAAGCTACTTAAATTAAACTTGGAAATTAAAACCAAAATGACATACACTCACAATTTCGCGCCTATAATTTCTACCGAGTCCCGTCGGTAACGACGGTCCTCATACGTCGGACTCAGGACAATTTAGCAAAACATGGAATTAAACGAAAACAAACTAAACATGATAATTATAATAAAGGACGACATGCTTGATAATTGTAAAAACATAACAGTAGTAATAATAAAGCGATAAATAGAGAACCTGTAAATTACAGGAAAATAAATGGAGACTTAAATAAACAGAACTGGAAATAAATTTCAATAAGATGATGTCAAGATTGATCCAAGTATTACATAAGTTGCTGGCCTAGATACTAATGGTGGAGTAGTTCCTCGATGTGAGAAAACTACTCCTTTTACAATAGTGATTTCTGCCTAAAACTATGAACAAATTCGACAGCGCTCCCACGCACGAAGTTGGATCCCATGGCACTACTTCCAGGTTCCTATTTATAGAGAAATATGGCTCTTAACTCCCCTTGGTTCCAAAATCAGAGAAAGGAGGAAAAAGGAGTTATTAAAACTCCAAAAAACTGCCAAAAACTGTTGTCTGCGACATAATGGCGAACGCCGTGGGGTAATGGTGAACGCCATTTGAATGGCGAACGCCATCTGGGGACGGCGAACACCATTTACTCACGGCGAACACCGTATCAGTAAAATTACAGAATTTGCACTTTTTCTTCATTTTCTTGCTCTTTTCCCGGTTTTCTCGCACGGATGCTCTTATTCGACAAATACCTGAAACACAAACATAACACAACATAATAATACGAAAAACATAATAAAACAAAATTAAATTGCATACGAATCGAGTTAAAATAAACGATTATATCTTCACGTTATCAACACCCCCACACTTAAACCATTGCTTGTCCTCAAGCAATCAACCAACACGGTAAAAAGAAAATAAGCACAGTTCGAAACTTAGGCACAACGGGACTCTAAACATACGTGGTTGCTAGGCTAATGTTAGATCGAAAGGTACTAAATAATGAAAACAAGGATATCGTAACGACACATTTCCACATTTGCGGACAAAGACTCCCTTCCTATGCAATACCATTTCAAATCATGACATTATAACTCGACCTACATCCTTCATCCTATTTCCCCTCTTTTTCATTCTCGCGCAATCACATTAAGCCCGTTATCCTTTGTACTTACATGGTAAGCGAACCTGTTTCTGTTATATGATCTCGACATTCAAATTTTTTTTCTTTTTCGCACATTATGTTTTCTTTTGCTTACAAATATCAAGAATCTGAACCTTTAGGCTAAATGGTCGGATGAGGACCACCTAACTTAGCGGGAACATGTCTTTCATTCGTTTTTTCTATAAAAATCACATTATTCAAATTTTTTAGATCAACACATATTTGCATCGGTTCGTTACTTAGTTTGTACACAAGGATGGTGTTGACTACTAGTATAAACTAATCAAGAGGCTACTTCTAAGAAACAAGGCACAAGGTCTTGGCATAATGTATATTTAAATCAATATCACATACTTAGGGAATCTAAGGTGTAGGAACGATACCGATATTTACAAAAGTTTCCCAAGTCTATCTAACACAGCCTAAACAACCTATATACTTTCAGAGTGTCGTGCCATGAATAGAAACAAAAAATAGTTGGAGGTTAAAATTTTTTAAAATTTCGGGGAAATTGAATAACAAGTGAAAACCACGCATAAAGACTCGACATCACATGTAAAGACTCGACAAAACATTAAAAATAGATAGAATTCCAAAAAGCATGAAATAAACTAGCAAATGATAAATCAAACTAAAAAGCGATAAAATGAAAGTGGTAAAGTTCCTCCCCCACACTTAAACCAAACATTGTCCTCAATGTTTTGATAAAAGGTGGAAAAAGGAAGGATAGAACCTGTATGAATGCTACTGCGTGCCAAATCCTCTCTGATCCTGTTCTTGTTGTTCATGTCTTCGCTGACCACTTCTGCTTCGGCGGCGGGTATTTTGAGATACCTTCGTTTGTGTAATTCTCTAACCAGCTCATCATATTGCCCGCTTCCAGAGGAAATACCTACAAAAATTGTTAGAAAAAATATGGTGCGGTGTGTGCAGGTGGAACTTGACCATGCAAAGAACGAGGAAGAGGTGAGTTACTGACGGGAGAGACATGCTCTCTCCTATCATACTCATCATCGGTGTCACCACCAGCACAAACATTCGTAGGAATGTCCGTGGGCACTTGCTCATCTCCAATATCGTCATCTAGAGAATTTTCACCTAGATGTAGCTGAGACACGACAAGCGGTCCATTTCTTTATTTTCTGCAAACACAAATAATAAAAGGAAAACATTAAATTAAAATCTCGTGGGTCTCCTCTCACACAACACTTTGTTTAACATCGATAGCTCAACGACTAATAATATTCGATTTATGAAAGCTCCAAGAGTTTGACTAAATTTTGGTAAAACATAATGTTGGGAAAGATGTTCCAACATAAAGGTTTCAGCCTCAGACTGAAGATGTCGAGTGAAAAGTCACAACATGAAGATTCGACATCATAACTATAGCAGCAGGTTTGTTTTAAATCTGTTCCAAGATTCAAGGCGTGATTGGCAATGGATCAAGGATCAAAGATATGAAGCCCAACTCAGCAGAAGACTATAAAAGAAGACTAAGACCCTAGGCAGAAGAGAGGGAGGGCGACATAGACTTAGGAATCCTAATTTGTAAATTAGGGTTTAGGTTTGAGAGTCGTAGGTTTCTCTTGTAAGTCTCCCTCTGTACCAATTTGATGCAGTGTGGAAGACATAGGAACTTGTACAGATTCAGAAGCCCGTAGGCAATGAATCGTGTAGTATTCTTGGATGAAGCTTTGAAGCAAATCCAAGTTAGCTTGTTAGTCAAGGATGCTTGACTGAATTTTGTATTGGAAGGGGTGTCCTTCAATAGGGTATTTACAGTTATGGTGTAGTAACTGTTAGATAATCACAGGTTGTGATTTAGGGAATGAGATGGGGTTCTCTTATCTTTTTGATGTGACTTCTAATGATAAAGATTTCATTGGGTAGGGATAGGTTAGCGTGGGCGCTTTCTGTAAACCTGAGGTTGTTTACATAAAACTATACTACAGATATTGGTTTATTCTTCCTGGATTGGTATCCCCCAGAAATAGGTGAGTTGCACCGAAGTGGGTCATCATATTCTGTGTTGTTTATCATTCTGCTATTTTCAGTTCAGTCTTGATTAACATGTTGGATCAAATGTTGTGACATCTGTGATTCTGCAACTCTGATATTCAAGGTATCAGTCTACTGTTGTGCCTCTGCGTTTAACCGTTTATGCAGAACAATGTCTTGACATGTGTTAGGACATCTGTTGCCTGCATTGCCAGAATTTCAATTGGTATTAGAGCAGGCATTCTGTCTATTTCTGGATGACATCTTTGGGAGATACTTTCTGGCGTTTAAACAAGGAGGAGTTTTGACGATCAGATCAATCAACTCAGACATACTCAAGGGTATTAATGGATGGGATGGATGTTCTGGATCGAAGGCAACAACCCGGAGGTTGTTCATGTTGCTGAGGAGGTTCTACAACAACTACAGGAGAAATGGATAGTTCTCTTGTTGAGGTGTCTTATAAGATGTTTCGACATCTTATTAGGGCAAGTTGAATTTGTTCCTTGGTGGTTCCGCTGCATGTGTTTCTGATGGAAGAGCTCTAGAATTATGGGATTCTGGAGTTGTTGCTGAAGACAGATGGTGGAAGATCTCAATCGTCGGCCTCTATATGTGAAGATATTTGCATTCTTTTATTCTAAAGTCGGGAGAGATGGAATGAAGGGAGTTGTTGGAAGATATCTGGTATAGTGACTTGGTACGTGGAAGCTTAGTTCCATGGTACAGTTTGAAGTCAGTTGAAGAGGAGAGGAGTTGAGTTTAAGTTTATCAATTTCTTACTCTGGGAGTTTGATAAATTATTGATCGGCTAGGTGGTCAAAGATACTTGAGAATTTTCTCAAGTCCACTCATAAAGGCGTCTCAGTCGTGCATCTGGAGTTTTCTAGTTGTTCTTCTGACTAGAAGGTGTTTCTATGAAACACAACCTGAAGAAAGTGGAGGTGATTTATTTTCACCATCCAAAACAGCAAGGAAGGATTCATCTTTCTTAACCCTAAGGGTGGATCCAATCTGATTGGAGTTCTCAGAATTATTAAGGTAAATAAGGTTCGTTCAAAGATTATCTTAGTTACTTGAGTCAAGGGTGACAGCCTTGGTATCTCAACACTGTTTGTCAAAGAAGATACTTGCAAAAGATTGAATACTTGATAAGTGTTCAACAGTGAAGAATGGCTATTGGACAAGGATTTAAGATCAATTGCTATTTGTGGAATTCACAAGTATTTAATTGATTATCCTTGAAAGTCAAGATTGCTGATGTTCAACAAGATGTTGGAACATCTCATCATCAGAGTTTATGCAGAATCATGGGAGGGGTACCGCATACGCTTTAGCATATGTTTTAGTCTTGGGTGTTGACCTAAGAATGAGCTTCAGTCTGGTATGACAGAAGCATGTGTTCTTTGGAGAGTTTCCTGGCAAGAAACTAGTATGGACTTTGGTGCTGTTGAAGATGAAGATGAAGACATCATAATCTTGATGGTTACTTCTTGGATCAGTTTATTTTCTGTTCTAGGAGGAATGAAGTGCTGGTGATGGCACAACTTCGATCAGTTTATTTCTGATCTAGGTACTTGGGAGCATAGGATCTTGCTCAGTTTGAAGTTCAAGGTTAAGTGGCAGTTATCTCTGACTTTCTTCAGTCTGCTCTACTAAGGAAAGTGACATCCTTTGGTATGGCTATGGTGTAGTGAAGGACTACTTTTTCTTCTGAAGATTCAGACGTGGCAGGTGTGAAGTCTTTGGAATTTCAAAGCAGGACGGAGGTTGTCTATTGAAACTTGGTTGTTGAATCAATTCTATGAGAGCATGGAACTCTTGTTCTATAATAGGAAGGAGGTTCTTCTAAGTGGCAGAAGGAGGAGCTGAATTCAGCAGTTGGATGTCGTATCAGAATGTTCTGACATCTAACTTAACATCAGGATCTCAGCTGCTGATGTGGTACATCAGCTTAAGATAAGGTGATCTACAGGAGAATGGAAGTTATGGATGCTTCAAAAAGGTCTATCTCATGCAGATTGCGGGAGCTCTGGTTTGAGAAGATGTTACATGTCTAAGAGGCTTGGTGGATCCAAGATGTCTTGCTATGGAGCAAGTAGTTCATGTGACTTGAAGATCTGATTTCATTGGTGGATCAGTGTATCTTGTGGGAGCTCTGAAGAAGAGTGAGATCAATCAAAAGGTGGCATTTGGTTGGTTTCATAGTGTGTATTCAAGCAGGGTGCTTGGAACTGATTACTCTTGTGCAGAAGGGTGGTTGGTTGAAAACGTAAGGAGGATCTGGTTCACATTGGAGCTTGTGGCAGAAGTTCTTAGTTTATGGAAGATTACCTTATTTTTGGTGAATGAGAGTTTATTTCTCTCTGGGTTTCTAAAGTTCTCTTTGTTTAAGCTGGTGGCGCAGTGTTGTGTAAAGATCTTCAGTTTAGATTACTAAGCAGATAGTAAGTCCAGTGGTGGAGCATATCAAGAACTATGTTGATTGGTGTCTATGATGTGTGGAGGATGTCCTAACTGATGTTAGAACATTTTTTTGGGTTGGTTATCCTTGGAGTAGGATACTAAGTTCTGAGTGTAGAAATTGACACTCACATTTTGTCCGAGAGGTATTTATCTTATCATACGGGAGAATGATGGGTAAAGGATTGTCTTGGAAGTCTGATGTGAATGGGACATGCTAGAAGTAAATCAGTTGGTGCTTGGGGAGCAAATGGGCTGAAGATTTCTGGAAGCATGTGTTTGACGTTCTTCAAGTACGAAGAATATCTGGGAGAGGTAGTAAACAAAGGGGCCCTATGCATCTCTTTGAGGAATGTGAAGCTTTCTGATTCAATTGGGTTGTATCTCAGGGAACAAGGAGATCGTTAGGTGCTAAAATGTGTTAATAATTAGTTTAGTTTTTGGCACCTTTTGAGATATTTATTTGTTAATCGATGCTTTTTCCCGTTGTTTTCGGTAAATAATTGTAGTATAGTTTAATTGCATTATTAGACTTATTTATTTAACTTTTGTGTTTATAATTGTAGGTTTTAGCATTTCAATGGAAGCTTGGAGCATGGAAGGCTCTTAAGGAGCATTTTTGAAGAAATTGGATTTTTGAAGTATGTTGCAAGCGCGCTTAGCGCACTCCTTGCGCGGTCTGGGAGCATTTTCCAGCAGGTAGCCCGCTTAGCGCGGTCTGTAGCCCACTAAGCACGGTCAAGGGCAGTTTAACAATAAAGTGCAGCGTGCTTAGCACGGTGCTGTGCGCTTAGCGCGCTCTGCGTAACTCAGTCCCTTTATAAATATATTAGATCAAATTTTTTGTGGATCACTATTCATTTTCTTAGAGCAAAAACATTGTAAACACTGTAGTATCCTATTTTCGAAGAATCAGGGTATCATTTGTCGAGAGATCGTCGTTGATGCTTGTTTCTCTTCTCTATTTTCTTGTTTGTGAAGCTTCCATTTCAATGGAGAGCTAAGCACTTCTAGTGTCAAGATTAGTGGAGGTAATTCATCATTTTTATATGTATTGATATTGTATTAAGTTTTTGAACTTTGTTAATGATAAATATAGAGAAGAAACTTTGTTTTTATGGTTCATCTTTTGTTTTGATTCATGATTGAGAGATATGTGTTAAAACTTGACCTAGGTTTCAATCCATCAATTATTCATGAGGCTAGAGATAGTTTTGAATGTTGATGTTCATAAATATTGTTCTTAAATGTTATCATATTGATAGTTTGTGTGAGAGATCAATAAAGGATCAATATGATTAATCCCACAACAAGTGTTCGAGAGAAACTTGTTGAGAGGATATGTGAGTTTATTTATTGTTAGAAAGTTCACACGATTTTTCGAAGATATACGTACGAAAACAGATTACCGGTTACTAATCTTGACATGTTTTTATAAATCGTTAAAACAAATCCTTTTACTGTTCATTACTTAACCTTGAATGCAAACGTTCCGACTGAAAACAACCAAAACCCTTTGTTCCGATTAAAGTTTAAAACCTTTTCAACTGTAGAAAGGCAGTGATATCTCTAACAACCTCTATGGAACGATAACGAAACCCTAACTCTATTTGTATTCCAACAAATTGGTGCTGTTGCCGGGGATTGTTGATTGATATTGCAAGCATTGCAATAGTTGTTTTGTTTTAAGCTTGTTAACTTTTTCTTGAGCTTGTTGATTTGTTTTGTTTAGTGTGCAGACTTTGTTTTATGCGAGGGAAACTACCGGCAGACCAACTTCTGTTCAATCCCGAGATTGAAAATATCGCTCGTAGAATCAATAGCAGAACGAGACGAAGGAGGCAACTAGCTAGACAAAGGCAAGAACAAGAAGGAAGTTCAACTTCTACACCACCACCATTTTCACAGTTACTTCCAACTATGGATCCACCACCACCACAACCACATACTTCTAGACCATGTACCAACAGTCCAAGACATAATGCACAGTTTGCTCGCAATGCTCATAATGGTCGGTATTCAGAAATGAAGACTGGTATTCTCTCGCTTCTATATCAGAGTCCTTTTACTGGTATGGATCATGAGGATCCTTATACACATCTGACAAAGTTCTACGAGATTGCGGGAGCAACTGGTGCGCCCGAAGCTGAAAAGGAATCTCTGTTTAAGAGACTATTCTCGCATTCCCTCATTTGGAAGGCCAAGGAATGGTATCTTGATCAGTCGACGACAATAATGACTGATTGAAATTTACTTGAAGAAAAATGTTTGGAACGATTTTTTCCACATAATCGTTTCATGGAGGCAAAGACCGCAATAGCAGTGTTCACGCAAGGTGCAAACGAATCTCTCAACGAAGCATGGGAGAGATTAAAATCTATGTTGAGGAAATGCAAGGGGCATGAATTGTCTCAAATTCATATTTTTCGGATTGGACTTCAACTAGTGCAGATTACATTGTTGGATGCCACCACAGGTGGATCTTTGATGAACAAGAGTGCTGAAGAAGCCATTGCCATAATTGATAAGATGGTTTTGAATGACCATCAGGGAAGCCATAACCGTGGCCCTTCTCAAAGGACTCCGGGAGTTTTGGAATTGAGAACTAATTATGCTATACTAGCTCAAAATAAGCATTTATCTCAATAAGTGGAACTTTTGACTCAACAAATGTCGAAGCTTCCACAACAATTAAAGGAAATACATGAGCAACCAAGCAAGAGTAAGCGAGTTACATGTTGTGAACTTTGCAAAGGAGAGCACGACACCAGATTTTGTCCTCCACCAGGATTTAAGAAGTGAACTACATGAACAATCAACGAGATTATCAAGGAAGACAACAACAACCTTATCAAAACAATCCTCAACAACATTACCAAAATAATCAAGGATATCAACCGAGGGGGAACTATCAAAATAATCAAGGTTATGGTGGCGGTTCTTCAAGCCGGCTAAATCCTTATCAACCTCCACCACCTCAGGTTGCTACCTCTAAGTTGGAAGACACTTTAAATCAATTCATTCAAATGTCTATGGCCAACCAAAAGAGTAGCGATGCAGTGATAAAGAATCTCAAAAATCCAGTTGGGCAACTTGCAAAACAACTAGCCTAACAACAATCGGGTCCTTCATTCTCCGCAAATACTCAAGTAAACCCGAAGGAGCATTGCAAAGCAATCGTTACTAGAAGTGGGAAGGAGTTAGCAAAAGAAAATGACAAAAGTGTGGAAGAAGAAAAAATTGATGGTATTGTTGAGGAGGATAGTGATGAGGAAAAAGTTGAAAAGAACAATGATAATGTTGTTGAAGTTGAAAAGAAAAATGATAATGTTGTTGAAGTTGAAAATGAGAGTATGGAGAAAGTGAAGAAAAAAGAGAAACATGTGAGAGTTAAGAAGGGGAAGGAGACGATGAATCCGATACCGACTCAAAATATGCCTTACCCTCATGTGCCGACAAGGAAAGACAATGCTAGGCACTACTCAAGATTCATGGATATCTTTAAACAACTACAAATCAACATCCCTTTCTCCGAATCTCTAGAGCAAATGCCGAAGTACGCCAAATTTATGAAGGATATTCTTACAAAGAGGCGGAAATATTCGGAGCCAAAAACCATTGCTCTTGCGATAAATTGTAGTGCTATTACTCAAAGAACTCTTCCGAAGAAAGAAGCCGATCCGGGGCGAGTTACCTTACCCGTTACAATTGGTAATGTATTTGATGGAAATGGCCTTATTAATTTGGGCTCAAGCATCAATCTCATTCCGTTATCTATTGTGAAAAAGCTTGGGAACATTGAAATTAAGGGAATCCGGATGACATTGCAATTGGCCGACAAATCAACCACTCATCCGATTGGGTTGGCGCAAGATATGTTGGTGAAAGTTGATAAAATTTTCTTTCCGGTGGACTTCATTGTTATTGATATGGAAGAGGATGAGGATGCTCCTCTAATTCTTGGTCGCCCTTTTATGAAGACCACTCGCATGATGATAGATGTTGATGATGGCCTTATGAAAGTGCGGGTACTAAATGAAGAGGTATTTTTTAATCTATTCGAAGCAATGAAGCATTCAAAAGACAAACATTATAGCTTTCGTCTCGATGCAATAGAAGAAGCAACTTTGGAGGTTTCTAAGCATGTTCATATAGTGTCTCCTTTGGAAATGGCTCTTGATGATGCTTTTGAAGTATTTTCCGATGAAGAAGAAAGAGCTCTTGAAGAATGTTTGAAAGAGCTTGAATCTCTCAAAGAATTACAACCATGGGAATTTGAGAATGAAGAGTTGAAGAAAGAACCAACTGATGAGAAAGTTCAACTTGAATTGAAGGTGATTCCTTCTAATTTGAAGTATGCATTCCTTGATGAAAGTGGGAACAAGCCGGTAATTATTAGCAATAATTTGTCTAACAAAGAAGAAACCTGTTTGATTCAAGTGTTGAAAAGAAATCAAGAAGCTATAAGGTGGGTTCTTTTCGATCTTAAAGGAATTAGTCCATCTTATTGTACGCACAAGATTCTAATGGAAGAGGATTTCAAGGCGGTTGCTCAACCACAACGCTGCTTGAATCCTACTATGAAGGAGGTTGTTCGGAAAGAAGTTGTAAAGCTTTTGGATGCGGGAATGATCTACCAGATCTCTGATAGTCCATGGGTAAGCCCCGTGCACGTTGTTCCTAAAAAGGGTGGACTGACCGTTATCCGAAACGAGAAGAATGAGTTAATCCCAACAAAGATTGTGATGGGGTGGAGAATGTGTATTGACTATAGAAGGTTGAATACCGCAACAAGAAAAGACCATTTTCCACTTCCATTCATGGACCAAATGCTCGAGAGGTTATCCGGGTAACAATTCTATTATTTTTTGGACGGTTATTCGGGCTACAATCAAATTACGGTTGACCCGGCGGACCACGAGAAGACGGCTTTTACTTGTCCTTTTGGCATTTTTGCCTATCGAAAGATGCCTTTTGACTTATGTAATGCGCTGGCAACTTTCCAAAGGTGTGTTCAAGCTATCTTCTCCGACCTCATAGAAAAGACAATGGAGGTGTTTATGGATGATTTTTTCGTGTTTGGAGCATCTTTCAATTTATGCTTGAAGAAATTGGAAACCGTCCTTGAGAGGTGTGTAAAGACAAACTTGGTGTTGAATTGGGAGAAGTGTACCTTTATGGTGACGGAGGGAATTGTGCTTGGGCACAAAGTTTCTTCCAAAGGCCTTGAAGTCGATCAAACGAAGATTGAAGTGATTGAAAAGTTGCCTCCTCCTACCAATGTCAAGGGAATCAGAAGCTTTTTAGGGCATGCGGGATTTTATAGGCGATTCGTCAAAGATTTTGCAAAAGTATCAAGGCCACTGAGCAACTTGCTCAACAAAGATCAGGTATTTCTCTTTGACGATGAATGTCTTATTGCTTTCCAAATTTTGAAAGAGAAACTAATTACCGCTCCAATAATCATCGCGCCAAATTGGACTTTAAATTTTGAACTAATGTGCGACGCGAGTGATTACGTTGTTGGAGCGGTGTTAGGTCAAAGGAAGGACAAAACTTTTCATGCTATACATTACGCAAGCAAAGTATTAAATGAGGCGCAAGTAAATTACGCCACAACCGAAAAAGAATTGCTTGAGATTGTATATGCACTTGAGAAGTTTCGTTCTTACCTAATAGGGTCAAAAGTGGTAATCTACACTGATCATTCGGCAATCAAATATCTGCTCACTAAACCGGATTCGAAGCAAAGGCTCATCTGTTGGATCCTTTTACTTTAAGAATTTGATTTGGAAATAAAGGATAAAAAGGGTTCAGAGAATTTGGTGGCGGATCATTTGTCCCGCTTGATTAATGTGGAGGTAACCAAAACAGAAAAGGAAATCCGAGAGGAATTTCCCGATGAAAAATTGTTTCGAGTCCAAGTTAGGCCATGGTTTGCAGATATTGTTAACCACAAAGAAACCGGTTGGATACCCGAAGACCTAACTTGGAATCAAAAAAGGAAGTTCTTATCGGATGTGAATTATTATGTGTGGGATGACCCTTACTTGTTCAAGTTAGGAGGTGACAACCTTTTGAGAAGGTGTGTTACTAGTAATGAAGCTCAGAGTATTCTTTGGCATTGTCACAACTCGCCTTATGGAGGCCATTTTAATGGTTCGAGAACGGCCACGAAAGTCTTGCAATCAGGCTTTTATTGGCCTACTCTATTTAAAGACGCAAATCTCCATGCGCAAAGTTGTGATACTTGCCAAAGAACTGGTGGAAATGGAAAAAGAGATGAAATTCCCCTTCAAAATATCCAAGAGGTTGAAATTTTTTATTGTTGGGGCATAGATTTTATTGGTCCATTCCCACCCTCTTTTGGAAATGAGTATATTTTAGTGGCGGTTGATTATGTTTCGAAGTGGGTTGAAGCGATTGTTTCACCGAGGGCTGATGGCAAAACGGTAATAAATTTTTTAAAGAAAAACATATTTGCCCAGTTTGGCACTCCTCAGGTTCTTATAAGTGATGGCGGGTCACACTTTTGCAATACATCTATTGAAAGTGTTTTGAAACATTATGGTGTAACGCATAAAGTGGCGACCCCTTTCCACCCACAAACAAACGGTCAAGCCGAGGTGTCTAACCGTGAGGTGAAAAGGATTCTGGAAAAAACCGTGTCGAGTTCTAGAAAAGATTGGTCACAAAAATTGGATGAGGCATTGTGGGCGTACCGTACCGCTTACATGGCTCCAATTGGCTTAACTCCGTTTCAAATGGTCTATGGTAAAACATGCCATTTACCAGTTGAAATGGAGCACAAAGCATTGTGGGCCCTGAAACTATTAAATTTGATAAAAACTTGGCCGGAGAAAAAAGGAAACTACAACTACATGAATTGGAGGAAATACAGAATGCCGCATATCATTCTAGTTGGTTGTATAAGGAAAAGGTGAAGGGTTATCATGACAAGAATATCTGGCGAAAGGATTTCAAGGTTGGGCAAATGGTATTACTGTTCAATTCCCAGTTGAAACTTTTCCCGGGAAAGTTAAAATCGAAATGGTCAGGACCGTTTCTTGTCAAAGAGGTGAAAAGTTTTGGAGCAATTGTGATCGAAGATATGCAGAAAAAAGACAGTTGGACCGTAAAGGGTCAACATTTGAAAATCTACCTTGGAGGTAATTTTGATCGAGAAAATTGTTCTATTCTCCTAGACGTTCTTCATTGATCGTCCTGGACCGTCGAGCTTATCCGACGTTAAACAAGTGCTCGTTGGGAGGCACCCCAAATTTGTAAGTTTTTATCGTTTTTTGGTCAATTTACTGTTTAATCGTGTTTTCTATAAGTTGGTGTGATTTTGCTGCTTGGAATGATATTTTGTGCTGCTGGAACCATGTTTTGAGCTGCTGGTAGTATCTTGTGTGTTGCAGAGCCCGCTTAGCACGTAGGAGCCTGCTTAGCCCGCTCTGAAGAAAAAGTCACCTCCACTTCCAGTGAGCAGCGCGCTTAGCGCGATATGCGAAATTTTGAAAAAAAATGATTTTGTCTGGGCCCAATAAGCAAGACCCGGCCCAGATTATTTTTTAAAGCTAGGGTTCTGAGGTTGTGCCTCATTTCCCCTTTTTTCTCAAAAATCTCAAGTTTCCTCTCTTCTTCTTCCCCAAAATCCTTGAGAGATCCTTGGATTCTTTGTGCCCTAGCTTAATCTTGTCATTTTGTTGCTCATCATCTACATCAACAAATGTAAGTTCTTCATTTTCTTTTTAATTTTTATACCCATTTTGGGTTGTAGCTTTAATGTTCATTGTTCTTGTTCATCTTGTTCTTCTTTTTGTTGTCATTTTCCATTATTATCACTAAACTAGTGTAATTGCATGCGGATAGGAACTTTGATTTTAGAAATTAGGGATTTTGAATGTTGAAATTAGGGTTTTTTTTGTAGATATTAGGGTTTTAATTTCATGTATTCGTGATTGTAAATATCTCTGTGAATATCTCTGTTTTAGGATTAGGGTTTTATCCATTGGAAGTTGTCTGTTGCAGAGAGGAGTTTTTCTGCAAATCGCATAACCCGCTTAGCGCGCTCCTGCGCGCTTAGCGCGGCCTGGGATTTTCAGAAAAATTCCCCTCTTCTAAAACTCTGTTTTGATCCCTTGGATTATTTGTTGTATTTGTTTAGCAATTTAGACATATTTTAATGTTATTTTTGTTAATGTATTTGTCTGTTTTTGTGGATGTTTTATGTGTTTTTTTTCAGATGTCTGGTAGAAAGAAACAACGTGTCGGTTCGACATCAAACCCAGCAAGACGACCTCCATCCGAACAATTTTATCACAATCGGTTTCTTAGTCTTGAACAGCAGCTGAGATATCAACAACTCGAGAGAAGAACTGTTTGGCCTGATAGGATTATACAGATTGATCTCGAAGGAAGTTATCAACGCACAACTTCTCTTGTGCAAGGAGGAGGCTGGGACAAGCTCTCTAAACCTTACCCCGAATATCATCTGGATATTGTTAGGGAATTTTTTGCTAATGCCTTGCCTTCGAGTGATGAGGCTTTCAATTTTAAAACTTGGGTAAGGGGCAAGGAGATTGATTTTTCTAGGGATGCAATTAACACCTACCTTGGGAACCACTTAGAGTTGGCTGAGGATGAGTTGTGTGACTATGGAAAAATGTTAGCTAGAGGAAGTTGGAATGCCGAGCAGTTAAGAGAGGTTTTGTGTGTGCCTGGTCAGACGTATCAGTTGGGCGCTAATGGTGCCCCTCTGAAGTTAATGTGTGGTGTGTTGACTACCCAGACTCAAATTGTAATGTCGGTTGTCTTGCACAACCTAAAGCCTCGTAGTCACACATCCTTCATTCCCATGTAGACAACAGGCCTCTTTTCTTGTATTCTTGACAACGAGAAGACCGTGGATTTAGCACGTATCATTTCTAATGAGCTGAAGAGGATTGCTGTGAGCGCTACACCGTTAGGTGATAGGGTGGCTTGTACTTTGACTTATCCTGGGCTTATTATGGCATTGTGCCATAAGGCGCGAGTCACCCTTCCAAACCATGGGAATGTGAAATTGGCTATTTTGGATGACAATTTTATCACCCGTTATTTTTTACAGGCACACAATGAAGATGTCCCTGTTGCTGCTGCTGCCCCTGCAAGGCGTGTTCGTGATTCGAGTGCTGAGGCCAATTGTTCCATGCACGAGGCTCACCAGCGTGCCTTTTTGTTTATGCATGATTTTATGATGCAGTTGCAGCTTCAGATCCGAGATCCTCATGTTGATCACCCTTTGAGGTCTAGAGAGGACCTCATGGCATATGCTAGGTGGCCAAAGGGGCAGGCCAGGTTTTGCGGAGGGGGCAGCTGATGATGATGTTGGTGGTGATGATGGAGTTTCGAGTTCGAGTTCTCATTGATGGGTTTGATTGTTCCACCTTTGTATTTTGTTATGTTTAGTTTGTTGCTAATATTATTGACTTTTGTTTAAGATATTGTTGTAGTTCACATCCGGGCGGATGTTAATTTTTGGATAATTGTTAAAATATTTTCTTATTATTAGTGAATTTTCCATCCGGGCGGATGATGTTTTTTGTTTAGAATTTTTGGTACAAAATTTGTTGTGTTTGTTCTCTATTTAAGGTAATTGATTGATGAAGCAAGTTCTAGTTTCTTTGAACAAAAGTGATGTGCTACACCAATCATTGATGGTGATGATATAATTCTGGATTGTTGCACAAAAAGGTACTCTGTTTGTGCTTTGTAGAATGTTAGCATGTGTATGAACTTGTTGCTTTACATAAATTTCAAGCTTTGCTTCATGTAGCATGTATGCTCATATGGGAATCAATTAGGACATTACCACATATGTGAGTTTCCTCCATTATTCACAAATTATTGAGGGATTCAAGTAGTTGTTGCTTACTCAAATGGTTTATGTTTAATCTTGCTTGTAGTTTTGAAATTTTGGAAACTTTGAAATGATCAAGGCAATTTTTTTTAGTACTATGAGTAGAACCACTTTTCCAAAAACCACTTCAAGTCACCTTGTGAGTGTGTGAACATTAGAAACCTCTCTTGAGCCTGAAAAGAAAAATTATCTTTGAAGCATGAACCCGGACTTTAACCGTTTTGAAGAGCATTTTGATTTAAGTTTATAGTATTGTTGAAGTTGGGGAGATTGGTTCATTGAGGAAAAAGAAGAAGGAATTGTGGACAATGCATTCTCAAGGAAAAATAAAAAATAAAATCAAAAAAGAAAGAAAAGGAAAAATTATGGGAATCAAAGAAAGAAATAGAATGCATTGTGAAAATAAGTTGGAAGTTTGAGCAAGAATGGTTGTTTAGAAAAGAAAATGCTCTTCATGAAATTTTCCCTTTCTTGTTTCAATGGCCGTGTACATATGCCCCTTGTTTCTTAACCCCGGCCAAGTTACAACCGATAAAAGTCCTTTTGTGATCTTTGTTTCCATTATTTTCATTAGTTGTGAGATGATTGCATAAATTGTTTTGGATGGGGCACAATTGTTTATGAGTGTGTTTTGTCCCTTGTAAATATTGAGCATGGCTCATCTAAATAAGTAGGTGATTCCCGTTTGAACATTTGTTTGCTTATGATGAGTTCTTGTTATTTCTATTTAGAAGTTAGTTCATAGACATGTTTTTATTCTTTGTTGAAGCTGAGCAGTACTTGCGAGCGCATCAATTTAGTTTGAACCATTGATTTTTTATTGTGTTTGCTTATCTGATATTCCTCTTGTTTCTATTCTATCTTACCTTTGTTTGAGGACAAACAAAGAAGCAAGTTGGGGAGAGTTGTTAGGTGCTAAAATGTGTTAATATTTAGTTTAGTTTTTGGCACCTTTTGAGATCTTTATTTGTTAATCGATGCTTTTTCCCATTGTTTCCGGTAAATAATCGTAGTATAGTTTAATTACATTATTAGACTTATTTATTTAACTTTTGTGTTTATAATTGTATATTTTAGCATTTCAATGGAAGCTTGGAGCATGGAAGGCTCTTAAGGAGCATTTTTGAAGAAATTGGATTTTTGAAGCATGCTACAAGCACGCTTAGCGCGCTCCTAGCGCGGTCTGGGAGCATTTTTCAGTAGGTAGCCCGCTTAGCGCGGTCTGTAGCCCGCTAAGCACGGTCAAGGGCGGTTTAACAATAAAGTGCAGCGTACTTAGCGCAGTGCTGCGCGCTTAGCGCGCTCTGCGTAACTCAGCCCCCTTATAAATAGATTAGATCAGATTTTTTGTGGATCACTGAAATTCTGGTACAGATGTGTGATGTCTCGTGCAATGTCACAACATCGCAATCTGCTGTATGAACAAGGCAAAAATAGTAACAGTAATGCATAAACCATACACACTGATTGTTCATCCAGTTTGGTTCAACAACCTACATCTGGGGGCATACCATGCCAGGAAAGAAGTCCACTATTAGCAGTATCAAATTACAGACTCAACAGACCAGTTGACATCTACCTAATTCAACCACTACCCAATGACCCTTCTACCTAAGTCCTCCTTAGGTAAGAGACTCCATCTCACTCCCAATCATCTCAATGATGTCTAGCAGTCAACAACTCCGCCACTGCATCGACAGCTTGTTTACCAACAACTTTTCTAACACAAAAAACTAGAAGACACACTTCCATGACTCATATTGGAGTTGCTTAACAGCTTCCTCCAAGAACAATACAGTACTCATTACCTATAGGTTTCTGAGTACTAACACAGTGACCATCTCACAACCCGAGTGGTTCACTTAGACAAAGCCCTAATTTTCTACATCTTGGACCCGTACCCCATTCTATGTTACAAGCATTCTATTTATAATATACTCCCAACTGGATTTGGGCCTTCAAATCATATCAAATCTTCTGTAACAAATCTGCAACAGATCCTGCTTCTAAATAGATCTTCAATCAAATCTTTAATTAAATCTTCAATAATTAACTCTAAATATTCTCCATATCTTTAAGCTTTAAATTCGCAACAAACTAATCTTCTTCATAACTGATTGCACCAAGAAATTCGCATCCAATCTAACTGACAGATCTCCTTAAATCAACATAATCAGCGCAGCCCTAAAAACATTACAGCCTGATGTTTTAATGTTCTGGTTAAGACATCGCATGTGACATCACTCTTCAGCACTTTAACTCTTCAACAATATTCACAAGACAGAATGTTAGCCAAAACATAACAATACTGTTAGAAGCTCTTGTTGCAACATCAACCATGACATCAGCATTGTTTTAACAAAATTTCAGCCAATTACAAGAACTTACAATCTCCCCCTTTGGCTAATTTTGGCTAAAACAAATATATAAACATTACACTCAGATTACAGCAGTAATTACAACCCTACACTACTGTTAGACGTCAATAAACACCAGTACCTACTGTGTACTGCATCCATGGAGAATCATCTTCTTGGCTAATTTTGAATGATGTTAGGACATCACATCACCATATAACAACAATCCCAGGCAGCACATCAGGAGGTGCACATGAGGAAGAAGATATCCAACACTCCCCCTTAATTACAACACATTTCTTTTTCCTTCCAGGTCAGACCCAGAACAAAAGCAGAAGACTCCTCCAGAAAAGAAATGTTTGTCTATTCATCAAAGACCAATGGTGGCATAAGATAATTCTGCACACCTTCATTGATCAGACACTGGGTTTAGTTCGTGGCGTAAGATGAAACTTAAGAAGTGCCATTCTGCCAACCCAGGTAACTCAGAACACAAGTCACAACTGTGTTCATAACTCAGGACACAAGTCACAAAGACTCAACATCAACTTAAGGATGTAACATCCTCTTCTGCAGCATCAGGAACTACAGACTCCAGGCATAACATCTGCACAAACCAATTAGCCAGACCCTTTCCTTTCTCCCCCTTTTTAGCCACAAATTGGCAAAGGAAGCCCTCACAGAACCAGACCCAAGTAGTGCTTACCCAAAAACGAACAAACGCCATAGGACTTATGAAACAACCACACTCACTGGCTGAAGGAGAACAACATAACCCCTATAAATAGCTAACCAGAACTTTGGAATTAACGAGCCTTGAATATGTCAAGGTTCTTGGTCAAAGAAATGCTATTTTAGGTATCAAAAACTGCATTCAAATTAAATGCCTACCTTCCAAAAACCGCTTTGACTGCCTTAAATATTTCACAACTGAATCTTACCATAAATTAGGCCAATAACGCTCCATGCATAGGCAGAGACACGTGTTATGCCTTATCCTTGCACTACCGACCAGAAAAATTCCTTGTTTGGCTCAAGAGAAACATGTCCTGTATCATGTTCTGACATCTTACCAAGACAGTTTGTCTGCTTGCTCATCAACCCAAGACTCCACAATCACATCTTCTTATCTAATGGATACTGAGACAACTTCTCACAATTCCTTCTGGAGTCACCCATATACACCAATTTTGCTTTTCAGACCTCTCCTGCATAGGCACTATCTTCACACAGCTATGATATTCCCATCAAGAAGTTTGACATCACACATGTTGATATTGGATACATGGTCTGCCAATTCCAATGAACAGAAGCCCACTTGATCTGAAGTTTCTCACCAATGTCACAAGATAAGGACTGCCCCCACCTTTTACTTGTATTAGAAGGAACCTCCTTATCTTCAGCCATTCTGAACAGATTGCACTACTAGCAACAACCTTCAGTCCTTACCCTTATTGAGTCTTCAACATGAGAGTAGTCATGTATTACCAGAACTACTTATCATCAAGATCAGAATCTGCCCATTCTAATCCACATTATGTCAAAACTGCCACTTCATACGATAATGCTGCTTCTTCCAACTCTACGATGTTGTAACAGTAAGTAGGACATAGGCATAAGTCAAAGGGACATACCACTTGTTCACAACCAGCACCAGCATCAAACTAAAAGGGAATCACATCAGACAACTAGACAGGACCTAGTCTCATCCTTTTAGTTCCAAAAAGACAACCTCCACGAAGCTCTGACATCTAATGAGACATGGTTAAAAACAGATTCCCAAGAAAACAAGATTCCAACCCAAAGACCACTTTGACTGGTCAGGCGATACAAACAAGGACTCTTATGCAGTATAAAAGCCAAGCCTTCTCGCTCCTAACCGCTCATCACAGATAGAACCATGAGTCAATCTACTAAGGATGCAAAAAGGAGTCACATGCAAGAAGTCAGGAAACCAGATCCATAGGGGTTGAAGAACCAAACATCGTCCACAACTGGTACAACTTCAGGAGCAAAGAGAACAAGAAGGACTTCAGAGACAAGGATGAAGACCATCAAGAAAAACCAAGTGCAACTTCAAGCTTCTGATGATGAATGGGATGAAGATTGGAAAACTTTTCTTGATTCGGGGGGTTGGGATAATCTTTAGACTCTTTGTTTGTTGTTTTTACTGATCTTGTAAGCTTTCAAAAATGCAATAAACTTCTGTTTTAATTCTGTTCCATTTATACTAAACAAATGTAATAAGGAACACAACTGCACAAGACACTAAATCCTCATGTATGCAACTTCCCAATTTGCTTCAAAATAAGTGCCAACACCAAAAACTGCAGTAATATCAATCACACGTCCAGCTGCATAAAATTGTAACAATCTCCCCCTACCAAGGATAACATGTGCTTCTTCGCATCTTCATGTCTTCAAGAGCTCACTCTTTGTTCAATTCACAAGTTGAACTCAATCATCACTTGTACCAATACTCACATGATCCACTTCAGTCTTCTCTATATTCTCCATCCAAGGCAGACCTTCTACTTCATCATTCTCCCCTATGACTATGTAGACGCTCCTTAGGCATAATGTAGGCACCAAGCTCCTGAACCAGGGCATAACCTTTAAGAAGAATAATCTCCTTGAGTCTTCAACTCATCACCCTTCTGCCCAAGAGTAACTTGTTCCAAGACAATCCTCAATAATAACCAGCTACCACACTCTGATTATCTTGATTCTTCAAATCCTCTTCTGAGATCAACCAAATGCCCCAGTATGATCACCTCATTCATGAATCCTCACGTTTGTCAGAATTCTCATAAAGATATCTTGATTCATCAAGGAAAATTGATCTTCAAGTCACATGTTCCACTTGCTCAAAAGAAAACACACTTAGACTCCCTAAGCCATGGTCTTGTAACATTTTCTCCTTCCTGCAGCTCCCGCAACCTGCCATGAGAACGATCTTTTTGAAGCATCCTGTAGGTCACTCTATCAATCACTGATGTGCCACCTCACCAGCTGAGACTCCTGATGTTAAGCTAGATGTCAGAACATCCAACTGTTAAATTCAGCTCTACCTTCTGCCACTCAGAAGAACCTCCTCCCTTTGCAGAAACAAATTTCCATGCTCTCATAGGCTTGAATCAACAATCAAGTTTGAGTAGACAACCTCCATCATGCTTAGAACCTCCAAAGACTTCAAACCTCCCACATCTGAAACTTTAGAAAATACGTAGTCCAAGACTACTTCATAGCAATACTGAAGAAGGTCACTTCCCTTAGTAGAGCCGTCTGTAGAAAGCCAGAGATAACTACCACTTATCCTCGACCTTCACAACCAAAGTAAACACCATTCTGATCCAAGCTGTACCCATCAAGATGTGTTGTCTTCATATCTTTCAGCCTTAAAGCCAACAACTTGTCTGACTTGAGATGTTGGATGTCATCAGCATTCCACAATCTGCCTCTCATAATTTAAACACATCCCGGACTCTTTGGATGATACTCCATAGTAACCACTCAACCTCAGCAGTTGATTCACCTCCAAGGAGCCTAACCCTTCAAAACAGCCACATAGAGAAGGGTAAACTCTCAACACTTCAGCAGTCCTCCTTTTCCTGCAGACTTGAGGCACTAGTTGATCCCTCTTTTGCTAATCCACACCACTGATCACTTTAGATTAGGCAAGTGGCGTGTCCTGATACTTCACCATGAGCACCTCTAACTTTCTTTGGCTGAGAAAGCAAAGAACTGAAATGATGTTTCAACATCAGTTCTGACATGTCTCCTAATCAAAGAGTAATAACTGTCATCCTTCTATAGACAATTTGCAACTTTGAATCCTTCAAGGCACAAAACAGAATGAGCTCAATTGACCACCGGCTGAATTACCAAGCTACTGCACACAAACTCTTGGAAGCAACTCAAAAGTTGTTCAACTTCATAGCTTCAGTGATTCTTCAAAACAGCTACAGTCTAATAGGACTTTAACTTAGCATTTACCAAAAACTGCTAATGTGAAGCACGATGTCGAGACATTAGAATTGACATATAAGCTCAGCTTCTTTCTTGATGAAACCACCAATAAGCTTAAGAGATGACTGATCAGGATCTTTACTCCTGCATGAAAGATTTGACAGTGATACTCTTATGGTTTGGCTCTACCCTCTTCTTTTACCACAAGGAATCACTGTTCTGGACAGATTGATCTTCAATGTTTGATTTGAACAGAAACATCCATGTCATAAGATCCATTCACCGTTTGATCACTCAATCCTCAAGTATCTTTGAAGCTGTCCTGCAGAGAATATCCTGCTGAGGAGACCAAACCCTAATGACTCTACAAAAATCAATCAGGGTACCATGCAGCGGAACACACACCAACTCCTCAACAACCTTCAGGCACTACTTTATCAAGAATAGTCCATCCTTCACTCAAAGGGATCACACAAACAACTATATGAGCTGACCAAGTCCACAACAAAACTATCTTCCTTGCTCATGAACCAAAAAGTAACTTCCATAGATCTCATCCAGAAACAGACAGGATGCCTGCTCTGATACCAATTGAAATTCTGGTACAGATGTGTGATGTCTCGTGCAATGTCACAACATCGCAATCTGATGTATGAACAAGGCAAAAATAGTAACAGTGACGCATAAACCATATACACTGATTGTTCACCCAGTTCGGTTCAACAACCTATATCTGGGGGCATACCAAGCCAGGAAGGAAGTCCACTATTAGCAGTATCAAATTACAGACTCAACAGACCAGTTGACATCTACCTAATTCAACCACTACCCAATGACCCTTCTACCTAAGTCCTCCCTAGGTAAGAGACTCCATCTCACTCCCAATCATCTCAATGATGTCTAGCAGTCAACAACTCCGCCACTGCATCGACAACTTGTTTACCAACAACTTTTCTAACACAGAAAACTAGAAGACACACTTCCATGACTCATATTGGAGTTGCTTAACAGCTTCCTCCAAGAACAATACAGTACTCATTACCTACAGGTTTCTGAGTGCTAACACAGTGACCATCTCACAACCCGAGTGGTTCACTTAGACAAAGCCCTAATGTTCTACATCTTGGACCCGTACCTCATTCTATGTTACAAGCATTCTATTTATAATATACTCCCAACTGGATTTGGGCCTTCAAATCATATCAAATCTTCTGTAACAAATCTGCAACAGATCCTGCTTCTAAATAGATCTTCAATCAAATCTTTAATTAAATCTTCAATAATTAACTCTAAATATTCTCCATATCTTTAAGCTTTAAATTCGCAACAAACTAATCTTCTTCATAACTGATTGCACCAAGAAATTCGCATCCAATCTAACTGACAGATCTCCTTAAATCAACATAATCAGCGCAGCCCTAAAAACATTACAACCTGATGTTTTAATGTTCTGGTTAAGACATCGCATGTGACATCACTCTTCAGCACTTTAACTCTTCAACAATATTCACAAGACAGAATGTTAGCCAAAACATAACAATACTGTTAGAAGCTTATGTTGCAACATCAACCATGACATCAGCATTGTTTTAACAAAATTTCAGCCAATTACAAGAACTTACAATCACTATTCATTTTCTTAGAGCAAAAACATTGTAAACACTGTAGTATCCTATTTTCGAAGAATCGGAGCATCATTTGTCGAGAGATCGTCGTTGATGCTTGTTTCTCTTCTCTATTTTCTTGTTTGTGAAGCTTCCATGTCAATCACTTCTAGAGTCAAGATTACTGGAGGTAATTCATCATTTTTGTATGTATTGATATTGTATTAAGTTTGTGAACTTTGTTAATGATAAATATAGAGAAGAAACTTTGTTTTTATGGTTCATCTTTTATTTTGATTCATGATTGAGAGATATGTGTTAAAACTTGACCTAGGTTTCAATCCATCAATTATTCATGAGGCTAGAGATAGTTTTAAATGTTGATGTTCATAAATATTGTTCTTAAATGTTATCATATTGATAGTTTGTGTGAGATATCAACAAAGGATCAATATGATTAATCCCACAACAAGTGTTCGAGAGAAACTTGTTGAGAGGATATGTGAGTTTATTTATCGTTAGAAAGTTCACACAGTTTTTCGAAGATATACGTACGAAAACGGATTACCGGCTTCTAATCTTGACATGTTTTTATAAATCGTTAAAACAAATCTTTTTACCGTTCATTACTTAACCTTGAATGCAAACGTTCCGACTGAAAACAACCAAAACCCTTTGTTCCGATTAAAGTTTAAAACCTTTTCAACTGTAGAAAGGCAGTGATATCTCTAACAATCTCTGTGGAATGATAACAAAACCCTCTATTTGTATTCCAACAGAGATTCATACATAAGAATTCAAGAGGAGTTCGTGTGGTGTATGGATGGTTTCTGGACGAGAGGGATCAATGGAGCTTTGGTCTCAATCCAAGAGTTTATTGTCTGTGGTACACGGATACGTTCTGGGTATTCACAAACTATATGATCATGAAGTTGTCATGGGATATCATGTAGTAGTTTTGGGTGGTTCTTGATGAAGAAGCATCTGTTGAGAAAGATATGGGGAGAACTTCTATCTGTTTCTTGTACTGGTGTGGTACATGGTTTGCTTGAGGGTCAAGCAGTAGTTGAATATGCTCAGCAAGTGTGTTGAACTGAGGGTGCGCTCTTGAAGACATGAAGATGCGTCTTATGTTTTCCATTCATTAAGGGTGTTCTTCTGGCTAAGGAGCACTGGTTGTCTACGACAGGGGGAGTTAGATCTTTGTTTAAGATAGCTGCAATGGTGCAGACTGACTATCAAGATTGTTTGTGGTTTCAAGTTATTTATGATAGATTGCCTCAGGTGAGGTTGATATGTCCGACGAGATGTTGTGACATTCTCCTACTGATATGAGTTCTGGGTGAACTTATCAGGACGTTCTAATTCTATCATTGGGTGTAAATGGATTGAATTAGAGGTGGTACAAGTATCTTGGGAATTTTTGTTGCTGTCTAGAAGAAATTAGTTTTTTGCGAATGGAAAGGTAAATGAACGAATTCTGCTGTAATCAATGTTGTTAAATCTGAACTAAGGAAATCCTATATGTGGGGACCATAAGCCTGACAAAATCAGGATAGGTATCAGGACACTGTTGAGAAGTGGTTTCAAGGACAAGTCAGAAAAGGTGGAATCTCTCTACACTAACTTGACCAACAGTTATTGCACTCTTTGACTAGTCTTTTGTCTGGATTTGCTCTACCTACATAACTTCTTAATATTTAAGGAAGATCGAGCTAGAATATCTTTCTTAGTTTAAGATCAAATGAGTTTTATTCGTGTGCGGGTAAGCATTATTTGGGTTTGGGCTTGCACGGGTCATTTTTGTCAATTTTTGGCTAAAAAGGGGGAGAATGACTTACTGCTGTGAGGTGTATGTGCATTTGTTACTGATCTACAAAAATGTCTCAAAGGATGTTCTGACGCTCTGGGTTTTAACATCTTGGGAAGTTGTGTTTTGTGATCAGATTTAGAAAGCAAGTTGTGTCTTGTGATCTGAGTTACATTCTCTATGTACTCGGTATCACAAGGGAATGAAGAGAGTAACTCAAAATTATCTTCTCCCTCTTCCTTGGCACTTGCTTCAAAGTATTTTTCCACTGCATGCACCATCAGGATGAAGGATGTTTTAGCCAAAATTTGTTAAAAGGGAGATATTGAAAGCTCCAAGAGTTTGACTAAATTTTGGTAAAACATAATGTTGGGAAAGATGTTCCAACATGAAGGTTTCAGCCCCAGACTGAAGATGTCGAGTGAAATGTCACAACATAAAGATTCGACATCATAGCTATAACAGCGGGTTTGTTTTAAATCTGTTCCAAGATTCAAGGTGTGATTGGCAATGGATCAAGGATCAAAGATGTGAAGCCCAACTCAGCAAAAGACTATAAAAGAAGACCAAGACCTAGGCAGAAGAGAGGGAGGACGATATAGACTTAGGAACCCTAATTTTTAAAGTAGGGTTTAGGTTTGAGAGTCGTAGGTTTCTCTTGTAAGTCTCCCTCTGTATCTATTTGATGCAGTGTGGCAGATATAGGAACTTGTACAGATTTAGAAGCCCGTAGGCAATGAATCGTGTAGTATTCTTGGATGAAGCTTTGAAGCAAATCCAAGTTAACTTGTTAGTCAAGGATGCTTGACTGAACTTTGTATTGGAAGGGGTGTCCTTCAATAGGGTAGATACAATTATGGTGTAGTAACTGTTAGATAATCATAGATTGTGATTTAGGGAGTGAGATGGGGTTCTCTTATCATTTAGATGTGACTTATAACGATAAATATTTCATTGGGTAGTGATAGGTTAGCGTGGGTGCTTTCTGGAAACCTGAGGTTGTTTACATAAAACTATACTACTGATAGTGATTTCTTCTTCCTAGATTGGTATCCCCCAGATGTAGGTGAGTTGCACCGAACTGGGTCATCATATTCTGTGTTATTTATCATTTTGCTATTTTCAGTTCAGTCTTGATTAACATGTTGGATCAGATGTCGTGATATCTGTGATTCTGTAGCTCTGATATTTAAGGTATCAGTCTACTATTGTGCCTCTACGTTTAACCGTTTATGCAGAATAATGTCTTGACATGTGTTAGGACATCTGCTGTCTGCATTGCCAGAATTTCAGTTTCCATGGCCACTTATCAAGCCATCTCAGATATCCCTCACCTTTTCTTTTCTTCCTTCTGTGGGGAGGTTCATTCTTTTGAACTTGTGGTGGTGGCTCTGGATTTATCATGAGTATCAGCTTTTCAAGTTTGGGTTTAGTTAATTCATCCACTACCTCAAAGGTTAACCTTACCCTCTTAATAATAATGATATCCCTAGTTTCATGGTCCTCAAATTTTCTCTTTTTATGCGGTACCTCAGGCAAAGGTGCATCGGTGCAGATATTTTCCAATACCTCCACATACGTTTTGGTTTGGGAGTCTACCTTAACTTCTACAAACCTTTGCGGGAAAGGAATCGGTGGGGTATAGGGAGGAGGAACAACAATAGGTTTTTCCTTCTCTACCTTTTTGACAACCTCATTTTCGGGTGGTGTCGGGGGATTTTTCTCAATCTCTACTCTTTCCTCACCAGAACTCTCATCATCCTCATTATCACTCTCCCTAGGATTTTCTATTGTTCTTCACTACTGGTTGTCACAACATCCACACGTCTCTCAGGGAAGGGTCCTATAGGTGTCTGTCCAAGCAGTGAGATTTGAGTCTCCAATGCCTCGTTGTGAGTCGCGAGGGACTCAACCATAGTGTTCATCTGCCTAAGGTTTTCATAAGTATCGAGATGTTGTTTTCTAAACTCTTCATTCTGGAGAGTTTGTGTCTCCACAAAGTGCTCCATCATAGATTCTAGCCTATAATTAGTTGTTGTTTCAATGAAATCCTCCATTATTGTTTCGAGGTTAGAATTATGGGATTCTTGCGGTTCCTCAAAATATTGGGAGTGGTAATCATAGAGAAAATTTGGTTAAGAGTGAGTGAGCGTCGCATTGAAATCCTCCATCAATATTTCAAGGTCGGATTTATGGGATTCTTGTGGTTCCTCAAAATATTGGGAGTCGTAATTGTAAAGGAAATCTGGGTGATACATAGCAATTAATATAAGAGTGCCTTAGTCTATACGGTGCAACAACAGAATCACAATATTGTCTGTTGGTCCCCCGACAACGGCGCCAAAAGCTTGATGCATCCGCAAGTGCACGGAAATATGATGCATAATTCCCACTATCTGGTTCACTCCTCACGCTCTCGCGGATCTCGGCTTAAACCTTAATTTTATTCTCACTCTCGTGACAAAAAAATGTTAAATAACCTCTCACTCTCATGACAAAGCTACTTAAATTAAACTTGGAAATTAAAATCAAAATGACATACATTCACACTTTCGCGCCTATAATTTCTATCGAGTCCCGTCGATAACGACGGTCCTCATATGCCGGACTTAGGAAAATTTAGCAGAACATGGAATTAAACGAAAATAAACTAAGCATGATAATTATAATAAAGGATAACATGCTTGACAATTGTAAAAACAGAACAGTAGTAATAATAAAGCGATAAATAGAGAACCTGTAAATTGCAGGAAAATAAATGGAGACTTGAATAAACAGAACTGGAAATAAACTTCAATAAGATGATGGCAAGATTGATCCAAGTATTACATAAATTGCAGGCCTAGATACTAATGGTGGAGTAGTTCCTCGATGTGAGAAAACTACTCCTTTTACAATAGTGATTTATGCCTAAAACTATGAACAAATTCGACAGCGTTTCTGTGCACGAACTTGGATCCCATGGTACTGCTTTCAGGGTCCTATTTATAGAGAAATATGGCACTTAACTCCCCTTGGTTCCAAAATCAGATAAAGGAGGGAAAATGAGTTATTAAAACTCCCTAAAACTGCCAAAAACTGCCAAAAACTGCTGCTGTTGAAAAACGGTTGTCTGCGACATAATGGCGAACGCTGTGGGGTAATGGCGAACGCCATCTGGGGACGGCGAACACCATTTGCTCACGGCGAACACCATTTGCCCACGGCAGACACCGTATCAGTAAAATTGCAGAATTTGCACTTTTTCTTCATTTTCTTGCTCTTTTCCCGGTTTTCTCACACGGATGCTCTTATTCGACAAATACCTGAAACACAAACATAACAGAACATAATAATACGAAAAACATAATAAAACGAAATTAAATTGCATGTGAATCGAGTTGAAATAAACGATTATATCTTCACATTATCAGTTTCCTCACTTTTTGTGATGTTATTGTTGTTTGTTACCTGTCAAAAGAAACAATTCAATATTCACCTATTTCTCATGACTCTTGTTTCAAGACAAAATGTTGGTTCTGAATAGAATCTTGGAGACTTATGACTGACATAACATATCTCACTTTCTCAGTCTAGTTCTACTAGACTCTGATGGATGATAGCTTCTGAAAATTGTCAGATTCTGAGATTCAGAAGAAGATTCTTTACTTCTGATAAAGCAGTTAAAGTAAAAGGTTTTCCAATTCTTTTATAATATTTAAATTTGTCATAAAGGTGAAATTTATCGAGTGGAATCAAGAAATCAGCTGGATAAGAACCTTTGGGTAATGATGTTTTCTTTTTGGATATTGTCACTATCCCCTGTCTTGTGAAACACCATTTTGTCCTTCTTCTGACAAGATTCTTATTCTTTTAGGAATCTTGTTCAGTTCTTTTTCTTTTTATTTTCTCTGCGGTTGTTTGTTCATCAAGCCAAACTTGAGATGAGTTTCCTAGTTAATTCTTCTTTGAATCAACTTGTAGTCATCAATGAAAAGTTTGTGGATTTCGATGAATTACTTAAGTTAGGCTTTAACTTCTGGAAGACTGTGTGTGAACAAGGATGAAATGGATACTTTGAGATGATATGTGGTTTCAATTATCCAGATCTTGTCAAAGAGTTTTGGATTAATGCTTCCATTGTTGAGCTAAATTATGAGTATGCTATTCTCTCTAAATTAAATGATGTTTCTATAACAGTAGCCTCTAAAGTGATTGCTAATGTGATCAATTGTGAGGAAATTAGAGAAATCCCAAGAACTCTTGTTTGGGAAAACTATTTTCCTACTTGGCGTATCTTTGTAGATCCATCTAATACATCAGTGGTCTCAAATATTTGTCCTGATGTTGTTGTTTGGAATCAGATTTTAAATTCAAACTTACTTCCTAAGGATAAGGATTTAGACCTTGTGGATCCTATTGAAAAAGATCTGCTTCTACTTCTCAACTCAGACTTGCAGATTGATCTTCCTCAAGTTATGTTTGACTATTTGAAGAAGACTCTTTCTTACTTTCAAAATGGAAAATTTTTCTTCATTCCTTTTGGACGAGTTCTTTCAAAATTACTTGTTCAGCAGGGAGTTACCATAAGTTCAGAGGCTGATTTTTCTAAAGTCTGGAGAGACAAGTTTGAAGCTATCTATGAAAGATTCTGATGTTAGATTTCTGCATAATTATGCCTTGTAATTGTTAGAACCTTGTATTAATTTACCTTATTAATTAATTCAAAGTTTGTTCATGCAGTTGTTCAACTAACCATTGATTCTATTTATTTATGGTTGAAAGAATTAAAAGTAATGAGAGTAAGAACTTAATGTTTGCAACTTTTATCATTAATAAGAAGAAAGGGATTACAAATTATTTAGACATTCTAGTCTGTTGGATTGGCTCTAAGGTATTCCCTAGGATCATATGAAATGTCCAGATTATCTAAGTAATCTTGTCATTCATCCTTGGAAAACTCCAAAGCCTCATTTCTCAGTTGATTTTTGCGTCTAAACCCAGAAGATCTTCTTCTTCTGTGTGTCTTCACAAAGGATACTGAAGAGGTGAGAGCTTCTAGAGTCATCTGCTTGCTAGTAGATCCTTCAGCTTCTGTTTGCTTTCACTTGCCTGAGTTGCTGCATTCAGTATGGCTGTCTTTCTGAAATCTCTTGGAACCCATATTTGCTTCTGTTTGTACATCTTGGTGTTTTAAGGATTAAGTGATTATGAAAGTAAGCATGCTATGAGTTCTTATATAGACGTGTTACATACATTGATCCAAGTATTTGTTGTTTTAATATTGATTAATCTTATCAATATCTTAAATGATATATCTTGGAAATGTTATCTAACAGTCTAACCTATTAAAGATTTTTTAACAACTATGAATCTTATGGTTAGCGCATTTAACTGTTGTTTCTAGTGTCAGTTTTAATTCATTAATGTCTTTTAGTAAATCTAAGGGAAGCTATTGAAATTATTTGCATGCAGTGAACAAAATTTGGTCAAAAAGGTACTTTTTCATTAATTGAAGCAGATGATTACAAAATATTGATTCATAAGAAACTACTAATGCTTAGTATAGATCCCTATCTACTTCATCTTGAGCCTTATGATGATAACAGTTGTCATAGTCTATGTCTAGCTCATCCATATTAACCTTTCCCTCTTCTGCCTCTGGGATTAGACGGTAGAATATCTTGTTGGACCGTCTTCTCTTCTTTAATCTCTTCATTATCTTTCTTTTAAGTTGCATCACAATTTTTGATGAACCTACTCGCGTAGGTTGTGTTGGAGCTGCTGACGTTGCTTCTTCAGAAGTGAGTATTGCAAAGGGCACTGTCCCAGTGGTAGATGATTCAGAAATAGTTCATTTCTGAACATTCTGGACATCTTGTCTTGTAGAGCTCTCAGAGATTTTGGTTACTACAGAAGTCTTATGGCAGAAATGAACTAGGTTTGGACTGCTTTTTTTATGACTTCTGAACAACTCAAACGTCTGATTTAATCATGCTTGATTCTTGGAACATTAACGACCACTAAAAATTTAAAGCATGCACTATAAAATCCTTAATGACCCCATGTTACTTGATCGTTTTTCAATTCCTTGGAAACTAATCCTGTAATGATGATCTGTAATGTATTTATGACTATAATTCTTTTCTTCTTCTCTTTTTATTTCTTTTTTATGTGACAAAAGCGGGAGAAATAATGGTAAGTATTTAATTAGAAACTGAACCCATTGAGTACCTATTCAGTTGTACATATTGGTCATTTATAATTTTGTTATATATATTTCTGTTTTTATGGTTATCTTGCCCGAGCGACACATTTTAACTTTCTTGTACATAGAACTAAGGAGGAGCTTACAAACCTCAGCCTTAGCCTATCAGACTCAAAAGAAGCTTACAAACCTCGTATTCTGATGTTGCCAAAGGAAGTTAAAATATTATATTTGGTTTTTTTAAATATGGAACTAAGGGGAGCTTACAAACCTTAACCTTGGAACTATTTGACTCAGGGGGGGGGGGGGCTTACAAACCTCAGACTCTGATGTTACTAAGAAAATTGAATTACTGTTTCTTGAGAGTAGTACCTAGTATGATGTCTATAGAACTCTGCTTTGGACAATTAGACTAAGGGGGAGCTTACAAACCTCATACCCTGATGTTGCAAAGAAAATTATAATTGCCCAACATTGTCCTTTAAATACTTGCATTTGTCATCATTAAAAAGGGGGAGATTGTTAGAACAAGATTTGTTCATGACATATTTTCCTTGGGTTTTGATAAAAATAGAGTATTGAAAGAACAATGGTTTTTTATGTGTGTTACATGTGTGCAGGTTCTAATACTTGTAAATATTATTGTCAGAATTTGTTCTACATTAAGCACATTTTGAGAGCTGTTGCATTGCTATCTTCTTGTAGCAGAATCTAAAGAACTCTTGCTAAGTGATGTTTGACATAGACTCTGAAACTAAAGGTCTCAGCATCAGAAGAAGCAACATAATTGTCTCTACACTTAGTGAATACAAATTGGCTTCTGGCACCATTCAGAGTTGGTGATAAAGCTGAAGGTGTCCGTACTATTGAAAGCCAGATGTATTGTCAAATCAGTTTGTCAGCTAGAGTCTACAGATTGCAAGGCTCAAGAAAGGATGAGATGCTTTATGAATATCTACTCTCAACGGCTCTAATAGTATAGAATCTCTTGAAGACTCAAAGGTTAAACATATTACACATTGGGTTAAGATCTTCTGGTGTATCTATCTTCAACGACTCTTGTACTATGGAGTAAAAACAAAGAATCTTGATCAAGTTACCTCCTCAACAACTAGTTTCTGAAAAGGCTATAAATATGACCGAAGGTTCAAACTGAATCTTTAACAAGGATCGACTAGAAGAAGGAGTAACAATATCAGCAATTATCAACTCAATGTATATGTAGATTTTTCTGATGTAGGTTGTAAATGTAAAAGGCTTAAGATTTCTTACACATTGAATACCTTAGAAATATTAAGTGTTTTAGGTATTTGTTATGGTGATTTCTCGTACCTGTGATACTTGTATCATGTACACCTTGTTCTCTATTCTGTTGAGCTTGTTTAGTAGTTTAGATAAAAGTCTTGTGTCATTGGGATACAAGCAAGGACGTCTCGAGCTAAGATACTTAAGCCACGTAAGTCTCTTGCTATGTGTTTGAGCTGTGAAAGTCTTAATCAAGTGGATTGATTAAGATGAAGTCTTGTATCATTGGGATACAAGCAAGGAAGTCTCGAGCCAAGATGCTTGAGCCAAGTAAGTCTCTTGCTATGTGCTTGAGCAGTGAAAGTCTTAATCAAATAGATTAATTGAGCAGGAAAGTCTTGAGCTAGTGTGGCTTGAGCAGGATAACTCGGTTCATGAAATTTAAAGCAGCAAGTCTTGACTGGTGGGGTGCAAGCGGAGGCTCGTTTCATGGAACCTGGAGTAGAAGTCTTGAGTATGAGGGGCTTGACCAGGAATGCTCAGTACATGGAATTGGAGTAGTATGTCTTGACCTGAGAGGTGCAAGTAGAGAGGTTTATTTCATGTGACTTGGAGCAGAAGTCTTATGCTGAGAGCCTGAGCAATGAAGTCTTGGGTTTGTGGCACCTGAGCAAGAAGTCTCGAGTGAGGAGCTTGAGCAGAAGTCTTGGACCTTGGGTCTGAGCAATTGTAAAAGTCTTATGCAGAATGCATAAGCGATTGTAATCATGATTTGATTATAGTGAAAATCTCTTGTGAAGCAACTTGACTGGACTAATATCAGTTAGGGGAGGAACCAGTATAAATCTTTATGTCTTCTGCTATTATTTATTTGCTTCTGTTAACATTCCACTGCTAAGAATTAACCAGAATCTGAACACCAGTTTAGATTCTGAACTTTGATAAGATGCAAACTAAGAAAATGGAAAACATAATTCAACCCCTCTTCTTGCATATTTTTCTCACCTTCATTGTCATTCATTATATTGCACAAGCTAAGTTATTGTCAGTAACTTCTTGTGCTTACCATGGTGGTGTTTGATTTAAAAGAATTTTCGATCAACATGAACAATCTCAAAGCAAATGCACTGTCATATTTTATGACAATAACTTATCCATTAAGCTAACAAAAAATCGGTGATACATATGAAATATACAAACACATAGTATTAGCTGAACTTCCTCATTATTAGATCAACTTTGAGATATAATAAGTAGTTCAGTTCAGACATTGTTTATAACTAACTTTGTTAGTATTGGGAAAAATCCAATCTTGAAGTTAATCAAATCAATCTTGATGAAAAATAATCAATCTTTTTTATTGATCACGCCTCTTGTTCTTCACCCTTTATTCAGGTGAAAATATCACTCCTTGGTTGTAAGATGATTTTACACTACACAAAGAACTGAAAGAAGAAAACGAGACAATTGTAAATGAGAGAAAAGAGAAATTTTGGAGGAAGAAGATGAAGATTGTATTGTTGTTCATACTACACTCAAACTGTTTGTTAAAATGTGTGTTAATCACAATTGAGATTTTTGAAAACTACACAATGCTACTACAAAACTTCTTACAAATGAAATAAAGTTATACACTATTTATATACGAGATTACTTGCACACTAAGTAATCTCTAACTAACAAAACAAAATAAATGTTAAGTCTGACTTTGTCGAGGTTAACTCCTTCGACAACCAAATGCTTCGACTACATGCTTCGATAAGCTGTATTTGACTTTCTGTCAAATACAGTTAATATAGACTCTATTTGATTCTTTCGAACCCACACTTATGATTGACACAAAGAATCACATATTTAACACACCACCTAATTCATTGTGTCTAAGCTATCTACATTCATCATAGTTTTCAATCTCTTGAACAATTCAACCTGAACAACCTTCGTCATTATATCTACAATCTAATTCTCAATTCTATAGTGTTCCAAGTTCAGCTTCTTATTGGCTACTTGCTCTTGAATATAATAGAACCTCATTTTGATGTGTTTGCTTCTTCCATTTGCTATCTGATTCTTTGCCAGATTGATAGCCAACATGTTTTTGATCTTCATGGTCATTGCTCCATGATTCTTCCTTGTAATTTCTTTGATAAGATTCATTATCCATGTTGCTTGGCATGCACATAGTGAAGTTGCTATGTATTTAGCCTCACATGATTATAAGGCTACCATTGGTTCCTTTCTCGAACTCTACGCCGTAACACCCTAAGCCCTAACATACGATTTTAAAACAAAACGCGGAAATAAACCTCAAAAAGGGTGTCACATTTTCACAGCATAACATCTTTCTCAAAATATAATTGCAGCAGAATTAAACAATTAAAAACATATTCAATTGTTTCATAAAGTAAAACTCAACTTTATTAAAATCATAAGTAAAAAAATCAACAACTCGCATAAAAATCATCAAATAATCTCAACCCAAGTGTTACACTCTCATAGCGACTCGTGGAAACTAAACAATGAAAAACCAATTGAATATGTTAATAAACGACAATCCTCCAACATAGGCCTAAAGAACGACATAGGAAACAAACAAGGGGTGAGAATACATTCACATATGTTAATGGTGTATAAGCAACAAGAATAGTCCACATCAACATATAATCAATCTATACAATATACAACATAGAATCATTATGCAATACATAATTCCTCTACTCCCATGCATGTGGTACCATCCTACAACACTGCACCGAAGTCCTACAACACTAGATATCAGAGTTATGTTACTAAGGGATCCTCAACACTGGACTGAAGTCCTATAACACTAGACCAAAGTCCTAAGATAATCTCTGGTATACATGATGCATGATGTTATAAATAAATGCAAATAATCTCCGTCTAAACCTCATATTCCAATCTTCAATTATCAATCACAACATTAGACCGAAGTCCTACACCACTAGATTGAAGTCTTACAACATTGGATCGAAGTCTTACAACACTAGTTCCTCTCTGAACCTAAAACTCAGCATAACTCAACACTTTTCATCATAACTCAACATAATAATCAAAATATATTAGTTTCTCATTAATACTCATCAACAACATCAAAGCCGCATTAAAATCATGTTTCCTACTAATCATACCCCAGATTCAAATAATTATTTAAAATATCAAACAATGTCAGAATAAAGCAAATGAATATATTCTGGAAAGCTTAGAATGTCTATTTTAAGAATCTAATTTTTATTTTAGGACTTAATACCCCCGTCGGTTCATTTTAATCAAACCACAAGAACTCGTACTGGTACCAATCAGAATGTTTTATCTGACTTCAAAATAGCCAAAAAAGTTATAGACTTATGATAAAATTATGAAACTCTCTTGTCTAAAAGATCGTTGAACTCTCTTTATAAAGCAATTGACGGTACCCAAAATGAACTTACAAAACTCATATTACGCGTGAAACATGATGACCAACACATGTCTGAAACTGATTACGCCTCTGGTATAAAAACCAGCGAACTGATACTATTGTAGCGCTCATAGATCCAATTTTCCCACTTCAAAAAAATAGTATTGATTTACCTTTCTAACTCAACTGGTGACACCTCAAATAGGCTTACGAAACTCAAGTTATGCATGAAATAAGAAGATTGATCCCCTTCTATGTCTACCTGCGATTTTCTTCGTTTTCACTCTATCGAACAGATCCAAAATTCGCTTATTTTGCCTATTTAAGATCTAATCGCCCCAACAAACACCAATAAACACAACACTGATCAATATGACTCAATAATCAAGATTTTAACATGTTATCTCAACAACATCATGGATTCAACCATTTAATGTTGATAACTATAATTCTTGCATTATCATAAGGCATTATCAAAGAGAATGTCAAATTCAACCTACACCTTATCACAAAGGGTCAACATAATATATTATCAATTCAATACACATAGGTTAATCGCGGATAATAGAAATCAACAAACACCACAAATTTATGAACTCGCCTTATCAAAAGGCAACAATGAGTAATATCAATTACTCTCGCGTTATCAAAAGGCATCAACACAGGTTGTCAAATCACAATCAATAGATCAAACATAGTTGTCCAAATTTCACTTTTTCTCTTATGGCACAAACATCGATACTCAACAATAATAATAACATATCCCATACATCATAATCAAAAGGAAAATACCACCATTTGTTTGCCTCAAAGATTTTGCCCAAACCTTTTTAACCACAAACATCAAATACATAGATAAAGGAATGAAGAAGGCATGAGTGTAAGGACCTCTCACTATCCCTCTATTTAACTACCTATATATGAATAAATCTCCCCCTTACCTCGAATTGGAGATCATTGGACTTCTTTCCCTTTAGAATCTTTCTCCATTCTCCTTCCTAAGCTCTCTCTAGGTTCTGTCTCTTTGCCTTTTTCTCTCAAGATTTTCACATATTGTGAAAACTTTCCCACAACAACTTATCTATTTATTCACCCTAATTTTACCCATTGTCCTCCCACCCCTTAATTTTTCTCACACCCCTAATCTTATTATTTTATATTTTATTTTAATTCTATATTCTCTATCATTATATTAATTAAATTAAATTATTATTCTAATTCAATTATTTCCTGAACTCTCACCACACCCTTAGCTCTTACTGAATTCACCCATCACTCCTTAATTTTAAATCAAATTCTATTTTCTGCCAACTATAAAATATATCTAATTTTATTAATATTTATAATATATAATTTAATTAAATGATTAAAGTAAAAATATCCAAAACTATATTAAAAATAAAATATTAGAATTAAGGTGTTACACACGCGACTGGCGCACCACCTAATATGAACACATATCATGCTGTCGATTTTCTATCTTGAGCATCACCACACCAACTAGAGTCGGTGTAGCCCACAAGATTGCATTCTTTTACTTCATCGTCTGAAGGAAACATAATACCATAGTAGAGTGTTCCTTTGAGATACCTTAGTATCCTTTTGGTGGGTTTAAGATAGGATACCTTGACTTCTGCATGAATCTGCTGACCATGCCTACATAATAGGATAAATATGGCCTTGTGTGATAAACGTATCTAAGTGCTCCAATGAGTCTTCTGTATTGCGTTGGGTCAACATCATCTTCATTCGAATCTTTTATCAGTTGCAATCTGGGCTCAGCTGGAGTCGAAGTTGGGTTGCAATCTTGCATCTCAAATCTCCTAAGTATTTTATATATCTTCTTTGGTACATCATCAAGCCTCTACTACTCTTGTAGAATTCGATAACAAGGAAGTATGAGATATTTCCCAAGTCTGACATTTCAAACTCCTTACTTAAGTCATGTTTGAAATCTTCAATCTCTTTCTTGCAACTTCTTGTTATTAACTGGTCATCGACATAGAGACGCAATATAAGCAACTTACTCCTACTTCTACTGACATACACACCATGCTTTATGGTGCACTTCTGAAACTCTTTCTCTCTTAGAAAGCCAACTATTTTCTTGTTCCAAGCTCTTGGAGTTTTTTTAGTCTATACATAACTTTATGCAGCCTGTATACTTTTCTTTCTTGGTCCTGTTTTACAAAATAAACTGGTTGTGTTACATACACCTCTTCGTCTAGATGGTCATTCAGGAATACACATTTTATGTCCATCTGAGTCGTCGACTAGTTACACATATTCACTAGACTAATAACCAACCTAATTTTTTTTATTCTAGATACTGGTGCAAAGACTTCATCATAGTCGACTCCTTTTTTTTAGAAGAAACCCCTTTGCTACAAGTCTTGCCTTGTATTGACTTACTTCACCTTTTGGATTCAGCTTGACTTTGTACACCCACTTCCATCAAATTCCTTCTTCCCTTTTGGCAATTCGACTAGTGTCCAAGCATCATTGTCTTCTATGTATTTCATCTCATCCACCATAGCTTTCATCCACCTTGAGTCTTTAAATGTTTCACCTGATTTGACTGGCTCTGTATCTGCATAGAAGGCATAATGTACTAACTCACCTTCATTATCGACCATATCATCTGATGTGATTATACATTCCTTTAGTCTTGCAGACATGTTTCTGGTTCTCTGAGGTTTACTTGTTCCAGCTTGACCTTCGATAGCTTCTTGTCGAACTTCTCTAACAGTTTCACTAGCTAGTTCATCACACAGAATTCTCACTGAATCGTTCTTGATGTTATTAGTTCAATCCCACTCATTAAGCCCATCCATGATCACATCCCTGTTGATCACGACTTGCTTGTTCACTGGGTTAAACAATTTGTATCCACCATTCGAGTGATATCTTACCAGGATCATCTTACTCGACTTATCATCTAGCTTTCTTCTCAGCTGATTTGGTACATGTCTATGTGCTATAAATCCAAACACCTTCAAGTGGCTTAAACTATGGTTGAAACCATACCAACATTCTTCTGGTGTGAAATCTTCAAGCCTCTTTGTCATACATTTGTTTTGTATGTATGTTGCAGTCAACACAGCCTCACCCTATAGCTCATTTGAGAGATGCTTACCTTTTAAAATACTTCTCACCATATTCATTATGGTTATGTTCTTTCTTTCAACAATACCATTTTGTTAAGGAGTGTATGGTGGGCACCACCTCATGCACAGTTCCTTCTTTTGTACAAAGTGTGTTGAACTCTTTTGACACGTACTCTTCACCTCCAGTTGTCATCAGAATCTTAATCTTGTGACCACTATGTCTTTCCACCATTGCTTTGAACTTGGTGAAAACATCGATCACATCACTTTTCTTCTAGATTAAGTAGGTCCACATATTTTTGCTGTAGTCATTAATAAATGTAAAAAAATACTTGTTAACTCCAAGTGATTCTACCTGGAGCGGATCACACACGTCTGAGTAGATTATATCGTGAGTGGCTTTCAACTTTCTTTTTGCATACTTGCTGAAGCTATTCTTGTGTTTGTTTGCTTGAACACATTCTTCACATACTTCTTCTGGAATATGGATTTCTAGTAGGCATGATACCATATTCTTCCTCTTCAGAATGCTAATGTCATTAAAATTCAAGTGACCAAGTCTGTAATGCCATAACCATTCATCCCTACTAGCTACACTTGCCAGGATTTTGTGTTCCAATACATCAAGTTCAATCCTAAAGGTTCTATTCTGAGACATAGGAGCCTTTAAGATTAACCTATTACTCGATTCGATCACTCTCATCAATCTATCTTTGATCAATACTCTATAATTCCTCTCGGTCAGGTGATCTATACTTAGCGGATTACTCTTTATGCCAGGTATGTACAACATATTAGAAATTACTAATTGTTTACCATCCTTTCTCCTATTTAGAACATCCCCAATACCTTCAGCAGATAAGGTATTTTCGTTTGCAAATTTTACCTTGTTCTACAATGAGGGACTGATGTTGATAAACTAAATTTTCTTCCAATTATGTGTGATGAATATCCTAAGTCGATATACCATTGATATTTGAATCTTTCTTCTTTTGTTGTGATCATTAGCATCACTTCATCTTCTTCTGCAAGCTTTGCATCACTTTCTTGATCTTTCTTGCCTCTTCGAAATTAACTTGCATAATGACCATACTTTTATCAGGTTTTCTTCCATCGACCCTTCCTCAACCTACACAACAACCTCTGCGATTTCCTTGGTTAGAATATTATTTATGATTTGATGAACTACCTTCTTGATGGTTTCCTCTACCATTGCCTTCATTGCATTTTCCTTTGCCTTTCTTTTCTTTAGTCGTCGGAGCCTGCAGAGCCACGTCAGTCTTTGACTTGCTTGCAATTCTTTCAGCCATTCCTTGTTCATGAGATCCAAGCGTCCCTTGAAGTTCTTCTTTTGTAATGCTTGACAAATCCTTTGATTCTTCTATGGATACTACCACATGATCGAACCTTGGAGCCAATGACCTCAAAATCTTTGACACTATAGATTTTGATGTCAACATTTTTCTATACATCTTGATTTGATTCACCAGTCTTGTTAACCTAGTGAAAAAAATTAATGATGCTTTAATTTTCTTCCATCTGAAGCAATTAAGTTCTTTTGTGAGTTTGTAACCACACCTCTTTCACCTTCTTAGCGGCTCAAAATGATTTTTCCAAGATGTACCATGATTCCTTAGTTGATCTACATCACTAACTTTCTCAAAATTGTCTAGATTAATCGCATTGATGGATTATAAAGAGAGATTTATAATCTTTCTTCTTCAAATATTTATGTGCAATCTTTTTTTATTTATAGCATTCTCTCCAATTGGTGTTACTCTATCATTTACAAGATCCCAAAGGTCTTGACAACAGAAAACAACTTTAATCTGTTTACACCAATTCTCATAATTCTTACCATTCAAGATTGGAAGATTAGTTGGAAAATTCTAGTTCGAATAATTCATCGTGATTTAATGTGTCCCAAAGATCACACGGCCAGTCTTTAAATACCATATTTTGGTAAAACTTCAATCTTGAAGTTAATCGAATCAATCTTGTGAGATATTGGATCGAAGTCTAGTATGGTCAAAGGATAGCTTTTTAGTTCGACAATTCAAAAGAATCTTAGCATGTCGTCGAAGTCTATTCACATGTTGTAGTCAAAGTATGCTAGGAGTGTTAGCATGTCTAATTAGGCATTGGTTGTAAGTTCAATTGTTTAAGTTAGCTTGTGTAATGGGCCTGTGTGAAAAATCCCATTAGGTTAGTATGTTAGTTTTCTTATATATAGCATGCTAGTCTCTTATCTTTTGGTATGGTTCAAATCCTAATTAGGGTGAGAGAGGTTATTTGTTATTCTGTAACACTTGTAATCTTGTTTGAAAGAGAAAGTAAAGAATAACAGTTTATAACCAATTTCATTGTGTTCATCTTGCTTCCTTCTTTCTACCCTTGTGGGTTTCTTGCTGATCAAGAAACCAATTATACTTTGTTATTCCAGTATCATTTTCACAACAAATGGGTGCAGTGAGCGTGGAAAAGATGTTGTCAACAAAGTATGAGATTGAAAAATTCACCAGAGTGAACGATTTCGGTCTGTGGCGCTTGAAGATGAAAGCCCTACTGGTTTAACTGGGTTGTTTAGAAGTGTTGAAGGTAGCCATAGCCATGGATGTTGCGTTAACAGACAAATAAAAAATGAAAATGGTAGAGAAAACCCACAACGCCGTCTTATTGAGCCATGGTGATAAGGTTTTTCGACAGGTTTCAAAGGAGACGATGACGTATGGGTTATGGGTAAAACTCGAGAGTGTTTACATGACCAAATCATTGGTCAATCGCCTCTACCTGAAGCAAGCTCTATATTCATTCAATATGAGTGAAGAAAAAGTTCTGGCTGAGCAGTTGGATATGTTGAACAAGCTGATTCTTGATCTTGAAAATATCAATGTCAAGATCGAGGATAAAGATCAAGCGTTATTGCTGTTGTGTGCTTTGCCTAGATCACATGTTCACTTCAAAGAAACTCTCTTTTATGGAAGAGAGTCTCTGACCTTTGAAGAAGTTCAATCATCCTTGTATTCTAAGGATTTGAACAAATGAAAGGAGCACAAGTCATCTTCGACTGGTGAAGGCTTGTCGGTTAAGGCGAAATTCACAAAGTGAGATGGCAATTTTGATAAGAATGAGGGTAAAAGTCAGCAGAAGTCTTATAGTGGTGATGCATCTGGTATTCTATCTTATCACTGTAAGAAGGAGGGTCATACAAGAAAAGTGTGCCCTGAACGCCTGAAATATCATGGAGGTAAGGATAATGGTAATGCAACCCTTGTTCAAGATGATTTTGACTCATCTGATGTTCTTGTGGTTTGAAGCGGCGACTTAAGAAAATAGTGGATTATGGATTTAGATAGCACTTGGCTCATGACTCCAAAAAAAAAGACTTGTTCGAGGAACTATGTGATCAAGATGATGGATCTATATTGCTTGGAAAAATAAAGTCTGCAAGATTGCAAGTGTTGGACGTGTGAGATTCAAGCTCCATGATGAGTCAATAAGGTTGTTGACTGAAGTCAGTCATGTACCTGATTTGAAGAGAAATTTGATTTCTCTTGGTGAATTCGATAAGAAAGGATATGTTTTTAAAGGAGAGAAAAGTATTCTAAGAGTTATGAAGGGTTCGAAGGAAGTCTTGAGAGGCATGAAAAAATAAGGCTTGTATACCTTTGAGGCTGAAGTTATAAGTGGTTCTGCAGATGTAACATCCATGAAACCTTTGCGAAGATAGAAATTTGGCACATGAGATTGGGACATGTCAGTGAAAGGGGTCTGGTTGAATTAGGGAAACAAAATCTGCTTGGTGGAGACAAAGTCGAAAAGCTGATGTTTTGCGAACCCTGTGTACTTGGAAAATCTTGCAAAGTGAAGTTCAACAAAGGCAAACAAAGAGCACTTAGATCCCTTAATTACATCCATGCTGATCTTTGGGGGTCTGCCAGGTGTCTGTCACATTCAGGAGTAAGGTATTTTCTATCCATAGTTGATGATTATTCTAGAAATTTATGGGTATTCATCAAGAATACTAAGGATGAAACTTTTGAGAATTTCAGAAGTTGGAAGACTCTGGTCAAAAATTAGACTGACAGAAAGATCAAGAGGTTGAGAACCGGCAATGGCCTTGAATTTTGCAATGAGGCGTTCGACAGTTTTTGTGCATCCTTTGGTAATACCAGGGACAAAAATACTGCAGGGACTCCCCAACAAAATGGTTTGGATGAAAGGTATAATCGAACCATTTTGGAAAGAGTTAGATGCATGTTGTCTAGTGATGGGTTAAAGAAGGTGTTTTGGGCATAGGCTGTTTTGACAATAACATATCTAATAGACAGGAGTCCTTCGTTTGTGTTATGTATGAAGACACCTGAAGAATTTTGGTTGGGACATCCACCATAGCTCGACAAACTTAGAGTATTTGGTTGCATTGCCTATGCTCACATTAGGCAAGACAATGTCGAACCTAGAGCTCTAAGATGCATGTTCATGGGATATCCTGAAGGAGTCAAAGCTTATAGTTATGGGGCTTATAGCCAGGTCACATGAGGTGTATCACCAGTCGAGATATAGTTTTCAATGAAGCTGAGATGGCATTCAAGAAAACAGATGACGTTAGTCGAAGTGTACATATATCTGAAGAAGAGCTAGAATGGGAAGAGATTCTTGTTGAGGTGAAGCATAGTGATGCTGAATTGCATGACCCAGATGAAGTCAAAGAAGATGGATAAGATCTTGTCGAAATTGAGGAAACTGTCGTTGACTACCTGTTGGCAAAAGATAGGTCGAGAAGAGTCATCAAGCCACCTCAAAGACTTTGGTATGCAGATCTTATAGCTTATGCCTTAATCTCTGCAAGTGAGGTTCTGGACGAAGAACCTAAAGACTATAAGAAAGTTATGAGAAGTCGAAATAAGGCTGAATGGCTGAAGGCCATGGATGATAAGATAAACTCTCTTCATGATAACCACACTTGGGAACTGATCAAGAAACCTGCTGAAGCCAGGTTAGTCAGCTGTAAGTGGATTTTCAAAGTTAAGGAAGGAATCTAAGGAGTGACGCCGAAGAGATAGAAGGCAAGATTGGTTGCAAGGGGTTTCACTCAAAAATAAGGTGTCGACTTCAATGATGTGTTCTCTCCTATTGTGAAGCACATGTCAATTCGAATGTTGCTTGCCACGGTGGCACAATTCGACCTGGAACTGGAACAAATGGATGTGAAGACTGCTTTCTAGATCTAGATGAAATAATCCTGATAAGGCAACCTGAAGGGTATGCAGAAAAGGGAAAGGAAGATTATGTGTGCAAGCTGAATAAATATTTATGACTGAAACAATCTCCTCGACAATGGAATAGAAGATTTGATAAGTTCATGGCATACATAGGTTTCATCAGAAGTCAGTTCGACCACTGTGTTTACTTCAGATTTCGACCTGGATATTCATTTGTTATTTTGTTGCTTTGTGTGGATGATATTCTCATAGCAAGCAAGACTGTCGAGGATGTAATAAAAGTGAATGTTGTACTCAATAGTGAGTTCGATATTAAGAATTTGGGAGCTGCATCCAGGATTCTTGGGATTGACATCCGGAGAGATAGAGTCGAGATTATGCTTATCTCAAGAGGCATACCTAAAGAAGATTCTCGACAAGTTTGGTATGTCGAATTTAAAGTATGCTCTAATTTCAACAAACCCTTAATTTAAGCTGAGTACAAATAACACTACTACGAAAAACCCATTTAACGACGCCAGGTTTACAACAGACTCGTATCCCACCGTTGTAATAGGTTAAAAATTTTGCAGCTGATTTATAATGTCATATTTAACGACGGCCGATTTAGAAAACCGTTGTAATACATGGTGAGTAACAAGCTTCGATTCCCAGCAACTACATTTTTTTTCCATATTTTTACATTTTAAACACTCTTGTATTAAAACACCGTTGTAATACCTGATGTGTAACAAGCTTCGATTCCCAGCAACTACATTTTTTTCTATATTTTTAGATTTTAAACATATATTTTATTTCTTTTGTTAGCGTTACGGGGATTTATCCTCAAAACTCAAAATTCATATTTGTTTTTCTATTTTTAAGTGCAAGAGAATATATAAAAATAAAAGAAAACTTCTTTAAAAATAAACAAAATATATAATATATAAAAGAAAACTTTATTAAGATTCCAGATAAGAAGAGTACATTGATAATCATATATTACATATATTTACAATGTCAGAGCCCATAGCTGCAAATGCATCTTCATAATCCAGGACTCTCTCCTCACTTCCCTCATCGGAATCATAATAAACAGTCCTCCTTTTCGTCTTTTTCTTTTTCTTCTTCAGCTTCTTGATCTTCTTCTTCTTCTTCTCCTTCCTTACCCTTAACGCATCCCTGACGTTGGCCGCTGGTTGGACCTACTCATTTGGCGGCTGACGTTGTTTATTTGTGCCCTCATTGGTGATGTTTCTAGCATTCTCATTTGTAGAACTCATTGTTACAAAGAATATATTATGAAGAAATGTAAAATTGTCTATTTATAGATGAGGTTGAAGATGAAAAGTCTGATAGTTTAATGCTTGCAATGATTATAACTTGTAAATGGTTGATATTCTGGAACGATATTTTTTGAAAAACGGAGAAAATTTTAAATCATTATTATACTTGGCCAAAGTGTTCTCCACTCCGGGAAGAGCAAGGGTTATAATATTATAATGGTTAGTAATATTAATCGTAGCGATACCCCTTATAATTGGTACAAGGTTCGACTCCGGGCAACAACATTTTTCTATTTTACGTAATTATAGAAAAATGTTGTCGCCTGGAGTAGAACCTTGTACCAAGTATAAGGGGTATCGCTACGGTTAATATAACTAATCGTTGTGATATTATTAAAATAATATATATATATATATACTTATCATTACGGTTATTTTAGAAAACCGTTGTGAAATATTTACCTATATAAGGGAATTAACTTTCCCTTATTGACAGTAGCGCTGTTTCCTTCACAGCGAAACCCTAGCACCCATTTTTTCTCTACATTTTTGGCAGCAAACTTCATTTTTTTTTAGAATCCGCGAAAAGAAATACAAGAAGTATGAAGCTTTTGATTTAAGCTTCTTCCTCCTTGTATTTCTTCTTGCAGAATCCAAAACTAGATGAACATGGTGATGATGCTGGCGGTAGCAAGCGTAATGTACATACTCCCTCTGTCCCAAAATAAGAGTCTTTCTAGTGAAAAAGATTTGTCCCAAAATAAGAGTCTTTTTATGTTTTCAAGACAATAATAACTGATTCTTACCAACTTTACCCCTAATAAATATTATCTACACAACTTTCAAGATATTATAGCACATTACACCTTTATGACAACCAATAGTAATTAAGGGAAATTTTGTAAAATTGTTACATTTAATTCTTCAATCATTACTTTTTTTAATCTATGTGCAACAACCTTAAAAGACTTTCATTTTGAGACGGAGGGAGTATTGTTTATGGAAAATAAGGTATTCTTCTACTTCGATCTTTTTGTTACATAGTTCCCATTATCTCGTTTGCTTTATGTTGTTTTTGTTGATTGGTCTCATTTTGTGCAGATTCGACTTTAATGCTTCACAAGTAAGGTGAACTTCATTGTTATGGTACAATCCCACTTCTTAGGGTTTTGTTTCAACTTTTGCTTGTTTTGTTTTGAATACTAACTAATTTTCTTCATTGCTTCCCACTTCTTAGGGTTTGTTTCACATGGTGATGATGATGGTGGTACATATATATGAATTCATTCTGATAAGGTACATATATATGAATTCATTCTGATATTGTATATGAAATTTAGTTTATTATATACTATGTATATTGTTTATTTCACTATCCTTTTATTGAAAATGCAATTAGTTAAATTGATATAGAAACTTATAATCTGAAAATTAAGATGTATTTGAAAACCAACCTTTATCATGTCAATGTTTTCCGAATTGCATCCATTTCATTCAGCATGTTGTATGTTCCTTAACATAAAATTTATGGTTCAATGGTTTGTTTGCTTCAATTCATCGAGATCTACGATTCTACTTTACCTCATCGTCGTCACTAATCATCGTGGTTGTTAAGATCATGATTGTTATGATGATAAAATCGCGATGATTTATGGCGATGATGAGGTAAACTATAATAAAAGATATCGATGGATTGAAGGAAACCGACCATTGAACCATAAATTTTATGTTAAGGAACATAAAATGTGCTGAATGAAATGGATGCAATTCAGAAAACAGTGGTGTGTTTAAGTTGGTTTTCAAGAACAGTTTAATTTTCAGATTATATAGTTCTTTACCAATTTTAATGGTTGTATTTCTTTAATTAGGTGTATGGTAAAACAAGCAATATGCATTTTTATTTAATAAACTAAGGGTACATTCCACAACGTTTGAGACTCATAACCATTGTGATAGTTAATATATATTACAACGGTTGAAATACCTAACCGTTGCAATATAACGTGCGATTTCCAGAATACAACAACGGTTTCCAGACCGTTGTAGAAACAACGAACTTACAACGACAATCTACATAACAACACCTTCGCTCGCGTCATTATATGTCATTTCCAACCGTTGTTAAATTAGTTTTTCGTAGTAGTGTAAGTGTCCCAGTACTGAGGTCGAAAGAGCTTATATGAATAACATGTCACATGCTGACATAGTAGGTTCTTTGATGTATGTTATGGTTTGCACTAAACACGACATATCATATGCAGTAAGTCTTGTAAGCAAGTTGATGGCGAATCCAAGAAAGGCTCACTAGCAAGCATTGAAGTGGATTCTAAGGTACATAAATGGGTCTCTGAACAGAGTCCTGATTTCTGGTGGAGCACGTGGTGAAAATAGTAAAGCAGAAATCGAAGGGTATGTTGACTCTGATTATGTAGGTTGTATGGATTCCAGAAAATATATTTTGGATATGTGTTCACTATGTTTGGCACAACTATCAGTTAGAAAGCAACACTTCATAAGGTTGTTGCCTTATCAACCACTGAAGCTGAATATATCACCCTTACTGAAGTTGTGAAAGAAGCATTGTGGCTTGAAGGTTTTGCTAAGGAGCTGAAACTTCAAGGTTGAGTTATCACTGTTAAATGTGATAGTCAAAGTGTTATACACCTGTTGAAGAATTCAACCTATCATGAGCGAACCAAACACATAGATGTGAGGCTACATTTCGTCAGAGAGGTAATCGAGCATGAAAAAGTCCAAGTGCTGAAGGTTTTGACAAATCACAATGTTGTTGATATGATCACTGAGACATTACCAAGTTGCAAGTTTTTCCACTGTATGGAGTTGATAAAACTGCATGAAGAAAGCTAGTTTGTTCCTTGATGTTATAGAGTTTGTTCCAAGGTGGAGATTTATGAGATATTGGATCAAACTCTAGTATGGTAGAAGGGTAGCTTTTTGGGTCGAAAATTCGAAAGAATCTTAGCATGTCGTCGAAGTTTGTTCACATGTTGTAGTCGAAGTATGATATGAGTGTTAGCACGTCGAATTGGGCCTTGGTTGTAAGTTCAATTGTTTAAGTTAGCTTTTTCCCTAAGTTAGCTTGTGTAATGAGCATGTGTGTAAAAGCTCATTAGGTTAGTATGTTAGTTTTCTTATAAATAGCATGTTAGTCTCTCATCTTTGGGTATGGTGCAAATCCTAATTAGGGTGAGAAAGGTTATTTGCTATTATGTAACACTTGTAATCATGTTTGAAAGAGAAAGTAAAAAATAATAGTTTATAACCAATTTCATTGTATTTATCTTGCTTCCCTTCTTTCTACCCTTATGGATTTCTTGCTGATCAAGAAACCGATTATACTTTGATATCCCGGTATCGTTTTTTACAGCAAATCTTGATGAACAAGAAGGAATCTTTTTGACTAATCACATCTTTTGTCCTTCACCCTTTATTCAGGTGAAACAACCACTCATTGGTCGCAAGATGATTCTACACTATACAGAGAATTGAAAGAAGAAAACTAGACAATTGAAACTGAGAGAAAAGAGAAATTCTGGAGGAAGAAAATGAAAAGATTGTATTGTTGTGCAAACTATACTCAAAGTGTTTGGAACAATATTTGTTAATCACAACTGTGATTTCTGAAAACTACACAATACTACTACAAAATTCCTTACAAATGACATAGAGTTTCTCTATATTTATATATGAGATTGCTTGTATATCAAATAATCTCTAACTAATAAAATAAAATAAATTTTAAGTCTAACTCTGTCGAGGTTAACTCTTTCGACAACCACATGTTTCGACTACATTATTTGACAAGTTGTATTTGATTTTTCATAAAATTCAGTTAATGCATACTCTATTCGACTCTTATCGAACGCACGTCTAACTCTATCGAGGTTAACTCTTTCGACAACCACATATTTCGAATACATACTTCGACAAATTATATTTCATTTTTTTTATAAAATACAATTAATACATATTCTATTCGACTCTTATCAAACGCATATTTATCATCTGTACAAAGAATATAATAATGCTAAAGAGAAATATTGGCCCACAGCAACACTTGTGGGAAAAATGTTCACAGTCACAGTGTTAAAAAGTATGTTTTAGAAAAATAAAATGAAAGGGTCCCGCCACCTAAGTTTGTTAGGAGCTACTGGTGCACTCCTATTGTGTATACTTTTCTCAACTGTCTTCCTTCTAGAAAGAAACACATAAAATATCTCATAATACCACCTATGCCACAATTGGGATCCAAGTCACAAGTTGCACCAGATGCACATATAGGCCTAGTGCATTCCTCTGATATTGAAGTTGACAATGAAACAATTTATATTATTTAATCCTAATCCTATGCATCGATTAAGTTAAAAATTCTCATGTTAACTGTATTAGGCTCAAATAATTGATTTGGAATTATAAATTAAATAATATAAAGTATGGAGCAAGAACTGTCAAGGTACTGTTTACATTTCCAAATCCACGATAAAAATATATATATTCCGAGGAAAGTGAAAGTAACCAACAAGTGTTTATGCAAAACTTTTAATATAATAATTAAAAATGATGTATTCCGTTCATATTTAGCAAGTTAATTGATCAATTTTGATGAAAATAATGCATAGGGTTGGGAAGAGAAAGAGTATTGCGCTTATCAATATCATTTTAAAAATATCGATACCTGATCAAAGCTATGGTGATAATTCATGCACTAATATTTGTGTTGCCGATAGAAATAACTTTTTAATGTCAAACTTCAATCCACATTTATATAAAATAAATTTTTTTAATGGATTATTCTAGAATGGGTCAACTTCTAGTCCGTTGAAGTCCAATTAAAAGATAACTTATAAGCGATGGTGAAGTTGTTTACGTTGAAAAATGATAAACAACTAATGATTTCTAAATTAAGGATTATTTGTAGGATCAACCAGTGAATCTTAGGATATAGTTTCAAAATAACCTCTTCGTTATGAAATTTCTTATGTTTAGAGTAATCACTCTGGACTTGGTCGAAATGTAATTTCTAGTAAAATGCAAGAATATTTTGACTACTTTAGAAATGCTTAAATAAAGTAATAAAAAACTAGAAATGCTGAATGAAAGTGCTTGAAAAGAAAAGAAAATAAAGAACACAAATCAAATGTAAACTGAACGAAACTAGAAACTTTGTATTGAAAGTAAAGTATGGTGATTAAATTACTCTTACAATCTCTCAGTCATTCGCTCGTTTCTCTTAACACTGATACTTTGAGTTTTCAGTGAGATTTTTGTAACATAATGAATTCCCTAATTCAACATAATGAACTCCTATATATACAAGTATAAAATAACTACCCCCAACGTTCCTATTCACAGAGTTCGCCACGTGAAGCTCTACATGCTATCCATCTTCATACTTCCTCCACGCGTCTCTTCAGAAAGGAAAACTCAAGCAGTTACTAATATTTGAACGTGATATGACGTGCCAAAATGATCGCTCCTTCGACCAACCTGTCGTCGTGGTAAGACCTACATAGTTGAGGTATATTTGTGTCGAAATGTTTCTTGCAACATCCAAAATTTCTCTAAGTCCAAGATTATGGTCGAACCAAAAGCTCCCCTTGTTTGTTGAGTTTTTCTCTTAGTCAAAAATTCTGGCTAACAGAACTTCAATGTATCACGGAGAAATTTAGGTGGCCCTATAATGGATGTCAGTACGATTACTTAACAAATGATGGATGTCAGCATGATCACTTAACAAATGCCATGTGTGTTAGAATAAGAATTAATTTTTGCACACACACTTTGATCACATTGAGAGAGAGAGAGGGAGGGTGAGAGAGAGAGAGAGAGAGAGAGAGAGAGAGAGAGAGAAAGAAAGAGAGAGAATGAATGACCTATACTGAAGTTAGTTTCTCTCACTACTTGTATTATTAAAGATACATGGTTATATATCATGGTTTTTTTTACAAGTTTTCATACACCAACTAAGTATCTGCTAAATCAGAAAAATAACAAATCAAATTCTAAGACTCTTAACTAACATAACTACTAAACTTGTTATGCAAGTTGCCCTTCAACAACGACACTTGAATTGCTATTCACATGACACCACATTAATTCAAGTTTACTAATGCCTTTAAACTCAGTAGTTTCTTCAATCTCTGGAATACTTCAATTGTTACACCTTTGTTGATCTTCACTTTTACAATGTTCCAACTTCAGTTTTCCTTCACTTACTTGCTTCCTCAAGTAATGAAATCTCATCTATATGAGTTTACTTCTCCCATGTGCACTGTGATGTTTGGAAATATTTATAGGAGACATGTTGTCAATATTCAAAGTTACCATGTCACACCTTTCATTTCTCAATTCCAATATTAAATTCAAAGGCACCATTGGTTCCTTCTTTGAGCACCAAGAGATTGATGTTTCTGCATACAGAGAGATGTCATAATGTTGGTTCCTATCATCTTTGTCACCACACCAATTAGAATCAGTGTATCCAAGTAATTTGCAACTTCTTCCATTGTCAAATGTTAGAAACAAGATGTTATAATCAATTGATCCTTTGATGTACCCCATGACTCTTTTGACTGTTGCTAAGTGTGACATTTTTTGTTTCTTCATAAGCTTACTCAAAATTTTCAAACTCTATGATAAATCTGGTCTTGTGTTACATAAATACCTTAATGATCAACCGAGTCTTCTATATTGTGTTGGATAAACTGCTTTCTCATCATCTTCTTTTGAACGTTCCACCGTCCTTGGTTTTGCAAGTGTTATGGCAACATCACATTGTTCCATTTTAAATTTCTTCAAAATTTCATTCACATACCTCTTTTGATGCATACATAGTCCTTTGTTACTTTTATGAAACTCAATGCCAAGAAAATTTGCAATGTAGCCAAGATTTGTCATCTCAAACTCCTTCGTTGGGCAACTTCATGCTTCTTTTAGGTTCACATGCTCAGATTCAACAATAAATTTAAAATGGACAAGGTCAACAATATCAATTATCTCATTATCATATAATAATTCACAATCTTGTAGTTAGGTAGAAATGACTTTTGACCTCCTCACATTTTCTTCAACTTGAAATTCTTCGGTTTCCTTTGAATCATCAAATGTGACTATTATTGTATCTCTTCTTTGAGTCTTGTCTCAATTTCATTCCTTCAAGATTCTTCAAGAGTGATGTTTCTCAAGAGTGATCCAAACATATTCAAATGATTCATACTAGGTTTTGTTCCTGACCAAGATTCCTTAAGAGTGATGTTACTCATCTTCTTAGTTGGGCACCTATTCAACAGGTATATGGCAATGGACACAGTTTCTCCCACAATTATTTTGGTAAGTTCTTTTTTTTAACATGTTTCTTACCATATTCATGATTAATATATTCTTTATTTTAGTGGTCCATTTTGTTGAGTGATGTAGAGTGGTAGTACTTCATGAATTATTTCCTCTTGATCACAAAATAGGCCAAAATTCTTTGAGACATATTCACCTCCACCATATGCCCTAAATGTTTTAATTTTGTGACCATTTTTCTCTCTACCATGGATTTGAATCTTTTAAACACTTCTAGCACTTCATTTTTCTTCTTAACTAGGTATGTCTATAGTTTTCTACAAAAATCATCAATAAATGTGACAAAGTGTAATACCCCATATTATGTAAACGCTCAATTAGATATCAGATGAGATCAGATGAATGTCTATGTGCTCTATCTTTGGTTAATTGGATTAATGGAATCCTCTAAGTGTTTTAAGTATGGTCAATTGGGATCAATAGAGCAACTAGTGAACCCTGAAGAGATCAATTATTTAATAAAGGGATAGATCAATGTTATTAGTTCAAGAAAGGATTTTAAGGTAACTCTAATAATTGATCAATTGGTGTGAGACGACAAAATATCAATTGGAGATATTTTACTCTATTGAATTATATTATATAATATTGGTATTATATATATATATATATATATATATATATATATATATATATATATATATGTTGTAAGAGAAAAAGAAAGGAAGTTAGGAAAGAAGAAGAAGAAGAAACGTGGAAGAAGAGGAAAAGAAAGAGCAAGAGAAGTGAGAAAAGCTCAAGGAAGAAGAAGGAGCTCATGGAACCAGCTCATCATCACCATTCTCATCTCATCATCTTCTTCAACCTCTTATATCTCTAAGGTGGGTTCTAGATAGAAACCTATAGTTTTGAAAAGTTAGGGTTTGTTGGATTTTAGAGTTTAGTAAGATTCAAATGCTAAAATGTGAATTTCTTATCCTTGAGTAAAATAATGCTATGATTTTCCATGACTATGTGTTTCTATTGTGTTGTTGTGAGTGAAATGAATAATTATGTGGGATTGAGGTTCCAATGGTTCAAATGCGAAATAACCGCGTAATATAGTCGGGTTATGTGTGAATTTAATCGGGAATACTTATTGGTATGTTTCAATATGTTTTAGATGAGTTTGAATGGGATTTGTATCAAGAAAATCAGAGTTTTTCAGCTGCTGCAACAGGAGTAACCGATTACCCATAACTGAGTAACTGATTACTCTGTGGAAAAATGTTGTCCTGCGCCAAGCCTAGAACTGAGTAACCGATTACCCATAATTGAGTAACCGATTACTCTACATGCCTATAACTCTTAATTTGATTCTGTGTGAACATTATATTGTGAGTAACCGATTACCCTTATTAGAGTAACTGATTACCACTGTAAGTGGATGAAAAATATTGAGTATGATGTAAGATTAATGAATTGTTGGTAATTGAGTGAATGAAATGTTTTATGTGATATGTTGTTACAAATATTTTAACTATGTGCTTTCAAGTGTGATTGAGAGAATGCATGCTTAAAATGAATTAGGAAGAGTGAGAAACCTTACCCAAAACCAATGATATAGTTTAGGGTTGTGACCTAGTTGTGACTAGGGTTGTGATAGATAATCTAGATGGCGATGCTCGTGCGTCGATGCCTAGGTGTGCATCCTCGACGAGTAATGGTCTAGAGGAGAGTGAAACACTAGTATGGAACATGTGTGAACCTTTGTGTTTTATGAGAAAAGGCGAATGTGGCCTTGTGATTATCGAATACAATCACGCTTGTGTGTGAGATCACGTAATCGGAACCATTTCCCTGGGTTGTCATTTCGCGAGGTGAAGCTTATTTAGAGCTCCTCCGGAATGTACGCATGTTTTATTACTTGGCAGGTTTGATTCCCGCGTGCAGTACGAATGAAACCCGTTGGGTGAAGACTTGTGATGGTTAATGGAAAACGTGAAGTGACGATTCATAACGGTTAATGGCCCGTAGAACCCGAATTCATTTCGTATGTCAAGTAAGTGCAAGGATCCATGACTCGTGTCGACTTCTATACGTAGAAGAGGACGGGAAAAGGGGATGCCTTGATGAGGTTACCGATTAGTGATATTGTGAGTTGGCGAATTCATGAACATGTTTTCATATAGTGTGAGATTGTGAACTCAAGGTCATTTTCCTTCCCTTTTGACTTGAGTTAGGATTGGCTAGAACCCTGTAAAGCTGAGAGAATCCATAAGATAGGGAACTCACTGAGATTAATATCTCACCCCATTATTGTTGCTATTTTTTAGGCGTTGTTTGCAGGTTTGATTTACAAGTGGAGCTATGCTTGGATGTTTCAAGAGAAGCTTAGCTTTAGTTTTCCGTTGTGTAATTTATTGTATACAATTGAGGATATTGTATATTGATCTTAGTTTTTATTGTTTGGCTAGTTTCCATATCTTGTACCATAGATTGTGTTTATGTTTTTAGAATTGTCAAGTGTGTGAATTACACCATTAGGCACTTATGATGGTGTCAGTACCAAATAAAACGCTTGTATAGTATTATTCTAGGTATATATTATACAGGGCGTTACACAAAGCGTTTATTACCTCCTATTAAATCAAACTGCATAAGTCCACATACATTAGATACATCACAAATTCGTCCAGCTGCTAGTGTGTCATTGACTGCGAATTTCAAATTGTTCCTTATAGCTTGATCAATATTTTACAAAATAATCCTTTCTTCCAGTCATGTGATTTGAACACCCTGAGTCAAGGTAGCATTGATCACCACATTATGCTTCTTCTTCTTTAGTCACGATCATGATTGTGTTTTCATCGTCATTTTCTTGCCTTCCAAGTTTTGCTTCATCTTGTGAATCATTCTAGTTAGCATAACATCAATCAACAAAATGACCATACTTTTGACAATTGTAACACTGAATATTACTCTTTTCAAATTTCTTATTGGATCCACCACAGTTGTTGTTACTACTTTCACCTTTTTGAAATGTTGGCTTGTTGAGATTTTGAGAATCCCTGCCACCATTGTTGTGATAGTTTCCTCTGCATCTATTCCCATGCCATTTTCCCTTTCCTTTCTTATCTTTGTTAAATTGTGCTTGTAATGAAACTTATGCCTTTTCCTTATCAGTGTTTCTTTCATCCATTGTTTGTTCATGTGCTTCAAGAGAGTTCTACAATTCTTCTTTGCTAGTTTTCGAGAGATCTTTGGATTCTTCTATTGCCACAATAATATATCAAATATTGGTGTTAGAGATCTCAAGATTTTCCCAGCCACAATTTGTTCACTGATTGATTCTCCACAATTTTGTTTTGATTCACCAATCTTGTGATTCTTGTTACAATGTCATTGATGATTTCTTTCTCACCCATGTAAATCAATTCCAGTATCCTTTAGTGAGTTTGTATCCTCACCAATTTCTCCTTTTATGTTTCTACATATAATTTTTCAAGGATTTCCCATGCTTGTTTTGAAGATTAACAATCTCTAACCTTTTTCTAAATTATCTGCATCAACACATTGATGTACCATATACAAAGCTTTGAAATCCTTTGTCCTAGCTTCCTTGTATGCAGACTTCTATCTATTTGTTGCATCATCACCAATTGAATCAACATCATTCTTAATCACTTCTATAACATCTTGGTAACTTAACACCACTTTCATTTTCTTTCATCATCTGTCATAATTCTTTGCATCTATAATTGGGAGGGTTGTAAGAATTCGCTCATTAAATATTGAAACCATTGTTCACCAGATTGAGATCACAATCAGGCTCTTGATGCCAAATGTTAAAAGAATAAACACACGCGAGCGCGCACACTAACACACAATGCGCGAGCTTGATAGGTCTCTCAAGTGAAAGACCAGACTTTCCTTTTTTTCTTTCGTTTTTCAACCATTTAACGAGGGTTATTTTACATGTTTTTAACCCCCGCAAAACAACACTCGCTAAATGATTGAAAAACGGAAAAAAAAGGAAATCTCAACCCCCACTAAATTGTTAAGAAACGAAGAAAACAAAAACAAAAACCTTGATAAAAACTAGAAAGAAAACTGCTTAAATTTTGATGTCCCAGACTAAAAGGCCTATATGGGAGATAACACCATTGATTTTTATAGCTTTTTAGTTAGATTGTTCAGTAACATTGCACAATTTTAAGTTGATTATAGCAAGAATAAAACTTATATGTAAATAATCATTATATCTCAAATTTTATAAACTAAGAAAATTTTATGTATAAATATTAGCTAATAAAACATTATAATAAACATAGTTTTAAATTTTTGGAGATCTTTTATATATTTAACTGCGGTTCAATAGTACAACAAATTAAATAAAAAATTTATGTGATCATAATTTAACTATGACAAATATCTTATGAATCACTTTTTAATTAAACATATTTAATTTTAAATTTTATGTACACGTAGAAATTGATCAGATTTACTAAAAGAGACCTACGATTAACCTACATATGATTAGGGTAGATTAGACTTTTTTTCTTAAATAAAAAAATCTAAGTTTCAGATTATAGAAAAGTCTTTAAATTTTATCACGCCGACTTATTTAAATAAATATTAATAATTTTATTATTATTATTATTAGGGTTAATATCCATTTTGCCCCCTGCCATATGAGCGAAATCCCAAAAACAACTCTGTAAAAAAAAACACAGATTTCATCCCTGTAATTTGTAGATTCCCTCGTTTTGGCCCCTGAGTAGATTCGGTCAACAAAATTGATGATGTGACACTGCTTTGTTGGCTTTTTTATTTTTTATTTAATTTATTATTATGTGGAAATGCCACGTGGACTTCTTTTAGTGTTATATTCAATTGCCTTATCTTGTAAAGACAAAAATTTGAGGGAGGTGGGATTTGAACCCACCCCTCTTTATTTCAAAGACTAAGTGCCTACCACTAGGCTAAAGGTTTTATCTTATAATTCAATTGCTTTTAAACCTACATATTATACATTTGCATATTTGTTTGCATTTTGATCAATTATTATTAGAATATATTGTAACTATATTATATATACTATAAATATTATTAGAATATAGTTAAATAACATATTGTAAACATTATACTATATTATACTGTAGCTAAATTCTAAATATTTACTAAATATTAATATAGTATATTATTATTTAAGAAATGTATTAGTTAAATTTAAATATTTACTAAATATTATTGTAGCTATATTATTATTTACTAAATATTTACTAAATATTTACTGTAGCAAAATTTAATTGATTATTTTACTATAGCTAAATTCTAAATATTTACTAAATATTAATATAGTATATTATTATTTAAGAAATTTATTAGTTAAATTTAAATATTTACTAAATATTACTGTAGTTATATTATTATTTACTAAATATTTACTGTAGCTAAATTTAATTGATTATTTTACTGTAACTATTTTACTTATTATTTACAATATTTAATTGATTAATTATTGTTTGCTAATATTTAACTATTTTACTAATATTAATGATTATTTAATTGATTATTATTTATTTACTAATATTTTATTATTTTACTTATTATTTACCGTTTTAACAATGTACTGTAACTATTTATTTATTTACTGTAGCTAAATTTAATTGATTATTTAACTGTAGCTAAATTTAATTGATTATTTTACTGTAGTTAATTATTTATTTATTATTTACCATTTTAACAATTTACTGTAACTATTTATTTATTTTCAGTTTTAATTGACTGTAACAATTTACTGTTTTAATTGAAAGTAAATATTAATTAATTTTTTTGTAACGTTTTAACATTATTTTCAGTAAATATTATTTTTCAGTATTTAATAAAATACATACTATTACTAAATTGTTTAAATAAAATTCAGTTTTTAATGTTAAATAAGTAAATATTAATTAATATTTTTATTTTCAGTTTATTTGTAATTACTAATATTAAAACTACTATTATATTTATTTATTTAGTTTAGTTTTTTATTAAGAGTTTTTTAAAATAACAGTTTTTTTAAAATAACAGTTTTTTTTAAATAACAGTTTTTTAAAATAACAGTTTTTTTTTTTTTTTTTTAACTAAATTTAGTTTAGTTAAGTTTATATTAAATTTAGTTTAGTTTAGTTTGTATAATATATAATTTACACAAACTAATAACAACTGATGTATTGTAGTCTATTGAAAAGAGATGTTTTTTGCATCCAATGAGTTATGGGTTCGATCCTTGTATTGGGTTAAATTTTGAACTTTTGATATTTTGAACTAATAACATGCAATCAATAAAATATTAATAAAACTGCCACGCGTATAATTAAATAAACAAAAAAAATAAAAAAAAAGCCAACAAAGCAGCGCCACATCATCAATTTTGTTGACAAAATCTACTCAGGAGGCAGGGAATCTACAAATGGCAGGGATGAAATCTGTGTTTTTTTTTACAGGTTGTTTTTGGGATTTCGCCTATATGGCAGGGAGCAAAAGGGGTATTAACCCTTATTATTATTATATTTTATTTTATATTTTAAATTAAAATATACGAATAATATTTGGTTATTTTGAAAAATTTATAAATATTAAAATAAGATAAAAATATTTTATAAATAATATTATAAGTTGTTTTAATAAATTCTCTTAAATAAATAATTTTTTATATAAATTAATATACTAACTAAATCTTAAAAAAGTCAGACTCAAATATAAAAATAAATCTATAACATATTACAAAAATAGATTTAAGTTTCAATTATTTTTAATTCAAGATTAAATTTGACAAAATCTAAATCGCGTCAATCTATTTTTACCCAAGTGTGATAGTCTACCATAAAAAAAAGGCTATTGTCTACTATAATCAGTGTTTTAAAAACCGGATCGGTCATCAAACCGGTGAGGTTACTGGGTCACTGGTTTATCGGTCGAACCACTGGGTCATTGGTCGAATCGCATGACCAAACCGGATTAAACTGGATAACTCGGTTGAATAAACCTGTCATTATAATAGGTATAAAACCGGTAAAACCGGTCGAACCGGATCATTCAGTCTCTAAAAAATATAACTAGCACTTAAATTTTTTGAAAATATCATATCATAAATTCACAGGTTCATAATTTAAATTCAAATTTTAAACAGAGTCTAATTGTAAATTTTAAACAGAGTCTAAATTAAACAGAGTTTAATTTAAATTCATAGTTTTAATGTTAATAGAAAATCAGTTTTAATGTTAATAATTAAAACAATACAAATATTAACATTATTCAAAATAATAAATTTTCCAAGTATATATATATATAATGGAAATCAGTTAAGTCTAAAATTATATTATATTTAGTTTTTTAATTTGTGTTGTTAAATTTCTATACAAATATTTGTATGATGGTTTTTCAATCAATATAAATACAAAATAGTAAAAATAGTTTTGTAGATATTACGAAACTTAATTTGTGTATTACTTAAATCAAATGAGTGATCACTATTATTTTTGGAGAAAAGTTCCTATGTATTTGAGTAAAAAAATAATAAAAAAAAAAGTTTTTTTTTTAAAATAAGCAGTTGAACCGCCGGTTTTCCCGGTTCGCACCGGTTCACACCGATTCCCACCGGTTCGAAGACATGGCCGATCGAGTAAGTGAACCCAACCGGTTATCTGACCGGTTTCCGGTCCAACCGGTCCGGTCCGGTTTTTATACCTATGACTATAATCAATCACTTATTACTAAAGACAAAACTAATTGATAAATAAACATGTAGGGTTATATGTCGGCGATTAAACTAAAGAAAGTTTCTAGAGCCATTTTTTATATTAGTTTCCAGAACCTTTATTTCTCATTCTTATCAATAAATAATATAAACATTACAAAACAGTAAAAATGGAATATGACTAAGTCCACACACCTGTTTAATATACTAGCTAATAGCCTAATAGTGACAAGTCATTATTATTATTTTTTTACTAGTGGGTGATGCAACAGATATAATAATTAATTTAGTAAATAATTAAGCAAATAATTACGTGCTTGAACAACCATATAAACCTCACAAAAGCCATACGGTATATAATTTTGTCTTCCCATTTTATTGGCAATTTAGACTTTTCCCTTAACCCAAAGGTCACCTTTTTGTTTTAACTAACACTAGTGGAGTTTTTCTAGAATTTCTTTTTTCTTTTTCAAGTAAACAAATTCAAATTTAAAATATTAAAGACATGTACAAAAAGGACTATACAGTTTGATTTTATTTTTATTTAATTTAATTGACTTTTAATGTTGTTTTTTGAAAAATAAGTTTAAAGACTAATACTTAATATTATAAGATTTTTTAAAGAATATCCAATTATATCATGCCACGCGTTAGTATGAGACAAGTAGGCTGAAATTAAGTTTCAAAATTCGGCAAACACTACTCCCTCCGTTTCATATTATAAGCAAATTTTATTTTTTAGGTACATTGAATGATTAATGTATCCGGTCTATATATAGATCAGATACATTAATTATTCAATATATCTAAAAAGTAAAATTTGCTTATAATATGAAACGGAGGGAGTATATGTTTAGGATTGTGACATGTTATATTTCAAGCACAAATCAACATCATTGTATAAAAGCTATTAATTAATTTGAATAAAAAAAAAACATCATTGTATAAAATAACATTTTTTTTTGTGTTAATCCTGTTAAATCTAATTAAATCAAATAAATATAAATTATAATATTATTATATTAACAAAAAATAATAACGATTTGAGAAACGACCATCAGAAAAATGAATATGAGAGGAGTATTATCCTCATTGTCGTCTAGGATTTTCAGAGTATATTAATTGTCTAATCGAGCGACACTTAAATAGCTAAACGGCTTAGCAGAGATTTCTCATTGAGCTTAATTGAACGGTTCAATCCATCACAGTCCATTCAGGCATAAAACTCAATCAAATAATTCATCAATAATTAGTATTTAATAACAATAGACCATACTATAATTAATTAATAATTGATTATATAAATTCATTTGATTAATTAAATAATTAATCTAACAATCTCACACTTAGATGCCAATAATCAATTATTAAAAAATATTAATCTTAGTATTAGATTACTAACTATGGTCAAAATAATAATCAATTAAAAGAGAAGTAAGCTTCAACGCTGCATAAATTATATCCGATAGGGAAAACAAATCATATATGTTAAAGACTCACATTTTATATAAAGAACGATGAATTGAGAGTAACATACTTAAGTGAAGAAAAATATTTTATAAAGAATGACCCAAGTATATGAAAATGCTATTTGTTCTGGACTGGACCAATGACTAGAATTGGCCCAATCCGCCTCTGCTCTAGAGCGGCCCAAATTGCCTAAGTCCAATCCACAGAGGGGCAAAAGCGACCTTTCTGCCCCTCCAACCGGGCAAAGAATGCAGAGTTCCTCCCCGGGATTACTGCCCGTTACGCACGGCCTCATCGCTCCCTGAACAGCTAAGGGCAGGTGCCCGAAACCACGCTCATGCCCGACATAACGGCTAGTTTTGGACACCTTGCCCGACATAACGGCTAGTTGGGTAGTTACCTATTCTTTGGGGAAAACGGTTATTTCGCCCCGAAAATAGGACTGTTGGCCACGCGCTGGGGGCTCTATATAAACCCTCTCGCTTGAGAGGGTCAGGTATCCAAGATTCACCCTAAGAATTCACTCTTTATACTTGCCCCTTTTTCTCTGACCTTTACTTACTTGAGCGTCGGAGTGCCTTGCAGGTACACCCCCTCCTCCTCTCCATACGACCAGCATCCCTGACGCACTTGGCGGCCTGATTCTACAGGATCTGATCCAGCCTTCACGATTAGTGGCGCCGTCTGTGGGAATCTTTGTTCTCCCCTTCTTTCTTTAACCGAAGATCAAAACAACTTTCGAACATCATCACGATCATGGCCTCCCAAGATCGCACCCAGGATGCTCTTCACTCCACCATCCTCCCCGTCAACAAATCTGACGTTGACGGCCAATCATCTCTCCTCCGAGATGCCCGTTTCCTGAGGGATGAAGCCCCCGCTTCTCCTTCCCCAAACTCCTGCTGATCGCCACAACGATCAACCGTCTCTCGACCTCCAGCCCGTTCCTGTTCCGGCCAGCGCCGACCCGGCCGTGGCAGCCCTCCTGGAGGCCCTCAACAAAACCAACACCCTGATCCTGCAGCAAAACAAGAGGATCGGGGCACTGGAAGAGTCTCGCCGTCCAAGATCCCCTCCTACGTGGAAGAACCAGCGACGATCTAGAAGCCCGCAGCCACGGAGAGAAATCGACCGAAGACTGCACCAAGAGAACGATCCTCGCGTAGCCCAAAAGCGCGACCAGATCTCCCCGCGTGACCAGCACGCTCATAACCACAAAAGGACTCGAAGGAACGAGGAATCTCCAATCAAGTCCAAAGGACGGACACGCTCACCTTCCCCGCGAAGGAACCGCTCACCTTCTCCTTAAAGGAACCGCTCACCTTCTCCTCGAAGGAACCGCTCACCTTCTCCACGAAGGAACCGCCAACGCGAGCAGCCCGTCCGGTCACCATCAAACACCAGTTCCAGTGACGACGACGAGCCTCGCGGCCCGTTGTCCCAGGAGATCCTAGCCACCCGCCTCCCAAAAGGCTTGGAGAAACCCCCATCACTTGGCACGTACGACGGGACCACTGACCCAGACGAGCACATCGAGAATATCGATGCCCTCTTAGACTAGCGCGGCGTACGGGGCGCCATCAAATGCAGACTGTTCCTGACCACGCTTCGGAAAGGAGCAATGACATGATATAAACAACTGCCCGAGGAGTCCATTACCTCGTGGAAACAGCTCGGCAGGATGTTCTCGCGATACTTCACAGCATCTCGCCGCCACCCCAAAACTGAGGCCTCCCTCGGAGCCATAATCCAGAGGAAGGACAAACCTCTCCGAGCATACATCGAGAGGTTCAACAAGGAAGCGGTGTAGGTCCCGACGACAGATAAAATGAAGAAGTTCCTGCTCGAACAAGGGGTCCTCCCGGACTCCGACTTCGCTAAAGCCATCGGCCTCGCCCCACCGAGGAATTTAGACGCTCTCCTCCTCAAAGCCCAATCTCACATCCAGTACGAGGAGAAGATTGCGGCCTGCAACGTCCGAACGTCTCGCGGCCAGGAGAACGCCCGGGCCGCAAAAGGAGAAGAAGCCTCGAAATCTCGTCGGGGTGCACGAAGACACGAGGACCGTCCCCGCGACTCCCGTGACAGCAAAGGGCCCTCCGGGCATTTTCATGATTACACTCCCCTGACCGTTTCCAGGGAGAAGATTTTGACCGAATGTGCCAATTCGGAGTTCAAAAAAGTCGGGGTCCGTTTCCCCAAACAGCTGCCGAATAGACCAAACGTGGATAAGTCGAAGTACTGCCGCTTCCACAAAAGTCACGGCCATACTACGGAGGACTGCATCCATCTGAAGGATGCCATAGAGATACTGATCAGGGAAGGGCACCTGAAACAGTTCACAAAGAAGAAGGACACTCCTCGGCAAGACGCCCAGGAGTCCAAGAAGGTTGACGAAGAAGTACCCTCCTCGGATGACACCAACGTACAGGAGGCAATGTCCATATCACGGCCAGAGGACTTCTACGTCCCAGACGGGCTCAACGCCCCTGCTTATTTCGCGGCCCATAGCCCGTGGGAGACTTTTCCTTCCGCCATGGTCATTTCGGGCGGGGGATTCAACAGTCACTGTGGGGTCCGTAAAACGGAAGTTCGACCACCTGATCAACACCAGCTCCAACAAAGTGACGACGCTTGATCAGGCCCAGAAGGGCTCCGTCCCAATCTCTATTTACAAGGAGGAACTCCTCGGCGGGTCCCCGAACTCCAGCATACCTCTGCTTGTCAGAACCCAGATGGCAAACTTCGACGTTCGCAGAATACTTGTCGACCAGGGCAACTCGGTCGACATCATGTACTCCCAGTTGTTCTCAACACTTCAGCTGGACGAATCTCACCTTACTCCCTACGTGGGATCCAACTTGCAGGGATTCAACGGATCTGTCACCAAGCCGTGGGGCTACGTGGAGCTGATCGTGACATTCGGCGCAGCTGAGACGGCCAGATCCATCAAGGTGCAGTTTCTGGTAATCGATTGCCCGTCGCTTTACCAATGCATTTTCGGAAGGCCAACTCTGGCCGAGTTGGTAGCAGTGCCCTCAACCGTCCACCTGAAGATGAAGTATTACACTTCAAAAGGGATGGTCGCCACCCTCCACGGTGATATAGAAGCTGCCCGACGGTGTTTCGAAGCAGCTACAAAGGGGCTCAACGCCATTGCGCCCAAGCCAAAGGTGTCGAGCAAGCCAGCACTGCCAAGCAGCTCTGAAGAAGCCAAGCCTCTGCCCCAGGTCGAATCTATCGACCTCGACATTCGCTTCCCCGATGACCAACAGGAGGAATGAGCAGCTTCAGCCGGCCCATCTACAGCACCCAGCAGCAGCTCCTACCCGATGCGCCCGATCCCGGATGGCAACTTCGAGCTAGTTCTGTTCGGCGAAGACCCCCAACGAGGAGTGAAGATCGGAGCAGACCTACCTGACATTGCGAGGAAGCAGCTCAAAGTATGCCTCCGGGAGAATGCCAACCTCTTCTCTTGGAGCACCGTAGAGATGCTCGGTTTAGACCCGTCCACTGTATGTCACCAGCTGACCATTGACCCGGCCATTAAGGCCGTAGCACAACGTAGGAGAAAGTAGTCTCCAGAGAAAACGGAGGATGCTGAAAAAGCTGTAAAGGACCTCCTCGAGGCCAAATTTATTTCGGAAGCCAAGTACACCACTTGGCTGTCCAATGTTGTATTGGTCAAAAAATCTAATGGAAAATGGCGTATGTACGTTGATTATACCGATCTCAATAAGGCATGCCCGAAGGATGCCTACCCCCTCCCCACTATTGATAAACTTGTTGATAATTCCGCTGGTTTTAAACTTTTATCTTTCATGGACGCCTACTCGGGCTACAATCAAATCCCAATGGCAATGACCGACAAAAAATATACGGCCTTCATGACCGAATCAGGGAATTATTACTACAACGTAATGCCCTTCGGCCTGAAGAACGCCGGAGCAACATACCAACGAATGATGAATAAAGTATTTCGGGGAGAAATAGGCGACATGCTCGAAGTATACATGGACGACATGATCGTAAAGTCCCACGAGGAAACTGATCATACCGCCCACTTGCGAAAAGTCTTCGAACAGACCAGGAAATACAAAATGCGTTTTAATCCGGAGAAGTGCACGTTCCGTGTCCGGGCAGGCAAATTCCTCGGCTTCTACTTAACGGAACGAGGAATCGAAGCCAATCCCGACAAATGTCGGGCATTCTCCGAGTTTCCTACACCCAAATCCAAAAAATCCATCCAGTCCCTCAACGGGATGCTCGCATCACTATCTCGTTTCGTGGCCAAGTCCGCCCAGCACGCCCTACCATTCTTCAAGCTCCTCCGCAAAGAGGCAGCATTCGAATGGACCGAGGAGTACGACAGGGCCCTTCTCCATCTAAAACGAGCACTCTCAGAGCCACCGGTTCTCTCTCGCCCGGACAATGGCGAAACACTATACCTATACATGGTCGTAGCAGCCGAAGCAGTGGGCGCCGCTCTCATCCGCGAGACACCTGACGGGCAGAAGCCCATATATTTCACGAGCAAGGCGCTACAAGGACCAGAGTTATGATACCAGCAGATAGAGAAGGTGGCATTGGCCCTCATCAACGCTGCCAGGAGATTAATGCACTACTTCCTGGCCCACACGATCGTGGTTCGAACAGATCAGCCCATAAAGCAGCTGCTTGGACGACCAGATATGGCTGGACGAATGCTTAAATGGTCGCTAGAACTGTCCGAATTTGACATCCGGTACGAAGGCAGAAAAACCCTTAAGGCCCAAGCTCTGGCCGATTTCGTCGCGGAGATGACATCCCCCCCCCCCGCGAGCGAGACACGTAAGTGGACCATCTTCGTCGACGGTGCCTCAAGCTCGGCAGGTAGCGGCGCGGGCATTATACTGGAGAGCAACGAAGGGACCATCGTCGAGGTGTCACTCACACTGTCTTTCCCAACTTCCAATAACCAGGCTGAATACGAAGCCTTCCCGCTGGGCTACGCCTTGCCGAGGACCTGGGAGCAGAAGAAGTCATCATTTGCACGAATTCACAACTTGTGGCCCTCCAGGTCTGAGGTGAATACCAAGCCAAAAACGACAACCTGACCGAATACCTGCCCTGGTAAAGAAGAAAATGGCAAAGTTCACAATAGTAGAAGTGAAACACGTTTCCCGCGAACATAACGTACGAGCGGACGTGCTGTCTAAACTGGCCAGCACGAAGAAGAAAGGCGGAAACAAGTCCGTCATACAGGAGGTACTTCATCGACCCAGTATCAAGAAGGCCTCACCGACTCTCGACGTACAGATGATCGGCGGCCACAACTGCTGGATGACCCCCGTCTACAAATACCTCGACAAGGACGAACTCCCCTCTAACCCAAAGGAAGCTGTAACACCCCCTTTCTATACCCCCAAATAATCACATAAATCATTTAGGCACATATTAAAAAATTCGCCAGAGTACGATTAAAACATAGTATAAAAGAGGCATGTCACATCATACACGTATTTAATACATACAACATCTGCTCAAAATATTGATATGCAACAGTGGGGTAACTTGCCACAGAGGAACTTTGTCCTTACACCCACATCTCAATATTTAGAATAAAAGCGGAAAATCCAAACATTGAAATACATCCAAGTATATATACGTAGATATATACATCACCAAGTATCATCCATCATTATAAGTCATGTTTACATAAACACTCATCAACAAGATACATGTACAAATGTATCACAAAAGAATAATATACATCCTAGCTACCCGGTGCTACATATCAGAGCCAACCGACCAAAAGAATGAAGACACGCTTCACAAAAAGACATCCAGCATACCTACTCTACAATGCCTCATAGAGCATCATAAAACAGCAGAAGGGTGAGAAATATTATCATAATAACAATGCATATAATTATGTACTACAACATAAACATATAACACATATTCTCACCACAACTCATCATATATCACAATATAGATATATCATCAAGTATATTCATTATGCATACATTCACCATTATCATCATTCCACATGAACACACACATACTTGTTCATTCAACAATGCATCATTATAAGATACAGTTTATATCATTTCCCATAAACATACATATATCAATGTTTATTCATCAATGCACAAATACAAAGATGATCAATGCAACTCATAGAGACCGACTCTCGACTCTATGCAGATGCACGCGGTACCGACTCATCACCCGAGCTCAATTGAAGAACTCAATGGAAATATCCTCCCTGCCGGGCCTACGATATTTCCCCATCGCTCATACCATCATGGCATCCGATGTTTCTGGATTGTTCACGCAGACACAATCCGATTGCTCAAACCCCACAAGGGCACACAATCATTTTGAAGATTCCCACGAAATCAAGTGTAACTCATCGCAACGATTACACCCATTGACTACGCAATGTTCAGAGGATCCTCAAATGATCATTTGTGTAATCAATCACTCACACCCAACAGGGACGCAATATTACACCCGATTCTCCACGAATCGCGACACATGAATGCATGTCATGATGTTTCTCATACAAAATGACCACATACACTCATGCAATGCACACATATTTCACAATATAGTCATGCATTCATCACATATAATCCACATACATTCACATCAATTGTATAACAACATACACAATTATCCAAACAATTCAATTTACGGTTCACCATAAAATTCGGTTAAAAGTCGGCTAAAAATAATATTTTTCACCACCCTCAAATAGAACATATTTTTAGCTTCAGTTTGATATAAAGAACAGCTCAATCAGATAAACGACGAAAAAGTTACGGACTTTTAAAGAAAACATTTTTCGGAAAACTAGCAGAGTGCAATCGATTGCACTCCTGATGCAATCGATTGCACAGTCCCAGACTTGCAATTTTTTGCCCTTTACATATGTGCAATTGATTTGCATCCTGCTGCAATCGATTGCACCTGTTAAAAACCAGAAAAAATAGCTGCTGACCAAACACAAAATCCTCCGGAAACCCGACCGATTCAATTCTATGATACGAAACAAATACACAGTAATCCTTACCAAATATATATCAACGTTTTAGGACCATAAAACGATAATTCTACGACGTTCGATTTTCACCCGAAAACTCAAACCCTCTAATATCCAAAATGTCGAAAGTTACGAAACTCAACCGATTTCAACCAAACAAGTTTCTATAATCTCGACCTAACCTTATACGACTAATCTACGCAATTTATTTCGAAATTCATCCGTGAAAACATCGATTTCTATCGATTTCCTACAATTCGACCTAAACGGAAAAAACAACGGAAACATAACGAAAACTAACCAAAACATAACCAAACTTCATGAAACTTTAAACAGCAGCTCACATACATATAACCAACCAACACATGTATTTATACGACTTTTCGACCGTAAAAACATCGGTTTCTATCGATTTCGTCAAATACGGCATAAACGGAAACATATGGAAAACCAACCAAAACATCCACACAAAACACATACATAATCATACACAAAGCTAGGATAACAATATTTCACACCCTTACCCGGATTCCAAATGATCTAGCTCTTGTTCTTGATGATTTCCACTCTCTTTCCTCTTTTCTTCTCTTTTTCCCTCTTCCTCTTTCTTTCTCTTCTTTTTCTTTCTATCTTTCTCTATTTCTCTCTATTTCTCTTTTCTATCAATTTCCTTTCTTTTCTATTTATTTTCTCTCATTTTCCACTAAATCAATTAATTCATTTTTCTCACATAATTCTAATTCCACAAAATTTCTAACTTATGATTAATTGAGAAAAGTCTAAAATACCCTCCATTCTAATTTCCCCGAAAACTCTCGAAAACGGTAAAATAACATTTAACACACCAATTTAACAAATAAAATAATTTATCACCCAATTAAAATAAAAGACTCAAGAATAATGGAATAATCAAAATCGGGGCGTTACAACTCTCCCCCACTTTAGAAATTTTCGTCCTCGAAAATAATACCTGATTCAAACAACTCCGGATACGACTCTCGCATCCCACTCTCTAGTTCCCAAGTCATATTGCCTTCCGCAGCGCCTCCCCACGCTACTTTCACAAGCGCAATATCCTTGCCTCTTAGTTTCTTAACTTCGCGGTCCAAAATCCTAACCGGTAAAGCTTCCACCGTAAGGTTATCTCTCACTTCAACCTCGTCCATAGGAATAACATGTGACGGATCCGGAACATATTTCCGAAGTTGAGAAACATGGAATACGTCATGCAAATTCGAAAGGTTCGGAGGCAACGCCACACGGTAAGCCACAACACCAACTTGTGAAGTAATCTGATACGGACCAATAAAACGAGAAGTCAACTTCTTCGACTTCAAAGCACGACCCACACCCGTAACTGGTGTAACTCTCAAAAACACATGGTCGCCTTCTTGAAACTCAAGATCTTTCCTTCTCTTGTCATGATAGCTCTTTTGTCTACTTTGAGAAGCTTTCATCTTCTCCCGAATAAACTTCACTTTCTCCGTCGTTTGTTGTACCATTTCCGGTCCAACTATCGTCCTCTCACCGGTTTCATGCCAACACAAAGGTGTTCGACATCTCCGACCATACAAAGCCTCAAATGGTGCCATACCAATACTCGAATGAAAACTGTTATTATACGTGAACTCAATCAACGCCAAATAACTATCCCAAGCACCACCTTGCTCTAGCACACAAGCATGCAACAAATCTTCCAACGATTGAATCGTCCTCTCGGTTTGACCGTCCGTTTGCGGATGGTAAGCCGAACTCAATCTTAACTTAGAACCCAAAGCCTCTTGTAAACTCACCCAAAATCTCGATGTAAATCTCGGATCTCGATCCGATACAATACTCTTAGGAACTCCATGTAACTTCACAATCACACGAACATAAATCTCGGCTAACTTCTCCAAAGGATAACTAATATCAATTGGAACAAAGTGAGCAGATTTAGTAAGCCTATCAACAATCACCCAAATAGCATTATGACCTCTTTGCGTATTCGGCAATCCCGTAATAAAATCCATCGATATACTATCCCATTTTCACTCTGGAATATCCAACGGTTGCAACAAACCACTAGGCTTCTGATGTTCCACCTTCGACTTTTGACAAGTCAAACACGCATACACAAACTGAGCAACATCTCTTTTCAAACCAGACCACCAAAAGATCTTCTTCAAATCCTGATACATCTTATTCGCACCCGGATGAATACTTAAATTACTTCGGTGTCCTTCCTCTAAAATCATCTTTTTCAACTCCGCATCGTCGGGAATACAAATACGACCACGAAATGTCAAAACTCCAAAGTTATCAACCTTGAAATCCTCATTCTCGTTCATCATTAAATCAACGAACTTCAAATCCAAGTTTTGCTTTTCACAAACCGTTGCAAGAAAAACATTCGTAACATGTAACATACCAAGTCTCACACTTCTCGGCGTCATTTCACAAACCAAACTCAAGTCTCTAAAATTCTCCAAAAGTTCCCATTCTCTCATCATCAATGCGGACATATGTAACGACTTCCGACTCAAGGCATCGGCCACCACGTTTGCCTTACCCGGATGGTAATTCAAACCAAAATCATAATCCTTCAAAAGCTCTAACCACCTTCTTTGTCTCATGTTCAATTCTTTCTGATCAAATAAATATCTTAAGCTTTTGTGATCACTAAAAACTTCAAATCTTGCACCATAAAGGTAATGCCTCCAAATTTTCAAAACAAACACCACGGCCGCTAACTCCAAGTCATGTGTAGGATAATTTTTTTCATGCACTCTCAATTGTCTAGAAGCATATGCCACAACTTTTCCATCTTGCATCAAAACACCACCTAAACCTGTCAATGAAGCATCACAATACACAACAAATGGTTCATTAGGATTAGGCAAAATCAAGATCGGAGTCGTTGTCAACCTTCTCTTTAGCTCATTGAAACTCTCTTCACAATGAATATCCCAAATGAAAGCCTTTCCTTTACAAGTCAATTGCGTTAAAGGAAGTGCCAACTTCGAAAATCCCTCAATAAACCTCCGATAATAACCCGCCAAGCCTAAAAAGCTTCGAATCTCCGTAACCGACCTAGGAGCCTCCCATTGCATCACCGCATCTATCTTGGATGGATCAACACTAATACCCCTACCGGAAATAACATGTCCAAGGAAACTTACTTCCGACAACCAAAATTCACATTTTGACAACTTAGCATACAATTGTTTCTCTTTCAAAATTTGCAACACAATTCTCAAATGCTCTTCATGCTCCTCTTGAGACTTAGAGTAAATCAAAATATCATCGATGAACACAACCACAAAACGATCCAACTGTTCATGAAAAATACGATTCATGTATTCCATAAACACACCCGGCGCGTTAGAAACCCCGAATGGCATCACGGAGTATTCGTAATGACCATGCCGTGTCCTAAATGCCGTCTTTTGAATATCCTCTCCTTTCACACGAATCTGGTGGTATCCTGATCTCAAATCAATCTTGCTAAAAACATTCGCACCAACCAATTGGTCCATCAAATCATCGATCCTTGGAAGCGGATACTTGTTCTTAATTGTCACTTTGTTCAACTGTCGATAATCAATGCATAACCGCATACTCCTGTCCTTCTTCTTTACCAACAATACCGGAGCACCCCAAGGAGAAACACTTGGCCTTACAAATTTCTTATCCAATAAGTCATTCAATTGCTTTTTCAATTCTACCAATTCCGATGCCGACATACGATACGGTGCCATCGAAATCGGTCTAGTACCCGGAACTAGATCAATAGAAAATTCAACTTCTCTTTCCAGCGGTACATCCGTAATATCATCCGGAAACACTTCTGGAAATTCACACACCACTGGGAACACATCAAGCTCAACTTGACTCTCCACCGACAATGATGCAAACAAACCAAACAATTGAGCTTCGTCCGCTAAAAGTTTCTTCAACTCTTTAGTGGATAGGAAACTCTCAAATTCATCATCTTCCAAAGAAGGAAACCTTACTAACTTGTGATAGCAATCTATATGAACTCGATTAAATTGCAACCAATTCATACCCAAGACCACATCCAATCCTTCCAACGGCAAACACACTAAGTCCATCTCAAAGTCTTTACCATAAATGGTTAAAGGACAACTTAGACAAACCAAAGAAGTAGTTACTGACCCCATTGCTGGAGTATCAATAACCATTTTACCATCCATCAGAGACAACACAAGATTCAAACGCTTCGCGCACTCAGACGAAATAAACGAATGAGTCGCTCCAGTATCAATAATAGCAACTAAAGGTGTACTATTAATAAAGCATGTACCTTTAATCAAACGGTCTGCATTAGTAGTTTGAGTCCCTGCCAATGCAAACACCTTTCCGCCCGCTTGAGCTTGTTTCGGCTTAGTACACTTAGTACTAATGTGACCAACTTCTCCACAATTATAGCACTTCACCATATTCCTTCTACAATCTGTAGCAACATGCCCAAGACCTCCACAGTTAGCACATTTCGCTTCCGTCTTCCTACAATCAAATGATTTATGACCCATACCTCCACACTTGAAACACTTTACGGGACCAGAACTTCCTCCTCCAGACCTCCTATCAAAGTTTCCCCTATGCTTGCCCTTATCAACGGGTGTCACATAAGGTCCACCTCGAGCTTGTTGCTTTCCCTTCCTTTCATTCAAACTTTTGTAGTGTGTAGAACGAGTCTTACTATCTTCCTCGAAGATTCTACAACATTCCGTCAAATCTGAAAAACTTCTTATCCTTTGATATCCCACAGCTTGCTTAATCTCCGGACGTAAACCATTCTCATATTTAATACACTTTGAGAACTCAGCAGTAATCGCGGCATAATGAGGATGGAATTGAACCAACTCCACAAATTTAGCAGTATAGTCCACCACGGACATACTACCTTGTTTCAGTTCAAGAAATCCCATCTCCTTCTTTCCCTTCACACTCTCAGGGTAATACTTTCTCAAGAACTCAGTACGACATAAATCCCAAGTTACCTCTTCATCATCCACCTCAAGAACTTCACGTATACCGACCCACCAATCGTCGGCTTCTTCCTTCAGCATGTGAGATCCAAGCCTCACCTTATTCTCCTCCGCACAGCCCATGACTCTGAAGATTCTTTCAATCTCTTTCAACCAATTTTGAGCTCCATCGGGATCAAATTTTCCTTTGAAAACCGGTGGTTGATTCTTCCTGAACTCGTCATTAGCATTCACGTTCGGCGCACCTTGCACCGCCCTAGCCATTGATTCCAAAGCCGCAGCCATCGCATTGTCGTTTCTACCCGACATATTCTGATTATTCCCAAAAATAACAACAAGGTTAAACAACAGTTCAACCAACACAACAACAAGACAGACACAACTGACTCAACTCTGGCTCTGATACCGCTTAATGCAACACCCCCTTTCTATACCCCCAAATAATCACATAAATCATTTAGGCACATATTAAAAAATTCGCCAGAGTACGATTAAAACATAGTATAAAAGAGGCATGTCACATCATACACGCATTTAATACATACAACACCTGCTCAAAATATTGATATGCAACAATGGGGTAACTTGCCACAGAGGAACTTTGTCCTTACACCCACATCTCAATATTTAGAATAAAAGCGGAAAATCCAAACATTGAAATACATCCAAGTATATATACATCACCAAGTATCATCCATCATTATAAGTCATGTTTACATAAACATTCATCAACAAGATACATGTACAAATGTATCACAAAAGAATAATATACATCCTAGCTACCCGGTGCTACATATCAGAGCCAACCGACCAAAAGAATGAAGATACGCTTCACAAAAAGACCTCCAGCATACCTACTCTGCAATGCCTCATAGAGCATCATAAAACAGCAGAAGGGTGAGAAATATTATCATAATAACAATGCATATAATTATGTATTACAACATAAACATATAACACATATTCTCACCACAACTCATCATATATCACAATATAGATATATCATCAAGCATATTCATTATGCATACATTCACCATTATCATCATTCCACATGAACACACACACTTGTTCATTCAACAATGCATCATTATAAGATACAGTTTATATCATTTCCCATAAACATACATATATCAATGTTTATTCATCAATGCATAAATACAAAGATGATCAATGCAACTCATAGAGACCGACTCTCGACTCTATGCAGATGCATGCGGGTACCGACTCATCACCCGAGCTCAATTGAAGAACTCAATGGAAATATCCTCCCTGCCGGGCCTACGATATTTCCCCATCGCTCATACCATCATGGCATCCGATGTTTCTGGATTGTTCACGCAGACACAATCCGATTGCTCAAACCCCACAAGGGCACACAATCATTCTGAAGATTCCCACGGAATCAAGTGTAACTCATCGCAACGATTACACCCATTGACTACGCAATGTTCAGAGGATCCTCAAATGGTCATTTGTGTAATCAATCACTCACACCCAACAGGGACGCGATATTACACCCGATTCTCCACGAATCGCGACACATGAATGCATGTCATGATGTTTCTCATACAAAATGACCACATACACTCATGCAATGCACACATATTTCACAATATAGTCATGCATTCATCACATATAATCCACATACATTCACATCAATTGTATAACAACATACACAATTATCCAAACAATTCAATTTACGGTTCACCGTAAAAGTCAGTTAAAAGTCGGCTAAAAATAATATTTTTCATCACCCTCAAATAGAACATATTTTTAGCTTCAGTTTGATATAAAGAACAGCTCAATCGGATAAACGACGAAAAAGTTACGGACTTTTAAAGAAAACATTTTTCGGAAAACTAGCAGAGTGCAATCGATTGCACTCCTGATGCAATCGATTGCACAGTCCCAGACTTGCAATTTTTCGCCCTTTACATATGTGCAATCGATTTGCATCCTGCTGCAATCGATTGCACCTGTTAAAAACCAGAAAAAATAGCTGCTGCCCAAACACAAAATCCTCCGAAAACCCGACCGATTCAATTCTATGATACGAAACAAATACACAGTAATCCTTACCAAATATATATCAACGTTTTAGGACCATAAAACAATAATTCTACGACGTTCGATTTTCACCCGAAAACTCAAACCCTCTAATATCCAAAATGTCGAAAGTTACGAAACTCAACCGATTTCAACCAAACAAGTTTCTATAATCTCGGCCTAACCTTATACGACTAATCTACGCAATTTATTTCGAAATTCATCCGTGAAAACATCGATTTCTATCGATTTCCTACAATTCGACCTAAACGGAAAAAACAACGGAAACATAACGAAAACTAACCAAAACATAACCAAACTTCATGAAACTTTAAACAGCAGCTCACATACATATAACCAACCAACACATGTATTTATACGACTTTTCGACCGTAAAAACATCGGTTTCTATCGATTTCGTCAAATACGGCATAAACGGAAACATATGGAAAACCAACCAAAACATCCACACAAAACACATACATAATCATACACAAAGTTAGGATAACAATATTTCACACCCTTACCCAGATTCCAAATGATCTAGCTCTTGTTCTTGATGATTTCCACTCTGTTTCCTCTTTTCTTCTCTTTTTCCCTCTTCCTCTTTCTTTCTCTTCTTTTTCTTTCTATCTTTCTCTATTTCTCTCTATTTCTCTTTTCTATCTATTTTCTTTCTTTTCTATTTCTTTTCTCTCATTTTCCACTAAATCAATTAATTCATTTTTCTCACATAATTCTAATTCCACAAAATTTCTAACTTATGATTAATTGAGAAAAGTCTAAAATACCCTCCATTCTAATTTCCCCGAAAACTCTCGAAAACGGTAAAATAACATTTAACACACCAATTTAACAAATAAAATAATTTATCACCCAATTAAAATAAAAGACTCAAGAATAATGGAATAATCAAAATCGGGGCGTTACAACTCTCCCCCACTTTAGAAATTTTCGTCCTCGAAAATAATACCTGATTCAAACAACTCCGGATACGACTCTCGCATCCCACTCTCTAGTTCCCAAGTCATATTGCCTTCCGCAGCGCCTCCCCACGCTACTTTCACAAGCGCAATATCCTTGCCTCTTAGTTTCTTAACTTCGCGGTCCAAAATCCTAACCGGTAAAGCTTCCACCGTAAGGTTATCTCTCACTTCAACCTCGTCCATAGGAATAACATGTGACGGATCCGGAACATATTTCCGAAGTTGCGAAACATGGAATATGTCATGCAAATTCAAAAGGTTCGGAGGCAACGCCACACGGTAAGCCACAACACCAACTCGTGAAGTAATCTGATACGGACCAATAAAACAAGAAGTCAACTTCTTCGACTTCAAAGCACGACCCACACCCGTAACTGGTGTAACTCTCAAAAACACATGGTCGCCTTCTTGAAACTCAAGATCTTTCCTTCTCTTGTCATGATAGCTCTTTTGTCTACTTTGAGAAGCTTTCATCTTCTCCCGAATAAACTTCACTTTCTCCGTCGTTTGTTGTACCATTTCCGGTCCAACTATCGTCCTCTCACCGGTTTCATGCCAACACAAAGGTGTTCGACATCTCCGACCATACAAAGCCTCAAATGGTGCCATACCAATACTCGAATGAAAACTGTTATTATACGTGAACTCAATCAACGCCAAATAACTATCCCAAGCACCACCTTGCTCTAGCACACAAGCACGCAACAAATCTTCCAACGATTGAATCGTCCTCTCGGTTTGACCGTCTGTTTGCGGATGGTAAGCCGAACTCAATCTTAACTTAGAACCCAAAGCCTCTTGTAAACTCACCCAAAATCTCGATGTAAATCTCGGATCTCGATCCGATACAATACTCTTAGGAACTCCATGTAACTTCACAATAACACGAACATAAATCTCGGCTAACTTCTCCAAAGGATAACTAATATCAATTGGAACAAAGTGAGCAGATTTAGTAAGCCTATAAACAATCACCCAAATAGCATTATGACCTCTTTGCATATTCGGCAATCCCGTAACAAAATCCATCGATATACTATCCCATTTTCACTCTGGAATATCCAACGGTTGCAACAAACCACTAGGCTTCTGATGTTCCACCTTCGACTTTTGACAAGTCAAACACGCACACACAAACTGAGCAACATCTCTTTTCAAACCAGACCACCAAAAGATCTTCTTCAAATCCTGATACATCTTATTCGCACCCGGATGAATACTTAAATTACTTCGGTGTCCTTCCTCTAAAATCATCTTTTTCAACTCCGCATCGTCGAGAATACAAATACGACCAATAAATGTCAAAACTCCAAAGTTATCAACCTTGAAATCCTCATTCTCGTTCATCATTAAATCAACGAACTTCAAATCCAAGTTTTGCTTTTCACAAACCGTTGCAAGAAAAACATTCGTAACATGTAACATACCAAGTCTCACACTTCTCGGCGTCATTTCACAAACCAAACTCAAGTCTCTAAAATTCTCCAAAAGTTCCCATTCTCTCATCATCAATGCGGACATATGTAACGACTTCCGACTCAAGGCATCGGCCACCACGTTTGCCTTACCCGGATGGTAATTCAAACCAAAATCATAATCCTTCAAAAGCTCTAACCACCTTCTTTGTCTCATGTTCAATTCTTTCTGATCAAATAAATATCTTAAGCTTTTGTGATCACTAAAAACTTCAAATCTTGCACCATAAAGGTAATGCCTCCATATTTTCAAAACAAACACCACGGCCGCTAACTCCAAGTCATGTGTAGGATAATTCTTTTCATGCACTCTCAATTGTCTAGAAGCATATGCCACAACTTTTCCATCTTGCATCAAAACACCACCTAAACCTGTCAATGAAGTATCACAATACACAACAAATGGTTCATTAGGATTAGGCAAAATCAAGATCGGAGTCGTTGTCAACCTTCTCTTTAGCTCATTGAAACTCTCTTCACAATGAATATCCCAAATGAAAGCCTTTCCTTTACAAGTCAATTGCGTTAAAGGAAGTGCCAACTTCGAAAATCCCTCAATAAACCTCCGATAATAACCCGCCAAGCCTAAAAAGCTTCGAATCTCCGTAACCGACCTAGGAGCCTCCCATTGCATCACCGCATCTATCTTGGATGGATCAACACTAATACCCCTACCAGAAATAACATGTCCAAGGAAACTTACTTCCGACAACCAAAATTCACATTTTGACAACTTAGCATACAATTGTTTCTCTTTCAAAATTTGCAACACAATTCTCAAATGCTCTTCATGCTCCTCTTGAGACTTAGAGTAAATCAAAATATCATCGATGAACACAACCACAAAACGATCCAACTGTTCATGAAAAATACGATTCATGTATTCCATAAACACACCCGGCGCGTTAGAAACCCCGAATGGCATCACGGAGTATTCGTAATGACCATACCGTGTCCTAAATGCCGTCTTTTGAATATCCTCTCCTTTCACACGAATCTGGTGGTATCCTGATCTCAAATCAATCTTGCTAAAAACATTTGCACCAACCAATTGGTCCATCAAATCATCGATCCTTGGAAGCGGATACTTGTTCTTAATTGTCACTTTGTTCAACTGTCGATAATCAATGCATAACCGCATACTCCCGTCCTTCTTCTTTACCAACAATACCGGAGCACCCCAAGGAAAAACACTTGGCCTTACAAATTTCTTGTCCAACAAGTCATTCAATTGCTTTTTCAATTCTACCAATTCCGATGCCGACATACGATACGGTGCCATCGAAATCGGTCTTGTACCCGGAACTAGATCAATAGAAAATTCAACTTCTCTTTCCGGCGGTACATCCGTAATATCATTCGGAAACACTTCTGGAAATTCACACACCACTGGGAACACATCAAGCTCAACTTGACTCTCCACCGACAATGATGCAAACAAACCAAACAATTGAGCTTCGTCCGCTAAAAGTTTCTTCAACTCTTTAGTGGATAGGAAACTCTCAAATTCATCATCTTCCAAAGAAGGAAACCTTACTAACTTGTGATAGCAATCTATATGAACTCGATTAAATTGCAACCAATTCATACCCAAGACCACATCCAATCCTTCCAATGGCAAACACACTAAGTCCATCTCAAAGTATTTACCATAAATGGTTAAAGGACAACTTAGACAAACCAAAGAAGTAGTTACTGACCCCATTGCTGGAGTATCAATAACCATTTTACCATCCATCAGAGACAACACAAGATTCAAACGCTTCGCGCACTCAGACGAAATAAATGAATGAGTCGCTCCAGTATCAATAATAGCAACTAAAGGTGTACTATTAATAAAGCATGTACCTTTAATCAAACGGTCTGCATTAGTAGTTTGAGTCCCTGCCAATGCAAACACCTTTCCGCCCGCTTGAGCTTATTTCGGCTTAGTACACTTAGTACTAATGTGACCAACTTCTCCACAATTATAGCACTTCACCATATTCCTTCTACAATCTGTAGCAACATGCCCAAGACCTCCACAGTTAGCACATTTCGCTTCCGCCTTCCTACAATCAAATGATTTATGACCCATACCTCCACACTTGAAACACTTTACGGGACCAGAACTTCCTCCTCCAGACCTCCTATCAAAGTTTCCCCTATGCTTGCCCTTATCAACGGGTGTCACATAAGGTCCACCTCGAGCTTGTTGCTTTCCCTTCCTTTCATTCAAACTTTTGTAGTGTGTAGAACGAGCCTTACTATCTTCCTCGAAGATTCTACAACATTTCGTCAAATCTGAAAAACTTCTTATCCTTTGATATCCCACAGCTTGCTTAATCTCCGGACGTAAACCATTCTCATATTTAATACACTTTGAGAACTCAGTAGTAATCGCGGCATAATGAGGATGGAATTGAACCAACTCCACAAATTTAGCAGTATAGTCCACCACGGACATACTACCTTGTTTCAGTTCAAGAAATTCCATCTCCTTCTTTCCCTTCACACTCTCAGGGTAATAATTTCTCAAGAACTCAGTACGAAATAAATCCCAAGTTACCTCTTCATCATCCACCTCAAGAACTTCACGTATACCGACCCACCAATCGTCGGCTTCTTCCTTCAGCATGTGAGATCCAAGCCTCACTTTATTCTCCTCCGCACAGCCCATGACTCTGAAGATTCTTTCAATCTCTTTCAACCAATTTTGAGCTCCATCGGGATCAAATTTTCCTTTGAAAATCGGTGGTTGATTCTTCCTGAACTCGTCATTAGCATTCACGTTCGGCGCACCTTGCACCGCCCTAGCCATTGATTCCAAAGCCGCAGCCATCGCATTGTCGTTTCTACCCGACATATTCTGATTATTCCCAAAAATAACAACAAGGTTAAACAACAGTTCAACCAACACAACAACAAGACAGACACAACTGACTCAACTCTGGCTCTGATACCGCTTAATGTAACACCCCCTTTCTATACCCCCAAATAATCACATAAATCATTTAGGCACATATTAAAAAATTCGCCAGAGTACGATTAAAACATAGTATAAAAGAGGCATGTCACATCATACACGCATTTAATACATACAATACCTACTCAAAATATTGATATGCAACAGTGGGGTAACTTGCCACAGAGGAACTTTGTCCTTACATCCACATCTCAATATTTAGAATAAAAGCGGAAAATCCAAACATTGAAATACATCCAAGTATATATACGTAGATATATACATCACCAAGTATCATCCATCATTATAAGTCATGTTTACATAAACATTCATCAACAAGATACATGTACAAATGTATCACAAAAGAATAATATACATCCTAGCTACCCGGTGCTACATATCAGAGCCAACCGACCAAAAGAATGAAGACACGCTTCACAAAAAGACCTCCAGCATACCTACTCTGCAATGCCTCATAGAGCATCATAAAACAGCAGAAGGGTGAGAAATATTATCATAATAACAATGCATATAATTATGTATTACAACATAAACATATAACACATATTCTCACCACAACTCATCATATATCACAATATAGATATATCATCAAGCATATTCATTATGCATACATTCACCATTATCATCATTCCACATGAACACACACACTTGTTCATTCAACAATGCATCATTATAAGATACAGTTTATATCATTTCCCATAAACATACATATATCAATGTTTATTCATCAATGCACAAATACAAAGATGATCAATGCAACTCATAGAGACCGACTCTCGACTCTATGCAGATGCATGCGGTACCGACTCATCACCCGAGCTCAATTGAAGAACTCAATGGAAATATCCTCCCTGCCGGGCCTACGATATTTCCCCATCGCTCATACCATCATGGCATCCGATGTTTCTGGATTGTTCACGCAAACACAATCCGATTGCTCAAACCCCACAAGGGCACACAATCATTCTGAAGATTCCCACGGAATCAAGTGTAACTCATCGCAACGATTACACCCATTGACTACGCAATGTTCAGAGGATCCTCAAATGATCATTTGTGTAATCAATCACTCACACCCAACAGGGACGCGATATTACACCCGATTCTCCACGAATCGCGACACATGAATGCATGTCATGATGTTTCTCATACAAAATGACCACATACACTCTTGCAATGCACACATATTTCACAATATACTCATGCATTCATCACATATAATCCACATACATTCACATCAATTGTATAACAACATACACAATTATCCAAACAATTCAATTTACGGTTCACCGTAAAAGTCAGTTAAAAGTCGGCTAAAAATAATATTTTTCATCACCCTCAAATAGAACATATTTTTAGCTTCAGTTTGATATAAAGAACAGCTCAATCGGATAAACGACGAAAAAGTTACGGACTTTTAAAGAAAACATTTTTCGGAAAACTAGCAGAGTGCAATCGATTGCACTCCTGATGCAATCGATTGCACAGTCCCAGACTTGCAATTTTTCGCCCTTTACATATGTGCAATCGATTTGCATCCTGCTGCAATCGATTGCACCTGTTAAAAACCAGAAAAAATAGTTGCTGCCCAAACACAAAACCCTCCGGAAACCCGACCGATTCAATTCTATGATACGAAACAAATACACAGTAATCCTTACCAAATATATATCAACGTTTTAGGACCATAAAACGATAATTCTACGACGTTCGATTTTCACCCGAAAACTCAAACCCTCTAATATCCAAAATGTCGAAAGTTACGAAACTCAACCGATTTTAACCAAACAAGTTTCTATAATCTCGGCCTAACCTCATACGACTAATCTATGCAATTTATTTCGAAATTCATCCGTGAAAACATCGATTTCTATCGATTTCCTACAATTCGACCTAAACGGAAAAAACAACGGGAACATAACGAAAACTAACCTAAACATAACCAAACTTCATGAAACTTTAAACAGCAGCTCACATACATATAACCAACCAACACATGTATTTATACGACTTTTCGACCGTAAAAACATCGGTTTCTATCGATTTCGTCAAATACGGCATAAACGGAAACATATGGAAAACCAACCAAAACTTCCACACAAAACACATACATAATCATACACAAAGTTAGGATAACAATATTTCACACCCTTACCCGGATTCCAAATGATCTAGCTCTTGTTCTTGATGATTTCCACTCTTTTTCCTCTTTTCTTCTCTTTTTCCCTCTTCCTCTTTCTTTCTCTTCTTTTTCTTTCTATCTTTCTCTATTTCTCTCTATTTCTCTTTTCTATCTATTTTCTTTCTTTTCTATTTCTTTTCTTTCATTTTCCACTAAATCAATTAATTCATTTTTCTCACATAATTCTAATTCCACAAAATTTCTAACTTATGATTAATTGAGAAAAGTCTAAAATACCCTCCATTCTAATTTCCCCGAAAACTCTCGAAAACGGTAAAATAACATTTAACATACCAATTTAACAAATAAAATAATTTATCACCCAATTAAAATAAAAGACTCAAGAATAATGGAATAATCAAAATCGGGGCGTTACAGAAGCCATCACAATCAGGCGAAGAGCCTGCTCGTACGTATTGGTCGAAGGTAAACTCTACAGATGGGGATTCTCCATCCCGCTGCTCAAATGTGTCGAGGAGGAAATGGTCGCACACATCCTTCGCGAATTCCACGAAGGAATCAACGCCCAACATCTCGGCGGGAGGTCCCTTGCTCGAAAAGCTCTCCGAGCAGGATACTACTGGCCGACTATGCAAAACGACGCAAAAGAGCACGTAAATAAGTGCGATAAATGCCAACGGCACGGGGACATGCACCTAGCCCCGCCTAACGAGCTCAAGACTATGTCCTCCCCGTGGCCATTCGCCTGGTGGGGCCTAGATATCCTAGGACCCTTCGTGGTAGGATCAAGTTAGAACAAGTACCTCATAGTGGGTGTGGATTATTTCACAAAGTGGATAGAAGCAAAACCTCTAGCCAAAATAACTGCCCTCAATATCCTGCGTTTCTACAAACGAAACATCCTTGCATGTTTCGGTATTCCCCAAGCAATAGTAACGGACAACGGGACGCAGTTCACGGACAGGAAGTTTCAGGATTTCGTCGCCCAACTGGGCACGAAGCAACACTTCGCATCCGTCGAACACCCCTAAACAAACGGGCAGGCTGAGTGTTAGATGTCAATCATGATATATTTTTGTATGAATTATTTGGCATTTTCCATGACTTTTCCATGTGGAATATGTTGATTTTAGTGTGGAATGTTGTTGTTGTGCATTATTTGAAAGATACTTGTGGTGTTTGTAATGTGTGTGCTAATGTGCAGAAATAGGAGTGAAAAGATCAAAGTTTGAAGACACAAAGAAATAGTGCAAGCTGCCAAAGAATTGAAATAAACAACAGCATTCGCTAGGCGAGTGTTGGCGAAGATGCCGGCGAAGGTTCGCCTAGCGAACGTTAGCGAAGGTGCCAGCGAGGGGGTGGCAGAAAGTATGCAAAAACTTACAGTAGGAAAACTGGGTAAATTCGCTGGGCGAGGAAACCAGCGAATGCTCGCTGTCATGTTCGCGAGGCGAAGGTGCCAGCGAGGGGGGTGGCAGAAACTTCCACTTTTGAAAACACCCAAACTTCGCTGGGGCGAGTGATGTAGCCAAGCTTCGCGTCGCGAGTGAAATGGTTCGCCTAGCGAACCCGCGATAATTCCATTGGGCGGTTTAAGTCCGAGGCACTTAAATGTGCCATCTTTTTAGTCATTCGCTAGGCGAATGAATCCTTCGCTGGGCGAAGGGTGCTGTGAGTAAAGTGTATAAATAGATTTTTTACTTTTTGTAATGGGATCTTTTGCTCATTTTCCATTAGAATTAAGGGTTTACAGTATTTTGTTCATCAAAGAGTGTATTTTCATTTGGAGAAGCCGAAGTCGCATCCATTCTCGATTAATCGTCGTGGATGCTCATTCATCTCCTCTCTTTACTTGTCATCCAAGCTACCATGAGAAGTGGTAGCTAAACACTCAATGTTGAGGTTAGATGTAGTTGATTATGTTTTTATGTATTGCTTTTGATCTATTGTATATGAACAAAGTCTTTGATCAATATAGATGAAGTTGTTTTAAAAAAATAATAATAATAATAATTTTTTTTTTTTTTTAATTTTAAATTTGAAATTTTTTTGAAAATTCTGGTGTGTTCGCTGGCGTTCGCCTAGCGAGCTGGTGCGAGCATTCGCTGGCCTTTGCTCCGCGAACCCAGCGTGACAGACCAACCCAAGTTTTAACTACATCAGTAAAAATGAATTGTGGGTGGGCCATCCAAATTGGGCCCATGACCCATCTTGAAATCTGAATAGAGGGGGAAAAACCCTAATTCATTTGCCTCCATTTCCTTTCCACCGTTTGCAATTTTCTTCTCCTTTTCTCTCAAGAACTAAGCAACACTCATCTCTTTCAATTTTCCAATTGCCCTAATCCACCACTAACCGTGCGAAATTCAGGTTTGCATACTCTTTATTGTTTATTTCATTTTGCATTGTTTATGTTCTTGGTTGATCAAGTAGGGGTTTGTGAAAAATATGGAACCTCTGTCATGATGATTTTGTATTGCATGTTAAAAATTACATTAGCATTATGACTAGTGTGATATTAGAAAATAAGAGATGGTTGTTGGACTGCTTGTGCTATGGTTTTTTTGAGATTTTGCGTATTCGCTGGTTTGTTCGCTTCGCGAGTCTACGCGAACATTCGCCAGCATTCGCCTCGCGAATCTGGGGCGAGTGTTCGCCAGGCTTCACCGAGTGAACCTGGCGCGAACAGAAGCAAATTTTCATTTTTTTATATATGCATGCAAGTCTCTGGTTGGTTGCTTTGGTGTCGCTAATACGTCTGTTTGTCTTTGTTTGGTTTTATTGTTTGTTATGTGCAGATGGCACCAAAAACTGCAATTCACGCGGCTAAGAAGCGAAAGGCTTCAACCTCGAGACAAGCGCCGTGCGTTTTGATGAAGACAGATTTAGGGGTGCGAAGCAAGCAGTCAGATATGAAACCCTTGAGAGAAAGACCATTTTGGCTGAGAAACGATTTTTACTTAGTGATCGTGGAGATTACCAGACAATCGATGCTCTTTTTGTGGCGAAGAAATGGGATCGTCAAATGATGCCGCTGGATGGGTACAACATTGACATTGTTCGGGAATTTTATGACAATGCTTTGCCGGATGATGGAGAAAGATTTAGCTGGCCCTCATGGGTTAGAGGCACTGTTGTGAGATTTGATTGTAGGACGATCAACACTATTTTGGGAGATCCGTTGCCATTGATTGGTACTGAGTTGGATGCATATCATCGCGACTTGTATCTCCACCGTGCCATTGGAAAGATGACCCGGGAGTTACTTCTTGAAGGTAAGGTCGTTGAGCTGAATTCATCCGGGGTGCCAATTAGATTCAGACGGGTGGATATGCAGCCTTTAGTTCAGCTTATTCTGTTGTTTGTGCTCACTAACATTTGTCCCAGGTCGCATCATAGTACAGTTCCTATTGCTCTGGCTCATTTTATCCACAACATTCAGATGAATGTGCAGATTGACATGGCCTGCATCATTGCGGATGAAATCAAGGCAATTGTTTTAAGTGGTTTGGGAGGTACTGCGGCGCGCAAGAATTCCCCGCTTGCTTTTCCATGTCTTATTATGTCCTTGTGTGCTCATGCTGGTGTGGATATCCCAGCCCGCAGGCAGGTCACTATTCCTTCAGCAATTGATGATCGGTATGTGGATAAGTTCTGTAAAGCTAGAGGGGCTGGTGGAGAGTCTTCTAGGGCTGCTGCTGATGATGCTGCTGAAGCTGGTGGAGGTTCTGAACCGGCGTCGCCGGCCTTTTATCCATTTCACCAGGAGATCTGCCAATATAATTTGGATTAGATGGCTGCCCAGCAGCGTGCCATGACTGATATTCATGATTCTTTGCAGGTTCTCCAATTGCAGATCCGTGACCCTTCTTCTGAGCAGATGATGATGTCTAGGGAGCAGTTCCTAGCGCATGCTGGTTGGCCTGAGGCCAGGCCAATTTTAGGAGGGGGTGAGGACGATGCTGATGATGAGGAGGCTGGAGTTGAGACTGTTGGTGATGATGATGATGATGAGGAGGCTGCTTCTGCTGGCGGTGATGAGGATATTGAGGTGTCGGATGAGGATTGATGTGATTTTTTGTGATCTTAGACTTGTACACTTCCTTTGGACTCCAAAGTGAAGTTTTCTTATTATTTTTATTTTTCAGCTTTTACTAGTCTTATGTATCCACATTAGTGGAATATTTTGATATTGGTGTACTTGTACCCTAGTGGTACTATTTTTGATATTGTAGGTGTTCTTACACCAAGCACTTTATTTATATTGAGTAATGTTAAGTGTTTTGTTAAAATTTTTTTTTTTTTTTGGTTTGCTTTTACTAATAATTTGGTAGTTTTTAATTGTTAGTATGTTTGCATGTAATTTGTCTTTCTTGTATGATGGAAGTTTGGAAGTAGGTTGGACTCTTGATTTTAACGAAGGATTCCTCCAAGATGTGAGGGCTATGATAGAACCGTAAGCATTGTGTTGGGACAAGGTATCGTTACCTTGTTCGAGAATTTTTTATGTTTTAGAACTTTGTGTCTTGGTGCGATTGAAATTGTGTTTCATGTTACAACTTCTTTTGAATGCATATGTCATTTTAGGATCATAAACCATTAAAGTGAGAAGCCTCCAAAGTATTACTATATGCTAAGGATTGTGATTAATGTTGTCTTTACTTTTAATTCATGCCTTATCTTATGACCATGTGATTTTGTGGAAGTAGGAGAAGTGATCAAGGCACTTTTTGAAGTTGAGCACAACCATGTCCATATATTAATTCACCCGTGAGTAGTGAGCATTTGGTAACCCCTTTGAGCCTAAACAGTTTAGAACTCAATTGAATGATGAACTTGTTTTATGTACATAATTTGCAAGTTTGGTTCATCATTGAATTTGGTGAGTTTCTAACATTTTCTTCTTTAACCTTTGAAAATTGTATACTTTGACTTCCTTGCCTTAAAAAGCAAGGAACATTCACTTTAGGTTGAGTTGAAAATGAGTTGGGGAGAATAAAAAGTAGATGGGTGCATTACTCCAAATTTTGAAAAATATTCAAGTAAGCGTGTAAAGAAAAGAGTGTGAGTATGTTGTACAAATGCGAAAACGCTTGCTTGAATGAATGAAAAAAAAAAGAGAGATTCAATAATTGTGAGGTAGTTTGTGAAGGTGTGATGAAAATTTGGTGGAATGAAATTGAGATGTGTGAATATTTGTATAGTGAATGTTCTTTTGCTTCGGCAATTTCGTTTCCATGACCTTTAGAAATGACCCTTTTTTGTTCACCCGACCAAGCTACATCCTTGTAGTCCTTAGTGATCTTGTACTTCCATGAGTTCTTTTGTGTTCATTGAGATATGATATGAATTGCTTAGTATTGCATCATTGGTATTTGAGTGTAATTGTCCCGTGCTTGTATGCACGTTTGCCTTCAATCCTTTTTCGAAGAGGAGTGTAGAATGACATGTGTATAATGAGTTAGTTGTCTCTTGAAACATTGTTGAAATTGTTTAAGAGTCAAGTTCATTTACGTTTTGAGTTCTTGAATTGCGTAATTGTTGCATTGTTGTGATCGTTGTTTAGTTGAGCTGTTTTTTGTGTCTTGATTGAATTGAATCCTCGAGCAAATCCTCGTGAGAGGCATACTGTGCTTGAGGACAAGCAATGAGTTAGTTGGGGAGAGTTTGTTAGATGTCAATCATGATATATTTTTGTATGAATTATTTGGCATTTTCCATGACTTTTCCATGTGGAATATGTTGATTTTAGTGTGGAATGTTGTTGTTGTGCATTATTTGAAAGATACTTGTGGTGCTTGTAATGTGTGTGCTAATGTGCAGAAATAGGAGTGAAAAGATCAAAGTTTGAAGACACAAAGAAATAGTGCAAGCTGCCAAAGAATTGAAATCAACAACAGCATTCGCTAGGCGAGTGTTGGTGAAGATGCCAGCGAAGGTTCGCCTAGCGAAAGTTAGCGAAGGTGCCAGCGAGGGGGTGGCAGAAAGTATGCAAAAACTTACAGTAGAAAAACTGGGTAAATTCGCTGGGCGAGGAAACCAGCGAATGCTCGTTGTCATGTTCGCGAGGCGAAGGTGCCAGCGAGGGGGTGGCAGAAACTTCCACTTTTGAAAACACCCAAACTTCGCTGGGGCAAGTGATGTAGCGAAGCTTCGCGTCGCGAGTGAAATGGTTCGCCTAGCGAACCCGCGATAATTCCATTGGGCGGTTTAAGTCTGAGGCACTTAAATGTGCCATGTTTTTAGTCATTCGCTAGGCGAATGAATCCTTCGCCGCTGTGAGTAAAGTGTATAAATAGATTTTTTACTTTTTGTAATGGGATCTTTTGCTCATTTTCCATTAGAATTAGGGGTTCACAGTATTTTGTTCATCAAAGAGTGTATTTTCATTTGGAGAAGCTGAAGTCGCATCCATTCTCGATTAATCGTCGTGGATGCTCATTCATCTCCTCTCTTTACTTGTCATCCAAGCTACCATGAGAAGTGGTAGCTAAACACTCAATGTTGAGGTTAAATGTAGTTGATTTTGTTTTTATGTATTGCTTTTGATCTATTGTATATGAACAAAGTCTTTGATCAATATAGATGAAGTTGGTTTTTCAAAAAAAAAAAAAAATTTTTTTTTTTTAAAAAAAAAAAAAATTTTAAATTTGAAATTTTTTTGAAAATTCTGGTGTGTTCGCTGGCGTTCGCCAAGCGAGCTGGGGCGAGCATTCGCTGGCCTTCGCTCCGCGAACCCAGCGTGACAGACCAACCCAAGTTTTAACTACATCAGTAAAAATGAATTGTGGGTGGGCCATCCAAATTGGGCCCATGACCCATTTTGAAATCTGAATAGAGGGGGAAAAACCCTAATTCATTTGCCTCCATTTCCTTTTCCACCGTTTGCAATTTTCTTCTCCTTTTCTCTCAAGAACTAAGCAACACTCATCTCTTTCAATTTTCCAATTTCCCTAATCCACCACTAACCGTGCGAAATTCAGGTTTGCATACTCTTTATTGTTTATTTCGTTTTGCATTGTTTATGTTTTTGGTTGATCAAGTAGGGGTTTGAGAAAAATATGGAACCTCTGTCATGATGATTTTGTATTGCATGTTAAAAATTACATTAGCATTATGATTAGTGTGATATTAGAAAATAGGAGATGGTTGTTGGACTGCTTGTGCTATGGTTTTTCTGAGATTTCGCGTATTCGTTGGTTTGTTCGCTTCGCGAGTCTGCGCGAACATTCGCCAGCATTCGCCTCGTGAATCTGGGGCGAGTGTTCGCCAGGCTTCGCCGAGTGAACCTGGCGCGAACAGAAGCAAATTTTCATTTTTTTATATATGCATGCAAGTCTCTGGTTGGTTGCTTTGGTGTCGCTAATACGTATGTTTGTCTTTGTTTGGTTTTATTGTTTGTTATGTGCAGATGGCACCAAAAACTGCAATTCACGCGGCTAAGAAGCGAAAGGCTTCAACCTCGAGACAAGCGCCCGTGCGTTTTGATGAAGACAGATTTAGGGGTGCGAAGCAAGCAGTCAGATATGAAACCCTTGAGAGAAAGACCATTTTGGCTGAGAAACGATTTTTACTTAGTGATCGTGGAGATTACCAGACAATCGATGCTCTTTTTGTGGCGAAGAAATGGGATCGTCTAATGATGCCGCTGGATGGGTACAACATTGACATTGTTCGGGAATTTTATGCCAATGCTTTGCCGGATGATGGAGAAAAATTTAGCTGGCCCTCATGGGTTAGAGGCACTGTTGTGAGATTTGATTGTAGGACGATCAGCACTATTTTGGGAGATCCGTTGCCATTGATTGGTACTGAGTTGGATGCATATCATCGCGACTTGCATCTCCACCGTGACATTGGAAAGATGACCCGGGAGTTACTTCTTGAAGGTAAGGAAGTTGAGCTGAATTCATCCGAGGTGCCAATTAGATTCAGACGGGTGGATATGCCGCCTTTAGTTCAGCTTATTCTGTTGTATGTGCTCACTAACATTTGTCTCAGGTCGCATCATAGTACAGTTCCTATTGCTCTGGCTCATCTTATCTAGATCATTCAGATGAATGTGCAGATTGACATGGCCCGCATCATTGCGGATGAAATCAAGGCAATTGTTTTAAGTGGTTTGGGAGGTACTGCGGCGCGCAAGAATGCCCCGCTTGCTTTTCCATGTCTTATTATGTCCTTGTGTGCTCATGCTGGTGTGGATATCCCAGCCCGCAGGCAGGTCACTATTCCTTCGGCAATTGATGATCGGTATGTGGATAAGTTCTGTAAAGCTAGAGGGGCTAGTGGAGAGTCTTCTAGGGCTGCTGCTGGTGATGCTGCTGAAGCTGGTGGAGGTTCTGAACCGGCGTCGCCGGCCTTTTATCCATTTCAGCAAGAGATCTGCCAATATAATTGGGATTGGATGGCTGCCCAGCAGCGTGCCATGACTGATATTCATGATTCTTTGCAGGTTCTCCAACTGCAGATCCGTGACCCTTCTTCTGAGCAGATGATGATGTCTAGGGAGCAGTTCCTAGCGCATGCTGGTTGGCCTGAGGCCAGGCCAATTTTAGGAGGGGTGAGGACGATGCTGATGATGAGGAGGCTGGAGTTGAGACTTTTGGTGACGATGATGATGATGAGGAGGCTACTTCTGCTGGCGGTGATGAGGATATTGAGGTGTCGGATGAGGATTGATGTGATTTTTTGTGATCTTAGACTTGTACACTTCCTTTGGACTCCAAAGTGAAGTTTTCTTATTATTTTTATTTTTCAGCTTTTACTAGTCTTATGTATCCACATTAGTGGAATATTTTGATATTGGTGTACTTGTACCCTAGTGGTACTATTTTTGATATTGTAGGTGTTCTTACACCAAGCACTTTATTTATATTGAGTAACGTTAAGTGTTTTGTTAAATTTTTTTTTTTTTTTGGTTTGCTTTTACTAATAATTTGGTAGTTTTTAATTGTTAGTATGTTTGCATGTAATTTGTCTTTCTTGTATGATGGAAGTTTGGAAGTAGGTTGGACTCTTGATTTTAACGAAGGATTCCTCCAAGATGTGAGGGCTATGATAGAACCGTAAGCATTGTGTTGCGACAAGGTATCGTTACCTTGTTCGAGAATTTTTTATGTTTTAGAACTTTGTGTCTTGGTGCGATTGAAATTGTGTTTCATGTTACAACTTCTTTTGAATGCATATGTCATTTTAGGATCATAAACCATTAAAGTGAGAAGCCTCCAAAGTATTACTATATGCTAAGGATTGTGATTAATGTTGTCTTTACTTTTAATTCATGCCTTATCTTATGACCATGTGATTTTGTGGAAGTAGGAGAAGTGATCAAGGCACTTTTTGAAGTTGAGCACAACCATGTCCATATATTAATTCACCCGTGAGTAGTGAGCATTTGGTAACCCCTTTGAGCCTAAACAGTTTAGAACTCAATTGAATGATGAACTTGTTTTATGTACATAATTTGCAAGTTTGGTTCATCATTGAATTTGGTGAGTTTCTAACATTTTCTTCTTTAACCTTTGAAAATTGTATACTTTGACTTCCTTGCCTTAAAAAGCAAGGAACATTCACTTTAGGTTGAGTTGAAAATGAGTTGGGGAGAATAAAAAGAAGATGGGTGCATTACTCCAAAATTTGAAAAATATTCAAGTAAGCGTGTAAAGAAAAGAGTGTGAGTATGTTGTACAAATGCGAAAACGCTTGCTTGAATGAATGAAAAAAAAAAAGAGAGATTCAATAATTGTGAGGTAGTTTGTGAAGGTGTGATGAAAATTTGGTGGAATGAAATTGAGATGTGTGAATATTTGTATAGTGAATGTTCTTTTGCTTCGGCAATTTCGTTTCCATGACCTTTAGAAATGACCCTTTTTTGTTCACCCGACCAAGCTACATCCTTGTAGTCCTTAGTGATCTTGTACTTCCATGAGTTCTTTTGTGTTCATTGAGATATGATATGAATTGCTTAGTATTGCATCATTGGTCTTTGAGTGTAATTGTCCCGTGCTTGTATGCACGTTTGCCTTCAATCCTTTTTCGAAGAGGAGTGTAGAATGACATGTGTATGATGAGTTAGTTGTCTCTTGAAACATTGTTGAAATTGTTTAAGAGTCAAGTCCTTTTACGTTTTGAGTTCTTGAATTGCGTAATTGTTGCATTGTTGTGATCGTTGTTTAGTTGAGCCGTTTTTCGTGTCTTGGTTGAATTGAATCCTCGAGCAAATCCTCGTGAGAGGCATACTGTGCTTGAGGACAAGCAATGAGTTAGTTGGGGAGAGTTTGTTAGATGTCAATCATGATATATTTTTGTATGAATTATTTGGCATTTTCCATGACTTTTCCATGTGGAATATGTTGATTTTAGTGTGGAATGTTGTTGTTGTGCATTATTTGAAAGATACTTGTGGTGCTTGTAATGTGTGTGCTAATGTGCAGAAATAGGAGTGAAAAGATCAAAGTTTAAAGACACAAAGAAATAGTGCAAGCTGCCAAAGAATAGAAATCAACAACAGCATTTGCTAGGCGAGTGTTGGCGAAGATGCCAGCGAAGGTTCGCCTAGCGAACGTTAGCGAAGGTGCCAACGAGGGGGTGGCAGAAAGTATGCAAAAACTTACAGAAGGAAAACTGGGTAAATTCGCTGGGCGAGGAAACCAGCGAATGCTCGCTGTCATGTTCGCGAGGCGAAGGTGCCAGCGAGGGGGTGGCAGAAACTTCCACTTTTGAAAACACCCAAACTTCGCTGGGGCGAGTGATGTAGTGAAGCTTCGCGTCGCGAGTGAAATGGTTCGCCTAGCGAACCCGCGATAATTCCATTGGGCGGTTTAAGTCTGAGGCACTTAAATGTGCCATGTTTTTAGTCATTCGCTAGGCGAATGAATCCTTCGCTGGGCGAAGGGTGCTGTGAGTAAAGTGTATAAATAGATTTTTTACTTTTTGTAATGGGATCTTTTGCTCATTTTCCATTAGAATTAAGGGTTTACAGTATTTTGTTCATCAAAGAGTGTATTTTCATTTGGAGAAGCTGAAGTCGCATCCATTCTCGATTAATCGTCGTGGATGCTCATTCATCTCCTCTCTTTACTTGTCATCCAAGCTACCATGAGAAGTGGTAGCTAAACACTCAATGTTGGGGTTAGATGTAGTTGATTCTGTTTTTATGTATTGCTTTTGATCTATTGTATATGAACAAAGTCTGTGATCAATATAGATGAAGTTATTTTTTTTTTTTTAAAAAAAAAAAATTTTTTTTTTTTAACAAAAAAAAATTTTTTAATTTGAAATTTTTTGAAAATTCTGGTGTGTTCGCTGGCGTTCGCCTAGCGAGATGGGGCGAGCATTCGCTGGCCTTCGCTCCGCGAACCCAGCGTGATAGACCAACCCAAGTTTTAACTACATCAGTAAAAATGAATTGTGGGTGGGCCATCCAAATTTGGCCCATGACCCATTTTGAAATCTGAATAGAGGGGTAAAAACCCTAATTCATTTGCCTCCATTTCCTTTTCCACCGTTTGCAATTTTCTTCTCCTTTTCTCTCAAGAACTAAGCAACACTCATCTCTTTCAATTTTCCAATTGCCCTAATCCACCACTAACCGTGCGAAATTCAGGTTTGCATACTCTTTATTGTTTATTTCGTTTTGCATTGTTTATGTTCTTGGTTGATCAAGTAGGGGTTTGAGAAAAATATGGAACCTCTGTCATGATGATTTTGTATTGCATGTTAAAAATTACATTAGCATTATGACTAGTGTGATATTAGAAAATAGGAGATGGTTGTTGGACTGCTTGTGCTATGGTTTTTATAAGATTTCGCGTATTCGCTGGTTTGTTCGCTTCGCGAGTCTGCGCGAACATTCGCCAGCATTCGCCTCGCGAATCTGGGGCGAGTGTTCGCCAGGCTTCGCCGAGCGAACCTGGCGCGAACAGAAGCAAATTTTCATTTTTTTATATATGCATGCAAGTCTCTGGTTGGTTGCTTTGGTGTCGCTAATACGTCTGTTTGTCTTTGTTTGGTTTTATTGTTTGTTATGTGCAGATGGCACAAAAAACTGCAATTCACCAGCTAAGAAGCGAAAGGCTTCAACCTCGAGACAAGCGCCCGTGCGTTTTGATGAAGACAGATTTAGGGGTGCGAAGCAAGCAGTCAGATATGAAACCCTTGAGAGAAAGACCATTTTGGCCGAGAAACGATTTTTACTTAGTGATCGTGGAGATTACCGGACAATCGATGCTCTTTTTGTGGCGAAGAAATGGGATTGTCTAATGATGCCGTTGGATGGGTACAACATTGACATTGTTCGGGAATTTTATGCCAATGCTTTGCCGGATGATGGAGAAAGATTTAGCTGGCCCTCATGGGTTAGAGGCACTGTTCTGAGATTTGATCGTAGGACGATCAACACTATTTTGGGAGATCCGTTGCCATTGATTGGTACTGAGTTGGATGCATATCATCGCGACTTGCATCTCCACCGTGACATTGGAAAGATGACCCGGGAGTTACTTCTTGAAGGTAAGGAAGTTGAGCTGAATTCATCCGGGGTGCTAATTAGATTCAGACGGGTGGATATGCAGCCTTTGGTTCAGCTTATTCTGTTGTTTGTGCTCACTAACATTTGTCCCAGGTCGCATCATAGTACAAGTCCTATTGCTCTGGATCATCTTATCCATAGCATTCAGATGAATGTGCAGATTGACATGGCCTGCATCATTGCAGATGAAATCAAGGCAATTGTTTTAAGTGGTTTGGGAGGTACTGCGGCGCGCAAGAATGCCCCGCTTGCTTTTCCATGTCTTATTATGTCCTTGTGTGCTCATGCTGGTGTGGATATCCCAGCCCGCAGGCAGGTCACTATTCCTTCGGCAATTGATGATCGGTATGTGGATAAGTTCTGTAAAGCTAGAGGGGCTGGTGGAGAGTCTTCTAGGGCTGCTGCTGGTGATGCTGCTGAAGCTGGTGGAGGTTCTGAACCGGCGTCGCCGGCCTTTTATCCATTTCAGCAGGAGATCTGCCAATATAATTGGGATTGGATGGCTGCCCAGCAGCGTGCCATAACTGATATTCATGATTCTTTGCAGGTTCTCCAATTGCAGATCCGTGACCCTTCTTCTGAGCAGATGATGATGTCTAGGGAGCAGTTCCTAGCGCATGCTGGTTGGCCTGAGGCCAGGCCAATTTTAGGAGGGGGTGAGGACGATGCTGATGATGAGGAGGCTGGAGTTGAGACTGTTGGTGACGATGATGATGATGAGGAGGCTACTTTTGCTGGCGGTGATGAGGATATTGAGGTGTCGGATGAGGATTGATGTGATTTTTTGTGATCTTAGACTTGTACACTTCCTTTGGACTCCAAAGTGAAGTTTTCTTATTATTTTTATTTTTCAGCATTTACTAGTCTTATGTATCCACATTAGTGGAATATTTTGATATTGGTGTACTTGTACCCTAGTGGTACTATTTTTGATATTGTAGGTGTTCTTACACCAAGCACTTTATTTATATTGAGTAATGTTAAGTGTTTTGTTAAATTTTTTTTTTTTTTTTTGGTTTGCTTTTACTAATAATTTGGTAGTTTTGAATTGTTAGTATGTTTGCATGTAATTTGTCTTTCTTGTATGATGGAAGTTTGGAAGTAGGTTGGACTCTTGATTTTAACGAAGGATTCCTCCAAGATGTGAGGGCTATGATAGAACCGTAAGCATTGTGTTGCGACAAGGTATCGTTACCTTGTTCGAGAATTTTTTATGTTTTAGAACTTTGTGTCTTGGTGCGATTGAAATTGTGTTTCATGTTACAACTTCTTTAGAATGCATATGTCATTTTAGGATCATAAACCATTAAAGTGAGAAGCCTCCAAAGTATTACTATATGCTAAGGATTGTGATTAATGTTGTCTTTAATTTTAATTCATGCCTTATCTTATGACCATGTGATTTTGTGGAAGTAGGAGAAGTGATCAAGGCACTTTTTGAAATTGAGCACAACCATGTCCATATATTAATTCACCCGTGAGTAGTGAGCATTTGGTAACCCCTTTGAGCCTAAACAGTTTAGAACTCAATTGAATGATGAACTTGTTTTATGTACATAATTTGCAAGTTTGGTTCATCATTGAATTTGGTGAGTTTCTAACATTTTCTTCTTTAACCTTTGAAAATTGTATACTTTGACTTCCTTGCCTTAAAAAGCAAGGAACATTCACTTTAGGTTGAGTTGAAAATGAGTTGGGGAGAATACAAAGAAGATGGGTGCATTACTCCAAATTTTGAAAAATATTCAAGTAAGCGTGTAAAGAAAAGAGTGTGAGTATGTTGTACAAATGCGAAAACGCTTGCTTGAATGAATGAAAAAAAAAGAAGAGAGATTCAATAATTGTGAGGTAGTTTGTGAAGGTGTGATGAAAATTTGGTGGAATGAAATTGAGATGTGTGAATATTTGTATAGTGAATGTTCTTTTGCTTCGGCAATTTCGTTTCCATGACCTTTAGAAATGACCCTTTTTTGTTCACCCGACCAAGCTACATCCTTGTAGTCCTTAGTGATCTTGTACTTCCATGAGTTCTTTTGTGTTCATTGAGATATGATATGAATTGCTTAGTATTGCATCATTGGTCTTTGAGTGTAATTATCCCGTGCTTGTATGCACGTTTGCCTTCAATCCTTTTTCGAAGAGGAGTGTAGAACGACATGTGTATGATGTGTTAGTTGTCTCTTGAAACATTGTTGAAATTGTTTAAGAGTCAAGTTCTTTTACGTTTTGAGTTCTTGAATTGCGTAATTGTTGCATTGTTGTGATCGTTGTTTAGTTGAGCCGTTTTTCGTGTCTTGGTTGAATTGAATCCTCGAGCAAATCCTCGTGAGAGGCATACTGTGCTTGAGGACAAGCAATGAGTTAGTTTGGGAGAGTTTGTTAGATGTCAATCATGATATATTTTTGTATGAATTATTTGGCATTTTCCATGACTTTTCCATGTGGAATATGTTGATTTTAGTGTGGAATGTTGTTGTTGTGCATTATTTGAAAGATACTTGTGGTGCTTGTAATGTGTGTGCTAATGTGCAGAAATAGGAGTGAAAAGATCAAAGTTTGAAGACACAAAGAAATAGTGCAAGCTGCCAAAGAATTGAAATCAACAACAACATTTGCTAGGCGAGTGTTGGCGAAGATGCCAGCGAAGGTTCGCCTAGCGAACGTTAGCGAAGGTGCCAGCGAGGGGGTGGCAGAAAGTATGCAAAAACTTACAGTAGGAAAACTGGGTAAATTCGCTGGGCGAGGAAACCAGCGAATGCTCGCTGTCATGTTCGCGAGGCGAAGGTGCCAGCGAGGGGGGTGGCAGAAACTTCCACTTTTGAAAACACCCAAACTTCGCTGGGGCGAGTGATGTAGCGAAGCTTCGCGTCGCGAGTGAAATGGTTCGCCTAGCGAACCCGCGATAATTCCATTGGGCGGTTTAAGTCTGAGGCACTTAAATGTGCCATGTTTTTAGTCATTCGCTAGGCGAATGAATCCTTCGCTGGGCGAAGGGTGCTGTGAGTAAAGTGTATAAATAGATTTTTTACTTTTTGTAATGGGATCTTTTGCTCATTTTCCATTTGAATTAAGGGTTTACAGTATTTTGTTCATCAAAGAGTGTATTTTCATTTGGAGAAGCTGAAGTCGCATCCATTCTCGATTAATCGTCGTGGATGCTCATTCATCTCCTCTCTTTACTTGTCATCCAAGCTACCATGAGAAGTGGTAGCTAAACACTCAATGTTGAGGTTAGATGTAGTTGATTCTGTTTTTATGTATTGCTTTTGATCTATTGTATATGAACAAAGTCTTTGATCAATATAGATGAAGTTGTTTTTTTTTTTTTTTTTTTTTAAATTTTTTTTTTTTTTTTTAAAACAACTTCATCTATATTGATCAAAGACTTTGTTCATATACAATAGATCAAAAGCAATACATAAAAACAGAATCAACTACATCTAACCTCAACATTGAGTGTTTAGCTACCACTTCTCATGGTAGCTTGGATGACAAGTAAAGAGAGGAGATGAATGAGCATCCACGACGATTAATCGAGAATGGATGCGACTTCAACTTCTCCAAATGAAAATACACTCTTTGATGAACAAAATACTGTAAACCCTTAATTCTAATGGAAAATGAGCAAAAGATCCCATTACAAAAAGTAAAAAAACTATTTATACACTTTACTCACAGCACCCTTCGCCCAGCGAAGGATTCATTCGCCTAGCGAATGACTAAAAACATGGCACATTTAAGTGCCTCAGACTTAAACCGTCCAATGGAATTATCGCGGGTTCGCTAGGCGAACCATTTCACTCGCGACGCGAAGCTTCGCTACATCACTCGCCCCAGCGAAGTTTGGGTGTTTTAAAAAGTGGAAGTTTCTGCCACCCCCCTCGCTGGCACCTTCGCCTCGCGAACATGACAGCGAGCATTCGCTGGTTTCCTCGCCCAGCGAATTTACCCAGTTTTCCTACTGTAAGTTTTTGCATACTTTCTGCCACCCCCTCGCTGGCACCTTCGCTAACGTTCGCTAGGCGAACCTTCACTGGCATCTTCGCCAACACTCGCCTAGCTAATGCTGTTGTTGATTTCAATTCTTTGGCAGCTTGCACTATTTCTTTGTGTCTTCAAACTTTGATCTTTTCACTCCTATTTCTGCACATTAGCACACACATTACAAGCACCACAAGTATCTTTCAAATAATGCACAACAACAACATTCCACACTAAAATCAACATATTCCACATGGAAAAGTCATGGAAAATGCCAAATAATTCATACAAAAATATATCATGATTGACATCTAACACTGAGGCAGCTAACCGAGTCATCCTTCGAGGGCTCAAGCGAAGGCTAGACGAAACAAAGAAGGCGTGGGTCGAAGAGCTACGCAGCGTGCTCTGGGCTTACCGTACAACTCCCTATTCAACGACTGGGGAAACACCTTTCCGTTTAGCATACGGAACCGAGGCTGTAATTCCCGTCGAAGTTCACGTGCTCTCTAGGCGGACAGAGTCGCCCCTAGACGAGGAGATGAACGACGAATCTTTAAGGGAAGAGCTCGACCTTGTCGAGGAAATCAGAGCCGGGGCAGCTCTCTGCGAGGCCTCACCGAAACAAAAGATCACCATCAGGCACAACGCCAAAGTGATACGATGAGAGTTCGATGTGGGAAGCCTTTTCCTAAGAAGAAACCATAAAGACTCTCACAAAGATAAACTAGCAGCCAATTGGGAGGGACCCTACCGCATCCGGGCAAAAACGGAAAATGGGGCCTACTACCTAGAACATCTCACTGGGGAGGAACTCGCTCGACCATGGAACGCCAAAAAGCTAAAACAATACTACAGCTAAATCCTCGGTTCGACTCGTCGCAACGACGGACGTCAACTGCCGACCACTATGCGCGTCTAGGTACAAGCGTCACATACGATTAAAGGACAACCCCGCTCAGTAACGAGCTGGGTAGTTGCTCGACAAAAATCCTCGATCGAGCACCGCCGTCGTCAAAGTACCATGATTGGCAGAACCCTAGCTCGCGATGGGACGTTCACGCCGTGAACTCAGGCCTCAAACGCGACTTGAGCTCCGCTCCCTAGCCAAGATATTCCCCGGCCATTCGACCAGTTCCTCACACTGTCGAACACATCTACAACGAGCAATCCCCCATAAATATTCGCACAAGTCAAAATCTCCCAAACACGGGCAGACATACGTTCACAGCAAGCATGCATACAACACTTAGCAAAAATAAACGCAAGTAAGATCATGCACGCGGAGAAGCTAGAAATATAATTAGCATAACAGGTGGCCACAAGGGCAACGATTGTGCACTATTACATAAAACGGGGCCATGCCCCCAAAAATAAAATTACAAATAATTCAACGGCGCGCAGGCCGGACAAGATACAACAACATCAAAATAACAACACTCCTCATTCATCCGCATGCTCGGTTGACACTGGCTCAGGTCTCCGGTCCTCAGGCTGAACCTCGGGGGTATCTAGAACAAGGCCTGCGGGCAAGACAATGCGACCATCCTCAACGCGTGCAAGATAGTGAGTACCCTCGGCAGAGATCTCAAGCCCAGGGTTCACCACCCGCAATTGAGCCACGGCGCTTTGAAAAGACTCCTCTGCCACGGTGATACCGTTATCTTCGGTCAGCAGGATGCAGGCAACCAGCTCAAACCTAGTCTTCAACTCTTTTATATCATCCGGTTCGTCGGCACCCGGGGCGCTGGCCGCCATCAACTCTTTGTTCAGCTCCTCAGCAGCCTTTTTCTCTGCCGCCAGCTTGGAGACATCCTCTTTCAACCCGGCTGTCTCCTCTTCGGCCTTTTTTCGAGCCTCACGGGCACTCTTAACTTCCTCCTTGAGGGCCGCCTCAGAAGCCCGGGCAGCATTGAGTTCGGACTCAAGTGTAGAGTCCCCTTCGGCGTAGACAACAGCCATCTCCAACATCCTGACCAGGGCAGAAGCATCTTGGGCCACCAGCGCCCTCTTGCTCGAGTGATCCATGCCTTCCAAGCAAAGGGATTCCACCTGAGGGACGACTAAAGAGTTCCCTTCAAAGAACCTCCTATCAAGGATACACGGAGGTAACTCAAACTTCCCTTTCTCCGGCACACGGGTAAGGTCCACAGCATCTAATGTCCTTGGCTGCTTCGCCCACCCGGTCAAAGGCAGTGGAGATCCCCGTGGAGCAGGAGAGGGAGAAGAAGAGGTCCCTGCGGCAGTTGGAACAAGGGGAGGAGCATGGGTACCAGCAGGCCGAGATTTAGGAGGAGCCGCTCCAGCTTTATTCCTCGCCATAGCATTCCTCACCACGCGATCGCGAGCCTGAGGAATCTCACCTGCGCAAATAAAGAAAAAACGAGCACGTTAGCTACGTGGAAAAGAGATAACACAAACAGAATCTAAATAACCAAGACTACCAAGCAGCATCTCAGCGTCCGCGGGAGTCTTACACTCCAGCAGTGCCTTAACACTGACGAATCTGCGCTCAACTCTCTTGCTCCCATCCTCCTCGAAGATAGGGCTACCCTTGCTCGTCCAGCAGCTTGCAAGACTGAAGGAGTTAACCCAGTTCACCAGCCTCTCGTACGCCACAGGGTCCTGCCCGCGTAGATCGCTCGGCTGAAAGACATAAGCGCTGGGCTTCTTGGAGAAATGGTCGGGTGCCCAGCGGATGGGGAACCTGTAGAGCCTCTGCCCAATATATTTCCCCTCCTCGTTGAGAAGCTCATTTCCATCCTCGTCAACCTCGATTTCCCAGACGTATGTGCTGTCCTGGGCCACCTCAGACATGGGTTCAACAACGAAGTACCGCTCCTTGAAAGTCTGGATCGACTCTGAGAACGGCTTAAATAGTTTTCTAGGCTGCTTCAAAGAAACCCATCCGTACTTCTTCCCCTCAGCTGCCTTTGAAGATGGAAAAGAGCAAAGAACAGAGGGAGAGTAGTCCCCAGAGAGAGATGCTCGCGCACCAATTCAAAAGCCCGGATGAAGGCCAGCGAATTAGGGTGAAGTTGAGAGGGCGCCAGCTTCAGATGCTCGAACACCGACCGCTGGAAATCAGTGAAAGGCAGCCTCAGTCCTAGCTCTTTGAAGGCATACTCGTACATCGTAAAGCGGTCCCCGAAATCCGAGCAGACCCGCTCGTTCAAAGTAGGGAAGTGCACTTTCCACTCCCCCTCTGGTCCTACCTCCGTAAAGACGTCCGCCAAAGACTTTGCGAACGTAGAAATATGCTCGGAAGGTTCGGCCACCTCCCACTCCTCTGCGGAGAACCCTTCGATGTCATCCTCCTCCATATCATCCCGAACCTCTTCTTCCTCCCCGGTATTGCTGGACGAACTTGAGGCCGCCGAGCTCGAAGCCGCAGAGCTCGAAGCTGTCGAGCTACTATTTTCCTCGGAGCCAGTTTCCTCCTCGGACGTGTCTAGAATGACCTCTCTGTCTGGCCCTATCGCCATTACGATCACCTGAAAAGCAGAGAAGACAGTGAATTCGACAGCAAATCAAATCCACCCTTCCACTGCTAAGTCAAGTGAAAGGGCGCACGAAGGGCTGGGGACCGTGACCCCAGCCTAAGTCCTAACATCAAAGCAAAAACCTCCCCGCGAGGATATGCACGGAACTCTCAACTCAGAACGAGGAGCTTGCCCGCGCTCACGCCCAGTTTCCGGTCGAGGGTTCGCCGAAAATCGCAAAGCTTCACCGGAATCTGGGAACGATCTACCGGAAAACTCATCGTTCTATCAGAAGATGAACAAACACGGTGGTTACGCATGCACAACTACCGCAACCACGCCGTGGACCACCCTCCTCGCTAAAGTACTACATACTCCGGCGAAGTGCTGAAGGCGGAAAAATGGCGCAACCACCGTCCACCACCAACACTCGCCAGAAATCCACCTATTTTATCACCTAAAGCTAACCCTAACCACATACAATCTACCACTAACAACAAAAGGAAGTAAAACAAGCCACAGATCATAAAACTTACTTGATTTTGGAAGAGAGTAGAAGCTGCTCGAAGCTGGTGACGATGGTCGGAAAGCCTGAAGACGATGACGGGCAAGAACGCAGAAGATGCGAAGAGAAATCAGAAAGAAAAAGTGCAAAATGGGACAATTTTCCCCCTTTTATACTGAGGGGCACGTGCACACACGCGCCCGTAGGCCATAATGACTACCCACTAGCCATCATTACCTATTAACTGCTACACGGGGCTCGAGGCACACGTGGCAACCCAACGTTTCCAATTCTGTCTGACGCTTAATCTCCCTGAATACCGGGCAATAAGGTCACGACCACGAATATCACGGACACAGAGAGCCACGAGCACGTCGAGACAACTTTCCTCGCCGACAAACGACGACTCTATGCTAGCTCCCTGAAGCAACGAGCAGTCCTTAAGTCATCACTCCCATGCTCGGGAGCAACGACTTAGGGGGCTCTTGTTCTGGACTGGACCAATGGCTAGAATTGGCCCAATCCGCCTCTGCTCCAGAGCGGCCCAAATTGCCTATGTCCAATCCACAGAGGGGAAAAAGTGACATTTCTGCCCCTCTAACCGGGCAAGGAATGCAGAGTTCCTCCCCGGGATTACTGCCCGTTACGCACGGCCTCATCGCTCCCCGAACAGCTAAGGGCAGGTGCCCGAAACTACGCTCATGCCCGACATAACGGCTAGTTTTGGACACCCTGCCCGACATAACGGCTAGTTTGGGTAGTTACCTATTGTTTGGGGAAACAATTATTTCGCCCTGAAAATAGGACCGTTGGCCATGCGCTGGGGGCTCTATATAAACCCTCTCGCTTGAGAGGGTCAGGTATCCAAGATTCACCCTAAGAATTCACTCTTTGTACATGCCCTTTTATCTCTGACCTTTACTTACTTGAGCGTCGGAGTGCCTTGCAGGTACACCCTCTCCTCCTCTCCATACGACCAGCATCCCTGACGCACTTGGCGGCCTGATTCTACAGGATCTGATCCAGCCTTCACGATAAACTCATACTAACCCAAAATATCATAAGACTTACTCATGTGTATAAGCCTCTGGTCAGTGATTTTACTAATGAGCTTTCAAATTAAAGGTCATAGAATATCCACATAGGTCTACGAATAGTAATTATATATAGGGATACCCTATTACGAGAGTAATTACATTTAATCATAAGTATCTTCATAACACAATGTCATACTCGATAGAAGTATTTATATTTACTTGTACTTTCATATTATGACCTGACAAATAAGAATTATTGAAGATACAATAACATAATATTATTGCATGCTAAAGAATTATTGTGTCTTTTCAATATCAACCTAAACATCAAGTTATGATGTTTCATGAGATTAAGAGAATAATATATATCTCAGTATAATAGAATAAGGCTTCTTAGAATTAATTTATATTTTGAAGTCTTTTTAGAATATGTCATATTTAAAGTGCGCGCAAGAATATATGATACTATGAGAATAATAATCCAAATTTTTTTAGATTATATAATTATGTACACATGCACTCCCACTACTACAAAGACATACACACATATCGAAAGGGCAGTTATATTAGGATCAGGAATGACATATACGAGTACAGTAAATGGGCAAAGCCCACAATTCGAATATTACAAGCCACAACACGCAGGCCAGACAAATATGAAATATGGCACGCAGACCAAACGACTACAAACATAAACCTAAACATTTTCATTACCCTCGGGCTGGGTCTCCTCCTCGTCATCGTCATCGTTAGGGCTGGGAGGAGCGATTATCTTGCCATCGACCACCTGGTTTAGAAACCCGATTCCCTCAGTGACAAGCGTCATCCCGGGGTTCACCACTTGAAGCTGGGCCACTGCATTGTTAAAACTCATTCCGACAGCATCCAAGAAATCTTGCTCAATGACCCTGATCCGTGAGACTAACTCACCGTGGGTTAGAAAGGCCCTCTCCTTGGCAGACTCATCATCGGCAGGGGCCGCGACAGCTTCCGACTCAACAACCTTCGCCTCGAGGGCTTTCTTTTCTTCAGTGGCTTTGGTCAGTGCCTCTTTCGCAGCGGCCAGCTCTCCGAGGAGATTGACCTGGATCGCATATTTCTCCCTGTAGTTAAAGAAATCATTCTTCACCTCACGCTTTTTCCCCTTGAGCTTCGCGTTTACTGCCCGCAACCTTTCCAACTCGGCGACGGGACAGGTCTCCTCGTCATTGAGGACAAAGGTCGTTTCTAGGACCCTCATCACGGCGGCCGCATCCTGAGACAATGCTTTCCTTCTGGCCACTTTGTCGAGGGCCAGGATAGCATTCGACTCCGCTTCGGACACAACTAAAGAATGATCCCCCTCAAAGAGACCCCTGTTGAGATGACAGGGGGCAACACGAACTTCTCCTTGGCGCCTTCCACGGTGAGATCAATGGTCCCAGTTCCTTCTCCGCGATGCCTTTTCATGGTCGGAAAGTCCTGTTGAGGGTGAGACTCGCAGCCCAACGGTGAAGAGGAGGCACCCCTACCGGAGTTCGCCTTGAACTCTTCCAGAATCTGAGAGACCCGGTGTAACATCCTGGATTTTGATCTAAGATATTATTTAAATACTCATTTTTTTTCCTTTTTTATAATATATATATTTTTTACATTGAATGTCTTAAAATCGCAATTCAAATTCACGTCTAAAATATTTTTTTAAATAAAATTACAATTCGGAAAATATGCAATTTCAATATAAGTAAATCAATGATGATTAAACACCCATTTTCCCCACGATCACATAACGTCAGCCATTCTTTCTTCAAACCTTCATTTTCATTGGTACCTATAATGTTGGTTGTAAGGGGTCAACTTCCATATTCCACAATCATACAAAACAAAACTAAATAAAGAATCCAAAATCAGAAAACACAAATATATTATTCTTCTGCTAAAAATACATAAAAAGTATATCACCAAATTTTATAAAAATCAAGAATAAAAATATTAAAATCAAAGTCTAAAAATATATACAAACAACTTGAAATAAATATTTATTATTCTTTTAACAAAATATATTATTACATAAATTAATAGATTTTTATTATTAATCTTTTGTCTTTACGACACATTATTCACAAAAACGAGATCAATATTATTATAATAAATAAATTAATACGTTATCAAAAATATAAATTAAAAACATCAAAAGATAAATATTTATCATCCATTCAACAAAAGAACGCATGGCTCATATCAATATAAATATATTCAAAATACCAAGAAACAAGAATGCAATTATGCATGCTCTTAATACTATATGTTCAGTCTGCCACTAAGGCACCACACAGAATTCATCCCATACCAATGGGGAAAATAACCGCCACTAATGCACCACACAGAATTCATCCCATACAAATGAGGAAAATAACTGTCAATAAGGCACCACATAGAATTCATCCCATACCAATGGGAAAAATAACCCGCCACTAAGGCACCACACAAAAATGCATATGTCATATCATGATGATGAAAAATACAAACACGCCACTAAGGCAAATCACACCGCTAAGGCAATCATATAATCCAAATAACAACACATCATCATGCACAGGACTAAATTCATTAATTTCAATGCACCACTCAGACAAATAGGAAACACATATTATAGATCATATTAAAATCATCCAATACATCAAGATAATCTTAAACATTCAATTACATTAGTAGTCCATTATCCCATATAATAATATTTCGCATAGTATAACACATCATATATTATTCCATATAAAACATTAATCCATTCTTTTATATTTATAATAACAGTCACAAAAATTAAAATATTAAGACATGTATTCTTATCATATTTTTAATGGAACGATATATATTTAATATTTTAATAAAATGAAGGCAACACCCACAACCTAAAAATAACCTTAATCATATATTGGATATAATGTTTGACAAACCATTTAAATAAAGATATTGCATGAGTATCTAAATACAAAGATTAAAACTGATCCAAAATATACACAAAAACATAAAAATGTTTATTTTCCTTATTTGATAAAAAAAATAAATCAATAATAAATAAATATAATAAAGTTATACATTATTATTTATTTTAAATTTTTATTCTATAAAACAAAATCACACCCAATATATTTCTTTTCTTTAGACAGATAAATTGATCACTATATGTTATACGTTTAAAGGAAAATCTATTTTTTTAAAGCATCAAAATAGAACACAAGCATTCTACCGACTCTAAATTCGTTATCTAGTTTCGAGTTGCATGGGGAAGAGTCCTTACCTTAGGCGATTTTCTTCCTAGCAACACTCCTAGTTTTCCACACGATGACTCCAACTATCAAATTGACGGAGCGTGAACTATATTTTTTGTTTGAAGAGGTATATGTGTATTACTTTTTGGAATAATCGAGGTTTTAAATGAAAATTGAAAAGAAACTGAAAATTAAATGGAATAATTTTGTATTAAGTATAGTTAATACGTCAAAATAATTGTTAATAATGATAAACAGAAACAATTTCAATTAAATTTAAATGAAATAATTATGTTGACATGACCCTATTTAATTGTGTTGTCTTACTATCTGCTTATTTTGAATTTATGGAATTTACTGTTAATGATGGATAGGGAGATAGAAAACACGATTTATGAATAGAGGGCAATGTTTTAAAAACCCGACCGGAGATCGAATCGGTAAAACTTACGGTTTAAGGTTCAATTGGTTAAACCTACGGTCGAACCGTTTATTAAATAAACTAATAATATGAAACTAAATTTCATAGATATGTCACACGTTCTCAACTTAATAAAATAAATATTTCAAAAATCAATTACAAATTTAATATAACAATATCAATAATACATAACATTAACATAGTTCTACACTTCATTTTAACCATCATTTAAGAATATTTTAACCAAACTAAATAATTACAACAAAATAAATTAAAATCATTCAAACCAAGATTAAAATAATAGAATATAATAACTAAAATAAAGTTCAAATATCTAAGAATACCTAAATTAAAAAAGATAAAATATCAAAATATAAATAATACAATATATATACTTCATTAAAAAAAAAATCGAATTTGAGTTGAACTACGACAAACAATTCTTAATAGACAACAACAAACAATATTGACTTGAACGACAATCAATAGAGTTGGATATCGTGACTATGTTTGAAAGAGACTGCGTAATCATGATGGAGTGTGCTATAATTGAGTGACAAAACTTAAAAGTTTGTATGGTTGTAAAAAACACACAAAATTCGTTTTTGTGATTGAGGAATGTATGTTAAATTTTGATATTAACATACTAAAATTTAAAAAAAAATTAAAAAATAGTCAATTTGATGAATTTTTTTTAACCGGACGGTTTTACAAAACCGGCTCCGGTTCTTTGGTTCGAATGGTTTTAGACGGTTCAATCCGGTTTTTTCGGTTTAACCACGGTTTTGACCCACTAGCGGTTTTAAAAGCTTGACCAAACCAGATTCATCTCCGGTTCCCGGTCTAACCAGTTGAACCGGCCGGTTCGGTTTTTAAAACATTGATAGAGAGACATGATTTTGAATTTTTAATAAGAAGTTAAATCATTTTTTTTTAATTATTAAGATAAAACTAGTTAAACATACTACGATCATACACACAAAATTGATTAAATAATTCAATAAAATCAAATTATAGTTTAACACATTCAAAAGAATAATTCTCAAATAATTTTCATAAAATAAATTATACATTCAATTAATTATTAAATAAAATTAGTAATTCATCAAATAATTTATTATGACAAAAATAATTATTTTTATCACTGTCACATCGAATCAATTAGATATGGTAGAATTATAAAATACATAAAATGAGTGGGTTTGATATTTGATTAAAAATTAATTATTTTAAAATAGACATATTTCACTTCTTTTAAATAATACAATAAATAAATTTGATGTATACAAATTTAATAAAATTGATAGTGTTATAATTTCGATAAATTCCTCATTCATAAAATGATCTATTGAATAAATAATAACTTGTAAAATTACCGAATAATAATAATAATTTTTATTTAAAATTTAGGGATGTTACACCCGAGTCTTGGGAGCTTTCTTGCCTGCCTTTGCCGCGACGAGCTTGATAATGCGCTCTTGAAGATTATACATCTTACCTGTAACAAAGACGAACGCGAGTTAGGGTACTAACGAAAAACGAGCACACAAGCAAAGATAAAAGAAACAGCTACCTAAAACCGCTAAGGCATCCTCAATGGTGCGACACTCGAAGGCGTCCTTCGTGTTAATGAGTTGAGTCTCGGTGACGGGATTGCCGCCCTCGTCGACGATAACGCTCCCACCTTTGGTTATGCACTGGCTAGGCACGAAGCTATCAACAAAAACCACTATCTTATTATAGGCAAGTTGATCCCCGACATCTAGCTCTTAGGTTTGGTGAGGTAATACTTAGTGCTCTTGTCGAAATGAATCTTCTGCCAATAAATGGGAAACTTATGCTTCAGCTTTGTCACCACCTCCCCGTTTGCATCAAGGCACACACTACCATTGTCCTCGAGCACCGCCACGCGGTCGAAAACGTGGTCGACGGCTGCCTCAGACACAGGCCAAACCAGGAAGTATCTGTCCTTGAAGGTGCGAACAGAGTCCACGTATGTTTTGAACAGCTTCTTCGGTGCTTGAAAGACACCGAGCTGTGCTTTCCGTTGGGGGATTGTCGCTGCAAGTCGAAGCAACGAAAGAATAAGGGGAGAGTGGCGCCAACTTTGAGATACCAACACACGATGTCGAAGGCCCGGATGAACGCAACCGCGTTTGGGTGCAGCTGGGAAGGGGCCAACTCCAACCGAACAAAGAGCCCCATCTCGAACTCGCTAAACAGAAAACGCAACCCCGCCTCCTTGAAAGCAAACTCATACATCGCGAAGCGGTCCTCCTTAAAGTTTGAACATATCCGCTCTATCTTCCTGGATATATATACCTCCCAGCTCTCCGGAGCCTCGGGGTCCTCAGGGTGATCCAGCTCCGAGATGAAGGTAAATGCCTCTAACAAATCATCGACGAAGCGTAAAGCAGTCCCGCGAGGTTCTGCCCCGACCCATTGCAGGTCTTTATCGATGATGGTGTCGACCTGATGCGATTCCTCAACATGACGAGCCATTTTAACCTGAAAAGCAGAGGAAAACAGTGAATTTGGCGATTAAATCAAATCCAGCCATCCACTCCAAGTCAAGTGAAAAGGTGAGGAGTAACGCGTGGACACACTCCCGAGTAGAAGCCTTTTGTTTAATAGCAAGCACGAAGATCGCGGGAACCCGCTCCTCGGCACGAAACCCTAGCAAAACCTCAATCTTCGCAGGGAAGAGCCTCCTTGATGCGAGCCTCCCCGACCCTAAGCTTAGCAAGACGTAAAAGCTTCATGAACTTCATCGGAAGCTTCATACACTTCATTGGAAACTTCATGAGTTCTTCAGAAACTTCATGAGTTCCTCAGAAGCATCATCGGGAACTTCATGAGTTCCTCGGAAACTTCATGAGTTCCTCGAAAGCTTTATCAGAAACTTCATAAGTTCCTCGAAAACTTCATCAGAACCCCATGAGATTCACCGGAAGTTCAAGAACACTACCGGAAAATTCATGGAAATTGCCGAAAAACGCATAACTTCATCGCATAACTTCATCGTGAAGTTCATGAGTGTCAACAAGAAACGCGAATTCACCTATTTCCTACTCGAAGTTTGACAGTTGTCGGCGATTAAGGGTGGCAGAACCTTCACCAAACACCAACACTCGCCTGAATCGAATCCTAAATCTACATTCTAAGGCTAACCTCTACCATAAAAACTAAGAAAGGAAGCAAAGACTTACTTGGGTGAACAGGATGCTAGAGATCTGCGATGACAAAAAGAGGGTAGACGGAGGCGATGACGGTGGCAAGCGAATGTGGGAGAGAGCAGAAAAAATCTTGAGAAATTCTTGAAGAACTTGAGAATACTTCGAGCGTACCAAATGAATCACATTTCCTCCTACTCAAATCCTCTGGCACGGGAAAACGAATCGTCGCCTAGACCCTCGAGTACCCCTACTCGTAGCCCGTCAGAGGCATTTATCATTTTTGACACGAGGCTAGAAGAGACGACACGCTTGTCTTTTTAAGCCCCATGACGCAGCTCGAGGAAATGACATGTCTGCTCCGTCCACTTCCGTCACACGGCCCGGAGTTCGTCGTTCTAAGTCTTGTCAACATTCCAGAGTCCAAGACGTCGAGCGCAACGCTCGACTCCCACATCGTATCGCGAGTACGTTCTATGAGGAAGGCTTGAAGCAAGTTACGTTGTCGAACACAGATAACAACTTTGGCCCCCTCGCGAGCACATGGCCTCGAGATAAATGCGAAAATGATTCGTGCCGCCGAGCACGCGTAAACCTTATGGGCACTGACTCGACGAAATTTTTTTTCAATGTTCGTGCTGTCGGGCACAAGGAGTAACTCCCACGCTTCCTCGCGAGCGTAGCTCCGCGGGCTCACAACCACATACCCGATTAGACGCTCTTCCGCACAGATTTCCTTTGTCCCTCTTTGACGTAAGAATTGACTCTAAGTCATTACCCCTCTGCTTCGGAGCAACGACTTAGGGGCTCCTGTTCTGGACTAGGCTTGGGGCTGACCCATCGTCGGGCACAGTCCAGCCCAGCTCCGCGTCAAAGAAGGCCCCAACACTAAGGCCCAATCTATCATAACCGCAGGAGGGCGCATTCCTCACACGTTCTCCACACGTTCTCCACGTGCTCCTCACGTGAGGACACGTCACCAATTGAACCCAAGCCTTTCGCGGGGCAGTTTCGCCCTCACAAATGGGCTGATCTACTGTGAGGTTCTTGGGGCAGTTGACCCAGAACGAAGACCACGTGCTTGGCTTCCCTACTCTCACGTAGGATCCTGACAGTCATCCATTGTGGGCCTAACAATCCAGCCCACAACAGATGACCTTTGGCTCAGCGCTAGGGGCGCACTATAAATACCCTCCTCCATAGGAGCGTCAGGTATTCTAAACTCATTCTCATTATTCTGTACTTGCTCACTTTTCACTCTGAACCCTACTTTGGCATCGGAGTGCCTTGCAGGTACACCCCCTCCTCTTCTCTGTAACCGACGAATTTGGAGTACACAACGTGTTGTTGGTCACTGATTGAATCTCTGATCACGGTAAGATCAATAGGTATCATAGATTAATCACTCCACTGAATAGAAAGATACCGAGCAATAAAAAGAGGCATGTCAAATACACATAATCAAAATGGAGAATAATGATACAATGAATCACCATAGAATATTTCATCAGCATGTACAATTATAATTATCATACAATATTCATAACAAATATTATAATAGCTATAAAATATATTTAAATAGACTCTGATACCAATTATTAAATCTAATTGAATCAAATAAACACAAATTATAACATATTATTATATTAAAGAATAATTAACAACGATAAGAATAATGTACCTTGTAAGATTTGAGAAACGACCATCAGAAGAGTGAGTATGAGAGGATTATTACCCTCATTACCGGTTAGGGTTTTAGAATATGTTAATTGTCTAAATGAGCGACACTTAAATAACTAAACGGCTGAGTGCAGTGATATCTCATTGGGCTTAACTGAATTGTCCAACCCATTACGGTCCATTCAAACACAAAACTCAATCAAATAATTTATCAATATTTAGTGTTTAATAATAATTGACCGTATCATAATTAATTATTAATAGATTATATAAATTCATTTAATTAATTAAATAATTAATATAACCTATCCTATTATGCATTTTGAAGAAGTTAATTTTGTACCAGTCTTGTTCAACTAGTCATGATCGATGACAAACATTATGATCAAAGTTCAAATGTTGATTAATTCTTATCTTCTAGAGGTGCATTTCAGCGTCACGTTGTGGTGGAATGTTTTGCTTCTTTGAACTGAATTGTGGTCCATTGAAATGAAAAAATACATCTTCAACCAATGAAATTATAGAACAAGATCTAGACGTATATGATAAGAATTGTAATTATAATGTTTTTGCAAAAAGAATTGATATTATAATGTTTATATTTGCGGTGGAAAATAATAATAGTTAATTACAACTTTGTATGTACGAGGACGTGTATATACGTACATTTGACCCCTAAAATAGGGGTATTGCAATGCAGAAAATGTTGTTATGCTACCCGACGTACGTAGAGTAACCGACGTATCTCAATTATTTGATTTTATATAAGTTATTAAAAAATAAATTTATCTTATTTCTTTGACATGTAAATCATATCTTTTGGGATTCATGATTGTTGAATTGGAGGTTGATAAAATTCTTCAATTTTAAATAATATTTAGAAAAATGTGAGTTGGATTCTCACATTAATTATAAATATGGAGATTTAGTATTTATAAATGAAAATGAGGAAAAATAAATTTTTAAAATAATTTAAAATTATTTGACCAAAATTTATTATTTGGATAAAAAATATAAATAATTGTTAAAATTTTGTAAATTTATAAAATATTTTATTCAAGTTAAATTTAAGGAATTTAAAATGACACAAAAAAAATTGAAATGACGAGTCCTCTTTAAGGGTCATAAGTTGTCGCTAATTGTACTGGAGACTGCTTATCAAGTCGCCAGTGCAATTGACGACACTGTCTAAAGGCAAAAGGGAGTCGCCAATTGAAGTGGAGACTCCCTAGAAACTGATTTTTTTCACTATAAATAGGGGTGTTCAGCTCAGTTTGTTCCACATCTTTTCTCCCAACTTTGTTCTACTCAGAAAATGTATCGTCGTCGGTGGGGATAAGTTATTTTTTCGCGAGACAAGCCACCGATCGACATGCTGTTTTGGAACATACAAGGTTTCAATCAACTTAAGAGAGAGTTGATTCAGTGGTTGGAGGGAGACATTGGTGAAGGGGAGAAAATCCGAAGTATCGAGAGACATGATCGGCTACGTGGATGGGTTCGTGTGAAAACTGACAAAGATGCGAGGGAAGTCATGTTTTGACCGAATGAAATTAGTTTGATTCTTGTAATCTGTTAGGAATGTGTTAAGTTGTTTGTGTTGTTTGTTGTTAACACTGTTGTTTGTTGTTACAGTTGTTTGTGTTAGTGTTGTTTGTTGTTAAAACTGTTGTAACAAAGACCCACCAATATATGAAAATATTTGGTTACAACAAATGAAAAGATAAGATAAATTATGATGCAGATGTTCCTCTAACGTTGGGACAATGTTTTTTGTTGTGGTCGGGCTGACGACAGATACTGCATAGTCTTATCATTTTATCAGCGATATCCATTTCGGTTCTTATACGCTTGCTGTTTGGGCGCCCCTTTTTCCTTCTTCTCATATCATCGTTGTGCCAAACTATGTCACCTTCGTATGGAGGCCAATAATCCTCCATTGGTAGCACTGCAAAGCCTTCGCTGTATACATTTATAATATTAACCACATTGTAAACATCAGATAGATAGCCATAAGCATCCTGACGAGCATGTGCGCATGCTGCAATGGCATGTGAGCAAGGTACACGGAGGGCCTGGAACTTGCCACAATCACACCAACATCTATTTAGTCTGACAGCATACGATAAATTGGGCCTCCCCTCATTAAAATCCATTGTTTCTTGTACACTGAATGATTGTCTATGTTGGTCAAAGATTGTAATTGCATGTGTGTTGGCTCTGATAGCATCATCCTTCATCAATTTCATAACGCTCTCACTGTATACTTGACCAGACGCTAACACAACACTCCATCTTTTGCCTCTTGTTGCGAAAAGTGATGCCAACCTATAATAGGTTGATCTCACCAAAGCAGTGATTGGAAGGTTTCTTATTCCTTTGAATACCCCATTCATGGACTCCACAAGGTTTGTTGTCATGTGACCCCATCGATAGTCACCATCAAAAGATCTTGTCCACCTTTCTAGTGGAATATTATCCAACCAGCTTCCGACATTAGCATTTGACATCCTTATTTCGTTAAGGTAGTATTGAAATATTGGTTGAGTTAGTGCATAACCAGCATTCATAACCTGTTTGCTAAGGTACTTGTCTTTGATTGCACGCATGAAGTTTTGTTAAATATGTCAAATGAAATATACATGAGTAGAAGGAGGATTATGCCACCCGTTATCATGGTTATTGTAAGCACTCTCTATAGCAGCATGCCTCTTGTGCAGGGTTAAAACGACTAAAAGAGACGGTGGAAGATGACATTTCTGTTAACAATGGTACCATCTGGCCTACATGCTGGCACTGTCTGCATGATTGCAACAGTTCCCGGTGTGTATGTCTTTAGAGCTACCAAAAATCGCGATAACTCCTTGTACGAATCCTCCCAGTTGCCAAAGACCCTTTCAACAGCCTTTGTCCTTGCAATCCACGCCTTCTTATAAGAGGGAGTATAATTATACCTCGTCACGATGTGAGATATGATTATACTCACTTTGACTGAAGGATCCTACTAACCGTGGGCAAAATACCTTGACATATCAAATATGCGCTTAACTTTCGGTGATCCTGGATAATATTTGTCGCAGTGCAATTATGAAGTGGCTGTATGGAAGTTATCTTTCAACAATCGCTTCTCATTGTGTAAGAAGCTGCAAGTCAAAACTTGCAAAGAGGATTACGACAAATAGTTACATACCTTCTCGAATCCGTTTTGTGTACACTATAATCAACATAGTTATCCATGTGAAATTTTTTTATGGCTCGTACACAATCTTCTTTGGTATGAAACATGTCTCATTTTTTTAATTCGTTCCCTGACCGCATATACGGGTTGTGAAATATATCTGCGGATCGATCATCTTTTTACAAGTCCATATCTGTCATATGTTGAGGCAGACGATGGATATGATCTGGATGTATGGACATTTCTTCGTCATCCTCATCATTGTCGTTCAATATCTGATCGAGCAGTTCCTCGCTTCCTTATTCTTCTTCATCAACGATGCAAAGTTTATACTATCTTTGCAAGAAAGGTGGCACCCGGAGACACACACCTTCTTTTTTCCAACCGGTGAATGTATCGTGACCCTAGAGGAGAGGAACAAATAACAACCATTGGATCAAATAAATAAGAGCAATGATAAGAGAGAGAAATTAATAGCCCCGTTAATGAATATGTTATATATATATATATATATATATATATATATATATATTAGTTTTTATAATATTAATTCCTCATCTTGTTTTTGAATTGTAAGAGGTAAGAATTAAATTCATTTTAAAGTGTATTATTTTATAACTATTTTAGGATTAACCAAATCCACCGTTGAAATATCCAACTCAATTGAAGAATTTGTTTGATCAAACTTATTGACTTTTGTTTCCACATTATATGTTTTTATGGCTGTTTATTAGATTAGAAAAATTCGAAACAAATAGGAGTCTAAACTAAACTAAGGTATTTGGGTTAGATATTTTTATAGTTCGGATAAACTATGATATTTTTATTGGTTTGAACAATGGATTTTTAAAACCAATAATTCATTTACCGAATTAGGGATCGTCAATTTAGTGAGACTGTTTATAGAAAAACGAGAATGAGTTTCTCTCCTCTTTTCTCTCTTTAGAATTCTTATTTTCTCTCTATCTCTCTCAATCCTAAATTGATCTTCTCCACTTAAATAAGTGAGACAAATTAGCTATCATATTTGGGTCTTTCTCCACATAAGAAGGGAGGCCAAACCCAACAAATCTCCCCCTCACAACTATGTGAAGGAAATCACCAAACCGGTGATGTCACAACAAGCTTCAAATTTCCTTCTTGGTAATCTTTTAGTCTTCATATCAGAACCATTATCATATGTATGAACTTTAGCTAACTCCAACAACTTAGTATCCAAAACATCATGTATCCAATGATATCTCACATCGATGTGTTTGGACCTATTATGAAAAGTCAGATTCTTACCAAGATGAATAACACTTTGACTATCAACAAATAACACATATTTGTATTGAAAAAAATCAAGCTCCTGCAAAAATTTCTTCAACAATATTAACTTTTTGCATGCTTTGGTAATTGCAATGAACTCATTCTCTGTGGTAGACAATGCTACACACTTTTGTAATCTAGACTATGAAGCCACAACCCCCTGCAGATTTAATCATGTAGCCCAAAGTGGACTTTCTAGAATCAATGTCTCCAGCCATATCAGAGTCAGATTACCCAACTATAGTAGGCTTATCTCCTCCAAAACAAAGCCTCGCAAAAGTAGTACCGCGAAGATAACTTAAAATCCATTTTACAGTATTCCAATGCTCTCTACCTGAATTTGACAAAAATCTACTGACTGTACAAATATCATGTGCTATATTTGGTCTTGTACACAGCATTGCATACATCAAACTATCCATAGTAGACGTATAAGGAACACATTTCGTATCAAACGCATCATTTTCACTTGAAGGACTCTGATTAGAAGTCAACTTGAAATGAGTAGCAAGACGAGTGCTTACCGCCTAAGAACTTTCTATTTTGACTCTTTTCAGACTCTTTTAATATAATATTCTTGTGACATCAAAAGTTTCTTCTCTTTTGTGTCACACATGATTCTAATGCCAAGAATCTGTTTAGCTGCTCCCATGTCTTTTATGGAAAATGACTCTCCCAATTGCTTCTTTAACCTATTAATGTTAGAAACAATTTTCCCTACAATAAGCATATCATCAACATATAACAACAGGATAATAAAGTCATTATTATTATTTTTTAACCAAGACGCAATGATCTGAAGTAGTCTTCTGGTATCCTAGATCATACATAACAGACTCAAACTTCTTGTACCAGTGCCTTGGAGCTTGCTTCAACCCATATAAACTCTTTCTCAATCTACACACATGATATTTTTTGCCTTTAACTTGAAAACCATTGGGTTGTATCATGTAGATCTCTTTCTCCAAATCACCATGAAGTAAAGCTATTTTCACATCCATTTGCTCAACCTTTAAATCAAGAGTAACATCCATACTCAACATGGTTCTGATTGATGACATCTTTACAATAAGTGAGAAAATATCTTTAAAATCAACACCTTTTCTTTGACAGAAACATTTCACCACTAATCTGCCTTTATATCTTGGAAACTTAAAGTTACTCTCATGTTTAACTCTATAAATCCACCTGTTTTCAAAAGCCCTTTTGCCTTTAGGCAACTTCACTAAATCATAAGTATGATTATCATGCAATGATTTCATCTCATCATGCATTTTATCTAACCAACTTTGATTTTCATCACTTTCCACTGTCTTTTGAAAACATTCAAGTCTACTGTCATCAGTCAAGGTCACATACTCGTCGGAATTATACCTTGTAGAAGGTTGTCTCTTCCTGTTAGATCTTCTAAGTTGATCTTGAGATGATTATGGGGCTTCATCAAAATTATCATCCCATGACATATCGCTCTCCTCTTCACCATCATTAGTTGGAATATTTACCTCATCTTCAAGTTGTTGATCATCAACATAATCATATGACTCGACATTTTGATCATCGCCAGCAATAACATCCAGATTATGATTAGGTAACCGAACTGGATCAACATTAGACAATATGATATCTTTCTTGAGTGTAGCCTTATCTACTGTATCAATGTCTTCAATAGTTTGGCCTTCCATGAACACCACATCACAACTTCGGATAAGTTTCTTACCTACAAAATCATACCACATGTAACCAAACTCATCTTGCCCATAGTCGATGAAGATACATTATTTTGACTTTGCATCCAACTTGGATCTTTCATCCTTTGGAATATGCACAAAAGCCTTACAACCACAGACTCTCAAATGATCATACTTGACATTCTTTCCAAACCAAACTATGTCTGGAACTTCAGTGTTCAAAGCAACAGTAGGAGTGAGATTAAGAACATGCACAGTCGTATAAAGTGCCTCACCTTAATAATGATTAGGAAACTTAGCTTCAGAGAGTATACACCTTACCCTTTCAATTAGTGTTCGATTCATTCTATTTGTTAAATCATTGAATTGAGGAGTTTTAAAAGGAGTATTTTCATGTGCAATACCATGCTACTTGCAATAAAAATCAAATGGTCCATAATACTCTCCACCATTGTTTGAACAAACACATTTCAACTTCTCACTTATATGCCTCTCAACCAAAGCATGAAATTCTTTGAACTTTTCCAACATTTGGTCTTTGTCTTCAAGGCATAAACCCATAGTTTCTTGGACCAGTCCTCAATAAAGGTAACAAAATAAAGTGCACCACTAAAGGATTTTACCTTCAATGGACCACAAACATCATAATGTACAAATTAAAGCAACTTTGAATTCCTTGAGAGAGGATGTCTCTTGAAAGATACTCTACTCTATTTACCAAACATGAAATGAGAACACTTCTCCAAATCTACATTCTTTAATCCAGGAAGAACATCCTTTTGGACAAAACATTTAGCCCTTTTTTACTAATATGACTAAGTCTTCGATGCCACAAAGATGCTTCTATGTTGATAGCATCATACTGTCCCTAGCAAACAATGCTTTTGTCTAATATAGTTTAAAAATCTTTTCCCTTCTAGCCACAACCAAATTACCTTTGTTGATTTTCCACTTTCTATAACCAAAGTGATTGTCATAACCACAATCATAGCATATGCACAAAAATCACATTAAAGTCGACATCTGGAGCATGCTTGACACCTCTAAGTAATAATTGCATTCCCATGTTGGTTTGCAAGCAAACATCACCAACACCAATTACCTTAGATACACCATCATTACCCATAACCAACGCTCCAAAATCACCAAAAGTATAAGATGTGAAGAAATCCTTCCTTGGTGTAACATGCAATGTAGCCCCACAATCAACTATCCACATGCTCTCGTCTGATACAAGATTGATGAATTCATGATCACAAAGAATAATAAGATCATCAATAGTAGCAGTAGTAACCCAATCATTATCATGATCTTCACTGTCTCTTTGTTTAGACTTACTCTTATTGCCTTTGTTATCTCTTTTCCACTAATAGCAATAATTATGTACGTGTCCTCTTCTGTGACAATAATGACACTCCAGATTCTTGTATCACGGCTTGTACTTGCTTCTGTTATTCTCTCTACCATCCTGCGGTTCCTTTTTAAGACTTCTCCCCCTATTTTCAGTGACAAGTACCTCAGATTGAGATGAAGAACCTTGTGCATTCCTTCTCATCTCCTTATTAAGAATACCACACTTAGTAGTTTCTAAGGAAAAAATACCTATAGGAGCAGAACTTGTTATAGAAATCTGAAACGTCTCCCAAGACTCTAATAAAGACAGCAATAGAAATAGTCTCAAAAGTTCATCATCAGATATTATACTCATTCCTGACATCTGGTCAAGGAGCCCTTGAAATTCACTCAATTGATCTGAAATAGAAGTCCCCTTTTTATACTTCAAACTTATGAAGATATTCAACAAGAACAATTTATTATTCTCTGATTTAGAGCCATATAAGGACTTTATCTTTTCCTACAAAGTTTTTGCATGTGACTCATTAGCAATATAATTATAAACATTATCTTTTACATATTGTCGAATACAACCACATAAATGTTGATGTTCAAACTCTCATTCTTCATCAGACACAAAATTTGGATTTGCGGAACTTAAAATCGATAAATGCAATTTCTTCACAAATAATAAGTTTTTCACCTTGCCCTTCCATAAATGTTAATTAGAACCATTCAACAATATCATCTTCATCTTTGTATATGACTCCACTATTCAAACAAGTAAAATATCCCTTAACCAAGAGCTCTAATGCCTCTCTGGTGAGAAATTAAGACACAATAACAGACTGTTACATAGCGGATATAAAATTTCTCGCACTTATAGGAACCTTGAGGATCAACAAAAAATAGAACAAATAAGAGCTTAAAAGAACATTGATATTTTAACGTGGAAAATCCCTCAATATGAGAGTAAAAACCACAAATCATCTAGACTAAATAAATAGATCCACTATAATCAATTGAGGGTACAATAGAGTCTTAAAGTGATTCATAAACTAGTGCTAACAACCACAAATCACAAAGCAAACTAGCTTACAAATAAGAATTAAAAAGTTGAAAAATTATCCAAATTTGCAGCTTCAGTGCGAATCAGATATCTCTCGGCTCAGAACTTGGTTTGAAATTCTAAACAATCAAAAGTTAGATTTAAGTGTTGCGAATCTGCCCTCCAAATTTGAGCTTGATCTGGCAGTTAACGAATTAAGGATTATCAATTTAGTGAGACTGGTTATAGAAAAATTGGAATGAGTTTCTCTTCTCTTTTCTCGCTTTTTAATCCTTATTTTCTCTCTATCTCTTTCAACCCTAAATTGATCCTCTCCAGTTAAATAAGTGAGACAAATGAGCTAATCATATTTGAGTCTTTCTCCATATAGGATGGGAGCTTAAACCCAACAGGAATAATAAAGTAAAATTTAAGTTTGTGGAAAAGATTAGTTTGTGAAGATGACAAGAAAAGTAAATAAAATAAAATAGCTTGTTACAATGGTGAATGCAATGGTGAAGAAGAAGAAAGAAAGAAACTAGAGACTTGAGAGGGAACATAAATTTTAATTTAAACCAAATTTAGCTTATAACACATGAGATAGATAATGTATGTTGACTCTGAAATGAAATGTGGTGATTGAATTGACATGGTTCAGAGTCTTGGTAAGTGTAAAGAAGAAAAGTATTAAGTAAAAGAAAACTAGCTAAGTGTATAGCTCTAAACAATAAAACAATGTTATAACTATTACACGTGACTATTCTATAACCTTTTTAATTCAGAGGAATTCAGATAAGAATGAGTGTTACTTTATAAATCGATTCTGACCGAAAAATCATTACTTAACTATTTTTCACTACTTTTAAACATGTAGCCCGAACCGACCCACCCGTAACACTCATAATTATTTTGGTTTTCTCGATTTTCGATCAAGTGATCAGAATTTTTCCGTCCCTAGTTCAAGGTACATCAAAATGGACCAAAAACATACTCCTCGACCAAAGAAAATAAAGACATTATGATGACTATTTAATAGTTGTTTTCTTATTAGTTTTGGCACTATCTCTTATGCACGAGCTTGACTGGTCTCTCACCTAAGATACCAAGCTTTCCCTTCTTTTATTTCTTTTCATTTTTCAACCATTTAGCGGGGATTATTTTAAAAGGGTTTTAAACCCCTACAAAATAACCCCGCTAAATGATTAAAAAATGAAAGAAAAAAAAGAATCTTAAAACACCTGCTAAGTAACCCCCACTAAATTGTTAAAAAATGAAGAAAAAAGAATCTAAAATTTTGGTAAAAATTGGAAGAAAAAAAACATTGAAATTTTGGTCTCCCACGTTGAAAGATCTATACAGGAGACATAACCATTGGTTTTTATAGTTTTTAGTTAGAATGTTGAGTAACATTGCAAAATTTTAAGTTGATTATGGCAAGAATAAGACTTACATTTAAAGAATCATTGTACCTCAAATTATATAACCATAGAAAATTCTATGTATAAATATTAGCAAATTAAGCACTTCAGTAAACATCGTCTTAAATTTGTTAAGGTGTTATATGAAAGCTCAAATGATTTGACAAAATTTTGGTAAAACTCAGTGCTGAAGAAGATGTTTCAACATGAAGACCAAAGCTGAAGATTTCTGCCAATAAATAAAGATGTCGAAGAAGATGCCTCAACTTGAAGACTCGACATTCTGGATTGTTATAAAAGATTATTTTAAACCTGTTTCAAATTTGTTCCAAGATCCCAGGCGCGCTCAGCAGTGGATCAAAGAAAGATTTAAAGCCCAACTGAAGACTATAAAAGAAGACTTATTCCTAGGGTTTTTGTATGTACCTTGAATGTAACAATTGTAACCTTGTTCTCTTGTGTAAAAATAAGGGTTTAGGGTTTTGAGAGTCGTTGGTTCTAGGTTTGTAAATCTCCATCTGTATCGGTTTGATACAGTGTGAAAGACATAGGTACTGTACAGATTCAAAAGCCTTTAGGTAATAAATCTTGTATTGTTCTTGGATGAAGCTTTTAAGCAAATCCAAATTAGTGTGTTGGTCAAGTATGCTTGAAAGAATTCTGTATTGACAGAGAAGATGTAGATATCACAATTTGTGATTAGGGGAAGTGAGTAGTGATTCTCATATCAAAGAGGGTGTTCTTTGATAAGGATTTCATTAGGTAGATATTAGGAGATAAAGTTGTGCACGGGGGAGTTTAGCTTTGTGATAATTCTACAGATAGTGGAGTCTTCTTCCTGAATTGGTATCCCCCAGATGTAGGTGAATTGCACCGAACTGGGTTAACAATTGCTGAGTTCTTTTATCATTCTACATATTTACATATTCTGTTATTGGTCTTGATAAACATGTTGGATCAGATGTCGTAACATCTGTGTTACTGCAGTTCTGATATTCAACGTATCAGTCTGCTGTTCTGTTCTTTGTTTAAATGTTTATGCAGAACAATGTCTTGATGTGTGTTAGGACATTTGCTGTCTGCAATGCCAGAATTTCAATTGGTATCAGAGCAGGCATCTTGTCTGTTTCTGGATGAGATCTTTGGGAGATACTTTCTGGCGTTTAAACAAGGAGGAGTGTTGAAGATCAGATCAATCAACTCATACACACTCAAGGGTATTAATGGATGGGATGGATGTTCTGGATCGAAGGTAACAACCCGGTGGTTGTTCATGTTACTGAGGAGATTCTACAATAAACTGCAGGAGAAGTGTCTAGTTCTCTTGTTGGGGTGTCTTATAAGATGTTCTGACATCTTATTAGGGCAAGCAGAATATCTTCCTTGGTAGTTCCGCTGCATATGTTTATGATGGAAGAGCTCTAGAACTATGGGATTCTGGAGTTGTTACTGAAGACAGATGGTGGAAGATCTCAATCGTCGGCCTCTATATATGAAGATATCTACATCGTTTTATTCCAAAGTCGGGAGTGATGGAATGAAGGGAGTTGTGGGAAGATGTTTGTTATGGTGATTTGGTACTTGGAAACGTAGTTTCATGGTGCAGTTTGAAGTCAGTTGAAGAGGAGAGGAGTTGAGTTTAGGTTTATCAAGTTCTTGCTCTAGGAGTTTGATAAATTATTGATTGGCTAAGTTGTCAAAGATACTTGAGAATGATCTCAAGTCCACTCATAAAGGCGTCTCAGTCGTGCATCTGGAGTCTTCTATTTATTCTTCTGACTAGAAGGTGTTTCTATGAAACACAAATCTAAAGAAAGTGGAGGTGATTTATTTTCACCATCCAAAACAGCAAGGGATGATTCATCTCTCCTAATCCTAAGGGAGGATCCAATCTGAAGGGGGTTTGCAGAATTGTTGAGGTAAATTGGGTTCGTTCAGAGAGAATCTTAGTTACTTGAGTCAATGGTGGTAGCCTTGGTATCTTTACAATTTGTTTGTCAAAAAAGATACTTGAAAAAGATTGAATACTGGATAAGTGTTCATGAAGTGATCTGGTGGAGTGTGGCTTCAACAGTGAAACATGATTACTGAACAAGGATTTAAGATCAATTTTTATTTGTGTTACTCACAAGTATTTAATTGATTATCCTTGTATGTGAAGTTCAAGATTGCTGATGTTCAACACGATGTTGGAACATCTCTTCATCGGGTTTGTGCAGAATCAAGGGAGGGGTATTGCATAAGCTTTTGGATCTTTGTCTCTTAGGTGGTGACCTAAGAATCTGCTTCGGTTGGTGTGGCAGAAGCATCTGATCTCTAGAGAGTTTTCTGGCAAGAAATTGGTCTAGACAATGGTGATGTGGAAAATGAAGAAGAAGACTTCATAATCTTGATGGATAGTTTTTGGATCAGTTTATTTCTGATCTAGGAGAATTGGAGTGCTGGTGATGGCACAACTTGGATCTGTTTATTTTTTATCTAGGTACTTAGGAGCATAGGATCTTGCTCATCTTGGAGGTCAAGGTTAAGTGACAGTTATCTCTGACTTTCTACAGACTGGTCTATCAAGGAAAGTGGCATTCTTTGGTATGGCTATGGTGTAGTCTAGGACTACTTTCTCTTATAAAGATTCAAACGTTGCAAGTGTGAAGTCTTTGGAGTTTCAAAGCAGATATTCATCAAGGAGTGAGCTTGTATGGAATACCTGTGATAAGTTTAAGCAGGATGGAGGTTGTCTACTCAAACTTGGTTGTTGAATCAAGTTTATGAGAGCATGGAACTCTTGTTATGTTAAAGGGAGGAGGTTCTTTTAAGTGGCAGAGGGAGGAGCTAAATTCAGCAGCTAGATGTCATATCAGAATGTTCTGACATCTAGCTTAACATCAGGGTCTCAGCTGGTGATGTGGCACATGAGCTTAAGATAAGGTGATCTATAGGAGAATGGAAGTTATGGATGCTTCAAAAAGGTCTATCTCATGCAGTTTACGGGAGTTGTGGAAGGAGAAAATGTTACATGTCTAAGGCTTGGTGCATCCAAGATGTCTTGCTATGGAGCAAGTAGTTCATGTAGCTTGAAGATCAGATTTCATTGGTGGATTAATGTATCTTGTGGGAGTTCTGAAGAAGAGTGAGATCAGTTAGAAAGTGGCATTTGGTTGATATCTATTGTGCATTCAAGCAGAGTGCTTGGAACTAATTACTCTTGGGCAGAAGGGTAGTTGGTTGAAAACGTAAGGAGGTTCTGGTTCAGGTATTTCTTGGAGCTTGTGGTAGAAGTTCTAAGTCGAGGATGGAGGATTACCTTCTTTTGGTGGATGAGAGTTTATTTCTCTCTTTGGTTACTGGAGTTCTTGTTGATTAAGCTGGTGACATAGTGTTGTTTGAAGATCTTCAGTTGGATTACTATGCAGATAGTAAGTCCAGTGGTGGAGCATATCAAGAACCATGGTGTGTGGTGTCTGTGATATGTAAAGGACGTCCTAATTGATGTTAGAACATTTTTTGGGTTGGCTATCCTTGGAGTAGAATGCTAAGTTCTGAGTGTAGAACTTAACACTCACATCTTGTCTAAGAGGTATTTATCTTGTCATACGGGAGAATGACGGGTAGAGGATTGTCTTGGAAGTCTGATGTGAATGGGACATGCTAGAAGTGGATCAGTTTGGTGCTTGTGGAGAAAATAGGCTGAAGATTTCTGGAGCCTGTATACGATATCTGACATCGTTAAGAAGATAACAAACTAAGAGGTAAGGTATCTCTTTGAGGAATGTGGAGCATTCCAGATCAACTGGGTTTCATCTCAAGGAACATGAAGGTCTATACATGAGAATTCAAGAGGAATTCGTGTGGTGTATAGATGGGTTCAAGAAGAGAGGGATCAATGGAGCTTTGGTCTTAATCCAAGAGTTTGTTAATTTAGGATGTTGATCCTAATGTGATCTCACGGGAAGCATGATAGTGTTCATGTGTGAGTGATTATTGGTTCTTGTCAAAAGAAGCAATAAGTGTAGTTGATGATTGTGTTCAGCAGGTGGGTTGGACTGAGGGTGAGCTCTTGAAGACATGAAGACACGTCTTATGTTTTCCATTTATCTACATAAGTGTTCATTGGAGGAGCACTGGTTATCTTAGATATGGGGAGTTTCTCCTTGATCTAAGAAGTATTACTGCAGGGGTGCAGTTCTGAATCCAGTTTGTTTGAGGTCAAGCAAACTGTGATTATTTTAAAGATGATATATCAAGAAAGATGCCTTGACATTGCTCTGCTGCTGCAAACTGTGGGGGTATTGATCAATACAACAGTTTTTGATAAACAATGTCTGACATGATGTCAGGACATTGTTAAGGACATGTTTTTAAAGTAACTGGGTCATTATGGATGATGTACCTTGGACAGTGGAAAACTTGCACGTGAAAAACATGCTCTTTGATTTTTGCAAAATCTTTGGACGATGTTCTTTATTGGAGAAATAGTTAAAGCATTCTTAGACGGTGCACTCTTGATGTTGGAGAAGTCTCATTCATGATAAATGTTCTTCTTGAATTGACCCTTGGTTCGTTAACTCCTATGAAGATCGTTTGGGTATTTATAGGAAAGCATTGATCTCTTTTGGCTCAAGATGTTAATCTAATATATGTTCTCATGGCATTATTCAGAATTGTTTCTTGGTTGTGGTGTGTCTGGGCTGGCTTGGTACATTTTTTTAGTCAATTTTTGGCAAAAAATGGGGATAAAGGTTTCGTGCCTTAGTCTCTTTTGTGTCTTGTGTCCTGAGTTAAGAATGATACCTAGGAATTTCAGGAGTCTCCAATCTCTTGGGTGTGTATGTGGATGTGTACTTCTAGATATCTCATTGTTTCAGGGGGAGTCACATCAGTACTCTAATCATAGATGACACTCAGGGTAAAGAGACGTTAGGAACATCCTGGTCTTATGGTACAAAGAGTTTTAGCCAAAATTTGTCAAAAGGGGGAGATTGAAAGCTCAAATGATTTGGACAAAATTTTGGTAAAACTCAGTGCTGAAGAAGATGTTTCAACATGAAAACCAAAGCTGAAGATTTTTTTCCAAAGAACAAAGATGTCGAAGAAGATGCCTCAACTTGAAGACTCGACATTCTGGATTGTTATAACAGATTGTTTTAAATCTGTTCCAAGATCCAAGGCGCGCTCAGCAGTGGATCAAGGAAAGATTTAAAGCCCAACTGAAGACTATAAAAGAAGACATAGTCCTAGAGTTTTTGTATGTACCTTGAATGTAACAATTGTAACTAGTTCTCTTGTGTAAAAAATAAGGGTTTAGGGTTTTGAGAGTCGTTGGCTCTAGGTTTGTAAATCTCCCTCTGTATCGGTTTGATACAGTGTGGAAGACATAGGTACTGTATAGATTTAGAAGCCTTTAGGTAATGAATCTTGTATTGTTCTTGGATGAAGCTTTTAAGCAAATCCAAGTTAGCGTGTTGGTCAAGTATGCTCGACAGAACTCTGTATTGACAGGGATGATGTAGATATCACAGTTTGTGATTAGGGAAAGTGAGTAGTGATTCTCATATCAAAGAGGGTATTCTTTGAAAAAGGATTTCATTGGGTAGATATTAGGAGGTAAAGTTGTAAACGGGGAATTTTAGCTTTGTGATAATTCTACAGATAGTGGAGTCTTCTTCCTGGATTGGTATCCCCCAGGTGAATTGCACCGAACTGGGTTAACAATTGTTGTGTTCTTTTATCATTCTGCAGATTTACATATTCTGTTATTGGTCTTGATAAACATGTTGGATCAGATGTCGTAACATCCGTGTTACGACAATTCTGATATTCAACGTATCAGTCTGCTGTTCTGTTCTTTGTTTAAATGTTTATGCAGAACAATGTCTTGACGTGTGTTAGGAGATCTGCTGTTTGCAATGCCAGAATTTCATTATATAAGTTAACTGCAGTTTAATAGTATAACAAATTAAACATAGATCTTATTTAATCATGGTTTAATTGTGACAAATATCTTGTTAAACACTTTTTAATTAAAGTTTAAACATATCAACTTTTAAATCTTATGTGTAGGGTGAAAATAGGTTAGACAAACAAACAGGGACCTACGACTAGCCTACATAGGATCAGGCCAGACTTTTTTTTTAAATGGAAAAGACATAGGCTTTTTCATAAGCATATTTAGTTTAAAAAAACTATGTCTCGGGCCATAAAAAAGCCTTAAAACCCTATAAGACGGACTTATTTAAATAAATATGAATAATTTTTTTTATTATCATTATGTTATTTTTTATATTTAAAATTAAATACATAAATAAAATTTGGTTATCTTGGAGTACTTATTTCATGAATAAAACACGTTATTAATAATGTCATAAGTTATTTTCATAAGTTCTCTTAAACAAATAGTCTCACAAAACTTATGCTATTAAAATAAGTTAAAATAAGTCAATGCAAATAAACTTTTAGTCTCACTGATATTTTAGTTTGTTAGTCTATTTAAACATTATTTGAGTTGATTATTTACATATGCCTAAAATAAATATGTTTTTATGTAGGCTAACAGTCTAGATTTTCCAATATGTCAGACTCAGAAGGGTGGTAGAGAGAACCATTGACCAACCATCCTCACCATATCCATGCAAATGATGCAATGACTCAAAACCCACAATTTCTATCACTCTTAACATCAACAATTTCATCAATAAATGGTATGATATGATCTAGAAATTGTACAATGTACTTATTAGATGGTTTCCTCTTTGAAGTTTGGGATAACTATAAACATAGCCTCTTTGAAGATTTTTGAGAACTGCTATGTGCTTGATCTACAAACTCATGATATGAAGGATCACGATAAACATCATACCCTGCAGGTTTCTTCCCTTTTCTCTTCACTCCTCCTTTGGTTTTTATTTTTTCAGATGGTGGACACATCCTTGTTGTAGTGGGGTAAGCAATTTGACACACCCTACTTTTTAGTGCTCTTTTTCATGCAACGTCTAATAATCTGAACCTTTTCCACAGTGCATCAATTGCATTGGTTAATTCCACCTATGATACATCCTCTATATCTACCTCTTGATCACCTTCCATGCAGAGCTTCCTCCAATGGTTATAAATAACATCAATTGGTATTGGTTCACCACTCAATGTGTATCCCCCCTAATTCACAAGCACAAGGTAACTCATATACTTTTCTATGAGTACGTCCATACATTTGGGTGTTTGTACCCACCATGTCAACCCTCAACCACTCTTCAACAATGTGTCTCAAAGTAGCTCTTGATACTGATCCATGTAAATTCCCATAAAATAGACTAATGTGTGCATGCTCAACTTCATAAAAACTCTTCTGAAATGAAGCTTGAATATTGCTCAATTGCACCTTGATACTTCCATTTGTATCCTCCCAACATTTTCACATATCACCTAAAGTGTTCTCCAACATTTGCTTTAGTTTCCAACGCAGACTCAACCCTAAAAAAAATTAGTATCCTTAATATTAATATAAACAAACTATGGCTAAAATCAAACATCTTACCTATTAGTCGTGGTGTTGCCCAAATGCAACACTTTATTGATCCAAGCTTAAACAAATTCATGCATATGAGGCATTAACCATGTGTCTTTCACATAATCTAAAAATAGTCTTGTTCTGGACTAGACCAATGGAAGAATTGGCCCAGTAAGCCTCTGCTACAGAGCGGCCCAAATCACCTAAGTCCAATCCGTAGGAGGGCAAAAGTTACCTTTCTGCCCCTCATACCAGACAAGGAACATAACGTTCCTCCCCAGACATTCTGCCCAACGTGCACAGCTTCAGTGCTCCCCGACAGCCATGGGCAGATGCCCAAAACTAAGCATATGCCCGACATAACGGCTAGTTTTGGGCACCCTGCCCGTCGTAACGGCTAGTTTGGGCAGCGACCGATTCTTTAGGGAAAACAGTTATTTCTCCCCGAAAATAGGACCGTTAGCCACGCGCTTAGAGCCCTATATAAACCCTCTCACTTGAGAGGGTCAGGTATCAAATATTCACCCTACGAACTAATACTTTGTACTTGCCCCTTTCTTCTGATCCTTTCTTACTTGAGCGTCGAAGTGCCTTGCAGGTACACCACCACCTCTCCTCAATCACTTACCGGACAGCCAGTACGACCAGCACCCATCCGAACACCTCCATAACGACCAGCCCGCGTGGACCCGTTCAAGCACATCGGATCAGTGGCGCCGTCTGTGGGAACTTCTTGTTCTCCCCTTCTTTCATTCCTCCTCCGAAATCGAAAGATCAAAACATATTCTCTTTGATCCGCCCACGTATGGCTGCCCAGAATTCCGCGATAGGTGCTGACACCACTGTTCTCATCCCCGTCAACAAGGTGGACGTTGACAGCCATTCTTTGTTACCTTCTGACCCCCGTTTCCGTCGGGACGGGGCTACTGCATCTCCAACTTCTCCTCCCACCGGGCAAGGAGACGTGCAGATCCCATCGGAAGACCGGCCAGTTCCCGGTCCACCCAGCGCCGATTTGGCCGTGGCAGCCCTTTTGGAAGCTGTTAACCGCACCAACCTCCTCATCCTACGACAAGGAGAAAGGATAGGAGCTCTTGAGGAGGCATCTTTCCCAAGATCCTCTCCTCCCCGGAATAAAGCCCGAAGATCCAAAAGCCCGCCACCTAGGCGCGGAGAAGACCGTGCGGTTAGGCACGGGCCTGAGATACGACCCACTCGCAAGCGCAACCAGATCTCCCCGCGAGATCGATCCCCGTCGAGACGCAAAAGAACGAGGCAAGATAGGCCCTCCCCGCCGGGCAGACCTCATGACCGGTCCCGTTCACCCTCACCTCACAGAAACCGCCACCGCGAGCGCAGACGACGGTCACCATCAGAGCCAAGTTCAGATAGCGAAGACGAACCTCGCGGCCCGTTGTCCCTGGAGATCCTAGCAACCCGCCTCCCTAAGGGGCTGGAGAAGCCTCCGTCGCTAGGGACGTACGACGGAACCACCGACCCGGACGAGCATATAGAGAACATCGACGCTCTCTTGGATTACAGAGGGGTACGGGGAGCCATCAAGTGCCGCCTGTTCCCGACCACGCTCCGTAAAGGAGCAATGACGTGGTACAAGCAGCTGCCCGAGGAATCCATCACGTCATGGAGACAGCTGGGGAGGATCTTCTCCCGTCATTTCACCGCTTCACGACGCCACCCCAAGACCGAGGCGTCCCTGGGAGCCGTCGTACAAGGCAAAGAGGAGCCTCTTCGGGCTTATATCGAGCGCTTCAACAAGGAGGCTGTCCAGGTACCAACGACCGACGCCATGAAGAAATTCTTGCTCGAGCAAGGGTTACGTCCTGGTTCCGATTTCGCGAAAGCCATCGGCCTCGACCCACCGAGGAATCTCAATGCACTTCTCCACCAGGCCCAGTCACATATACAGTACGAGGAGAAAGTCGCTGCCCACTCGGTCCGGACATCTCGCAACCAAGAAGGTGCCCGGACGTCCAGAGTTGAAGAGCCCTCGACGTCCCGTCGAGGAGACAAGAGACGCGACGACCGACCTCGCGATACACGCGAGCAGAGAGCACCCTCCGGGCGATTCCATGATTATACCCCCCTCACTGCCTCGAGGGAGAAAATACTGTCCGAGTGTGCTAACTCGGAGTTCAAACAGGCGGGAGTCCGTTTCCCCAAGCAGCTGCAGGTCAGGCCAGGGATGGACAAGTCCAAATACTGCCGTTTCCACAAGAGTCACGGCCATACAACGGAAGAGTGCATCCACCTCAGAGATGCCATAGAGATCCTCATTCGCGATGGCCATCTGAAGCAGTTCGCAAAAAAGAAGGACGCTCCTCGGCAAGAGTCCCAGGAAAGCAAAAAGGTCGCAGAGGAAATTCCGCCCTCCGACGACACCAACGTCCAGGTCGCAATGTCCGTGACTCGACCAGAAGACTTTCGCATCCCGGACGATCTGCTCGTCTCCACATACCTCGCTACCAGCAGCCCATGGGAGGCCTTCCCGTCGGCCATGGTGATCTCCGGGGGTGTATTCAACAAAGTCACAGTTGGCTCGGTCAAAAGGAGATTCGACCAACTGATCAGCAAAAGCTTCAACGAGGTCACCACGCTGGACACCACGCACAAAGGGTCCGCTCCCATTTCCTTCTACAAGGAAGAACTCCTCGGCGGGGCACCGAATTCGAACATCCCACTGCTTATCCAGGCAAGGATGGCGAATTTCGATGTCCGAAGGATACTCGTGGACCAGGGCAGTTCGGTTGACATAATGTACAACCACCTGTTCGAGACATTGCAGCTGAACGACTCTCACCTCACTCCATACGTCGGATCCGACCTGCAAGGGTTCAACGGAGCGGTGACAAAGCCCCGAGGTTACGTAGAGCTCATCGTAACCTTCGGTTCAGGAAGGACAACCCGAGCAATCAAGGCACAGTTTCTGGTAATCGATTGCCCGTCACTATACCAGTGCATCTTCGGAAGGCCAACCCTGGCAGAGTTGATTGCAGTACCTTCCACCGTACATCTCAAAATGAAGTACTACACTTCTGAAGGGATGGTCGCCACCCTCCACGGCGACATCGAGGCTGCCCGCCGCTGCTTTGAAGCAGCGTCAAAGGGACTTAACACCATCTCGGCGAAGCCAAGAGCATCTGGTCGTCCCCACCTGCCCAGCAGCTCCGAGCAGCCAAGACCACTCCCCCAGGTCAAATCAATCGATCTAGACAGCCGGTTCAGCGAAGAAGATTGCGCCAAGGTTCCAACACCGTCGGGCATTAAGTCCGACAACAGCGGCCATCTCCTACGACCTATCCCAGATGGCAACTTCGAGATCGTTCCGTTTGGAGAAGACCCCCAACGGGGAGTGAAGATCGGAGCAGATCTGCCCGACCTGGCCAGAAGACAGCTGAAAGCGTGCCTCCGCGAAAACGCAGACCTGTTCGCGTGGAGTGCTGCTGAGATGCCCGGATTGGACCCCTCCGTCGCCTGCCACCAGCTCACGATCGACCCAACCGTCAAAGCCGTTGCCCAGCGCAGAAGGAAGCAATCCCCGGAGAAGACAGAAGCCGCGGAGAAAGCTGTCAAAGACCTTCTAGAAGCTAGGTTTATTTCCGAGGCCAAATATACTACATGGCTCTCTAATGTTGTACTTGTACGAAAAAATAATGGCAAATGGAGGATGTGCGTTGATTATACTGATGTTAATAAGGCCTGTCCGAAGGACGCCTACCCCCTCCCCAATATAGACAAACTCGTAGATAATTCGGCCGGTTTTAAATTGTTATCGTTCCTCGACGCCGACTCGGGCTACAACTAAATACCAATGGCCGCGAGCGATAAAACTTACACAGCCTTCATGACCGAATCGGGCAACTATTACTACAACGTAATGCCCTTCGGACTGAAGAACGCCGGCGCTACATACCAACGAATGATGAACAAAGTCTTCCGCGAACAGATAGGCGACATGCTCGAGGTATACATGGACGACATGATCGTCAAATCCCACGAGGAACTAGACCATGTTGCCCACCTCCGCAAAATTTTCGAGCAAGCAAGGAAATACCAAATGCGTTTCAACCCGGAGAAGTACACGTTCGGGGTACGAGCAGGTAAGTTCCTCGGTTTCTACCTTACGGAACGAGGAATAGAGGCTAACCCCGATAAATGTCGGACATTCTCCGAGTTCCCAACACCCACGTCTAAAAAGAACATCCAATCCCTCAATGGAGTGCTGACCTCGCTGTCCCGCTTAGTCGCAAAGTCCGCCCAGCACGCCCTTCCTTTCTTCAAGCTCTTGCGGAAAGAAGCATCGTTTGAATGGACCGAAGAATGCGAGGCGTCCCTCCTCCATTTGAAGCAAGCTCTATCGGAACCGCCCGTGTTATCACGACCAGATACCGGGGAGGTCTTGTTCCTGTACCTCGCCGTCTCCGCCGAGGCCGTTAGCGCCGTTCTCATCCGCGAAAATCCTAGCAGGCAAAAGCCGGTATATTTCACGAGCAAGGCACTGCAGGACACAGAATTGAGATATCAACAGATAGAGAAGGTAGCATTGGCCCTCGTCAACGCTGCCAGACGACTAAGACACTATTTCTTGGCCCACACGATCATGGTGAGGACATATCAACCCATCAAGCAGCTACTGGGACGACCAGACATGGCCGGGAGAATGCTCAGATGGTTGCTAGAACTGTCCGAATTCGACGTCCAGTACGAAAGCAGGAAAGCTCTTAAAGCCCAGGCCCTGGCCGATTTCGTAGCAGAAGTGACCTTTTCAAACTCCTCGCCCCACGTGACAAATAGATGGACCATCTATGTGGACGGGGCATCCAGCTCGAGCGGCAGCGGGGCAGGCGTAATTCTGGAAAACGACGAAGGGACCATAGTCGAGGCTTCTCTCACATTGTCTTTTCCCACGTCAAATAACCAGGCCGAGTACGAAGCCTTCCTCGCCGGGCTACGCCTAGCTGAAGACCTGGAGGCCGAGGAAGTCATCATCTGCACGGATTCGCAGCTCATAGCCAACCAGGTGTCCGGGGAATATCAAGCCAAAAACGACAGTCTCTTCGAATACCTCACCCTCGTCAGAGAAAAGATGTCGAAATTCAGAACAGTAGAAGTAAGACACGTTCCACGCGAACACAACGTACGAGCAGACGTATTGTCAAAACTGGCAAGCACCAAGAGGAAAGGCGGAAACAGGTCAGTCATCCAAGAGATACTTCCCCGGTCAAGCATCACTAAGGGATCTTCGACCCTACACGTACACGTGATCGGGGATAGCGATTGCTGGATGACGCCCGTTTACAACTACGTCACCAGGGACGAACTTCCAGAGGATCCCAAGGAGGCCAGCACCATCAAACGAAGGGTCTGCTCGTACGTTATCCTCGAAAACAAACTCTACCGGTGGGGCTTCTCCATCCCACTTCTTAAATGCATAGAAGAGGAGGTCGTCCCCCACGTATTGCGAGAAATCCATGAAGGCATCAATGCCCAACACCTCGGAGGAAAATCCCTTGCCCGTATGGCCCTCCGAGCAGGGTACTATTGGCCGACCATGCAACAAGACGCCAAGGAGCATGTGAAGAAATGCGACAAATGCCAACGACACGGGGATATGCACCTAGCTCCGCCAAATGAACTAAAAAGCATGACCTCCCCGTGGCCATTCGCCTGGTGGGGCCTGGACATCCTAGGACCCTTCGTGACGGGGTCCAGCCAAAACAAATACCTGATAGTAGGCGTAGATTACTTCACAAAGTGGATAGAAGCAGAAGCTTTAGCCAAGATAACAGCGCTCAACATTCTACGCTTCTACAAGCGGAACATCCTTGCCCGGTTTGGGATCCCCCAAGCAATTGTCACGGACAATGGAACAGAATTCACAGACAAAAAATTCCAAGACTTTGTCGCACACCTCGGAACGAGGCAACACTTCGCTTCCGTGGAGCATCCCCAAACCAACGGGCAGGCAGAAGCGACCAATCGTGTCATACTGCGCGGCCTCAAGCGAAGACTGGACGAAACAGAGAAAGCCTGGGTCGAGGAGCTTCACAGTGTCCTATGGGCATACCGCACCACTCCCCAGTCCACCACCGGGGAAACACCTTTCCGTTTGGCATATGGCACCGAGGCGGTCATACCCATCTAAATCCACGTACCGTCCAGGAGGACGGAATCACCCCTGGACGAGGAAATGAACGACGAAGCGATAAGAGAGGAGCTCGACCTCGTCGAGGAAATCCGAACAGGAGCAGCCCTCCGCGAGGCATCTCTCAAGCAAAAAATAGTGATCAGGCACAACGCCAAAGTCTTGCGACGGGAATTCGACGTGGGCAGCCTCGTCCTGCGAAGAAACCACAAGGACTCCCGCGAAGGTAAACTGGCGCCCAACTGGGAAGGACCATACCGAGTCCGCGCCAAAACGGGGAACGACGCATGCTTCCTCGAAAACCTCAACGGGGAAACGCTCCCTCGACCATGGAACGCTGAAAAACTTAAGCAATACTACAGCTAAAAGGCACAAGAAGCTTCCTCGCGTCACAAGGCCGTCTAACGGCCATCACGCTCGTTCAGGTACAAACGACGCGTACGTACAAAGCGGAATCCCATTCAAATAAACGAGCCGGAGCTCCGCTCGTCGGCGGTCCTCGATCGAGCACCGCCTTCGCCCAAGTACCATGATTGGAAGAACCCCAGCTCACGATGGGACGTTCACGCCGCGACCTCAGGCCTCAATCGCGACCTGAGATTCACAACCTCGCCAGAATCTTCCCCGGCTGTTCGACCAGTTCCCCACACTGGCGAATTCATAACGCAACGAGCAATCTGTCAAAAATAAGCCTTGTTGACAAACACACCCTCTGACGGGCAGTCACGCATACACAACTAAAACAAAATACAACAGTATAAACAGAAGTTGTATAAATTAACCGAGCATTAAATTAAAAGGCCACAAGGGCCAAAGATTGTGCTTGTTACATTAAAAAGGGGCCACGCCCCCAGAACAAAAATAAGATTACAACGAGTTCAACGGCACGCAGGCCGGACAAGATACAGCTAAGCAACAAAAACTCTTCAGTCTTCCACACGCTCGGTTGACGCTGCTTCAGGCCTCGGCTCCTCCACGGGCTGCTCCTCGATATGTTCATCGGGAGTATCGAGAACAAGACCCTCGGGCAGGACAATGCGGCCACCCTCCACACGAGCTAGGTAGTGAGTACCCCCGGTCGAAATCTCGAGCCCAGGGTTCACCACTCGCAACTGGGCCACCGCACTATCAAAAGACTCCGCGGGCACAGCAATACCATCATCCTCGCCCTGCAGAATGCCAGTGACCAGCTCTGCCCGAGTCTTCAACACTCTTATCTCCTCTGGTTCGTCATCACCTGGGGCATTGGCCGCCATCAACTCCGCGTTCAACTCCTCGGACGCTTTCTTCTCCGACTTTAGCTTGGTAACTTCCTCCCTCAGCGTTGTCGCCTCTTCCTCGGCTTTCTTCTTCGCCTCACGGGCATTCCGGACCTCCTCCTTCAGCGTCGCTTCGGAGGCCCGAGCAGCAGTAAGCTCAGCCTCGAGCACGTGGTCCCCCTCAGCGTACACAGCTGCCATCTCGAGCATCCTCACGAGGGCAGAAGCATCCCTGGCCACCATCGCCCTTTTGCCCGCGCGATCCATGTTCCCCAGGCTAAGAGATTCAGCCCGAGGAACAACCAAGGTATTACCCTCAAAGAACCTCATATCGTTGATGCACGGAGGAAGTTCGAACTTCCCCTTCTCAACTGCCCCCCTCAGATCCACCGTATATGTTGTCCGGAGGTGCTTCTGTCGCCCGACCAAAGGCAGCGGAGAATCCCGCGGATAGGGAGTGGGAGAACAGGAGGTCCCCGGAGCAGTTTGAACAGGGGGAGGAGCACGAGCACCAGCAGCAGTCCGGGTCTTGGAGGGGGTCGCTCCAGCCTTACCCCTCGCCATGGCGTTCCTCACCACACGGTCACGGGCTTGAGGCATCTCACCTGCACAAAGAAAACAAGCGCGTCAGAAACGAGGAAGAAAGAATAGCAAATAAAGTCTAAGTAACTAAATCTACCGAGCAGCGCCGTGACATCCGCAGAAGTCTTGCACTCCAGCAGTGCCTTGACGGGGATAAACCGGCGCTCGACCCTTTGACTGCCATCCTCCTCGAAGATAGGATTACCCTTGCTCGTCCAACAGGTCGCGAGCTGAAAGGAGTTGACCCACTTCACCAGGGTCTCGTAAGACGCGGTATCCTGCCCGCGTAAAGCATTCGGCTCAAAAACATAGGCACTGGGCTTCTTTGAGAAGTGGCCAGGCGTCCAGCGGATTGGGAACTTGTACACTCTCTCCCCAATGTACTTCCCTTCCTCGTTAATCAACTCATCCCCGTTCTCATCACATTCCACCTCCCAGCAGTACGTGCTGTCCTTAGCAGCTTCGGACAGAGGCTCGACGATGTAGTACCGTCTCTTGAAGTTTCGGATGGACTCCGAGAACGGCTTGAACAGTTTTTTGGGCTGCTTCAAAGAGACCCATCCGTACCTCTTCCCCGTCAGCTGCCGCTGTAGGTGGAAAACAGCAAAGAACAGAGGGATGGTGAGCCCCAAAGCAAGGTGCTCGCACACCAACTCAAAAGCCCGTATAAAGGCCAGCGAATTGGGGTGGAGTTGGGAAGGCGCCAGCTTCAGATGAAGGAACACCGACCGCTGGAAGTCAGTGAAGGGCAACCTCAGCCCCAGTTCTTTGAAGACGTATTCGTACATCCCGAAGCAGTCCCCGAAACTCGAGCATATCCGCTCGCCCACGCTAGGCAGAAGCACCCTCCATTCACCTGAGGGCCCCACCTCAGTAAAAGCGTCCGCCGCAAACCTCGCGAACGTGGAAGTGTGTTCGGAAGGCTCGGCCACCTCCCACTCTTCCGGGCAGAACGCGTCTACGTCCTCTTCCATTACATCTTCCTCCACGACCCCCAGGTCATCTCCCTCCTTGGCATCACTCGCTTCCCCCTCGACGTCGCTCGAGGAATTTGAAGCCGACGAACTCGAGGACGCAGAACTCGAGGTTGTTGCACTACTACTTTCCTTGGAGACAGTTTCCTCCTCGGACGTAACGGGTATAACCTCCCTCTCGGGCTCCATCGCCACTATGATCACTTGAAAAAGCAGAGAAAGACAGTGAATTCGACAGGAAATCAAATCCACCCTTCCACCGCTAAGTCAAGTGAAAGGGCGCGCGAAAGGCTAGGGACAACGTCCCCGGCCTAGGCCCCAACATCGAGCAAAGAAGAACAAAACATCCCCGTGAAGAGATGCCCGAGACATGTCAACTTCCTACGAGTAACCTCCCCGCGCATATGCCCAGATTCCGTTGAAGCTCCGCCAGGAATCGCACAACTCCACCGGAATCTGGAAACATCCTACTAGGAAACTCACCAAGTACCCCAGAAAACGATAAGACGCGGTGGTCACAACTCACAACCACCACGCCCACCTAGCGCACTACCTACTCCGATGAGATGCTTGGCGCAGCAAAAGGGCAAACCACCGCCCACCACCAACACTCGCCGGAAATCTACCTATCTTGTCATCTAGAACTAACCCTAGCCACATGCAACCTACCACTAACAACAAAAGGAAGCAAAACAAACAGAAAATATGAAAACTTACTTGATTTTATTGGAAGAAAAGCAACTGCTCGAAACTTGTTGCGGTGGCCGGTTGCTTGGAGCCGATGACGGACAAGAACAAAGGCGGCGACGGGGAAGAATCAGAAAGGGAAAAGTGAAAAATGGGACGGTTTCCCCCATTTTATACCAAGAGGCACGTGCACACACGCGCCCGTAGGTAATAATGACGACCCACTAGCCATGATTACCTACTTAACTGCTACACAGGTCTCGATGCACACGTGGCGACCCAACGTTTCCCATTCCATCTGACGCGTCACCTCCCCGAATACCGGGCAAGAGGGATTCGACCACGAGCATCGCGGACACGGAGAACCACGAGCACCTCGAGACAATCGTCCTCGTATCCAACGACGACTTCATGATAGTCCCCCGGGACAACGAGGAGTCCTTAAGTCATCACTCCCATGCTCGGGAGCAACGACTTGGGGGGCTCCTGTTCTGGACTGGACCAATGGATAGAATTGGCCCAGTAAGCCTCTGCTACAGAGCGGCCCAAATCGCCTAAGTCCAATCCGCAGGAGGGCAAAAGTTACCTTTCTGCCCCTCCTACCAGGCAAGGAACATAACGTTCCTCCCCGGACATTCTGCCCAATGTGCACAGCTTCAGTGCTCCCCGACAGCCATGGGCAGAGGCCCAAAACTAAGCATATGCCCGACATAACGGCTAGTTTTGGGCACCCTGCCCGTCGTAACGGCTAGTTTGGGCAGCGACCGATTCTTTAGGGAAAACGGTTATTTCGCCCTGAAAATAGGACCGTTAGCCACGCGCTTAGAGCCCTATATAAACCCTCTCACTTGAGAGGGTCAGGTATCAAATATTCACCCTACGAACTAATACTTTGTACTTGCCCCTTTCTTCTGATCCTTTCTTACTTGAGTGTCGGAGTGCCTTGCAGGTACACCACCACCTCTCCTCAATCACTTACCGGACAGCCAGTACGACCAGCACCCATCCAGACACCTCCATAACGACCAGCCCGCGTGGACCCGTTCGAGCACATCGGATCAAGTCTAAAATCCACACATGCATGCTCAAGTTATTGCAACTGTTGGTGGTACTCCACCTCATCATTAGCCCTTACAAGTTCATATCATAACTTCTCTAGGAACTCGCATATCATTCACAACATACTCCTTGCATTTCACTTTCACATTTTTGTTGATGTGAAATCAACAAAGCAAATTAACTGCCCTTGGAAATACTGTTTCAATTGCTTTCATCAAAGCAAGATCACTATCCGTCAAAATCACCCGTGGCCATAACCCTTGCTTAATGAACAAGTGTTTCAACTTATCCAATACCTAACACAAATTCTCTGTTTGCTCAGATTCCATATAGGCAAATGCAACAACAAATGTTAACTCAGTTGATGTCATACCAACTACTTCAAACAAAGGTTAACTGTACTTATTTGTTTTGTATGCACTGTATATAATTAACACATTAGGAAATATATTCAATAACTTCACTGATTCTGGATGGGCCCAGAAGATATCTCTCACAACTTATGACTCATCTTTTTTCCTGCTCCAATAAACATAATCAAAATCCTCTATCAGCTTACACAAATGTTGCATTTTCGTTCGAGGACCCCTGATGTCGTTATGAATCTTACTCTTATGTTTATATATTTGGGTGATTAGAGTCACATTATCCAGATCTCGTTCTTGCAATGACATCAATATGTGTCTTTGTGGAACATGACGTTTTGTCAAATCAATAATATGTTGTTGTTCATCAATATTAAGTCGACCTTTAAACGAATGACCTTCAAATTTATCCGATAAACCATGGTTGTGAAGTCCATATTTTACGTCAATCTTCCAACCAGAACCATCTTTTGACGGTGTTGACCTAATTTTGAAAGGACATCCACATTTCTTGGTAGCACTTTGTGTTTCACTATCTCCTTCTTTGTATTTTCCACCTCTATTGTTAGAACAAGATTTATTCATGACATATATTCCTTGGGTTTTGATGATAACAAAGTATTAAAAGAATAATGGTTATATTTGATGTGTGTTTCATGTATGCATGTTCTAATACTTATAGATATATATTTAGAATCTGATATACAAAGGCACACTTGAGAGAAGCTGAATTGCTAGCTTTTGGTGGTGTAGAATATGAAGAACACTATCTAAGGGATGTCTGACGTAAACTCTAAATCTGTAGGTCTCAACATCAGAAGAAGCAACATAATTGTCTCTACACTTAGTGAATGTAAATTGGCTTCTGGTGATCATTATGAGTTAGTGATAAAGCTGAAGTTATCCGTACTGCAGAAAGGAAGCTGCATTGTCAAATCAGTTTGTCAGCTAGAGTCTTAGTTCACAAGGCTCACAAAAATTTGGCATGCTTTACGGATATCTACTCTCAACGACTCCATAGTACAAGTTCACTTTGAAGACTCAATGGTTAAACACATTACACAATGGATCAAAATCTTTTAGCGTATCTATCTTCAAAGTCTCTTGTACTATAGAGAAAGCAAAGACACTCGATCAAGTTATCTCTCCAACGGCTAGTCTTCTGCAAATAGTATATAAGTAGCTGAAGGTTCAAACTGAATCTTTAACAAGGATCAACCTGATGGAGGAGTAACAAGATCAGCAATTATCAACATAATCGAGTATGCAGAATTTCTGCTGAAGTTGTAATTGTAAAAGCCTTAAGATTTATTAAACATTGAATATCTTAAAAATCTTAAGAGCTTTAGGTATTTCTTATGGTGATTTCCCTGTACCTCTGATATTTGTATCAAGTACACCTTGTTCTCTATTCTGTTGAACATGTTATTTAGCAGTTTAGATTAAGTCTTTTGCCAAGATGCTTGAGCCATGTAAGTCCCTTACTATGTGCTAAAGAAATGAATGACTTAATCAAGTGGAATGATTGAGCAGAAGTCTTGAATCTGTGGGATTTAAGCAAGGAAGTCTCGGATCAAGGGTCTGAGCTGATGTCTTGAACCTGAGGGGTTTAAGTAGGAAGTCTTGGGTTTGTAGAACCTGAGCAGGGAATTCTTGGACCGTGGGTCTGAGCAAGAAGTCTTGGGCTTGAGGGCCTTGAACAGGAAGTCTCGGGTCTGAGGGACTCGTGCAGGAAAGTCTTAGGGTGAGGGTCTAAACCAGGAAGTCTTAAGTCTGTAGGACTTGAGCAAGGAAGTCTTGAGCCTTAGGGGTTTAATTAAGAAGTCTCGGACTTAGGGTATAAGCATTGTAAAAGTCTTATGCATAATGCATAAGCGATTGTAATCATGATTTGATTATAGTAAAAATCTCTTGTGAAACTATGGAACTAGACTACTCTCATTTGGGAGGAACCAATATAAATCTTTGTGTATTCTTCTATTATTTATTTGCTTCTGTTAACATTCCGCTGCTAAGTATAACTAGAATCTGAACATCAATTTAGATTCTGAACTCTGATGAGACGCAAATTAAGAAAACGGAAAACACAATTCAACCCCTCTTCTTGTGTATTTTTCTCACCTTCATTTATCACAACTAATTATAACTTTGTCACTTCTTCCTCTCTTGCCGGTTTTGGTGTCCGAGCGAGTTATTATAGCAGTAACTCTATTCCTGATTCCAACCTCCCTAATTCACCTAGTCGCTTCTTCTCGTGTATCAAATTTTTTTGTAGTCGAAAATATCTCTGTCGTATCTACACATGTCTGATTTTTATCGCATATCATCAAAGGAATATCCATATCTGTTAAATATAAGTGTGACAAAAATTAATAAAACTAAAAAAATTAAAAAATATGTGTTCTGAATCTTTTAGTATCAAGAAATTCGGTTACAAAAAAAAACAAAATCAGAAATCTTCTTTGCAAGTTTTCTGAAACTTAAAAAACACAAATCGGAAAACTCATATTGAAGTTATCCGGGATATTAATACAAACCGGATAACTAACCAACAAATTATCCGGTGTGCTAAATTCAAAAACTGAATTTCATTCCTTTTAAGTTTTTCGGTTTGATTAAGAAACATACTAGATTTCTTTAGATTAAGTTATCTAATTAGCATAGTAAGGTATCCTATAATAACTTTTGATTGATTTGACTGTTTAGTAAAAAGTGAAAAAATTAAAGAAAAATTAACAAGAATACATTTGAAATATCAAAAATGTTATTTCCGTACATGAACAGTAGCGTATTTCCGTACATGAATAATACGTATCCGTACATAAACAGTGTCGGTCCGTACATGAACAGTGTCGTCCGTACAGTACAAAAATACGGTGTCAATGTAAAATGGAGTGTCAAAATAGCAAACCTGTTGAAATATTTATAAAATTATTGAGGTAAGAAATAAGTGTGAAGATATGGGGTAAAATTTTTCAAACTTAAACTTGTTAAAACCTATCTCACTCCAATCTATTTTCACTCTGCATATTATTAACGACAAAACTAAATGATAAATAAACATGTAAGGTGATGTGTCGGCGATTAAGCTAAAGACAGTTCTAGAACCATTTTCTATATTAGTTTCAAGAACCTTTATTTCTCATTCTTATCAATAAATAATATAAACATTACAAAAACTGTAAAAATGGAATATGACAAAGTCCACGTAATTGTTTAGTAATTTACTAGCTAGTAGTGACTAGTATTATTATTTTTTACTAAGTGGGTGATGCAACGGACATAATAACTATTTTAGCAAATAATTAAGCAAATAATTACTTGCGTGGACAACCATAAAACCTCACAAAAGCCACACACGGTATATAATTTCAACATTTTTTAATGCACCATCCAAGTTTTTTAGACACTATGTAAAATTATTTTTTTGTCCTCTAATTTCAGATGTGCACATCCGGACGCACCGTATCTTTAGAAAAAAAAAATTGTTTCGGATGTGCATATTCGGTAGACTTCTGGATCTGTATATTCGGAAGCATGACTGATATATTTGAAGCTGCATGATCACTCCCCCTTCTCATTCTCAACATTTCTTTTACTACACTCACTCTCACCAACTCAAAAAACCCTACTTCATCAATCTCATTTCTCACTCAAAATGTTCAAATTTTTTGTGTAACAAATTAAAGGGAGCAAGAAAAGACTGAGTTTCAGGTAAATATTCAACTTCATCCACTACATTGCTCACATTATCAATCTACATTTTTGAAAAAACTAGTTACGCTACTCCCGGATCTGCACATCCAGAACTAATTGAGCATGAACATTTCCGGATGTGCACATCTGAAAAAATGCCTGAACCTAATTAATTTAAATTTTCAGCAAATTTCGAATATATTTTATTTATACATATTAATTGTTCCATTCTTGTTTATAAATAGATATGGTGCACCCCGATAACTTGTCAAAAGAATTAGTTGCGCCGATTTTCCCGAAAGATAAAAGCATGCTCGTAAAGTCGGTTGATGTCGGCGGTGACTTTAACAACAAGTAAGACTTTGATGATCGTGAAAGCATGATCGCATACATTCGTAGAACGACTATTGAGCTTGGCTTCGGTGTAAATATCGGGAGATCGGATAATGGGTCGGATAGAAGAAAAACTTTTGTAATTTTGGGTTGCGAAATAAGCGGCAAATATCAAACACCTCTACGGAAGTTAAAGAAAGACGAGACCGGTACTAGAAGATGTGAGTGCCCTTTTAAGATTGGTGGTTACATGTTAGTTTCCAAGAAATGGAGATTTACCGTTCGTTGTGGTATACATAATCATGAAATGTGCTTAAAGCTTCAAGGCCATCCAAGTGTATGTCGGCTCAAGGCGGAAGAGAAGACATGTATAGCCGACATGACCTTTAACCTTGTCCAACCGAAGAATATACTTGCGACGTTGAAACGGAAAGAACCCGAAAATGTTGCAAACATAAAGCAAGTGTATAACATTCGATATCAAACAAACAAGGCAATTAGGGGAGATAGGAGTGAGATGCAACAACTGTTGAAAGTGTTGGAGGACAACGATTACGTGTCTCGGTATAAATATCGCGATGATGGAATTACGGTCCGAGATATTTTTTGGACTCATCTGGAATCCATCAAGTTGTTCAACACGTTCTCGACAGTGCTCATTCTCGATAGCACCTACAAGACAAACAAGTATCGTCTTCCATTATTTGAGATGGTTGGCGTTACGTCTACGGATAAGACACATGTCGTCGGCTTTGCCTTTTTGGAGTGTGAGAAAGAGGACAATTTCACGTGGGCGTTGGAGACGTGTCGGTCACTTTTGAAGAAACATGTTCAAATGCCAAAAGCAATTGTTACGGACCGCGACAACGCCTTGATGAATGCGGTTACAAAGGTCTTTCCTTCTTCCAATGCACTACTTTGTCGATTTCACATAACAAAGAATGTGTGAAGTCGGGTTAAGACCGCGGTGGGTGCGAAACAAGTGGAGCCGGAAGACGGAAAAGTGGTCAAGTCGGGTGTCATTGTAGAGAAAATTATGGATGCATGGACTCATATTCTAAATTCTTCCACAACGGAATTATATGCCGATTCGGTCATTAAATTCCGAAAAGTGTGTGAACGGTACCCCGCTTTGTTGAAATATGTTAAATCCACTATTCTTGATCAAGTGAAAGAAAAGATTATTTGTGAGTGGACCGATAACGTACGACATCTTGGAAACACTACCACCAATAGAGTTGAGTCGGCACATGCCACTTTGAAGAATTGGTTGGGGAATAGCAAGAGGCATTTATGTCGGGATTGGGACTCCGTGCATCTAATGATCAAAAACCAACACAATGAGATACAAACCACTTTCGGTCGGAGCATCACGGTTTTGGAACATCGGTTTAAAGGTAACTTCCTCTACTCTCATTTGATCGGCAACATGTCTCGGGCGGGGTTGGGCTATATTTTTCACGAGGCCAACCGAGCCGAAACGATAGGTTCCGATAGTGCAAAGTGTGGTTGCACTATTGTGAAAACCTACGGTCTTCCCTGTGCTTGTGCCATTGCTAAAAAGTTGAAACTAGGTGAGCCAATACAAATTGACGAAGTTTGCCCTCATTGGATGAGACTTAGTTATGATGATGATGGTTGTAAGGAAGGAGATAAACCGGATATCTCTATTTTGGCCGAATTGGAAGCGATTCAAAAGAGATTTTCGAAGGCCGACGACAATATGAAGCTACACATCAAAGAAGAGTTGAGGAAAATTGCCTTCCCCGAAACAACCGCAATGATACCGCCGTCTCAACCGGTTAAGACAAAGGGTGCTCCGAAGAAGTTGAAGCCTACACCAAATGACAACTCAACAACTCGGTATCCTTCGTATTATGAGCACGTTGATCAAATCTTTCTGGACTCTCCGACTCCTAAATCTCTACAAAGTGTCATGAAAGGAGCTCGCATTTCCAAACCGACTCCGACACCGATTCCACGAGTTCCGACTCCGACTCCAACTACACGTATGATTTCCTTTATTGACGAGATGCCAATTTTTATGCATAAGCATATCGACGGTATAATCGATGTTGTAGGGGATGGTAATTGCGGTTACCGAGCCGTGTTGGCACTACTCGGTAAAGGAGAGAAAGGTCATGCACTTGTACGTCATCAACTTATCCTAGAGTTGGAGACGCATAAAGAAGCATACTTGCGTCTCTATGAAAACCAAGAAAATTACAACAAGGTTCACGAGTCACTTGTTCCGTGGTTGAGTGGTCCGGCACCGACATCGAAATAGATGAGCTTCCCCGAGATGGGTCATCTTATAGCACGCGCCTACGATATGGTGTGTATCGACTTAACGAGATACGGATTTTCAGAAACCTTTTTTCCACTCCACACTGCACCTCCGTCGAATCCAAATGATCGCATCATGTGTATCGGATGACTTGCGAAATCAAGACATTTCGTACAAGTTATGTTGAAACCCGGATGCGCGATACCACCTAAATCACCTCAATGGGCGACACATGCAACCGCAATTGCCGAGTCTTGGGCGGATAGTTTTGTCGAAAGGATGCTTGAATTCAAAAGATTGCACGCAATTGAAAAGGCATCAAATGCGAAAAAATCGAAAGTTCTAGCTCCAATAGATTTAGACGGAGAATTTTGTTTTAACTCTTTTGTATAATCATACGACACAATGTACATTATTGAAGTGAAATATATTGTATTTTTATCCATGTCTTTTTAATACACTTATGAATTTTATTGCACTGAAAGTATTCCAAGTGGCTGCATAAGCTGTTTAATTCTGTTTTAAAATTGTATCAGTAAAACATTCTGATTTGCACATCCGGACAATTTCCGGATTTGCACATCCGGAACCAATATTTGTAGGGTTCGTCCGGATCTGCACATTCGGAACTAACTTAGGCAGAAATAACTTTACCCTAACTTTTCTATTAATTAGGGGTTTCATTTGATATCATTCACACAAACACTAAATGTCTCAATTATATGATATCAAGATCCATTGGTATGTCGCAAGTGTCTCCTATACCGACGGCACAACATGCGGTCGCAAATATAAGCTAACGAGAGACATCTCCATCGGCGAGATCATTGACGACATCAAACATCTCCTACCTTACGGAGACAAACGGAAGGTTACGAAGCTTCAGTATCGTTCACCTTCCGTTGACAACGAAGGGAATGTCGCTTACAGCCTTGTTGAGCTCAAGAATCAAGAGGATGTTAGAGCGATGTGACAAACTTTTTTCGGCTACGAAGAACGATTCCCGCTCGAGTTCGAGGCGACCGTCAAAATCCGAAGAACGGTCGATGACATCTTAGAGATGTGCAAGCGTCCACCGGGCTATTGATCTTGTAATATTTAAATTGTTGTCGATGTCATGACGATTTTCTCAATGTAATCCCAATTTTAGTTTATGAATGTGAGAAACGTTGTTGGATTTTTGGTGTTCTGCATCAGGTTTTATTCCGGATTTGCAAATGCGGACTTTTACCGGATGTGCACATCCGGAAAAGACTAAAAATTTTTAAAAACACGGTGCGTCCGAATTTGTACATCTGAAACGCAAAGGTATTTTCATCAGCGCGCTAGGTGCCTAAAAAAATTAGGTGGTGTGTTAAAAAATTCACTATAATTTTGTCTTCCCATCTTATTGGCAATTTAGACTTTTCTCTTAACCCAAACATCACCTTTTCGTTTTAAATATCACTAGTGGAGTTTTTCTAGAATTTCTTTTTTCTTTTTTCAAGCAAACAAATTCAAATTTAAAAGGTCTAAATAGTGTTTTGGTCCTTATACGTTAGCGAATTTTTGAGTTTGATCTCTATAATTTTGTTTTTTTGTCTAAATCTCTATATCTCACTTTTTGCGTATGTTATAGTCCCTAAAGTCAAAATCCACAAGAATATAGATTTTTAGGTAGATTTTTGTTTTATGGACAAAAACGCACGCAAAATATGAGATATAAGGATTCAACAAAAAAAAATTATAGTGATTAAACTCAAAAACTCGCTAACTTACTTGGATCAAATGTGCATTTAAGCCAATTTAAAATATTAAAGACATGTACAAAAAAAGACTATACAGTGTGATTTTGTTTTTATTTCATTTAATTGATCGTTAATGTTGTTGTGTTTTTGAAAAATAAGTTTAAATACTATATGCTTAATATTATAAGACTTTTTGAATGGGAATCCAACTATGGGCCAGTTTGTTTCAGCTTTAAAAAAATAGATTTTTTCTTTGTATTTTTGAAAATGGATTTTACAAAAATGTTTTTCAAAATAATACAAATTTTTTTAAATTTGTTTTTTATAAATTAAAAGACTGATTTTGACATTCTATAACATTAATATACATTATTGAAGATCAAAACATAGTCAAAATCACAATTTTTTTAAAAAGTTGTATTTCAAAAATGATTTTCATGAAAAGCTATTTGAAATAGCTTCAAAATTAAGTGATTTTTTGAAATTTTGATATCCAAAAAAAGTTTCGATAAAATGATGAAATACCTAAAATAACATTTTAAAAATAACTATTCAAACCAAATTTTCATTTGAAGCTTTTATGAAAAGTTTTTTTGTAAAATTTTTTTCTACAAAATTATGTTACACTATAAAAAATATTTAAAAAAAAAAGCCAAAACAAACGGACCCTAATATCATGCCACGTGTTAGTATGAGACAAGTCGATTGAAATTTAGGTTTAAAATTTGGCCAACAGCATATGTTAAGGATTGTGACATGTTATATTGCAAGCACAAATCAACGTCATTGTATAAAATAACATTTTTAGTGTCCCAATATTTATCCTATTATGCATTTTGAAGTAGTTAATTTGTGCCGGTCTTGTTCAACTAGTAATGATCGATGACAAAGATTATGATCAAAATTCAACTATGATTAATTCTTATCTTCTAGAGGTGCATTTCAGCGTCACGTTGTGGTGGAATGTTTACTGAATTGTGGTCCATTGAGATGAAAAAATATATCTTCAACCAATGAAATTATGGAAGAAGATCTAGACGTATATGATAAGAATTCTTATTATAATGTTTAGAAAAAAGAATTGTTATTATAATGTTTATATTTGCGGTGGAAAATAATACATGTACGAGGAGGCGTATATACATACAAACATTTGACCCCTAAAATAAGGATTGTATTGCAATGCATAAAATGTAGTTATGGTACCCGACGCACGAAGAGTGAGAGCGAGAATACGTTATCTCAATTATTTGATTTTATATGAATTATTAAAAAATAAATTTATTTTATTTCTTTGACATTTGATTCATTCCTTTTGGGATTTATGATTTATTTTATAAGAAAAACATGAATACATGTTGGTACATCATTAAAAATTGAATTAATAGTCATTTATCCCCCTGCAATATAGACGACTTTTGATTTACCTTCCTTTAAAAAAATAATTTTGGATTACCCCTTGAAATTTTAAAATTCTAAGTCTTTTGCCCCTTAGGTAGAAAAATTACCCTCCCGTAAAATATTTTTTTTTATTTACCCCCCTGATTTTTACACGCTTAGGGGGTACCCTAAAATTTCAGGGGGATAATCCAAAATTATTTTTTTAAAGGGGGGTAAATCAAAACTCGCCAATATTGCAGGGGGTATGTAACGTCCTAGTCAGTTTTGTTAGTTTTATTTTTTTAATTAATTGAGTCGTTTTGAGTATTTTATTATTATATTATTTTATTTCTGATTTTTATGTGAAAATATTTTATTTTTCATCGTGATTATATTTTATCGCGTTTTGAGAGCGGCTTGAGATATTTGAGTGTAGGGGTATTTTGGGTCATTTTGTTTTATTTTGTTAAGTTAAGAATATAGTAGAAAGAAAAGAGAGAAAATAGAAAGGAAAGAAAAAGAGAAGAAGAAAAGTAGAGAGAAAGAAGAAGAGAAGAAAAAGAGAGAAACTTGGAAATCAAGAAATCAATCTCCCGACTTTATCAAACGCTATTAAATCGGGTAAGAGTGCGAAACTCGATTATACTATGTTTGTGTATGATTATGTATGTGTGTGTTGGGATGATTCTCTTGCTTTCCATGGTTTTTCACTTCTAGGTTGAAAATGATAAAATGATAGAAATCGAGGTTTTAGCGGTTGAAATGTGATAAAAATGTGGTAGAATGCTTGTTACCATGATGAGGTTATATTCTGATTGTTTTGTTTTGATTAGAAAGAGATTTTGGTGGAAAATATGGGTTTTGGGTTTTCAAACAGCGCTGCAGAATTCTGGGTTTTCGCAGGTTCGCCTAGCGAACCTGGAGCGAAGGTGGTAGCGAATGAATTTTCGTGGTTTCGCCTAGCGAACCAGTTAGCGAAGGTTAGCGAAGGTTCGCTACGTTGTTCGCCTAGCGAACTTTGCATGTTTTGGGTTCTGGTGGTTGCTGCCTTGGTTCGCCAAGGGGTTCGCTTAGCGAACTTTGTGTCTGTTTTCTAGCTGATAGTGGGTTCGATGGACATTCGCCTAGCGAAGGTGGTAGCGAATGCTCGCTAGAGGGTTCGCCTAGCGAACATGGCTGTTTGTGCAATTTTGTTTTCTTACTAACGTTTGATCTGTGGTTCGGTTTGAGGCGTGGTTTGATGCGTTAGAAAACTTATAAAATGTTCTTGCTTATGATGATGGTTTTGAGATTGTTGGCCGATTAAATTAGGTCGGGAATTAGAAAATATGATGTTTTGTCGACTTTTGCCGTTTTAATTGTGTGAACTTGATGATATATGCATGATTATGTATGTGTATATGTGTGCATTTTAAATGTCACGAGTCATTGTATGTCAAGCATCATGATATGCATTCTTGTGACGTCGTGAGCGACGGATTAATTCCAGAGGGAATCCGATATGACATCGTGCGCCTTAAAAATAAGAGGACTGAAAGCGATCTGATCGGATTGTGCGCCTTAAAAATAAGAGGACCGAAAGCGATGATTATAGACGATCGTGTGCCCATGTGAGGTGTGAGCGATCGGGTCGTATGCCCGTGTGGGGTGTGAGCGATCCATAAACGTTGTGTGCCCGTGTGGGGTGTGAGCTACGTGGAACATCGTATGCCCGAGGGGGAGTTACACTAAGTAACGATCGATGGTTCCAGCAGAGTTCCTGAGTGAACTAGTGATGAGAAATGTTGGAAGTCGGTACCGCATATGCATTGCATAGAGTCGTTGTGTCGGTCTCTGTGCATTTGCATAAATCATGGATTAATTGTGTATGGAATTGTGAATGTGATTGATGAGATGGAATATGTATAATTGTATTGATGATGAGTGTATTGTGTATGACTGATGTGTATTAGTATTGGATACCTGAGAATTGTACTGTGTTGTGTTGTATTTGATTGTGGTGCATTTGTGGTGAGAATATTTTACTTGTGCATTTCTGTGTTAATATATAATTATATGCAACTGTATTATGATTGTGTTTCTCACCCTTCTGCTGTTTTATAATGCCCTATGAGGCATTGCAAATTAGAGTTGCTGGAGGTCTTTTTGTGAAGCTTAGGTCTTCATTCTTTTGTTGGTCGGCTCTGATATGTGACATCGGGTAGTCGGGGTGATCGAGTGTGATTATTTTGTATTATGTATATGTATCTTTTGGATTGTACATGTATGGTTGTATATGACACATACACTTTTATGATATATATATATGAGATTCAGTTACGGATTTTCCGCTTTCATTCTATTTCTGAATTGTGAGTGTATTACTACCTGAATTGTTGCATATCTTTATGAGCAGGTGTTGTATGCTTGTTTCAAATTGATGTGACCCCTCGGTCTATACCATGAATTTTTAAATATACTCTGATGAAATTTTGAATTTTATTTATCGCTTTAATAGCTTGGGGGTATAGATTGGGGGTGTTACATTATGTAGTATCAGAGCCAGTCTGTGTCAGTTCGTGTCTGGTTGTGTCAGTCCTTGTCGGTCTTGGTGTTGGGTGAGTTGTTTGTTTAACCATAGTTGCTGTTATTGGAAATGAACAGAATATGGCTGGTAGGAATGATGCTGCTTTGGCTGCTGTGATGCAAGCAATGGCTCGGGTTGTGCAGGGTGCACCTAATGCTGCTGGTAATGATGAGTTCAGGAAGAACAAACCGCATGTCTTTAAAGGGAGACATGATCCGATGGTGCACAGATTTGGTTGAAAGAGATTGAAAGGATTTTCCGAGTTATGGATTGTGCTGAGGACAGTAAGGTGAGACTGGGAACTCACATGTTACAGGAAGAAGCGGATGACTTGTGGGTTAGTACTCGTCAGGTGTTGGAAGCTGGGGATGAAGCAGTTACTTGGGACTTGTTTAGCCGGGAGTTTCTGAGGAAGTATTTTCCCGAAGATGTAAGAGGAAAGAAGGAAATTGAGTTCTTAGAATTGAAACAAGGTAATATGTCTGTTGTTGATTATACTGCTAAGTTTGTGGAGCTTGTGCAGTTTTATCCTCATTATGCTGAAGCGACTGCAGAGTTTTCTAAGTGTGTGAAGTATGATAGCGGATTGCGTCTTGAGATTAAGCAGGCAATCGATTATCAAATAAGAAGGTTTTCTGATTTGGTGGAATGTTGTAGGATTTATGAAGAGGATAGTAAGGCTCGTTCTACTCACTATAAGAGTGTGAGCGAGAGGAAAGGGAAGCAACAGTTCCGTAGTGGTCCGTATGTAACACCAGCTGATAAGGGTAAACAAAGGGGTACTTTTGATCGAAGGTCAAGTGGTGGAGGTATGTCTGGTCCTCTGAGGTGTTATAGGTGTGGTGATGTGGGACATCGTCAGTTCGAATGTAAGAAAGATTTGAGGAAGTGTTCTAATTGTGGAGGTGTAGGACATGTAGCGGCTGAGTGCAAAAGGAAGAATGTGGCGAAGTGTTTCAACTGTGGTGACCCTGGTCATATTAGCACGAAGTGTCTGAAATCGAAGCAAGTTCCATCTGGTGGGAAAGTTTTTGCATTGGCAGGGACTCAGACTACTAATGCAGATCGTCTGATCAGAGGTACTTGTTTTATTAATAGTACGCCTTTAGTTGCTATTATTGATACTGGAGCGACTCATTCGTTTATTTCGTCTGAGTGCGCTAAGCGTTTGAATCTTGTGTTGTCTTTGATGGATGGTGAGATGGTTATTGATACTCCAGCAATGGGGTCAGTAACTACTTCTTTGGTTTGTTTAAGTTGTCCTTTGACCATTTACGGTAAAGACTTTGAGATGGATTTAGTGTGTTTGCCGTTGGAGGGGTTAGATGTGGTTCTGGGAATGAATTGGTTGCAGTTCAATCGGGTTCATATTGATTGTTATCATAAGCTAGTAAGGTTTCCTTCTCTTGAGGAAGACGAAGATTCGAGTTTCTTATCTACGAAAGAGTTGAAGAAACTTTTGGCGGATGAAGCTTTGCGTCGCTGACTGTGGATAGTCAAGTGTCGCTTGATGTGTTTCCTGTTGTGTGTGAATTTCTGGAAGTGTTTCCTGAGGATATTTCAGACTTGCCGCCAGAGAGAGAGGTGGAGTTTTCGATAGATCTAGTTCCTGGTACTAGACTTGTTTCTATGGCACCTTATCGTATATCGGCATCTGAGTTGGTTGAGTTAAAGAAACAGTTGAATGAATTGTTAGAGAAGAGGTTTGTGAGGCCAAGCGTTTCTCCTTGGGGTGCTCCAGTTTTATTGGTGAAAAAGAAAGATGGAAGTATGCGATTGTGTATTGATTATCGCCAGTTGAATAAGATGACGATTAAGAATAAGTATCCTCTTCCAAGAATTGATGATCTGATGGATCAGTTGGTTGGTGCTTGTGTGTTTAGTAAGATTGACTTGAGGTCAGGGTATCATCAGATTAGGGTGAAAGAGGAAGATATTCAGAAGACGGCTTTTAGGACACGTTACGGTCATTATGAATATTCTGTGATGCCGTTCGGGGTTTCTAATGCGCCAGGTGTGTTTATGGAGTACATGAATCGTATTTTCCACGAGCATTTGGATCGATTTATTGTTGTGTTTATTGATGACATATTGATTTATTCTAAGTCTCGGGAGGAGCACACGGAGCATTTGCGTATTATTTTGCAGGTTTTGAAGGAAAAGAAGCTTTTTGCCAAATTGTCCAAGTTGTAATACCCCAAATTTTGACCACTTAGATTTCCCATCATTGTGAAAATCATCATCACAATATGGATGAACCATCATGCTTCATTAGCCTCCCCAAAGATGGGTGAGCATCCAATACAAGCAAAATTAGGGTTTCAAGCCCTCTCTGAGTGCTTAGACAAAGGATCAATCAAGAAATGACATGATCTTCAACTTGTCTAATCTCTCAAACATCCACAATGGATCAAAAAGGACTTCCACTTCAAGGATTAAGCACAAGGCTGCTCCCTTCTAGGTGGATCAAGTCTCAAGATCGACAGTGTCACCAAATTAGGGTTTTGGTCGACCAGGGCCTCCAAATGGAAATTTTCATCTGGGCACAAGGCAATGATCCAAAACATGACCTAATGTGCTTCATGGAACCTCATGAACCCATGCATCAAGTCAATTTTGCCTCAGGGGATGCATTCATAAAAAATCAGGAATTAGGGTTTCTTGACCTAATTCACCCCTAAGTTAACTTTTGGGACAAACCATGAGCCAAGACCTCAAGAGATGATTTGAGGGTCTCTAATACACCATATTGATCCATTTGGAACAATGGATTGATCCAAGAAGCTTGAGCAACAAGTCTCATTTTCATCTGCACCACAATTAGGGTTTTAAGGGAAAAGTCAACTGTAACTTTGGCTTTTGACCAAGACATGCTCCCAAACCCTAACACATGATTGAATATACCCTATGACACCCATGGAACATGTCCATCAAGTTTGATTTAGGTCAAGGACATGATTTCCTGAAGAATTGCACAGTTTGGAATTCATCTGATAAAAAGTCAACTGTGCACAAAAGTCAACTTTGACTTTTTGAGATTTTTCACCAAAATGGATTTTTAACCCTAAAATAATGTTAATGTATGATTTGAATCATCATTCATCAAGAAAAATCAAGAAAAGTGAGATAACTTGTAAAAGGGGTAACCATAAACTTAAAAATTTTTCTAAGTTAAAAATAAAGTGGCAAAGGTACCAACTTTGGAGGACCATAACTCCTAAACCACAAGGCCATTTTTTCTCATCCAAAGATGGATTTGTAGCCCTCATTATCACCTACAAAAACTTCAACTACAAGTCATTCCAATTCATTAAGGATTTTGAGTTATGGAGTGATCAAAGTGGCTGAAAAGTGAAAATGTCACTTTTTCCAACACTTAGTGAAATTTTCACTAAGTCAGAATTCTGCTTCACTTTTTGCCAAATGTAGGGGGATTTTTCACTTGGAATCAAAAGAGATCAAAACCAAACTTGTTCAAACAGTTGTTGTATCATGTAAGAGCTTTCCAAAATGGCCAAGAACATTGCCAAATTCAACCTACACCATGAGATACAACATTGGCAAGTTGCCTTGCTGAAATCTGTCAAAGCAAGGCAGAATTTGCATTTTGGCTCGATTTGCCAAAATCAGCCAATTTCAATTGCTCCAATCCACTTGGACACCTCAGAGGATTGAATCCAAAGGGGACAATCACTGAGCCAAGCCTCCAAGGTCCAAGGAACAAAGAATAGCATGTTGAACCTAGAATGGCCAAAATAGGGACAAGACTTCAAATTTGGAATGAGGCATTCAATGGAACCATCAAGGTGGCATGGACTGAGCCATTCTCATCTGAAATCAGGCAAGACTTATCCAAGACCAAGGGGACCAAAGCTCTGTGCCCTAACCTCTAGTCAATGGCTAGAGGAGACTTTCATTTCCATTGGCCAACATTGAGGAAACCTACTTACCAGCTGCCATGCACTATTCCTTGCAAAACAAACTTGCTCTACTATAAATAGAGCTCAATTGTGGTCAGTTTGAGTACACCAAAGCCATCTAACAGATGCTTTCCTCAAAATCTCTTTCTCTTGGAAAAAATGCCTTTCTTAGCAAGGTAGCTATCGGGTTTTGAGTTTGAGAGCAATTCTGCACAAACCAATCACTTACACACCTCACATACATCACATATGAGCTGATCAAACACTCACATAACATCTGAAACATCAATTTCACAAAATCACTTGCCATCCACACAAGTTTGAAGTGAAGTTGTAGCTGAGATGCCATAAACTGATCCAGTCCATTTCAATTCAATCCAAGTGTTCAAACACACTCCATATGGTGTAGGGAAGCTGTCCAGATCATCACAACTTGTCTGTAACACCTCCAACTCAAAATCACATCTGCTCTTGCTGTCACGACTTGGAGGTAAGCCTAAACTTGGTCATCTCTCAATCTATGCATATTTCCTCGCACAATAATTTGGCCATATGTTCATAATCATGCATGGAATGTTTTCCCTTAATTAATTGCATTGTTTGAATCGTGTATCAAAAATCCTAGCCTTCATGCAGAAATTAGGGTTCTTGAGGTTTCTTCGTGATTTCTTGTTGTATGTTTAATTTAAATGAAATTAAAGTACATAGACATGATCGTGAGGTTGAGGCGAGCATAATGATATGTGGATTGCATGTTATAATTACGTATTCAGTGAGATTGGATGGAAAATGCAAATCTGGGCAAACTGAAAAACGCGCGTGTTCTTGCTTGTGTTCTTGGCGCCATTTTCATATATTCAAATATTTGAATTTTGTGATTTTGTTTAATTGATTCAAAAATTAATTTCTCTCTGAGTTTTAATGATTTTGAGTTGATTCTTTTTTTAATAATTCACAAAAATGTTAAAATATTTTATTTTATCAAAAAATCCCAAAAATATTATTTATTTTGTATAATTGATATTTTTGCAAAGAATTAATATTTTAATTGTTTTTGACATTTTAAATATTTTTTCTACATTGATTTTGCAACTTTTAATGCTTTCTAATTATTTTGTAGGTCAATACTTAATTTTTGAAGTATTAATCCAAGATCAAAATTTGTTTTCCATGTGTTAAACAATTTTTGATCATTTTAATTGAATTTTTATTCAATTAAATACATTTTTGAAAACAAATTAGGGTTTTGGATTAATTCAACCCTCATAAGTCATTTTCAAAACACTTTGGGCCTCTATTAGAGTGTAAGACCCAATCATTTTTTTGACCAAATCATCTTTGGGCCTCACTTATTGTATAAGTCCCGATGCCGTAAAAAAAAACAAACGACGCGATCGTCGCCTTTTGAAAAATAATCATTTGGGCCTCTCCTTGAGCTATAAGACCATTCAAAACCTTTGGGCCTCTAATAGAGTGTAAGACCCAATCCCCCTTTTAACCAAAAACATTTTGGGCCTCACTTATTGTATAAAGTCCCTCTGCGTTAAAAGAAAACCTCGGCGCGATCGCCATTTTTAAACGAAAAATCATTTGGGCCTACCCTCGTGTTATAAGCCCCACTCTTTTTCTTTAAACCTTTTTGGGCCTCTTGAGAGAGTGTAAGACCTATCCCTTTGTACAGAAAACCTTTTTGGGCCACAGTCACTTGTATAAGTCCCTTTGTACAAATTCAAACAGTGCGCTCACTGATAAAACTCTGGGCCTCTCCTTGAGCTGTAAGCCCCAAATCTTTCTTTTTCAAAGCACTTTCTCCTTTGATTTTGAATATACTGTTGTTTTTAATCTTTCTTTGTTGAACAACTAACTAAACAGCATGGAAGCTCTACAACCGAGTAAGTGGTTATCGCTTTCGTTTACTGCTTTCATATTATAAACTGTATTGTGGGGCTGCTCACTGTAAGTCTTCTTTCATAAACTCATATCTACTGTGTAATAATAGTATAGATATTTCGAGTTTCCCCGGCTACTACGTCTAGAACTAAGTGACGCCGTTTCATTTATTCGTAGAAATAGACGCCTAGATCCCCAATAGGAACACCAGATACAGTCTTCTCTTCGGCTGTCCTCCTTAGGAATCGTCAAGAAATTCTATCCCCCAGAGATGAATTATTCTCGGTGAAACTTCTCTTGAATTTCTTCAAACCGCCGAACGGTTCGGACTCTCTCTAAAAGTTAAAGTCATTGGATAGTAAACCTCGCACGTTTACCAGTGGTTTTAACTCTAAAAGAGTTTTCCTGAACTTTTCTTTGGTTTGGGACCCACGGGCTTCTTAAAAGCACCGGCCTCCTCTTGGGTATCATACAAGGACCCACAGGCTTCCTAAAAGCAACCCCGCCTCCTCTTGGGCATTATTCAAGGACACTACGGCTTCTTAGAAGTATTCGCAGCCTCCTCTTAGGCTTCGTATAATGATCTCTTCCTCCGGGAATGACCGCCTCCTCTTGGGCTTCGTACAAGGACCCGTCGGCTTCTTAAAAGATTCCAGCCTCCTCTTGGGCTTCGTATAAATTGTCCCGACGACCTCCTAGAGGTATAGGAACAGAACTTAGTCATCCTCATAGAACAGTCCTTTCATAGAGTCTACTACTGTTTCTCGAAGCAGAGTACAAAAGATAAAACTCTAGACTTGGACAGTCTAACTTCCTTGAGTCTCAAAGACATTCTCAAGCACCCTTCGTTAAATAGGAAGGAAACCCGCAGACTCGGATAGTCTCAATACCCTTTGGATTTCCCGTTTCCTCAAAGAAAAGGAAATATCCCTGATCCTCAAATCAAATCCCTGAGTACAGTGTTACTCATATAAGAACTGATTTTCTCTTTTAAATCAGTATATTGGATCTGTCACTTAACTGAAACAGTTACAATAGCCTCCATCTCGGGCTTCGTACGAGATACCAAAATTCTCCCCAGTGGAGTCAAAACAACCTTTTAGCCTCTCTCTCAGGCTTTGTATGAGACACAAAAGATTCCCTCGTTGAGTCAATCACCCCTTTTTTTGCCTTCATCTCGGGCCTCGTACGAGATATAAATCCCTTAAGCAAGAGTCGAACTCTTTGCTAGCCTCCTCTTAGGCTTTGTATAACGATATGCCCCACTGGGTCAAAAACCTTTAGCCTCTCTCTCGGGCTTTGTACGAGACACAAAATAGCCTCCTCTTAGGCTTTGTATAATGATTTTCCTAGCGGAAATTAGCCTCCTCTTAGGCTTTGTATAAGAAAACCACTGGTTGATCCAATCAACCTTTTAGCATCAAAGCTGTGCCTCGTTCGCAGTACACAAACATCAACAACTCCTTTCCCTTCATCTAATCGCTGTAAGCGGCAAGCCTCTGGATCATCTATATCCATGCCACTGTCCCTCTTTTAGCATGAGAAATTCCTAAGGAAAGATGTCATTGCTCTACACTGAGTTAAAGTCTTCTCCTTCAGGTTAAAACCCTTTTCTTCGGAAATTATGGCATTGCTCGGATCCGCGTATCCCAGTTAAAGTAATTCTCCTCCCCCCTCTTTAGAGATGACAAATTCTCTCTAAAGTCGAGATCTTTCAGCTTCACGTCTTGGGCTTTGAACAAGACACAAATAGACCTTTCAGCTTCACATCTTGGGCTTTGAACAAGATACAAATCACCTTTCACTTCACGTCTTGGGCTTTGAACAAGACACCAAAACACCCATTTCCTCCCATAGAATAGGAGGAACTACGAACGCTCTGATTTCCCTGTTTCGGTAAACGGGAATACGTAGGCATAAGATCGAAAGAAAAGATCTTAGTGAGCGCAATCAACAAAAAACCCAAATCCCATATCTCCATTAATTAAAAGCAGTATTTCAAAAACACCAGTCCTAACATCCTAATCCTTATTCCCCGCCAGAAACCCTTTGCTTAGAAAAAAGAAAGAAAGAAAACCGTATTGGCGAAAATACAAATAACCAGTACAAAGGCCCCCCCACATTGATAGCATCCGTAACCTAACAGACCGCTGTTTAAACTCAGTATGCAAGCAGGGTTAATTGGAGACATCTATTTCCCTTCCTTATTCAGCTCACAATAGGATAAAAAATGAATCGACCTGTAGTTTTAAGCTCAACCGCAGAGAGCGACCAGCGCTTAAGAACCGCGTCCAAAATCGCTCGCTACACAAGTGTGAATTTTGGTTGTCGGAGGTGAGTTTTCTTGGTCACGTAATTTCAGGTAATGGTATTGCTATGGATCCATCTAAAGTAGAAGCAGTTCTACAATGGGAGGCTCCGAGATCTGTTACTGAAATTCGAAGCTTTTTGGGTTTGGCCGGATATTATCGAAGGTTCATTGAAGGTTTTTGTAAGCTATCACTTCCTTTGACCCAGTTGACTTGTAAAGGGCAAGCGTTCATTTGGGATATTCGGTGCGAGGAAAGTTTTAATGAGCTGAAGAGAAGATTGACGACAACTCCGATTTTGATTTTGCCGAATCCTACTGAACCGTTTGTGGTGTATTATGATGCGTCTTTTATTGGTCTGGGTGGTGTTCTGATGCAAGAAGGTAAGGTCGTGGCGTATGCTTCGAGGCAGTTGAGAGTGCATGAGAATAATTACCCTACGCATGACTTGGAGTTAGCGGCTGTGGTGTTTGTGTTGAAAATTTGGAGGCATTATCATTTTGGTGCGAGGTTTGAAGTCTTTAGTGATCACAAAAGTTTGAAATATCTGTTTGATCAGAAGGAGTTGAATATGAGGCAACGAAGATGGTTGGAATTTTTGAAGGACTACGACTTTGGCTTGAATTACCATCCTGGTAAAGCTAATGTGGTAGCCGATGCGTTGAGTCGGAAATCGTTGCATATGTCCGCTTTAATGGTTATGGAGTGGGAGCTTTTGGAATCGTTTAGAGATTTGAGTTTGGTATGTGAAGTAACGTCGGATAGTGTGAGGCTGGGTATGTTGAAGGTTACTAATGATTTTCTGATGACGGTAAGTGAGAAACAGAAGTTGGATGTGAAATTGGTGGATTTGATGTTGGTTGGTGGAAAAGATGCGAATAGTGATTTTCAAGTGGATGTTAATGGTGTGTTGAGGTTCCGTGGACGAATTTGCATTCCGGACGATTCGGATTTGAAACGGATGATTTTGGAAGAAGGACACCGGAGTAGTTTGAGTATACATCCGGGAGCGAACAAGATGTACCAAGATTTGAAAAAGATTTTCTGGTGGTCTGGATTGAAAAGAGATGTGGCTCAGTTTGTGTATGCTTGTTTGACGTGCCAGAAGTCGAAAATGGAACATCAGAGGCCTAGTGGTTTGTTGCAACCGTTGGATATTCTGGAATGGAAATGGGATAGCATTTCTATGGATTTTGTAACGGGGTTGCCGAATACTCAGTGAGGGCATAATGCTATTTGGGTGGTTGTGGACAGACAGACTAAATTGGCTTATTTCATTCCAATTGACATCAACTTTTATTTGGAACGGTTAGCTGAGATTTATATCAGTGTGATTGTGAAGTTGCATGGGGTTCCGTTAAGTATTGTTTCAGATCGAGATCCGAGGTTTACCTCGAGATTTTGGGAAAGTTTACAGAAACCGTTGGGTTCTAAATTGAGATTGAGCTCGGCTTATCATCCGCAGACGGAGAGAATGATTTAGTCATTGGAAGATTTGTTGCGGGCTTGTGTTCTTGAACAAGGTGGTGCGTGGGATAGTTATCTTGCGTTGGTAGAATTCACGTATAATAACAGTTTCCATTCTAGTATTGGAATGGCACCGTTTGAAGCATTGTATGGACGGAGGTTTCGAACGCCGTTGTGTTGGCACAAATCTGGTGAGAGTTCGGTGGTTGGACCAGAGTTGGTGCAACAGACTACAGACAAGGTGAAGTTTATTCGTGAGAAAATGAAGACTTCTCAGAATAGGCAAAAGAGTTATCATGATCGGAGAAGGAAAGATCTCGAGTTTCAAGAGGGCGATCATGTATTTCTAAGGGTTACGCCGGTAACGGGTGTTGGTCGTGCATTGAAATCGAAGAAACTTACTTCTCGGTTTATTGGTCCTTACCAGATATCTGCGAGAGTGGGTGTTGTGGCTTATCGAGTGGCGTTGCCGCCGAATCTGTCGAATTTGCATGATGTGTTCCATGTTTCACAGCTTCGGAAGTATGTTCTGGATCCGTCGCATGTGATTCCGATGGATGAGGTTGAGGTAAGGGAGAACCTTACGGTCGAGGCTTTGCCGGTGAGTATTTTGGATCGCGAGGTGAAGCGGTTAAGAGGCAAGGATATTGCACTTGTGAAGGTAGCGTGGGGAGGCGCTGCTGAGGGCAATTTGACTTGGGAGTTGGAGAGTCGGATGCGGGAGTCGTATCCAGAGTTGTTCGTATCAGGTAATATTTTTGAGGACGAAAATTTCTAAGTAGGGGAGAGTTGTAACGCCCTAGTCAGTTTTGTCAGTTTTGTCTTTTTAATTAATTGAGTCGTTTTGAGTATTTTATTATTATTTTATTTTATTTCTGACTTTTATGTGAAAATATGTTATTTTTCATCGTGATTATATTTTATCGCGTTTTGAGAGCGGTTGCGAGATATTTGAGTGTAGGGGTATTTTGGGTCATTTTGTTTTATTTTGTTAAGTTAAGAATATAATAGAAAGAAAAGAGAGAAAATAGAAAGGAAAGAAAAAGAGAAGAAGAAAAGTAGAGAGAAAGAAGAAGAGAAGAAAAAGAGAGAAACTTGGATATCAAGAAATCAATCTCCCGACTTTATCAAACGCTATTAAATCGGGTAAGGGTGCGAAACTCGATTATACTATGTTTGTGTATGATTATGTATGTGTGTGTTGGGATGATTCTCTTGCTTTCCATGGTTTTTCACTTCTAGGTTGAAAATGATAAAATGATAGAAATCGAGGTTTTAGCGGTTGAAATGTGATGTAAATGTTGTAGAATGCTTGTTACCATGATGGGGTTATATTCTGATTGTTTTGTTTTGATTAGAAAGAGATTTTGGTGGAAAATATGGGTTTTGGGTTTTCAAACTGCGCTGCAGATTTTTGGGTTTTCGCAGGTTCTCCTAGTGAACCTGGAGCGAAGGTGGTAGCGAATGAATTTTCGCGGGTTCACCTAGCGAACCAGTTAGCGAAGGTTAGCGAAGGTTCGCTACGTTGTTCGCCTAGCGAACTTTGCATGTTTTGGGTTCTGGTGGTTGCTGCCTTGGTTCGCCAAGGGGTTCACTTAGCGAACTTTGTGTCTGTTTTCTAGATGATAGTGGGTTCGCTGGACATTCGCCTAGCGAAGGTGGTAGCGAATGCTCGCTAGAGGGTTCGCCTAGCGAACATGGCTGTTTGTGCAATTTTGTTTTCTTACTAACTTTTGATCTGTGGTTCGGTTTGAGGCGTGGTTTGATTTGTTAGAAAGCTTATAAAATGTTCTTGCTTATGATGATGGTTTTGAGATTGTTGGCCGATTAAATTAGGTCAGAAATTAGAAAATATGTTGTTTTGTCGACTTTTGCCGTTTTAATTGTGTGAACTTGATGATATATGCATAATTATGGATGTGTATATGTGTGCATTTTAAATGTCATGAGTTATTGTATGCCAAGCATCATGATATGCATTCTTGTGATGTCGTGAGCGAAGGATTGATTCCAGAGGGAATCCGCTATGACATCGTGCGCCTTAAAAATAAGAGGACTGAAAGCGATCTGATCGGATCGTGCGCCTTAAAAATAAGAGGACCGAAAGCGATGATTATAGATGATCGTGTGCCCATGTGAGGTGTGAGCGACCGTGTCGTGTGCCCGTGTGGGGTGTGAGCGATCCATAAACGTCGTGTGCCCGTGTGGGGTGTGAGCGACGGGGAACATCGTATGCCCGACGGGGAGTTACACTAAGTAACAATCGATGGTTCCAGCAGAGTTCCTGAGTGAACTAGTGATGAGAAATGTTGGAAGTCGGTACCGCATATGCATTGCATAGAGTCGTTGTGTCGGTCTCTGTGCATTTGCATAAATCATGGATTAATTGTGTATGGAATTGGGAATGTGATTGATGAGATGGAATATGTATAATTGTATTGATGATGAGTGTATTGTGTATGACTGATGTGTATTAGTATTGGATACCTGAGAATTGTACTGTTTTGTGTTGTATTTGATTGTGGTGCATTTGTGGTGAGAATATTTTACTTGTACATTTCTGTGTTAATATATAATTATATGCAACTATATTATGATTGTGTTTCTCACCCTTCTGCTGTTTTATAATGCCCTATGAGGCATTGCAGATTAGAGTTGCTGGAGGTCTTTTTGTGAAGCTTAGGTCTTCATTCTTTTGTCGGTCGGCTCTGATATGTGACATAGGGTAGTCGGGGTGATCGAGTGTGATTATTTTATATTATGTATATGTATCTTTTGGATTGTACATGTATGGTTGTATATGACACATACACTTTTATGATATATATATATATATGAGATTCAGTTACGGATTTTCCGCTTTCATTCTATTTCTGTATTGTGGGTGTATTACTACCTAAATTGTTGCATATCTTTATGAGCATGTGTTGTATGCTTGTTTCAAATTGATGTGACCCGTCGGTCTATACCGTGAATTTTAAAATATACTCTGATGAAATTTTGAATTTTATTTATCGCTTTAATAGCTTGGGGGTATAGATTGGGGGTGTTATAGGGTAAATGACTATTAACCCTTAAAAATTTAGAAACTAGTAAGAGATGGAGCCGTCCGAGTTAAAGCGTGAGCAACTTCATTGTTGAACGGGAGTTTGATGATTTAAATCAAAATTCTATTTGATATATTTAGGTGTGCAGGGGTATCTGTGAAGAAAAAAACGTCAATGAATTTTTTGAGTGACTTCTATTAAGGGAGATCGACTTATAGGTCCGTCGATGTTATGATATATGGGTAGGTAGGAGAGAAACTTGCATGTGTCGATTTGACCAGAATTTTTCCATTGGTGGGACTGAAGACTGGAGGTTTTACTCTCGGATAAACAGTTCTCAAAGCCATTTCAAATAAAGTGGTAAAACATGAGAAAAGGTGTTTCGACAATTAACATGGTGTCACCTAGGACAATAATATTTAAGAGGATTGATTTTAACATCTTAAAAAAATAGTGACGCATTTTATTACTCGTTTGTATGCTATTTATGTATAATCTTAATTATATTCTTTTAATTAATTATCTATGTATTTAATGTTGTTATATTTTTACTTAATTATGTAATATATTAGTTAGAATGTATTTCTCTAACAAACTATAATTTTTGGGCCTATATAATACACATAGCCTCTTTGTAATACCCAATGAAATTCTGGTATCAGACGTGTGATGTTAAGTGCGATGTCACAACAACACACTCTGCACAATGGACAAATAAAACAGCAGAATAACACACCAAATTATTCACCCAGTTCGGTCTTACTACCTACGTCTGGGGGCTACCAAGCCAGGGATGAACTTCACTACTTGTAGAATTAAATTACAGACTCAACAACCCAGTTGACAATCTCCTAATCTTAATTCCTACTAGTGACTTTCTACCTAAGAAACCACTTAGATATGAGAACACTACTCAATCCCTAAAACACTTTAGTGATATAATTCAAAGATCACACACTTTGAATAACACTACTTGATTCTGCTTCACAGCTTTGATCAAGAACAACTCAAAACAACAATACCAATTCACACTAGAATGGTTTACAAAACATGCACGAAGACACAAAACGACTCTCAGTCTTTAGCTCTCTTTCTTCGTTGCCTTTCCTTCATTACAGATGCACTTTATATAGCAACCTGAATTGGGCTTGGACCTGCTACAATATCTGACTTGATTTGTTATTTAAAACTGAATCTTCAAAACATATTTTCTCCTAAAATCTTTTCAAATCTTCAACCTTTTAAATCTCCTACAAATCTGCACCAGATCTCCTATGCAGCAGAGAATATCTATCCCAAGATATTCGCATCCAATGAGACTACCTGCTCTCCACAATTCCAGCTAACACGCAAACCCTAACAACATCACTAAACCTGATGTTATTAATTCTGCAGACCTGATGTCACAACATCGCATGTGACATCAGACATCCAACTTAAACACTTAACACAACCCAGTGTTAAGACTCAATGTAGCAACATCACCACCTTGACATCAACATTGAACAACCTTTGTTTTACCAAAATTCCAGCCAATCCAAGAAACTAACAATCTCCCCCTTTGGCTAATTTTGGCTAAAACAATCTCTGCAACATCAGAGACTTCAGCAGCAGAAAAAAATTAGTATAAAACTCATAGCAACACTATCTTCATCAGCAACTTGGCAACAACCAAAATGGTGCTCCCCCTCAAATATGAACCAGTATACTAGCTGTTCAACAGACCAGCACTTACTGCCCCTCAATATCTACACTTCTGTACTATATCATCAGCAATAAGCTACATCCTCAGCAGCATATTCCTTGACTTCATTCCTTAGCAGTAACAACCATCAACTCCTTTGACAGCATTTGACATATCAGAATATTTGACAACTCCAACTCCTTGGCTACTTCTCCCCCTTTTTAGCCAGAATTTGACAAACTCTGAACTGCCAACCAATATAACATCTGTAAAAACTTCACAGCATATAACTAGGCAACAACTACAAACTCCCCCTCAGAACCAGCACCAGAAACACAATGTCATGACATATTGTCTGACATTAGACCTTTACCAGAGTAATTCTATCACAGACTGCTTGAAGCCACAAACAATCTTGATAAACAACTGCACTACTTCAACAAGAAACACTCCAAAAACACCAATGATATAATCATGATCATATAGTAAGAGAGTGTCAGGATCACATCCAACATACTCTAGGATTGATACCAAAATCGTCCTTGATCCCTCTTATCCAGAAACCATCCATACTTCTTCAGTCAACAATATCCACAGGAATGATCACAACTAACTCCTTGACCTGCACATCATAACATCCATACACAGTCTTCATCCATCCAGTCAGAAATGCTTCATCTACACGATCTAAAGCACACACACAACACCTTCCACTGAACTCTAAGTCAACTCCTCACACTTAGAATAACACACACCAAGACAAGTGTACAATCTATTCAAGGCCATGATTCAATCTTGTCTTCAGACATCTCCTCAGAAGCATATGCGCACAAGATTCAAACAATTAGCTTCACATGACTAGAACCATTCAAGGTCACACCAATCAACAGTCTAATGTCATAGCATGCTATCTGACATTATATCCTCATAAGAGGCAACTAATCTCCACAAGCTTGATCAGCATGCAAGCTTCATAACACCATAGATAAGTACTCCCCCTGGCAAGGATAACTAATGCTCTAGATGAATATGAACATTTGAGCACACTTGCTGAGCACAGTCATTCCCTATCATAATCTTCATCTTTAGACTTCCTGATCAACTTCAGTCTTCTCTAAATTCTCCATCCAAGGCAAACCTTCTACTTCATCATTCTCCCGTATGACTATGTAGACGATCCTTAGGTATAATGTATGCACCAAGCTTCAGATCCAGAACAAAAACATCCTTTACCAAGGATATCCAACCCAAAAAATGTTCTAACATCTGTTAGGACACTATTGACACCATACACCAGGGCTGTTGATATGCTCCACCATTGGACTTACTATCAGCATGATAATCCAATCTCAACACTGCTTCACAAACTCCACAAACTCTCAGCTTACTTAAAAGCTTTACTGAGATCCAGTCTCTTTAAGAGATACTTGTAGCAGTAAAAAAATGATCACACCACAATTCCTCTATCCTTACATCCACCAGTAGTTGTTGAAACTAGTGGAGTCAAACTACTAAACACATGACCATAATCTCCACCTCTTCTGACCAAAAAGTTAGAGCATCCAACTCCACATGTCCAATCTCAATCATCTTCCAGATATAACCACCAGTAAACATGATGTTACAACATCTTTTGGGACATCAGCTTCTCATCACCATCCAAAGGACTCATTGCACAAAGAAGTCCTTCAAGAAGCTCCCAATAAAGCACAGTCAGGGCAGCTTATTCAGGTTAACATACACACCTGAATACCATAAGTTCCTACACCCTCTCTGAACCATATCCTAGCAAACTCAACCATATCCTGAGCATCTATACCAAATTCTTTTTCCAAATTAAGCTCCCTTTGAAAAACATATTTCCACCTTTTTATGAAATGCAAAGGAATGTTATCCAGTGAAGCCTTTTGAATTTTCACAGAAGTTCTAACAACAGCTTTCTTCTTATGAGATATGTCCTGGACATTATCATCAGACTTATCTCTGATCTTCTTCTTTCTGGACGAACTTGACACTTTACTCCAGGATTTTGTAGGACCAACCACTGAGGTCTTCTGCTTATCAGTGTTTACCTTTGGAGGTGATTCAAAATCCTTCTCCTTTGTTGATTCCAGTCTTTTATCAACCTCGGGAACCATCTTATCAATCAGCTCATTTTTAGACAGATCATACACATCAACCTCTTCAACGTCCTTCTTTATTTTAAGGCAAAGAGATGTTTCAACCTTAACTCCAACATCAGCATCTTTCAACCCAAGGATTGTCAACCTGTGAAATTTTTCTTCTGAACTATAGGAGTCATTAGTCAGGTTGTCATCTTTCTTGGCCTTGCAAGTATTCAACTCCCAACACTTCTTAAGGTCACATCTTTTGATTCTTCCATCAGCATTGTTGACTCCTTCATCTTGCTCACATAACTGACTACTCAAGTTGGCTTTTAACACATCATCCAACTTAGGAGTAACAACACCATAAGTCGTTAACCCTGATTGACTTTTCACCATACTTTCACACTTGATGTCACCATCTGATGTTACAACATCAACCTTAACATCACTAGATAAGCTGTCCACTTGAGGTATCCACTGATAGCAATTATCTTTGGATCTTACTCCCTTCATCACTACCTCATTCTGCTCATCAGCTACCACACATTCATCTTTGGTGTATCTTACCTTGTAACCTTCATCACAAAGTTGACTTATGCTAATTAAATTAGCACTCAACCCTTGAACAAGGAGCACATTATCAAGAGTAAGACCATCATGATTCTTCACTTTTCCAACTCCTGTAACTACACCTTTTTCACCATTGCCAACAATAACCTCATGTGAGGGACAATGACTGACTTCAACTAACAGAGTTTTGAATCCAGTCATATGCTTTGAACATCCACAGTCAAAGTACCATGTATCCTTATCAAAATGTCCATCTGATGTGTGAGCCAATAGACATGTGGCCTGAGCTTTAGGAACCCATTGTTTTACTACTTTGGGCCTGACCTCCTTCTGTCTAGGTTGAAGAGCAGAATTTGGATAACCATGAAGCTTGAAGCAAGAGAACTGCATATGTCCAAATCTGCCATAGTAGAAGCATCTTACTCTGTCATCTCTGAATTGGTTATATCTTCTACCATTATGATATTGTTGTGGCTCCTACCCATAATGTTGTCTCCTTCTATGGTGCTGTTGTTTTTTACCATAGGTAGACTGTCTCCTGAACTGAGGATGCTGTCTTCTAGGCTATCTCCTATGGTGATGAGGCTTCCTTCTTCCATAGTAATGAGGCACAACATTGTTATATTCATATCCATACCAGTTACCCTGATGTTGAGACATCTGATGAAACCTGTTCTGATTAGACCTAACAACCTCCATGCTCTTGTGATATTGAGGAGGCATATACTGACTAGCTTCTTGAGGCTGCACCTTCCTTTGATGAGTACTATTTTTCTTTTCAATATTCTGTGGCTAAACAACCTTCTTTGGTGTAGGATCCTGTCTCTTAGTTTGATGTTGAGACAATGGTTGAGACACCTTCTTCTTTGTTCCTGAAGTGCTCGCCACATATCCTATACCTGATTTATCTCCAGCAGCTTTCTCTGACTGAAGAATCTTATCAAGAGTAGTTGTACCACTGTTCATCATCCTAACGGATTTTGTCATCTGATCAAGTTGAGATTTAACTAGTACAACTTCTTTTTCCAGATCAGCTTTTTCATTTTCAAGCTGAGCAATCTGTTGCTTGTGACACTTGTTTTCTTGACAAATCTCAGCACTTTTTAAACACAGCTCTTGATAAGTAGATGCTAACTCCTCATAAGTTATTTCTCCATCACTATCATCATCAGAAACAACAGTTCCTGTTAAGGCTCTAACATGCTTTGCTGACTCACCTTCACTTTCACTATCAGATTCAGACCAGGAAACTGTCATGCCCTTCTTCTGCTTCTTCAAGAATGTGGGACATTCTTTCTTGACATGTCCATTACCTTCACATTCAAAGCACTGAACACCTTTCTCTTGAGCAGTCTTTTCTTCATCTTTTTCTTTTGACTTGCTGATGTCAGAAGAGATGTTCTTGACATTAGGCTTGTAGTTATTGTTCATCCTCTTGAACACTTTGTTCAACTGCTTTCCCAACACAACAATGGCCTGAGATAGATCCTCCTGGGATTCAGAGCTATTCCCTTTCTCTTCTTGATCATTTGACATCAAGGCTATACTCTTTGGCTTCTTTTCTGCTTCTTCCTCATTCAAACCAAGCTCAAAAGTTTGAAGAGATCCAATTAGCTCATCAACCCTCATCTTGTTGATGTCTTGTGATTCTTCAATGGCAGTTACCTTCATCTTGTACTTCTTAGGAAGGGACCTAAGGATCTTCCTTACAAGCTTTTCATCTGACATTTTTTCACCAAGAGTACTGGATGCATTAGCCAACTCAAGAACATTCATGTGGAAGTCATGAATAGTCTCATCTTATTTCATCTTCAGACTTTCAAACTTCGATGTTAGAAGCTGAAGTCTTGACCTCTTAACTCTAGATGTTCCTTCATGTATAGCCTTTAAAATATCCCAAGCTTCCTTAGCAACTTCACAGGTATTGATTAACCTGAAAATATTCTTATCCACACCATTGAATATTGCATTTAGAGCTTTGGAATTACCAAGGGCAAGCTCATCTTCTTCCTTGGTCTATTCTTCTTCAGGCTTTGGCTTCGAGGTGCCTTCTTTATCTTTGCCAGCATCATCTTTCTCACACACAACAGGTGCTTTCCACTCTTTAATAATGGCCTTCCATGCCCTGCTGTCCAAGGATTTCAAAAAGGTGATCATCCTTGGCTTCCAATAATTATAATTCGAGCCATCCAAAATAGGGGGTCTGTTGACAAATCCTCCAACTTCTTTGTCCATCTTTACACCAGAAAGTAACTTCCCTAGATCTCACCCAGAGACAGATAGGATGCCTGCTCAGATACCAATTGAAATACACATAGCCTCTTTGTAATACCCAATGAAATTCTGGTATCAGACGTGTGATGTTAAGTGCGATGTCACAACAATACACTCTGCACAATGGACAAATAAAACAGCAGAATAACACACCAAATTGTTCACCCAGTTCGGTCTAACTACCTACGTCTGGGGGCTACCAAGCCAGGGATGAACTTCACTACTTGTAGAATTAAATTACAGACTCGACAACCCAGTTGACAATCTCCTAATCTTAATTCTTACTAGTGACTTTCTACCTAAGAAACCACTTAGATATGAGAACACTACTCAATCCCTAAAACACTTTAGTGATATAATTCAAAGATCACACACTTTGAATAACACTACTTGATTCTGCTTCACAGCTTTAATCAAGAATAACTCAAAACAACAATACCAATTCACACTAGAACGGTTTACAAAACATGCACGAAGACACAAAACGACTCTCAGTCTTTAGCTCTCTTTCTTTGTTGCCTTTCCTTCATTACAGATGCGCTTTATATAGCAACCTGAATTGGGCTTGGACCTGCAACAATATCTGACTTGATTTGTTATTTAAAACTGAATCTTCAAAACAGATTTTCTCCTAAAATCTTTTCAAATCTTCAACCTTTTAAATCTCCTACAAATCTGCACCAGATCTCCTATGCTGCAGAAAATATCTGTCCCAAGATATTTGCATCCAATGAGACTACCTGCTCTCCACAATTCCAGCTAACACGCAAACCCTAACAACATCACTAAACCTGATGTTATTAATTCTGCAGACCTGATGTCACAACATCGCATGTGACATCAGACATCCAACTTAAACACTTAACACAGCCCAGTGTTAAGACTCAATGTAGTAACATCACCACCTTGACATCAACATTGAACAACCTTTGTTTTACCAAAATTCCAGCCAATCCAAGAAACTAACACCCAATAATGAATATAACTTTTTTCTTCATTCAACATTTTTTTATCGTTTTATTTTTTTTATCATGTACGTTATTGCTACATGCAATGTTTTAAAAATTAGATCGGAGATCGAACCGATGAAACTTGTGATTTAAAATTTAATTGGTTAAATCGGTTAAATTTACGATCGAATCGTTTATTAAATAAACTAATAATATGAAACTAAATTTTATAGATATGTCATACATAATTATATGTTCACAACTTAATAAAATATATATTTCAAAAATTCATTACAAATTTAATACAACAATATTGATAATGCATAACATAACATAGTTCTACACTTCATTTCAACCATCATTTAGAAATAATTTGACCAAACTAAAGAATTACAATAAAATAAATTAAATTAATTCAAACCAAAATTAAAATAATAAAATATAATAACTAAAATAAAGTTCAAATAATTAAAAATACCTAAATTAAAAAAATAGAATACCAAAATATAAATAATACAATACACTTCATAAAACAACAAAAAATTGAATTTGAGTTGAACTACGACAAACAAGTCTTAATTGACAACAACATATTGACTTGAACCACAATTAATAGTCAGTTAGACATCGTAATTATGTTTGAAAGAGATAACATGATGATGATGGAGAGTGGCTGAAAGAAAAACTATAATGGAATGACAAAACTTAGAAGTTCATATGGTTGTAAAAAACACACGAAATTCTTTTTTGTGATTGGGGAATGTATGTTAAGTTTTGATAATACTAACATATTAAAATTAAAAAAAAATTAAAAATGGTCAATTTGATGCATTTTTTTGAACTGGACGGTTTTACAAAACCGACTCTGCTTCTTTGGTTTGAATGGTTTTAGACGCTTCAATCCGGTTTTTCCGGTTTTACTAAGGTTTTGATCTACTAGTAATTTTAAAAGGTTGGCCCAACCAGATTCATCTCCGGTTCCTGGTCCAACTGATTGAACCGGCCGGTTCGGCCCAGTTTTTAAAACATTGGCTACATGTGATATCAGATACAAAGAGATTGGAGGTAGATTGTTAGCGAGAACAGTGCATTCAAACCAATATAGTCATTTGGGTTCTTTCACGTTTCCATTAATCTTTTACTTTCATTTACTTAATTCTTGAATTAAATGTATATTTTGAATCATCTTAGATAAACTCATTTTACAAAAACATTTTAAAGATAGTTTAATACATTATTGTCATACCCCAAATTTTGACCCTAGATTCCATCATCATTTTAGGAGCATCATACATTGCATGGCTAACCCTAACCTTGTACAAGTTGCTTTTTGTTTGTTTCATTTGTGAATTAGGGTTTTGATCAAGAGGATATTCACATGATCATTCAATGTCTTGGATTGATCATCAACCTACTAAGTGTGATACACTCAAGAGGAATCTCTTCATCAAGAATTAAGTGCAAATTGGTCTCATTACAAGTTTATTGAAGCTCAATTTCATCTGACCCCAAATTAGGGTTTTATCTGGAAAAGTCAACTGTACCTTTGACTTTTGATCAAAGCATGATACCAAGCCTTGGGAAATGATTCAAGATGCTCAAATACATCCTTGGAGGACCCAAGAGTTCAAGATCATTGAAGATCACACAGTTGAATTCATCTAATACACAAGCTTTTAACTGCAAAGTCAACTCTTTGATTTTTGGGATTTCCGGTCAAAATTAAAGTCCTCAAGCTAAATTTTATGAAAAAATGTTTGATAAATGAGTTTGATCATGAAAAATCAAGCATTTGGAAGTTTCTTGCAAATGGGGCAAAGTGGAAGAATTTTAAATTTTTCTAAGTATGGAAGAAAACCCTAATTTTGTGCCAACTTTGAAAGTTCATAACTTTCAATCTAGATCACCATTTTTTGTGTTCCTAAAGATCAAAATGAAGCCCTCACAACATACTACAACTTTGTCAATTAGGGTTAATCTTCAAAAAGTGGATGGATTTTGAGTTATGAGGCCATCAAGTTAGTCAAAATCTTTCCACACTTAGAAAAGTTTTTGTTCACAAAAAGTACCAAACTTTGGAGCCAGTTTTCACTATGATCTATTGAGAATCAAGAAATGAATCAAACATGAAATTTGTAGAGCATATTTGGGGTTTTTCAAAAAGTACAAGATCTCCTCCATATCATTTTTGAGCTAGGAGTTTCGAAGAGGAGAAGTTGGCCCTCCATACTTGAAGTTTTGGTCATTTTCATGTCAAATGCAAGTTGCAAAACCAAACCAATTCTGCAAATCCCTTGATTACAGGTCTTGAGACTTATAAATACATCCATAATCAGAAGGTTTTACAAGCATTAGAAGCATTACACATTGCATTAAGGCATTAACCAACTGATTATGCCATTTTCGGAAGAAAGTTCACAATGCCATTTTAGAAAAGTGACTTTAAACATAAAGTTAACTTATCTTGAGCTCCTAACATATTGCTTTTGCAGAAACCTCTTTCTTTTCACATAAGTAAAGCCTCTAAATCAATCAATAACTCTAAGGGAGTTGGTACTATGCATTGAAAATTAAAAAAATCCATGAAACTACACCTTGAATCCCAACCAAACCATGAACTCTTCAAGTTGCAATTCTGCAGAGCCCTTGATCCTCATTCTTTCCCTATAAATAGAGGCTCATTTAAAGCATCAAAGACACAATAAAAACCAGACAAACCATCCCTCAAAGCTCCAAAAACCAGCATCTTGAACTAACCTTCCTTTTGTGCCAAGAAATCCCAACTTGCACAAACACCACCAGTTTCAATTCCACACCTCAAACAACCAATCTAACCTTTCAAACACATCACAAATCATCCGTTGTAGGTGTTAAAACCTTCATCTCCATCCAAAACCTGCTAGAACAGAAAGTCAACCCTCAAGACCAAGTTTTGTTGACTTTTTGCATTTTCCAAGCCAAGTCCTTATCCAGACCAGTTTCAATCACTCCAACACTTCCAACACACTCCATAAATCATCCTTAAATTACTGCAAACCTTGTTTTGCTTCTCTAACTTCATTTACTTGAAGTTTTATTTTGGTCAATTTTCATATTTTGCAAGAAGAAAAGGATATTCAGTTCCAAGTGTTTCCAACTGGTTCTAAGCATTCTAAAGGTTCACAGGAGGTCTATTGAAGGTGTCCAAATCATCAAAAATGCTCTTTAACATCTTTGGAGGATTTTGAATTTTTGCTTTAAGAGGTAAGTTCACTTTGAACTTGAACTTTTCAAACCATGCCCTATTTTGATGTACATTGAGTATGAACTTGTTTGTTATGATGTATGTGATGTTTTTGATCCATTGTTTGTTGCTTATCATGAGTGAATAAGACTTTGCCATGGAAATTGCAAATTTGAGCTAATTGAGTTTTCACTATCGTGTTTTAATTTAGAGGCATTTTTAGACAAAACTAATTGCACCACTGTGTTCCTTCCGAAAATATAGGCAAGTTTGATTTTTACATCATTGAATTTCATGGAGTATTTAGGAAGATAGGTTAGGTTTTGCAAACTGAAATTTTGAAGGAGATGATGGTGCAGCCATGGCGCCTTGGTTCTGATTTCAGGTCAATACTTAGCATATCTTTTATTGGATGGGGGTGATATAATGGATGTATCACCACCCCAGTGGTTAGAGGTCTGCGCGCATGTGTATGTTTGACTGAAAGAACTAGGGTTCGAATCCCCCTCGCCCCGGTTCTTTTTTATTCTTTTCATTTTCAAGTAGCTTTCATATATTATTGTATGCTTCCATGAACTTTCACAAAGCGCGTGTTGGCATAATTGTTATTACTTTGAACCATCAACCAACCTGGTCTGGGTTCAACACCCACTAAGGCCACTCCCTTTTTTTAAGACCTATTTTTCTCACTTTCCTTCACAATTTGAAAACCTCATAACTTCTTCATCCTAATTGATTTTTGACCCATTCTTTTTGATAAATGCTCATAAAAATGTCTACTTTCTGTTCATAAAAATAAATTCCCAAAAATATTTATTTTTTATGCGCTTATGAGTGATTAAAGTATGTAACTTTTTAGGGTTTTCTTAAGGCTTATTTTTATTCTTTTGATTGATCCCTTGGTTTTCTTTGTGCACATTGATTTGTATGAACCTCCTACACCTTGTATAAACCTTGTATGATGTTTTGGACTTGTGTATCCTTATTTTAACTTGACTTTGACACATTTTTAAGGGTATGTTAACATATAATTGTATGCTGAAACTTTGTTCACACCATGAGCTCTTGCTTGGCCATTTTGTCCTTAACATGTGACTTTCTTCCATTTTTACATGAACCTTGATGTGAATATATGCCTTTGTATTGATTATAACATGTTTAAGTATCCTTAAAACCTTTGAATTTTGTCTTAACATGCCATTGAATACATGCTTGTATGACAAACTATTTGTGATGTTTCCCTTTTGTTTAAGACCATGTTTGAACCCTAACATGTATGTTTGGTTGTTACCTACTTGTCCTAAACATGTTTAACTTGTATCCATGATTGAATGTTCACGTAATTTCTTAACTTGTTCATATGATGTTTAAATTGTGGTTTGTCACCTATATGTATGCTCACATGTCATCCATTATATGTTGGCACCTTCCATCCACATGTTATTGTTATGAACATGTCTCTTTGCTCAAGTATACTTGGTTGTTACCTATACTTGTCTTGAATATCTTAAATTGTATTAATGGTTAAGTGATGTTTTAACTTATTCATGTTTACCTTGAATATTGATTGTTACCATGTTAAGTAATGCTATGACTTGTACATGCCTTGTTTCAACTTTGAATCTCCTTCATGATAAGTAATGTCTTGACTTAGACATGTTAACTTTGAACTTTGTTCTCATCCATATTTAAGTGTTGTTATAACTTATGCATGTCATACATGAACCTTGAATTGAATTTTTGTAAGTGTGTCACTCATGTCCTATTGAATCTTTGAATCTTACCATGATTAAGTGTTGTTATAACTTATACATGTCATACTTGAACCTTGAATCTTACCATGCTTAAGTGTTGTGATGACTTATCCATGTTGAAATGTTTAAATTGTATTCACGATTAAGTGTTGATATAACTTGTCAATACTTGTATTATTCATAATTAAGTGGTATTAGTAAACCTAATGCATGCTTGCCTTAATTGTGTACTTAAACTTGTCATCCATGATACTTTAGTCTTGTTAGAACTATACCTCATGTATATTTAAATGTTGTAACATCTTTTCTTGTATGTATTTACCTTGGTTGCCACCATGTTGATTTATAACTTCATTAAACTTTGAATGTGCTTGATTGTTACCTTGTTCTTTCATGACTTTATCAAGTCTTTGTTAGATGTTGTCACATCTACCCTTATGCTTTGGTTGTAACCATGTGCTTAACTTTGTCATACCACAATTAACATCATGTTTGAATGTTACTTTGAATACTTATAATTGATATCATGTTTGAATATCATACTTGTTCATCTCATCCATATTGCCCATGCTCTTTTAACTTTATAAAGTTATTCCCCAAGTGATGTTAGCTTGTTAGCTTCCATCCTCCTTAGTTGCCTCTTGTTTCCTAATCCAAGGGAAAGAATACTTCATTGACTTAATGTCATAGGTAATCTAGCAATACCCTACTTCCCCTTTTGACCTTGTTAGAGTTATTAAGTCTTACAACTTAAACTTAGGATAGTATTTACAATTCTTTTCACTTTTGCTAAAGTCAAGTAAGTGTTATAGCCTTAACACTTACCTCCCCATTGAAACTTGATCTTAATCAAGTGTTCATTCATCCCTAGTGGGTTGAACTACAAATGATCTGATTCCATTCTTGTAATAATATGTAGGCACAAGACTACAAAGTTTTGGCGAGCATACTTAGCAATAAACCCTTAGGTTCTTATCTTCACCAATAAAACCCTAACACAAGGTATAACCAACCCCCGAACCTTACAATCTCTTAGCTTTACTGTTACATAGCACACTTAGGGTTTTATACGATCTTTTCCCTTTCTCTTGGATAAAACAAAGTTCGGTGGTGAATTTTTAAAGATTTATGATTCAAGTTAATCAATAGCTTGATATCTGATTCTCACCGCAACAGAAATGGCGATTCACTGGGGAAATCTAAGAGGGTTAAGCTTAACTTGCTTATTTGTGATATTATTTGCTTGCTTTTTTGTCTTGTTGTTTCAGGGGTGGTTACCTTGTGCGGTAAGATAAGTTCTAACCTTGGACTCGAGCATAAAAATAAGATAGGAAGGTGGTATTTTCAAGGGGGCTTATAGGGAGTTGATTCTCGACCAAGCTAACTTGAGAAATCACCACTCAGTGGAGGCACTTTTGAGAATAAGTATTGTTGATCAAGAGATTGTGAAAACAATAATATTTCTTGATTGAGCCTACGAAGTTGAGGACCTTTAGTCACCTTCAACCCCACTTGGCCTTGTTAGGAACTTAGTGTGATGACTATGAGGGTGTAGACCCAAAATAGTTGATACGCTATACTACACTCAAAAGAGGTTCTCTTGAGAATATTATTAACTACCGAGTAATTGGGAAATTGATAATATCTGAAATATGGACTGATGACTTTGAGAACTTGTTAGAACCCGCTGTACAGGTACACAAATAAACCCTAGTACATACCTAATGGGAGGGGTAAACATTTGACTTCATGAAAGCCTTAAACCTTGTTTGTGTTTGATCTTGTTGTGTTTGTGCATACATGCATTCATAAGCATCATTTTCATCAAAGTTTCATGGAACTTAGAAATTTTATTTGCAAACATCATAGGATTGTCACGGATTGTGAAAGGAAAAAAAACTTTGAAGTACACTTTCAAGAGTCCTAAGTTGGATGACCTAAGGAGATTGGGAGCTTTGGTTGCAGACCACCAAGGTTTCAAGAACAAGTATGGGAAGCTATTATCACTATTGAAGACTAAGATGGAAGATGAACTTCTCTATACCCTACTCCAGTTTTATGATTCAGTCTACCATTGTTTCACCTTCCCCGACTACCAACTTGTGCCTACATTGGAAGAGTATTCTCATCTAGTTGGGTTACCTATCCTTGATGAGTCCCCCTTTCCTATTTTGGAGAAAGATCATAGGGAGAAAGACATTGCCAAAGCCATACATTTGGGACTGTCTGAAATCCAAGCCAACATGACCACCAAAGGAGGAGTCTTTGGGTTAACCACAAAGTTTTTGATAGCCAAAGTTCAATATTATGCTAATAACTTGAGCATGGATGCATTTGAGGCTATTCTTTCCTTACTCATCTATGATGTTTTTCTCTTCCCAAGCTTTGAGGACTTTATCGACATCAACGCTATCAAGGTTTTCCTAAAGAAGAACCCAATGCCTACCTTGTTAGCAGATGCTTATCACTCCGTTCACCTGAGGAATTTACATAGAGGAGGGATGATCACATGTTGTGTGCCTTTATTGTATAAGTGGTTTATTTCTCACTTGCCCAAGTCTAGACCTTTTTGGGGTCTCAAGAATGGTTTGTGGTGGTCACAAAAGATTATGTCTCTTACTCATTCTGATATTTATTGGTACAATCGTGTCTATGATGGGGTGGTGATCATTGATAGTTGTGGAGACTTTTCTAATGTACCTCTTCTTGGTACCAAAGGAGGGATCAGTTACAATCCAGTCTTGGCTCGCCGTCAGCTAGGTTATCATTTAAAAGATAAACCCAATGGTGTTCATGTGGAGAGTATCTTCTTCAAGGAAGGTGAAGATAGCAAGGAGCTCAAGGAAAAGATTGTGAGTGCTTGGCACCATTTGCATAGGAGGGGAAAGAAAGACTTTGGAAAACCTAAATGTGTTTCTTTGGAACCCTATCTCCAATGGGTACGAGATAGGGCCATCAAGCTGAAGATGCCTTATCCTCGTCAAAAGCCCGTGTCTCTAAAGAAGGAGCCCGCTTTGATTTTCATGTCTGAAGCATAAAAGTTGAAGATCGTTTTGAGCAAAGCGCAATAAGTAAAAGATGCTTGGAAGAACAAGTATCAAGTTGCCGTCAAAGAGAACGCAGAACTCCAAAGGCAGCTACAGATGAAGACTGAAGAAGCACTCTCTAGTAAGAAGAGGAAGGCGCAAGAAGATTTATTTTCATTTAGCCCTCAGTCTACCCCTTGGAAGCTGATAGTGAATAAGCTCATTCTCGAGAAGACTCAGATGGAGGAACTAATCAAGAAGCTCAACATGAAGCTGCTAGAAGAATCTCCTTAAGACTTTTGTTAGCTTTTATTTTTTGTTTAGGACTCTTGAAAGAAGTACTAAATTTGTAATCCTCTCTTTTGATTAATGAAAATGAGTTTCTTTTGATGTTTGCAAATAATTATTAAGTTCCACGAAATTTTTTGCCTTTGCATCTTACATCTTGCATCTGTTGTCACATTTGCATTGCATTTCTTCAACATAAACTCATTCTGTCTTATCATCTCCAGTTTTCACACTGAATCCTCCACATCAATACAATACCCGTGCTCAAGCCAGAAGAAGAATGGAAGAACGCGAGCATGAGATTGATCGTGTCAACGATGAGTTGGAAGACCTACGTGGTAACGTAGGACAAATCATGGAAATGTTGCAAGTAATCCGTGCCAAGATGGACACCTAACCGAATGTTGTTTCTAAGATTACAAATCCTGTGATAGACTCTTTGTCTGCTACTACTCCTATTACTTTGCCTCCATTTGGTCTTCTGCCAAGATTTGTACCTCAGCCACAAGTGCATGTTACTACTCAACAAATTGTTCTGTTGGCAGCTGATGTTCCCAAAATAGTTCCAACCTTCGCACCTGCTGCCATGCACACTCGTGTGAATCAACCATACTTTGATAACCATCATCAAGTATATGATATACCCGATGGATCTGAGTGCGAAGATGAAAAGCGTGATAAATTAAGGGAGAATGTGGAAATAATTAAGAAAAGGTTTACGGCCATGGAAGGTGATCAGATATTTGGAGTTGCTGCCTGAGAGATGTGCTTGGTGTTTGGATTGGTGATTTCAGCCAAGTTCAAGACTCCCAACTTTGACCAATATGAAGGGGCTTCCTGTCCTAAAAATTATTTGATCATGTACTACCGAAAAATGGCTTCCCATGTGGACAAAGATAAGTTGATGATCCATTTTTTTCAAGATAGTTTGAAGGGAGCATCTTCCAAGTGGTAGCTGAGTTTAGACCAGTCATACATTCGTTGCTTCCAAGATCTCTCTGATGCTTTCATTAAGCATTACAAATCAACATGGATTTAGCACCAGATAGAAGACAGCTGCTGAGTATGTTGCAGAAAAGTTCTGAATCCTTTAAGGAATATGCACAAAGATGGAGGGAGACTGCCTCCCAGGTAGAGCCTCCTTTGTCAGAGAAAGAGCTAGTAGACTGGTTTGTCGATACTGTGCAGCCAGAGTTTTATGAGATAATTGTGGGTAGTGTCACTGCCAGTTTTTCTTATTTGGTAGCTGTGGGAATCAAAGTAGAGTTAGGTTTGAAGAATGGAAAGATGAATAGTTCAGTGGGAAGTTTAAATGGTGCAACTAATCATGCCAAAAAGCCTCTTAGCAGTTTCCATAAGAAGAAAGAAGGAGAAACTAATGATGTAATGTCTGTCCATAGAAGAAACCAGTCTTGGAAGCATCAACAACAACAATTCATTCAAAATCCAGCATATCAGTTTTCCCCTCAACCATATGTGGCAGCTGTTACCCCTACTTTCAATCAACAAGTGCCAATGTTTCAACAAGCTCCGCCAGTTCCTCAGTATCAACAAGCGTCCAATGCTCCTCAAAGGAATCCCGTTCAACGCCAGAATAATCAAGGTCAGAATAGAAGACAGGGACGCAGGTCTCATATACCACCTATCCCTATGACTTACTCAAAGTTGTATCCGTTCCTCATTGAGCGAGGCTTGGCAACTCCAAGGCCTTTGGGTCCTCCTCCAGATCCACTTCCACCTTATTACAACCCTAACGCCCACTGTCCTTTCCATGAAGGGGCTGCTGGACATGATCTCGAAGAAGAAGATTATGTCTTTTAATGATACAAATCCAAATGTGAAGAGTAATCATTTGCCCGCCCATGGGGCATCTGTCAATGCTATAGAAGAAGAAGTTGATGAAGTCTTGATCTGTGATGTGAAGGATATTTAAACTCTATTGCTAGAATTTCATGCTAAGTTGGTTGAAGCAGGTTTAGCCAAAGTATGTCATAAGAATTATTTCGAATGTGTTATTCAGCCGAAGGGTTATGAAGCATTTCAAAGGGATGTCCATATTTTAATCGACCAAGGTATACTTCAAATTAGCAGATGTGTGAAGAGGAATGAGGTAGCTGTGATTAAGCCAGTGTTCAATTTAGCCGAGCCTACTCACAAAGAAGTTAAACCTATCTTCAATCTGCCTAAGCCGGTTTCTAAACTTCTAGATCTTGTTGTGACTCCTGTTCAAAGTAAGAAGAATGTTCATGTTCCGAAGACATTTGTTAAGCAAAGATCCGCTCCTTTTTCTTTCAAAAGTACAAAAGTTGTGCCTTGGAATTATGAAGTGGCTGGTGGTAATAAAAAATTTGTGAATCTAGAGAAAGGGCTGAAGGTTGTTAATGATGAGGTGACAAATATAGCAGGGCCAAGCAGAATGACCCGCAGTGGTTGGATTTATAACCCTCCTATCCGTGTGATACCTCAGGTGACAAAAGAAACTACCCCTGATGTTCCTTCTAAGGACAAGGATGCTGTCTCTTTTGATGAAGACGAGGAGTTCCTCAAGATCATCAAAAGAAGTGATTACAAGTGAAATTCTGGTATCAGATATGTGATGTCGAGTGAGATGTCACAACATCAATATCTGCTATATGAACAAGACAATAAAAGAACAGCACTTAAAAGTAGTAAACAAACACAGAGAATTGTTCACCCAGTTCGGTCTAACAACCTAGATCTGGGGGCTACCAAGCCAGGGAGGAAATTCACTATTAGTAGTATCAATTTGTAGATTCTACAGTCAACACACCAATTGACAATCTACTCACCTAATCACTACCCAATGACACTTCTACCTAAGACACTCTTAGGTATGAGAACCCTCTCACTCCCCCTCAATTACAGCAGTGATGAAAACAGAAAATAAAAAAATAAGAAGACACACTCAAACCACAATACCTTGATCTTGCTTAAAAGCTTTAATCAAGAACAAAAACTCGTGCTTAAAAGGTTAGAGTGGACAACATACAACTCAACTAAATCATTCCAATTCAAACATCAAAATAGACGAATGAATGGCTTAAAATACATAGACGAAAACACAAACCCTAATACTTGACACTCGGTACACAATCTCTTGTCTTCGTATCTTTCAAGTAGGGTTGAGGTTGCTTTAAATAGAAACTTATTCTTGGGCTTGGACTCCTTGAAAATCTCAAATTTGATTCACAATTAAAACTGATTTTATCTTCAAATCTTTTCGCCCAAAATAGTAACAATATATACTCCACAAATGATTGCATCAGAACATATCTTCTCCAAGATTTTCGCCTGCAATCTCTCAAAACATAACAAAAACGCGCAGCCCTAAAACATAACACAATGTTCTGTCAACAGATGTTAAGACATCAGTCTTGACATCACTCACAAAACTGCAACACTAAGTAACACACCCCAGGCAGAATGTTAGCAACACATGTTAAGACATCAGACATGACATCTTGAACCAACACATTGTTTTACCAAAATTGCAGCCAATAACATAACTAACAATCTCCCCCTTTGGCTAATTTTGGCTAAAACAATATCAGCACACATCAGAGATACCTGCAGCAGAAAATACCACATAACAACACTAATATTCAGCAGAAACAGACACCCAAGGAAACCAGCTGCACACTCAGAAGCACAAAAAAAACATCACCGAACAAAAAAAAACACTACTCACTCACTTCTCCCCCTTTTTAGTCACAATTGGCCAAAAGACCACCATCAATGTTCTGACACTTAGCCAAACATGCTCAAGTACCCAGAAAAACAGTTGTAACACAGCTTGGAAAGAGTGTCACACAACTTTGACTGACCAGGCGATACAAACAAGGGGTTTCCATTATAAAAACTACACCAAACTGCTTCTTGACACAGCTAATTTGAAAAGGAAACATGAGTCAGTCCTCCAAGACAGTTGATACACACAAGGGTCAACACGACTAGAAAAACAAGACCACCAAACCAAATGAGATGAAGTCCAAAGAATTGACAACAGCAGGGTCTTCTACAGGAGCAACAAGAACGGGCAGAAAGACAGAAACAAGAATGAAGACCATCAAGCAACCTCCAATGCTACTACATGCTTCTGATGATGAAGCAGATGAAAACTGGGTTAATTTCATTAACTCGGGTGGTTGGAATGAGTAGCTGAATCCAACCAATAAACCTCTTGCTTGTAGTTTCAAAAAAAATGAAATGTTGATTACTTCCAGCAATAAAAATGTTCTTGTTTGTTTCCAAACATTCTTATTTTGTCAATTTCACCAACTAGATAAGCTCACACACATAAGACAACTGCACCAAACACACAATCCTCCTGCACACCAACAAACGATCCACTAATCCTCATATATGCAAATCCCTAATTTGCTTCTTAAATTTTCAAACTGATTTGCATCTAAAGCCTTAGTAAAAATATCAGCTAATTGCATTTCAGTAGCAACATGTTCCAAAGCAACCACTTTATCTTCAACCAGATCTCTTATAAAGTGATGACGTATGTCAATATGCTTAGTCCTCCTATGTTGAATTGGGTTCTTGGAGATATTGATAGCACTCAGATTATCACAGTACAATGTCATGACATCTTGCTTGACATTGTATTCAGTTAACATTTGCTTCATCCAAACCAGTTATGAACAACTACTTCCTGCTGCTATGTACTCAGCCTCAGCAGTAGAGAGAGACACACAGTTCTGCTTCTTGCTAAACCACGAGATAAGGTTATTCCCTAAGAAGAAGCATCCTCCAGAAGTACTTTTTCTATCATCAGCACTCCCTGCCCAATCAGCATCACAATATCCACTCAATTCAATTCCTGATCCATGACTGTACAGAATACCATAGTCACTAGTACCATTCACATATTTCAGAATTCTCTTCACTTGATTCATGTGGCTAACCTTAGGTTCAGATTGATATCTGGCACAAACTCCTACAACAAAGGAGATATCAGGTCTGCTAGCTGTTAGATATAGTAAGCTTCCAATCATGCTTCTGTATAAGCTTTGATCCACACTCACCCCATGTTTATCCTTGGACAGCTTCAGGTGAGTAGGAGCAGGTGTCCTGTTGTGATTAGCATTCTCCAGACCAAATTTCTTGACAATGTTCTTTGCATACTTGCTCTGAGAGATAAATATGGAGTCTTCCATTTATCTAACTTGCAGACCCAGAAAATAGCTGAGCTCACCAACAAGACTCATTTCAAACTCAGACTGCATCTGTTTCACAAAATGTTGAACCATTGCTTGTGACATCCCACCAAACACTATGTCATCAACATATATTTGAGCTATTAGCAGTTTTCCTCCTTCCTCTTTGACAAACAATGTCTTGTCAATTCCTCATTTTCTGTAACCATTCAGAGACAGGAATTCAGTAAGCCTGTCATACCAAGCTCTAGGTGCTTGTTTTAATCCATAAAGAGCTTTCCTTAGTTTGTAGACATGGTTAGGAAATGTTGGATCAATAAACCCCTTGGGTTGATCTACATAAACTTCTTCATTTAAGTACCCATTCAAGAAAGCACTCTTTACATCCATCTGGAACAACTTGAATTTGAGGTTACAAGCCACACCTAAGAGTAACCTGATAGATTCCATTCTGGCCACAGGAGCAAAAGTCTCATCAAAATCAATTCCTTCTACCTGAGTGTAACCTTGGGCAACCAGTCTAGCCTTATTTCTGGTGACCACTCCTTGTTCATCAGATTTATTCTTGTAAACCCACTTGGTGTCAATCACATTTATTCCTTCAGGCCTCGGCACAAGCTCCCACACTTCATTCCTCTTGAATTGTCCCAGCTCTTCTTGCATGGCATTAACCCAAAACTCATCTTTCAAGGCTTCTTTAACATTTTTGGGCTCAATTTTGGATACAAAGCAAGAGTTTGACACAACTTCTCTTGACCTAGTGGTAACTCCTGAGTTTGGATCACCTATGATAAGCTCTTTTGGATGGTCCTTATACACTCTAATAGATGGTTCCTTGTTAGGTTGATCAGGACCAGGTTCAGCAGCAACTGGACTGGGATTTACACCTCTGTCTTCAGCTTCTGTTGATACATCATCAAAAAATGTTCCAACATCATCTAGGACATCAGCATCTTCCTTTATTCCATTGTCATCGACAACCACATTTATAGATTCCATCGTGACTTTGGTTCTGGAATTGAATACCCTATAAGCTCTGCTGTTTGTAGAGTATCCCATAAAGATTCCCTCATCACTTTTTGGATCCATTTTTCTCCTTTGTTCACGATCTGTCAGGATATAACACTTACTACCAAATACATGAAAGTACTTCACACTTGGTTTTCTCCCCTTCCATAGTTCATACAAGGTAGCTGAAGTACCTCTTCTCAAAGTCACTCTGTTGTGAATGTAACAGGCAGTATTCATAGCTTCAGCCCAGAAATGGTAAGGAAGCTTTTTGGCATGAATCATTGCCCTAGCAGATTCTTGAATATTTCTGTTCTTCCTTTCAACTACTCCATTTTGTTGAGGGGTAATGGGAGAAGAAAACTCATGACTGATGCCTTCAGCAGAACAAAACTCAGCAAACTTGCTATTTTCAAACTCTCTCCCATGATCACTCCTTATTCTTATGACATTGCTCTCCTTCTCTCTTTGGAGTCTTTGACATAGATCTTTAAACACATCAAACACTTCTGTTTTGTCTTTGATGAAGTTCACCCAAGTGTACCTGGAATAGTCATCTACAACAACATAAGCATATTTCTTCCCACCTAGACTTTCCACCTGCATAGGCCCCATTAGGTCCAGATGAAGAAGTTCCAAAACTTTAGAAGTAGTGAATTGTTGAAGCTTTGGATTTGAAATCTTGGTCTATTTCCCTATCTGACAATCTCCACAGACTTTTCCCTCTTCAATTTTGAGCTTAGGGATTCCTCTTACTGCTTCTGTAGATATGATTCTCTTCATTCCCTTCAGATGCAGATGTCCCAGCTTTTGATGCCATACTCTGACTTTATCTTCTTTTGCAAGAACACACGTGGAAGAACTTAAGTCTTGCGACACCCATCGGTAACAGTTATCCTTAGACCTAGCACCCTTCATGATAACTTCACCTTTCTCATTTGTGACAATGCACTCAGTTTTTGTAAAATTAACTATGAGTCCTTGATCACATAGTTGACTAATACTAATCAAATTTGCTGTCAACCCCTTGACTAGCAGTACATCATCAAGTCTAGGTGGACCTTCACAATTCAGCTTTCCCACACCCTTGATTTCTCCTTTGACACCATCACCAAAGGTCACATGGTCAGAAGAATGAAGTTTAACATCCACCAGCAAATTCTTCACTCCTGTCATGTGTCTTGAACAACCACTGTCAAAGTACCAGTCTTCTTTAGCAGAGACTCTAAGAGAAGTATGAGCTATCATGCTAACAACATCAGTTTTGGAGACCCATTGCTTCTTTTGCTTGATGACTTGATTACCTTTATGAATGACCTATCTGGGTGCACAATTAGAAGTACTCTTAGGATACCCATGCAACTTATAACAGAAGGCCTTTATGTGTCCAAAGCTCCCACAATGATGGCATCTCTAGCGCCTGAATTTCTTCCTAGAGGGAGTCCTGTCAGGATGTTTCAACATCTGTTTCAACATCATTGGCTTGGAACTAGGAATAACATCATTTAAAGCAGATCCACTGTTGAATCCCAACCCAGTTTTGTCTCCTGCAGTTCTTCCAACATCAAGAGTCTTGTCTAGAACATCGGTTCCACTATTAAGCATTCTGATAGACTTGGAAATAGATTCAAGTTTAGAGTTCAGCATAAATACTTCATCTTCCAGCTTGGCAATGGTTTCCATATGCTCTGTCTTTTCAGCCTTGAGTTAAGCAACGATCTTCTTCTGCATCTCCCCTTCTTGACAAGCTTCTTCACTGTTAATGCATGGCTCTCTATAAGAATTAGTAAGCTCATCATATATGCTCTCTTCATCCCCAGAATCATCATCAGATGTACACCTTTTAGTCAACACCCTAACCTGCTTGGCAGTCTCTTCATCTTCCTCACTTTCAGTATCAGGCAAGGACACAGATAACCACTTTTTCTGCTTCTTAAGATATGTAGGGCATTCAGCTCTAATATGACCATAACCCTCACATCCATGACACTTAATTCCTTTGTCATAATTAGGTTTCTCCTCAGTTCTTGTCTTCTTCATCTGATCACCTGACCTGTTGATGTCAGATGTGATGTTCTTAACATTAGGTTTATAGCTCCTGTCCATTCTTTTCAAAACCCTATTAAACTGTCTTCCTTGCAGAACAATAACATTGGATAGCTCTTCCTGAGTTTCAGGACCACCCTCTTTCTCACCATCTTCTGTACTAGACACCAAAGCTATGCTTTTGACCTTCTTTTCAGATCTGTCATTCAACCCTAATTCAAATGTTTGCAGTGAACCAATCAGCTTATCTACCCTCATCTGGATGATGTCTTGAACTTCCTCTATAGCAGTCACCTTTATATCAAATCTCTTGGGAAGAGATCTGAGATTTTTTCTTACCAGCTTCTCATCAGACATCCTCTCTCCTAGGGCACTAGAAGCATTTGACAGTCCAAGTATATTCATGTGAAAATCATGAATGGTCTCTTCATCTTTCATCCTCAAACTTTCAAACTTTGTTGTAAGCAGCTGAAGTCTTGATATCTTGACCTTGGAAGTTCCTTCATGAGTTATTTTCAGGATATCCCGAGCCTCCTTAGCCACTTCACATGTGTTGACCAGCCTAAAAATATTCTTGCCAATACCATTAAATAAAGCATTCAATGCCTTAGAATTCCCAAGAGCGAGTTCATCTTCTTCCTTGGTCCATTCCTCCTCAGGTTTCAGCTTTGACACACCATCTTTTCCCATAAGGACAGGATGTTTCCATTCTGTCAGAACAGCCTTCCAAGCCCTGCTGTCTAAAGATTTCAGAAAAGCAACGATGCGAGGTTTCCAATAGTCATAATTTGATCCATATAGAATATGGGGTCTATTCACAAATCCACCACTCTCCTTGTCCATTGTACCAGAAAGTAACAGCCCTAGATCTCACCCAGATACAGAGCAGGATGACCTGCTCTGATACCAATTGAAATTCTGGTATCAGATATGTGATGTCAAGTGAGATGTCACAACATCAATATATGCTATATGAACAAGACAGTAAAAGAACAACACTTAAAAGCAGTAAACAAACACAGAGAATTGTTCACCCAGTTTGGTCTAACAACCTACGTCTGGGGGCTACCAAGCCAGGGAGGAAATTCAGTATTAGTAGTATCAATTTGTAGATTCTATAGTCAACACACCAATTGACAATCTACTCACTTAATCACTACCCAATGACACTTCTACCTAAGACACTCTTAGTTATGAGAACCCTCTCACTCCCCCTCAATTACAGCAGTGATGAAAACAGAAAATAACAAAATAAGAAAACACACTCAAACCACAATACCTTGATATTGTTTAAAATCTTCAATCAAGAACAAACACTCGTGCTTAAAAGCTTAGAGTGGACAACATACAACTCAACTAAATCAGTCCAATTCAAACATCAAAATAGACAAATGAATGGCTCACAATACACAGACGAAAACACAAACCCTAATACTTGACACTCGGTACACAATCTCTTGTCTTCGTATCTTCCAAGTAGGGTTGAGGCTGCTTTAAATAGAAACTTATTCTTGGGCTTGGACTCCTTGAAAATCTCAGATTTGATTCACAATTAAAACTGATTTTATCTTAAAATCTTTTCTCCCCAAAACAGTAACAATATATACTCCACAAATGATTGCATCAGAACAGATCTTCTCCAAGATTTTTGCCTGCAATCTCTCAAAACATAACAAAAACACGCAGCCCTAAAACATAACACAATGTTCTGTCAACAGATGTTAAGACATCAGTCTTGGCATCCTGCACAAAACTGCAACACAAAGTAACACACCCCAGGAAGAATGTTAGCAACACATGTTAAGACATCAGACATGACATCTTGAACCAACACCTTATCGTATGTCGGCATCAGAGTTGGTGGAGTTAAAGAAATAGTTGAATGAGTTGTTGGAAAAGAGGTTCGTGAGGCCAAGTGTTTCTCCTTGGGGTGCTCCAGTTTTGTTGGTGAAAAAGAAGGATGGGAGTATGAGGTTATGTATTGATTATCGCCAGTTGAATAAAGTGACGATTAAGAATAAGTATCCGCTCCCGAGAATTGATGATCTGATGGATCAGTTGGTTGGTGCTTGTGTGTTTAGTAAGATTGACTTGAGGTCAGGGTATCATCAGATAAGGGTGAAGGAAGAAGATATTCAGAAGACGGCCTTTAGGACACGATACGGCAATTATGAATATTCTGTGATGCCGTTTGGGGTTTCTAATTCGCCTGGTGTGTTTATGGAATACATGAATAGGATTTTCCACGAGCATTTGGATCGATTTGTCGTTGTGATTATTGATGACATATTGATTTATTCTAAGTCTCGCGAGGAGCACGCGGAACATTTGCGTATTGTTTTGCAGGTTTTGAAGGAAAGGAAGTTTTTTGCAAAATTGTCCAAGTGTGAATTCAGGTTATCGGAAGTGAGTTTTCTTGGACACGTGATTTCGGGTAACTGTATTTCTGTGGATCCATCTAAGGTAGAAGCAGTTCTACAGTGGGAGGCTCGGAGATCTGTTACTGAAATTCGTACCTTTTTGGGTTTGGCCGGTTATTATCGACGGTTCATTGAAGGGTTTTCTAAGCTTGCATTGCCTTTGACCCAGTTGACTTGTAAAGGTCAAGCATTCATTTGGGATATTCGGTGTGAGGAGAGTTTTAATGAGCTGAAGAGAAGATTGACGACAGCTCCGATTTTGATTTTGCCGAATCCTACTGAACCATTTGTGGTTTATTGTGATGCTTCTTTGATTGGTCTAGGTGGTGTTCTGATGCAAGAAGGTAAGGTTGTAGCTTATGCTTCGAGGCAGTTGAGAGTTCATGAGAAGAATTATCCTACTCATGATCTTGAATTAGCGGCTGTGGTTTTTTTGTTGAAGATTTGGAGGCATTATATTTTTTGTGTGAGGTTTGAAGTTTTTAGTGATCACAAGAGCTTGAAGTATTTGTTTGATCAGAAGGAATTGAATATGAGGCAACGTAGGTGGTTGGAATTCTTGAAAGACTACGACTTTGGCTTGAATTACCATCCTGGTAAAGCTAATGTGGTAGCTGATGCGTTGAGTCGGAAATCATTGCATATGTCGGCTTTGATGGTTAAGGAATGGGAACTTTTGGAATCGTTTAAAGATTTGAGTTTGGTATGTGAAGTGACTTCGGATAGTGTAAGGCTTGGGATGTTGAAGGTTACTAATGATTTTCTGATGACGGTTAGTGAGAAACAGAAGTTGGATTTGAAATGTGTGGATTTGATGTTGGTTGGGGGAGGAGATGCGAATAATGATTTTCAAGTGGATTCTAATGGTGTGTTAAGGTTTCGTGGACTGATTTGTATTCTGGATGATTCGGAGTTGAAAAGGATGATTTTGGAGGAAGGACACCGGAGTAATTTGAGTATACATCCTGGAGCAAATAAGATGTATCAAGACTTGAAGAAGATTTTCTGGTGGTTTGGTTTGAAAAGAGATGTGGCTCAGTTTGTGTATGCTTGTTTGACTTGTCAGAAATCGAAGGTGGAGCATTTGAGGCCTAGTGGTTTGTTGCAACCGTTGGATATTCCTGAGTGGAAGTGGGATAGCATTTCGATGGATTTTGTAACGGGGTTACCGAACACTCAGAGGGGGCATAATGCTATTTGGGTGGTTGTTGATAGGCTGACTAAATCGGCTCATTTTATTCCGATTGACATCAGTTTTTCTTTGGAGAGGTTGGCTGAGATTTATATCAGTGTGGTGGTGAAGTTGCATGGAGTTCCATTGAGTATTGTTTCTGATCGAGATCCAAGGTTTACATCGAGATTTTGGGAAAGTTTACAGAAGGCTTTGGGTTCTAGATTGAGATTGAGTTCGGCTTATCATCTGCAGACGGATGGTCAGACGGAGAAGACGATTCAGTCTTTGGAAGATTTGTTGAGGGCTTGTGTTTTGGAACAAGTTGGTTCGTGGGATAGTTATCTTGCGTTGATTGAATTCACGTATAATAACAGTTTTCATTCTAGTATTGGTATGGCGCCGTTTGAAGCATTGTATGGACGAAGGTGTCGAACGCCGTTGTGTTGGCACGAATCTGGTGAGAGAACGGTGGTAGGACCGGAGTTGGTACAACAGTCGACAGAGAAAGTGAAGCTTATTCGAGAGAAAATGAAGGCTTCTCAGAGTAGACAAAAGAGTTATCATGATCGGAGACGGAAGGATCTTGAGTTTCAAGAGGGCAATCATGTATTTCTGAGGGTTACGCCGGTAACGGGTGTTGGTCGTGCTTTGAAATCGAAGAAACTTACTTCTCGGTTTATTGGTCCTTACCAGATATCTGAGAGAGTTGGTGCTGTGGCGTACAGGGTGGCGTTGCCGCCGAATCTGTCGAATTTGCATGATGTGTTCCATGTTTCACAGCTTCGGAAGTATGTTCCAGATCCGTCACATGTGATTCCGATGGATGAGGTTGAGGTAAGGGAGAACCTTACAGTTGAGGCTTTACCTGTTGGTATTTTGGATCGCGAAGTGAAGCAGTTGCGAGGCAAGGATATTGCTTTGGTGAAAGTGGAGTGGGGAGGCGCTGCTGAGGGTAATTTGACTTGGGAGTTGGAGAGTCGGATGCGGGAGTCGTATCCAGAGTTGTTTGTTTCAGGTGAGATTTTCGAGGACGAAAATTTCTAAGTGGGGGAGAGTAGTAACGCCCCAGTTTTGGTCTTTTATTTTAAGTGAGTTGTTTTTTATTATTTTATTTTATTTCTGACTTTTATGTGAAAATATGTTATTTTTCGTCGTGAATATATTTTATCGGGTTTTGGGAACGTTTGCGAGATATTTGAGTGTAAGGGTATTTTGGGCATTTGGGTGTATTTTGTTAAGTTAGTAAAGAAAAGAAAAATAGAAATAGAGAGAAAAATAGTAGAAGAGAAAAGAAAGAAAGAAAAGAAGAAAAGAGAAGAAAAGAGGAGAAGAGAGAAAAGAGAGAAATTGGAGAAAAAGCTTGGGAAATCAAGAGAACAAGTTCTAGGAATCGATTAAATCGGGTAAGGGTGTGAAACTCGATTATCTTATTGTTGTGTATGATTATGTATGTGTGGTTGCATGTTGTATTGTCTCGTTCGGTAGTTTTAGGATATAGGTCGAAATCGTGTAATCGAGTAGAAATCGATGTTTTCACGGACGGAACTCAATATAATTTATGTTGTATGATCTATATGTATGTGTATGAACCATTGCTAGTAATTGTTTTGCTGTCGGAAATGATTTGGGGAAGAAAATGGGAAAAATTGGAGGTATGGAACAGTGTTCACGCAGCATAATTTTTCTGCTTCTGGTGCAGAGCGCCGGGCGAAAGGCCCTGAGCGCCGGGCGATGCGTCCTTTTCGCCGGGCGGTTCGAGAGGCGCAGAGGTGCCAAGCTTCTGCCTCTTTGAATTATTTTGGGGGATTGGTGTCGCCTGTGCTTCGCCGGGCGAAGCAGAGGCGAAGCGTGTTTCGCCGGGCGGTGAGCATGCTTCGCCGGGCGGTTTGTGTGTTTTTGAAAACATTTTCTTTTTTTAAAATCCATATCTTTCGAACCGTATTTCCGAATTGAGTGATATTTATATCGTTGGGAAGCTTATGAAATGTACTTTTGGATGATGAGAATTTTGGAATTGTTAGCCGATTTAATTATGTCAAAAAATCAGGAATAGTGTCATTTTGTCGACTTTTGCTGTTATAATTGTGTGAATTTGATGTGTAATGTACGCTGTACTGTTAATATGAATGTAGTATGGATTGTGTGCTGTGTTGGGGTAAGAATACCTGTGTGGATGATGATTTGTGGCCTAAGGGCAAGAAAATACTATGTGTGGTATTTGATGATAAAGGCATGATTATGAAGGTGTGTATGTATGCAATGTGAATGTCATGAGTCATTGTATGCCAAGCATCATGATATGTATTGTGGAAACGTCCTGAGTGGCGGTTTAAATTCCTGAGGGAATTTGCTATAACATCGTGTGCCTCGAAAATATGAGGCGCTGCCTGAGGACCTAAAGCGATGGTTGTAGACGATCGTGTGCCCATGATGGGACTTAAAGCAATCCATAACGTCGTGTGCCTCGAAAATATGAGGCGATGCCTGAGGACCTAAAGCGACGGGTGAACATCGTAGGCCCGACGGGGTGTTACTTGAGATTCTCAGTAACGAGCGATGGTTCCAATAGTTCCTGAGTGAACTGGTGATGAGACATGAGAAACAATGGAAGTCGGTACCGCATGGCATGTGCATAGAGTCGTTGTGTCGGTCTCTGTGTATTTGCATAATCATGGATTAAATGTGTATGTTAATTGGGAATGTGATAATGTGATGGAGTATGTATAATTGTGTTGATGAGGAGTGTATTATGAGTGATTGACGTGTGTTGGTGATGAATACCTGATAATTGTACTGTGTTATGTTTTATTCGATTGTGGTGCATTTGTGGTGAGAACTTTATACTTGTGTATTTTTGTGTTAATATATAATTTTACTCAATGGTATTATGATTGTTTTTGTCACCCTTCTGCTGTTTTATAATGCTCTATGAGGCATTGCAGATTAGAGTTGCTGGAGGTCTTTTTGTGAAGCTTTGCGTCTTCATTCTTTTTTCGGTCGGCTCTGATATGTGACACCGGGTAGTTAGGGTGGCCGTGTTGTGATTATTTGTGTATTCTGTATATATATCTTTTAACTTGTACATGTATAACTTGGTGTATGACAACTTTCTTGATATATATATATATATATATGTTATTCAGTTTTAGATTTTCCGCTTTTATTCTAAAATCTGAAATGTGGGTGTAAGGAACTGAGTTCCTCTGTTGATTGCTACCCCACTGTTGCATATCTTAGTGAGCAGGTGTTGTATGTTATGTTTGTTTCAAATTGATGTGATGCTCCCTGTCTATGCCATGTTTTCAAATATACTCTGATGAAATTTCGAATATTATTTACCGCTTTCTAAGCTTGGGGGTATTAGATTGGGGGTGTTACATTAAGTGGTATCAGAGCCAGTTTGTGTCAGTTCGTGTCGGTTGTGTCAGTCCTTGTTGGTCGTTGTGGTTGGTTGAGCTGTTGGTTTAACCATAATTTCTGTTATTGGGAATGAGCAGAATATGGCTGGAAGGAACGATGCTGCTCTAGCTGCTGCTATGCAGGCTATGGCTCGTGCTGTGCAGGGTGCACCGAATGCTGGGGAGAATGATGAGTTTAGAAAGAATAGGCCACCTGTCTTCAAAGGGAGACATAATCCTGATGGAGCGCAGATTTGGCTGAAAGAGATTGAGAGGATTTTCAGGGTGATGGATTGTGATGAGGACAGTAAGGTGAGACTGGGAACTCACATGTTACAGGAAGAAGCAGATGACTGGTGGGTCGGTACTCGTCAGGTGTTGGAAGCTGCGGAGGACGAAGAGATCACTTGGGAAGTGTTTAGCCGGGAGTTTCTAAGGAAGTATTTTCCCGAGGATGTCCGAGGAAAGAAAGAAATTGAGTTTTTAGAACTAAAGCAAGGTAATATGTCTGTTGTGGATTATACCGCTAAGTTTGTTGAGCTGGTGCAGTTTTATCCTCATTATGCTGAAGCGACCGCGGAATTCTCTAAGTGTGTGAAGTATGAAAGTGGATTGCGTCCTGAGATAAAACAGGCGATCGGTTACCAGAGGATAAGGAGGTTTACTGATTTGTTGGAATGTTGTAGGATTTATGATGAGGATAGTAAGGCTCGATCTACTCACTACAAAAGTGTAAGTGACAGGAAAGGGAAGCAGCAGTTTCGTAGTGGTCCGTATGTAACACCGGCGGATAAAGGTAAACAAAGGGGTACTTTTGATCGAAGGTCAAGTGGAGGTGGTATGTCTAATGCTCTGAGGTGTTTTAGATGTGGTGGATTGGGACATCGTCAGTCCGAGTGTAGGAAGAATTTGGATAAGTGTTCTAACTGTGGAGGTGAAAGACATGTTGTGGCTGATTGTAAAAGGAAGAATGTGGTGAAATGTTATAACTATGGAGAACCTGGTCACATTAGCTCGAAGTGTCCGAATCAGAAGAAAGCTCTGACTAGTGGCAAGGTGTTTTCTTTGGCAGGAACTCAGACTTCAAGTGCAGATCGTCTGATTCGAGGTACTTGCTTTATTAATAGTACGCCTTTAGTTGCTATTATTGATACTGGAGCGACTCATTCGTTTATTTCGTCTGAGTGCGCGAAGCATTTGAATCTTGTGTTGTCTTTGATGGATGGTGAGATGGTTATTGATACTCCAGCGATGGGTTCAGTAACTACTTCTTTGGTGTGCTTGAGTTGTCCTTTGGCCATTTATGGTAAAGACTTTGAGATGGATTTAGTGTGTTTGCCGTTGGAAGGTTTGGATGTGGTTTTGGGAATGAATTGGTTGCAATTTAATAGGGTTCATATTGATTGTTATCATAAGCTGGTAAGGTTTCCTTCTCTGGAGGAAGACGAAGACTCGAGTTTCTTATCTACCAAAGAGTTGAAGAAACTTTTGGCGGAGGAAGCTCAGTTGTTTGGATTGTTTGTATCTTTGGCCGTGGATAGTCAGGTGTCGCTTGAGGTGTTTCCTGTTGTGTGTGAATTTCCTGAAGTGTTTCCTGAGGATATTTTAGACTTGCCGCCGGAGAGAGAGGTGGAGTTTTCTATAGATCTAGTTCCTGGTACTAGACCTGTTTCTATGGCACCTTATCGTATGTCGGCATCGGAGTTGGTGGAGTTAAAGAAACAGTTGAATGAGTTGTTGGAAAAGAGGTTCGTGAGGCCAAGTGTTTCTCCTTGGGGTGCTCCAGTTTTGTTGGTGAAAAAGAAGGATGGGAGTATAAGGTTATGTATTGATTATCGCCAGTTGAATAAAGTGACGATTAAGAATAAGTATCCGCTCCCGAGAATTGATGATCTGATGGATCAGTTGGTTGGTGCTTGTGTGTTTAGTAAGATTGACTTGAGGTCAGGGTATCATCAGATAAGGGTGAAGGAAGAAGATATTCAGAAGACGGCCTTTAGGACACGATACGGTCATTATGAATATTCTGTGATGCCGTTCGGGGTTTCTAATGCGCCTGGTGTGTTTATGGAATACATGAATAGGATTTTCCACGAGCATTTGGATCGATTTGTCGTTGTGATTATTGATGACATATTGATTTATTCTAAGTCTCGCGAGGAGCACGCGGAACATTTGCGTATTGTTTTGCAGGTTTTGAAGGAAAGGAAGCTTTTTGCAAAATTGTCCAAGTGTGAATTCTGGTTATCGGAAGTGAGTTTTCTTGGACACGTGATTTCGGGTAACTGTATTTCTGTGGATCCATCTAAGGTAGAAGCAGTTCTACAGTGGGAGGCTCGGAGATCTGTTACTGAAATTCGTAGCTTTTTGGGTTTGGCCGGTTATTATCGACGGTTCATTGAAGGGTTTTCTAAGCTTGCATTGCCTTTGACCCAGTTGACTTGTAAAGGTCAAGCATTCATTTGGGATATTCGGTGTGAGGAGAGTTTTAATGAGCTGAAGAGAAGATTGACGACAGCTCCGATTTTGATTTTGCCGAATCCTACTGAACCATTTGTGGTTTATTGTGATGCTTCTTTGATTGGTCTAGGTGGTGTTCTGATGCAAGAAGGTAAGGTTGTAGCTTATGCTTCGAGGCAGTTGAGAGTTCATGAGAAGAATTATCCTACTCATGATCTTGAATTAGCGGCTGTGGTTTTTTTGTTGAAGATTTGGAGGCATTATCTTTTTGGTGCGAGGTTTGAAGTTTTTAGTGATCACAAGAGCTTGAAGTATTTGTTTGATCAGAAGGAATTGAATATGAGGCAACGTAGGTGGTTGGAATTCTTGAAAGACTACGACTTTGGCTTGAATTACCATCCTGGTAAAGCTAATGTGGTAGCTGATGCGTTGAGTCAGAAATCGTTGCATATGTCGGCTTTGATGGTTAAGGAATGGGAACTTTTGGAATCGTTTAGAGATTTGAGTTTGGTATGTGAAGTGACTTCGGATAGTGTAAGGCTTGGGATGTTGAAGGTTACTAATGATTTTCTGATGACGGTTAGTGAGAAACAGAAGTTGGATTTGAAATGTGTGGATTTGATGTTGGTTGGGGGAGGAGATGCGAATAATGATTTTCAAGTGGATTCTAATGGTGTGTTAAGGTTTCGTGGACGGATTTGTATTCCGGATGATTCGGAGTTGAAAAGGATGATTTTGGAGGAAGGACACCGGAGTAATTTGAGTATACATCCTGGAGCAAATAAGATGTATCAAGACTTGAAGAAGATTTTCTGGTGGTTTGGTTTGAAAAGAGATGTGGCTCAGTTTGTGTATGCTTGTTTGACTTGTCAGAAATCGAAGGTGGAGCATTTGAGGCCTAGTGGTTTGTTGCAACCGTTGGATATTCCTGAGTGGAAGTGGGATAGCATTTCGATGGATTTTGTAACGGGGTTACCGAACACTCAGAGGGGGCATAATGCTATTTGGGTGGTTGTTGATAGGCTGACTAAATCAGCTCATTTTATTCCGATTGACATCAGTTTTTCTTTGGAGAGGTTGGCTGAGATTTATATCAGTGTGGTGGTGAAGTTGCATGGAGTTCCATTGAGTATTGTTTCTGATCGAGATCCAAGATTTACATCGAGATTTTGGGAAAGTTTACAGAAGGCTTTGGGTTCTAGATTGAGATTGAGTTCGGCTTATCATCCGCAGACGGATGGTCAGACGGAGAAGACGATTCAGTCTTTGGAAGATTTGTTGAGGGCTTGTGTTTTGGAACAAGTTGGTTCGTGGGATAGTTATCTTGCGTTGATTGAATTCACGTATAATAACAGTTTTCATTCTAGTATTGGTATGGCGCCGTTTGAAGCATTGTATGGACGAAGGTGTCGAACGCCGTTGTGTTGGCACGAATCTGGTGAGAGAACGGTGGTAGGACCGGAGTTGGTACAACAGTCGACAGAGAAAGTGAAGCTTATTCGAGAGAAAATGAAGGCTTCTCAGAGTAGACAAAAGAGTTATCATGATCGGAGACGGAAGGATCTTGAGTTTCAAGAGGGCGATCATGTATTTCTGAGGGTTACGCCGGTAACGGGTGTTGGTCGTGCTTTGAAATCGAAGAAACTTACTTCTCAGTTTATTGGTCCTTACCAGATATCTGAGAGAGTTGGTGTTGTGGCGTACAGGGTGGCGTTGCCGCCGAATCTGTCGAATTTGTATGATGTGTTCCATGTTTCACAGCTTCGGAAGTATGTTCCAGATCCGTCACATGTGATTCCGATGGATGAGGTTGAGGTAAGGGAGAACCTTACAGTTGAGGCTTTACCTGTTGGTATTTTGGATCGCGAAGTGAAGCAGTTGCGAGGCAAGGATATTGCTTTGGTGAAAGTGGAGTGGGGAGGCGCTGCTGAGGGTAATTTGACTTGGGAGTTGGAGAGTCGGATGCGGGAGTCGTATCCAGAGTTGTTTGTTTCAGGTGAGATTTTCGAGGACGAAAATTTCTAAGTGGGGGAGAGTTGTAACGCCCCAGTTTTGGTCTTTTATTTTAAGTGAGTTGTTTTTTATTATTTTATTATTATATTATTTTATTTCTGACTTTTATGTGAAAATATGTTATTTTTCGTCGTGAATATATTTTATCGGGTTTTGGGAACGTTTGCGAGATATTTGAGTGTAAGGGTATTTTGGGCATTTGGGTGTATTTTGTTAAGTTAGTAAAGAAAAGAAAAATAGAAATAGAGAGAAAAATAGTAGAAGAGAAAAGAAAGAAAGAAAAGAAGAAAAGAGAAGAAAAGAGGAGAAGAGAGAAAAGAGAGAAATTGGAGAAAAAGCTTGGGAAATCAAGAGAACAAGTTCTAGGAATCGATTAAATCGGGTAAGGGTGTGAAACTCGATTATCTTATTGTTGTGTATGATTATGTATGTGTGGTTGCATGTTGTATTGTCTCGTTCGGTAGTTTTAGGATATAGGTCGAAATCGTGTAATCGAGTAGAAATCGATGTTTTCACGGACGGAACTCAATATAATTTATGTTGTATGATCTATGTATGTGTATGAACCATTGCTAGTAATTGTTTTGCTGTCGGAAATGATTTGGGGAAGAAAATGGGAAAAATTGGAGGTATGGAACAGTGTTCACGCAGCATAATTTTTCTGCTTCTGGTGCAGAGCGCCGGGCGAAAGGCCCTGAGCGTCGGGCGATGCGTCCTTTTCGTCGGGCGGTTCGAGAGGCGCAGAGGTGCCAAGCTTCTGCCTCTTTGAATTATTTTGGGGGATTGGTGTCGCCTGTGCTTCGCCGGGCGAAGCAGAGGCGAAGCGTGTTTCGCAGGGCGGTGAGCATGCTTCGCCGGGCGGTTTGTGTGTTTTTGAAAACATTTTCTTTTTTTAAAATCCATATCTTTCGAACCGTATTTCCGAATTGAGTGATATATATATCGTTGGGAAGCTTATGAAATGTACTTTTGGATGATGAGAATTTTGGAATTGTTAGCCGATTTAATTATGTCGAAAAATCGGGAATAGTGTCATTTTGTCGACTTTTGCTGTTATAATTGTGTGAATTTGATGTGTAATGTACGCTGTACTGTTAATATGAATGTAGTATGGATTGTGTGTTGTGTTGGGGTAAGAATACCCGTGTGGATGATGATTTGTGGCCTAAGGGCAAGAAAATACTATGTGTTGTATTTGATGATAAAGGCATAATTATGAAGGTGTGTATGTATGCAATGTGAATGTCATGAGTCATTGTATGCCAAGCATCATGATATGTATTATGGAAACGTCCTGAGTGGCGGTTTAAATTCCTGAGGGAATTTGCTATAACATCGTGTGCCTCGAAAATATGAGGCGCTGCCTGAGGACCTAAAGCGATGGTTGTAGACGATCGTGTGCCCATGATGGGACTTAAAGCAATCCATAACGTCGTGTGCCTCGAAAATATGAGGCGATGCCTGAGGACCTAAAGCGACGGGTGAACATCGTAGGCCCGACGGGGTGTTACTTGAGATTCTCAGTAACGAGCGATGGTTCCAATAGTTCCTGAGTGAACTGGTGATGAGACATGAGAAACAATGGAAGTCGGTACCGCATGGCATGTGCATAGAGTCGTTGTGTCGGTCTCTGTGTATTTGCATAATCATGGATTAAATGTGTATGTTAATTGGGAATGTGATAATGTGATGGAGTATGTATAATTGTGTTGATGAGGAGTGTATTATGAGTGATTGACGTGTGTTGGTGATGAATACCTGATAATTGTACTGTGTTATGTTTTATTCGATTGTGGTGCATTTGTGGTGAGAACTTTATACTTGTGTATTTTTGTGTTAATATATAATTTTACTCAATGGTATTATGATTGTTTTTGTCACCCTTCTGCTGTTTTATAATGCTCTATGAGGCATTGCAGATTAGAGTTGCTGGAGGTCTTTTTGTGAAGCTTTGCGTCTTCATTCTTTTTTCGGTCGGCTCTGATATGTGACACCGGGTAGTTAGGGTGGCCGTGTTGTGATTATTTGTGTATTCTGTATATATATCTTTTAACTTGTACATGTATAACTTGGTGTATGACAACTTTCTTGATATATATATATATATGTTATTCAGTTTTAGATTTTCCGCTTTTATTCTAAAATCTGAAATGTGGGTGTAAGGAACTGAGTTCCTCTGTTGATTGCTACCCCACTGTTGCATATCTTAGTGAGCAGGTGTTGTATGTTATGTTTGTTTCAAATTGATGTGATGCTCCCTGTCTATGCCATGTTTTCAAATATACTCTGATGAAATTTCAAATATTATTTACCGCTTTCTAAGCTTGGGGGTATTAGATTGGGGGTGTTACATTAAGTGGTATCAGAGCCAGTTTGTGTCAGTTCGTGTCGGTTGTGTCAGTCCTTGTTGGTCGTTGTGGTTGGTTGAGCTGTTGGTTTAACCATAATTTCTGTTATTGGGAATGAGCAGAATATGGCTGGAAGGAACGATGCTGCTCTAGCTGCTGCTATGCAGGCTATGGCTCGTGCTGTGCAGGGTGCACCGAATGCTGGGGAGAATGATGAGTTTAGAAAGAATAGGCCACCTGTCTTCAAAGGGAGACATAATCCTGATGGAGCGCAGATTTGGCTGAAAGAGATTGAGAGGATTTTCAGGGTGATGGATTGTGATGAGGACAGTAAGGTGAGACTGGGAACTCACATGTTACAGGAAGAAGCAGATGACTGGTGGGTCGGTACTCGTCAGGTGTTGGAAGCTGCGGAGGACGAAGAGATCACTTGGGAAGTGTTTAGCCGGGAGTTTCTAAGGAAGTATTTTCCCGAGGATGTCCGAGGAAAGAAAGAAATTGAGTTTTTAGAACTAAAGCAAGGTAATATGTCTGTTGTGGATTATACCGCTAAGTTTGTTGAGCTGGTGCAGTTTTATCCTCATTATACTGAAGCGACCGCGAAATTCTCTAAGTGTGTGAAGTATGAAAGTGGATTGCGTCCTGAGATAAAACAGGCGATCGGTTACCAGAGGATAAGGAGGTTTACTGATTTGTTGGAATGTTGTAGGATTTATGATTAGGATAGTAAGGCTCGATCTACTCACTACAAAAGTGTAAGTGACAGGAAAGGGAAGCAGCAGTTTCGTAGTGGTCTGTATGTAACACCGGCGGATAAAGGTAAACAAATGGGTACTTTTGATCGAAGGTCAAGTGGAGGTGGTATGTCTAATGCTCTGAGGTGTTTTAGATGTGGTGGATTGGGACATCGTCAGTCCGAGTGTAGGAAGAATTTGGATAAGTGTTCTAACTGTGGAGGTGAAAGACATGTTGTGGCTGATTGTAAAAGGAAGAATGTGGTGAAATGTTATAACTATGGAGAACCTGGTCACATTAGCTCGAAGTGTCCGAATCAGAAGAAAGCTCCGACTAGTGGCAAGGTGTTTTCTTTGGCAGGAACTCAGACTTCAAGTGCAGATCGTCTGATTCGAGGTACTTGCTTTATTAATAGTACGCCTTTAGTTGCTATTATTGATACTGGAGCGACTCATTCGTTTATTTCGTCTGAGTGCGCGAAGCGTTTGAATCTTGTGTTGTCTTTGATGGATGGTGAGATGGTTATTGATACTCCAGCGATGGGTTCAGTAACTACTTCTTTGGTGTGTTTGAGTTGTCCTTTGGCCATTTATGGTAAAGACTTTGAGATGGATTTAGTGTGTTTGCCATTGGAAGGTTTGGATGTGGTTTTGGGAATGAATTGGTTGCAATTTAATAGGGTTCATATTGATTGTTATCATAAGCTGGTAAGGTTTCCTTCTCTGGAGGAAGACGAAGACTCGAGTTTCTTATCTACCAAAGAGTTGAAGAAACTTTTGGCGGAGGAAGCTCAGTTGTTTGGATTGTTTGTATCTTTGGCCGTGGATAGTCAGGTGTCACTTGAGGTGTTTCCTGTTGTGTGTGAATTTCCTGAAGTGTTTCCTGAGGATATTTTAGACTTGCCGCCGGAGAGAGAGGTGGAGTTTTCTATAGATCTAGTTCCTGGTACTAGACCTGTTTCTATGGCACCTTATCGTATGTCGGCATCGGAGTTGGTGGAGTTAAAGAAACAGTTGAATGAGTTGTTGGAAAAGAGGTTCGTGAGGCCAAGTGTTTCTCCTTGGGGTGCTCCAGTTTTGTTGGTGAAAAAGAAGGATGGGAGTATAAGGTTATGTATTGATTATCGCCAGTTGAATAAAGTGACGATTAAGAATAAGTATCCGCTCCCGAGAATTGATGATCTGATGGATCAGTTGGTTGGTGCTTGTGTGTTTAGTAAGATTGACTTGAGGTCAGGGTATCATCAGATAAGGGTGAAGGAAGAAGATATTCAGAAGACGGCCTTTAGGACACGATACGGTCATTATGAATATTCTGTGATGCCGTTCGGGGTTTCTAATGCGCCTGGTGTGTTTATGGAATACATGAATAGGATTTTCCACGAGCATTTGGATCGATTTGTCGTTGTGATTATTGATGACATATTGATTTATTCTAAGTCTCGCGAGGAGCACGCGGAACATTTGCGTATTGTTTTGCAGGTTTTGAAGGAAAGGAAGCTTTTTGCAAAATTGTCCAAGTGTGAATTCTGGTTATCGGAAGTGAGTTTTCTTGGACACGTGATTTCGGGTAACTGTATTTCTGTGGATCCATCTAAGGTAGAAGCAGTTCTACAGTGGGAGGCTCGGAGATCTGTTACTGAAATTCGTAGCTTTTTGGGTTTGGCCGGTTATTATCGACGGTTCATTGAAGGGTTTTCTAAGCTTGCATTGCCTTTGACCCAGTTGACTTGTAAAGGTCAAGCATTCATTTGGGATATTCGGTGTGAGGAGAGTTTTAATGAGCTGAAGAGAAGATTGACGACAGCTCCGATTTTGATTTTGCCGAATCCTACTGAACCATTTGTGGTTTATTGTGATGCTTCTTTGATTGGTCTAGGTGGTGTTCTGATGCAAGAAGGTAAGGTTGTAGCTTATGCTTCGAGGCAGTTGAGAGTTCATGAGAAGAATTATCCTACTCATGATCTTGAATTAGCGGCTGTGGTTTTTTTGTTGAAGATTTGGAGGCATTATCTTTTTGGTGCGAGGTTTGAAGTTTTTAGTGATCACAAGAGCTTGAAGTATTTGTTTGATCAGAAGGAATTGAATATGAGGCAACGTAGGTGGTTGGAATTCTTGAAAGACTACGACTTTGGCTTGAATTACCATCCTGGTAAAGCTAATGTGGTAGCTGATGCGTTGAGTCAGAAATCGTTGCATATGTCGGCTTTGATGGTTAAGGAATGGGAACTTTTGGAATCGTTTAGAGATTTGAGTTTGGTATGTGAAGTGACTTCGGATAGTGTAAGGCTTGGGATGTTGAAGGTTACTAATGATTTTCTGATGACGGTTAGTGAGAAACAGAAGTTGGATTTGAAATGTGTGGATTTGATGTTGGTTGGGGGAGGAGATGCGAATAATGATTTTCAAGTGGATTCTAATGGTGTGTTAAGGTTTCGTGGACGGATTTGTATTCCGGATGATTCGGAGTTGAAAAGGATGATTTTGGAGGAAGGACACCGGAGTAATTTGAGTATACATCCTGGAGCAAATAAGATGTATCAAGACTTGAAGAAGATTTTCTGGTGGTTTGGTTTGAAAAGAGATGTGGCTCAGTTTGTGTATGCTTGTTTGACTTGTCAGAAATCGAAGGTGGAGCATTTGAGGCCTAGTGGTTTGTTGCAACCGTTGGATATTCCTGAGTGGAAGTGGGATAGCATTTCGATGGATTTTGTAACGGGGTTACCGAACACTCAGAGGGGGCATAATGCTATTTGGGTGGTTGTTGATAGGCTGACTAAATCAGCTCATTTTATTCCGATTGACATCAGTTTTTCTTTGGAGAGGTTGGCTGAGATTTATATCAGTGTGGTGGTGAAGTTGCATGGAGTTCCATTGAGTATTGTTTCTGATCGAGATCCAAGATTTACATCGAGATTTTGGGAAAGTTTACAGAAGGCTTTGGGTTCTAGATTGAGATTGAGTTCGGCTTATCATCCGCAGACGGATGGTCAGACGGAGAAGACGATTCAGTCTTTGGAAGATTTGTTGAGGGCTTGTGTTTTGGAACAAGTTGGTTCGTGGGATAGTTATCTTGCGTTGATTGAATTCACGTATAATAACAGTTTTCATTCTAGTATTGGTATGGCGCCGTTTGAAGCATTGTATGGACGAAGGTGTCGAACGCCGTTGTGTTGGCACGAATCTGGTGAGAGAACGGTGGTAGGACCGGAGTTGGTACAACAGTCGACAGAGAAAGTGAAGCTTATTCGAGAGAAAATGAAGGCTTCTCAGAGTAGACAAAAGAGTTATCATGATCGGAGACGGAAGGATCTTGAGTTTCAAGAGGGCGATCATGTATTTCTGAGGGTTACGCCGGGTAACGGGTGTTGGTCGTGCTTTGAAATCGAAGAAACTTACTTCTCAGTTTATTGGTCCTTACCAGATATCTGAGAGAGTTGGTGTTGTGGCGTACAGGGTGGCGTTGCCGCCGAATCTGTCGAATTTGTATGATGTGTTCCATGTTTCACAGCTTCGGAAGTATGTTCCAGATCCGTCACATGTGATTCCGATGGATGAGGTTGAGGTAAGGGAGAACCTTACAGTTGAGGCTTTACCTGTTGGTATTTTGGATCGCGAAGTGAAGCAGTTGCGAGGCAAGGATATTGCTTTGGTGAAAGTGGAGTGGGGAGGCGCTGCTGAGGGTAATTTGACTTGGGAGTTGGAGAGTCGGATGCGGGAGTCGTATCCAGAGTTGTTTGTTTCAGGTGAGATTTTCGAGGACGAAAATTTCTAAGTGGGGGAGAGTTGTAACGCCCCAGTTTTGGTCTTTTATTTTAAGTGAGTTGTTTTTTATTATTTTATTATTATATTATTTTATTTCTGACTTTTATGTGAAAATATGTTATTTTTCGTCGTGAATATATTTTATCGGGTTTTGGGAACGTTTGCGAGATATTTGAGTGTAAGGGTATTTTGGGCATTTGGGTGTATTTTGTTAAGTTAGTAAAGAAAAGAAAAATAGAAATAGAGAGAAAAATAGTAGAAGAGAAAAGAAAGAAAGAAAAGAAGAAAAGAGAAGAAAAGAGGAGAAGAGAGAAAAGAGAGAAATTGGAGAAAAAGCTTGGGAAATCAAGAGAACAAGTTCTAGGAATCGATTAAATCGGGTAAGGGTGTGAAACTCGATTATCTTATTGTTGTGTATGATTATGTATGTGTGGTTGCATGTTGTATTGTCTCGTTCGGTAGTTTTAGGATATAGGTCGAAATCGTGTAATCGAGTAGAAATCGATGTTTTCACGGACGGAACTCAATATAATTTATGTTGTATGATCTATGTATGTGTATGAACCATTGCTAGTAATTGTTTTGCTGTCGGAAATGATTTGGGGAAGAAAATGGGAAAAATTGGAGGTATGGAACAGTGTTCACGCAGCATAATTTTTCTGCTTCTGGTGCAGAGCGCCGGGCGAAAGGCCCTGAGCGTCGGGCGATGCGTCCTTTTCGTCGGGCGGTTCGAGAGGCGCAGAGGTGCCAAGCTTCTGCCTCTTTGAATTATTTTGGGGGATTGGTGTCGCCTGTGCTTCGCCGGGCGAAGCAGAGGCGAAGCGTGTTTCGCAGGGCGGTGAGCATGCTTCGCCGGGCGGTTTGTGTGTTTTTGAAAACATTTTCTTTTTTTAAAATCCATATCTTTCGAACCGTATTTCCGAATTGAGTGATATATATATCGTTGGGAAGCTTATGAAATGTACTTTTGGATGATGAGAATTTTGGAATTGTTAGCCGATTTAATTATGTCGAAAAATCGGGAATAGTGTCATTTTGTCGACTTTTGCTGTTATAATTGTGTGAATTTGATGTGTAATGTACGCTGTACTGTTAATATGAATGTAGTATGGATTGTGTGTTGTGTTGGGGTAAGAATACCCGTGTGGATGATGATTTGTGGCCTAAGGGCAAGAAAATACTATGTGTTGTATTTGATGATAAAGGCATAATTATGAAGGTGTGTATGTATGCAATGTGAATGTCATGAGTCATTGTATGCCAAGCATCATGATATGTATTATGGAAACGTCCTGAGTGGCGGTTTAAATTCCTGAGGGAATTTGCTATAACATCGTGTGCCTCGAAAATATGAGGCGCTGCCTGAGGACCTAAAGCGATGGTTGTAGACGATCGTGTGCCCATGATGGGACTTAAAGCAATCCATAACGTCGTGTGCCTCGAAAATATGAGGCGATGCCTGAGGACCTAAAGCGACGGGGTGAACATCGTAGGCCCGACGGGGTGTTACTTGAGATTCTCAGTAACGAGCGATGGTTCCAATAGTTCCTGAGTGAACTGGTGATGAGACATGAGAAACAATGGAAGTCGGTACCGCATGGCATGTGCATAGAGTCGTTGTGTCGGTCTCTGTGTATTTGCATAATCATGGATTAAATGTGTATGTTAATTGGGAATGTGATAATGTGATGGAGTATGTATAATTGTGTTGATGAGGAGTGTATTATGAGTGATTGACGTGTGTTGGTGATGAATACCTGATAATTGTACTGTGTTATGTTTTATTCGATTGTGGTGCATTTGTGGTGAGAACTTTATACTTGTGTATTTTTGTGTTAATATATAATTTTACTCAACGGTATTATGATTGTTTTTGTCACCCTTCTGCTGTTTTATAATGCTCTATGAGGCATTGCAGATTAGAGTTGCTGGAGGTCTTTTTGTGAAGCTTTGCGTCTTCATTCTTTTGTCGGTCGGCTCTGATATGTGACACCGGGTAGTTAGGGTGGCCGTGTTGTGATTATTTGTGTATTCTGTATATATATCTTTTGACTTGTACATGTATAACTTGGTGTATGACAACTTTCTTGATATATATATATATATGTTATTCAGTTTTAGATTTTCCGCTTTTATTCTAAAATCTGAAATGTGGGTGTAAGGAACTGAGTTCCTCTGTTGATTGCTACCCCACTGTTGCATATCTTAATGAGCAGGTGTTGTATGTTATGTTTGTTTCAAATTGATGTGATGCTCCCTGTCTATGCCATGTTTTCAAATATACTCTGATGAAATTTCGAATATTATTTACCGCTTTCTAAGCTTGGGGGTATTAGATTGGGGGTGTTACACATATCACAATGCTCTGCAAAAGCTTCTTGCTCAAGCTCATGTGACACATGATATTGCTGTTGAAAAATTTGATAATGTGATAGCTAACATCACGGCATATAACACTGAAATTCTGGTACCAGATATGTGATGTTACGTGTGATGTCACAACAACACACTCTGCATTGGACAATGTAAAACAACAATAAATCAACACAATGAATTGTTCACCCAGTTCGGTTTAACTACCTACGTCGGGGGGCTACCAAGCCAGGGATGAATTTCACTATCAGTAGAATTAATTTACAGACTCAACAACCCAGTTAACATCTCCTAAACTTAATCTTTACTTAATGAACCTTCTACCTAAGAGACCACTTAGGTATGAGAACACTACTCAATCCCTAAATCACTTCAGTGATATAATTCAAAGATCACACACTTTGAATAACGCAACTTGATTCTGCTTCACAACTTTGATCAAGAACAACTCAAAACAACAACACCAATTCACACTAGAATGGTTTACAATACAAACATGAAGACTCAAACGACTCTCAGTCTTTGGCACTCTTTCTTCGTCGCTTTCTTCAAAGGATTGATGCGCTTTAAATAGCTCTTTGATCTGGTCTTGGACCTCCTACAAAATCTGACCTGATTTGTTATTTAAAACTGAATCTGCAACAGATTTTCTCTCTCAAAATCTTCTTAAATCTTCAGCCTTTAAACACTCCTACAAATCTGCATCAAATCTGATTGTAACAAAAAATATCTCCTCCAAGATATTTGCATCCAATTACTCTACCAGCTCTCCCAAATTCCAGCTAAGACGCTTAACCCTAAAAACATCTCAGACCTGATGTTTTACTGATATGCATATCTGATGTCATGACATCGCATGTGACATTAGACTTCAAAGCTTCAACACCTTAAAAACCTAACATTATCCAATGTTAAGACTCAATGTTACGACATCACCCATGTGACATCAACAATACACAACTTTGTTTTACCAAAATTCTAGCCAATCCAAGAGCTAACAATCTCCCCCTTTGGCTAATTTTGGCTAAAACAATCTTTGCAACATCAGAGACTTCAGCAGCGGATTAAAATGTTAAAACTTTTAAACCTCAAAGCCAGAACCAGCATGGTTCAACATGCACACTCCCCTTCAGCATCTGCACCACACCAGATCTTAGATAGGATACACTCTACACACCTAGGCTAACTCTCCCCCTTTTTAGCCATAATTGGACAATCACCAAACACAATGTCCTGACATAAAGACATGGTCAAACATCATGCTTCCCAAAAACACAAGTTCCAACACATTGACTGTTCAGTCGATACAAACTATGCTCCTTGTTTTCATTAGAAACACAAGCCTTTCTTCCTTCTAGCAGCACCACTCAGCAACCAAGAATGAGCCAGTCAAACATCAAAGATGCAGCAAAGAACTTCAAGCAGAAGGATAAGACTTCAGATCCACCTCAGAAGAGGAGCAAAATAATGACTGCAGCTGAAACTACTTCAGGAACCACAAAGACAGGCAGAACCTCAGAAACAACCATGAAACCAAGCAAGAAGCTTCCTGTGCAACAACAAGCTACTGATGATGATTGGGATGAAGACTGGAAAGCTTTTCTAGATGCAGGGGGTTGGGATAATCTGTAACTAATGATGTACTTCAAACCTGTATGCCTTCAGCTGTTGAATAAAATCAATTTCTAATAAAGAATACAACTGATTAATACACTCTCTAGCACATTTAATCTTCATAAATGCAAATTCCTAATTTACTTCTCAAACTTTCAAATTGGTTTGCATCTAAGACTTTAGTAAAAATGTCAGCTAATTGTTTATCTGTAGCAACATGTTCCAAAGCAACTACTTTGTCTTCAACCAAATCTCTTATAAAATGATGCCTTATATCAATATGCTTAGTTCTGCTATGCTGAATAGGATTCTTAGAGATATTGATAGCACTCAAATTATCACAGTACAATGTCATGACATCTTGCTTGACATTGTATTCTGTTAACATCTGCTTCATCCAAACAAGTTGAGAACAACTACTCCCTGCTGCTATGTACTCAGCTTCAGCAGTAGAAAGAGACACACAGTTCTGCTTTTTACTAAACCATGATATCAGATTATTCCCTAAGAAGAAACAACCTCCTGAAGTGCTTTTCCTATCATCAACACTCCCAGCCCAGTCAGCATCACAATATCCCCTTAACTCAGTCCCAGATCCTTGACTATACAACATCCCGTAGTCACTAGTGCCATTAACATATTTCAGGATCCTCTTTACTTGATTCAAGTGACTAACCTTAGGCTCAGATTGGTATCTGGCACAAACTCCAACAACAAAAGAAATGTCAGGTCTGCTAGCTGTGAGATACAGTAGACTCCCAATCATGCTTCTATATAAACTTTGATCCAGACTAACACCATGTTCATCCTTGGATAATTTTAGATGAGTAGGAGCAGGAGTCCTCTTGTGATTAGCATTCTCTAGACCAAACTTCTTCACTATGTTCTTTGCATACTTGCTTTGAGAAATGAATATGGAGTCCTCCATTTGTCTAACTTGTAGACCAAGAAAATAGTTTAGCTCACAAACAAGACTCATTTCAAATTCAGACTGCATCTATTCCACAAAATGTTTCACCATTGCATCTGACATCCCACCAAATACTATGTCATCAACATAGATTTGAGCTATCATCAGTTTTCCTCCTTCCTCTTTAACAAACAAAGTCTTGTCAATCCCTCATTTTCTGTAGCCATTCACAACTAGGAATTCAGTAAGCCTTTCATACCAAGCTCTTGGTGCTTGCTTCAAACCATATAGAGCTTTCCTTATTTTGTACACATGGTCAGGAAATGTTGGATCAACAAATCCTTTTGGTTGATCAACATACACCTCTTCATTTAAGTAACCATTCAAGAAGGCACTCTTAACATCCATCTGAAAAAGCTTGAATTTGAAATTACAAGCCACCCCTAAGAGCAATCTGATAGATTCCAGTCTTGCCACAGGAGCAAAGGTTTCATCATAATCAATTCCTTCAACCTGAGTGTATCCCTGAGCAACTAATCTGGCCTTGTTTCTGGTGACCACTCCTTGTTCATCAGATTTATTCTTGTAGATCCACTTGGTGCCAATCACATTAACTCCATCAGGCCTAGGTACAAGCTCCCATACTTCATTCCTCTTGAATTGCTCCAGCTCTTCATGCATTGCATTTATCCAAAACTCATCAGTCAATGCTTCCTTGACATTCTTTGGCTCAATTTTGGAGATAAAACATGAACTTGCTATAACATCTCTTGACCTAGTCCTCACTCCAGAATTTGGATCACCTATAATGAGCTCCTTTGGGTGGTCCTTCTGCACTCTGATAGAGGGATCTTTATGAGGTTGCTCAGTTTCAGGCTCAGCAGCAGCAACACTAGGAGTTGGACTTCTGTCTTCAGCTTCTGGTGCAACTTCACCAACTGATGTTCCAACATCATCTAGGACATCATCATCTTCCTGTTTATCATTGTCATCAATCACCACATTGATGGACTCCATCATCACCTTGGTTCTAGAGTTGAAAATCGTATATGCTCAGCTGTTGGTAGAGTATCCCAAAAATATTCCTTCATCACTTTTGGAATCCAATTTTCTTCTCTGTTCTCTATCAGCCAGAATATAACATCTACTTCCAAAAACATGAAAGTACTTAACATTAGGTTTTATTCCCTTCCATAGTTCATACAGAGTGGATGAAGTGCCTCTTCTCAGGGTAACCCTGTTGTGAATGTAACAGGCCGTATTCATGGCTTCAGCCCAGAAATGATAGGGAAGTTTCTTGGCATGGATCATAGCTCTAGCAGACTCTTGGATAGTTCTGTTCTTCCTCTCAACTACTCTATTTTTCTGAGGAGTAATAGGAGATGAAAACTCATGACTTATACCTTCAGCAGAGCAAAATTCTTCAAACTTGCTATTCTCAAACTCTCTTCCATGGTCACTTCTTATCCTGATAACATTACTCTCCTTTTCTCTTTGGAGTCTTTGACAAAGATCTTTAAAAACATCAAACACCTCTGACTTGTCTTTGATGAAGCTCACCCAGGTGTACCCTGAATAGTCATCCACAACTACATAAGCATATTTCTTTCCATTCAAACTTTCCACCTGCATAGGTCCCATCAAGTCCATATGAAGTAGTTCAAAGACCTTGGAGGTGGTGTCATGTTGAAGCTTCGGATGAGACATCTTTGCCTGCTTCCCTTTTTGACAGTCTCCACACACTTTTCCTTCCTCAATATTAAGTTTGGGAATTCCTCTGACTGCTTCTGAGGATATGATTATCTTCATTCCCTTTAGGTGAAGATGTCCCAACTTCTGATGCCAGATTTTGACATCATCTTCTTTAGCAAAAACACAAGTGGAAGAATTTGATTCTTGTGGCACCCAAAGATAACAATTGTCCTTAGACATGTCTCCCTTCATAATGACTTCTCCTTTATCATCTTTGACAATGCATTCAGACTTTGTAAAGTCTACTTTGAATCGTTGATCACAGAGTTGACTAATGCTGATCAAATTAGCTGTCAGTCCTTTAACAAGAAGAACATCCTCCAGTCTGGGAGCACCAACACATTTTAGTTTACCAATCCCCTTAATCTCTCCTTTGACCCCATCACCAAATGTAACATATCCTGAAGAATGAAGCTTCACATCTACCAGCAGATTCTTTACTCCATTCATGTGCCTTGAACACCCACTGTCAAAGTACCAATCTTCTTTGGTAGAAACCCTTAAAGAAGTGTGAGCTATCAAGCTGGTAACCTTAACTTTAGGGACCCATTGCTTCTTAGGCTTAGTGACCTGCCTTGCTTTATAACAGTTCTGTTTGGGAACAACCTGATGAGCCTTCTGTGGATATCCATGTAGCTTATAACAATAAGCCTTAATGTGTCCAAAACATCCATAATGGTGACATCTCCAGTGTCTGCATCACTGGTGAATCCAAAACCACATTTGTCTGCAGCCATCTTCCCAATGCTAAGAATGTTGTCTAACACATTAGTACCATTGTTCAACATTCTGATAGTTTTGGTCATAGAGTCCAGTTTATAGTTAAGCATACTGACTTCAGCTTCAAGTTCAGTCTTTTCAGCTTTTAACTGTACTATGGTTTTCTTCAGCTCTTCTCCTTCAAGACACACTTGTTCACTTCTTATGAAAAGATCTTTATAAGTGACAGCAAGTTCATCATAAGTAACCTCATCATCACAAGACTCGTCATCTGACTCATAAACCCCAACCATAGCTCTAACAAGTTTAGCTGAATATTCTTCAGATTCACTCTCACTGTCAGACCAAGAAGCTGATAACCCTTTCTCCTTCTTTAGAAAAGTAGGACATTCCTTCTTGACATGTCTATACCCTTCACACTCAAAGCATTGTATCCCTTTGTAATTACTGGATTTTTCTTCATCTTTAGACTTCTTTCCTTGTTCTCCTGATCTGTTGATGTCTGAGGTAATGTTCTTGACATTGGGATTATAACTCCTATTTATCCTCTTCATAACTTTGTTGAACTGTTTACCCAACAAAGAAATAGCCTGAGACAGCTCCTCCTGAGAATCATCCTCTTTCCCTTTCTTGGCTTCTTCAGAACTGGAAACCAAAGCTATACTCTTGGACTTCTTCTCAGGTTCCTCTTCAATTAACCCTAGCTCAAATGTTTGAAGAGATCCAATAGGCTCATCAACCCTCATTTTGCTGATGTCTTGAGCTTCTTCAATTGCAGTCACCTTCATCTTATACCTCTTGGGAAGGGATCTAAGGATTTTCCTCACCAGCTTTTCTTCAGTCATCTTTTCTCCAAGAGCACTAGAGGCATTAGACAGCTCAAGAATGCTCATATGAAAGTCATGAATAGTTTCATCTTCCTTCATCTTTAGACTTTCAAACTTTGATGTCAGAAGTTGAAGTCTTGACATCTTAACCTTTGAAGTTCCTTCATGAGTAGTCTTCAATATGTCCCAAGCTTCCTTAGCAACTTCACAGGTATTGATCAACCTGAATATGTTCTTATCCACTCCATTGAAAATAGAATTTAAAGCTTTGGAATTACAAAGGGCAAGCTTATCTTCTTCCTTGGTCCATTCTTCTTCAGGTTTCAGTTTTGAGCTGCCTTCTTTTTCTTTCCCAGCATCATCTTTCTCAACAACAACAGGTGCTTTCCATTCTTTTATGATAGCCTTCCAAGCCCTGCTGTCCAAGGATTTCAAAAAGGTAATCATCCTTGGCTTCCAATAATCATAATTAGAGCCATCCAAAATAGGGGGTCTATTCACAAATCCACCAACTTCCTTGTCCATCTTTACCAGAAAGTATCAACACTAGATCTCACCCAGATTCAGAGCAGGATGCCTGCTCTGATACCAATTGAAATTCTGGTACCAGATATGTGATGTTACGTGTGATGTCACAACAACACACTCTGCAATGGACAATGTAAAACAACAATAAATCAACACAATGAATTGTTCACCAAGTTCGGTTTAACTACCTACGTCTGGGGGCTACCAAGCCAGGGATGAGTTTCACTATCAGTAGAATTAATTTACAGACTCAACAACCCAGTTGACATCTTCTAAACTTAATCTCTAAGGTATGAGAACACTACTCAATCCCTAAATCACTTCAGTGATATAATTCAAAGATCACACACTTTGAATAACACAACTTGATTCTGCTTCACAGCTTTGATCAAGAACAACTCAAAACAACAACACCAATTCACACTAGAATGGTTTACAATACAAACACGAAGACTCAAACGACTCTCAGTCTTTGGCACTCTTTCTTCGTCCCTTTCTTCAAAGGATTGATGCGCTTTAAATAGCTCTTTGATCTGGTCTTGGACCTCCTACAAAATCTGACCTGATTTGTTATTTAAAACTGAATCTGCAACAGATTTTCTCTCTCAAAATCTTCTTAAATCTTCAGCCTTTAAACACTCCTACAAATCTGCATCAAATCTGATTGTAACAGAAAATATCTCCTCCAAGATATTCGCATCCAATTACTCTACCAGCTCTCCCAAATTCCAGCTAAGACGCTTAACCCTAAAAACATCTCAAACCTGATGTTTTACTGATCTGCATATCTGATTTCATGACATCGCATGTGACGTCAGACTTCAAAGCTTTAACACTTTAAAAACCTAACATTATCCAATGTTAAGACTCAATGTTACGACATCACCCATGTGACATCAACAATACACAACTTTGTTTTACCAAAATTCTAGCCAATCCAAGAGCTAACAAACAATTGTGCGTTGCACATTTCTGTTAAATGTCAAGAGGTCACTTTGGCTAGGGTGTTGGTAGATACTGGATCATCCCTTAATGTGTTGCTCAAAAGAACTCTTGCAAAGCTTGCATGTGAAAGAGCGGAGATGAAACCTAGTGCTCTTGTGGTGAAGGCGTTTGATGGTTCGAGAAAGACCATGAATGGTGAAGTGGAGTTTCCCATTCTTATTGGTCCCCATGTTTTGACATAACTTTTCAGGTTATGGATATCAACCCCAATTATAGTTGCTTGTTGGGAAGGCCATGGATCCATGTCGCTGGGGCAGCGTTGTCAACCTTGCATTAGAAAATGAAATTTGTTGTGGACAACAAGCTGGTGACTATATTTGGAGAAGATCTCTTGGTGAGCAATCTTTCTTCTTTCAAATACATCGAGGCAGATGAGGACGCGTTGGAAACTTCTTTCCAAGCGCTTGAAATTGCAAATGCAGTCTTGTTGGGGGTAGAGGAGCCTGTGCAGAGGGTCTATCCATCTTTTGCATCTCTAAAAAGTACCATTTCTACTATTGAGGAGGGTAAACCAGAATGATGGGGTGAAGTGATCAGCGTCAAAGTCAAAATGGACCGCTTTGGGTTGGGCTACAAACCAACTGCCAACAAAGCGTCAATTCTAAACAAGGGTCGTCCAAGAGAAATCCAAGAAGTGTTCGTCAGTGTTGGTTTCCAAGTGAACATAATTGACGAAGATTTTGAAGATGAAGGCTTAAGCAATTTGGTGTATAATTCGGATGTGGCTTTGAGCAATTGGGACTCTGTGGAGATCCCCGAAATCCTCCCCTTATCAAAGTAATTTTGTTGTTTTGTCATTTTAATGCTTTCAAAAATCCATAGTCGTGCTCAAGGCTATAGGATTATTTTGTAGGGCCCCCTTCTGATTTTCAAATCTTAATGAATGAAGGCATTTTGTTAAATTCCTGTTTTATTCATTTACTATTTTTTTTCCTTTCACTTTTAAATGAAAATGGCAATCTTTCAGAAAACCACTAAAAAGAAAGGCATTATCTCATTGCATTACCTCTTATTTTTTAATTTTAATAACAACAATCATCTAAAACATGCAGAATCATTGATACCCATATTGAATCCGATGACTCTCCAATCTCTCTTAACTTTGATGTACCCATCAATCAAGCCGAAGAATAGGGTGAGGAAGATTGCGATATCCCAGATGAATTGGCTAAGATGCTTGAATATGAGTATACAGATCTCCAACCTCACCAAGAGCAGGTCGAAACCATCAACTTGGGCAGTGAAGAGGAAAGAAAGGAAATCAAATTTGGCACCACACTTGGGGCAGATGTCAGGGCGAAGTTGGTCAAGCTTCTCCAAGAATACGTGGATGTGTTTGCATGGTTGTATCAAGATATGCCCGGTTTGGACACAGACATTGTTGTTCATAAGCTACCACTCTGACCTGATTGTCCTCCTGTGAAGCAGAAACTCCGAAGGACAAGACCAGAGATGGCCTTGAAGATCAGAGAAAAGGCAAAAAGACAGATTGATGTCAGATTTCTTGTTGTTGTAAAGTACCCGCAGTGGGTGGCCAATATTGTTCCTGTACCGAAGAATGATGGAAAGGTTCGAATGTGTGTCGACTATAGGGACTTGAACAAAGCCAGCCCGAAGGATGACTTCCCTCTTCCGCACTGTCACAACGCAAAAAACAACTGGCAGAAGAACAGAGTCGCCACCGAACGTTATTTATCCTGACAGGGGAAAGGAAACGATCGAAGATAACCTCAAAAGGGAGAAGACATGGGCATCTCAACCAAGTCCTGGGTTCGGGAGTCGATTATGCGAGAGGAAGATATTAGGACCCCTTCGTGTTCGTAGTACTCAACGAAATCCACGCTTGTTGTCTAAACAAAGGGTGTGTTGTCTAAAGCTCTACTGCTAAACAGAGACGAAAAGGGAAAAACAAAAGGAGGCTCGATAGGAATTCTCCTTCCTAGGCCTATGTATTTCTTCGTACAATGGGAAAGTCAGAGTCAACGTAGTTCGGAGGACTACGGGTGGATGGGGGAAGGTTGCTCGCCAAGACTTCGTCGTCTTGTGCCAACGTATCCTCATTCAGACGAGAATGAGGAAATCATAGCAGTCGTAGTTCGGCAACACAACCAGAGATTGGTTACGTGTTTTTTATGAGCGACGTCAAATTCGTGTTCCAACAGTTAGGGTCGATTCCTGTTTGCGGTAGAAAGGACATAACGTACTCTTTTCTGAAAATGATTTGACAAACAATCCTGAAGGATAAAAATATTTACATTTTTGATTGAGACTTTTAACATAAGTGAATTGAATTGGTTTGAGACTCACATAGCACTAAAGTCTATGACATAGGATCGAATGCTTCACAAGATCGACCCAAGACGGGACGTATGCAAAATACTCTAGGCAAGGTAAGAAGAGAGACTCCCGATTACCACTTCCCATGTACTTAAGTCTCGTGGCGCACTATACTCGTCGTATTTATTAAGTGTTTTGATTTTCTTTTGAGATGAGAAAGAAGACTCAAAGGTTGAAAAGAAAACAACTAAGGGAAAATGACTCCTAATGTTGTCATGCACAATGGTTCTAAAGTTGGGATAGAAAGGGAATTCTACCTAATGTTATCATGCAAAGAGATAGACCTATGGTTAAGGTTTAAAATGGACTATCCTAATTGTTATCATGCAAAGGATTGAAAGCCTAATGTCTCTCCTACCTCTAACTTAATCAGAAATTAAGTTGAACCAGGAATCCTAAAGGATCATGTGAGAAAACACAAGTAAACATTACACCATTCAATCACAAACATAAGCAAACTCTAGACTTAAACAAGTATCAAGACTCAAAAGAAAAGAAAGAAGAATGAGAGATGAAGGAGAAGTAAGTCAAAGACAAAAGAAAGATGCAACATCAAGTAACAAACAATGAGGTTCAAACAGTTGGACATAAGCATCAAGTTATGCAAGAATTAGGTTCAATCACACAAGGTAAGCATCAACACCATGTTAAGGTAACAAAAGTGTGGACACATGTCAAACCATTCTCAAAGATTGGAAGTCAACCCAATTAGGCAAAACAAGGCACCAATGCATACACAAATGGCTTAAGGTCTAACAAGAAGCATTATCAATCATCAAGCAAAGTGAAGTGAAGTCAAATGATGTGAGAACCAAAGTAGGGCAGTAGCTATGTCATATCACATCTAACTCAATTTAATGATCAAAGAAATAGCAAGAGGATTCAAGGCATGTATCTCAACAACATTCAATCATTTGTCAACAAATAGATCATGTAAAACACACCTCAAAAGAGTAAACATGTGAGATTAAGGTATGAATCTAAGTAGGGGCAGTAATGTGTGTTTGAAGATCAATTAAAAATCAAGTTCAATATGTCAAGCAAGAAACATGAGCATTACATCACAACAAGTTCACACAAACAAGCATGTATCAGTCCAAGTTTTTCATAAAAGGAAACAAAGATTCATATGAAATTCAAGAAGTGAGAAACATGTCATTGAGCAACAAATACAAGTCAAGATACAATTTACAAACAATTATTCATGTCCTCTAAGCATCCTAAGCATCAATCAATCACATGTACTCAAATAGGTTCCAAACTAGGTCAAGTAAGCATGCATATCCACCTCAAAGCAAGATCACATTGATGAATCAATTAAAGATAGGAGAACAACCAAGTGAGACTAATAATAGGGATCTACCACATGGTATTTCAATCAAGAACAAAAGGTAAGAGCAAACCCTAATTGGTTACACAAGTGTATCCTTAAACAATCCACAAAGTTCAAGCATATCCAAACATTTAGACATGTAATGCATCACACATGAAAAATAGCTATGAGCCTTTAAAAATTATGAAAATAATGATCATGGTATAAAGGAGGAAGTAGCTCAATGTGCCCTAAAAGGAATGTCTAAGCATGTGTATAAAGAGTGCTCAAATCATCTCAAACATTAGGAAAGTACACAAACTAGTGATCACACAAGTTAAGCTCCAAAATAGAATCAAACATGAAATAAAATACACGATAAAAACCTCAAATGAACATACAAATTCCCTACATACATGTTTCTAAATGTGTGCAAAAGGGATAGGTCAAGAATCATTTGGAAAAGGCATGAATCAAAGCATTGTTTCAAAACTAGGTCACTTAGACACACTACACAAATAAATCCAAATAAAATATCAAAATAAATTGAAAATTAAAATAAAAAATATGGAAAATTAAATAGGGTTAAATATACTTTTGGTCCCTATAAAATTACCAAATTTAGTTTTTGGTCCTTATTAAAAAAATAACGTGTTTTGGTCCCTACAAAATAATTATGCACGTAGTTTTAGTCCATACTGTTAAACAATTGTGTTTTTTTAAATGATTATTTTGTAGATATTTTTAGAACGTTATAAAAAGTTTCTCGAAAAAAAGGAACTCAAAATTTGATTTATAAGTCGAGAATTTTATTACTTTTATCATTATCTTTTTAAATTTAAAAAATTCATATTTAATTCTTCTCATTTTAAAAAATTATATAATTTGGTAAAGAAATATTTTATAGTAATCTAAACACGTATGAAAAAAATTATTCAAAAATTTAAAAGTTTAGGGGTAATAAAATAGTTTTCAAAATTTTAGAAAATAACAAGGCCTAAAACTGTTTGCATAAAATTTTTGTAGGGACTAAAATATGTCCTTTTTTTATAGGGACTAAAAATGAAGTGTGAGATATTTATGGGGACCAAAAACATATTTAACCCAATTAAATAAGACCTCAAAGTATCTAAAACATATTTTTGTGAAATTTTTAGATATTTGGAACCATTAAAAGTAAATCAGAATGAAAATAGAAAGAAAAAAAAATATAAAAACATGAAGCAGGGGTGTAGTAGCAATAAATGGAATGGTACAATAACAAAAGGTTTGGATAAGGTAATATGTGAATTTTGTACACTTTCCACCTTTGTTATGCAAATTCAAAAATGTGCATTATATGGATATATATGTGTTTGGCTAAATGAGGTAATGAAAGAAAGGTACATGTGTGGTGTAGTATGATGATATTGAGGTAGGAATGATCAACAATTGTGACTTGAGAAACAAGAAACAATTCATGATACATAGTCATGCATGTTACTTCATGATGTTATAACTTGGAAAACTCTCACTCAAATAGGATGAAATTTGTGATCAAATTGTAGGTAAGATGATGAGGAGCAACTTTCATGTTAAGAGGAACTTGAATTGAAACCTAGAAGTTAATGAAATTTGGCCTTGAAGAAAGTAGACAAAACTAGTTCATGCAAAGTTACTAAATTTTGCATTTTGGACCCTAACTTCCAAGTTCCATAACTTAAGTTCTAGTAATGAAAATGAGGAGTTCTTGCACTCTAAAGAAAGCTTGGAGAATACTCTACAAATCTTATGTTTGAACGAAAATGAGATGAAACCTTGATCATGGAGAAAATGGCCTTGAAAAACCAATATTGAACTTGAAGATTAACACTTAGAAAAAATTCTAAGTACAAGAGTTCACATTTCACTTTTTCTCAAATTCACGACTTCATAACTTCTTATCCATGGATCTTTTGAACATAATTCCTTCTTTAAACTTGTAGTTCATGATGTCCTATTTAATTTGACAACAAGTTTGCCCCATTTGGATCAAGGATGAAAAACTTATGGATGTTGCAAGATGGCTAGAAATTGAGATTTTCACACTTAGAATTTTTTTCCCCCAAAACCCTAATTCACCAAATCTCTTGATTTTATATTTCTCCTTGATTATTATTGATCCAAACACAATATAACACTTAAGATGACATGGCATGCCCATGGTTGGCCTCAAAATCCAAGACTTTGACTTTGTGAAGCAACCATTGACTTTCTTGACCAGATGAATCCTTAATCCTCTCCTCATTGACTGAGGCTCATGTGATGACTTGTGATGAGACATGATACATGTAGGGGGCCCTTGGGATGTGTGTTAAGCCATAGAACATTGCCTTGCTCAAAAAGATTGCCACAGGTGCCCTTTGACCAAAACCATAATTCATGAACAAAAGATAGGAGGATATGATCAAAGCTTGTAACCCTGATCCAGATGATTGTGTGAGATGGTTGAGAATGCCTTGATGATGAAAGTACTTTGAAGCTTAAGAATTCCATAATATTGAGTACAATCCCTTGCTTTAGCCTTGAGAATCATACTCTCCTCTTGAGGGTCAACCAAGATACCTTGATCCCATGCTTAGAAACAATGCTATGCACAAATGATGATGCAAATGAAAAGAAACATAAGCCTAAAGGTTAAGAAAAGATGAGGCAAATTTTGGGGTTTTACACGCACATTGATACCTTGGTGGATAATACTGCTAGATTCATTGTCTTTTCTTTCATGGATGGCTTCTTAGGATACAACTAGATCAAAATAGATCGTGATAACTTGGAGAAAACGACATTCATCACACTTTGAGGGACCTATTGTTATAAGGCTGTGCCATTTGGACTTTAAAATGCAGGCGCAACTTACCAAAGGGCGATGATTACGTTTTTCTTTGACATTATGTATAAGGAGATAGAGGTCTATGTTGATGACATGATCGCTAAATCCCAAAGTGAAGAGGACCATGTGGATCACTTGTTTAAACTGTTTGAGCGCCTCAAAAAGTTCAGATTGTGACTAAATCCAGCTAAGTGTACTTTTGGAGTTCGGTTTGGAATACTGCTTGGATTCATTGTTAGCCAACGAGGGATTGCAGTTGACCCAGATAAAGTTAGAGTCATTCAAGAAATGCCCATTACGCAAAATGAGAAGCAAGTCATAGGTTTTCTTGGAAGACTAAACTACATCTCCAGATTCATCTTTAATATGACTGCTACTTGTGAACCCATCTTCAAACTGCTCTGAAATGATCAAGCAGTTGAATGGAATTCTGATTGTCAGCTAGCTTTCGAGAATATCAAGGGTTATCTACAAAAACCTCCAATCTTGATTCCGCCTATACCAAGGAAACCCTTTTTCATGCATCTGACTGTGCTAGAAGGGTCCATGGGTTGTGTACTGGGGCAATATGATGAGACTGGACAAAAGGAGCACGCCATCTACTATCTAAGCAAGAAGTTTACCGACTATGAAAACAGATATTCACTCTTGGAGAAAACTTGATATGCTTTAGCATGGGCTGATAAGCGTCTCAGGAAATACATGATCTGTCACACTACTTTATTGATCTCCAAGATGGACCCAATAAAGTACATTTTTGAAAAGCCTGCTTAGATTGGAAGACTTACCCTTTGACATATGTTGTTGTCCGAATACGGCATCCAGTACATAACTCAAAAGTCTATTAAAGGTAGTATCTTGTCAGATTACCTCGTAGAGCAACCGGTTGAAGAGTATGAGCCTCTCAAGCTTGACTTCCCAGATGAGGACATTATGTTGATAAATAAAGATTGTGAAGAACCTGGTCCAGATCTCGTTGGAAGATGATGTTCGATGGATCCTCTAATTACAGTGGGCATGGCGTGGGTGCTATTTTGATGAATCCAGATGGTGGTTACACTCCATTTACAGTAAGATTAGATTTTGAGTGCACAAACAATATTGTCGAGTATGAAGCGTGCATTCTAGGTCTTGAAGCAGCCATTGACCTTCGAATGAAAATTCTTGAAGTGAGTGGAGATGATCAAATACTTTGATGAGATCACTTTCCAACACGTCCCGAGGTCTAAAAACTATATTGTTGACGCTTTGGCTATGCTATCCTCTATTTGAAAGGTTAGATACCTTAATGAATCACCACTTATCCAATTAGTTGAAGAGGAAACCGATGGAAAGCCTTGGTTCCACGACATCAAGATGTATCTGCAAAACCAGGAATATCCGGCTGATGCTACCGCTCTTGACAAAAAGACTTTGAGAAGATTGACGTCCAAATTCTTCCTCAACAATGATGTGTTGTACAAAAGAAATCACAACATAGTACTGTTTAGATGTGTTGACAGGCGTGAAGCAGACCTGTTAATTCAGGAAATTCATGAGGGACCATTTGGAACTCACGCCAATGGTCATGCTATGTCCAAGAAATGTTTGAGAGCTGCATATTATTGCTTGACTATGGAATCTGATTGCATCCAATATGCCAGGAAATACCATAAATTCCAAATTTATGATGATAAGGTGCACGTGCCTCCGACACTGTTGAATGTTTTATCATCGATGTGGCCTTTCTCCATGTGGGGCATAAACATAATTGGAGCAATCGTTTCATCTTGGTTTCCACCGACTACTTCACAAAATGGGTAGAAGATGCTTCCTACACCAATGTGACCAAGCAAGTGGTTGGCTGCTTCATCAAGAAGGAAATTGTATGTCGTTATGGAATTCCAAACAGAATTATCATAGATAATGGAACTAATTTGAACAACAAGACTATGAAGGAACTGTGTTAATCCTTCAAGATCGAGCACCATAATTCTTCGCCTTACTGCCCGAAGATGAATGGAGCTATTGAAGCTGCCAACAAGAACATCAAGAAAATCTTGCAGAAGATGTTCAAGACTTACAAGGATTGGCGTGAAATGCTACCCTTTGGTTTGCATGGATAATGGACTTCAGTCCGCACTTCAACAGGGGCGACCCCGTTCTCTTTAGTTTATGGTATGGAAGCAGTTCTCCCAATGGAAGTGGAGATACCATCCTTGAGAATGCTGATGTAAAGCAAGTTGGAAGAATCAGAATGGATACGAAACAGATATGACAAGTTAAACCTCATCGACGAAAAGCGGATGACAACCATGTGCCATGGGCAGTTATACCAAAAGAGGCTTAAGAGAGCATTCAACAAGAAGGTTCGCCTGCGTGAATTCAAAGAGGGAGATCTGGTACTCAAGAAAATCTTGCCATCACAGAAAGATGCCCGAGGGGAGTGGGATCCCATCTATGAAGGCCCATTTGTTGTGAAGACAGTCTTCTCAGGAGGTTACCTAATTCTCAGAACAATGGATGATGAACAACTTGCACATCCCATAAATGTCGATGCGTTCAAAAAATATTACGCCTAAATAAACCCGCTAGGTTGAAAACCAGAAATGGCCACATAGGCAATAATGGGTATCCCGGTGGATCTAAACCTATGAAGGAGATCCAGGAAAAAATTAGGGATGAAAATAAAAAAATAAGAGCTCGCTAAATTGAAAACCCGAAAGGGCGGCTTAGTAAAAAATGAGTGTCCCGGTGGACTGAAAATTCGAAAGGGCGATCCAGGAAAAAGTTAGGGACAAAAGGCATTTGACTGTATCATATGGTGTTTACCAATACTGAAGGATCAGTTGAAGATCAATCCATTCGCTCTCGTTAGAAGCAAGGATCTGGGGCATCTTAGTTATTAGGGATTGTAATAGTTGTTGAGATTCACTGTAAACCTTTCCATATTGCCATTTTCACAATTGTAACACTCCATAGAGCTTTTTCCATTGGAAAGCTACCATTATTTAATAAAATACATACTTTTCCTATCATTTGTTGTCATTTATATTTATAATACCTTTTTTCTTGTTATGCGAAATGCCATTTATTTGTTAATAATGAGCTTTGAAAGTGAAAAGGTTTTTGAAAAGAAAATGTTTTGAAAACATCTTAATAAAACATAAAATATCTTTGAGATGTGGGAGGATAAAAAAGGAAATCCTAGGAACCCCCAAGAAGGCTCAAGGTTGCGAAGGCATTGTCATACCATTTGCAAATCCCCACTGAAAGTTTAAGCTGATAACACTTTTGGATTGACTTGTCGATCAAATGTAATCGTCAAGTTTGAGGATACTTCCCCAGTGTCCATCCTATGACATGTTTGTTTGAGTTACTGATGTTGAGGATTCATTCCCCTATGAAAGTCTCTCCACAAAATCTTGTCTCTCCAAGAGTCAGTATTTGCATGCCATGATCATTCACATCATGTTCAACATGTGCATTTAGCATTAGCTTCTTATCTTGGGTTTGGTTATCATCAGTTTTCTTTCCCCTTGAAGTCTAGCTACCACTATGCTTCGCGTTTGTTAAAACTATTCCCTTTGGTCGTCACCATATGCCCTTTCCCCAGTCGTCATTGGCGTTCACCTTTTCGTTTATTCTTGGTATCTTGAAGTATTGTTTGTTACCAATATTTCCTTCCCCAGTATAGTCTATTTGAGATCCAATTGTTATTGGTAAGCTGTTTTTGTTGTCACCAATATCCCCTTAAATCCTAGTTGTTACTAGCACCAATCCGTCGAAAGCTGGTATTGATACCTTTGCTTGTAGTTTAAGTCCAATTGATTTGGCATGTACAGAAGAGTTGTTACCCTGTACTTTCCTGATGGTTCCTGAAGATCATGTATGAATTCTTCACTTTAAGTAATTTCCAAAAGATTGGATGTTTGAAAATTCCAATAATGTGTGTTATTGATCCTATTGTTATAAGGATCCTTTTTGGATCAGTAATCCTGTTGTTATGAGGATTCCCTCTTTGTCTGCCATTCCTATTGTTATAAGGATTTTATCTCCTATCGTTATGAGGAATTTTGGACCAATCCTATTGTTATAAGGATCATGTTTCATTGATTCTATTGTTATGAGAATCTATGTTTCCTATTGTCATGAGGAGCCTATTTATTGATTCTATTGTTATAAGAATCTATTTATCCATTCCTATTGTTATGAGGATGTTACCCTGCTTTGTATCCTATTGTTATGAGGATTCTTTCCATATCAATCCTATTGTTATAAGGATCTTACTGCTTATCCTATTGTTATAAGGATCTTATTCTGCTGCTTATCCTATTGTTATAAGGATCTTGTTTTGCTTAATCGTGTTGCTATGAGGATCTTGTTTTGTATACTTTTGTTATGAGGATTCCTTTTTGCTTTTGTTTGATATTCTTAGTAGCACTCGGTCGTGTCTGAACCTGTTGATCAGCCACTTTAAGTATCCTCGGTGTTGTCTTTCTTTTATCCCCAGCGAACCTTTACTCATTGTCGTCTTTGTCCGCGTTTTGCATTTATCATTCCATCATAGATCATCATACTAGTGTTCATTGCATGTCAACATTGTACCTAGCATTGTTGAGAAAGTCAGTTTTGTCCATAGCATAGCATGCCATTGCATCTAGGGGAAGAATTTCCGGTTATTTCAGTATTTAAATACCTTTCACTTTGATTCCATGAGAATTGTCACCACTCATGTCATCCAGTAAAATTTATTTAAATAGGGGCAACTGTCATACCCCAAATATTGACCCTAGATTTCATCATCATTCTAGGAGCATCACACATTGCATGGCTAACCCTAACTTTGTACAAGTTACTTTTTTATTGTTTCATTTTTGAATTAGGGTTTTGATTAAGAGGATATTCACATGATCAGTCAATGTCTTGGATTAATCATCAACCTACCAAGTGTACATACACTTAAGAGGTCTCTCTTCATCAAGAATCAAGTGCAAATTGCTCTCATTACAAGTTTATTGAAGCTCAATTTCATCTGACCCCAAATTAGGGTTTTATCTGGCAAAGTCAACTGTGCCTTTGAATTTTGATTAAAGCACGATCCCAAGCCTTGGGACATGATTCAAGATGCTCAAATACATCCTTGGAGCCCCTCCATAATGTTTGAAGGACTCAAGAGTTCAACATCATTGAAGATCACACAGTTGAATTCATCTGATACACAAGCTTTTAACTGCAAAGTCAACTCTTTGAATTTTGGGATTTTTGGTCAAAATTGAAGTCCTCAAGCTAAATTTCATGAAAACATGTTTGATTAATGAGTTTTAGCATGAAAAATCAAGCATTTGGAAGTTTCTTGCAAAAGGGGAAAAGTGGAAGAATTTGAAATTTTTCTAAGTATGGAAGAAAACCCTAATTTTGTGCCAACTTTGAAAGATCATAACTTTCAATCTAGACCACCATTTTTTGTGTTCCAAAGATCAAAATGAAGCCCTCACAACATACTAAAACTTTGTCAATTAGGGTTAATCTTCTAAAAGTACATGGATTTTGAGTTATGAGACCATCAAGTTAGTGAAAATCTTTCCACACTTAAAATTTTTTCAAGGCAGCTTTTGTTCACAAAAAGTACCAAACTTTGGAGCCAGTTTTCACTATGATCCATTGAGAATCAATAAATTCATCAAACATGAAAGTTGTAGAGCATGTTTGGGGATTTTCAAAAAGTACAAGAACTCCTTCATATCATTTTTGAGCTAGGAGTTTCGAAGAGGGGAAGTTGACCCACCATACTTGAAGTTTTGGTCATTTCCATGTCAAATGCAAGTTGCAAAACCAAACCAATTCTACAAATCCCTTGATTACAGGTCTTGAGACTTGTAAATCCATCCATAATCAGAAGGTTGTACAAGAATTAGAAGCATTACACATTGAATTAAGGCATTAACCAAGTGATTATGCCATTTTCGGAAGAAAGTTCACAAAGCCATTTTAGAAAAGTGACTTTAATCACAAAGTCAACTTGTCTTGAGCTCCTAACATGTTGCTTCTACAAAAAACTCTTTCTTTTCATAGAAGTAAAGCCTCTAAATCACTCAACAACTCTAAGGGAGTTGATACTATGCATTGAAAATAAAAAAATCCATGAAACTACACCTTGAATCCCAACCAAACCATGAACCCTTCAAGTTGCAATTCTGAAGAGCCCTTGATCCTCATTCATTCCCTATAAATAGAGGTTCATTTTAAGCCTCAAATACACAACAAAAACCAAACAAACCATCCCTCAAAGCTCCAAAAACCAGCATCTTGCACTAACCTTCCTTTTGTGCCAAGAAATCCCAACTTGCACAAACACCACCAGTTTCAATTCCACACCTCAAACCATGAATCTAACCCTTCAAACACATCACAAATCATCCCTTGAAGGTGTCCAAACCTTCATCTCCATCCAAAACCTGCTAGAATAGAAAGTCAACCCTTAAAACCAAGTTTTGTTGACTTTTCGTATTTTCCAATCCAAGTCCTTATCCAGACCAGTTTCAATCACTCTAACACTTCTAACTCACTCCATAAATCATCCCTAAACTGCTCCAAACCTTGTTTTGCTTCTGTAACTTCATTTACTTGAAATTCCATTTTGGTCACTTTTCATATTTTGCAAGAAGGAAAGGATATTCTGTTCCAAGTGTTTCTAACTGGTTCTAACCATTCTAAAGGTTCATAGGAGGTCCATTGAAGGTGTCCAAATCATAAAAAACTACTCTATAACATATTTGGAGGATTTTAACCTTTTTCTTCAAGAGGTAAGTTCACTTTGAACTTGAACTTTTCAAACCATGCCCTATTTTGATGTACATTAAGTATGAACTTGTTTGTTATGATGTATGTGATGTTTTTGATTCATTGTTTATTGCTTATCATGACTGAATAAGAATGTCGATAGAAATTGCAAATCTTAGCCATTTGAGGTTTCACTATTGTGTTTTAATTTAGAAGCATTTTTAGACAAAACCAATTGAACCGCTGTGTTCCTTGTGAAAAAATAGGCAAGTTTGATTTTTACATCATTGAATTTCATGGAGTATTTAGGAAGATAGATTAGGTTTTGCAAACTGAAATTTTGAAGGAGATGATGGTGCAGCCATGGCGCCTTGGTTCTGATTTCAGGTCAATACTTAGCATATCTTTTATTAGATGGGGGTGATACAATGGATGTATCACCACCCCAGTGGTTAGTGTAACACCCCATTTTAATTTATTTAATCGTCGTGTGGTATTTCTTTTGTTTGGCCTTGTTTAGGGGGTGTGTAGTTGAGCTTGTAAGCGTAATGTCCGTAACGGAACGGGAGAATAGAGGTGTCGGAATACTAATAAAGTAGTAGCGAATAAAGTGGGGACATATTTAGTAGTAGTAGAAGGAGGTACATTATTAATAGTATTATTATTATTACTATTATTAATATGTCCAATGTTATTATCATTATTAGTATTATTATTATTATTACTACTACTATTATTATTATTATTATTATTATTATTATTAAAGAAAATCAGATTTTTATGAAAAATGAGAGTAGTAGTAGGAAAAGGGGAGGAAAATAAGAAAGAAAGAAAAATAGAAAGAAGAAGTAGAGAGAAGGAGGAGAAAAGAGAAGAGAAAAAGAAGAAAAAGCTTGGAATCATCAATCTTTACAAGAACTTGAGGTAAGGGTGGGATTCTTGATCATTATAGGTTTAGATAATGGTGTCAATGAGTAGAATACCATGCTATGAGGATTGGGTTGGATTTCCACAACTTTGAATGTTAGGGTTTTGTGTAAAAACTATGTATTGATGTTGGAAATCATGTTTTATGAAGGTTGTTTGGTAAACCATGATAGAACCATGGTAATATACCTCTATTGGTTGTTTGGGTGAATTTGTGATTGGGTTGTTGCTGTAAAAAAGGGGTATTTTTCTACATAACGCAGAGCGCGCTTAGCGCGATAGGCCCGCTTAGTACGGTCTGAAGAAATTTCGCCCCTTCCAGGCCGTGAGTAGCGCGCTTAGCATGGGTGGGGCCCGCTTAGCGCGACCTGGAGTTGAGGAAAAAAAATAATTGTAATGTGGATTTTTGTCGATTATGGGAATTAATCGGAATTATGTGAATTACGTAAAACGGAAAATTTGAAATTATAAGAGCTTCAAGTGGTGAATTAGTGAGAAAACCTAATATCAATGGTAGTAAAGAATGATTAAAAATGGAATTTGGGGTGGAATAATTAGATAATTAAGTAATTAGGCCCACGTGAGGTATCCTCCTTAATTGTGTGTATTATGATGATTTGATTGAACAACTGTCGTAATACTAGTGCGTATTATGGTGAGTATGTATCTCACGTGTGATCAAGTGGATCATGAAGAGGTATAGTTGTTATTATACTTATGTTTTGTGCATCATTTGTGTCGTGCATTTCATGATGTGTCTGGTGGAGGCAGCTAGGTGGGAATCAATGATGGGTGCCTAGTATTGTCGGACTCTAATGTGGAGTTGTATGGAGATAAATCATTGCTCAGTGGGAGTGTATATGATTTATCCGGATTCCTTTTAGAATTGGGTTCGATTGAATGAACCAGGGTGTGTGGTGCCAGGAGATAAATCGTTGCTCAGTGGGAGTGTTTCTGATTTATCCGGATTCCATTGGGAATCGGGTTCGATTGAATGAACCATAGTGGGTGGCACCACTTACATTGTGTCAGTGCCTTTGAGTCGCATTACATTGTTTATGTCTTTGTTAGATTATCATTGAAAGTGACAAGTGTGTCGTGAATGTGTGCCTATTATGTGTGATTGCTTGCTTTCTACTCCTTAGCATGTATATTACACCGCTAATTATTGAATGTAGTTCTCACGCCTTTGTTGTTTCTTGTGTCTGTGCTTCTTGGGAAGTACAGATAATCCAGGTACTTGAGTAGTGCATGGAGTGCGTGTTGCCTGATCGAGTCTTAGGAGTCGCTCTGATACGTAACACGGGATATTGGGAATTTCATCTTTTTGTTGCTCTTTTGATTATTTTGTTATGTAATATTACTTACTTTGAAACATGGTGAACCACAATATTATGTGGACTTTGCTTGTGTAAATATTTCATTGCGCTGTTTTTAACTTATTTTGAAATCAAAAAGTGAATGAAGTAAATAGAAGAAAATTCAGGTTATGTTTTCTTGGTGTGACATCCCAATTGTTAAGGGAACTCTGATTATTTTTGTATTACTTGTATATTTTTGTCGAATTGGGGAATTGAGGTGTTACAATTGGTATTAGAGCAGGTCGGTCCGTCCGGCCAGATGTTGTAGTAGAGTCTGTCCTTAGAATAGGAGTAGGTTTGTGTGTTCTTCTAATCGTGTGGTGATTGTTGAATAGTATGGTAGGGAGGAATGATGTGGCTCTTGCTGCTGCGCTGCAGGCTATGGCGCAGGCAGTGCAGAACAACAATCTGATTGCTGGGGAGGTGCAGTTTCAAAACTTAGAGAGGTTTCAGAGTAATAAGCCGCCTACTTTTGAGGGTGGTATTCTTGATCCTGAAGCGGCACAGAAGTGGCTGAAGGCTATTGAAAAGATCTTCAGAACCATGGGATGCAGTGAGGCTCTAAAAGTACAATTTGGCGCTCTTATGTTGGAAGGCGAAGCGGAGGTCTGGTGGGATAATAGTCGTCAGAGGTTGGAAGCTGCGGGTACTCTTGTTACTTGGGCAGTGTTTCAGGGTGAGTTTCTGGAAAAGTATTTCCCGGAAGATATTCGCAGTGCGAGGGAGATTGAGTTCTTGGAACTGAAACAGGGTAGCATGACGATTGTGGAGTATGCTTCTCGGTTTGAGGAGTTGGTGCAATATTGTGCTCACTACAATACTGATAAGGCTATGACTTTGAAATGCTTGAAGTTTGAGAACGGGATGCATCCTGAGATTAAACAGGGCATTGCTTGTCACAAGATAAGGAGTTATCCAGAGCTGGTAAGCAGAAGCTGGATTTATGATAATGATAACAGGGCCCAGATTGCTCATTACAAAGCCTTGAATGACCGGAAGGGTAAGCAGAGGTATGGGGGTACGCCTTATAGTGCTCCAACTGAGAAAGGGAAATAGAAAGCCGCTGTGGGAAAGAAACTAAGTGGGGGAGAAAAGGCTCCTAATCCTACCAAGTGTTTAAAATGTGGTGGCACGGGTCATCGTGCTAATGATTGTCAGAATGAGGAGAAGAAGTGCTTCAAGTGTGGACGACCGGGTCATGTTGTGGCAAATTGTAGGACTACTATACCCACCTGTTTTAACTGTGGAGAACAAGGTCATATCAGCACTCACTGTCAGAAGCCTAAGAAATCTCAAACAAGTGGAAGGGTGTTTGCATTGGTAGGAGCCCAGTCTACCGGTGATGAGCGTTCCATCAAAGGTACTTGTTTTATTAATGGCATTCCTTTGATTGTTATCTTTGACACGGGTGCAACCCACTCGTTCATTTCTGTGGATTGTGTGAAGAAATTAGGAATTGTGCCGTCTATTTTAGACCGGAGGATGACTATTGAAACTCCATCTATTGGTTCTGTGGTTACTTCGTTAGCATGCTTGAATTTTCTGTTGACTATTTTTGGTAGAGAATTCGGAGTGGACTTGATTTGTTTGCCACTCAGTAATCTGGATATCATTTTGGGAATGAATTGGTTAGAGTTCAACCGCGTTTACATTGATTGCTTTAGGAAGAGGTTGTTGTTCCTTACTCCTGAAGAGGAAGCAATGGCTAATTATTTGTCTACTAAAGAATTGAGAACCTTGTTAGAAGATGAAGATAAGATGGTTGCGGTGTTTGCTTGGTTATCTGTTGAAAACAAGACATCGGTTAATGAGTTACTGGTGGTGAGTGAATTCCCTGAAGTGTTCCCGAATGATATTACGGAATTGCCTCCGAAAAGGGAAATTGAATTTACTATTGATCTTGTTCCTGGTACCAGACCTATATCTATGGCACCATACAGGATGTCTGCATCAGAATTGGCAGAGTTGAAATTTCAAATCGGAGAATTGCTTGATAAAAAGTTTATTAGGCCAAGTGTGTCGCCATGGGGAGCTCCAGTGTTGTTGGTGAAAAAGAAGGATGGTAGTATGCGTTTGTGCATCGATTACCGTCAGTTGAATAAGGTGACCATTAAGAATAAGTATCCACTTCCAAGGATTGAAGACTTATTGGATCAGCTTGTTGGGGCTCGTATTTTCAGTAAAATTGATTTGAGGTCGGGTTACCATCAGATTAGAGAAAGGAAGGTGATATTCAAAAGACTGCGTTCAGAACTCGATATGGACATTACGAATATGCAGTGATGCCTTTTGGAGTGTCTAATGCGCCGGGTGTGTTTATGGAATATATGAATCGTGTCTTTCATTCTTATCTAGATCAGTTCATTGTGGTATTCATTGATGATATATTGGTTTACTCCAAGTCTGAAGAGGATCATACCGAACACTTGAGGATTGCATTGCAGGTGTTGAAGGATAATAAATTATTCGCAAAGTTCTCAAAATGTGAATTTTGGTTGAAGACTGTGAGTTTCTTGGGCCATGTTATTTCTGGTGATGGCATAGCAGTGGATCCATCTAAAGTAATTTCAGTGCTACAGTGGGAACCTCCGAAGACAGTAACAGAAATTAGAAGCTTCTTGGGTTTGGCAGGTTACTACCGAAGATTTATCGAAGGATTTTCTAATTTGGAGTTACCGTTGACTCGGTTGACTAGAAAGAGTCAAGCTTTTGTTTGGGATACGACGTGTGAGGAAAGTTTCAAAGAATTGAAAAAGAAATTAACTACAACATCAGTATTGATTCTACCAAATCCAAATGAACCTTTTGTAGTATATTGTGATGCGTCTAAGATGGGATTAGGCGGAGTGTTAATGCAAGATGGCAAGGTGGTGGCATATGCTTCACGGCAATTGAGGGTGCATGAGAGGAATTATCCTACTCATGATCTTGAATTAGTTGCGGTAGTTTTTGTATTGAAAATTTGGAGGCATTACTTATATGGATCGAGATTTGAGGTATTCAGTGATCACAAGAGTCTGAAGTATTTATTTGATCAGAAGGAATTGAATATGAGGCAGAGAAGATGGTTAGAGTTCTTGAAGGACTATGATTTTAATTTGAGTTACCATCCGGGGAAAGCTAATGTGGTAGCGGATGCTCTAAGTCGAAAGACAATTCATATGTCGGCATTAATGATAAAAGAAATGGAATTAATTGAACAGTTCAGAGACTTGAATATGGTTTGTGAAACTACTCCGGAAAGTGTTAGATTGGGTATGCTTAAAGTGAATAATGACTTTTTGGATGCAATTAAGGAAAATCAGAGGCTTGATGTGAAGCTTGTGGACTTAATGCCTACAGGAGGAGATGATCCTGATAGTGAGTTTAAGGTGGATAAGGGTGGTGTACTGAGATTCCGGGGCAGGATTTGCGTTCCGAATAATATGGAATTGAGGAAAGCGATCTTAGAAGAGAGTCACCGGAGTAGCTTGAGTATTCATTCGGGAGCCACGAAAATGTATCAAGACTTGAAGAAGTTATTTTGGTGGTCTGGTATGAAGAAAGATGTAGCTCAGTTTGTTTATGCTTGTTTGACATGTCAGAAGTCAAAAGTGGAGCATCAGAAACCTTCGGGGTTGATGCAACCGTTGGAGATTCCAGAATGGAAGTGGGATAGTATTACTATGGATTTTGTTACTGGTTTGACAAATACGGCGAGAGACTTTGATGTTATTTGGGTAGTGGTGGATCGACACACGAAATCCGCACATTTTATACCAATTAATATCAGTTTTCCATTGTCGAAGCTGACGGAGATTTATATCAGATTGATTGTGAAGCTGCATGGTGTTCCGTCGAGCATAGTGTCGGATAGAGATCCGAGGTTTACTTCAGAATTCTGGACAAGTTTGCAGGAAGCTTTGGGTTCCAAACTGAAGTTGAGTTCGGCTTATCATCCACAGACCGATGGTCAGTTGGAGAGGACTATTCAGTCGTTAGAGGATTTGGTGAGAACCTGTGTGTTGGAGAAAGGTGGTTCGTGGGATGCTCATTTGCCATTAATTGAGTTCACGTATAATAAAAGTCACCATTCTAGTATTGGGATGGCACCTTTCGAAGCCTTGTATGGAAGGAGGTGTAGGACACCTCCGTGTTGGTATGAAACTGGTGAGAATATTGTGCTTGGGCCAGAGATTGTGCAAAAAACTACTGAGACAATTCAGATGATCCGTGAAAAGATGAAAGCGTCTCAGAGTAGACAGAAAAGTTATCATGATAATCGGAAGAAAGGTTTGGAATTCAGCGAAAGTGACCATGTATTCCTGAGAGTCAACCCGGTGACCGGTGTTGGACGAGCGTTGAAATCAAAGAAGTTGGATCCTAAATTCATTGGACCGTATTAGATCTTGCAAAGGGTGGGTACAGTTGCTTACAGAGTGGCGTTGCCGCCGGAGCTTTCGAACTTGCATGACGTATTCCACGTGTCACAACTTCGGAAGTATGTTCCGGATCCATCTCATGTTATCCAGAGAGATGAAGTGCAGATTTGAGATAATCTTACTGTGGAAACGATGCCGATAAGAATTGAGGATCGTAAGATGAAGCAACTTAGAAGAAAATAGATTCCTCTAGTGAGAGTAGCTTGGGGAGGAGCTGCTGGCGGAAGTGTGACCTGGGAATTGGAAAACAAGATGCGAGAGTCGTATCCAGAATTGTTTCCATCAGGTACATTTTCGAGGACGAAAATATTTTAAGTGGGGGAGGGTTGTAACACCCCATTTTAATTTATTTAATCGTCGTGTGGTATTTCTTTTGTTTGGCCTTGTTTAGGGGGTGTGTAGTTGAGCTTGTAAACGTAATGTCCATAACAGAACGGGATAATAGAGGTGTCGGAATACTAATAAAGTAGTAGCGAATAAAGTGGGGACAAATTTAGTAGTAGTAGATGGAGGTACATTATTAATAGTATTATTATTATTACTATTGTTAATATGTCCAATGTTATTATCATTATTAGTATTATTATTATTACTACTATTGTTATTATTATTATTATTATTATTATTAAAGAAAATCAGATTTTTATGAAAAATGAGAGTAGTAGTAGGAAAAGGGGAGGAAAATAAGAAAGAAAGAAAAACTAGAAAGAAGAAGTAGAGAGAAGGAGGAGAAAAGAGAAGAGAAAAATAAGAAAAAGCTTGGAATCATCAATCTTCACAAGAACTTGAGGTAAGGGTGGGATTCTTGATCATTATAGGTTTAGATAATGGTGTCAATGAGTAGAATACCATGCTATGAGGATTGGGTTGGATTTCCACAACTTTGAATGTCGGGTTTTGTGTAAAAACTGTATTGATGTTGGAAATCATGTTTTATGAAGGTTGTTTGGTAACCCATGATAGAACCATGGTAATATACCTCTATTGGTTGTTTGGGTATAGTTTTGGGGGTGAATTTGTGATTGGGTTGTTGCTATCAAAAAGGGGTATTTTTCTGCATAACCCAGAGTGCACTTAGCACGGTAGGCTCCCTTAGCGCGGTCTGAAGAAATTTCGCCCCTTCCAGGCCGTGAGTAGCGCGCTTAGCGCGGGTGGGGCCCCCTTAGCGCAACCTGGAGCTGAAGAAAACAAATATTAATTGTAATGTGGATTTTTGTCGATTATGGGAATTAATCGGAATTACATGAATTACGTAAAACGGAACTTTTGAAATTATAAGAGCTTCAAGTGGTGAATTAGTGAGAAAACCTAATATCAATGGTAGTAAAGAATGATTAAAAATGGAATTTGGGGTGGACTAATTAGATAATTAACTAATTAGGCCCACGTGAGGTATCCTCCTTAATTGTGTGGAGTATGATGATTTGATTGAACAACTGTCGTAATACTAGTGTGTATTATGGTGAGTATGTATCTCACATGTGATCAAGTGGATCTTGAAGAGGTATAGTTGTTATTATACTTATGTTTTGTGCATCATTTGTGTCGTGCATTTCATGATGTGTCTGGTGGAGACAGCTAGGTGGGAATCCATGATGGGTGCCTAGTATTGTTCGGACTCCAATGTGGAGTTGTATAGAGATAAATCATTGCTCAGTGGGAGTGTATGTTATTTATCCAGATTCCTTTGAGAACCGGGTTCAATTGAATGAACCAGGGTGTATGGTGTCAGGAGATAAATCATTGCTCAGTGGGAGTGTATATGATTTATCCGGATTCCATTGGGAATCGGGTTCGATTGAATGAACCATAGTGGGTGGCACCACTTGCATTGTGTCAGTGTCTTTTAGTCGCATTACATTATTTATGTCTTTGTTGGATTATCATTGAAAGTGACAAGTGTGTCGTGAGTGTGTGCCTATTATGTGTGATTGCTTGATTTCTACTCCTTAGCATGTATTACACCGCTAATTATTGAATGTAGTTCTCACCCCTTTGTTGTTTCTTGTGTCTGTGTTTCTTGGGAAGTACAGATAATCCAGGTACTTGAGTAGTACATGGAGTGCGTGTTGCCTGATCGAGTCTTAGGAGTCGCTCTAATACGTAACACAGGATATTGGGAATTTCATCTTTTTTTTGCTCTTTCAATTATTTTATTATGTAATATTACTTACTTTGAAACATGGTGAACCACGATATTATGTGGACTTTGCTTGTGTAAATATTTCATTCCGTTGTTTTTAACTTATTTTGAAATCAAAAAGTGAATGAAGTAAATAGAAGAAAATGCAGGTTATGTTTTCTTGGCGTGACATCCCAATTGTTAAGGGAACTCTGATTATTTTTGTATTACTTGTATATTTTTGTCGAATTGGGGTGTTACAGTTAGAGGCCTGCGCGCGTGTGTCTGTTTGACTGAAAGAACTGGGGTTCGAATCCCCCTCACCCCAATTCTTTTTTATTCTTTTCATTTTAAAGTAGCTTCCATATATTATTGTATGCTTCCATGAACTTTCACAAAGTGTGTGTTGGCACAATTGGTATTATTTTGAACCATCAACCGACCTGGCCTGGGTTCAACACCCACCAAGGTCACTCCCTTTTTTTTAGACCTATTTTTCTCACTTTCCTTCACAATTTGAAAACCTCATAACTTCTTCATCCCAATTGATTTTTGACCCATTCTTTTTTATAAATGCTCATAAAAATGTCTACTTTGTGTTCATAGAAAATAAATTCCCAAAAATATTTATTTTTGATGCACTTATGAGTGATTAAAGTATGTGACTTTTTAGGGTTTTCTTAAGGTTCCTTTTGATTCTTTTGATTAATCCCATGGTTTTCTTTGTGCACATTGATTTGTATGAACCTCCTACACCTTGTATAAACCTTGTATGATGTTTTGGACATGTGTATCCTTGTTTTCACTTGACTTTGACACATTTTTAAGTGTATGTTTACATATAATTGTATGTTGAAACTTTGTCCACACCATGAGCTCTTGCTTGGCCATTTTGTCCTTAACATGTGACTTTCTTCCATGTTTACATGAACCTTGATGTGCATATATGCCTTTGTATTGATTATACCATGTTTAAGTATCCTTAAAACCTTTGAATTTTGTCTTAACATGCTTTTGAATACATGCATGTATGACAAACTCTTTGTGATGTTTCCCTTTTGTTTAAGACCATGTTTGAACCTTAACATGTATGTTTAGTTGTTACCTACTTGTCCTAAACATGTTTAACTTGCATTCATAATTGAATGTTCAAGTAATGTCTTAACTTGTTCACATGATGTTTAAATTGTGGTTTGTCACCTATATGTATGCTCACATGTCATCCATTATATGTTGGCACCTTCCATCCACATGTTATTGTTATGAACATGTCTCTTTGCTCAAGTATACTTGATTGTTACCTATACTTGTCTTGAATATATTAAATTGCATTCATGGTTAAGTGACATTTTAACTTATACATGTTTACCTTGAATATTGATTGTTACCATGTTAAGTAATGCTTTGACTTGTACATGCCTTGTTTCAACTTTGAATCTCCTTCATGATAAGTGATGTCTTGACTTATACATGTTAACTTTGAACTTTATTCTCATCCATGTTTAAGTGTTGTTATAACTTATGCATGTCATACATGAACCTTGAATTGAATTTTTGTAAGTGTGTCACACATGTTCTATTGAATATTTGAATCTTACCATGATTAAGTGTTGTTATAACTTATACATGTCATACTTGAACCTTAAATCTTACCATGCTTAAGTGTTGTGATGACTTATCAATGTTGAAATGTTTAAATTGTATTCATGATTAACTGCTGATATAACTTATCCATACTTGTATTATTCATGATTAAGTGGTGTTAGTAAACCCTAATGCATGCTTGCCCTAATTGTGTAGTTAAACTTGTCATCCATGATACTTTAGTCTTGTTAGAACTATACCTCATGTATGTTTAAGTGTTGTAACATATTTGCTTGTATGTATTTACCTTGGTTGCCACCATGTTGATTTATAACTTCATTAAACTTTGAATGTGCTTGGTTATTACCTTGTTCTTTCATGACTTTGTCAAGTCTTTGTTAGATGTTGTCACATTTACCATTATGCTTTGGTTGTAACCATGTGCTTAACTTTGTCATACCACAATTAATATCATGTTTGAATGTTACATTGAATACTTATAATTGATATCATGTTTTAATATCATACTTGTTCATCTCATCCATATTGTTCATGCTCTTTTAACTTTGTAAATTTATTCCCCAAGTGATGTTAGCTTGTTAGCTTCCATCCTCCTTAGTTGCCTCTTGTTTCCTAATCCAAGGGAAAGAATACTTCATTGACTTAATTTCATAGGTAATCTAGCAATACTCTACTTCCCCTTTTGACCTTGTTAGAGTCATTAAGTCTTACAACTTAGACTTAGGATAGTATTTACAATTATTTTGACTTTTTCTAAAGTCAAGTAAGTGTTATTGCCTTAACACTTACCTCCCCCTTGAACCTTGATCTTAATCAAGTGTTCATTCATCTCTAGTGAGGTAAACTACAAATGCTCTGACTCCATCCTTCTAAGGATATATAGGCATAAGACTGCGAAGTTTTGGCGAGCTTACTTAGCAATAAACCCTTAGGTTCCTATCTTCACCAATAAAACCCAAGCACAAGAAAAAACAAAGCAATAGCAAACAATAACATAAATACTAGCAAGAGGTTCCTATAGAATACTATAGATGCTTAGGATGCTAACACCTTCCCTAGGTATAACCAACCCCTGAACCTTACAATCTCTTAGCTTTGTTGTTACATAGTGTTAGAACAAGAGTTGTCTCTGCAAGTCGTCTCTTTGTTTTGATGATAACAATGAGTATTTGTGAAAGAACTATTTTATGTTCTAATGTTTGTTTCTGTGCAGATCATAATTATTCAAGATATTAGATCAAACAAACATGTGCAAAGATGTGCGTAAAAGATTACATGCGAGTTACTATGTGTAACACAAGTCGCAAGAAGCAAGTTTGCTTCTGTATCTGGAAACATGCAGAAAGATCCAAGGATGTCGATATTGCTGTTGCAATACTCTTGTGGATTATGTTCTGAAGGTGTTTCAGATTCTAAAGATAAGTGAAACTCCTGAAGAAAGACTCTGAAGAACCAAGTGCTGAAGACTCTAATGACTTGAAGTTCTGAAGGCTGAAGGCTCTGAAGACCAAGTGCAGAAAGACTCTGAAGACTGAAGTGTTCTGAAGATTAAGATTCAAATGATCAAGTGCTGAAGACTCTGAAGACAACGTTCTAAGTGAACAAGGTTCTGAAGACTCTGAAGACAACGTTCTAAGTGAACAAGGTTCTGAAGACTCTGAAGACTTGAAGTTATGAAGACAAAGGGTTTCAAGACAAGTGTTGAAGCTCTGAAGACAGATTCCTAATGGAAAAGTTCTGAAGACTGAAGACTTGAAGATTTTGAAGACCCAACTAAAGTCTCGACTCATGCTTCAACTAAATACCATCAGAAGCCGCTTAAGATTTGAAGACAAATGTTACCGTTAGCAATGACTGTACACCGTACTAAAAAGATCTATCCCATCACTTCTTCTACAGTAAAAAGAAGATATGGCAGTACAACTTTCATCATTGCATAATGACTCTTTTCAAGCAGCCAACAGCTCTTCAACAGCTATATTTTACTTGGATATTTAAAGGAAATGAGTATGCGCTTCTGAAAGTGTTGATGTGATGATAGTCGCAACGATCAGTTATCATTATTACACTAAACATTTAAAGCTATCACCATTAACACACGACCATTGTTGTTGAAGCTCAAAGATCATCATTCAACACAACAACAATCAATTGGTACAGAAGCTGTTGATGAACAAGACATCATTATAAATCAATCAAGTCATCAACAAACTACATCATCTCTGAAGATCAAAGATCAGTAGCAAGGGAGTTGTTGCTCGAAGCTTGCTCAACGAAGAAGATGAAGAATTCTCAAGATGTTATTCAACTGTCAAATCATGTACATCTTGTTAGAATCATGTAGTTTGTAAGGAGTTGTTACTCATATCTTGCTAGAACACTTTGTGTCCATTTATACTTAAACTGAGGAGTTATCTGCTTGTTAAGAAACATCAATGTAATCTCCAGAACAACTAATTCTATGTGAATTAGGATTCCTCAAGTGATCAGTGTGATCGGAGACTTGAGAAGACAATGGCTTGGTGTCATTGTGGAAATCCTGAAATATGGTCAATGATAGTCATATCTCAAAGAGGACCAATTGTGAGTCAGACTCTTGTGAGACCACTGATGGAACTCATTGAAAATCCTGGAAGAATGGTCAGTAAACGTTATATCCGTTAACTCGGATCCCTGAATGTTTAGATGTGAAAATCCTGATAGGAGATCTTGCGAGATTGGATTCTATTAGGTCAATGTTCATTATATTCATTAAGTTGGTTAGTCACAGTTACGGTTGTGCAGGTTGTTAGTCACCGGCGATTAACCCGTGCATCTGTAATCGGATTTGATTATAGTGGATTAAGTCCTTGTGTTCAAGGCGAAATCACCTTGGAAGGGTGGACTGGACTAGCTTGAGAATGGCTCAAGTGAACCAAGATATATCATGTGTTCTTTACTCTTGCTTATGCTTTGAATTATTGTTTATGTTTCTGTATCTATTATCAAAACCTTTAATAGCAAGTCAGAACCTTGCAACTTAACTCTGATAAGCTTCCGCATTGCAAGTCTGATTAATGCATCGCTTATTCAAATTCTCCCTGTTGCTTATGCTTCATGCATCACACAATCTGAATGACGCATCACAAGTCAGAGTCTCTCAACGCAACTCTGATATTCTCTTAGCGCCTTAACATAAAGAGACAAAACGTTGTTAAGAGTTAAAACATAATTCAAACCCCCCTTTCTTGTGTCTTTCTCACACCTTCAATTGGTATCAAAGCTCCGGTTCTTTTATTGATAGATATCAAACACTTAACAGTGTCAGAAAAAGATCCAGATATGGTGTGTAGAAATACTCTGGGTGAGATTTCAATCCACTTACAATTTCAGTATCAGTTCAGAAGATGACAGTGTACTAAATTGTAATCAAACGGATTTAAATCCCCCTTTAAAGGTAGGCAGATTGTTCCTGTGGAACCTTCCGATTCCATAGAATTCATCACTTGCACCCTGCTGATTTTGGTTCGCCTGCAAAGCTACGTTTTCCTGCGCCGTCACGTGAGCCATTTCTTCCAAAGCATCGACAATCGCACAATCATTCTTGCCAGACATTTCTTTTGGCACAATCATCCTAAACAAATTAACTAATCGTAAATAGTAAAGCAAATAGTAAAATAACAAAGTAAGCATTGACGGTGTCCACACACATGTCGCGCACAAAAGGGTACAATTTAGTAACAACCTAGGCCAAATGGGTCGACTTGCTCTGATACCAATTATGTAACACCCTAGAACCCCATGACTCTTATTTAATTAAAATCATGAAAATAAAACATTTTAAAGCCCCTGTCGTACCTAAAAAAAAGCACGATCCTTCGCGAAGCGCAATCTCACGCTCGCGGGACTGGACTAACAGAGTCGCCACCGAACTTTATTTATTCCCATAACGGGAAAGGAAAAATATCAATAAAACTCCTAAAATGAAAGGAAAAGACATGGTTATCGCAACCAAACACTACCAACAAACGGGTAAATTATGGCGGTTTTATTAGGACAGTTAAACAAACCGCCACAATTAACCTAAAAATATGTTAGTTTTGCAAGGCGTCGTAATATAGTGTATCTTATGTCGGTTGTAACCGCCATTTTTACATATATTAGTCACCTCTAACTACTTTTATCGATTGTATTAATTTATAATTTTTTAAATTTTATCCTAATAATTTTCCTTTTTTGTGTGGAATTTTTTTTCCAATAGATTAAATTATGTTATCTTTTTTTCTTCTTATTTCTTGAGAGACAATATCAAGATCTTTCATTTAAATTAAAAAATAAATGAAAGAGACCTTTTGTTTAAATTAGAAAAAAAAAAAAAAAATGAACGAGACCTTTCACTTCACCTACCGAATTTTTTACGTAAATACCCCTAATTTTGAAAAAAATTCCCTAAATAACCCATGTTTCAAAAATATTCCTAAAATGCCCCCATTAGGGTTTTGGTTTGAACTATGTCACCAATGGAATTGGCGACTCCCTTGTAGAGGTTGAACCATGTCGCCAATTGCACTGGAGACACCCAACCAAGTCTCCAGTGCAATTGGCGACACAGTGTAATGCTTGAACTAAGTCGCCAATCCAATTGGAGACACAGTGTAAAGCTTAAATCAAGTCGCCAATCCAATTGGAGACACCCTTCAAACTGAAAATTTTCACTATAAATAGGGGTGTTAAGCTTGGTTTGTTCCACATCTCTTCTCACAACTTTGTTTTACTCATAAAATGTATCTTCGTCGTTGGGGTAAAGTTATTTTTTCGCGAGACAAGCCACCGATCGACATACAAGGTATCAATCAACTTATTGTTGTATGTTGTTTAAATTATTATAACAAATAGAAATGCATTAATGAAAACATTTGGTTACAACAAACGAAAAGATAAGATAAATTATGATGCAGATGTTCCTCCAACATTGGGACAATGTTTTTTGTTGTGGCCGGGTTGACGACAGATACTGCATAATCGTATCATTTTATCACCGATATCTATTTCGGTTATTATACGCTTGCTGTTTGGGCGCCCTTTTTTCTTTCTTCTCATTTAATTGTTGTGCCAAACTATTTCACCTTGGTATGGAGGCCAATAATCCTCCATTGGTAGCACTGCGAAGCCTTTGCTATATACATTCATAACATTAACCACCCTGTAAACATCAGATAGATAGCCATAAGCATCTTGACGAGCATGTGCGCATGTTGCAATGGCATGTGAGCAAGGTACACGGAGGGCCTGGAACTTGCCACAATCACACCAACCTCTGTTTAGCCTGACAGCATACGATAAATTGGGCCTCTCCTCATTAAAATACATTGTTTCTTGTACACTGAATGATTGTCTATGTCGGTCAAAGATTGTAACTGCATGTGTACTGGCTTTGATAGCATCCTCCTTCATCAATTTCATAACGCTCTCACTATATAATTGACCAGATGCTAACACTGCACTCCATCTTTCGCCTCTTGTTGCGAAAAGTGATGCCAACCTATAATAGGTTGAACTCACCAAAGCAGTGATTGGAAGGTTTCTTATTCCTTTGAATACCCCATTCATGGACTCCACAAGGTTTGTTGTCATGTGATCCCATCGACAGCCACCATCAAAAGATCTTGTTCACTTTTCTAGTGGAATGTTATCCAACCAGCTTCCGGCATCTGCATTTGACATCCTTATTTCGTTAAGGTAGTATTGAAATGTTGGTCGAGTTAGCGCATAACCAGCATTCATAACCTGTTTGCTAAGGTACTTGTCTTTGATTGCACGCATGAAGTTTTGTTGAATATGTCTAATGCAATATACATGAGTAGAAGGAGGATTGTGCCACCCGTTATCATGGTTATTGTAAGCACTCTCTATAGCAGCATGTCTGTCTGAAATCAAATAGAGGTTGGATTGTGGAGCGATATGTGTTCTCAAATTCTTAAGGAAGAAACCCCAAGCAGAAGCGGTTTCACCCTCAACCAAAGCAAATGCAATAGGAAAGACATTACTATTGCCGTCTTGTACAACAGCCATAAGCAAGGTGCCCTTGTATTTTCCGTATAGCCATGTTCCATCAATTTGAATAATAGGTTTGCAGAATGCAAAACCTCTTATGCATGGATGAAACGACCAAAAGAGACGGTGGAAGATGACATTTCCGTCAACAATGCTAGCATCTGGCCTGCATGTCGGCACTGTCTGCATGATTGCAATAGTTCCCGGTACGTATGTCTTAAGGGCAACCAAAAATCGGGGTAATTCCTTGTACGAATCCTCCCAGTTGCCAAAGACCCTTTCAACAGCCTTTGTCCTTGCAATCCACGCTTTCTTATAAGAGGGAGTATAATTATACCTCGTCACAATGTGAGATATGATTTTACTCACTTTGACGGACGGATCCTTACTAACCATGGGCAAAATGTCTTGACATATCAAATCTGCGCTTAACTGTCGGTGATCTTGGACAATATTTGTCGCAGTGCAATTATGAATTGGTTGTATGGAAGTTATCTTCCAACAATCGCTTCTCTTTGTGTAAGTAGCTGAAAGTCGAAACTTGCAAAGAGGATTACGACAAATAATTACATACCTTCTCGAATCTGTTTTATGGACATTATAATCAACAAAGTTATCCATGTGAAAATTTTTTATGGCTCGTACACAATCTTCTTTGGTTCGAAACATGTCATCAATTTGTGAGGAACTTTTGGGTGCCGACTTGCTAGATGCTTCATCGAGAGGCCAAAGTCTCTTCCTCTCGCAACTAAAAGCATGGTACGCCGGTTTTATTTTAACTGAAGAGTCTACAGAAGAAAGGAGGCTACAGAAAACCAGGTGTTACCTTATGCTTCTCATTGGTTTATTTTTATTTCCCGAGGGTACTGGTTCTTCTATGCACATTATGTACTTACCTTTATTGAGAGATCTAAATCAAACAAGACAGTATAGTTGGGGTTCCACTTGTCTGTCTTATTTGTATAGCTCTTTGTGTAAGTGCGCCAAAAAAGATGCATCTACTTTTTTTGGATGTGCTGTTTTGCTACAAGCTTGGGGCTGGTCTAGATTGCCATCCCTAGCGCCTGTCAACGACAACGACTTTTCCTTCCCGTTTGCACAAAAGTAAGTTATTAACTTAATTTTTTTTATCCTTTATCCTTAAAAATAATTGTGTCTAACATTCTCAACTAAAAAATTAATTTTTTTTAGATGGTCGGCTAAGGGAATGAATTACAATAGATGTCCCAAACATTGTATCATTCAATACCGTAATCTTTTGGATCATCTAACACCCGCAGATGTAAGTCCGCCTAAAGATTTCTCTTCTTTTATTTCATATATTTTACTATCTAATATTTTTCTATTCTGCAGTTCATATGGCGTCCATACCTAGGCATGGAAGACCTACATGAAGTCAGCGACGAAGATGCTGCCATTTGGACTGCATGTGTCCCGATCATCAGATTCACAACTGTGGAGCTGCACAACAGTTACCGTGTCAAACTGCAATTTGGAATGCATCAAGACATCCCAGATCCGCCTGCTGACATCAGTAAATGGCATCTAAAAAGGGTTAGTGATCAATGGGAGTTTGATAGTTGGAAGAATTTTGCAAAGACTGAGCGTCGTAAATGGATGCACCGCAGCAACTATGTCTTACGTGAGCCGGTGATGCCAACCCCATATGTACCAACAAATAACTACATGGCTTGGTACAGATCGGTTGCAACTGGGTTTGTCTCCGAAGACGGGTATTTATACGACCCGCACCAGACCACCTACACACAAGAAGCCTCAACTTCTAACCCACCTCCAAGGCCATGTTACTCACAACCCCCTACCCAGCAAAATTACCAACCCATTATCCATCCAAACATGCCATACACCCAACCGCAATACCAAGAACGTCCCCCATATCATCTTCAACAAAATGATTATTATCAAGAGACTCAATATGGCTATGCCCCCAACATGTCACAAAGATACAACCAAAACGAGGGTACATCATACCATAGCCAAATTGGACAAACATCTTTTCATAGCCCAAACGCCCAAACATAATACCCTAGCCAACCTTCTCAACATCCTTATGGCTTTCAAACACCATTTCAACCTTTTATCAACGAATCCTTCACACCAATGTCTCCCTTCAATCGGGCTGCCCTCACACCAATCTCCCCCTCAAACTATAATGGCATGGGTCGCACGCTCAGTTTCAGTCCCCAAGACTTCACGGGAATGCAAGACATCCTAAGGGAACCATCTAGGACTGCCCCTGAGACTTTGACCCCTCAAACACCGGGCGTAAATCAACAACAAGGGGAACAAGGGGGGCGAGTACAACGAGCACAACGGCTACAACGAGTGCAACGAGTGAGGGTCCCTAGGGGATGTGGAACTGGTGGCCGGTTGGATGCACCCGGTCACGAAGATTAATTAATGTAATATTTTATTGAATTAATGAAAATTTTATATCATTGTGCACACAAAATCAATATAATATTCCAATATTTAAAAAAAACACACAAAACACATCATGTCTCCAATTGGATTGACGACTTGATTTAAGTTTTACACTGTGTCTCCAATTGGATTGCCGACATAGTTCAAGCATTACACTGTGTCGCCAATTACACTGGAGACTTGGTTGGGTGTCTCCAGTGCAATTGGCGACATGGTTCAACCTCTACAAGGGAGCCGCCAATTTCATTGGCGACATAGTTCAAACCAAAACCCTAATGGAGGCATTTTGAGAATATTTTTGAAACATGGGTTATTTAAGGAATTTTTTCCAAAATTAGGAGTATTTACGTAAAAAATTCTCACCTACCTCTCCTCCGCATCTATCTCAATAAAACAAATTGAAACGCCTCGAACCAACCGCCGCTTTCGTGAAGCTCACTGTCTCAAACGTGTTCAATTTCCCTTCGAATGTTTCTTCAAGTCCATATTTTAAGGATAATCTTACTTAAGAATACCTAATTTCCACTCTTTTCCGTTACACTTTTGATTTCAATCTTGCCATCGATACGTACAGTACCATTCTGTCATATCTATGAGGTTCTTCTCCAATCTACTTCGTTCATAGCAAATCTGCACCATTTCTTTCTCTATTCTACAATCTCTAATCGATTTATTCCATATTTGGTCTACCTTGTCTCTGTGGGTAGTCAAAACTTCGTTGGTTGCAGTTTCGATGCCGAGGGAGCATTCGATTCAATGAATGTCGCTCACTTGTTGTGCATTTCATCATACTGTCAGCGTCACAGGTAAGGCATCCGGTCCTCATTTTTTGGATCACAATTGTGACCTAGATTTTTTGTTACATACTAATTCTTTTAATTGTTATAAACTGTGCAAATTTCTTGTCATTTTTACCACAGAAGTTGAAGAACCAACAAAAGCTTATGCAGAAACATGACATACCATTCAAAACTAAACATGTTGTTAGTTAGAGATGAGGTTTGTTGAAGATAAATCAATTTTGTCTTGATGAGTTGTAATTGGGAGAAGTGGTGGCACAAGAAAAGATTGGGGTGATATGAAGTATATGGAGGCAAATGTGTCAAAGGTAATTGAAATATAATTATTTTTGTAGTTTGTATATGTTTGTTGTTGCAATATTGCTCTTATGCATAGAAATGGTCCTGTTTATGATGGAGAATGGCCTATGTTGATGGTGTTTATTTTCTAGTTCAATTTCTTTTATATTTTGGTTTTGCCATATGTATTCAATATGTTATGATTACCCATTTTTCTTCCCTCCTAGTATGAATATAATGAAGGTGAAAAATTATTATGGAAACAAATAACAATCTTGCTACTACTGTCAGCTATGTTATATCTCTAGGGATGGAAGTAAAAATATGTTCTTTTACTAGTTTTTTTATATGATGATATTTCTTTTGTGGGTTTACCATAAGCATCAAATGATTCTAGCAAACATATTTATATTTCAAGCACTAAAGTTGAATTTGATTTTTGTTTACTCTACCAAACAGGTAAAACCAAACTCTGGTACAATCACTACATAGAAAACCAATGTAGTGTCGGGATACAATTGTATTTTTGCAGGTGTGTTGTTCTATTGAGAATTGGTCTATAAGACTACTTAAAAGTAAACTATTGGTCTTTTGACCTACTAGAAATAAAACATGCAGTCATCACTACATAAATTGTATAAAAAAATAGATGGTTCATATGAAATTTTGGGTACAAATAATAATTACTTTATTTAAGATGTTTTCTCTCTAATCTTATGCATGTCTTATTTTATAGATGATGGAGCATCATAATCCCTTGGTTCCCTTTTCACACCTTACAATTGTGAATTATAATAAGGTATTCCTTTTATTGTTCTTGTTCTTGTTAAAGGATGATTGTTAATTATGTAAATACTCAAATTGATTTTGAATTTAAAGGGAATAGGAAAGTGATTTGAGCCATCTATGTGGTACACATTTAGGAATTTAGTCTTGATATTGATACCTTTCATGTATTTTTAAAGTCACTGGGATGATTGTCGATTGAAATTAAAAGGACAAGGCTTCTTTCCAACATTGAAGAAATTATTTATGAATATTTAAATTATATGCTTTGAATGATGTTATATTTGTATGCATAACTGAAAATTTAAAATAAAAAAAGCTTATCTACAATTAATTATTGTGTATCCTTGTAGATGAACAAGGGGCTGTTAGAACCAGCAGATGTTGTCGCAGGAGAAATTTCAAATGAAGTTGTTTTACTTTGTCTTCATGGTAAATTTTTAGTATAATATTTATTTATTTTTGCAATAAATATGGATATTTGTGGTCATAGCTTGGGATTTTATGTTCTTCTGTATATAATAGATGTGATTTTGTTGTTAACCAATGTAGCTTGTAGTTGATAAGATTGACAATGGTGATTGTATGATTATATTCTTAAAATATTATATTTGTTTTAGGATTGTAATGTCTATCATGATGGAGAATTTTATAATAAAACTTAGTTCAAGTATATTAAGAAATATATATTTAATTAGATTATTCTTAGTAAATTGTTGATCATCTTCTTTTTCTCAATTTGATGACACAACAAGTGTTGAATAAATACTAAATTAATAAGTTAGAAATTTTGTGTTTCCTGAACCAATCACCATGTACTATTTTTAGATTGAAGAGTTATATTTTGGTGACAAAAGTGTTTTAAAAAACTAGAAACAATGTTTGTTTAAAAATAATGTAAATTATGGCCGTTGAGAAAATCATGATGACTTTTTTCTTTGGTTAAAAATTGAATAATATGACGGTTTAAACCCTCAGTATTTACAATAAATAAACCGACATTTTCAACAAATATTATTGTGGCGGTTTGCACGGCGGTCAATAGTAAACCGCCCATTTATTCCTAACTGCATCAAAATATACGTCGTTTTCAGAAAACGCCATTCTCGTAAATTACGTTGTAGTGAAAAAGTCTGAGCTCGAGAGTCGGTTACGTAAGGGAAAGGTATTAGCACCCTTCACGTCCGTTGTACTCAACGGGGACCATTAAGTTAGGTTTGCGTGTTAATGTTTGCTTCTAAGTGTTAGGCTTCTCCGTTATTCAAGAAGGAAAGAGAATAGGGACTAGATGGTTTATTTTCCTATGGGTGCTTGCTAAGATCATCGCAATCTCGTGCCTACGTACCTTCATAGTGCAATGAGGAAGTCAGAGCAATCGTAGTTCGGGGTAACTACGGTTTGTTGGTTAATTTTTGGATGACAAGAGCTCGAATCACGAGATCTACCTCTCGGATCCTCACTCTCGGGGAGACGTTGACTACACCCCGCTCCTTTTTCATCTTTTAAAAAGTGTCTAAGTATAATTAAGTTGATTAATTTTGACTTAGAAAGTGCCACTTGATATTGAATCAAGGGTTTATTCATGGTGAAGAGGATTAAACTAATGGAAAGGAGGTCCCAAGGGTAAAGGGTGAGGTCGATGGTGATGCACAAGACAATCGACTTACAAAATGCAAAATGGAAAATGGAATGTAATGGATAAGAGGTGATGGTGATGGAAATCCTATTATGTTGATTTATTATGAAAAATGCTTGACATTTGATCAAGCTTATTTGTGAATTTTGGAAAAAGTGTGATTGATTTTTTTATCTTGATTAAAAACTACCTAAGCGTAACGGAACGAACAAAGCAATATAAATATTACATCTCACGGGGAGGGGATACATTTTGATGAATGAGAATAAAAGTAAAGCAATCACTCATACAAGCAAACATGCACACAAGCTAAATATGAACCATAATCCAAACACTAACCAAAGAATAAATATCACATACTAACAAGGGAGAAATCCTTAACCAAATTAAAAATAAATATTTAATAAGATTAATCAAGAATTTAATTAACCAATATTAAATAAAAATGTTTAAAATGATTAACAATTAACCTAATATATTTTTGATTTTTAGAATTAGAAAAAAAATTAACCAACACAAACTTAAATAATTAATTAAATTAAACTTAAATATTTAATAAAATTAACCAATAAAATATATTAATTAGTATTAAATATAAAGGTTTAATAGAATTAATTAAGAATTAATTAAATTTTTTTTTTTGGAATTTTCATAAATTAAAGGAAAATTAACAAATAAACTAAATTAATCAAATTAAATAAAAAATATTTAATAAAATTAATTAGTAAATTAATATTAAATGAAAATATTTAAACTGATTAATTAGATTTTTTTGTATTTTATCATTTAGAAAACAAAACAAATAAATAAACGCAATGGGCTTGAAGTAAATTAGGGGTGTAAACAGAGGAACCCCCAGGCCCAAACAGAGCTGACCCACATAAGATGGTGATAGGATAAACCACAGGCTTGCGTATGATGAACACGCAACCCACTTGGACCGTCAGATTACTAGATCTGACTTGGTTAACAATTTCTCAAGGTTGGCATGTGCATGACCATGGTGTGACTGCAGGGAAATACTTCTATGAAATCCAAATGGATCAAAACTTGGGAAACATAACAAAAAGAAGGGGAATTCCACAAGCAACCGTTACAGGCTTTGGGAAGAGAGGCACATGCATTAGGAAAAGTGGCTCCTTAAATGATAATGACCATCAAAAACATTTATTGAAGGAATAAAAAACGAAATAATCAACCTACACCCTCCGGTCACTATTATAAGCAAATTTACCTTTTTGTGATACATTTGACTATTAATGTATCTAATCCATATATAGACTAGATACATTAATAGTCAAATGTATCACAAAAAAGTAAATTTTCTTATAATAGTTACCAGAGGGTGTATATTTTAATCACATTATATTCTCTATTAATTTCCCTCTCTCTCTCTCTCTCTCTCTCTCTCTCTCTCTCTCTCTCTCTCTCTCTCTGTGGATCATCTCTCTCCCTCCTATCAAAACGCTGCTCACCGTAACGCTAAGAAAACTCGTCGGTGAAGCGGCGGCGCGCGGCTGCCGCCACTGTCTTCTCCGGCCAACCACAAAATCAAAATCCTTATCCCCTTAAACCAACCTATCTGAGTCCAAATCTGGATTCAGAATTTCCAAATTCTAACGTGAAATTCCTAAATCAGAGAACTCAGAACAAAACCTAAAACCCTAGATCCACAATATAGCAACAAAATCACGCAATTAAAAGAGTGTTTAACATCAACAAAGCATGAAGATCAACAATACAACGTCAGAATGCATTAAGGAAGAGATTTCATACCAAATCGGAGCTATTCCGTCGTGCAAACTCCAGCATGGCAAAGGTACCCGTCTAACTTTCAATCTCTCGACTCTCTTTACTTCTTCTCCTTCTATCCTTTCTCTTCTACTCTTTGATCTGTTGTTGTTGGTATTAGCTCACAAGCACATAGAATTTCGATGTGAAATTCTATATGTGTTAAGAACGATTTGAGCTTTAGTGGATAAGTTTTCGGTATTTCTGAGTAGCAGCTTTTAGTTTTTTTTTTCTCTGATCCCCTGATGATGAATAGTGCAGTATTTATAGGACTCTATTAGGGTTTGATTCAGTGAAAAATACGTGTGAAATCTGTAGACTCGTGTGGAGAGTGGTGAGCTAGAAGTTCTTGCCTCAGAACCGTTAGGGAAAATTGTACTACCCTAATTTCATAGGATTGTGAGAAAATGGAATTAAGGGAATGTTCTGCTATTTTGTCTGTTCTGAGGTTCTAGAAGAGGGTGGGGTCCCATGTGATTCTGTTTTGCTTTATTTTCTCTCGTACCACAACCTGACAAATGTGTATGTAGGTATTTTAGATGGATGAGTTGATTAGAAAATGAATTGATGATGTCGTATGATGAACCTTGAATATGTCATGAATGAATATGATAAATCTACTTGCACTACTACGGAAAACCCATTTAACAACGGTTGGGAAAGATATATAATGACGGCGGCGCAGGCGTTGTTATGTAGAGTGTCGTTGTATATATGATACGAACAATCACGGCTCAGTAAGCATTGTAATAAATTAGAAAGCGCGCTACCTATAATGACGGTTATTTTAAATATCCGTTTTTGTATGTCTTTTAATAAAATAAAATAAAATGCGGCATTAGAACTACCTATAATGACGGTTATTTTAAAGAACCGTTGTTGTATACTACCTATAATGACAGGTATTTTAATTACCCGTTGTTGTATGTCTTTTAATAAAATAAAAAAAAATTGCAGCATTAGAACAAGAACAACAGCAAGAACAACAAGAACATAAAAAACAACAAGAACATCAAGAACAACAAGAACATCAAGAACAACAAGAACATCATGAACAACAATAAGAATAACAACAACAACGACAAGAACAACAACAACAACAACAACAACAACAACAACAACAACAACAACAATAATAATAACAATAATAACAACAAGAACAACATTAATAAAAAAGAACAACAAGAACAACAATAATAAAAAAGAACAACAAGAGTTCTGAAATTTGTTCTAAAATTTGGTTTAGTGGAGAAATAGAGTATCGTAAATGAAAAATGATGTTTGGAGGTAGAAGATGTAGTTCATCTAAGTTTTAGGTTTCACGCGGATCACTAGTAGTAGTGTCTTGGCCATTGATAATCACTAAATGGACAGCAAAGATTTGTTTAAGGATAGTGAATAAACTCAATATGCGCGCCACCTTCCTATAATGTTGGTAATGAGACTTGAAAAAAAAAGTAAAAACCCAAAATGCTGGTGCTGGGACTTGAACCCATGACTTGACGCTACCTTTAATGACCATTGTTTTTAAATACCCGTGGTGAAAGGTCTGTCAACATTTTGAAAAAATAAGTAAAAAAACGCTACCTATAATGACGGTTGTTTAAATACCCGTGGTAAAAGGTCTGTCAACATTTTGAAAAAATAGGAAAGAAGTAACATGATTAAAATAAATTCAGAAAAATCTAAAAACACGAAATTTAATCTAATTAGGTAAAATAAAAATTGAGAATTTTTTTAGACTATGAAAACAGTAAAAAAATCATTAAAAATAGAAAAAAGATGAATTTGGGGTTTTTGAAGAGCAAGACCTAAAACTAAACTATCGGCTATAATGACGGTTGAAAACATAACCGTGGTGAAAGACTGTCAGCATTTTGAAAAAATGTGTAAAAAACCATAAGTGCAGGCGCTGGGACTTAAACCAATGACCAGACACTACCTATAATGATGGTTTTTTAAATACTCATGGTGAAAGGCCTCACATTTCACCACAGTTGGAATTTTAACCGTCATTAAAAGTATTTTAATAAGATTTAAAAAAATGTGCGCATCTATTACCACGGTGTATAGGTAAGCCGTTGTAAGCCTGGCGTTGTTGTTTGCGCGTTTTGTAGTAGTGTTACTTATGCTTGAATGTATTGATGATGTGTATGTTGCTTGAATCTGAATGCTATGAAAGGTTTAGGAAAATGCTATGAAATATATGTTTTAGGAGAAAAAAGATATGAGTGATGAAATAAAACAATATGTGTTTATATGATATGTTTGAATGATGATCATGATGGATTTGTATTTGAGACTTGACATGCTGTAAAGGTTATATGAATTGAGAATGTATGTAATGAATGCTTGCTTGAATTAAATTGAAAATCTAAACTTGAATTAGGCATTTGAATGAGGAGAATGATCATGGATGAGTATAATTAATTTGAATTTGAATGACATGAAGTTGGTTGAATTGAAAATGACATGAAATTTGTTGAATTGAAATTTGAACTTGTATAGGAATGTGGTGAAATTGGATGAGATTGACACTTGAATATGAAATTTGCAAATTGGTTTAGATTGAAATTACAATTTAAACTTGAACTTTGAAGCTTGAATTAGGAACTTGAAATACTTGAACTTGAAAATGCTTGAATTTTGAATTGAACATGTATTTGGAATTTGAAACTTGCACGAGTTGAAACTTTCTTGAATTGGATTGGAAAAGAAATGCTTGAATTTGATTGAGATTTGATTTGGATGGAATTGAACTTGAATTGGAAACTTGAATAGAATTGAAATATGAAATGCTTGAATTTGGTTTTGAAACTTGGAATGGAAGTGAAATATGAATCTTGGAACTTTGATTGGAATTAGAATGAAATTGACATATATGCTTGTTTGGCACTTTGTAGGTTGAAAATGAGGATGTCACGAAGATGAATTCATGAAGAGGATGTTACAAGGCAGCTAGACCTTGGCAAGAGAATGAAGATAACTTTGGATCAAGATCTTGGTGGAAATGGAGCATAAAGTCACAGTTTAAGCTTGCAAATAGACTAAGGGATCGTATTCTTTGTGTAACTATTGAACTTTGGATTCAAAAATGAAATTTCAGCCTATGTAACCTTTGAGTTTTTTGACTTAACACTTAAACTTTGTAGCATAACACTTCAAATTCAAATGATGTATTTGTGAACCTTGTAATGCCTTGACTTATTCTTTTGAATTTGGTGTCAGACTCGTGGGGATGTGTTGTAATTGAAAATTCTAATATGATCACAAACTGAAATTTGAATTCAAAATTGAAGTTGTGAAATGAGTCCAAACATATTGGTCTTGGCTTTACATTTTGGGTGTTTTCAAGAGACCTCTGTTGTAATGCAAATAGAATATTTTCCTTGTATATCATCCTCACTTGGGAATTTTGAATCCTAATTGAATTTATTTGGAATTTACAAATATATAGCTTGTTCTTAAATGGCACTCTTAGCGATGCACTTTGGAGTCTAGAGCACAACAATTCTTGACCTTAAATTTGAATTTGAATTGTTATAAGTCCACAATTAGGAGTTCACATCTTGAGCTTGAGGCCAATGGTTTGAAACGGAATTTAAAATGAATTGGACGTGAAATTAAAACTTGGAAATGAATTGAATTTTTGAAATGAGACTTTGTCATGGAAATTGATCTTGATGGTTGATCAGAACCTGAAGTAGGCCAAGAAGACGTCTGTGATGCTGGATGTATGAGATGATGAGGGGGTGTACCTGCAAGGCACTTCAATGTTAAATTAAGAATCGGGAGAGGAAAAAGGCAAGTACAAAAGTACGTGTTTCTTAGGATGATTTAGAATACCTGACCCTCTAAAATGAGAGGGTTTTATAGTGTCCCCAAGGTATGGCCAATGGTCCCTATTTTCGGGGAGAAATAACTGTTTCCCGAAGAATAGGTAACTGCCAGAAACTAGCCGTTAGGACGGACAGAGGTGCCCGAAACTTGCCGTTACTACGGGCAAAGATGCAGTTCCGGGCATGAGCGTCGTGATTGTTTCTAGATGGTAGAGTCGTGCATGACGGGCAGGAATGCCGAGGAGGAGCAGATGACCATGTAGGACCTCTGACCATATGTGCCCGACAGAGGGGCAGAAAGGTAAATACCACCTCATATTGGCTGGACATAGGCAATTGGCCGTTCTAGGAGCAGAAGTGGATTGGGCCATGCCTAGTCATTGGTCCAGTCCGGAATAGGAGCCCCCCCAAGTCGTCGTTCGCGGGTGCAGGAGTGATGACTTAAGGATAGCTCGCAATCTCGGGGAGACCTGGAAGGGGTCGTCGCTTATCGACGAGGTGGAGCTGTTCTATAGTGCTCGGGGTGTCGCTCCCGGGATTTTCATCCAGACAAACGCAAAAGTGGCACCGAAACAGAGTCGCTAGCAATGTGTATTTATCCCAAGAGAGGGAAAGGAAACACTGCATAAACCTGAGGGAAGGAAAGAGCATGGTCTTGCGACCAAGAGAACTGGGTTCGGGAGTCGGCTACGCGAGAGGAAGGTATTAGCACCCCCTCGCGTCCATCGTACCCGATGGGATCCACGCTTGCTGCTTCAATCAAAGGGTGTAAGGAAAGGATACTGGAAAAGGAACTGCTAGCTGGAGAACTGGAAAAGGAATGGAAAGAGAAAGAGAAACAAATGTAGGGAAAATAAAAGAAGTGCTCGAATGGGCCCTACCCCACTGCCTACGTATCTCATCGGGAACATGAGAATCAGAGCGACGTAGTTCCCCTCAACAAGGGTGGCTTTGTTTGTGTTTTTTAGTGGAAACGTCAAAGTGCGCGTTCCAGCAGTTAGGTGTTGCAGCTCGCTGTTGGGAGACTTAGGCGTTACCTGTTTGTGGTAGAACAGATATGACGAGTCCTTTAAGAACAGAGTGAATGAGATGAGGAGAGAAATCCCGAAGGAAAACCGTTATTGTTTGTTTGAAGTTTTTTAGAAGGAAGTGTTTTAATTGTTTTTGTGTCTTATAACACATATTGTATTTAAGTCTCTCATGTAGGATCGAATGCATCGCATATCGACCCAAGACGGGACGTACGCTAAACATTCTAAGAAAGTGAGAGAAGACCCCTCACTATCTTATTCTCACATGAAAGGCTCAAATGCAATATATGTTATGCCTTTATTAAGTGTTTTTGCTTTTGTTTTGAGATAAGAAGAAGAGAGACTCAAAAGGGTGAGAAAGGTAAAATCTAATGAGGGAGACTAAGACTCAAACCCTAAAGTTATCATACATGGATGTTCCTATGGTTAATGTGGTTTAAGAAACCTAATCCTAAGAGAAATGAGGGATAACACTACCTAATTCTTATCCTACCTCACTTTAATCAAAGATTAAAGTTAAGCTAGGATCCCAAAGGGATGTGAGAAATTCTACACATAGCATTATATCATGCTATCAGAAATTAATCAAGAATATTCACAAAAATTAAAATACTAATTAAAAGCAAAAATAAATTCCAAGAAGAAAAGTTAACTTGAGCTTAAGTAATCCTAAAATTAATTTCTAATTAATTTCTAATTAAAATCAAATTCTAGTTCTAAACTATAAACTAATCCTAAAGAAAATTAGTTCTAAAGAAGAACTAATATTAAAATCTAAATGGAATTCTAATTCTAATTAAAATCTAATTCTAAAAAAAAACAAAGTGATAAAGCAATTAAACAAAAGCAAATAATGAGGGTGCATCCAGAAACCCAGGCGCATGGGCCAACAACCTAGGCCCATGGAATTTACCAACAACTCAAAGGGGAGGGTTCAGCGAGTGGTAGTAGTGTGAGAAAGAAAGTCATGTGGGCCTAGGCCCGGTCCAAATGGATACAAGTGAATACCTAAACTACTAAGGTCAGCACACCAACCTCTACCTCATCCCCTTCACTGCGCCGTTTACACACCATCTCCGCCACTCTCCGCTTCTCAACTCTTCCTTCCTCTCTACACCGCCGTCGATGTCCTCTTCCACTTCTCCCTGTTTGCTAAACCACCTTCAGCCGCAACTCCCTCTCAATGCCTTCCACACGTTCGCCTCTTTCTCTGCAATTCGCCGGCTACACTCACATTCATCGTAACTCACTCATCATACAACGTCATATTGTCTTTACATCACCTTGCCGGAGATGAACTCCTCCGCCGCGCTGTGGCTTTGAGCCGGCGGCGGCGAAATCAACAATTACATGCTAACGAGCAACGAATATCGCGCACGATCTAAATACAAAGCAAATGAAAAACCAGAAACAAACACCACAATCACACGAACAACACGATAACGATGCAAGATCAGGCCATACGAAATCAAAGTCTGAAGCGAGGTTTACGTACCTACCGGAGATAGTCCGGCACTTCTTCAATTGCGAACGAACTGGTGCGAACCGAGAAACTTCAGGTATGCGTAATCTCTTCGTTCTTCGCTCTTCCTCTTCAATTTCTCGATCTTCTTCTTCCTCTTCTTCTGTACGATTTGTTCAACTATTTGATGTGATTTACGTTGAAGATCGGATGAGGATTGTTGGACTCCTTGGCTGAGATTGAACTGTGAATTGCTTTGTGGTTGTTATTGGATTGTTGATGTTGAGACGCGTCTGAATTTGTTGTTCATGGCGTCGATGGTGTGTTGCGTGAGTGGATGGATTTTTTACTCTTCTAAATCCTCTCCGTTTATGTCGAAGTATCACTGCGTGTTGAATTAGTGTGTTTGAATCTGCAGGTACGACTTGAATTCACGAAGATCAAGAATAATGGAGATTTTGGAGCTCTGTGATGCAGTTGAGATGAAGTTTCCAGAATTTGAAGAATTGTCGAAGAAGGAGATGAAGGTTGATTGGAGTTGCAGAATTGATGAGGATAGGAAGATGAAGAAGCTGGTTGTTTGCAAGTTTTGAATTGAAATATGGTGAGTGAAGTTTCTACGTTGATGAAAAGAAGTGATGCCCCTATGAAGAAGAATGGCGAGTGAGGTTTTTATAGCCGATGAAGATGAATCTCAATCCTTGGCTCTATGGAAGTTTGTTACGAAATGAAGGGTGAGGATGAGAATTGGTTACAAATTTCAATTTTGAAACTATGAGTTTTCCGCGGTGGGATTTTCTTGTTGTGATTATTTTTACGGCTATGCTGTTATGAATTACTTCAAACACTACTGTGTATTTCTTTTTTTGAATTTCCCTAATATTATTTTTCTTCTGTTATTATGTGCACCTGCTTTCTCCTTTTTTGTTTTGTTGCGTTGAAACTTTGTAATTGAAAAGATGCCTCACACCCATTTTTTTATCATTGCAAAACGGTCTTATGGTGTGTGAAACTTATGGTGTATGAAATGGTACGTGTTGGATTATTTTGGTTGCTGCATGGTTATGAGTTTGTTGGCAAGTACGAGTGTGTATGAACTATGGCTGGTGGTTGATATTGTGTAAGTTTTGTGTGGAGAATTGATGAAATTTCATTATGACTTAGGCCGGAGACGTCGTTCTCAGCCCTTCGCGCGCCCTTTCACTTTACTACCGGTGGAAGGGTGGATTTGATTTTGTCATCGAATTCACTTTTGTCCTCTGCTTTTCAAGTGAACGAGATAGCCCGCGAACCCGAGAAAGAGACCCTTATAGACTCGTCAGAGGAGAGCTCCTCGGAGAGTAGTGACACTGAAGCTTCAACCGCCCCCATCGATGTCGGGGAGACTCCCTTTGATAGGGCCATCGCGGGGGAGTGGACAGTTGTGGAGCCTGCCGAACATGCTTCTGTCTTCACTTCATATATCGGGGATGCCTTCACGACCATGGGGCCATAAGGGGATTGGAAGGTGCACTTCCCAGGTGAGGTCGACTGTATTTGTACGGATTATGGGGAGATGTTCTCGATGTACGAGTACGTCTTCAAAGACATAGGACTGAGGCTGCCTTTCACCGACTTTCAGCGGTCTGTATTCGTGCACTTGGACCTGGCCTCGTCACAGCTGCACCCTAACTCACTGGCGTTCATCTGTGCCTTCAAGATGACGTGTGAGTTCCTGAAGTTAGGAGTCACCCTCCCCTTGTTCTTTACAATCTTTCACCTCCAGAGGCAGCTTTCGGGGAGAAAGTATGGTTGGGTCTCGCTGAAGCAAACGAAGAAATTTTTCAAACTATTCTCCAAGTCTATAAGGACTTTTAAGGAGAGGTTTTACATCATCGAACCCGTGTCGGAGAAAGCCCAGGATACTACGTATGCATGGGAAGTGTTGACGGACGAGGACGGTAATGACCTTTACGACGAGTATGGTAAGTTGGTGGCGGACATAGTGTTTAAGTTTCCCTTTTGTTGGAGTGGGGACCATTTTTCCCGGGGCACTGACCATTACCTTGCCCAATCGGAGATGTTAAATGCTGATGACAAAGCCGGCTATGCAGAGCTTATGAATTATGTTAACAGTTTCAAACTTGCGGAGTGTTGGACCAAGAAAGGGGATCTGATCTTCGAGGAAGATGGCAGGCAAAAAGTGGAACACCGCTATATTAACACGAAGGGGCTTCTTGAGTGCAAGATCCATGCTGACGTCCTTAAATTGCTTGGTAGTCTTTATTTTTTAGCTTGTCTGGATTATAGTTTTCCTCGTTTGTTAATGTGTCCGTTATGTTTTTGCAGGTGAAAAGCCTTCAGCATACGAAAGGATGGTGAAGAATGCTCTGGCGAAGGGAAAGACCGGTGCAACGAGTCCAAATACTCGGCTTACTCAGCGGGTGCCCCCTCCTCAGCTGGCATTGGGGAGCTCCTCGCCCATTCCTTCATCTGCCCATGGTTCCCCGGTGCCTGGGACTATAAGGTTCAAGCGGATCAATCAGAACGAGGTAGTGGATCTTAGCCGAGCAGGGGAGAAGAGCAAGTTTTAGTTTCCTCCATGCCTCCATGACAAAAGTTTCTTTAAGGGTTCATCGTTGACGGTTCCTCGGGCAGAGTCCCTAAAGCTCGAGGGAATGGACCACCTGAGCAAGGGGGCGATGTTGGCGCAGGATGCCTCTGCACTGATCAGGGTGCTGGAGATGGCGGCGGCTTACGCCGAGGAAGACTCCCCCTCTGAATCTAAGCTAAATAAGGCCCAGGCGGCGATATCAGCCATGGAATAAAAGGTGAAGAAGGCCAAGGAAGAGGCCAAGGTTGCCGATGACGCGAGGAGGAAGTCTCAGGAGGAAACGACTAAGTTAAAAGGGGAGAATGACACCCTGGTCGCCGAGAAGAAGGCTCCTGAGGACTTGGTGGAGCAGATGAGGTCCGCGGCGGCTCCAGCTGAAGACGAACACGATGACCTGAAGAAGCTAAAGACTCGGGTTGAGCTGGTCGCCCATATCGTGCGGGCGGAGGACGACGTCTGCGCAATCGGGGAGAAGTCTTTCAATAACGCCATGACTCAGCTCAAGCTTACGAATTCAAGGGTTCAGATGTCCACGAAGGGGACCAGTTTTCTTAACCATGTTGAAGATGGTAAGATTGTCACTCCTGATTTCTTCCAGATTGGCGATGAGCATGCCCATATCCTCGACGAGGAGTCTCAGCCGACGCAGCCTATCCCTGAGGAGACCGTTCAGATGGAAGAATGATGTCTCTTTTTTGTTGTTGTGATATTTTTGGCCTGCGTGCCATGTAATTTAATATTTTATATGGGGCGTGACCCTTTTTTTATGTAACAAGCACAATCGTGGTCCTCATGACCTCTAATTATTTTGAAATGTATGCGTCTGGCCATCCTGGTCGATTTTGTATGTTATATATTCGCGCATGGCTTTATTTGTTTATATTTTCTCTAAGTGTAGTGACTTTGCTCGATGCGTGTGTGTGCCCGTAATAAGGGTAACTTAGATTTGTTTATTGCTTTCGGGATTTGCTCGACTTAGATATGTTTGGCAATGAGGGGGACTGGTCGAACGGTCTGGGTAGCTTCCGGGCATGAGAGCGGAGCTCAGGTCGCAATTGAGGCCTGAGTTCACGGCGTGAACCTCCCATCATGAGCTGGGTGTTCTGCCTATCATGGTACTTTGACGACGGCGAGCTCGATTGAGGAACCGCCATCGGGCAGGGATCCTGCTCATTCTTGAGCGGGGTCTTGCCTTAGTTGGTATGCGACGCTTGTACCTAGGCGTGCATCGTAGTCAGGATGTTATGTTCGTCGCTTTGACAAAGTAAACCGACAATCAAGGCCTTAGCTATAATATTGTTGTAGCTTTTCGGCGTTCCATGGTCGAGCAAGTTCTTCCCCGTTGAGGTATTCTAGGTAGTAGGCCCCATTCTCCGTCTTTGCCCGTACGCAATAGGGTCCTTCCCAGTTTGCGGTGAGTTTGCCTTCTCGAGAATCCTTGTGGTTCCTTCTTAAGACAAGGTTGCCCACTTGGAATTCTCGCCGTATAACCTTGCGTTGTGCCTGATCGCATTTTTTTGCTTTAATGAGGCTTCGCGAAGAGCTTCTCCTGATCCGACCACTTCGACAAGGTCGAGCTCTTCTCTCAGTGCCTCGTCATTTGTCTCTTCGTCCAGGGGTGATTCAATCCTCCTAGATGGCATATGTTTCTCGATGGGGATCACTGCCTCACTCCCGTAAGCTAAGCGGAAAGGTATTTCCCCGGTCGAAGAGTGGGGCGTAGTGCGGCAGGCCCAGCGTACGCTGTGCAATTCCTCGACCCATGCTTTCTTTGTTTCGTCCAGCCTTCGTTTGAGGCCTCGTAGGATTACTCTGTTTGCCGCTTCGGCCTGCCCGTTGATTTGAGGATGCTCGACGGACGTGAAATGTTGTTTCGTGCCTAGTTGGGCGACGAAGTCCGAAAATTTTCTGTTCTTGAACTGTGTCCCGTTGTCGGTGACTATTGCTTGTGGGGTGCCGAAGCAGGCAAGGATGTTTCTCTTATAGAAGTGAAGTATGTTGTGGGTTGTTATCTTGGCCAGAGCCTTTGCTTCTATCCACTTTGTGAAGTAGTCAATACCTACTATCAAGTACTTGTTCTGGTTCGACCCTACGACGAATGGTCCCAGGACGTCTAGGCCCCACCATGCGAAGGGCCACGGGGAGGACATAGTTTTGAGCTCGTTAGGTGGAGCCAAGTGCATGTCCCCGTGTCGTTGGCATTTGTCGCACTTCTTCACATGTTCTTTTGCATCATTTTGCATGGTTGGCAAGTAGTACCCTGCTCGAAGGGCCTTTCTGGCGAGGGATCTCCCCCCGAGGTGTTGGGCGTTGATTCCTTCGTGGATCTCGTGCAAGACGTGGGTGACCATCTCTTCCTTGACGCACTTGAGTAAAGGGATGGAGAACCCTTGTCTAAAGAGCTTGTTTTACACCAGGACGTAGGAGCAGGCTCTGTGCCTGACTATGCTGGCCTCTTTGGGGTCGGATGGGAGTTCATCCTTAGCGAGGTAATTATAAACGGGGGTCATCCAGCAGTTGTTGTCGCTGATGACTTGCACGTCGAGGATCATGGAGGTTTTCTCAATGCTGGGTCAAGAAAGCACCTCTTAGATGACAGATTTATTTCCGTCATTTTTCTTCGTGCTCGCCGGTTTAGACAACATGTCTGCTCTGACATTATGTTCGCGAGGAACATGTTTTACTTCTTCTGTTGCGAACTTCGTCATTTTTTCTTTGACCAGGGATAAGTATTCGGAAAGTTTGTCATTCTTGGCCTGATATTCTCCTCGAACTTGAAGAGCCACAGGTTGATAATCGGTGCAAATGCCGACTTCTTCGGCCCCTAGGTCCTCGGCCAGGTGTAGACCGGCGAGGAAGGCTTCGTACTCAACTTGATTATTGGAAGTAGGGAAAGATAAGTTAAGTGAGACTTCGACGATAATTCCCTCGTCGTTTTCCAAGATGATACCTGCCCCGCTTCCTGCCGAGCTGGATGCCCCGTCGACGAAGATAGTCCATTTGCGCTCCCCGCACATGGGGGAATCAGTGAAAGTCATCTCTGTGACAAAGTCGACCAGTGCCTGGGCCTTGAGGGCCTTTCTGCTCTCGTATTAAATGTCGAACTCAGATAGTTCCAATGACCACTTAAGCATTATGTTGGCCATGTCTGAACGTCCCAACAGTTGCTTCACGGGTTGATCTGTTCGGACCACAATCGTGTGGGCTTAGAAAGTAGTGCCTTAGTCTCTGCGCAGTGTTGATGAGGGTTAGAGCTACCTTCTCTATTTGTTGGTATCTCAGCTCTGGTCCCTGCAATGCTTTGCTCGTGAAGTATATAGGCTTTTGCCCGTCAGGCGTCTCACGGATGAGGGCGGCGCTAACGGCCTCAGTTGCTACGGCGAGATAAAGGTACAAGGTTTCGCAATTTTCTGGCTGAGAGCGGATCGGCGGCTCTGATAGTGATTGTTTTAGGTGGAGGAGAGCCTGGTCGCATTTCTCCGTCCATTCAAACGTTGCCTCCTTGCGGAGGAGTTTGAAGAAGGGAAGTGCGTGCTAGGCAGACTTGGCCACGAAACGAGATAATGAAGCGAGCATCCCGTTGAGGGATTGGATGGATTTCTTTGATCTGGGTGTAGGGAACTCGAAGAAGGCCCTGCACTTGTCGGGGTTAGCTTTGATTCCTCGTTTCGTCAGATAGAAGCGGAGGAACTTGCCCGCTCGTACCCCAAATGTGCATTTCTCCGGGTTGAAATGCATCTGGTATTTCCTGGCTTGCTCGAAGAATTTTCTTAAATGGGCCGTGTGATTGGTTTCCTCGTGGGACTTCATGATCATATCATCCATATAGACTTCGAGCATGTTGCCGACTCGGTCATGAAGGCTATGTATTTTTTGTCACTTTTCGCCATTGGTATTTGATTGTAGCCCGAATAGGCGTCCATGAATGATAACAGTTTAAAACCGGCAGAATTATCAACGAGTTTATCTATATTGGGGAGGGGTAAGCATCTTTAGGGCATGCCCTATTGAGATCAGTATAATCAACACACATACGACACTTTCCATTAGATTTTTTGACGAGTACAACATTGGACAGCCAAGTAGTGTACTTTGCCTCTGAAATAAAGTTTGCCTCGAGGAGGTCTTTTACTGCTTGTTATGCAGCCTCCATTTTCTCCGGAGATTGCTTTCTCCTACGTTGTGCTACAGCCTTGGCGGCGGGGTCAATTGTGAGCTGATGGTAGGCGACAGCAGGATCTAAGTCGGGCATCTCCGTGGCGCTCCAGGCGAACAAGTCTGCGTTTTCTCAGAGGCAAGCTTTGAGTTATTTCCTTGCTATGCCGCGGAGGCCGGTCCCAATCTTTACTCCTCACTGAATGTCATCACCGAGTAGGACGAGTTTGAACTCGCCATCTGAAATAGGACGCATCGGATGGGAGCTATTGCTGGTGCTGGTCGAAGTTGACGGGCTGCTCGGATAAGTCTGGGTCTCCTTCTGGTCATCTTCGGAGAAGCAGCTGTCGAGGTCGGTTGAGTTAATGCGTGGCAGCGGCTTGGCTTCCTCGGAGCTGCTGGGCAAGGCCGGTTTGTTGGAAGTCTTCGGCTTGGCAGCAATGGTGTTGAGCTCTTTGGTGGCCGCTTCGAAGCATCTCCTTGCAGCCTCGATGTCCCCGTGTAAGGTGGCAACCATACCCATAGAAGTGTAATACTTCATTTTGATATGAACAGTTGATGGTACGACCACCAATTCGAACAAGGTTGGCCACCCGAATATGCACTGATTGAGAAACGGGCAATCGAAAACTAGGAATTGGACTTTAATAGATCTGGTCGTCTTTGCAGATCCAAAAGTCATGATCAACTCAACATATCCCCAGGGCTTTGTGATCGACCCATTGAAGCGCTGCAGGTTAGAGCCCACGTAGGGAGTGAGGTGCGATTCATCTAGCTGGAGGGTTGAAAACAGTTGCGAGTGCATGATGTCGACCGAGCTGCCTTGGTCGACCAAGATTTGGCGAACATCAAAATTTGTCATCTGGGATCTTACGAACATCAAGATTCGACGAGTACATGATGTGGAATGCTTGAGTTCGGGGCCTCTCCGAGGAGTTCCTCTCGGTAAAAAGAGATGGAGACCGATTCTCCTCGGACCTTGTCGAGCGTTGTACTCTTGTTGGAGCTTGTGCTGAGAATGTGCTCGAATTTCCTTTTCACGGAGCCCATAGTAACTTTGTTGAAGCCCCCTCCAGAAATGACCATGGCGGAGGGGAAAGTTTTCCACGGGCTATGTACTGCGAAGTAGGGGGAGCGCTGAGCTCTTTAGGAACATAGAAGTCCTCTGGCTGCAATATGCTCATGGCGACCTGAAGGTTTGTCTCTTCTGAGGAAGTCACCTCTTCCTCGACTTTCTTCGACTCCTGGGCGTCTTGCCGGGGAGTTTCCCTCTTCTTCATAAACTGCTTCAGGTGGCCTTCCCTGATCAGTATCTCTATGGCATCCTTTAGGTGGATGCAGTCATCAGTAGTGTGGTCATGACTCTTGTGGAAACGACAGTATTTTGACTTGTCAGCGTTCGGCTTGGCCGGTATCTGCTTAGGGAATCGAACCCCTGCTTGTTTGAACTCCGAGCTGGTGCATTCGGAGAGTATTTTCTCCTTGGAGACGGTCAGGGGAGTATAATCATGGAAGCGGCCGAAGGGTCCTTTGTTGTCCCGGGATTCCCGGGGACGATCTTCACGTCTTCTATCTCCCCGAAGGGATGTCGAGGGTTCATCGCTTTTGGAGGCCCGAGCATTTTCTTGGTGGTGTGAGACCCGGGCATAGCTGGCCGCCTCTTTCTCCTCATACTGGATATATGCTTGCGCTTGAGGAGGAAGGCATCCAGAGTCCTGAGAGGAGCAATACCAACGACTTTTACGAACTCCGTGTAGGGATGAAGCCCTCACTCGAGCAATAACTTCTTCATGTCATCGGTGGTGGGGACCTGCACCGCTTATTTATTGAACCTCTCGATGTATGCTCGGAGAGGCTCATCTTTCCCTTGAATTATGGCCTCAAGGGAGGCTTTGGTCTTTAGGTGGTGGCGGGATGCCGTGAAGTGTCTGGAAAACATTCTCCCCAGTTGTCTCCACGAGGTGATGGACTCGTCAGGGAGTTGTTTATACCAGGTCATTTCTTTTTTCCTGAGCGTGGTAGGGAACATGCGGCATTTGATGGCGCCCCAATGCCACGACAATCGAGCAACACATCGATATTTTTGATGTACTTGTCAGGGTCTATCGTACCGTCGTAAATGCCCAAAGACAGTGGTTTCTCCAATCCCTTGGGGAGGCACATAGCCATAATCTCCTTAGACAACGGGCCATGAGGCTCATCGTTGCTTCTGGTACTAGTCCATGATGGGGAGCGGGTGCTTCGGTTAGGGACTGGGCGGTGATTTCTGTGGGGAGACGGGGTTAGTGCCCGACCCTTTGACCTGACAAGGGGTGAACGTTGGTCTCTCCTGGTCCACTTGTTGCCTGGGGAGTACTGGTTCTGCGGGGAAATATGGTTACGCTTCCGGATGGCATGGGACTCTGGCTCTTGACGTGGCCGACAGTCACTTTCATGTCGAGGAGGTAAATTTCTGGATCGTCGACGATCTTTCCTCGGCTGAGGGGATCTTGGTTGGGCAGATTCTTCCAAGGCCACAATCCTCTCATTTTGTTGGAGGATCAAAAGGTTGGTTTTGTTGAGAGCTTCAAGAAGGGCCGCCACGGCCGGGTCGGCGCAGGGCGGAACTGGAATGGGCCAGAGGTCCAGGGAGGGCTGGTCTTCAACACGATCTGTACGAGTGGGAGAGGGAGACGTGGTGGCCCCATCTCTCAGATGGTGGGTATCGCCTCCGAAGAAAGGAGTCGTACCGCCAGTATCAGTCTTACTGAGAGAGAGAAAAGCAGGGTTGCGAGCGTCACAAACGTGATCTTGGCTTGCCATGATCGGAGTCTTGGACAGAGAGTTGTTTTGGTCTTGAATCTACAGTGGATGTTAAGACGGGGATAACAAATTTCCCACAGACGGCACCACTGATCTTGCCGGTTGATCAGAACCTGAAGTGGGCCAAGAAGACGTCTGTGATGCTGGGTGTATGAGATGAGGAGGTGGGTGTATCTGCAAGGCACTCCGATGCTAAAGTAAGAATCGAGAGAGGAAAAAGGCAAGTACAAAAGTACGTGTTTCTTAGGATGATTTAGAATACCTGACCCTCTCAAATGAGAGGGTTTTCATAGTGCCCCCAGCGCGTGGCCAACGATCCCTATTTTTGGGGAGAAATAATCATTTCCCGAAGAATAGGTAACTGCCAGAAACTAGCCGTTAGGATGGGCAGAGGTGCCCAAAACTAACTGTTGCTACGGGCATAGATGCAGTTCCGGGCATGAGCGTCGTGACTGTTTCTGGAAGGTAGAGTCGTGCATGACGGGCAGGAATGCCGAGGAGGAGCAGGTGACCCTGTGGGCCCTCTAACCATATGTGCCCGGCAGAGGGGCAGAAAGGTAAATGCTGCCTCATATTGACTGGACATAGGCAATTGGGCCGTTCTGGGAGCAGAAGTGGATTGATTCATGCCTAGTCATTGGTCCAGTTTGGAACAGAAATGAATTAAATTTTTTAAATGAGACTTTGTCATGGAAATGAATTGAATTTTTGAAATGAGACTTTGTTATGGAAATGAATTGAGTTTTTGAAATGAGACTTTGTCATGAATTTTGAACTTGAATGAGATTGCAATTGAAATCTTGAAAAAAAAACTTGAAAACTCGACTTTGCATTTGGAATAAGATTTGGAAATGTAAGTCAAAAGTTTTGAACTCGATATTACAACTTGGCAAAGAAATTACAATTAGATCTTGAATGAAACTTCTTGGCACCTTATTTCACTTTGCCTCATTTCTCCATGTTAAATCCATATAGAACCTTAAATTTAAAGGCCTTGAAACCTTTTTGTGAATCCTTTGAATCTTCATCAAACTAAAGCATATTGCTTCATAACAATCCCAATCCTGTAGTAACCTAACATCTATGAATTCCCTGGTGACCTCAAAATGACAAATGCTTTGCAAAGAACAAGAACCCATCTTCGTCAAACCAACTGCTTCATGTATCCAAGTATGATAATGGTGTTGAATCCATGATATGCAAAGTTTGGGGTGAAAATGAGGGTGTGACAGCCCCAGGCGTGTCACACATATCTTTAACACAAACATGTTCCTCAAAACTTTTTCAAAAATACGCAGCGGATAATCTCAAACAGGCTCAACCAAATAAATCCATACAGATAGTTTAATACTTAAGCATGAGGTAAACATCCCGATAAATATCAGAAAAACAAAAGATAAATCAAAACAAATCTCATCTCAGTGTTACATATTAGAGTGACACCGTAGAATTAGCAAAACTCGAAAAATGTAAAATAAAGAATAAGGAAATATGCGTCATTCTCCAACTCACAACTAATGCCCGCTACATGTATCTATAACATAGGCATAATGATCCACACAACAACAGAAAAGAGGTGAGAACAACTTTATAGAAGTTATTGTAGTATTAGTCAGCAAGAATATCATTCACAGACATAACACAAATCATACACATTAATTCTCACCCACAAATAATTACAGTTAAAATGTGAGATGTTATGAAATTCTCCTCCAATGTGCATGTGGTACCAAAAGTTTGGATGTCTATGTTATTTTAAGAAATTATCCACGTCTCCAATTCCTATATAGAAAATGTTCTCTCTAAATAAGGAGACCGTCATTGGGTCTCTCTGACCACTTGACCTCGTCGGACTGAAAAACTACCTATCTCCAACATGATTTTGTCACTGGTTTACCAAAGATAAAATTGGTCAAAGATAAATTATGTGATGCATGTCAAAAGGGAAAGTAAACTAAATCAACTTTCAAGCCAAAGAATATGGTAACAACTACAAGGCCAGTTCAATTGTTACACATGGACATGTTTGGCCCATCAAGAACAAGAAGCTTTGAAGGTAATGTATATGCCTTAGTTATTGTAGATGATTTTTCTAGATTTTTTTGGACACTATTTTTAGTGCAGAAAATCGATGCTTTCAAGGAATTTAAGAAGTATTCAAAGCAAGTGAAAAATGAAAAATCATTAAAGAATGCATCAATTAGAAGTGACCATGGAGGGGAGTTCCAAAATGCATCATCTAAAGAATTTTGTGAAGAAAACGATATCTTTCATGATTTTCAACCACCAGGGACTCCTCAACAAAATGGAGTGGTTGAAAGGAAAAATAGATATCTAGTTGAACTTGTAAGAACCATGCTAAGTGACTCGAATATATCAAAGTACTTTTGGGTAGATGCGATAAGCACGACATGTTATGTAAGAAACTGAGTTATCATAAGGCCAATATTGAAAAAGACTCCAATGAACTCTTCAAGTGAAGAAAGCCAAACATTGCTCACTTTCATATTTTTGGATGCAAGTGTTTTGTCCTCAACAATGAAAAAGACAATCTAGGTAAGTTCGACGAAAAATTCGATGAAGGTATTTTTGTTGGTTACTCTCTCTCTCTCTCTCTCTCTCTCTCTCTCTCTCTCTCAAGTAAAGCTTATAAAATTTATAATAACAGAACTTTAACTATTGAAGAATCAATGCATGTATCTTTTGATGAATCTAACATCTCTAAGGAGTATATAGTTGTTAGTGATGATGATGATATTTTTGAAATGCCTACGGATGACATTACCAAAGATGACATAGTTGATCAATCTGAACACAAAGAGGAAAACACTCAACAAGAGAAAAATCAAAGTGACATTCCTCAAGAATGGAGAACCCGTCATGATCACTCAATCGACAAAGTTATTGGTGACATTAGGAAAGGAGTTTTAATAAGGCTAAATATCAAGGATCTTTTCTTGAATATGACATTTGTTTCTTAAATAGATCCTTCAAAGATTAATGAAGACTTAAGGCGACCAATTGATACTTTCCATGCAAGAGGAATTAAATAAATTTGAAAGAAACCAAGTTTGGAAACTTGTTCCTAGGCTAAGTGGTAAACACGTCATTGGTACCAAATGGGTATTTAAGAAAAACCTTGATGAGAATGGTGTAACTTTTCAAAACAAGGAAAGATTGGTGGCCCAAGGATATAATCAAGAATAAGGAATCGACTTTGAAGAAACTTTTGCTCCGGTTGCAAGGTTAGAAGGTATTCGTTTATTACTTGCATATGCATGTTCATTAAATTTTCAGTTATTCCAACTGGATGTCAAGAGTGTCTTCTTGAATGGATACATCAATGAGGAAATCTATGTCAAATGACCTCCCAATTTTGAAGACTTCAAGAATCCTTCACACGTCAACAAGTTGAGAAATGCTCTTTATGGCTTGAAGCAAGTACCAAGGGCATGGTATGATATACTTAACAACTTTCTTTGTGAATGAAGATTTGAAAAAGGTAAGGTTGATAATACATTATTCATTAATAAAATCAAAGATCATACTTTATTAGTTCAAATCTACGTTGACGATATCATATTCGGATCAACAAATAAATACCGATGTGATTTAGTTGGTTATTCTGATTCAGATTATGTAGGTTGTAAAACATATCGGAAAAGCACAAGCGGGATATGCCATATCCTAGGAAATGCTTTAGTATTGTTTTCCTTTAAAAAGGAAGCATGTGTTGCTCTTAGTACAGTTGAAGCAGAATATATTGTAGTAGGAAGTTGTTATGCACAAATCATATGGTTAAAGCAACAACGTTGCGACTATGGCGTAAACCATGGACGCATTCCCTTGAAGTGTGACAATACTAGTGCTATTAACATAAAATTTTTGTCATTCACTCAATAACCAATCATATAGATATACGACATCACATCATACAAGATCACTTGATCAATGGAGATGTCGAAGTTACTTGTTCATGCACATAACCAATTGGCAGATATTTTCACAAAACTGTTAGCCAAGGAACCATTTTATAAGATACAAAGAGAGCTCGATATTTTGGATGAGAATAATGGTTAAATCGACTTGAAGTCAGCTCTGCTCAAATATAAATGTCATGATGATAATCCTCTACAAACTTTTATCAAGGCACATGCTTATTATTCCTCTTATAAGTTAATTCACAATTTCTTGTGTGAATTATAACATGTTTTAATTATCTTTCATCTATATATATAACATCTTATAAGTGTTATGTTGATTTATAACATATTTATAGCATGTATGTGTATGTTTGCTAGTTTCTGCCTTGCCATAATGTAGGTTTTTATAAAATTTTCAATTTCTTCAAAAAATTCACTTTTTTCTTAAAATAAAAATTTTGGTTATTGTATATGCTTAAGTACTACTGTTGAACTTTTATTATGCATTTCACTCTTGCTATATATGTCTCTCTTTATGTATATTTTCTCTTCTTTTTTATAACGCCAAAGGGGGAGAAGAATGTGTTGTAGTGTATGACTATGTCTACTAACTTGTGTAGGAACAAAAGTTTCTTTAAATACAACATTGATCTATGAAGGGGGAGATATCATAGTAAGGGGGAGTATGTTGCTCAAGCACATACTTTAAGCTTTTTAGTAACTCATGGTTGAAATCATCAAAAAGGGGGAGATTGTGAAGACAAACTTCCATCATTGTATTATGTTATTATGTTTTGATGAAGACAAAGTATCAAGATTAAATGAATTATCAAAGAAGGAAAAAGTTCTAAGTTCAAAGGAATCTATGGTAACAAGAAGGGACATATATATATATATATATATATATATATATATATATATATATAAAATGCGAATGTTATTTTATTGTGAAAAAGGTAAGAAAAATTGCTAGCCCTTAAATTAAAAATAAATGGTTGAAATTAAAAAATTTGTTTAAGGAACGTGTGTCTCTTTCATCATTTATATGCGTTGAAATTCATGTTCAATTAAATGATGAAAGAAATACACATGTTCCTTAAATGAACATTTTAATCTCAACAATTTTTTTTATTTAACGATTAATAATTATTCTTACAATTCTCATATAAAAAAAATCTCATTATATATATATATATATATATATATATATATATATATATATATATATATATATATATATATATATATATATATCATCAAGAATTTCTATACGACTATTCAGAAATTAAAAGTATAATTGGGATAGTATTAAATGTATGATATATAAAACAATTTTTAGAATAACCATTTATATAATAGTGTTATATGATGTATAATACTATGATATATAGGTAGTTTGGCTTTAAAATGATTATATATGTCATGGAGTAACGTCTTAAAGAGTTAATTGTGTAAATAATTTAATAATCTAAAACTAATTAGAAAACATTAGTATATTTAATTCAAGAAACTATATCACATAAAAGAGATGGAAATCAAGCAATATTCAAAATTATATTGGACTCAAAATTATATTGGACTTTGATGGATTGATGAACATTAGTGTATGGCATGGACCCACACTTTACTCTGAATAGCTCCGTCCCTGGTAACAAGACATGGAAATCAAGCAATATTCAAAATTATATTAGAATTTGATGGATTGATCTTAAGAATAAGGTACAAGTTACAATTGAGCTTTGTATATTACCATAATACTCAGAACAAACTTACATATTTCATCTCTAAGCATATAAACATGTTTTAAAAGGATTTTATTTGAAAGCATGTGGTTACAAGCTGACTTTTGGATTTTCAAACAGCTGTAACCAGTTACACTAATGTGTTAACCAGTTACATGAACATAAAATTTAGTATTTTGGAAATCATAGCAGCTGTAACCAGTTACAACCACAAAAGTTTCAAAAATTTATTTTTCAGCTTTAGCTGTAACTGGTTACAATAATCTATTAACTGATTACCGCTAAAGCAGTGGAACTTTTCATTTTCATTTTGATTCCAATGATTTTCAAACATCATTTATCAATCATGGCAATGATTCATGATATTATACTCTTTCCAAAAGGTATAATTCAAGTATAAATAGTCGTGAGTTCAGATTTTCAAATTTCACCTCTTTCTAACAATTCAAATACATATCTTTCTCAATTTACATCTAAGTGTCTTAAGCTAAAAACTTAGTGAAAATTTCTACATAAACTTTTACAACATCATTAAAGTTTCATTCTTAAAGTTTTGAGCACTTAGTATTATACATTGTGAATTATATTGTTTACTTGAAAGGGAAGATCAATTCTCATAATTTATACAAGTATAAAATCTTCTTCATTAATTACTCAAAGTCTGTATTTTCACTAAGTGTTAGTGATCATTGTATTCAAGTGAAAGTGGTGTGTTTTCTCTTCTATGTTGAGAAATCAAAAGGTGGCGTGCTTTTGTGATTGTGTTAGATAGTTAAGTGACTCAATTTGATCGACTATAACATATCTGACATAGTAAAATCTCGCACGGGGTGTGAGGGGACTGGAGTATCCTTGTTTGAAAAGGGGAACCAGGATATATCTTGGTGTTCTTTACTTTTTGCATTTATTTTTCAGCACCTTTACTTTTACACCAGTTCTAAAAAATTAAGAACATAATTGCTAACAATAATAATTCAGAAAAATTTAATAATACCGGATAATCTAATCCCCTCCCCTCTTCTTAGATTACATTTCATACTTACATGCTGATCAAAAATCAAATTCAAATCTTTCTTATTTAAGTATCCTAATCAATTGGCTAAGGGATCCAATCGATTAGATCTTCAGATTTCTATGGATTTTGTACAATCTTTATAAATGCATGGATTTAATTTTCTTGAGGCACAAGTAAGCTTGAATTCGCTCTAAAAAACTTCTCTTCAAGCTTTTCCAATTTGTTGTTATTAAGTGCTATTTGATTGGGCTTACGTAGTTCAGACTCCTTGGTGCATGTTGGGCATTATGTTGGATTTTTTACTTTTTAGCACCCCCAATTGTCACTTTTTCACCCCTTTTGCTTGAAAATACTCAAGTACTCATCTTATGGAATAGAGAATGATTTATTTGGATGAGTAAACAACTAAAAATTATTATTTTAAAGGGGTTAATCAGATTTTCCTAATTATTTCAACCTTAAAATAATTTTACTTATTTTATCAAGAAGTCTTGATAAATATTTTCCAAAAGGAGAGACGCCAAAATGGTGTATCCTCCTTTACACATTGTTGAATGCGAGAGTCGGTAAAACCACAAAATAAATAAGTCCATCACAAATATAGTCATTCAATTGATCACTAAGGATCGTATACTTTGAGATATTCTCAAATAATTTTCTTTCATCACAACGGTTGACATTTTCCATCACCGCTTTATTCTCGAGTCAAAGAATTCATAAATATTGTATACCCAGGAAGTATATTGTGTTGTACAACTTCATTAATATTCATCAAAACTCCAAGTTGCAAAGCACACTTGCAAAACACTAAGATTTCACCTTTTGTGCCCATATCTTCTTGGGCCTGGGTGCTATAGTCACAAAAGATCTAAGGTGGTTACCTTTAGATCCTTGTAATTTATCAAAACAAAAGGATTCTAAGTGTTTTATTCTCTTATAGTAAGTGCATTTAAAAATTGGACGCTTATTTTCCTTTTGATCTACACCTTTCCTAGGTTGTCTATCCCTTTTAAATCCTATTCCATTTCTATTTAGGGAAGAATTTTTACTAGATAGAATTAGGTTAAGCTTTTATTTTCCCTCGATAAACTTTCCTAAGGTTTCACGAAGCCTAGTTACTTCTTTTGTTAGGGAGTTACATCGCTTACATTCTTCCTTCGAGTTTCTAAGATTAGTTATCTCTATTTTGAAAGAATTTTTTATTTCTTTAAGATGACTTCGGGATTTCTTAAGATCTAGGGTACACTCTCTTAGTTTATTATTTTCCTTCACTAATTGACCATTCATTCTAAACAACTATGCATAAGATGGTTTGATATCGTGAATAGTATCTCGCTCGTAGGACGCCTTTAAGAAGATTTCATCTTTTTCTTTGGAAGAAGACCTTTCTATATTTCTTTTCGAGGTTGATGTTTCTCCTCCTCTTTTTTCGTTCGAGTATTGAAGAATATTCTTCATCTTCTTTGTTATTCCTTTGACAAAAGGGTACTTCATAGGATGTTGAATTTTTTAAGATCGTTCAAATACTGAGTACGTTCTTTCGAATGATTGCACATGAGTTGTATGATAGGAGTATGATGAAGTTGATGATTCTTCAGTTTAGATTCCTTCATATTTGAGTAGTTGAACTGGAGCTTTCATCTTTAATAAAAATTTCATTCTTTCTTTATTTTTTCCTGAAATTCATGAAGGTTCCCATCTTTTGATTTAAGAATTGGATTTAATCTCCAATTATTATTTCTTATATATTTCTTAGTAATATAGTTCCCAATAAAATTTCCAATATTTCTAAATTTAGAAGAAAAAATCCATGATGGATATCATTATCTTATTTGCCTCGTGTGTTCATCTTCTCTTGTTCGATACTTGGAGAAACTCCATATATCCTTTCAAGAGTCTCCCACATTTCCTTAGAAGTTTTACAACTGCAAACATCATAAAGTTTACTATCATCTAGAGACATTATTAAAAAAAAAATTTTTAAAATATATACATGTCTTTCTATTTTCTTCTTTGGTCCAAAGAGAATAAGGTTTATCTACTACTTCATCATTTTCTTAATGAGTAAGTTAAACCGGACCATTGACTATAGCTTTCCAAAAATCATGATTTATGCTTGGAAGAAAAATTATAAACCTAGCTTGTCGAATATTTAATCTACTATCATTAAAAGGTGGTGATCTGTTTAGAAAGGATGTCTTGTCGAAAGTCATCTTCCTCCTGAGACGATTGGTCCTTAAACAGGAGTTAGACTCTTATGTCATTTGTTGGACTTGAGACTTTACACACAAGAGGGGGTAAATTGTGTGGTTTGGGAAAATGTAGTTTTGAAAATCTTTGAAAAAAAAATCAGAGTTTAAAAATTTTTTTGAAAACTTAGCAGTGGAAAATTAAATGCAGAAAATAAATTGCGAAAATTAAAAGAGTTAAGGGAAAATGGCACCATGATATATAGAGGTCCGGTCAAACAAGAAAATGACATAGTCTTCTCCCCAAGAATTGGTCTTAAGAGTATCCAATAAATGTTGAGAGCTTTTAGTAGGAAAAATGCACGAACTCCCTTATACAAGGAAATGATAGTTGACCTCCAACTATATATTACAAGACTTGGGTATATAGAAGTTTGAGTCATCTCTTCCAAACAGTGAATCCATGTGGCCAGTTCTTTCTTCACAAACGAACCTTGGAGCGGTTATTTTTCAAGTTCCTAAACCTTCCAAGCTTTTACATGGGTTGAGCTCATGAACCTTAAACCTTCGTTTTACACAGAATAACCAATAACTTGTGACATTTTAATACCGAGAGGATCTCAAACCTATTAAGCTTTTAATATCGGGTTGAGCTTCAACCTATCTTGATTTTAATATCGGGCTAACCAAGAACATATAAGATTTTATCACGGGCTCATCTGCAACCATAATTCGGAATGAATCACACAATCCCAAGCCAAAGCTTTTTACGGGTTTAGCTTCTAACCCAAACAAATCCCTAAATGGATAATATTCAACCAGGGTGTATACAAAATATTTCTTTGGTGAATTTACAATTGTATCCTTTCTGAAATTACAATTATATCCTCACTCAAAAAGGACTTTTCTCACATAAGCACTTAGACTAAAACATTAGTGAGAGAAAGTTAAATAAAACTTTATAGAGAGCGAGAGAGAGAGGGGGGGGGGGGGGGGTGTCAAACCACAGTTCTGGATGAAATGAAATGAGAAAAGAGACATCTATTTATAAGATAGAGGTTGGATCAAAAAAGGAATTTCAATTTAATGACATTTATGGCATTCTAATCGATTAACACATATTCCCAATCGATTAGAAGTTTGAAATATAATCGACTAGAAGTTTTTAAAATGAAGGAAAAGATATCTAACCATTGCACCTAATTAAGGCGATGTCCTAATCTCTTATGGCTCAATTTTGAACTGATCTAATCGATTAGACAAATATCCCAATATATTAGATGAGTCAAAAAATTTCCTATAACTATTTTGACATTTTATAATTCATCTGGCGCAACTTCAAGATATCTTTGAAAATATTTTCTTTAGTAAAAATATTTTGAAAAACATTTTACTGCGTGAGTGCTTTAGCCATGCACTTTTACAATAAAGCCCTTATGTTTTACAAAAGGTTCACTCATTACTAATTTAGGAGAATCCTAAGTACTTCAATACATTCCATATACTTCTCTTTTGTTGACACTTCCTTTAGTATCTTGAGATGAGGCTTTAGTTACATTCCATTTGATTGTCATCATCGAATAATCAAGTCTTATCAAACCCTAATGATTAGGTTTTCATCTTCATCCCCTTAATTGTTCATGCTTGACTTATCATAAGACATTAGTTGTCATCATCAAAATTTAATGTCCTTATTAAAAGCATATCACCTGCAAAACAAGGTTCCACAATTTTCCTATATGTCGCGTTAAACTCCACCTCATCACCAAACAACGAATAGTCTGTACGACTAACACTGTCACACCAAAACAGATGTTGAAGCATACCATTTTGATTCATAGTATGTTTTCAATACATCATGTCATCGTTATCACACATTCCCTTAAGAAATTCAAGTCCATTATCAACATCAGAACTCTTAGCCCTAACTCCCTTAAATTGCTCTTTGTACATGTCTCTTCTAGAATAACCAACATTCTCATACCCAACAACCTGTGTATCAAAGAAACCATAGATATGTGAGGTTAAGATACTAGATTTCCTCATTGTTTGGTATTTGTCGTACTCGCTCATCCTCCTGTGTGCTGGAAGCATCCTCTCATACTTGTGACTAACAAATGAATGATTGTGTACATCGTCAAACAATTTGATGTACCATCGATTTGAACTACCATCAAGATGAACATGCATTTTTGCCTCACAGTCACACCAACTTGTATGTTTATGTTCTCTTTTCCTAGACACAGAATTTAGAATTTTTCATCATTCATTCCTTATCTATGACAAAGGAACGTTTGTTAGACTACTACGCTTAACAACATGACTTTTTCTACCAGTAAATCCGTGTAAACATGCATACCAGTTATAAAAGATAAAAGTCATCTCCAGTGAAGGAAAGTGGATCATTTCATCACAATAAGTCTCTTTAAAGTTTATTTTCTCTAAATCAACTGTCGATTCAGCTGCTTTTTCCACATCAAATTTGCATCCATTTTCATTATTGTTCGTCTCTCCTAAATTTTCTTCATTTAATGACGACTCTGCGCTTTCATCGCAATAACTATTTTCCTACAAATTGATTGTAAATTAACTACAACGTCGTCAAGTTTACAAACATTATTTAAAGCATATGAAATGTTACTTCAAACCTACCTCATAAACCACATCAGTAAGTGTTGTGCGTTTTGCGCCCTTGAAAATGTCAAGAATCTCCACAACATCCATGGAACTCTGCAATTACCTACAATAACTTTAACAACTAAAATCAATGTTATGCATAAAAACTAAAATCTTTCAACAAATTCGAACTGAACTAACATTAAACAAAAACAACATTTGAACTTTAACAAATCAAACTTAATTCTTATTTTGAAATGGAAAGGAATAATGTCAGACAAAAAACCTAAAACCTTTCAACATATTTAACACCTTTGAAATACAACACAATTACGAAAGTTTAACCAAAATCGAGTCCAAAGTTAATTACCTTGACAAACTAAAAGGAAACTATGTAGATCTGGAACAAATTGGGATTATGTTTTTAACATGTTGGTGCTTTTAACATACATTAATACACCATGCAACTCATTCAACCTATCGATCCGATGATGGCAACCCTATCGATCTGATATATCTGGTGATGGCGATACTCGTAATAAAAGAGAGGTTTAATTTTCGTTGTCAGTTTCAGAAAATGAACAAAGAACTAAATCTCACAAAAACGATTAAGAGTGACTTTACAAACTCAATTTGAATTAGGTTGTTGACTGGTAGCAAATGTTCAAAATTGGTAAAATGGAGGTGCATAACACAAATAAAAATGAATAAAATATTATATTATCTAATAATTTGATATTTTAAAAAATACAAAAAACTTACCAGAATGTCACCACCGACAAATGGCAATTTTTTTCTCACTTTCCCATGGTAAAAAAGGATTAGTCTTTTCCACCGTAAACGCCACCTTAATATGGATTTAGGATCCCACGTTAAAAATAATTTATAAACTAAAATAATTAATTTTTCCAAATCAATAACTTCCTCCAAATCCAACCAAACAATATACATTACAAATAATAAATAATAAAGTGAAATAATTCCAAAAAAAAAAACTCTAAATCTATAGTTCAAATATTTCAAATATTATTAAAATATTGTCTTCATTACTCATCTCATTCTTGTATATATTTTAAAATAGGAAAAAATTCAAATTCATATTCCACCAGAAAGGATTTTATCCGTTAATCTATGACGAATTTGAACGGGCATATGCATGTATGCATATTTAATATATTTCAACGGTATAAACTAAATAAATTAATTATTCAATAAATTAAAAAATAGAACCAAAGATAATATAAATAATACTGATTATGATTTGTTACATATTTATGAGCATTATTAAATATGCAAAATTATTTATTATTTTGAAAAATTATTTATTCCATTATTTGTCTTCTAGGATTATCTTTTATTCTTTTAAGGTCCGTTTGGTACACAGAATTATATATATATATATATATATATATATATATATATATATATATATATATATATATATATATATATATATATATATATATATATATATATATATAAAACTATCCTTGCAAGAAAATATTTTTAATTTGATAAAAAAGAATAAAATTAGTATTCATATTTTTAAAATTATGCTAACTATTTTATTTTTAATACTTTCAATTTATTTGGTTTTAGTTTTTCCTATTAAATATTATATCGTGTCGAATTTTAACCCAACTCAAATTCAGAATAAAATTTGAATTAGTGAGATATGATAGGATAAATTTCAAGATTAATTTATCATATTATGTTGTGTAATCAAACACTGAATTGAGATAGATTATGATACAAATATCCTATCGTGTGGCTTATCATGCGTACCAAACATACCCTTGACATAAAAAAAGTTTTCGCATTGTCCCTTAATTGTCTAGAGAAAAATGGTTACATTATTTCAATGATCACATGTTAAGCAGTATGCATAATCTAATGAGAAAAATGTCCTCATGCATTACTCCCAAAACATATCCAAACCATGTCACCATAATTTACATAACACAAACAATTTTTTTTGCCAAGAAGAAAATGAGTTGATTTCAAGATATAACAAAATGTTCTATCTATCATCTCTTAAAGTGATGGGAAAAGCTCATTGAGTCTGCAAGGTAAAGAATAGAACTCATCATTTCTAACATCTGAACTATATAAGCTAAACTTCTCCCACCATTTCAAGCTACTGTCATTTTTCGCCGCATCATCGTCGCGAGAAAGCGTGAGATCCAAAATTAATGCAACCAACGCAGCAACCGTTACATGCGACATGAAGATCACACTTAAAATATCATAGAACTGATTTCAAATTAGTGAACAATCATTAGTTAATAATCACATAAATGAAATTCAAATGACAACTTATTTTTTTAGTTGAGATTTTCATGTATCTTACCCATCTAGCACTTCCTTGTTCATGTTTTACATGAAAATACTGTGAGAAGTATTGCGGTATGGAGATTCCTAAGAAGAATGAAAAGCCTAACACGAATTTGGTTCGGAAACTGTTGAGGTTGCAGAATTGGAGAAAACCAAGACCAGCAGAAGCTACATTGTTCCAAATTACCAAATATTGTTAAGTTCTTCTAATATAACCATAACATCATAAAGACTATTATCATTAGCATGACTGAATGAACTTACATACGTAGCCGAATAATACGCAATATAATGCTGCTATGATTGGGAAAGGAACAGATGCAAAAATTGCTCCAAATTTTCCTGGTTCAAAAAGAAATAACAATGAGATATCTCATCAGATAATTAATACTGTGTCTACTTAACAACGTTGAATTCGTCGTGTTCGGTGTAAAACAGTACCGAATATAGAGAAGAAAATCATAAAGCCAGACGATATTTGAATTACTCTTCTGCTTCCTACTTTTGTTAATGCTAGTAAACCAGCATTTTCCCTGAAACAAGAGTAAAGCATAATCGTAAAATTCGGCGAAAAGAAACTAAGGACTGTTCTTAAAGTGATCAAATTAACAAATCTCTACCAAGCATTCAAGATAAACAAACACAAAAGGAATTTGGCTAAACTTACGCGGATGCTGAAGTTCCGGTTACACAGCCAAATATGGCACTGAGAAAAGCACCTACTCCCTAAAATCAAAATAACAATGACATTAGTAAAGTTACATATCACAGTTTCATTTTATGTAAAAGATGATTGCAAGATATTGAATCCTACCACCCAACCAGCTCCGCGGCTGACAATAGAAGGTGGCACCGGCGTGGCACTTCCATATCTTGCAGCAGCATAGGATGTGCCAGAAAACTGTTAAGTAACACAAATTTCAAACCAGTGATTAACAAGTGAAATTGCATTGACGAGTGGCACGAGATTCTAATTACTTGTGTGCTAAGGAACTAAGTGAATACCTCAAAAAGAGAAACGATAGAAGCAGCCATCATAGGAAATGCTTCCAGAACATTGAAAGTAGGAGGCCCCCATTGAAAAGGGTAAGGAAGATACACCCTGCAGCAATTTGCTTAGCCATGTTATGTAAATGATCAGAACTAATTGAAGAAACCAGCCTGGAATTATTCTTACCATTTAGCGGAAGTAACAAGTCCAGCGCGATCAGTGCGGCAGCTATTCTGTGTACTTGCTGACTTGTGGTTATATGCAGTGGAAGCAGTTAAAAGCTGTGCAAATAACCATGCAATTGCAACAGTGAATAGCACTGCGTATCGGTCATGTATAGGCCTCACGGTGCTAATATACCGATGAAGATACTGCAGAAAGAAAACAAATTTAGCTTCACAGTGAGAAAAAATTTCTAACTTGATTTAATTACTAATCCAAGAGTAACAACTTACCTGTGAGATGAAAACCATTATAATTAACGCGGGAAGCCCAATTTCAACGCAATTTGCAAGCTGCAAAATTACACACTTATTGTTGATTCAAACTTACGAAGCAAGAAATCACAAGGGTATAATTCTTTAGGCTTACCATTGGGAAACCAAGTTGGTAGAGACCAAGTCCAGTGAATGTTACATATGGAACAACAGAAAGTGGACTAAGGAACCTGCAAACAAAGTAATAAGCATATATAAGATAATGAATCAATCAAAAAAGTTGCTAAAGAATCTGATCAGAAATACTAACTAACCTTACAGCATTCCTCCAAAACCCGAAAAATCCAATCGCGATTTGGAAACTCGAACTTATGATCAAAGCACCTTGAATCCCTCTCATCGTCATCGTAAACCTCTAGGAAAAAAAATCGAACAAATACTAAAGAGCGAAACGAAAAATAGAAGCATAAAAAAATAGTTTTATTTACCTCATAAGGATCTGAATATGCATTATATCTGCTAGCTTGAACAATAGAAAGAATAGGTATTATGTAAGTGTATGAACCAACGACTACGATCGGCAATCGAGTTCCGAACAAAGATTGAAGAAAGGTGTTTAGTCCAGAAACAAACAGAAGGGACTGTATCACCTTAGTCTTCTCAACCTACATTGAATCAAAACATTTTTGTTCAATAATAACATCATAAAATTTGTTTAAAAGGAATTTAAAAAATGGATCAGAAAACTTTTTCTCACATCTCCTCCACCCATTTGAGGAACAATTATAGTTGGAATCAAAACAGTAATGCCAAGAGTCAGAAGGTAATGCTGAAACCCTAATATCACTGCTTCACCTGCATTATTAGGATCAAAGATTGAATATTTGTTATATTACATGTTCACATTGTTCAATATATATAAAAATTTAGCATTTGTATTCAAATTTTCAGCAAAATAAAGAAGAATGTACTAACGCCATGGAGGTGGACTGTTAATGCAATACTGAATTCCAGGTAATTGTTCTTTCACCGGCGGCGCTGTAGGCTTCGCTTCCTCGATTTTTATGCCGCCTCCATCATTTTGAGCCATCTTTTGTCAGCAGATACCAGCAGCAATAACAAGTGTAGTATAGTTTGATCAAGATCATTGTGATTCATGATTTTTTACTATTTAAAAGAAAAATGAATTGATATGAAAGAATCAAAATATCAGTTACAAGAATGGTAATCATGTACAACTAATGTGATTAATCACATATTAAAACGGCTATGTCATATTAATAACTAGCATTCATGGTTTCAGAAACTTTGAAACCATGAGTGTATATTTCACATTCTCTAGCTATTAACTATGATTGGTCAAAGTGCAACAAAAGCTCTGAGGTTTGGATTATGTGAGTTATGAATGGCTAATTGTGATTAGATTAGTTTATTTGTTGTTAGATGAGAAGCACAATGTAAGCAAATATTCAAATTATAGAAGAAATAGTAACAATAACTATAGAAGATATAAGTTTAAATAAATACTATTTTTGATGCAACAAATATAGTTATTATAGAGGAGAATGAGGACAATTATACATCAAATAAAATTTCTAAAAGATATTTATGATACAAGATAATGAAAAAAAAATGGATAGAATATTTAGGGATGTAACTATAGAAAATGTATGATAAGATCTGGTATTTTTTTTCTCTTTATAAGTTCCGTATTCCAACTCTCATTGGCTATAAAATATTAAGATTTATAGTACGAAAATATGAAAATAAATGACATTTATTTTCATCTTTTCATGATAAATATTTTTAAATGCTGAAAATGATTATCTTACATATAAAAAAATCTCTCGAAAAAATTTTATTTTCATACTTAATGTTCCGGACTGACCCAAAGGTTAGGCATACCTCAATCCACTTCTGCTCCTAGAACGGTCCAATAGCCTAAGCCCTGCCAATTAAGGGTAAAAGGAAGCATTCTCCCCGTAGAGATCGCGGTCCTCTCCCTGGACGAAGCACCCGCTCTTGTTCTCGGTCGAGTAGCAGCAGCGACGACGAGTCTCGAGGCCCGTTGTCCCAAGAGATCATGGCCACACGCCTACCCAAAGGGATGGAGAAACCCCCGCCCCTGGGCACATACGGTGGCACTACAGATCCCGACGATCACATCGATGCCCTGCTCGAAAGCCGTGGCGCCAGAGGCGCCATCAAATGCAGATTATTTCTGACTACTCTGAGGAAGGGAGCAATGTCTTGGTACAAGAGTCTCCCCTACGAATCCATCACATCTTGGAGACAGTTGGGAAGGATGTTCTCCAGACATTTCACAGCCTCTCGTCGTCACCCAAAGACAGAAGCCTCCCTTGAGGCCATCAATCAAAGGAAAGACGAATCTCTTCGAGCATATATCGAAAGATTCAATAAAGAAGTTGTCCAGGTCTTCACGACCGACGACATGAAGAAGTACTTGCTTGAATGAGGACTCTGTCCCCGCAGCGACTTTGCCAAGGTGGTTGGCATTGAAACTCCAAATACACTGGACGCCTTCCTCCTCAAGGCTCAGGCGTACATCCAGTACGAAGAAAAGGAAGTTGCGAACACTGCCCGGGACTCGAGGCACCAAGAGAGCGCCAGGTCCACCAAGCACGACGACTCCTCGTCAACTCGTCGGGGAGCAGAGAAAAGACGGGGTGACCGCCCATGGGAATACCGAGATCACAAAGGGCCATCTGGCCGTTTTCACGAATACACTCTGTTGGCCGTCTCTCGCGAGAAGATTCTCTCTGAATGCGCGAACTCGGAGTTTCGGCAGGCAGGGGTCCGTTTCCCGAAGCAGATACCGGCCAAGCCGAACACAGATAAAACGAAGTACTGCCGGTTCCACAAGAGCCGCGAACACATGATAGATGACTTTATCCACCTCAAGGATGCAATTGAGACCTTGATCAGGGACGGGCACCTGAAACAGTTCACGAAGAAGAAAGACGCTCCTCGACAGGACGCCCAGGAATCAAAGAAGGTCGAAGAGGAAGTACCTTCCTCGGACGAGACAAGTCTTCAGGTCGCCCTGAGCATCTCACGGCCGGAAGACTTCTATGTCCCCGATGGGCTCGATGTCCCTCCTTACTTCGCTGCACACAGCCTATGGGAAACTTTCCCCTCCGCCATGGTCATATCAGGATGGGGGTTCAACAAGGTGACTGTGGGGTCCGTGAAGAGGAAATTCCAGCACCTCATCAACACAAGCTCGAACCGAAGTTCTACCCTTGATAAGGTTCAGGGAGAGTCAGTTCCCATCACCTTCTACCGCGAGGAACCCCTCGGCGGAGCTCCAAACTCCAGCATTCCTCTGCTCGTAAGGGCGCAACCAACTTCAACGTTCGGCAAATTCTGGTCAACCAGGGAAGCTCAATCGACATCATGTACTCCCAGTTGTTCTCCACACTTCAGCTGGACGAGACACACTTGACGCCTTACGTAGGCTCTGATCTACAAGGCTTCAACGGTTCTGTCACGAAGCCATGGGGATACGTGGAGCTAATCGTCACTTTCGAGGCAACGGAAACGACCAGATCCATCAAAGGCCAGTTCCTGGTCATTGACTGCCCATCCCTCTACCAATCCATCTTCGGACGACCAACTCTGGCCTAATTGGTAGTTGTGCCCTCCATCGTGCACCTAAAGATGGAGTATTACACTTCCGAAGGGCTCGTCGCCACCCTGCACGGAGACATAGAGGCAACGAGAAGGTGTTTCGAGACAGCCTCAAAAGGGCTGAACACCATCGTCGCCCGACCAAAGACATCCAGCAAGCATGCTATGCCCTGCATCTCCGAAAAGGAGAAACCACTGCCACATGTCGACTCCAGCGACCTCGACAGCCGTTTCTCCAAGGACGACTTAAGGGACCAGAAAAGAAAGGGGAAGGAGATTCAGTCAAGCTCGAGCAGCCCTTCCACATCAACCAGTAGCGGCGAGACCGCCCATCTAATGCGGCCAATCCCTGATGGTGAGTTCGAACTAGTCTTCCTCGGTGACGACCCCCACAAGGGAGTGAAGATCAGGACCGACCTCCCCGACCTTGCGAGAAAGCAGCTGAAAGCCTGTCTCCAGAAGAATGTAGATTTGTTCGGATGGAGCACCTCAGAGATGCCCGGGCTGGATCCAGAGGTGGCCTGCCACCAGCTCACCATCGACCCCGCCGTTAGGGTAGTAGCTAAACATAAACGAAATTAGTCTCTAGAAAAAACGGAGGGTACTGAACAAGCTGTAAAAGACCTCCTAGACGCAAATTTCATTTCGGAAGCCAAGTACACTACTTGGTTGTCCAATGTTGTACTTGTAAAGAAATTAAATGAAAAATGGAGAATGTGTGTTGACTATACCGATCTTAATAGGGACTGCCCTAAAGACGCCTATCCCCTCCCCAACATTGACAAATTAGTTGGTAATTATGCCGGTTTTAAATTATTGTCTTTCATGGATGCGTATTCGAGCACTAACCAAATACCCATGGCCAAAAGCGATAAAAGGTACACAACTTTCATGATTGAATCGGGAAACTATTACTACAACGTAATTCCCTTCGGCTTGAAAAACGTTGGCGCTACCTACCAAAGAATGATGAACAAAGTCTTCCGAGGAGAAATCGGGGATATGCTTCAAGTCTACATGGACGACATGATCGTGAAATTCCACGAGGAATCCGGCCATACGCTCCATCTAAATAAGGTCTTCGAGCAGGCCAGGAAGTATAAGATGCGCTTCAACCCGGAAAAGTGCACGTTCAGGGTACGGGCAAGCAAGTTTCTCGGTTTCTACATAACAGAATGAGGAATCGAAGCCAACCCTGATAAATTCAGATCCTTATCTGAATTCCCCATGCCGAATTCGAAAAAATTAATCTAAGCCCTGAACGGGACGCTCACCTCACTGTCCCGTTTCGTGGCAAAATTTGCTCAGCACGCACTCCCATTTTTCAAACTCCTCTGCAAAGAGGCAACTTTTGAGTGGACGGAGGAATGCGACAAATCCCTCCTCCACCTAAAATAAGCACTATCGGAACCACCGGTCCTCTCCCGACCAGATAACGGGGAGACCCTCTATCTCTATCTTGCCGTCGCAATAGAGGTTGTCAGTGCCGCCCTCATTCGAGAAACCCCTGAAGGGCAGAAGCCCATATGCTTCACGAGCAAGGTGCTGCAAGGACCGAAACTTAGATACTAGCAGATCGAAAAAGTAGCACTGACCCTCATCAACGCGTCAAGGAGGATGAGGCATTATTTTCTAGCCTACACCATCGTGGTCCGCACAGACCAGCTTGTGAGGCAATGATAGGGCCGCGCAAACATGGCCGGCTGAATGCTTAAATGGTCGCTGGAACTGTCCAACTTCGACATCCAGTACGAGAGCAGGAAAGCCCTCAAAGATCAGGCGCTGGCTGAATTTATGGTGAAGATGACCTTGCCCGTCTCCCCAACTTGCGGAGCTCGCAAGTGGACAATCTTTTTCGATGGAGCATCCATCTCGGCAGGGAGCGGGGCAGGCATCTTCTTGGAAAACGATGAGGGTATCTTCGTCGAGGTCTCGCTCACCCTATCTTTCTCCACCACCAACAATCAGGTAGAGTATGAGGTTTTCCTCGCAGGTCTACGCCTCGTCGAAGACCTGGGAGTCGAGGAAGTCATAATCTGCACAGATTCCCGGCTCGTGGCCCTCCAGGTCCGAATACTTGACCTTGGTAAAGGAAAAGATGACGAAGTTCACATCGGTGGAGGTAAAGCACGTTCTCTGCGAACACAATGTCCGTGCAAACGTCCTGTCAAAGCTGGCGAACACAAAAAAGAAGGGAGGAAACAAATTCGTCATCCAGGAGGTACTTCCTCGACCAAGCATCGAGAGAACTCCCTTGACCCTTGACGTGAACTTCATTAGCGACAACAACTGCTGGATGACCCCAGTCTACAACTACCTCGCCAAAGACGAACTACCATCCGACCCAAAGGAAGCCAACGTGGTCAGGTGCAGAGCCTGTTCCCATGTCCTGGTCAAAAATAAGTTCTACAGGCAAGGGTTCTCCATTCCTCTCCTCAAATGCGTTGAGGAAGAAATGGTCACCCACGTCCTGCGCAAAATCCATGAAGGAATCAACGCCCAGCACCTTGGAGGAAGATCCCTCACCAGGAAAGCTCTATGAACAGGATATTACTGGCCGACCATGCAACATGACACGAAGGAGTATGTAAGAAAATGTGACAAATGCCAACGTCCCGGGGACATGCATTTGGCACCGCCCAATGAGCTCAAAACAATGTCCTCCCCGTTTCCCTTCGCATGGTGGGGCCTGGACATCCTAGGACCATTTATCGTAGGGTCAAATCAAAATAAATACCTGATAGTAGGCGTGGACTATTTTACAAAGTGGATAGAAGAAGAGGCTCTGGCCAAAATAATGGCCCAAAACATACTCCGCTTCTACAAGCAAAATATTTTTGCTCGCTTTGGCATTCCCCAGGCTATCGTCACTGACAACGGGACACAGTTCACGGACAAAAAAATCCAAGAGTTCGTCACCCAACTGAGCACCAAACAACACTTCGCATCCGTCGAGTACCCGCAGACGAACGGGCAAGTCGAGGCAGCAAACAGGGTAATCCTGCGAGGTCTCAAATGAAGACTGGATGAAACCAAGAAATAATGGGTCGAGGAGCTGCACAGCGCGCTCTGGGCCTATTGTACTATGCCCCACTCTTCGACCGTGGAAACCCTTTCTGTTTAGCATACGGGACTGAGGCATTAATCGCTATCGAAATACACGTGCCCTCCAGGTGGACTGAAGCTCCCCTGGACGAGGAGAACAACAGCGAGGCACTAAGGGTCGAAGAGGTCTGATCAGGGGTAGCCCTCTGCGAGGCCTCGTTAAAACAAAAAATCGCAACCAGGCATAACGCCAAAGTCATACGACGAGACTTCTAAGTAGGTAGTCTCGTCCTAAGGAAAAATCACAAAGATTCTCATGAAGGCAAACTCGCCGCGAACTGGGAAGGACCTTATCGTGTTCGAGCAAAAACAGAGAATGGGGCCTACTACCTAGAACATCTCAACAGGTAAGAACTCGCTCGACCATGGAATGCCGAAAAGCTAAAAAAAATATTATAACTAAGGCCACAACTGTCGGCGTGCTCCGTCGACACGACGAGCATAGCGTACTGACCAAAAGTGCGCGCCCCGGTACAAGCACTGCATACTAAAAAAAATCAGGGCAGGCTTTTGCTCTAGAACGAGCAAAACCCCTGCCCGACGGCGGTCCCTCGACCGAGCCCTCCGTCGCTAACGTACCACAAAAGGTATAACACCCAGCTCGCGATGAGAATTTCACGTCGTGAACTCAGGCCACAAACGCGACCTGAGCTCTGCTATCTTGCCCGGAAACTACCCAGGCCTTTCGACCAGTTCCCCTCCCTGTCGAACATCAATTTTTCGAGCAAACCCCCAAAACAAAATGAAAATCGTTCACAAAAATGGCCCAGACAACTGGCACACGTGACGAGTAACGTGTGACACTTTGCAAAATTAAGCAAAGTAAACACATGCATGCATAAACATAAAAAACAAGTCATACATAAGCGACCACCACGGCCGAAAATAAATATTATAATATAAAACGGCCACGAGGACCGCGATTGTACTGATTACATAAAAAAAGGGGCCAAGCCCCATAAAAAATAATTACAATGTACGACACGCATGCCGGAAGTACAAAATAGAGAAAATCAGTCGGCCATAGGCTTAGGCTCCTCGTGGGCAGGATGCTCGGGCTCCTCGCCAAATCTAAGGAAGTCCGGGATGACAATTTAGCCGTCCACCACACTGTTGAGGAACCCGGTCCCCTCAGTGGACAGCTCGACCCCGGGGTTCGCAACCTTCAGCTGCTCCACCATGTTATTGAAGGTGTCCTCGGCATGCCCCAAGCAATCCTCCTCAGCCTGGCTGATCCAGGCAACAAGCTCGGCTCGATTGTTCAGACTCTTCACCTCATCGCTTTCGTCCTCAGCAGGAGCAGCGACAACCCTCGATGAAACTACCATGTCCTCCGCAGCTTTCTTCCTCGCGGACAAGGTATTCCTCTCCCCTGTAACCGCGACCAGCTGTTCCTTAGATTTTTTCGCTGCCTCATTCGCAACCTTCAGCTCCTCCTTCAGAACCACGTTGGCGACCTGGGTCTTCTTTCAGCTTCGCCTCCTAAAGACCCCCTTCCTTGGTGTAGGCCACCGCTATGCCCAAAACCCTCATCAGGTCAGCGGCGTCCTGGGCCAGCAGCGTCCTCTTGATCAGACGGTCCAGCTCCTCGAGCGCCAAGGACTCCGCCCGATGGAGAGCGAGGGAGGAGCATTCGAAGAAACTCTTATTGTGGAAGCAAGGAGGCAGCTCATATTTGCTCTTCTCTCCCTCGTTGGTAAGTTCAAGGACCTCCTCCGCCCGGGGGCGCTTGGGCGTTGAGGTTACCGGAAGAGGGGAGGTCTGGGTGGTAGCGACTCCGGATGAAGAGGTCCTCGACCCCGTTGGGGGAGGAACTACTTGCTCGCCGAGGCGACTTTTCCCAATTTTCTTCCCCAGCTTGAGCTTAGCCTGGGAACTTTTCCCCAAACGCTCCTGGGTCGAGGACATATTGCCTGCAAAACAACGGACACACGTTAGTAAACGAAAAATAACAACACGGACAAGCTAGGAAGAAAAAACCGGCTACCCAAAAGTTTCAGAGACTCCTCACGCGTGCCACATTCGTGGAGCTCCTTCGTATTAATGTATCGGGTCTCCACCTTAGGCCCCCCGTCTTCGTCAAAAATAATGTCCCCGCTCCTGGTCACACGATGGGCAGAGTGGAAGCCATAAACAAAAGCCACCAGCTTGTTGTAACTGGCCAGATCATCCTCCCTCAGCATAAGCGGCTTGGAAATGTACTCCTCGGTCTCCCTGGTAAAGTGGTCCTCACTCCAGGAGAAACGAAACTTTAGCACCCGAAGCCCCTTTATCTTGCCCTGCTCGTCGATAAAGAGCTCCCCGTTCTCATCCGTAAGGATCTCCTAGGCGAACGAGGAGTCTTTAGCCCTCTCCGACGCGGGATCCAATATATAATACCTCTCCTTAAACATCCTAATGGACTCGGAGAAAACCTTTAACAGTTTTCTCCCCTACTTCAGGGAAACCCATCTGAACTGCCTCCCCACGACCTGGCGTTGGAGGTGGAAGATAGTGAAGAAGAGGGGGAGAGTGGCTCAAATCTTCAAAAAATCTCATGTAATCTCGAATGCCCGGATAAAGGTAATCGAGTTCATGTGTAGTTGGGAGGGCGCCAAGTCCAGGTGTCTGAAAACTGCCACTTGAAAATCCGTGAAGGGCATCCTTAACCCGATATCTCCTTGAAAAAAAACTCATACATGGGGAACCTCTCTCCGTAAGTCGGGCATATTCGTTCGCCCTCCTCAAGAAAATGTACCTTCCAGTCTCCCTCGACCCCCATCATCGTGAAGGCATCCTGAGTGTTAAAGGCAAAGAGAGGGCATGCTCCCGAGGCTCAGCAGCAATCCACTCTTCCCCGGCACTACCGGGAGCGGAGGTTTCGTCGGCATTCTTGGGAGTGGTAGTTTCGTCAGCACTGTTATCCTCCGAAGAGCTCTCCTCGGATAACTCCCTCTCTAGCATAACTTCGTCCTCAAGATTGTGAGGCATCTCCTTTACCTGAAAAGCAGAGGACAAAAGTGAATTCGATGATAAAATCAAATCCACCCTTCTTTGTTGTTTGAATCAATTCATTTGGAAATCAAATTTTTTCATTACATTTTGAATTACAATTTGTTGATATAATTATAATCACTTTGATTATGATTGGTTTTAACATCAACAAATCAAATTAAATTTCCAAGTGTTGTCGATTGCATTCAAGGTGTTCAATAAATTGTTTTAATAGTTTTAAAATTATTTTTTATCATTGGAAATAAGCTTTACGCATAGCTTAACATTTAATTGTGTGTGAACTAATCGTTGTTGAACAATTTGTTCTCATTATCATCCAATTAGTTTATGTTAGGCATATCTGAGCTTTTCGATAGTAGGTTCGGTTAGACGATTTGATTCGGGTTATTTCTGTTGTGCCATAAAACTTTTGAAAAACCATTTTTTCCAAAAGTTAAATTTTTAATGTGTGATCTATTCACCCCCAAACCCTATCGTCTAACATGTTGCACCTTCTCTTGTGACATTTGGTCTGTTTGCCTATCTGACAGTCTCCACAAATATTTCTTTCTTCAATCTTGAGACTAAGATTCATATGACCAAGTTTTTTTGTCTCACGACTTGGTTTTTTCTTCTTTAGATATCATCATGCTCGAGGTCGATCCTTTGACTTTGAACACCACATATAGTAACTTTTTATTGATCGGGTACCCTTCATTATGTGTTCCAGCTGTTTGTTAGTGACAATGCATTCGGAACAGTTGTGAAATTCTGGTAGCAGATCTCAGATGTCCTGAGAGATGTCGAGACACTTGATTTATGCTTCAAACACAATGACAAAAAGGGCAGAATACAGATTGCAGAAAATAAACAAACACACAATGATTGTTGACCCAGTTCGGTGAACAACTACACCTACGTCTGGGGGATACCAAGCCAGGAATGAAATCCACTAGATAGTATTAATTCTAAGCTAAACACCTTTGGTTTTCAATTTATCACTTAATCACTACCCGTGCTTAATTTCTACCTAAGCCACTTCCTAGGTATGAGACCCTTCTCAATTCCCTTTCAATAACAGCAGTGACTGAAATTACAACTCAAAGTAAACAGTCAAGCTCTAGTATCAACATAACACAAGAGAGGCTCACAAATACAAACCCTAAACTCACTAGGTAACAATATATTTTTCCACCCCTTTCCTAGGTTAAATCCATCATATTTATAACAATAAACAACACTAGATTTGGGCTTCAAAACGCAGCAATTCTGTTCCACAGAATCTGCAGCTAATTCTCCTCTAGAATAGTTTCTTCAATCCTAAGTTTCCTAAAGTGTCTCCACACTTAGAAATAGCATCTACAAATTATAATCAGAATCTCTGATTCCTCAATCTTGGATGCCACCTAGGAAAAACAGATAGTCCCAGAATAATCTGAAATTTGGAATTAAAAATAGCAATAATTAAAAACTGAAAAGTAACAGACAAAGATGTTGAATCATCATGATAGGACATCTTGTCCAACATCTTGATTTTCAGTTAGTTCTTCGTGTTAGGACATCTTGTGCAACATTTTGCTGTCAAGTTAGTTTTACCAAAATTGATGCCAACCACAAAGGATTGGACTCATCAATCTCCCCATTTGGCAGATTTTGGCTAAAACTAACTAAATAAAACTTGCATACAAAAAAACAAAGTCTGAGGCCAAAAATCAGAACATCAAAACATCAGCAGCGGAAAAACGAAAGTCTCCCCCTCAATCAGTTCCTTCTTCTGCAAACAATAGATTAGCACACTCCCCTTCAATGGCAGCAACAGCAGTCAGTGGTTAACCATGGTTAGTAAAGTTAGTATTACTCCCCCTTTTTAGCCATAATATGACAAAGATAGTTATACTAACTAAATAACCAAGCAATAACATAATGTATTAAAGTACATAACAGGCACATAAAGTGTCAAAAATTATCCCGGGCATTAAGCCCTTACATAACCACACAAAAAATTAAGACAACATTCAGCAGTCATCTTCAATTTCCTCATCATCCTCTTCCTATTCTCCATGATCATCATCAGCCTTATCTTCAACATCATCATCAGCATCCACCTTATTATTGCCAGCTGCATCCTTCTCAGCATCATTAGTATCAGCTTCAGTGCCCTTGTCTTGCTCAGCTATCAAGGCCTAGATTAATTGTTCAAGTTTAGCCTTCCTTGATGTACTTGGCTTGATGATGGCATCAAGATCCTGCAAGCTCCTTCAGCTATGCAATGGTATCTTCCTTTGAAGTTCCAGGAACAGATGTTGGTGAAAATGTTGAAACAATATCTGGGACATGACTCCCAGCAAACAGCTTATAATACAATGTCAAGGGAGAATCCCTTTTCATTGCATAATCTGTAGGCACAAGAATACCAGGATGCTGTTCCAGAATTATGCCACAAATGAGGGAAGGAAAGCATATAGGCAGCTTAGTAGCAGTGGATGAAGCTTACTTCAGAACTTGGTCAAAGATATAAGTCCCACAATCAAACTTTCTTCCTTTACCAACAATGCATATGAATTTTACTAGCTCAGCTGATATGTTTAAAGTATGAATGGTAGGCACCCAGTTAACAGTACCAATTCTATGCAAAATTGCATACTTCACACTGAGTTTCCTAGCTGAGAGCTTCCCTTTGCTTGGCCAATGCTTCACAGAATTACAGGTTATCTCCTGACACACCTGATCATCAGTATCTCCACACTCAGGTTTAGGGTCTATTGATCTTTCCAAAAACCTGTTGATTACAGTGGAGGAAAATGTCACAATATTTCCTCTGACATACACTTTCCTGTAGTCTTCAATGGTTGCATCATTACATCTTTCAGGAATGTTCACTACAAATTTTTTGACCAGCTTCTCATAGCAGGGCCCAAATTTAGTGACTGTCTTCATCAGTCCTGCAGCTTCAATTAGCTTTAACACCTCTTGGCATTCTAGGGTGTTCTTCCCCAGTTCTCTTTCCAAATCTACCCTTCTTTGGTACACATATGGCCACGTCTTCATGTTTTCAAGAGCGTGGAAGGATACGTTGTCTACGGGAGCTTTAGGAAAAGCAGCAGCTCTTTTCTTAGAAGTTGACTTCTTAACATGCATGATGTCCTGGACATCTTCAGCAACATCATAGTCTGACTCAGTATCAGACTCACCCATTCTATTTTTAGACACAATAGCAACCTTTCTCCAAGGTTTATGCGGTCCAACCACATGTTTCTTAGCTATCCTGGTAGGAGTGTTCTCAGCAGCCACACACTTACCTTTTCTGCTCTTTAATCTCTTGGCCACACCCGGGTGGAGGCTCTTGGCAATGATCTCATCATCAGAATGCAAGTCATCAACATTGATAACTTGATCAACAACCTTTCCAACAGTACCCTCAGATGTATATTCTTGAGATTCTTCTACAGATGGAGATGTTCCACCATCTGTTTCAACATCTTTTACAACAGAGTCAGCAAGGGTGTGCAGATTCCCTTCGGACCGTTCATGATCATTCCCTTCAACATTCTCCTCAGTCACTACCTCTGGTTCAGCAACATGGGAAGGGGTAGTGGGAAGAATCTGAGCCAGAGGTCTAGTCATTCCAGCAACATTCACCCTACCCCCTATATTTAGGACCTGAGCCACTATTGTTTCGATCCTCTTATCCGTGTCAAAAATTTCTTTTTCTGTCCTAGGGTTATAAAAAAACACCAGAGGTATTTGAAGGATTACCTGTAGGAATATTCTTAGATCTTCTTACAGCAAGTTTATCCAGCTTGCATGTCACCACAACCAAGGGGACAACATCTATGGCATCTTCAGCAGATAACTTCCCAGACATATCCCTAGCCACTGATGAAGAAATTGCCTCCTTCTTGGCTATTCCTCTAGAAGAATGTTGTTGAGACATCTTGTAACACTTGAGAGAAGGATCAGGTTTTTCTTCGAGCATGAATATAAAGCAGTTTGTGAGGAATGGTGCAGTATGAAGAAGACGTTCGCAATAGCGATTTAGGTAGATTTGAAATGATTATTTTTGAAACCATACATACCCTTGAATATAGTTCCCACAAATTAATTTTTCTAAACCCTCAAGCAGGCAAAACCCTAATTTGCCCCTCAACATCTTGACCTGGTTTTTGATACCACAACTGAAGTTCAAGTTGTCACAGGATGATGTCACGACATCTTGTGTGACATTATGCCAAATTAGCACTTCTCTCAATCCTATGAACTGAGAGCAACTATCCCCTACTGCTATTCCTTTAGTTTCTGTGATTGAGTCATCAGTGGCAGCATAAGCACACCTTTTTCCTTCAAGATCATCAACCACAGAGTCCCTATGAAGAAGTTCCTGAATCCTTGAGATAGTCTGATGTTGCAACTTCTTATGTGACATCTTGGTTAACTTCCCAATCTGCCATTCACTAATGTTCAGATCTGAGGCAGGTTTCTGATGCTTTCCATTATCTTTATTTGACATTGATGAGCATTCTGTCTCTAAAGAAGTCCAAATATAGCAATTATTTTTTGATCTGGCACCCTTCATGATAACTTTATCTTTATCATTCATAACCAGACATTCAGCTTTGGTAAAGTTAACCTTTAGACCTTGGTCACAAAGTTGACCAATACTGATCAAATTAGCAGTCAGTCCCTTGACAAGCAGCACACTATCAAGTCTAGGTTGCCCAGCATGGTCCAATTTTCCAACCCCTTTAATTTTTCCTTTGGACCCATCTCCAAAGGTGACATAGTTGGAGGCATGAGATTCTATATCCACCAAAAAGTTCTTGACACCAGACATGTGTCTCGAATAACCACTATCAAAGTACCACCTCACTCCAGCAGAGGCTCTTAGAGAAGAATGAGCTATTAGGGCCACAGACTCATTCTTGGGAATCCACTTCTTTCCTGCTTTACCTGCTTGCATATTTCTGGATTGTGGACCAGACTTGGGATAGCCATGTAACTGGTAGCAGTAATGTTTAATATGACCATACTTACCACAATGATGACATTTCCAGTCTTTCTTCTTTTTGCCTAAAGTATTTTTCTGATGTTTGTGCTGATGTTGAGACATCCCTTTTGACAACTTCTGATTTTGTCTTCTTTTGGGCTGAGCACAACTCGATGCTGGCTTCTTTCTTTTGCTTATCACAACTTGGTCATTGTAACCAAGTCCTCTGATATCTCCAACATCCCTCCTAAATTGAAGGATCTCATCTAGCACATCAGAACTACTGTTGAACATTCTAACAGTTTTGGTTATATTGTCAAGTTTGGAGTTGAGCAATATAACTTCCTCCTTTAGATCATAGATATTGTCAAGGTTCTTTAATATTTCAGCCTCAAGACGAATAATAACGCTATGTTGATCCTCTCCTTGTTGACAAACTTCTTCACTTCTGGTGCACAGCTCCCTATAGGAGATGACCAAATCATTATATGAGAGTTCTCCAATATCTGATTCTCCATCAGAGTCAAATACCCATGTAAGAGCAGAAACCTGTTTAGGTGATTCTCTTTCCCTTGCAGAATCATCTTCAGACCATGATGTAGACAATCCTTTCTTTTCCTTCTTGAGAAAGATAGGACACTCGGATTTAATGTGTCCAAAACTCTCACATTCATAGCACTTGATTCCTTTGCCTTTGCCAACTTTCTCTTTATTTTTTAACTTTCTTCCAAAATCATTCCTTTTGTTGTTGTCATATGACTGAGTCTTGACATTTGCTCTTGACTCCCCTTCCATCTTCTTCAGCAATTGATTGTACTGTTTTCCAAGAAGCACAACAGCCTTAGACAGTTCTTCCTTGGAATTTGTCTTGCCTTTATCTTGATTAGACACCAAGGCTAAGCTTTTCTTCTTCTCAGTTTTCTCACTCAAGGCCATTTCAAAAGTTTGTAGAGAACCCATGAGTTCATCTACCTTCAGGGTATTTTTATCTTGAGCTTCTTCGATGGCTATCACCTTCATGTCAAACTTCTTGGGAAGAGATCTTAGAATTTTCTGGACCAACTTAGCTTCTGGAATCTATTCTCCAAGATCACTTGAAGTGTTGGCAATATCAACAATGTTTATATGAAAGTCTTGAATACTTTCATCCTCCTTCATCCTCAAGTTCTCAAACTTGGTGGTAAGAAGTTGAAGTCTTGAAGATTTCACCCTAGAAGTTCCTTCATGCGCTGATCGGTCACCATTTATACTATGTTTCCGTCACTTATTCGGCATTTTATCAATTAATCAGTAATATTTTATTTAGTCTTTTTATTGTTTTTCGAGTGAATTTTACTTTTCTTATTTCATTCTCGCATTTTATGATTTCTAGTTTTATTTCAATTTTGTTGCATTTTATGCGTTGGTTTGTTAGTTTTGATGAGATCAGGTCTATGCGGAAAAGCCCAAAGGACTCATGTGAAGAAAATGGAAGTTCCGAGAATTTGGAAGAGTTTTTGGAAGGGAAACAGTGGCCTGACACAGCCACCCGTGTCACCTGACACGGGCCGTGTCAGGAGGAAACCAAGAGAAGGGATTTTTGTAGAGAGGCAGTGGGCTGACACGGGTGCCCGTGTCACCTGACACGGCCCGTGTCAGCAAGTCTGTGGCATGAAGATTTTTATCAGAGAGCCAGGGGGCCAACACGGCCACCTGTGTCAGCTGACCCGGCCTGTGTTGGCTGCGTCGTGTCACATTTTATTTTTCTTGGGTTTTTGACCTTTGTGATCCGTGAGGGTATTTTGGGCATTTCCCTATTGCTGTGTTGGACCGGGGAGTATTTTAAATGTTTTTTGAGAAGGAAAAAGGGACTTTTTTTTACTTGAGAGAAATATTACGATCAAGATTAGAGCGATCAAGAGAAGTCGGGAACGGAATATTTTCATGAGCCTTCGCAATTAAAGATCAAAGTAACCACTTATCTTGTAATGTTTAATCTGATTATTATTGTTTTGTCTTTGAATACTATGAATAGCTAAACCCCCCAATGCTAGGGGGTGTCCCTAAATTGATGTTGTAATGATCTTGGTTTTCTTGGTTCAATGACATAAGTGCTTATTTTCATAATCATTTTTATCGTTCAATGTTCTTAATGCTTTTTCTATCGGACAAATAGAATTTGATTTACGGTTAACCTTAGGTCGGACAAACCATTATTAACGCTTTTGTACGATAATGCATCGGTAGATATTACCTAGGACTAGGAATACCCTTGTTCACTTGGAACATTGTTGACATTATATATAATGCTTGATTTCAAACCTATTTACCTATGAACGTAGTAATTAGGGTATGAAATCAAAGGTTTTCTCACTAAGGACTTAGGAGTAAACAACTTACAGTTAAGAAATTGATAAATCTAAGCCATGTCTCTGAAATAAGGATTAAGGTTGTTACAAGGCAATTCATACATTGTACCCTAGCATGCTTCTTATATCTGTTTCAAAAAACTCAATTTTATTACTCTGTTTTATTTTCCCTTTGTGAAATTACTATTTTCAAAATATAATCTAAAAACCCCAAGTACTTTTGTTCAATTGAATTATTATAGAGCTTGTATTTCCTACGCAGTCCTCGAGATGGATATTGGGGATAAAACCCATATTTTAACTACAATCGGCAAAAATAATACACTTGCTATTTTTCCAATCATGCACAGTCTTCAAGATCTCCTAAGCATCCTTGGCAACAGTACAATTTTTGATCAACCTGAAGATGTTCTTGTCAACACCATTGAACAAGGCATTCAATGCTTTGGAGTTACCTTGAGCAAGCTTGTCATCTTCATCATCCCAGTTTTCCTCGAGTTTTAACTCATCAGTGATCTTCCCATCCTTATCTTTGGCCTTTGGTGGGTCCCACCCTTTGACCACAGACTTCCAAGCTTTATCATCCATAGACTTGATGAAGGCCACCATGCGCATTTTCCAATATTCATAATTGGAACCATCAAGAATGGGTGGTCTATTTAATATTCCTCCTTCTTTGTCCATTGAACCAGAAAGTAACTTCCCTGAATCTCACCCAGATGCAGAGCAGGATGCCTGCTCTAATACCAATTGAAATTCTGGTAGTAGATCTCAGATGTCTTGAGAGATGTCGAGACACTTAATCTCTGCTTCAAACACAATGACAAAAAGGGCAGAATACAGATTGCAGAAAATAAACAAACACACAATGATTGTTGACCCAGTTCAGTGAACAACTACACCTACATCTGGGGGCTACCAAGCCAAGAATGAAATCCACTAGATAGTATTAATTCTAAGCTAAATACCTCAGGTTTACAACTTATCACTTAATCATTACCCGTACTTAATTTCTACCTAAGACACTTCCTAGGTATGAGACCCTTCTCAATTCCCTTTCAATAACAGCAGTGACTGAAATTACAACTCAAAGTAAACTATCCAGCTCTAGTATCAACACGACACAAGAGAGGCTCACAAATACAAACCCTAAACTCACTAGGTAACAATATATTTTTCCACCCCTTTCCTAGGTTAAATCCATCCTATTTATAACAATAAACAAGACTGGATTTGGGCTTCAAAACGCAGCAATTATGTCCCATAGAATCTGCAGCTAATCCTCCTCTAGAATAGTTTCTTCAATCCTAAGTTTCCTAAAGTGTCTCCACACTTAGAAACAACATCTACAAATTATAATCAGAATCTCTAATTCCTCAATCTTGGATGCCACCTAGGAAAAACAGATAGTCCTAGAATAATCTGAAATCTGAAATTAAAAATAGAAATAATTAAAAACTAAAAGTAACAGACAAAGATGTCGAATCATCATGATATGACATATTGTCCAACATCTTGATCTTCAGTTAGTTCTTCATGTTAGGACATCTTGTCCAACATTTCGTTGTCAAGTTAGTTTTACCAAAATTAATGCCAACCTCAAAGGCTTGGACTCATCAAGTTGAAATTTACACACATCATCACAAAGTTGGTTGATGCTGATGAGATTTGCAATCACACCTTTAGCAAGAAGAATATCATCTAGAGTAGGAAGGCCTAGATAGTTCAGTTTTCCTTTTCCAATGATCTTACCTTTGGCACCATCACCAAAGGTAACACAGCTATTTGAGTAAGATTTTACCTCATTTAATTAATTTTTTCTCTAGTCATGTGTCTGAAGTTTCCACTGTAAAAATACAAATCTTCATGGGAGGGTTCTCTTAATGAAGTGTGAGAAATGTGACTTGTAGTTTCCTCTTTGATTTTCCAAACTTGTTGAAGATGACCATTCTTTGAAGTGTTCATGGTAGAATGTTTATGATATTAGTAGTAGAGTCTTTGACACAATTTGAAGCAAAAAGGTATTATATAACCTTGTAATCCACATTGGTGACAACCCCATGAAGCTCTATTGTAAAAGTTTTTATTGTGGTGATGATGTCGAACATGATGTTGAGACATATAGTTTGACATAAGAAACTCAGTCTTTTTGACTGGAGGAATAAACTTATGGTTTTCGTTCATGAAACTATAGTCAAACCCGATTCTTTTCATATCTCTAATAGTCTTGCCAACCCCTAAGATTTCATCAAGAGTTCAGAACCATAATTTAGCATATGAGAGATTATAGTTATAATATAATTTTTAATTTTGTATAAATTAAATCACTAGAATAATATGAAAATGACATATATAAATTAATAAATTTAGAGTACATAATGAAGTCAAAATAAAATAGAACCGAAAATAGTACATCTAATACAAATACTATATACTACTGCGTATGACGGATCTGGGGCCCCTGTTCCTACGATGTCATCTTTACTGCAGTGTCTCATGTGCCTCCCCCATCATGGCATCTACAACGTCCCCCGCCTCAAAGCCTTCCGGAAAGACTCCTCTATCTATACCTGCTTGCTCAATCTCCGTGATATGGCAACATCTAGGTATCACATCAGTAATATGATCTGTCCTAGCTTTCTCGTCCTCTAGGATCTCCTGATGAGCTGGCCTAGGTGGATCTACCGAAACACTTCAGTCGATAAGAGTTACGGTACTTTGTGCCTCCTCCGATACCAAATGATTAAGATAATCATCAAATATGATATCCATATCTCTATGTGTCATAACGGGATGAACATACTCAAAAAGGTCTCTGAAAATAAACTGCATGTAACCGAATTGCTGCATGACGCTCTCAAGCATATGAGGATGCGTCAGACGTGAACCACAAGCCAACCATCCAGAGTATAAGGTTATGTCATCAAAGGGATGAGTCTCGCTGTGAGTGAAGTAAGAATGAAAGTGTATATCCTCTGCTACCATGTGGTCAAGATACACTCGGTATGACTCCGTTGTCTGATTCCCTCTGAGCGGGACAAATGCAGAAGCATGTGGCATATCCTCGGTGTAGGTCGTAAGACATGATTAATCGGATATGCGTGGGAAGTGTTGGAGGATCCAAGCCTGAAAATGGTACATATGAATCATTAGTAAAATATGCAAAAATGGACATAGAAAAAGTGTTACGAAAAGACAAATGAAACACTAAAAGATGCAGAAATATTATCATCAACAGTGTGATCCTGCCTGTCACCTGTTTGGTCTTTCGCATACAACTTTCATCTAACTTGGAGTACAGGTAGACTAAACATCGACCCCTAAATTGTACTCATGGTTCTGATCCAAGTTATCAAAGTATTGCAGGTAGACCACATCCACATAAGTGACACTCTTGTCCACAAAATTGCATGTGCCAGCCAAATACAACAGGTATGCTCTATGCCTCGCAACCTGCTTGTCATCACCAGCAGCCTGCTCTACATCATGCAGTTGTTGTGTATACAACCTCTCCAGAAATTGAAACCTAGTATGATCCCTTCAGTGGCTTCTAACTCCTTCGTGGCTTCCCCTGGGTCAGCTCCCAAACTCGTAATCTTTTGACCATGGTTGATGAATTTTAAAGCATCACAGTCCTGAAGAAAAATAATTCATTGTCGGAAACTTCGAATATTATAACAAACATGATATTTCAAATAATGAATACAACTGAATTTTACCTCTCCATTTCAGACATGTTTGACAGTATGGTCCGAGCATAGAGGTAGCAACGATAAGTCTGACGGGCCTCCTCCAAACCCCTCGGGTGCCTGAGTAGGTGACACATGTCTCCTACAGAAAGACAAAGGCAGAGATGCACGAGTCCCAGAAATTGACGCTTCTGCATCAACCGAACTAGAAATAATAGGTATCTGCGAGGTTTGGCCTCTTTCCCTCTAAATCGATGCATGCTCCGCCACTCTGTCATGCCTCAAAATATCTTACTTATCAACCACAATGCTTGTAAATCAACCACACAAGCATTATACATATGAAACACAATGAGGTCAAGCTAAAAAAATGCAGGCTAATAAATTTCAGAGATGCATCTTCGAATTCTAGAAATTAAAACGTTTTGGAAAATTTCGGAGATACGTCTCCATAAGGTTCTGCAACTCAGAAGCATGTTAATGGCTAAAATGCAGTCCATGATAACATCCAAAGTAATGCATGATCATTTAAACTATTTATCAAATACATTGCTCATTTCATTAACATATTTAAACTACCTATTACATATCCTAATGCTCAATTTCTACAATTGTATATAGAAATAAAAAACGTTTGGAAAATTAGAAATTTACCAAATGTGAAGTTAGTTTGATGTTAAGTGAGCTCTTTAATTGATTTGATGTTGATAGAAAAAAGTTTAAAGGTATACCACCATGTCCACACAATTTTAAGAGTATTTTTTTTTTATTTTTCACGAAAATAGATGTGACATCAATTCGTAAGATGCGTTAAACAATTCCCCTTATTTTTTAGCATTTCTCAATACACCACCCAAGTTTCTTAGGCACCACGTGAAATTTCTTTTTTGCCCCCTGATTCCGGATGTGCACATCCGGACGCACCAATTTTTTAAAAAACGTTGATGTGTTTCGGATGTTCATATCTGGAAAAATTTCGGATCTGCAGATCCGGAACAATTTCTTATTAATTCGCGCCAGACTTCTTCCTCCCCCTCATTCTTCACATTTTCATTTTCCAAACACCAAACTCTCTCAAACTCTCAAATTCTCAATCACACAAATTTCGACTTTTTTCACTCGAGTTCGACGCAGAGCAACTTCTACAACGTTCAAGACACTCCAAATCCTTTGTATCTCAATTTAATCTGTAAATTTTCAAATTTTAGAGTTTCGGAGTTATTTTTGAGTAATCGATTTAGAGTAGATATTTAGGTGTAGAAATTGTTAGATAGTATGAATAACATAGGTTAGAGACAATGTAGGTATTGTTTGCTGCCTCAAACGGACGATCAGGGCATTAGAATGCCCTTTTCCACGGTACAGCAACCATGGCTGCAATATTTGAACTTGAAAATACGTACCGGATATGCAGATCCGGAAGGATTTTAACGTTAAATATTCTGAGTGCTTCCAGATGTGCACATCTGGAAAAACCCAACGTTAAATATTCTGAGTACTTCCGGATGAGCAAATCCGGAAGGTCTCTATTTTTTATAATTATTTTTAAAAAATTATAATTTATTTATTATGCTTTGCATATTACATGGCTGGCATAGACGATCATATCATACATGGACGGACTGCTTAACACGCATCTGTCTGACGTGAGCGGACGCAGTCTACAATCGAGGCTTCCGGCGCAGAGGGAGTTGGGGTAGCCCCTACAGCTTAGGGACATCCTACACCGCATCCTACACCACAACCTTCCACATCACAGGTTCAGGCCACTTCCACATCACAGGTTCAGGCCACTCCCTCGTTAGCCGCCGATTCTACATCTCGGAGGCGTCGGGCTTCTACTGCTGGTTCATCAGGTTCCCAGCCCGCACGCAGGCGTCGTCGGGAGACTCCAGCTCCATCCCCTGCTCCTGTTCCTGTTCTTGAGGGTGATCACCCAGCACTTGAGGGTGGTGACGTCGATGATGATTTCGATGAGCTGGACGGTTACCCCGGGGGACCGTCTGATATGTCCCTACTCGTGTGGTACTCTGAGCATACTGCCAGATATGTCTAGCTAGGAGAGGTAACCTTTCTTGGTTTATTTATAGAATTGCATTCGTTGAAAATATGTTCATTTGTAACATTGTTTTATTTCAAAATTTTCAGGAGAAGGATTCACAGAAGTTCTATAACCATGGGGGCAAGGTTATGGACATGCTTGCGGCGCTGCCAGGGGATGAGTGGTTCACGCCTGCACTTGCTACCTCTGGTCTTGGAGGCCTGTCTAGAATTGGGCATCCCCAGATCATGTACGGTATGCTGATGGCCTTTGTTGAGAGATGGCACCCTGAGACATCCTCATTCCATCTACCGTACAGCGAGATCACGATCACACTCGACGACATCTCGTGCCTTTTATATCTACCGATCACGGGTACCCTTCTCCGTCACGGTAGGATGTCGAAGGGGGACGCGATAGAGATGCTGATTGAGGAGCTTGGGGCTACCCCAGAGGAGGCACTTGCGGAGGTGACGCAGTTGAGAGGCGCACACGTCCGGTTCTCCTTTCTGACACGCAGATTTAGTGCGGCACTTGCAGAGGCAGGACAGGCTTCAGGTGATCCAGCTGAGGTAACGATCCACAGGCAGCGTGCCCTGCGATGCTACTACCTGTTTTTGCTTGGCACGCAGGTGTTTGTGGACACCAGTGCCAGTTACGTTGATGTCGTTTACCTCATGTACCTTTTGGATCCCACAGAGATCCATGGGTACAATTGGGGGACGACTGCGCTGGCATACACCTATTTCAGGCTCTCAGATGGTTGCCGCTGGGCAGCCAAGACTGTGGCAGGCAGCTGTACGCTATACGTGGTAACAATCTAATATTCTAAGTCATTTTTTCATTTCTTTTCTGTCTATACTCATTATAATGTTTAACACCGATGTTATGTTTTCCATTTCAGGCGTGGATATTAGAGCACTTTCCCAAGATTACTGGTTGGGGGAGTGTCGACGGGTACACTGAGGATATGCCACGTGCTGCTGCATTTCTCCTGCTCAGAGGGAACCAGGCGCCCGACCCCTACAGAGTGTATCTTGATCGGATGGCTGCTGAGGACGTTTTTTATGACGCTTATGCCGTTCACCGTGTGAAGCGCCCGTTCGATGAGGTTTCGCTGTTCTCAGGATGGTTGGCATGCAGTTTGACCATTACTGCTCGATACCTGCCGGAGTGCGTCTTGCGCCAATTCGGTTACACGCAGACGATCCTCACGATGCCTCATGAGTCTGCTCCTCTAGGCTTGACCCGCATGCAGAGACATGAGATATATGCTAACTTCCAGTCCCACTTGGTACCGGAAGAGGCTCGGGCGACCAGAGCGCCGAGAGATTGGAGTGTTGTTGTCGGGTACATCATGTGGTTCTACACCGTCTCACACCCATGCATGGTGCCCACTGCTGATGGATCGCCACCCAGACCTGCTCATCAAGAGATACTAGAGGAGCGGCAGTCTCAGCTGGACCATACTCAGGATGTCCTACCTCGCTGTCGTGAGATAGAGCAGATAGCGCAGCAGGCCATTGCGGACGGTCACCTCCCTAAGGGATCTGGTGCCAGACTTGCCGTGGATAGGATTATTGAGATTGCTCGGGGGGCACTTTAGTATCGCAGACATCGAGGCAGGATGGCGGGTAGGGGCAGAGTAGCAGGGGAGCCAGGAGAGATCCTTCGCCATACCCAGTAGTTTTTTGTTTGATGTATTCTATTTATATTACATGTATGTGATGTATTTTGACAGAGGTTTATTATGTATATATATCATTTTATTTTATATATGGATGTTGTCGAATGTATATTAAGTTGCGACTATATATTAACATATGCGATCAACCAACAAAACCGATTTTTAAAAAAAAATAAAGTTCAGCTGTTTTCCTGATCTGCAGATTAGGAATGTTTCTGAATGTGCACTTCCGGAACGCATCAGCGTTTTTTAAAAAATTTGTGCGTTCGAACGTGTACATCCGAAATCAAGGGACAAAAACAGAAATTCAGGTGGTGCCTAAAAAACATGGGTGGTGTGTTAAGAAATTCTCTTATTTTTTACTTTAAAGTTAAAAATTTTCAATAAAATATTTTAAAGGAAATTTAGATTAGCATTATTTTTTAGTGATAAATTTTTTTAAGCTAGCGCCGTCCTCTTCAATCTAGTGCGCTTTCTGTTGGAAATTCACCACGCCCTATGATGATTTCCCTTCAATCTTGATCTCAAGATTGATCACCAACCCACAAACAATACGTAATGACAATAAAGAACAAATGAAGAACAAGAACAGCAAGAAAAGAAAACGAGAGAGAAGAGAAATATTTGGAGAATTGTTGTTACCCACGAACGGTGGGATTTTGAATCTATTGCACTTTCACTTGCTACCCGCAAACTGTGAATACAATTGTTGTTTACAATGCAAGGGATACTCCCTTTATATAGATTTAGATTTACAAAGGCCCAAAACTTTAAAAGCCCAAAATATCAAATCTAATCTAAATCATATCAAATCTTATCAAATCCAATCTAATCAAATCTGTCGAAACAACTTCAACAATTCGACACTTGACAATTCGACACATTGAATTACAATTTAACACACCACCTAATTCATTGTGTCTAAGTTGTCTACGTTCATCATGGCTCTTAGTCTTCTGAAGGCTTCGACCTGCACTCCCTTCGTCATGATATCTGCAATCTGATTCTCAGTTCTGCAGTGTTCCAACTTCATCTTCCCTTCTGCTACCTGCTCTCGAAGATAATGGAGCCTCATTTCGATATGCTTGCTTCGACCGTGTGCTATTGGATTCTTCGCCAAATTGATAGCTGACATGCTGTCGATCTTCATGGTAATTGCTCCATGATTCTTCCCTGTAATCTCTTCGACCAAGTTCACCATCCATGTTGCTTGACATGCACAAAGAGAAGCAGCTATGTATTCTGCTTCGCATGATGATAATGCCACTACTGGCTCCTTTCTCGAACTCCAAGCAACTGGTGCACCACCAAACATAAGCACATATCCAGCTGTGGATTTTCTATCCTCTGCTTCACTACACCAACTAGAGTCGGTGTATCCCACTAACTTGCATTCTTTCCCTTCATCAGCTGCAGGAAATAAAATGCCATAGTCGAGAGTCCCTTTCTGATACCTCAGTATCCTCTTCGTCGCTGTTAGGTGTGATACCTTTGGCTTCTGCATGAATCTACTTACCATACCAACACTGTATGCTAAGTCAGGCCTTGTGTGACAAAGGTATCTAAGTGACCCAATAAGTCTTCTATATTGGGTTGGGTCGACATCGTCTTCGTCTGGATCCTTCGACAGTTGCAGTCTGGTCTCAGCTGGAGTCGAAGTTGAGTTGCAATCTTGCATCTCAAATCTCTTGAGTATTTCGCCTGCATATCTTCGTTGGTGCATCATCAAACCTCTACTAGTCTTGTAGAATTCGATGCCAAGGAAATATGAGAGATTTCCCAAGTCTGACATTTCAAACTCCTCACTCAGGTCATGTTTGAAATCTTCGATCTCCTTCTTGCAACTTCCTGCTATCAACAAATCAACGACATAGAGACATAGTATAAGCAATTCTCCATTGCTTCTTCTTACATATACTCCATGCTCAGTTGTACACTTCACAAATTCCTTTTCCCTTAAGAAGCTGTCGATTTTCTTATTCCAAACTCTTGGAGCTTGCTTAAGTCCATACAGGGCTTTATGCAGCCTGTACACCTTTCCTTATTCGCCTTGTTTCACATACCCAGCTGGTTGTGCGACATAAACTTCTTCGTCTAGGGGACCATTAAGGAATGCACACTTCACGTCCATCTGACATGTGTGCCAATTATTCATATTTGCTAGACCAACAACCAACCTGATTGTTTCGATCCTAGCAACAGGTGCAAACACTTCATCGAAGTCGATTCCTTCCTTCTGAAGAAATCCATTCGCCACAAGTCTCACCTTGTGTCGAGTTACTTCTCCTCTAGGATTCACTTTCACTTTGTAAACCCACTTCACATCAATTGCCTTCTTTCCTTGAGGCAATTCGACAAGTGACCATGTGTTGTTGACTTCGATGGATTCTAACTCTTCATTCATTGCTTTCACCCACTTCGAATCTTTCAATGCCTCAGCTGCATAGACTGGTTCGACATCTGCGTAGAAAGCATAATGTACCAGCTCACCCTCTTCATTGACAACATCATCTGATGTAATTACACATTCTTGCAACCTTGCAGGCATGTGTCTTGTTCGTCGAGGTCTGCTTGAACCTGCTTCATCTGCAACTGGTTCCTGTCGAACTTCTCTTTCGACTTCAGTGGCTGGTTCTTCACAATAGATTCTCACTGAATCCTTCTTGGCATTCTTTGTCCAATCCCATTCTTTAAGCTCATCTATGATCACGTCCCTGCTGATCACTACCTGCTTATTCACTGGGTCGAACAGCTTGTAACCTCCAGTCGAATGATATCCTATCAAGATCATCTGATTCGACTTGTCATCAAGCTTCCTTCTCAACTGATCTGGCACATGTCTATGTGCTATAGATCCAAACACCTTTAAGTGACTGAGGCTTGGCTTGTCACCAGACCAACATTCTTCTGGTGTGACTCCTTCAAGCTTCTTTGTCGGACATCTGTTCAAAAGATATGTTGCTGTCGAAACTGCTTCTCCCCATAATTCTTTGGGTAGATGCTTTCCATTCAACATACTTCTTACCATGTTCATGATGGTTCTGTTCTTGCGTTCTGCAATCCCATTCTGCTGTGGAGTGTAAGGTGGCACCACCTCATGCACAATCCCTTCTTTTCTACATAATGCATCGAACTCTTTCGACACATATTCTCCACCACCATCAGTTCTCAGAGTTTTCAACCTTCGACCACTCTGTCTTTCGACCATGGATTTGAATCTGACAAATACCTCAAACACATCACTTTTCTTCTTGATGAGATAAGTCCATAACTTTCGACTGTAATCGTCTATAAACGTGACAAAATATCAGTTGCCACCAATCGAATCCACCTGGATTGGACCACATACATCAGAGTATATGACTTCAAGTATTGCCTTCGACTTCCTTCCTGCATCCTTGCTGAAGCTATTTTTGTGTTGTTTCGACTGAACACACTCTTCACAAACTTCACTAGGAATGTCGATTTCTGGTAATCCTGACACCATATTTCTTCTCTTCAGCTCCCTGATGTCATTGAAGTTGAGATGGCCTAGTCGAAAGTACCATAACCACTCATCTCTACTGGCTGCTATTGCTAGACACTTGTGCTCCATCACATTTAGTTCAATCTTGAAGGTCCTATTCTGAGACATTGGAGCCTTCAAGATCAACCTACCACCTGCGTCGAGAACTCTCATCATCTTGTCTTCGACAACTACCTTGTAGTTCTTTTCGACAAGCTGCCCTATACTGAGCAAATTACTCTTCATGCCTGGAATGTACAACACATTGGAAATTGTTGACCTTTTGCCATCTTTTCTCATAATCAGAACATCACCAACACCTTCAGCTGCTAGAGTGTTGTCATTTGCAAACTTCACCGTGTTCTTCGACGAGGGCTTCATGTTGACAAACCAATCTTTCCTCCCAGTCATGTGTGATGAGCATCCTGAATCCAAGTACCACTGATCTTGGAATCTCTCTTCATCTTTCGTTGTGACCATTAGCAACGTCTCTTCTTCTTCATGCTTCGCCAGATTTGCATCAGTTTCTTGATTTTTCTTCTTTTCTGGACAGTTACTGACATAATGGCCATACTTCTGACAATTGAAACATTGAATGTGACTTTTGTCTGGCTTTCGACCACCACCTCTTCCTTTACCTGCAGCACAACCTTTTTGGTTGCCTTGGTTCCAAAGTTTCTCCTGAGTCGAATTACTGCCTCCTCTATCTTTGTTGCCATTCACATTTCCTTTGCCTTTCCTTTCCTTTTCTGACTGCGCCTGCAAAGCCATATCACTCTTCGACTTTTCTGCAGCCCTCTCAGCCATCCTTTGTTCATGAGACTCAAGCGTCCCTTGAAGCTCTTCCTTCGTCAATACTGACAAGTCTTTCGACTCTTCTATGGCTACTACCACGTGGTCGAACTTAGGAGCCAATGATCTCAAAATCTTTGAGACAACTGCTTTCGTCGTCAGCGTTTCTCCACATACTTTGATTTGATTCACAAGTTTTGTAACTCTTGTGAAGAAATCTGCAATACTTTCGTTGTCTTCCATCTGAAGCAACTCATAGGTTCTTTTGTGAGTTTGTAACCTCACCTCTTTCATCTTCTCTGCGCCTCGAAACGACTTTTCAAGAATCTCCCATGCTTCTTTTGCTGATTCTGCATCGCTAACTTTTTCAAAGTTATCTGGATCAACACATTGATGGATTATAAACAGCGCTTTATAATCTTTCTTCTTCAATTCTTTGAGTGCAGCCTTTTCTTCATCCGTCGCGTTCTCCCCAAGCGGTGTTACTCCTTCCTTCACAAGATCCCAAAGATCTTAATAACAGAAAACCACCTTGATCTGCTTGCACCAATTCTCATAATTATCTTTCTTGAGAATCGGAAGACTCGCCGGAAAATGCCCATTCGGATGATTCATCGCCATCACAATTTTCCTCCTTGAATCGCAACCGGAGCTCTAGATACCAGATGTTGGAAATTCACCACACCCTATGATGATTTCCCTTCAATCTTGATCTCAAGATTGATCACCAACCCACAAACAATACGTAATGACAATGAAGAACAAATGAAGAACAAGAACAGCAAGAAAAGAAAACGAGAGAGAAGAGAAATATTTGGAGAATTGTTATTACCCACGAACGGTGGGATTTTGAATCTATTGCACTTTCACTTGCTACCCGCAAACTGTGAATACAATTGTTGTTTACAATGCAAGGGGTACTCCCTTTATATAGATTTAGATTTACAAAGGCCCAAAACTTTAAAAGCCCAAAATATCAAATCTAATCTAAATCATATCAAATCCTATCAAATCCAATCTAATCAAATCTGTCGAAACAACTTCAACAATTCGACACTTGACAATTCGACACATTGAATTACAATTTAACACTTTCAACCATCATCTTCCTTTTACTTTCATGATCCTTTCATCTTTCTTTTTCTTCTTTCTTTAATTCATTTCTTTTTCCCTTTGTTTTCTCTCTCTTTTCTTTCCATCTTTTCCTCATTTACTTTTCCTTCATTTATTTTCCTTCTTTTTTCCCCTCTATTTTTTCTTTCATTTTCTTCCTTTTTCTTTTATATTCTATCTTGTCTCTCTTTTCTTGTTAGTCTTATGTTTTTCTATCTATAAACTTTTTGCTTATTCTTTTGATCAAGACTTGTGAGTTTTTAGAATTTTTCTATTAAAATTTGCATCTTGATATACTAATGCTGTATGGATTGAGTTATTTGATTAAGTTTACTCTAAATGTATAATTATCCTTATAATATTATTCATGTAAATTTTGTCCAAAAAATTATTAGAAAGCATATCTATTTTCCGCCATCCAGTAGTGATCACTCTGGTTTTTGCAGGTATCAAAAGTATATAGAAAGATGTTTTAAGAAGAAAAAAAAATAGAGAGAATGAGATACATAAAGTGGGAATCTAAAAATCTAAATATATTACTCTGGTTCTTCCTTTTTTTTTTCATTTTGGATAGAATAAAAGATTTTTATTTATAGTTACACATTACATGTTAGGGCACGAGTAAATCCAGAAAACCCTGACGCTTAAAAAACAATGTACACTGATGGAAACTCTCAACTTTGATACCTGAAGCCAATCCAAGCAGGGTCTATACACACTCTTTGAAACACTTGTTGACAGAGTCAGTAACACAATCCTCTTCGAGACGCCATAGTCAATATTACTGTAGTTTTAGAGTTCCATAAAATGGCCAGAGAGTGCAAAATCTGCAGAACAAATATCTCAATGGCTTCAACACAATCTGCACAGGAGATCGTCTTAAAAGGAAACTCCACCACTCCCAAATCTGAATCATCTCCCTCTGAAACACATTTAATCTAGGCCCTTCTGTTACGGTGAGACGGGCTATTTATATTTCGAGAACCAATGCTTGCAGTTCTTAAAAGTCTCCGAAATTCTGGTAAGCTGATCTTTCCATCTTTGTCAATATCGGCTTCCTCAAGCAAAGGATCAATGGAGCCTCTCATACCAGTATGCTAAATAGACAAAAAGAGAGTGATATTAGTTTGCAGCAAATATGTATTTGAAGTTGAAAACACAATTTAGTTTTTGATATTAAGAAAAATCAAAAGTTAGTGAAACTAAAATTTCTCAATCACACTAATCGTTCCCAAGACAATTTTAGGGATTAAGTTAACTGACTCGAGAATTTTCAATTTCAAATATCATTTTGGCATTTCATTATGTTCAGAGACTATATTTTTTGACACCTGCAATATCAGAGCCTAAACTGGTGATTCACTCATTTTTAAACATAAATGAATAACAAAGCTAATGCGGGGTAGATTTTCTAGCTATGTTCAAACACTCCTCATCTCAAAAAATAACACAAAGATTGATAAAGAATGCAAAAATTAAGTACATTCCAGGATAACCACTTTTAATCATAGGGGGAGAGGAGAGAGTTTATCTTAAAAATTGTTAAGGAAGATGGAGAAAGACCAACCAAAACTGTTAAAGGAGATTGAGAAACACCAACCATTCTCAGTTCCTCTGGAGTAATATAGCCATCCTTATCTAAGTCAAATTTCTCAAAAGCAGCCTGTGACCGTTGCTGCCACTTATCAGAGTCATGTTCCTCCAATTGATGCACATGTAATGTAGCTGCTACAAACTCGGTAAAATCTACTAGTCCATCTGTGTTGCTGTCTATCTGCCAGCATAAAAGAAATTGAGTTAGTCTTTTTACAGGGAAAAGCAAAACATGTAAAGATGGCCATGAATGATGAGGAAAGCAACATCTATTTTCATTAAATCTATATTTTAATAAAAAGATGAGAAAATGATATCAGGAAACACCAAAGAAACTTTCAATCTTTCAAATTTTAAAAGTGGAATAAAGGATGATAAGTAGCCAACAAATCTGGATGGTGCCAGCAAAGGATCTTGAATACTAACCGCTTGCAATATCTCTAATACCCGGGAATCTTTCAACTTCCATGGGAGATCTTTAGCAAGAGCCTGCAAAAACTTCACTTTAGACCCAAGCAGGGAATAAATTAATCCCTAACAGAAGTGGTGTGTTTTGATTTATGAGTTACCTGTCTCATCTCTTCAAGACTAATAGCACCATTTTTGTCCACGTCTATTGCATCAAACTGATCTTTTAGATCAGAAAACTCACCTTCGTTAAGTGTGCTGGCCAATGCCTGCAAGATAACCAAGTAATCAGAAAATCAACATCAAACAAACTAAGTGCCTTCTAGCCTGCAAAGACTTGAATTAATGAACCTTCTTACCCTCAATGCAAATTGTTTCAATCGACTATACTTTACAAACTGTCGCATGTTATTTAGGACAGATATATCAATTGGAATCTCGGATGCCTCTCCGCCTTCTCTAACCCATGGATGTGCTGTAAATATCAGAATTCGCCAATACAACTCAACATTAGGGTATAGCTTTGTTTAAAAGATGTTTTAAAAGGTAAAGGAAAAATGTATACAATTTATGGTTGTGTTTAAGTCTCAGTTCTTTGCTAAAATGAAAAGAAGGAAACACCATTTAGAATGATTGCCAAGTCTGAATGAATCAAGATTTTATTAGAAAAAACAACTGCATTAATTATGCAAAGCAAATGCGGCTGAATAATTACGGAAAGAATTGAGCTGAATTTAAGGAGTTTCGGCCCCATTTTAATTTTGAAAATGACTACCAAAGCACTCTTTATCACATTTTAGATAACCGTTTTTTCAGTTTTAAATAATTGTTTTGACTGTTGCATACTAACAGTTTTGTGCAGTTAAGTTTGCCAAGTTATTTTTCGTCCTATGTTTTCCTCCTTTCTTTGTGTTATCCCTTGAATAATTCACTTAGAATGCAAGCAATCATTCATTGAAAACAAAAAGAAACTGTAATCATACATCATTAAAAGATACACTGGCCTCAAGCAGGGGAAAAAGAGTTAATGCAATGTTTTTAAAAAGGTTGCATACAACTTCAACTGTAAAAATTCTAAATTTGGGGCAATTTTGCATATATCACAGCTTCAATTTTAGGGATAAATAATTCAGCAACTAAACTCAGTGTTTGAAATGAAATAGTTTTTCAAGTGCTATAAATTCATTGCATAAACTCTTTCTTCTTTTTGAAAAAAGGCAAGACTCTGTCTTTATATAATATTCGCAATTTTTAGTTTAGTTTGTCATTAAGTATTGAACATCTTAAGTTTGAAGAAGTGACAAATGTAATTATTTTAAGAAAAGGAAACTGGATAACGTTATAAACAGCCTTCTCAATATAAAAAGTGGAAAACATACATAGAGCCTGAGCGGCAGTTAATCTTGCCCGAGGATCTTTTACTAACAATTTCTTCACAAAATCTTTTGCAGCAGTACTTATGGTTGGCCATGGTTTCCGCCGGAAATCAGGCTTATTCCGTAAGACCTGCATATGACGTGATCATATATTAAAGGGAAAGGTCAAAGACGTACTCATGTTGTTAAAGACAATATATAGAAATTTCAACATAAAAAAAAAACAAGAAACTCAATGTAATAAGAATTTAGTTACCTCCTTGAAGATGCCATCCTCAGTCTTATCCCAAAATGGCCGTCTCCCACAAAGCAATATGTATGTAATCACACCAATACTCCATACATCAGATTCAGGACCTGACTTCCGTTTTAACACTTCTGGTGCGACGTAGTAAGCACTTCCAACAATATCCGGAAACCTCTTTCCTGAAGATTTAATTTCAAAGAGATAGAACAAGAAGTCTCAAATAAAGATTGCAAGAACATGACTGATACATAGGAGCATGAAAATGAAACAAATCAATCAAATGATTAAAATAAATAGTTTTCCTCACCAGGTTTTATGAAATCAGACAAACCAAAATCAGTAGCTTTTAAAGCTGAATCTTCTCTGTTTGATTTGAAAAGAAAATTCTGCATACAAAGAGGAAAACAAAATGAATTTAATGTCTAGTAGCATAACTTCACATAGCTTAAATATGCCAATGGGCTTGACCATACCTCTGGCTTCATGTCGCGGTGTACTAAACCATGTAAATGACATTGAGCTGCAACCTTCAGCATCTGCCTTACAACCACTGCAGCATCTTTTTCAGTATAACGGCTGTCCTTCCTGCAAAAGAAGAGGTAGAAAAACTAAGTTCAGGGTAAAAGAAAAAAACACATTGCTAAACACATAAAATTAGCAAGAAATAATATTTTGGTGTCGTCGGCTATCTTGGTTCCAGAAATTTTTGAAATTGTAGACATTCTGAAGAGCCAACTAGACAGTAAAGGAAAAAATCAATCACATCCAAGATCAAACAGTACTTACTTGCCCAATATCCGGTCTAGTAGTTCTCCCCCCTCGCATAACCTAATCAAATAAATTGTCAAGCAATTTACTTTAATAGACGTATAAAGAAGAAAAACGACAGATATAGTAAAGACAGCGCAAATGATTTGACGAATCAGCCGCCAAAAGACATGTCCAGAATTTATTGCAGTCTAATAATGCTTGGGATCATATAGCAAAACGAAACCGTACAAAAATAAGAAAAAATAGAAGAGAGGGGGGGGGGAATTAACTTACTCCATAACTATGTACACATACGAATCATCCTCAAAGGCATTATAGAACTGAACCACGTTTTCATGGCCTGTAAGTTCTTTCAATATCTTGACCTCTCTCTTTACATCTTCAACAGCAATGGGGAGAACCATCTGCCACAAAACTCAAACGATTGATTCATGTGTAAACGAAGCAGTGCAAACACTATCATAACTTACTAAAAAGGGCTCTGAGTAAAAATAGGAACTTAAAACTCAGATTACACATTCATTTAAAATCCATTACAGGCATTACAAAACTAACAAGATCCAAAATAACTCGGTCAATCTTTTACTTGAAGTCACATTATTCTCCCTCACATTAAACACTCTCATAACCATCCTTGGAGGATTCCACAACCAAAGGGTGGAAAAAACTGAAAAAACCTTTATAACCGCAATTGCGGTCGCAACTCGCAATATAAAGGTTTTGAAGGTCTACGTAACCGCATCCCAGCCACACTTGCATCCGCATCAACCACGTTTACATTCATAATTTCCCACAATGTCAAACATCGCAACGCAACCGCAATCCAAAAAGCCATAATACAACAACGAAATGGCTTGATATACAAGTTACATAACAAGTCAATCATAACCAGTTACAAAATAACTTCAAACTTGAACACCAAAAAGTTGAGCAAGTCTAGGTCAACATCAATAAAAAATCTGAACAATCCCCATTCAAAAAACAACAAACTGTACCTCCAGAAACCAAATCTCACAAATTCTTCCTAAATCCTAACCCATTGACCAAACAAAACAAAATCACAAAATCAACAACAACAATACCTTTGCTTTCTCGAGTCTCTTAACAGCAACACGATCTCCATTAGATTTATCAATTCCAACATAAGTATAACCAAATTGTCCATGTCCCAACAATTTCCCAAGCGAAAACCTCTTATCAAAATCCTTCTCATAACCAAAATCCGTTCGCTTCCCACACGGAACATGCCGCGAACTAACTTTATCTTTCGGCTTCGTTTGCTGACTCGGATTCCCTTTCTTCTGTCCTTCATCCGGTCCTCTCCTCCGCTGACCAGAGCTCGGCACCAGATGCTTCTGTACCGTCACCGCCGCCGCCTTCGTTGACGTCCCGGTACCGGTTTCCGTCGAAGTCGTCGAATTCCGTTTACGGTTATCATTATTCGTTGTAGTTCCGTTAGAGCCGCTAACAACTTTTGTAGAAGAAAAACATACACCCATGGTGTTTGAAAAATGATTCAAAAGCAATGGAAAAAATTGGATATATGAGAAAAGTTATCATTCATAGAGAAATGAAAGCGTGTGTGAGGTGTAGATGATTAAGAGAGAGAAAGAAGAGAGAGAAAGAAAGGAAGGAATGGGGCAGGGACGACGAAGAAGGGAGGAAGAAGAAGAAGGAGAAGGTGAAGATGGTCAAAAGAGACTTTTTGAAAGATGAATGAAGAGAGAGAAAAAAACACGATTAAGAAAATAATTAATATAATCACGAAATAACTAAAACAGAATTAAAACAATTGAGTTGTAATAATAATCGATTTGTGTATATTAGTTATTTCATCTTTCAACTTAGTTGTCATATTCTTACATTGGTTTTTACTTATTTTGAGAAATATGACATGTTAACAACTCTTATTTTCTGGTTTCGATTTTTTTTTTTTTAAGAAATTATTTTAAAGAAAAAGTAGCTGTTTGAATTTGTTTGTGTGAGATGATTAAGTTGTGGTTTGTTTTTCTTTCTTTTTTAAGTATGGACAATAATGAAGTTTGAGTTTGAGATTTTCTTTCCATGTATGATATAATATATAATTTACAACAAATAAATTTTGTTAGTATCAGTATGATTTGGGATGAAGAAACTAATTCATATCTCTTTTGATTTTTATATATTTGAAATTATTACATTATTATATTTTACTCAAAATGTTTATAAATTAAATAAGATTATTTTGAATATTTATTTGATTAAATAAATAAATAAATAGTCAAATTTCATTTAATTTTTTCCATAAAGAAACTCTAAGGGTAAGATATTGTGAGAAAATAAAAACTTCAATGGCATTCTTGTAAATGCATGAAATCAAGTTATCCATAGGGGTGGGAATAGGCTAGGCCGAGCTAGGCTTTGCCAAGCCTGAGTCTGGCCTGTTAAAAAATTCAAAGCCTAAGTCTGGCATGTAGCCTATCATAGGCTTATTTTTAGGCCTAAGTCTGGCCTTTTCGAAGGCCTGATTAGCCTACTAGCCTATTTAAAAGCCTATTTTATTTGAACATCTGTAAATAAGAAATTCAACTAATATTAAATAGACTAACAAGTTAAAAGATCAATGAGATTAAATGTTTGTTTTCATTGTCTCGTTCAAGTTTTCTTATTAGCATAAGTTTGGTGATACTATTTGTTGAAGATAACTTATGAGAAAAACTTATGACAACAACTTATGACATTGTTTATAATGTTTTTTCAACTTATTTTCATAAGTTCTTCAAGATAACTATGTTTTATTTTCGTATTTTAGTTCAAAGTACAAAATAGAATATAATAATAATAATAAATTTATTGATTTTTTCTTAAATAGGCCAGTCTGATAGGCTTAAAAGGCTTTTCTTACGGCCTGTGGCCTAACCTCTTTAGCTAAATAGGCTTATAAAAAAGCCTAGGCCTTTTCTATTTAAGAAAAAGTCTGATCTGGCCTGAACCTATGTAGGCTAGGTCGTAGACCCCTGTTAGTTGGTCTGACATATTCTCACCCCTAGTTATCCACTTAATAAAGTATATGATATATTTGTGCCCATAGGGTTGAACCTAAAATTTTACAAATTTAGACAAAATTAGTATATATAATATACAGATTGGATATTAATAGTCCAAGTAGTCGACAAAAAATATGTATGACTATTGTAAACTAGAGTAATGAGTTCGATTTTTTATCTCACAAAAAAATAAGAGAATTTTGTCTCTTCCTCCTTTTGTAGTGTGTATGCATAGGTGTACTAATAAATGGATCAAATTTATTCTTAAACTACTTTGTGACCATATAAAATGAAATACTGCTTCATATTTTTATTGGTGACTTATTAATGGATCTATACGCATTAGCCTATCCATTAAAGTTTTCAATGGTTAATGGGTGAAATAAGTGGAGTTGAGACGTTTGTCTTAAAAGATTTCTTATTGCAACCTATTGAACTTTTACATATGTTTTTTTTATTTTGGAGATATATCGTCGGACGCATTAAAATTTAAGTGAACGTTATAATATTTAGGAGATACATCTTCGGAACATTTTAAAAGTTAATAACGCGTAAGATTCTTCTCCTCCCACACTTTTCATTTTCCTTCAACCTCACAGTCAACTCTTCTCCTTCTCAATATTCTTCAACTTCACCAAATCAGATTTCATCAATAGGAGGCTCAAGAAAACATCAAGAATCATCCATTTCATCATTCAACATCATTAAAATCATAAATTTCGAGTAAGTTTTTTGAGTTTTCGGTAAATATTCAAGTTTTAGTAGCGAGTAGGAATTAATAGTAAGTGGTAGAAATGTGTAAAAATCACATGTAACATAGTTTAGAGTTAGTGTATGCATTGTTTATTGGCTCAAAAGGACGACCAGATCATTTTTTTTTCTTCACAATGCAAGTAGCAGAAGACGTCATTGTCGCGACCTTTGAATCTCAGGATATTTCGGAGATACATCTCTGGAATTGTTCAGCGTTTCATATCCTCATAGTTCAGATAAACTATGATTAGCATATGTTCGACAACTTGTATTATAGGGTGTATGTTGAGATATAATATAATCCAAATTATGTGGCTCAGACCCAAAGATAATTAGGGTTTAGGGGTTGTTATAGTTTGTTAATTAGTAGTCAAGTAACTTTGTATATAAATGCATACTTTATAATTCAGTTTTGTAACACAATCATAATTCAATAATACAATCCTTATTTCTTCTCTCCCTCTCTCTCTTCTATCCTCACTAAAAGTGTGTCACACAGTAACAATTCCATTGTGTGTCATTAAATGTAAGAGTCTACAAAAGATAATTAAGCAGCTCATTCAAGCAGGAAAACTGGCAAAATTTATGCAGAGGAGATAGGGGAAAATTTATAAGCGACTAAAAGTAAAGAAATAAACAAAAAAATATTCACTTAACCACTTCGCCCTTACATGTCTTTTTCTTGAGGTTTTGTGGACTAGGGTATCTTTAGTCGAGCTCTATGAAATATATGAGCTTACAGGTACTGCAACTGATGTTTTAGATTCATTGATGGATCATGGTGGTTTATTGATGACTCAAAGGTTCGGTGAAATCCTATTGTTTGATCTTATATGTTATCTTTCCAACTGTCTCTGATGATGGTGTTCTTTCAGAAGAGATATCAGGCCTCATCAAGGATAAGGTTCAAGTTTCCAAAGAAGTGTTAAAGTTGAAGATAATATAGCGCAATATCTGAGTGACCAAAGTATTATAAAAGTGTTAGAGTAACTTATAAGTTACTAAGGAAATTCTCACACACTCACCAAATGTTTTTAGGACCATCTCATTTTATTAAAACCACCAGAAAAATATTTACACTAGTAGTTAATCTGTTATGAGCTCAAATAGTTCTTTATGAGTGCAATTTACACTAGATAATCGATTAGCACTTTAGGCTTAATTGGTTATTTCTTTTTGTAATGCCTCATAATCGACTATTAGAGCTTATAGTCGATTAGTGATTGTGCAATTTGTAAAGTTTCTGATTTTACCGGATCAGAAAAGAGTTCAGCTGCCAACAACACGTCGTGAGCTCCTAGTTTATCGGTGGCTAAGAAGAGGAGGGGGTGTACCTGCAAGGCACTCCGATGCTAAAGTGAGTTTCAGCGAGAGAGAGAGAGAGAGAGAGAGAGAGAGAGAAAGCAAGTATATAAAGTGTGGAAACTAGAATACCTGACCCTCTTGTGGAAGAGGGTATTTATAATGTGCCCCTAGCGCTGGGCCAACGATTATCTGCATTGGGTTGGATCATTAGGCCCATTACAGATAACTTCCAGGATCTACGTGGCGTAGGTAAGACCAGCACTTAGTGTTCGTCCTAGGTCAACTTCCCAGTGAACTTCAGAAGGTGGAGGACCTGTTCTCTGGACACGGGTAGTTGGCTGAGGACGTGTCCTGACGTGGGGAGCACGCGGAGACCGTGGGAAAGACGCGTGAAGAGTGTTCCCCGTGCAAGTTGATGGATTGGTCCTTCATTGGGCCCTCCCCGACGAGGAGCTGGGTTGGGTCGTGCCCGACGGTGGGTCAGCCTCTGGCCCAGTCCAGAACAGGAGCCCCTAAAGTCGTTGCTTCGAAGCATAAGAGTAATGACTTAAGAGTCAATTCTTGTGTCGAGGAGGGGCGTAGGGACTTTCCGGGAGGAGCATCGCTCATGCTCGAGGCGCTGAGCTCGCGGGGCTGTGCGCGTAACTAGACGTGGAAGCAACTAGTCGTGTTTGACTGCGGGGCTTGCATGTGGTCGACGACAGTGTCGATCAGACATTTATCTCGAGGACAGGTGCTCGCGTAGAGGCCCGCCCATCACGTGTTCATGGATTGTTTCCATCTATCCTCGAGTAAGTGTATGTGGCAGTGCGAGATTCGGGCATCGTGCTCGACGCATTAGACGATGTGACTGAAGCGAAAGGAGCGGATACGTCACCTCCTCGAGCCGTGCAAGGAGGCTAGAGGGGACGCGCGTGATGTCTTCTTGAGCCACGCGTAAAAAAAATAATGCCTATGACGGCTACGCGTAGGGATACTTGAGTTCCTATGGGACGTTTCGCTTCCCGCGCCAGAGGTTATAAATAAGGGAGATTGATTTATTTGAATGCTCACAACATTCAAGCTCAAGAATCCTTCAAAGTCTCTCAAGGTCTCTCTGCTCTCTTATTACCCGGTTGTCGCCATTACCGCCGTCAGCCCCTTTTTCCGCCGCCGTCCTCTCTTGACACTTCTTCGTATAAGTAAGTTTCCGCTCTTTATCCAGAATTTATGCGTTTTCCGGCGTTTTACGAATTTTTCGGGGAGTTTCTTGAGTCTCCAATGAAGTTTCCGGCGACCTTTCCGGGGATTCCATGAAGTTCACGGCGAACTCATGAAGTTCCCGGTGGAATCATGAAGTTTCCGATGAAGATATCGGGGACTTTATGCAGATTTTTGGAAAACGCATGAAGTTTTCGATGAAGGTATCGGGGACCCCATGAGGCTTTTAGCGTCCTCGCTGGGTTGACATCGGGGACTTCCTCCCCGCAAGGGGTCAGAGAAAGACCTCGCGTCGGGGAGGTTTGTTCCCTTTGATACTCGTGGCAGGAAGTTTTTCCTGTCAATGGAGGAGGCATTGGAGGCGAAGTTTCCCTTAGAGTGGTAGCATGCCCACTTTAAAAGAGGGACAGAGAGCTACCTTACGAAGCCCCACGATCTATATGAAGAGGACAGGCTTGCCTACGAGAAGATCGTGGCCTTCATCGACGGTTTCACTCCCGCCAAGTGCATGACCAAGGACGGGAGCTTTGTCCGGGACGAAAACAGAGAAATTACCCTCGAAGCCTGTTTAATTAACACGAAGGTGCTCATCTAGTGCGGCTCTGATGAGGAGGCCTTGAGGCTCTTGGGTAACGAGTGTGTTCTTTACTTGTGCGTCCGCTTAATATTCCTCGTTATATTGACTTGTTCTTTTCTTTTTTGCAGGTCAGATGTCGAACCTCCAAGAACATATGCTCAAGCTCGTGACGACCAAAGGTGCAAAGAAGGCGCCTAAGGGTCGCGTTTTCCAGGTCCAGCAGATGGCCAAGGCCGACCAGCCGGCTGGGGATTCCTCTTCTCTCCAAGAAAGTCAGTCTCCTGTCTCTCAGGATCCTCTGGCCAAAACATCACCTCGAGGAGTCTGGTCTCGTCGACCTTCTGGAGAGCGCTACAGGGGAGAGGTTCGTGCTACCTCCCTGTCATCGTACTCAGAGGCTCTTCGGAGGGGACAACTCCCTGATTGTGCCCGAGGCTGAACCCAAGGCGATCCTGGAGCTCGACAAAGGTACGAGAAGAAAGGCATTGTCCGGGGACGCGGCCGCCATGCTAAGGGTCCTTGAGACAACTTTGGCTCTCAACGATGGGACCTGCCCTCTCACTGAGCACAAGAAATTATAGGTGGAGCATGTGGCCCTCATGATAGAGAATGAGAAGGTAGAGAGTGACTTCCTCGACTACCGTGAGAGGTATAAGATCCAAATTAACCTTTATCGCGAGATGGAGAAGGTAGAGAAGAAGGTAGTCGAGGTCGACGAGGAGAAGAAACGAGTCTAGGCAAGGATCGCTGAGCTGGAGGCCGCCGCCGAGGAGAAGCTCTTGGAGACCTGGGGTGATTTGGTTTCCCTAATTTGGGAGCTCGAGCAGGATTGCCTGGGCACTCTTGAGCTGGGTTTCAATTCCGCTGTGGAGCAACTCCAGGCTGTCAACCATGGGCTTCAGCTCATCACCGAGGGGATAGGGCTATTCCACCAAGTTGTCGATGGGTAGGTGGTCGCTCCAACTGGGCTCGACGTTGGAGCTGAACAAACCGAGAAAGAGACCCCGCTCAAAGAGAAAGCAGATGTTTAATTTTCTTAGTTGTTTAGCTTGCGTGCCACATTTTGATTTTTTACTTTACCTGGCCTGTGCGCCATGGTTTTTTATTTTTCCTGGCATGCGCGCCTTGGCTTGTAATATTCAGATATTGGGTTTTTTCCGTTTGTAATTGGATGTTTACTTTGTATTTCCAATATATGCTTGCTTTTCTGCTATGTGTGTGCCATTGTATGTTGAGTATTTATTTTCCTCGTTGATATGTATGCAATATTGTGTTCGTTTGTTTTTGTCAAGTGATTTGGGCCTTTGCTTGGCATAATTTGTTTTCGATCGTGCGGGGAACTGGTCGAGTGGGCGGAGTTGGTTTTCGGCTGGTAATGGAGCTAAGATCTCGGTCGAGGTCTTTGCTTCGTGGCGTGAACTTTCTATCGCGAGCTGGGTGTTCTTCTTTACTGGTACGACAACATAGGAGCTCGGTTGTGGTGTCCCCGTCGGATCAAGAGTATGCTCGCACACACAAGAGCGGACTCTTGTCTTTTTATTTCAAGTGTGGAAGTCGTGCTTGTACCTGAGCATGCTCGTGTGGTTAGGATGTGCTTTGTCGTGGTCGAACCAAGCACGTCGACGGCAGTGTTTAACTGTAATATTGTTTGAGCTTTTCAGCGTTCCATGGTCGAGCAAGTTCTTCCCCATGTAGGTTTTCGAGGTAGTAGGCCCCGTTTTCCATTTTTGCACGGACACAGTAGGGGCCTTCCTAATTTGCGGCGAACTTGACCTCGCGCGAGTCTTTTTGGTTTCTCCGCAGAACTAGGTTGCCTATCTAGAACTCGCGTTTAATGACTTTGCTGTCATGTCGCAAAGTTATCTTTTGTTTGATCGAGGCTTCACGGAGGGCTGTCCCCGACCGAATTTCTTCGACCAGGTCGATCTCCTCTCTCAGTTCCTCGTCGTTTATCTCCTCATCGAGGGGAGATTCGGTCCGCCTAGAGGGTATACCAGAATAATTGCCTCGGTTTCGTACGTTAGTCGGAATAGGGTCTCCCCGAAGGTCGAGTGTGGGGTTATCCTGTAGGCCCAGAGCACGTTGTGTAGCTCCTCAACCCACCTCTTTTTGGCTACACCTAGTCTTCATTTTAGGCCTTGCAGGATCACTCTGTTCGTGGCTTCTGCCTGCCTGTTTGTCTGCGGGTGCTCAGCAGACGTGAAATGTTGCTTTATGCACAGCTTGGTGATGAAGTCCTGGAAGTTTTTGTCGGTGAACTACGTCCCGTTATTAGTGACGATTGCTTAGGGTACGCCGAACCAGGCAAGTATGTTCCTTTTGTAGAAACGAAGTATGTTGTGCGTCGTGATTTTGGCAAGGGCTTCGGCCTCTATCCACTTCGTAAAGTAGGCGACGTCGACTATCAAATATTTAATCTGGTATGACCCTATGGTGAAGAGCCCGAGGATATCCATCCCCTACCACACGATAGGCCATGGGGATGAAAGCGTTTTAAGCTCGTTGGGAGGTGTCAGGTGCATGTTGTAACACCCCACTTTCCCCATTTAAAATAAAATACTAAATGATACTTTAAAATCAGAGTTTTTCACCTAAAGTGGAATGCCACATCATCAAAACAAACATAACCTCTTTATTGAATTAAATTGAATAAAGAATCAGTGGAAATAATCATTTGGTTTCAAATTCACGGCCATCTGCCCAATTACACCAATAGTTCCTTAAAACAAGGTCCTCCATAAAATAATTCAAAAAAATGGAATACGTAACAAGGAATGTAAATAAAATCAAACAACTACAAAAATATCCCGACATCCCGTGTTACATATCAGAGCACTCCTACAGACTCGAACAGGCAACACGAACATCCAAGCGACCTAAGTACCTGGGTTATCTGTACTTCCGAAGAAGCACAGACACAACAACAACAAAGGGGTGAGAATTCATGTTCAAATATTATAGGTGAATAAATACATGATAAACAGGTAGTCATAACACACAAGCATCATCAAACATCAAACACGGCCTACTGCCCATTATCAACAATGTATGCAACTCGACACATGCAATGCGGTACCGACTCTTTGGTTCATTCAATCGAACCCCTGATAGATCACATACACCTCTACTTGGCAATGATCTATCCCCACCATTCTCCTTAAAGGAGTACGGATGAATCGCATACACTCCTCCTGAGCAACGATCCATCCCACCAATCACCATGAAAATGCATGACATATGATGCACAATAACACATGTATAATATCAGAAACACATGTACACGATCCTCCTGGTCACACCTTAACATAACATCAACACCATCATTACATAATTGTTTCACGCACACCAAACATCTAAATTATTAATTAATCCCTTAAAATTATTAAAATTAGTATTTCCATCACCAATGTTTTATTTCTCAGCACCTGGCACCTAGTCCCAACCTCTAAAACCAAAAGAAACCGAATCGGACGCGAATACGGGAAAGAAATCGCGAAACGGTAAAATTCTGCAACTTCGCCGGCCATACGCGTATTGCCCCATGCCATACGCGTATTGCCAGCTCACTCGCTCAACCCATACGCGTATTGACTCCCCTCATACGAGTATTCCCTCACAATTCCCAAGTCCTTACGCGTATTGCCTGATGCCGTACGCGTACGGACAGAGATGTTTTCTCACTGAATTTCCCAAATTCCAACACCATACGCGTATGGCCCTCCTATTACGCATACTACCTAGCTCCCATACGCGTATTGCTGCGTATCATGCCACTCCATACGCGTATCGCCCCACCTGATACGCGTATCGCCAGATCTGTTATGCATTTCGCCAGCAGCCTCACTATTCTGCATTCTGCTACGATTTCTACACTTCTTCACTTCCAACCAGTCCTATAATCGTTTCTACACTGATTTTAGGTTCAATTTTCATCTTCACACTTGCATCCTATGATTACTACATCAATTATGGATCCAACACTTCGAATCGTTCTTCCAAAATAGGAACAACACACCACATACCAGATCAGATTCAACCGTTACAGTATTATCAACAAGAAATTCAGAAAATACATATCAACACATGTACGAATTCAGAATTAATTCAGGCATACGCTATAATTCATCACAACACCATCATGGATATAAAACCCTACGGGATTAAGGAATTCCCACTACCCTATCATGAGTAAATCACCAATATTTAACAGTTTTCCCCCCCTTACCTCGAATTCTGCAGCAAAATTGACAAATTGGAGAAGATGGTTCAAGCCCTAGCACTTGTTCTTTCTCTTCTCCTTTGTTCCCTCTTTTCGTTAAACGTGAAATTGTTCTCTTAATTCCCTAAACCTCTCTTAATCCCTTAATTTCGTATTTTAATTAATTCCAAATAATAATAATAATAATAATAACAATAATAATAATAATAATAATATTTCTATTATTAATGAAATTATGATTATTATTTAATTATGTCTCTATTATTATTAGTCTAAGGTTTTATTCCAAAAATCTACCTTCTAAGCCAAGGTCAACAAGTAAACGCACTCAGGCACTCTCCCAAACAAGGACACACTTAAAGATTAATACAAGATGACTAAATAATTAAAATGGGTGTTACAACTCTCCCCCACTTAAATTATTTTCGTCCTCGAAAATTACCTGATGGAAACAACTCTGGATACGACTCTCGCATCCTGCTTTCCAATTCCCAGGTCACACTGCCTCCTGCAGCACCTCCCAAAACCACTCTCACCAGAGGTATCTCCTTCCCTCTGAGCTGTTTCATCTTACGATCATCGATCCTCAACAGCATCGTCTCAACAGTAAGATTCTCCCTGATCTGAATTCCGTCCCTCTGAATCACATGAGACGGATCTGAAACATACTTCCGAAGTTGCGACACATGAAACACATCATGCAAGTTCGAAAGCTCCGGTGGCAATGTCACTCTATAAGCAACTACACCAACTCTCTGCAAGATTTGATGCGGTCCAATAAACTTAGGATCCAACTTCTTAGATTTCAAAGCACGACCCACACCGGTCACTGGGTTAACTCTTAGGAATACGTGATCACCTTCACTGAATTCCAACTCCTTCCTTCGATTATCGTAATAACTTTTCTGCCTACTCTGAGACGCTTTCATCTTTTCACAGATCATTTGAATCGTCTCAGTAGTCTGTTGGACAATTTCTGGTCCAAGCACCACATTTTCACCTGTTTCATACCAACACAGAGGTGTCCTACACTACCGCCCATACAAAGCTTCAAAAGGTGCCATTCCGATGCTAGAATGGTGACTGTTATTATACGTGAAATCGATCAATGGCAAATGAGTATCCCACGCACCACCTTTTTCCAATACACAGGCTCTCAGTAAATCCTCCAACGACTGAATGGTCCTCTCTGACTGACCATCGGTCTGTGGATGATAAGCCGAGCTCAACTTCAACTTAGAACCCAAGGCTTCCTGCAGACTCCTCCAAAATTCTGAAGTAAACCTCGGATCTCTATCCGACACTATGCTCGACGGAACACCATGCAACTTCACAACTATCCTGATATAAATTTCCGCTAGCTTCGACAACGGGAAGCTGATGTTAATTGGTATAAAATGTGCGGATTTCGTAAGTCGATCCACCACTACCCAAATAGCATCAAAGCCTCTCGCCGTATTTGGCAAACCAATCACAAAATCCATCGCAATACTGTCCCATTTCCACTCAGGAATTTCCAACGGTTGCATCAATCCAGAGGGTCTCTGATGTTCCACTTTTGACTTCTGACATGTCAAACAAGCATAGACAAACTGAGCTATGTCCCTCTTCATACCGGACCACCAAAACAACTTCTTCAAATCATGGTACATCTTTGTATCTCCCAGATGAATACTCAAGCTACTCCAATGACTTTCCTCTAAGATTGCCTTTTTCAATTCCTCATTATCCGGTACACAAATTCTGCTCCGGAATCTCAACACACCCGCATTATCCACTTTAAAGTCACTATCAGGATCATCTCCTTCTGTAGGCATCAAGTCTACTAATTTCACATCCAGTTTCTGATTTTCCTTAATCACATCCAAAAAGTCATTATTCGCTTTCAACATACCCAATCTGATACTTCCTGGTGTAGTTTCACAAACCATGTTCAAATCTCTGAATTGTTCAATCAATTCCATTTCCTTTACCATTAACGCAGACATATGAATCGTCTTCCGACTCAGAGCATCTGCCACAACATTAGCTTTTCCCGGATGGTAACTCAAGTTAAAGTCATAGTCTTTCAAGAATTCTAACCACCTTCGCTGCCTCATATTTAATTCCTTCTGGTCGACAAATATTTCAAACTCTTGTGATCACTAAACACTTCAAATCTCGATCCATACAAATAATGCCTCCAAATTTTTAACACGAACACCACTGCAGCTAATTCAAGATCATGAGTAGGATAGTTCCTCTCATGCACCCTTAACTGTCTTGAAGCATAAGCCACTACCTTGCCACCCTGCATCAACACACCGCCTAATCCCATCTTAGACGCATCACACTACACTACGAAAGAATCATTTGGACTTGGTAAAATCAACAATGGTGTTGTCGTCAACTTCTTCTTCAGTTCTTCGAAACTCTCCTCACAGGCAGCATCCCAGACAAAAGCTTGATTCGTTCTGGTTAACTGAGTCAACGGCAATGCCAATTTAGAAAACCCTTTAATGAACCTTCTATAGTAACCTGCCAAACCCAAAAAGCTTCTAATTTCCATTGCGGTCTTTGGAGTTTCCCACTGAAGTACTGCACTTACTTTAGAGGGATCCACCGCTATACCATCACCAGAAATCACATGGCCCAAGAAACTCACGGTCTTCAGCCAAAATTCACACTTCGATAACTTTGCAAATAATTTATTATCTTTCAACACCTGCAATGCAATTCTCAAGTGATCTGCATGCTCTTCGTCAGACTTAGAATAGATCAGTATATCATCAATAAATACCACAATAAACTGATCCAGATAAGAATGGAAAATACGATTCATATATTCCATAAATACACCCGGCGCGTTAGACACTCCGAAAGGAATCACTGCATATTCGTAATGTCCGTAGCGAGTTCTGAAAGCAGTCTTCTGAATATCACCTTCCTTTACTCTAATCTGATGGTAACCTGACCTCAGATCAATTTTGCTGAAAACACGAGCTCCTACCAGCTGATCCATTAAGTCATCAATCCTAGGAAGTGGATACTTATTCTTAATGGTTACTTTATTCAACTGACGGTAGTCAATGCACAGATGCATACTACCATCCTTCTTCTTCACCAACAACACTGGAGCTCCCCACGGCGACACACTTGGTCTGATAAACTTCTTATCGAGCAAGTCCCCGACCTGAGATTTCAACTCTGCCAACTCTGATGCAGACATCCTGTACGGTGCCATAGAGATAGGTCTGGTACCTGGTACAAGATCAATAGTGAACTCCACTTCCCTTGTCGGAGGAAATTCTGTGATGTCATCTGGAAACACTTCAGGAAATTCATTAACTACTGGCAATTCATTAACTGAAGTCTTGCTTTCAACAGATAACGAGGCAAATACTGTAAACAGCTTTGCTTCATCTTTCAACAACGCCCTCAACTCCTTGCTAGATAGCGAATCTGCTAATGCTTCCTCTTCAGGAGTAAGAAATAGTAATGTCTTCCTGAAGCAATCAATATACACCCGGTTGAACTCCAACCAGTTCATTCCCAAAATAACGTCAAGATTACCGAGTGGGAAACAAATCAAGTCCACTCTAAAATCTCTACCAAACACGGTCAGCGGACACTTCAAACACACCAAAGAAGTAACCACGGAACCAATAGATGGAGTTTTAATTGTCATCCTCTGCTCTAGAGTGGATGGCACAATCCTTAATCTCTTCACACAGTCAACAGAAATAAACGAGTGTGTTGCACCCGTGTCAATGATAGCAATCAAAGGAACATCATTAATAAAGCAAGTACCTTTGACGGAATGCTCCTCCTCAGTGGATTGGGCTCCCACCAAGGCAAACACCTTCCCACTAGTTTGAGACGCCTGAGACTTCTTCGGCTTCTCGCAGTGAGTGCTGATGTGACCCTTCTCTCCACAATTATAACAAGTAGGCATAGTGGCTCTGCAATCAGCTATAACATGACCTACTTTGCCACACTTGAAACACTTTTTCACCTTATTCTGACAGTTTTTAGCACGGTGACCCACGCCACCACATCTGAAACACTTGAGAGTATTAGCACCTGCTCCCTTCTCCTTTGGCTTCTTCCCCCCATCAGTTTTCTGTTTCCCCTTATCAGTTGGAGCACTATAAGGAGTACCTCCAAATCTCTGCTTATTTTTCTTCTCATTCACAGCTTTGTAATGAGCAATCCTGGCTCTGTTGTCATTATCATAAATTTTGCTTCTGCTTACCTGCTCTGGATAGTTTCTTATCTTCTGACAAGCAATACCCAATTTGATCTCGGGACGCAGCCCGTTCTCAAACTTCAAGCACTTCGAAGTCATAGCTTCTTCAGTATTGTAATGAGCACAATACTGAACCAGCTCCTCAAACTTAGCAGCATACTCAGCAACTGTCTTATCACCCTGTTTCAGCTCCAAAAATTCAACCTCCTCCGCACTATGAATGTCTTCCGGAAAATACTTTTCCAGAAACTCAGCTTGAAACACAACCCAAGTAATCTCAGTACCTGCAGCTTCCAATCTCTGGCGACTGTTGTCCCACCAAGCCTCAGCCTCTCCTTCCAGCATATGAGTACCAAACCATACCTTCTGAGCATCACTTCATTCCATGGTCCTGAAGATCTTCTCCACAGCCTTCAGCCATTTCTGTGCAGCCTCTGGATCTAAGATACCTCCCTCATATGTAGGCGACTTATTGCTCTGAAACTGTGCTAAGTCACGAAACTGAGCACCTCCACCCTGGTTGGCATTCTCTACAGCTTGTGCCATGACTTGCATAGCAGCAGCAAGAGCAGCATCATTCCTTCCTGCCATACTGGACAACAATTATCACAAGGTCAGAACACAAAATCAACTCCTATTCTAAGGACAGACTCAACTATAACACCTGGCCGGACGGACCGACCTGCTCTGATACCAATTGTAACACCCCACTTTCCCCATTTAAAATAAAATACTAAATGATACTTTAAAATCAGAGTTTTTCACCTAAAGTGGAATGCCACATCATCAAAAAAAACATAACCTCTTTATTGAATTAAATTGAATAAAGAATCAGCGGAAATAATCATTTGGTTTCAAATTCACGACCATCTGCCCAATTACACCAATAGTTCCTTAAAACAAGGTCCTCCATAAAATAATTCAACAAAATGGAATACGTAACAAGGAATGTAAATAAAATCAAACAACTACAAAAATATCCCGACATCCCGTGTTACATATCAGAGCACTCCTACAGACTCGAACAGGCAACACGAACATCCAAGCGACCTAAGTACCTGGGTTATCTGTACTTCCGAAGAAGCACAGACACAACAACAACAAAGGGGTGAGAATTCATGTTCAAATATTATAGGTGAATAAATACATGATAAACAGGTAGTCATAACACACAAGCATCATCAAACATCAAACACGGCCTACTGCCCATTATCAACGATGTATGCAACTCGACACATGCAATGCGGTACCGACTCATTGGTTCATTCAATTGAACCCTGGATAGATCACATACACCTCTACTTGGCAATGATCTATCCCCACCATTCTCCTTAAAGGAGTACGGATGAATCGCATACACTCCTCCTGAGCAACGATCCATCCCACCAATCACCATGAAAATGCATGACATATGATGCACAATAACACATGTATAATATCAGAAACACATGTACACGATCCTCCTGATCACTCCTTAACATAACATCAACACCATCATTACATAATTGTTTCACGCACACCAAACATCTAAATTATTAATTAATCCCTTAAAATTATTAAAATTATTATTTCCATCACCAATGTTTTATTTCTCAGCACCTGGCACCTAGTCCTAACCTCTCAAACCAAAAGAAACCGAATCGGACGCGAAAACGGGAAAGAAATCGCGAAACGGTAAAATTCTGCAACTTCGCCGGCCATACGCGTATTGCCCCATGCCATACGCGTATTGCCAGCTCACTCGCTCAACCCATACGTGTATTGACTCCCCTCATACGCGTATTCCCTCACAATTCCCAAGTCCTTACGCGTATTGCCTGATGCCGTACGCGTACGGACAGAGACGTTTTCTCACTGAATTTCCCAAATTCCAACACCATACGCGTATGGCCCTCCTATTACGCGTACTACCTAGCTCCCATACGCGTATTGTTGCGTATCATGCCACTCCATACGCGTATCGCCCCACCTGATACGCGTATCGCCAGATCTGTTACGCATTTCGCCAGCAGCCTCACTATTCTGCATTCTGCTACGATTTCCACACTTCTTCACTTCCAACCAGTCATATAATCGTTTCTACACTGATTTTAGGTTCAATTTTCATCTTCACACTTGCATCCTATGATTACTACATCAATTATGGATCCAACACTTCGAATCGTTCTTCCAAAATAGGAACAACACACCACATACCAGATCAGATTCAACCGCTACAGTATTATCAACAAGAAATTCAGAAAATACATATCAACGCATGTACGAATTCAGAATTAATTCAGGCATACTCTACAATTCATCACAACACCATCATGGATATAAAACCCTACGGGATTAAGGAATTCCCACTACCCTATCATGAGTAAATCACCAATATTTAACAGTTTTTCCCCCCTTACCTCAAATTCTGCAGCAAAATTGACAAATTGGGGAAGATGGTTCAAGCCATAACACTTGTTCTTTCTCTTCTCCTTTGTTCCCTCTTTTCGTTAAACATGAAACTGTTCTCTTAATTCCCTAAACCTCTCTTAATCCCTTAATTTCTTATTTTAATTAATTCCAAATAATAATAATAATAATAATAATAATAATATTTCTATTATTAATGAAATTATGATTATTATTTAATTATGTCTCTATTATTATTAGTCTAAGGTTTTATTCCAAAAATCTACCTTCTAAGCCAAGGTCAACAAGTAAACGCACTCAGGCACTCTCCCAAACAAGGACACACTTAAAGATTAATACAAGATGACTAAATAATTAAAATGGGTGTTACACATGTCCCCGTGGCGTTGGCACTTGTCGCACTTCTTGACGTGCTCCTTGGCGTCCTGCTGCATGGTGGGCCAGTAGAATCCTACTTGTAGGACTTTTTCGGACGAGGGATTGTCCCCTGGGGTGTTGAGCGTTGATCCATTCGTGGATCTCTTGAAGTATGTGGGGGACCTTCGATTGCTCAACACACTTGAGGAAAGGGATGGAGAATACATAACCCTGTTGTGGAAGAAGGTATTTATAATGTGCTCTCAGCGCTGGGCCAACGGTTATATGCATTGGGTTGGATCATTAGACCCAATACGGGTAACTTTCAGGATTTATGTGGAGTAGGGAAGACCAGCATGTGGTGTTCGTCCTAGGTTAACTGCCCCGTGAACTTCGAAAGGTGGAGGACCTATTCTCTCAGACGCGGGTAGTTGGCTGAGGACGTGTCTCCGCGTGGGGAGCACGTGGAGACCTTGGGGAAGACGTGTGAGGAGTGTTTCCCGTGCGAGTTGATAAATTGAGCCTTCATTGGGCCCTCCCCGACGAGGAGCTGGGTTGGGTTGTGCCCGACGGTGGGTCAGCCTTTGGCCTAGTCCAGAATAGTTTCCTTTTGTGCACTATATAATCTATTATGTGATGTGCATAATCGATTATGAGCTTTAAAAAATCCATGGATTATTTTCCTTTTTGAGCTACATTTTCTCCTATAAAAGGATGACGTCTCTTCACTCATATTCACACCACAATTTTGATTTTAATAAGCATTCTTCTCTTACTCTTACCTCTCTCTCTTTTATTGTTTTTCACTAAAAGCATCCTTAGTGCTTTAGTAAGTGAAAAACACTTGTGAGGTTTTAGTTTTAATGATGTTCAACTATTTTATCAAGAGTGTGATTCACCTGTTTGTTTATTGAGGTTATCCTGGTAAAACCTTGGTTTGGTTTATAAGATCAACCGATCAAAATATCATTCTTGGTTCATAAGTTTAGCCTTTCAAAGCTACATTTGGTTTAAGGGATCTGCATGTTAAAATATCGTAGTCAACTGTAAGAAGGCTCATGGGAACAACATGTTAAAAGCTCGAAGATATTACTTTTTAGTGGAACTCTCAAGAAGAATTTCTTAAGGAGAGAAGTAGGCCAAGAGATTGATCGAACCTCTATAAATCCTATTGCAATCTCTCTCTCTCTCTCTCTCTCTCTCTCTACTTTCATTCATTTATTTTCCTTTATATTTCCATCCTTCCATTTTCTGGTGTTTTTATCGGTGCTTTTTAAACTATACTGACACAAATTGCTTTTGTAAATCAACTTTAAGTTAATCACGATTTTTGAATACCAGAATTCGCCCTTCCCCTTTTTGGTCTTAGAGTCACTTGTTTAACAAGTGGAACCATATTCTAACTCATATTAAAGACTAATATTCGTATGTTGAAGGAAATGAATTCAGGTGTTTCACTAAACCAATCTCATTCCTTTAATGGAGAAGAGTATGGTTTGTGAAAAAAGAAGATTAGAATCTTCACTGAGGGGATAGATCATTGTATTTGGAAGAGTGTGAAAGAAGGTCTCTTTGTTCCCACACATGAAGTTAATTGTGTTATGGTAATCAAAGATAATGAAGATTATTGAATCAAAGAGGAAAAATAAAAGATGAAATGCAGTTTGAAAGCTAAAATGATCATCACTAGTGTTATCGGTCTTGATGAGTTTTTATATGTTTCTCACTGCTAAATTGTAAAAGAAATGTGGGATACCCTCCAAGTTACCCATGAAGGTAGTACTAAGGTAAAAAGGTTGAGGAATACTTATCAAACTAATATTAAAGGACCAAAAATGATTTGGGTGCCTAAAGTTAAGATTTGAGTTTTTGTACATGAATACTTTACAGCATCAAATGTTAAGTGGTATTTTGATAGCGGTTGTCCAAAGAACATGACCGGAGACAAAACTTTTTTCTCTTTTTTTTTCTCTCCCAAGAATGGATGTTTTGTCTAATATGGGTATAACAACAAAGGTAAAATCACTAGTATTGGTACTGCTGGTAAGTTCCCCAGTCTAACTATTTGAGAGGTTTTTTTAGTTGATGGCATAAAGCGTAATTTATTGAGTATTAGCCAATTATGTGACAAAGATAACAATGTAACTTTTGATTCTTCTGGATGCAGGGTTATCAAATCCAAATTTGATCATACCATTTTCACTTGTTATAGAAATGGAAACACTTACACTATGAATCTAAATAAGATCCTTAGTAACGAGGACGCATCTTGGCTATGACATAGGAGAATATCTTATATCCACAAGGACCACTTAAACAAGTTAGTTCACAAGGATTTAGTGATTGTTCAGTCAAATATGTGCTTTAAGAAAAGTATATTATAGGATGCTTGGCAAAAAGGGAAACAAATAAGGGCCTCTTTTTAAATCTAAAAATGTAGTTTCTATAAACTGACTCTTACAACTTTTACACATGGATCTTTTTGGCACCTCCATACCCAAAAGTTTATTCGAAAATCTCTATGCATTTTTAGTTGTGGATGACTACTCTTGCTATACATGAGTATTACTCATATCTCATAAAAGTGATATGTTTGATGCCTTTCAAAAACTTGCCAAGGTTACCTAGAACGAGAAAGGATTAAACAATGCGTCGATCCATAGTGATCATGGTGAAGAATTCTAGAATGAAGAATTTGAAAGATATTGTAACGAGTATGGTATTTAGTACACTTTCTTAACTCCACAAACTTCCTAACAAAATGGTATAGTGAAGAGGAAGAATAGATCTCTATATGAGCTAGCAAGGACGATGCTCAATGAGAGAAACCTTCCTAAATACTTTTGGATCGATGTAGTAAGCATTTCTTGCTACGTAATTGTCGCGGTGAAAATTGGATACCATAGTTATTTATTAACTAGGATCGCATTTTTAATGTCACCACCGTCTTTGATTTTATCCAAGGGAAGGGAGAAAGACCGAATACCCACAATGCAATGCAAATGCACTAAGATTCTAAGTTCGGGGGTTGGTTATACCTAGGGAAGGTGTTAGCATCCTAGATATCTGTAGTACTCTACAGGAACCTGTTGATTTATTTTATGTTATCTGTTATCTGTTTTGCTAAGGGTTTAAGGGTAGGAAAAGAAGATGAGTCATCATCTTAAGAAAGACCACCACACTTTTAAAAATGTTTGAATTTTTGTGGGGTATGGGATTGTATGTCCCTTTCTTTGAGATGATTAACATCTAATTCCCTTGTGTGGAGAATTAGGTGGGCTAAAGTTTGATTTTAAATCAAAATTGAAAGGAGGGACTAACCTAAGAAATCTATCCTAAGTTGTCTAATTGACTTATCTTAAGGGTATCGATTATGATGCAAATGAAATGCACCATGCATAATAACGTGGTTATCATGCATGGGATTTTCCCTTGTATATTAATGCGATTAATTATATTATTTAGGCGAGGGTGCTAGCAAAGTGATGCTAGACTTGTGTCCAGTGATCAATAGGTCGAATGCGATGCCCTAAGGCGATCGACTTATATAGGTAGAAAAGGGGCTCAACGTTGGATCGAGAGTTTTTTTTCGTTTTTGAAAGGGTTTGAGAATAAAGGCATACATCCAACAAGTAATAGTAAAGCATAATGACAACAAAAGAGGCAAGATAAACATACAAGCGTTCACTCAAGGTTCGAGGGGTTCTAGCGAGGGACGATTTATTAGGAAAAAAGAGTTTGATTAAATTTATTTTTGTTTAGAAGTTATGTTAGAGATTATATTATATAAAAGAATGATGTTTTTGTTTTAGAGATTATATTTAAAAGAGATATACTAAAAGACTTATATTCTGAAAATTGTTTTTTTTTTAAGGGGCGTGTTTATAAATTTTTTTATCCTAAAAAGATTAATTTTAAAGTTATAAAAGGTTTTACTTTAATTATTATTATAAGAAAAAAGGTTTTAATTTAATTGTTATAAAATGTTTTAATTTTAGTTATTATAAAAAAAGTTTTAATTTTGGATTAGAAAAGATCTTAAATTTACGTTTTAAAAGGTTTGTTAATGAAGATTTTAAAAAGAAAAAGTTCCAAAACAAAGTTATATTAAACTTTATAAATCATGCTTAAATTTAAATTGATTTAAGAAAAAAAAGAAAAAAAAGGTTGAGAAAATAAATAAAAAAAAACAGAGAAACGGAGGGGATCTTACACGACCACGTTTGCTCTTCTCTCTCTCACCTTCTCTCTCGTCTCTCACCTGCCTCTCCCAACGAAAAGTAAAAAAAAAAAGGCGAACCCTAGCGGTGCCACTCGTTCTCACACTCTCATCTCTCACGACCTGCAACAGCGAATCAATCAATCAACAATAAAATCCCCACCCCACACTGCCCGTTACCCCGATTTTCACTATTTCATGATGATTACACATTACAATGCGTAAAAAAAAAGCGATAAAATGGGTGGTGGATGACGGCGGCTCCGATCAGGGAAGTTCTCTTTCTCTTTACCTCTGTGTGATTTTGCGAACTGATGAGTGTTTATGGATGAGTGATTATGCGATGAAGAAACTCGATCTATGAGATTCTGAGCTTCTCGAGTTTGTGTATCGTTCTCTTGCCTTTTGCTTGATGAAAGGTTTGTTAGGATTTTCTGATGGAAACTGGATGATTCTCTTGGTTTTCTGATATGATGAGGGAATGTTTGTGGTGTCCGCATTTTTTGTCGTTTGAAACTCTTTAAATAGGCCAATGATGAATCCTTGTTTGGGAAACCTCTTCAATGTTGATTGATTTGTGTTTAAAGCTGATTTGATAACGTGTTAACTGATTTGATCTGATTTAGTTGGATTTGGAAAGATTTTGAAGGGCTTGAAAGGCTTGATACGATTTGATTGTGATTTGGTTTTAAAATGGAAAGTTTTTTAAATTGCTCTTGAATACGATTTGATACGATTTACTTGGTTTGCTAATTTGGAAAGTTTTTGGACTTGAAATTTGAATTTGTGACACGCTTTTGATATGATCTCTTGTAATCATTGAATTGAATGCTCTGACTGATCCAATATTAGAAGGAATTGTTGCTGGCGGCGTCTTTACGATGTTGCCCTCAATTCTTAATTTTGAAGATGATGATAATTCTCTGATTCAAAAATATTCTGAGGCCAAAGTAGGGATTCCTTAAAGGTTTTGGACGTGTTTCCTTTGATCTCTTCCATTTGATTGAACTGTGTTTTTTTTTTGACATAGCAGGTACGGCTCTTCAAATCTTGAATAGTGAGGTAATGTTCGAAGACAGTTACCAAAACCGACAAGTCGAGATAGCTTCCTTTCACGGCCTCACTCTTGTACCTCGCTACTGAAGTCTTAGGGGGGAGTTATCCACAAAAACCTGCTTGCTTGAGGGAAACCTCTATGGTAAGTGCATCATATTCTCTTCTCAATGTGTTGTGAAAACTTGTACTTGTTTACTTCATTCATTTTTTCTCTTATTGGCAGCATCCTGAAACTCGTGAAAGGCTGCTCTAATTTCGGATTTCTTCCTACTTGAGATGGAGTATTCGCTATTGTGTTTTCATTGATCGAATCCTTGCTAAGAAAAATGGTATTAATTATCGCTGCTGTTGTCATTCGGTTTCTCTTCTTGTTGAAATTCTAGCAGGTACTGGTTGGTAGATTTGCTCACTAATGGTCATGTAGTTGGGGTGTCCTGTAGTTTGGTATTATAGCTGCGTATTCTAATTACAGGGTTTGATTTGCAGGCATTGAATTCTGGTGCATCCTTAGTAGAACCTTCTGGCATTGAATCCACTTTCGTTGGTCTCGATTAATCCTCGAAAGCCCGTGTTGAAACGTAAGTATTTCAAGGGATATTTCTAGCATTGGATTGATTAGGAAATCCTTCTGTCGTGGGTTTGGGTAGGATGGTCCTCTCACTGAAATTTGTCCTGCAGCATACTGATTTTGTTCTCGACACTATGCATTTTAGAAATTAGCTTAGTTGAGATGTGTTAGTTTTAGTTGGCTAACTACATGAATACTCAGTAGTAGAATTATTTGGATCAGCTATCCGTATTTCCGTTCACGACAGCCCTCTAACCATTTCCTTGTTTCTCTTTCATGCTTTGATGACGTATGCTTATTCACATCTACGAGCTCCGGTACGTCTGAACATCTTGGAATTGCAAATACTAGAAATTGCTCCCTTCAGATTGAATGGGTAATCTGTAATTCATTTATAGGTAACCGAGCCGCCAAAAGCTCGTATGCTGTCATAACTTTCTTGCTCAATTGGATTTCCCTACTGTGATCTCGTGGCTTTATTTATCTTGGAAAGAAGCTTGTGACAGTAGCGTGGATTGATTCTAATCTTTGTGTCATGGACAGGTTCGTGTGACGGCGAAGAGCTTCACATAACTTGGAGAACCTGGATCGCAAGGTATAGCATAGAATTGATTTCATGAAGTTCGGTATTGTTGCAGTTGGTGTCAAACATGTGGCTTAGAGATCGGTTTTGGACATGAGGATGGTTAGGATTTTGCGTTTAACAAAAACTAGCAACTCCATGTGCTTATGGATCCTGACCCTGCAATAGATCCTAGGCTAGTTATATCCAACACTATTTTATGGAAGATTCATGATAACTACACTTTTACAACTCCCTCTCGCCTATCTTGAATCACGTGATTCCATGGAGCTTGGATTGGCAAATGGCGAAAGAACTTTGGAGCTTGAAGACCAAAGGTAGATATTGGTTATTATGTTCATTTGAATATTAATCTGATTTTGATTGATGATTTTTCTTGTGTATCAAACGTGTGTCTGTCGTGGTTGCTTTTACATCTCACTAACCATTTGTTTCATTTTATGTGCACCTTTGAGGTAGTCTTGGCATGGAGTTTAGATTGATGAAGAAGCCATGGTACCGGTTACAAGCTGTAAAGCATTAAGTTTCTTACAGAGGTATTGGCTTGTCTTCCTTACTCCTTACTGAAACTTTTCCTTTTTAGTGCTAGAGCTTCAATGGTCTCCAATTAAATATTCTCGCCTTGTCGCGTCTTAGCGATGGATTTTGAGTGAAAGCCTCATGGAGTTGTTCTTCTTTTTGTTATCTTTGTAGGTGTGTGACTATGGGCAAGGATTACCGGATTGCATTACCAATAAATGATTAGTTCATGGACGGGGAGAAACAGCTAACGTTGATGCAGCGTTGACGTTCAGAAAGTTGAACTTGTTTTCTTATGGCATTGTTGCTCTTCAATTGCCACTGCATCGGTTTCTCTGATGACTGATGTTTTGGTTCTCGTGTTCTTTGGTGTGGTTGTTTCGGTTTCTTAGTTTTGACGGTTATTTGTTGAAAATACTTAAACAGGGTCGTAATGTCCTCTGAGCTATTTCTTTATTTTGCAGTCTCATTGTTACGGAAACGACGGAGGACGGCAGAGGGAGCATCAAGAAATCACATTGGTGGTGGTGCTGAAGGCAATGTTCTTCATTTGGTTTTACACCTTTCGGATCCTCTTTTTATTGTTGTTAGGACTGTTAAGGAACTTGAGTTCACGTTGATAGGCATAGGAATAAAACAGCGCGCTTTATTAATCTTGAGGAACAAGAGCTTTTTGTAATGAAGAGAGGCTCGATGATCAGATACTGATATATGTAAAGTTTCATGATACATGTAAAGTTTCATGATACCTGTAAAGTGGGCGACGGTGTAGTTCACTCAATCATAAGCAAGTGCTCAGCAAGAAATGTGCTAACATTACACACAAGATAATATATTAACGTCTCATAATAAAACTTGAAAATTCTCTCCTTTTAATTGATAGTAGTAGGAATTGCATGACATTCTGAGCCGTTTTTATCCAATCCGACTAATATGAGGCAATCACAACTTCTGGTATATCTCATTAACAAACTGCTCTTCAATTACTAACCTTATAACCTTAGGCCCTCTTTAGTTTAACACATCTTGTAACATTGGCTTGAATGTGAATTTTGGAAATATTGAACTGAGTTTTCTCATGATGAAAATTATTTGTGACTAATCTTGAACGGGTCATGATCTTTGAATTTGAAATTTGGCATATAGACTTGAAATTCATGTGAGCACGGGAACCTTACAAACCGCCTCTCATTTTGTAATCTTGCATTTTGAATGGTGAAGAAATGTTAATTTGAATTTTTATGCTCAAGTTTGTAGTGAAACCTCGTATCCTTGGAATTATCTTGGACATGGCCTAAAGGTGTGAACCTTCAACTTGAGCTTGTAAGCTCGTGACAACAAAGGACTTGAAATTACGTCTTGGAATCCAAACTTCTAATTCCTTTCAAAGTGAACTTTCATTACTCAAGAACATAACATCATTGAGCAAACCCAATTCTTGAATCTTGAGGGGCTGATAGAGGGAGGAAGATGCCGTCTTGCGGTAACTTTACCACACAATCAGTGACCAGTCTTCAGGGGATTAAATTCCATATCAGAGGGTATAAGGACCTAGTCTTGTGGGGAGCCTTTTGGAGAATCTGAGGGAAGAAAGGCTTTGGTAGTGGTTTGGGGACCAGAGAGGGAAAGGGCACAGTCACACAGGAGGCCAACACACATCTTGCAAAGGTCAGAGAAACTCCACAAACACACACACAACACCGCCTTCGAGACCTCTAGCTCTTAGCAGCAACACCTGTCCTAAAAAAAAATAAACAAACAGCCAAAAACTATATAACGCGGTTAGTTATGCACAAATGATCGGCCTAATATGTTATGCAAAAAGGAAAGGGATCTTAGGGTCAAAAATTAGGGTGCGACAGATGCCCCTATTTAAGTTTCTCCTATTCGGAGATATGGAGATTGAAATCTCCGTCTCGACGAGATAGGAGAGACTTAAATACAAACATGCACAAAATTTTTGGCCCTAAGATGCCGCCAAATGCGCATGATATGATATGCTATGCACGACAAGGAATCTGTGAGGGATAATGTCACAGGGGATAACCGATGTTGAAACACAAAGAAAGAAAGACCCAACGAGGACGACTCAGCGAGACAAGACTCCACGGGGAAAGATCTAACTCCACTAGGGGGAGAGACTACCAATTGACAATCACAAGGCAACTTAAGCATAAGACAAGAGACCTGGAAGAAGAGGATAACTTACTACCAACAGCTACCAACAGCTGGTAGCCTAAGCAAAGTTATCCATTTGAAATTAAAAGGCGTATATTACCTACTATCACACACGATAGCCTAAGCAGAGATAATAAACCGGGGAGGAAAGATCACCTACTACCAAACACGGTAGCCTAAGCATCGGTGTCCGGCCCAAAAGGTGTGTTACCTACTATCAAGCATATGATAGCCTAAGCCAGGTAAGCACAAGAAGGAAAAATGGCCTACTACCACCACGGTAGCCTAAGCGAGGCATCTGACCAAGGATATAGACCTATTACCTACTATCCCACGATAGCCTAAGCAGAGGTAATAGACTGGAAAATGAGGATCACCTACTACCGACTTCTGGCAGCCTGAGCAAAGGTGTCCGACCAAAAGGTGTGTTACCTACTATCAAGCATATGATAGCCTAAGCCAGGTAAACACAAGAAGGAAAGATGACCTACTACCATCACGGCAGCCTAAGCGAGGCATTTGATCCAAAAAAGGGTGTGTTACCTACTATCAAGCATATGATAGCCTAAGCCAGGTAAACACAAGAAGGAAAGATGACCTACTACCACCACGGTAGCCTAAGCGAGGCATCTGATCCAAAAAAGGGTGTGTTACCTACTATCAAGCATATGATAGCCTAAGCCAGGTAAACACAAGAAGGAAAAGATAACCTACTACCACCACGGTAGCCTAAGCGAGGCATCTGATCAAAATATAGACCTATCACCTACTATCCCACGATAGCCTAAGCAAAGGTGATAGACTGAAGAAGAAGGATCACCTACTGCCAACTTGTGGCAGCCTGAGCAAAGGCGTCCGACCAAAAAAGGGTGTGTCACCTACTATCAAGCATATGATAGCCTAAGCCAGGTAAACACAAGAAGGAGAGATGACCTACTACCACCAGGGTAGCCTAAGCGAGGCATCCGACCCAAAAATGGTGTGTTACCTACTATCAAGCATATGATAGTCTAAGCCAGGTAAACACAAGAAGGAAAGATGACCTACTACCACCACGGTAGCCTAAGCGAGGCATCTGACCCAAAATGCAGATGTATTACCTACTATCCCACGATAGCCTAAGCCAGGTAAACACAAGAAGGAAAGATGACCTACTACCACCACGGTAGCCTAAGCGAGGCATCTGACCCAAAATGCAGACGTATTACCTACTATCCCACGATAGCCTAAGCCAGGTAATAGGCTGGAGTAAGCTTCGACGATCAAGATGATGATTCAGCTTCCTTAAATATTTCGTTTAGGAAGAGTAAATACTTTCCCACGCCCCAAGGTTGTATGCCACGGGCAAGTCTTGAAAATAAGTTATGCGAGGTTGTCTGCCTCAAACAAAGTCTCGAATTTCCCACCCTCTTCGAAGAGATATCATCTGGTAGGAGTAACTTGAATAGTGGATTCACTGGAGATAACCATTGTAGAGCAATATTGCTGTAGTTGAGATTTTAGTGAAGTAGATGGAATTCTTGCGACGGGAGTTCTCAAATAAAGAGAATGTCTGTAAAGTCTTCAATAAGTTTCCCGGACGGATTTCCGAGGAGATAACATTTGATGGAAAAATGAATTGATAACCTTGATAACTTTGTTGGGGATAGACAGATTGTCCTGAGGAGACTGCCATTCGTCGTAGAAATCTTTGATAACCGAACTGCTCAAATAAAGAGCTGTTACTTGTTGTCTGGGTGCAAATCCCTTGAAAATGTAGTAATCATTGTTGGAGAAATAATTTATGTCTTCCGTAGAGATCTTCAAGTAAACTCTTCTTGGAGAGACAAAGTGCAAAATAAATGCACGCTTAGTCCAGGCTTAATATCTCAGAAATATCCAAAATTGTGATTGTCAGGGACCAAAGTTCAATCCAGGAAATAGCTGGAGAGAAACGGTCAAACAAAGACTCCATCCATTGAGGATTGAGCTCAACGGGTTTATCTTTATCCAAAAATGGAAAAGAAAACTAAAGCAACCATCTTCCACGAGGATCGAGCTTAGTGGGGAATTAGAAAGTATGTACTTTTTCTGCCTAGGGCTGACGATTCTACTTGGAGGGAGCAGACACACCCAGTCACTTGGGGATAACCGCGGCCAAAGTGACAGAACAAACAACACAAAAGATGCAAGATGCGAAAAGCCACATGCCATGAATCTACATGCAAGGATGTCATGCCATGCTCATGCTGACAAAACAACAACAAGAAGCAAACAGGAGACAAAAACAAGCATCTCGATACGGATACTCGGCCAAACTTTGCAATATAAGAAGTATCACTCCACTTGCTTCAAAAGCTTCAACTCTGGGGAAAATAGAGCACTCCACTTGGGGATGGACATCATGACTTCACTTAGGATTGTCAAGATGAACCTTGTGATTCCGTTGGAGATGAGAAAGATTCACTGGGAATGAATCAAACTCGTGATCGAAGAGACTTCACGGGGGATAAAATAAATATCCACTGCGAGCTGAAGTAGTCTGAATGAAAGTTGTAACTGGATAAAATAAATATCCACTTCATCGGGGAAGTTGGAATTGATAATAGTTGAAATGTCAGAGATAAAACTTCGAGGGGATGAAATAAATATCCACCTTTGTTGGAGAAGATTGAGATATTGATAAAATCCAATGAGGAGTGAAATAAACACTCGCTTCGCTGGGGAAGGTTGAAACCAAAGAAATTCACTGAGGATTCTTAGGTTGCTGACTGGAGAAACCTTGCATCAAACGTGCCAGAACTTCTTGTAGTAGAGATTTACCGGGGAATAGTCGCGACTACCTGAAGTAGAACTTACTAGGGAGTTGCCACATTACTCGGGATAGAAACTCTTTGAGACATGGATGAATAAAGTCGTGAGACTGATGTAACTCTGTATTGATAACCTGCATGGTAGTCACCATTTTGAACAACAATTGTTGTGGATGAGAAGTAATCTTCATTTCTCAAATGCCCCAGATCACTTGGTTTATAAGAAAAAGTCATTCCAAGAGGATTTTACAGAAAACTTGGCGTCCAACTGTTCCAATGTCTTCAAACTCTGGGAGAGATTTGTCAAATCTTGATGTAACTGGCCCGGATTGACTGTGTTATGTAACCGAGTCTTCGAATTTGGAGAGATTTTCCAAATCTCGACGTAACTGCCCCAGATTAACGGTGTTCTATATAACCGAGTCTTCATACTCTCTGAGAGATTTATCAAATCTCGACGTAACTGCCCCAGACTGACGGCGTTCTGAGTCTTCAAACTTTGTTCCTTGAGGTCAGACGGTGGAAGAAGCAGCTGGGAAACAACTTGCCCCCTGATCAGCAAGGTCTTCAGGTGACGTGCCCTTGGATACTATCACCTCCTTGAACCAGCGCTTAATTTTAGCTTATCATTGCCATACGTATGCTAATTTCTACGATGTCAAGCAATGTTAGCAAGTAGAAAATGTTAATTCTGAAACAGATAATGCAACGTATATTTGTCTTGAAGTTTTATTTAAAATATTTTTTGGCGGTCGAATTACCGATTTTATAATGCCAACGCGAACTTGAGCATAGCTCATAGGAGTCAGGAAACGATATCTCAATGAGTATGCTTTCGAAACAAACCCTGCTTCAATTAGGACCTTTAAGGGTTGTATCATGGATTGGTTCAAGATTTAAGAAACAAAGGATATAAGGTTCAAAGTGTGTTTATGCCCACCCAACCTTCATGATATTTACTCCTTTTTTGAAAATTGTCCTGCCCTAGGTTAAGAATGAGGGTTTTTTTATTTGAAGAAAAAAACTTCTACTTCAAAGGCTCAAAAGGGTTAACGAGGGTTTATCACCTTATATCTCCGGTGTTTAGGATTTTGAAACAATGCCTTATATCACTAGCAGAGTTTTATTCAAAAGCATACAACAAGAGATATTCCGTTTGATTTCGTCATCCTCCATCAAATTCTCCGCCAAAGCAAGAGATTGGGTAACATTGGCATTATAAAAAAAGCATTTAAAATGAGTGAAACGAATGGATTTCTTCAAGACAAACATTATTATTGCATCAATTATTCAAAATTAAACGAGTTCTTACACGCAAAACAAACGCATTAACGAACGTAGAAAATTAACATATGAAAATAACAAATAAGCATAAAATATGACGAGACGTGGCCTTAAAGAAACCGTCCTAGGTATTAATCCACCATGTGCAAGGAGGGGATTGCTTCTTGTTCGAGTGAGAGATGGATCTCAACTTGGGGTTCACACACTTCGAAAGATAAGACTCCCTTCTGAACCATCTCTTTCACTTTCTCCTTCAAGACATAACATTCCTCGATATCATGGCCGGGTGCCCCTTGATGGAAGGCACAGAAGGCATCAGCTTTGAAATAACTCCCATGGGCCACCGAGACGGATAGTGGAGTTTCCTTCTTGATTAAACCATATCATAAGAGGGTAGGGAACAGATTAGCGTAGAGCACCGGGATATCCAATAATTCACCACTTCGTTCAACTGGCTGGTTGGCTGAGGAGGCAGAAAATCCATCCTGGCGTTGGGACATGGCCAACTCTTTGACCAAATTCATCAGGCTCCTCTTGGTAATCTTTAAGTCTGCAACCTCGTCGCGAAGTTCTTGCTTTTAATGCTCTTGAATGTTTATCAGATTCTTCATAGTAGTAGAAAAAGTTTCCATGTTGGCCTTTAGAGTGGCAATCTCCAATCGGAGTGCTTGGTTTTCCCATCCAAACGATACATCCCCCTTTTTTTTTGCGACCGGCTCGAGTATTGTATCGATGACTCAGCTTGTCTTCTGAAAGGAGACACGGATAAGAACTTGGAATGCTAAGAAATACGAATGCAAAATGCAAAAGATGCGTATGATGCAACATGATGCAACATGCGTTTCAAGGAACTCAAAAGTGTATTTTAAATATCGTAATCGAAAATTTATTTTATTTAAAAATTTAAACTTTCATAACAATGATACACCTTCAGGGCTTTATTATAATAAACAAACAGAATATAAAAAGGGAACTAGGGGTTCGATCCACTGGATGATGCTCCCTTTTTTTCACTGAGTTCTTCCATCAACTTGTCAATCCTTTCCTGCAATATAAACTTGTCTAGGGTCAGCTTCTCTACTTCTGCTTTCAACCTTGAAACTTCATTTGATTCCACTACGGGAGGCTTGGGTCGAGGATACGGCATTGTCAGAACGAGAGCTCGTTTGCGTGACCACTCCAAGTAACATTCTGTAACCGTACAGTTAGGATTTCTTGTCGCAGTCATCCCTTGTCTGTTGATGCGACGCCAAGCAAACATAATCTGACTCTTTAGCTGAAGGTCTTCTCCATCATAGAGGAAGATTCTTTTTAGGTTCTCTAGATCAGGTATTTCATTCATCGGATGTCCAAGCTGGCGACGAGCGAGAATAGGATTGTAACTAGTGCATCCTTTTGTGCTAAGGAGAGGCACATTGGAAAAATCTCCACAGCTGTGAATCATGGGAATTCCTCCGTACATTGGATCATGCCAAACAATGTCCGAGTGAGTAAGAGCCATGAGTTTAACAGGCCATTTAGAACCGTCTTTCACATCCCAAAAGGTCGCGGACCTCGGCAGGTGCGAAATGAACCACCTATAGAGGATAGCAGTGCAGCAAACAATCTGACCTTCTCCTTTCAGAATCTTTGAATGAATCGAGTGGTAGGCATCGACCAATAGTGTTGGAACAGGATTCTTGAGCATAAAAATTCTGATTGCGTAGACATCGACAAAATCTTCGACATTAGGAAATAGGAACAAACCATAAGCTAGTAACGCGAACAGGTTTTCAAAGGCCTCAGTACTCCCCTTGTTGGCGAATTATCGAGCTTTCTCGAATAAGAACTGAGCAGGCAAACCGTCGATTCCTCCTCTGACCGTCATGTGAGTCTGGATCTCCAACAGCTTGATGCGGGTCACTCTTGCGATGTCTTCCCGACTGGGTCTTCCTTCTCCACCACGGAACGGAGGTGAGTCTTTGACGGGGATTCCCAGTAGAGCGGAATATTCTTCCAATGTGGGCATCAACTGGAAATCTTGAAAGATAAAGCAATGATAGATTACATGATAGAGTTGAACCAGCGTCTCCAATAAACCAGCAGCTACTCGGACCTGCAACAAAGAGAGGATCTGTCCATGCTTTGCAGCAAAGGCTTTCGGATCCTTTATTTGGCCTCCTAGTTCCCTTAATTGTTCCACATTAAGGACCCTGAAGGTGTATGGTAAAGTTCCTTTCTTTCCATAATCCATTTTACGATATCTAAAACAAGTTTGAGTTCTTTGAAGAGAAAGAGAATGAAAAAAGAGAATGCAGCTGATATGCAAAAAGATTCATGGAAACTTAGATATTTATAATCATTTTGGGATATCAGAAGCCTCTTTCTTAATAAACATAAAAAAAACGGTTACAGTCATTAGTACCGGAATACTAAATGATTGATTTAATACAAAAATTAAAATGCGTATGTACGCCTTACAACAGTCATAACACAAAGCTAAATAAAAGCTAATAATGATGGATCTAAGGAGACTCTTCCAACGGTCTTCTTTGAGTCCTTTGGCTTCTTCCAATTGAGCTTCTTCTAGAAATGTTGACCGAAGATTAGAATGGGATAAGGCGTCTTGGACCTTTCCTTTCTTGTAAGCAATGGTTTCTTTCCAATATATCCTCCTTTTGTAGTTATCTTGGCTTGAATATGATCCTAAGATAGGAAATGAACTTTGGTCCTTGTCTTGAATTCTTCTTTATCTGGCCGCAAGGTCTCCAATCTCCTTAGATCGTCCAAGTTATGACTATTGTAAGAGTACTTCAACGTTTTTTTTTCAAGAGTCCCTGATATTCTTATGATGTTTACAAATGAGACTAAGTTCCATGAATCTTCATGATATGATGCTAATGCAACACAAAGGCAAAGCACAGAACACAGAGCAAACAAACAAACAAGGGTCCTAGGTTCAAAGGAGCATGAATGGAGTCAAGGTCTACCCATCCCAAGAAGGTATGTACTATGGTTCATTTGTACCTGCCGAACGGGTTCTACAAAGTTCCCAGAGTCTACAATCCATCTTTCGGATATTATCGATTTCCCAATTATTTGGTAGTCAATAATATTCTCAAGAGGATCTCGTCTGAGTGTAGTATCGCGTATCAACCATTTTGGAATTACTCCCTCATAGTCATCGCACTACATCCTAAAAGACCAAGTTGGGTTAAAGGTGACTACGGTTCTCAATATCCCGGGCTCCTAGGTCGAAAGTAGTAATGTATTCACGATAGCTCGTTCAACAAATACCACCTTCGAGAGGGCCTCAACTGAGTATGGAATCAAATCGACTTCTTTGGAATTACACCCTCGAAATCTCCTCGATTATACCCACGATCCTATCTTATATGTGCTCTCAAGTCCGGGTTAGGACTTATCTCACCACTCAAAGATAACCCTGCATACAGAAAAACCAGGCAAACAGATAGATAAGTATACAGATAAGTATAAACAAATAACATAAAAGAAGCAAGTTAGGGGGAACCCTCTTATGAGGATCCCCAGCAGAGTCGCCATTTCTATCGCGATGAAAATTGGATACCATAGTTATTTATTAACTATGATCGCATTTTTAATGTCACCACCGTCTTTGATTTTATCCAAGGGAAGGGAGAAAGTCCGAATACCCACAATGCAATGCAAATGCACTAAGATTCTAAGTTCGGGGGTTGGTTATACCTAGGGAAGGTGTTAGCATCCTAGATATCTGTAGTACTCTACAGGAACCTCTTGATTTATTTTATGTTATCTGTTTTGCTAAGGGTTTAAGGGTAGGAAAAAAAGATGAGTCATCATCTTAAGAAAGACCACCACACTTTTAAAAATGTTTGAATTTTTGTGGGGTATGGGATTGTATGTCCCTTTCTTTGAGATAATTAACATCTAATTCCCTTGTGTGGAGAATTAGGTGGGCTAAAGTTTGATTTTAAATCAAAATTGAAAGGGGGGACTAACCTAAGAAATCTATCCTAAGTTGTCTAATTGACTTATCTTAAGGGTATCGATTATGATGCAAATGAAATGCACCATGCACAATAACGTGGTTATCATGCATGGAATTTTCCCTTGGATATTAATGCGATTAATTATATTATTTAGGCGAGGGTGCTAGCAAAGTGATGCTAGACTTGTGTCCAGTGATCAATAGGTCGAATGCGATGTCCTATGGCGATCGACTTATCTAGGTAGAAAAGGGGCTCGACGTTGGATCGAGAGTATTTCGTTTTTGAAAGGGTTTGAGAATAAAGGCATACATCCAACAAGTAATAGTAAAGCATAATGACAACAAAAGAGGCAAGATAAACATACAAGCGTTCACTCAAGGTTCGAGGGGTTCTAGCGAGGGACGATTTATTAGGAAAAAAGAGTTTGATTAAATTTATTTTTGTTTAGAAGTTATGTTAGAGATTATATTATATAAAAGAATGATGTTTTTGTTTTAGAGATTATATTTAAAAGAGATATACTAAAAGACTTATATTCTGAAAATTGTTTTTTTAAGGGGTGTGTTTATAAATTTATTTTATCCTAAAAAGATTAATTTTAAAGTTATAAAAAGGTTTTACTTTAATTATTATTATAAGAAAAAAGGTTTTAATTTAATTGTTATAAAATGTTTTAATTTTAGTTATTATAAAAAAAAGTTTTAATTTTGGATTAGAAAAGATCTTAAATTTACGTTTTAAAAGGTTTGTTAATGAAGATTTTAAAAAGAAAAAGTTCTGAAACAAAGTTATATTAAACTATATAAATCATGCTTAAATTTAAATTGATTTAAGAAAAAAAAGAAAAAAATGGTTGAGAAAATAAATTAAAAAAAAAACAGAGAAACGGAGGGGATCTCACACGACCACGTTTGCTCTTCTATCTCTCACCTTCTCTCTCGTCTCTCACCTGCCTCTCCCAACGAAAAGCAAAAAGAAAAAAAGGAGAACCCTAGCGGCGCCGCTCGTTCTCACACTCTCATCTCTCACGACCTACAACAACGAATCAATCAATCAACAATAAAATCCCCACCCCACACAGCCCGTTACCCCGATTTTCACTATTTCATGATGATTACATATTACAATGCGTAAAAAAAAAGCGATAAAATGGATGGTGGATGACGGTGGCTCCGATAAGGGAAGTTCTCTTTCTCTTTACCTCTGTGTGATTTTGCGAACTGATGAGTGTTTGTGGATGAGTGATTATGCGATGAAGAAATTCGATCTATGAGATTCTGAGCTTCTCGAGTTTGTGTACCGTTCTCTTGCCTTTTGCTTGATGAAAGGTTTGTTAGGATTTTCTGATGGAAACTGGATGATTCTCTTGGTTTTCTGATATGATGAGGGAATGTTTGTGGTGGCCCCATTTTTTGTCGTTTGAAACTCTTTAAATAGGCCAATGATGAATCCTTGTTTGAGAAACCTCTTCAATGTTAATTGATTTGTGTTTAAAGCTGATTTGATAACGTGTTAACTGATTTGATCTGATTTGGTTGGATTTGGAAAGGTTTTGAAGGGCTTGAAAGGCTTGATACGATCTGATTGTGATTTGGTTTTAAAATGGAAAGTTTTTGAAATTGCTCTTGAATACGATTTGATACGATTTACTTGGTTTGCTAATTCAGAAAGTTTTTGGACTTGAAATTTGAATTTGTGACACGCTTTTGATATGATCTCTTGTAATCATTGAATTGAATGCTCTGACTGATCCAATATTGGAAGGAATTGCTGCTGGCGGCGTCTTTACGATGTTGCCCTCAATTCTTAATTTTGAAGAAGATGAAAATTCTCTGATTCAAAAATATTCTGAGGCCAAAGTAGGGATTCCTTAAAGGTTTTGGACGTGTTTCCTTTGATCTCTTCCATTTGATTGAACTGTGTTTTTTTTGTGACATAGCAGGTACGACTCTTCAAATCTTGAATAGTGAGGCAATGTTTGAAGACAATTACCAAAACTGACAAGTCGAGATAGCTTCCTTTCACGGCCTCACTCAAGTACCTTGCTACTGAAGTCTTAGGGGGGAGTTATCCACAAAAACCTGCTTGCTTGAGGGAAACCTCTATGGTAAGTGCATCATATTCTCTTCTCAATGTGTTGTGAAAACTTGTACTTGTTTACTTCATTCATTTTTTCTCTTATTGGCAGCATCCTGAAACTCGTGAAAGGCTGCTCTAATTTCGGATTTCTTCCTACTTGAGATAGAGTATTCGCTATTGTGTTTTCATTGATCGAATCCTTGCTAAGAAAAATGGTATCAATTATCGCTGTTGTTGTCATTCGGTTTCTCTTCTTGTTGAAATTCTAGCAGGTACTGGTTGGTAGATTTGCTCACTAATGGTCATGTAGTTGGGGTGTCCTGTAGTTTGGTATTATAGATGTGTATTCTAATTACAGGGTTTGATTTGCAGGCATTGAATTCTGGTGCATCCTTAGTAGAACCTTCTGGCGTTGAATCCACTTTCGTTGGTCTCGATTAATCCTCGAAATCCCGTGTTGAAACGTATGTATTTCAAGGGATATTTCTAGCATTGGATTGATTAGGAAATCCTTCTGTCGTGGGTTTGGGTAGGATGGTCCTCTCACTGAAATTTGTCCTGCAGCGTACTGATTTTGTTCTCGACACTATGCATTTTAGAAATTAGCTTAGTTGAGATGTGTTAGTTTTAGTTGGCTAACTACATGAATACTCAGTAGTAGCATTATTTAGATCAGCTATCTGTATTTCCGTTCACGACAGCCCTCTAACCATTTCCTTGTTTCTCTTTCATGCTTTGATGCCATATGCTTATTCATATCTAGGAGCTCCGGTACGTCTGAACATCTTGGAATTGCAAATACTAGAAATTGCTCCCTTCAGATTGAATGGGTAATCTGCAATTCATTTATAGGTAACCGAGCCGCCAAAAGCTCGTATGCTGTCATAACTTTCTTGCTCAATTGGATTTCCCTACTGTGATCTCGTGGCTTCATTTATCTTGGAAAGAAGCTTGTGACAGTAGCATGGATTGATTTTAATCTTTGTGTCATGGACAGGTTCGTGTGACGGCGAAGAGCTTCACATAACTTGGAGAACCTGGATCGCAAGGTATAGCATAGAATTGATTTCATGAAGTTCGGTATTGTTGCAGTTGGTGTCAAACATGTGGCTTAGAGATCGGTTTTGGACATGAGGATCGTTAGGAGTTTGCGTTTAACAAAAACTAGCAACTCCATGTGCTTATGGATCCTGACCCTGCAATAGATCCTGGGCTAGTTATATCCAACACTATTTTGTGGAATATTCATGATAACTACACTTTTACAACTCCCTTTCGCCTATCTTGAATCACGTGATTCCATGGAGCTTGGATTGGCAAATGGCGAAAGAACTTTGGAGCTTGAAGACCAAAGGTAGATATCCGTTATTATGTTCATTTGAATATTACTCTGATTTTGATTGATGATTTTTCTTGTGTATCAAACGGGTGTCTGTCGTGGTTGCTTTTACATCGCACTAACCATTTGTTTCATTTTATGTGCACCTTTGAGGCAGTCTTGGCATGGAGTTTAGATTGATGAAGAAGCCATGGTACCGGTTACAAGTTGTAAAGTGATCAGTGCATTTTGATGCACATTCCTCTATGCTTAGAATTAGGCATTTTTTTGGTTTGGTTTGTTTATTTTTGTATTTTACGATATTTTTATAATTTAATTTATTTTCAGCCTTATTTGATTTTCGTTTGTTATTTTCAGCATTAGCAGCTTTTAATAAAAAAATCATAACTGGAGCTACAGGAATCGGATTGAGGCGTTCTACCAGTCGTTGGAAAGCTAAGAGAAAGAGCTACAACTTTCATTTGGAAGCCAGAAGCTGATTCGGACTACAGATGCCTCGGAAAATTCGTTGAAGTTTCAGTCATGAGGTTAATATATTTTCCAAGTAAATTCAATTCTCTTTTCAATTCTATCTATAATCGTGTTTGCTTAATTCGCGATTGTGTTTATCCGTTTGCTTAATTCGAAAATTAGGAATATATATCTTTTAGTATCAATTGCGCTTGTTGATTGATATTGTAATTGAAAAGGGAATAAAGTCCACTTAGGGATTGAGAATTATTCGGATCAATGATAAGTAGGAGACCGATACGGTAGATCAGCTTATTTCATAATCACTTTTTATAATCACTTATTTTCTCATTATTTTTCAAAATCAAAACCAAAAACCCCCACTAAACCTTTTCTTTAGTTGGTTGAATCATACAAGAATCCTTGTGAGAACGATACTCGAGTTGTCGTTACCGTAACTACATTTTTCTAAAACTCGTTTTTGACCCGTGCGCGACAGCGGATCAAATTGGCGTCGTTGCCGGGGATTCTTGTTGATTTTAGCCAATTTTAGGATTTTAGTTTAGAGTTTTGTAAGAGTTTTTTGTTTTTTGTTTTTACTTGTTGATTTTCAGGGTTGCAGTACAGTGTTAAAAATTTCAGCCTGTCAGGTAAGTTTGGAAGCTACTGTTTCGATTTGCCTTGAATTTTTTCCAGAAAATTAGAAAAAAATTGACGAACATTACTCATTTAGAATAAAATTCTAAAAGATTTTGAACCTGAAAATCGCAAATTCGTTAATTTTCTATTTTATTTGATTTATTTTCTATTTTCATATTTTCAAAAAAATCTGAAATTTTTTGTACAGACTCATTATGATTTGATTTGATTTTTAGTTATATTTTCATAATTTTTAGATTTTATTTTATTCGCTTTTCTATTTTTCCATTATTTTTCTTAATGAGGACATTGTAGGTATTTTCTTAATTGTTACTGCATTGCTGAGTTAGTTATGTGTTTTCTTTTTCTTTGTTGATTTTTTTTTCTTATTAAATTTAACATGGATATTTAAAGAACTCTTAGAGAATTTGCAGCTCCTGATGTTCATTACAAAGGTTTATGTATTGAATATACTGATTTTGCTGTACCTTTTGAATGGAATTCTGGTTTAATACACTTGTTGCCAAGCTTTAATGGTCTTGCAGGTGAGGATCTGAATAAGCATCTGAAGGAATTCCAAATTGTGTGCTCTACACCTTCCAAACCTTCACTAGAGGACCTTATCAAGCAAATGGCTATCAATGATCTCCAATTTCAGCAACGAACAGATTCTAGTATTCAGGCCTTGCAGGCTCAGATTGGACAACTTGCTACCTCTATAAATGCCATGTTGCAAGCTCAAGGATCAAACCAACAACCCTTGGAAGAGCATTCTGTTTTTCAAATAGATTTGTCTTCTGAAACTGTTAATGATACTTGTACTAATTTGTTTGCAGCTGATTTTCCATCATTGTCTGATTTTGATGATGTTTACTCTTGTGATGTTTGTACTAACATTAAAATTTGCTCTGTTTGTGCTGAAATTGAGGTTGCCTTGCAAGTTAATATTGTTACTGCAGATGAGGTTGCAAATGAAGTTGTTCATGTAGATGAAGCTCTCGACACCCCGGATGCCTGGAACAAACCATCCACCGAGAAACCACCCTCCTTAGAGCTGAAACCACTTCCTAATAATTTATTTGAATTTGTGCAGGAAGAGAAATCATTGCAGGAACATAAGAAGGGAATTGGGTGGATCTTGGTTGACACTTGTGATATTAGCCCATCCATGAGTATGCATAGGATCTCAATTGAAGATGGAAGAAAAGCAGTGAGACAGCCCTTTAATTCTTTAATTTTTGATGTTGTGAAAAAACAGATCACATTCACGTGCCCATTCGACACTTTTATTCATCGAAGATTCTTCTTTGATCCTGGAATAAAAGGTGAAGGCACTAATAAATATTCCAAGGTCAATGGATGTTACGCAAAGTTACTTTATGATATCCCCACTTTGGAAGAGGAGCCTACAGAAGATCTCTCTTTGGGAAAGGCTGCTTATGTGATCACCTATCCACCTTCACTCCTCGGGTGTGTCCTTTCCTATCTCTCCTCACTCTTATTTTATATTTCTGTTCTTTCATTGAGGACAATGTATGTTTTAAGTGTGGGGGAGGGAACCTATGGTTTTCATTTTGTTTTCTTTGTTTTTGTTTATTTCTTTTTCAATAAAATTTTTTTTATTTAAATTGCATGCTTTTTCGTTGGTTATTTAGTTTCAACTATGAGTTTGCTCTATGTTCTTTGACAAAAGACTTGTGGTATGATGTCATTGATTCTTTTTGTGCATTCTTAGTGTAATATGTAGGACTAATCTCTGAATTGTACATCATTGGTGGTAGATCACTAAACTTTGTGAGATTTTGAGCCTAATAATGGATATACATCAAAAATCCATATCTTTCTTTCTTGTGTGATTTCACTCATGTTTGTTAGTCTCTAGAACTTGAATTGACTCTTGCTGAAGCTTTTTATTTACTTGTGCACACTGAAATGATAAAGGCGTTTTGTTTTGTTTTATTTTTGACTAGTTAGCCAAAAAGCCAACCTTGATAATATTACCTCTTGTTTTCAAGCCCCTTTGAGCCTATTATCCTTTTTTTTTGTTTAAAACTCATTACAAGCCGAAAAGTGAAAAACAATGAAATAACCCTATTCAAAGGGTTAAGAGAGTCTTGTATGGAGTTATGTGGGGTTGAGCATTATTTTTGAATGATTGTTGTAATGTTGTTATGATGTTGGCAGAAAAAAAATGATGAAAAAAAAATTTAAAAAATAGAGAAGGATGTCAATTCATAATCCTTCCGAAAAAAAAAGAAGAATAAAGGGAAATAGAGAAGAGAAATAAGTTGTGAGGTTGTTGTTTGAAAGCAATTGATGTATCATGTAGTTCAACTCCCGCAATTCTTTCAATTTTCTTTTAACTCTTTGATTTTAGCCTAGTACCCCTTAGGATTTATCCTACCCTCACCTTGGCCACGTTACAACCTTAATAAAAGTCCTTTTGATCTTTGTGTGCATGTAAGTCAATTGTGAATGTTAGAGTCTTTTCAAATTTATGGTAGTACTAACTCTCATGTTGTGCTTTGAGTGTAAACAGTAACCTAAACACTTGAGAGTTGAGTGGAAACAGTTTATCTTGTGAGGATCTTGATGCTTGTGATGTACTTTTTGGTCATTTTTTTTCATATATACTTTGAATGTCACAAAAGAGTTAATCACTAATGTCATATTCTTGAAGCTTATAGTTAGAAGTTGCTTACACCTTGTATCCATAGAACCTTTGAGATTGCATGTTCTGTTTGGTTTTGTTTTGAAGTTTTCTGTTTTAAATTCTTGATTTTGCTCGGAGTGCAAAAGTTCAAGTGTGGGGGAATTTGATCAGTGCATTTTGATGCACATTCCTCTATGCTTAGAATTAGGCATTTTTTTGGTTTGGTTTGTTTATTTTTGTATTTTACGATATTTTTATAATTTAATTTATTTTCAGCCTTATTTGATTTTCGTTTGTTATTTTCAGCATTAGCAGCTTTTAATAAAAAAATCATAACTTGAGCTACAGGAATAGGATTGAGGCGTTCTACCAGTCTTTGGAAAGCTAAGAGAAAGAGCTACAACTTTCATTTGGAACCCAGAAGCTGATTCGGACTACAGATGCCTCGGAAAATTCGTTGAAGTTTCAGTCATGAGAAACAATTAGTTTTGGACCGTTTTTGGGCCGGTTTTTATCTTATTTTAGACCCAGTTGGGTTATGACCCGATTTCCCTTCTCTTGTATAAGGAGAGAACCGTGTTACTATTCATTCTCTCTTCTTTTCACGAAATTTTATTTGGCTTTCACGTATTCTATGAAGAACTAAACTCTTTGAGTTGATCTGCTGTAACCGTATCTCCGTTCGCTTTGAGGTTAATATATTTTCCAAGTAAATTCAATTCTCTTTTCAATTCTATCTATAATCGTGTTTGCTTAATTCACAATTGTGTTTATCCGTTTGCTTAATTCGAAAATTAGGAATATATATCTTTTAGTATCAATTGCGCTTGTTGATTGATATTGTAATTGAAAAGGGAATAAAGTCCGCTTAGGGATTGAGAATTATTCGGATCAATGATAAGTAGGAGACCGATACGGTAGATCAGCTTATTTCATAATCACTTTTTATAATCACTTATTTTCTCATTATTTTTCAAAATCAAAACCAAAACCCCCCACTAAACCTTTTCTTTAGTTGGTTGAATCATACAAGAATCCTTGTGAGAACGATACTCGAGTTGTCGTTACCGTAACTACATTTT